>JABWTJ010000002.1:658993-5601109 GCA_016801875.1 Solanum sitiens | reverse complement strand
GATCAATGGTCATGTCAAATAATCATATTTCCACATTCGTGTAATCTTATTGCAGAAGTTCTTGGAATTCAAGAAGAGACATTTTTGTTAGCAAAATGATTTCCATCAGGCAAATAATGGGTAAATGTTTGATAACAGTGATTTTCAGGTTGTCAATTACTAGAATACCATTCCAGTACTGAAATCGAAGGGATAGACATGCATATTCAACAGCCAATACAGGATGAAAACAACTGCATTTCCACAAACCTTTAGTTTAGTTTCATGGACTACTAGAGAGTTGAAACGTGTTTCAACGATGTCTTCTTCATTCTTCGTTAATTCCTTTTTGTTTAGTGGTCGCTTGCGCACCTGGAAGTAGATAACCATTAGAAACAACTTGAAAAAGTACTAACAACTTCTTTCACACGCAAATACACAGGAAAGAAGGTGGACTACTCTTGTGCAAGTGAAAAAAATGAAGAAATCGCATAACAGGGATCGCATGCTGGATATCGTTAAGAAGATGAGAATGATTCTGCGCTATACAAACGGAGAAGTAGAATACTTAGACTTCAGAACTAGAAGGAATGAAGTTGAGTAAAACATACCACCACTTTGATCTTTGCGACATTGCTGGCCTTGTCTTTATCAACAGCAAAACTCTTAGAGACGTTACTCTCGGGCAAGCCCCGAACTCGACCAGTTTGTTTGTTGTTTGCAAGGAATTGCTCCGAGTCATCAAAGCTTTTTGCTCGAGCAAAATGATGCATCGAAGGAGCATCATACAAACCAGCAACAGGCATCTATATATAGAAACTCCACATAAGAGAACTTGAAAACTAAACTATAGGAATTATAAATCATCATGGCAGAGACAAAGACCAAATTGAGGTTATATCAAATTGTTGATATCCAAATATATAGTGTTGTAGTGTTTGACCAAATGATCCTACAATAAGATGTCGCTCAAAGAGCCAAAGTGTGTCAACCTGGAGATTCTTACATCTAACTGCCACTGTCCATCATCTAAGAGAAGAAATAGAGCATGCAGGAGGAGGCACAGCAGGCAAAGATATAGAGAAGAAATAGACAAATGGTTCAATCGCAAAGCGAGTTTGCACTATAGTAACAGAAAAATCAACAGGCAAAATGGCAAGAGCTTTGGTGGCATTGGAAAAGTAAGAAGCTCTAAACATGTGAAACTTATGAAAAGTGTACAACAATTCCACGGCACTGTAAAATGAGAAGCTCTAATCCAACGAATATCATATAAAAACTCACTAAAGCAGCTAACTTTAGGAAGTAATTGCACATCTTGCATAACAAGGGTGATGTCCAATCGCATTACTAAATTAGATTATCCAATCCCCTTAAAAATACGAACACAGAATTTGTGCAGATGAGAAACCAAACCTCTGGTAAAAGCTCAGTATCCAATGAGTGTAGATCTAAGAGTCCAGGACTGAACTCATTGGGACAGACTTCTTCGTCACCATTCCTTCTCTGGCTTGACTGTCGATGATTCCCGGGCGGCGTCAAAGGCTCCGCAAAGAGATCGCTTCCTCCACTATAAGTCCTCTGTGCACCTCTAAGCATTCTCGACCCTTGAGCTCCACCATAGTATCCATATTCCTGTCCCTTCACGACAACACAATCATATAAACACATTGAACAAAACCACTATACAATCAGATCTATGAGCTAGGGCAACAGTAAGCTCAGAAAACCAAAAAAAAAAAAAAGTAGAGAAAATCGAAAACCTGTGGAGCCTGAGGAACATTATTATTTGAAGTTTGAAGATGTTGAAGACCAGCTGATTGAAGCCATCTTCCATTAGATGAAGTCTCCAGGAAGTTATCAGAGTATTGCCTCTGGTGATGCGCCGTCGATGTTCCAGATCTTTGCCTTCCAACTGCATTCATGTTTATTCACTACTTCAATCTCCGATTAAATCCAATCTCTTCTTCTTCCACAAACAACAAATTTCCACACCTCCAAAACACAATCAATCAGCTGAAACCTCTCTACTTCCTCTCAATAAATCAACGATTCGATGAACAGATTAGTTTCACAGTGCCCAGTGGGTATCAGAAAGAGAGAAATAGAAGATGAAGATGAAATGAAAGACTCAGTGGGCTTTCAAAAGCATCTAAAAAGGTTAACGGTTCTGATTCATTTCACCGTCACAAACAGTAAAAAGTAAATCTGAAGGTATTTTTCAGTGCGATAAAAGGAGAGAACGAAGACGAAGAGCGGATGAGATACAGAAAAATATTTATTTATTTTAAACCAACCAGAACAGACACGATTAATTAGAAATATTCAAAATACCATTTTTGAATTTGGCACGTGTGAGGGAGGGTTAGGCACGTGTGAGGGGTTTTGGTGGGGCCCACTAATTTTTGAATTTGAAGATAGCAAAATTGGCTCACATGGTGGGGCTACGTCATTTTATGCATTCATTGGCTAAATATTGTTTAATTAATAAATGTGATTACATTTAATTAATTATGGGTTAAATTTTGATTAATTCTGAACCCGCCTTTGACTTGTATTCAAATTTTCGTACATGTTTGGAGTGGTGACACGTGTATAAAATCAACGGTGGATTTTGAATAATTGAACGTGCGAATATCGTGGTCAGAAGTAATTAAAATCAAATGGCCGGTGTGTGTCCAACTTTTGGATTGGACCCGTTTAGATGCACTTTTAATATATGGATTTAGTTAGTGGAATGTTCCATGCTACAAAATTTAATTATATATCCCTTTTTCTAGGTCACCGTTTATGTCTTGTTTTATTTTTTCAAAAAAATACATATACGTATTTAGTGGTGGAGTTAGAATTTTTAATAAAGGGGTTCAAAATTTGAAAAAGTAAGCATATGAACTGATCGAAGGGATTCGACATCTATTATATATTCATAAAAGATAATTTTAAACCATATATAAATAGTAATACTTTCCACCGAAGAGGGTTCAGATGAACCCCCTGACATACTGCTTGCTCCGCCCCTGTATGTGTTAACTCCGTTTCAATCTATTTATTTGATTTTGACTTGATATGTAATTTTAAAAAGTTTAGAAAATTTGTGAATCTTATAGTCGTAAGCTATATATGTGGAATGTATCAAAATGTTCTCTCTTTTTTTTTGTACCGGAAACACAATAATAATAACATACACGACACAATCATGCAACTGAATTAGAGAAGAAGAGGATGTGTGCAGACTATATCTCTACCTTTTGAAAACACTTATGTTGTTCTATATCTCTATAAATCTAGAAACTTTTGGTTTGCATTGCAAATCAAATAACATTCGAGATAATCAACTATAGGATAGATAATCCTTCGGAAGGGGTAGGTTCTATAACAACAAAATCTGTTGTTCTAGAGTACGTTCATTTCACACTAACTAAAGCAGAACTTAATCACCAAGGTAATAAAAGTGGTGACAGGGTTGTTCTTTTCATTCTTATTATATTTATATAATTCCATGACTCCAATGGATCTACATATAGGATCGTTCATTTACAATGAAATGAAATATAAAACCAACACATCTCAATGAATATACAATAAAATTATATTTACACATACTGTTGAGAACAGTTCTCAAAAAGACTGTTTCCGATAGCCTGATTCAAATGCATTGGCACTAATTCACAGTTTATATATATATATATATATCGTTATAAGTCTTTTCAGTGAACTTTCTTTCTTTTTTCTAACTTGTATTCATAATAATCTCGCCATGATATTTTTAAATAAGTTGCTTTTAATTTTAAGATACCAAAACGAACTTTAGCATAGTGTTTTGGTCGATTATAAAATGATTAGGGTTTGATTCTTAACAATGAGGTTCACAAAATTAGGTCAATGCATGATACCGTTACTCAACAAACGATGTGTTTGACTTGTTTTGAATAAGAAATTGCACGATATATATATAGTTTGTTTGTTTTTTTCAAACTTATTGTATGTAGTACTCCATATAACTTCTCACTTGGCCTATATGGTCTAAAGTTTGTCCTGAAGGTATCACACATATTCATTGAAACTTTTAAATTCAGGTCTAAAAATTGAACTTAAATTAGAGGGCAATAACCACAAAAAAAGCTATTTGAAAAATCAGGCGTGTTCATGGGTAACTTAGAAAGGGACCACTATGTTTAGACTTTAGAGGGCAAAGCACTGACAAGTAGATCGTCATTTAGTCTTCTTCTTCCCTTGAGCTCAATATACTATTTTGAATTTAAGATTACAAAATTAAATAGTCAAATAAGACAAACAAATTATAAGGGAGGAAATAATTAATCAAAGAAACTTTGAGTAGTATGAAATTTGAAAAAATTGAAAAATTTGTGTTGAAGGAAAATAATGACATTTACA
Source organism: Solanum sitiens (assembly GCA_016801875.1). Taxonomy (NCBI): domain Eukaryota; kingdom Viridiplantae; phylum Streptophyta; class Magnoliopsida; order Solanales; family Solanaceae; genus Solanum; species Solanum sitiens. The sequence goes on along the minus strand of JABWTJ010000002.1, from coordinate 5,596,735 downwards.
CATTGCTCTGAATTATATCAATTTCCAAACAAGATTATTCTCTCATTTATAACACTGTCAACTCAGTTTCCTTTTGTGTTCTCTCCCCTCTCGCTATACATTTTTTACTACAGTTCAGCGAGGATCCAGGAGAATAAAGAAATAAAAACGTTACAAAAGGTTGAGAGGAAAAATGTGCACCTCCACATAGAACTGACAGAAATTGTGGAGATACGACTATTGACGGCCTGGAGTTTCACAGCCAGAGCCGAGACTATTCAAAAGTACATAGCAAGTAATTCACCTTCATTTTTCTTTCGTTTGGTCTGTCTTTTCCTCTGATATAGTTCCGGAATCAACGTTTTTGCCAAAGCCAAGTTCTGACATGTCTTGCTTCGCCATCAAATTCCTGCAATTGCGCTAATGAAACAATCATTTGTTTGCTGTCTAAATTCCTATACTATGACGACTAATTGTTGTTTATTAACATAGAGATAGAATACATAACAGAAAAGACCTAAAACAGCACCTATTTGTCAAACAGTCTAACTAAAAACCATCAATGTGTGTTTAAATGTTGTAACAAAGCCTCGTGTTGTTTCAAAGGAAAAAGAGAAGGTATTTCAGACTTCCGCGTGTTCAGAATATCAAGGTTTTGTGCTTCCTGAGATCTTCTCATCAACTATATGGGAAATTATCCTTGAACTCTTTCTATATTCCTATAGTTTAAGGAGGAAGTCTTTCCTTCAAATTGCACATCTAATGCTGGTATACATTAAAAACAATAATAAGAACATTGCTACTTATGTAAAGTGCAATAGGTCCAAATTAAACTGTCACATGCATCGCATAACTCATAAAAAACACCAAATAGAAGATTTTCTTCCGGTAAAGTCAGATAGGAAAAAATAAAGTTGCACTATGAAGTAGTTTGAGAAAGAAACAAGAGTCCCGGTTCCAACTAATGTTGTCATCATCCTCTGATAGGACCATAGCCATATCAATTAACTGTTGAGACACGACTGCCTCAGATGATTGATTACGTTAGGAAACTATTCACCTTTTTACTCCAATGGACAAATTTTAGGGGAAGCACTTTTTAGGATACATTCCGAGCCATAACTTCCACATATTTGAGAATATAGAAGATGAATTTATAAACTTGCTAAATTGAAGTTATACAAACTCGAACACGTTATAGTGCAATGACCAAAGCAAGTGAAAGACCTTTGATGACTACATTAAGCTGTGTCCTAGAGTATACTTTAAGAATTAAGTTATGTAGCAAGTTTCCCAAACCAATCAAATAAACTTACTTCTCCATACGGCACTCCAGATACTTTCTAGAGAGATGTCTACACTCCTCGGATTTATGCCCAGCGGATTTAAGACAATTGAGGTATTCCTTCTTCTCCTAAAATGAACCAAAGAGAAAATAAATAAGAAAAGAAACTGAATGTACCACGGAATATCTATGCTCTATCACAAAAAAAAAAACATTTATACTTAAAATAAATAGGAAGTGACACACAGAAGGCATCATAAAAGAAATTAACCAATGAGAATTTTGAAAGGACTCTACCAGGTCACATAAATGCATGTGATCCAATGGGAAAACTCCTTTCTCTGGTGGAACCGGTCTAAGTCCTCTATTTCCACCAAATGCTCCCCCTTCAAAGAATAGAAATGAATATTTGAAACACAAGAGTTAAGAATAAGGAAACAAATACAAATAGGACTATAAAGATCTCCCTCTGGTTTAGGTTGCTGCGCAGTTGCGCATCAACCGTGGCTTTGAAATATGCTCAACTTCCTTGTGCTTCCAAAGAAATGAAAAAGAAAAGAAGCTTTTAGACTACCACTTGATTAATTCGAATGCTTATTTAAGTTTGTCCCTCCAGAATGTCTTGAAATATCAAAAATGGCTTTGCATTGTGTCTTTCATGGTAAGACATTGAAATACCTTTTGTTTTCCGGGGGAAAAAAAGAGAGTCTATTGTGTCAATTCCAACTTCCTTGATTAACAATTGAAAAATCAGAACTTTCACAATAAGGACAAAGGATCAACTACCAGAATGATTTTAACAATACAAGCTCCATAAGATTTATTCAATAAAGATGGAGTTGGGACCATTTTGCACACACTGTGACTAATCCACTAGGTACTTGTTACCTCCCACCACACGTTCCAAGCAACTCTGTCTATTAAGGTTTACACAAATGGGAAGAAAATAGCTCAATTACTCCGCTTTTATACTCACATGACCCGAGTCTTCCATGATCATTTCCATTTTCACTAACCGCTAGCCCACAATATTGTAAATGACATTGGTAAAAAAAAATGAAAAGAGAATTTCTTTAATGTATGCCACATTATATCTGTTTGTTTGTAAGAAATTGAATATCATATAAACTTCAGAGATCAACTTATGCAACTTTTCTTTAGAATTGGTTCCAAAACGGTTCATAGTCATATCAAGACCACATTGAGGAAACATGCACCATCCAAAACCATAGGGATAACATGCTTTTCACCTGAAAATAATAAAATATGATGCTTAAACTCATAGCAATTTACTTTCAGAATTTTTTTTTGCTCTTCCCTTAACTAATTGGCAATCTAATAGATATTCATGCTGAGTAATTGATTACCTTTGATAAATTGTTTGTACTGTTCAGAGGTTGATGTTTCAGTAAATAACAAACTCATAATGTTAACAGAAAAGACATAAAGTCCCCCTAAAGGCCTAAACTCAGTAAATAACAAACTCAATAGTAAATACAGTCCTACACACATATATACGTATCAACATTTTACAGATAAGTTATATAAATCAAAATTTACCTATAATATTAGCGACTGAAAAGGACATAGGAAGAACACAAGCAAAATTGAAACAGAATCCAACTAAACTTCTTAGTGACTCCGTTTAAGCTAAATTTGTGCCTATTTAAGATATATTTTCACTGAGAACTACATAGTCGTGAGAAATTCGCATACAATTGGTGGGAATCAAGAGGGTAAATTCACCTGCACTCATTCCGGGATGTTGATTTGTTGTATCTTGCAGTAGTCGTCGTGATTTCTCCCGGAAGTCTGATAACGACGGAGCAGAGAAGCATTACAGGCTGGACTTCTAAAACCAACGAGGCAAGAAAACAGTTCTTAATTGGGTTTCGATCGGAGGCCCAAGCCTTCTGAAAAACAAGATGGGCTCGTTTTATAGGGATTTTTCCTTGGGCAACTTACCAAAATTCCACTCGTTTAGGAGCTAATTACTTAGATATACACTAGTTTGCAATATTACGATATATTCAAATACATGTATCTCAAAATATATCAGATTAGAATTAGCTTTAATTATTCTAGATACATTATATCCACCAAATACATGTATATGATGTGATTCAGATGTATCTGTGATACATATAAATCCCGCTCGTCTCCCTCCTATTATTGCTTGTCTCTCTCCATATTTCAGTGTAATGGTAGCTACAAGCATGTATCTAAGTGTATGTGACTTAAATCTAATATTAAATTATTAATTAGTGAGATAAAATGTAATAAGTTCAAACTAGTGTAATGAGGTAACCTTTTTTCCTTTTACATGGTTTGACAGTAATTCTTATAAATAACTTACATTCCTTGTAAGGTTCTTGGGATATTTTGGTATGCAAGACGGGATAAACAAAAATATCCGGTGAAGTTAATTATCTCGCCTTCTATATGAAATAACTAATCCCACTGTTTCCCCAAGCTATGTTATGTTTTGTTTTGTTTGAAAAGTTTTACAAAATAAGTACTCCTTAACTTCTATCTTAAAGAGTTTCCAAACCCTGTTTTTCAGACATTTCAAAGACATTAAAAACTCAAAAATGATTTTGCAAAAACTTAATCTAACATTTCGGAATGTCATACCAAATTCCACAACGTTGTCCAATATTTCCTGGTTAACAAACACACGCGCCATTACGTACAAACGCATAATTGCATATTTACAATCAAATTTGACATCTTCTTGCTTCGAAATTTTTAGCATTGCAACCAGGCACTTGAATTAATTCCAAGAAAAAAAGACATGCTCTTGCATTAAAGTGATTAAGTGAAAGCTTTGTAGCATCGAAATATGGACACCTGAAGCAGACAATATCGAGGGAACAATATACAGTTTACAGCCGAAGATCTCTGAGGTTTCCTTTCCTCAGTAGAGATGTGTACAAAGATTTACAGAAAATACTGGTTATAATCCTCTTTTCCTATTAGTAGATGGATGTTTGATCTGCAGGATGTCCTGAAACTGGCTTCTGTTACGATTGGTAACAAATGAATAATATACATCTGCAGCAAAAGTAGCTAAGCTACAGTCTGAGAATGAGTGTCAGGTGGTGTCAATCTACACACATGGGGGTTTTGAACTACCACTAAGACTGAATTCTTCAAAGTTCCTTTCTTGGGTGAAGTTGGCTGCAAGATTAGCATCCAGTTTCAGTTCAGATACCAAATATCATCCGTGAAACAAAAATAATAGTGACAAATATGAAGATTATAAGCCCTTCTGCCAAGAAACATGTGTAGGAAACAAATTAACTAGTCGAAATTGCGAAACTTGAATCAAGTTCTAATTGGCAGTTAGTTAATAACAATAAGTCAATAACACCAAGAAGAAGTTATGAAAACTGATGTGAGGTGGGGATAAGTCAAGAACAACTCCCGTGAATGAATACTCACCACCCCTATATGCCATCCATGAGTACTGAAGTCTTTAAAAGTAGCTGCATCCATTTCCTGCAGTATCACAACTGAAGATTAGAGGTTTGGGGATTCATTCAAGCAGTATATGTACAAGTACATACTATGAGTTATACTCCTGAATCCAGCTCCAATACAAACCATATGCCTACGTTAAACTTTCTTTAATTCATGATGCTACTAATTAAAATCAAATAACCAATTACAAGCAGCTATGGAAACTACAAAATGTTAAATGTTCAGAGAGGTTGCACTGAATCACAAATAAGAATTTATATTGAAAAATGGAGAGGGGACTAAGGGAGCACATGTTTATACTATATGTAGCTATTCCTTGCTGGTGGTAGTTGTTATGGGTAAGGTTTCGAATAAAGATCTGGCTAAGGTCTTCCAAATAAATGGGGAGAAGGCACGAGGAATTGAAAGAGGAAGGACAACGTTTAAAAGTTTCTTCTTTATCACATCTGACTATTTAGAAATCACTATGTACGGATCAAGTTTCTCTTTTTTTCTCCCCTGCTCTTGTCAAACAAGGAGATGATGATCATCTCATTCCACTTCCATTTTTTTTTTGCTAATATCAAACCTTAGACACAAAAGATAGACAATATTCGCCAAGACCAGTCAACTCTAAGCAAGACAATTAGAATTATGATATCAAAGGACACTTACAATGCTATAAATAGGAGGTACCATTCTCTCCCCGAGAGACTTTATTACAGGCATCACAGAGAAGCGTGGTGCTAAGTCTTTTGACCTAAAGGTCCACCTGAGGTAAATATAATATTAATGATATTCTCAGATTACAACTTGATAAGGAATCCTTTCAACTAAAATGAACCGGAAAACCAGCTGAAATTTTCACTTACCCAATGTAAGAGAGTATACAAAACTGTGCCCATTCTCGAACCAACAATCGGATCCAGTAGTTACCTATTGAATGGTCGACGTTTATAATAATCTGAAAATTAAAATACCTGATTATCACAAGATTTTACAGTAAAACTGACTACTAAGAACAAATAAAGGTGGGTATCAATACCGCCAGTTCTGCCACAGCCATCATATTCATTGCATTTTGAAATTTTCTGGACAATCACATAGATAAAGAGTTAAAGCCCGATAATTCATGAGACACTGAGTCCAGAAGTATAGGACACCATATTAAAATTAGTGAATATTGCATACTTGAGCATTGTATACTTTGTGTAAATTGCTTCATGCATTGCAGGGATTTCCTCATCCTCTATAAAGGTCAACTGTTCTTGCAGAACTATTAAGTTCTGTGATATGTGCTTAAATATTACATAAAATGAAATGAAATAGCCAACTGTGAGGAGTACCTGTATTACATACGAACAGAAAATTAATATCATGTGTGAAAACAATAAAGAAGTTGTCAATGCTACACAACTAATTCGTAATGTGAAAAATTTAAAATGAAACAACAATGTAGTAGGCAATACTGCACAACTAATTCACAGTCTGTCAAAGAAATTAAAACAAAACAATAATACGGAAGGCAATGCTGCACAAACTAATTCACAGTGTGAAAAAGAAATATAACGATAAATGCAGAATGCAATGCAGCACTCTTTCAAAGTCAGAAGAGCCTAGTAGACTCACAGAGAAATAAGGTACAGAAGCCCTGTAGCCGACATGAGTCAAGTAGAAAATACATCCAAGAGCAGCTGTGATGCGGCGCTCTTGTATTGAAAGACGCTCACACATGATGCAATATCCATTAGAAATGAGCAGGAACGAAACAAAAGTTACTGTTTGGAACAGAATTCCAGTAACATAGACACCAAATGATATCCACAGCGAGCATACATGATGATAAAAGCATGAATACCTGCAAGGCAAAATCAAATAGAAGAACAATAAGAAAAAAACAACCTCCAATGAGCAAGTTTAACTTAACAGTGACTTTATACACTGTAGCTGCTTCGATCGAGAAATAGAGCACGGAACTATTGAGCAGGCCATGGTTAGGTAATCAAATTGAAGTGGAAATGGATTTTCATAAATTTGCATCAAACAGTCAAAATTTGGAGGAAAGCTTCACTTTATACCTAAAGTAATAAAAATGACAAAAGGCCTTACCAAAAGAGGAAAGATAGGGTAAGTTGCAGAGTTTTGATCAGTGGAACAGTAGCCAGCGTCCATTGCAATCTGTTCGTCTGTTCTAGTGCACATAAACAACCAAAATTAAACAAATTACTTTAACAGTTCGACTGTAAAGGATAAATCGGAAATACTATACAGAATTTAAGAAACTGCTAAATTATTTGCACGAAGAAGACTTCCAAGCGCATAACTCAGATTGATTGATTAACGACGTTACATAAAACGTCGATAAACCGTATAGGCAGCGAACCAATTCGAGTAGCTTATTCATGTATGAACAAACGAATTAAAACACAAAAATTCATAATAACTCACCAAAAAACTAAGCTAAAAACTATTGATCAGTAAATGTGTTTTCAGCAATCAGATGCATCAAATTACTCGTTCTCCTTAGAATCGATACTAGAAAGAGGGAAAAAGAGGAGCAGAAAGAGAAAATGAAATAGACCTGAAAATGGCGATTTTTGCAAGTGTTGAAAGTCCAGGAACAGACGGAGATGAACCAAATTAGCGTCAAAATGAAATAGAGAGGAGGAAGCGACCGATACTCTTCGTCTATTCTACTGGAATCAGATGAAATTTCCATTGTGTTCTTTCAGCTAATTTTCATTCTCAACTCCAGACAATGGCTTTTCTATTTATACGCAAGCAGCACGCACGTTCTCCATTTTAATTTTCTTCTTCTTTATCTTTAAACTCATTTTAAAATTAAAAAAAAAGTTAAAAAAATCAACTACTATTCTGGTGGTAAAATTAGCAATTATTCGTTCAATTTTGAACAAATTATTGACCTGCTCAATTCACCCCAACTTATTTCATCTATGAATATTTGGATTGATATGTAATTAAATTGCTCAACAAAAAATCACGTGAAAAAAAAATTTAGATTTTTTTTTATCTAATCATTTTGAATTTTAACCTATTTTTAATCCATTTTGACACATTCTATTTCAGCTCATTTGTCACCTCTATTTGGCTGTGAGAAATTTAATATATTGTTACATTTTCTAATTATATTTTCCTATTCTACATTTCTAGTCACAATAAAAGTTTGAGAAAATGGCTTTATTTTTACTTTTCCATATCATTTCACAATATTTTAGAACATGAATGAAAATCCAAATCGATAACATTGGAAAAGAACATAAAAATTCACTTTAGAACTCAAATAATATTTACTAAATTAAATATGATGTTCATAATTTCAGCTTATTCATTTGGTTCAAAAATTAATTACATATGTAAAACGAATCAAATAAGGGCAAAAGATCCTCACATAACCCTAAAAACGACTCAAGCTAAAGTTAATTATTGTTCTTATACAATTCATATGGATTATTGCTCTAGTATTAAGCATTAGAGATTGATTTATTCAATTTAAAGTCAATTAACTTGTCCAACATTAATTACTTAACTACTTTGCAATAGAATATAGATACAGAAATTTCTCTAATTTCATATCATTTTTCTTAAAATATCACACTTAATTAACTTCACTACTTCAAAACAACATAAATAAAAAATAAACGATGTTTTCAATGACGAACGGGTGAGTAACTCATAAAAATCTGTTCTTAAAAGGAAAATAACAAGTAAAAACGACGGTTAATACCCTATAGTCTGAGGAACAAAAAAGGGGAATCCACCCATTTCTTATTTTTCTAAAATGTCAAATATTTGAAAAACAAATATTTTAACAAAACAACTACTATTTGAGACACTCTTTTTTTTAATGTTGGTCAAACTATACAAAACTCATGAGATAGCTACATTAGTAAAGTTTCAAATTAATAGGTGGAATAAAGTAGTTGAAAGTGCATGATGATGTTATGATGCAACGAAACCATTTGTTCTCCTTATAAAACAGACGTGCTAAGCTGCTAAAACTTCGTGCTATTATCTAACCAAAACATTCAAAACAGAATATATGTATGTGACACGCATTCATAAAGACCCAAAGAAAAAAAAAACAGAAAATATTGATCAACCACTATAACAATGTTTATTCTAATTAATTAATTAAAGCTTATATTCCTCATGAAATATATTTTTAGTTCTTTTACTATAAAAGTGTATTTTATAATATTATAATTTATTAATGATTTTTTAATAAATTATGGTTATAGAATTTAATTAGGGGTTATGTGGATAGGGAGGAAGATATCAATTGATCAACAACTTGCATACTTTTGGGGAAATTAAGGGGCGACTAAGCAACTCCTTCAAATTTTAATTAAAGGTTTAACTTACGTAGTTATGCAGCAAAATTATCTCAACTATATTAGTTGAACAAACTCATTTAAGTCCATCCCACTCCATTACCATATGTTGCTGATGAGATTAACAAAAATATAAAATTTGGGGAAGGAAAACTTTCAAATGCTTTTAATTAAGGTTTCAAATGAATGGATTAGATCGAAATTAGACGTGTCAAAATGGATTAAGCTAATATATAAAGGATAGTTGACCCGCTCAAAAGTTATTTGAGTTGAAATGACTTGGACTGAAATGGATTTTTATTGAAATTAGATATGTCAAAATGGATTTAGTTAATATATCAGTAATAATTGATCCGCTCAAAAGTTACTTGAGTTGAAATGGCTTGAATTGAAATGGATTTTATTAAAACTAGACATATCAAAATGGATTGAGTTAATATATAAGCGATTTAATTCTGACTACGCTAAATTTTTTGTTTGATTTTTTTAATAATTTGTTTAATTACTTAATAATATTATCTCTAATAATAATTTATTCAAGTTCCCATAGTTTTTTCCTTAGGACTTCTGGATATACATATTCAACTTGGATGTTGCTAATATATTCAAATTGACAATATAATGAATTCTAGATGCCATATTATATTTATTTATTATAACAAATAAAACGCCTTATTTTCAATATTACAAATGTCAATTTTTATGGAAGATTACATGTAAATATCTTTAGGCTATAATGTATTATATATTCACTCAAATTAAATTGGGTACTCAAAAACAAATAATGTGCTACTACGACAAAACTTTACTCATGGGAAATTATGTAAACATAACATATTTTATAGGCCTATTTGCCTCGGCCCAGTTCTAATCAGCCTCTAACAAGGAACACAAGCAAAAGTGTCTAGTAAACAATTTTTTGTACGTATAATCGACTTTATCTACTTATAAATTCTTATTCTGCTTAATTTTAAATTGTTAGTATAACTTATGTTGGATTGGGAAGATTAAATTATTATTTTTTTTTGCTGTTCACATAAATTCGATGAAATTAATTTTTACTTTTACCAAATTTTGAAACCTCTTCATTATTATTTTTGATAATTAAAACTCACAATCTTAGAATCGATTCACGTGTTCTAATCTTTTTATCTTTCACATTATTCGTAGAATGGACAGGACAGGTGACTGTAGCCTTAAGGGTTTAATAGAGTAATATTTTTGACAGGCATTAGGGATATAGAGGCCAGTTGTAGTGTACGGCAAATAGAATTAGTACACTCGAGGTAATTTTGTCGTTTTATGGTGAAGTGGCTTTTGAACAAAAAATAACTATGTAAATTATGGCTATGTTAAATGATATCAACCATAATGGGAAAAAACAAATGGTGACAAATATATATTAATAGAATCGTAAAGTTAAGGAGATCACCAATTCATTCTTCAATCAATGTGAGACTTTTACCCACAGTAATAAAAACAAAACAAAATGAGGACAAAGTTTTTTATGGATTTGGAATTGGATTAGTTTATAGGTTAGCATATGTTAAGGGCTTGTGAGTTTATTTTCTAATTGATGGTCCTGTGAGTGTATGATATACATTAATTTGGCATACATATTGAATATGTATTCTTGAGCAATATAAAAAGGGAAAAAGAACAAATATACTATCGGACTATTGCAAAAGGTATGCAGATATTCCCTGTCTTACTTTTGGGAACTGGTGTCCTTGTCTTTCATAAACTAGAATATATATGTCTTTCACTCCAATGGAAGAATAAATAAAGACATGTGGCACAATCTCATCCGTTAATAAATATCGGATCGATGGATAAGATTATGACACATGTATATCCGTTAGTATAAGGGTATATATGATCTAGTTTTTGGACGGCATGAGCACCAATATATCAAAAGTATATCACGGAGGATATTTACATACCATTTACGATAATTCAGGATATATATATCCTTTTTTCCAAGTAAAAATGATATCGTTGTAAACGAAAAAAAAGGAATCGAAAAATGGTTTTATGCAAAGATATTATGTCAATTTTGTTTGTTACTTGAACTAATGTCTAGTCTCAAGAATTTTCTTTCGATCGAATGAGTCCATATTACTAGAACAAGACAGGAATATCTCTACTATATTTAGATATATTTTCTTCTCTTTTAGTAACTTGGGAATAAATTTCAATTGCATGACGATAAACTGTCCTTTAATGTTCATTACGCAAATATAGTTAGACTTAGAGTTTTCATTTGAATTTATTAAGAATGTGACTTGTTTGAAAGTCCTCATATACAAGTCTTGTTAATATCTCGTGATATTATTTGTATTATTGTAGCATCTTCATCATTCTCGAATCTTTCGAAATAGTCAAACTCACACACGAAAACACACAATTCATAATAGTTATTATTCCCATTATTTCATTTTATATGTCACATTTTTATTTTATACTTACATTAAGAAATGATGCAACTTACTCTTCTGTCCTTATCTAATTTTTTTGAAACTCAAATTTTCAATCAATGAATAAATTAATTTATTTTAATTAATTAATTTAACCAATGAACATGAATCATTTACTTTAACTTTTCTAAGTTGATGGAATATATTTTTTTAATATTAATAACTCATAAAAATAAAAAAAGAATAATAAATTAATTTATGCATTGACTTCACGAAATGACATAGGTTATATAGATATAAAGTTTAAATTTTTGGTTTTTCATTTTTTTTAAATTATAGAACAAAAGGCTGTAGTAATTATTTTCTTTTTTTTGTTCAGAAAATGGTCAAAAAAGGGTGCCTACTTTGCCTCTATCTGTACAGTAACTAATTTGGTTTTATTCTCTGTTCCAGGAGAGAAGGAAAAAAATATCACGAGCTAGAATTATGGTCAGAATTTTTTTTAATATTTTTTTTTTCTGGAAGTTTGAACACGTATAGTAACGGACAAATTTTAAAAAAATATTGTACAAATTCCAACGGACACATGAATGAAAGATACGTGTATGACTATGAATGAAGTATTTTGTTTTACCAAAAAGAAAACTAACAGTAAATTTACTTGTAACGTTATATGCTTGAAAAAAGAAGAACAAAAAATCTATTGATAATTTAGGACATTTTTTCTTTTTTCTTTTGGTATACAGAATATTTGTTGGGAACCTTTTTGTTCAATAGCTAGCTGACCCATTCTACTTGAGGGTCCGGTCCCCTTATCACCTGCTCCTACTCAAGGGCAAAGGTTAATAAAGTCATTATCTTCGATCAGTTCCTTCTCAGATAAGGTACGTAAGAGAGTCATCACAAGAAAATTCGAGAATTGTAATAGAGAAAGATTCAAAGTTATATTTATAATAATGAGTTTGTAAATACAAATTGAATTTGCTGAGATCAATATCTTTTTTTCTTACTAGATTAGTAATAAAACGATATTATTGTCAATTGATTGGTGGCGTAGGACATCTAAATTATAAAATATTAATATGTATATGACATGATTTACATGCTAATCATTAATAAAAATGTGATAATTTGTCACTTTACTTAGTAAAATAGGAATAAGATAGTGTATACATCACTTTTTCTAGATTCACTATATAATTATACTAAGTTTATTATTGTTATAACTGTTGACTAATTCATAAATCAGAAACTAATTTTTTTGAGTCTCACTCGTATATGAGTTTTATGATTAAAGGATCTTGTAAATATACTTTAGCTCTAAGACACAAATTCTATTCGCTTTACTTAGATGGTATGTGACTTAATTGACTAGCTAGTGCGAGCGATATACATCAATAACATATTTATTATAATTTTAAAAGTAACATCTGATAAACAAATAATGTAATACTCTTCTGGTTCTTAATTACATGTTTATTTTTTGAATTGACAAAACAATTATTAAAATAGTGAATTTACCATAAATAAATAATTAGGAATTGAAGGAGCAATAAAGTCTTTGAATCATTTTATTATATAAAAGTAATTAAACTTACCTAAAATTGAGTGATTAAAGTGGATAAAATCTAGTGACCATATGGATTGTTGATTTGTGAAGTTGGTAGTTTCACATCTTTACACCCATTGAAATGGGAAGTTTCTCCATTAAAAGTTCATCCATTTTCAATAAATTCAAACTCAATATTTTTTTATTTTAGTTTTCCACTTGATATATTATATAAATCCGATTTAAAATAAAAATAGTACTATAGTTTTTGTATTGTATGTTGGTTAAGTATTATAGTGGTTTTGTACTATTAAAAGTGAGAAAAATTGTCTACTACACATCGCTATAAAAACGCCCGCTCCCACTCCTATCAATACCCAACGGGCACTTCCAAAATCTTGTCCTTTTGTTTCATCTTTCACTTTCATACTTCATCTTTTTCTAGCAATTTTTATACTCTCATTTTTCTCTCTCATTCAACAATATATAATTATGAACTCTTTTTTGTCATTCAATATATAAAACTCTTGCCCACCCAAAAAGGAAAAATAATAATAATATTATTACTACAAAACACTCTATTCATTGCATTAACCGATTTATATTAAGACTTCACGGGATAACTGCTTCTGTATAACCATTAATGGCGGAAGTTGAAGTGCAAAGTTCAGAAGCAGAGAGCTCTAATACTACTTCCTCTGTTTCTTCTTCTTCGTCTTCTTCTTCGTTGTCCTTCAATTCCATGCACAAATCAGTTTTTGATTCGTCAAACAAATTACCGGAAGAGAAGAAACGGCAGACGAAGGGAACGAAGAAACAGAAGTCTATTAATAATAGTGAGAATAGACATCAAATTTACAGAGGAGTTAGGATGAGAAGTTGGGGAAAATGGGTATCTGAAATTCGTGAACCGAGGAAGAAATCACGTATTTGGCTTGGTACTTATCCTACAGCAGAAATGGCCGCTAGGGCACATGATGTTGCAGCGGTGAGTATAAAAGGAAATTCCGCCATTCTCAATTTCCCTCATCTAATCGACTCGTTGCCTCGTCCATCGTCAAATTCACCTCGAGATGTTCAAGCTGCTGCTGCTTTAGCAGCTTCAATGAGGGACCCACCTTCTTCATCCTCATCGGCCTCATCCTCAATAACAACAACAATATCAGCGGGATCTGAAGAGCTTTGTGAGATTATAGAACTGCCTAATTTAGAGGAAAGAGACGATTCAAAAACTGAGTTGACACTGAGTGAATCGGTTGAAGGATTGTTGTACTCGCCGTGGTGGGCAGATCATAGTACAGATTTTTGTGGTTATTTTCTGGAGCAGTCTGCAGCTGGCGCTGGAGAAAGTTTAATTACTTGCAGCTTTGAGACACTGAAATGGGCTTGTTAAAAGCTGATCATAATGGAACTTTTAGGACTCACAACTCTGGGCTTTGCTCTGTTTTTTAATTTTTTAATTATGGATCTTTTTTAATATCTGTGGAATAGTAGTTACTGTTTTAGTAAATATACTTAAATATCAGTTTAGTTGTGCATAAACATAATTTTATTTTATTTTTACTGTTTTTTATACATTTGATTATAGAAGAAATATGTTTAATATTACTACTCTCTGTCTCAAATTTAGGTGATATAAGGTTTTGAGGTTCAAATAGGTGTTTTTCATATATTTTTAATTGACAAGCATGGTGATTTATTTCACTTTTTGTGTTGTTTTTCATATGTATAAATTTTGATTAAAAAGTTTAAAGAATTTGTTGTAGGATTTATGGTTAAAAGTATGATATTTAATTTTTGAAAAATAAAATGTGTCGCCTTAATTGAGAGCGAAAGTACTAGGGCCAAGTGTTCTGACCAAAGGGTTCTTTTTTTTTCCAATGAAATTTTTGGATTTTTACTTTGATATATAATTCGACATAAATGAACTAAATTTTATCAAGACGAAGTTGACTAAATTACGTAATTTGGCAGATGTGAAGTTAACAAAAAAAGATAGTTAGCACACAATATAATCAAGAATCTTGTTAATCAAAATATGATGATTATGAATTAGGACATGCAATCCCATTTTGACAAAATTAGATTAGGACTATAATTATTTAGCCTTCACTCACTTATTATGGTTATTTCATTTTGGGAAAAAGGTCAAAAATGTGTAACGACAAATTATAAATAGAGAATATTTTTATTCCTTTCACAAGTTTAAGAACATTTTTAATCCTCTTTCCGTTTATTTTTCTCTTTTATTATTTTGCCTAAGGTATTTGTATCCTCTATCATCTTCATTTATCGAATTATATGGATATGTTATTGTTCCTCCTCATTGGTCGAATTATAATGGATATTTTGTTGTTATTTTGCCTTATGAAACCTCCAATAATAGAGCTACTAACCACATTGGATAGATAGGGGCAACAAATTCGAGTCCCGAGCTAAAACGGTAAAAAAAATTGTCAAAAATTCCAAAAGGACATATCAATTTTTTAAAAAACCAAAACGGCAAAATCGCTCAGGATGTAGCGATTTTGTCCGTGAAAAAAAACGAAATCGCTGCTATAGCAGCGATTTCTTAAATTTGTTTTTTTTTAAAAAAAAAAATAAACAAATCGCTCCAAGTGGAGCGATTTTCAAAATTAAAATATGATAATTCTTTTAATAAGTCGCTGCTTGTGCAGGACATGCATTCATATTTTATTTTTTTATTTTATTTTATTTTGCTTTATTTAAAAAAAATAATTTAAAATCAATTCATTTTTTTTTAATTTTTTAAAATCAAATCGTTGGCAGCGATTTTAATTATTTCTTTTTTTAAAAAATCAAATCGCTGCAAAGGCAGCGATTTACACTTATTTTTTTTTTTTGAAAATTTGATTAAATCGCAGAAAAAAAAATTTAGACGATTTAATTAAATTTTCAAAAAATAAATAAAAAATAAGTGTAAATCGCTGCAAAAAGCAGCGATTTACACTTATTCTTTGAAAATTTAATTAAATCGCAGCATGCAGCGATTTATTTTTTTTAAAAAAAAAATAGTTAAAATCGCTGCCAAGTTTTAAAAAATTTTAAAAAAATTGAATTGATTTTAAATATTTTTTTAAAATAAAGCAAAAAAAATATAAAAAAAATTATTGTATGTCGCTGCAAAAGCAGCGACTTATTCAAAAAATTATAATTTTTTTTTTAAAATTTTGAAAATCGCTCCACATGGAGCGATTTGTATAATTTATTTTTTTTAAAAAAAAAACAAATTTAAGAAATTGCTGCTATAGTAGCGATTTCGTTTTTTTCCACGAACAAAATCGCTACATCCTGAGCAATTTTACCGTTTTGGTTTAAAAAAAATTGATATTTGCTGCGATTTACACTTATTTTTTGAAAATTTAATTAAATCGTCTAAATTTTTTTTGCTGCGATTTAATCAAATTTTCAAAAAAAAAAAAATTAAGTGTAAATCACTGCCTTTGCAGCGATTTGATTTTTTTAAAAAAGAAATAATTAAAATCGCTGCCAACGATTTGATTTTAAAAAATAAAAAAAAAAGAATTGATTTTAAATTATTTTTTTTAAATAAATCAAAATAAAATAAAATAAAAAACAAAAAAATTAATGTATGTCGCTGCACAAGCAGCAACTTATGAAAAAGAATTATAATATTTTTTTAAAATTTTGAAAATCGCTTCACTTGGAGTGACTTGTTTGTTTTTTTTTTAAAAAAAAACAAATTTAAGAAATCGCTGCTATAGCAGCGATTTCGTTTTTTTCCACGGACAAAATCGCTACATCCTGAGCGATTTTGCCGTTTTGGTTTTAAAAAAAATTGATATGCCCTTTTGGAATTTTTGACAAATTATTTTACCGTTTTAGCTCGGGACTCCAACAAATTCTATCAAAGACAAAATTAAACTTCTTTGTTCTTGTCTATGTTTTATTGGGTAAAATTATTAAGACTTACTCCTTTGACAAAGTTATACATTTGATAAATAATTGATATGCATGTAAATTGACCCGAATAATGCTTCTTCTTTTTTTTTTTAAAAAAAGAAAAAGTGAATAGGACTCACACAAAAATTAATAAGATCATAATAGATATAAGTAGAGAAAATTCTTCGACTTTGTTTATAATTGAGATAGGAAAACATAGACGGTCAAAAGTCACTTTCGAAGTTCAAAATGCAATTCATTTTTTTTTTTATCCTTTGTGAACCATAGCCAATAGATTAGACAAAATGGATGACAACTTTTCTATTTTAATTTAATCACTTATGGTAAACTTTTTAATATAACTTATGCTTGTGGGTTTTGTTTTAAACAAAATAGTGTTATTTGGTGGTAGTTCAAAATTTTCAATGACTTGATGAGATGATTAAAAAAAATGTTCTTTAAGTGGGCAATCATCATGTACCCTTAGCCTTTAATATTTTCATCCACGTATTTGATTACAATTTTGTTTTCTTCTCAAATTACTAGTATTTGATTGAAATCGACATTTTCTAATTAGTTATTAGGATTATACATGCTTCTTTCTAATTCGTGCATTTTCCTCCTTTTTGTCTTGTCAATACTTTAATAAATTTAATGACAATAATGCTACCATCCATTAATCTCCCAATTTCTTTCTTCCACTTCCTAATTATGTTTTGTACGCGCCTTAAATTATTCAAATTCATATAATCTCATTTGTCAAATAAATATATTGTATATATATTGGTTCTTTTTTTTTAAAAAAAGTAATAAACTTGAATACTCTTTAAAAGAGATTAAAAGTTTATTTAGTGGTTTTAGGAGTTCAAATTCTTGAAATTCCAAATCCTAACAATTGATTTTACATTTTTATTATTTTTCAAACTTCTTTATTGAAATTTTTGAATCTACTACTACTCTAAGTAGATAAAGATTATCAAGGATGCTTTTAATATTATCCCATTGTGAAAAAAATCTTATTTTTGCCCCATACTTTTGACGGTTGAACAGAGCTTAATACGAACATATTTTAAAATTATAACCGAAAGTTGAACGGTAAATCTGTATTTTTTTTTTTTGAAAAATTTAAATACACATGAAGTCTACTAATTTGATCTTAAAATTTTGCTAATGACAAAGGGAAAATATGAGACGATATTCAAACGATAGAAGCGAATTGATAAATTTCTATTTTTCAAATTGCATACATGACATTTTGGACATCTTCATTTTATACCGTTATTATTTAGTGCGTGAAGATGAAAGCCTTTATTGTTATTCAAAATAATAATAATAAATAATAATGTTGATGTGTTAGTTTTCAAAAACAAAAAAGTCTAAGACGATAAGTGCTATGGTATTATAGCCGTTAATGATGAGATTAGCCTTAAGAGAAATAAGTTAGGCAAAGAGATGAAAGCATAAAAAATCATATTATATAAGATTTATTCTCTGGTTTAGTTCATTCAATTTTCAATCAATTAGTCATTCTCCAAACCAATTGCATGCAGTCTGCCAAATTAAAAGATTGATTGAACATTTAGGGAAAGGGAATTAGAGATAATCAAGGAATTATCAAAAAGTCTTTTCGAAAATGACAATCTATCTAATTCCTCACAATTATTGTTTTATTTCCTTTGAATATAGCGAAATAATCCTATAAATTTAATCTGTAAAAAATAAAATGTATGTACATAATCCTTATCTTTAACTTCTTGAAATATAGAGACTATTTTTGATAAATTTTCAATTCTCTATTATTATTTTTTTAAAGAAAAACTTGATGAAGATGCCATAAGCGTGGGGGTGCACGTGCACCCGGTAATTTTTGAAAAAATCATATGTATATATGTATATTTATTTTGAAAACTAGTAGAAAGTAAGATATATTCAACGGTGCACCTATTAAAAGCACAGAAGTTCTCTTGAGCAATTGGTAGAAGATAGAGATACCACCCTCTAGACCAAGATTTGAATCCCACTTAAGCAAACTTTTATTTTAGATTTATCTTAAACTTTATATTTGAGCTATATTTATATTAATGTACCCAAAACCTTTAAATCCTGGTTTGCCTCTGTCCTTGATCCATAGATCATCTAACACCGCTGTCAATCCTACGCCAAAATTAATCAATTCCAAATCTTATTTATATATTTACTTATATTTTGTATGTATTTATTTAATGCTAGTAAAGAGTCTTCCTCTCTAACGTCACACCTTTCAATTAATTCCATAAAATTATACATATTGGATGCAACAGTCAGTTTTTGTTAATTCTTTTAAAATTTTGTCCACTTGCTTTGTGTCCTAAGACTCGTCCACTAATAACCTACAAATTCCTTATCCGTCTATTTTTATTTGTCATATTACATTTTTCTAAAATTTATTTGATTAATTTTGTTATTAAATTAAGTTACATATATCTAATATTTAAACAAAAATTATATATTCAAAAACTACATAAAAAATACTATAATTTTTACATAAATATTAAAAAATTCATCATAAAATATTAGATAAAATTTTCATAATTTGACTCTAAAAAAAAACTATGACAATTAAAAGTGGATGAAAGAAATACCACTTATTAAAAATTCTCTAATTATTTATTAAAAATTCTCTAATTATTTATTATTTAGTATTCTTTTGGGGAAAAAAGTCCAACTACATTATTATTTTTGAAATCCCAAATCCATACTCTTTAGGTGTAAACTAAGAAATCCATGAATGGACGCATTTTCGTTTTTCGTTTCATCATCATAGATATACGTTTCCTTATCGGAAGTCATACGTAGACTTTTTCTTTTTCTCATTCTCATTCTTTTCTGGTTAAGAAAACAAAAGAATAATTATCAAAAGCAAATCTTTTCACGTTTTAATTCTCATTTCACATTTTTCAACTAAACTTTTCTTATTTCCTCAATGCTCCGTTGGTCAAGTATATTTTAGTTTATTTATTTATTTATTTATTTTAAAATAAAATTATTAAAAGTAGGAAAGTGACATTCTGCATAAAACTGTGGAAATAAGAAAATGAATTCTATAATTAGTAGCATGTGGTTTATAGTGTATTTATCTTTTTTTAGCTCTTCTTTTTCTAGTTTCTATCATGTCAAAGAGGAGAATATACGATTGTAGTGCAAAGAATATAAAGTATTTTAGGCCAAAATACTGGTCGTACTAATTACAAGACCGCCTCAATTTTAAGCCAAAAAGAGATTGAAACAAAATGCTCCATAAAAAAAATGACAAATCATGTACTCACAATGTTCCATTTTTTATGGTTTTGGTCTTCTTTAACACTACTGGTACTTAATGTTATTCTCATAGTATAAACATAGGGGGAAATGGTCGAAATTTGACACCCTGTATCATCTAAAGAAGTTTATATTTTCTCCCCGAGCTTTTGATCTAGTGGTGAGAACACAACACGTTACACGTAGCTATAGACCTTTTCTTTTTTCTTTTATCTTACTATTCTTCATTTTAGTTGTTCTTAATGCTACATCACCACATTGAATTCCAACTTGAACCGTAGACTAATGTCCAGGATTATTTAGTACGAGAAGTATATCGAAAGACGAATATAAATTATTTTTTTTGATAATACAAGAAGAAATTCAGAGTGTGTCCCACCATCTTTGTCCTTAATTTTTAAAGCCGCTAACTATGGTATATGGGTGCATAACAAGAAAGACAGTCTTTTACCACATTTATAAAAGAAGAAAGAAGCAATTCATCAAATAAGAGTTAAGGCATAGTTTGGATTGGCTTTTTGCCTTTATGACTCATAAGTCAAAGTCACAAGTTAAAAGATTTTTAACTTATGACTTATTTTTATTATTTTAGTTTTAAAATAAGTGTTTATAAACACTTTTTAATCTTATTTAAACATTTCAAAAATTGCTTAAAAATTATATCGACTTAAAAGCACCTAAATAAATCAATCCAAACGGGTAATAAGCTAACGTTTGGCCATAGAATTCCAAATATTCTTGACAAATATTATTTGAGTGAATTGTATAAAATTTCACATGTCTTTAGCCATAATATATGGAAAACATATTTCACCATTTTTGAAAATAATGATTTATACCATAAGTTTTAAAAACTATCAAAACTAACTATAAGTTTGTATTACAAGTCAATTGGATGTTCGTTGCAACAATAACAAATAGTGTTCATGACACTAGAGCAATGTGATAGTTTGGAATGCGTGCAACAAGCATCATACCATATATCCTGAAGTAGACAAAGCACGTGACTTTATTACCTTGAACCAATTTTTTATTATTTTCATCAATAACCATATCATCATTTAATATTCACTCAATACTTGATGTTCACATAAAAAATTAGTAATACAACACCTATAGTGGGTGTTTTTGTAAGAGAAAAAAAATTTGAGTAAAATTTCAATTTCAAAAGATCCCAAATAATGAGATTTTACCTAAATATTAAAAAAAACTAGCATTTAAAAATTTGGATACTCACCAAAAATATTTGCCAAATAATGACAAATTATATCGACAAACACTATTTATCAATTTTTTTCCCAAATATTATTTGGGACATCTATGGCCAAATGGGCCCTAAGAGCATCGACAACCAATTCAATTAACTGAGAAAAGTTATAAAGGAACGTAAGGTACAAACAGTACGCCCCCCTACGATTTGTCGTAATCCCAGTAAGAATTAAAGCTCAAATTGTAAGATAGGCTAGTCAAATCATAACAGAGCACACAGTACGGCAGAACATCGTTTTATCCAAAGTTCTATGTATCCCTATTTGCACGAAACTATTGGTGAGCTGTTATCATCATACCAAAGATTGGTGCCTTCTTTTATTAATTTATATACAAATTATAATATAGCATACACATAGCTAGCACAACATCACGGACAATTTGCTTGTGAGACATAGGTAATAGTACTTGTCAACAGTATACTTTACTTTACTATAGAGAACATAAAAGGAAACTTAAGTCAGTTAGGGATAACTATCCTTTTCAAAATTTTCTATTTGTACGAAGTGTTAGTTGATCGAGATAGATGTGTGAGCAAACTAGAAGAAAAAATATCAAGAATGAAGATATTAAAAACAAGGTCAAAGTAGCCTCATGATAAGGGAGACGAGAACGGTTCAAACATGTGAAGACTAAATGCATAGATAGGTGGGAAAGAACATGATTATTATGGGTATGAGGAGAGGTAAAAGCAGACTACAAAAGTGTGGGGAGAGGTGATAAACAAGATATGCATGACTCTCCTATAGTTCACCAAAGACATGATCATAAATAGAAATATATTACTCGAGTCTCGTAACCAACTTCTCTACCTTCACGAGGTAGAAATAAGACTGCAATACACCATTCCACCAGACCCGACTTGTGTGACTACACTGTGCCAGGTACGTTGTTGTAGTGGTGTGATGTTTTAACTAGTGCTATGTTATTTTCTCAATATATGGTATATGCTATACATTACAATGATTTATTGAACATGACCTTTACCCTTACAAGCTGAAAGCAGCAACATTGTATTAGAATTTTTTGCTGATAACGTTTAGTAATATCGACTACTTGGACCGTCACCAGCGTAAGAAGGGCAATTTTTTTTATCTTTTATCAAGTAATAATTTTCACTAGAAAAAAACAAGAGGAACATATTTGAACAATATTGTTACTTTAATTTTACCATTTCTATCACTGCAAAAATGCAAACTACACCATTTGGGCTCACTCATGCAAAGCCTACGCTCATAAAATTTCAACTTGGAACAAAAAGAAAAACACTGGCTATTCGTAAATGTGAACTCATCAACTAGTTAACTCTATGTTGCTAATTAATTCATATTATTCATAATTTACCGGCATGGCGCTTCAGCATACCAGTTCTCAGCATGTCCTCAATCCCTTCTTGAACAATCTAGGCTCCATAGCCTATTTAACATCAAAATAAAAGAAAGTATTAGTTCAAATAACTCGCTCATTCAAATGCATCTAAGGTAGTCTATCGTTGGCCTCTATGGTTAATACCTGAATTGTCCATTGGGTTCCCAGCAACTGCAGGTTCAGGCACCTTAATCTCAGTGACCACAGCATCTGATGTCAAAAAGGTCCTTGCAACTGAAGCTGCATGCTCCAAGCAACATCTTACCACCTAATTTCCACAAAACATGCAGCCGTTAGCTTCGTATAGAAAACACACTGAGAAGCAACATGAAAAAACGAGCGAAACCTTTAAGATTGAAAATAAGTATTCCCTGGAAGTCACAACACAAGCCACCCATTGCATCAATTTTTTTTAACATAGACAGAGAATCTCCCGAATTACAAAAACAAGAAAGAAAAAGAGTAGATATTTAATTGCCGATCACTGGTCGTCCACCAACTCTTGGTAGATGTCCCAAGTACGAAGAAATGAAAAATGAAATGTCAAACTTTCAATGTGTTATAATTGAAAAAAACAATTAATACAAATCAGATCTGACAGGTATGTGCCTAACAACAATAAAAGATCAGATATGAGATATGTATAGTTTAAAGTAACAAATATTGATTTTGACAGCAAGGATCTAACTTTAATCAGTTCATAAAGTAGAGATCAATTTTTAAGAAGACTGGAAGGAGACCTCATTGGCAGAGAATTACGACATGTTCAGTTCTACGATTACTAAGAACATAGGATGAAATGTTTACGGACATGACTTTGAGAATACAGAGCAAAAAAAGTGAGGGTGTAATTTTCTTTTTGATAAGTCATGGACTCATGGCTACGTCCTTATAGTGTAAAGATATAACACTCGGTACTAACTCAACTCCAAAAGCTAGCTCATTAAGGGAGGAATGCCCAAATCCATATAAGCAAATCATTCGTCCATTCTTAAACCAATGTGGGACTCAAACCCACTCTAACATGCATATTGTTGAGATTATCTACACGTCTTTTCAGCATTTGTTCCCCTTGAGACTTCTAGATACTTACTTTTGTAGGATCAATTATACCAGCAGCCATTAAATCTTCATAGTTTCCGGTGGCCGCGTTATAACCATAGTTTGGATTGTCATTGGACAACACCTGAGAATGATAGTAAAACCAGTCATTGTATCTTTGAACTCTCATACGATGCAACATAAACAGTAAGCCCATTGCAATCTTGTTATACCTTCTCAATCACAACACTTCCATTAACACCAGCATTCTTGGCTATTAACTTCATAGGGTAGCGCAAAGCCCTCTTGACAATATCAGCTCCAATCTGCAGTATTGAAAACTGAATTAGTGCCATCCACCTTCAAAAAATCAACATTAACATGTACAAATAATTTTGGTACAACTATATAAGGAATCTTCCACAATGAACTAAATAAAAGTAATACCTTTTGTTCATCATTATCAAGAGTTCCTTTAATGTCTTCAACTTTGGCAGCAAGCCGCAATAAGGTGCATCCACCACCAACTACAATGCCTTCGTCAACAGCTGCCTATGGTTACCAAAGATCAATTTCATTACTACTGTAAGATTATAGTGGTTGGCAAATTCAAATTTTGAAAGAATGGCCATAATTGCATAGATACTTGAACAAACCTTTGTCGCATTGAGTGCATCCTCTACTCTCAATTTCTTTTCTTTGAGTTCTGTTTCAGTTTGTGCACCAACCTGATATTTCATAATCCCAAATTAAGGCAAGAAGAGTATAGTTTGAATTATAACAACGAAAAAGATATCATCCTAAAATAAGTGAATCATCAACTGACCTGAATAACGGCAACACCCCCAGAGAGTTTTGCAATTCTCTCATTCAATTTTTCCTTCTCGTAGTCTTGTTCAGCTTCCTGCACGGACAGCCCAACATCGTTTTGTGAAAAGGGCAATTGATTGACCAGCATGAGAAAATATAAGACAAAGTTCTACCTCAAGAAGTCTTTTAATTTGTGCAACTCTTTTGCTCACTGCATCCTGTGTACTACCATCACCAACAATTGTCGTTGAATCCTTTGATAAAACAACCTTGGCAGCATTCCCTAAGACCTCACTTCCAGCCTGGTCTAGGTATAAACCAACCTCCTCTCGAATGACAGTACCTGAGTGCATATTGCAAGATTAAATTTACTTTATATGTAAACATATCTTTCGTTGAACAGTGAGATCACTTCATTATGGACAGACCTCCAGTAAGGATAGCAATGTCATCAAGATATTGGCTTTTTCGATCTCCAAAACCAGGAGCTTTGAGAGCAGCAATTTTCAATGCTCCTCTTAATTTGTTGACAACCAGTGTGGCTAGAGCTTCCTGCTCTATGTCTTCAGCGATTACCAATATTGGGTATCCGTTCTTGATTGCTTCTTCCAAAACATTGACTAAATCCCTTGCATTTGTTATCTTTTTGTCTACCAGAAGCAGCTGAATTTTTTTAAAACTAGTTGTCAGCAACACATTCTTTATCATATCCAGGAAGATTTTTTTAAAGATAGCATGCAATACAAAATGTCATGATACATCATACCTTGCAGTTTTCATATTCAGCTACCATCTTCTCATTGTCTGTAACAAAGTATGGAGAGATATAGCCACGGTCAAATTGCATGCCTTCCACAACAAATAAGTTGTTCTCAGAACCCCGCCCTTCCTCAAGAGTCACTACACCTTTCCTACCCACTTTACTCAAGGCTTCTGCTATCATATTTCCTACTTCATAGTTGTTTCCTGCACTAACCGCAGCTACATCTGCTAGTTCACTGTCCTCGACCTAAAAAGTTATCAGCAACTTTAAAAATAATAGTAGTTGTTCCAAACGAAGTAAAGTTTTGAAAAGTTGAACCAGCTGTACTGAATCATCTGTAAGATTTAACATATAATTTTGTAAGTTTCACCTCTTTTGACAATTTCTTTAGCTCAGAAACCAGAGCTTTGGTGGTCCTGTCGATGCCCCTGGCAATCTGAATAGGGTTTGCACCAGCTGCAACAACCTGAATAACCAACGTTAAGGAAGCTATTATCAAATCCCTAACCAATCAACATCTTGAAATAGCTTGCAAAATTGAAAGGAACTTCTTACAAACCTTAACACCCTCAGTTATGAGCCCTTGTGCCAAAACAACGGATGTAGTTGTTCCATCCCCAGCCAAGTCATTTGTCTTTGAAGCAGCTTGTCTCACCAAACTTGCACCAATATTCTCAACAGGGTCTTCTAGTTCAACCTATTGAGCAATTCAGAGCATACATTACAACATATTTATTTCTTCATAGTTTGACCATACCAACAGGACCTAAATACTGCATTTTAAGTGAAATAACAATATCACCGAAAGGAGTACACCATTTAAAAATGAATTTGTGAATAATATAAAGAATAAGTCACAAAGACCAATTCCACTGCTGATCATGGTAAGTACAACATATTTCTCTTTGACAAGTCACAACAAATGCATAGCATTTGACAGTTGAGTGTCGGAAGAAAATCAGATTCGGAGTTTTACCTCTCTGGCCACAGTAACACCATCATTTACAATCTTCGGAGAGCCATATTTGCTCTCAAGAACTACATTTCTTCCTTTTGGACCAAGAGTTACACCTACTAGATCTGCAAGCTTGTTAACACCTGCCTGAATTTTGAAGGCCAAGGAATGACGAGAATTAACCAGGTACAAAAGGATGAGGTACAAGAGAAATCAATCAAAAGTTCCTATCAAGCTTACTTGCAGCTTCCTAATGGCAGAACCATCCTGATTGAAGTGTAACTCCTTGGCCATAGCCTGGATCTTGGAATCATTTCTCTTCTTTAAAACATTATTCTTTCTCCTTCCCCGTAATGAAGTCAAAGATATCCCAGAGAATGAAGATAACGTTTCAGAAGAATTCATGATTTTTTTATCAACTGTCTGGCTTGTGGAAGAAATTGAACACACTGAGGTAAACGTAGCAGCCATGTTCCACAAAAGACCTGCAGCATAGGGCCTCATTGCCTCAGAAAAGTATATAAAAAAGAGTCCAATTCATTGAAATCAAACACACTGAAGGTCTGATTGTTCAAACACAAACACATTCTTGGATTACCAAGAAGGTACTACTGATAGCGTGACTTTATGTACCGGAAGGTCATATTTGGTATGCTTGACAACGGGAATTGGTAGAAACAAGTACATAGATTATAGACAAATAAATTGACGCAAGCAGACAGGCTTCAACTTAAAAATCTAAAGGCATGCACATGGATTGTTGGCTTATAGCCATCTAGATTCAACCTACAGTTTTTTGGAATCCATTAGGGTGTACTGCAGAAGAGCCTTTGAAAGCAAGACAAGCTCAAGAAAAATTGTGTGGCAGACATTTAAAAGAATATATCACAACCTTCAATGAAATATCAAAATGAAGTAAACAACAAATGGCATGCATAAGAGCTCATCGAAATGCTCAATGCAAGAGCAAAACTTTCTAGGTAACACACATACAAAATTATCAGTACAGGTTCCATAAGTGTTGCACTTCAAGGAGTCCCTACATATATATAAGGAGAGCTAACAAACTAAAGTTACGGATTTTTAAATCCTATGAATTATCAGAAATTATGCTTTTTTCTCAAGCTTATTATTAAATTACAATCTTAATTAAAACGATAGAGAAAAACATCAGTAATCAATATTTTTCAGTTATTAAATTATTGAGTATTAAAATGGAACAACCACAATAAAGCTGGAGATTAAGTTTTCATAAACAACACAGCAAAATGTAGAATCTCAGTTCAAACAATAATGAATTCATCTATACAGTAGCAGAATCGGAGTTCCAATTAAAGGCAATCAATGGAGCAGTAGAGATTCAACAGAAAGGAATACATTTTCCATGAATGTTTTTGCATAACAATCAGAAAATAGTATCACAAAAAGCAAAAGAAGATGAAGAATGAGGAAGAGTACCTGAGAGCTCACTCGTAAAGTGGGTGAATGTGGAAATGGTTGAGCACAAGGGGGAGAAGATAAGGCTTTATTGAAAAGGAATTTTCTAGATGTTCAATATTTAAACCGCAGACTTACAAGTTCTAAAGAAAATTTGCATTATAGAACCTTGTAGTTATCGTGCTTTATAAATTGTCCCTTATGTTTCTTCAAATCTTCATTTCTTTCCGTTTATACTTTACCGGTCATAGTTTATTTATTTTCATGTTGTTATGATAAAATATTATTTATATATTAATTTTCTTATCAAACATGTATTTTATTATATTAGTAGAAACTTCAATTCAATTGAAATATATTAATTTAACGAACATATATTTATTAAATAATATATCTTTAAAATAAAATATAATTCTTAAATATTTAATTTAATACTATTTATAAAATTTCTTATTTGTATAGTATAAATTTTAAATAATTAATTTTTATTTTTAAAATTTAGTAATTACATTGTGACACTGTATAATTACTAGACTAATAATTACACTAATTTCAATTATCACGTGGCTCCTCAAACTGACCCTAAAAGTTAGAAGAAGAAAGAAAGAGAAAAGTAATTTTCTTTGTTATCATGCTCACTAAATGTGTCTCAATAGACATCCATTTATTTAGTATTTATTAATTTTTGAATATTTATGATAGTAAGAAAATAAATATATTAGTCAAACTAATTTTCGATTATTAAATGTGTAAATTTGGAACAAGTATAAATAAACCCCGATACATAATCTTTGCAAAAAATATTGTATCCTTAAAAGTTGAAAGTATAGAAATTAATAAAATATGAAAAAATTGACTTACGATACATAATTTTTTGGCTTTGATAAAAATTAATATTCTATAGTCATATTCAATGTGGGGAAAAATTCAGTTACCTAACTAAATACATAACTTTTTGGCTTTAATAAAAACCGATAGTATTATGTAGTCATATTCAATAAGGGAAAAAATTCTTTTGCCCAACTAAACAATGAAGAAGCACTCAAAAAATATTCAATGTGAAAAATTGAAATCTAAAATAGACATTAGTATAGAAATTCCCATTAAGAATTGATGTGTTGTCCATACAAAATAAATTCAAAATGAGCCATAAATTCAATGTGAAAAATTGAAATCTAATTAAACTAAGCCAAATCATAATGCATGATATTAAATAAGCTAAATAACTAAACTAACTAAAATATTCTTAGTAGTAGAAAAATGAAAACCACAATAACACGGGGGCTTCATGCTAACCCAGCAATCGCTACAACAATAACCGAAATCAATAACGCCGAAATAAACGCTAATGGAACTGCTGAAGAAACCGACGCCGAGATTGAGAGCGGCGATGGCGCCGGCGCCTGAGAAAATGGTTGCGGTGGAGATTCCGAAATTGGATGTAGTGGGAGAACTTCAACGGCTAAACGCTGGCCATTTTTGCAATGTTCTGGATCGCCGCTCACGAAGTAGAACGTGCCGGCCCTGTTTAGATTCATTGTTCTGGTGCCGTCTTTACCGGCCGAGGCTAAATGAGTTCTGTTGCAATGATAAAATTCCCATTTCCCCACTTTAATAACCGAGTCATTCCTGTACTCAAAACCTGCACAAGGATAAACCATTGTCACACATTTAACTTTCTATTCTTCAAATTGCTACATATTAAAGTTATAAAGGTATAGAACAAACGTAAATCGAAATAAACAAGACTAGGAGATAAATAATTAATATACATGCTACGTATAACAAAGGAGAAACAGAGTAATAATATAATTGAGTGATTATTAATGACTTACGAAGTGAATCGCCGATATGAAATTTCTTATTTGCAGCCCAATGATTATAGAGATCCGTTTCATTCTGGCTTGGCTGACGCCAACCCACAGCATCACCAACTTTGAATTCCTCAGCGGAGGCAGCAACCATTGTAAGCGCAATGAAACAAAGAGTAGTGTAGAAGAAAGTTGAACCCATTTTTATCTTCCTCAAGAATGAACTGATCGATATTGCTAATTGTTGTTAGTGTATGTAATGCAGTGAAGCAATATGGAAATTTGAGAGTTCACTTTGCTATGTGGTTTAACTCTGTGCAATAATGAAGCTATTTAAGAAAAAAAAAAGTGATAGGAAAGGATGCAGTAACGTGGTGAACGTGGAAGTTACAGTGTTTAGAGGAGAGGGGTCGTGGGAGGTACCACTGAGTTTTTCTTGTGTACTTGGTCACGTTTTGTAACTGTTACCTGATGAATAAAAACGTCTCTACAAAAAGTGTTTGTATTTTTTTTTCCCCACCTTGTTTCAATTGTTCCCATCTTTTTAGGGCTTAATTAGTTTTCATCTGTTCAAATCATTTATATATTTAACAAGTGTTAAGCACAAATTTGAAGTACAATCATATTTCCGTTGAGTCGTACTTGAAAAGAGAGTAACTTTGTAATTTTCTACTCCTTCCATCTTATTTTGATTATCCGCTTTAACGTTTCACTTTAGAAAGTAAATCCAAAAGTTGGCAAAATTTTCAAAAAAACATTTATACAAGTAGATAGGTGTATCTTATACCTTGCCCTGTATTTTTACTTTTTTTTTCATCTTAAAAAAGTTAAAGCGACAGTTAAAATGGAACGGACCTGATTACTGATTATGTTGAAAGTCTAATTATTGGTACGTAGAAACTAGAAAGCTGCGGTAGAAAACTGTTAAACATTGAATTCAACATAATTTCATAGAAGTCCAATCTTCTATCAAGCCAAAGTTTTTAATTTTACTGCGAACTCGAATATGAAAACCTTGAACTTTTTGAAACTTACTAACTAGTGCTTAGACGACAGCCAAAGTACATCAAGAACAACTAAAATGGTAAGCAGAAAGCAGCTGAAAAAAGTGAAGACTATAGAAATGGAGACACGGTCACAAAAACGATGCAGGGGTTTGCAAAAATTTGGCAGAGCTGTATGTCGAATCCCTGTGTGATTCAAACTGGAAACACTTGATGCAGACGATCCAGCACTCATCAGAGCTAATGCAAGTACCTATAGTAACAAAAACAGTAATATGATTATGAGGCAAATCCGCGCAATTTCTGGATACAGTGTAACTAGAGAGGTTCTAATTATCCTTCTAACATTGAATGTTTAAATGTCAAATGTGATAGACGCTTTACCTGATCTGCAGCAAAAATAAGCCATCTGCGATTTCGAGAAGAAATAGTTGGTGATCCTCGTAGAAGTCTTGATCCACTGATAAGTAGCTGAAGTACTGAATGAAGTGCAACAGCAGCGGAGACACCAACCAGGTACCTGATCAATAAATTTCAAATAACTAAGATCTCCTCTAATCGTCCAAGATGTGCACTTTATACGATAGAAATTACTGAATCACATTCTCACACTGATTATACGAATTTTACGAGATATAATATAACAAGTATTATTATCAACAAATTTGACTATAACTGGAGACAACAAATGCTTGAGAGGAGCATGGACTAGGTAAACCCACAAAAATCTTAGTAGCCTTATTTTTGAGGATTCTATTCTCAATCTCATAATCCTCTCTCCCCATCTTTCCTTCCCCTACCACCAATTACCCCTTCAGAAGAAAAAATAAGCAAGCCCAACAAATAATTGCAAGAACCAAAAGGATGAAGATTCTCTGTATTAGTGTCAGTAAACATAGTATCCAGAATAAAATTCTACTCACGGGCCTTTTTGTTGTGATTTGATTCATTACCTGCTATTGCAAACAAAAAACAACATATATGCAAGTACATTACCAGATATTGCAAGTACTACTAGTTTTCAGGACTGGAAGTGACATTTCAAAATTCAAAATTAGAAAGGAAAAAAAAAACAATATCAAAACAAGTCACCTACTCAAAATGTTGGGAGAAATTGTCAACAAGACGATGCTCTAAAGTTCATGTGATTAATATCCATTAACAACATAGGCAGATTTGAAGTTCATAAAATTTCTACAATGTCGTCAAATTAGTCTATGTTGAAGTGCGATCATCTCATTTAAAAGTTCAAGTTATTAGAGATAACATTAAATAGGAATCAGTATAATATGGTAAGAGATGCTTACTCGAAGGAATGAGAGAAGGACCACTTGGAGTGCAAGGGTATATTAAAGCCCAAGATAGTGATGGTAGAAGCTTGTTCGGCAGTTACCATAAGTGATAGAGCTGTGACTGAAGTCACAAGACACAATACCCGTAGGACTACTTGCATCACTTCAGCTATCCGGTTAACATTTCCGACCAGTGGACCACTCGAGCTATCCGTGACAGTATCCATCTCCATCTTTGTCTCCGGCAGCTGAATTCCGACATCCGGTGGATTCTTGCCGTTAATCATCTCCTCACTACACTAGTATTCACTTCTGATATAATTGCTCAACTTCCTATGTTTTAGAGAGTTGTAGCAAGAGGTTCTTTTTGAATTGTAAGAAAGCGGGAAGTGGGGTCATGGGACGTGAAAAATTAACACGTGGCGAGTACAGATAGGACGAAACAGTCAACCAAGTGTCCGTGAATGAACAGTGATAAATTGACGTTTTTGTTCTCTTTGGACATGCAATAAAAAAGCAACAAGAGGACTCTAAACTACAAGTCACGGGAGCAAGAGAGTCATTACTTAATTTGATTACAAACCCAATACGATAATATTCATCCTAACCAAATTAGTTGTTCACTTAAAAGAAAACACATGTTTTCAAAAAAAAATTCCTCATCTCCCATAAACCAATAAATACATTAATTCAAAGCATGTTTTTAAACCACCGTGTAACAACCACGTCCATCATCCCGTTGGCAATAAAAAGTCATCATTAACTATTAAACACTACTAGTAATGAATAACTGAAATACCAGAGAACCCATCAAATCACTTGGCCCAAGACATTACAAGCACAAAATATTAGAACTCGCTGATATACAAAGGAAACTGACAGAAAGATGCAAAGGAAATGTAAATTTCTCTATATCTGCATTACAACACCGTTTTTCCCCCAAAATACGACAGGATCAATCTTTGCTCACATCGATACAAATACACCATGAACAAGCATTTGGAGGAGAAACAGATAAGACAACAGAGGGAAGGGCGTACAAATCAGAGACTCATGACTCAACAGTTGTTTGGAATCAATATGCATTCGGATGAATCAACTTTGATATTGGACATCATTGAGTAGAAATAACAAAAAAGCATGGTAGGAAGACAAAATGAAGCATGGAAGATTAGACACCAAACATTAAGTCGACAATTTTAGACACAACGGATCTTGCAGGGGTGGCAACAGATCCAGATGATTGCTTTGCACTATTGCTGCCATTTTGGAGATAACAAGGTTGAGAGGAGGTTCTAAACGGAGTTGGGTCATTGCTTTTACTGGTTGGAGCATGCGGTAAAGGTATAAATCCCTGCTTGTTGAGCCTATCATCCAGTGCCTGACGTTGTGTTGGATCCACTGGTTTAACCCCAATCATAAGAACTCCATTTATCTGCATACCGTTCTTGTTAAGAGCTTTTTGAGCATCAGCACGATTCTACACCATAAAAGAGGAGAAAATAAGACACGGCTTTATGGTCATGAAATGTTTTTACCTTCCAGAAGACTAGGGTCATTGACAGCAAAAAAGATTGCACAGAGAAAAATAAATACAATGGACAATTTTATTTTATTTTTAAAAAAACAAACATATCCCTGCAAAGAGAGATTACATATCACGGGCATTGCAAGTGGCCACACTATTTGTTGGCTTCACAGCAAAGGTAGAAATCATTCCAAAGAAAGACGCTTGGTAAGGTCAGGTCACACCAGCAGTCGCAGTTGCAGAGACCAACACAGGGATTGCGGACTTCTAAAAGGAGGCTAAAATTAAGCTCAGAGCCCTACTACTTTAAAATATACAGTTAAGTAACAGCAAATGTCAAAAGCAAAGAAGCCCTAATCTAGTTCTGATAAATTCGCAGAACTTGATGCTGAGTTAACACATAGTAAATGAATAGTTGAATTTTTTTTGGCAATGCTTGAGGATCATAAAGTTCCCCAGCCAAATACAATTTAATTTAGCATAAGCAGAATTATTTAAGAAAAGGGAAAAAGATACACAAGGGTTGCTTGATAGAGTATCAGAATCAAGAGAAAGAACGAAAAGTCATGACACTTCTAGATTATAGCAGAGGTATTGTAATGAATTATTTGTCACTATTTTCATTCATTGCAATAAAGACAATATATAACTTGTATTTCAGCAACATTTACAAACGAATGTCAGCAATTAGCAAGAAAATAATACTTGTATCAAAATGAAAAAACTATAATATGCAATATACATATAGAATAAAACAAAAACAAAAAATTCAAGCAACAAAGAAATGAGCATCAGTTTAAGGGAGAGGAAGAATAAGTTAGTTGGAGAGGAAGATAAAAGAACAGGAAAAAAGGGTAAAAATACAGAATAATTCTACGAGGTATGAAGGAAAGTAAAATAATGAAGAAGAAACGGAGATCTTGTTTTGGTGCACTTTAGCAGTGGCAAGTAAGTGTTAACTGACACTAGAAACCACGGCCTACCACATAACCCAGAGCAATACAAATACCAAATAGGCTCTTAAAACAGCATGAATATACAAGCATGTACAACAGAATCTGAACATGATGGCATGTTTATAGGTATATGAAATACCTGGTAGAGAATGTGCATCCAATTAGCATCTCGGGGGCCCAGAATGTGCTTCAAAATGACACCACATTTCTCAAATTCCCGTAATACTGAATTTGTGTCAATTGGGGAAAACCTGCACGTAACAACCAAAAGGTAAATGATAAATGGAAGACCACAAATAAAGAAAAATGGCCAGGCAAATGTTACAAGTACAGATATTAGGGTCCCTATAGAATAACTCAAAGAGACTGAAAGGAACACATAGATCGTAAAAGTTGTATCCATATATCTACCCTGTAACTCTGTAAGCAATTAACCTAGCTTAAACAACTAAAATCGATCCGTCTTCTCCCCTTCATGAAAATTCTGTGATGCAAATAAACAGAAAGTGGATTCTAGAGGAGTGGAGCTGGTTTTCCCTCCAAAACTATATATATCCTTTGCTATTAATTTCTTGGTAGACATGAGGAGAAGAGGATTCTTCATAAGAAGTAAAGAATCAATTGCAGCTACATGCCTACATTGTTAGAGCCTTGAGACATCAACCCTTCCCAACATCACCAGGAAAAGGTATTCCAATAAGGGCACTTTGCTCATTTCTAATTACCTCAGCACATCAAGAGAGACTCAAAACAAAAGCAAGAATGTATCAATGCTCCTCTTATTTTTCAAACACAACTATCACATGAAAGGATGAAGAAGGCAAGTTATTGCATAAAAATAACATTCCACTTGTTCGCCATGTTCTTTCACATCAATGTTTCTCTGTCTTTCAAGGCCTATATTGGATGGAGCAATATGGTCAGGTCATCCCAATTCATACATTTTCACTTGTTCAAATATACTTCACAAAAAATGGATTTGAAATAGAAACACAAATCACATGCCTTGTAAACCTTTACTTAGATTAATATCAAATGAGTCAAAAAACATTTGATAGCACGTATTCTAAATTCAAACCTTCGAATTTATAATAATTATGAATTTGGACCCTCTAAAATCTAAATTTCTCCATCCAGAGGGAACCTTAGATAATGACTTGGCAAAGGATATCCTCAAGACCCTGCCATGAAAAATAACACAGATACCATCTGAATCTAGTAGAAAGTAATGACAACTCCAGTGAAGTAGGAAACAAAAAGTAAAGGAAAATAAACAGTAAAACATAATAACCATGGGTGGTTAGCACCATACTTTACAATGCAACAGCTTGAACTAGAAGTTACCCGAATGAAGCTACCAGCAAAAAAATGAATATAGTGCGGCATCAAGGAGTTCTAATACACCTACTACTATCAGGAACATAAGTGGAAGGAC
Organism: Solanum sitiens; assembly: GCA_016801875.1. Taxonomy (NCBI): domain Eukaryota; kingdom Viridiplantae; phylum Streptophyta; class Magnoliopsida; order Solanales; family Solanaceae; genus Solanum; species Solanum sitiens. The sequence goes on along the minus strand of JABWTJ010000002.1, from coordinate 5,560,801 downwards.
ATAGAATAAAGTATGAAAGATATAGGCATACCCATAAACTGTGACCCATTCTTCCTCATTGAGGTTTCCCACAGGGATTGAGTTCTTCCTGATCTCTGGCCTTGCAACTTCCCTTGGTGGAGGTAAGGTTATCAAAGCACCAGGATGTACGACGCCTTCTACTGGTGAACCTTTGCCCTTGTCATCCTGCTCAGCACTACCACTACCCTTTGCAGGTGACCACCATGTCAAACTTGGCAAGGGGCTTTGTTGACTCTGTTGTTGCTGCTTACCCATCAGTGCATATGAAGTACTTGCCTCAGACTTACTCTTAGGTGTTGAAAATTCCCTTCCTGAATTAAGCACAGGCGTTCTAGGGTCCGACTTGATTTCTGGCGAAGTAATATAGTCAGGAATCCCCGATTCCGGAGAGACATCCGATCGATCTTCAAGGGTAAATACAGGCGGTGGTGGCAGATCTGAACTGGCAAAATTCTCACGCCATAAAGCAGAAACAGCTGCTGCCTGACCTGGTGTATTGAATTTCGACCCAGATTTCCGGGAAGAAATAGGTGTAGCTAAATCCTGGAAGAACATTGATTGTCTTCCAGTTTTCGGGGTTCGCACTGCTGTACTCATTCTCTCTCTCTCAGCGCTAATGATATAATCAAATTCTCAGAGATTGAACATTAACTAACGAAGCTACAGGATATGCTAGTACGTATAAATAACCTATGTGAGAAAAAACGAAATACATTCAATTTGTGCCATGAAACTAATACAATTTGCAAAACTCGCATTCAGAATTCAATTATTTAAACATAACTCAAACATTTCAATAGATAGATTACGCAGAGAGAAAGGAGAATACCTGGATGTATTGGAAGACGAAGAACTGAGATTTGAAAATGGGGGGTTTTAGGTTGCAGAGCGCGAGAGCGAAAAACCCTAGAATTATAATACTGTGTGAATTCAAATAAAGGCGTTAACTCAACGCCAGCGGTGGCTTTCAACCAAATGACACTTACTGTCCATTGGGTTGAACACCGAACTAAATTATGGCCGGGCTTTTTGGTCCAATATTAATACAGAGGTAATTAAGCCTTTTCTTTGTCTTCTTGTATATACGCAACGATTCGGCTCCTCTCCTGTCACCATTTTTCTCAAGTTCTAGTATTTATTAATGATATATCCATAAGTTAGATTTAATTAATTTAAATATATTCCTATTCATAATTTAAATAATAAATATATTATTATATTATTAATTAAAATATATTCCTAACCATTTTCTCTCTTTTCTCCCTGTTCCCTCCAAAATCATTTTGCTTTATTTATTACTTTCAGAATATTTCATTTCATGACCTATACAATTATTTCAAGGTGAATAGTTAATATCGTAAATCACGACACTTTAATTGTTCTCTACTACGTTTAGCCTCCATTTCTTTACAAATAAAGATAGCGACAAATCTGAGGGGAAAGTTTGGACTAATATTTATAAATTTTCTAGTATTGTTATTCCTTGTTAGTCTTATACACTATAAATTGAAGGGTAAAGTTTTCTATTAACTAATGTTGTAGTCGATTTGTAAATGTCGAGTATTCCTTAATGTGGTCAGCCAATTGGGATTGTCATGGTTGGGATTTACACCAGGGTTTTGGTGAATGTTGGCGTAATTGAAATTTGAATTAATTAATTAAACGACAGCAAAAAAAATTTTGGCGGGAATAGGGAGAAAAGAGAGAAATAATAGGACTATTTTAATTGATATAATAATATATTTATTATTTAAACCATGATTAGAAACGTATTTTAATGTCATTAGTCAAGGCTAGAACTAAGGAAAAATAGGGACAATAGAAATGGAGAGAAAGTCGGATCCTACGTTTATCAAGCAACAACATCCTTAAAGCCCTGAAAACATCAAATAATCCATTTCTCCAAAATATTCTCACAACATCTAACGTCTGGTCATAGATTCCAAATATTTTTGTCAAATAACATTAATGCTAAAATTTGGATGAAATTTCACCATGTGTTTGATCATTATATTTGAAAGACTTATTTCATTTTTATAGAAAATATGATTTATACCCATAAGCTTTAAAAACTATCAAAACTAACAATAGGTTTATACTATAAGTCAATTGGATCTTGTTGCAACATATAACAAGTAGTAACCATGACACTGGAGCAACATGGTAGTTCAGAGTGAGTGCAAAAAACATCATTTCATTCATCATAAAATAAACAAATCACATAACTTTGTTATCCTGAGCCGATTGTTCATCTTTGTTGTGGTTAAGCTACTAGTGGGAAAATTGTTGTGGTTAAGTAACTAGTGGAAATAGTGGGAACATGCTACAAAAAAAAATTAAAAAAAAATAACTACACAAAAATACTATGAACCCTTTACACTAGAATACCGATGAATCATATAACGTTACAGTAGCAGAAATGTCAGATTCGAGCTGTTGAAATGAACAAAAATCCTAATACTAAAGCTTTCCATTTCATTATGCGTCTTAAGCGATTACATGATGTGAATCTGAATTAGTTAGACTCCAAAACAAATAAAATAAAATTACATAGGTAAATATGTAAACAAGGAGAAGATGATGTGTTTATTTGGATATGATGGAGGAAGTTAGAATTCAAAAGGGAGCAGAGAGTGGTTCCTTGAACTTAGATTTGTCAGGCGAGTCGTCAGTTATCGCCGACGGATAGGCGCATTGACAGGAAGCCTCGATCACGACGTTTGTTTTCACTGCTTCCCCAATGCAATCTTCGTCTACAACTGATTCTGCTTCCTCAATCATCACTAAACCTTCCTTTATTTGAACAACTCCCTTTCCTCCCTATATATCCATTTGCATTTTCAGATGTCGTCACACATTCAAAAGAAAAAATGAAAACTATCATGTTTAATTCTACTAATTGGCAAAGTAAATAATGTGATGGTTGCATGCATACCTCTAGAAATAGATTTGATGCTTCATCTGATTGTGTATTTTGTACTATATCAACAGCAACTTCCTGCATCATTATTATTTATCATAAATAAATGAGTAGTGAATTCAAAAAATTGAAGTAGAGAGTGAGGCGGAAGCATTACACGGGCAAGGTTTAGTTGACCTTGGCTCAATGTCTTAGGCTCCATCTCAATGGAACAGCAAAAGTTAGCCATGAAGAATAAATGGATAAAAACTCAACAACGATGGCATGCAAAGGTAATACTAGTAGTAGGCCACTGCCCATCACAAAATAATTACTTACTACTTAAGATTGAACATGTTCTTGTGACTCTTAAATGGTACTACTATATATTATATGCTATATTGCTTAGGGAGTCTTTTTATTGGTGAAAATTGAGGCAAAAAGTCTTGTAATGCATGTACACCTCGTGAGGATGAACTGGATATTGAAAATGAAATGATGGACTTGTTTGAAGAAACAAGGCCTTCATGAGTTCAATGTCATCTCCTTTTAATTGGTTAGTTGAGGAGTAAATATATACATTGGAAAAAACGAATTACCCTTGGTTTGATATACTTCAAATAACAATCTTTCTAAAACAAACCCTATTTGCGAAATTTCACCGAATATATTGTTGTTATTGAGCAAAACGAATTATCACACTTCACACACGTATTTTAACACAAATATTTGAAAAAGAGATCTCCTTTTATTGGATTATGTTACAATTGAGTAGTTATTTTTTATGACTTATTCGTTGTGTCCTTATTTAGTTGTCCACTTTAGAAATGACACACATATTAAAATAATAAAAATTAGTATAGAGAAATTACAATTTTATCCTTATTTTATTTTCATATTAAATGTAACTATTTTTCAATTACATCAAATAAGACTTAAAGTTTGTTAACCGACCTTAAAAGTGGCTATTCCACACAATTTTCTCCTATTTGGTCTCACGGTTTCTCCTGAATCAGGTTTGATGGGCTACATAGAATAACGGGCCTCATACATTTTGAGTCCATGGCCCGCACTATAATACTCTAGTTTGCAGATCAATTTTGAGATTTTTCATTGGACTATCAAATTCACTTGGCGAGTATCGTTTAATTGATAGAATAAAAAATAATAATTTTAAAATAAAATACAAGATTCATTTGTTTCGCGTTTGATTGTTACTATTAGTTAGCCTAGGATAAATGTTATATATACAAATATTAAAATACAAAAACATATACTTATCATCCACTTTAAGATCAAGCAGTTCAGTTCAAGGAGGTGTGTTGCCCTTGGGCCGTAGCAGAAGCTTTGATTGAATACATTCATAACGATAATCTGCCGCACAAAGCACCATCAGAAATAGAAGGAAAAAGATTAGCTTAATTAGTTAAATTTGATTAAGCCACTAACTAAGCAGACTTATATACTGGATTAAACTATCACAATTTTAATTTTACATTAACAGGACCACTTTTACATAATTACTACTGTACTAATTACTAGTTATAGGCTATATCAACTCTCTAATCCCTGTAGTCTTTTCTGCACATGCAAGCAATTTTCAGAAGCATGTGCCCCATTTTTTATTTTTTATTTTAGCTGTAAAATTTGATTTTCCACCTAATTTATTTGGCTTGTTATTTATTCAACTAATCTTCAACTTAGAGAACCTAATCGCTATTAGCTTATTAATCACTAATTTAATATGTTCATACACGTGATGGTAGTGTGACAGACTGGATCAGTCTATAGTCCCAATTTAGGTAAATATTTTTTTTTTCTAATTTAATTTAATATCACATTCTGCAGGCTGCAACTTGGAAGTTAGTCAAAATTATATATCAAGCTTGCAACAAAAATAAAATTAATTTAGGATCACCAGATGAAATTGCCTTCAAATGATGATAAGAGACGCAGTCCATATATAGTTATGGCCAAAGTGATAATATTATTAGCTACTTTTATTTCCAAAAACAAAAATCTAAACAATTAAAAAAAATTATGGCCAAAACAAAAAAAAATTACCCTTGCTCAATGTACACCCGTCTTTCACATTTATAACATAATTTTATTTAACTGATCATAATATATAAACACTCAATACCGATAAAGTATCATGAAAGCTTTTTATAACCATTTAGCTCAAATGAATTGCTTCTTACTAAAGGCTTTAAATATATACAAATAAAATTATTGTACCTATATATCTATGTCACTTTTTAGTTAATTTAATATGCGGAGAAGGGCCTAAAATATCTTCGAAGTATTGAAAATGGTACAAAACTATTCTTCATCCACCTATTGGCTCCAAAATACCCTTTTCATCCATCTTTGGGTTCAAAATTGGCCACTTATTTAACGATTTCAAATTTAAACTATTTAAATATTTTTTTAAATACTTGAAGCTCAACTATTGGATTAATTTAATTTATAAATATCATTTATAAACCAACCCACTACCCACCAATTACTAATTAAGCCTCACTCAATTAATAAATCATTTCTAATACCAAAATTGCCCTAAACACTAGTAAAGCACGAAAAAATTACCGATTCTTGTAAAAGACATTCAAAATTATTTGTTTCCGAATTGAAGCCCCAATTAAATTTAGGTTGAGCCGCTTATTTAGGAGGACACTTTCAATAGAATTCTGTTTCAAATTTGAATTCAAAATTTATGATTAAATGTAAAGAAGTAGCACCTCACGAATTAATTCATGCACTTTTTGTAATATAATTTTGTAAATATTTATTATTTGTTTTAAATATTAAAACTTTATTTTTTTAAAAAAAAAAAGATATCTATTAAGTAACATCACATAGTTTAAGTTTATTGATAATTTTTATTTAGACACTTAAATTATAATATTTTTTGATTGAGGACTTGAATGTATGATAATGTACTTATATACATATTTGTCTCAAATTTTTAGAAACACTAATTGGTAGTAGATTTCCTGTTGTGCATTAATAATGGGGCTGGTTTATTAATTGGGTGTTGTTTAATTAGTAATGGATTGATAGTAGATTGGTTAATAAATTATAATAATACGTTAAATTATAACAAATAGTTGAGCGCCGTGTATTAAAAAATATTTAAATAGTTTAAATTTAAAATCGTTAAATAAAGGGTTAATTTTGAACCCAAAGGTGGATGACAAAGATATTTTGGAGTTAATAGGTGGATGAGAACTGAGAAGGGTATTTTGAAGTCAATAGATGAATAGAGGGTAATTTTATACCATTTCTAAGACTTTAATGATATTTTAGGCCCTTTTCCGTTTAATATGGCTATTATGGTGCCCAAATAATCAACTACAACATGATTAGTTCTGCTGATTTTAAGGGTGCATGGCCTTTTCAGTTTTAATTTGGAGGGTTTTGGATATATCGAGGATAGGCATATACAATTAATATAAATTCAATCGATTCAATTAAACTTAGTATTTTCATACACGAAAAGTATATGGTTAATCAAAACTATATTCAATTATAAGTTCCTTCAGTGCGTATCTGGTCAAATTGATTAAGATTTTTTTGTTACAATATTATAAGAGTAAATGATTCTGTTTGATTTTGTAAACATAATTAAGGACTTGATGTTATAAATTATAATAATGTGTAATTAAACAGGTCATGTGCCTTCCATCTTTCTTTATTATTTGGTCCTATCTTCTTCTCCATGTATAAATAACTCTTACCATAACAATATATAGTAATATATTCAGTATAATCTACAATTAAGATTTATTATATATTGTAAAGGTACATAGTTAATATTTAATAAAGTTCAATTCAAATGAAATAACATATCAAATCAAGTACAAAATGAAATTATCGTATTAAAAGTATCTTGCCAAAAATAAATGAGAATAGAATACTGAAACCACTTCTCATTATTTATTTTGTGTGTTATTTTTGGTGGTTGTTTTTTTCCTTAATGAATCCTTCATATGGACATGTTTAATTTGATCATTATGTTTTATTAACTGCTCCTTTTTTTTAATTGGTTAGACTGGTTGGAGCAATATCAACATATCACTCATTACATGAAAGAAGATTTCTCACCAAACTTTTGCAATGAAGAAAGTAATTTAGCAATGGCAATTATATATATTAGCTTTTAATTATTTGGCATGAACACAGCTTATAGTTTACCACTAATTCACCTTCTTAATGATGTGTAGCTATTAAGTTTCCACCAAATTCATGATTTTGATTTGACTCATGCTTGCACTCTCATCCTTTACTCCACTACTTTTTAAAAATAAATAAATAATTTATTATCATGTGGATTTGCTTGCCGTAAATAATTTGTTTTATTTTTCAAGATTATAAAATTACTTTTTTTATAAGAGTTACTTATGGATATATTTTGCGCAACTTGATATGTTACATTGATAATTTAAAACACATAAAACTAAAATCTTGAACTTTAGTTTAATCAATATTATTAAAAAATAATTATATATTATCATATATAAGTAAAATACTTGAAGTCTCTATATGAAAATTAACTTACAAAAAATATGTGGAAGATTTTATATATGGAAGAAATGAATTTAATTAATAAAATTTGTGATATGTAAATATCGTAAAGAGTCAATGTCACAAAAGAGGTATAGGGAGACAAGAATAATTGAAACGTATTACCAAATAACATGGAAAGATCCCTAGAGACGACATGAACACCTTTGGATATATTATCCACACAGTACATTTCACTTATTTCCATGTGCTTCTTCTTTCTTCCTCCACATGCATGTCTACCCCCCACCCCCTATCCCCCACCCAACCCAAAAAAAATATAATTCTATCTTATACGTATATAAGAATTCTTTATGTGTATTTTAACATATTATAGCAAGTAATCTGTTTAAATTATCAGTATATAAAAGTTAATTTATTCATATTTGAATGGAGAGGATCCAATGTATATAAATGATGAATCACCCTTCGATGTGTGTAGCTCCGCCTCTTGATGAGCGTATCCTTAAGTATACAGTATTTTTTGTGGACGTTTGTGTGTGTACATACATTGTACCTTCAAGTACTATTTATTTGTGTGGGTTCATATTAGTTAGAGACCCATGCAGGAACAGTTGGCTCCCATACTTGTCTCTTTCATTTCATTTTTCTTGTTTCTTGATCACAATCTAGTAGCTAGTATACATACATTATATTTGAGAGGGGGGGGGGGTTATTATTTTATTTTATTTAATCACCGTGCCAATATATAATAAATGGAATTATAGATAAAGATATATACGAGAATTATATCACTACAACAAAAATGATCATTAGCGTCATTTAATTCTTAATTGTCGCTGAATATGTTTTTTTAGCGGCAATTGTCACTCTTTTTATATGTCCCTAAAGTCTTTAGCGACATTGGTTCTAATGACACTTAACTAATGCCGATAAAGACTTTAACACTCTTTATTAGTGTCAATATTTAATGCCACCAAAAATTGTTTTTGTTGTAGTGTATCCGTATTAATAATTTACCATATTTAGATGTCTCCATTCATTTGCTATACGTGATTCAATTACCTAACAAATCAATAATCACCTTTAAACATAAGAAAATTTTAAGGAAAAATACTTGTAAAGTTAGTCGAGATATATGTAAGTACAAAATACCCAATACAATTATATGTTTTGAAACATCGCCTTTTTTATTAACGTTTTCACCTATAGGGAGTCAAATCAAAGAATTGCATGATGCATGCATCTCCTAACCTACATTTTTGCACCATACGTATATTTAATACCTTTTAAAGTTTTCTTACCTGCCGTTTTATTTTACATATTTTAGTTTACTCGACACAATGTTTATTACTGTATTTTTTTTATTTTTTTTTGGAATATAAGCGTATTATATTGAAAAGGTGCATAATATATTGTAAACTTGACATGCCTTCGACTTTGCTTTTTGGAGGGTACGTATCATGTATAATACCTCTCTATTTCATTTTATTGATACATTATCTTTTTAAAAATTAAAAATCCTAACAAGAATGTTAGCACATTTATTTTAAAAAAAGCATCAACTCAACTTCAAGATTCTTATTTGTCCTTAATTAGATAATCTATAGATGCATATTCTATACGTGTAAGACTTGCCTTAAATCATACGTTTCTAAAATTTCTAATTTTCTAAAAATTCTAACAAGAATGTTAGCACATTTATTTTTTAAAAAAACATCTAACTCAACTTCAAGATTCTTATTTGTCCTTAATTAGATAATCTATAGTTGCATATTCTATACGTGTGCCTTAAATCATATGTTTCTAAAATTTCTAAATTTTTTAATAAAAAACAAACTTTACTATCTCGATCTTACAATGCTACATAAAATGTTCAGAGAGTCATAACAAGATCCTAATCAAATTTTTGCATTGCATATCTACAAAATCAAAATTATATATATAAGTCTTCAAAATAAAAATTTCGATTATGTCACTTAAAATAGTTGGAGTAACCTTGGAGCAAATAATAGAGAGATTGGGTAAAGATAACGCAGTGGCCCCCCCCCCCCCCTTCACAAGTGCAAAATGTCTAGGATAGGGTAGACAATTATATAGGGGGCAAACATTAGTGTATAATTATTTTAATCCAATATAGTTCGTCCTTTGACCTAGGTTATCCCAATTACATAATTAACTTAGTACTATAGCTTTAATTTTATATAATATTAATCAATTTATTATTCCTATAAAATTTTGCTACTGGTTATAACCAAATTGTTCCTCGTTCTTTTCCTACATTGATTCTCAACGCAATTCCATGCAGCTATACTTCGTACACTGCACGATATTCTTCTTCATCTTTATTTTTTTTTTCTCCCCATACTTAATTTCATAGGCCAATATATATATAATATGGTCACTGAAATCTATGTTATATTTTGTTTATTCAATTCATTTAATAGTATTAGAGAAACTATGGGTCAATAATATAAAGACATAGTTGTGCTTGTCTATATAAAATTAAACAAAACAATAATGTTTTTTTTTTAATTTACTTTTTATCAAATTGACTCTATGGATTTGGTGATCTTTTTAATTATATGATTTTGAACAATCATCTTTTCCTCCGTGAGTTAGTTAGCTATCTAGTTTTTTGAGTTAAGTTGGGTTCATGACCGTTTCTTAATTATCATTGAATTGGAGCTAGGCTCGTCACAATTCATTATTTACTTTATTTAGGGGAGTACTGAACATAGACTTTTCTCGGATAGGCTCCTGTAAGAGCGGATATAAGAAGGGTCCCTTTTTTTTTTCTTCAAAAACTTAGTTATCGAAAACTCATTTTGCTTGTCGGATGACTTATGCTGATTTTATGTCTCAATTCAAACTGACTTGTGTAAAGTGACAATTTTATTGTCCGTATTGATTCATTCTCTTTTTTATAATCCCATGATTATGGTTTGTCATGGACATGAGAGTGTTGGAGTCCGACCATAACTCTCTGTTTATATAGCCGTGAATAATTTTCATTTCATAAACTAGCTTTTGAATCAAATTAACTCGATCCAAAGTCATTTTTTTATCAAAATGGAATATTGAGATTAGATTTTTCAACCTTTTTTTCTTTCTAGTACTATTTCTTTAAATTGGGACCTCTTGGTACACCAATTATACTCATTTTTCTAGCAAGCTATCCATTTACATACCCAATGAAAAGATACAATACCAACTTCTATTTTTGTTTTTACTATTTCCAAAAAAAAAAAAAAAAAAAAAAGTGGTAGCTTTTGAAAATAGTAATGGAATTTGAGAGAGGAAATTAATTAGTTTAGCCCGTGAGCCCTCCATGTGCAAATTTCTCACCTTTCAAGTTTTCAAGTTATGGCACAATGGCCCATGTCATTGACAAAGGCGCAATATCTATGCACAATACAATTTGCTTCCATCGATCATTCCCCCACACCCACTTTTCACCTTATTATTAATTAATTAACACATACATATTACTCTTTACTTCATTTGTCAACAAACGAATAGAATCTAATTCCTTCAACCTTCTCCAAATTGATACTAGAATTTACCAATATGTAGGGAAACTTATTCACCCTTTAGCTATCTAGTCTAATCAATATGATTGAAGTATACACTATTTATATCATTCTGAGTTGTATATGTTATATACTTTATACATAATAGATACCTTTTAATTAAATAATTATGTTATATACTTTATACATAATAGATACCTTTTAATTAAATAAAAAATTATATATATATATATATATATATATATATATATATATATATATATATATATATATATATATATATAATAGATGGATTTTGATTTAGCTTAATTGTGTATTTTCTTACTTATATTTTGTCGATTCGTAATAAAAATTTTCTTTCCGTCACTACCGACAATGTTCTTGTTGTTTATTAAGGAACTAATTTGCACTTTTAATATAGACTCTAGTTCACCAACCAAACGATGCCTTAATAGCGTGGTAAAAAGGTTTGTTTTTAATCATTTCTCACTTGGTGTTCGGAATCGGTATTAGAATTTCGATAAAATTTGTTTTGCACACTGTAGATTCTATTTGGGGTGGCTTTTCCAACAAAATTTTATCCATATGAAGGGCTCAAATCCGAAATCTCTAATTAAAGGTTGAACAGTTCTATCACTATATCACAAACCTATGTTGATAACACGGTATAGATATTTAAAAGATGATTTAAATCATATTTGTAGCATTTTTATGTTGTATCATATATATACACGTTAAACACATAAATATATTGATAGCACGATATAGATGTTTAAAAAATGATTTAAAATCATATTTGTAGCATTTTTATGTTGTATCATATATATAAAATAGTCTTGAAATGATAAAAAAAAACACAAAGGAAGCAAGATATAATTACGTAAAAATATATTAACTTAACAAGTCCCAAAATGAATCTATAAATTAATTAATACCAAAATTAAGAGAAACATTACAAAATTCTAATCTCTATTTCGCATTTAATCTTCTTTTTTTTTTCTACGATTGCTAGGAACATTTTATTTTTCACTCCTATCTCTTCATATCGTGATATTTTCAACTTTCTAAAACTAGATGGAATTAGGAAAATGGGATTGTTAATTCAAATTTTTTTAAAAAACGAGAAAAGTGCAAAGTAGTTATCCCCTACACTAGGTGACTGATACTAGATGAGGTGCCTGAAATTTGGACCACAATTTTGGTGATGATGAAGCAGAAATTCATCACCGCCGTTTGATACACCGAAAATTGTGGGTTGACTAAGCAATTGATGCTGGTGGTGATGTGCTTGGTGTCTCTGGAGATCCTTTTGCCTCCGGAGCTCCAGAACTTTCCGATGAGAATTCGAGTGCCTCGCTGAGATAAAAGTTGGGCTAGACGCCGGTCGATACTCCGGTACAAGCCTACCAGACTTGTACCTAACTCCACATGCATTGCACAGAGTTTTTGGACCTAATGGCCCTGTGCGCCACTGTGGTGTTTTGTCTGAAGCACAGTGCAGGCATTTCCGTCCCGGCGTTTCTACGCTCTCTCGTTTCTTCGACGGCGCTTTGGTAGCTTTGGCCGTGGCGAAAGTAGTGTTGTTAACAGATGGAGGCGAGATGTTGTTGCTCTCTGATGATGATGTGGCAGGGGATAAGAGCAGCTGAAGGCGTGAGGACCAGTCACAGGGAGCGGCGCGTGAGCGCTTGCTGCGAGCTTTGCCAGGAACAGAGGTGTCGGCGGGGAAGGCAGGTGGCGAGTTAGGTCCGGTGGAAAATGTGGTTGCGGAAGAGGAACTGTCGGTGGTAATGGTGGAGGAAGAATTAATATTTGCTACAGGGATGAATTGCAAGTTTTGAACGTCGTCACTTGAAAATGATTCCTCCACAAAATTTGAGAGCCATTCAAGCTCAGCCAAGTCATCAAACTGTTACAAACAGAAATTCACTGAATTTTCAGAATTTCAACCAAATACTATGAATTTGGACTCTAACTATCGCTACAATTCTAAAACTATACATGTATTGTTCTCATTTTAAACGTGGTTCATTTACAACTTATCAAACAAAAATTAATTCCGAAATTGGTGAAAAAATGAAACAAAACAATTTTATCGTGTAAAACGCAGAGTAATTACCGGAACACAGAGTTCGCTGTTAGGGAAGGGAGCATCGGTGAAGCTGCGGCCGCTCAGGTTGCCGTTAAATTGTCCATCTCCACCAGAAACAGAGGAATTACAGCTGTCAACGACGGTAACGGTGGAAGAATCAGCAGAATTTCCTGTAATACTGTTGAAAAATGCGTCTGCCATAACTTCATCTTCTTTTGGGATAACCAAAAGATCATCCACAGAAAAATTGTTACAGTTATTATTATTATTATTATTGATGTTGTTGTTGATGTTATTCGGAATTTGTTCGTCTCCGGCATGTGAGAAAAAACCGCTGACGAATAAATCCGATGCTTCCATTGTTAGAAAAAAAAAAGAAGAAGTTGTTGGTGTGAAGTGTAAGAATGGTGGAGTGTAAAACGCAAAGTAACGGTAGGTTTGTGACTAATTCTTTATATGGAGAATCGGAAGCTGATAAAAAGGAAGAGAGAATGAAGGAATTGAGTGTGAAGAGGACAGACAAGTGCTCAAGAGCTGAAAGTAAGGGGTCCGGGTCAGAGGCCTTTTCATAAGTGTAATGAAGGTCTTTCTCGTAATTACATATCACTAATTTTATTTTATTTTATTTTAAAACATCTTTTATTACAACCCCCTTTTTTATAGCACAATTTTAAAATTATGTAATAAAAATTACAATCACTTACTAAATCTGTAAAGTTATTTCATTTTCCCGTTAACATGCTTGCTTGTATTTGAAGTACTACTTCTACTTTTTATTATACTGTATAATTAAATTAAATTGTTAAACAAATTTGAAAGTTTATAATATCACTAATAATGATTTTAAATTTTACTTTATCTTTGTGGTAAGTAAAGGATTACTTTAGGCTTTTTAGAGTTTGAAACTTTGTTTTTAAAGGTCAAAAATTGAATACTAAAGGTGCTAATTTAAATTGAATGTCACGGCTGTCATGTGCTGTTCGAATAATTTAAATGAAGAATCTATATGTATTTATCTTCTTCTTTTTTTTTTTTTACAAGTAAAGTTAATTAGTACTTACTGTAATTAATTAATTAACAAAAATTAGTGAAGTGGATTAACATCAATAATACAACCCCTTTACCCTTAAGAATTGATCTAGCAGGTTTTGTCGCCGTGAAGCTACCATTAGAGTCCAAGTTTACAGCCGGATTCCTCTGTTTTTTTTTTCTTTTTCTATGTATTATTATTATTATTACTAGTATTAATTAACTTTGCATTAATCCATCGGGAATTGCGCTTTGTCCCCTGTTTTTTTTTTTTTAAATAAAAAATATTTCTAATAATAAAAAAAAGTTTTAGCTGTTTCCTGGGTACTGCTATTTTTTTAACTCTATTATTAGTACTTTGTTTACCTTGTTAACTCTCATGTTAATATATTCCTTAACCCACGTTTAAGCACGAACATTACAGCTCAAACTGGTTCAAATTGCTCAGTCATCATGATTATCCACGTTTCTGTATAGGAAGTTCCATTTACATTTTGGATAAACACTTCTAATTTCACTTTATATCGCGATTTAATAGTTATAAACATGAATAAGTTATGATTATAATAATAATTTAGAAAACTCATAAATATTAAATTCTAAAAGTTGATACGAGTTAAAAATATGAAATTCTCAAAAGATGTATCAGTGACTTGGTGCAATTTGTGTAGCATAATCTTTTGCTTTTCTTCTTTTGTGTTCTTTTGAATGGGTGATGGAGATTTGTAATAAGAATAATTTATAGGGCGGGATAACATTACAAATCCCAAGGTGAAAACTAGTTAAAAACAGATAAAGTTAGTTTAATTAACAACCAATCATTCGCCCAACTTTTCTACCAGCTTTCCTCTTTTACTTTTTCTTGTCTTTTATTTTCTTCAAAGAGTATCCTCTTCTTCTATTACGAGTTCGGTTCAATTCAATAGCATTTAATATAAATTTTATAATTTCAAATTTTTTTATTTTGTATTAGTTAGTTATCTTATTAAATATAATTGTCCATCTAACTAGATAAAAAAATATTAGTTAGATTTTTCATTTATTATTTTTCAATTAAATTTTTTGATGTATAATTATTTATTTGTAAAATTCTCAATAAAAATAACATTTAAGGAGTGAATAAATAAAATTCTTTTTATTTATGATTTGTTAATATGCATATAAAAAGAAAAATAATCAATTAATATGGAACGGAATAGGGAGTAATTTATAAACTTTAAATTTTAATATCGTTATTCATTAAATTTATTGTATTTTTTAGTTTTATTTTATATGATATAGTTTTATTTAGTTCAAATTTTAATATATATGAAAGGAATTTACGACGTTCTAACATTAGTTTAATTAAGTATAATATTTTTTTTTTAAGAGATTGACTAAAAAGAAAAATACGGAAGAGATAGAAGTATAAGTTAAGATGTGTGGGGGCATTGAGTGGGTTCGTGGGGTCCAACTAAGCACGTGACAAAGGATAGGATATTGTCAGTTATCATGTGACTGACTTTTAAACTAAAGAAAATAGGCTACATGTTCAATTCTTCATTCAAAAGGCATAGCCACAATTGCTCTTCTATAATTTAACAAATATGAATTATTATTGACTCAACAAATATAGATTCATACCATATACTAAGTTTTATTAACAAAAAACATATTTGTTTAAATTCAAGTCATATCAATATCACACCAATCGAAAAATAAAAGTGTAAATTATTAATAATAATATTAATTATTAAAAATTGAATTAGAATTTTATATTCATAAATTTCAGTCCTTTAAAGTTACTGGCTATTTATATTACTTAATAATTTATATATATTTTATAATTTCTTCACACTTTTTTGAGAGTGATCTTTCGCTGGACCTTATCAATAAGGAATGCCTTATGAACCGACTATCCTTTACAATTACAAGATTTGGAACAAAATTATTAGTGATCGAACCCATAACAAAAAAGGCTAGCTTCTCTCCTGGTAGTTGCCTCTCCAATGAATATTTTCTTTCTACTTAAATTTAAAAATATTTTAGGTCTTTAAAAACAACTTTCTTGCATGTAATATTAGGAATATCTCGTTCATTTTTAATACCTTCAACAACAATATTTTTTTAATACTAACAAACTAATAAAATTATAAATAAAAAAAACAAGTTTAAAGTATCTCGAAGGAACCTTCTTTTATCGTATATTATATACTTATACCTTTTATTTTAATATATATACAAACGTAAACTTTGCTTAAATGTATAGCTGGATATTTGATTTAAAAAAAACCATTGTTTGTGGTCTTAATCTTATTGCCTTAGGTTTCTCACGAACTCTTTAACTAATAAGTGTCTTTTTTTCTTTGATGCTTCTCACACGTGCGGTAACAGTGCTAACATGGTTGCACGTGTAAGGTCATCACGTGGTTGCTTAACAATGCACGTGCCTTCTCCTTGACAATTGGCTTTAATATTGTCTTTGGTGTTAATTAATCTATTACTACAATGCTCCCTCAATTATTGCTTCTTCATGTTATTATATGCCCTTTCCTTTTTTGTTTGCTTTGGAATTTAGAATGATTATGAGTTTTCAAATAAATAGTTTGAGTGCTCATTAATCATTTACAAATATGAAAACTTACTGTCAAATATTATTCGGCTATTTATTAGTTTATATAAAATATATACAGTGTACGAGTACTGTTTACTTTAAACTAAATATACATATAATATACAGAATATATACACCCAAAGTATATAAATAGTGTATTTTGATATTCGACCATATTGGTAAACTAGTTTGCCGAAGGTACATTTACTCAAGTTTCATTTACAAGTATCATAGACCCTAGATTCCTCCTTAACTATACGTTTAACATTATTTCCACTTGTGTAGGCCTAATCAGCCCAAGAAGGCTCAACAAACATTTGAGACAAATTACTTGTATTGGGCCTACTGGCCCATCGATTAGGAAAAGACATGGGCAAGCAGTCTTCAGTCAAGGTTATTGGGAAACACAAAATCCTTAAATTGTATATCAAAGATGCTTTGACAACATAGATACGTGAATCTAGTTGACGAAACAGTTGCTCAGACATATCTGTTCTTCCGTCAAACACCACATCGATCGTTGTGTTATATAGCACATTGATATGATGAAACAAAATCTATATATATACTAAGACAATTGACAATTCATGATCAACTTCAAGTTTCCTTATTCCTTTATGCATAGCAAAATAGCTAGAGTTTTGTTAATATGATGTAACATTCTGGACTGAAGGGTTATAAATGTGTCTAACTTTATGTATCTACTGTTGTCACTCGTTGCCATTCACCATCTACTGCTTCGTTCCACAATGTCACATTGTTATTCCCATCAGCAACAGCCAATATGTTTCCTGTTAGTGACCACGAAACTCTCCAAACGGGGGCACCAAAATCCTTCAACACTTTACCAATCCATTGATCACCTTCTTTACCAACTGTCCATATAATCACTCTTCCATCTTCAGAAGCACTAGCAATAGTTGACTTTGGTAGCCCCAAGTTAGGGGCCCAAGCAACATCCCTGACCCAATCAGTGTGCATCTGAAGAGCTGGGAAGCAATCCAACTTCCAAGTTCCATCAAACATCTTCCACACTTTAACTGTGTTGTCACAGCCACCAGATGCAAGCTTCGGAATAGAATTAAGCAGATCAGAGCCTACAAGAGAGCCAGGAGCTGTTGATGGCGCCCACGAAACAGATGTAACACCTACTGGATGAGCCTGATCAATCCGTGATGTCTCCCAAACATCTTCTGATCTTGCAGTGAAAATGGAAATGTTCCCATCAGAAGATCCACAAGCCAAACAGAGGCCCAATTCATGAGGAGCCCAAGCTATTGCGTTGACTGAAGCTTTATGGTCATCGAAAACCCGTGCTAAGCTCCACTCATTTTGAGTACCTTCTTTCCATATAATTACCTTTCCATCAGAAGAACAAGAAGCAAGGAGGGAACCAAACTTAGGGTGAGCCCAAGCTACTTGCCACACTGGTCCTTGGTGGCCACTTATAGTAGCCAGTAGCTGCGAAGACGAATTGCTGACCCCTGTTATCTTAATGGTGCAGTCTGAAGAAGCTGTTGCCAGGCGCTTACCATAGTAATCCATTGCCACATCATGAACAGTGTCGGTATGGCCGCTTTCAATCTTCTGTGAAGGCATTTCTTTCCCCTGCTACTGGATGTTCCAAATCTTCTCTCTCTAGCAAAGATCCTGAAGGACATTCAAACATTGCTAGTTGATTATGAATTCAAATAGAAGATGTAAGAACAATAATTCTGAGAACTAGGCATGTTCAATATCATCTTGCAAAACAAATTACATCACGAGATGACATCCTACTTATAAAATAATTCAAAAGGCACAGAAAAAAAGGGAGTATGATATAATATTCCAAGCTTTAGTAAATAAATTATAAACAGATCTAACAGTGACAACCATCAAAGAAAAAACATTTTAGAAGACGTTGCAAATGGACATCCGGCTGTGTCAACCAAAAAAATGAGAGACAAAATAGACAGGGTGGAACGGTCAAAACTTGGTTATAAAGTTAAATGCAATAGATAGATTCACCTATTTATGCTAGAGTTCGAATTGCCTAACCCATACTGGCTGAAATAGTTTCACATTCATGATTTGGTAATTTTAGGTTGCCAGCAGCTCTTTTGATCCTATTCAATGATGCAGATTCAGATTAATTGTATTGTCTTTATATTAGACTAATCAACAAACAATGTTCTTGCACTGTTCAGACTTCTTAAGAGTTCCAAAAGAACAGCGTCATTGTTTGAACTTTTTCCCTGTGCTATCTGTGTAAGGAAAAAGAACACTAAGAAACAGGATAGATGCAACAGAATGTGTGATGCATCATTCAGAAGAGATAAGAAGCAGAAGCCTGATCTCAATTACTCTAGTAAAGATGACAAGAGCTGTGTTCCAAAATAACCTAACTGCTTTATAACTTTCTTAGACATGGAGAAACAAGACCAAATTTTACAAACACCTCATAGCTAGTTCAACAGCAACAACATATCCCGTGTAATCCCACAAATGAGGTCTGGTTGTGGATGGTGATGTGTACGGAGTCTTACCCCTACCTTGTGAAGGTAGAGAGTCCCTTTCCAATAGACCATTAGCTCATTGCTAATTCATATATCGGATTTTCGAGAAACATTCATACATGAAACTAAGGAAATGTTACCCTTACATTTCAAGAATAATTCATACGTGAAACTAATTTGTCAAGTAAAACTATCTCACACTACTGGGGACAGAAAGAGCTATTGATCTTAGCATCTCACTAACATATATTCACAAATTTATTCTCATTTTCTTCTCTTTAAATAACGTGCCCCATAATTTTAATTTTGTTGTTCCTACAATAAGTTTAAAACAAGAACAAGTTCATAAGCTCTTATATAAACATTTAGCATATGTAAATCACTTAAACTGAACTATAAACTTGAGTAATGGAATCATTGTGATCTTCACCGTTCAAATAATCCCCCTTCTAATTTTCGAAGGACAATTTGACCTAATTTCTTCGTTATCGTCTATAATTTAGACAATTTTGGAATTAATAGGCATTTTATGCTTTATAAAATTTTCTTTCAAAAATGGCGAGAAAATATATTCGAAAATTTTAGTCAAAACTTTTTTTCTGCGACTCCTGCGGTAGCAAAATAAAACTAAAGTTCTGATCGATTTTTCTAAAATTGAGCAGCACAGTTTAACCTAAACAAACACTAATAGAAGCCGAATTGTAAATTTAAGAACAACAGAAACTGCACATTCAAACAGGGTTTATTCTACGGTTCCCTTTCCGATAACACAACTTTTATGCGAGTAAAAACAGCAAACAACAAAGAATTAATCAATTGATATAAATAAATTTAAAAAAATCACAGTCAGGACGATAGCTTACGCCGTAAATTCGCCGGTGATCGGCGAAGAGTCGCCGGAGAAAGAGATGAATCAATTCTAAGTCAACTTGACGGCTCAAAAACACTGCAGGCCCAGTAAATCAGAAAGTGGGTCTTCTTTCACAATATATTTATTTGCTGGGACCTACTAGTGACGCAATATTGACTAATCAAAACATGACGCGTCATCATGGGGCCCACTAACTTGTTCACGTGTTTAACGTGGCGTAACGACACCAGCTCTCGCCTTTGACTTCCTTTGAATTCTTTTTCCCCTTAAACTTCTGTAAATTGAACAAAAAATAGGAACTTTTAAAATAAAATGGTTTTTAAGAAAAACCGAAAAGCTTATATAAATAAACAAGCATTCCTAATATAACTATTAAATTTCAATTTACTTTAAAATAGTCACTTCAAAAATAATTCTATAATCACACACTATTTCATATAAAAATATCTAATTTTTGGTTATATCAAACTTTTTAGGACTATGTGAGAAGTTTGGTTATTTTTATATCTATCGAAATTAAGCTTTAACAAGCTAATTTCAAACATGTAATTTAAAAAGGAAATTTTCACATATAGCCACTTAAAAATAATTAATTATTCTCTATAGCTATAATTTGATAATTATAATTTGTAGCTACATGTTACATGGAGGAGAGAGGCGAGCGAGACTGGGAGAGAGAGGAGAGAGGCGAGAGAGAGGGGGAAAAGAGTGGAGAAAGGTGAAATATATGTATATTGGTTAGATAATTGTATATTATACATATATATTTGTATATATGGCAAGAGAGATTGGGAGAGGGAGGAGAGAGGCGAGCGAGACTTGGAGAGAGAGGATAGAGGCAAGCGATATTGAGAGAGGCGAGAGAGAGAGGGCAGAGAGTGGGAGAGAGGTGAATTATAAATGTATATAATTGTATATAATTGTATATTATACATATACATTTGTATAAATGGCAAGCGAGATTGGGAGAGGGAGGAGAGAGGTGAGCGAGATTGAGAGAGGAAGGATAGAGGCGAGCGAGATTGAGAGTGGGAGGAGAGAGGCGAGCGAGAGAGGATAGAGAGTGGGAGAGAGGTGAATTGTATATGTATATAGGTTAAAATTTTGTATATTATACATATGTATTTATATCTTGGTGAATTATACATATACAAACATGACTAATTATACAAACTCGAAGTCAGCCCATGTAATTAATGTATAATGTTAGTCGCGAGTGGTAATTATAGCAAATTATAGCTATGATGATTATTAAATAGTATAAGTTTGCTTAGCCGCGTAATTTTCTCTTTAAAAAATTATTTTAATGCGACTAAAATTATAAGAAATTAAAAAATTTAAAGTTATTCACATTAGAGGCTTTGAAATTAATTTTATGTCCTATTCAATTTTGAGATATTATAACTAAATTTTTTAGAATTATTTCTCTTATCATTATATTAAAATAATAACATATTGTTCCATAAAAAATGACAAAAAAAAAAAGGAAAAAACTTATAAAGTATGTCGATATATAAAACATTTTTATCACATTTCATGCGACCACGGCACCAATGAACCCAACAAACAATTATATGTGCACTTTTTTTATTAAATATTAAATTATCGAAATACACGTCTTGTTTTATTATATTCTCTAAAATTTTCTATCACTTGAAAAATTTTCAAAAATTCCCTCTCGAATAGATCACTCTATTCTTGTTGATACATCATATCTCTTTCTCGGATACATATTTCCCCTCTCTGAAATATCCATACTATTGTGGATACATACCTCTCTTCTTTGATGCATCCCTTTCATCTCGGATATATCCCTTCCTTCTCTAATACACCCTTTACCTATGTATCCGAATGTCTTATCATTTCTCTAATACATTCCTCCTTCTCGAATACATCTCTTTCCTATGTATACAAAAGTGTAGTGATATATTCGAAATTCCAATGATATATCTGAAATCTATTAATTATAAGAAATTCTTATAATTCAAAAAAAAGTAAAAAAATAATGTAAGTAAGTCGCGAGATTTATGTAAATTAATCCATATTTAAAACATAAACATGATTTCTATCACCACCTAAAAATCGTGCAAAGTAATCCAAGATGAACATTACTATTGGGCTGATAAACACTCTAATTCAACAACATTCTAGATGGTTCCAAAATGATCCAATAAGGAGCTTTATTGGGCTAAAAAATGTTACCCGAAACCCCAGATCCTACATGAACCTGCATGGTCCAACAAACATGATCACTTCCACTCAAACACACTTGTAATTGGTTCGCACATGCTATTTTATTTCGTCATATCAAAAATTGAGATAAAATTAATATTTAAATACGGGATTTTATTTCATAAAATGAAATCTCAATTCATTAAAAAGTATAATTCAGTAATTTCATATTATGATTTTATTTTTTTATATCAAAATTGATTTACAAGTTTGTATTTTAGGGAAAAAAACATCACCTTATATCTTCAAATTCTTTTGTAAGAAAATATGAAATATTAATGGAATATGAACGTGATGGTACAGTTATAAATACGATGTGATTTTACAAAACATGACAATTGTTGATAACATGATCATCAATATGAAAGTATGGACATTAAGATTTAAAAATTAGTAAATAGTTAAGTGTTGTCACACTGTCCGACGGGAGCAAAACCCAAACAACCATTGAATAATGAGAAAATATATTGAAAGGAGTAACACAAGTAGGAGATCATCAGGAGACAAACCTAAAACATAGCAAATAAAGATTTCACTTCATTTCAGTTATCTATGAACAACTATATAAAATAATAACAAGAGATTGAAACATTAGAGGTAAGAATAAACTTTTTTTTTTCCCTCGCTATGGTCACATAAAATGAATCAAAAGTTCCCAAACTGGTTGTTCTTTAAATTATTTTCAATATTAAAGTGTATAATTGAAACATTTTATCTATCTATATGAAATATTATTACAAATACACTAAATATTTATTAAGCCTAAACAAACAATTAATTCATACAAATATACTAACTAAGCACCCAATCTTAATAATACTTAATCGCACATGATTTTAAAATATTGTGTCAACTACTAAACAAGGAAAAAGGATGAAAATACTCTTAAATTACGTGTAAGTGTAAGGTATATAAATGTTTTTTGTTTATAGTTTGGCACAAAAGTGTTCGCACCATCAATATATTGGCTCAAAAATATTTTTTCAATAAATACTTTGATCTAAAAATGCCCCTATAGTTAAAAAATAGATCAACAATGTCCATAAATATATATATATATTTTTTCTCTTTAAACACATCTTTTTCCTAAAATAAATATTACTATTAAAGAACAATGTTCTTTTTTTTTTCCTTCTAAAATCACTTTAACCAATAAAAATGTAAGATATATTTTTTTCTTCTTAATCTCATTTTATCAATTAAAATAGAATAACTTCATACACCTTTTCAATAGATAATATGTCATATATAAAAGATCATAGTATATCCATCATTAAAATAATAATAATAAAATAAGAAATATTTTCATTTTTTATTTTGTTCGGAATTGAAGTAAGATAAACATTTGCTAATTAAACGAAAATATTATTAGAAAAAAAATGTGTTAAAGAAAAAATACTAATACATTTATTTGAAATATATGAGCGTTTTTTGATTTATTAAATAACAATAAGGGCATTTTTGGACCTAAGTGTAGACTGAGGGACATTTTTGGACCTAAGTGTAGATTGAGGGATATTTTTGGATCAAACTATAAATGGATGACATTTTTATTCCTTTGCATAATTTAAGGACAATTTTGAACCAAAATATTGACGATTAAGATATTTTTGAGTCAAACTATAAATTGAAAGTATTTTTTATTGTTTTCACATAGTTTAACAGGGATTTTTGATCTTTTTTGCTTTAAATAATCTCATCATTATTTGATTCTTCTGCTTATAGTACTCTCTTCATTACGATCATATTTATAACCAAACTTTGTTTATATTTATAATAATAATATTAAGATAGGATTAATTAATGAAGATAAGTATGATATGAAACTGAGAAATTTATGCATCATGTTAGGAGGAGGTACAAGTCGGATCCACCAACTGGTCTCTATCTATCTAATATTTGTCGTAATTGTCATATACATATGTGTTGTTTAGTGAGTGACATGATTCTTGTCCATGTCAATCTTACTTCTGTCACTTTTATGTCCTAACTTGCATGTCCATTTGGGATTATATAATTATGACTAATAAATTACATATTGGAATATATATATATATGTATATATAATTCTTCTTTAAAATGAATGTGGATTTTAGTGTGGATTTTTTTTTTTTTTGATAATTTTTAATTTCTCATGTAACTTATTTATAATCATAAGATGTGCAATCATAAAAATTAAAAATTTCAATATGAAATTTAAACTTTTTTAACATAGGAGTACTTGAGTAGAAAAGTTGGTTTTGTATAAGTACCAAGGTTAGAAGTGTATAATAATTTATCGAAAAAAATGAAAAGAGGGTATACGTAAAGTAGTGGCTATGCGTAGCAACAAACAGAAATAAATAAATAAATAAATAAAGAGAGTATCGAGGGAAGGCGCATGCAAAAATTCTCATCATTTTGTCCTCTCTGCCCCACGCATACTTCCCATGCCTCTCCTTTTCTTTTCTTTCCATATTTTACTCTCATTTTCCTATTTTGCCCCTCTTCTATTTTTTTATTTTTTTTATAATTATAGATTTTCATATTTTCTATTCTTTACCCTTTTTATAGGCCTTCTATTTTTATTTCATTATTTACTTTATATTTATGTTTAAGATTTTTGAAAAAATTAAACTCGATATCTTTAATTAAGGTGAGATAACGAGAGATTTCTTCCTAGTTGAAACAAAATGCTTGTGCATTGTCAAATATGTAGAATTTTATGTGAGTAATTTTTACGGTATAATAAATAAATATGACCTTAACTTGGATATAGCTGACAACTATAATCTTTAACTCATGATACACATAAGTAGACACTTGAGCTTAGATAAAATTGAACAAATAAACACATTTGTCCTGCATGACATCCTACATGACAATTTTGTGCTTTACATTACGTCTACATGTATTATGTCACCTACGACACGTGTGTCTACTTGTTCAATTTTATATAAGTTTACGTGTCTATTTGTGTACTCCTAAAGTTGGGGGACATAGTTGTGCGCTGAAACCAAATTAAGAGTCGTATTTATATATTATTATCCCTTAAATATGCAACTTAAAGAATGCTTTAATAATTCAACGTCATAATAGCTTTAAATAGATCAGACAATTTGTTCGACAAAAAACACGTATAAATGATGACAGATAGAAAAGTCTGATAAAGGGAGATACGACACACGAAACATCCTACGTTCATGCAAAATCAGGAGAAAAACCGCATGTCAAAGACGTGAACTGCTCTGACACAGACATCATTAGCTATTTCAAAACGAGACTTACCATATGATAGAGAAAAACTTCACGTGTATTGACATAAGGAACAGAAGAAATATCTTACCATAAAAGCTTAAACATTATCTGTCTATAACAACAACAACAATGTATTATTTGTATTTCCATAAATTGGGTTTGTGAATTGAAGTATGTACACCGATTTAATCACATCTTGCATAGAGGTAGAAAAACTATTTTCGATAAATTGAACCATCAATCTCATTAATATAACTTGCACAAGTGAAAAAAAATATTTTCTTTGTCTCAATTTAAAATATATTAATTCAACTGAATACAAATTTAAAGAAATAAAAGAATTTTTTTTAAAATTTATTTTTTATTTTGAAAAAAATCACAAGGGTATAATGGTCATAAAATGTCTTAATCAAAAGTATTCTAAATCTGGTGCGACGAACAGAGGTCAGCAGAGTAGTATTAGTAGCAGTACTATAGTATAGGTGATTGGCCTGAAAAAGAGTAGTAAAAAGAAGTGAGAATATCCTCCCCCACCCCACCCCCACTACCCCCTACCCCACTCCCCTACTGTACCTAAAGCCGAAAGAAGTTGACAGAGGGACCATTGATATACAATGGTGTGAAGATACCCACTTTCCCAAATCCAAATAAAAAGACTTAATTTTTTTCTCTTTTTCTCTCTCTGGGTCGCTCTCAAATCCGGGGTTTATATCTTTTTTTTCCTCTTGCATTTACACCTCTCTCAACTCAATTTCATTCATTGTTAACCAGTCCAAGATCCGTCTTCTGATAATATCTCATCATGCCTACAAAATCTTCCTCTGTAGTCTTTGAAAATTTTGTAGGTGGTTCATGGGGTTGGTTTACTTTTTGTTGAAACACTTAAAGATGCTTCAATTTTTGGGTACATGAAGAAGATCTGTTTGTGGGTTTGTGTTGTTTTTATCTATTAAAGTCTAAAGCTTTGATCTTTAAGTGTTTTTCACTTTTTTTTTATCTTGTTTCAAGATTCAAAGGAAATGTATGGCATGTCGTAAAAGATATTGTTTTTAAGTTCTTGAGGAATACTTTGATTCTTCTTTTTTTTTTTTTGGTAATGGTGAAAGATAAGTAAGGAAAGTGTGTATTTTTAGTAGTTTATTGTAAGCTCTGAAATCGAAAGATACAAGTTGTCTAGTGCCGTTTCAGTTTGGTAAATTGGTTTTCTCTTTTAGTATTACCAAGAAAAGGTCACTTCAAGACATTCTCATTTTGTTCAGAGCTCCCAAGAAGAATAATGCTAAAAAAAAGTTGAACTGTTGTGAAGACAAAAGTGAAGAAGAAGCAGAGTAACAGAGCTTGTTTGTTTGTTTTTAATTTCATAAAGGGCAAAGCATATCAGTTTTTCAGATTTAAGAAAAATGGCTTCCTGCAAGGATGGTAAGTCGGTGTTGGATAACGGAAAGTATGTCCGGTATACACCTGAGCAGGTTGAAGCCCTTGAGAGGCTTTATCATGATTGTCCTAAACCAAGTTCAATGCGCCGTCAGCAGCTTATCAGAGAATGTCCTATCCTCTCTAACATTGAACCTAAGCAAATCAAAGTTTGGTTCCAGAATCGAAGGTAGTCATTTATTCTCATGTTTAATCTTACTTGTATGCAAAATTGCACTTTCAAGGAAGCTTTGTTACTAAAAAATTAAATCTTGTTTTTTTTTTCTCCATTTTAACAATTTTTCTTGATAAATCTTACTCATTGATGAAAAAGCTCCATTCTTGGGATTCCCTGAACAAAAAAAGCTCTTTCATTATATATTCTTTTTTCAACAATTTGCATTTCCCTTTTCATTTTCTTCTCTTCCTACCAAGTATGTGTGAATGACAAGCTCCTTCATGATATTTGGTCGGTTTTTCGAAAATTTGTCTTCAATGTTTTTCCAAGTTTTTGGGTTCCACTAGTTCATAACTTCAAAAAATTTCAAAAACCATTTTTCAACGAACTCCAAAAACACATTTTTTTTTTGAAGTTTCAACTAAATCTGTAGCCATATATTAGCTAATTTCTGTTTTTTTTGTTTCCATTTTTTGGTTAAATATAGATGCAGGGAGAAACAGAGGAAAGAGGCGTCAAGGCTTCAGTCTGTGAATAGGAAGCTGACGGCAATGAACAAGCTATTAATGGAAGAAAATGATAGATTACAAAAGCAAGTTTCTCAACTGGTGTATGAAAATGGCTACTTTCGCAGGCAAAGTCACAGTGTAAGAATTTTAAGACCCTTTTTACTCTTTCCCTTCAAACTAATTTGAACTGTAAGTTTCATAATTTCTCTATTGAAATGCAGACTCCGCTTGCTACGAAAGATACCAGTTGTGATTCAGTGGTGACTAGTGGTCAGCACCACTTGACATCTCAGCATCCACCGAGGGATGCTAGTCCTGCAGGGTGAGTGTTGGGTCCTTTTCTTCTTTAAACATAGTGCTTTGTAGCCATTTCTCTTGTTTTTTGTGTTTGTGGCTTATGGCTATGTATTTGTGCTTTGTTCCAGACTTTTGTCCATTGCAGAAGAAACTTTAACAGAGTTTCTTTCAAAGGCTACTGGAACTGCTGTTGAGTGGGTCCAAATGCCTGGAATGAAGGTATTTTTAAATTAAAGTTATGCGTTTTAACTGTAAAAATTAAATTAATTACTCCATCCGTCTAAATCCGTCTTAATTTATGTGACATAGTTTGCATCTTCAGGCAGTTTAAGTTAAAAAGGGGAACTTTCGAAATTTCAGGCAGTTTAAGTTAAAAAGGGGAACTTTTGAAATTTGTTTTCTGTAAATATGCCACAACATTTTGTGTGACTGTAACATTTTTGGAACTTGTGGTATTCATCATGGCATATTTGCATTACATACATGTTACTAAAAGAGCTTTCTCTTTGAGGGTAAAATATGAGTTTATAGTTAGATGTTTCCGAATATATGTCATTTTTTGGAATGGACTAATTAGGAAATCGTGTCACAGCAAAGTAGAAAACTGACGTGGAGGTATTATAGAACTGTTATTTAAATTAGAGAAAGTAGTGTAAATAGGCCAAGGGTATTATTGCAACAAATCCTTGTGCATTTTAAAACCAAGCATATCTAATGTTAGAGATAAGACGACCAGATTTGTACAAAAAGACAATTTATTCCGTATTTGACCAATATGAGTCCAAATGTCTGGAATGTGTGTTCAGAGATTCATATGTTTGACAGATATTCCTTAGGAATAGGGGTAAGTTTATTGATTGATTTATTTATCTTTTAGCACAATTAATCAGATATGCTATGACAAATGTTCATTATTAAATTATATCTTGGGATTCTTCTATTAGTTAAATACTAATCTAATGAACTCATATGTAATTAAAGGGATAACTAGCAAATACATTCACGTCTGTACTATGTAGCTGTATTAGCAATCTACCGAGTGTTAGAGCCGAATGCATGAAATTGGCTGCTTCAGCTTTCTTCATTAATGATGTCAATAAATAACCAAACAGCAGACAATTCCTTTAGTCAACTATATCAATCAAAGATATGAATACAATATTTTTTTTGAGTCCCATGGAAGCTCTTCTTACTAGTCCATCGACTAGTATAAAACTGTATCTTATCTTATAGCCTGATTTAGTAGGTCCACAGAGGAAAGTATACGTGCCGTTGGCCTCTTTTGAAGTTGTCAGTTACAATTATCGTATAAAAATATTGCAAAATTGCATTACAACAGTTTTGGGATTTCTATATAGTGCATCAGTGTTCTTTCAGAGGCTCATATTTATGCTAAAAGTTGTCATCATTCAGGCTTTGTTTGAGTTGTGATGGCAAATTGGTGGTACAGTGTACTTCACTTCTCATGAGGGCGTTCATATATTGCTAGACATTTTCCAGTCTCCTTTGTCTGTAGCTATATTATTTCTGTTACAGATACTCAGTACTGGTTCAACTCTTTCTAATCATCTCACTCTTGAAATGCATAGCCTGGTCCGGATTCCATTGGAATCATTGCTATTTCTCATGGTTGCACTGGCGTGGCAGCAAGAGCTTGTGGCCTGGTTGGTCTAGAGCCAACAAGGGTAAGCTAATTATCTGTTTCTGTTTCTGGCACTGTAATATGAAATTAATTGTCTGAGATTCCTCTAGGTCTCCGAAATCCTTAAGGATCGACCTTCTTGGTATCGTGACTGCCGGGTTGTTGAAGTTCTCAATGTGCTGCCTACTGCCAATGGTGGAACCATTGAACTCCTTTACATGCAGGTAGGTTACTGTACTGTTGCTTCTCGTGCTTGTGCATTCAGTCCTTTTATACCTTCTTGATGAACTTTTTTGTTTTTAGCTCTATGCACCAACAACATTGGCACCTGCCCGTGATTTCTGGCTCTTACGGTATACAACTGTTATGGATGATGGCAGTCTCGTGGTATGGTTTCATTATGTCTACTCTTTTTCGAATATAAAATTATATATCTGCCAAGTCACACACAATAGGTTTGTCCATTCACATGCTTCATGAACTAACATGTCAAATTTTTTAAAACACCCAGGTGTGTGAAAGGTCACTTGGAAATACTCAAAATGGTCCAAGTATGCCACCTGTTCAGAATTTTGTGAGAGCAGAAATCCTACCTAGTGGATACCTGATTAGACCTTGTGAGGGGGGTGGTTCAATCATCCACATTGTTGATCATATGAATTTAGAGGTAAAGTTTTTGTCTATATTTCCTGTTCTCCTTCATAGTGCCTAGTTATGCTGTGGTTTGGTTGACACTATTATGATTGTTAGGCATGGAGTGTGCCTGAAGTCTTACGCCCACTTTATGAGTCATCAGCAGTGCTAGCTCAGAAGACGACAGTGGCTGTAAGAACATTTACTCAAATTGATTCTATACTGCAAGGTTAGACAATACTATTGGCATTCCGGTGACTCTCATCCTCCTTGCAGGCACTACGCTATCTCAGGCAGATTGCACAGGAGGTTTCACAGACTAATGTTACTAACTGGGGAAGACGACCCGCAGCTCTACGTGCATTAAGCCAGAGGCTGAGCAGGTTTGAATGACCTACTTTTTGATGGATTCTTTTTCAATGTTCTCTACTCTTTCTGTCACTCAAACTATGAATTATTTTGGCAGAGGCTTCAATGAGGCTCTTAATGGTATAGCTGATGAGGGCTGGTCAATGCTCGATAGCGATGGAATGGATGATGTTACCATCCTTGTGAACTCTTCTCCTGACAAGTTGATGGGCTTAAACCTTCCTTTTGAAAATGGATTTTCACCTATGAGCAATGCGGTTATGTGTGCAAAAGCATCAATGCTTCTACAGGTCTGCTTATTCAATATGTTGATGCTGAAACTATAAAGTTGAATTGCTGATTTACTTGTTTAAGTGGATAAGTAAATGTTTCCTGTTTGTGTTATAATTGGACAAATGGGATTGGGGATGAGGAGGGATGACTGCCAACGATGTTGTTTTTTTTTCATTTTAACACAGTTGTCTTGTTTTTATTGTCCAGAATGTGCCTCCTGCTATACTTCTCAGGTTCCTTCGTGAACATCGATCTGAATGGGCAGACAACAATATAGATGCTTATGCTGCTGCAGCCATTAAAGTTGGTCCCTGCAGCTTACCTGGGGCTCGAGTTGGTAACTTTGGGGGTCAAGTTATACTTCCACTCGCTCACACTGTTGAGCATGAAGAGGCAAGCTTAGTAGTTCTATTTAATCTGCACTGTTGGCATTCCTAGTTTATTTGAACTGTTCCAGTTGGCGTTTGATTTTTTTTTTTTTTTTTTTTTTTTTTTTTTTTTTTTTTGTGGTTTCTCAGCCTATTTGCTGATAATGTGCTCTTTTTTGCTTATAGTTGCTGGAGGTCATTAAGTTTGAAGGTCATTCTCCTGAGGACGCGATAATGCCACGAGATATGTTTCTATTGCAAGTAAGTTTTATTTCTGCACATGTGTAAGTTGAGAGCTTTTGCTGTCCATATTTCAGCTTTGCCATTCTCTCTTTTGTTTTACCCCTCCCCCAGAAGTTCTCACCTTTTTGCTCCCTTGGTGCCTCGAACTTGCAACCTTAAGCTTGGAAGCTAGGGGTACTACATCAGAGCAACTCTCTCTTGTCCCCTTGGCCATTCTCAATGTCTTGCGCAACCCCTCACTTGTGAATTTTTAGAATATTTTTCGTTGAATTGAAAGAATTTCTAATCTGAGGAAACTTATGCAGCTATGCAGTGGAATGGATGAAAATGCTGTTGGAACTTGCGCGGAACTCGTGTTTGCTCCTATTGATGCCTCGTTTGCTGATGATGCACCATTGCTTCCGTCTGGGTTTCGCATTATTTCACTCGAGTCTGGAAAGGTTAGGGTTTGTATCCCACCTATTAGTGGTTAATTCTTTTAAGGTATTTGTTCATTTGTTTTATTATCCTCCATGTTTTTACCAATGTGCTTCCTTTGTGCAGGAAGCGTCCAGTCCAAACCGTACCCTTGATCTTACTTCTGCTCTTGAGACTGGCCCAGCGGAAAACAAAGCAGCCAATGACCTTCATACTAGTGGTGGCTCACCAAGATCTGTCATGACAATTGCTTTTCAATTTGCTTTTGAAAGCCACATGCAAGAGAGTGTTGCTTCAATGGCTCGACAGTATGTCCGAAGTATTATTTCATCAGTTCAAAGAGTTGCATTAGCACTTTCACCATCCCACTTGGGTTCTCATGGAGGTCTTCGTTTGCCATTGGGGACTCCTGAAGCACATACATTAGCTCGTTGGATCTGCCAAAGTTACAGGTATGTGGTATATTCTTGCATGTGTGCCTAACATAGGAGCACACTAAGTAGCTTTTTTCTGTTTTTCACCCACTCAACTGCTGTGCTTTTGCAATACCAAGTTCTAAATGAAATACATCTTGGCAACATAAGTTGATTTAAATGTATAATGGTTAGATTATCAGGAGTGTAATTTTTCAGTAGTTAGTTCATCAAAACAAATGATTTAACCTTCCACTGATCTAGAAATTGTTCAATCCCCCCTTTTTTCGTAAGCATTTTTTTCTAAGGGATGTTACTAGGAGGGAAATGAACAGATGTTCATCTGCATGTAATTATGTTCTGAGTTAAATATTTAACATCAATATTTGTAATGGTTCATTTTTTTTCTCTGAAGGTGCTTTTTGGGCGTGGAGCTTCTCAAATCGAATACTGATCAAGGAAGTGAATCAATCCTCAAAAGCCTATGGCATCACTCAGATGCTATTATCTGCTGCTCCGCTAAGGTTTGTTCCCACATCCTCTTTTGATATCCTTTTGCTTGTTAATTGCACTAGACTTACCTTTAGTTATTCGAGTACATGAAATTTTGAGTTCAATATTTCTGCAGGCTTTGCCAGTTTTCACATTTGCAAATCAGGCTGGTCTTGACATGCTCGAGACAACCTTGGTTGCACTTCAAGATATCACCTTGGAGAAAATATTTGATGATCATGGAAAGAAGAACCTCTGCACTGAGTTCCCCCAGATAATGCAACAGGTTTGTACTCCTTTTATATTGTAAAGAGTATTGAATGTAGCAAGTCAAGTCATGATTTCCCGAATCTTATTACACCGAGTTGCATGCCCCTTTTATATAATAAATTGATTAGTTCAGTCCTTGGTGATATTTAGATTTGCTTGAAGACATCTTATCATAACCACTGCAGTTTCTAATTTGTAATTTACTGACTTGACAGGGTTTTGCATGTCTACAAGGGGGAATTTGCTTGTCAAGCATGAGCAGACCTATTTCTTATGAGAGAGCTGTGGCATGGAAAGTTATGAATGAAGAAGATACTGCTCATTGCATCTGTTTCATGTTTGTCAACTGGTCATTTGTCTAAGTTACTTTTCTTTAGATCTGTGTTAAAGGGATCAGTAAACAATACCTAAGAACCCTCAAGTATTTTCCTTTCAGAATCATTTTGAACTAGTTGTGTTTGTTGAATACTTGTTTATTGTTAAAAACTTATGCTACTCAGTACCTTTATGCTATGTCTTTTTTAATCCTATGCTTCTTCAAATCATCATATATTTTTTTTTAACTCTTGTTGCCATTGCACATATCTAACCCCTGTTATTTCCCTGAGAAAGGGCCTTTAACTACTGTCATGTAAGGTTAAAGATCAATAACAGGACATTGAAGAAAAATTGATAACATTATAAAGCTACTAAACATATCAACACATATTGATCAATTAGCTTGTAAAGCTATTAACATGATCAAGAAAAAGGTTACAAACTAATACAAACTTCAAAATCCTTGCAAGGGTAAAAGAAGTTACACCAAAGTTTTAGCAGCCATAAACTGAAAAGTAAGACGACTATAGTACAAACGTTATTGTAGAAGGTACAACTCAAGGATGCACGTTTTATCGATCAGGTTACTATATTAAGGTCACTCATTTCTTTAGTAATGGCAGGGATGCAACTATTAGTTCTAGCAAGTCCACCACTCTTCTTTTGCATAATTCTTTCCCTTGGACTAATTGATTTTGCCCTCATAATTCCCTTTGTATTTTTCTTTAACATTTGTCTCATAGCCTCAGCTTGATTAAGCACTGGATAAGCCCTACCAAATTTGTTAAATTTGCTACAAGCACTCATATGAGTAGTTAATGCTTCTTCATTTTGTCCTCCATTTTTTTGGGCCTCTTCTTTTACTGCATCAGCACAAAGCCCACATATCCACTTACCTAAATATTTTTTTCGAATTTGATCGATGTATTCTGATGTGTAGTCATCACTCATGCCACAACACTCACATTTCGCGCTTTCTACCTCAGACACTGGTGGGAGATTTTCATCGATAATTGCATCATTGTTCATCCACTCGTATGTAATTTCAGACATTGTCCTTTTTAGGCTGTCGTTAGAGAGACGAGGTGGTTTGCTAAGGTTTCGAACGTTGGACGTTACAATAGTTTCTCCATGAGGTGCCATTTTGAAATGAATATTATGAAAAATTATATGTTGCTAAGAAATGCAAATGATTTGAGATATGTAATGTATGGTAAGGATGTAAAATTATGAAGATAATAGGTTGGTATTTATAGTTGTTGGCTACTATTGTTGTTTTCAAGTTGGGAGCTGGAAAGTTACAAAGTTGTGGACCATGGGAACTTACATGTCTATTTTTATTTCTATTTTTGTATGGATAGTCTTGAATGTGCTAGATTTTTCATTGAGTTTAAATTTTCATACATGGATGTAGAGTAAATTTTTATTATTTTAATCAACTAAACGTACATTCAGATCTCATTTATAAAATTTTAATTGGTATATTGTCGATCTAGTACATAATTAATACTAGTCCTCATTCCGATGTGGATTAAAAGTTTTAAATGCATAAATATTCATAATTTACCCCATGTTTACTAGATACTCTATTTTATTATCTCGTTTTTATTTAACAAGTAAAAATGAATTCTACGACTTTATTATTTAAAAATTTATGAAAATTATAACTTTTTTTTAATGGGTTGTAAGTGTACGTTTCATATACATGGACGGAGATAATTTTTTTACTTAGGAGAGTCAAATTGTAAAAGAAGGAAATCTACGAAGAAGCCAAGAGTGTCAATAATATAGGAGAACCCCTCTCATATGACACTCACTCCTTGTGATTTTATGTACATGTGTTTGATAAACGGTAAATTTTATACTTACTGACTCCAATTCTCTTCGAATTAAAAAAAATAACTTTCTGATATAATAACTATCAGTTGAATGATCATACGGGAATAAAAAAAATTAACTCGGAAAGTATATTTTTGTAACGGTATAAACTAAAAAGTTATGGAGTCTATCATTAGCCAATAGAAGAAGAAGATCAACTTGGTTGACATGATCACAAGTTTGCTTATTTCGACCATTCAATACAAGTTAGTATTATTTTACCTACATTTTTTTCTTCCACTAGAAGTAATACGTATACAATGTTATTGAACTATCAATGTCAACCTAATATTCTCGTGATACTGTAGTTATCATGTTATACATATACGTACTTATATCCTATCAATTAATGATAGTGAAAATTAAAACTAACATGTATTTAAACCTCTACCTCTACTTTTTTTTTTTGGCTAAAGCAAAAGGTGGTAGACTTTGGTTGTGGCTGAACTTGAATATTAATGTTTTGAGTATACATATACTTAGAATTTCTCATGGTTGATATATGTCCAAAGTTGAAAAATATCTATGATCATTTGGTTTCCTTCTATTCATGTGGAGGTGAATGCAAGAAAGAGAATTTTATGAAACTTTGACATACCTGTTAAGAAAATAATGACTAATAAGACTATTTTATCATATTATTTATGTTAATTGATGTTTAGTTTTGAGTTTTGAAAATGATGTTGATGAATAGGTAAATAATACAAAGGGTAAAATGTGATTTTTGTTTTTCTTTTTTGATATATTCACTATTTTAAAATAGTAGACAAGTAAAAGTGGATATATTGATAGCATTTGAAGATCAAGTAGTAAAAATGTCATGAAGTCATATTTTGGATTGCTCATGAATTAATTTAGATTAACATATGACTGAATAAGATAGAGTTAAAATAGCTAAATCAATCAAAATTTGCTCATGTTAACAGGATCAATTTATAGAAATCGCATACTTTTAAGGTAAAATTATAATCTATCCCTTAAAAGTTTATAATTACAAAAATTCATCAAAACGGATACAATAATATAAGCGTTGATACGTTGATCTAATGCGCGAGATACATTAATCATTAAGTAAGATACATTACATTTTATTCATGATATATTAATCTGATGTACATTTTATACATGATACATTAATTTGATGCGCGAGATACACTAATATGATGTGCAAGATACACTAACGTGATGCGCGAGATACACGAATGTGATACGCGAGATACATTAATTTGATGCGAGATACATTAATGTAATACGCGAAAAATGAGGAATTTTAGAAATTCGTAAAACTTATAGGGGATGATGATAATAAGTAAACTAAAAGATGGGATTTTCGTAATTAATCCATCATATTTTCATGTGATAATTTTTTCGCATCCTAAAAGTAACATATCTTAATCAAAGGTAAGAGGAATTTTCAGCAAGCCCATTAGATTTACCATTTATAGCAATAATATTTCTTTTTCACTTGATCAATTTTAATTCATTTATAATACAAGTTTAATTCATATTACAAAGAATAATTTTTTATTCACATATAATACAAAATTTAATGATAGATAATTCATTTATCACACATTTTAATACACTTATAATACAATGTGTCAATTTTTTATCAAACAAACATAATATATTTTAAAAAATAATTATAATTCATATATAATTCATATATATTGCATACATAATTCACTTTTAATACATATTACAGATTTAACATAGTGTTGCTATAAATAATAATAAATAAAAAATATTATAAATCAATAATTATTTATTAAAATGTATCAATTTATGTAATTTTTTCAATTGCTCACGCAAGCCCATTACGATGGAATTGGGCCTTTGTCTTAAATGCCTATTATAGTAGGAGAAAATTACACCATTAGTCACGGATTTAGGAACATAATTAGCAATTTAGCATAAATTTTTGTAAGAACAATTAAAAATAAAAAATATTAAGATAAACTTACATCCACAAGTACAACTGTACAAGAATCTTTCATGGAATAATCTAGATTACTACAGAAAAATCTCATCTGCAGAAGGATAATCTTCTTGCAGTTATCTTTTCTCTCTGTCTCAAATTCACGCGACACACTTTTTTTTTATCTATCCAAAATTTTTCACATTTTTATATTTCAGAAAAACTTAATTTTAAAATCTCTATTATACTCTTAAAAGAATTACACGATTAAGAACATGTGATGTTTCTTTCTTAAAAATATTTTATCGATCAAGTCATATAATAAAACATAAATTGAAACGAAGAAAATAAAATCAAAATAGAATGTACGAATATGAACATTCGTGCTACACAGCTATTGAATCAAAGAACACGTGAAATTTGCAAGAAAAATATCTTGAGTAGTGGGTTTCTTTTTTTGAATTATAGCAGAAAAAAAGTGAGTCATTTAGTACAAATTAA
The DNA here is from genome assembly GCA_016801875.1 of Solanum sitiens. Classification (NCBI taxonomy): domain Eukaryota; kingdom Viridiplantae; phylum Streptophyta; class Magnoliopsida; order Solanales; family Solanaceae; genus Solanum; species Solanum sitiens. Next base: position 5,523,137 of record JABWTJ010000002.1, on the reverse strand, counting down.
AGTTACATAACAAGTACAGTCCAAATGCAAAGTATGTCTAATTAGGTAACTTAATTGATCAAATAAAAGTCCCAGTTGCAAAATCTTTTTGCTTTTTTCACTAATACAACTAAATTATTGCTACTATATTAAGTAATTTAATCACTTTGAAAAGTTTTAAAAAGTGAATAGAGCTTCAAAAAGTGTAAATAAAAGAATGAGAAGGGAAACACCCTAAAGTTTAAAATAAGCAAATAAAATTAAATAGTAAGCGCATGCTCGGCTTTTGGAGATATTTTTTGTTGTGTTTATGATTTTTTTAAATATTTATTTAGTTGTAAACAGCTGTATTTTTTTTAATTAATTAAGAGAAAGGAATAAATTAACCCCGGTGAAGTGAAAGTTGAAACTGGAAAAAAAAAGTAAAAAGTGGAGAGTTGAAAAAGTAATGAAGTTTTTGATTTTTCAAAGTTCAAACGTTCTCGATTTTGTGTATTTCAAAAGCTTTAAAGTACATTTAAGACACTCAAAATAACACTTTAATTATTTCGGATGGAAAACTTTATTATACACACTCACAAATTCATGATCGAAATTTAAACGATATGAATTACATTTGTTGTATTTTATTTTACATAAATTCATGTGATTATCTTTAGAACATTTAATATAATTAAATAAAATTTTAAATTTTTTTCTTTCGAACAACTTTGAAATATCTTTTATTTTATTTTGAGTCAATTATTTATTAAATACATCGCTCTAATATAATGAGGTAATAATAATATTTACATACATTTTATCTTCTGATCTCTGGACTTATCAAACTACATTGTCTATATTATTAGTATGATTTCTATAACTTGTTTCGACACTTTAAAATTAAAATTGACTATGTGATCATTCTTTCGCTATTATAGATCTAGATAAATAACGAAAAATGTTCCATGAGCGTAAAGCTTAATACACAGCATAGACGGAGGGTGACATCCATTTTTGTCAAATTTTAGAAAGTTATATATAATTCAAGAAGCAAATTATTAGATAAATTGAAATTATTAAGACAAGTCTTAACATCTCGAAAGTCAAAATCGCATGTCTAAATCGATCTTTACAAAATCATCCAATTGAGATTATTTATATTGGATTTAAGTTGTAATTTTAGTGTGAAAATTGAATTTTTCATATTTAATCCGAGCGGTTGGATTTAAGTTATAATTTTAATGTAAAAATTCAATTTTTCATATTTAATATGAGCGGTTGAGCATTCACACCTATCCAAGACAATAAAATAAAATAAAAAGATAAATAATATTAAAGAATTAAATATAATTTAAGATTTTTTATAGAAATGACAAATATTATAGACATAATAAGGCATAGCTATAATTTTTCATATTTAATCTGAACGGTTGAGCATTCACACCTATCCAAGATAATAAATTAAAAACGAAAACGGACAAAAATTATTAAAGAATTAAACATAATTTAAGAAAAATAAATTTTAGAAATAACAAATATTATAGACATAATAAGACTTTACAACTATAATTTCAATAATTGCACTTTATAGCTATAATTTAATTTCTATGGAGATTGCGATTTGTCTATTTTCACTCGTGTATATTTTTCGCTTGCGAATATACAAATAGGATAAATATATAAATTTTGTATTATACATTCAGAAATTTATCAAAACTCAGTTGGTATATTTCGCTTGTCAATATACAAACAAGGTAAGGTATGAATTTTCATTAATCATATATACAAGCTAAGTAAACATATACAAAACTCTAAATTTATATTATTAAGAACTATCAAATTATTCCAAATTTATAAAGGGCAACTTTCACATATAACAAACATATAATTTATATTTGTATGCTATAGCAAAGTTTACATAATTGTGCCCCATAGCAAATATATATATGTATAATTTGCTATACATATACAATTGAAGCGAATAATATAAAACGAGAAAGAGAGAGAGACTTGGGCAGAGAATTTTATAAAACGAAGTATATAAAACGGATTGTATAATTATAAGCGTATATGAAGATTACATACAATTTGAAATATAAAACGAGAAAGGGAAAAAGGCAAAATAGACTTGGGCAAGGAATATACAATTGAATCGAATTGTATAAAACGAGAAAGAGAGAAATTATATACAATTTGAATTTGTATAAAACGAGAAAGAGACAAAAGAGACTTGGGCAGGAAAGTACTTTTATTGCATAATTATAAGTGTATAAGACGGAGATATATGTATTTACATGTGTATATATAATTTTCTCTCGCTTTATACAGTTAGAAACACAATTTATACAATTCTATTGTATAAAACGAGAGAGGCGAGCGAAGAAAGCGAGCGAGAGAGGGAGAGTGACGAGCGAGAATATGAGGGAGAGAGGGACTGACAAACAATTTGCTATAGAATACAAATAAATCAAACGCTAGCTATTATATTTATTTTATATTATTAATTTATCGTTTTATGCAATTATCCCTTTATAAAAATCAAACAAATTGTACAATACAACAAGAATATAAAAATTATAATCACAAACTATAAATTTTTAAACCGTAGCTATAATACCTAATATATGTTAAATCACATTTACTAATTTACATAATTTTGATTTAAAGAAATCTATCATCATCATTATTTCCTTCACAAAAAGATAATTTGGACAAAAAAGAGGGGTTTCTTGGGTTAGGTAAATTATTAGGAAAGAGGTTCTTTCCTTTCTTTGACAGGAAAGTCCACGTGTTTTGGGAAAACCTCTCTTCCTAAGAAATCCTTTTTTTTAATTTTTTTTTCTTCTCAAACGGCTCAAAATTCTACTAAAATTTTTAGGGTTTTGGAAACTAAACGACAATGAGAAAAGACAGGTTTATCCAAATACTATATTTAAAATCTTTTTTCTGCTTAAAAAAATCATTTGAGATTTACCTTTTAATGTGTACTTATATATATCATACGGAAAAAATCCAACTTGTACCAACTGTACGGGTAATTTAATTAACACTAGGTTTATCTTTATTATCAACCTACTAATAAATAAATTATCACTTGAGATATAATATGTGATGATAATTAATAGTAAAAAGGGAGCACGTTCTAAAATACTATGGATTATATTGGTCTTTGAGAAATACTGATGTATATTTATTAGGATAAAAATGTTTTTGATATGTTAAATAATGATATGAACATTTTTAAATTAAACTATAAAAATCTAGACAAATATGTGAATATGTTATTTATCTTAATTATGTGATATGGCTAAAATCAGGAGAGTTAATCAAATTATTATTTAAATATTTTAATTTATTAATCATTGTGATATGTAGTAATTTATGTCACTCCAATTTATGCAAAATATTTTATCTATTCCATTTGACAGATCACAAAAGACAAGCATAATCATTATATTTACGAAAAAGGGTCAAAATTACCCCTAAACTATGTGAAATAGATTACTTATACCTTTCATTATATTTTGGGATTAAAAATACCCCCGCTGTTATCCTAAGAGACCAAAAATACCCTCAAGAGTTAACACCCAATTTTTTAGTGACGTGGCATGCCACATAGGACTAATTCCTCCACCTAAGTGTTGCCAACTAGGATTATTACAAAAGAACTAGACCTTTAGTGGCGACAATAGTTGCCGCAAAAGCCCAAAAAATCGTCACTAAAAGTTTTTAACATTAAATTCTAATTTTCTTTTTTTTCTTCATTATTTTTTTAAAAAAACACAAATGATATCGATTAAGTAGGAGTTTGAAGACACTGTTTTATTTTTATGTTATATGAAAATGTATAAAATGTACAATGATGCATTATATAGTAGGAGATGTGAATCGAGAAGTAATTTTCATGATTTTTCGTGATAATATGGCGTGTTTTTAATATTAATATTGTAAGTTATTTATTTTAGAAAATTAGGTTGCAATCGAAAATTAATTATCATATTTTTTTTGTTGAAAAAATAGGTTTTACTATTAGTCGTCACTAAAAATCACTCATAACCTTTAGTGGCAATTTTTTGGGCTTTTGCGACAACTATTGTCGCCACTAAAGGTCTAGTTCTTTTATAATAATCCTAGTTGGCAACGCTTAGGTGGAGGGATTAGTCCTATGTGGCATGCCACGTCACTAAAAAATTGGGGTGTTAACTCTTGAGGGTATTTTTGGTCTCTTAGGATAACAGCGGGGGTATTTTTGATCCCAAAATGTAACGAAGGATATAAGTGATCTATTTCACATAGTTCAGAGACAATTTTGACCTTTTTCCGTTATATTTATCTTATCGGCGGATGTGTGAATCCCCCTTTTGCCCAAAGAAATGCTTATCGAAGAAAAATATTAACTACTTGAATAGGAAGATTTGAGTGTATCTTTGCATTAGGAGTTCTTTCATTGCATATTATGTAAAGTACCAAAGCGAGTAAGCATTTGACACATGAAATTTTGAAATTAATCAAATTTTATATATGTTTTAAATATTTTAAGTTGTTAAACATTATGATTTATAGTACTTTAACATAATATATTTATTTTTTTGTCTCGCTTTATGTGACACGAATAAAATTTTGATAGAAAATAAAAAATTTATTATGTTTTGTTATAAATATTTAAAGTTATTAATTATTATGACTTGTATTTTATAGGATCACACATCACATATTAAGAAATAAAAATAAAAGAAATAAATTAAAACAAAAAAAATAAATATAAATAGAAGGAAATTGAAGCATAAGGGTAAATAAGTTAATTGACCAATTAGCTTTAAGCTCTTCTATTCACTCTTCTATTATAAAAAAAATATATAAAAAATATAAAAACTTAAAGAAAGTATGGGCAAAATTGTAACTTAGAAAAACAAAAATTAGGCTAAAGGGCAAAATGGTCAACACATTATTAAGTTATCATCATGTATGGGAGCTACTTCAAACCCAAATTCCTCTACGGCTTTTAAAATCCGAAAATGCCCTCTTCACTCGACGCTCCTCTATTTCTCTTCAATTAGAAAGTATATAGTATGGTAAAGTAATAAAAAGTTATCATATATTTTTAATAGCTTCAATAGTTTTTATATTTTAATGATACTTCTGCATACCAAAATTAATATGTTCAAATAATGAAATCAATTTCACCTTAATACAATACTAGTACTATTACTACTTGAGAGAAAATATTGCAAACAAAATAAGTCGATTAAATGAGGAAGGAATAATTACATTTTTCTATTCAAAAAGTAGAGAAAGTGTGAGAATTATAATCGGAGTAAATATAGTAATTTAATCATTATCATATACTTAAGGACTTAAAACTCTTCTTAAACAAGTCCATGACCAATCAACACTTCCAACACTAATAATTGAGCTAATTAAATATTGAATATATATTGTAGACCGCCTCAATGTGTCACTTTAACTTAACAATAAACCATATAGAATTCCTATCACAGATAAATTAGTACTCTCTCATCTCATTATCGCTTAATGTGTCTCGTGTTTTTTTAACTACGTAAAAGATACTATAAATTTTAATAATAAATAATTAAAATTACATAATAAATATATATTTAAAGTTAAATATAGATTGACTTAAATCTTGAAATTTCAAAATGCTATATAAAATAGAGTCAATTTGTTAAATACTTCATAAATTTGTTGATGTTTCTAAAAATATTGAATTATAAGGTTAAAATGATAAAAACAATATTGCATTTATCTTAGTCTTGTAATTATGAATAATATGGAGGAGTATTGTATTGTATCGGTAGGAGTTTTTCACCCTTAACTAAAGGTTTCGGATTTGAGCGAAAACATTAAAAGAAAATTATGTTGGGAGCGATACCGCCAAAGAATACTTGTAATACGTGATTTGAATTTAGTCGAAGCTCTTATATGGACTAGAGACACCGGACAGAAGTCAAATAACAAAAACCCTTCAAGAGAAATTCAAATACTTCAGTGCTGTATTGGTAGGAGTGTTTTACTCTTAACTAGAAGACTCGAGTTTGAGTTGAAACATAAAGAAAATTATGTTGAGAGCGCCACCATCAAATAATCTTATTAATATGGGATTTAAATTTAGTCGAGACTTTTATGTAGGCTCCAGACACAGGACGAAACCATAACAAAAACCCTTCAAAAGAAATTCAAGTACTTTAGTGAGTCGTGTTCCTCTACGGAAGCACACTATAAATACCCCTTCATACGTTCACACTTTTTCCATTCCAACAAATCAAAAAACATTTCTCTCTCATTTAATCTCCTTCTCTTTCAAATCTAATCACAAATTCCATCTTTCTCAATCAGAAACCAAATCAAACAATTCTCGTATAAGAATTTTGTTGAAAAGAAAAAAAAATGGAGCAAAATTTGCCAGTTATAGCAAAGAAATTCTGGAATATAGTGCGAATAGCTTTCTTCATGTTGAGAAAAGGAATCTCAAAGAGAAAATTCATGCTCGATTTCAACTTACTCATGAAGCGTGGAAAAATCGCTAGTAAAGCCGCATTTCATAATCTCATGTTTCACCACGCGCATCAATTTTCTTCCTCGTCTTCATCCTCAGCTTCTTCTTCAACTCCTGAATCCGTGTGTGCACGCGCTCCATCCAGCGAGTACGAATTCAGTTGCAGTAACAGCCCAGCGTACCCAGCTTTTCACCTTCCGTTCAACTTCAACAAACGCGGCAAGCACCACGCTCATCTCTTTCCGTGTGCACACGCTCCGGCAACCACAGACGACGACGTTGTTGTGATGAATGCTGCTATGATGAAGGCTTTGGAATTGATTCAGAGTGCTAATGCGTCTCCGGCGAATAATCTGCCTGGATTCGGAAGGACTCCGACGGTGAGGCAGTTGAGGATTACCGACTCGCCGTTTCCGTTGAAAGATGTTGAAGAAGATAGTCAAGTTGATGAAGCTGCTGAGAAATTTATTTCGAAATTCTATAGGGATTTGATGAGGCAATCTTCACCTGGTGGTGCTTAAGCGCGAGCGAGCTCTCTCTGATCTGTTGTCGCTAGTATATAAATATATATTTATATTTCTATTGGGAATTTCATGCATATGGCGGAGATGGTGTGGCCAATGCAATAACAACAATGACGCAGGAACTATCAGCTGAAAGTTTCAGTGTTGTAAATTGGATGAACAAGATTGGGAGCTATGAAGAATGTATATGCTTTTATTGCATGTATAAATTTCTGCTTTCATGGGAGTTTTTGGTTTTGTTTTTTTCCCCCTTTTGGGGGCATTTTGGGATATTATTCAAACAAAAAAAAAGTAGTCCAAGTATAGTATAAAATTGTGATGAAATTTTGCCATTATTTTTTAAATTTGTAATTCAATGAAATATAATGTTCAGATGTTTTAAAGTACTCAAAGTTTGAATACAATAATTTTCGTAGTTCGATCTTTGTTTACTATGTATAAATGCACTATGTTATGTGATTTATTTACTTGACGCTTACAACACAATTCTAGTGTAATAGTTCATTATTTTTGGGCGAAATCTGAATGCTGAGGTTTTGTTTTTATTTTTGATATTTCTGATGTTTAAAGTCACTTAAAAATTAGATCGTGGCACATTTCAAAAATAACGCTATCAGTAAGATTTCTTCATACATAAAATTCAAAATTCGAACATATGAAGTGGTAGTATGTCAACGGGAATTAATGCCCCCAACGGAGACAATATGGAGCGGAATTGATGGATGTGATTCCACTAACTACAAAAGCAAATCTACTATAAACCTATTAAATGTAATACCACTTTATTTTGTTTATGTAACTTGTTGCTTTTTAAGGTGGGTGTTTACCTGGAAATTTTCTTTGGCAAAACACAACTAAAGGCAGGTTGATTTCAATAGTGGTAATTGCTTCTTTTTAGACCAAAAAATAATGCTTCTTTTTAGACCAAAAAATAAAATAAAAAATCGAGAGGAAGTGTGATGTATGTTGTAAAATAATTGGAGTGTCATGTGGAATATGACATCACTAATGACCATGTATGCATTAGTGATGTGGAATATGACATCACTAATGACCATGTATGCATTAATGTATGTCTATAAATAGCCACTATATTAAACATATAAACACACTTTGAAAGAATATATCTTCTAAAAATTTTCTTTCTTTTAGAATTTTAATAAGTTCTTTTATAACAAGAATTTTAGTAAGTTCTTTTATAACACGTTATCAGCACGAGTCTCTGCCAGTTCAAGTAAAGATTTTTAAAGCCTCGGAGGTATAAATTTCCTTTTCTTAATAATGTCTAATCTCTCTAAACTTGAATTTCTTGCTCTAGACATATCGGGAAAAAGCTATCTATCATGGGTACTCGATGCGGAAATTCATCTTAATGCGATGGATCTAGCAGACACCATCCAAGAAAATAATCAAGAATCGAATCAAAACCGTGCCAAGGCGATGATATTTCTCCGTCATCACCTTGATGAAGGTTTGAAAATGGAATATCTCACTGTTAAGGATCCTCTGGTATTGTGGAACAATTTAAAAGATAGATATGACCACCTGAAGTTGGTCGTCCTTCCACAGGCACGTTATGACTGGATCCACTTGAGACTTCAAGATTTTAAATCTATCAGTGAGTATAATTCTTCCATGTTTAAAATTATCTCACAATTAAAATTATGTGGAGAAAATATCACTGACCATGATATGTTGGAGAAAACATTTTCCACTTTTCCTGCCTCAAGTATGCTTCTGCAGCAGCAATACCGAGAAATGGGATTTAAAAAATATTCCGAATTAATTTCACATCTCCTTGTTGCTGAACAACATAATGACTTACTGATGAAAAACCATGAAAGTCGACCTACTGGCTCTATGCCATTTCCTGAAGTAAATACGGTAAATTTTCACCAATCTAGGCGTGAAAAAGGTCGTGGCCCCAGTCGTGGCCGTGGTCGTGGTCGAGGAAGAAATTTCAATCATGGTTATCGTCTTGCACTAAATAATAACCTTCAACACCAGCAGTGTAAAAAGAAGAATGAAAAACATGATGTAGTGCAGAAGAAAAATTCAGACAACAAATGTTATCGATGTGGAGGAAAAGGACATTGGTCACGTACCTGTCGTACGCCAAGGCACCTGGTTGTGCTATATCAAGCTTCCCTGAAGGAGGTGAAAAATAACGCTGAAGCCAACTTTATCTCGGAAGATACTGTTGAACCCATGCATCTAGATGTAGCGGATTTCTTTGAGAATCCCGAAGGAAAGATAGATCACCTGATAGGTGATGGATCTATGATAATGTAAATATGTTTCATTTACGTCGTTTGTATGAACTAGTATGAATGTGTTTTCCTAGACTTGTAAAATAACTAAAAGGTTATGTAATGTTTTTGTTTAGTAATAATAATATAATGTTTATATCTTTTATCTTGAAGAATATAAGGATACCTCAATGATCAATCATGAAGATATTTGTGTAATTGATAGTGGAACAACACACGCCATATTCAAAGATGAGAAATACTTCTCCTACTTGCTTAGAAGAAAAGCAAATGTTACTACAATTTCTGGTAGTTCAAACTTAATAGAAGGCTCCGGAAGAGCTACTATATTTCTGCCTAAGGGGACAAAACTCGTCATAGAAGATGCTTTGTTCTCTTCTAAATCCCCAAGAAACCTGTTAAGTTTTAAAGATATTCGCCGAAATGGATATCATGTTGAGACAATAAATGAAATGAATGTTGAATACCTTGGTATTATCAAGATTGTCTCAGACCAGAAATATATGTTGGAGAAATTATCAACTTTATCTTCTGGCCTATATTATGCAAAAATAAGTACGATTGAAGCACACTCTATCGTAAACCAGAAGTTTACTGACTTAAAGACTTTTGTGCTTTGGCATGACCGAATAGGTCATCCTGGATCAATAATGATGAGACGAATCATTGAAAACTCAAATGGACATCCATTAAAGAACCTGAAGATTCTTACAAATGATGAGTTTTCATGTGCTGCTTGTTGCCAAGGCAAATTGATTATTAGGCCATCACCAATGAAGGTTAACATTGAATCCCCTCAATTTTTAGAACGAATACATGGGGATATTTGTGGACCTATTCACCCATCTAGTGGGTCGTTTAGATATTTTATGGTCCTAATAGACGCATCTTCAAGATGGTCTCATGTGTGCCTCTTATCATCTCGCAACCTGGCGTTTGCAAAATTATTGGCACAAATAATACGATTAAGAGCGCAATTTCCAGATTATCCCATTAAGACAATTCGCCTCGATAATGCTGGTGAATTCACATCCCAAGCTTTTGATGCCTATTGCGTATCAGTAGGGATAAAAGTTGAACATCCTGTAGCACATGTTCATACTCAAAATGGCCTTGCTGAGTCATTTATTAAGCGTTTACAATTGATAGCAAGACCTCTACTTATGAAAAGTGAGTTTCCTACTATTGTTTGGGGTCATGCTATCTTACATGCAGCATCACTTGTTCGTCTCAGACCGACTCATTATAATAAATACTCCCCATCACAATTAGTGTTTGGCCATGAACCAAATATTGCTCATCTTCGAATTTTTGGATGTGCTGTATATGTGCCTGTAGCACCACCTCAGCGCACCAAGATGGGCCCTCAAAGAAGGTTAGGCATATATGTTGGGTTTGATTCACCCTCAATAATTCGCTACCTTGAGCCATTGACGGAAGATTTATTTACTGCAAGATTTGCAGATTGTAGATTTGATGAAATAAATTTTCCGCAATTAGGGGGAGAGAAAAAGAAACTTAAAAGTGAAATTGCATGGAAAGTTTCATCATTATCTCATTTTGATCCACGCTCCCCTGTGTGTGAACAAGAGGTCCAGAAGATCATCCATTTGCAAAACATAGCAAATCAAATGCCAGACGCATTTACTGATTCAAAAAGGATAACAAAATCACATATTCCTGCAGTAAATGTGCCTATCCGAATCGACGTCCCAAAAGGACCATCTACAAGTGTCATAGCTTCTGAATCACAAATACGCCTGAAGCGTGGTAGACCATTGGGTTCAAAAGATAAGAATCCTAGAAAAAGAAGTACAAAAAATGACACTACAAAAGAATTTCACGAAGAAATTCAAAATCTGATTGATCCTGATATTCCTGAAGAGATCAGTGAATCCGAGACTCAAGTAAATGAAGAACTCTCAATAAGTTCTACAGGTGATGAGATAAGTTTAGATCGATCAAAAATCATAGTGGATAATGTTTTCGCATATAATGTTGCACTTAACATTATGAAAGGAAATGAGGATCTTGAACCTCTATCTGTCGAAGAATGTCGACAAAGATATGATTGGCCAAAATGGGAAGAAGCAATTCAATCAGAATTAAATTCACTTGCTAAGCGTGAGGTTTTTGGACCAGTAGTCCAAACGCCTAGTGATGTTAAATCAATTGGCTATAAATGGGTCTTTGTACGAAAAAGAAATGAGAGAAATGAGATTGTAAGATACAAGGCACGCCTTGTGGCACAAGGATTCTCTCAACGACCTGGTGTCGACTATGAAGAAACATATTCACCTGTTATGGATGCAATAACTTTTCGATATCTCATCGGCTTAGCTGTACATGAAAATCTTGAAATTCATCAAATGGATGTGGTTACAGCTTACCTTTACGGTTCACTAGATAATAAAATTTATATGAAAGTTCCGGAAGGACTTAAAATGCCTGAAGCATATAAATCTCGGGAAATGTATTCAATCAGATTACAAAAGTCATTATATGGCTTAAAACAATCAGGGCGCATGTGGTATAATCGCCTTAGTGAGTACTTGATAAAACAAGGTTATATAAACGATGCCATTTGTCCTTGTATATTTATTAAGAAAACAACATTGGGTTTTGTTATTCTTGCTGTTTATGTTGATGACATTAATCTCATTGGAACTCCAGAAGAGGTTCAAAAGGCAATTGAATATCTAAAGAAAGAATTTGAGATGAAAGACCTTGGAAAGACAAAAATTTATCTTGGACTACAAATAGAATATTTAGTAGACGGGGTCTTCATCCATCAATCTGCCTATACTGAGAAAATCTTGAAACGATTTTACATGGACAAAGCACATCCATTAAGTACTCCAATGGTTGTCCGATCACTTGAAGTGAGTAAGGATCCATTCCGACCTCAAGAAGAAAATGAGGAATCTCTTGGTCCAGAAGTACCTTATCTCAGTGCAATTGGGGCACTTATGTATCTTGCTAATGCTACGAGACCCGACATAGCATTTTCTGTTAATTTATTAGCAAGATATAGTTCTTCCCCTACACGAAGACATTGGAATGGAGTTAAACATATATTGCGATATCTAAGGGGAACTAGTGATATGGGTCTGTTTTATTCTAACAAAGATAGTGCAGATCTTGTTGGTCATGCAGATGCAGGTTATTTATCTGACCCACATAAAGCTCGATCACAAACAGGCTATTTGTTCACATACGGAAGTACTGCTATATCATGGCGATCTACGAAGCAGTCTATTGTCGCTACTTCTTCAAATCATGCTGAGATAATAGCCATTCATGAAGCAAGTAGAGAATGTGCATGGTTAAGATCAGTAATACATTTTATCAAAGAAAGATGTGGTTTGAAGTGTGACGTTAAGATACCCACAATACTCTTTGAAGACAATGCTGCATGCATAGCTCAATTAAGAGGAGGCTTTATAAAAGGAGATAGAACGAAACACATTTCACCAAAATTGTTCTTCACACATGATCTCCAGAAGAATGGTGATATTGATGTGCGACAAATTCGTTCAAGTGATAATCCAGCAGATCTATTTACCAAATCTTTACCAGCCTCAACTCTTGAGAAGATGGTTCACAAAATTGGAATGCGAAAACTTAACCATCTGAATCGTGGTTTTTATCAGGGGGAGTAAAATACGCACTGTACTCTTTTTTCCTTAGTCTAGGTTTTATCCCACTGGGTTTTCCTAGAAAGGTTTTTAATGAGGCAGCAAATAATGCGTATTATGTATATCTATGTACTTTCTTTTACATAGATATCCAAGGGGGAGTGTTGTAAAATAATTGGAGTGTCATGTGGAATATGACATCACTAATGACCATGTATGCATTAGTGATGTGGAATATGACATCACTAATGACCATGTATGCATTAATGTATGGCTATAAATAGCCACTATATGAAACATATAAACACACTTTGAAAGAATATATCTTCTAAAAATTTTCTTTCTTTTAGAATTTTAGTAAGTTCTTTTATAACAAGAATTTTAGTAAGTTCTTTTATAACAATGTACAATTTTTTTTTATGACTTATTGTAATTTGAATAAGAAAAAGACAATCTTGCAAAGATTTCTTAAATTACATTTACTGATTTATCCTAGGAGAAGAATCACATAACTAGAAGAGTATCATAATGAATCATAAAATCGATATTCCTGTCTTATTACTAAATAAATATCTATCAATATATTTGGATTGTATAATGATTTTTTTCTTAGTAATATGTTTGTCGAATTAATATCTTATATGATCACTCAACTTTGAATACTTTACTTAGAAAGCTACTCAATTTTGAGTTATTCACTTAGAAAGTCACTCAACTTTGTTTTATAACTCAAAAGTCACTCAATTGGTATTTCACTTAGAAAGTCATTCAACTATTTATATTTTACTTAGAAAGTCACTTAATCAATTTAAATCATTTTTTCATCAAAAATTTGTAATAATATAAACAAATAATTAAACTATTTTAGAAAAATAAGATGCTTATTTTTCCTTTTCTTCAGAAATATAGTTTTTGTTTTTACCTTTTCTTTTAAAAAAATAAAAATCGTAAAAGATTGTTATTGTCCCTTTTTTATTACTTATCATCAATTCCAACCTTTCTTTTTGATAATTTTTTAACAATTTAATTATAGTTTTACAATTACTGGAACGAATTTTTTTGGGGCATCAATTACTACTCTACGTTTTTTTAAGAAAAATTATAATTAAATTAATCAGAGTGGATCAACTAGATAATTAAAATCGATATCTTATTATTTTTTTAAAAATAGTTTATGATAAACTTAATGAATTTTTTTTAAAAAATTGATTGAGTGACTTTTTAAGTGAAATATAAATAGTTGGGTGACTTTCTAAGTGAAACATCAATAGTCGAGTGACTTTTGAGTTATAAAACAAAATTAAATGACTTTCTAAGTAAACAATTTAAAGTTTAGTGATATTTTAAGTGAACTACTCAAAATTGAGTAATCATATAAGATATTAGCTCTATGTTTGTCTTACTTTTACTTTTTTTTAGTATATTGGAATTTTTTTTATCTATTTCCATGTGACATGAAATGTTTAATGTCATAAAATTAAATGACATTGTGATTTATTTAGTTTAAAATCATAATTTTCAAAAAAACTTTCTTACTTTTTCAAATTCCATATCAAATTAAAATAAAATAAACAAATTAAATCAGTATATTGAGACTTTTCAATGACACTTCAACTTAATGATGAATTGCTAATAATTAAATTAATTGTGATATGATCTTAAAGCCTAAATGTCGCAGGCAAGATATATGGTTCGTTAAAGTTTCAACTTTAGATGTAATTAGTGGTGAAAGTAGATCAATAATTAATATTAAGAGACACTTGTCAAAAATATTAAACTTGCTTGTAAAATGCTTAAAATGTCATTTCACTATATTTCACTTCAATGCCGTTGCTTTAATTAGTGAAAAAACAAATTTAATTTGGTTACATTTTGTATAAGTGATAAATAAATTAAAGTAATTGTTAGAAATAAAATAAAATAAAGAAATTAAGCGCATATATATAAGTTATATGACAAATTACAAGAAAGATTAGTTTTTGAAGCTAAACATGAAAGAAGGTATCCAAAATTGTTCCTCTTTTAAAAAATTTAAAAAAATGATGATGATGTGCTTACTAAAAAATATAATATGTTATGATTGATTATATTTTGAATAAAATAAAATAATTTAACGTTACAAGAATTTCTTAAGTTATAACTTAATTTATCGATAGCCAAAAAGAAAGATTATATGACTAAAAAGGTATTTGTAGGTCATAATATTTGTACCCCTTCTAATTGCAAACGTAACAGCTCATTTGGATGAGTTTAAAAGTTGGTCAAATCTATCTTTAAGTCAGTTTTTAATTTTCTAAAATTGTTTGATAAATATAAAAAATAACTTAAAATAAATCAGAAATCAAAAATAAATCTTTCTCTTACTTTTTATTTTTGTTTTAAAAGTCATTTCAGTTAGATTTTTTATTTTAACTTTAAAAGTTACATTCGGATTGAACAATTAAGATGGTCTAATCAAGCTTTTAGTGACACACTGACACTTGTAGTTTAACGAAAATTTTGGGTTCATTTTTTTTATGAGGTAAAAGAATTTCTCAGAAAATTAGTATCAGTTATATGAGTAATATAATAAAAAACATTCTAATCGTTAAGATTCTTATAGTAAAAGATAAAACAAATCGCAATTAATTAATTAAATTGGGATCTCAACGATCTTTTGCAAGTTCTAGCTAAATTACTAAATATTGTAGGTAAGATATGGTATGTTGATTGTAAAAATTCTTAATTTTTGCAATCATTAATTAAAAGCCTGAACTTTAAACTTTTATGATCTTTAGAATTATTCATTGAATATGCAATTAATAAGTTTCATTCACCAGTCCAACTTTAAGTGTACTTGCATTTGTGTTGTTGTTAGTATGCCCAAAAAATAATTGATTGTCACAAATACACTTATTCTTTTAATTAATATAATAATTAATTTGACTAATGATGCAAAGCAATGGTACGTAGGCGATTGTTATGTTCTTAGATGGCCCCGTTCCCATTGGTAGGTAGCTTGATGAGTTTTCTTTTGTATCATTTAATGTTTACAATAAAATACTATTGATCATTTTATTAGAGATTAATGTAAAAAAGAGAAATTTCGAATGTTTAAAATTTTAACATTAGTTTTGGTTTTAGAAAAATTCTATTTCATGGTTCATATCTTCTTTAAACTTATAAATACCTATAATTATCCACTCGAATTAACACACATAATTTATTATATTATCACAAATATAAAAAAAATAACATACAACCAATGTATGTCTCTCTAAAAGGCAAAAAATATATACTACCATATCTTTTAGTATATAATTAATTAGGTGAATCATTACATATGAAAATTGTAGGACCAATTTTGTATCATTTAATGTTTAAATAAAACACTATGGTCATTTTACCAAAGATTAATGTAGTTGAAAATAAGAGAAATTTTGAAAGTTCATAATTTAACTCAAGATGTTAGATTCGGGTATATAAAAGCTCTATTTCACGATTCATACCTCCTTTGAACTTACAAATACCTACCCATTAGAACAAACATACATAATTTATTAAATCATCACAAATATTTTTTAAAAAAAAGTTGGTCAAAAAACAATATGCAATCAATGTGTGCCTCTCTAAAAGGCAAACAATGTATACAATCATATCTTTTGGTTGTAATAAATTAGGTGAACCATTACATATGAAAATTGTAGGTCAATAATTTTTCATTCAAATGCCACCAATTTTGTATCATTTAATGTTTAAAGTAAAGCATCATGATCATTTTATCAGAGACTCGTGTAGTTGTAAATAAAAGAAATTTCGAATATTTAAAAACTCTATTTCATGGTCCATACCTCCTTTAAACTTATAAATACCTATAATTACTCACTAGAACTAACACACACAATTATTATATCATCACAAATATCAAAAAAAAAAAAAAAAAAAGATAAAAAAATAACATGCAATCAATGTGTGCCCCTCTTAAAGGCAAACAATGTATACTATCACATCTTTTAGTACGTAATGAATTAGGTGAATAAATTCATATGAAAATTGTAGCTCAATGAGTTTTCTTTCAAATATCATCAATTTTGTATCATTTAATGTTTAAAGTAAAGCATCATGACCATTTTATCAGAGATTCTTGTAATTGTAAATAAAAGAAACTTCGAATATTTAAAATTTTGACTTTATAATTTAGTTTCGGATATAAAAAAACTCTATTTCATGGTTCATACCTCCTTTGAACTTATAGATACCTATAATTATCCATTAGAACTAACATACATAATATATTATATAATCACAAATATCCAAAAAAAAAAAAGAGCAAAAAATAACATGCAATCAATATGTGCCTCTCTAAAAGGCAAACAATGTATACTACTATATCTTTTAGTACGTAATGAATTAGGTGAATCATTACGCATAAAAATTGTAGGTCAATTAGTTTTCTTTCAAATGACATCAATTTTGTATAATTTAATGTTTAAAGTAAAACACCATGGTCATATTACCAGAGACTAGTGTAGTTGTAAATAAGAAAAAATTTCGAACGTTCATAATCTTAGCTGTAGATGTTTGTTTCGCGTATATAAAAACTCTATTTTACGGTTCATACTTTGTTTGAACTTATAAATTCTCATAATTACCCATTTAAACTTACACACAATTTATTATATCATCACAAACACACAAAAAAATATTTGGTAAAAAAAGTACATGCATTCAATGTATGCCTCTTTTGAAGGCAAACAATGTATACTGTCATATCTTTTAGTACGTAATGAATTAAGTGAGTCTTGACATATGAAAATAGTAGTTTAATGAATTTTGTTACAAATGTCACCAATTTTGTATCATTTAATATTTAAAGTAAAACATTATGACAATTTTAACAGAGACTAGTGTAGTTGTAAATAAGAGAAAGTTCGAAGTTTCATAATCTTGATTCTTGGCTTTAAATGTTTGTTTCACATATAGAAAAACTCTATTTCTCGGTCCATACCTCATTTGAACTTATAAATACCCATAATTACACTACATAAAAATACATAATTAAATGCCGCTAAATATATATTTTTAGCGGCAATTGACACTCTTTGTATATGTCCATAATGTTATATTTATTGTCGCTAAAAGTTATTTTTGTTGTAGTGTTACCCATTCGAACAAACACATAATTTATTAATCATCACAAACTCCTACAAAATATTTCGGTCAAAAAATTACATGCAATCAATGTGTGCTTCTCTTGAAGACAAACAACGTACACTACAATATCTATTAGTACGTGATGAATTAGGTGAGCCATGACATATGAATATTGTAGGTCCATGAGTTTTCTTTCAAATGCCACGAATTTTGTATCATTTAATGTTTAAGAGAAGCTGTGGTAGTATACATTGTATGCAAATCATTTTATTAAGTGTAAAAAAGAGATTTTATAGTTAAATTGATAGGTACTTGAAATAAAAATATGTCATTCTTTTTGGGACGGACAAAAGAAATAGTAAGTCAAATAAATTAAAACAATGATTGTTATTTTTTTAATTTTTTTTTTATGTTTTTTCTTTATAAAATATATTCACTTTTAATTTGAAAAATAACATGTATAAAAAAAATTTAAACATTTTTTTTTCTATTTTAATTTAGAAGTGAGCATAATAAAGCATTTTCGATGGTTATATTGATCAATTTGTGCATTTGACACATTAACGCACCTACTCTTCAATCATCATTTTATATATTCCCCAGTAATAATGACATCATCAATTGTGATAAGTCAAAAGATTAATATTTGAATTGACGAAAATATATTTAGTTTTTGGTTGAATTTAGAAAAAGTGTTCCAGAAAGGAAGAAAAACCAGAACTTTATGTGGCCGGAATGCAATTTCGAAAAGAGAAAAAAAATACAAGCTTTAACATTTTTCATCTTTTAATGGACTCACGTGTAAATCTAAAAATCAAAATCTTCTCAAAAATACTTATTACATTCCATTTATCACGAAAAGTGTCAAATAACAAATATAAAGTCAGAAATATTGATTTATTTGTGATTTAATTTCTTTACATAGACACTTATCTAGCCATAAATTTTTCAAATAACATTTGAGGGAAAATTTAACAAATAATGTTTGTCTGTATAATTTGTCATTATTTGATAAATATTTTTGGCAAATATCTCAAATTCCCAATGACTAGTTTTTTTCTGATTTTTGTATCAATTCTCATTATTTGAGATCTTTTGAAAATTAAAATTTTACAGAAAAATTTTATCTTGTACAAAACATCCTCTATAGTAGTTGTTCGCATTGTATTACATAATTTTTTACGTAAAAACTAAAGTAGTGATGACATAATGCGTGAATATGAAAGTGGTGATAATCGGCTCAAGGTAACAAAGCCAGCGACACTACTTGTTATTTATTGCAACGAATATCCAATTGACTTATAATACAAATTTATGACTAGTTTTGATAGTTTTGTAAAACTTGTGAATGTCAATCATATTTTTCTAAAAAAATAAAATATATTTCTCAAATAGAAATGATCTAACACACTATCAAATTTCACTCAAATTTTCATCTAATATTTGAAAATTTATGACTAAACTCTAGCTAATAATGTTCCTTAAACACTACGATTTATAAAGAGAATGATAGAGTTAATTAAATTGGATAAACTCACCAACATAAATCAATCATGTCAAAAGGGATTTAATCATTGACCCCATTGTTAATTTGTTTTTAAAAAATTACGGTATGAAGCTAGCTAGCTAGTATAAAGGCAAGTGGACAGCCTATAGTATTAAATTTCTTTGTGTTATGTCAATTTAGTAACTTTATAAATTAAAGTTTTTATACGTTTCGTTTACTCATTCAAAACTTTGACATTTCTTGTCGTGTTAATAATTGGAATTCTCTGAAAATAATTCAAAACCAGCTAACACATTTTATATTTTAAATTTTTATCTTATAGGCGAAGTTATCAAATAACGCCACGTTAACCTCCATATATATGCAACTTATTTTAAACAAAGAAAATCATATTGAATATGTAAAATTTATTAACGTAATGATTAGGTTACGCTTTTGTCATGCTTCAACTTTTCACTGTGAGACTAATTAAGCAAAATTATTAATCGAAGTTTTAACAAATAAAGTAAATTACTCCCTGTTTAAAAGAAAAATGACCTATTTTTAACTTAATACAGAGTTTAAATAAATTATTATTTTTTAATATTGTAACCCTAAACTAAAGTTATTTTAAATGTATCAAAATATCTTTTAAATTTATTTGATCTTAAACATTTAGTGTGGCAAATTAAAATTAAAATATTTTCAAAAAGAAAATGGGACATTTATTTTAAAATAATTATTTTTTAGAAAGTAGGTCCTTTTTTAAAAAAAAAAAATGTAGCATTTTCTATATTTCATTTTACTTCATCTTAAATTTATACAAAAATGAGTTTTATATTTACTTATCTAATTAAATAAGTAAAGAGATTTTTTCCCCACATATTAGCTAACCTTAATATTACATAACTATATGAAAAGGCAATAATCAAATTTAGAGTTCAAAATATCATCGATAAAGTTAATTTAGTTACACATATATATTCCTTTTGAATGAAAGCTTTTAAAGATAAGTATATTAAGTGAGTAGTTAATAATTTTGATGGTCACTCAATTATCAATTGTTTTCACAGAAAGTCACTCAACTTTCATTTTCAACTCAAAAGTCACTCAACTATGATCTCTTTGCACAGAAAGTCACTCAACTTTCATTTTCAACTCAAAGTCACTCAACTATGGCTTCTTTGCACAGAAAGTCACTCAACCTATTTAATTGTTTTTTTCATTAAAATTTAATGACGTATAATTTTAATTATTAACCAAAATTTTAATAAAAAATTTTAATAAAATTTTAATCAAAATCTTAAGAATAATATATATACATATATCCATTTAATTCATTTAATAACCCGCTCATTTAATCCAACCCGCTAAAAATATAATATTGAACATTTTATTTTACCATTAATCCCCTAAATCATTCTCCCTTGTCTCCCATATTCTTTTAGCGAATTAATGGTAAAATAAAATGTTCAATGTTCAATGGGGAATGATTTAGGAATTAATGAAAAAATAAAATGTTTAATATTATATTTTTAGCGGGTTGGATTAAATGGGTGGGTCATTAAATGAATTAAATGGATATATGTATATATATTATTCTTAAGATTTTGATTAAAATTTTATTAAAATTTTTTATTAAAATTTTGGTTAATAATTATAATTATATGTCACTAAATTTTAATGAAAAAAATAATTAAATAGGTGAAGTGACTTTCTCTGCAAAGAAGCCATAGTTGAGTGACTTTTTGAGTTGAAAATGAAAGTTGAGTGACTTTCTGTGCAAAGAGATAGTTGAGTGACTTTTGAGTTGAAAATGAAAGTTGAGTGACTTTCTGTGAAAACAATTGATAGTTGAATGACCATCAAAGTTATTAACTCATTAAGTGAGCCAAAGAAAATCGAGTCCGGAGTCTAAAGGGTATAAAATATTAATAAAAATTTTAAAATGGTATATAAAATTTTATATTAATCAAAACGGTAAAATCTCTGGAACAACAGCGATTTCCTCCGCCGAAAAAAGCAAAATCGCTGCTACTGTAGCGATTTTGCAAAATGTGATTTATTTATTTTTTTAAAAAAAAAGTTCAACAAAATCACTGTCCTAGACAGCGATTTTCATAAAAAAAAATTTGAAAAAAAAAAATGAAATCGCTGCCAATTTTTTTTCCTTAAATTTTGGAGCGTTTTATTAAAAAAATTTAAGAATTTTTTTTTATTACTTAAATCGCTACCAAGGGCAGCTATTTCCTTTTAAATTTTTTTTTTTTATGAAAATCGCTGCATAGGCAGCGATTTTATTTTTAAAAAAATAATAATTTTTTTTTCAAGAAAATCGCTGCCTAGGCAGCGATTTTGTTGATTTTTTTTTAAAAAAAAATAATCACATTTTACAAAATCTCTGCAGTAGTGGCGATTTTGCTTTTTCCGACGGAGGAGATCGCTGTTGTTCCAGCGATTTTATCATTTTGGTTAATATAAAATTTTATATACTGTTTTAAAATTTTTATTAATATTTTATACCCTTTAGACTCCGAACTCAAATAAAATGGGCATGATAGTGAAGTAAAAGAAGGTGCATGGCATGCATGCTATTTTTTTCAAGAAAACAAGGTGCATGATATTGACTTTTTTTTCAATTTCCCTAAAAGTATCAAAACACAGGTGAAGATGTACCCACTAATTTCAGCTGGTATATATGTGGGTAATTAGTTGATTTTATATATATATATATATATGTGTGTTTATTAATAAATGTGTGTTACAACAAAACCTACACCAATGCAATGGTTTTTGAGCAAAAGAAAATTATATTTTCAAATAGAAATAACATATAAATATGATTCTTAATTTGATTTTTACAGATGCATAAAATATTTAAATTTGTATAAAATTAAATAAATAAACATATGAGTTCTACATGACATATACACGTTGGATGAATGTATCTATTTATTCAATTTTATACAAGTTTAAGTGTCTGCATACCCAAAATTAAATGTCATAGTTATCAGCTGGCGCCGAATTAATGATTATATATTATGTATTATGTCTTTCAAATATTTGGCGTGTTATTTTCAGATGTTTAAATGTAAAACTAAATTCTCTTTTTTGGAAAAAGACATAGTAAAAATAAACTTCTTTTTTTTTGAAAAAGACATACTCCTTCTGTCCACTTTTATTTGTCATGTTACCTTTTTTGAAAAATAAAATTTTGATTAATTTTAAAAGTTAAATTAAATTACATTTATTTGATATTTTAAACAAAAAAAGATAGATATTCAAAAAAACTATACGAAATGTAATAGAAATTGCAATTATTTTACATATCTATATAATGAAAAAAAATATTATAAAATATTAGTCAAAATTTTATTGTTTAACTCTAAAAAAAAATTATGACAATTAAAGATGAACTAAAAAAAAATATAAAACAAAAATTAAAATAGTCATAAAAGAATGAATATAGTTATGAGATCAAGGTAGGGATGGTAGCTTTAATAAAAGTTACACTACCTAAAGCTTTTTGATTATTTTGCTAAGAGTTGCCCACAACTACCCACCATCTTTTTATAAAGTTGACAAGTTGTGGTCTTAAAACAAAAACAAACAAACTAGGTTTTCTATAGTGACCCATTCAATTTATGTTCTTGACATGACAAACACCAAAGTCAAAAGTTTTTTTTTAAAAAAATTTACAATCAACAGTCTAATTATATCAACTTGAGAAAAGGGATTTGATATTTGAAGAACACATTAATACCTGAATACATGTTGCCAATAATTGCATTGAATAATCTTTTTTACAACTTTTCGTGATCAATTGGGTAGAAATAACTCAATTAATCACTTTCTCAATATATTTTTTTAAATCTGATATACTTGCATCAAGCTATTTAGTTTCGAATTCTTATAAGGAAGTTCCATAATCTAATGCTCTTTACCAAAAATAATTTCATATACATGGATTGTATTTAATTTTTTTAATTAAAATGACATTTTAAACTATTTTTAATTCGTTTTTCCGTTAATTAAAAGCTTTTGGTTAGTGGGAAGATGGCCCCAAAAAAAGAAGTTAAGACAAATACATAATGGTTAGCTTAATTATGATTATTTTCCGCACGTATGCTCATTTGTGTGGATTGTGGCGTACAAAGTTTTTGTTTGGGTAGTTATTAGAATAGTTTTTTTAAAAAAATAATAATAATATATCAGACATTGTAATAAGAAAATATTAAAACCTAAAAAGCAAATTCCAAAAAAGAAAGAAAATTTGAGTGTGGAAGGGCAGATTGGGAAGTGGAGCTCAATTATTGAACTCCTCACACTCATTTTTCCGTACATACAAAAAACAAAAACAAAAACAAAAAGCAACCCCTCTATTTACTAATTTATCCATTTCTCAAATTTAAAAAACAAAAAAAAATAAAAATGTAACATAAGTATTTAATAAGATCATATTGTTTTTGTTGTTGTGGACTTGTGGGGGCATAAAAATAAAATACAATTAGTAGCAAATCGGTAAAGAGCACTTCTGAGTTGATGAAGTTACACGGCTGGTAATCATTTCGCACTTTTAATATGAAAGTTGTGAGTTTGAGTTATCAAAAGAGTAAAAAAGATGGAAAACTCCTGGAGGGGTTCAGTTTTTTTATTTTTTATTTTTAGAAAGGAGAAGAAGTAGCGAGCATTTTTTAAATCAAATTTTGAGGTTAAGTCAAACGATACCATATAAATTAAAACAGATCGAATATTCAAAAAACATCAACCATTCTATATTATATTAAGGAGTTTTATGTGGTGACTAAATCTCATATTCCACCAACCAAATTGCCACTAACACCATTGTTAAGGAAGGTATATACTAAATAGTATTATGCCATATATTGATGCCTATATATAAGGAAAAAAGAAGTATAGCAATTCAATAAAGCTGAAACATGAACATAATTAGAGCACCTTTTGTATAAAGTGAGCTAGCTAAAGGGACTTGTCACTCAACAATTATTTAGCAATGCATTATGAACTCTTATAGGATATATGAATATGAAGATGTTTATTAATAATAAATCTAAAAAACACCATACCTTTTAATTATATGAAATGAAAATTTAAACATGTCTTCATCCTTTATCTTCTTATACAGTTATTATCCAACTTAGATAATGTATAACGTATTAAGGAATCGTTATATATCCTTTTGCACGATTGAATATGCAATTTATCATTTTTGTTTTTTCTTCCTGCCTTGAATCTATTGCTATTTTAGATATGCTTTTTTACTTTATTCTAAATTTGTATGTTAAAAAAAGATATATCATAATAAAAGGTCGATAATATTGTAGACATTGAAATTTTGTGGAACTCTACAAAATGCGTTCGATTCGAGTTGTGACTCTACAAATTATGTTCAACTCAAATTAGGATTCTTAGATGCTACTCAACTCTAAATCCTAGTTTATGCTTATATAAAGGGTACTAAATTTCCTTAAAAGAAATCTCAGAAATTCTATAAAGAGATCTCGAATAATCCGCAAATTGATAGATTATTCGTATAGAGAGGTCAAATCTAAAGCATCCTAATTCGAAAAATACGCCACTAACGGCCCTCGAATCCTGAATAAATCTTAGGAGAGTAGAATCAAGGGATCAACAGAATTGTACCCGCTATCTTGATGAATAAAGTCATGTTTCTTTAGATTTTATTTGTGTGATTTATTTATTTTCCATATGTTTAAAATTTGTTGCAAATAAATATAAGAGTAAAATAAATATTAGTATCTTAAAATATTAATTGATATAAGTGGGGATGGAAAATTGTTGTAGAAATTTGACTTTTAAAGTAAAGTTGGGAGACGTAACCTATTTTTAATTATTTTATATGATGAATGATATTATTGATGACACCATTTGAGCTTAAATTACAAAGAAACATGGTCAATGCAAATTTGTATTTCCCACTTTCATGGATCATAAATATGGTGAAAAATATGTAAATTTTCTTTTTAGTTGTGTTAAAATGTGCAAAATTTGATATAAAGTCACCATAATAACATATTTAACCTTTATACATTAATTACATAATTTTTTTGACGAATGTTAAACCTCCACCACAAGTGAAATTATTGTTGTCTTTTTCTGCTTTACTTATTTTTATGAAGTCGAATTCCTACTCTATGATTGGGCGCGCACTTAGCTAAAAGAGAGGTGTAATAGGTCCCCAATCACTTTTTTTTTTATCAAAACAATCTTTTTGGTTGATAATTTTTACTTTTTTTTCTTCTCACGAACAGTAGAAAAAATAGATGGAAGGCAAAATTATATTAAAAGTTGAGAGCCAATAATGTAGTGCCAATTTCTAAATATAGATAAATTTAAACTATAAATGAAACAACAATGATGATTGACAATCACACTCACAATGTCGGATTCACAAGACTCTGCTAAACCATTTAGCAGTCCTTTTCACCTTTGAGCAAAAATTAGGTGGAATTCAGTTTTTGAGCATGAGCTTTTAGATATTATACCTTTTAACTTGTCTCACATTTATATTTGTTAAATTTGAATGTACATAAGTAGGTAATTAAATTTCCATAAAGTTGAATAGTTAAACAGATGTGTTCTACGTGAATCCTAAATGAAGTCCTACGTGGCACTTTGTATCCTAAATAAAGTCCTACATTTATTATACCACGTAAATTACGTGTCTTTATTTGTTTAGTTTGATACAAACTTAAATGTATATTTATGCATTTAAACTTCATTGTCCATTCCTTGTGAAAATAAAATTTGAACAAAAGTATCTTTACAACTTATAAAAATTTGAATCTCATTAATTGATAAATAACTAGTGCAATCTTAAAATTGATTTAAATAAAAAAATAAAAACGCCCACCGTGGGGCTCGAACCCACGACCACAAGGTTAAGAGCCTTGCGCTCTACCAACTGAGCTAGACGGGCTTGTTGTTTAAATTTATTAAACTTCTTTATTATCCTTAATCTGTGAAACATAACCTCAGTTTTGTGATCTTTCACTTTTCTAAATACTACTCAATCACTTTTAATCTTTAGATTATACTTGCTTTTAGCCTTAATCATTTTTAAGTGATAAGCCATTTATTTTCTGGTATCCAGCCATAAGTTCAGTGATTCTACAACAACAAACTCTGCTTCAATATCAAGTAAGTTGGGATGGACTTCATAAATCCTCACTTATCAAAAACCATTCAAAATCATCTTTAAGATTACAACTCTTGTTAAATTGTGGTCTAGTAACCCATTCAGTCAGTAATCAGCAAAGAGGCAATATAGAACAACAACATTATATCTAGTGCAATTTCACAAGTGAGATGTGGAAAGGATGGAATATATCATAGACGTACACCTTAACCCCTTCCTTTGTGAGGTAGAGAGGTTTCCGATAGAAAAGTGGGCAGAAAATAAGAACAGAGGAAAGGAATGCTAAAAATTACACTGCTTCCAACATCCAAAATTCGAGCACAACGCCCCGGATGCTCTGGCCTGGTGAATTTATCACCGTTCAAGATTCTACCAGACCATCGAGTTACAGTCATTCACCATTGTATTCATGAAACTTTTACAAGACACACAATTAAGCGTAATACACAAGTAGAGTTTTAAACACTTTAGCCTCCTATCCCAAGTTAGGATGCTTAGTGACTTGGGTGTGTTTTCTTTGTTTAACCATCTAGCGTCACTGACACGAGTTAACTACATCCTATCTTCTTCAGACTCCACTTGTGGAATTTCACTGGGTGTGTTATCGTTGTTGTTCTTGTTCTTGTTACAGATGAAGTTCGGTCTGCAACATATCTTGTCGAGTACAATTTTCTCCTGCATCAGAACAATAACAATGAAATTGTTAGTATTGAGTATTGACATCAATATACTACCAGTCTACCACTACATGCCATGTTTCAATGATTTACCTCAGCCTTATCTAAGTCATAGCGGACGACAAAGATGCACGTGCATCTTGTATTATCATGTAGATTTCTTTGGATCTCCACAACCTCTGCGTCACCATATACTGCAAGATATTCATCTTCCTGTGAATTTGGAACATACCATTACAAATTGAGCATAACCAGACTCGTAGAAATGAAAAGACATATTTCGTGATATCTATGGTGGTTTTTAAGAACCGAGTTATTATTCTTAACAAAAGTTGGAAAAATGAAATGATACCCTGAAGCACATCACAGGATCTCCAACACTCAGCTTGACACATTCTGAGGGCTCTAAGGGAACAGAACGTTCACGTACTCCCCTTTTAACATTCACCCATTCATCTTCTTCATTACCAAAGCCAGCAAATCTTACACGAACTTCCTGCAAAACGAAATATTTCATATATTTCAGACAGTAGGCAACAATGTAAACTTCAGCGGATATGATGCTGATTGCTGCACCATAATATGGAGCTCATTCAACCACACATACTGTTCAAGTAAAATGCATTTTGACTTAAAAATGTATGTGTGAGTGACAAGTGAGCCCATCATCTATGTTTCGAATTCAGTTATCAATGCATTCTATCATATAAAACCTAGGGGAGGATTCCTAGTACTAATCTATTGAATAGGAACTGCGAAGAACAGAACTGTTGCTACTTCACTCAGGTCCAGGGAAATATTAGATGTTTCCTACTTAACAGTGGGGTCAAGGAGATGTCTTAAATCTCTCACATACACCGTGACTGCTAGATTACTATAACTTCCAGCAGTGTCGGAGCCAGGTCTTGGGGTTGAAAATATGAAAAGTGAACACACGAAGAAGCCAAAAAAAGTTTAACATCTGCTATATATACATAAAATATGTCATTTTAAGTTTTAACCATATATAAACAGTATAAAGTTTTATTGATAAACCCCCTTGACCTTACCTAGCTCCGCTATGACGTCCACGTAAACAAGAACCAAAGGGCATATTTTAGTTTAAAATATCAATACAAATAGGAAAACCAGATAAAGGATCAGAGAGAACAAACATCTTACAAGCTCGCCCGTGTAAAGAACTCTAAAGTTGAGAAATGAGCCCACGTCATACCTGCAAAAGCCAGAGAAACGGCTACTTGGTCAGAAGGATTAATATCAATTTTGCCGCTGCAGTAAGAGCCTGACAGCGCATAACACACTTTGCAGCGTTTAATTTCATATTAATTATGTTAAGACTTCATTAAAACTTAGCTTTATTCTCAAGAGTCGTTCTTTGTTTTCCTAAAAGTCAGTCCTTAATCTAGAGTTGGAGAATAGGGACGAGATAGAAACAGACAAGAGAAGGAGAAAAAGGATAGTAAACAGCAAAATGAAGTAGCAGAAAAAAGTTCAAAAACAGAAGAGGCTTGCACAGAGATAAGGAGAAGCAAAAATCATTTTGAACAAACGAGACTAACAAAGAAGCAGAGAAACAGAAGTCATATACGAAGAGTTGTTGCAAATGAAAGAACAGAAAGAAGACAGTAAGAAAAGGCTGAAGAGTATTGAGAGAGGAATGTATGCCACAATGTGTGAAGCGCAAACTTCTTTGAAGTTGCTTCGCTTCTCTGATGAGAAGCAATGAAAGCTTGCTTCCGAAGTGCTTCATGACTTTAAGCAATGGTGTGATCTCTCTTTATAACATCTCAGTAATTCAGTATATAATTCAAGATCTGTAGCGTAGTATTTGGAGGATGAGTAGTATCTTATCGAATTCATACATCGATATGGGAACATAATTCTTGGTGAGTAGAGTTCAGAAAGCATACAAGCAACTCAAGCTGGTTCCTTTTGCCTAAACAAGGAAGCATTGGATATAAAAATCTAGTATTACTATCGAGAAAGGAGTTTTGTCACACCGGATTCGTTGACCTTAGTCCTTTAAGACATCCATATTTTCATAGAAATCTATGCTCAGGACAAAAAGTTGCTATGACTAGCACCAGCTCATCCTGTTAATGCCTGAACCAATCAGCCAACTTTTGTTTTCAATCTGAGGTATGAAAGACTTGCCTCTACAGTATGGTATGCTCATTTTTCTTCGACATTTCATGATAGAAGTTGAGAGAAAATGATAGATCAGTACTCTGATGAGGTGATAGTTTTCCACTTATTAGTAGCTTCTTATGCTTCCTATCATTGTTCCAGAATGCCTTAATTCATCTTTACTAGCTTCAACTTCTAAAACTCAACTCTACAAGCTGTTGAACTCGGATAAATCCATAAGTTGCTTTTACCAGCACAAATTGACTACAAGAGATCTGATGTTTCATCATGACATTTTATCACCTTTGGCAATCTAAGATGCAGGTTTGCTAAGTATACAAGAAATGCAAATTATGTCATTCGTAAAGTTTTTTTTTTCCAACCTAAAGGGCCACTAGTAGCGATCCTTTTTCCGTATTTGGTAACAAAACTGAAGACCAATAGTATTGAGGCAAACTCAGAAACTACAAGGCTGTGATCTATGAGGAGAAATAGATTAGGTCTAAACATGTAGAATCTAAGGAAAATAAAGCACTATTTGTCGTATAGAGAACACTATAGCTATATCAAATACTCACCAAGCTAAATCCTTTGCTGACAGAGCTTCAAAAGCCAACCCTGTGAGTTCTTTGGCCATCTCTGCTGCAGAAACTACAATAGAATGCACATTGATCTGAGATTGACAGTAACAGCAACCAAGTAGTTACAAAGTTCAAGGCACTCTATTTAAAATACGAGTCTGGTTATAGCTTATACAATACATCATTTTTCTCATGACGTTGCACTCATGCTGTCATGCATATCATAATAATACACTGTAGGCAAGTACTCTCTATGTTCAACCATCATAAGTAAGAAAACACAGAGAAAACAGATAAAATCAAGAAAAATGTCTTAAAACGACAGGATATTCATTACGTAAATTGTCTCGTGGTTTCACCAAGATGCTAGCAACTGTTTAAATTAAACTGGTGTATCTTTGGAACAAAAGCAATTAGTTAGACAAAATTTGTAAGACTTAAGGCCCCAGCAAAGCTTTTCATGTTGGCACATTTGAATGAAACTTTTTTTCAAACTCAAAAGAAGAGAAAATTTCAACGAAATAGCAGGTTAAAACAAATCAACAGGAAACTCAAAAGAATAGAAAATTTCAACGAAATAGTAGGTTAAAACAAATTAACAGGAAAAGAAGATATTGGTGGCTCATCTTCACTATAAACTGGTGATCATGTGTGCTAGTTACATAAAGATCTTTCTTTATATCTAATTCTTCTTTTTTCATAGTCATCTATATTTCAGCAGCTCAAAAGAATTTTCCTGTGATTCATACATCTATACGAATAAACTTCGACAAAATCAAACATGTGACCATGAATAACCATAGCTCAAAAATGCAGTCTCAATTCATTACACAAATACAGGCCAGTGAGAAATTAGTAACCTCTGGGCCTCTGAGGCAAGTCATATGCACATTCTGGGAGTCTTGTGTAACCACAAGCATCGTATTTTTTGTAGACCACCAGAGATGAACTTGTGTTTTTAGATTTTGGTTTTCTTCCTCGTCGTTTAGGAACAATAGGTTCTTCATAATCATCAACATGTTCTACATAATCATCAACAGGAACTTCAGCTGCTTTTGGTTTTTGCTTATCAAGAAACCAACTTTGCACCTTTGACATAACAAAAACATAATCAAAATTTGTAAAAGGATTCATTTCATATACTCCCTCCATTTCAATTAGTCTGACAATTCTTTAATTTCAACTTTTCACATGCTATATCTTTAGTTTAAAACCACATAATTCAAAAAAATATCCTAATACAAAGTCAAAACCAGACAAACAAATTGAAACTGAAACAGAGAATGCAATAAAAACAGAAAATATTTACAAAGTTTAGAGATAAACCTGTTCCCCTTTTATTATAGATTTCCCAGTACGAAATGGCGAAGAACTGCAAAAATTAAGAATTAGCAACAAGAAATAAATGACAATTTAATCTAATTATTTTGTTACCTAAACTTGTTAGCAAATTCTTGACACAACTCTTGACTGATTGATTTTCCTTTCAATCCTTTAAAGAAAGTGGTCATTTCCATAGCCTGTTGAAACAAAACTGAAAATCCTCAGAAAAATTAATCCACATTTGGTAATTTAATTTAATCCAAAAGACATGCAATAATTTAATCAAAAAAATTGAATTGAAATTTACTTCAGCTAAGGTGAAATCCATTAATTCTTCATCTATTTCCATCAAATCATCCATTTTTATTTATTTTTTTCTTCTGTGTAAACCAAACACAGAATAAGATAAGAGAGAGAAAGAGAGTAGTGTGTGTTTTTGTGCCTGAGAGAGAAGCAGAGTTGTGACTTTGTTAAGTGCTTTTAGATCCTCTGAGTCGAGGTGAGTGTTTAGTGTACGTGTTAATCCAATAGATAGTTGACACGTGTGTGTATGATGACGATAATTGGAGCGAGTCATGCAACTCAAGTACTCCAAACGAAACTCAACTGAAATGGGCCAAATCGGGTAACAAATAAATTTCGACATTCTTTTTCAGAAAATTGTATATAATAATTAAATAATCTAATTATAGTTTGATTTAATTGTAATTTATATTATTGTCATTTGTCTCTTCCTGAAATTCTCGTTTGTCAGTGTCTTCCTCGCCTCGCTTATTTTGTACAAACACAAATATATAAATTGTGTTTCTATTTGTATAAAGTGAGAAAAAAAAATAT
This sequence comes from Solanum sitiens, assembly GCA_016801875.1. Classification (NCBI taxonomy): domain Eukaryota; kingdom Viridiplantae; phylum Streptophyta; class Magnoliopsida; order Solanales; family Solanaceae; genus Solanum; species Solanum sitiens. The sequence goes on along the minus strand of JABWTJ010000002.1, from coordinate 5,490,886 downwards.
ATATATACATGCAAATACATATATTTTCGTCCTATACACTTATAATTGTACACCATAAATGTTTTCCTACTCTTTTCTCTTTTGTCTTTTTCTCTTTCTCTTTCTCTTTCTCGCTTTATACAAACACAGATTATACAAAATAAAATGAATAATTTGTGTTTGTATAAAGCGAGAGAGAGATTTGATATACAAATGTTTTATTTTGATTCAATTGTATACAAATTTAAATTTTATACAAATATACAAATACGTAAAATTAAATTGAGATACTATCAACGATTTATACAAACGAGAGGCTACCAGTGATTTATACAAAATGAAAGGTTGCCAACAATTCTATACAAATCTGATGCCCCAGCAATTTATACAATTTGATGATCAGTGCAGTTATGCAAATTATAACTATAACATACAAATATAGTTTTTATATTTGCTAAATGTAAAAGTTGTTCTTCCTTTTAAAATTGAAAATATTCTTTAATTTCAACTTTTTACATGCTATATCTTTAGTTTAAAACCACATGATTCAAAAAAATATCCTAATACAAAGTCAAAATCAGACAAACAAATTGAAACTGTAACGGAGAATGCAATAAAAACAGAAAATATTTACAAAGTTTAGAGATAAACCTGTTCCCCTTTTATTATAGATTTCCCAGTACGAAATGGCGAAGAACTGCAAAAATTAAGAATTAGCAACAAGAAATAAGTGACAATTTAATCTAATTATTTTGTTACCTAAACTTGTTAGCAAATTCTTGACACAACTCTTGACTGATTGATTTTCCTTTCAATCCTTTAAAGAAAGTGGTCATTTCCATAGCCTGTTGAAACAAAACTGAAAATCCTCAGAAAAATTAATCCAAATTTGGTAATTTAATTTAATCCAAAATACATGCAATAATTTAATCAAAAAAATTGAATTGAAATTTACTTCAGCTAAGGTGAAATCCATTAATTCTTCATCTGTTTCCATCAAATCATCCATTTTTATTAATTTTTTTTCTTCTGTGTAAACCAAACACAGAATAAGATAAGAGAGAGAAAGAGAGTAGTGTGTGTTTTTGTGCCTGAGAGAGAAGCAGAGTTGTGACTTTGTTAAGTGCTTTTAGATCCTCTGAGTCGAGGCGAGTGTTAAGTGTACGTGTTAATCCAATAGATAGTTGACACGTGTGTGTATGATGACGATAATTGGAGCGAGTCTTGTAACTCAAGTACTCCAAACGAAACTCAACTGAAATGGGCCAAATCGGGTAACAAATAAATTTAGACATTTCTTTTTCATAAAATTGTATATAATAATTAAATAATCTAATTATAGTTTGATTTAATTGTAATTCGTACTATTGTCATTTGTCTCTTCTTGAAATTTTCGCTCGTCAGTCTCTTCCTCGCCTCTTTTACTTTGTACAAACACAAATATATAAATTGTGTTTCTATTTGTATAAAGTGAGAGAAAAATATATATATACATGCAAATACATATATTTTCGTCATATACACTTACAATTGTGCAATATAAATCTTTTCCTGCCCTGTTTTCTTTTGTCTTTCTCTCTTTCTCTTTCTCGCTTTATACAAACACATATTATACAAAATAAAATAAATAATTTATGTTTGTATAAAGCGCGAGAGAGATTTGATATACAAACGTTTTATTTCGATTCAATTGTGTACAAATTTAAATTTTATGCAGATATATAAATACGTAAAATTGAATTGAGATACTGTCAACGTTTTATACAAACGAGAGGCTACCAGTGATTTGTACAAATTAAAGGTTGCCAACAATTCTATACAAATCTGATGCCCCAGCGATTTATACAATTTGATGATCAGCGCAGTTATGCAAACTATAACTATAACATACAAATATAATTTTTATATTTGCTAAATATAAAAGTTGCTCTTCCTTTTAAAATTGAAAATATTTTTTAATTTTAAAATATATTTTAAATATTTATGTAACTTAGAAGGGCAAAATGGTCTCTAAATTGGAAGAAATAGATGTCCAAAAGATTATAATTTGAGAAAAGGGAATCTCTTGTAAATTCTAATAAATAACATTATATAATGGAGGAAAGGATTATATTCTCTAACAAATAAATTATAGTATTTACTTTTTAAAAATATTTGTTTTTAATCAAATTTTAGGATTTTATATGTCCTGGTACTTTTTAAAAAGATCATAATTATCCTATAATGTTAATTTTCTCATATTCAACCTAAATTTTCTTATATGTGTTTACACGACACATAATTTTCCGTTAAATTTACTTACTCGTTTTATATAGATATTTTCTTGTATGAAGCACGAAAAAAAGTCAAGAATATATCTTTTTACTTCGTGTATTAGCTAAGTTTATCCTAAGTATACTATAAGATCAAATATGCCTCATATTTTTTTTAAGTGGACTCAACCCAACCCACTAAATTAAATAATACCCTTATCATATAATACCACTAAAAACTATACTTTAAATTTTAATAAAGATATAAATTATTGTCCAACGGTCGACTCTTGGAGCATATTAAGGCACATAGTATCCGTTGTTGAGACAAACTCGTCGTCTTCCACAATTCATAATTAACATATCTCTCTCTGTTTCCTTTTTGTTTTTTTTGAGTTATTAATTTCTTCTTCTTCTCTATTCTTCACAATTCACATATTCATCAATGGAAGGTGCAAAAGAAAATGGTGGTAAAGTTCAGCATGTTACAAAGGCATCATCAGATCAGCTACTGAGGAAGTTTGCTGAAATGGATTCTGAATTAGAAGTTAAAAAGGAGCTCAGATTAGCTAAAAGAAGGAAAAGAACACTGCAAACCAAAGTTGATACTACTAATCATGTTTTCGGCGAAAGGAAGTCCCTGTTACCTCCCGCAGCTTCTCAAAGATCCGTGGCGTTGATTGTAAAAGCAAAGCTTAGGGCTAGGAATATCAACAACAGATCCTTTTTTGGTACTATTGAGAAGGTTAGACTAATTCATTCTTCATCACTTGCTTTTTTTTCTCCACTAATTTCATAGCAGATTTGATCGATTTAATTATCAAATACGCCTTTTAATAGAGATTAATTCGTCAGTGCATGGTAGCAAAAATAATAACAGAGTCAGCTAATTTCATCATATAGCTTTAAATATTTAGGGCTCATTTGGTACGACGATAAGAGATAATTTTAGGATGAGTTTATTCCAGGTTTGGTTGGGATAAAATCGCGGGATAACTTATTAGTTATCTCCGATAGCTTCAAATTTCAATTGTAATGTTATAATGATAAGTTTGTTCTAAATCACTTGTTTTTTTTTTCTTCATATGGATAGACATGGCGCAGAACTGTACAAGGGGCTTCAAAGGTCTTCATTGAGAAGCATTACAATCGGCATAGGCGTCTAATAAGTGATACAGAGTATTAGGTAAAGATCTGTTAAAACAAGGTTGGCTTCTTACTATATTCTTCCATCTATGGTAAGAAATAGTAACTACATTCTTTATTTATTTATTTTTCCTTGTGAAGCTGCTGCTTTTGATTTGTAGTGTGTAATCTTTGTTATTTCATTCTTTTAACTTGTATGTTTGTGTAATTTTGATAAAAGAATAAGAATTGCTGAATCACAGTATTGATTCTATGTAGTAGAACATAATGTTGGTGAAATTTCATCCTCCAGTAGAATTAATGTATGTAAACCCCAAGTTGAGCATGTTTCCAGATACTCAAATGGAAAATTATGGTATTATGCCCGGCGAGTTTGGTGAGGAGAATTATTACAGAGAAGCCTAAGACGGACGAGGAAGTATGATATAGCAAGTAGAGATATTTCAGTAGCACAATCTTATCAAGAATTACGAGGCTGTCTGCTAGTTTTCGTGATGCAACATGAATTTATCATGTCTGATGGGCTAGCTCAAACATGGGAAGAGTCCTCTAGCAGTGAGAACAACTCCGAAAACTTATCAAGGACCAGAGTTGTGAAGACTTTAACCCCCCCCTGTCATGTATTCTGAGTAGTCAAACATGGGAAGGATTGATGCTTCAAAATGTTGAAATTCTTTATAAGATCATCCCATCTCCTGATATCAGTTCCAAATGAATCCATATTGCTATTTTAGATCGATTAGGATTTTACACTTGGTAATTGATTCATATAATCAGTATAATCGATTAGGATTCTTCATGTTCATATAGTAAGAATGATGCAAAATTCATTTCGTTGCAACCATATTCTACTAAACTATGAAGACTTACATCATATGTCTTTCATTTTCTTCTTTTCACTTTCCAGTTTTTTCAATTAACAATCAAAAAGTCTTGTGCAAAATTTAGTTGTGTGACAGATGGTGAGTGAAAGCAACGTAGATTTGAGAAATCAACATTTCCCTACTGCAACATTTCCAAGTAATTCCTTATAATTTGGACTCCAAGATCTGTCACTAGCTCCTGGTGCCAATAAGTTCAAAAAAGAGAACTGCATAGGTTTTGACATTTATCAACTAGCTCCGTTCATGTTCCTCACCTACTTAAGGGGCTTATATTTTTTCTGCATTATGCAACTTTGACTTATCGCATTGCAAGCCATGTTATTTCAGATTCTTGTGCATGGAACCTAGATTTTGGTATTTGACATTATGTTCTCATGCCATACACTATTATTTTTATAAAACCTTGTAGCAGAGTTCAGCAGAAACCACAAGAGTAAATAATGGATTTTATCATCCTTCTCGTAGTCATCCTTGCTATTTCTAGCACTCCAATTACCATTATATCCGGATCTGTGACAAACCATACATATTCAACTACAAACTCTTACACCAACGTTGCTCTTTCTGCACGAAAAGTCGTATTTCCTCCTCCCAGACAGATAGGAAAATACACCAGCACAGATAATAATTCTAATGACGATAACTTGATCTGCAAAACTTGCAAGAGATTATCAGAACATCGTACATGTTGTTTCAACTACTTTTGCGTCGATTTGTTCACCAACAGGTTCAACTGTGGCTCCTGTGGCCTCGTCTGTATCGTTGGAACAAGATGCTGCGGTGGGATCTGTGTGGACATCAAGAAAGACACCGGAAATTGTGGCAAGTGTAATAATGTATGCTCTCCTGGTCAGAACTGTTCATTTGGCCTTTGTGTCAATGCCTAATTAAGTGTATTTCTCTATCTCTAGCAATAACCAATTCCCCTGTCTCCTGGGTGAAATGTTACATCTTGTTCAAGTTATCTAGTTAGATGACTAATTTTCTAGTTGGTTACATCTATATGAGAGAAGTTTAAGTGAAGATAATAGCATGATCAAAATCTTAAAACTCATATTTTTGACAAAACATATCCGAAAACCATGTACAATCTAACAAAAACAAAAATAAAGAGTAGGAAATTAAAAGGCAAACTGAAATGCTCTGTATCAGACTCATTACAGAAAATCTTCAAAGCTTCTTATAGATATAAATGAAGAAATTGTAAATAAGAATAAATGCTATCGCGATAATAATTTGTTGCCCAATTGAAATGGTCTTCTCTTGTTCATGTTCATGCTTAGTAGAGTTATCTTCGACGATCTTGGGAGGAGAAATTAGTAAAGCCATGGATACACAGTCCTCTGTTTTTCCTTGATAAACAGGCCTTCCTATCACATGCTTGTATTGTCCACCACTCCATCTCTAAAACAATTCAATACAATAAATTTTTTAAAAAAACATAAATCTTAAAGATTTCAATTGAAATATTACAAATCCAATAATGATTGTTATCATTACTTTTTTTCCATTTTTTTAATCTAAAATGATGGTAGAACAAAGTGGTTACTTAAGGGGCCCTTATGATGTTAAAATACGAAAAGAAAGATACTACTAAAAGCAAAAGGCCTAAAGTTAAACAAAATGATGGCTGTCATAATGGATCATTATGCGACATATATATATATATATATATATATATATATATATACTCTCATAGACATTGAAATTTATTACCTGTAAGAGATCTCCGATGGTGACAATAAGTGAATCTTTACCAGGCTGAAAAGAGACCCAACCTTTCTTAGAATAAACATGGAACTCTGAACATCCATTGCTAACATGTAAACACAATGCATGAGGAAACTCAGATCCTCTTATCAACATTCGAATCACATCGTATTTCAATGTGTTCATCATGTACTCTTCATCCCCTTTTATACTTCCTTTATGCTTATGTAGATAACAGATAGAGGTTGCTGGCAAATCCCCATTTTCGTCCTGCATTTCATCGATATTTTCATTGATTAATTTTTTAGGAGTATTTTGCTGCAGGAATTGTAGGATTCTTCCAGCTATGTCTTCCATGCCATCCAAAAGTTTTTCCATCTTTTCACTGTCATTGAAATTGAATAATTTTATTAGTACGAACGTTTCTATTGACAATGTGAATTATCAGCTAATATGATTTAGAATATCTCACGTTGATAAAGTCATCATCATTTAGCAGGCATGCGAATCATGAAGAGCAATAATTATATGAAAGAGAAAAAACAATAGCTCGCACCTGATTCCAATGATTTCATTTTGAGATTATAAGTTATGGTGGTAGTGACGGAGCCAAAATTTTCATCAAAATAAACATGTTAATAATATTGGCAAATGAGCGAGTCAAATTAGATACAACTTATGAGCGAGCTTATATACACTTTCCTAACCAGCAACCAAATTTGATTAGAGTGTAATTAAATCACATCAAATTGATCGAAACACAAGGATTAACCATTGAATCGAAACAATATGGTCATGACTTATATGAGCTTACAAGCATTGGTATTTATTAGAGGTTGATCATTGGATCCTAGAATTAACAAACATTACCGCTAAATATGAAATTTATTATCAATATTACTACAAGGGGCTGATTAATTAAGAACAAATTAAAAGAGTGGACAAAATTAATAAATTTAGTTACCTGAAATTCGAAAATCCAAGAGGCCAAATTCCCTCCATTTCTTTGTTGAAATTTTGATCACCTCTGCACCAAACAAACTCTTCACTCGTCTCTCTTTCCTCCTCTCCGTGAAATTCCTCAAATCCATATGCCTTTTCCGAAGACCTTGTCAATTTTTCCTTTCTATCCGGCGAAATCCCGAAGATTCCGTCCCCGGCGGACAAAACTAATTTGATCAGATCCCCCGGAATTCCATGGTTAACAACCTCAAAGCATCCAATCGTAGCAACTGAATCCAGAATTTTCGCGATTGCGTCATTGTCCAAGGACGCTAATGAGTGAAAATCGAGTTTCGACGGATTGTGAATTGATTTTTGCCTCGGGAATACTCGATCAGGTAGCACGAGGTCTGGTACTCTTAACGAATTTTGCAGAAATTCCGTGAGGACTTCATCGTTCCTAACGCAGGATCGGCGTCCTGAGGCGATTGGAGATGGCGGCGGTGCACGGAAATCGATAAAGGAACTATCCGGCATTGTTTCCGGCGAAACTGCCATGTGTTTTTGAATCTAAACAGATTGGTTATATTGACGAAAAGACTAGTAGAATTATAAAAGAGTAAAAAAAAAGAGGAGGAAGCAGCAATGATGAGAATGTTGGAAAAGTCGTATACAATTGGAGAATCGGCATGTCCCTTCGCTTTTAATATGCTCTGCTTTACAGGTATGATACTTTCTCTTCTTCCTTAATACTACTATTGGTTTTTGCTAATTTTCTTCATTATGGGCTGTTAATTAACTGGACTGACTATAACGATAACTACTACAAAATAACCTCATACTTTAAGTGCAAGATGCATTAAATAGTTGTTATAGTAACATGAATAATAAGAACTACGACTACAGCATGGAAGAATAAGCAAGATAGTTCTCAACTATCAAACCAATCCTCTACCATGATAGGTGTCCTCCATATCTCATCTACGGACCGTTCACATTTATCTCTTTGAAATCATCCATAACAAAAATAGAAATCTTAAAACTATTTAGACAAAATTTCTAATCGATAATTTCAAATTACATGTCAGCTCAAGGCAATAACCAACCTAAACTTAAACAGATTAGACCGATAATGTTTATATGGGCTTAATTTGTCATCCCTAGACACTAGGTGTTCTTGTGACATCACTCTGGGGTGTGTTTTGAATCTCTTAAGTCCAGTAAGGAATGGCCCAATAAAAACCCTAAACTTTCAAAATTCTCAAGCACCATTCCAGAAGATGAATTTCCTATCATCAAATTTATAAGGGCAACTTTCACATATAGCAAATAAAAAATTCATATTTGTATGCTATATATAGCAAAGTTTGCATAATTGCGCTCCATAGCAAACATAGAAACTGTATAATTCGCTATACATATACAGTTGAAGCAAATTGTATAAAACGAAGTGTATAAAACGAGAAAGAGAAAGACATTTGGGCAGAGAACTGTATAAAAACGAAGTGTATAAAACGAATTGTATTATTATAAGTGTATAGAACGATTATATACAATTTGAATTTGTATAAAATGAGAAAGAGAGAAAGACAAAAGAGACTTGACAAGGAATATACAATTGAATCGAATTGTATAAAACGAGAAAGAGAGAAATTAGATACAATTTGAAATTTGTATAAACGAGAAAGAGAGAAAGGCAAAAGAAACTGGGCAGGGGAGTATTTTTATTGTATAATTATAAGTGTATAAGACGAAAATATATGTACTTGCATGTTTATATACAATTTTCTCACGCTTTATACAAACAAAAACGCAATTTATACATTTCGCTTCTGTTTGTATAAGTGAGAAAGACGAGGGTGGCGAGCGATATTTGGGAGAGTGGCAAGCGAGATCTGGAAGAGGGGAGGGAGGGAAACAAAAATATATGTATTTATACAATTTCCTCTGCTTTATACAATTAGAAATAATTTTTATACACTTGTGTTTGTATAAAAAGTGAGAAAGCGAGCGAGAGATTGGAGGAGAGTGGAGAACGAGATATTTGGGAGAGAGGCGTCTCGCAATTTTTTACAAACGTTTGCTATGGAGCACAATTAAATCAAACCCTAGTTACTCCATTTATTTTAGGTTATTAATTTGCTATTATATACAATTATCCCAATTCATAATTACTCCAAAATGTTTGATTTGATTGATACATTATGAATTTCACTTTTAATGTCATAAATTTTGTAGCTTTACATTATGGATTTTTTAAAACAATGATTTTTATAAATCTTTCTTAAATATGTAGAACAGTAGAACTATATTTGGAAGGGCCCGTTAACCATAAGCCCTCTTTGGGTCCATCGACAGCTCTTTTATTGATTTTCATAGACATCCACTTGTAGGAATGTTGGTCGAAATATTACTAATATCCTGTCTTTTTCTTCTTTGCATAGACCACAAAAATAAAAATTCAAAACAGATATAACTTTCAAAATTTTCTAATGTCTGGTCTCATTTTTAAGAAAAATATTTGAAAATATCGATGAACTTATATACACTCTGATCAGCCACATATATAATACTATAAGAAAACTGTTAATTACATGGGGATTTTCTTGAGAATTAATATGAAAATTTGCAGGAAAATAAGATTCATGCGGATTTTCATATTAATCCCTTGAAAATGGGGGGAAATCCCCATATACTTAACAGTTTTCTTATAGTGTAACAAGTGGTCTCGAACTCTTGTATTGAATGTGAATGTTAATAAAAAGCTAAAAAAAAATGTTGAAAACACCTCGACACATCACGAGAATTTAGGAAAGTGTTTCATTAATGTTGTGAAATCAGAGTTGTATTTAAGTTCAGTTAATTTAAGACTATCAACAGTTTGAGGATGAAACTAATAACGAACACCTAGTTTAGGGGTGTTTTTAATACTCTTCTCACTAATGACAGTATGTGCAAATTCAAAAATTAGATGTTTGGTCATATTTTATTGTAAAATTTGAAGAAAAAAGAAGTAGTCTTTGGCCATGAATACAAATCGGAGTAATTACTTTAACTTGTGGTGATAATTTCGAGCGTAAAAAATGAACATGAATAAGTTTGTTGACATAGTTTGAAGAATCTTTTTCCTGGATTTGATATCACATTTACAAGGACGTTGACATCAATTACACATTTGACTCCCATAGGAAAAATGAATTATTTTCAATGTCATACTCTGTGTGTTTAACACTGATACTACATCATACATGAAATTAAATCATATTTGGTGTCGTCTACCTCAATATTGAAAGCAGCCACCTTGTTTTCACAATTTATATATGTTTCTCCTTTCCACTTGCATTGAATCGTTGAATAATACATATGTCAGCATTTTTATATATGGTTTCCCTTTCCACTTGTATAAATTAACTAAGTTGCTCCTATTTATATAAATATGAGTATAATTTTTAACGATGCAATAGTAAAATTATTTCACCTTTAATAAGAGATCTCCAATTTAAATTTACCAAATAAGACATAATTGCAAAAAAATAAAAATTACGTAATAATGTAAAAATGGTGACGGTAGTTCCCAAAAATATTGAGATTTTTTTTTTTTTAGAAAAAGTGAATGATGTGATTTAAGTTTTTCAAGCGTGTCTCTATAGGGACCAAATAATACTCCATTCTTTTTAGAAAAATTGGCCTAATTTGATTTAGAATGGAGTTTTAAAAAAAAAGACTTTTTAATTTTGTGGTTCTAAATTAAAGTTATGTCAAATGTACCAAAATGCCCTTTAATCTTGTGGTTTTAAACATATCACGTGAAAAATTAAAATTCTTTTTTAAATAAACTAAAAAGAAAATAGAGACATTTTTTTTAAACGGAGGGGTAATAATAATAAAGGATAAGAAAGCATACGTGACGTGTCTGGTATAATGGGCCAAAAGTAGACATCAAACTTGAGCCCAATGGCCCACGACTATCTTCTTGGAGTCATGCAATAATTATTGTTGTAGGTAAACAAAAAGTCAAAATATCTCAACCAACTTGATGCCTCAATCCTCCAAGCATATCCACCAACTTCTCCCAACCTTTGAAAACTTCTTTTTTTTCCGTCCAATATTGATGAACATAAGGAATTTTTCTATATATAACGCTTGAATTTGTGATCTTCGATTAAATGAGGAACAATTTCATTGACTTCACTGGAATGTATTATTTGGTATTAACTTACTTTGAAAATATTGATTGGACACTAGTAGATTTCTTGCAGTGTATCATCACTTTAATTTTGTGCCCAATTAAAGACATTTACATTAAAAAAAAATCCAAAAAAAACAACCCTACAATGCTCAACGAATCATAGGTTTCTTCATTGGGACCCCTTTGACTAATTAGAGTGTGTTCGGTATTGAAAAAACGTATTTTTAGATAGTGATTTTCAGAAAAGTAAGTGATTTTTAATTTGTTTTTTGATGTTTGGTAAGCAAAAATTACAATTCTAAAATATTTAGATATAATTTAGACAAATATTATGAAAAGTAGAGTATGTATATAGTAAACGGGTAGGGAAAATGGATGTGAGGGTGAAAATTGAGTGCGTTGAAGGGTGAGAGAACCCAATATGAAGTGTTGATTGTGAAATTTCATTTTTCAAAATTACATATTTTCTTAGAGAAAATATTATTCAAAATATTTATACAAACAAACATGGAAAAATTAAAAAATTCTTCGGTAAGGAACACGCCCTTAGTCGCAGATGTTGTAACAGAAACAAGCCAAGTTGTGACTTAAGTAAAATCAATTTTGCAGTTGAAAAATTTGACGAAGTCATAGCTTTCAACATTTTCATTAATCCTGATAATTACAGTAATCTTAGAAATTAGAGTAATGCTTACTCTATAATGACGAAGCTAACCTAATTCAGAACAATATATCATTACTAACAATTGACATCTTTCTCCAAAAAATTATATTATTCAAATAAGTAAATTTATACATATATATTCAATTTCTTTAGTGTTTTCATAATTGAGTGAATATTCTGGCTCCACGGTCGATTAGAGAAATTATATTTATTATTAAGAGATGTGAAGGTTTGAAAAAACGTAATGATATCTTTTGAGACAGAGAGGCAGGTATCTAACAGCACACTTTTGGCAATAATTCAACCAACAAAAATCCAAATTAGTCAAAAGATTGGGTCCTCATAAATGAGATGGTTAAGTGTCAAAGTTCACAGTATTTGTATAAAAATTTAAGACAAAAAAGATGATTAAAAAAAACAAACTTACCTACCTTTGACAGAGACTTGGAAAATATAGTTGAAAGGGTCTTCATATTTATGCCTTTTCACACTAATTTTTATATTAATATATGATTTAGTAGGTGAAAAATATTTTTCTAATTAAATCATATACTTATGTGGTTATCGTACCTTATCCAACTTCGTACACTTTAATTACTTGACAATGTAGAGTTATCGACCATACATTTGTCCCTTAGCTTGTTTTATTGTTTTTTCACAACTATAAGAGGAAATATATTATCGCCATTCACATCTTATAAAAATATTATCAAAAAAATAGATAATTTTATAAAATATTTTAAATGTTAAACAACATTTTAATATATATATATATAAGGTTTGAAAATATATGAGCAAATATTAGAACAAGTCCTCATTTGTTTTTATTAAGATTAAGAGGTCTGAATCTGAATACATATCTGAATATTAAGATGTGGTTTCTAAATCTGAACACTAAATAATAATGTTGTTTGTTTACAATAGCTGAATGTGCAAGTGAAATTGAACATTATATTAATAAAATATTATAAAAAAATTTATTTCAACAAAATATATCACTTTTGATAAAAAAAACTGAAAATTTTTAATAATCATGATTTGGAGTACTATTTTTTCATTCAAAAACCTTGATCAACAACAATACACCAAAAATATTATTGCAATTAGTGTTCTTGACACACGTCAATACAAGAATATTATTAATATAAAAAAATACTTGAAAGAATTTATGAAAACTTACCAATTCAAGAGAGAAATTAAAAATGGTGTTTGATTGAGAAAGGGGAGAAAAAAGTTTTTAGAGCCTGTTTGGCTCAGCTTAAAAGCTGGTCAAACTGACTTAAAAGCTGATTTTGACTTATTTAGCTGTTTGGCAATTCTCAAAATAACTTATTTTAAGTTAAAAAAACTTATTTTAAGCCAAAAATTAAAAGCTGGGGTAGGGGTGCTTTTTTTTTTTTTTAGCTTATAAGCTCTTTTAAGTTGATCAAATTTTTACCCTTTTGCCCTTATTTCTTTTATTTTTATTTTTATTATTATTATTATTAATATTATTATTATTATATTTATTATTATAATTATTTGTATTATTAATATTTTATTATTTTATTATTATTATTATTATTTATTTTATTACTCTTTATTATTATTATTATTATTATATATTATTATTATTATTATTATTATTATTATTTAATTATTTTTATCATTATTATTATTTATTTTATTATTATTATTTTTTATTATTATATATTATATATTATTAAATATTATTATTATTATTATTATTATTATTTTCATATTATTTTATTATTATTATTATTATTTATGATTATTATATATTATTATTATTATTATTTATTATTAATATTAATATTTTATCTATTATTACTATTATTATTTATTTTATTATTTATTATTATTATTATTATTTTCATATTGTTATATTATTATTATTATTTATTATTATTATTTATATTTTATTATTATTATTATTTTATTATTTATTTTATTATTATTATATATTATTATTAATATTTTATTATTTTATTATTATTATTATTTATTTTATTATTCTTTATTATTATTATATACTATTATTATTCTTTATTATTATTATTATTATATATTATATATTATATGTTATTATTATTATTATTTTCATATTATTTTATTATTATTATTATTATTTATTATTATTATTATTATTTATTTATTATTATTATTATATATTATTATTATTTATTATTATTATTATATATTATATATTATATATTATTATTATTATTATTATTATTAAATTAATCAACTCTTATTATGTTAACAGCTTTTAATCAGACATTTTGATTAAAAAAAGTGTTTACCATCACTTATTTGCCAAACACATCAACAACTTTTTTTTTTAACTTCAGCATTTTTATCCAAACACATAACTACTTATTTTAAAAATAAGTTCCAGTACTTTCAAAAGTACTTTTTAAAAGCTACTTTTTTTAAGCCCATCCAAACCGGCTCTTAGTTATGATATAAAAAAGCACGCCCAAAGAAGAGAAGTGATGATTTATTATTTGATGACTTATCAAATGAGTCTGAATGTTGTTAAGAGTCTCCTACAGATCTGATTCATTCAGACCTCTTCATACTCATCAAGTGGTTTTTTTACAAAAAATAAGCAAATGAACTTAATGGGTTGAATCTGAATAATTCAGAAATTCAAATCTAAAAATCAAATATACTTAATGGGCTGAATCTCAATAATATTCAGACCTCTGCAAACAAATAAGGCCAAGTGTCTAATAAATGTTTGTTCATTTACAAACGTGTTCAAAGAAAAAAAGGTGACACTATGTAATTTGTCTTCTTTTCTTTCTTTTATTCTTGGAAATTAAAGTGGATTTAGTAAAAATTTCTCAAGTTGGCAACATAGAAACTATTTGAGATTTTGTCAAACAAAATATTCATGACTAAATCAGGGAAAATATAAAAAAATAAAATAAGTTTCCAACATAGTAGTTAATATACTCTCCTATTTTAACCCTACATTCCTTTTAAATAGGTGTCCTACTAAAAATGGGAGTAATTAAGAACATTCAAGGACCTAATAATACCTATTTTGTGAGAACTATTATCAAGAGGATTGTATAGAATACAAATTGGAATTAATATATCTAACACTTTGTTTGTTTATGAAATTTGGTAAGCTTTTGAAAAATTTTCTTCAAAATCTTTCAAGAAAACTAGTCCGAACTAAACCTTTTAAGTAAAGTTTCACTTTTTTTATTCACTAAACTTCAAAAAAATAATAATAATCAAATAAAACACATATCCAAACACAACTTTAAGTTCTAAAAGTATTTTTCAACATAACATTATATTTTTTTCAAATTTCAACAAAATCTATACCCAAACACTAGCTAACTAAAATAATCTGTGACACATTTTTGGTTTTAATGTATTCGAAAAAAGAAGATAAGATATTATTATTTTAAATAAATATCAATAAAATATAATTTCTTATCCGTCCCATGAAAAGCTTATGGAAAAGTATTAAGAATGATTTAATATTGGAAAAGACAAAGCATACTTAAATCATGCCAGCTACTTACTGTATGGTTAATTGTATTTTCCCCATTTTGACTATTTCTCTAGAGTAAGTGTGAACAAATTGATATCTTGCAATAATAATTAATTAAACAAAAGAGAGAATTTGCATTTTTCTCATGATAGTCAAAGTTAAAGTTCCGTCCACTTACTTTTTTGTGGTTGAATTAAAGTTCAAACAACATATAATATGATTATTGGAAAACTTTAGGATAAAAATTATAATAGGATCATACATTCTTTGGCTAAGTAGATATTCAGATGCTGAAGAAATTGATATTATGAATTCCTTTTTTTTTTCAAAGGAAAAGAAAGACAATTAAAACTCAAATTTAATAAGACTCCTATGTATTTGACACATTCATGGGATATAGAAATATTGGTTAATACTGTTGCAGGCTTTGGCTATTTGGGTTTAAATGAATTTGGTTAAAATAGATTAAAGAATGAGTCATAATTTTATTTTATTTATTCTTACTAAGTTTTAATTATTTTTTATTTTTTTATGATTATATATAACATTTCAAATAAAAAATCTCCTTTCTAATTTTTTTCAATAAATTAGTTTGAGTTATATATTATTTCAATTTAAACGGAGCGACACATATAAATAGACTGGACGGCAAGGCTGGTCTATGAAAATTTGGTGCCAAAAGGGTTATGGGATTTTAGATCTTTCTGTATTAATTAGTTAGAATATTATCTTCTAGAATGTATTATAGTAACTCATTAATATATTACCAAAAAAAAAAACTCATTAATAAATCAATGAAATATTTTTTAATTTCCTTATTTGGTTCTCTTATTTGAATGCATCACGACCAAAAGTAGGTAAATTTGACTGCATCTTTTAATTTAGTTATTTATTTATTAGAATTTAGACGCTACATATTTTATTATAGTTGTTATTTGCTGTTTAAATTGTTTTGTCATGTTTACAATGTTTTTTTTTTTGCTATGATTCGTTATTGCTTTTTCTAAATTACTTTAAATTATTCCTTTGAATAGAAAATTTTAATTTTCTTTCCAATCTACCTCCAAGATAAGAATAACGTTTATATACGCTCAATAATCTCCATTTAACTCCAATTACATTTAATATATTACTATGTTTTTTTTATTCAACGTACTGTTTCGGTGTTTCCATTGGTTATGATAGCACTTTTCTTTTATCCACACAAACTTTGTATTATAATAATTCTCTCTCATGATCAACTAATACAACAAAAAATTTCTATAAATTATTAATTTATCAAACTTAAGATTTGCAGTTTGCAATCTATCATATGGTGGTTGTGGAAGGAGAGTCCAATTGCAAAATTAATGCAACGTGAATATAATATATATATTTTTATGTATGTTGTATTTAATAAATTCAATTGATAACTACCAGGGAGGAGACTTGCTAATTTCTCATTAATAAAAGCGAAGTGGTAATAATCGCGATTAATATTATCGATTATCAGAAATGCTCATACAAATTAAATGAACTCCCTCTGATTATTACTGAAATGAGTTTGTATATCAATAAAGATATATACATGAGTCACTTTTATAATTAGAGATATATGATCGAATTTTCATAAAAAGAAGTAATCGACTAATTAATCATAAAGTACATTGATTAGCTTCCCTAAATGCAAATTAGGAATTCCTTGTAAATGATATACGTACTTAGAAGTTTCCTATTTTTTAGCATAACATGCTTAAGCCAACATACCATTTGACGTGCCTAATTAATACTATATGTTTAAGTAACTTGCTCTGTCAAATCATTTTATTTTAATAATTGTAATTTGGTGTTTTGTTATACCAAACAACATCAATCTTTTATTTTTTCTTGAAGCAGTCAATATTGCATTTCTGAAAATTAAATTAAGCTAAGGTAGCTAATTAACTTGGTGGGTTCCCCAAATTACTTTTACTGGCATGTCATTCTTAAGTAATGACACGTAAATTTCTTTGAAAAATATTATTCTCTGTTTAAAAAAAATAATTTTTTTTTAATCTATTTTAAAAAGAATGATTATTTTTTTTTATAACATTTTACTTTCAGTTTTCACGCGGCATATTTAAGACTACAAAATTAAATAACGATTTTGTATATTTTATATAGTTTTAATTTAAGATCACAAGATTTAAAAGTCTTTTTTATTTTTTTTTAAAATTCTGTATCAAATCAAATAGGATTGTTTTTTTATGAAACGGAGAGAGTTAGAATTACTTGATAAATTCTGAAAAAGAATTACTGTGTTCCCATTACTAAACAAGTCAGTATCTTTTTTCTTTCTTTCTTTCTAAACAAGTTAGTACATTCACAATATGTTATATTATTGTTTTTTTCTCTCTATATTTTAATCAAACTGAAGTTAATATTTGAACTGGACAACCGCATGCATACTGTATCTTGTCCTTTTTAAAATTTCTAAATTTTCTTTTTAATTATTGAAAATTCATCAATTCCTACAAGGATCTTAAATAATAATCATAAAAAAAAAGTTCACAATAAAATATATAATAGATTTCTTTATATAATATTTAGACAAAACGATTGAGCTCACATGAATACGTAGTCAAACCCTAGAACCATTCTGAAATAACATATACTTGAAAAAATAAAATAATAGTAGCATGCACATAATTACAAACATGCATGCACGTAAAAAAAAAACAATAATTGAACTAGTAGCTAATGTCTACATAGTAGAATGGTGACATAGAATTAGTATTACGTAGTTTCGAGGAAGAAGGTATAGAATTATATATTTTAATTAATTTGACCATCACCAACCCAAAAACTCTCTAACAGTGAAGCATCTTTTTGCAAGCTGACGAAGCCTTCATGTTTGAATTCAAAAAATAGGGTAATTTTGCTCTTTAAAATTGCTACTTGTACTATATCCTAATAATATTATTAATAATAATTTCAAGACCACCAAACAGAGGCGGAGCCAGAATTTTGAATAAAGGGGTTCATAATCTGTAGAAATAGATAACCGAAAGGGGTTCAACATCTACTGTATATACATATAAACTTATTTTAACCATATATAAATAATATAATTTTCCGCCGAAGAACCCCCTTAATGCAATGTAGCTCCGCCTCTGCCACCAAATTGATATCCATTAAATAAGGAGTATTCTAAAAAAAATGAATCATGAAGGAAAGCGTCATTAAAAAATAGGATTTAGTACTTATTACCTAATTAATTGTTGCTGGATTGCTATTTTAAACGTAAAATATCTTTAGTTTAATTTATTTTATTTGTAATTATTCATGGTTTTAAATTATAGTTATGACAAACTAGATATTTGTGGAATAGTTGAACTGATAGGACAATAATGTGTCCTTTTTTTGTTCCAAAATTTAATTATATAGTGAGCTATATTTGGTGGTGG
The DNA here is from genome assembly GCA_016801875.1 of Solanum sitiens. Taxonomy (NCBI): domain Eukaryota; kingdom Viridiplantae; phylum Streptophyta; class Magnoliopsida; order Solanales; family Solanaceae; genus Solanum; species Solanum sitiens. Next base: position 5,472,181 of record JABWTJ010000002.1, on the reverse strand, counting down.
ATTGAGATTTGAATTTGGTAAGAATAACACCAGGTTAGATTTTTTTTTGAAATTTTACTATTACTATAACTCTGGGCTAAAATTTGGCAAAGCTCGTATTTTATTTTTGGGTATCTAATAGCTCAAGTACATTTTTTTTATTTGGAATTTTGTGATAACGAATATAATTTAGATTAAAATTTGTGTATCCTCATAATTATAATTTATCATTTGTTATTCTTGTTTGCTTTCTTCATTGTATTTTAAAGTTCAATGTATTAATAATCAATAATAACTTACTTTAGAAAAAAGTAATTTTAACTTGAATATTTAACTTGTTCGAATTTAAGTTAACTCATCCATTTAATTCTTCGGTATAATCTACATATAATTTGAAAATTAGCAAGTGGAAAGACAATCAATAAAATTAAGATATGGAGAAATAAAATATCAAAAGAAAAATAAATACAACAATAAAGTACTTTCTATATACCATATTAGTTGATTTTTTTTATAAGAAAATAAAATAAAAAAATGTTGTTTTTTCTTAAAAAAGTATTCAGTGGATTTCTAGGCTTTTTCTTGTTCAAAAAATAATCAAATTGATCAAAGTTTAGAACACATGTTTGATTATTTTTTTTTATATTTGTCCTCCTTAATGAAGTCTTACATTTTTTTTAAGAGATAAATTGGATAACTTTTATTTAGAATAACTTAAGAATAAATAAAAGAATAAGAGTGGAAAATATGTTTTAAATTATGTTCTCTTTTCTTTGATAGATATGGGAGATGAATTGTACTACTACTTTTAATTAGAATAACTTGAGAATAAAAAAGAATAATAGTGAAAAATGTAATTTACTTAAGTATTTCTTAATACATATACATTAACTTAAAATTCAGTTAAAACTTTACTCAAGTATTTTTTAACATTTACATTAATTTAAAATTTAGTTAATATGAAATAAGGAAAACATGTATCACCCAACTTTTGTCACCTGTCCCCTGATTTTAATATAAATATCCACTAATTTTTCTGGACTCATACGCCCATTCTCTATACTCCCTCTTCACAACCAGAAGAGCGTGAGACCCTTTCTGACATAAAACAGAAAATCATCTCCATTAATACGAGCTCGGAATTCGTTTCCGTATGAAAAATATCGTTTCTCTGCTCTGTTTTTGTGTATTCTAATTGTTAATTTCTCGAATCGAGGGTTAAATTACTGTGAAATCGGGGAATTTCGGCGAAAATGGAAGGTGATAAAGTAAATGGAGGACCGAGGAGGCTGGGGAGTAGTAGGAGTAGTTTGAGCAGAACGATGAGTAGAAGCAGAAGCAGAGCAAGTTGGATGGTAGAAGATGTGTTCAATCCAATGCCGAGTAGAAGAAGTACTCGTGGAGAAGAAGATGAAGAAGCACTCACATGGGCGGCGTTAGAGAGATTGCCGACGTACGATCGATTGAGAAAGACGGTGCTTAAATCGTTCGCCGAGAGCGAAAATCAAGGGAATAAAAAAGTTGTTCATAAGGAGGTTGATGTTCGGAACCTGGGAATCAATGAACGCCAAGAGTTTATTGATCGGTTTTTCAGAGTTGCAGAGGAAGATAATGAAAAGTTTCTCAGAAAGTTCAGAAATCGAATCGACAAGTAAGTTTCTCAAATATATTATCTTTTGAATAACGATTCTGATTCTCAAGGAATCGTTCGTTTAGTTTGTGGAATAAATTGTTTCAGGATGATAGTTTTGAGATTTTGTTAATTTATTCTATCTAAAAGTTGGAGATAAAATAAATTGGAGGCATAAATTTTTAATTTTAATTTTATAATATAGCGAATTTTGTTTTCAACTTATTATTCCTAACATGATTTTTTTTTATGTTAGGAATTTAATTAAACCCCATCATTGCGTGTGCTATATATGTTGGTGTAGGGATCATGATTATAAATGTGTAATTGTAGCAAGAAAGTTTTATGTTGAGTTTGTTATGTGGGTGGGATGAGTTGTAAACATTTTTGTCATTAGGTGTAATTCTTATAAGAATAAGTCAAATATCCAACGACTACAAATGATTATGTACACATTTTATTCTTCAATTCTTATCGTGATGAACACCATGTCAAATCATATACCATGTGCATATGCATCACAAATTCACTATATGCAACCTTACCAAACATTTCTTTTTCTTTTTGTTTTTTAAAACTCATGTAAAGCCAAAATGCTTTACTATTATTTAGAACTTAACAAATCCAAAACAGTGTAGTTGAACCTCTCCATCCACTAACAAATTCAATCCATGTTAAATTATAGGGAATTAGTTCGATTTTATCTAAAAAAAAATCAATATTTTAATTGATTGACTATCTAAATTTTAATAAAGTTCGATTTCTTGTCCGATTCTAATATAATAATGAAAAACAAAGGAAAAGTTAGAAGTAGAAACGGGCTACCTTGTCGTGCAGCTTTTCATTTTAGGAATCAAAGGAGGACAGGTAAGAATAAAACATTTTAAAAATAAAAGTTAATCACATAAATCCATAGCAAAAGTCAAAACTATTTTTAATGCCCAAAACGTTCTCTCCACCCTACGTGTATTTTATGTGACAAACAATCAAAACCAAAAAACTTGGTTCAACTACTATATGATATGAACTAATTTTAGAACAGGTCCACATACGCATTAATAATATAAATCCATCGATAACGTATCACCTTTTTTTTTTGCTGTATTTAATTAATTTGTTTTAGCAGATAACTTATCTTATATTATATGATTGCAGAGTTGGAATTACCCTTCCTACAGTAGAAGTTCGTTACGAACATTTAACAATAGAAGCTGATTGTTATATCGGCGACAGAGCTCTTCCCTCGCTCCCTAACGCAGCCAGAAACATTGCAGAATCAGCTTTGAGTTGTGTTGGAATTAATTTGGCTGAGAAAACTAAACTTACTATTCTTAAAGATGCTTCTGGAATTATCAAGCCCTCTAGGATGACCCTTCTACTAGGTCCACCATCTTCTGGGAAAACTACCCTTCTTTTGGCTTTGGCTGGAAAATTAGACCCTAGCTTAAAGGTTAGTTACACTTTTCATATTAATTCACATGTTACAATAACAACGATAACATATTCAGTGTAATTAACATTATTCGAGCATGTTAATCATGTAACAGGTTAAAGGAGAAATCACATACAATGGGCACGGGCTGAAGGAATTTGTACCCCAAAAATCATCTGCATACATTAGTCAAAATGATGTTCATGTTGCTGAAATGACTGTTAAAGAAACTCTTGATTTCTCAGCTAGATGCCAAGGAGTTGGCTCTCGTTATGGTACTTTAAATTTTTTTCACTTATCGGTTTACTTTTGATTAATTGTTTTTATAATTAATACTTTATATTTTAATTATTAGAACTTCTAACGGAGCTTGCAAGGAGAGAAAGGGATGCTGGAATCTTTCCGGAGGCTGAAATTGATCTTTTCATGAAGGTAATTAACCCACTTGTTAGCAGCTACTTCGTAACTATGATGCATTTTCTTGTTTTATTTTAATAACAATATAGTAACATTGTGATGTTACTTTTAATGTTTAATTTAGGCAACTGCTGTGGAGGGACTTGAAAGCAGCCTAATCACTGATTACACTCTCAGGGTAAGTGAGACTGAGACCCTACCAGCCACTTATAAAGTTTTGCATTTACTTAAAACTTATAATTGACTTTTGAAAATATTAGGTATTGATGTGTCTGAACTAACCACTTTCCTTTTTCCTCCCACCTTTTTTATAACTAAAATCATTTTCTGTAGGTCAAATTTCTCTACTCACCAACTCTTTTGTTCAGATCATGTATAGATTCCTTTGACATCTTTGAGATTTCAAAAGAAATAACTATTTATTGATTTTTTAGGAACTTATTATTTAATTTTTGTAGTAGAAAATTTAATTTGTTAGTTAAACAAACACGCTGAACTAAAAGAAAAAATGTGCAGATTTTGGGGCTTGATGTGTGTCGGGACACAATTGTTGGGGATGAAATGATACGTGGCATTTCTGGTGGACAGAAGAAGCGTGTCACTACAGGTTAAATTCTAAACTAGGTTAAATTATCTGCTATAACAAATAAACAAACGTCAATCCAAAAATATATGTTACTATAACTTGTTATAACAAGGTAAATTATATTAAATGTAATGGTAGTTATATAAGTTGTTTAAACACATGTGATTCGATGATTATTTAAACTTATATTATATTTTGCATGAACAAATTAAAGTAATCAACTTTCGAATAAAAAAATACTCATTTTTTCTGAAGGTGTAATTTAACAAAATAATGCTTTTGTTGACTTAGTAATTTGAAAGGAGTTAAACTACCAACCACACCTCTCACAGAGCTCTGGGCTATTTTTTTAGTTTTAATGCACTTTCTTGAAGTAGCTCCCATCAAATGAGCTACTTCACCTAACTTTATTTTGACTATATATCTTCTATTGCCTCATTTTAACTGTTGTTTGCTTTAAAAAGTTATTTCAAAATAATTGTTACTAAAAAATTAGAAGATTAAAATTGACAATTATACCTTTACTATCACAGTATTTTTTGATAAAAAACGAGAATGGTAGACATTTATCAACAATTTATAACTGGAAGTGGTGGTCTTAAGAAAACCACCACGCTATTAGTTATGGGCTAATAATATTGGGCTTGATGCAGGGGAGATGATTGTTGGGCCAACAAAAACATTATTTATGGACGAGATATCTACTGGACTGGACAGCTCAACTACATTTCAGATAGTGAAATGTTTACAGCAGATTGTACATCTTACAGAGGCCACCATCTTGATGTCTCTACTCCAGCCTGCTCCTGAGACATTCGATCTTTTTGACGATATTATTCTCTTATCTGAAGGCCAGATTGTTTACCAAGGCCCACGTGAACATGTACTCGAATTCTTCGAAACCTGTGGTTTTAAATGTCCAGAAAGAAAAGGCACTGCTGACTTCTTGCAAGAGGTAATCATCAAATGACTTTGGTTCTGTGTTTAATCATCCAAAAGTTTATGACACATAGGTGCAACAACATTTCTGAGGGTTTCGAGCAACATAGCTCATTATAACAGGAATTGTTAACTTGAAAAATAAAACAGACAATCTGCTATAACAAATTATGTTGTAGTGCATATTTGAATCCCATTTTGTATTCGCAACATTATTTGACATGTAATTTGTTGCATAGGTTACATCAAAGAAGGATCAAGAGCAGTACTGGGTGAATAAACATAAGCCATACCAATACATATCAGTAACTGAATTTGCAAAGAGATTCAAGCGCTTCCATGTTGGCTTACGTATAGAAAATGAGCTATCAGTTCCTTATGACAAAACAAGAAGTCACCCAGCTGCTTTGATATTCAAGAAGTACACTGTCCCTACATTAGAGCTTCTTAAGACAAACTTTGATAAAGAATGGCTTTTGATCAAGAGGAACTCTTTTGTTTACATTTTCAAGACCGTTCAAATAGTTATCGTCGCACTCATTGCATCAACTGTGTTCTTGAGGACCAAAATGCACTACCAAACTGAAGATGACGGTGGTGTCTATGTTGGTGCCCTCATATTTGGAATGGTCATCAATATGTTCAATGGTTTCTCTGAACTCTCACTCATCATACAAAGGCTTCCTGTTTTCTACAAGCATAGGGACCTTCTTTTCCATCCACCTTGGACTTTCACTTTACCAACAGTACTCCTTAAGGTTCCAATTTCTGTGTTCGAGACTATTGTATGGATGGTCATGACATATTATACCATTGGTTTTGCCCCTGAAGCTAGCAGGTAACTCAGAAATCATTTTATAGTACATTCAATTTGTATATTTTCAGAAAAAGATGTCAAATACAACTGATCTTGAAGGACTAGCTAAGGCATGCAACACTACAAAATTAGATGCTTTGGTACTTTGAAATGAGAAATTTGCGCACCTTGGCGGAGTACTGAATTTAACTTTACGGCTATTCTCCCTTGCTCAGGTTCTTCAAGCAATCACTGTTGATTTTTCTGATCCAACAAATGGCTGCTGGATTATTTAGGCTCACTGCAGGAGTTTGTAGGACTATGATTATTGCAAATACTGGTGGAGCACTCACACTCCTTCTTGTGTTCCTATTGGGTGGTTTCATCCTGCCCAGAGGTTAGTTCAAGACATTAACATTTAGAAGATAATACCATTTGGTTTCTATTTCTTACCAATTTAAAAAAATTGCAGCCAGAAAATAGAAATATAAATGCTTAATTCTTTTTAGGGTATTGTTCACAAGTTTCAATCACTGACAAAGTTCTGGCTTAATTGTAACAGGTTCAATTCCAGACTGGTGGAGATGGGGATTTTGGGTTTCACCTCTATCCTACGGGTTCAACGCCTTCACTGTAAATGAAATGTTTGCTCCAAGGTGGATGAACAGAACTGTAAGTTTGCTTCTACCTTCTCCTTGTCCTTTGCCACCTCTCTTGGCCATAATATTATCAAGTGAAACATGACACTACTCCAGAAAGAAGCAATGTGATTTATCGAAGTTCATAACCATAATCCATTCACAGGCCTCAGATGGAATTACTAGATTGGGTGTGCAAGTGATGAGAAACTTTGACGTTTTTGCTGAGAAAAGGTGGTTTTGGATTGGTGCTGCTGCTCTTCTGGGGTTTACAATTCTCTTCAACGTTCTTTTTACCTTTGTTCTTATGTATCTCAGCCGTAAGTATTCACTCCTCAAAATGTATAATGGGATTTGCTATTCAGTGCATTCTCTAAACTTATTAGATCTTTTGTCACCCTATCAGCTCTAAACAAGCCACAAGCTATATTATCCAAAGAGCAGGCCAGGGATATGGAAGCTGATCAAGAAGAAAGTAGGGACCCCCCTAGACTTAGAGTCAACAGATCGAAGAGAGATGATCTCCCTCGATCCTTATCTGCAGCAGATGGAAACAGAACAAGTATGATCTTTAGCCCATCAATCACAGAATATGTTTAGGAAATACAAGTAATGCTTACAATAAAATTATTCTCTTGCAGGAGAAATGGAAATCCGACGAATGAGCAGTCGTACCAGCTCTACTGGTCTCCATAGAAATGAAGATGCAAATCTTGAGGCTGCAAATGGTGTTGCAGCAAAGAAAGGAATGATCCTGCCATTTACCCCACTGGCAATGTCCTTCGAGGATGTGAGCTACTTTGTTGACATGCCACCTGTAAGATTCATATCCTTCCATTCATTTTCACCTAATTAGTTTGATAATTAATCACCATTGTAGCTCCTCAATCCCCTTATCAGGGAGTATACTTTGATTGAACTTGAACCTACTTAATGATTTTTTCAGGAAATGAGAGACCAAGGAGTAACAGAGGACAGACTTCAATTGCTTCGCGAAGTGACTGGTGCATTTAGGCCAGGCGTATTGACAGCACTGATGGGAGTCAGTGGAGCAGGAAAGACTACACTCATGGATGTTCTAGCTGGACGTAAGACTGGAGGCTACATTGAAGGTGATGTAAGAATATCCGGATTTCCAAAGAATCAAGAAACATTTGCCAGAGTTTCAGGATATTGTGAACAAACTGATATACACTCACCTCAAGTAACTATCCATGAATCTTTGTTATTTTCGGCTTTCCTCCGGCTCCCAAAAGAAGTCAGAAAAGAAGATAAGATGGTATGGACTAACTCCTCCTTATGTAATAATAATGTATCAATTTTACTGGAAAAATACTGAGTTTTTCTTTGAAAACCTTTTTCCAGGTTTTTGTGGATGAAGTAATGGATCTGGTTGAGCTAGACAATCTCAAGGATGCAATTGTAGGGCTACCAGGAGTTACTGGTTTGTCAACAGAACAAAGAAAAAGATTGACTATTGCAGTAGAGCTTGTTGCAAATCCTTCAATTATATTCATGGATGAACCGACTTCTGGTCTTGATGCAAGAGCAGCAGCTATTGTTATGAGAACTGTGAGAAACACAGTGGACACAGGGAGAACTGTTGTCTGCACAATACATCAACCAAGTATCGATATATTTGAAGCATTTGATGAGGTAAATTATGAGATTTTTTTTTAACTTCCACACCATCCAGTCTGAAAAAGAAATGTCTCTTAGCTCTGTAAGCCCCCTTTCTCTAATATGTGTTTTCTTCTGCACATCAGCTGCTTCTTATGAAAAGAGGCGGGCAAGTAATCTATGCAGGCCCATTAGGTCGACATTCTCAGAAAATTATTGATTATTTTGAGGTACTTACTGATTCTCGAACTATACATTCAAATAACTAAAGAACCACCTCATTTTTTTGCTTATGAGTATCTAAGGAAAGTGTACTAATTCAACTATCTAACGCAGGCAATTCCAGGAGTTCAAAAAATTAAAGAGAAGTATAATCCAGCTACCTGGATGCTAGAGGCGAGTTCAATTTCCACAGAAACTCGACTAGGAATGGATTTTGCTGAATACTACAGATCATCTGCTTTGCATCAGTAAGTCAAAATAAGTGAACTGCAAAATGTCTTTGGCACATTCGAAAGAACACTAATGATGTATGTTGCTTCATGCAGAAGAAACAAGGCTCTTGTCAATGATTTGAGCACACCTCCTCCTGGAGCCAAAGACCTCAACTTTACCACACAATATTCCCAGCCCACATGGGGCCAGTTCAAGTCCTGCTTCTGGAAACAATGGTGGACTTACTGGAGGAGTCCAGACTATAACCTTGTCAGATTCTTCTTTAGTCTGGCTGCAGCGCTAATGATAGGGACAATTTTCTGGAATGTTGGCAGTAAAATGTATCTACCTCTAATCTAATATTAACCCACAGATTTCACAATTTTTTTTTTAAACCAGACAATCTAAAAGGTTGATTACTAACTCCTAAGTCTTTTTTTTTCTGTGTTCCAGAGCTACTAGCGCTGATCTAATGATAGTCATCGGGGCAATGTATGCAGCTGTGCTGTTTGTTGGAATCAATAATTGTTCGACTGTACAGCCAATTGTAGCCGTTGAAAGAACCGTCTTTTATAGAGAAAGGGCTGCTGGGATGTATTCAGCATTACCATATGCTATGGCACAGGTAAGCATCATCCAACAAAATTGTAACAGCATATTAAGCAGTCGTATCTTTTTTACAGGACATTTTCTTTTTCATTCTCAGTAATTGATGTAATACATTTGGCTTGCAGGTAATTGCAGAAATACCATACGTACTCATCCAAACAACATACTATACTCTTATAGTGTATGCTATGATTGGCTTTGAGTGGGCGGCGGCTAAATTCTTCTGGTTCTACTTTGTAACCTTCTTCTCCTTCTTATACTGGACATACTATGGAATGATGACTGTTTCCATCACACCGAACCACCAAGTAGCTGCGATCTTTGCTGCAGCATTCTATGCTCTCTTCAATCTTTTCTCCGGTTTCTTCATTCCCAGACCGGTAAGTCAAATGTACTTTGCAGGCATTCAAACATATAAATAGTCTTGCACATAACAAAGATACTAATATTTCTCATTAAAATCTCAGAGAATTCCCAAGTGGTGGATATGGTATTACTGGATCTGTCCAGTTGCATGGACTGTTTATGGTTGCATTGTATCACAGTATGGTGATGTGGAGGCTACTATCAAAGTCCCAAATATGGCTCGAGACCCTATGATTAAGGACTACATCAAAGATCATTTCGGATACAATTCAGACTTCATGGCACCAGTTGCTGTAGTTTTGGTTGGTTTTGCAGTCTTTTTCGCCTTTATGTACTCTTACGCTATTAAGACATTGAACTTCCAAACAAGATAGGTAGATATGGATAGTTACAAAAGCTTGTACATATTGCCTGAAGCTACCTCTTTTCTTCACAAAAGAATGTGGTAATTGTTATATAGTATTATCTTTAAGAGACATAAAAAGGGTCATACACCTCTATGTCTAAGGATCTTTAGTATGTGTTTGTATTTAGGAGTTTTGCAGATAACTATTTCTATAGCACTGAGGAATATTTTTATTCTTGTAAAATTCAAATGTAGTCTCCTCAGAATAGCACAAAAATGTAAGCAATAATTCTGCTTCCACATGGCAAAATGTAATTGTAAATTACTGATGCTTATATGCAATTATTAGAATTATTTTTTCTCTACTTCATTGAGTGTGTAATACCTAATGTTCACAGGAAGAATCAGCATCCACAAAGTCGGTATTTTTGATGTTGTAATTACTATTTCACCAAACAGACATGCACAATCATTTTTCCCCCCTTATTGTTGAGGTGTTCTACTCGCCAGTATTTCGATAGTTGATTTATCGGATGATCACTCAATTAGGAGTAATTATTATCTCAAAAAATTACTTTCTTTATTGAAGAAAATTAAAATCAAGAAAAGATAATTATGTGAAATAGTAACTATTAAATGAAAGACCATCTAACAAATTGACCTAGCATTTTGGACAATTACGGTCCTTGACAAATTGAGTCAAAAAATTCGATATTTATATTGAGAAATTGTTCACTTTTACTTGTCACTTTTGACATATCAAGAAAATACAATAACATTTTTTCATGTTTACTCTTAGCATTAAATACTCTTTGATAAAATACTTATTAATACTTATTTTTTTAATTAATATGCCAAGTCAAAACGTGACAAGTAAAAATAATAGAAAAAAATATTTAACCGCTTAAATTTTGTTATCCCCTTGACAAGGGTTCAAATACTTTGACACTTATAATAAATACTTTTTTAATAATTTTAGATATATAGAAATTCGTAAACTGTTAAATTATAAATTCGCTTCTATCACAAAAGCATCTTACCATAATGCGAAATATTAGGGTCCAAAGATAAAAGACAGCTTCCTTGTATTACCATGAAGACTTTGCCAGCCGAATTTTCTTCTTTCCATAAATCACTTTAGATGCACTTTTCAATTTCCATAGCCTAATTTATTCCCCTTTAAACTTGTCCGATTAAATTTTATTTAGACAATTCAATTATATTTTGGTTAAACACATCATAAAGTATTTATATCAGACATTTCTAACTTATACTATAAATAGTTTTTGTGTATTCTCAAGTATTTATTACGTAAATAAATTAATCACATAAACAAAATTTGTCCTTCAATTATACCCATCAACATCAATATTGAAACATCCTAAAAGATTTTTGAATTAATTAAACTAACGCGTGTAAATAAATAATGTGATATATTTTAAAAAATTAACTTATCTATATAATATTATGTTAATTTTTTTTTTGTTCATAATCCCCATTAAATATAACAAAAATTGATCGAGACAAAATATATATTTTTGACAAACTTTAAAAATTAAAATATATACTCCCTTTATTTTAATTTATCTATCTAATTTTACTTTATCATGAATTTCTTTAAAATAAAAAATATAAAAAGTGTATGAAAATATTCTTTAATTTTATAATTTTAAATATGCTAACTAAATAATTATTTATAGTTTTTATTAAAAAAAAGACAAAATAGAATATAGTTTGACAAATAAATTAAAACAGATAGATCAATTAGTATACAGTCACTCTGAAGCTAGACATACGTGGGAATAATTTTTGTCATTTTTCTTGTGAAATTACACGGTCTTGTTGCCGCATTTTCTTAGAAAAAGCAGATTTTTCTAGTATTTAACACTCTCTCTTTTCCCTTTTCACAACAAAAAAACAAATTACTCTGTATTTTTTCTCTTCTTCTTCACTCACGAATTACAATGTTCTCATTGAATGGAACCAATTTTCCGGTAAGTAAACCCCATTTCTTGTTAGCTGCTCTGTTTCTTAAAATTTTTATGATGAATTTATCTGAATCTTTTATTTTCCAGATTAGTCTTGCAAATGTTTTTGTCTGAATAGATTTTTGTTTTTTGCAGAATAATTCGTTATCTGGGGTTTCAAGATGCTTGACTCAGTCCCGGAAAAAGGTATCTTTTCCTATGGTGGTGGTCTCTGTGAACCCAAATGGAAGATCGGCAGACCGGAATGTGAGTGTTTTAATGGAGAATACTTTGAAGGAGATGAAGGAAAATGCTCCAGTTATAGATGAAGATTCTGAATCGACGGTCACTGGTGGAGTCGGCGATGTGTACGGAGAGGATACTGCTACTGAAGATCAAACCATTACTCCTTGGAACTTCTCTGTTGCTAGGTGAAAAGATTCGATTTTTACTTTTTGTTTCGATATTTTCTATGCTCGATAGTAAAATTCCATATCATCTTGTCTAGTGCGGAGTGGACACAATCAATAGTAATTTATTTTCTAGAAAATACTTTTTACCAATCGAAGATGAGAAAATTGAAAAACATTTTATAGTGAACACACCCAAATTTGGTTTTTCAATTTGTGTTGCTTTTGAATTTGTTTAAAAAATGTTTTTTTTTCCTTATTTTTTTTCTGGTCGGTTCTTATTATTTTAATTTTTATAATGCCACTTGATTGTTAGTTTGAAATTGTTATCTTTCTATTTAAGCTTACCTGAAAATGATGTAATAGAATGGGATACTTGTTGATCTCCTTAATCTTTTGATGTTAAAGAAAATGAATATCATTGGTGAATCTGAGAAGTGTTTCTTCATTTGTATCCATTATGAACATGATTCTGTTCTTTGGTGAGCAGCGGATACTCATTGTTGCGTAATCCACACTACAACAAAGGGTTAGCTTTCAGCGAGAAAGAAAGGGATTCACACTATTTACGTGGTCTTCTTCCTCCTGTGGTTTTTAATCACGAGCTTCAGGTTGTCCATGTTGTGCTTTGCATAGCCTTAATTATGTCTCTCCCAGTCTTCCTCTTCTTGACCAAATGTAAGCTCTCTGTCTAACTGCATTGTTGTGTCACTTCTTCTGTCAGGTTAAGAAATTGATGAACAATCTACGTCAGTATGATGTACCACTGCAAAGGTACATGGCCATGATGGATCTTCAGGTAGTAGCACATAATATATTTATGTAATTCTCGCGATTAGTTGCTGCTTTCTGTTAAGTTATACTTTAGTATTTAAGAAACAATGACATAATGATAGTTGGTGTCTGATTACATCTAAGACGTCCCAAACAAATAGATCTTGCTTGGATCAAGTCCTTGTACATTTTTTTTACTCTAATTTATTGGCATCATAATATACAAATTCTTGCATCTTGGTGCAGGAGAGAAATGAGAGGCTATTCTACAAGCTTCTTATGGAAAACGTGGAAGAGCTTCTCCCAGTAGTTTATACTCCAACAGTAGGCGAAGCATGCCAGAAGTATGGTAGCATTTTCAGACGACCTCAAGGCCTTTTTATCAGTTTGAAAGAAAAGTATGTGTTTGGAATTCAACAGATCATTTTCAAATTAGTGGCCCAAGTTTTTTTTTTTTATTACATTTAGATCATTTGCAGAGGCAAAATTCTTGAGGTATTAAAGAATTGGCCTGAGAAGAAAATTCAAGTTATCGTTGTAACTGATGGAGAACGAATATTAGGCCTTGGAGACTTAGGTTGCCAGGTATGTTATATATGGACTTCACACTAATTTTTGGAACCATATTAGCTGAGTTCCAAGAAAAACAGAAAACTAATTATCTGTTTGTTTAACTGATGTTCCCATTTTCTTTCTGCACAATGTATGTTTTAAAACATATTTATGATATATCTTCCCATATATTTCTCTTAGGTATCTAAAGACATTAATGACAATCAATTCATCTTGACAGGGAATGGGGATACCAGTAGGGAAACTCTCTTTATACACCGCTCTTGGAGGCATTCGGCCGTCATCTGTAAGTTTCTATAGGGAAAATGTTACAGTTAGAAATGGACATGATGCCTTTCTTTCACAAATAGTATTGCATCTCATTGAAGTTCGGTAAACTCACTCAAATCTTACATCTGCCAAAATGTTAAATAATCATATGGTCTGAGACTCTGCGTTATCTGACTGTTTTTTCTGCACATAGTTTTGCATAGAAACCAGCAAATAGCACATGTTACTTTATAGTTGCCCAGCTACTTGGCACTTGAAAAGCATTAGTTAGCATTGTCAGTCAGGCAGAGCCTTATCTGCTTGCTTTTACCTCTACCTAACCAATGGAGTTTCTTCTTTTGCAGTGCTTGCCAGTAACCATTGATGTGGGCACAAACAATGAGAAATTGTTAAAAGATGAATTTTACATTGGGCTGAGACAAAGAAGAACTAGAGGACAGGTTCACAATTTTTATTTCCTACAATGCTAGATCGTAGAGTACATTTCGTAGAAGGTTGTATATGTTTTTAACTTTCTTCTTTTGATGGTCGTCCACATTCAGGAATATGCTGAACTCTTGGATGAATTTATGTCTGCTGTCAAGCAGACTTACGGAGAGAAAGTGCTAATTCAGGTTGTTTGTCTTCTGATGAAGTTGTACATATGTAAATTGAACTTTACTCCGTGTTCTAACTTCATGACATACATCAATAGTTTGAAGACTTTGCAAATCATAACGCATTTGACCTTCTTGCGAAATATGGAACTAGCCACCTTGTTTTCAATGATGACATTCAGGTAAGATAAGGACTCAAATATTGTAATGTTGTCATAGAAGTGGTGTTTGTATGACTGTTACACGCATTCTATCAGTAACATCTTCATGTTCTGTGCTTTCCTCCAGGGGACTGCATCTGTGGTCCTAGCAGGGATCATGGCAGCACTAAACTTAGTGGGAGGAAACTTGGCACAGCATAGATTTTTATTCCTGGGAGCTGGAGAGGTACATGATGATTTGACATGCAGCTTTTGGGTTTTGCCCTCATATTAGCTAACAACCTTGCTCGTTTAGCAAAATGAAGTTTGATTTTCATTATGTTTAAGACCAGAGGTGGACTGATTCAGTGTTGAAAGCTCCAAAGTTTTACTTGGAATTTCTCAACCCCTTCCTCCTTTAAGGCCTTAGCAGTTTAAGAGCTTGATTTGATCATATATTAGTTTCCCTTCCATTGTGTATCTCTGTAGATTTCCGTTATGCCCCTTAAATCACTTATTGACAATGCAGGCTGGTACCGGGATAGCAGAACTCATAGCTCTTGAGATGTCAAAGCAGGTTTGGCCTTGAAGGAAACAATTTCTCTCTGTTTTGACTTTTTATTAAAGATCTTGTGTCAAAAGTTTCTACCACCTTTATAAAAATGAAATATGTCAAGTGATTTATGCATTAGTGTTCTTTGTGTAGACTGGAGCCCCTCTAGAAGAGTCACGCAAGAAAACTTGGATGGTGGATTCTAAGGTATCTGAAATCATCTGTATTAGATATTTTATTCTTTCCATCGGTCTTCCAGCAACTCATTGAAATACTAAACATCCACACATCCTTCTTCCTCTCTAGGGGTTGATAGTTAGGTCTCGCATGGAGTCACTTCAACATTTTAAGAGGCCCTGGGCTCATGATCATGAGCCAGTAAAAGAACTGGTGAATGCTGTTAAGGTACAAATATATCACCTCCTCCCAGTTTCGTTATTCCGTACCCCACCCCACCCCCGAAGTCTCATCCTTAACTCGTATTATTGTGTACCAGTTAATTAAGCCAACCGTCTTGATTGGATCTTCTGGTACTGGGAAGACGTTTACTAAAGAAGTGGTACAAGCTATGGCAACCTTCAATAAGGTTCTATTCTTTGTTCCTTGAGATCCTTCTCGGAGAAAAGCTGCATTCTGTAGTGCACCTAGTTTGGGTAAAAGACTTAAGCAAGAGAAATTTATTGTTCTAAATGGTTTGTAATGCAGAAACCAGTTATTTTTGCTCTCTCCAACCCAACATCACAGTCTGAATGTACTGCTGAAGAGGCTTATACATGGAGTGAAGTAAGTTATTGGAATTTGGACAGTCCATTTTTTATGTGTGAAGTTGGTATACTCTGTCAATGTTCGTCTTCGCAGATGTTCTGTATTCTTGCAGTTCTAATATTTTCCCATATCCATACAGGGGCGGGCCATTTTTGCTAGCGGGAGTCCTTTCACTCCAGTTGAGTACAAGGGGAAAGTCTTCGTGTCTGGTCAGGTCTGAAATGTCGAAACATATGGCGTTACATTTTTCCTAAATACATTTAAGTTTCATAACATTAGGTACTCAATTTCTCTCTAGGGAAATAATGCATACATCTTCCCTGGTTTGGGTCTGGGACTGATAATATCTGGTGCTATTCGCGTTCATGATGACATGCTCCTGGCAGCCTGTAAGTTCTACAGAATGTTGCTCTACTACTTAAGATAATATCTGGTGCAAGTCGCGTTCTGATCAACTTCTATCTGTCTATTCTTTTCTGATTATAACTTCTGTGCATATGCTACTGTAAGCATTTTCCTTGAATTGGAATCCTTGATACCTTTACACTAAGGTGGTGCCTTTAATCCTCGTAAAATCTTACATTTCTATCTCTGAATTCTTTCATCTGAACAGCGGAAGCTTTAGCAGCAGAAGTAAGTCAAGAGAACTTGGAGAAGGGATTAATATACCCACCATTTGCCAACATAAGGAAGATTTCAGCTCACATTGCTGCCAAAGTGGCAGCCAAAGCATATGAACTTGGTATTTTTCGCCTCTACAGTCTTGTCACTGGAGAACTTCAACACTCTTTTTTCGACATGTATCTATCAAATATAGTATTGATGTTCACTTCTTGTTGCTCAACAGGCTTGGCCACTCGTCTACCTCAACCGGAGAACCTAGTAGCATATGCTGAGAGTTGCATGTACAGTCCTAGTTATCGTAGCTATCGCTAAGTCAAGGAAAATACATAAAATTAGTACTCATTTTTCATAGCTTTGAAGATTAGTATACTAATGGAGATGATGTTTTCAACAACCACTAGTTTAGGAGGAATATATAGACAATTTTAGTTTTGTATTGGCCACTTAACATCTTTTGTGTAATTTTGACCCATTGGGTCAGCACAGGCCATTGGCCCTCACTCCTTGTACTGATGTTTAGCTAATATAAGATAAATAAATTTTACCTATCTTTCTAACCAAAAAAATGGTTGAGCAAATCGTATGGTGTTTTGGTGCTAATCATGTTCAGTCTCCTAGGTAGCCTCCTCGACTGGACCATTCCTCCATAAGCATAGCAATGTGTGACGTCCCGCCACGATTTCAGCCCAATTCCGCGTCCGGAAAAGGGTAGAATACTCTAGAGTTGTGTGGAGAACTCTAGAATATTCTAGAATTCTCAAGAAGGCTAGAGAGGGTCCCAGAATAGTGTGGAATTCTCTAGAAGAGGGACCAAATGTGTAAATATTAGGGACTTGTAAAGTAAATACTAATTGTACTTTAGTCCCTAGGAAGTAGTATAAATAGGGGATGCCTCTCATTTGCAAAGGCATCAAGAAAAGTGTAAGCATTCTCCAAGCAATACACTAAGCCTTCTTCAAAGTTCTCTTCTTTGTTCTTTCTAAGTTCTTTTTCAAGCATTCTCTTAGCGGTCTTAGTATAAAGGGCTTACTTGAGCTTACAAGATCGTGAAAGATTCGTGAGTAAGTTGTCAAGTGCCGCACGGAGTCTTAGCAAATACTCTAAGTCCGTGACAACGTGGTATCAGAGCAGGCTTCATACTAAGGGAATGGCTACCGAAGGAGACGTGAACGCTGCCAGCACCACCAACATCCGTCTGGATGGTGGCAAGAAGATCCGAAAGGGAAAGAAACAGCAAAAGGGTAATGAGGAGATGCTGCCCGAACCCACACCTAGCGAGGCGCTAACATCTCATCCACCTTCGACTGCCGGGCTAAGTGACGACGAGTTGGCCGAGGAGGCTATAGACGTCACTGCCGGAGAAGAATGGGTCGCAAGGGTAGAAACGGCCAGACAGGCCGTAGAGATATTAGGCCGGCGCATGAACGTGGCGGATGGCAAATTCAAGACCCTTGAGGAAACTGACAACATCCGTAAGGAGTTGGAAGGTCGCCAGCGGGCCGAGTTCGAGATGAAGGAGGCCATCACTTCCTTGGAGTGCCGGCTTATGGACGCACTTAGCATGATTGAGGCGCTGAAAGCCGAAATGAAAACACTCAAGGAAGGCGTAGAGGTTGGAGGATCAGCATCACCTGACCGTGATAGGGAGGCCAGAGTCGAGGCTCCTAAGCCACCAATATTCAAAGGCGTCCGCGACGCTCAAGAGGTGGAAAACTTTCTATGGCACTTGGAGAATTACTTCAAGTGTAGTCGGGTGAGAAACGACGAGAACAAGATCAACACTGCCGTGTTGTACTTGTCGGAGATGGCTATGCTATGGTGGAGGCGCAAAGAGACCGAGATTGGGAAGGGGACGTGCACCATCAACACGTGGGAGCAATTCCGCGAAGAATTCAAGAAGGCCTTCTTCCCCAGTAATGTCGTGTATGAGGTCAAGCGCAAATTCCGGGAATTGAAGCAAACGGGAAGCATTCGGGCATATGTGAAAGAGTTTACAACTTTAACGCTTCAAATTCCCAGTCTCACAGACGAGGACATGTTGTTCCACTTCATGGACGGACTGCAGAGTTGGGCCAAGACAGAGCTGGAGCGGCGACAAGTCAAGACCATAGACGAAGCCATCACACAAGCTGAATCCTTGACGGACTTCAAACAGGAACGGCATGACAAGGCAAAGGGCAAGGATACCAGGAGTAGTCATGCCAAAGGTGGGGGAGATCGTGGCCGGGGCAGGGAGCAGCAGGCACACTCCAAACAACACGACCCCCACAAGCCAGACAACAAGCAGTTCTCCCGCCAGAATTACACGGACAAGCGGGCGCAGACCGGCAAAGGAGATGGGTGCTACATATGCGGTGGACCACACGGCTATGCCAGGTGTCCCAAAATGAAGAACCTTGGTGCCATCCTACGCGAACGGAAGGAGAAGGATGCACAAGATCAAGGGCATGACTCGGGCACGACGCAGCTGGGCATGGTTGGATTGTGCGGTGCGATAGCCAAGCAGACCCAGAAGCCAGGAGACTTCAACACGCAGTATGTAGACATCTCCATAAATGGAAGACCAGCTCGTGCCATGGTTGACTCCGGGGCCGAAGCCAACATCATGACCAAGTCGGCAGCAGAGAGGTTAGGGCTGAACTACGTGCCAACCAACAACCGTCTCAAAACTGTCAACGCCCCACCGACTCCCGTGTGCGGAGTCGCCCAAGGAGTAGGCATCACGTTGGGGAGATGGCAAGGAAAGATAAACTTTACCGTCGCTCCTCTGGATATATTCGATATCATCCTCGGGCAAGAGTTCTTCCAGCGCTGCCACACGATGATCGATCCCTACCTCCAACAACTCATGGTCGTGGAGCAGGAAGGGTCGTGTATGGTTCCTCTAGTCAAGGTGCCAAGGAAGGAGGGACTTGCCCATCTATCGGCCATGCAGATTGAGAGGGGCCTAAAGAAAGGAGAGCCGACGTTCCTAGCTACCATTGCAAGTTCAGGAGAAAACAATGGTACTACGAAGTCCTTGCCACCGCTCGTAGAGAAAGTCCTTGAGGAGAACAAGGACGTGATGCCGCACGAGCTGCCGAAGACTCTACCTCCAAGGCGCGAGGTAGATCACAAGATAGAGTTGGAGGTCGGAGCCAAGCCACCCGCACACGCACCTTACCGCATGGCTCCACCCGAGTTAGAGGAGCTAAGGAAGCAGTTGAAGGAGCTCCTCGAGGCCGGTCACATCCGTCCATCCAAGGCACCTTATGGCGCGCCAGTGCTGTTCCAGAAAAAGAAAGATGGGTCATTGCGCTTATGCATCGACTATCGGGCGCTCAATAAGGTTACGATCAAAAACAAATATCCTATCCCGCTGATTGCAGATTTGTTTGATAGACTTGGTCAGGCCAAGTACTTCACCAAGATGGACCTCCGGAAAGGCTACTACCAAGTACGCATCGCAGAAGGGGATGAGCCAAAGACAGCGTGCGTGACTAGATACGGCGCATACGAGTGGTTGGTGATGCCGTTCGGCTTAACCAACGCACCCGCCACCTTTTGCACCCTGATGAACGAAATCCTTCATCCCTACTTGGATCAATTCGTGGTTGTGTACTTGGATGACATAGTCATCTACAGCAACACCTTAGAGGAGCACGTGGAGCACTTGAGAAAAGTCTTCCAAGTCTTACGAGAGAACCAGCTCTACGTCAAGCGGGAGAAGTGCGAGTTTGCCCAGCCCAAAGTGCACTTCTTGGGCCATGTTATCAGCCAGGGCAAACTCCGGATGGACGAGGCAAAGATTAGGGCGATCCAAGAGTGGGAGGCGCCCACGAAGGTGACCGAGCTACGGTCATTCCTTGGGCTTGCGAATTATTATCGCAGGTTCATCAGTGGCTACTCTGCTAAAGCCGCTCCACTGACCGAGCTATTGAAGAAGAATAAGCCGTGGGTTTGGAGCGAGGAGTGCCAAAGAGCGTTCGAAGGTCTCAAGGCCGCAGTAACTGAAGAACCGGTCTTGATGCTGCCCGACTTCTCAAAGACCTTCGAATTACATACGGATGCCTCAGATTTTGCCATTGGGGGAGTCTTAATGCAAGATAGACACCCAATAGCATTTGAAAGCCGCAAACTGAACGAGGCCGAACGACGGTACACCGTGCAGGAAAAAGAGATGACGGCCATTATACATTGCCTACGCACATGGAGACACTACTTGTTAGGCTCCAAGTTCGTGGTCAAGACCGATAACGTTGCCACTAGCTAGTTCCAGTCACAAAAGTAGATCACCCTGAAGCAAGCTAGATGGCAAGACTTCTTGGCAGAATTTGACTACGTCTTGGAATACAAGCCGGGAAGGGGCAATGTCGTGGCCGACGCACTTAGTAGAAAGGCCGAGCTTGCTGCCATCACTACAGTTCACTGTGACATTCAAGATGTGATCAAGGATGGCGTGCAACACGATCCAGAGGCCAAGAAGCTAATGGAGTTGGCTGCTCAAGGCGAGACCAGGCGCTTTTGGGTAGAAAATGGCTTAAGTTCGGGTCTATCAGGCGGCGCATCATAAAAGAAAGCCACGACACACCGTGGGCTGGGCATCCGGGGCAGCGACGTACGAGGGCGCTGATCGAGGCTATTTACTTCTGGCCGTGCATGCGGGACGACGTCGAGTGTTATGTGCAGACTTGTCTTGTGTGCCAACAAGATAAGGTGGAGCAAAGGCAACCGGGAGGGTTACTAGAGCCACTACCCGTAGCAGAACGCCCGTGGGAAAGCGTGACCATGGACTTCATTACTTCCTTGCCGAAGTCCGACGGGCTTGGTACTATCATGGTCGTAGTGGACAGGTTTTCAAAGTATGCTACCTTCATGCGCGCCACAGCCGGTTGCACCGCAAAAGAGGCTGCTCGATTGTTCTTTAAGAACGTGGTAAAGTATTGGGGACTGCCGAGACATATCATTAGTGATCGAGACCCCCGCTTTACCGGGAACTTTTGGAGGGAGTTGTTCGAGATACTTGGCACGAAGCTTCACTTCTCCACAAGTTTCCACCCGCAGACAGACGGCCAGACCGAACGCGTTAACGCCTTACTAGAGTGCTATCTAAGGCACTATGTTAGTGCGCATCAGAAGGATTGGGCCAGACTCCTAGACATGGCGCAGTTTTCCTATAATCTGCAGAAGAGTGAGTCCACTGGGCGCACACCATTTGAGTTGGCGACAGGCCAACAACCCCAAACTCCGCATTCGTTGCCGACTGCTTTTGACGGTAAGAGTTTGGGTGCCTACCATCTTGCCAAGGGATGGGAAGAGCAGCTTGATACTGCCAAATCCTACTTGGACAAGGCGGCCAAAAGGATGAAGAAGTTCGCCGACCGCAAGCGACGTCCCACGGATTATAAAGAAGGCGACATGGTCTTGGTAAAATTCAATCCAAGACAGTTCAAGGCACTAAGAGGCGTTCATCAAAACTTAGTGCGTAAATATGAGGGTCCGTTCAAAATTATTGCCAAGGTGGGCATGATCTCGTACAAGTTGGAGTTACCTCCACACTTCAAGATCCACCCGGTATTTCATGCGAGCGTCCTCAAGCCATGCCATGAGGACAAGGAAGATCCAAACCGGAATCAACCACAACGGGCTCCCATTACTGTCACTGCCTCGCACGACCGAGAGATTGAAGCTATCATAGATTATCAAGCCAAACGGAAGCGAGGTCAACAAGCCAGCGCCATGTTCCTAGTACATTGGAAGGGACAGACTCCAGAAGAGGCCACCTGGGAGAGATATGAAGATTTGTGGCAATTCAAGGACAAAGTCTAGGAGTTCTTGCTGCAATGCGCCGCGGTCGTCGCATCATCAGGTGGGGGAGAATGTGAAGTCCCGCCACGATTTCAGCCCAATTCCGCGTCCGGAAAAGGGTAGAATACTCTAGAGTTGTGTGGAGAACTCTAGAATATTCTAGAAATCTCAAGAAGGCTAGAGAGGGTCCCAGAATAGTGTGGAATTCTCTAGAAGAGGGACCAAATGTGTAAATATTAGGGACTTGTAAAGTAAATACTAATTGTACTTTAGTCCCTAGGAAGTAGTATAAATAGGGGATGCCTCTCATTTGCAAAGGCATCAAGAAAAGTGTAAGCATTCTCCAAGCAATACACTAAGCCTTCTTCAAAGTTCTCTTCTTTGTTCTTTCTAAGTTCTTTTTCAAGCATTCTCTTAGCGGTCTTAGTATAAAGGGCTTACTTGAGCTTACAAGATCGTGAAAGATTCGTGAGTAAGTTGTCAAGTGCCGCACGGAGTCTTAGCAAAAACTCTAAGTCCGTGACAAATGGCTCTCAAACACAAATCAACACTAAACAATTTATTTCTACTGTATTAATTGGAGTAATATTTATATGAATTCATTTGTTTTTTGTACTACCAAACAAAAAGTCCCATCTTTCTACTTTTTAGGCTTGGGTAGGTGAACATGTTTCTAGAAAAACAACTAGATGCAGTGATAGTACCTATCCTCATATGGGAACAAAAAAAGAATTTCTTGAATAAGGTGAGTAGAATACAATATTTATTTATGCATATGAAAAAAAAAATGAGCTTAATTAAAAGCTAAAATTTGAATGGTTGCATGAGCTATAATGTCTTTACTATAAAGGGATAAGAAAAAGGTGCCAATAATGTGTTTAATTTGGACAAAGGCCTACTATTCTTATCAAAAATAAGGATATCAAAACTTAATTAAATATCATATCATTATAAATAAGTGAGAAGATTTTAAGTTTAAAGCTGAATTATGAAAATGCCCTTCATCAATTTTTAAATTAAAAAATATTTTATTAATTTTTAAAATTAAATCAATAATGACAATTAAACTAGACCAAATAAATGATTAGATGCTACAACTTATCATTTCAATTGAATTTGATTGTTAAACCTTTTAGCTTTTACCATTAAAAATATTCGTTCACAACCTTTCATGTACTTAATTTATCCCTTTATAAATTGAATAAAAATATTAATGCACTACACTTTGTGTTTCATCATCTAATAGTTCTTATATAATATTTTTTGTTGGTCACTGTTTTTTTTATTAATTTGTGCCTTCGTTCATTTTTTACTTTAATGATGGAGAAACACATCAGATTTGTATAATATTGCTGGCACGCCATTTGTATGAATCGTTGTCAGCCTGTTTTTTTTGTATAAATCACTGACAGCCTCTCAATTCAATTTTAGTGTTTGCATATCTGCATAAAATTTGAATTTGTATGCAATTGCACTAAACTAAAATGTTTGTATATCAAATCTCTCTCTCACACACACTCACTTTATACAAACATAAATTATACGTTGTATTTTTTTTATAATTTGTGTTTGTATAAAGAGAGAAAGACAACAGAGAACTGGGTGGGAAAATATTTGTATCGTATAATTATAAGTGTACTGAACAAAGATATATGTATATGCACCTGTATATAAATTTTTCTCTCGCTTTATACAAACAGAAACAAAATTTATACATTTATGTTTGTTTAAACGAAAGTGACGAGGGAGAGACTGGCGAGGGCGAGAGAGAAAGTGGCGAAAGAGACTGGTGAAGGAGAGTGACAAGGGAGAGATTGGCAAGAGAGAGGGAGAGTGGCAAGCGAGAATTTCAGGGAGAGAGGCGAATTGACAATAGTTTGCTATGAGATACAATTAAATCAAACTGTGGTTATAGAATTTAATTTAAATTAATAGTTTGCTATTATATACAATTTCCCTATTTAATTATACAAAACTTTATTGAAATATTTTGTTTTTATTTGATAATGTCATAGTAAAAAAAAATATATACTCAAGACATTATCCAATAAATTAAAATCCATTTGATACATCTTCAACTACAATATAAAAAAATGAAATTAGAGCAATATATTTGTAACTATCAATTCTTCACATTTTATCCAAAAATTCTTAGCTATGAAAAAGCAAAATTAAAAAACGAGAATGACTCACCATGGTTCACGTTATAAGTGCATCGTTACAAACAAAAATAGATATGCAACTCAACACTTGTTAAAATATATTTTGTAACGTAAACATCAGTTACACTAAAATTTAAAAGAAAAAAAAAAAGAGTAACGTTACCCATGTGAAAGAAAGAAAAAGAAGAAAAGCTAAAAAGGAAAGAAGACAAATTAAAGACTATTCACGTGTTATGTGTTATTATTACAACTGAAAATATAAATATTTATTTAAATAAAATATATAATAAAAACACTTATTAAAATATTTTGTAACTTAAAGGTTTGTTGAAAACGAAAACACTTATATGGGAGAAAGATAACAAAGAAGAGCATAAAAATGACAAATCAAAGATTATTCATATTTTTTGCGTTATTTTGTTATTACAAATAAAAATACAAACATGAAATAAAACATACACAAAAAAAGGAAACATTTGTTAAAACATTTTTTTTTGTAACGTAAAAAGTTATTGCACAAAAATTCTAGAAAAGTTATAAAGTCACACCCCGTGAAAGAAAGAAAATTTAAGAAGTGCTAAAAGATATAACATAATGTATATTTATTTATACATACTTAAGCATAAATATTGTATGCTTAAATAAACTCGATTATGCTAACACTAATACATCGTATTTTATGAGAACACATATCTATATTTTTCTTTTATTTCAATTAGTTTCGATTTGTGTTTTTAACAAACTTTATTCCCAAGTCCTCCTTAATTTCATTTTTTTTATAAAATGAAGTATCACAATATATAAACAGTTTCACAAGGAAGGTAAACATTTTTTTAAAAAATACAACTAATTATTAAACTGTATAAGTTGCACTAGACAAAGCATTAACACTAAAAATAATTTAATTTTGTCAAAAAAGCATCAAAAAATAACGCACATAAATATAATATTTAATACCTCAAGGGAGGTAAGTTCTATGAGTACAAATATGGAAGGATGCTTATGACATTAATTGAGTAATCTAGTCATTATTAAATTAATGAAAAAGAATCTTTGACAATTTCATATATTAATGTATTTGAAAATTCCATAATCAATGATTGATTACTACAATAATTAAAGTGTTGCAAAATTAAAAATATAATTGACAATAATTATGTTTCTTTTATTTAATTTAATTCATCATTTATTAATTAATTTTCTGAAATAAATTACAAATCAAAAGTAAACTATCAGTTTTTTGAATTTTTATGTTTTGAGTTGATTTCTTTAAAGTAATGATAAATTTACTTACATTAAAAAGTAAAAAAGTAAAAATTGTTATACGAAAAAGTAATTTATGCAAATAGAGAAATACCTGTGACAGATAAATATTAATAATATGACAATTTTATATATATATTTTCAAAACAAATCATAAGTCAAAAATAAAATAAAATGCTTGAATACTTATTTTTTGTGTTGAACCTTTTTATAATTTTTTACCAAATGAAGTTAAAGTTACTTGATTTATTTATTATATTTTTTAAAAAAAAGAACTAACAAAATACTAAGAATTATTATTAGTATAAATATAATTTATGAAAACAATGAAAAACATTTAATAGATAAATGCTTGATAAAATGATAAATGTCAACAATACAATTTCATTTATCTATATTTTTTCTATATAAAGTAATAAATTAAAAAAAAAAATTATATATTTTTTGAATATTTTAATTTTGAGGCGATGTTTTTTATGATTTTTTGTTAAAAAAATAATGAAGTTAAAGTTACTTAATTTAAAAATTATAACTAATAAAATATTAAGAAGTTATATTTTGTATAATGATTATAAATTTATGCTCTTAAATTTAATCGTTTTGGTGCTTAAATATAATTTTTTTTTTTACAAATTATCATTGTTAGACTCATATATCTTCACGAACCACTTTTTTTGCATTTTTCCTATAATTCTCGCTCAACTTACATTTTTTAATGGGCGTCATAGGGTAAATCATCGGTTGGGTCCTTATAAATAGTGGTAGGGATCAGCCGACTCATCCTCAGAATTCAAGAAGAAAAGAGACACAACAAAATTATTTTATTTCAATGACTTATCTATCGATTTTGTAAGTTATCCGATTGATTTTATCATAACCCTAATAGCCAAGAGTTGATGAATCCCATTCTAATTTAAGATTTTTGTGGTTCTTGAGTGCAGAAGAATCATGAACGAAGGGTTTTTGCCGACTCTTTAATCCTAGAAATAACAATGATTTCTATCTGGCGATTTCGGTAAGTATGCTAATTCATTTTATTAATTGATTTGATTGTTTTTTTTGCCAAAGTTGTCTAACTTAAGATTCTTGTGGTTGTTGAGTGTTGGAGAAATGAAAACGAAGGGGTTTTTGCCGATTCTTTGACCTT
Source organism: Solanum sitiens (assembly GCA_016801875.1). Lineage (NCBI taxonomy): Eukaryota > Viridiplantae > Streptophyta > Magnoliopsida > Solanales > Solanaceae > Solanum > Solanum sitiens. Next base: position 5,445,357 of record JABWTJ010000002.1, on the reverse strand, counting down.
AGAAATAGATGTTGATTTCGATAAGGTTAGTGGTACCGATCTTATTTTTTAGCCAAGGTTGGAATCTCATTCTAATTTAAGGTTATTGTGATTCTTGAGTGCAGGACAACAGGTGAATCAGAAACAGATGGTTTTTGCCGATTTTTTGATCTGAGAAATGGACGACGATTCTTTTTTCCGGCGATTCCGATAAGTATCAGTTGCACATATTCATTTTATTAATTGATTGATGGATATTTTGCACTTACCATGAACATCAAACAAAATAAAAGATAAAAAAATAGATCGATGTTTTTCAAAAATTATTAGAGTTTTTTAGTAAACTGTAAATATCATTAACAAACAAAAGGACCATTACATGTATAAAGCACCTAAAAATCCATAGCCACCTTCTAAGAAGGTTTTATGTCTTTAAGCCTCCAACTGAACAAGAAAATAGTTACATAGAAAAATGTTGACTCAACCTATTACTTCTATTTGCCTTCTTAGATCCCCTGAACAATGTCATTCTCTCTATAAATTCTATTTTTTACTGTGCAATTACTATGTTACTATTTATAATTGTGTCTATGCTTCTATACAACTTTCAGTTTTTTTCCCTCCAAGTGTGGTAAACTATGGCACTCCAAATGCTGCAACCACTTCTTTACAAAATTGCCTCCAATGTTTCCTCTTGATTATTTCTAGTACTTATCGCACCTCACTTGTATACACATGTATGTTAGCCCAAGGTAAATACCAGCTTTCACTTGTCCCAGACAAGTGCAGTGGATAAAGAGATGCAACTGGGTCTCCATCACTTAGTTGTGGCATAAACAACATATCTCATTATCAATAGGAATGTTCAAACATAACATCCTCTTCTTGGTAAGTAGTCTGCCTTGTACTGCTAATCACATTATCATTCGATGCCTTGGCTGTGCTACAAAAGTCCAAATAAGATCAGCTATCTTTAGCATTTTCAATTGCATTGTAGCACGCAGAGATTGAATATTAGACAGAATGAGTTAAATTATACCTCCCTTGTAAATACCAGTTCCTCTTATTATTCGGCAGTATATATAACTTTTTCGAGTACCAACTGCAATCTAGAGGCAGAATATGTTCCCAAATGGAATCATCATTCCTTCTATCGATCTCATGTACCCATTTCACCCACAACATATTTCTATTTTTCTGATAACTGCCATAACAATTCACCTGCTGATGCAATATTCCAATTAATGCAACCTTAACATTCAACCCTCCAAACTCCTTTGGACAACAAATCTTCTCCCATGCGATACTTTCCTTTTCTCTTCATTACTCCCCCGTTCCTACAAATTCTATCAACCTCCTTGAGAAATACTTTGGGGTAGAATGAACACAAACCCCTATAAACTATGTATAGAGAGCAAAACGGTAGTCACAGTTTGAATTCTACCAGCGTAAGATATAACCAGTTTTAATTCGGCTAGTGATCTTTTCTACCAGAATTTGAAAATCTACTCTCTTCTACTTCTTGGAGGATACTAAAGCCCAAGATATCTCATCGAAAGATGTCCTAGAGTGAACCCAGTCATTCCTAGCAATTGTCCGCAAGTTCTTATCGTCTACTTCGACTACAAACAAGTGGGATTTATCTACATTAGCCACAAAACTCATTACTTCACGAAAATGAGTTAAAACTTCCATCACTCTAGTCACAGAACTAGTGTCACCTTTACAAGAGATCATTAGATCATCGACAAAGAGTAAATGAGTCAACTTAAGATGCTTACACATTTGATGAAAATGAAAGCCAGATAATTCATGTATTTTCCAACCCACCCTATGGAATGATCATCTGCATTACGTGTAAAGTTAACCCCAAAATCTATGCTTATAATCTAATTGCAAGGTAAATCAAAGCATACAGTGGTTTATAACATTGTAGATGTATTCTAAAGTAAAGCGAAACAGCTAATTTAGAATACATCTACAATGTTATCAACCCTAAATTATGATAAGGAAGTAGACATGTGTTGTCTTATGATTGTATGTGTCAAATACTTATATTCATAGTATTATCAATGAGAAATGTAGAAAACGATCAAAATATCTTATCTTCCTCTACTCTCTTCTTCCTTTCTCTATTCTCTTCTTCCATTTTAACAGTTTATTGACAAGTACATTCACCCTTAAATCTATGCTTATCGTTTAATTGCATAGTAAATTAAAGCATATAGTGGTATGTAACATTGTAGATGCATTCTAAATTAAAGATTACTTACCACCAACTAGTATGATTGAAAACTTAAATCTCCAGCGGAACAGATAATAGATAGAACAATTGGAACATATTAATATGGCTGACAATAAATACAGAATTAACTCTTACTTCAGTGGCTGATGCTTCATCAAGTTGCCTGTCATGCCACCACTTCGCAAAGGGGCAATACTTCTGTGTGATCACATTGACCCATGACCTTTCATAACAAGAAATATTTTTTTGGTTTTCTCCACAATTCTATTTTGTGCTTCCCTTATTCGTTGTTTTTGTCTCACTTTTTCAAATTCCTTCTTCTTCCTCAACCTCCTCTCTTCCTCAGTCTCGTTGGAATTTTTAACTGGCAATGGAGCTGGCTGTTTAAATCGAACAGTCTGAGAAAGTGGAGGGAGGATACCAATTTATCAGCGGAGAGAACAATGGCTGAGACGGTAGAGAAAAAGACGAAGGAGAAGTGGCTGGAGGTAGCACAGTGTCAGAGAAGGTGGAGGAGGAGATGAAAGAGGAGGAGGATGTGGATACAAGGAATTCGGCGGCGGCAGATATGCATTTCTCGACAGTGAAGGAGGAGGGATGAATTGGTACGAATATGACAATCCCTCTTTCACTCGATAACCCCAATTCTACCTGAATTGAGACATCGATGATAGTGACGAATTGTTATGCAATGGCAGGGGAGGGGAATGACCAAGAGATAGAAATCTACAAAACCTGACACTTTTTGTTTGATATGATGGTGTTTTGGGAAGTTAAGTCCTTATAAGGGTCTACAACTTTCTACTATATTACACAAAAAGTGTCGAGCTTCTATATGATGGCCATGGCGGAGAAACTAATGTCAAGTTATACCGTGAAGAGAATGGCTTAGACGCAAAAATCTAGAAGCGACACCCTTTGTCTGATACAATAGGAAGCCATAAACACTTATAAAGGACTCAACTTCCCAAAACACCACCATATCAAAACAAAAAGTGTCAAGTTCTGTAGATTTCTAATTTTTTCGTCATTCCCGCCGCCGCCGCCCCATTACAATTCGCCACCACCATCGATGTCTCAGTTTAGGTAGAATTGGGGTTTTCGGGTGGAAGAGGGATCGCCATATTCGTACCAATTCATCCCTCCTCTACTGTCGAGAAATCCATATCTGCCGCCGCCGCCGGATTCCTTGTATCCACATCCTCCCCCTCCTCCTTCATCTCCTCCTCCACCTTCTCCGACACCGTGCCTACCTCCACCCTCTCCTCCTTCATCTTTTTCTCAACCGTCTCAGCCACTGTTCTCTCCGCTGATGAATCGGTATCCACCCCTGTCCCCTCCTCCACCTTCTCAGCCACGATTCCGTCTGCTTTCTCCTTCTTCGTGTCCTCACCCACCTTCTCAGACTGTTCGATTTAAACAGCCAGGTCCATTGCCAGTTAAAAATTCCAACGAGACTGAGGAAGAGAGGAGGTTGAGGAAGAAGAAGGAATTCGAAAAAGTGAGACAGAAACAGCGAATAAGGGAAGCACAGAATAGAATTGTGGAGAAAACCAAACTAATATTTTTTGGTAGGAAGGGTCATGGGTCAATTGTGGGGTCCATTCCCATTATCCCATTGTTGACTTCAACAATTGCTGCATGCAATTGTCAAAGGTTGGCAAATTGTAGTGGCAGCAATTGTTGAAAAACACAACAATTGCAAACTTTCGGTGGCACAACAATTACTTTCGCTGAAGTAAGACGTTAATTCTGTATTTATTGTCAGCCATATTAATATGTTCCAATTGTTCTATCTATTGTCTGTTCCGCTGGAGATTTAAGTTTTCAAGCATACTAGTTAAGGGTAATATTTAATTTAGAATGCATCTACAATGTTACATACCACTATATGCTTTGATTTACCTTGCAATTAGATTTAAGGACTTGTCACTAGACTATTGAAAATGGAAGAAGAGAATAGAGAAAGGAAGAAGAGAGTAGAGGAAGATAAGATATTTTGATAATTTTCTGCATTTCTAATTGATAGTACTATAAGTAATTGACAGGTACAATCATAAGACAACACCTATCTGCTTCCTTATTAGAATTTAGGGCTGATAACATTGTAGATGTATTCTAAATTATCTGTTTCGCTTTAATTTAGAATACATCTACAATGTTACATACAGTGTTTTGGACGGCGAGAGGCGACAAAAGGCGACAAGGGCCTGCCTCGCCACGCGGCGAGGTGAGCGGCGAGGCGCTCGCCTTTTTGAATCGAGGCGCCAATTAATACCAAAAATTAAAAATATTTAATTGCACATATAATATTCAAAATTTCAATAGCAATTACATATATTACAAATACTATAATAATTACTATAGAAGAATTAATTTTTTTTCAAAAAAATAATGGACAGCAGTCACAACACAGTGAAAGCAGAAAGCATTTTACAGTAATCTGGGACAAAACAGAGAGTGAACAAAACAGAGGGAAAAAAAGAATAGTAAAGGCAGGGAGCAGTGAAAGTGAAAGAGAAAGAGACGAATGGAGCAGCAACTCGAGGGAAGGAGACGAAGAAGAGAGCAGCGACTGAGGAAGAGAAGAAGAGAGCAGCGACTGAGGAAGAGAAGAAGCAACAACGACTCGGGGAAGAGAAGAAGAGGAATACGCGAAAGTCTGATGAAAGTTTGAAAATAGGAAAAAAAAACTAATATTATTAAGTTAAAACTTTTTTTAAAAAAAAAATCAAAATGGCGATGCCATTTACGTCACCATTGGGTCGCCTCGGGTCGCCACGTCTCGCCTATTTGAGGTCGCCTCGCCTAAGTGGATAATGGCGACACAGCCTCGCTTCGCCTCGCCATTCGCCAAAGGCGCTATGGCGAGCGCCTTTCACAACACTGGTTACATACCACTATATGCTTTGATTTACCTTGCAATTAGATGATAAGCATAGATTTTGGGGTTAACTTTAGACGTAATGCAGATGATCATTCCATAGGATGGGTTGGTGATAAATTTAATGGACATCAGTAATTTAAATGGCTGGTGTATTTATTTAATATGTTTTTGAGAAAGGTAACGATAATTTTATATATCCACAGGTATACTACATCAAAGTGTAGTCCCCCTCCAAAAAGTTTTACTTATATCGTTCCTAGGGTCTTCTTGTTACTACCAGTCAATAATATTAAACACATTTTCAGCATCTGCTATCACTACTTGCTTACACCAAAACTAATAAAGCCCTAGGCGATTAGTCTTTTATCTTCTGGATATTGTTCTGTTTTCCATCCCTGTTCCAGCATTGTTGGACTTCTATAATACTCCCAAGCTTTGTCTACTTAATCTTCCTCTTTTGGTTGAACATCTGCCAGAGATGGTTGACTGTCTCCACCTGTTCTTCACATAGATAGCAACTAGAACGTAGATTGGGTTTCCTCTTGTTTAAGTTCTCATGTGTCAAGACTGCCTGCTTTGCCAAGAGCCATGCGAAGTAATTCACCTTGTAGGGAATTTCTGTTCTCCAGATCATCCTCCAGGGCCATCCTGCATGCTGCTCCTCCGTAGACCTGAGTTCTCTGTGTGCTGATTTTACAGTGAACTCTCCCCCTCTCTTCCCCTTCCATACTAGTCTATCTTCCTCTCTTGTCAGATTGGTAGTCATTTGCATTGTATCATGAAATCTTGCTATGGTCATCTCCCAATCATTTAGGCCCCTTCTTAGAAACAGGTTCCACCCTTGTCCTATCCATATCTTCCTGTCCACACCAAATGTCATTCCAAAATGATACTTTTTCTCCATTGCCCACCTTGTAGCTTGTTCTCTCTTTGACCAGCTGCCATAGGTTCCTGATAGAGACAAATTTCCACAACCATTTCTTCATCAAACTTTTGTTTTGGGTTTTCAGCTCTCTGATATTGAGTCCACCCCCTCTCTTACTTACCAGCAGTTCCTTCCATTTGACCAAATGGTACTTTCTCTTAATGACTTTTTTATCATGTTGTTCAACAAATAACTAAATACGCCAACCATCTGAATTACTGATGTCCATTAAGACTATTCATTTTACATATTAGAGATTGCTAAACGTTCTGCAATTTATGTGTACTCTGCTGATTCAGAAATGTATTTCCAGATCCGTCAGCACAGCTTAAGATTTTGAAATCACGAACAGACCAAGATCGCTATGTGATTCTGCATTCTGCCTCCCCCCCCCCCTCCCCCCCATAATGCTAGTCCTCTCTCACTTGTATTTATGATAATCAATACAACCACCAATGCGTCTTTTGAAAAATTGTCACAAGCAATCACTAATTTATTACCACTCCTGCTTATGCCATCTTCTTTTCAAAGAAATGCCATTTCATTGACTAGAAAGAGAGCGAGAGAATTCATGAATTCTCTTGCTCTATTTCTAGTGAATGAAATAACGTGTTCCTTATCAAGAGAAGACAACAAAATCGGGAGTGGTAATAAATTAGAAATTGTTGTGATACTTTTCCCTTTTCTTTATAAAAAACTCATGGAGGCATTAGATCCTAGCAATCTCTTGGTGCTGGAGATAACATGAACAACTAATGCTATGTTGCCAGGTATAAAGATCAGGTTGTGCTTGCGAATGTCGATGGTGCTCCAACTGCTGGTTCAGAAACCTACAAGAAGTTGGATAAAACTGTTCGTGATGCATATGAATCACAGGTGAAATTATTGTTTAAATGCCTTTCTCTAAGTTTATTATGCTCTCTCCAGGTTAATAAGCCAAAGGAAAGACTCCTTTGGTGCAATTGCTAATTTTCTTATTTTTTAAATTTCAAAATATATTTTTATCCCTACCCCAAACAAGACCCCCCCCCCCCCCCTCAAACAAAAAAAATTAAAAATATTTTTCTCACCCAACCCCTTCCCCCAGTGATTTGTACCTTTTCTGAACTCAGCCTTGCTGCACTTATATAATTTGGTAAATTACTTAGTTGTATTAATATTTTCCTCATGTGCCCATTTGCAGGTACAAGGTGATGATTCAAAAGATCCTACTACATACGTTGCGGCATTTGGTGGAACAGTGGCCCATTACCTGGTAAAACTCTGTTAACTTGTTTAACTTTATATGTGGTTTAGCCTGAAACTTAACACCCACTGTGGATGTGATGTGATCCAGCCTGTTCCAGCAAAGCTTGTTTTGCAAACAACGATAGCTGAAGAGGCAAAATCAAATAATGAAGTCGAACATTTCCCAGATGCTTCCAGTGTTACAGTAAGGAAGAGACCAACAGTAACTGCCATTGAAAAGGAAGGGGTAATAAAGCCAAGCCTGCCTCTTGCTTCATTCTTTTTTCCTGCATGGCCTTTATTTTTGCAACTAAACTGATTATGACGTTGTTGGAATCTTTTAGGGGGTTATACAACAGCTTTGAAGGGGCAGTGGTTGAAGTCAGAGGAGAACAAAAATCACTCATGAAGATGTTGTTGGCAAACAACCGAACAGTACGCATGATTGACTCCTTCACAGTTATTTATGCTGATCAGATCATTTTCAGCAAGAAAATAGAAAAGAAAAAGGGTAGGTACATGAGAGAAGTTGCCTAAATAAACAATGCATTGTACCATATGAGCATTTCGCTCTTTGAAAGACTGAACTTTCAAGTAATTTGAATATGAGAATGATTGTTTGGAGGTAATTTGCATATGCGAATGATTGCCTGGTTTTTGGTGGAAAAATATCAAGAACTTAATTTTTTATTGTTATTATTTCATAATTTTATGTTAGAAATGCTAAAGTTTACATAGGAGTTCGTGGGTAATGTCTTACCTCTAGAAAGAGACCTTTGCTAAATCCTTCACTTGAGTTTCTAAGAAGTTTCTTGTAAATCTATAGATTGCACGAATTTGAGGTATTATTTGTGTTAAGATGAAAAAATCGTCAATATTTTATGGACAAATCTTAACTTGATGATTGATGAACATCGAAAGAAGTTGGATTCTTGAGAGCTTCTCTTTCTAGGGGAATTTTTGCACTTTGGGGATGAACCACGAGCATGGGGTGCTATTATAATGTTTTTTCATGTGTGCTATCGCGTGATTGACGTCTTGTTGTTATTAGGTTGTTGCATTGCTATTGCACTGACAACTTAGGTGTGCAATATAGTGTCTAGTAGTAAAATGGGCATAAAATATGGCACAAATACCAAAGTACGAACAATTTGTTGCATTGGAAACTAGACTCAAATTCCTTCAATTTGATAGGGTTTGAGCCGCTCAACTCTTCATATTTTAGGAGATATGCTTGTTTGAAGTTGAACTTTGCTCAGACTCATATGAAAAAAATCATCTCTTTTAGTCCAAACTTTGAGCTAGAGTTTCTTTAGGACATTAAAGGGTCCTTTGGTGTGAAGTAGTGGTGGCAAATAGGCGAGTTGGATAATAATTCAACCCGCCCTTATTTGATATGGATAAAATTGGATTGTGTAACAAATGAGTTGGGTAAATTACAAGTTTACTCATATTTACCCATATTATCATGAGTATATACTACTCTACTTAAGAATTCAACATGGAGAAATATTTTCTTTGGATGAGAAGTATTGAAAATACTTTATTTAGTTTTATAGTATCACAAAAGTAAAAAAATCCTATAACTACTAAATATAAAATAAATTTATGTAATAACAAGGGGAATATTTTAAATTTCAAAGTAAATGAATATTTGCAATTTAGTACTAAAACATGTTTATTGCACTCTAAGCAATATCAATACTAATACATGATTTGCTTATTTTACACTATTATTTATTATCCAATATAAAATTAAACAAATAAATATATATTTAAAATGTATATTTTTTGGAGGGCTAAAGGCTTCATTTTTTCAATTATAGAGAAGAATAATTAATTTTATAGAAGAACATAAAAAAGGAAGAATAGTTACAATATTCTTAGTGATGTCGTGATTTTTAAGTGAATTGAAGTTGGAAGCTATAACCCATTTGGCTATTCCATATTTTATCCATAATTTTCCCATATTTTTATGGTTTGAGTATGGTTATCAACCCATATTTTTACCAATATAAAAAATCACTCACCCAACCCATTAAAATATGGGTTTGTTTTGCCAGCACTAATGTGAAGGATAACACCAAGTAATCCTAATATTAATTATAGTGCCATTTAATTTGTTATTTTGTTGGCAAGTTCAGGATAACTTATTCTGGGACTAATCATCTCTCCCCTTGGATGGTATAGTACTTTTGGGATAACTTATCTCGAGATAAAATAGGCAAATGACAAAGATATCCTTTAAATTTTTTTTATACATCACTTTTCACCTTCGTGTATATATTTACATCATTTTTAACATCATATATAATAACATTCACAACCTCCACTATTCCTTTTTTTTTTGATAATTTTTCATATTTTTCTATTAAAAATTATACTAAATAAATATAATTTTTATTTTGGAATAACATTAACCTCCACAATTCCTTATTTTTATGATAGTTCTTCATATTTTTCTATTAAAAATTACACTATTTAAATATAATTTTTATTTTTAAATTTATTTAACTAATTCTTATTTTTATTTATATTTTGATTTCTTATAATTCTCTTGTACTTTAACAAATTTAAGATGGAAATTCTATTTTTAAGTTAAATAAGAAGAAACTTTTTTATTTTTAAATGCACAAGGTACCATCATTAGAAATTTAGAATGCTCACACAAAAATATTTAAACTAACTAAGATAGTTTTTTTAAAGAATGAGCAACTAAAACCTACAAAGAAAACATAAAAAAGGATAAATAAGCAAAGAATATTTTTGTAAACGAACAACTTGTTTTTAAATTTATGTAATGCATATTATTTTTTAATACAACAAATCAAACACTTAATAAGAAATAATCTCAGCATAACTAATCCCTACATAACTTATCCTATCATAACTAATTTTATCATAACTTGTATTCAAACCAAATGACCCCTAACTATCATCCAACACACTTTCCCCCACTTTAGACTTGGCCTTTTTCACCTAGGTACAATCGTATACATCGGGTTCGGGCCTAATCCCACGCGTAGAACAGTTCAATCATAGACCGAAGGTCCAAGGTATTATAGAGATGGACTGTGACAAAGTGCTTAGAGTATAAGTTAGTGACATAACTCACTTGGCGAATATATTAGTGGTGAGGATTGACACACAAGTCATATCTAAGCGAGACAATTTGAAGTATCTTGGGTCAATAATTTAAGGAAATTGAGAGATTGACGATGATGTTACACATTGTATTGGAGCGAGGTGGATAAAATAGAGGCTCACAATCCAGTGTCTTTTGTGATAAGAATGTCCCACAAAAACTTCAAGTTAAGTTACTTATCAAATCAACTATGTTGTATGGGGTGAATGTTGAAAGTAGTGAAAATAAAGGATATTGAGATGGAAGAGTGATCATACTAGAAGGGGTCATTTGGTAGCGTATAATAATAATGCTAATTAGAGTGTATTGATAATGCTTGTATTAGTTATTCTTGCATTAATTATACATAGATTATTTTTATACATGTTTGGTTTGGTGTATTAAAAATAACATGCATTACATAACAATATTTTGGTACAAAGATATCTTCTACAATTATAGTGGAGAAGATGTAAAAATAATTTTGAGGGGTAATTAGGTGTTTAATTTTGCTAATGCATGCATTAAATCTCTTTGCATTACTAATACCTAAAAATTCATGGTATTAATAATACATACCTTAATACACCATAGAGTGTATAACCAGAGCTAATGCATCCATTATTTTTGCTGATACACTCTATCAAATGACCCTTAAGAGATAGGATTAGGAACGAGGATATTTGTCACATAATGAGGGAAGTGAGACTGAGATAGTTCAAACACCTGAAGAATAGAAACACATATGTTTCAGTGAGTAGGCGTGGAAGGTTGGCTTTGGTGGGTATGAGGGAACGTAAAGGTACGTCGAAGAAGTATAGAGGAGATGTCATATACACGATATGATACACATGTAGCTTGCCGAGGACATACTTTTAGATATGGGATATGAAGTCAAAGATTAGGGTAGAAGGTTGGTAAGTAATCGATGGTCATCTAGTTTACCTTTTCTCTATTGTTCTTGTTACTCTCATATTGTCTTGTCCTTCAATTTTATTATTATTTATTTTTATTTGTTGAGAATATCATTAACTAATAGAAGTGTGCTCTCTCTAACAGCTTAAACTTTTAGATGAGATGATTACACATTTCAACATGGTATCTGAGTAGACAGAAGTCCCGAAGATCATGTAAGAAGTTCACCCGTCTCATTAACCATCAATGTGGGACCTTTGTCATTCTTTAACACTCCACCTCACACTCCGTGTTTAACATGATCCTGGTCTGATATCATATTAAATTAGGTCTTAGGTCTAACTTACCCCCCAAAAGCTTAGCTCAAAGGGAGAAGGTGCGCCAAGACTTTTAAGGAGGTCACCCATCTTGTTAACCACCAATGTGGAACTTTTGTCGTTCTTTAACACTTTTGGTTCAGTTATCATATTATCCGATGTTGCTACTGTTCTCTTCTCCTTTATTTTTACATGACTTATTTACTATTGCGTTTCTTTTCCATACTTGTTTATGATATTTTTTACTTGAATTGATGGTCTATTGTAAATGGCCTCTCTACCTTTGCAAGGCAGGACAAGGTTGCGCACACACTACCCTCCCCAAGCCCCACTTGTGGGATTGCGTTAGTATGTTGTTGTTGTTTGTCTGTATATTAACTAACGGCTGATTTAGCGAAATAAAGTTTGGTTTTCACATTGTTTAAGACTTTGGTGTATTTGTTCTATGTAGAAAGCTCCAAAGTGGTACTTGGAATTTCTCAACGTCTTCCTCCTTTAAGTCCTTTTTGCAGTGTGATAGCGGGATTTGATTATTATTTTTGTTGTCCTCCATTCTGTCTTTGTAGATCTCTGTTATGTCCCATACAATCACTTATTGATAATGCATGGTAATGCAGGTTTGGCCTTGAAGGAAACAATTTCTCTTTGTTTTGATTAGTTTTGTTGTGTCAACAGTTTTAATCACCTTTATAACAACTAAACATGCAAGTGGTTTATTAATTAATCTTCCTTGTGTAGATTGGAGCGCCTCTAGAAGAGAGACACAAGAACAATTGGATGATGGCTTTAAAGGTATTTAAATTCGGCTGTATTAGAGATTTTTCTTTCTATCAGCCTTCCAGTAGCTCGTTGTTATTCTAAACATCATTCTTACTCTAAGATTGATTATCAAGTCTCTTACGGAGTCGCTTCAACTTTTTACGAGGCCCCAGTGAATGCTGTGAAGGTACAAATCTATCGCCGTTTAACTAAAGAAGTCGTACAAGCTATGGTAACCTTCAATAAGGTACTATCCCTTGTTCCTTGAAATCCTTCATGGAGTAAAGCTGCATTTTGTCGTCCACCCAGTCTGGGTAAAAGACTTGAGCAACCTAACATCAAAGTCTGAAGGTACTGCTGAAGAGGCTTATTCATGGAATGATTGAAGTTAGGTATAGCACATTTTACTTTATAGTTGCCCAGCTACTTGGCACTGGAAAAGCATTAGTTAGCATTATCCGTCATGCAGAGGCTTATCTACTTGCTTTTACCTCCACCTAACCAATGGAGAAAAGTCGGTAGATTAATTATCTTTTCATCCTTTGCAGTGCTTGCCAGTAACCATTGATGTGGGTACTGTTAGAACAAATGAACAAAGAATGATAAAATTACAAGGAATACAAAATAAAACTTTCTTCGCTTAGAGGCACGTTAATACGTTTCTTGAAGATAGTTGGAGTCTCTCCCATGAGCAATCGGAAGAATAAATAACAACTCTATCTTCGGGATTCAACTAAGCCACAAAACAAGTAGCATTCAAAAATGTTGCTCTTCTATTCTTGAATTGTTGATTTCACCCTTTGATTAATGTCTCACAATTGTTTTCAAGGGAAAGTAATTTTGTTTGAATGCTTCTCTTTTTAACCAAAAGAAACTCAATTTATAGGATAAAAGTTTTGTAAGAAAATACTTTAATTAAATTGTATTTATTATAGGTTCATGAATTAATAGAAAAAACTTAACTTTCAAAAACCCATAACGTAAATTAAAAAGCTTCTTCCAAAAAACCCATAACGTAGACTTAAAACAAAAGTGAATGTTATAATTCACATTCATGTATTTTGTATATTTCAAAAAACTTTCAACGGAAGAATTTGTTTCAAAATTAATTGAAACACTAACTCTTACAATCCCCCACTTGTTTCAAGAAATTTTATCTTTGAAAAATCCAAAAAATAGTTTGAGACATTAATCTAGTGACATGCATCAATAATGATGTCTTTAAAACTTGAACCATTAGCTAGTGAAGGTTTTCTAAATCATTGACTACTTAGTGAACAAATCTTGAACTAAGTGATTCGTTGAATGAAGTTAGAAAAATACTCCACGCATATCACTATGTTCCAGTGAAAATCGAAATCCTTTGACACCTTACGGCCATGTGTCCTGAATCTTTTTAGCCAAGTGCTTTAAGATTTCCCTGTTAAAATCTTATTGAAGCGGCCTCCACTTCGCACTTAGTGCGGTGAATTCATCAAGAGTAACTTTGCATACTCCGACCAAATAGTCTATGAACTTCATTAAGAGAAAATTAATCTCATCCTCCTTTACAACAAAGTATCGGTAAATCTATCAAGAGTATTCCTACACACTCCAATCAAAATCGATTTATAGACTTATTAAGAGAATATCATCTCATCCTTCTCTTCAGTAGGAATATCGAAAAAATTTATCAAGAGTTTTCTTACTAACTCCAACCGAGATCGGTCTTATAAATTTATTAAGAGAAAAGAATCTCAATCATGCACATCTGCTTATTTCATTTTATTTTGAAAATGGGAATTTTATTGATGTGCTTCACAATTGTAAGTTTACTTGTTTTTCCCTTTGAACCCAAGATTACATCATTACGTAGGGTTACCATAAAGTACAATTAATTTACAACAGGCTTTATTCCCATCCCATTACAAGTTTCCACCACTAACTCTTTGCCTAACCCTTTAGACAAAGGATCCACTAAATTAAATCTAGACTTCACATATTGAAGCGATATCACGCCTTCCTCCAATAATCTCCTCACATAATTGTGTTTGAGACGAACTTGTCTCGACTTGCCATTGTAACAATCACTTGAAGCCCGAAATATAGCAGCTTGATTATCACAATAGATAGTTAAAGGTGGTATTGGCTTAGTCCATAAAGGAATATCTATCAGCATAGATCGCAGCCAATCAGCTTCTTCTCCAGCAGAAGACATAGCTATAAATTCTGACTCCATGGTTGAATGAGTAATACATGTCTGCTTCTTTGATTTCCAAGAGATCGCTGCTCCAGCCAAAGTGAAAATCCAAGCAGTAATAGATTTAGAATCATTCGGATCAGAATTCCAAGTTGGATCGCTATAACCTTCGAGAACAGCTGGAAATGTAGAATAATGTAGGCCAACATTTATCGTACCCTTCAAGTATCTTAAAACACGAATTAAGGCATTCCAATGTTCAACTCCGGGATTACTAGTAAACTTGCTCAAAGTTCCTACTGCGTAACCAATATCCGGCCTGGTACAATGCATGGCATACATAAGACTCCCAACAATCTGAGAATATATTAGCTGATCGAAAACATCACTAGAGTTCTGCATTAATTTGATCCTAGGATCAAATGGTGTAGGAGCAGGTTTGTCGTCAAAGTGACCAAACCTCTTTAGAACTTTCTCAATATAACTTGATTGAGTAAGAGTCAAGCCATTCACTGATCTTATAATTTTAATACCCAAAATTACATCAGCTTCTCCAAGATCTTTCATTTCAAATTGAGAAGCTAGAAATGATTTTGTTTGTTTGACTCTTTCAATATCAGTTCCAAAGATCAACATATCATCTACATAGAGACATATTATAACACCAGATTTTTCTTGAAATTTGCTAAATATACAAATATCACCTCCATTGATTGAGTAGCCATTAGAAATCATTACTCTTCTAAATTTCTCATTCGATTGTTTTGGAACTTGTTTTAATCCATAAAGAGATTTAAGAAGCTTACAAACTTTGTGTTCTTGACCAGGAACGATAAATTCTTCTGGTTGTTTCATGTAAACCTCTTCATCTAGATCTCCATTCAAAAATGCAGTCTTCACATCCATTTGATGTATTATCAGACTATGAATTGCGGCTAAAGCAATCAAGAGTCGAATAGAACTCATTCGAGCTACAGGTGCAAATGTATCAAAATAATCAATATCTTTCAATTGAGTAAAACCTTTTGCCACCAAGCGAGCTTTGTACTTATCTAAGGTTCCATCAGATTTTAATTTCTTTCTAAAGATCCATCTACAACCAATAGACTTACATCCATGAGGGAGGTCTGATAAAATCCATGTATTGTTTGACATAATAGAGTGCATTTCATCATCAATAGCTTCACGCCAGAATGTAGCATCATGTGAAGCCATTGCTTCAGCATAACTTTCAGGATCCTTTTCAACTAAATATACTTGAAAATTTGGTCCAAAGTCTCTTGGTTTGGGTGATCTTGCACTACGTCTTGGTTGACTTTCTTCCAAAGGTTCAACTATTTTTCTTTTAAGAGTAGATATAGAAGAACTTGTATTTTGTTCCAAAGACTCTTTAAAAGTTAGCATGCAACGATTCAATAATTGTGTGAGGGCTTGGAGTCTCAAGATTCAAAAATCTATAAGCCTTACTGGTTTGTGAATAACCAATAAATACACAATCTACTCCTCTATGTCCAATCTTAGTCAATTGTTGATCTGGTAATCTAACATGAGCCAAACAACCTCATATTTTAAAATAATTTATATTTGGCTTTCGATTCTTCCAAAGTTCATATGGAGATGAATCATGTTTCTTGGAATGAATTCGATTCAAAATATGACATGCAGAAAATAAGGCTTCAGTCCATAAATTTCCAGCGATACCAGATCCATAAAGCATAGAGTTAACCATTTCAATGAGAGTTCTATTTTTTCTTTCTGCTACACCATTTTGTTGTGGTGTATAAGACATAGTCAATTGTTTCTCAATGCCTTCTTTTTCACAAAAATCAATAAAATCTGATTTTAAATATTCTCCACCTCTATCAGATCTAATTGATTTAATCTTCAAACCCAATTTATTTTCAACTTCTGCTTTATATGTTTTAAAAGTCTCAAATGCCTCATCTTTTGTTTTTAATGGAAAGACATATGTATACCTTGAGTAATCGTCAATGAAAGTGATAAAATATCTCTTTCCATGACGTGATAAACAATCCATCTCACAAATATCAGTGTGGATTAACTCCAAAAGTGTGGATATCCTTTCAACAGACTTAAAAGCTTTCTTTGTTATTTTATATTTACTACAAGTAATACACTTAGCAACATGATCCTTTCCACAGTCTTTAATTAATCCATTTTTCATCATAAGTTGAATGGATTTAAAATTCACATGACCAAGACGTTCATGCCATAAATCTAGAGACTCCACAACATAAGCAAAAATATTTTCATTTTCAATATTGAGTTTGAACATGCCATTTGTAGCATAACCTTTTCCAACAAACATGCCTTGTTTAGATAAAATAAATTTATCTTCCTCAAAAATCATTTTAAAGACATGCTTTGAAAGAAGCGTACCTGACACCAAGTTCTTTCGAATATCAGGAACATGCAATACATCTATCAATGTGACCATCTTTCCGAAAGTGAATTTTAGTTCAGCAGTTCCTTTTCCCACAACCTTAGCAGAGGATGAGTTTTCCATATGCAAAACTTTATTGCCCCCCACTAATTCATAGGTCGTGAAAGAATTTCGATTACCTGATATATGACGAGTTGCACCAGTGTCTATCCACCATTCTACTTGATCTCCCGCTACAAATGCTTCTGTGACCATTACCACCAGTTCATTTTTTGTATTGTTATTTGCCTTTTGTTTCTTCTTTTCAGCTTTAAGAATTTTACAATCACGTGCATAGTGACAAATTTTATGACAATGATAGCATTCAATCGATTTAGAATTAGAATTAGTACGCTTGAAATTTTTACTCTTCTTTGCCTTCAAAAATTTATTATTGGCAGGTTCCTTCTTGATCTTTTCTTCAACAACATGAGCTTTCATGATGGGCTCCTTCAAGAGGTTATTGTCACGGTATCGTGTCTCTTGTTCAATTTGCAAGTGCTGCAATAATTGTTCAAGAGTCAAATCTTCCTTCTTGTGCAAGAGTTTGCTTTTGTACTTCATGGAGGAAGTTTTGAGACAATATCACCAACATGAAAGTTTTCATCAAGAGCAATTCCAGATATAACAATTTTATTAGCTATAAGTTGAAATTCTTGTACTTGTTCAGTGATTGACTTGTCATCAACCATTTTGAACTCCATATAATTTGAGACAAGAAATTTCTTTGAACTCGCCTCTTCTGCTAAATGGATAGCTTTAAGAGTATCCCAAATCTCCTTAGCAAATTTGCACGTAATATAATATTGATGATAATATTTATTGGACATTACTCCAAGAATATAATTCTTGCATAAGTAATCATCATCTTGTCATTTGGCAATTTGTTCTTTAATTAAAGTAGCCTCGTCCGTTGCTACCTCAGAACTAGGAGCCTCAGGACAAGGTTTCTCAAGAACGTATGCCAACCTTAATCGTCTTAAAAAGAATTCCATCTTTCCACGCCATCTAGGAAAGTCTTTGTTATCAAATATTTCAAAATTAGGATTAGGCAAAGATGGAACACTGTTCGTTATTGATATGGATGCCATAGAGACAACTATCTTCAAATTGTTAGAACAAATGAACAAGAATGATGAAATTACAAGGAATACAAAATAAAACTTGCTTCGCTTAGAGGCACGTTAATACGTTTCTTGAAGATAGTTGGAGTCTCTCCCACGAGCAATCGGAAGAATAAATAACAACTCTATCTTCGGGATTCAACTAAGCCACAAAACAAGTAGCATTCAAAAATGTTGCTCTTCTATTCTTGAATTGGTGATTTCACCCTTTGATTAATGTCTCACAAGTGTTTTCAAGGAAAAGTACTTTTGTTTGAATGCTTCTCTTTTTCACCCAAAAGAAACTCAATTTATAGGATAAAAGTTTTGTAAGAAAATACTTTAATTAAATTGTATTTATTATAGGTTCATGAATTAATAGAAAAAACTTAACTTTCAAAAACCCATAACGTAAATTAAAAAGCTTCTTCCAAAAAACCCATAACGTAGACTTAAACAAAAGTGAATGTTACAATTCACATTCATGTATTTTGTATATTTCAAAAAACTTTCAACGGAAGAATTTGTTTCAAAATTAATTGAAACACTAACTCTTACAGGTACAAAGTGTTAAGGTAAGGTATGAGATCAATGGTGTTATAACTGCTTGATGAAGACATGGTCACATCGATAAGGGGAATCAATGGTAGCTACTTGAAGAGATATGGTCATGCTGATAGGGGAAATAAATGCTTGCTACCTGACGAGGACCTGGTCCTGTCGATAGGGGGAAGAAGATGTTTGTCATCATCAAAAAGGGGGAAAATGCTATGTTGATGTTTTGATGATTTGACAAACTTCGGGGATGATTAAACTCCAGTTACCCTAAGAATTCTTGTTGATAGGGGAACTGGTGAATATGTTTGTCAACATCAAAAGAGGGTAAAAGCTATATTGATGTTTTGATGATTTGACAAACTTTGGGGATGATTCAACTCAAGTTACCCTAAGAATTCTTATTGATAGGGGGAACTGGTGAATAAGTATGTTATCATCAAAAAGGGGAAAAATGTTAGTTCGAAGCTGAGTTGAGATGTTAGCTCGAACTTGATATGAAGTTTTGATGATTTAACAAACTTATCAATCTAACAAGGAACCAGATCCTTGTTATTGGAATTGCTGACAGTGAAATGAATGATAAACTGAGCGTGAGGTGTATTTGTGTGCTATCATCAAAAAGGGGAAAAATGTTATATTCTAGGTGTTTTGATGATCCTCACAAATGCTGGGACCTGGTCCCTGGCAGAGTGCTCTCGTCCAGATACAAATGGGGTACAGCCGTAAAAGCTGTCATGTCAGGTGATAGGTGAAAAGTTCAGTGTCCTACACTGATAAGAAGAGCGGACGGGATTGTATGTTTCAGTATCTCACAAATGCAGGGACCTGGTCCCAGGCAGAGTTTCCTCTATCAGATACAGAATTGGTTACAACTGTAAAGCTGTCACGTTAGAGGTTGGTGAGGCGTCAGTATACTACACCAATCAGAATGGAGGAGGGTGTTTGTCCAACGGATAATAACTCTTTATGTTTGATAGTTTTAGCATGACAAACACCATATTATATTCATTCATCCAAAAAAAGAAGTCAGCCAGCAAGCCTTTTCAAGAACTCAAAAAGAAGTTTGAAAGAGACCTGGTCCCTGCAAGACTGCGACGTGAAAAGGTGAAAAGACAGTTGTCAGAAAAGCTGTCACCTCTGATGCGGTAGGTGCACAGCTTTTCCAATAGCAGGCTTTCAGCCAATGGGATGGTCTCAACGAATTTGTGGCAATTTATATTATCTTTTTCCAACAAACACAAGTTCAAGACTTGGCAAATTAAACTTGGATTTTCTCTGAAAATTCACAAGCTTGAACAGAAGGCCATCTTCAAGGAAGAACATTGCTCAACTCAACAGAAGGACCTGATAGAGTATAGAAGAATCTTTGTTGTATTTAGAGCTTTGTGTCTATGTGCTTACATTGTATATCTGATCCTAATCTATAAAGGATTCAGATCTTGTTTTGATTTCTAGAAGTCTAAGTAATCTAGAGTTAGGTGATATAGTGGGCAACATTGTTGTTGCTTAGTCAAAATCTAAATCGTCCAAAGGGTAGGGGTTTAGTGAGCGGTGTGGTATCCGCTTAGGAAAATCTATATTAATCGGTGAGGGTTAGTATAGTGGGTAGTGTTGTATCTACTCTGGCTCAGCTAAGTGATAGGAAGTATTACTTAGCATAGAGATTAGCAAGCTAGTCTCTTGGTGTAAAACTAGTTTTACTTTTGCTTGTGAGAAGATTAGTGAAACACAGTTCGAAAAGTCCTGTTGAGACAGGTCGTGGTTTTCTTCCCTTGAGCAAGGAGGTTTCCACGGAAAGTTTTTTGTTCAATCTTTACTTTCAACACTTATTTTACTATTCGTTATTATAACTGTGTTGAGGACCTGGTCCCATCGAAACAAGTGGACGCAACTTTTAGTTACTGTTCTTGCTGAGTCAAGGAACCTGGTCCTTGACTGATAAGTGGACGCATACATTCCAACACAAAGAATGAGAAATTGTTAAACGATGAATTTTACATTGGGCTGAGACAAAGAAGAGCTAGAGGACAGGTTCACAATTTTTATTCCCTACAATGCTAGGTCATAGAGTACATTTCATAGAAGGTTGTATATGTTTTTAACTTTCTTCTTTTGATTGTTCGTCCACATTCAGGAATATGCTGAACTCTTGGATGAATTTATGTCTGCTATCAAGCAGACGTACGGAGAGAAAGTGCTCATTCAGGTTGGTTGTCTTCTGATGAAGTTGTACATTTGTAAATTGAACTTTACTCCGTGTTCTAACTTCATGACATACAACAGTAGTTTGAAGACTTGGCAAATCATAACGCATTTGACCTTCTTGCGAAGTATGGAACTAGCCACCTTGTTTTCAATGATGACATTCAGGTAAGATAAGGACTCAAATATTGTAATGTTGTCATAGAAGTGGTGTTTGTATGACTGATACACGCATTCTATCAGTAACATCTTCCTGTTCTCTGCTTTCCTCCAGGGGACTGCATCTGTGGTCCTAGCAAGGATCATGGCAGCACTTAACTTAGTCGGGGGAAACTTGGCACAGCATAAATTTTTATTTGTGGGAGCTGGAGAGGTACAAGCAGCATTTCGCTTTGCCCTCATATTAGCTAACAACCTTGATCGTTTAGCAAAATGAAATTTGATTTTCATTATGTTTAAGACCAGAGGTGGATTTATTCTGTGTTGAAAGCTCCAAAGTTGTACTTGGAATTTCTCAACGCCTTCCTACTTTAAGGCCTTAGCAGTTTAAGAGCTGGATTTGATCATATATTAGTTTCCCTTCCATTGTATATCTCTGTAGATTTCTGTTATGCCCCTTAAATCACTTATTGACAATACAGGCTGGTACTGGGATAGCAGAACGCATAGCTCTTGAGATGTTAAAGCAGGTGTGGTCTTGAAGGAAACAATATTTCTTTGTTTAGACTTTTGATGAAAGATTTTGTGTCAAAAGTTTCTACCACCTTTATAAAAACGAAACATGTCAAGTGACTTATGCAATAGTGTTCTTTGTGTAGATTGGAGCCCCTCTAGAAGAGACACGCAAGCAAAACTTGGATGGTGGATTCTAAGGTATCTGAAATCGTCTGTATTAGATTTACATCTGTCTTCCAGCAACTCATTGATATACTAAACATTCACACATCCTTCTCGGAGAAAAGCTGCATTCTGTAGCCCCCACCTAGTTTGGGTAAAAGACTTGAGGAAGATTTATTGTTCTAAATGGTTTGTAATGCAGAAACAAGTTATTTTTGCTCTCTCCATCCCAACATCACAGTCTGAATGTACTGCTAAAGAGTCCCATCTTTTATGTGTGAAGTTGGTATTACTCTGTCAATGTTCGTCTTCGCAGATGTTCTGTTTTCTTGTAGTTCTAAAATTTTCCCATATCCATATAGGGCCGGGCCATTTTTGCTAGCGGGATTCCTTTCGCTCCAGTTGAGTACAAGGGGAAAGTCTTCGTGTCTGGTCAGGTCTGAAATGTCAAAACATATGGCTTTACATTTTCCTAAATACATTTTAATTTCATAACATTAGGTACTCAATTTCTCTCTAGGGAAATAACGCATACATCTTCCCTGGTTTGGGTCTGGGGCAATTCGCCTTCTGATCAATTTCTATCTCTCGATTTTTTTCTGGATTATAACTTCTGTGCATATGCTACTGTAAACATTTTCCTTGAATTGGAATCCTTGATATTTTTACACTAAGGTGGTGTCTTTAATCCTCGTAAAATCTTACATTTTTATCCCCAAATTCTTTCATCTGAACAGCGGAAGCTTTAGCAGCAGAAGTAAGTCAAGAGAACTTGGAGAATGGATTAATATACACACCATTTGCCAACATAAGGAAGATTTCAGCTCACATTGCTGCCAAAGTGGCAGCCAAATCATATGAACTTGGTATTTTTCGCCTCTACAATCTTGTCACTGGAGAACTTCAACACTCTTTTTTCGACATGTATCTATCAAATATAGTATTGATGTTCACTTCTTGTTGCTCAACAGGCTTGGCCACTCGTCTACCTCAACCGGAGAACCTAGTAGCATATGCTGAGAGTTGCATGTACAGTCCTAGTTATCGTAGCTATCGCTAAGTCAAGGAAAATACATAAAATTAGTTCTCATTTTTCATATCTTGTACTGATGTTTAGCTAATAAAAATAAATAAATTTTACCTTTCTTTCTAACCAAAAAAAAAAAAGGTTTAGCAAGTCGTATATATAAACGGTGTTTTGGTGCTAGTCATGTTCAGTCTTCTAGGTAGCCTCCTCGACTGGACCATGCCTCTACCGGTCCATAAGCCTAGAAATGGCTCTCAAACACAGTCACTGCATGGCCAAAATAGCAACTAGCTCATCCAGAAAGGTCAAATGATCATCCAACTCAACCGAATCAATAGCAGAGTAGGTGAGCCAACTTCAGTTAATGAGTAGTCTGTTGAGCATGTAGGCGTTTCTTTTTTGTTGTTACATCTTTTTTATTTATCCAAAGTAAAAAAATTATTTCTACTGTATTAATTGGAGTAATATTTATATAAATTCATTTGCTTTATGTACTACCAAAAAAAAAGTCCCATCTTTCTACTTTTTAAGCTTGGGTAGGTGAACATGTTTCCAGAAAAACAACTAGATGCAGTGGGAACAACAAAAAAAAGAATTTCTTGAATAAGGTGAGTAGAATACAATATTTATTTATGCATATGAAAAAAAAATGAGCTTAATTAAAAGCTAAAATTTGAATGGTTGCATTTATGCTGAAACAAAAATATGAAATATCCATAGTTGTATTATTGAGTAAAGATGGGATAATTCTCCAGAGATAGACATATATAATAGTGCAATTTATGAAAGAGCAATAAGATTGCATGAGCTATAATGTAAAGTACTATAAAGGGATAAGAAAAAGGTGCCAATAATGTATTTAATTTGGACAAAGGCCTACTATTCTTATCAACATTATGTATCATGATAAGGGATCGAAAGTTTATTAAATATATATATAGGAGTATTCCTTTTTTAAAAAGGTAAAATCGATAATGCATTCTGGTTTTAATCCTTTATTTGTTCTCTATTGTGATTCGATTAATCATAATTAGAGCTTAAGATTATGGTAAATGAAGTAATTTGAGAACCATGTGCATTATGAGATTTCTTTTAATTTGTTTCATCCTTTGTTAGATAAAAATTACTCCCATACGTGTGATAATGAGAGATAATAGATATTTCATAAAATTAATTGAAATACGTGTAAGTTGATCCAAACACCACTTTTATAAAAAAGGAAAATTAATTTTGAAAGTAAAGAGCATTCCTACAAATATGAACTCTGATGAATGATGATACAATAAATCTCCCAATATCTTTCTAGAAAAAAAAAATTTAGGGAATAAAGCAATAATGATATGATCTCTTCTCCAATACTTCATTCTCAATTATTCCAATTTGGGCTCTCATTTATAAATTCATTTTTTCCTCATTTAGTCATTTAAGGAATGATACTGTTTTTCAATATTCCCCATTCACACTTTCAGTATTTGACTCTTAAGTTATATTTTGAGTACGAAAAGAATCATGTTGATCTGAGCTGAGTTTTAGAACCTACAAATTCAAATTTAGTTAGTTACAAAAAAATTCGATTCGGGTGAACCTTGAACCCATATCTTCTAAGCTATGTCCGTCTTAAGTCCCTTTTTTGCTCCTATATAAACCACCTTATCGTTGTTTCATTTCCCATTCCCTTCTCCATATCCAACATACAATTTCTAAGTATTAGTATTATTATCTTTCAATTACTCTATAATCTGTGTGTCTATAATTCATCTTTACTCGTATGGAAACAAATAATAACTTGCATCGTCAAGTTGCTAGCCTTAGGCGGTCCCTTTTCAATCAGGTTCCTCTATTTTTTTGCGTTTATTATTAGGTGCATTAATATAGTATCAGATATCACAAAATGCCCTACAACTAGTTAAATAGCTCAAAGTTATCCTTTTTACTAACTGTTACTCCAAACAAAAAAAAAAAGACTATTTTTTTTGTCCTTAAGCTATTCGAAATGGGACAATTTTAATTAGATAGTCGTTTTTTAATGGGATAATTGTATATAATAGCAAATTAATAACCTAAAATAAATGGAGTAGCTAGGGTTTGATTTAATTGTGCTCCATAGCAAACGTTTGCAAAAAATTGCCAGGCGCCTCTCTCCCAAATATCTCGCTCGCCACTCTCCTCCAATCTCTCGCTCGCTTCCTCACTTTTTATACAAACACAACTGTATAAAAATTGTTTTTAATTGTATAAAGCAGAGAAAATTGTATAAATACATATATTTTTGTTCTCCTCTCTCCCCTCTTCCAGATCTCGCTCGCCACTCTCCCAAATCTCGCTCGCCACCCTCGCCTTTCTCACTTATACAAACAGAAGCGAAATGTATAAATTGCGTTTCTGTTTGTATAAAGCGTGAGAAAATTATATATACACATGCAAGTACATATATTTTCGTCCTATACACTTATAATTATACAATAAAAATACTCCCCTGCCCAATTTCTTTTGCCTTTGTCTCTTTCTCGTTTTATACAAATTTTAAATTGTATCTAATTTCTCTCTTTCTCGTTTTATACAATTCGATTCGATTGTATATTCTCTGCCAAGTCTCTTTTGTCTTTCTCTCTTTCTCATTTTATACAAATTCAAATTGTATATAATCGTTCTATACACTTATAATCATACAATTCGTTTTATACACTTCGTTTTATACAAGTCTCTGTCCAAGTGTCTTTCTCTTTCTCGTTTTATACACTTCGTTTTATACAATTCGCTTCAATTGTATATGTATGGCGAATTATACAGTTTCTATGTTTGCTATGGAGCGCAATTATGCAAACTTTGCTATAGCATACAAATATAAATTTTTTATTTGCTATATGTGAAAGTTGCCCTTTTTTAATTGGTTTGAGTTACTTGCATGGATGCAGGGATATGTTGATGAGCAATTTACCGAGTTGGAAGATCTACAAGATGATGTTACTCCTAACTTTGTGGAAGAAGTTGTTACTTTGTTTTATAATGATTCTGCTAGGTTAATCCATAACATTGACCAATTATTGTAAGTTTTTTTTTTCTCTTGAACATATTTAATACACTGATTAATTAATATAAATATTTAATTTGTTGGATATTTAATTATTTTAGGAAAGAACATCCTCTTGATTTTGCAAAGCTTGACAACTTTATGCACCAGTTTAAGGGCAGTAGTTAAAGGTTAGAAATTAACAAGATGGTTATATGATAAACTAGATACTTATAATAATTAATGAAAATGATAACTTATTATAACAACTTTTTTCATGATTAATTGTATGCAGCATTGGAGCCAGGAAAGTTAAAATTGAATGTACAGAGTTCATGGAATATTGTCGAGCTGAAAACGTAGAAGGGTAATTAATCATCATTAATATAAAGAATATTTTAGAGTTTTTGGCTAAAATCATCATTAAATTATACCCCAAACCTGAACTACATCCCTAAAGTATCATTCTTAGCAAAAAAACATCCTTCAAGTATTTAAAAGTAAACAATTTTCATCCTTCTACTTTCATTTATTAGAAAACTAACAAATTCACAAAAAATAAGGTCATTCCTTCCAATTATTATTAGATACGCCAAAATAACTATCGTGAACTTTTTTGGTAATTGAGTTTGACATTATGCAAAAAAATTTAATTTGACAGTTTTTTTTCATTTATTTTTCGTGTAGTTTGATATTAAAAATATTATTAGTTGAAATATGATTCTTCTCAATTGAATATGCTAGAAGCGACGTTTGTTGACGACTTTCGCTTCTAATAATGTAGAATGAAACTCAAATGCGAGACATAATCGATACTTTGATTACTTAATTGACCCAAAAATTTATTGATCCAAAATACAGTTTGGTTATGAAAAAGGTAAAGATAGTTAAGCTCCAACTTCTTTCCGTTACTAAACGTACTCTCACAACTTCTAAACGTTTTTTATTTCCATAAGCAATAATGTCTAAGATTTTTTAAAAAAAGTTTGTTGATAGTCGCGTGAATTGCTTAAGGGTTTTTAGGATCCCTTAGCTTTTTGACGATATCTAACAGAATGATGAAAATTATTCATTTTTAAATGCTTAAAGAATGTTTTCTACTAAGAATGATACTTTAAGGATGTAGTTTAAGTTTTGGGTATAGTTAAAAGATATTTTGGCCAAAAACTCGAATATTTTACACTATCAATATATGTATTAACATGTTACAATCAGATAAATTAAAAAGAATCAATATCAATTATTAATATTTACTCGGAGACATTATTATAAGTAACTGACTTACAGTATTGTTACGAAAGGGAGAAAGTACGTAGGAAAAAAAGGTTAGAAAGTATTTTTAACCTATGTACCTAATGACCTTGAAAATTGAGTCTTGAATTTTTTAACTTTCGTTTTTTGGCGCATGAGCAAAACTTCAAGCTTAAAAGTCAATGACTATCTAATCTGTATTGGATATTCTTACTCATTTATAGTATTATTTATATCCAAACATTAATCCTCTAGAACTTACTTGTTGTAATTGATGGCTTATAAGGTGCTCTTACATGCCTACTGGTTTTTTAAGAATTTACTTAAATATGATTATATACAAGTCGATATTTTTATCAAGACAAAGAATATATCATAAATTATTCACGCACCACAAAATTGTATACTAATCATGTTTTGTCGAGGCATATATTTTCTTTTCATACCTCATCGTGAGATTACGTGATCGATTTTTTCCTTTATTTTAATTTCACCGTAAATTGAAGCAGATGTAAGAGAACTTTTCAGCAATTAAAGAGAGAATATACGGTACTCAAAAGGAAGCTAGAAGTTTATTTTCAGGTAACAACAAATATAGTCGAATTATTTATGCTAATTAGTTAATTAATTAAAATGAGTGTGATGAAATTTGTTACTGTATATATGTAGTATGCAAGACAAGTTGTACCAACTGAAACGACGTCGTATCGCCCAAAGTAACTACGTTACGGATGTAATCTAAGCGACTCCTTATGCAAGTTAAAAATGCATAATTCTTGTGAATTGTAATAATAAAGGGAAGAATTTGTATAAGCATTAATTAGAGTTTATTAATGAGCAAATTTCACATATGGCAAACATAAAAATCAAATTTATATGTTACAGTTAAAGTTAAAATTTGCTATGGAGCATCAGATTGTATAACTTGTTGGCTCCTCTTCAGATTTATATAATTTCGCTGGCACGCCATTTGTATAAATCGTTGTCAGCCTCTCGTTTGTATAAATCATTGGCAGCTTCAATTTTATGTGTTTGTATATTTGCATAAATTTGAATTTGTATGCAACTGCATCAAAATAAAACGTTTGTATATCAAATCTCTCTCACACACACACTTTATACAAACATAAATTATACATTGTATTTTATATAATTTGTGTTTGTATAAAGCGAGAAAGAGAAAAAGGCAACAGAGAACTAGGTGGGAAAATATTTGTATTGTATAATTATAAGTGTATTGAACAGAGATATATGTATATGGATGTGTATATAAATTTTTCTCTCGCTTTATACAAACAGAACACAATTTATACATTTGTGTTTGTTAAAGCGAAAGTGGCGAGCGAGAGAGGGAGAGTGACCAGAGAGAGACTGGCGAGGGAGAGAAGGAGAATGGCAAGAGAGAGGGAGAGTGGCGAGCGAGAATTTCAGGGAGAGAGACGAATTGACAATAGTTTGCTATGAGGTACAATTAAATCAAACTATGATTATATCATTTAATTTAAATTAATAGTTTGCTATTATATACAATTTTCTCTTTACTAATTGTACTATTTTTCTCGTTTATATGAAGTTTATATTTGTATACATATATATGTTTCTTGATTTTCGTAAGGTTTTGTTTGAAGAAGTTATTTTCACCGACATTCAAATACATAATTTAATTATGTTAAAATTCACTTTGGTATAAATAACATTATACATGAATACATTTCATTCTTTTGGTACACATATAAATGTATTTGAATATTGAACACAATGGAATACATATACATTTGAATACTTGTTATTTTTCATGGATTGTCCAATTAAAAATACAAGTGCATTTGGATACATTAATACATTACATAGATTTGAATGTATACGTATACAACACATCTATTTTTTTCATAGAGTGAAATGCATATACATTTGGATAATCATATTGTAGTATAGTTCATTGTCATTTTTTTTCTAGATTGTCCAATTGTATTGAAATATCATCACAATTGTATTGAAATATCATCACAATTGTATTGAGCAATCATAGAGATACAATTATGTTTATCGTGTATTTGAAATTGAAACAAACAAGATTCATCACAATTACATAAATTATTTAACTAAAGAAATGTAACTGAAATACCTTTACGTTTGAACAAGAAAAATAGCGACAGTGAAAATTTGTATATGACGTATCCATTTTTTTAAAAGTAATTGAAATCCGAAAGTACACACATTGACTATGTAATCATTAGTTGTTAATGTAATAATGGAAGTTGAGAATTCAACACATAATTAAAGAGATTCAGTTACCTTATTTAATTCACTATAATTTTAATTGTATCACTGTATAATAATAAAATAAAAAAACAAATATAGCTAGATAACTATATAAGTGTAGTCATTTTTAGTAAATAATATATTATAACTATTAAACTTTAATAACCCTATAAATGTAGTCATTTATGTAAGTTGCTCTTTTACATTTGAAAAGTAAGGCCCATATATTACTTTTGACTGATTTTTTTTTTCTCTGTATAGCACGAAAAGTTTGGCCCATAAAACCACGTTTGGCCTTAATTGAGTGATATTCTAGATTTAAATAGAGTTATTTTAAAAAGTAAAATTTTTAGGAATCACGTAGTTTTAATATAAAATTACAATTTATCCCTATTTAGTTTATAATGACATTAATCTCTGAAAAAATAAAATAAACGAGATACATAATATGTAGCTCAGATACATTATAAAATAAATCTGATATATAATATGTAGTTCGTATACATTAAAAACTAGCTCGAATACATTATAAAATAAACTGAATACATAATATGTAGCCCGGATACATTAAAAACTAGCTCGGATACATTATAAATTATTTAGAATTAGGAGAGAAATAAGGGATTTTAAAAAATTTTAGAATAGAAGAGAATATTGGAAACAAAGAAAACATAAGACGTGTATAACCCAAAATTAATTATACAAAACTTTGTTGAAATTATTTTTATTTGATATTCATATCATATAACGTCATAATAAAAAAATTAAATACTCAAAACATTATACAATGAATTAAAATCCATTTGATACATCTTCAACTACAATATAAAAAAAAAATGAAATTAAAGCAATATATCTGTAACTATCAATTCTTCACATTTTATCCAAATTATCTTAGCTATGAAAAAGTAATATAAAAAAAAGAGAACGACTCACCATGGTTCACGTTATAAGTGCATCGTTACAAACAAAAATAGACATGCAACTCAACAGTTGTTAAAACATATTTTGTAACGTAAACATCAGTTACACTAAAATTTAAACAAAAAGTAAGGTCACCTATGTGAAAGAAAGAAAAAAAAAACTAAAAAAGAAAGAAGACAAATTAAAGACTATTCACGTGTTATGTGTTATTTTTACAAGTGAAAATATAAATATTCATTTACATAAAATATATAATAAAAACACTTATTAATATATTAATTCTAGTGACACATCTACTCGTTGTCATTTATTTGACTATTTAATATATTAATTATTCGTCAATTTTATAATCAATGATGGACACTACTAATAATTAAAGTGTTAGAAATATTAAAAGGCTAATTTGACAATATCATATTTATTTAATATGATCCATCAATTATTTATTTAATTCTAAATAAATCATAAGTCAAGAGTAAAATATCATGTTTTGAGTTGGTCTTTTTTATGAGTTTTTAAAAATAAATGTAAAGTTACCTACATAAAAATAGAAAAAAAGAAAATATTAAAAAATATTTTAATTAAAAATAATTTATGCAAGTAAAGAAAAAAATATGACAGATAATTATTGATATATTTGACAATTTTTTAAAAAATAAAAAATCTTAAGCCAAAAATAAAATATCATGTGTGAATACTTAATTTTTAAAGTTGGACGTTTTAATGATCTTTAAGGTTACTTAAATATCTTTTAAACTAACAAAATATTAAGATTTTTTATAAGTAAATATAATTTATGCCAGCAGAGAAACACTTGTAACAAATAAATGTGGATAAATATAACAATATTATTTATTTTCAAATTATATAACTGATAAATATCAATAGATATGACAATTTTATTTCTTTCTTCGTTTTATTGAATAAGTCATAACTTAAAAGTAAAATATAATAGGGAGACTTACATAAAATATAATAAAAAAATATTTACTATTTATAGCAATAATATTTATTTTTCACTGGATCACTTTTAATTCATTTATAATACAAGTTTAATTCAGATTACAAAGAATAATTTTTTATTCACATATAATACGAATTTTAATGATAGATAATTCATTTATCACACATTCTAATACACTTATAATACAATGTGTCAAATATTTACGAAACAAACATAATATATTTTAAAAAACAATTATAATTCATATATATTGCATATATAATTCACTTTTAATACGTATTACAGATTTAACATAGTATTGCTATAAATGGTAAACGATAAAAAGTATTGCTAAAATGAGTAATTATTTATTAAATCTTGAGTTGATTCTTTTTATGATATTTTTAAGAAAATGAAGTTAACACTAGTTAAATATTTTTTAAAAGAAAATATAAGAAATGTATTTACGCAAATAAAGAAATACATATAACAAGTGAATGTTAACAAATATGTCGATTTAGTTTTTATACTTATTTTCTAAAAAAAGTTACAAATCAAAAGTAAAACATCATAATTTGAGTTGAATCTTTTTATAATTTTTATTAAAAATAAAGTTAGGCTAAGCAAATCTAAAAAAAAGGATATACAAAAAATGTATTATATGCAAATAAGAAAATACTTAGAACAAGTGAATGTTAATAAATATGACAATTTTACTTATTTATTTATTTTCTAAAAATAGCATAAATCCAAAGTAAAATGTCATGCTTTAAATATTCATATTTTGGAATTGATCATTTTTATGATTTTAAAAAAATAAAAGTAAAAGCTATTAAAATTTAAGAAGAAAATAATAAAATGAAGAATTTTCACAAGTAAAACAAAGTTCAAGCAAGTAAAAAAACACTTACATATAACAGATAAATGTCAACATTATAATTTCATTTATCTATTTGTTTTCTATATAAAGTAATAAATCAAAAGATTTTTTTTTTTAATATTTAAATTTTGAGGCGATGTTCTTTATGATTTTTTTTAAAAAATAATGAAATTAAAGTTACATAATTTAAAAATTAAAAATAATAAAATATTAAGAAGTTATATTTTGTATAATGATTATAAATTTATGCTCTTAAATTTATTCGTTTTGGTGTTTAAATATAAGTTTTTCCTTACAAATTATCATTGTTAGACTCATATATCTTTAGGAACCACTTTTTTCGTATTTTCCCTATAGTTCTCGCTCAACTTACATTTTTTTATGGGCTTCATCGAGTAAATCACTGGTTGGCTCCTTATAAATAATGTTAGGGATCAGTCGGCCCATCCTTAGAATTCAAGAAGAAAAGAGACACAACAAAATTATTTTATTTCAATGACATATCTATCGGTTTTGTAAGTTATCCGATTGATTTTATCATAACCCTAATAGCCAAGAGTTGAAACCCCATTCTAATTTAAGATTTTTGTGGTTCTTGAGTGGAGAAGAATCATGAACGAAGGGTTTTTGCCGACTCTTTAATCCTAGAAATAACAATGATTTCTATCTGGCAATTTCGGTAAGTATCAGTGGTACAAATTCATTTTATTAATTGATTAGATTGATCTTTTTTTTTTGCCAAAGTTGTCTAACTTAAGATTCTTGTGGTTGTTGAGTGTTGGAGAAATGAAAACGGAGGGAATTTGCCGACTCTTTGACCTTAGAAATAGGTGATGATTTCGATAAGGTTAGTGGTACCGATCTTATTTTTTAGCCAAGGTTGGAATCTCATTCTAATTTAAGGTCATTGTGATTCTTAAGTGCAGGACAACAGGTGAATCAGAAACAGATGGTTTTTGCCGACTTTTTGATCCGAGAAATGGATGACGATTCATTTTTCCGGCGATTCCGATAAGTATCAGTTGCACATATTCATTTTATTAATTGATTGATGGATATTTTGCACTTACCATAAACATCAAACAAAACAAAAGATAAAAAAAATAGGTCGATTCTTTTCAAAAATTATTAGGGTTTTTTGATAAACTGTAAATATCATTAACAAACAAAAGGACCATTACATGTATAGAGCACCTAAATCCATAGCCACCTTCTAAGAAGGTTTTATGTCTTTAAGCCTCCAACTGAACAAGAAAATATTTACATAGAAAAATGTTGACTCAACATATTACTTCTATTAGCCTTCTTAGATCCCCTGAACAATGTCATTCTCTCTATAAATTCTATTTTTTATCTGTGCAATTACTATGTTACTATTTATAATTGTGTCTATACTTCTATACAACTTTCAGTTTTTTTCCCTCCAAGTGTGGTAAACTATGGCACTCCAAATGCTGTAACCACTTCTTTACAAAATTGCCTCCAATGTTTCCTCTTGATTATTTCTAGTACTTATCGCACCTCACTTGTATACACATGTATGTTAGCCCAAGGTAAATACCAGCTTTCACTTGTCCCAGACAAGTGCAGTGGATAAAGAGATGCAACTGGGTCTCCATCACTTAGTTGTGGCATAAACAACATATCTCATTATCAATAGGAATGTTCAAACATAACATCCTCTTCTTGGTAAGTAGTCTGCCTTGTACTGCTAATCACATTATCATTCGATGCCTTGGCTGTGCTACAAAAGTCCAAATAAGATCAGCTATCTTTAGCATTTTCAATTGCATTGTAGCACGCAGAGATTGAATATTAGACAGAATGAGTTAAATTATACCTCCCTTGTAAATACCAGTTCTTCTTCTTATTCGGCAATATATATAACTTTTTCGAGTACCAACTGCAATCTAGAGGCAGAATATGTTCCCAAATGGAATCATCATTCCTTCTATCGATCTCATGTACCCATTTCACCCACAACATATTTCTATTTTTCTGATAACTGCCATAACAATTCGCCTGCTGATGCAACATTCCAATTAATGCAACCTTAACA
Organism: Solanum sitiens; assembly: GCA_016801875.1. Classification (NCBI taxonomy): domain Eukaryota; kingdom Viridiplantae; phylum Streptophyta; class Magnoliopsida; order Solanales; family Solanaceae; genus Solanum; species Solanum sitiens. Next base: position 5,411,301 of record JABWTJ010000002.1, on the reverse strand, counting down.
TTCAACCCTCCAAACTCCTTTGGACAACAAATCTTCTCCCATGCGATACTTTCCTCTTTTCTTCATTACTCCCCCGTTCCTACAAATTCTATCAACCTCCTTGAGAAATACTTTGGGGTAAAATGAACACAAACCCCTATAAACTATGTATAGAGAGCAAAACGGTAGTCACAATTTGAATTCTACCAGCGTAAGATATAACCAGTTTTAATTCGGCCAGTGATCTTTTCTACCAGAAGTTGAAAATCTACTCTCTTCTACTTCTTGGAGGATAACTAAAGCCCAAGATATCTCATCGAAAGATGTCCTAGAGTGAACCAGTCATTCCTAGCAATTGTCCGCAAGTTCCTATCGTCTACTCCGACTACAAACAAGTTAGATTTATCTACATTGGCCACAAAACTCATTACTTCACGAAAATGAGTTAAAACTTCCATCACTCTAGTCACAGAACTAGTGTCACCTTTACAAGAGATCATTAGATCATCGATAAAGATTAAATGAGTCAACTTAAGATGCTTACACATTTGATGAAAATGAAAGCCAGATAATTCATGTATTTTCCAACCCACCCTATGGAATGATCATCTGCATTACGTGTAAAGTTGACCCCAAAATCTATGCTTATAATCCAATTGCAAGGTAAATCAAAACATATAGTGGTTTATAACATTGTAGATGTATTGTAAAGTAAAGCGGAACAGCTAATTTAGAATACATCTACAATGGTATCAGCCCTAAATTCTGATAAGGAAGCAGAGAGGTGTTGTCTTATGATTGTATCTGTCAAATATTTATATTTATAGGAGGAGGATGTGGATACAAGGAATTCGGCGGTGACACTTTTTGTTTGAATTGAGACATCGATGATAGTGGCGAATTGTTATGCCGCCGAATTCCTTGTATCCACATCCTCCCCCTCCTCCTTCATCTCCTCCTCCACCTTATCCGACACCGTGCCTACCTCCACCCCCTCCTCCTTCGTCTTTTTCTCAACTGTCTCAGCCATTGTTCTCTCCTCTGATGAATCAGTATCCGCCCCTGTCCCCTCCTCCACCTTCTCAGCCACGATTCCGTCTGCTTCCTCCTTCTTCGTGTCCTCTCCCACCTTCTCAGACTGTTCGATTTAAACAGCCAGGTCCATTGCCAGTTAAAAATTCCAACGAGACTGAGGAAGAGAGGAGGTTGAGGAAGAAGAAGGAATTTGAAAAAGTGAGACAGAAACATCGAATAAGGGAAGCACAGAATAGAATTAAGGAGAAAACCAAACTAATATTTTTTGGTATGAAGGGTCATGGGTCAATTAGATCAAACAAAGGTACTGCCCCTTTGCGGAGTGGTGGCATGACAGGCAACCTGTTGAAGAAGCAGCAGTTGAAGTAAGATGTTAATTCTGTAATTATTGTCAGCCATATTAATATGTTCTAATTGTTCTATCTATTGTCTGTTCCGCTGGAGATTTAAGTTTTCAAGCATACTAGTTAAGGGTAATCTTTAATTTAGAATGCATCTACAATGTTACATACCACTATATGCTTTGATTTACCTTGCAATTAGATTTAAGGACTTGTCACTAGACTATTGAAAATGGAAGAAGAGAGTAGAGGAAGATAAGATATTTTGATAATTTTCTGCATTTCTAATTGATAGTACTACAAGTAATTGACAGGTACAATCATAATACAACACCTGAAAGAGTTGGTTTTGGTTCTTGTGGAATCAAACTAAATGGAAGATGAATTAATATGAATATTTGGTAGGAAGATAATTAGTACAAAATACAAGTCAAAGATTGTATCTTGGTAGGTGAAAGTTAGGCAAACCATAAAATGGTTTGCTATCTTAACCTTGACAATTTTGACACATAGTGATGTCATGGATGACATCAATAGGATGAATTTATTCCTATAAATAGGTAGCTCTTAATTCATTTTCAAATCATCCTCTCACTTGCCTTCTCACCTTCTAAGGCATTTGTGTTCTCTCTCTTGTAGTATTTCACTTGTATTCTTTGTAGAGTGAAATAAATATTGGTGCAGTTGTTCTTTGGTGGACGTAAGATCATTTTGATCCGAACCACGTTAAATATTGTTGTTCTTCCTTGTTCTTTAATTTCACGTTTCCGCTAACAATTGGTATCAGAGCCAAGGTTCTGTCTGAGTATGCTCTGTGGTTGCAGCACAGTCGGAACTTCCACATCAGAAAAGGATTACTTTGGTTTTTTGTAGTTCCAAATACATTGTAGTAGAAAAGGAAGAACGAGTAAAAAAAAATGAGTTCCATGAAGTTTGAAATTGATAGATTTAGTGAGCGCAACAACTTCAATATCTGGAAAATCCAGATGATAGCGTTACTGCGGAGGGAAGGTTCAATCCATGCTATTGATGGAAAGTACCCCGATAAGATATCGGATTCCGACAAGGAAAAGATTGAAGGAGATGCATTGAGTGCAATCCAACTGTCCCTTGCACCTAACGTACTTTGTGAAGTGAGTACAAGTACCGAAGAGACGGCCAAAGAGTTATGGAAAAAGCTGGAAGGGCTTTACCAGGACCAGTCAGTGACAACAAGGATGTTGTTACAACGGCGTCTTCATACATTTAAGATGGATTCAGGTACTTTGTTGCAAGACCATCTAGATGCGTTTAATAAACTTGTAATGGACTTACAAACTGCTGGAATTAAAAAGGACGAGGAGACGCTTGCATGTTCTTTGCTATTTTCATTGACTTCAAAATATCGTGATATTGAGAATTCAATGATGTATAGCAAACAACCTATTAAACTTGAGCAAGTGCGGCAAGCACTAAACTCTTGTGATGTGCGGATGCATTTTGAAGGAGACAAAAGTGACGAAGCTAGTGGACTCTTTATAAGAGGTCGTACTAGCCAACAGGGAAGGAGCAAATCGAAGTACAGATCAAAGTCTCGTGTGAACAAAAAGAATGCGGAATGTTGGGGCTGTCACAAGAAGGGGCACTTTGAACGAGATTGCCCTATGTCGAAGTCCAAAGAAAAGGCGAGCGCATCCATTGTTGAGCAAGTACATGATAATGATAATGATTATGTACTAAGAACATCATGCAATAGTGGAGTCTATGACAACAAATGGGTCTTAGACTCTGGTTGTACTCTGCATATGACATTCCGAAAAGATTGGTTCAGCAGCTATGAAACAAGCAGAGGAACTGTATTAATGGGCAATAATGCAACTTGTAAAATAGTTGGCATTGGTTCAGTTCATGTTCGCTGCCATGATGGAATCGTGAGGACTATTACAGAAGTCCGTCATGTTCCTGATCTAAAGAAGAATTTGATCTCCCTGGGTACTTTAGATAAACAAGGCTATAAGTACATGAGTGAAGGAGGAACTATGAAAGTGACTAAAGGGTCTTTAGTCATGTTGAAGGCCAAGCTGGAGGATGGCCTCTACACACTTGCGGGAAGCACCATTATTAGCTCTGTAAATGCATCTACGGTGCAGTTATCTAATGATGACAAGGCAAAATTATGGCACATGAGACTAGGCCATATGAGCGCACGAGGATTGGAGATGTTGAGCAATCGCAACCTTTTGAATGGTGAGAAGATCAGCACACTTGAATTTTGTGAGCACTGCGTCTTAGGAAAGCTGTCAAATGGATATTGAGATATCTCAAAGGAGCTCCTGATGTTGGCCTAACCTTCCGGGAAAGTGAAGGTATTTCAATTCTCGATTATGTTGATTCTGACTATGCAGGGGATCTTGATCGAAGGAGGTCCACAACTGGATACATCTTTACTCTTGTTGGCAGTGCCGTTAGTTGGAAATCGACTTTACAGTCGATTGTCGCTTTGTCTACAACAGAGGCAGAATATATGGCAGCAACGGAGGCAGTGAAAGAAGCTATCTGGTTGAAAGGTTTGGTGGCAGAATTGAGTTCAGTTCAGCTTAAATCAATTCTAAAATGTGATAGTCAAAGTGCTATTCATTTGATTAAAAATCAAAGATTTCATGAGCGCACCAAACACATTGATGTCAGATTTCATTTTATTCGAGATGTCGTAGAAAAGGGAGCTATCAAGGTTGAGAAGGTTATCACAGACGATAACGCTGCAGACATGTTGACCAAAATAGTCCCGCTTTCCAAGTTTGCACACTGCAAGGACTTGGCGGGAGTATGCATCAATTGATGCAACTCTAAGAGAACAACTGCTAGGTGGAGCTGGTATGTTCAACAAAGGTTTGATTCTTCTTGTTTCTTACAATGGGATTGCCCAGTAAGCTTAGAAGTTTTGGCCGGAGTTGTTTATACGCATGCTTGGAACACAAACCAAGGTGGAGATTGAAAGAGTTGGTTTTGGTTCTTGTGGAATCAAACTAAATGGAAGATGAATTAATATGAATATTTGGTAGGAAGATAATTAGTACAAAATACAAGTCAAAGATTGTATCTTGGTAGGTGAAAGTTAGGCAAACCATAAAATGGTTTGCTATCTTAACCTTGACAATTTTGACACATAGTGATGTCATGGATGACATCAATAGGATGAATTTATTCCTATAAATAGGTAGCTCTTAATTCATTTTCAAATCATCCTCTCACTTGCCTTCTCACCTTCTAAGGCATTTGTGTTCTCTCTCTTGTAGTATTTCACTTGTATTCTTTGTAGAGTGAAATAAATATTGGTGCAGTTGTTCTTTGGTGGACGTAGGATCATTTTGATCCGAACCACGTTAAATATTGTTGTTCTTCCTTGTTCTTTAATTTCACGTTTCCGCTAACAACACCTATTTGCTTCCTTATCAGAATTTAGGGCTGATAACATTGTAGATGTATTCTAAATTATCTGTACCGCTTTAATTTAGAATACATCTACAATGTTATATACCACTATATGCTTTGATTTACCTTGCAATTGGATGATAAGCACAGATTTTGGGGTTAACTTTAGACGTAATGCAGATGATCATTCCATAGGGTGGGTTGGTGATAAATTTAATGGACATCAGTAATTTAGATGGCTGGTGTATTTATTTAATTTGCTTTTGAGAAAGGTAACGATAATTTTATATATCGACAGGTATACTACATCAAAGTGTAGTCCCCCTCCAAAAAGTTTTACATACGTCGTTCCTAGGGTCTTCTCGTTACTACAGTCAATAATATTAAACACATTTTTTCAGCATCTGCTATCACTACTTGCTTACACCAAAAATAATAAAGCCCCAGGCAATTAGTCTTTTATCTTATGGATATGTTCTGTTTTCCTTCAAAACATCTTTGATTCCTTCCCTTCCAAATTGTCACCAAATGCAAGCTGGGACAATCCTCCATCTCCTCTCCTTTATAACAACTAAATATGCAAGTGGTTTATGAATTAGTTCCTTGTGTAGATTGGAGCGCCTCTAGAAGAGAGACACAAGAACAATTGGATGATGGCTTTTAAGGTATTTGAATTCGGCTGTATTAGAGATTTTATTCTTTCTATCAGCCTTCCAGTAGCTCGTTGTTATTCTAAACATCATTCTTCCTCTAAGGTTGATTGTCAAGTCTCCTACGGAGTCGCTTCAACTTTTTACGAGGCCCCAGTGGATGATGTGAAGGTACAAATCTATCGCCGTTTAACTAAAGAAGTCGTACAAGCTATGGTAACCTTCATTAAGGCACTATCCCTTGTTCCTTGAAATCCTTCATGGAGTAAAGCTGCATTTTGTCGTCCACCCAGTCTGGGTAAAAGACTTGAGCAACCTAACATCAAAGTCTGAAGGTACTGCTGAAGAGGCTTATACATGGAGTGAGGTAAGTTAGTTATAGCACATCTTACTTTATAGTTGCCCAGCTACTTGTCACTTGAAAAGCATTAGTTCGCATTATCCGTCATGCAGAGGCTTATCTGCTTGCTTTTACCTCCACCTAACCAATGGAGAAAAGTCGGTAGATTAGTTATCTTTTCTTCCTTTGCAGTGCCTGCCAGTAACCATTGATGTGGGTACAAAGAATGAGAAATTGTTAAACGATGAACTTTACGTCGGTCTTCCAGCAACTCATTGATATACTAAACATCCACACATCATTCTTCCTCTAGGGGATAATAGTAAGGTCTCGTATGGAGTCACTTCAACATTTTAAGAGGCCCTGGCTCATGACCACGAGCCAATAAAAGAACTGGTGAATGCTGTGAAGGTACAAATATATCACCTCCTCCCAGTTTCGTGATCCCCCCCCCCCCCCCTTCCCCAACGAAGTCTCATCCTCAAATCGTATTATTGTGTACCAGCTAATTAAGCCAGCCATTTTGTTTGGGTCTTCTGGCACTGGGAAGACGTTTACTAAATGGTTTGTAATGCAGAAACCAGTTATTTTTGCTCTCTCCAACCCAACATCACAGTCGAATGTACTGCTGAAGAGGCTTATACATGGAGTGAAGTAAGTTATTGGACAGTCCATCTTTTATTTGTGAAGTTGTTTATTACTCTGTCAATGTTTGTCTTCGCAGATGTTCTGTTTTCTTGTAGTTCTAAAATCTTCCCATATCCATACTAGAGTGGGTCATTTTTGCTAGCGGGAGTCCTTTCGCTCCGGTTGAGTACAAGGGGAAAGTTTTCGTGTCTGGTCAGGTCTGAAATGTCACAAAACAATATGCTTTACATTTTTCGTAAATACATTTAAATTTCATAACATTAGGTACTCAATTTCTCTCTAGCAAAATAAAGCATACATCTTCCCTGGTTTGGGTCTGGGGCTAATAATGTCTGGTTCTATTCGTGTTCATGATGACATGCTCCTGGAAGCCTGTAAGTTCTGCAAAATGTTGCTCTACTATTTAAGATAATATCTGGTGCAATTCGCTTTCTGATCAACTTCTATCTCTCGATTTTTTTCTGATTATAACTTCTGTGCATATGCTACTGAACATTTTCCTTGAATTGGAATCCTTGATACCTTTACTCTAAGGTGGTGCCTTTAATCCTCGTAAAATCTTACATTTGTATCTCCAAATTCTTTCATCTGAACAGCGTAAGCGTTCAGCTCACATTGCTGCCAAAGTGGCAGCCAAATCATATGAACTTGGTATGTTTCGCCTCTACAATCTTGTCACTGGAGAACTTCAACACTCTTTTTTCGACATGTATCTATCAAATATAGTATTGATGTTCACTTCTTGTTGCTCAACAGGCTTGGCCACTCGTCTACCTCAACCGGAGAACCTAGTAGCACATGCTGAGAGTTGCATGTACAGTCCAAGTTATCGTAGCTATCGCTAAGTCAAGGAAAATACATAAAATTAGTACTCATTTTTCATAGCTTTGAAGATTAGTATACTCATGGAGATGATGTTTTCATCAACCACTAATTTAGGAGAAATATATAGACAATTTTTAGTTTTGCATTGGCCACTTAACATCTTTTGTGTAATTCTGACCCATTGGGTCAGCACAGGCCACTGGCCTTCACTCCTGGTACTGGTGCTCAGCTAATATAAAATAGATAAATTTTAGAGAAAAGGGTCAAAAATACCCCTTAACTTTGGTTTATAAATCGGATAATTGTAGTCAATTTTGGGGATTCCGTTAAATAAGGAGTAATTATGGTGAAATTAGTAACGAAAGGGGTAAATTTAACTTTTATTTTAACAGTGAGGGTAAAGTCAAACTATAAATCAAAGTTGAAGGATATTTTTGACCCTTTTCCCTAAATTTTATGCATCTTTCTAACAAAAAAAAAAAGGTTGAACAAATCGTTTGCATAAACGGTGTTTTGGTGCTAGTCAAGTTCAATCTCCTAGGTAGCCTCCTCGACTGGACCATGCCTCCACCGGTCTATAAGCATAGAAATGGCTCTCAAACGCCATCACCGCATGGCCAGCAACTAGCTCGTCGAGAAAGATCAAACGATCAACCTATTCAATAGCGTGAGCCAGCTTCAGACTTCAGTTAATGAGTTGTCTGTTGACCGTGTATCATTAATATAGGTATATATACATAAATCTAAATATTTATCTCAACAAGGTCGTTGTAGTATAGTGGTAAGTATTCTCGCCTGTCACGCGGGTGCCCGGGTTCGATCCCCGGCAGCGGCGTTTCTTTTTTGTTGTTTCATCCTTTTTATTTATCCAAACTAAACAATTTATTTCTACTGTATTTATTGGAGTAATATTTATATAATTTCATATTTTTTAAGTCCCATCTTTCGACTTTTTAAGCTTGGGAAGGTGAACATGTTTCCAGAAAAACAACTAGATGCAGTGGGAACAACAAAAAAATAATTTCTTGAATAAGGTGAGTAGAATACAATATTATATCATAAGTCAATAGTAATATATCATGTTTTGAATATTCATATTTTGAGTTGGTCTTTTTTATGATTTTTAAAAAATAAATGTAAAGTTACTTACATTAAAAAGAAAAAAAAATATTAAAAAGTATTTTAAGTGAAAATAATTTATGCAAGTAAAGAAATACCTATGACAGATAATTATTGATAAATATGACAACTTTTTATTTTTTTTTAAAAAAGTCATAAGTCAAAAATAAAATAAGTATCATGTTTGAATACTTTATTTTGAAGTTGAACCTTTTTCTGATCTTTAAAGTTACTTAATTTTTTTTAAAAAAAAACTAACAAAATATTAAGATTTTTCATAAATATAATTATGCCAGCAAAGAAACACTTGTAACAAATAATTGTGGATAAAATAACAATATTATTTCTACTTATAACTGATAATAAATACCAATAGATATGACAATTTTATTTATTTGTTTATTTTCTTGTATAAGACATAACTTAAAAGTAAAATATAATATCTTGAGTCGATTCTTTTTATGATTTTTTAAGAAAATGAAGTTAATGCTATTTAAATATTTTTAAAAAATATAAAAAATGTATTTACGCAGAATAAAAAATACTTATAACAAGTGAAAGTTAACAAATATGTCAGTTTAATTTATATACTTATTTTCTAAAATAGTCACAAATCAAAAGTAAAACATCATATTTCGAATTGAATCTTTTTATAATTTTTATTAAAAATTAAGTTAGAGCTAAGTAAATTTAAAAAAAGGAAATACAAAAAGTGTATTTATATGCAAATAAGAAAATACTTAGAACAAGTGAATATTAACAACTATGACAATTCTATTTATTTATTTATTTTCTAAAAAGGGCATAGAAATCCAAAGTAAAATATCATGTTTTAAATATTCAGATTTTGAATTGATAATTTTTATAATTTTAAAAAAGTAAAGTAAAAGCTATTAAAATTTAAGAAGAAAATAATAAATATGAAGAATTGTCACTAAGTAAAAATAAGTTCAAGCAAGTGAGAAAATAATACAATTTCATTTATCTATTTGTTTCCTACATAAAGTAATAATAATTAATAAAAAGTAAATATTTTTTAAATATTTAAATTTTGAGTCAATCCTTTTTATGATTTTATTAAAAAGAAAATAATGAAGTTAAAGTTACTTAATTAAAAACTAAAAATAATAAAATATTAAGAAATTATAATATATAATGATTATAAATTTATACTTTTTAATTTATTCGTTATTATCTTATTCTCGGTTAATCTTTTGGTGTTTAAATATAAGTTATTCTTTACAGATTGTCATTATTAGACTCAAATATCTTACGAATCACTTTTTTCGTATTTACACTTTTGTTCTCGCTCAATTTGCATTTTTTAATAGGCGTCATCAGGTAAATCACCGTTTGGCTCCTTATAAATAATGTTAGGATTAGCCGCCTCATCCTTAGAATTCAAGAAAAAAAGAGACACGCCAAAATTGACCTATCTATCGGTTTCGTAAGTTCTCCAATTTATTCTATCATTACCCTAATAGCCAAGAGTTGAAATTTCATTCTAACTTAAGATTCTTGTGGTTCTTGAGTGCAGGAGAGTCATGAATGAAGGCTTTTTGCCGGCTTTAATCTTAGAAATGAACGATGATTTCTATTCGGCAATTTCGATAAGTATTAGTGGTACAAATTCATTTTATTAATTGATTCTTTTTGCTAGACTTGAAATCTTATTCTAACTTAAATTCTTGTGGTTGTTGAGTGTTGAAGAAATGGAGACGAAGTTTTTTGACGGACTCTTTGACCTGAGAAATAGACGACGATTTCGGTAAGGTTAGTGGTATAGATCTTATTTTTAGCCAAGTTTGAAATCTCATTCTAATTTGCGATTCTCGAGTGCAGGCGAATCATAAAAGGATGATTTTTATCAACTTTTTAATCTGAGAAATGGACAGCGATCCCTTTTTCTGACAATTCTGGTAAGTATCAGTGAGACATAGTCATTTTGTTAATTAGTTGATGAATATTTTGCACTTACCATGAACATCAAATAAAACAAAAGATAAAAAACAGGAACAACGATGACTAAAGATAAATACAGCAACAACAATTTCACAAATCGATGTTTTTCAAAAATATTAGGGTTTTAAATTCGATTGCCATTACTCTTTTTTCTAATTTTTTAAAAAAATATCAAATAGATTTTCGAATTATTAGGTGAAATCATTCATTAATCAATTATGAATGAGATTGAAATTAGCCTAGTTGTTTTCCATTGTTGGAATGATACATCTGCATTGTCAAAATCAAGAATTGGGTATTCCAAATATCCAACAAAAAGGGTTGGGCTCCTAGACTTCTACCCCTATACCATTCTTCGCCGCCGCTGTGGCATAGCAATTCGCCACCACCATCGATGTCTCAATTCAGGCAGAAAGAGGGATCGCCATATTCGAGAAATCCATATCTGCCTCCGCCTCCGCCGGATTCCTTGTATCCACATCCTCCTCCTCCTCCACCTTCTCCGACACCGTGCCTACCTCCACCCCCTCTTCCTTCGTCTTTTTCTCAACCGTCTCAGCCACTGTTCTCTCCCCTGATGAATCGGTATCCGCCCCTGTCCCCTCCTCCACCTTCTCAGCCACGATTCCCTCTGCTTCCTCCTTCTTCGTGTCCTCTCCCACCTTCCCAGACTGTTCGATTTAAACAGCCAGTTAAAAATTCCAACGAGACTGAGGAAGAGAGGAGGTTGAGGAAGAAGAGGGAGTTCCAAAAAGTGAGACGGAAACAGCGAATAAGGGAAGCACAGAATAGAATTGTGGAGAAAACCAAAAAAATATTTCTTGGTATGAAGGGTCATGGGTCAATTACATCACACAGAAGTATTGCCCCTTTGCGAATTGGTGGCGTGACAGGCAACCTGATGAAGCATCAGCCGCTGAAGTAAGAGTTAATTCTGTATTTATTGTCAGCCATATTAATATGTTCCAATTGTTTTTTCTATTATTACTCTATATGCTTTGATTTACCTTGCAATTAGATGATAAGCATAGATTTAAGGGTGAATATAACAAGAGTAAGACCCTTGTCACTAGACTGTTGAAAATGGAGGAAGAGAGTATAGAAAGATAAGATATTTTGATAATTTTCTGCATTTCTCATTGATAGTACTATGAATATAAGTAATTGACAAATACAATCATAAGACGACACATGTCTGCTTCCTTAACAGAATTTAGGGCTGATAACATTGTAGATGTATTCTAAATTATCTGTTCCGCTTTAATTTAAAATACATCTACAATGTTATATACCACTATATGCTTTGATTTACCTTGCAATATAATGATAAGCATAGATTTTTGGGTTAACTTTAGACGTAATGCAGATGATCATTCCATAGGGTGGGTTGGTGATAAATTTAATGGACATCGGTAATTTAGATGGCTGGTGTATTTACTTAATTTTCTGAATGACTTTTTCTCTATCATGTTGTTCAACAAATAACTAAATACACCAAGATTTTGAAATTAAGAACATACCAAGATCGCTATGTGATTCTGCCTTTTTTTCCCCCATAATGCTAGTCCTCTCTCACTTGTATTTATGATAATCAATACAACCACCAATGCGTCTTCTGAAAAAGTGTCACAAGCAATCACTAATTTATTACCACTCCTGCTTCTGCCATCTTCTTTTGAAAAGAAATGTCATTTCATTGACTAGAAAGAGAGCAAGAGAATTCATGTAAACTAGATGGTAAGAAAAGATAGCAATCTGGTACCCATCTGGGATTGTTATCTTTTCTTACCATCTCTCGTATACATGAATTCTCTTGCTCTCTTTCTAGTCAATGAAATAACTTTCCATATTAAAAGAAGACAACAAGAATGGGAGTGGTAATATATTAGTAATTGTTGTGACACTTTTCCCCTTTCTTTATAAAAAAAACCTCATGGAGTCATTAGATCATAGCAATCTCTTGGTGCTGGAGATAACATGAACAACTAATGCTATGTTAGCAGGTCTAAAGATCAGGTTGTGCTTGCGAATTTCGATGGTGCTCCAACTGCTGGTTCAGAAACCTACAACAAGTTGGATAAAACTGTTCCTGTTGCATATGACTCACAGGTGAAATTATTGGTTAAATGCATATTTTTCTCACCCAACCCCTACCCCCAGTGATTTGTACCTTTTCTGAGTGTTGAACTCGGCCTAGCTGCACTTTTATAATTTTGTAAATTACTTAGTTGTATTAATATTTCCCTCATGTGCCCATTTGCAGGTACGAGGTGATGATGCAAAAGATCTTACTACATACGTTGCGGCATTTGGTGGAACAGTGGCCCATTCCATGGTAAAACTCTGTTAACTTGTTTAACTTTATATGTGGTTTAGCCTGAAACTTAACACCCACTGTGGATGTGATGTGATCCAGCCTGTTCCAGCAAAGCTTGTTTTGCAAACAACGATAGCTGAAGAGGCAAAATCAAATAATGAAGTCGAACATTTCCCAGATGCTTCCAGTGTTACAGTAAGGAAGAGACCAACTGTAACTGCCATTGAAAAAGAAGAGGTAATGAAGCCAAGCCTGCCTCTTGCTTCATTCTTTTTTCCTGCTTGGCCTTTATTTTTGCAACTAAACTGATTATGACGTTGTTGGAATCTTTTAGGGGGTTATACAACAGCTTTGAAGGGGAAGTGGTTGAAGTCAGAGGAGAACAAAAATCACTCATGAAGATGTTGTCTGCAAACAACCGAACAGTACACATGATTGACTCCTTCACAGTTATTATGCTGATCAGATCATTTTCAGCAAGAAAATAGAAAAGAGAAAGGGTAGGTACATGAGAGAAGTTGCATGAATAAACAATGCATTGTACCATATGAGCATTTCACTCTTTGGAAAGATTGAACTTTCAAGTAATTTGCATATGCGAATGATTGTTTGGACGTAATTTGCATATGCGAATGATTGTTTGGACTAACCATAATTCTTGTGTGGTCTCTCCTACCCCTTACCCTCTTCACAGTTCTCACATTAGGTTTGGCAATTTGTGTTTTGAGAAATTAGAAGAAGAAAAGATATTGGGAATTGAATTGATTGATTATTTCCTCAGGTTGGGATTAAATAACAACGATGTAAATAAGGAAAGAAACTAATAAAATACCCTTTGGGGTGGCCAGTGGCTTGGGCTTGGGACTTCTATGTTGGAGGTCTCAATTTTGAAATCCCTTGCCCTTGAAAGCAAGGGGTTTGCCTTCTGGGTTGAGCTCGTCGCACCGGGGTTGCCTAGTGCAAGTTACCTCTTCTATGTGGTTTGCCAACTATTGCATTGGAGTGAGTTTTTTACCCTGTGCGCTCCCAAAGGGTAGCGGCTGTAGGTTTCCTTTGTCATAAAAAAAGAAGAAAAAAAAGAAACCAATAAAACATTACTCAATCTCCAATGTGCATAATTAAAGGGATTAGAGAATATTCTCATGTATACACTATCTAATCATACCATATTTTGGAAAAAAGATCATGTTTTTCGTATTGTTGTGATTTCATGGTAAAACTCAAGGTGAACTCATAGGAGTCTAGAATGGACAATATCATAGGATGTCCTTGGAGTTCAGAAGGACATCAAGAAGATCAAAACATGAGGTTTTCATCATAAACCCTAACTTACATAGGGGAAAACTTGCTAACATGAATATGTAGCACGGGGGAAGAACAATAATGTTCCCACACGTAGAGATAGTCTTACATACCTTAAATGCTCTAAATTTTTTATTAGTGCTTGGTTTTTGGTGTAAAAAAAAGCAAGAACTTGTTCTTGGACTTGTTAAAATTTCATAATTTTATGTTAGAAATGCTAGCGTTTACATGAGAGTTCATGGGTAATATCTTACCTCTAGAAAGAGACCTTTTGCAAAATCCTTCACTTGAGTTCTTAAGAAGTTTCTTGTAAATCTATGGATTGCACGAATATGAGGTATTATTTGTGTTAAGATGAAGAAATCATCAATATTAATATGGCCAAATCTTATCTTGGATGATGGATGAACCTTGAAAAGAGTTGGATTCTTGAGAGCTTCTCTTTCTAGGGGAATTTTTGGACTTGGGGATGAATCACGAGCATGGGGTGCTATTATAATGTTTTTTCATGTGTGTTATCGCACAATTGACGTCTTGTGCACAATAAGGTTACTGCATTGCTTACTGTGTGCTATTGCACTGCGGACAACTTAGGCGTGCAACAAGGTAGTGTCCAATAGTAAAATGGGAATAATATATGGCACAAATACCAAAGTATGAACAATTTGTTGCATTAAAAACTAGACTCAGATACCTTCAATTTGATAGGGTCTGAGGCTCTGAGCCACTTAACTCTTCATAGTATAAGATATATGCTTGTTTAAAAATGAACTTTGCTCAGACTCATGAAAAATTTCATCGGTAACAAAGCTTTTAGTCCAACTTTGAGCTAGAGTTTCTTTAGGACATTAAGAGGTCGTTTGGTGTGAGTAGTGGTGGCAAATGAGCGAGTTGGGGCAAATTTGGGTGGGTTGAAAATGGGTAATAATTCAACCCGCCCATATTTTATTTGATATGGGTAAAATTGGATAAAATACAAGTTTACTCCTATTTACCCATATTATCATGAGTATATAGTACTCTACTTAAGAATTCAACATGGAGAAATATTTTTTTTGGATGAAAAGTGTTGAAAATACTTTATTTAGTTTTATTGGAGAGCTAAAGGCTTCACCTTTTCAATTATAGAGAAGAATAATTAATTTTATAGAAGAACTTAAAAAAGGAAGAGAAGTTACAATATTTTTAGTGATGTCATGAATTTTAAGTGGATAGAAGTTGGAAGCTTTAACCCATTTGGCTATTCCATATTTTATCCATAATTTACCCTTATTTTTATGGGGAAAGGAGTATGGGTATCAACCCATATTTTACCAATATAAGAAATCACTCACCTAACTCATTTAAATATGGACGGGTTACCAAAATATAGGGCTCGTTTTGCTAGCACTAGTGTGAAGGATAACATCAAGTTATCTTGAGATTAATTATAGTGCCATTTAATTTGTTATTTCACTGGCAAGTTTGGGATAATTTATTCTGGGGTTAATAATTATAGCCCGTTTGGATTGACTTAAAAAAGTAGCTTTTAAGTCAAAAATAGAAAGTTAAACTGAAATGAATTTTAAGTCAAAAAATAATAAGTACCTACTTTTGTTTTCTGACTTATTTTAAGTCATTTTTTACCTTGCCAAACACTTCGTAACTTATTTTAAATTATTTTTGACTTATTTTAAGTTATTTTTTATATTTGTCAAACACTTTCAGAAGTAAAAAACTGACTTAAAATTATCCCTTCCCTTTTAAGCCAATCCAAACGGGCTCTTAATACCTAAATAAGTTATCCCTCCCCTTGTAGTACTTCTGGGATAACTTATCCCGAGATAAAATAGGTAAATGACAAAGATATCCCTTTTAACCCTTTTTATACTTCACTTTTCACCTTCATGTATATATTTACATCATTTTGAACATCATATTTAATAACATTCACAACCTTCACTATTTTTTTTTTTTGATAACTTTTCATATTTTCTATTAAAAATTACACTAAATAAATATAATTTCTTGTTTTGAATAACATTCACAACCTCCACAATTCCTTGTTTTTATGATAATTCTTCATATTTTTCTATTAAAAATTACACTATATAAGTATAATTTTTATTTTTGAATTTATTTAACTGATTCTCATGTTTATTTATATTTTGATTTCTCATAAATTCTCTTGTACTTAAACAAATGTAAGATGGAAATTCTATTTTTAAGCTGAATAAGAAGAAAATTTTATTTTTAAGTACACACGGTACCATTATGAGAATGTGCACACAAAAAAATTTAAACTAACCAAGATGATTTTTTTAAAGAATGAATAACTAAAACCTACAAAGAAAACATAAAAAAAAACTAAATAAAGTGAGGAGTATTTTTGTAAACAACCAACTTGTTTTTGAAATTTATGCAATGCATATTATTTTGAATACAACAAATCAAACACTTGATAAGAAATAATATCAGCACAACTAATCCCAACATAACTTATCATATCATAACTAATTTCATCATAACTTATATTCAAACCAAATGACCCCTATTTATCATCCAACACACATCCCCACACTTAAGACTTGACCTTTTTCACCTAGGTACAATCAAATACATCGGGTTCGAGTCCAATCCTATGCATTGAACAATTCAATCATAGCCCGAAGGTACATGGTACTATAGAGCTTCTTAGACAAAGTGCTTAGAGTGTGAGTCAGTGACGTGACTCGCTTGGCGGATATAGTAGCGGTGAGGATTGACACACAGGTCATATCTAAGCGAGACAATTTCAAGTATCTTGGGTCAATAATCTAAGGAAATTGGGAGATTGATGTTGATGTTACACATTGTATTGGAGCGAGGTGGATAAATAGAGGATCACATCTAGTGTCTTGTGTGATAAGAATGTCCCACAAAAACTTCAAGTTGAGTTTTATAAAGTGCTAATCAAATCAACTATGTTATATGGGGTGGAATGTTGGTCAGTCTAGAAGACAAAGTAGTGAAAATAAAGGTTATTGAGATGGTAGCGTGATCATACTAGAAGGGGTCGTTTGGTAGAGTATAAAAATAATGCTAAATAGAGTGAATTGGTAATGCATGTATTACTTATGCTTGCATTAATTATACATAGATTATTTTTTATGCATGTTTGGTTTGGTGTATTAAAGATATCATGCATTGCATAACGATATTTTTGTACAAAGATATCTTCCACAATTATAGTGGAAAATATGTAAAAATAATTTTGAGGGGTAATTAGATGTTTAATTTTGCTATCTCCTTGCATTACTAATACCTAAAATCCATGGTATTAGTAATACATCATAGAGTGTATAACTAATGCAAACATTAATTATACATAGCATAAAAAAATGTACTAAACAAGGTATTATTAATACACAAAGCTAATGCATCCATTATTTTTGATGATGCACTCTATCAAATGACCCTTAAGAGATAGGATTAGGAACGAGGATATTTGGCACACTATGAGTGTAGTGAGACTGAAGTAGTTCGGACACATGAATAAGAGAAACATATATGCTTCCGTGAGTAGGCCTGAAAGGTCGACTTTGATGGGTACGAGGGACGTAAAGGTATGTCGAAGAAGTATTGAGGAGATGTGATAGACACAATATGATACACACGTAGCTTGCTGAGGACATACTCCTAGATATGAGGATATGAAGTCAAAAATTAGGGTAGAAGGTTGGTAAGTAATCGAGGGTCATCTGGAAATGGGGCTATGAGAACAAAGTCAATTGGAAACAAAAGAAGGAAGAGATACTCAATCAAATTGCTGGTTTGGAAAAGATACAAGAGTAGAGAATCTTGACTGATGATGAACTGCTTCAAAAAGTTCATCTATCTAGGGAATTTGATGAAGCTTCCAGGAATGAGGAGATTGCTTGGAGATAAAGGTCAAGAATTCAATGGCTCAAACTTGGAGACAAGAACACCAAGTACTTCCATAGGATGGCCACAACACACAAAAGAATAAACTCAATTGAAAAATTGAAAGTAAATGGCAGAGAGTTGACTGATACTGATGAGATCAAAACAGAGATTACCAATTTCTATCAGAAACTATGCAGAGAAACTGAGAATTGGAGGCCTGGTCTAAACTTACAAGGCATTGAAAGCATCAGTTCGGAGGAGGACTGGTTACAAAGACAGTTCGAGGAAGAAGAAGTGGTAGAAGGAATCAAATTGTGTGCAAGCGACAAAGCCCCTGGACCGGACGGGTTTCCTATGAGCTTCTATCAAAACTTTTGGGAGATGCTCAAGGTAGATATCATGAATACCGTCAGACAATTTCATGATCAGCAGGTCTTTGAGAAAAGCTTGAATGCCACTTTTGTGGCTCTTATCCCGAAGAAGACAGAGGCAATTGAGCTTAGGGACTTCAGACCCATAAGTTTGATAGGCGAGGTATACAAAATTATAGCTAAGCTGCTAGTTGAGAGATTGAAGAAAGTAATCAGCAAACTGGTAAACAAACATCAAATGGCATTCATAAAAGGCAGACAAATCATGGATGCTGCCCTTATTGCTAGTGAATGTGTAGATACTAGACTAAGAGGGGCTGACTCTAGAGTTATGTGCAAGCTAGACATTGAGAAGGCATATGATCATGTCAACTGGGAGTTTTTGCTCAATATGTTAAAAATGGGGTTTGGTGAGAGATGGTTGAGATGGATTGAGGTCTGTATAAAAACTGTTAGGTTCTCCATTTTGATAAATGGTGAACCTACTGGGTTTTTCAGGGAGACCCTTTGTCCCCTTTCCTTTTCATCATAGCCATGGAAGGATTTGATAGTATGATGAGGGTGACTACTCAAAACTCACTGTTGCAAGGATTCAAAGTAGGCAATCTCTCAGGGGTGGATTCAAAGTAGGCAATCTCTCAGGGGTGGATATGCAGATTTGACATTTGCTTTATGCTGACGACACTGTCATATTTTGTGGAGCTGAGGAAGAACAAATTAGAATTGTCAGAATGATATTGGTAGTCTTTGAGGCGGTCTCAGGCTTGGCAATCAACTGGAGGAAGAGTTGTATATATCCCATCAAAGAGGTTACACAGATCCAGGCCTTAGCAAACATTTTGGGGTGCAGAATTGAAAAACTTCCAACTGTTTACCTAGGTATGCCACTTGGAAACAACCATAAAGAGCTAGTGATATGGGATGGTATAATTGAAAAAACTGAGAAGAAGCTGGCAAACTGGAAATCTCAATATCTATCCTTATGTGGGAGAACCATTCTGATAAACTCTGTACTAGACTCTTTACCTACCTATGTGATGTCCCTATTCCTATGCCGGCCAAAGTGGAAGAAAGACTTGATAAAATAAGGAGGGATTTTCTTTGGTCGGGAATCAAGGAAGGTAAAAGAATACATCTTGTCAAATGGAAAACTGCTTTGCTGAGTAGAAGCTCAGGGGGGTTAGGGATCAAAACTTGGGGCTACAAAACAAGTGTTTGTTAGCAAAATGGTTGTGGAGGTTCGGAAGAGAGGATCAAGCACTTTGGAAGGAAGTTATCAGTAACAAGTATGGCCAGAATAGCCCATGGGTTTCCGATATGGTGAATATCCCGTATGGTGTCTCGGTGCGGAGAACTATCAGAAATTTATGGGGCCAACTACAACACAGTATTAGATACAAAGTGGAGAATGGGACCAGGGTTCTTTTCTGAAAAGATCATTGCATTGGTCAGGACTCCTTGATGTCTTCCTATCCGGACATATATATCCTCAGCTCGTCTCCAAATGCAATGGTAAATGAGGTATGGTCTGAACAAGGGTGAAATTTCAGCTTCAGAAGGTTACTAAATGACTGGGAGATAGGGAGAATAGCCGAGATGCTACAAACGCTGGATGATTTCAAGGGCACAAGTCTGGAAGTTGATGTAATGATTTGGAAACACAATCATGATGGTATGTTGTCAGTCAGCAGATTGTACAATAGGAAAGTGAAGGAACTTCCAGGGGAAATCTCTGGACCATGGAGTAATGTATGGAAAAATAAAGTGCCAACTAAAGTGAGGTGCTTCTTTGGCTAGTGGCTAGAAGGGCATGCCTAACTCATGAGAAGCTGCAAAGAAGAGGCTTTGAAATAGCCTCCTGGTGTTCACTGTGTAATGAAACATAATGAAACAAATGAGACTAATAGCCATCTATTCCTCCATTGCAAAGTCACTGCTCAATTATGGGCCATTTTTCTAAATAGAACACACGCAAACTGGACAATGCCAGAACACACTGCAGACCTTCTCAGTTGCTGGGTGAGAAGAGTGGAGCCAGAAGAAATGGTGGAACATGATATCCTCCTGTATATGGTGGACTATATGGAGAGAAAGAAACAAGAGGTGTATGGAAAATACTGCAGAGTCAGTACAAAAGATCAAATAGCGTTGTATGAAGACCTTATGTTTTTGGTGTAATGAGGAGGGTATAGAGGATGCTGGCAGATTTTAAACTTTTTCTCTTCTTTATAAGTTTAGTAGCAATTTCTTGAGTTGGTTTTTTTTTGGGTCACTGATGTAAATCTTTTTGATGGTTGCCAGCATACCCTCATTGTTGAGGAATACAACTTTACTTTATAAAAAAAAAGAAGTAATCGAGGGTCATCTAATTATCCTTTTTTGTATTGTTATTATTACTCTCATATTGTCTTGTCCTTCAATTTTATTATTATTTATTTATATTTGTTGAGAATATCATTAACTAATAATAGTTTGCTCTCTCTAACGGTTTTAACTTTTAGATGAGATGATTATACATTTCAACATGGTATCAGAGTTGACAGAGGTCCCGGGATCGAATGTCACCTCCACCCAAACTAAAAAGAAGTTTCACGTGTTTGGTCCATCAAAAATATCAGGTAATAAGTCCACTCATCTCATTACCACCAATGTGAGACCTTTGTCATTCTTTAACACTCCACCTCACACCCCGTGTTTAGGTTAGCATGATCCTGGTAAGATATCATATTAAATTAGGTCTTAGGCCTAACTTACACCCCAAAAACTAGCTCAAAGGGAGAAGGTTTGCCAAGCCTTTTAAGGAGGTCACCCATCTTGTTAACCACCAATGTGTAACTTTTGTTGTTCTTCAACACTTTTGGTTTAGTTATCATATTATCCGATGTTTCTACTGTTCTCTTCTTCTTTACTTTTAACATGATTTCTTTACTACTGTGTTTCTTTTCCATACTCGTTTATGCTATTCTTTACTTGAATTGATGGTCTATTGGAAATAACCTCTCTACCTTTGCAAGCCAAGACAAGGTTTCGTACACACCACCCTCCCCAGGCCCCACTTGTGGGATTGCGTTGTTATGTTGTTGTTGTTTGTCCATATATAATTAACTGCTTTGCTGATTTAGCGAAATAAAGGTTTGTTTTCACATTGCTTAAGACTTTAGGTGTATTTGTTCAATGTAGAAAAGCTCCAAAGTGGTACTTGGAATTTCTCAACGTCTTCCTCCTTTAAGACCTTTTTACAGTGTCATAGCGGGATTTGGTTGTTATTTTTTTTAATCCTCCATTCTATCTTTGTAGATTTCTGTTATGTCCCTTACAATCACTTATTGATAATGCATGGGATAGCAGTGAGATGGTTATGTAGGTTTGGCCTTGAAGGAAACAATCCTCTTTGTTTTGATTAGTATTGTTGTGTCAAAAGTTTCAATCACCTTTATAACAACTAAACATGCACGTGATTTATGAATTAGTCATCCTTGTGTAGATTGGAGCGCCTCTAGAAGAGAGACACAAGAACAATTGGATGATGGCTTTTAAGGTATTTGAATTCGGCTGTATTAGAGATTTTATTTTTTCTATCAGCCTACCAGTAGCTCGTTGTTATTCTAAACATCAGTCTTCCACTTAAGGTTGATTGTCAAGTCTCCTATGGAGTCGCTTCAACTTTTTAAGAGGCCCCAGTGAACGCTGTGAAGGTACAAATCTATCGCCGTTTAACTAAAGAAGTCGTACAAGCTATGGCAACCTTGAATAAGGTACTATCCCTTGTTCCTTGAAATCCTTCTTGGAGTAAAGCTGCATTTTGTCGTCCACCCAGTCTCTGTAAAAGACTTGAGCAACCTAACATCAAAGTCTGAAGGTACTGCTGAAGAGGCTTATACATGGAGTGAGGTAAGTTAGTTATTGGACAGTCCATTTTTAACACGCAGGGGATTTTCTTCGATTGCTTCTGTTTAGTACATGGGGAAAGTCTCTAATTTCCTATATAACATCAGTACTAAGTTTCTCTCTTTTATTATCTGGGCTAATAATGCATACATCTTCCTTGGGTTGGGGTATTGGGTGCAATTTGTGTTCATGCTGATATGCTCCCGGTAGCCTGTAAGTTCTGCATAATGTTACTTCGTCCAGATTATGTTTCGTGTATGGTGGGTGCAGGGATATGTTGATGTGCAATTGACTGAGTTAGAAGAGCTACAAAATGATGATGCTACTCCTAACTTCGTAGAATAAGTCTTTAACTTTGTTTTATATTGATTCTTTTCAGTTGATCCATACCATTGACCTGACCACTCACTGTGAGTATCTTTCTCCTGTTCTTTACTAATTTTTTTAATCCAAGCTTGACAACTATATGCACCAGTTCAAGGGCAGTAACAATGAATTATTTAACTAGATAGTTGAAATAATACTGCCTAGTTAAGCCATGCAATATAGTAATTGGTCTTGTGCAGCATTGTTAAGTGTCTATCGAAAACAATCTCTCTACCCCACAAAGGTAAGGATAAGGTTGTTACACTGTGAAAGTTATGTTGTCGTCTGTTGGAGCATTGGAGCGAAGAGGGTCAAAACTGAATGTACACAGTTCATGGAATACTGCCGAGCAGGAAATGTCGAAGGGCATTGTTAATCTTTATTGGATTTATTTTATATACAGCCTAAATAATTTTTACAGGAATTAACATAATGTAGGTTACTTGCCTCTACTTTTTTGAATTACTTATCCCTTTATTATGGGTACTTATGAGCTATGACATGATAGTGTAAAATATCTTTTCCATTTTGCATTTTATGGAACGAAACATGACGCATTGTCTCGATTGCATGTTCTTACTCTTTTATACCCAGATATTTATCCTCCGGAACATGTTGTATGCTCATATTAAAAGTAAAATGCTCATACACATGTTATTTTCATGGAGTTTGAAATTCCACATGTGAAATTATATTATATTTCCATTACAAAATTGAGAAGTGATCAGCGTTGCAAGGTGAAGAAAAGAATATCGGCACAGAAAATAGTTGAAAGTCACAAACTGGGCTGTGTTAGCAAAATGTAACAAATCCATTTCTAGCAACAACTGTTAGCCCAACAAACTCAACTAGCCTGTGTTTTATGGTTGGGAATTGGGATAATTATGTAACAAAATAAACTTTAGCTTTTTAATTTATAGTGATGGTTTATAAGCATAGTTGTATTAATGCTTGATCTCATGTTTTCTCAAATCATTAAACTTTTTTAGAAGTGATTAAATATCTTTTTTAAATAAATTCAATATTTTGATAAATGCATAGAAAAATGATTATAATCAATAATAAAGATAAATTAGGAATTAAGCGAGAAAATATCTTTTAATTTCTAAATTGAACAAGTAAAAGTGGACATTCATTTTTAGTATTATGAATAAACAGAGTCGTATGCAGGAGGGGATTACCGGGTTTATGTGAACCCATGCTCCTGTTGAAATCATCTATAGTAATGTTGTATTTTTTTCTTAATTTATTGTTAAACATAAATGTGTGATCTCACACTTGATGTATTATATAATGCGACGATGATTGGCTGTACCTCTCATTAAGATTAGAAAATTTACTTTTATATCTAAATTGTTTCATGTTTTCTTTCTAAAATTTGGTAACGTCTCTATAGGTAGTTATTGATAACATCTTTTGGCGTTTTAATTTTTTAAGCATTTCAATTTTGAAACTGTAATTTAAAATTCTAACCGTTGTCAATAACAGGAATTTTGAAACTGTAATTTAAAATTTTAACGGTTTTCCATAATAAGAATCTAAACAAATTTAATAAATCCGCCTTTTTATAATAATGAACTTATTATTCCGAAAACCTGAATACTCCTTTGTGAATAAATAAATATATAAACCTCGTATCTCATTGAAATTTGATGTTACTCTCTTTAATCTATTCTAAAAATAGATTGTTACTTATTCTTCAAATCATTTTTCGTAACTAGTAAATGAATATTATAAGATGTTAACTATTAATATTAATTATTATTTTTTAATTTTTAAATGAGGTGCAAAATTTGAATTGGAAAAATAAAAATGAAAAGAGGAATATTAGACGTAGGAGTAATTTATTTTCTTATATTTGGTCAAAGGAAGGTGAAAGGAGTCATTTATTTGGGAAAGTTTTCCAGAGTTGCAAAAACATAAGCGACGGCTATAGATTGGTGATGCTGTTTGCTGAGCTAAACAAACACTCAAATTCTTGCTCCTTTATCCTTTTAATTCTTCATGTTCCACTTGATTCCTTCTTTAATTTGAACTGCTATTCGTTTTTCTCTGTTTTATACTGATTCGAATTCGAATTCCATTCTCAGTTTTCTTTCCCTCAAATTTGAATTGCAGAATTGAGAAGGGGTTCAATTTTGTATTGGGTTAGGTTACCCAGGTTTTTGGATTTTGAGAATGCTGAAATCAATACATTATTTGTTTTGTTTTCATTAGGGTTCTTTTGATTTGATTTGTGTGTGTGTGCGCTATAGGTAAATCTGAAGTGGTGAGTAAGAGGATTTGTGAATTGTAGAGGTTATTTGGTGGTTATAGGGTTTTAGTTTGCATTCGGAGGAGTTGTTGTTTTGTTGTTTGAGGGTCCCATGGCTTCGTATAGGCCATTTCCTCCACCGTCGCAGTCGAGTTTTGTTCCTCCGCCACCGCCTCCGCAGAATCAGAACCCTCCACCACCACCACCGTCTCAATCTAGGGGAAGTCAGTACTCGCAGAATTGGGGGGGTTATGGGGTGAATGATGGATCTTCGTATACTCAGCAGAATTACTCTCAGGTGCACCAGAGTTCAAATTATCAGCATCCTGGTTACGTTCCTCCACCTCCTGCCACCAGAAATCAGTATCCACCTCCGCCTCCGCCTCCTGCGGATTCTTCATATCCACCTCCGCCACCACCTTCTGGGCAGCCTCCTCCCCCTCCTGCTCCAATGTATTATCCATCTTCTCAGGACTCCCAGTATAGCCAAAACCAGCCCTTGGAGCCCCCACCTCCACCCCCTCCACCTTCGTCTCCTCCAACTTCTGCTATTCCTCCTCCTCCCCCACCTTCTCAGCCACCGTCCCCTCCGTCACCTCCTTCATCAGTTCCCCCTCAGAACCAACGTAATGAAAGCAGGCATAGTGCAGAGAAAAGGCGAGAGTCTGGTTGGCGTGAATCAAGGCATGGTAACCACACTGCTCGTTCTAAACAGCCAGGCCATTCTGTTCCTCCATTGCCAGTAAAAAAATCCAATGCTCCTTCAGGAAGGGTTGAGACTGAGGAAGAGAGGAGGTCAAGGAAGAAGAGAGAGATAGAAAAGCAAAGGCATGAAGAGAAGAATAGACAGCATCTGAAAGAATCACAGAATAAGGTTCTGCAGAAAACCCAAATGTTAACTTCTGGTACAAAGGGTCATGGTTCAATTAGCGCATCACATATGGCTGACAGAAGAACCACCCCTTTGTTAAGTGGCGAGAGGACAGAAAACCGGTTGAAGAAGCCGACAACATTTCTTTGCAAGTTAAAGTAAGACACTAATTCTGGATTTACCAAGTGATTGTTTGATCCTTAAATATTCCGATTATTCTTTTTCTATATTGGATTAGTTACCTGATATTATCTAGTATCAGCTCTGCTGGAGATTGGAGTTTTCAAGCATACTGGTTGGTCGAATGTAATGTTTAGTTTGGGATACTTCAGGAATGTTACATACCATTATATGCTTTGACTTTCCTTGTAATGAGACGATAAGTATCCCTTTAAGCATGCAACTATAATCTTGCCATTCACCCCCATAGCACATGAAATCTTGTTGCGATGCTTTGAGATCCTTTTTAGTTTGTGCTTTCTTCTAGTTCTGTTCAAATTTTTTCTTGTCGGTGTGGTTTCAGTTTGGGTCGTTGTAAGGGTGAACTTTACATGTGATGTCTGTTCCATAGGGTAGGTTGGTGATAAACTTAATGGACATCATTTATTCAAATGGTATGTGTATTTAGTTATTTACTGAATGACTTCTCTTCTATTATGTCGTGTCTTTGAAAATGTTCCTTTCTGTGTTAGGATTATTTGTGAAAAGACTATGGTATGCTATCATTTGGGACAAACAATTTGTTTTACATATTAAATATTGCTGAGCATTCTGTAATTTTTGTGTGTACTCTGCAGATTCAGAAATGAATTACCAGATCCGACAGCGCAACCAAAGCTTTTGACTTTAAGAAGAGACCCAGATCGGTTTGTGACTCTGCTTTTCATTGTGCTGGTCCTCTCACTTGTATTTATGATGATCAATTCAACTACAAATGCATCTTCTGACAAAACTAGAAAAAACTAAGCAAATCATGCTCTTTATATGTAGACAAAATGCCTTATCAAGAAATATTTAGACAAAATATTCCATCTAGAATGTGCACCTTTTTGTAAAGTTTGTCAGGGTTAAATGAGACTTCTTTGCCAAGCACTGCTCACAAGCCTTTTGTGTTTTTCCCCTTGGACATTTTTATCGTGGATTGCTGGTTTGCTACATATGCCTTATTTGGAATTGTGCTTTAACCATCACCTCTGGTTAGTCTGATCCAGAAGTAGTTAGGCTGTCGCTGTTGGTGTGAGAATGGGACATGGACACAGCTATATCCTCTCTCTCTTAAACCATTTTATCAAGCTGCCTAATTTGTTGATTTCAGATGTTGAAAAGCCTCTCTACCCTCCACAGGGTAGTGGTAAGGTTTGCATACACTTTACCCTCCCTAGACCCCACTTGTGGGATTTCACTGCGTATGTTGTTGTTGCACAGCATTGCCATGCTCACTATAAATCACACTAGGCATGAATTTTGCCTTGATTGGCCTTCAATATTTGAATAATAATACTGTTATCTACCTATTAACCAATCAACTATTGCTTTTATGGTTATTGCTACATTTCTCATGTTAGATGTTAGTCGTTGCAGTTATTTGATTTACATTGTTGAGCATCTAAAGTTTGAGTGCAAGGACTAACACTTATGGGGAACAAATGACCTTTTGTTTTCGTAGTTACTAACTTCATCTGCACTAGAGTAGGCAAGTGTTAAGCTCATCCTGTGGTTCTCTTCCCTTTCCATGTCCTTTCTTTTGGGAAGCAGCTCTTGTTCAAGGCAAGTGCAGGTCGTAGTTAATAGATTGAGAAGGCTTATCTGAGATTGCTTAAATATTGTGTATTCGTAAATCATGATTTCATTTCTGAGTCTTTCTTGCATTTGAATCTCCACTTATCCTTAGAGTAAGAGCTGTATTGGTTCTCCGTAAGCATTTTGATGTAGCATATGGAAGTTCTTTTGGAAGGATTTTGGCTATATGTGAACAATATATATTTATTATTGTACTAGAGAGACTGCTGGCAGAGAGTAGCTTGAAAGTGATGGTACTTGACATCTTTTCCACCTTTCTTCAGCACAAAACACTTCTTGTAGCTTTTGATACATGAAACTCCAGGTTGTCGTCAGAGCATTACTGTTGTCATATTTTCTAAAGAGCAATTCATTAAAATGTGCAGATTTACAAAATACTCCATTACATCATTGGAGAAAATGCACAAACCTCAGCTACATGTCGAACCAGATCTTGGAATTCCACTTGACCTTCTTGATCTCAGCGTATACAAGTATGTTACTCGCTCTCTCTCCTTTCCTTCAAGTAGCACATTTTAGTGGAAAAATTATGTAATGTTTTTACCTTGTTGCTGGCTTGCTTAGTCCTCCCAAGGGTGTAAAGATACCACTTGCTCCAGAAGATGAAGAGTTGTTGCGCGATGACAATCCTATAACCCCCATCAAGAAAGATGGCATAAAAAAGAAGGAAAGGCCAACTGACAAAGGTGTTTCTTGGCTGGTGAAAACACAATACATATCTCCTCTTAGCACGGAGTCAGCAAAACAGGTTCTTGCTAATGATAGCGTGTAAAGAATGTTTTTGAAGGAGTAGCAAATCGTTATTTAACTAATTGTTTATCCCATTTGCAGTCTCTTACTGAAAAGCAAGCTAAGGAATTGCGAGAAACAAAAGGTGGCCGCAACATCTTGGAGAATCTTAACAAGAGGTTACTTCTGCTTTCAGTGTCCATGCTATTCATGTCTAAGATAATGAGACAGTTGAGACCTGAATCTTGTATTTCTCGAACCCTGTTTTCAGAGATAGACAAATCCAGGAGATTGAGGCTTCTTTTGAGGCATGCAAGTCACGGCCCATTCATGCGAGCAATCGCAGATTGCAGCCTGTCAAAGTCCAGCCACTTTACCCCGACTTTGATCGGTAAGTCTTCCTCTCATTCGCCCTTCCCCCTTTTATGTTAAATATCTACTTGTTGAAGAGGAGGGATGTAAGAAGATAACATTTCATATAGTTTTTGCATTTTCCCTTATATTTTCTCGTCATCCAAAAGTATTTGGTATTGTCTTCTAATATGCATGCTCAAAGGGCTCAGACATTTCCTAGTTTCGTCTTTTATTGTTGATATATCATTTTGTGATAATTGCAGCTTTGAGTCTTTTTTTTCCTCCTTTTGATTGTCTGGACAAGGAAAAGTTTATCTCAATTATTAATGCCAAAAAGCTTCATTTTGTTTGGCTGTATTTTTTGAATTGAAAGAGGATTTCATGGTAAGTTTTGTTACTGTTGGTTCTGTCTTAAAGAGAGGGATCCTGAATATTAAATATAGTTAAAAAATCATATATCTATTATTAATTAACAATTAATGTTAAGAATGAACATTTTGTTTTCCTTTTTTTTTTGGTGTGCTCTCAAAAAATAAAAGGATTAGGTAGTTAGAAATTTTATACTCCCCCTATTCCTTTTATGTGGTACTCTTTTCCTTTTTTGTTCTGTCGAATATAATGACACCTATATTTAGAAACAATATAGCTTAAACTTCCATTTCACCTTTTTTTTTTTTTTTTGAGAATGGTAACTTGAGTATTAAAGGAAAAGGCACTAGGGTAGTGCCAAAACCATAACTACATAGAAAAAGGACAGCAGATCCAACTATGTATCCTAACAATTGCAGGGCACCTATCAGATCTACGAAGGATACTGCCTCCTCTACAAACTTTCTTTACACCAAAGATGAAAAAGAAGAAAGCACGTCATCTTAAAATTCTGTTAAGAACTAGTTCTTTCTTCAAAAATTCTTATTTTCTTTCTTTTCAAACTGTCCACCATCTAGAAGCAGGAACCAATCTCCATCCCCATTGCAATTACAACTTCTTAGCAGATCACTGGTATTGGAAGGCATGCACTATTGGAGGTCCACAATGATAAGAAAAAATTGCCACAGAAGACTAGTAACAGAATATTGAAGAAACAGATGGCTATTGGATTCTGTTTCTAAACCACAAAAAGGACATCCAGAAAACTTCCATTTCACCCTTAATGACATTTTTATAGTTATGTTTTAACTCACATGTTTCTGTCTTTCTTATAATCCATGTTCATTCAAACTCCACATAAAGGACGGAGGGAACATGTAGAATCTTGTCAATTAATAATGAGAAACTCGAAATCAAAAGGCATTCAAATCCTTTATCCATTTATTTTGGGTTGTTGATATATGTGATTTGGCACTTGCTATTTGTGGCACTCGTGTATCCTTCATTGTCTCTTGTTCTACTTTACTTTTTCTAAAATATATGGAAGGTACACAATTGATTCTAGTATACTTTTTAAATTTTTCTTGGAGTACCCAAGACAATCCCATTTGTATAGATGATTGGATGGGATTGTACAGGAGATAACCAGATTGCTATCTTTTCTTATGCCTCTCATATACTGGAATCATTTGCTCTCTTTCTACTCAATGAAATAATATTTGCTTGTCAAAAGAGAACAGAAGAAGTTTGATGTACTTTTCCATATGCAAAAGATTCTTGAAATAAATTAATAATTGCTTGCGACACTTTTTTCCCTTTTCTTTATATAAAACTCATGGAGTTATAGATCATGGCAATCTCTTGGTACTGGAGATAACATGAACAAATAATGTTATTTTGCCAGGTACAAGGACCCGTTTGTGCTTGCGAATTACGATAGTGCTCCAACTGCTGATTCAGAAACATACAACAAGTTGGATAAAGCTGTTCGTGATGCATGTGAATCACAGGTGATATTATTGATTAGATGCCTTTCTCCAAATTTGTAATGCTTTCTCCAGGTAAATAAGCTATAAGGGAAACACTTCTTCTGTCAATAGATGTCAAGGAGCAATTGCTAAGTTAAAGAAAGATTGGCAGAGTCAGACTTTTCATATGAAAACTAAAACCCCATATTCATCTTCTCCAAACTTACATATTGAATCATTTTGCAATCAGCTCCTTGTCCAACATCATTAACCAAAGTAAGAATGTTCAATCCAATTTTCAGTAGGGTTGAGGGCCTTTGCCAGAGTGTTGATATACAAATTCTTCTAGTCCCCGGACATAATTATTTGTCTGTCACTGGCATGGATCATCTTCTATTTACCCTCGGACCTCCATGATACTATGATGTTTGGATTATATCTTAATGAACATGAATTTTGATTTGCAATACACCTTGCAGGCCGTTATGAAAAGCTTTGTGGCTACAAGCTCAGATGCAGATAAACCTGACAAATTTCTGGCATATATGGTCCCTGCGCCGAATGAGGTGAAATTTCATAGTTTAATTGGAAGGTTGGTTCACGGGCATAAATCTTATTTAATGATATTATGTTGCTTTTCGTGGATTGTGACAGCTATCGAAGGATATGTATGATGAAAGTGAGGATATCTCATACTCTTGGGTTCGGGAGTATCACTGGGATGTATGTACCTTTTCTGAGTGCGGAAGTCAACCTAGCTACAATTTTGTACATTGATAAATTACTTAGTTGTGTTAATATTTCCCTCATGTGCCCATTGGCAGGTACGAGGTGATGATGCAGATGATCCTAATACGTATGTTGTGGCGTTTGGGGAAAGAGAGGCCCGTTACATGGTAAAACTGTGTTCTACTTGTAAAACTTAATGTGGTTTACCCCTGTAACTTGAAACTCACTGTGGATGTGATGTGATCCAGCCTCTTCCAACAAAGCTTGTTCTGAGAAAAAAGAGAGCTAGAGAGGGCAAATCAAATGAAGAAGTCGAGCATTTCCCAGTTCCCTCGAGAGTCACAGTAAGGAAGAGACCTACTGCAGCTGCCATTGAACTGAAAGAAGAAGGGGTAATGAAGCCTAGCCAGACTCGCATCATTCATTTTTTCCTGCATGGCCTTTTCTATTTGCAACTAAACTGATTATGACATTTTTGGATCCACATAGGGTTATACAACAGCTTTGAAGGGGAACGTTTCAAGTTCAAAGAGATCAAGAATCAGTCATGAAGATGATGTTGGTGAACAACATAACAATATGCATGATGATGATCAAGATCAATCTAGTGGTGGCGAGTACTATATGTCTGATTGATTCCTTCACATTCATTTAAGCTGATCAGATAATTTAACAGCAAGAGAGAAAAATTAAGGGTAGGTACATGAGAGAAGTTGCATAAATAATCAATGCTTTGTACCATATAGGAATTTTGTCCTTTGAAAAGATTTAACTTTCAAGTAATTTGCATATGCTGCTATGGTTGTCTGGGCTGACCATCATTCTTGTGTGGTCTCACTTACCCCGTACACAGATCTCGCATTAGGTTTGGCAATATGCTGTAATTCTCGGTATCAGATTTCCAAAATTGCTCATTCTGCACTTATGCGTGTTTGGAAACGGGCTAGGGGATGGATACTAGCTTAACATAAGGTCCGTTTGTGCTTTAAATTTATAGCAGGTCTGGCCAAATTAGCTGTAAGCCTTTGTTCTTCTTGCAAAATCTAACATCACAGGGAAGTACACATTGCACTTTATTCAAATAGTCCTCATTTGTCATGTGAGAGTATTTAGGCACAGAAAAAGCATTTATGAGTTTTCGTTTACCCGAAAGAATATAGTATTTTCTTCTTTTTCATGAACATATTTAAAAATTGCTAGTCTTTCTGAGGTGCCTGCAAGGTGTAGTATAAGCAAAAATTTTAGGTTTGATAAGTGCTGGGTTTGAATGATGAGATTTTACAACATTCAACTGTAAATCATGCAGAAATCACGTACTAAAATGTGGTGTCACAAGGATTTAGACTACTATAATCGAATCTTCCAAGCATTTTGTTGATGCAACTTAATTCTGAAAGACAAAAAGAGTAGCAGATGTATCCAGAGAGGATGATCGAATGACTACAATACGATGAATGGTAGCAGAACCATTTTTTGAGGCATTCACCACCCACAACGGTTCAAGCATTCACAAATGTCGGTACAATTTTCATTTACAGTTTGCTCCTCTGCATCCAACTGAGGGGAGGTGGGATGTCATTGTAGCATTATGGTTGATGCATCACCAGTTAATCGCTTTCACGGGGTTGAGGAACAAAACCACTACCCCTTCCGATGTTGGATCACTGATCGGGGATTATCCCATTGTCAAACAAGTATACTGTGATTGATTGGCTGAGTGGATGTTCCATTAGCAAGAACTTTGATAGAAGAGCAGCAGCCAAAGGACCCTGGGCTTTCAGACCACTTCCTCATATTGATATTGAAAGTCCATGTCTGACACCCCCTAGCCAACTTAAAATAGTAAACAAATAGAAAATAAGGACTCATTGCAGACCTATCAGTAAGCTACTATACAAGCAGAAGCAAGTGGGGTATACCATCTGCAAGGATGCAACATATGAACGTAGTAGCAAGCCTGCTATCCATGCAATCCTGTCAACATAAAAACAATCAGCATGGTCAGCAAAACTCTGAAAAGCGCGGTCAATAATTGGGTTGTTGAGGTGAAGAGGTAAGTGCGAATATCAGATCATTGATTAGGATGTTTACATTGCAAAGCTAGAAAATGTATAGAAGAAGCAGATCAGAAGTCATAACCATCCGAAGTAACGAATTTTTCCACATGCCATATTTATGCAATAATATGTGCCCAATAGGCCAATACTCTACATTGGTTAGTTGAGGTAAATATTGATGACACACATGATAAAGATATTACCCAACCAGGCCTGCAAGGAGGTGCGATGCGTGCTTTTACAAGTGAATACTCCTTGATGCAATTGAAGCCCTAAGAATTAACAAAAAAAAATAAAAAATATTAAGGTTTCAACTTCTTAATGTGTACATAATTCATGTAAAGAAATGATAGATATATAATCTCTTACCAAGCTAGCCGACATTTGACTGCCTCTAGACGAACAACCCTCTTTGGATCATCAAGAGCTTTGGTTATAGCTTGCAACACCTAAATATGAAAAGACACATTGTGAAAATACAGGCTTCAAGAAAAAGATGAGAGGAATCTTTCGTACTCCTGATAAGTAAGCGGTGGCATCCTTCTAGTAGATACACATGCCACTTCCAAAAAAAGTTTGAAGATTATCAACAAATCCATACTTGCTCATGCTAGGTCCATTTGTTATTACAACCTTACAAGAGAGGAATTCATGAATATCATGTATGCACATATTATACATTTATACGGACATGAAAGAACTCAGGTTCTCAGGATGCAAACTAGGACCACCGATATCTTACAACATGTTCATGAAGGGACAAGCAGATGCAGAACACAGCACCTCGTTGAAGGCAAGGATGCTAACTAAAACAGACAAGTAACTTGAGCCATGTAAGCTTGGGTAGGGATGGCAAAGAGGCAGGGGATGGGGCGGGACGGTAAATTTTCACTCAAGTCGGTCCATTAAAATCATGTGGCTGAGCTTTTTACATATGTAGAAAATTCGAGGAACAGTGAGAGACTTAGCACAAGTTATTGCATTCATTGTTAGGCCTTCAATTATTGTTTCAGGACCAACCTGATAAAATGACATACAATCAAATTGTGATTGCATCTTTCACACTACAAAACACCAACCTGTGTCCTCATGGGATATATCCTCGCATGCGGCAGCTCCGACATGGCACCAAGGCACTGGATTGCAGTCTCTCGAATCACCTGCTAATTTTAAGAAATGTCAAAATTAAGAAACGCAGTTGAAGAACCAAATTCTACTAAGAAAATGGTGATTAATTGCAAGGAGCTCTTCCCAGTTCCTACCACCTATCCCGGCTTGTCCCTAGAGACATAAAGCAAAGACCAAGAAAAATGGAATTTAGGGATGGAAAGGGTACAAGACACCAGATCATACAAGTATTTGTCAAAAAGGAAGAAAAGAAGAACCAATCAAGAGAGTACACTTATGATCATTCCCACAAGCTTTATGTCATTACAAGCGCTAGCCATAGTTATGACACATAGCCTCACATGTAAACTGAAAAGACCTTCAGAAGAACTTTTTATTAGATTTGGCAGGAATTTTAACGACTCCAGGGAGTTGGGGTGAAAGACTTTTATGGAGATTCGGTATAAACAATCAGGCCCCATGGAAAAAGGTAATTGCGAAAAACATAGGATTCCAGAAGAAAGCTGCAGGTCACAAAACATCACTCCGTTTTTTATGGAAGTTTGGGAAAAATTTGGTGGCAAGTACGACAGTTTTTTCTTGACACTAGTAGTATGCATAGAGATACACATTTCTGCACATCTACAGAATTTCTCGCCAGATGTAGATGACAGTTGACAACGACGACGCCTCAATCGCAAACAAGTTGGCATCGGCTATATGAATCCTAATTGACCGTGTTTCTTCATTTAGATTCAGCCAACATTATATTATCCAAAATAAGTACTAAAATTCTCTAGACCTATTGGCATAAGAATCTATGATAGGGCTAAAACTCCTAGAAAGCATAGGACCTACAGTAAACATACTGACAACAACATACCCAGTGCAATCACACAAAGTAATGTGATCGACGAGCACTCTTCCGCTGAACCTTTAGATTACGGAGAACAAGTCAAAGAGGGATAGAGGTTTGCTCTATTAGCAATCACGTGTGTTGTGTGCAAAGAAAAGAAATATGAGAAAATCTTTTGCAGGGAAAAAAAGTAATTTTAGACATATGGGCAACCTCTTGTTCCTAGTTTCTGTTTGGAGCACACATGAGGTCTCAATTTGAATAAAAGAGTATTTTTCTTATAGAATCAAATTACTTTGTAAGCTCTCTACTTATTAGTGTAACACTTGTATTTGAGAGAGCTATTTATCCTCCCATATCCAGTATAATTATTTAACTTAACAAAAAAAAAGTTACGTGCCATGAGACGAAGTCTAGTTTCTCTTATCATGGATTTTATGCAACTTCCTTTTCCTGTTATTTCTTTTCTTGAGGAGGTGGGGGAGGGAAGGGGCATCCAAGAATCCTAAATGAAAAGAAACTTTTACCATCATATAAGGATAGGAAGTGAGCTCAATAAGTCTCCGGATAACCATGGGAGCATTTTCTATGATAGTTTCTTGTCCTGCAACAACGAAAGAATGGATGACAGAACCATCGAATGCCAAATTTAACATTAAAGCGTGAAAACCATAACCTGATTAACGTTGTTGGTATAAAGTAACAATCTTATTAATATGTTTCAAACCACACATATAGAAGTAGTACACCAAACAGTAGAAAATCTACAGAAAGATATGGTTTTTGACAAAAGAGATCCAATCTTCTATATATAAATGAACCTAACGGCTGCACCAAAAAAATAAGAGATACAATACAATTCCTCAATTGTACAGGTTCAACTATACACTTTCAAAAACTCTCCAATTTCGCTACTTAAGATAGTCCTAAGAAGGTTATCAAGCAAATAAAAGCTCCCTATACAGTAAATATACAAATCCGTAGCTGTCAAATAAGCACATTGTTTGCACATGCTACAGCAATGAACTTTTCAGAACTAAAAGAAATTCTCAGAGAAATGAGCAAACACTCTTACCATTTTTATCCGTTAATATTCCAGAGAGAACTATCAAGACACTGTAAATTATCTCCTTATGAGAGATATCCTTACTCAATATAAGAAAACAATCCATAAGTACAGGAAGGACCTGTAAACAAGAAAGAATATCATAAGCAATCAACCTCAGGCCTGACCATCAACAATATGAGAAATAACTAGTTGTGTCATTGCGTTGCTCGCTCACCTTTTTGGCATCACCAACAACAGCAACAAGAGGAGTTTCAGATACCAGGTGTGCAAAAGCTTGATAGAGAAAACACCTGCAATCGCGGTACGATTTAACATAAAAACGAGCATGTGAAACAAGCAAGCCAACTTAATATTAGCTCAGATCTACAGCAGTCCGGTTCAACTCATTACACTGAGCTCTTTTAAGACATAACTCCTATTCAATCATTAATCAGGGAAAACGATGTAGCTAGTGAAAGTTCTAACAAAAAATTATCCTGTATAATTTATGGAAGGACCTAAACTTTGGAAACTAAATTCTGGGAATTCATGTTTGCACTGCTATGGATATGTTCAACATTCAAAAAGGCTTAGCATACTTTGAAAATCCAAACTAAACAACCCATATACGAGTAGAACAAGAGTATATAGGTAAACAAAATGGGACATGACGAGCAAGCTTGGTATTTTCATTCTGCTTCTTTTTTTCTTTTCAGCTGAGCATTCTGCATTTGACAACCTGCTGCAGAACTTAGCTTTTAACTTAGTACACTAATTTGTAGAAGATAGTAGGTGGTCTTCAGTACAATTAAAGAGAATCGTATTAAGATTACCAAAAAAGAATGTGTTTAAACAAATCAATAGAAATCAATCAAGGAACTTTTTACCAAGACAACAAAAGATTCTTAACGTCTCTTGGCATTCTTAGGCTTTCTGAATGTTTCATCATCAAACCAAGAACCAGCAGATTATAGTTTCTACCATAACCAGATGGAAAATGAGTGTGCGAAGCTCCACATATATAAACAAAAGAAAATTTCTCAACTATATTGATATGTACCTTGAAGTGGATGAATCACATTTTGCTATTGCAGATAAGAACATAGGCATCATTATGTTGAAAAATCGTTGTTTATAGAGCGGGCGGACAATTGCATGGTAATTTCTGTTCAAACAAGCATCAGAATCACTCATAAGAATATGAAATGCATCAGCAGCTGATTTTCTGAGAGAAAACACTTTGAGCTCTGCGGGATCTTTCATTTGATCATTGAAAGGTAGCAAATTTCCCTGATCTTCATTTGAAACTAAGCAACTCAAGAAAGTCATAGTCACATCTTTTAGCTTCTCATGGCCCCGCATAAGCAGACCTTTCCCTATCCATGCTAATCCAATAACAGCATGACTATTCAGACTACTTAGTCTCAGGTTACTCATAGCAACTGCACCGCCATCATTGCCCTCTTTTCCAATACTAATGTTGCGCCACAATACATTCTTGAATAGCATATCAATAAGTTCTTTGAGACTGCAGTCTTCTGATATATTCAGAGGAAGTTTGTTAACCAAAGAACCCAGGGCCTGAGCTGAGGGAATATGGCCTTCAAGGAGAGTCATCGCCAACAACTGTAATAAGAGTCTTATATTTGGTATCTTAGTTTGAGGACGCAATGCAATTACAACTGACGCGAAGAGTGAAATAATCCATTCGTCTCGACATGACAAACCCTCAGAAGTCTGACCAAGTTGAGTTTTCTTGTTAAAGAGATCGGTTCCTAGAATCAGATCGTTTGAAAAGAAAAAAGAGCTTGTTTCCATCACATCCATAGCTTTCTGAAGAACCTTTTCCTGGCTTTCCACTGAACAACATGTTATAGCTTGCTTCATTGCAGCCATTGTTGCACCCAGAAGTTCCTAAGGAAAATTATAGTATGTTTTAAAGCACATTTTCTCATCAAGCTTAAGGGGAAATCAGATGACAGCCAAATATTTCTTGACATAGAACAAAACACCTGAAGAACAGCACGAAAATATGTTATGCTTACCTTTCCCTCTGCTTCTAGACTCAAAGATGTGTTATGTTCCATTTTAGTGAAAATATTAACCGCAAAACTCAAAGAGACTTCATCTGCACCTCCATTGCCATGGAACCTAAGAGGCAACCGAAAAATACAGGTCAGACCTTTGCTCAAGAACATTGCAAAACCCAGAAATATTAAGTTCAACTGTTAGACAAAAATTCCGATTATCTGTCGACTTACTTACATGTAGGCTGACTACACCTGCCAAATGGATCAAATAGCAGATACTTTTGTTAAGGTATGAGACTTGCTCAACCATTTACGGGGTACAGGAAACTGTGGCTACAGAAATGAAGGCAAGAAAAGAACAACTAAACACTGTGTACTTTTCACACTTCCTTTTGTTCTTCTTTCTTAACCCATTTTTAAGAAATATTTTTGTTTCTGGGGGCATAAGTGGAAAAACAAGCTAGTGAACCAATGTGAAACTGGGTTGCATCAAATATGGCACATAAGAAAAATCAACAGAGAGCATTGGCCAGCCAGATGAGGTTGAGGATGCATCATAATTGAGAATGCAATAAGGAGAAATAGCTTGAACAAAAATGGAATAGAATGGAAAGCTAATAAAAGTGAGATTGTAGTGACTGAGTTCGTACCATGGAAGTACCTTATTGGAATAACATTCCAAAAGCCCAGCTGTCAATCCAGCTAACCGCCGATCTCCATGGACCTGCAACAAGAAAAACCTGTTCTGTTAATATAAGGTCAAGATGTTAGTGAAAGGAAACAGAGAGTTGAAAGGGGGGATGCGCTCAATAGTGAGTTTTCAATTTCTAATTTAGTCATTTGCAGCAGGAATTCATGGGAGCATACACCTACATGTACATGCCAGAAAGAGAGGAAAGTGTTCTATCACTAGTTAGTCAGTTGCAGCAGGATTTCATGGAAACATACACCTAGATATATACTAAACAAGCCAGAGCATTGAAGTAGCACGCACATGACTGGAAGAAGCACACTAGCGAACTTGACCTAAGAATGACAAAAAGGAAGCACATGACATTTCCTGTAACAGGAGGGTTTACAGTGCCCCAAAATTAGACAGACGATGCATGTGGTAAGTTAGTAACAGCCTCGAGGTTTCAATTAGTACACGTACAAGAATCTCAGATAAGTTGGCTGATATAGTCTTCTCCAATTCGCTTACA
This sequence comes from Solanum sitiens, assembly GCA_016801875.1. Taxonomy (NCBI): domain Eukaryota; kingdom Viridiplantae; phylum Streptophyta; class Magnoliopsida; order Solanales; family Solanaceae; genus Solanum; species Solanum sitiens. The sequence goes on along the minus strand of JABWTJ010000002.1, from coordinate 5,371,987 downwards.
ACACTATGCATGAAACTCTTCCCGGTCAATCCGATATCAAAAAGGGCCTCCAGTTTGAGCGATTGGGGCATATTTAAGCCATCAGAAGAAATTAGAGAAACTATCTTTTGCTTGACAATACTGTTAAAGCTGGCTGCCTTCTCGTCCTCGTGATACTTATTGACAAACAAGCTAATCTCCACTAATGCTTTCAGTGCTGCCTTCCATAGAAACTTCTTGTTGAATTCAGATTCAATAATTGACGTCAAAGTCAGCAAGATATTCTCATACATGAGCTTTGAGACAGAAATAAAGCTTCCAGGAAATGTACCCAACATCTCCAAACCTTTAACTACAAATTGAGCACAAATACAGTCAAAACAATTAACTTACACTTAGCAGAACACAATAAGCATAGAAGCAACGCACATTAACTACGAGCTTAAGTTCAATTGATCATAAGACAAAGTGTGGGCACATCCCTAAAAGAGGACGGAAAACTAAAATAAGTTTTGCGCTCTCCTTACAAGGCGGAAGAACTAAAAGCATCAGATTGCATCACTACCCAAAGGTCTATTTTGATATTGCAACAGTGAAAAAAGAGAATTTAACTTATGTACCAGGTGATTATCGTCTCTTTCCCTACTCCGTTATCATTTTTTAACAGGTAAAATCCCTACATTACTAAGGGATTCATGTGCAACAACTAGAGAAACACATCTGATAAGGCCCACTTTTTTATAAGTAAAATGATATGTTGGTGCTGACAGCATTAAATAGATGCACTAATGTTACAGATACAAGGAACATTGAGTTTCTATCAGGAGGAGTGCCCACTTTGTCTACATATTTCAATTAATACCAACAATATAAAATTTGTATGCATCTAGTTTCTTTATAAACCAAGAAATCCCCAAGTGCTAGTGAAGCACAGTTCGGAGCTCGGTGGATTATGGGTCTGCCTCTCTGCCCTTCTCCACTCTAATACTAGGCATTTGTCTGCAACAGGTTTGAACCAACGCGCCTAATCCACATATCACTCGATTGCGTTCTTACCATCAGAACAAAGCCCTCAACACGTGCTTGTCTACTTGAACTATTAATAGCTCATAACCAGCCATCAAAGCATCTTATTTGCTCCATTTTTAGAAGGAAGGGCAAATGGGAGAACAAAGAGTGGACTAACAGAAAAATTGACAAGACAAGGAACACTATTTTACACATATGACTTAGAGTAAAGAAGAAAACAGCTCAGTTCCAGAACAAATTCATTTGTCAAAGAGAAGTACTTACCTGCTGCGTACACATAAGCATTCCAAGTGCTTTCAACACAACTTGCTCGAATGAGACAAAAGAAAACATTACATAATGATGTGCAGAAACTATGAAGTATCTGGCACCAAGAGTCACGTGCTAGATCATGAGCTGAAGCGACTTCATCAGAGCTGACTACCAGCTGTCTGCATGCAGCAAGGAGTTCAACACATAGATACAGGGCTCCAAAGTTAAAGTTTGCATCCAAAGCTGAATGAACAATTCCATGGGAATTTTCAACCGAGAGCCTTAAAGCATCCACCAACCGAGGAAAGAAACTTTCAAAAATTTTATTACAGGAAGATGCAGAAGCTTTAATGCAAACAGAAAGAACATGCCCAACTGCATGTAATCTCTGTTTGTATTGGGTAGAAAGACTATTAAAATCGTCGAACTGGGAAAAGGAGTTCAGAAATGTGCTTATGTCCCCATCACCCAGAATCAAACTCAAGAATGAAGCATTATGCTGCCGAACAAGCACCTGAAGAAGTTCAAGGGCCTGTGTCATAATTTCACTCTCATGAAAACCTAATCCATCTATTGGATCGGAATCCTCTGACAAAGTGGACTGTGGACTAGTAAATAGTGCATCTTTTAATGCAGACCAAAGGGATATTGTGTACTTTTCCATCCTATCTCCTCCATATTTCAATGTGCAGAAGCTAAGGTACTTCAAAGATTCCACCTATTGCACAAGAATCCATGAAAATATTAAAAAATTAAGACATTATAAACCCAACACTAATAATATAGAACAAACTGCAATAGTTAGAACTTGGAACTAACCTTTGCTGACGGCAGAGAAGAAGATAGTTTGTCAAGAAGTAATGGAATGACTGAGGGTTCAAAAAGTGGTGTCGAAGCAAATGCCAGCTAGAAAACAGCAAAATGACATTAGAATCTAATTAAAAACCAATAACTTGGTAAAATAACTGGAACGAAAAAGTTCCAATAAAGTATCTAATATTACTAATTGAATATATTCACCATATGAAAAACGAAAAGACAACAATTAAATGAGTATGAGAATAGCATGTTATTTTATCATTTTCTAGACAAACACACTAGATCAAATTATGGCACTACATGATTAATTTCATAATTTAACATTTCCTATGTATGGGAATACGCCCTTCAGTTTAACATTTGGAAAGCTTATACCACTCATTCGATTTCAAGAACCTCACACATACTAAGAATTGGTCCAAATTGCTGTTGTATTAGTAAGAAGCAGCATAACTTAACATCAATGAAGTCTCTGTGCCAATAAAGAGCAAAGTAACAAAAGCAAGAGACAATAAGTCCAGGATGCTAGAACAAGTTTTCCAAAAAAAAGAGTTCTAATGTAAAAGACAATCAGATCATCCATATTTATGGGATTTTATCACATTGCTAAAAAATTGGCATACCATTAGGGCCCTTGAGAGTTCCTCCCTCTTCATATCAACATCATCACTCTTAGGCTGGATATTCAGAATAAGACAAATGAAAATGTGAAGTGCAGAAAAGGTTGGTGGGAGAGAGAACAATAACACCGCGGTTATATTTAAAAATGCAGAGAGAGATGGGCATTATAATTCAATAATCTCACATGGGTGAAATGGATAGGAAAGTAACATTCCAAAATCTCGAACAAATCTCCTGCAAAATTCTCCAATGGACCAGAAGTTTCGGGAAATAATTGCGCCAGCAGTTCAACTATATGAAATATGAGCATCAAGCACTGTGGATCCTTTTCACCATCAATAGCTTCACAGATTCCATAAACGAGATCATCACCCTATGTGGTCACAATCCAAAGATTAATATTAAACATGTAAAGGACCCTAAAGCAAACAAATACATAGGAGGAAGGGAGTAATAGGCTGTAAAGCAGAAACTATATATCATACTCAAAATGACAACAGAATGGGATGTCGAGGGACTGCTATATAAGTTTGGTAGCATATTAGCATCACATATCTACAGGACTGCATGTTTCTCAGGTGAAGAAGATCTGCAATCCCTTCAAACTATACTGTTATAAGGCCCCTTAGCCTAATCATGAATTCAAGAAATTGTATCTAAAAGGGTAACTGAAAATTGAAGCAGCTAGAGCTAGAATCAAAGATGTATGGTTCACCGGGTAAGGTAACTTTATTCACCAAGGCTTAGGCAAAGGGGAGAATGTTATAACTTACTTTTGTTTCTTTAGTGTTTTGGTGTAAAGAAACACACCAACTTGTCTTGGTGCAGCTCCTTGGGAGGCTTAATTATTGTTACAAGTTACATCTAAAGAGAATATCATCTTGGAACAGTATTAATGAACCCGTTTGCTTTAATAACAAAACAAAAAAAAAGGTACGCAGAGAGCTAATAGTTCAAAATTAGATTGTTTTGTTGCTTACCCAGAATTAGTAAGATAGTACCAAAATCATGCTGCACTTACCACAAAAATCAAATATAATTAACAGAAAAGGATTAAAAGTTACCAGTGAAAAAAGTGCATCCCGATAGCGATCTAATAGGCATTCCAATATTTGAAAGCAAAGCTGCAAGGATTAGATAGTAAATTCACCTAGCTGAAGATACTTCCAACAGGCGTAGAAAGAACAGTTTATTTATCTGTGACTCTGTGTACAATCACTAATTCACTATACCTTCCTGTCTTGCTGCCCCAAGGACTGCACCTGCAGGGTTTTGAGATAAGACTCTGCAACAGCCTTTGCTTGACTCCTACTGATCATACCAATACCAGTTTTCCTCCTTAGTAGAGCCAAACAACCGACAAGGGCACCATGCAACGCTTTCCAATCTGCCTGTACAAGTACAATGTCATCTATTCAGATAACTCAGATGATAACCAATTAAAATAACAGATATACAAAAAGGTAAAGATATATGGTGTGCACAGCGGTTGAATTATTTCCAAATTTCTGAAGTAATATAACGATACAACATATTCCTATTAGAAGCTTAGGAGTGCGCTCTGTAGTTGAGCTTTAAGATTTTTTAAAATCAAACCCATTTCATAAGATTAAGCCTTAAGATTTTAGTTCACAATAAGAGAAACTTTTTCATCATAAGTTTCTACTCTGAGAACAGTAGTTCACCAGTAATGAACTAACTTGGTACAGATACAAGGCACAAACTAAAGAACATGCAGATAAAGACACTAGCTTGTATCTTGTTTTCATCATGTTGTCTTTGTAAGGCAAACTCCTAATCCTAAGATGGTTGCTCACCAGCCGCTCTGTGAAGAATTCTATCAAGCTGCTTATTGCAGTATCACCCAACGGCTTCGACATTAGTCGCATCAACAGCTCTCCAAGTAAGAGGATACCTGGAAGATCAAAGGTTATGTAGCTTAGAGAAATATAGGAATAGAAGGAAGGATAAAATGTAAATTACAGAGAAAAAAGTAGTATTATCGGAAGAAAAAAGCAAGAATGTGTATAGATCGAATGTAGCTTTCAACATAAAGCGGAAATAAGCAAGAGGTTTTATTGCAAGGGCACAAACAAAAGAATAAAAAACACAAAAGAAATTCAAGAGTAACAACTTTAAACAGAAACAACAATCATGGGGACAATAAATTGAGAAAATTTATAACAAAGTTAAATAGTTGGTGTTCAGTACTTCTACTTCTCTTCAAAACAAACCCTGTGGGTGATAGACAAAAACCTTCATGCCACTAAGCAAGACAAACCCGTCATCTTGTTTTGCACCTTAGTAATAAGGTTTAAACACACCTCAAGCAAGCCACTGACAAGTGACAACAGGGAGAAAAATTTCCTTGGACATGCAAAATTACTCACATTATTGCCACTACTAATCATGACATATTTACATACACAATGTTTCTGGAAACTAACAATGAATATTTACTACGGCTCAAGGGAATAGCCAAGCGACATCTCCGAAAATTTTCAAAAACTTGAGTACCATAATTACCCAAACACAAATTTGTTACATCAACACATAATGTTTGTCTAATTAAATCCACATTTCGCTAAACACTGATTTCAGATTTTTAACAGAAGATAACAAATCAATAGGACAATGCACAATAAGTTCCCGACAGATTTATCGGTTTTCTCAGCATCTCACATTCTCTGGACTATGTATACTCTTATGGAGAGGGCAAGTACATCTTCCCTCAATTGCTCTTTCTAATAAAATTTCTCTAAATATCAAAAATAATATATGGACACAGCACTCTTAAAAATCCCTATCCAAACACTGGAAGCAAAAACGGAATGTGAAGATAAACAACTAGTCTACTTTTAAAATCCTCAAACGGGGTCACTTCAACCTTGTCCTGGACAACTTCATTCTTAGTCCTGTCCAACTCTAGTAATAATTGATTGGAAGAGAGTAGAATTACAGACAAAAATCCTAAATTACTCGAATCAATCCCAATCCCATACCAAAATACCAACAATTGCACTGTGAATTGGGGATGAATTGCCTCGTCTTGCTTCCGAAAATTATTTCAATCATCAAAATTAATACCAATAACCAAAATATGAAAGAAAAAAATAAAGGGTACCTCTTGAACGAATGATATTATCTGTAGTGGTCAAATACATCTCCATCTCCCTAACCTATATGTATCCACCCAAAAATTTAGCTTCAGAAAACAAATAAAATAGACAAATTGCATAAAAAAAACAAATCTTTACTGATCACCCACCAAGGTTTCTAAACTTAACAAGTCATTCTTCAGAAGAAGATCAATCGCATCAATACTTGCCGCCTGAAAACACGAAATCAAGAAGTGAAATTAGATACTTGTAAACCTTTCTTGAATTCTTGAAATTGTATGAAAGAATAAGAGGAGAACATACCTGCTGTGCCTCGGAGCTTGAAGAGCTAACGTAAGACTCAATGTGAATGAGATAGTGAATTGTCGGAGTGCCACCCATAACAGACAGTAGAGTGACGGACGACAAAGAGGATTTTTGTAAGGAGAAGAGGTAATCGGAGGGTTTAAGGTAGAGCGAGGGTTTTTCAAGTTTTGAGTAAATAGACTTTTTATATATACCGTATAAAGTACGCGGGCAGTAAACGTGTTTCTTTTAAATTAAATTGGGAACAATAAACTGTTTTCACTCATAATATGATTTATAAAGTCAATATTTTGGACTCAAAGTATTTTATTTGATAGGATATTGAAATAGTTATTTGAGATGAATTTACTTTTATAAGATATATTTATTGATAAGTACTTAAGATATGATTATGGTTAATGAAAAGTTTAATATTTGCTTGAGAAATAATATTCTGACACATATTTTCTTGAAGTTTGACATAATATAATTTGATAATACTTAAATGCTCTGTTCGATTCTGAAAATACTTTTCTACAAATACATATTGTTCATATGAAAAAGTATAAATCAAGAGTAGACCTCGATGGATCATAGCTACCGGAGGTTCGTTAGATTCAGTGGACCTTATAATTATAGATTATTAATATAGCCCTTGCTAAATGGAAGGTAATACTAGCATACCGTTATTGATATCCCTCAAGTAGGAATCTACCGCTATGAATATTCGACTTCTTTATGAGGAGTTCATTGTTAATATTTGTTATCAGTTACAGTATTTATTAAAGAAGAAAAGTCACACTTATTACATGATTCAAACTTGAACACCTCTCAAATATAAGATTTATTATGAAAGTGTTTCTTTGAGTTTTTTTTTTCTAAATGTTCATATTGAATTTTGCTTATATGAGGCAAATAAGATTGAATATTGTTATCATTCTTGAAAGGGCATTTATTTCATTATTTGATTATTGTACTAGCATGTTTTCTGACTTGTCCTTCATTAAAAAATGATTGTGGTTAAGTGTTATTACTCAATGAGCTAGCGTCTCACTCCTCGTTAAATATTTGTACAGAGAACTCAGGTAGCGTTGGCGATGATTTCATTAATTAGAGAGTATGGATTGATTAGTGATCCTCGCATTGCTTCGCATGACAAGATATATCGAATTGCTATGGTTTATTTTGTTCTTTTAAAACTCTTAGAGTTACTTCATTTCCCAGTCCTTTTATTAGAGTTCTAATTATTCATTCATATTATAGTCAAGAAACTAGTTTTAAATTTCTTTTCATATTTGGAGAAGAATTGATATTATTACATGGCGATTGAATTGTTGATGGATATTGTGTCCAAGGTTTAAGATGTTATTGTATTATTAATTTTTAAGGCAGAGAATAATTGAATAGGCCCAAAAACAGAGAATTTTTTTTCGATCTTCTGTAGATTTATGTTAAGACTTGCTTAGAGATTCTTTCCGATTAGCGCGGTCTCACATACTTAAATTGGATGGGGATAAAAGTGAAGCTTTTATTGTAAGTAAAACTGATAAATAAGTTTCATCCCAAAAAAAAGAAGACAAAATGGACTTTTAAAAAAGGCTTATGAACTCGACACGTTTTGGGGTGTTGAAATAACTACAATCATATATAGTCCTTGTTACAATAAATTGTCATGTAACTAAATCATGCAACTACAATCAATATTTTTACAAAGTTTAGAAATCTTCAAATGATAGTATAATAAGAAAAAATATGTTGACAAAAGAGGAGTTCACCAAGTAAATAATTGAAATGATGAAGGAAATAACTACGAAAGTAAGAAAGAAAATCAAAAACATAATGCATGAAGTGTTGCAGGGAGATACATTCTCTTTGATATTCCCTTCAACACTTTATACAATGTGCTCGTGATTTCCTTCATCACCTTACGCAGTTATTTTTTCATCGCTTCAATCTATGGTAAACTTTTCTTTCGTCACTATAATTTTTTATTAAAAACTAAAGTTGGAAGATCCCTAAATTTTGTAGAAGCACTGATTGTAATTTCATTATTTGAAAACACCACAAATTCATTGAGGTATGAACTATAGATGAGTATAGTCATTTCAATACCATAAAATGTGCAATTTATAAGTCTTTTTTCAAGAACTCTTTCTATCCTTTCATGTATGAGACTTTCTTGTGAGTTTTACTTTCAACGAAAGCATACTTCACTTTTTTTTCTATTTTTAACAAAAGTGAAAGATAAATGAGTTTGTTTGGGAGGGGATCAAATAATTATGTTTATGTTGTGTGTTTCTTTGCCTAAGATTGACTCCTATTTATAGGAAAATTTAATTTTATAAATTTTTAAATAGTTAGAATTAAAGCATACTAAGTTGTCTGTAGTAGCTATTATGGTATGTGACTAAATGTGGGCGTATTTGATACCAAGTTGCATATTATCATCTTGAAATATATGCCGTTTATGATTTTGATCTTGTCCTGTCAGATTTTTTGAGTCAAACTTTACTTTTCTAATTATGATTTTTTAGTCAAATTTTTTTTTTCTGACTAGATTTTTTTAGTCAAACTTTTCTTGGTCCGACTAGATATTTTGAGTCAAACTTTTTTTGTTTTGACTAGATTTTTTTAATAAACTTTTCTTGTTTTAACTAGATTTTTTTTAGTCAAACTTTTTTTTGTTCTGACTAGATTTTTCGAGTCAAACTTTTTAGTTCTGACTAGATTTTTTGAGTCAATATAAATGATTTAGAGATTTGATTTGAGTAAGAAGTATCTACAAAAAAAGGGAAAATACATAAAATCCCCCTCGAACTTGTCTCCAAAACTCACTTTAGCATCATAACTTTACGGATGTTTAAATACCCCCTTAAACAACTTACAAGTGAATTAAAAATCACCTTAAAGGCTGACGTGGCAAATATAAAATTTCTAAGCGCGTATATAGCATAAAATGAAAAGGAAAGATAAGTGGGTCCCACTTTGTCTTCTTTCAGCAACCTGTACCATCTCTGCTTTCCTCTCAAATGTTTTACCATCCATTTGTTTCCAGTTTTCATCGCCAGACTTCACCCAACCCCTATGTTCCTCACTCATTATCGTTAAAAGCTATTGAGAGAGATCAGCCGCTGTGAGACCACCAAATATTGCTAAGAAATTTCACCAAACTATGGACAAAGCCATACCCTTTTCTAGCTTTCTTCCATTCTTCTCTTTTCTTTTTATTTGCTATCACTTTTTTTTGCTTTTCCGGTGACTTGTCATCAGATCTGTCGGTTTTGAGCCTAATATAACAATAATAACTCCGGAGATCGGCATTGAAGCAGTTGTTGGTTGTCATTAGAGCAAGCATGGTTGTTAAGATTTAACTTTCAAAAACTTGCAAATAAAAATATGGAAAAATGGTAAGTTAACAACAAAAAATGAAATTGAAAATAAAATTTGCCAAGAGTATGAGCAAAAGTAGCACCAACAAACCCAGCTCTAACAATGATTATAATTTTGTTAATATTGTCGTTACAGCACTAGTCGGTGTATAGCCATTTCACCATTTCACACAGTGTTCGTTAAATTATTAAAAACTATGTTGTGGATGTTGAATTTTTGCGAAGGGTAACAATTACTTTTGTATTGTATTGTGTTGATTATTGAGATAATGAAGAATATGGAACAATGAAGAAGATGAAGTGAACAGTGAATATGAGAACAAAAAAAGATATGGAAAAGAAAAAAGAAATGAAATGAAATTTGTTCATAATCAGATGTGTTATATACATGTCATTGAGGTGGCGCTTATGTGGCGCGAGTGTACATCACCTTCCAAGTATGAAACTGGTATTGTATGTGTAAGGTGATATTTAATTCATTTGTAAGTTGTTTAAGGGGGTATTTAAACATCCGTAAAGTTATGATGCTAAAGTGAGTTTTGGAGACAAGTTCGAGGGGGATTTTATGTATTTTCCCACAAAAAAATGGCCATCTACTTATATTAAAATATAGATAGTTAATCATTTTATTCTTTATTATTATTTTTCATTATTGAATCGTCACAACTAACTGTAATTTGACAATTTATATGTGTCATACTCTTAGCCTACACTCTGAATGTGATCGACACTCGAGAATCATTACTGTCCTTAAGCGAGCACTTGGCCTGACTCAATACTCAGCGGAAGACTTACTCGACATTTAAAGAACTTTTAAAAGTAAAACTTTAAACTTAATGTATCAAAATAATAAACTCAGAAATGTATAAGATTATTCAACTGGCCAAAAGAAGGCAACTTGAGTCTCAAACATCAACAACTTAAATGAAAAGGACTCATGAACTACTATTGTTTATCTATTTACGAAGCCTCTAGTACTGTGATAAATGTCGAGACAAGACCCCGATCAACCTAACAAAACTGAAATAAATAAAAGTAAATGAGGGACCCTCCGGAAGCAAGGGGGCTCACCAAAGCTAATTCAAATTGTTATGGTATCCATGAAGTATTAGTTGATGACCTTGATATCATGTGTCTGCATCATGAAACGATGCAGGCCAAACGGCCTCAGTAAACTGAATGTACGAGCATGTAAGGGGAATACTAAACATAACATATAAGTTTGAACTTGGAAAGAAGGAAACAACTCACCTCAACTCTACTCAACTCAATACAGTATAAAACAACAATAAAGACGCAGTTTATATAAAGCATTTAAAACAGAGAATAAGAACTAAATGTATTTTAAAATACAATAATAACTCAGTTTGTATGTAAAGATACAGAATAACTCAATTTGGGAGATTTTCTAACCAACAACCATCACTATGAGCTATGTGATGATAGATCGTCTCGCCCATATTGTCAAAATTTTCCTATACCTTGTCGGGGAATAACTCTTCAACTAAGTGGATCTACTAAGCTATGCTTAAATCATCTAAAAAGTGTGGTCATTTCTACCTACGTTGGCTATATGATTTATGAGGACCTTGAGTTATCTGAACTCGTCTCCATATCGGTGCTCAATACTACTCTCAAAATATAACCCACCTCATATGTTTAAAAATATTTTCTCATTCTCAAACTTTGATATTATTACTCAAAGGTTTCTTTAAAAAATGATAGTACTCAAAACTCCTCATGAACTCATTTAGAAATCGATGTTTTCTCTCATCTTAAATGTAAAAAGATTTACTCTTAGAAATACTTAATTCCCATATATCATTTTGAAACAAAGGAACTCAACTCTCATCATCCTCAAAGTCAAGTACTCAAGTTTTGAAACAAGTTTAAAAAGATCGTAAAAATTATATGTATTTAATTTGTTGGTTTGGTTCGGTTCGGTTTTCTTTGGAGTCTTTTGAACAAAATCATAACCAACCCATATACTATTGATTTTTAAAAATCTAAAACCAAACCGCATCCAATCCAAATAAAAATTAATTTATTTAATCGATTTGGTTCAATTTTTTGATTTGGATCAATTTTTATCCAAATTGTGAACACCTTAGTTCTGTTTAGTGATTTAAAGTCGAGTAGAAATGGTTCCAACTAGTGATATTATTCCGATAGAAAATGATTCTAGAAAGAGATTGATTACTGTGACTTGATGCATTTGATGCTTATGCGTGACTTGCTTGATACTTGATATTTATGTACTTGTTGCGTGTGACTGAACTACTTGACTTTGAAACTGACTTAATTGATTCATTTGATTGTCGAATTGTGAAGATTAAACTGTGAATATTGGGCCTTATGAGTCGTGTATCATGAAAACGTTAGGTTGGGCTAATTTTTGTACATACTGTTATTTGAGGAGGTTCGATTGGAATGTAAAGAATATTTGTTTTCTAGCTGGTTCTAATAAAATAAGTAATAATTGTCTTACCAAGGTAGTGCATTATAAAATTTTATTAGAATAACATTTAAAAGATGACGATTTGATTTACAGACTACCTTATCTATAATAAATTATTAATTAATTAAAATTATAATTATTCGACTCTTTTATTTTATTTTAAAATAATATCAAATTAATATGCGGTGATAGGAAATATTCATCACGAGTTATGGATTAAAACACACAATACATTTCACATACCATTATCATGAAATACATCTAAATTTAACACACAATTTTATCATTTAATATTGATATAACTTAATATATATTGTTAGTGCATGTAAAAGTTTACTTATTTTCACCTTAAATTTTTTATTTAGATTATAAATAAACTTATTTTTAGTATTTATAAGCTTAAATAGTTTTTAGGCATTTCTATAATATTTGGGTAATTTTAAAAAAATACTTCAAAACACTTGTTTTAAAATTAAATAATAAAATAAATCATAAATTTGAATGATTTATTCTTATAAAATTCTAAGTTCATCGTGTATTTTTTCGTCCATCCATTTTCACTTTCATTTTATCCCACCTAATGTGATAACGATTAAACTAAAGACTTTGATTATAATAGAGACAATAATGTTCATAGTAATCACGACAATATAGACCATTATTAAGTATATGATGATTCCCAATAAAAAAAATTAAAAATATTGATCATGGCATAAATTGGGTCTAGCTATTCAAAAATTATTTTTTCCAAAGAATCTGATATTAATTAACTGCCATTATGACATAATATATATTTTTTAAAACAAAAAAAACTTATTGGGCATAAAAGGGAAAATAGTAAACAAAAGAAATCACCATTATTGCACCGCCCTGCCCTGGAAAAAAAATTATATTTCTGGCCCATGCCATTTCTTCTTTTGTTTATAATTATAATAAATAACTCCTTATCATTTGGTTGGTGAAATTAGGTAAATAGAACATTTTATGAAATTAGCCGTCTCATATTTTGATGTAATTATTTTCATAATTTTAATATAAAAATAAGATATAATAACTTTAAATTTAAATTTATTAATACCTATTATCATAAGCAAAATAAATCCATAATTAGTTAATAATTTAGATCATAATTTGCGAATCGTAGTTACAATTGCTATATAGTTGCAATAAAAAGATTGCCCTTTAAATAATAAAGTATTAAGTAAAAACATGCGCAAAAGGTATATCAAATTTGACGCATATATATATATATATTGTAATTTTTATATTTATATTTATTATAAAACTCAAAATGTAAGTAAAATTTTGTATTTTTTAAAATTATAATGACATATATTAAATATTACCAAAAGATATTTTTAGATATATATAATTTGCTTTAATCAATGAATATGGACGTCTTTCGTGGTAAAATAAAAAATAAAATCTCTCTGCCCCGAAATTGACAAAAAGATTAGCACAGCCGTGACGCTGCTAACTCTGTTCCATATATAACTCAAAAATTGTTCAATAATGGCGAAAACAGAGCAAAGAAGAAAAAATGCCGGAAAATTTGTTGACCCAAGTCGGAGTACCTCAACAGAAGCTTTACAATGGAGTTCCTTTTCCAGCTGTGTTATCTCCCAACTCTAATCAACCTAAATCCCAACTTCCTCATATAATCAAAGAACAAAAAACATGGATTGGGTCTCTTCTCCATCAATCTGGGGCTATTCTTTTCAGGGGATTTCCGGTGAACTCAGCATCAGATTTTAACGACGTCGTTGAAGCTTTCGATTACGAGGAACTGCCGTACGTCGGCGGTGCTGCTCCTCGCACTAGTGTTGTTGGTCGTGTCTTCACTGCTAATGAATCCCCACCTGATCAAAAAATCCCATTTCATCATGAAATGGCTCAGGTATATATCATCTAGTATTAAATTGTAAGAAAAACTAGTTTGACTCTCGAATTTCAAACATTGGCACGTAAATTGGGACGGAGAGAGTATAAATCACTGATGTATAAGTAATTATAAACTCTACCGAGAATAATGGATAGAAAAGATTGTACCTTTGTTTGAATTTGATGTGTAATTGATTGAATTATTGATGGTTATAAGATCAAGAATCGGTAAAAATAAGTACTATTGGTAGAAATCCCTTATCTAGCTTCTATTTATACAAGGGTTTGAGTTATATAGGCGATTGAGGATTTTTACTAGCTCAGTTGGTTGGCTGAGGACTCGATTGATGTAAAATTTCTTAGTCGGTGTATATACTCGTTAACAATGCCCTTTTCTATCTGTTATAAGACCAATACTTTGTTCTTTTTCTTCAATTAACTGTATTGGATATTAATTTTATCATTTTATTTTCACGGAGTAGGTTCCCGAGTATCCGTCAAAGTTGTTTTTCTTTTGTGATGTGGAACCTGGAAGTGGGGGAGAGACTCCAATTGTCCTAAGTCATGTTGTATATGAGAAGATGAAGAATAAGTATCCTGAGTTTGTTGAGCGATTGGAAGAGCATGGTTTACTCTATATAAGGGTATTAGGGGAAGATGATGATCCTTCTTCCCCGATTGGTCGAGGCTGGAAGTCTACATTTTTAACCAAAGATAAGGCTGTTGCTGAAGAAAGGTTTATACTTTGCTCCTTTGTTTTCTTTTAACTTGTTGTGTAGTTGCTAGGAAATATGTCTTTTTTTCACTCTTGTTGTTTCCTTTCATTTGGTTTACATATTGATTGTTGTTGCTACTGGTATTCTTTACTGTAATTTTTTCCTACTTGTTTGATCTGCTTTACTCAAGATGAGGGTCGATCAGAAACAACCTTTCTACCCCTTATAAGATAGGAGTAAGGCTGCGTACACTCCACCCTCCCCAAATCCCACTGAGTATATTGTTGTAGCAGCAGCAGCTAGATGAGTTAATTGATACCTCTTTTGCACTATCTATTTTCTTTATTAACTTGAAATTTTGCTGTAATGATTCACAAGTTTAACTCTTTCATATTGGGGGACAGTGTGAGATAAAATATCAGAGAAGTGGTAGAGATGGGTCCTTTTTTGAACCTCTTCCTTATACTTCCCTAACTGCTATAAGTAATGAGTTAAGTTATAACAGCAGACAAGATGGTGCATGGAATATAAAACACATTAAATAGGGGAAAGAGTGAAGTAGGAATTGATGACAAAAACATAATTGTTGAAGTACAATTGCTTTTTGCAGCTGAAACAGACATCAACATTGAATTGTTTATTATTGGAGCTGGCGCTTGATGTTATTTCTATCACCTGACTTGCAGATTTCATGACCTTACGACTTGGTCTGTTCAAATGATGCAATGCCTAAAGCAGACATATTGTACCTTTCATATGAGGATATCTGATTCTAGTGTTTTGGAAAAGAGGAAGCTTCAAGATTTGTTAGGCACTGCATCATTTGAACAACATAAGGTCATGAAATATAAGACTCTGGTAACTGCAGTGGCAGAAAAATGTAGTACAAGGCTGACAGTGTACTATTTCTGTGACAGACAAGAACGTTGCCTAGCTACTTGTTGCAACCTTAATGGTTTTCATTTTGTTTTCCCACCCTTTACATAGAGGTCGGAGTATGATTGTTTGTAAAACGTTTTCTTCACTTAGGATGAAGGTTAATGGGTAGATAATGTTGTTATAAAACCAAATGCCTGATAATTGTACAATGTACTAATTGACTTGCTTGACATTTAACAGGGCTGCCAAGTTAGGGATGAAGCTGGAATGGCTAGAGGATGGAGTTAAAACCGTAATGGGACCTATACCAGGCATCAAATTCAACGAAGAAAGGCAGCAGAAAATATGGTTCAATAGCATGGTAGCTGCTTATACTGGATGGAAAGATGCTAGAAACGATCCTGTGAAAGCTGTCACTTTTGGAGATGGTCAGCCTTTGCCTGCTGAAGTTGTACATGATTGTTTAAGCATCCTTGAGGATGAAAGTGTCGCGATTCCATGGAAGAAAGGTGATGTCTTGCTGATTGACAATTTGGCTGTTCTTCACTCCAGAAAATCGTTCAACCCACCTCGTCGTGTGTTAGCTTCACTCTGCAAGTAAAAGCAATGACAAAGAATATAGGCCTGTTTGAAGTTTGTAGTAGTTTGTCTTCTATTTGATCCTCTCTTATGGCAGACATTGAAGAACTTAGTTCTCTCTCCTTTGATGTTATCATTTTATGGTAATCATGATGGAAGTTTTATTAGTTTTGTTATCTTTTATGCATGGAGAACACCACCAACTAATCACTTTTAGTTTACAAAGTACATCCCAAGGCCCTACTGGCAAAGATCTGGGTGTGTTTGGTATGGAAGATAACAATTTCCAGAAAATGTTTTCCAATCTTCCCATGTTGGGTTGCTCACAATGTTTTACAAACAAAATTTCCGTAGTAACACAATTTTCTAAAAGCTTAGGAACTAATAGGGAAAACAAGTTTCAAGAACCATTCCAATGACACTTACATTAGACCTTACAATGATTATATTAAATAAGCACACACCATTGTGAAATATACAATCTGCAGACAATAGAATGGAAGGAACTTAAACATTTTGTATATTAAATGCAAAACTACAGCTTAAACTCTCAGTATCCCAATAAGGAAAAAATCCGCTATATGAGAGTACTCAGTGCATGAAAAAGATAAACATTATAAAGAATGGTAGGAAAAAAGTGACTGGACTGGTAAAATGGAGAAGATTGGCTTCAAAAATACAAGATTACTATGTACATTATATAGGAGGATGCAAGGCAGCAGCTAGTATATGGGACCTATCTTCCCTGCACAATGCCACTGAACACTTGACTGTTCCCAGCAAGAGTTGCTTCCCACTCCACAGAGGATAACATTATCTGTGAAAGTGTGATCACCACGTGCTTCATGTCCGGTCTCAATATTGGATCATCATCCGCACACTGCTTAGCCAGCATAGCCACCTACCAAAGTAAACACATTAATGATGGTGGACACAATGAAATAAGTCGCCAAATTTCAGTAGAAAATCAACCATCTATGTCACTCAGCTGATAATAACTATGAACTTCGAATCTTAAACTCTCTCTACTATTTTAACTAAACCAGCTGAGGTGGTTAGTGTCCCTACCAATTCTATGCACGTTACTATAGATGAGGCACAACTTGAACTGATTCAAAGTTGACAAACATAATTGTTAAGCTGTAACATACCTTGAAAACACAGTCAGAAGGGTACAAATCCATTAAACTGGGATCCAGCTGGTCCTTCAAGCTTGTCATACTAGTGGAGTCTGGTGAGTTCCTCAGAGCTGCCAGCATCTGCAATTATGTAGCATTAAGCACTGCCAAGAATTGATTCGTAGTGCGAATAAAAGTGTGTAAATAATATATATGTTATGCATAAGTATACCTATACATAGGCACAGCACAACACTGTAGCTATGTATAACAATAGGCAAGAGAGTTTCAATTTTTTTTCAAAGTAAAGCATTTAGGAAGTTGATGAACTTATCCTAAACCTGAGAACAGTAAACTTCTCAATTTGATAAAGATGCCAGAAAGGCAATGGAATCTAGTTGTACATTGACCAAGTCTGATGAATGCGAAAACATTTTTCAGCGATTTCATGAATTTGATCTTACTCAATTGTAGGATAAAATCAATGTTTTTCATCTTTTTAATCACATAACAGAATAGAAGAGGCGACACGGGCAAATGGAATCCATTACGAAGCATGCTTCCAATTTTGAACAGTTTGTGAGCAATAAAACTTACAATGGACACTAAGGAGCGTCTTTCTGCAGTTTTCATCACATTGCCTTCAGTCCGGGTGACGGCCTCTTTACCTGTCAGCATCTCAAAAAGAACAACACCAAATGCATACACATCAGTCTTTTTAGTTGCCAGGCCATCCCTCAAGTACCTGCAAGAACAAGAGATACAAATAAAATCAGAGAGAAGTTTCCGTTTGTGTTCTTGCTTATTGTTGGTTATGTTGCTTACTCTGGAGCTACATAGCCATAGGTTCCAACAACTCGTGTTGCAGAGGCTTCTGCATCATTAGTTATCCCCATAAGTTTTGACAAACCAAAATCTGAAATCTGTTGCAAACATACGCAATGAGAATCTGGGTTTGAAAAATGACAGCCACAAAGGAGTAAATTCAGGCACCGAAATAGCTACAACCTTTGCTCTAAAAGAATCATCAAGCAGGATGTTACTTGTCTTTATATCTCGATGCACATAATGCGGCTTGGTGTGCTCATGAATGTATTCCAGGCCTCTAGCAGCATCAAGTGCAATTTGGACCCTCATGATCCAAGAGAGTGGTGTGTGGCCTACCCAAAATAAGAGGTCAGATCATCTAGCTATTTCACCAAAATACAGCAGTGACAGGTCAATTCCATATCAACAACTGGAAAAAAAATGTATATATACACTACACAGACATTCTGAGCTTAACGATTATCTTCAAGATGTGTACCTTTGTTCTGAGGATCATTCAAGTGGCTTTTAAGAGAACCCTTCTGGGCATATTCATAAACGAGGAATAATTCATCATTACTGACTGCATAGCCGATCAATTCTACCTTGACAAAATAATACCAAAGACGGGAGTCAAAACTTTGAATTGATGTAGCACTATCATCAAGCTCCAAAATAAAAACTCAGGATACTGCAGTGAAATTCAGTATTCATTACCAAATTCAAATGATGAACTTTACATAGAACTTTCATCTCAGCAGTAAATTCTTTTGTTTTAGTAGCAGTCATTCTTTTGATTGCAACTTCCTGAAAGGTTAGCGTTTCAAAGATATAAGCAAGTTAATACGCCATGCTGACAGGAAATCTATCAATATAGGTAAAGTAGAGAGAAGTAACCTGGTTGCGAAGAATGGCGTAATAGACAGAACCATAGGTTCCATGACCAAGAAGATTGGAGTCAGAAAATCCATCAGTAGAAGATAGAATGTCTTCATAGGCGAAAACAAGAGGTTTTTCCATGTCAAAGACATCAGTCCCTATAACTGCAAGGAAGCCCAGAATAGTCAGTTTTTGTTTTTGCTTTTTTTTTTTAAACAAAAAAAGAAAAGTCAATTATTATATTGAGAAATCCTGAATGATAGTGAAACTACATTTTCCCCCGTTATGAGCACAGGAGAAAAAGTGTTATGAACATTTTCAAATACTCCTTTTACCATTGTGGCACACCATTAGAAGCGAGTAAAGGACTAAGGCCAGCATTGGCTTGGCAATTTCAACTAATCCCGGCAAATTATGTTGCTCGGACTCTTCATTAATGTCAACAGGTGTGTGTCACATCCTTCAAAAGTAGTTTGTTTTTGGAGGATTCAACACGGGTGCAGCAACATTTTGGAGAGTCTGAGCAACATAGGACGGCTATAAGGCTATAACTACATCATCATTTAGACATCAATTCTCGAGAAACTCAAGTTCAAGGGCACAACTTGAAATTTAGTGGGATGTTCCTGATGTGTAACCTTCACATAACAGTTTGCTTATGACATGTATACCTCAAGCTGGGTAAAAGCAGTATTATTTAATTTTGAGAGCTTACTTGACATCTTGGCCGATTTGCTTCTACTTGACTATGATAACTTGATCAGTACCATGCCTGTCATTTAGTTTTAGCTTTATGTTTCCATCTGAAACTCCATTCGAGGATATCTTTACATAATGATTATAGAACCAAACCCCTTTTGCTTTTCCCAACTTCCCATCCCCCTCTAGCAGGATTCAATAAGTCTATAACAGGTGTCACTTATGATTTGCTTTGATGGATTTTAGATCACAGGCATATTTTAATACATATAAGCAAATGACTTGATCTCATGCATAATAGTTTGGAGGAAATTAACAGGAAAGACCTTCAGTAATATCAATAAAAAGCATGCATGTCTACGTTCTGACCTTTTGGAATATTAATCTGTTGGTCAGTAGATTCTCCATTCGGTTCTTGCAGGTCCCCTGAGTTACCGCAAATGTACCTTCCTGAGGCACAACAGAAACTTGTATTTCGAAGTATCTGGAACTTGTGAGAAATCTTTTCATTTGAACCTGCTGTGTGACTTCTCTCAGTTCTGGAAAAACAACTTGACGACCAACAGACAACAAAAGCAAGAATGACGACAATCAGGAGAAGACCAGCACCCAAACCCCCAATTATCCACCAGTAAATAGCATGACTCTTATGATTCTCCTCAACTCCTGCAGACATAGTCGAAAATTGGAGGTTTTTTACTCCTCAACAAAAAGGTAGCCATCTAAAACACATTTACTGCTAGGAAAAATTCCATTAAGAAATGGAGTCCTGAAATACTTCTGAGGATTATCTTTCTTTAATTAAGAAAACAACCATAGGGTGAAAAAACTTAGCAAACCAACATTAGGAGGACAACAACAACAACAACATACCCAATATATTCTTACAAGTAGGGTCTGGTGAGGGTAGAGTGTACACACCCTTACCCCTATACCTTGTGAAGGTAGAGAGGTTGTTCCTGATAGGCCATTGGCTAAAAAAGCATATCAAATCAGGTATGAAAATCATGGGGAAAGGAGCAGTAGCAACAACAAACCAACATTGAAAGGAGAACTATTAAATGAATTACAAGGTTACTGCATAGATGAATTGAGGATATGACAGTCAGGGATATATGAATTTATTGGGGATTTGTTAGATAAATTCCTCAGTGCCATGAAAGAATAAAAAACTATCAATTAACAGGAAATCAGAGAAAGAGTCGAGGTCACACCTAATTAAGGGGAAACTTTGTCCTCCTTACATTGTTCATTTTCTTCTGACAGATTTTCTCATAAAAGAAATATTATAGCTTGGCACTGTCCATGTAACATAGGGGTATGCAAAAAACTGAATGACAAATAGATTTTTAACGCAGCCAAAAGTTGGTGATAGAATAGAGCTTAATTCAGTTGACTGCTAAGACGAAACCATATATTCAGATAGAGGTCTATATTTTTCATTGCAATAATAGAGAAATACTTCCAGAATGATGATCAAACTCTTGGATTCCACTGAGAGAAATTTAAGGAGACACTCCCCTCGCAAGGAACTACTAACAGAAAGGAGGACACAAAAACTTGACAAGCCAGGAGTAGAAGTTAAATTTATTGGTCTTCCTTGGGTCATATTAATAAAGAAAAACACATATCTCACCAAGACACCAACAGGAAAGTAAGAATGCATGTAAGCTATTAAGAATTGAGAATACCTGAAATATCAGCAACAGAAGGTGATGGAGCAGGAGCAGGAACAGTGTGATTTTCTACAGGATAAGGTTCGCCAGGGGCTGGACAGACACAAAGTCGTTAAAGTAAAGTACTTTTAACTAACAGATGCTTATTAGAAAAGCTATTGACAATGAGTAAATGAAGATAATTATTGAGCATGATAAAGTTGCTAATTATTGAGCCTAGCAAACTTCATTTTGAGGATTGACTAATAGAATAATTTAGTTGAATACATGAGATCTCTTGTTCAGATAAAACAGTACAATAATAGTACCCATATGCTCATCTTCACACCAGGTCCTCTTTAAAACTTACAGGTTGTGTGGTATATTTATTGTGCTATATAGTTGGATTTGAAACTAATACATTATGATGTATTCTACAGGACCTGTTATCCATCAAAATACGAATTTCCCTTCATACATGCAATCCAACTCTCTGACTGATTGAAGGCACCTGATTTTCGCCATGCCCCAAGGGTGCCAAGCTAATTCCCATTACATCCACTTTAATCAACTTTTTGCTATTTAGTGCAAAAAGTGTAGAGATTTTTAGATGTTTTTGAACATTGTTCTCATGTTCACTATTGGATACAAAGCAATAAGTAGTCATGAACCTCTCCCAAGCACAGTAATCTTTCCTTTCCCTTATAGTTCGTTTAAAAGAAAATGTCTCTCTCTCTTTCTGGCAACACTTCTATTACCACTTTCCGCATGGCATCTTTAAGACCACAACATTAAAAGACATTTTGGTACATTATACATATCTTTAGTTTGTGAACCCGAGATTCAAAAGTCTTACTTGCTTTACTAAACTCGTGTCAAGTCAAAACTAGACAAAGAAATTGAAACCAAGGGATCAGTTGGTATCTTAACCCGCCATAGACAAACAAGAGAGGATTGTGTGCCCCTCTAGAACAAAGATTCATCCCCTCACTCACACAAACAAAAAGAGAGAGAAATAACTGACTGATCTTCCTCAGCAACTAAAAGTTCCAACATTTAATCACACTTACTTACTACAACTAACACAAATTGATTCATCAAACAGCTCCTAAATCAAAATACTGATACACATTTGGAATTGGAAAAAACACAATCAGAAGTCATAAGAGGGGAAAGGAAACTCATACCTGAATTCAATGGCACATAGTATAAAGATCCTGCTGTGAAATTATCAGGATTGGCAATTCCATTAACATTCTCAATATTATCCATACTAACCCCAAACCTACTGGACAAAGACCCTACAGTATCATCCTCTGTCATCACATAACTCATAAGGTAATTCCACAGCCCACTTGAGCATCCACACATGAGCTTCAGTGAAACCACTGCCCCTTTCTTACCCTCCCTAGTAAAATTAGTTGGAAAATAAGCCAACCCATCATAGGCATCAACAACCATATTATACACAGATCCATTGTTCTTTCTGACAGTAAATGTAGTGTTTGTCAAGTACTTTCTCATCCCATAAGCACAAGAACAGTTCTTTCTGATAAAGACATAACCTTTACCATTTCCTTCAACAGTTATGTCATTAGGTAACACATCAAACATGCTTTGAATCACTGGGAGGGTCTGTTCTGGGCTGGGTTTAAAAGCCAAGAAGGAAGTGCACAAGCGACCAGTGTCCGTACAGTTTGATGGAGTAGTGTATGATGAACAAAGAGGGACAATCTTGAAAATTGCTGACAGACAAATAATTGCAAGAAATGTTGATTGTATATGATCCATTGTATTAAAGATTGAATCTTTGATAGATTTAGTGAAATGGGTCATGGAAACTTAAAGAAAAACATGAAATTTGTTTTTGCAAAGAGTTGAATCTTAAGAGAAAAAAAGAGAAGTGGGAATAGCAGGGAACCAAGAACAGAACATTTTGTGGGGGTTTGGTTGTCCTGTAAATTGTAATGGCTGAAAACAAGGTGTTTTAGTAAAACTTATTACTCTGTGAGACTGCAAAATTAACCAAAGAAGAAAAATATGGAGAGAGAGACAAATCACCCCAGAGATTTTTACACAGACTAAACTATTGAGTTTTAGTGACTAATCAAACATTAAATAAACATAGTCCATGTTACCCCACATATAAATGACCAAGAATCTTGTTTTAAAGATATCAATAACTAGTTTGAGTCAACTACATAATTTTATATATATCCCATGTCCAAAAGTTTACTATACTATACTAACTATAATAATTATATATAAATTAGAGATTCAACCTCTTTTCTTGAGATAATTGAGAGGGCCACAAATAGAAATTAAAAACAAATAAAGGACTTGTTTTGGGAAAAGGAAAACACAAGTTGCAAGAGAGCTGCATAGTTTGTATTTGGGGTCCACTTCCCTTAGTATAGTTACCGCCAAAAAATCTCTCTTAAAATATCCTCTCATATAAGGTAAAATAATATGTTACGATTAAAATTGCATATAATTATAAATATTATAATCTCAAAGATAATTTAATCCTAATCCAGAAGGTTTTTATCTGATTGTGACCGACAGACTATAAATTTCACTGTGACGAGTAAAAAAAGCTTTAAAAATATTAAAAAATTGATAATTACAACGATTTCAAATAGAATGAATATGTGTTAGTACAAATTAAAATTAAATTATTATATATAAAAATATATCATATAAATTAAATTGAATGCGATAATCGATAGGGAAATAGAGTAAGGCAGGGCCACACATCAAATACAACTGTAAAATTAGTAAGGCCAGAGAGAAGCCGCATATACGTATTTTATTTTCTTCCACTTTTCCCCTTTGTTTTATACTCCTTTTATTTATAATTATTTATTTATTTTCGAATTGACATATTTATTAAGAAAATAATTAATGATAATAATAAATTAGTCATTTAAATAAAAATATAATAGATGAAAAAAATGTATTTTATTGATTTATCAAAGTATAAAAGAAAAATGAACAAGTTATTAAAGACGGAAGAATAATAAGCAAACTAGTGATTGTGTAAACAAGTTCCTTTTCTTTTTTGGTCTTTTCACTTATCATTATGTGCATGTGTTAATTTTCAAGTAACTCATCATGCAACAATTGATTTCCAAATTTTACTTTTTATATTACATGATGATTAGGAGCAAAATTTATAATTAATTATGAACTTAATAATTAAAATGAATTATTATTTATCAAATTATAATTTTCTAATTTTGATTTCGCTTCCGAGATAATTTATTGGTTGCTTGACGAATCGAAATAATGGAGCAGTTGTAAAATTAGCAAACGAACAACGTTGGTCACATCAGGTAGCACATGATTTAATAGTACATTTATTTTAAGTCACAATAAATGCAATAAGCTGTTTTAGCATATACTTCCTCCCTAGTTTTATCTTCTTACATTTTTTACATTTACTAAGTTACTTTTAGAGCCGTCAATATGGGCTAGGTCTATTGGATTGATCTGACTTAATTTGAAATTTAATAGGGTTGGATTACGATTATTGGAGCCCATTTTAGAAAAAGGCTTTTTAGCCCGGCTTGTATAAGCCTGCTGATTTATGGGGCTTGAGAAATATCGATAGGGTCGGCCCGTGGCCCAATAAAAATTAATTAAAAATATAATATAATAATTAAATTTAAAACTAAAGAGAGTCCAAACTCAAAACAATTAGGTTAATATTTCTATTTAGATATTTATACTTTTACTTTAAAAAAAACTTAATAAATATTATAAAGATAATTTTATTTGTGAATTTGATTAAAAAGTAGTAACATTAACATCATGTAATATTGTTTTGTCGATATTTATGATAATATTTTTAAATTATAATTTATAATTTAATTTAATAATTCTAAAAATAATATAATTTTTTCAAAAGTGCGCTGGTCCGGCAAGCCTGTAGCCCACGTACTTGTGGGTTGGATCGGTCATTTTCTGACCCACATAAAAAATGTGTATGGGTTAGCCCGGATGGGGTGGGCTAGCCCATATTGACAGCTCTAGTTACTTTTATTTAAAATTTATTTTTATTTTTAAATATATTGTATGTATTATTTTTTTTAATGTTCTTAAAAATAATTATCAATTTTCTTCTTAAATTTCTATACAATAATTATATTTTTAAAATTTAAGTTAATATGACAATTATAAAATGAGACAGAAGAGTACGTATGAATTAAAAGCTTAGGATTTTCCTCCTTTCATTTTCGCCTTTAAATACTCTTCATCTAATTAAATATCAACCACTTTGACATAATTGCTACTTTTTTTTTTTCCAAAAAATATTATGAGAACAGTATAATATTTTCACATGACAAGAAGTCTAGTCAAACAAAGAAAAAATGTAACTGTAAATCCGTGATCACGAATGAACATGATTATTTAATTGAACATATGCATTTGGTCTTATATAAGATGAAGTTTTTTTTTCTTGGATATATAATTTGGATTGTTAGATAAATTTTTTGCTCATAAAAATTTATAAGTGAATTGTCTCAATTTTTTATAGTATCTTACCTAAAAGGCAAAAGTTCATAGCAGAAGTACAATACAATGTCACAAATTTATTCTAATAAAAATAGAACAATTATTAATCTAGTTTAGCACAAAAATAACATTATATTTCATCACTTTTTTAATATTCTGTAAATAAATATGTACATATAATTTATTTATTTATTTATAAAATATAAATTTGTGAGTTAATTTTTATATTTAAAAAATGAAAAATCGTCATTATTCAGACGTCGATTATATCTTTTGATTTCAAACCATGAGATAAAATTACATAATTAAATACTTAATTAATAAAATATTTCAATTAGAGATCTTTCAATAGGTTGTGGTACTGTGTTGGACTAGAACATTACAATTCATGTTAAATGGAGAGAGAAAAAGATAATACTAACTTAATTAGTAAGGGATATGGTCCATGCTCCATATATAGTGACTTTACCACATAAAGTATAACAAATTAAAAAGATAATAGGCAGGTAGGTAGGGTAGTTAAGCAAGAATTTCCACTTTTATATTCTTAATTAATTATACAAATTGTCAACTACTTTGAAAACACAAAGTACTATAAATTGCTAATATTTTTCATATTAATGTAATAAAAAACATATTTTAGAATATCAGTTAAATTTTATATAGTTTGATTCTAAAAAAAGAAATCATAACAACTAAAAAGGAACAAATAAAACATATTTATATATAGTACTTCATCTGTCCAACAATAGTTGTTCAATTTAGAAAATCAAGAGATAATTTATCCTTTGTGTCTATTTTACCTTTGCTATTAAATATTATTAATCACCTAATAAATTTTTTAAAGTATTAAATTTAATAAAGTTAAAGCATAATTTATAGTAATATTATCCTTATTATTTATTTTCTTAATAAATATTCTAAGTCGATAATGATAATTATTATTAGACGGAGGAAGTAGTCCAGGCTAAAATTGTGGGCCATAAAGCCCACGTCTGGTTGCATGAGAGTATTTGATGGAAGCCCATTTCCATACATGTGGGCCACAGACAAATAAAAACATTTATTATTATACGAAAAAGACTCAAAAATATCCTTAAACTATCTGAAATAGCTTATATATACCCTTAAATTATATTTTGGCTCAAAACTACCCTTTCCGTCAAACTATTGGATAAAAATGCCCTTCTAATTAACGGAAATTGTTAAATGCCATGTGGATGCCACATGAATGTCACATGGCATGCCAATAGGATTCCACTGCCACGTAGACTAAATAAAAAGGGTAAAAAATATCCTTAAACTATCCGAAATAGCTCATATATACCCTTAAACTATATTTCGGCTCAAAACTACCCTTCACGTTAAACTATTGGGTCAAAAATACCCTTCTTATTAACAGAAGATGTTAAATGTTATGTGGATGCCACATTGCATAACAATAAGGTTCCACTGCCACATAGACTAAATCCCTAAATCCTAATTACTCTCCCCCCCCCCCTCATTTCATTATTTCCAGAAACGATATATTCACCCGTTCTCCCTCATTTAGCGGCTAGGGTTTCAGAGTTCTCTTTATCGCTGGGTTCCAAAGTGGATATTCTTGGTTGTAGGTTAGTAAAACTTTTTTCTTATTTTATTGTGTTTACAACCACTAAAATCAACTTTGAAACTTAGCTCCGAAGAAAGTTAAGAAACCTTGGCCGCGAAATGACGGGAAAGTTGTGAAATTCTAGCTATCATACTTATAAATCGTAAATATAATAAAATAAGAAAAAATATTTACTAACCTACAAGCATGAATATCCACTTTGAAACTCAGCCCCGAAGAAAGCTACGAAGCCTTAGCTGATAGGGGAAAGTTGTGAAATCCTAACTATTATGCTTTGAAATCATAAACATTATGAAATAAGAAAAAAATATTTATTAACTTACAAGCATTAATATCCACTTTGAAACCCAGTCACGAAAAAAAGTATGAAACTCTAGCCGCTAAATGAGGGAGAACGGGTGAATATATCGTTTCTGGAAATAATGAAATGAGGGGGGGGGAGAGTAATTAGGATTTAGGGATTTAGTCTATGTGGCAGTGGAACCTTATTGTTATGCAATGTAGCATCCACATGACATTTAACATCTTCTGTTAATAAGAAGGGTATTTTTGACCCAATAGTTTAACGTGAAGGGTAGTTTTGAGCCGAAATATAGTTTAAGGGTATATATGAGCTATTTCGGATAGTTTAAGGGTATTTTTGACCCTTTTTATTTAGTCTACGTGGCAGTGGAATCCTATTGGCATGCCATGTGGCATTCATGTGGCATCCACATGGCATTTAACAATTTCCGATAATTAAAAGGGCATTTTTGATCCAATAGTTTGACGGGAAGGATAGTTTTGAGCTAAAATATAGTTTAAGGATATATATGACCTATTTCAGATAGTTTAAGGGTATTTTTGAGCCTTTTCCGTTATTTATATTATGCTCTATGTACCTATGATTAAATTATTACTTCTATTAATTAATAATAATAAATTATGCTTTATTAGCTGTATGTGCTAATACAATTAAGGAAGAGAAGGATTGAATAAAGTTTTTTTGTTTAATAAAGTATTTCAACTTTATGAGATCAACTTTAATTTAAAATAATCACAAGTCCAATCAAATTACTCAGACAGTGCAGTTTGTCTTTAAAAAAAATTTATGCCTTAAAGTCACATTTGTTCCCAGATTTAAATTGTTGTCCCCATTGTGCACTAGGCCCCCACGTTGCTCTTCATTTAATAACACAACTTTTTTAATATTAAAAAACAATTATATGTAAACTAAATCGAGTTGAATTATGTTTTACATTGTATTGGAATTACATCACAAAGTTTACTACTATAGGCCTAGTGATAGGAATTACTCTATGCTCAAGTGACATTTTGTGTTAACGAGAGCTTAATGGAAACTGGAAAAAATATGATAGTCGATTTATTGAGTATAATGTGTGAATAGATAAATATAATGAATTTAACCTGAAAGAAACCTTCCGATCTATAACAAAAGTATTTTTATATATTGGAAGTTTAGTTTCTTTATAGATTTTGTTGCGCGAAGAACATGTAATACGATGATATTCATAATAATTTCAAAGTTTAGTTTCCATAATATTTGTGTGATGAGCTTCTTCAGCCTTTTTTGTATTAATTTGCTATCTTAGGCCCAATAAGAATGAAGAGCCCAATGGATATGATGGCTATTATTTCAATAGGCTCTCTGTATTATACTATAATTTGTCCACCCAACCTTATAACCAAAATTAGCCTATATCTTTTTGGGCAACTTTCACATATAGCAAACATAAAATTCATATTTGTATATTATCAAAATTTGCATAATTGCACTCCATAGCAAACATATAAATGTATAATTTGATATACATATACAATTGAAGCGAATTATATAAAACGAAGTGTATAAACGAGAAAGAAAAAGAGACTTGGGCAGCGAATTGTATAAAACAAAGTGTATAAAACGAATTGTATAACTATAAGTGTATAGAACGATTATATACAATTTGAATTTGTATAAAATGAGAAAGAGCTAAAGGCAAAAGAGACTTGGGCAGGGAATATGAATTGTATAAAACGAGAAAGAGAGAAATTATATACAATTTAAATTTGTATAAAACGAGAAAGAGAGAAAGGCAAAAGAAACTGGATAGGAGAGTATTTTTATTGTATAAATATAAGTGTATAAGACGAAAATATATGTATTTGCATGTGTATATACAATTTTCTCTCGCTTTATACAAACAGAAACACAATTTATACATTTTGTTTCTGTTTGTATAAGCGAGAGAGGCGAGGTTGGCGAGCGAGATTTGGGAGAGGGAAAAGAGGGGAACAAAAATATATGTATTTATACAATTTCCTCTCGTTTTATACAAATAGAAACAGATTTTATACACTTGTGTTTGTATAAAAGTGAGAGGAAGCGAGCG
The DNA here is from genome assembly GCA_016801875.1 of Solanum sitiens. Classification (NCBI taxonomy): domain Eukaryota; kingdom Viridiplantae; phylum Streptophyta; class Magnoliopsida; order Solanales; family Solanaceae; genus Solanum; species Solanum sitiens. The sequence continues at coordinate 5,342,318 of JABWTJ010000002.1, read as the reverse complement.
AGAGAGGAGAGTGGAAAGCGAGAGTTTGAGGGAGAGAGGTGATTGACAAATAGTTTGCTACGGGACACAATTAAATGAAAGGGTGGTTATAGCAATTTATCTGATTTATTAGTTTGCCATTACATACAATTTTCTCTATCATTTTATATCTTATCCTACTTAGTCTATTTTATAATTAATTTTTTAGTTTGTGGTTATGATTTGTATATTTTTATATGCTTTGAAATTGAAAAAGAGTAATATTTATGTATATCATCACAAATTTAAACATTGTTGAGTGAGTTAAAATTTCAAAAAAGAAACTAAAACTTCATTATTGGGTTTTTATAAAGTTTGAAAACTTGAAATAGGTATATTGATTTGTTGATTTTTTTTTCAAATTGATAATGTGGTTCTTGGAGATGTTATTTTGAAGTTGTTAAAATTTGAAGCTCATCAAAAAAGCTACATGTTGATATTTTTTACTCATTTTATTCGTTTGGAGTTTGTATGAGACAAAATCCAACAAACTTCAACCCATCTTTTTAAAAACATAAATTTTGTATAATTTAGTATAACTATGTATTTTACGGTAGAATCAAGATCTTCGGCAACCAAACGAGGTAGAACAATATAATTCTATTGTATTATTCTAACTCATATGATATTCTTACTTATCCCATCTCAGATACTAAACGACCTAAATTATTCCAAAGAATTTCCCTTCAAAAGAAAAATAGCATATTGTTTTCTTGGACATTGATTGATCATAATAAAATGTATTGTTTTTCTGGTCAAATTGAATATCAAAATCAAATTAGTTAGGCTGGGAGTATTCCATGAACTTAGACTTACAACTATTTAGGCCCACATTCAACTTTTAAATTGGGCCACAATTTGGGCTTTTGGTGGAATCAATATTTGGGCCTGGCACAGGTAGTCTGTTTTTATCAGTTACAATGACCTGAGCATGATGTCCAGTTGACGCCGGCCGCCGCATGTGTTGAGTAATAATAATATATATAATTATTAGTACTATTATTATTTTTTGTTTTTTACTTTGAATTTAATTTCCTGAGGGGAACATAGTGGGACCTTATTAAAAGAGTCGTGCAAGTTAAAATTGGAACTATACATGCACGTAATTTATATAATATTTGTAAAGTCTAGTTAGAAATGATATATCATAGTGGTTATTTTATTCGTTTTAATTTATTTGTCTGATTTATTTTTTTATCTAATTTTTTAACCCCTACGTGGTTAAGACTTTCTTAAATTATATATCAAGTCAAAATCAGACAAATAAATTAAAAAAAAGAATAGTATTACGGAACGGTTTAAGAGTTCAAAACGTGGCTACCCAATCAACCTACCAACACAAGTAGACATTTTGAAACGTCTAAAATTGTTGTGTCTAATTTTCCCTTTTCACCAAAGTCTAGTATTAGAGAATTAAAGCAAACATTTAGTGCTTTCTATCAAGTGGGCTTGGTTTGGAACTTTGTGCCATAAAAGAGAAAAAACATTGAAATTTTTACACTTTTACTGGAAGCAGCAGCAATATGGTCTTTTCTGACTTTAGAAGAGAAGTTTATACCAACAAAAATCAAAACATCATAATTGGGTGGAAATGTGGCAATATAGGAAGCTAACTTGAAGGTATTTAGTGCAACTTGTGAGGATATGGGTAGTTGGGGGGTCTATTCTATAGTTTTGCATGCCTTAAGAGAGAACGAGGTAATAACTTACTTTCAATCGATGTTTATACTAAGCCAAATATATATAATGTATTTGTACATATAATTTTTTAACACTTAACTATGATTAGCTAACATATATTCACATGATTTTATGTAAACATCTAATGGGGACGAATATAACCTTTGAACAATTGGTTCAACTGGACTGAATAATGTCAATACAAACACATGCCTGATAAATAACCACTAAAGTTTTAATAAATATGAGTGTATTCGTATTAAGAAGTTACAGATTAAAGTCGTAAAAATTTAAAATTTAAATTCGACTATACACACGCAAAAGGAAGACTTAGAATTTTCTCACAATGTGTGTATGGATTAATTGGGTGGGTGGGTAGGTGTGGGGAGCCTCTGAAGTTGATATAAACCAAATTTAGTTGTTCATCTCAAATAAATCAATATATGCAATCACATCTTATCTGTGAATGTTTGAACCAATTTAGTAAAAAAATAATAATCTATTTATATTAAATATATACAAAAATATTTAATTATAAGTTTATTAACTAAAATCGAAAAACAAATTTAATAATAAATTAAAAATTCATAAACTTTAAATTCAAATATATCAGACCTTATCCGTTAATCTCTTCATGTATCACATCTTTTTCTTAGAGAGATTTTAATTTTCCATTTCAATTTAATGTTTCCTTTGCCATAAAAAGTAATAGGAAATTTCAATGAAAACTACAACTGCTATTCTATTCTATACCTATCAGTCAACATATTCTGCTCTATCTCTATATCATTATAATTAAATAATGATGAAGTAATTAAGAGCCTTGTTGATTAGAGGATATATCTTGTCTTGGTGGGAAGTTGTTATAAAAGTTCACATGAAATTTAGAAAAAATTAATTTTATTTTATTTTATGGGAAAAGGGTCTGATATACCCTTCAATTTTGTTATTTAAAGCTGATATACTCCTATGAAAGTGATTCATATATGCCTCTACTTATAAACAAATGACTCGCATATACCCTTTTTCTTTAACGGAAATGAAAAAAATAAAATTTTAATCTAATATTTTATTATTTTTCTAAAAAATATAATCCAATATGAGTAAATTTAATTCTCGTGAAACATTTTTTTTTTTGACTTTTTTTTTTTCAATGACTAATTTAGAATTATTATTTTGATAATCAAATTTATTTATGTTTCACTAATATTCTTGTAAAACTTATTGTAGATGACCAATTTATTTTTTTTGAATACAAAAATCAAATTACAATATAGACAAAAAAAAAGTTTAAATTTTTTTTCTTTAAACTAAGAAATGAAAGAAAAATAAAATAAGACTAAGAAACTCAAATAATTATAATAAAAGAAGGCAAAAAATAATTTATGTATGAAAAAAATTAAAATATACCTTGAACTTTGATAGAAGAATTATATATACCCCTAAATCATTTTTTAAAAAAAATCAAAAGTAAAAAATATAAATTTAAAACTAATTTTTAACTTCCGTTAAATGAAGGGTATATGTGAGCTCATTTTGTAACGGCAGGGGTATATGTGAGCCGTTTGTATAACGGTAAGGGCATATATGAGTCACTTTTATAACGAAAGGTAAATTTACTCCAAATGACAAAATTGAGGATATATCAGACCCTTTCCGTTATTTTATTGGTTTTAAGGCTCATTCGAAGGTAGCGTCTTTCATAAACATGAATTTTTTCTTAAATAAGACGCAAAAATCAAAAACAAAATACGAAAAGAATAATCTAATTCACTGCATCATCTATTTTAACGGAGAAAAATAGAATTGAGGACGAGAGAAGAATCAATTGTGGTCCTGGTTCTTATTAACAACTCTTTACCATATTTATTCTCCAAATTAAATGAACTAAACGACAATTCTTCTTCTTTTGAAATCGAATAATTTCGTAATGGCTACTCCCTAGCTAAGTATTCGAATTTCCAAACGATATTGTTCTTATAAAAAGTACTTGATGATCTCAACGAAAAATAAATGTAATAATCAGTTATATAATAATATTAATAATTTTTTTTTTAACACAATCATTAACCTGCAAAAAATATATATAAATTAAAATTAACTACAGCTACTAATATGTTCTTAAATTGTTGGTAGTTGACGTTTTTTAATAATTCGTTTCTAAATAGGATTAACAATGAATTTTACTGCTAGATACCATACTTGTCCATCGTTAATTTAATTTTTTTTTTTAAATTATTATACTATAATAATGTTCGAGTCATCTAATACGCATCGCAATTATGCATAACTCTCAAAATTATGGAGATGTGGAAAGTGGTACTATAATAGCATGGGATTTAGGTCGATGAAGTGTTGAAAAAGCTAGATACGGCGTGATGAATTTAATTAAGTGTAATCTTGATTTAAATTTGTTAATTAGGGGCCACTAAAGCACAGGTCATGATCAGAATAAAAGGAACAGATGCGTCATTAACTATGCTAATCATAGCCAATAACACCATTAATTATATTATAATAATAATAATCAGTTGAAGAAATTAGATTTGATTCATTCATCCATCCTCTAAGATTATCCTTACTATTTCTTTAAGGCCGACGTTGGCATATACAATGAATCTCCTTCTCTTTCTCATAACAATACTCTATATAATAAACAAAATTGATACATAACTCTGTCCACTCCCTTCAAAGATATGATTAGGGACGTTAAATAGACGATTTGAATTAAATTTAAATGGATTAAAATAAAAAATGTTTATAAATCTAATATTTTGTTATGCAATCTGTATTCTAAACCAATACTATTGATAACAAAATTTTACAGAAACAGTAAATTTCGAAATTTAAATCACGCAGCGAAGAACAAAAATTAATTAACAGAAAATAGTGATCATAAAACATACTAGAATCTCTGACAATCGTATGAAACAAAAAGGTAAGAAAAATGAGTTCACTAAATGCACACTGGTCCCCTTGAGCAAATTAATTATCCTCCTCTAGAATCTAAGTTTTGAATTGGAATATATCCTCCAGGGATAGAACGATCCTATTCACTAGTGTATTCATATTCAAAATAATGGTGTCAGCGAGCCACTCAACGGCAGTAAAGTACACGAATAATGAATTTGTGCAGAAGAAGTTCAAAAAATTCGTAAGTAAAAAGTTTGAGGATTCACATGTATTTATAGTCAAGAAGCACTGGTTTCGAAAGGTTGTAAGTTTTCAAAACCACACGACCATTCATAAAAGTTGACAACCTTTTAAATGGTCATGGTTCATGTTCCAATAAGTTACAACTTTTCAGAACAGATATCTCCAATGGTGGAAAATTCAAATAAATGAGAAAAATATTTTAAATACGGGTCCGAGTTGGATCGGATCGTTGCGGCCAATTATTATTATTTAAATAATTAAAATATTTTAATCATTTAATTTAATTAAAATAAAGTTTATCCAAAAAATAATTTCTTGATCATTTTCTAAAGCCGAATTTGAGTGACGACGGCGAAAGAGTTCCTCCCCTTTCCAACCCTTTTTAATAATTAGTAGATATTTCTCTATTTAAACACTTAAACTTTTCTTTTCACACAATGAGGTAGCAGTACCTATTACTAAACCATAAGAAAACCTTTTTAAATTCCTCTTTCTATCTTTCCTCAATTTCTCATTAATTCTCACTATATACACTATACGTTTTAAATTAAACAACAAATGACAAGTCCTTTATAAATATATATTTGGACTATATATCTCCTAAATCAGTCCAATTTTTTTACAACGATATAGTTTTGTCCCAAATTGAGTGATTGACACACCTATTTCAATTTATTTGTATTATAATTTTTTCCTTTTTAATCCTTTAAAATTTAAGCCGATTATATTTTTCATGTGGTGAAATTTAACACTTTACATATGACAGTATGGCCCTCCTCCGTCCAGATAAGCATGAAATATTTTTTTAAAAAAAGAATTATAAAAAAGGTGTCTCTCATATAAATAAATAAATAAATATAGTTTTGAAAGTGTCAATTGAAAGAAGACTACACTTTCTGAGTTCCGACCATTGTTGATAGAAAGGTATATATATAAGGTGGGTCGGGTCAACACAAACGTTACAGCTATACTTGATAATGACTTCTTATGCTATTAATGATATTTTTATAAGGTAACGAGATGATATATATCGACTAGTTATAAATTCGAAATAGTCTAATTTTGCTACATGTATCGAATACTAATTTTTTTATTTTATTTTTGGTTGAAGTAGAGCAATATGCCACTTGGAAAATGGGAAACGAGTAGCTTGTGGTGGGAAAATGCTGTAGATTTTTATTTTATATTATTAAAAAAAATGGAGTGCAGCATATGACATAAAAACGTGAAAAAAGAAGAAAGGAAAGGGAAAGGACATATCGAATATTATTATTATTATTTGACATTTCTTTTCTTTTATTAGTATCTTTTAGGGATAGTGATGAAGTTTTTGGAGGCCAATAAGTGAAGTGAAGAAAAATGTAACTTGTGTTCATCCGACTCTTAAGGCTTTAGCTGAGTGAATGAATCACATCATTCACTAAATCGAAATTTTATTAAAAGAGTTCAAAATACAATAAATTTCAAAATCTATTATATATATATAAAGGTTATTCTGCTTAGCATCATCAATTAACTTATTGATTCGATTAATTTAAATTCACGTATTTAGTTTATAGCTAAAACGTTAACCCTCCTTATTAAAAGGAATTTCATTATAATTGTAAGGTATACTTGTAATTTTAATCATTTAATTATTGATTAAATTTGATTTTGATCCTGCTAATATTTAAGATAAGCATGTCTAACCTTTAATTAATAAAATATTATATTTTTAGTATCTTTATAAGGAAAATATAAATGATATATTAACTATTTTAGATCTATATTACCTTCAAATGGGGTAACAATAAAAATAATACCTAACACATCAATAATTTATTAAATTTGTGAAGATTTATAGTTAAAAGACATCAAAAGTACACGTAACAATTAATTCATTATAGATTAAGTGTATTACTTAATTAGAAACTATAAAGTTAAAATTATTATTTAACAATATCCAAGGAAAACCTCTAAATATTGCACCCTATTTGACTTGATTCAAATGAGTGGAAAATAAGAGCATTAAATCCCAAATAGTGAAAATATTGCTAATGTGAAATGGATAGATCCACATATGTAAACATCAAGAGTAGAGATGGGGTCTACCACAAACTTTTATTTTTTTTTTGAAGAAATGAGATTAAGGGCCAAATGTGTTCCCCACACCAATTATATTACTATGAATGAAGTGCTACAAAAGTTATGTGGCTCCTCTTTTCATATTCTCCAAATATAATGTATACTCTCATTTATTATATTTGGAAAACGTGGCCAAAAAATTTTTCCTTCTACTAAACAAACAACAGTCGGCAACTCACCAGCAGCCTTCTTTATCTTTTTTCTTTTTTCTTTTTTCCACTCGATATCCTATAGTAGTTAAGTCTGATTATTTTAAATTCTTATTTTATTGGATCCCATTCAAGAAGAAGAAGTGCTCTTTATCGAGAATGTTACGGTTTTAAATTTAAGATCTCTTGTTGATAAAGGAACAATCTCATTAACTATACCACATCTTTTGATGTTAACAGATTCATTATTTGAATGTACTTCTTTCTTTTTCTTTTAAAAATTAAATTACATAAATATTAATTAATATTTTAAGTTATATATTCTTATCAAATTGAAGATCTTAGGTTGATGTGTCATCTAATTATGTTTCTCACTACTAATAAAATGTTTAATTCAGGAACGGCTCAACCTAATTGGGGGTCTAAAGTAAAATTTTAATTCGCGGTCTAAAATATAAATACACTTCATATATGTATTTATTAAATAAAAAAATTACACTATTTAGATGAGAATTATATGTGCATAATATTATTTTTTCACTTACTAGTTTTAGGTAAGATTTTATCAACTCTACTTTGAAAAACATCCTTTAATTGAGACAACTATTATATGTATTGTTAACATAATGATATAAGTACCATAGAATTTGACTAAAAAAGTTCACGACTTGTATACCTTTTTAATATGTTTAGAATAATGCTTGAAACTAAAATTTAAAATAAAAAAAAATATATATATAATTTACTTTGTTCAACACTTTCACTGCTATTTCTTATTTTTAACAAAGTAAAAAACATTTTTAAGTGTATAAAATAATTTATTTTTTTAAAAAAATTATTTTTTATTATAAATAATTAATTTTTCTAAAAAACATTTAACATATAATTTATTTTTTGTCAAAAATTTGAGGCCTCCGAAATATGGGGGCCTAAGCAAATGCCTTATTTTTGAAAGGGTAGAGCCGGCCCTGGTTTAATTTAACCTTTGTAAGGAAGTATTATATAATTGGTCAATTAGTCTTTAAGCATATGATATGATTGGCCACCCACTTTAAAGTATAATTAAAGGATATATAAAAAGTTGTTACTTTGGTATGTTGACGTGTAACAATTATATGTCATATCTTTCCATTTTAATTAATAAAATTGTTATTCCTCATAAAGATGTTTCCCGTTGTAATTAGAAAAAGGACTTCCCTTTAAACTTATCAACAAGGAAAAAATAAACGACATATTTATAAAGAATAATTTGATTTTAGCAAAAAGAACAATGTTCTTTAATAGTTGCAGTTGAATTCATGGATAAAAGAAGGCATTGTTTCTATATTTTACCTAAAGTATAATCATACTGAATATAACTCATTTAAAATAGAAAAAATTATATCAAACACGAAATAATTATTTGGTTTTATTTTTTTTAGGAAGGTCACAATATTATTAGGTCATTGGCATTATACATTGAATCATAGTCTTTTTCTACCCAAAAAAAATAAAAAGAAGAAGCTAATCATGGTTATTAGTGGATGGGGTAATATATATTTGGTGAAATTAGAATATAATTAATATGGTAAAAATATATGAATAATTAATTTGAAATATATAATGCGCCATGTCTAACTTGCAATAAAAATTCCATTTGTGAGGAACAAACTAGAAGTATGATTACATGTAGGACTAAAAAAGAGGGCCCTCTAATGCTTTCTTCTTTGATTTGACCCTAACATCACGCCTTGCTCCCCTCCCCCTACCCACTTAACCCATCACATTGAATCATTCACATTTCTCATGTCATTTCTATCGTTTTAATTTATTTATCTAATTTTAATTTAATATAAATTTCTAAGTAATTTTTAAATCTTTTAGATAAATTAAAGCCACGTTGAATGAATTGAAATAGTTTGTAACGAATCAGAATGATAAAAGGTTGAATCTAAGTGGATTATGACAACTTGATTAATAAAAATTAAAAAATTGAAAGAATATATACTTTTAAAAATTAAATTGAAATTGAGGAGATGTGTAGAAAGAACTCTCGTAGTTTTTTCATTAATTTGAGAAAGGGAAAAAAGTTTCATACTTCTTAAAACTATATCATCTTATATTACTTACTAGTTCTTTTTTTAAAAAATAATTATTTTTTGATATATTTTTAAGAAGAAGTATATATTTTGTAAATTCTTATATTGCATTTCTTTACGAATTAAATGACATAAGTTGACTGAGATTTTATTTTATTTCGTAAAATTGATTGAGAAATTTTCACGTTGAGACGACTCGTAAAGGATAGGGGGTTAATTAATTTATATATATAAGTCTTACTTAGTCGACAGATATGATAAAAGGCATTAAAAGGTGTTGAGCGTGTTTCATGGTCGGAAGCAACAAAAGATAGCGTCGAAACCACAGATCAGTAGTCCATCTATATATTATATTATAATAATAAGGAATATGGAGTACTAAGTTTAATTGTGAATGTGGAGTACGAGAAAAGTAGAGATGGCGTTGTTCAGTATCCAAATATCACAGACAACAGTTGAGCAATACTGTTTTCTTACAAATCCCCAAAAACAACATCCCTAACCTTATTCTCACTAAAACATGCATCGTCAAAAATTATGACTCGACTTCAACAAGAAATTTATATTCTCTAATTTTGAATGTGTACAAATTAGAACTTAAATTTATATAAAATTGAACAACTAGATACACACATTCTACGAGACATAATACAAGTAGGATGCCATGTAGGATGAATATGTCTATTTATTCAATATTCTATTCAAGTATAAGTGTCTATTTGTATATATTCAAAGTTGAATAACATCGATGTCAGTTGAACCCAAGTTAAAAGACATGTTTATATATTTAACCCTTATATTTTATTGACATCTTATATGATATGTTCTTTTATATATTTAAATTCTTATTACTTGTTTTAATATGTTTATACATGATCAAACTAGTGTATTTTTCAGTTTTTGAGTGATATTCATAGCACTTCCTCTAAAATTTCAATCTATATCTATAATGAATTATTCTCTACTTTAATATGTTAGTATTTTTATGTGATTATGGAATAAAATTTGTCATGTCAATTTGGTATACTTACCATTCGACTTTAGGGGGGTGATATGACGAGACACATTAAATGTAGGCTCATAAAGAAAAACACGACCAAAATGTCACCAACAATTGCTACAAGTTTACAATTCCATGCTTGACCAATATAATTAATTAATTAGTATATTGAGACATACATACATTTCATTTTCAAATGTTTAGACCAAAGCAGGTAGGCTTGTTGCCATTGAACTTAGAAGCCAGGCCATACCCACACGTGAGGTACCTAAAATTACTCTAAATTCAAAGGTGTGACGTGGAGCTTTATTACTCTATCATATTGTTTCATTACTACTAATGTCAAATTTAAACTGAAAGTAAACAAGCATTTGACACACGGACGCTAAAATTCTTGACTTTAAAGGAGACAAAAATAAAATAAAACTACCTACTAATTGGACTAACAACAATTTGCTATTCCATTACACGAAACACGGTAATTTGTCAAGATCAAAAATAGAAAAAGTCGGTTTAATCAAAGACGATTATCATAGAAGTTACATATATTGTAACTCAACTTACATGAGCTTATTCACATTGTCAATCCCAAGCATAGACAAGACAAGGAAGGTTACGTTACCTTATCAACCGTGTATATCTTACCTTTTTGGAGCTTACTTGTGAGATTATGTTTAATTTATTATCGTGATTTAAAGTTAATGTTTCGTTATTTAGAACGAGTGGTCCTTGGGAGGGTTAAAAAAAAAAAAAAGGCTTTAGGTAGCGTGTGTACAGTAAGAATAGAATCAAATAAGGAAGTGGACAAAATCATGAGATGTGCATGTTTTTTTTTTATTACACTGCCAAAACACGGATCATGCAAATCCTCCTCTGTTTCTGTCTCTTTCTCTAGTACAAACAATACACCAGGAGTTTAATTAATTTACAAATTCAAAAAATATATAGTGGAATTACAGCCTAAAATATTACACGAATTAAGTAGGATTGTAACGATAGAATTATTATGATGACTTCTGTTAGTATGTTTGACTTTGAGCCTATGGTGGATTCATGGAGCATTTTAACATTATCTAGATTTTTTTTTTATTTGGTATCTCGTTTTTAGAAATTTACATTAAAAGTCTCGCTTTCTAAAAAAAGACAATTTCGTATATAAGAAAATTCAAACTCAAAAAATCTTATTTCACTTCTATTATTTTTATATGATATAATATAAATATGTGAACAATTTACATAGTTTATCGGAAAAGGACGGACAGGGTAAATATATATATATATATATATCAATGGATAGTGTAAAAAATTCTTTATATCATTGGATTGATGCAGATTCATAAAATATAATACTATACGTAGCATTATTAAAATAAACGGGGTTTGGTAATAATTAGGCTTAACCTCCCTAATTTAAGGATGAAGTCACTATCTAAACTTATTTTACTTTACTTAAACATTACTATAAATCTTTTAAAAACTTATATTTTCATTGTTAGAAGCAACCACTATTCACACTTCACTTGACTTTGTGCATGTTTACAAAAGAGAATTCTTTTACTCATTATCAATAAATACATTCTTAAGTAAAAAAGCAAGTAATTAGGATGTTTAGGGAAGTGTGTAATGTTATAGGTTTACTGTAGAATTGATTCAGTAAAGTAGAAAAAGGTGAAAAAAAAGGGGTGGTCAGCACAGCACGCTTTGCTTATTGAACCAAAAAAATAAATATATTAGTGGTTGCGTGCGTTATGCTCCAATTCCGTTTTGCTGTTTTAAGGGACTGAAGAGAATCTCCTCCCTATATAACATATACATAACTCCCCCTCTTTTTTTCTAGCTTCCTTCTACTCCATTATTAACTCTTTATATCTGTAGTATTCTTTACCCTTTGAAACTCATCAAATTTATATCCAAATTGTTATTTGACTTTGTCACAAAGTAATAGTTATTCAAGACGATCTGGATTCAAGGTATAACAAGTTTATCAAATTTTCATTTTTTGAGTTTTTCAATGTGAAGTTTTATATAACCATAATGATTTTTGTTTTTATGTAGGAAGTTTTAAAGGTGGAATTATCAAATAGAGTTGGTTGGTTGAGTAAAAAATGGAAGGTTATTCAAAAAAATGGCTTATGCAAAGAGGAGAAGAAATAAATCATGGAAATTCTGAGGAAAAAAAGCTTGAGTTGAGGCTTGGTCCTCCCAATGGAGATTGGTCATGTAGTGAAAAGGATGAAACATTTTATCCTTTAAGTTACATCTCAACAACAAAGGGTAACAACAGAGATAATCATGCCCAAAATTTTTCATCATTTCTTCAGCTTCAATCAACGGCACAGAAGCAAAGCCAGATGGTACAGGAATCAGTTTGCACCAAAACACCAGATTTGCAGAGCACAGAAAAGAAAAAAGCATTTTCACAAACACCTACTGTGCATAACAGCGCTCAGAAAAGGTAACTCAGCTTTTTGCCTCTTAGTTGCTTTTTTATTTTAAATTTTATGACACAGGATATTCACTGCTGTGGTCCATGCAACTAATGCTTTGTTTTCATCTTGTATTTTCTAGTGTAATGTGATTTTGCAAAGCATTATTTTCCATTACATTCTAAAGTTATTAACATTTACAATTATGATATTTTGTTTTGTTGTATTAGTCAATCATATAGTTCTAATTCCGTCGTGCCTTAGCTATTTTTGTGATATTGTGCAAATTTGTTGAATTATAACAGAGCCGTGTTTCTTTTGTTTCTTACAATATCCTTTTCGTGTACACTAACTTTTGATTAACCCGAAATTCTGGATATTCGTTCCTTATTTCAGCATAGTTTCACGGATTCAAGTTATATACAGTGATTGCGTGAAAGGCTATTAAAAATTTATCCGTTGTACCTAAGTGTGTCACCTAATGGTTAGTGAAGTGTGTTGAACATCATGAGTCTGCAATTTAAAATTCTCAAATTGGCTCGGACACCACGATTATTAACATAAATAAATAAATTTATGGTAGTAGCAAGTTGTCATTCTACATAAGTATGCAATATCAACTTTACTATGAAGAGTTACTTCATTGATTATAATCTTTTATCTCCTACCGATTTTTGTTAACACCTTTAACCAAACATGATATTAATTTAATATCAAAATTTGAATCGGGATAATTATCCACCTAATCCAGTGAACCAAAACATAAAGATGATTTGTTATGCCCTGTCTTAGCTGTTTGTTAAATTTTGCTTTCGGCTATAATTTAAAGTTGTTGGGGGATATTATATACTAACTTGTGTTGTTGCTTCTTTCAAAAAAAATAGGACTGCACCAGCACCAGTTGTAGGTTGGCCTCCAATTCGTTCATTTAGGAAGAATCTTGCAAGTAGCAGCTCTGTGAAATCTGCAAGTGAGACACAAAATGTGGTCCCAAATAAGAGTGCCAACAAAAAACCAATGGAAATTTGTCAGAAAGGATTATTTGTTAAGATCAACATGGATGGTATTCCTATTGGAAGGAAAGTAGATCTCAAAGCTTATGACAGCTATCACAAACTCTCTTCTGCTGTTGATCAACTTTTTAGAGGACTTCTTGCTGGTTAGTTACTTTATCTAATAATGGGCTCGTCCCTTTACCCTTATCTAATTAAATACTACCATCTTTTTGTTCAAACATGTGACTTAAGCCTAACAAGGGTTCTCTAACTTAAAAATGCTAACTTTGTTTTGCTAATTAGCTCAAAATGATTCATCTGGTGGTGGGAATGAGAAGAAGGAAGACGGGGAGAAAGCGATAAGTGGTTTATTGGACGGAAGTGGAGAATATACTCTTGTATATGAGGATAATGAAGGTGACAGGATGCTTGTTGGGGATGTCCCTTGGCAGTAAGCATCTCTATCTATGGATCTGATACTCTCACTTAAATTACTGTTTTCCCTTTTAATATTCTCACATTATTAGCATATCTTTTTATATTTGGATCACATTTATCTGTCTAAATCAGTTTAGAAAGAATTCTTATTCTCTTAACTAAAGTAGTACATAGGACAAAAAAAAATGAATGTGTTTATTGTCAGCCTTAGATAGAATCCATATCAGCTAAACAAGCCAAAAAAATTGTTCTAATTGTTTTAACGTTTGACATTTTCAGCATGTTTGTGTCTACTGTGAAAAGGCTGCGTGTGTTGAAAAGCTCTGAACTCTCTACACTTACTCGTGAGTGCCAAATTGTTACTCTGTTTGATATGTTTAAACTACGATTATTCTGCTTGGGAACTAAAATTGGTACTTTGATTTGCTTGTTTCAGGTGCAACTAAGCAGCTGACTTAATGATATGAATGAGCTAACAAGAGGTAGAGTCAACCTATCTTGAGAGAAGAGAGTGACTTGTTTTGTATGGAATTTGAAGTTTTTTAATTGTTGAAGTGTAGTTGCAAAAGCAAAAAATATTGATGTAAATTATTATGAATATTGCTTCTAATATTTGTGTTTTTGGAAAGGCAAAATAATTATTGCTTTCTTATGATTGTTTGTGCTACAGTTGAGTTGAATTTCATCTATTATAACAACAACAAACTCAGTATAGTCCAACGTAACTCATACATGGTGTGATTAACAATCTCAAACATGAAACACAACATAGACAATGATGGCAAAATTCTTTTGTTTTTTTGGATAAAGTTATGTTCGCATGTAAGCACACATACTGTTATAAAGAAAAATGATAATTAAACTATGAAAATTCTGTATGTTTCAGTAAATGATTGAAGATCATCCAGTCAAGTAGTAAAAGGACTCTTTATCCATGAAAATTCTGTGCTTATGAAGGCACTCTTAGCAAAACTCTCTTAGAGATAAAAGTTAAATGTATCTGCTGGGGATATTATTAATTTCATTTTGATGGTACAATAAAGGAGAGAAAATACCGAAAACGCTAGAGAGGAAACTGTAGAGTCTAAAGGTAGTTCCCTCTAGCAAGATATGGATTTTGTCACACTCCTAAGCTTGATCTTCAAGGTACATTGAATGAGAGGCAGCAAGAAGAGCAGCACCAATGCCAGAACCATCATTGGAGTGCACAAAAACGATGCTCGTTGCCAATTCCTCCCCGAGCAAGTCCTTCAAAGAGTTCTCTAAACACATCCTATATTCTGTATAGTGCTCATACAACCCACCATCCATGGCTATAACCGTCCTTTCTGAACCGCCCTGCTTAGGTGTATCTCTTCCCATCTTTTTCAAGATGCCTAATACCCCTGCAGCTGCAAGTCTTGCCCCACGTGTCGCAACGATATTGCACAGCTCAATCACTAATTTCCTCGTCTTCAAGGAGGTATTAGATATCTAAATGGCAGAAGAAAAAATAGTGTGAATTCATGTTTGTTGATGGGTGTATAAATTATCAAGAAGTAAAGATGCTACTGTTGATGGAAAAGAAATATCAACAACTTCAGTCTCTTTTTTCCTGCAGTTATTCTATTTGATCATCATTTAGGCCCTTTTGTTGAATAATTTTGATGTATACGTATATCAATTTACTGTGTGGTGCCATCTTAGGGGCTATTACAGGGATACTTCTTTCAGGATTTGGTCACAGCAAGAGAAAATTATCCAGTTTTTGGGTCCATCGGAAACAGCCTCTCAACCTTCACAAGGTAGGGTAAGGCTGCATACAGTGTGTATGTCGTTGTGTTGTTCTAACTTTTTCAGTCTTTGTTTTAAATAGTGAAAGAATTGAAGAGGTAATATTGTTCAACTGTCTATTCTCCTGAAAGTTACTCTACAAGGAAAGATGGCATATGTCGTACCCCATAGGCAATGTGGAAACCAAAAAGAGGCCCTTGTTTTATTTTCTACAGTATAAAGACATAATGAATAGCAACATTTTCTTATCTTGGCAACAGTCGAAAGGCAACAATATTTACCTCTAAAATATCCTTCAGCTTTTCACCAACCACTTTCAGATCAGAGGATGTGTCATGATGCATAGCCGACATATCAGGTGTCCTGCATATTGTGTAACATTTTTACCAGAGGTACTGTTTGAATGTGGATACATTGACAAAAAAAAGACAAATACCATGTGATGCAAGTGAATTAGAAACTAAAATTCAATTACATGAAGTATTTAAAATGCAAATACCATCTCATTTTTTAGTACTGATTCATCCAGAAACATCTGTAAACAAATATGCTTTCCTCGAAACTTAAATCTGCCCATGTTCCACTCTTTACTCATTATTATCTAGACATGTTGCAGAGAGAAATTGATATTGACTTGCAAGATTTTGCTCTAATTACAAAGAGAAAATAAATATACAAGTTCAACAATTGAGCCAATAGCCCATTAGAGAGTTGAAAAAAGATTTGCCAACGATTGCTGATCATACTAGACCTTCAGCTCTATGCATAGTATAAATGACGATCTGTTTTTCAGGTTTTCTTTTTTAATAATCAAGGTAATTCCACAAGATACTTGCTACCTCCCACCTGCATTCCACAAAGGCTTGGACAAATGGAAGGAGTCAACTAATGTTTTTCACTCTATTAGGATTTGAACCTGAAACTTCATGGTTCCTAACCCACATCATTGGCCACCCTTGGATGCGCTTTTTTTAGGTGGTTAATAAAGCAAATTTGCATTATAAGATTATTCTATTCATCAGCATTTCTGAAGTTACAAAGAAGTACCTTAACACAAATGGTTCCTTGAGCTTTGGAGGGACCTCATCACCAAAAACGCCAGCTTCTTCAGCCACCCTGAGTAGAACTCTGCGTAGAATTTCTCCCAAGTACATGCCAGAAGTCATCTTCTCAAATATCTGTTAGGATGAATACATGCCAGAAGTCATCTTCTCAAATATCTGTTAGGATGAATGGAGATATTCCTCATGTGCATCTAAGTAATCACAACATAAAGCAAGTCTACAACAAGAAGTTATAAAAATAGACAAACAAGCACCTGTTCACCAGGATTTAAACTCTCATTATCCAACGCATGATCATACTCAGTCAAGGGCAGATGGGATGACCTAAAATTACCCCATTCCATATTGATAACCTAGAAAGAAACACAGGATGCATTTAGCAACTATCAAC
Source organism: Solanum sitiens (assembly GCA_016801875.1). Classification (NCBI taxonomy): domain Eukaryota; kingdom Viridiplantae; phylum Streptophyta; class Magnoliopsida; order Solanales; family Solanaceae; genus Solanum; species Solanum sitiens. Next base: position 5,325,026 of record JABWTJ010000002.1, on the reverse strand, counting down.
AGCGTCAGAGAGTGAGAGAGAAAAGCAGATCAATAGCTACTGAAGGATCCCAACCATTTCACCAGATTTTGGCACAGGACCATGCCACTTTGGAATTGCCTGCACCCGTTCCACATAAGCTGCATTGGTCCCTGTACCTAAGATAACAGCAACAGCTACATCTTTTTGCGTATATTTACCACCAGCTAAAGTTCCAACGGTATCATTCACCTTTCATTAAAATAATAATGAAAATCAATATTTCACAACCAAACAGTACTTGACATGTGTTCTGATAAGTACTTCTATCAGTATTTTTTTTTTCCTCATACACTCTTAAATGGACACCAGATAAACTCACCAGAGCTGAAACCCGCATATCGACACCTTTTCTTTTCATAGCTTTTGTGAGTTCTCCAACAACATCTTGGCCAACCTATGTCCAAGCAACTAGCACAAACTTAGATCCATTGGACTTTTACGCAAAGGACACTTCAAGTTCCCATTTTAGTAAAGAAAGGCATATATGATTAAATAAAACAGTGTCAGTGTGTGTGTGTTTTGTGTTTAAGTAATACAATAAAAAATAACTATTTAAGCACAAAAGATAATGCTATGGAACTAGAAAAACTGCAGTCAAGTGAAACATGAAATGAGAAAAACCATATGTTTTGAACTTACTGATTCAGATGGAGTGACGCAGTTTTACTTCTCATCTAGATTTAGTGACTAGTTTCTTATATAAAACTTAATTGTGCTTGTATTGAAACCATCTACAGAGAGAAGCACCAAACTTAGGTTGCACCTAACATTTAGCACTTATCTGCGCCTTTAGTAACACTGCTTCCATATATGCTGATGAAATCTTAAAATTTCTACTATCAAAGTATTCTTTCAGGCCAAACATATTTCAGCGTCTAGGCCAAACACATTTTGAAATATAAATCAGCAGGCTGTTTCAGTACTAGTATAACCAAACCATTCACTCTATATGTTATCTTCAGAACCAGTAGAAAATAATCTGAAATCAAATTGGAAAGAACACAAACAAGCTGCAGAGAGTGGATGGCTAGAATTACAAGGAACTACAATAAGCAGGAAACACAAAGTAGCAAGGACTACGCATACCGCATCATCAATAGAGAAGCCTTTAGTCCACCGCATAATATTCCCGGAGTTGATTGAAGTCTGCATTACTGGGAATGAGAAGGTGAAACCTAGTTCTCTCTGCTTACCGGGAGGTTGATGAAATTTTTCCTCTTCCGCAGCAACAAATTTTGCAAGCTCAGCCGCAATATAATCAAAAAGTTCCTGAAATCATGTCAACTTTAGAGTTCAAAAGAAAAAAAAGTTAAACAATATAGCAGGCTACAACATCTCAACAGGTCAAGTACTTACATCTGAAGTCCCAACCATCAAACTTGGAGGAATTGATGCCTCAGCAAATTCTTGATGAATAATACCACCATCTTTTCCACCCAATTGCACTCGCAATACTCGAAAATTAGTTCCACCAAGATCCAACGCATAGAAGACGCCAGCTTCATCACTAAATTAAAAGGGTATTGATGGAACAAACATTTAGCATATCCTCAGTTCATAATGGGCTTAGACCAGCCACCATACAGAATACTTCAAATCACTTGAATAAATATGATTGACAACACGACTTGGCTTTACACTCTTTTTGCAGTTTAAAAGAGCACTGTAATACTGACATTCTGGATAGAAACAATGGCTGCTAATCACACATCAAACCAATGCAAAGAAATTTACGTCAATCGCTTATTGGAATGACAATGCCCAGCACATCAATTTCAACTCAGGATATATCCAGGGGAACGTCGGTGGAATTTGAGGAGTAACTTTATACTGTTGAGCAAAATTCAGTTACCGCTAAAAAAGTTTATCGGTGCTTATTACAGCTCTCTCAATGTCCTAAGTACATCAATAGCTTAATAAAACACAGAGGACACGCAAAGCAGTAGAAAACACGAAAATACAAGTACCAAAGTAGAATTCCAAATTTCTCAACTTCATGGAAATGATACCTAAATACTCCCCAACACTTCCATATAAAACAGAACCAACATTGAGAAAGACTGTTTTTTTAGCACATTCGTTGATAAATATATGCCTACATCTTAATCTGAGATCATCCTAGACAAATTTTTATCAGCGAAAAATAGCTTTTGATCCTTGAAATATTCAATTAAACATATTTAACCTTCAATTTAGTTTGACAAATCAGGTTCCACACAGCTAACGTCCCTAAAACCCCAGTAGCCAAATCTATAACAGCTGAAACCGTAGAGCATCTAAGCTTCAATTTTGAAACTCAACTTACAATTATTGTCTTACAAAGTCATGAAAAAATACTGAAATCAACAAAGAAATGCGACTTTCCGATATAATAACTATGTGACCATTTTGAGAAATCAAAACAAAGAAAGATTCAGATTTCTACTTTTTTTTAAAAAAATCACTTTTTTCCCTTTCTACCAATGAATTAATGACACCGATATTTCATCAGCGCTAATTTGATCAAATGGAAACAGTTGAGATTTGAATGGATACAAATCAATAGGTAAAAATGAGGACTAACCCAGTGGGTAGATTATCAACATAAGTGATAAGCATCTTGAGCTTACTGCCGCCTTCAGAAGCAAGTCCGGCGTGCATCTCCACAGTCATAGCATCAGCAACTTGCTTAAGCTTTGCATCTTGAGTCTTACACTTTTCTTCAAATTCACGAAGAATAGCCATAGCACGACCCCATTTACTAGATTTCCGCATCCGGTGATTCACTATTAACACCGCCACTGCACACACCGCAGCTGCACCAACCACGGCCACTCCCACCGTCACTTTCTTCATTTCTTTTTGCCGGAATTTGAGGTTGGCAAAAAGTTGGTCCACTCAATGAAATGAGTAAAGTAAAGATTTGTGATTTTTAAGAAGAAATAATAAAAATTACAGAGAGGAGATCGGATCAAAGGAGAGTTCAGTAACTCAATGAGAAAAAAGGGGGAAATTTAAGGTTAATTTGTAGATTGGATTTGGATATATTTACTCTCTATTTATTACAAATTTACATTTTCATAATTTTGCTTTGAATTAAGAGTTAATATTAAAACAGAAAATGACAAAAATAAAGTCTTACTTATATTTGGTAGTTGGTAAAAAAAAAAAAAAAAAAAAAAGTCTTCTATATTTAAATGAATTGTTTCATTCGAGGGAGAAACAAATTTTCAGTCTTGGTAAAATTAAAATAGATAAGATTATACTAAATTCCTTTTAGGAGGGGTTTAGATTTTATTTTTTTTTAAAATAATTTCAGAGACATTCTCTAAGTTTCGCTTTATAATATTCTTTTTCTTTGTAATTTACGATACTACGTATTTCTCCCTTATTTTTTCATTTTATTGTAATCATACTTTAAACATATTTAATTATGTTTCTTCTTCGCTCGTAGAAATGTTTAACTAGAACAAAATTTGATATTTCTTATCAAATTTCTCTCTTGGGGGAGTTCATTTTTATCTTCTATTTGAAGAAAGCCGGAAAATGATGGTTTATTGTGGAGAAAAAATCTATGTGAATTAATAAAGGTGAAATGAAGACTAAGAGTTAATATTTGGTGAAAATTGTCGGTTAATTTGAATGAAGACTTTTATTTTTGTTTGATAAAAAAAATATGTATTTGTGATGATTCATTTTTAAAGTAATGAGTTTTTTTTATATAATATTTTATATTTATTTTAAATAAATTTAAAGAATAATTACAAGAAAATGAAAATAAGAAAGGTAGACGTAAATCGTAAATCACATGAGAGAGGTGAGTGTTATAGAGAGCAGTCCGGAGGGAGGTCTCTGAAATTATTTTTAAAAAAAAAAAGTGTTTTTATGCTATCCAAATACTTTTAAAATTAAAAAAAAAAATAGTTTAAAAATCATAAGTCAACCAAAATACCTGCTTATTAGTATCTATTTCTAGTGTTAGATTTCTTTAATGTAGATTTCATTTGGTTAAGTAACTAATTAAGGAAAATGGATCGAGAGAATTTTTACAAATATTTGATGAGATTATTTTAAATTTAACCTTTAAATATAAGAAAATATTAGAGATTTATATATTTAATGTATAATATATCTATTAAATTTCAATACGCATCATAGTAAATAATACCCCTAGAATTATTCGAAAACAAAAGAAGTAGGAACAACTAACCTATTTTCTAAATGAAATCTTTATACTTTTTTTTAATAATATATGGTGGAGAACAAATTTATACCTTTTTATCAACAAATTCAAGATTTATATTTTGTGGGATATTGATGTAAGAACAGACAGACAAAAACGTCATTCTCCCCCACGTTTGTTGGGATGGGTAGGACAATAGAAGAAATATCACATCATATATGCTAACTTTTATATTTTTGATATTTATTTGCTTGAGTTGTGTACATTATTAATTAATATAGAAAACTTATATAAAAATATATCTTTCGATCATTAATTTATCAACATGTTTGAAGTATTACTATTTCTAAATTAGATGTTATTGTAAATTTTTTTATTAATAAATTGACTTTTTTCTTGTATTTTTACAAAAACGAATTTCACAAACACATCAATTTTTAAGCTGATACTTAGTAAGAATACATCAATGCATTATATGAAAGTGTAAATTAACGTTTCAAATTCAGATCGTATAAAGACAGAAAACGATCACTAGATTCAATAGCACCAACTTTTGAACCATACACTTCCGATACTAGAAAAAAAATTGTTATTTAAATAAAAATCATATAAAAATACTTTAATCTCTTATTTATTACTCCGATTATTAAATGAAAAAGGCAACGTAGAAAGGAATCGAGGTGATGATGTATTCACCTATAAAGGAAATATATGAGTGGGATACACCAAATTAGAGACCTTTTCTTAGGCCAGTTGATCAAAGTGGAAATTAGGTGAATAAATTCTAATATTATTAAATTCTTATTTTTCTTTGACTTTACTTTTCAGTATTAGAAAAAAATAAGAATAATTAAAAAAAAGAGCATCTCAACTATTTTGACCAACACATTACCAGAGCAAAGAGGTTTTGACTTTTAAACCTTTTACTTTGACCTCACACAACTTGAATGAATACATTCGTTGACCCTTTCATTGCCATTTTTCACGGTATTCAATCATGCTATTATTGATTTTAATTTAAATTACAACGTTCGATCTAGTTAATAACATGCATTTTATCTCTGCTCTTGCGTTTATCTCGATTGATTTCACGGGATTACTATACCTCCTATCAATACATAACAAGATAACTTTATTCGTCAAAAACTAAAACATATGAAAAAATAATTTTTTTATTATGCTATATATTAACTTGAGATCTCACCATTTTCAACGAGTCTACTAATCACGAGTTTACATTCAGTCCACATCCCAAAAAGAATCTTTAGAACACCAGGCCAGACACGGGCTACGGCAATCATGAAGCCCAAAAGTAAATATTTGGCCAAAATATCTACACAAAAGCCCAACTCAGTTGCATGTCCAAAAGGGGTGGGCCATCTGCGGCCCATTGAATGTGGAATTTTTGTAAATCTCGCTGACAGCCCACATGCTCCAACGGTCATATTTCTGAAATTTGAGATTTAAAAATGGATACCTACTCTTCTAACGGTCATCTTCTTCATTTCTTCCTGGCTGTTCATATATACCGAAACTTTCCAAAAACAAAAAAGTGAACAGAATTTTTCTCAAATCGAAGAAATTGATATTTGATTTCTTGTGTGACGACTCTACTATGGATATGGATACTACGCCGCCACCGAGAGGGACTCCATCATTGAGTTCTCCCAAGTCTTCTGCAGTCCCAGATCGTTCGCTTTCTGGTATGTTTCTATTTCCTTAATCATTAAAATTGGGTTCTTGAAACCCTTAGATTGGATTAAAGTTTCTTAGTTGGAGAATGATCTGTATAAATTTACACAATCCATCTTTTTTGGGGTTGAGTTAAGCTTACTTGTCATAATTTTACATGCTATCGGAGCCAATTCTGGACGTGATTAGACGGGATAAAAGTTCCATATTTGTTTGGAAATGGATTCACGATATACTTGTATGTAATTGGAAAATCTTGATTGAAGTTCCATATTTCTTAAATCTTGAAATCTAAGAATTTATGATAGCTGTATTCATCAGAAATTGTCTAAATGTCCTTTTTTTTTCCCCTACTAACAGGGTCAAGAGAATCGAATGAAAATGAGCAGCCACTTAACCAGAAACCCATGACTAAGAATTTCATGTCACCCACCATATCTGCGGCTTCCAAAGCTTCAATTCCAATTAGGAAAAAGATTTTGGGAGAAAGAAACGAACTTTCCACCACTTGTGAAAGTCTTCCTCACAAAGCCTCAAACGTTGGGTCTAAGACCAATTCCATAAATTCGACCTCCCATCGTTCTGGAAAATTACCTATTTCTACCTACAGTTATGCCTCTGAATCCGACAATGACCAAGAAAACAATTCTGTTGTTGATTCTTCATATAAGCCATATGACCCTCTTACTAATGACCTCGGTCCTAGACCTAAGTATCTCCGCTACCGGCCAAATAGGCGTCGTGGGACCTTTCTTGATCCTAAGAAATCTGATGAGGATCAAGGGTCATTGCAGCAAACTCAAGATCCCTCAAATCTGCCCGAAATATCTAACCTGGAGCTGGAGAATGATGAAGATGTGGTGGAATATATTGTTGAGGATGATGATGAAGAAGAAATGGAAGAGGATGTGGACCGGGAATGGAGTTTGAAAGGGGTCCTCAAGATTCTGCTTTTATTGGCTGTGTTCTTTCTATCAGGCTCAAATTTATCAACTATGGACTCCGTGGTGAGTTCAGGTTCTGGTGTTATGATTAGGAAGAACATCTTTGAAGCTGTTTTCCATGAAATTTACGGGAGTGATGGTGCATATGTGGATCTGCCAGAGTATTCTCAAAGTGGTTTTTTGGAATTGTGTCAAAGAGAAACTAATAATGAACTTAAGGCAGTCGAATTTGTTGAAGATACTGTGGAGTTGTTGGAAGTGGGAAGTGCTGAAATGGAGGAAACAACTGAGCCACAGGAAGGACTGAGTGCGGATATTCATATTGATCAGGACAACACGGAGGTCGAAGTTACTCATAGTGTTGTACATGGTGATGAAGAGGAGGAAACCATGTCAACAGATGCTGATGAAGTTACTATTTTCAATGAAGTGGATGAGGCAGAAGTTGATGGTTTTGATGAGCAGCTGCAGAGGGATCAAGTTGAAAACAATGATCCTGAACAAGAGAACCTTGAAGTATTGCTTGATGACATTTCAAGCTCCAAATTTGAGCTAGCAGAAGTAGACAACAACGTTGAGCAGCTCGAAAACACCTCACAAGAACAAACTGGAGAAGTAGAAATACCGGAGACAGTACCAGAAGGAGCTGAAGAAATTGAAATTAGCTATGTTGACATTGAAATAGAGCCCGAGAATGCTGAAGTCAAAGAAATTGGACTCGGTAGCGCTGTAATTGTCGTTGGAGTTTCAGCAGCTTCAGCGCTTTTGGCTATGGCTATCATCTATGTTACAAGAAAACCAAATGCTCCTATTGAAACTCCTCAAGCTGAAATACTCAACAACTCAGCTATTGCCAGTGTTGAAGGAGGAGAACAGTTGGAAAGGAAATCTGAGACTTCTGTAAAGGTTTCATCATCTTTACAAGAACCACTAAATGATCCCTCCGAAAATCGCAGAAACTCTCACCTTGAGAGTACACCTGTCATTGGATCCATTACACAAGCTTCATCTTTGTGTGCACCCACGAAAGAGATCAGCCACTTCAGTGCACCACAGATTGAATTACTTGGTGAAATGATGGTTGGAGAAGTCAGCAGCTCCCTTAGAAGCTGTGTTAGGAAAAACAACATGATTGAAGCAGAAGGCAGCAACACTAATATATCTAAAGGTGTTGTTTTACCTCCTGCTCAGCCATCTGTTGTGGAAACAGATTCTCCATCATATGGAAGCTTCACAGCTGAAAAGAAGATCTTGAAGAAAAAGGTATGCTACAAAGTTCAAGTTGATTTTTATGTAGACCTCTCTTTGTATTTGAATTAAAGGTTCAATCTTTAACTATTTTTACTTGTAAAAACAGGTGGAGAAAGATGGAGAAGAGATCAAGAAGGTGGTGTTGACAACCCCAGTTAGGAGATCAAGTCGAATTCGAGATCGTATTGGAATGTCCCCTTGAATGAATTAGTTACTGTAGGAGTTCTTGTTTGTTTTAGTAGAAACAGCATCTCTGTTGTTTCAGATCAAATTCTAGGAATTATGTATCAAGTGCTGCAAAAGCATTAGAATTGTAACTTGTAGGAAATGATGATCTTAACTTTCAATGGAGAGAGAATTCATTTATCTTCTATGAATATTTTGATACCTAAGAGCAATGAAACAAAATCAAAACAACTTTCAGTTTCAAGAGCAAATATAATATATATCCAAAAATGCAATAACATATCCAAAATTGAAGTATACACAACTCTTTCTCACACTCTCTAGCTAGATCTCTCTTTCTGTTTGAATAAATACAACACTCTCCTTATTTTCTTTTGTTTTCTGTACTACACACTACATCTCTTGCACAGGAATTGGAGGGGGCCTGCTCCTGCTGATAAAACTTGCCTTTCCATAGGAAGAAAATGATGATTTTTTTGAAGCTTTCTTCAATATAGTTGCCTTAGGAAGAGTATATGATTTATAAGAATCCAATCCAGCTCCATAACTCTTACAAGACTTCATTTTTCTTCTGTATGGTGATTCTTTCTTAGCAAGATCTTCTAAACTTGTCACTCTTGACAAAGATGTAAAAGACTGTGATTTCCCTTCATAAAACTTAGATAATCCCCTCCTGCAATTCATAAACATAAAAAAGGCATAAGCTTCTTAAACTTCGTGTCCAGTCAAACAACGCGGCGGGGGAAGAGAGGAGTACTACTTACTTGATTGGTAGTTGTGACATGAGGGATGATAAGTCATATAAAGCTCCATCATCAGAAGAAGGTGATGAAGATGCATCATCTGTTGTATCAAGTGAAGATGAACAACAAGATCCATTAGAAATGTTTGAGGATCCTTCACCAATAGATGATGAAATGGATGATGAAGATGAATGGCTCATATTATTATTATCACAAATTTCACCATGATCTAATTCATGTCCTTCATCTATCATCCATAATTGATGCTCATCTTGATTAAACTTCTCCATATCTTCAAATTTTCTTGATTCTTGATTCTTGAAATTGAATAAGATAAGATAAAATAATAACAATGTGTGGAGTTAGCAAAAAGCTTGAGTCTTTATCTTTTATAGACACATACAATACAATATACAATACAAAACATAGGATTGTTAGTGATTTCTAGCAAGGCATTTATATATATTGTACAAGAAGATAATGTGTGGATATAAATTTAACATTTACTTTTTAGGACTTTATGACAGCTAACAACACAGAAACTTGCGTCACAACCCCAACTAATTACCGACACTTGTCAAACAACCACACGATCGTTATACACGTAAACACGGAGTTAAAATTTAAAATTTATAAATTCTCAATTTAACATCGAACATGAGTATAACATGTTTCGATTATTCACTTCGAAAGAAATATTTCACATATATGTAATGATTTTTTCATATATAAATAAAGTACTGTAAAAAAAGTTATTGAGGTATCCGAATTTCGATATTATACACGTGTCAAAAAGTGAAATAGGTAGCACGGGAAAATGGAACTTTTGTGTGAGAATAGAATTTTAATTAAAAATAATAATATTTAATTGAATGAATGAAAAAATAAAAGTAGGGCTTATCCAGAGATTCGATATTATCTTGTCGTATGGTTTGAAATAAATGTATTGACTTTAAAAATTGCACTAAGTTAAAGAAAGAGGATAAGCTCTATGACTATGAAATTATTTTTTATTATGATATATATTAGCCACCAGTATCTGAGTCACCAGCTAAGTCCACAAATATAAAAATAAAAATATTAATAAAAAAAAAGCATATTCTTTTTTTATTTTTAGTTTTGCTTTATGATAAGAAGCAAGTTGTAGATAAAATCATTGACTAGGAGACATGGGGGCCATTCTTGCATGCCACTTTTCCTACCTACTTTATTCTTTTTAAACACCCTCAACATTTTAGGAAGAAGAAAAACATTTGTGCTTTTTTTTAAATCGGTTTTTCGGTCTCAATTCAATATATTTATCTCAATTAAATTCGCTATTCAAACTAATTATTCAATTATTAAGTTATTCTATTCATTAAATACTATTTCTTAATCTTTAATATGATTAGAGTATATGTATATACTTTGATGGTATCAAGATTTAAGCAGTATCGAGAATGGAGTCCGATCTCACAACACTAGTGTGAAAAATATTTTGACTGCTCATCTTTATCACTGAGTTATCAATTAATTTTGTTAAAAGCTTACAAATTTATATATATGTATATAATTTTCTATATAAACACAAAAAGCTATAACAAAACTAATGAATTCATCAAAATTTATGAACGTCCGCCTAGCTCTGTCCCAAGGGTCAAAGCATAGTTTTTTTTCATAGAAAAAACGTGAAATTAGCCGTAGTGGTTAGTCTCCAAATACGGAACATTACAAAAATTTGAAAAGGTCAAATATTATGGGCTTTGTTTAAGAAAAGAATCCTATGATGTTTCAACTATTTTTTCCTAATTCTTTTTCTTGTTTTCTTTTGGTTAATGACTAAAATTTTCTATACTATAGAAAATAAAGAGAAAAGTTTGTATATATTAGTATATGAAAACTCTTTTATTGGGTGTAATTTTCATAAAACTTTATGTGGCGTTTATTTTTATATATTTTATATAATACTTAACTCAATAGGCATCATTTTATTATTAAGTATGGTTGAAATGTGAAAAAAATATATTTTCATATTTCAAAATAAATTAATTTGTCAATTTTCTTTGAATTTGAGAGTGTCAATAATTATTATAAGTTAATTATGTTTGAACGTGTGTATCCTTGAAAAATTATATCTATAATGTAGTATTTAATCCATAACTCTAATTTATTAATTTAAAATAATATTTATGAGTTAAAAACTAAAATAAAAAGTCGATAAATTGAACCGTTCAAATTAATTGATTTAAATAAAAATTAAATCAAATCAACTTATGAAAAAAAATATAGAGATAAGAGAAGAAAGAGGTCTATTCGAAAGCACTTCGATACAGTGGACCTTCTTATCCACCAATCTTTTGTTTCTTTCTTTTCTTTTATATTATATGCTCTGATATGTAATATGAAATTTAATTGATATGATTTTAAATTTTGTTTAAATATATGATTTAAATTTATTAGATAATTTTATTTATATATATAAAGATATAAAAATTTCACAAATTCTGACGATTCTTATAATTTCTATTTAATTTTCTTAAATGAGTAGATCGATAATGGTTCATGAACAATATATAAGAATATATTTAAGTATTGCATTAGTAAATTATATATCTTTATTTATTTTTATAAATAAAATATTTGTGGTTACAAGCTTTCGACATAATTTTACATAGATTCACTAATCACAATAATAATAACTAATTATTCTATAATATAATCATTTCACATGGTATATACATTTCTTCACACGAAATATGGCTCTTTCTTTTAAAAAAAATAAAATGAAATGATAAATTTATTTATAAGTAAATTATAGATCAAATTTTACATTTTTTTTAAAAAAAAAGTTATAATGTTAAATCTCAAACTATGTTTTTACAAGAATTTAAAACAGTAGATTCAAATTATAATTCCCAATTACATACTCAAACATTACTTTAAATCTTTGCTTCATATCACAACTTATTCTATAATATCTCTGTTCTCTGTTACATATCTAAGAAAAAATCGTTTCTCCGTATTGAATATCCGCACTCAAATCCATTTTTCCCTATATTGAAGCTTCTCATTTTTAAATTTCGAATCATCTCTTAGCTTTTATTTTATCTCATAAAACTTGCAATCCTTAAAAAACAATGAAAAAAAAATTATTTCCCCAAATTATCAATTAATCCAACCTAAAGAATAAAAAGTTGATAAAAATTGAAACCGTCCAAATTATTTTGATTTTAATAATAAAAAAAAGAATCAAATCAAAACTTATATGTACACGCTATGAAAAAGTTTACATAGAGATAAAAGAAAAAGGTCTATTCGAAAGTACATCAACGCAACTTCTCTACGATGGTCCTTCTTATCCATCAACCTTTTTGTTTCTCTCTTTTATTTAAATATATGTATATATTTATTACGTTCGTTTAAATATGTGACATAAATTTAAATTGATATAAAATTAAAATTTATTTAACTATATTAATTTTGTTTGTAAATATTTATAATCATAAATTTTCTACATAATTTTATAAAAATTCACAAAAGAATATTATAATAGTAACTAAATATTCATTAGTATATTCCTTTCAAATGTCATTAACATCTTTTCATGCCGGATAATGGATATGACTTTCTTTACAAAATTTAAAATAACAAGTTTCTTTTGCAAATTATAAATTCATAGGTCAAATTTTATATTTTTGAATTTTTTTTTAAGAATTAGAAGTTTATAATCCAAATTTTGTTTATTTAAAAATAAAAATAAAAATACCAAATTCAAATTATGCTCTAAAATCACATAGTCAAACATTATTTGAAATCTTTACTTGCACATCACAACTTATTCTATCTATCTTCTCTATGAATGGTTTGGAAGAGTCATTCTCCCGAATTAAATATCCGGAAAAAAAAAATTTCTCCTAAATTTTAGATTATTTTTTTTTCGTTAAAAATATGATTTATCTTTTTTTTAAAAAACTATCTATATCTTCAAGTTTTTATTTTTGATTCGATAACAACCACGTAACACAAATAAAAGGTAGGACTAATTAGTAATTTGTGTTGCGTGTTTACTAGAAGCAGAACGAGTAAAAATAACTTACAATTATCATGTTGAATTTGTTAATAATAATAAAATAAAAAAAGTTTCAAATATATGATTTAAAATATGAATAATTGAACTTGTTGAAAAGTTGTTAAATAGTTACTAAAAATCTAGAAAGATTTGATCAAATCAAATGAAAGAAGATAAGCTACAAAATAACTCGGTTTCAAATTGTTAAGTCAAATTTGTTTGGCTTGTGTCAACATGATATCCTACTTTCTCTAGAAATTAAACTTTTCAATCATATAGTATTTTCATAATGTTATATCCCTAATATCTCCCTACTACTAGAAAAAATGGCAGCGCAAGCACGGACCAAATATTATTAAAATTAAATTTATTGATATATTTCTGTCAAAATAATAAATATTAGGATAAAGTTATATATAGCATAAACTCGTATGGAAAAAAATATTTTTAGTTGAACTGCACTATATATAATTATATATATAAATAAAAGAAATTATATTTATTTATTTTTCGTTATCTTGCTGTTTCTTTTCGTAACGTCTTCTTAAATACTTTCTTTATTCCATATTAATTGAGTTTTCTGGATCATTTTCGTTATTCAAAATAATTGAATTGTCCCATGTTCAAGATAGATGTTTGAAATTTTTTCCATATTTGCTCTTTTCTTAAATGGAGTTTGATATTTTTCAAAAAGACAAATTGCAATAGTTATAAAATTATATTTATAATTTACAAAAGATAATAGTGAAAAGCATGACTTAAATTATGTTCTTGAATTTATTTTGTTAACAAGTATGTGTTGTTAATATAGAATAAGGAGAGTGTAAAAAAAGAATTGAATTATTCTTCAATAAGTATTCGATCCTTACTGTTATTAACTATTAAGACTTTTCAATTTCATTCGTTTATTTTTGGTGCAAAGCCCTCCAGTTAGAAACTCTTCGTCGTAGAGAATTCTTTTATGGATATGATCGTGACTCGTAAAATTTTCATCGATCGTCTTATAATTATAAATATTTTGATAATGTGAAAGACACACAAACATATTAATTTAAAAATTATACTTTAAAAATTATGTGTAACATTTAAAAAAAAAAAAAAAAACATCCTTAATTTTCTCAAATATAATAAACATTGAGCAAAATAATATAGTATGTTGTTATTAATTTTCATGTACAAAAACCGACCAATGGTACCGACATCTACGATATAGTGTAGGCATTATACAATGGGGCCCACTATATTCATGTCACTTTAGTGTAGGGGTAGTTTTTGTAATTTTATAGAAAAGAAGGACACTTTTTTGAAGTTATTAATATTGTGCAAATATCAAAGCATAAAAGACAACCTATTTAGGCAAATTTTATCTTATAAAATGCTCTAAGGACAATTATACCCTTACACTTTTCCCTTAATGTCAAAAAACTGACATATTGAAACTGGGGAGAAACTGTTCTTTCTAATATAACTAAAAATAAAAATATTCATTTTCAAATAATGTTCAACAAATTCTCTCAACTTAATTAATTACTGTTTAAAATTTTGTTGCAATTGGAATTCCGCATATTCGAAAAGTAAAATTAGATCAAAAGTTAAATAATTTTAAATAGTACTAGATTATAGCGAAGCCAAGAATTAGTGAGCACTAACTCATTCAAGGTGTATTAAACCCATTAAAAGGGTTCGAAATCATTCGGTTATAACAATTCTTACGTCAAAAGCTATTCGAACGTATGTTATTTAATCACTTTGTGTATCATTTTATGATTTAAATTGGACATCTTTAACTTGCATATGCCTCTGCCCTGCCCTGATACTAGAGCCCTTTCCTATTTTTTTTTTTAAATTTTATATACCTCTCTAATTAGAAGAAAAATTAAAATATTAAACGAATATATCAATGTAATTGGGACCAACCTTATTTCTATCGCGTAAAGCTAGATTGGAAGCTAAAATATTATCCTTAAAAATAAGTTTTAAGATGGGGTGTAAAGGTACATTAATGGATGACCAATTGGCTAAAGTTATCATACACCACAAAACTTTTTGTCTAATCAAAACGAAAACGATGTAACTAATGATTCTTCTGTATTGTTAGCACCACATGAGTTGCAACCTCTGCAAGGAACAATCACAATTAATTAATAATAGAAAAAAAAAACATACAACGTGAACAAACAAGCATGAAGTTTGAAAAGAGTAGAGTACATAAATGTTATCTTATTTTTATAAAATAGAGATATTATTTTTGATAAACTATTGATTCAATAAAAAGTTATTTAAAATTAATTCGAAAATCCAATCAACGTATACTTCATTCTATTTTAATATTATGCTTTTATAAATACAAAATTTTATAACATATTAAAAAAATTATGTTTCAATATTTTTTACAAATTTCATGCTAAATAAAATTATAAGTACTTCATAAGTTGAAACATAAGTATCATCCAATTTTGAAAATAATAATAGTGTGAACATTGACTCGAAGATGAAATAGTGACAATCAATGATGATAGTAACATAATAAATCTTTTTTCAATCTTAATAAATCTCAGATTTGAGCCTACGAATGAAATATATCTTAAGATTATCCAATTTAGAAAATCTTTTTGATGCAAATTTAAATAAGTCGTACTCAAAACTGAATAACATATAAGAGGGAAATTGTTGGGGCAGTACTGTGTGGATGACTAGCCTATTTTAAAGATGGGCCTGTCATGATGGGCTTGGGCTCAGATTCTCTCTTTTCCTGCTCGATACAATGTCCATTTGTACGTTCTCGTTTGTTCTCTTTTTTGTTAGTTAGATTGATTCTCTCTTAATCAAATGACGATTTTAATTTTTTGATAAAATATAGATATGCTAGCTATTTCTATTATTTTTTTCTATCATATATATAGTTTACTTACGAGGATCACAATATGTTATGTGTTAGTATAAGATTTGATTAACCCTTCTGTTGAGTACCAATTGGAAATCCAATCTGACTTCTAAAACGGAAGTGAGCACAGGTGAGAGGACCTCACTTTCCCGGAATACCCCATAAGGGAATTTTTTCTACTCCCACCAATCTTCACTTTATGCCACGCGACTCCCCTTTCGTCATAAGGCATGTAAATAGATCAAGGAGAATCTCTATAGCAACTAGTACCTTATATTTCGCACAGAATATAAGAATCGATTTTTTTTATTTTTCATAGAGGACCTTAATTTGTCACACCACGATGAATTTCTAAAAAGTAATTTATTATGTTTTTACGGAGAACAACTACCCTCTTATTGCATTATTTTCTATTTCTTCACACTCATTATTTATGTAGTGTGATCTACTGTCCTTTTGTATGATATTAAACAAAATGTACATCTTTTGTTTTCATTCAGATCCACTTAAATAATTTTGTCGTTAGCATAGAGCGAAGCGTAAGCAACAAATTGCAATTTGCAAATCGTCAATTGCTTATATTTGACTTGATTTGAAGTACGAAAATCAAACTAATTAATGTTGAAACAAAACAAATAGTAAATTATCGTTATTGATAGACATGTACTTAAAGCATCTAACAATTACGCTATATAACTAGGTATAAAATATTTTTTGCGACTTATATGTTACATACTGACATACTTTAACTTATTCGTGAATCTATTTCATTATACTTTAACATTCTTAATAAAAAAATTGACTTTATTAATGATGACATGCACAATTGAAACAGTAATAAAGAGTCGTTTATAAGCAAAATAATAGTCATGCGGGGCATTGCAACATATGGATTAGTAATGAAATAATCTGTTATATTATTGTAGATTAAGTTAGTTATTTAGAAAAATGAATACTTTTTGTCCTTTTTAATGATTAATTTTCGCATTTCAATATACATGTTCTTATGCATATTTATTTTTCTTAGGAGGCCAATAAAACTTTATGTGCCTATTATGTTTCTTAGTAGGCCAATTAAGTAGCTTATTAATTCTTGCATTTTTATTGTTCATACTTCGTAATATCTTCAACGCGTATTAAATATTTTAATTGTACTCATTCTGGCCATACTGATATATTTTTAAAAAAATTTATTTAATGAGGCACATTTTATTTTGTGTGAATTCACGTGAGGCCTATAGTTAAAACAAAATGATAGCCGCCACTTGTTCCCTATTTTATTTATCTGTCTACGTATTACATTTTCACCATCATCTTAATTATTAAACTTGATAATCCAAATAAATAAATAAATAAAAATATACTAATAAGCGCGATTTCCCTCATTATTTTATATCTAACAAATACAAAAGTAAGACATATATGATTGCTTCAGATTTTTGTCCAACTCATACAAATTATTCCATTTGATAATTTATCTTCACAAATTCTTTTAAAACAAGAGAAAGCATAAATACTCTAACTTTTGCTTAATTAGCACTTATTCATTTACGACCTCATTCTTCTGAGTTAAAATAACTTCATCGACATCAACTTAGTCGTATACATATTTAAAAAACATGCCTGGCATTACTGTTAGTACTCTATTAGTTATTCATTAATCGATCGATTCAAAATACGAAATGGTTACCCTTTTTTATTTTTTGCATAAGTTTTTCTCACTTGAAGTGGCCGCTTTGTTATCCTCGAATATACCCTACTGATAAAGGACCGTGTATAAAATCAAACAAGTGAATCATTATAGAAATTTTTGTTGACATTTCAGTATGGTTTATCTAGTGATTGTCCATTTGTGTGATATGCCTTTTGTTGTTGCTGACTATTATGTCAAAATAACAAAATGGATATCTATATTATACCAAATCAATAATTTTTTCTATAGAATAAGCACAATCATTGTGAATTAACTGCATTTCTCATTTCTACACCCTTTTATTGATTAAAAAAAAAAAAATCACAATAAGAATAGGTAGGGTTGTAGAAGAAAATTAACATTTTTCAAAATCCAAAATCAAACAGAAATTCTAATTACTGACATTAATAGTCAGTTTCGAGTTTCGAGTTTCAAGCAATGTAGTACATTGGATCAGGCAATTTGAAAGTGCGCTGACCAATATAATCACCAAGCAAATCACTCCATTGGTCTCCAATGTTCCCAACAATTCTGTATCCATCTTTCACCAACTCCCCTCTTTTCCTTGACTTGTACTTCATTGATGATCCTGTATCATTTACTCCCCTGTATCCAATAATAATAGGTATCTCAGGTTCGAGCAATAAAATAGAAAAAAATCATAATTCTAATATAAGAAAATTGTGAATTACATGAGAATTTTTCTGGGAATTAGTATGAAAATTCAGAGAAAACTTATTTTCCTACAAATATTCATACTAATTCCCAGGAAAATTGTCATGTAATTCACCGTTTTCCTTTACAAGTATGAGTACATGCTTACTTCAAAATGAGCCTAATCCATGAATGATATCCAACTTTATTTAGGTTTTTAATTCTTATTTGTCTAAACTCTTCCTTTGTTCCTGAGATAAATACTGGTTTAATACCCATAGATAGCAATGTATTATACAGAAACAGAGCTGCTGGTACTGTTGGTGCTTTTCCTTCTCTTGTCCACTCCTCGAATTTCGTCCCGTTGTATTTTATCGACCTGATCACAATTAAATGTTAATTAGGCAAATTCCAATGGCATCATCATTGTTTATTGATTTAATTGAAAAGTTTCATTACCCAAATGCGACATCAGAACGAGCGTAATAAGGAAGATTAGAGAGAGTAGTTTCATCAATATCAAAAACCCAAACATCTTTGCCATTTTTACCAATTTTGAGTGTTTTTGCATACTGAATAGCCGCGGCGACTATATTATAACAGTCGTCGCGGTATTGTTTGCCAAGCATGTAATGCCCAACGTAATCTTCACATTGAAGAGGCACTAATGTCCAGTCCTGAATGTTGTTTGTTTCAACAGCTAAACGCCAGCTAAGGCAGTTGATTTGAGGTACCTGGCTCCCGGAGGACCCGATTTTCGGGTGCAGAGGATGGATTTGGTTGGGAATTAAATCTGCGTGAGATGATTTTGATTTTGCAGCCATGGAGATGAGGAGGAAGAAGAAGATGAACTTCATGTTGTTGGTATGTTAATAACATTTGATGTGTGATTCGTCTCTTTATATAATAATAAAAAAAATAGTTCCAACTAAGACGCTCCATTTATTTCATGACAATTTAGTGAATTAGTAACACTTTCTTTACATGATATCGATATCATTTAACTTAATGCTTAGAGATTTGAACTTGGTAATATAAAGTTAAAACGTGTTGTAATTATTTAATTATCGAAATAAAATAGATAAAAATATTTTAAGATTTGAGGTATTTTAAGGAATTAAAATTATATGTGCTTCGCGCGGGAATTTAACATCATGAAATTTATAAAATAATACTTAAAATCTATCAATCATTAAAACTAAAACACTATATTATTTTACATACAAGATTACGTAGTAACAAACATTAATAATGTAAACGAAAATAAAAATTATAACATCTTATCATTTATCCTTAATAACATAAACATAAATTTTATGGTTGTAAAAAAATATCAGGATCTGTAACATAAGCAATGGTGTCAATGAGAAACTCAACAAGAACAAAGTACACGAATATTTAATTGTGCAGAAGAAGAAGAAAAATAAGAAGTTATAAGAATTTTCATTGTTTTGAAATGAGAGAAAATTCCTCTATTTATAGACAAAAGGATAGTGTGAGCAAATGTTTGTCGTGCCTTATCGAAAAGGTCACAACTATTTGAAAATGATGCAACCCTTCGGAAAGGTCACAACCTGTCATAAAAGTCACAAAATTCTCATTAAAAAGTCACAATTATTCATTGGAGCCGCAACTTTTCAAAAAAGTTATAACTTTTCACGAAAGAAAAAGGCTAATTTTAAAAATAAATAAATTAAAGAAAATCGTCGAAAGGAAAAGAATAGTTTTGAAAATAAATAAATTAAAAAGAAAATCCTAATTTGTGGTGACGCCACGTAGGTTAACCTATGATTCTCTTTTATATAAATAGATATTGTATACGTGATAGCTAAACAAACCCTACAAAATGTGTTGCAAAATAATATTTGAAACAAATTAATACTAAGGGATCTCCCCGCCTATAATTTTCGTTTTCAATTTTACAGTTCCTAACGTAATATTTTACATACCTACTCCCTATTCTTTATTTCATTCACATCATTTTAAATCTTAATTATTGCACTTGATAAAATAAAATATATTAACCGTGATTTCTTTGATATTTTATTATACAATCAAACAAATACAAAAGTAAGGAGATATATATGGTCGGTTGAGATTTTAAGATATATATATATATATATTAATACGAGTATAAGATTTTTTCCATCGAATAACATGAATTGTGTACTTCTTTGCCACAAAAGGATAAAATGTTGTGTCCCCATCTATTTATACACTTTTTATTTCTTGAACTCAAATCAACCCTAAGTCATTTTCTTTATTTTAAAGATCTTTTTTTTCAGAAAAATATTTATGAAAAAGAAATTAAAATATTCCTCAGTATCAAGTACCTGTGTACAAGATTATTTAGCTTGTTGTTCGACAACGCAATATTTTGTCTTGGACTTACTTTCCTACTCTCTTTTATTCATTTCACACATCTTAATTATTAGTTCATAAGATAAAAATATAATAAGTGCAATTTCTGTGCCATATTGTTTTATCATCAAATAAATACAAAAGTAGAGGCGTGTATGATTACATAAGATTTTCGTCCACTTATCAAATAATTCCCTAACATCCTTTTCATTTCTCTTCGCAAACTCTTTCTCAATAGTTGTAACATCACTTACACATAAAGTCAATAATATACCTCCTATTAATCTTCTAAAATGATGATTATTTTTAACCTACTTTTTGTGTATTAAAGCTACATAGGATCAAAGAGAATGATATCGTATGCTTTAATATAGTCAATATCTTTTCTATTAACCACATCAAATATTCTTATTAATAATATTTTTTTAAAATTTTTTTG
This sequence comes from Solanum sitiens, assembly GCA_016801875.1. NCBI lineage: Eukaryota > Viridiplantae > Streptophyta > Magnoliopsida > Solanales > Solanaceae > Solanum > Solanum sitiens. The sequence goes on along the minus strand of JABWTJ010000002.1, from coordinate 5,303,948 downwards.
ATCTTGAGTCTAGAGTCTATCACAATTAACAAACTATTCCATAGAAATAAAAATAAAATATGTATAGAGGATCTTTTCATCTTCACACTTGTCCACATAATAAATAGGGAAACTTAAATAAATATACTATAATAACAAAATATTTACCATTTATAGCATTAATATTTCTTTTTCACTTGATCACTTTTAATTCATTTATAATACAAGTTTAATTCATATTACAAAGAACAATTTTTTATTCACATATAATATAAATTTTAATGATAAATAATTTATTTATCACACATTTTAATTCACTTATAACACAATGTGTCAAATTTTTGTCAAACAAACATAATATATTTTTAAAAATAATTATAATTCATATATAATTCATATATATTGCATACATAATTTACTTTTAATATATATGATAGATTTAATATAATATTACCATAAATAATAATAAATAAAAAATATAACTAAAATCAATAATTATTTATTAAAATATATAACAATTGTCATATACGCTAACGTAACAGGTGACTAATATGATTGAAGTCACTACCAAAAGTTACCCAATAGCTACTTTGTGCTTTTGACCAACGATATCTATTTATCAAGCCCAATGCCAAAGTGAAGATACTGATAATTTTGATATTTACTGAAATTTTGATATTTATCCAGAGGTACAATTATTGAACACACCAAGAAAAAGCTCTTTATTATCAGTTTTATCTTAGACGAAAAAAAAGAACCACCACCCATCACCTTTTTCATTTTGAGCGATGAGTTACATATAACTTATATATTATTATATATTATCAACCCATTACTTTTATCTATAATAACAAGTGATCTTTTCTTATTTCAAGATTACAAATTCAAAGTATTAAATCAGCATGAATCTTAAAAGGGATAAAAAGTTCTCCATTAGAAAGTTTAGAATTTATTTTAGGCTTAATCGATATCTATAGACTTTAAATCTTACGCAATCCCAAAAACTAGTTCAAAGTTAGAATTGTCCAAATAATCATAAAAAGACCACACATTCTCTGTTTTGGCATTATTACGATAGTAGAAAATAGAAAATTGCATGTTTACGTGACTTGCAAGAATATTGAACTCACACACAGCCCATCAATGAAGTCCAAATGATGCCCAAAGGGAGATAACCATAGCAGCTTATTTACATAGCCCATAAGCTACGCTTCATCTACTTCAGACTTCACTTATGAATTCTATTCGATTTTTTGTCTTATACAAAGTTTTGAGTCAAGTTCTATTGAATTCCATATTGACTATTTCCGCTTGTGAAAACAATAAATTGATCGAAAGCTTTCACACACACACACATATATATGTACCTGAAAATTTTCACTAATTGTTCAGTCTTAAACACAAAATATACAAATGCAGATTGGGATGGACAACTGGTTCAGGAACAATCATCCAAGTAGGAGCTTAAAATTATGAATATCTAATAATGAATCCAAATAGCACATCTTGAGGATAGTAATACACCCACAATATGATACATTCATCGACAGCAAGATGCAAAAATAGATAATTTTCAGAGCTAAAAATAAACACCTTCCTACCTGTGACCTGACCCTGCTTACTGATTCACTTTTCACCTCAAATCTGTCAAAACAACTGATCAGTACAGTTAAATATTTGATTTCCAGAAATAGTGCCAGTTCTAGTTCTAGAAATAACCAGCTTCGCACTTGTAACTGTCTTCTATTGATTTCTCATCTCAACTCTTGCAAAACATGGGTGATTGGTGCAATTTCACCAACATACAGTTGCCTCTCTGACAAAGAGATGAGATCTTGCAACTACTTTCACATAAGAAACAATTCATGTCGTCTACAGCGCGTCACTCTTTGAGACAGTTTAAATCCTCATCAACAGAGTTCTCGGTATAAATTCAATGTCAGGTCGCTTTAGCACCATGCTGGCTCAAGCGAAAGCACAACGGAGTGGTAGGATCCTTTAAGCGTGTAATCATGAGCAGCTTAATCCAATCCTTGTTTGCATGTCACCTTAATGGGCTAACCACCCAACCGGTGATTGGATTTTTTCTGCGAACTCGTGATGTTCTATGAGAACCACTTTGTAATCGTTCAAGGATGGTGTATGTGATTGAATCAGCTGCCAAACCTTGTTCCTTCAATTTCGCATATAAACTAACAGCTTCTGAAGTTCTCCCACTTCTCTCGAGACAGTCGAGTAGGATATTGTATGTCACTATGTTAGGATAACAGCCAGCTGCAAGCATTTCATCAAATAGCCGACGTGCCATCTCAACTTTTTCAGTCTTCCCAAAGCACTCAATGAGTGTGCTGTATGTTACAACATCAGGATTCAAGCCCTTCTCCTGCATCTCGATGAATTTCATGTGCGCTTCATCAATGTCTCCATTCTTCCCCAGACAATTTATTAAGGAGTTGTAGGAGACAATATCAGGTTTACAATTGCTATTCTCAAGTTCTTCAAAGATCTTGAGAGCTTCCCCGACCTCACCCGCTCTACCAAAGCTAGATATCAAAATGTTATAAGTAAATATGTCTGGTGTAGGGCCATCCTGTTTCATCTTTTCATAGAGATCATGGAGATGAGGAATCTGCTTTAGCTTTCCCAGTGCAGAAAAGACGGTATTATACATAAAGCTATCTGCTTTTACTCCCTTTTCATTCATCTTATTCAGCAAATCAATAGCCTCAGTTACTTTCTTAGAGTTGCATAAGCTCTCTAACATGGATAAGTAGGCATCACGATCTCCTCTATCATGGAAGCTCCACATATTGCAAAACAGCCTATGAGCTTCGCTTGCATGGCCTATTTTACTCAACGTTCTAACAAGATATGCGTAGATCGATTTATTCATGTATCTCTTAGATATTTCCACAACTTCATCAAGTCTTCCAAGTTGCCCTTCTGCGGCCAATACTTTTAAAATAATACTGTAAGTAAATTCATTTGGCCGGCAACTATTCTCCACCATCTTAGAGAAGACATAGATACTCTTATCAACCATATGGCCTTTGGCAAGAGCTTCGATCATAGTATTATAAGCAATTAAATTTGGTGAAATACCCTTAGACAGCATTTCCTGAAAGAAAGAAAGTGATTCACCGGGCTTCCCTAATTTCCCAGTCATTCTAATCAGAATTGTATACGTATATTCATCAGGTTTGCAGTGCCACTTCTTCATGTCCTCAAAAACCTTGTGCACCTGATCAACCTGGCAAAGCGCTGCACATTAGAATCATTAGCAAAGCAGAACCATATTCATCATATATTTCAAGACTCACGCATGAAGTGGACTCAAAAACACCTCTATAGCATTTTCAAATTCATGTATACAGTTTATTAAGTATTTTATCTCATAGACAATTATTACATTTATCAGAGATCTGACCATACTTGTATTGTTCCAATACCAAGAAATAATGATGACATCTGTGACTAGAGACGGATTTATTTGTAAATAGATGAATCAAAGCTTCCTTTCCGACTTTTTTCAATTGAAATCAAGACTTTTGCCAACCCTCCTATTTCCCAAAGAAGGACATGTCAAACCACTCACCCATTCCTTAGTGAAAGAAAAATGCTACTTTGTGATTTTTTTTAAAAAAGATTGTGCCTCGCCAAAAAGACTTTGTTCGCAACATAGAGGCATTTCCCCAAGATGTTGGCCTTAAGATGCTTTATTCATATTATGCACTAATGACTAATAAAATATTTTTAAAAGCATCTCAAAAAGTGTTTCTAGTTTTTCAAAAGTATGTCCTTGTCCAAGGTTAAGTGAAAAATAGCCAACATGTGTGTGTACACCAAGATTTAGAATACTAGAAAGAGTCCACCAAGTGCCACCCTTGTTGGAGTATGAACTTTCATAGCCAAACGTGTAGCTCTAGTTTTTCGAAAGCTAAGCCACCCTTCTGGAGGTAAAGTTAATGCACTTCATTTTGCATAACTATTCCTTTTCTATTTTGTATATAACTAAGAAAGCTTGTTTCCATTGAATTGGTATACCTAGTGCACAAACTCAGTAAGGATTCACATTTCAGAAGGAGAAACATGAGATGAACCATATATCCCAAACTTAGTGTTTATTGTATTCATTACTTTCAAAAATTGAAATTAAAGACACGTCTTTTACACCATATGTTTCTTCTCAGAAAAAAAAAGAATAGTTAATAATGCCACAGACAGTCTCATACTGAAACTTAGAAACCTTAAATTCCAAAAAAAAGTGAATAATATGAGAGACAATCACAAAGAACAAACCTTTTGGTCCCTAGCAAGAGCATCAAGAAGCATGTTGTATGCAAATATATCCAATCTGTACCCACGTCTCCTCATTTCTTGGTAAACTTCCAAAGCCTTGTCCGGATTGCACAATCTGATGTAGGCTTGTAAAAGACACTTATAACTATAGCAATTCAACTTCAAATCCCATTTTTGAACCAACCCCAAACACCTAGTTAGCTCATTCACACCATTCCCTTGGCCGTCACCAAATGTACCAATAAGAAGATTAACAGTGGATATGTTTCCCTGAATACCAGTACGTTCCATTTCATCAACAATCTCGCGGACGCAACCGAGCCGGTTCGGAAGAGAAGATTTGGAGAGGATGAGAAGGATACGGTTGTAAGTGAAGCAGTCATGGCGGAATTTAGGGATTTCAGAGGGGCAAAATCGGAAGAAGCGAAGAGCGAGGTTTGGAGACTTGAGGGATTTGAGAACTTCAGAAGCTTCAGAGGGAGTTAGGGTTATTGTCAATGTATCGAGATAGTCAGATAAGTCAAGGAAAGGATCAGAAGAAGGGGAAGGAGGTGACTTCAGAATCTGGGAGACCTTACAGATTAGGTCACGGCGGGGGAGAGCATAGCCTCTGGAATCGGTGTGAAGAGTAGGGGCATCCACTTCAACGGCGAATGAACGGCCATCTTCAGCTTCTACCACTACTCTGCCACTGTACTTGGTCGCGAAGTTTCGGAACTGCTGCCGGGAAGTCAGCCGAAGCCGGTGACAGGGATGCCTGAGCTGCATGAATTATTTTGTTATGTTCAATTGGGCACAGAGAGGAGGAAGAGTAGAGGAACCCAGCACCAGTGTGTGGGCTGTTCTACTTAACGGCCCATTGCACATTGGGCCGAGGCTCTTAATGGACTTAAGGAAGGAACTCATATATGTAAGGAAATTTTTTAAATTGTCGTTATTTTAGTATTTAATAGGGTATAGTGTTAACACTTTTAATATTTAGTGATGCTGTCAAAATTTTACTTTATTATGTATTTTAATTATATTTTAATTATTTTGTTTAATTAAAAAGAATACATAATTTAAATAACAAACAGGAGCTATTTAGGGGAGAGAAAAATTATAAAAAGTAACAGATGCTTAAAACTCTCAACATCAGTTACAACTTATTGAAAAGCTGAACGATATATCTGTCCATTATTCATGATGATCATAAAAAAAAAAATTGCGAGGTTTTTGGAAAATAAACACAATAGAAAAGTCGAAAGTCAGGTATGTTTTAGTTAATTCATCGTTATATTTTTTGTATTTGATTGTGATTTGATGCGATTTTGTTTGTATAATAATTATTCATATGTAGCTGCGTTTTGAATTATTATGTATTTTTTATCTTTATTTTTTCTGAGTTTGTTGACATTGTTTTTTTTTTAATCTAGATGTACTGATATATTGTTAAAATAAAGAGTATTCTGATTTGAATTTGTTTTTGTAACTTTTGTATAAAAAATTATATATCCAACAGAATACGTATGTGATGCATCAAAAGTTTAGACAAGGAATAATGTTCGAATTGTATATTTGAATTACTATTGTAACTTTATTGTTTTGTATTCTTGATACAAATTAATGGTAATGTCATTATTTTCGCTGATAGTATTGACTATGTTTTTGTTTTTTTACTACAAAGCATATATGGGAGCATTAATTTTATAATAAACCATTCTGACATTGGACTGAATATAATTGCTATGTTGATTACACAACTGAGGCAATTATGATTAAAGAATATGCATCGTATAAAGATTTAGTTGATGAAGTTGCTAAGCAGATTAGGGTAGATTTGAGGTATAACAGATTGAAACTTAAGTATAAAATAGAAGGTAGCATTGCACCTTTGGAGATACACAACGATATGGGAATGAAAGTATATGTCTCATTGAAGAAAGAAGCTCGAGAATTTGCAAAGTACCCCATTTGTGTAACTGTATTTGTGAACGATCGTGATATAAATTGTAGAAATCAGTATGAAGAAGATATTGGCATATGCAGTATAAATGGAGGAAGTACTATTGATAACCAAGCATTAGTTATTAGTGCACCATTAGTCAGTACTGAGTTAAGTAACTCTATTATCAGCAATATGAATCATAAAGAAGTCATTGAGGATCAAGTTTATAAGAATAAACGTACTTTGAAAGCTGTGATGATGAAATATGCCATTGATAATAGATTTCAGTGGAAGACAGAAAGATCAAGTGTAGTAAGGTATTTTGTATTTATATAGATTTTATCTTTTGTTTTTATAGTAATTATTCCATATAATATCATGTATTAATTTGTTTTGTTTATTTTCTTTTATAATTCGAGCAGTTATACACTTGTTTGTGTATCTGAAAATTGTGGATGGATAATGAAGGCTTTCAACATCAATAAATCGGGAATGTTTAGAATTAGAAAGTTTGTTGATGAGCATACATGTCCATTAAATGATAAGGTGTATAGTCAGAGACAAGCAACAAGCAGTCTTGTTGGAGGTATAATAAAGCCCAAGCTAGTTGATCATAAAAGAAAGTTGACGCCGAAAGACATACAAGTTGATGTTAGACTCGAACTTGGCATAGATGTATCCTACTCTGTGGCATGGAATGCTAGGGAAAAGGCAATAAATACATTAAGGGGGACACCATCTGATTCATATAGTAAATTGCCCAGTTATTTATATATATTGGACACCACTTATCCTGGATCGCATATAAGAATGAAGAAGACGGAAGAAAAATGTTCTATATGTCTTTATATCTTTGTTTCCTTTCATAAAAGGTTTTGAAAGTTGTAAGCTAATAGTTGTAGTGGACGGCAGCCATCTCAAGGGGACTTATAATGGCACATTTATGTCTGCAAGCACACTGGATGGAGCAGGCAACTATTAGATATTTATATTTTTATAAAGAATTACACATTGTATTATATTATTAAAAAATATATTTGTTGTATTTGCCGATGTGTATCCTAATGTTTGAATTGTATGTATTCAGGAAATATATTGCCGCTAGCATACGGTATTATTGATTCGGAAATGATGCATCTTGGACTTGGTTTTTTGAACAGTTTAGAGAAGCTCATGGTTTAAAGGATAAAATGTGTGTTATATCTGACAGAAACAAGAGTATTATAAAAGCAGTTTCGAGGATATACAATATACCACATTATGCTTGCACGTTTCATCTTTGGAAGAACGTGAAGACACTTTACAAAAAGTCACATGACAGTCTTTCAGAAGTGTTTTATGCAATGGCAAAGACATACAAACATTCTGAATTTAATGAACTGATGAAAAAAGTAAAACATGTTGATATTAGGGTGAAAAATTATTTGGAATTGGTTGGTTATGATAAATGGGCAAGAGTGTATGCAACAGTTGATCGAGGCACTGTAATGACATCAAACATAGCTGAATGCATAAATGCATGCCTGTGGAAGCAAGAGAATTACCTATATATGATTTTCTTAAGGAAATTAGACAAATGTTTGGTCGATGGAATTTCAAAAATCATACATCTGCTTCTAATACATTCACGACACTTTGTGGTAAAGCACAAGAAATGCTCGCTGAAAATGAAGAACTTTCACTGCGTATGATGGTATGTTTATGCTTCCTTAAAAGTGTTGTATTTTGCATTTCATCCAGTAAAAAGTAAAAATTGTATAATTGGTATGATTTAACTTTCTTTTAACTTTGTGTAATAGATAGTTGCAATAAGTAATTATATGCACAGTGTTCGTCATGAAGGGAAAACATTTATTGTTTGTCTTGCAAGGAAAACTTGCACATGTAGGAGATTTCAAGTGGAAGCATAAACATACCGTCATACGCAGTGAAAGTTCTTCATTTTCAGCGAGCATTTCTTGTGCTTTACCACAAAGTGTCGTGAATGTATTAGAAGCAGATGTATGATTTTTGAAATTCCATCGACCAAACATTTGTCTAATTTCCTTAAGAAAATCATATATAGGTAATTCTCTTGCTTCCACAAGGCATGCATTTATGCATTCAGCTATGTTTGATGTCATTACAGTGCCTCGATCAACTGTTGCATACACTCTTGCCCATTTATCATAACCAGCCAATTCCAAATAATTCTTCACCCTAATATCAACATGTTCTACTTTTTTCATCAGTTCATTAAATTCAGAATGTTTGTATGCCTTTGCCATTTCATAAAACACTTCTGAAAGACTGTCATGTGACTTTTTGTAAAGTGTCTTCACGTTCTTTCAAAGATGAAACGTGCAAGCATAATGTGGTATATTGTATATCCTCAAAACTGCTTTTATAATACTCTTGTTTCTGTCGGATACAACACACATTTTATCCTTTAAACCATGAGCTTCTCTAAACTGTTCAAAAAATCAAGTCCAAGATGCATTATTTTTCGAATCAATAATACCGTATGCTAGCGGCAATATATTTCCTGAATACATACAATTCAAACATTAGGATACACATCGGCAAATACAACAAATATATTTTTTAATAATATAATACAGTGCGTAATTCTTTATAAAAATATAAATATCTAATAGTTGCCTGCTCCATCCAGTGTGCTTGCAGACACAAATGTGTCATTATAAGTCCCCCTGAGATGGTTGTCGTCTACTACAACTATTGGCTTACAACTTTCAAAATCTTTTATGAAAGGAAACAAAGATATAAAGACATATAGAACATTTTTCTTCCGTCTTCTTCATTCTTATATGCGATCTAGGATAAGTGGTGTCCAATATATATAAATAACTGGGCAATTTACTATATGAATCAGATGGTGTCCCCCTTAATGTATTTATTGCCTTTTCCCTAGCATTCCATGCCACAGAGTAGGATACATCTATGCCAAGTTCGAGTCTAACATCAACTTGTATGTCTTTCGGCGTCAACTTTCTTTTATGATCAACTAGCTTGGGCTTTATTATACCTCCAACAAGACTGCTTGTTGCTTGTCTCTGACTATACACCTTATCATTTAATGGACATGTATGTTCATCAACAAACTTTCTAATTCTAAACATTCCCGATTTATTGATGTTGAAGCCTTCATTATCCATCCACAATTTTCAGATACACAAACAAGTGTATAACTGCTCGAATTATAAAAGAAAATAAACAAAACAAATTAATACATGATATTATATGGAATAATTACTATAACAACAAAAGATAAAATCTATATAAATACAAAATACCTTACTACACTTGATCTTTCTGTCTTCCACTGAAATCTATTATCAATGGCATATTTCATCATCACAGCTTTCAAAGTACGTTTATTCTTATAAACTTGATCCTCAATGACTTCTTTATGATTCATATTGCTGATAATAGAGTTACTTAACTCAGTACTGACTAATGGTGCACTAATAACTAATGCTTGGTTATCAATAGTACTTCCTCCATTTGTACTACACATGCCAATATCTTCTTCATACTGATTTCTACAATTTATATCACGATCGTTCACAAATACAGTTACACAAATGGGGTACTTTGCAAATTCTCGAGCTTCTTTCTTCAATGAGACATATACTCTCATTCTCATATCGTTGTGTATCTCCAAAGGTGCAATGCTACCTTCTATTTTATACTTAAGTTTCAATCTGTTATACCTCAAATCTATCCCAATCTGCTTAGCAACTTCATCAACTAAATCTTTATACGATGCATATTCTTTAATCATAATTGCCTCAGTTGTGTAATCAACATAGCAATTATCTTCAGTCCAATGTCCAGAATGCTTTATTATAAAACTAATGCTCCCCATATATGCTTTGTAGTCAAAAAAAAAAAAAACATAGTCAATACTATCAGCGAAAATAATGACATTACCATTAATTTGTATCAAGAATACAAAACAATAAAGTTACAATAGTAATTCAAATATACGATTCGAACATTATTCCTTGTCTAAACTTTTGATGCATCACATACGTATTCTGTTGGATATATAATTTTTTATACAAAAGTTACAAAAACAAATTCAAATCAGAATAATCTTTATTTTAACAATATATCAGTACATCTGGATTCGAAAAAAAATAATGTCAACAAAACCCAGAAAAAATAAAGATAAAAAATACATAATAATTCAAAACGCAACTACATATGAATAATTATTATACAAACAAAATAGCATCAAATCACAATCAAATACAAAAAATATAACGATGAATTAACTAAAACATACCTGACTTTCGACTTTTCTGTTGTGTTTATTTTCCAAAAACCTCGCAAGATTTTTTTATTTTTTTTGATGATCATCATGAATAATGGACAGATATATCGTTCAATTTTTCAATAAATTGTAACTGATGTTGAGAGTTTTAAGCATCTATTACTTTTTATAATTTTTCTCTCCCCTAAATAGCTCCTATTTGTTATTTAAATTATGTATTCTTTTTAATTAAACAAAATAATTAAAATACATAATAAGGTAAAATTTTGACAGTATCACTAAATATTGAAAGTGTTGACACTATACCCTATTAAATACTAAAATAATGACATTTTAAAAAATTTTCCTATTATTAAAATATGGATATTACCACTAAATAAGTTGATTTTTTTGACTAGTTAGCTAAATTATCCATATATGTATACAGGAGATACACATTCACTAATTTGGTATAAACACAAAGATATCAAACACTTGTGCCAATTTATAGATGTTAACAATAAGGTAATGAAGTTTAGACAATTTGTCCATGTTAATATACGGTACTGAGTGCAAAATGATATAACTCTGCGCAAAAATTACAAGGAACAGCCTAGATAAATAATATACAGTACTGATATCTGTGTAGATTGCATCACTATCTACACATAAAAAAACTCAGTACAACCCATATCTCAGCGTTTTCTGAACACAATGTTTATCATCTCCTTCAAATTCCTGCAGGCCACAATCTCAGTATCTCCAAGATCTAAAGCTGACAGTGATGTTTCAGCTGATTTGGGAATTATACATTTCTTGTATCCCAGCTTCACCACTGTATTTATCCTTTTGTCCATTCTTGGTACCTAATTTTTTTTTTTGAAAGGGGAACAAACAAAAGTAGATCAGAACAGGAGGAAGAGGAAGAGGAAAAGATCGTGTCTTGTGCACGGTGGGCTAGTATGGTGAAGCATACGATCTCCAGCTAGAAACTGTAATGCTTTTTCTTGAGAACCAAATGGCCTACTGTTGTATGCAGGGAACATAATTAATGATTAATTCCTAGCAACAGTTGTGCTGAAGGTTATATAGTATGCATGAATTATAGTTTATTTTTTATAACAGAGAAAATGGAAGACCATAAAAGCATACTCATGAAATCAGAAAAATCACGTAATATGGGAGGGTTAAATTTATGAGTTTGAACAGAAACCAACAATTATAGTTTGAATCATATCTCTGCCTTTTTCTAAAAAAATATATATTGATATCAACCGGCTTATTCAAATTTGAGGATGCTATTTGATCTCAATGCATTGTATGAAGAGTCCACATAGCACCCTCTAATTTGAGAAAGCCATGTTATCAGGACGCAAAGTCCAAACTTTTACAAAAAAAATACTTTAAGAAGTGTACAGAAAGTTGGAGAAGGAGGGTTGGGTAAGTATACATACCATACGAATTTCACCACCAAGGCCAATTTCCCCAATGAATGCAATGCCCACAGGAAGAGGGAATTCCAAAAAACTGAAAAGGACACAGCACACATGCTTACAAACATCTACATACTTGACAGGAAATGTAAAAACAATTACAAGAAGTATGACAAATGCAGAATCCACTAGTCTATTTCACTCTCAAGAGTGACATCACCCTTGTGGCGTAAAAGAAGGTTCCAATTCATGTTAAAGAAGGATAACCTAAATTTGACTGTTTTAACTGAAAACCAGCACTATTATCAACTTCAGCAAAGCCATGCACAAATCTGTTTGTTTTACTCTAATAGGGGCTAGGGCATTGGTCATGTGTTCCACATTGTTTTGCTTACAGCTAGGCAAATGTATCTTCCAATTCAAGACAAAGCAATTTCATGTCATCAAGAAAAACTGCTTGATTTTTTCTTCTTTTCCATTTCTGTTCATTCACTTCCCTCTTTGTCTTTTACATGGTAAGATATTAATATACAGAAAAAGTCCACTAGTATTAGGTATTCCTTCGTAATTAATGTGACACCATCTAGCCAGCATGGAGTTTAAGCTGTCTATTTGACTTCTATGTTATACAAGAACTAAAGCAAATGAATATTTTCAAAGTTAGTTGCAGGAAAAACACCCCACCAAATAATATGTTTGATTAATTGAAAGAATTTGACCTTTTAAAAATTGTGGAAGCTGTGTAAAATAATAATACAAATTGAGACAGAGAACTATGTTGGTTGTCGACCTGAGCAGACAGATGACTAGTATATATGAAAAGAATACCTGCTGCAAATTGCTGCTGCTACTGCAAGATCACCAGCAGTCTCTGACAGGCTAACACCACTGACAACATTGAGAAAAACGCCCTATAATCAAATTAAACAAAAACTATATCAAAGATCTAAATAATATATCAGATTGTAACAGAAAACAGAAAGTATGTATACACTGAGAAACCAAATATATATAACGGAGGACCAAATCAAAGAATACCAGATAAGACATCCTACAGAGAAATCTGTCTAGTAAAAGTGAATCAATTACATTAAAAATTGCCAAATGCTTTAGTATATGTTAATGGTACGCCTAATAGCCTAGTCTTTTTAAGTTGGTAAGGTTTTTCAAAATCAGATAGATCATAATACCAGTTCATTTGCATGAATGATCTCTCTTCTATTATGAAAACCTGGCCATTATGTTGCCAAGAAAGATCCAGAGTCATGTGAAAGCCAGTTGATGGAAATTAACAAAAATCTTTAAAATCCAACTATCAAAGGCATCACAATGAAGGTAAAACAAGAACAAACTAAGATTTAGAGTGCTTAAGTCATTTACCATAATAGACTTTTATGGGGTTACTGTAATCCACACAATCTAAAAGTCATATGCAGCACATAGAAAAGGAGCCATAAAAGGAAGAAAGTATTGGGGAAAGGTTCATTAGAATCATTACATTCTCTTGCAGCTTGAGACCAGCTTGCTTTATAAGAACCTGAATACAGCAGTAAAGAAAACGTTATTTGCAAACTTCAGCATATCTGATCCAAAATACTAGCCCATGGCATCTGAATTGTTCAGTTTCAGGAAATGAAAAGGACACATCAACAATTTCCAAGAATATTAACTGGTTTCCGTACAGTAATAAAGAACCAATTAATTTGCAATCTTCAGCATATCTGATTCCAAAGAAATAGTCCATGGATTCTGAATCATTCAGTTTCAGGAAAATGACAAGGGAATATCAACGATTTTCAAGAATCGGCATGTGCCACAAGTTTCAGCACATGTAATTTCCTTGCAAAATTTCTTTACGAGTTCATTTAAACTCTGGAAGGAGTAATCACTCACTGAAATTATCATCTCAGCTCTGCCAGCTTGAACACCATTTACTTGTCTTGAGACAGATGAACCAGCAACACACAATGCCTACATGGATATAAACTTTCTTCAAACGATAAAAGAATGTATGAGAAAATATTACATTAGAACTTAGAAGAGTAGAATCTTATAAGGCCTGATGGCCATTGACTTGAAAAAAATACATTAGAAGCACAGATTCATGTGGCCATAACTAGAGAGATACTTGCTTAAATCAGAAGCTCTTCCTTCCCCTCAGTGGTACACCTGTTCAGTTGTCATAGCTTTTGGAGAAAAATGTAGAGAAGATGTTGCACAAGGAAATATCACTACACCATTTTTGTTTCCAGGACCTGATTCTAGCTCCATTGCTCACTTGACTTTGATGTTTGTCATAGAAATTCCACCCCCACCACCCCAATATCTTTGTCATACCCCTCCAGTTCCCTACATATCTTTGTTATACCCCTTCATAGTCCTACCCCATAAGGCATGGGAATTTACTCAGTCCTTCATTGTCCTTGGGTTCCATATTTGTCTATGATGAACCTTCTTCACAACCCTTGGTTCCACTTGAGCATAAAAAGTCACATGTTAATTGCTAGACTAGGTTGGCACTCTGCACTCAGCAGATTTATACAAAAATGATAATTACAAGAACAATAACTAATAAATGTGATTATCGGGACTCTGGTGAAATATGCAGGATGTATATTGGAAAGATAGCATGACAGACTTTATCACCTAACTACTGGAGTAATCTCTGATAAGGGGGAACCCTCCTTTCTGTTTTTGCACAAGGAGACCTATTCTGTAATTACCAGAACTAGCTTAGTGCTTGGCAGCTTACATCAAGAGATACTCAAAAACAAATTATTACTTAATGACATACCTGAATTTCAATAAGAAAGGCTCGAGATCCATCCATAATTACAGTAACAGCTAATCCAGCCAGAAACTCAGAATCCGACTGCTGTTCACTTAGAAACATTTCACTTGGGTTTGAAACAGCCTGCAAGCCTGATAGTGACATTTCAAACACTCCAAGCTGCAAGAAGAACATGTCAGAGCACAATAGACAAAAAATACATTTAAAAAAAAAGATTCAGGAAGTCAGTATGATGTTTCACAGATAATCATAACTAGTCCTGAGATGAGATCCTACAAAGTGAATAGCATAATCCATACTAAAGGGATTTGAGAAATCCTTTGACAATTTTACTCTTTATTAAGTCGGGCCTCTCTTGTCCTTCAAATTAAACTTTTGGAAAATCCTCAACCATGAGAAAGTGATAACCTTCCTCAATCAGGATATGCTGACCAGATAAGAAGGATAACCTTCTACTAAACTTGAAACTAACTGATTCATGCAATGCATAGATCTTCCTTTTAAGTTTCCCCATATCTCCCCATCAAACAATGAAAAAGAAGCTCTGTCTCAAGTCCCATGAACATCTAAAATCATATAGAGCATTTCAACAAAAGGAAAGAACAAGAAAAATGAGCAGAAGCATCTGAATACCTCATCTGTGGATCCAAATCGATTCTTCACTGAACGAAGTAAACGATGAGATGAACACTTCTCTCCCTGCAATTTTCAATGTGTGACCCGAGCATTGATGAGAAGCAGATATGGCATAATCAAAAGCAAGAATAAGAACCTCCTAAAGGAAGGAAAAACAATAGAGAAAATTCTTCTACGGCGGATGTGTAGTGCTCTGTCTTGCAAGAGCGGACTCCAGACACATTAAATTCTAAATGAAACAAAAAGAAAATATGCACAAACATAACTTATTATCTCTATTAAGTAAAAAGGGGCATGCAAACGAGCCAATGAAGCCACATATTATAAAGGATACACCCAATCATGGACTCTGAATAAATTAACCAAGCATTCTACACTTGATCACCAAAAAAATAGGCACTTAACCATACAGCATTACAAGCATGAGCACATGGTTTCATCTTCAGTGTCAAAACTCAGAAGCCATATCAAAATCTCTTTATTCTCTTTAAAAGATAAATCCAAGCTAGAAAAAAACACGTGTATACAGAAAATAACATCAAAGTAGGAGAAGATACTGCTCAAATCTGAAATTCAGAAGGTACCAACTTCCATATAGAGAACAACATCAACTATGTGTTCCAAGACGCGAGGACCAGCTATTTCTCCAGATTTAGTCACATGTCCAATCTGAAATTTCCCAAGTTTAGTATCAGATCAACAGATAAATAACTGGCAAAGAGAATAGAGGAAGATTTCTCTAAACCTATCAAAAGATTCTGGCTGCTGACAGCATATCATCAAGTCAGAAAACAAATTTTTAGTTGTGCATAAGTTCATACGACAAAGCAAAAATTTATCCATCGAAGAGAAAAAAAGTATATCCTCTGATAAGGTAATCGAGATGATACCTCTCAAATAAAGGTGAAACTCCTCTTATTATTTTTACCTCTGTCATAAAAAGTACTAAAAAAAATATTGAGATAATTTAATTTACTTTTGCGAAGGAGGAGAGGGTAATTAAAGAAAGCCACCTAACGTGACAAAAAAGACAAACAACCTTAAATTAAGTTACAGCAATAAATATATCAACCAGATGTCTTAAGTTAAAGCACAGTGCTCAATTGTCCATCCCTCACCAGAAACACAGGGATATTGGTCTTCTTGGCAAACCGCAGCAATGCTTCTGTGCATTCTTTTACCTGTCATGAATGAATCAGCGTTAAGTAAGATGACTGAACACCATAGTGAGAAGCAACTTAATGGTTGTCCATCTCAGTAGTTTGCAGGTAAACAAAGCTTTATCAAGACATCCTTTAGAGGCAGATTCTTTTCTGGAATCTCCATTAGCACAGCTGCCTTGAGACACAGAATTTATTTATAGGAAGCTCCTTCACATGATAGCTTTCAATAACAAATGAATCTAGATCTACCCTCCCATTCAAATGGATAAAAAGCTTGGATAAACTCTAAGTAAACCTCTCACTACTACAGAATATAGCACAGAACAGTGAACCTGTGATAATACAAAAGGTAGGTAGTACAAACAGTGAACCTGCGATAGACCACCTGCACTTCCAGTTACTCCTCTCAGATATACTGTCTGGATGGAATCAATTACCAAAGCTCGCAGTGGGAGAGTTTGGGTCTTTTCCAAAATATCCTGAAGAAAGACGGCAACATGGAATAAAACATAAACACATCAGATTTATTCACTCTAAGCATCTGTTAAACAATTATCTCATTCTGCAACCTTCAAGTAATCCAGGTTATTTGTTGAACAAATATGCAAAGGACCTAGCCTTTACAAGAGAAACGAAGCACTCGAACTAATACAAAGCTATCTTTCATCATTGACAAAGATAAACAGCCTATCTTCCATTAAATGATCATTTTTATAGCTTGCATGTTTAAAGATTACAAAGATAAAGATATTGATATTCCCATCCTTCCTTCACTTATAGACTCCTTGAGTGAGATGCAATTTCGGCTAAACATTGGTCACATCTAAGAATATCATAAGTTGGTTCAAAAAATAAAATGGAAGTAAAACTAGAAAGATATTTTGGTAAAAACATGCTAGGTAATATACCACTAACTTTATGTTCTAGGGTCAGCAAAATCAGCTTGTCTCCAACTAAACAAAGACTACAAACATTTTACACCTAGTTAATTATGTGATGAAGTACTGAGAACGACTACTAAGTTGAAGCTTTTTGATTATTACAAGCCTATAAGGTGAAGCTTGCATGATATAACAAAGAGATATGTGGAAAATTAAGAGCATGGATAACATGGTTTGTTTTCACTTTTTTGTAGTGCAATTGTTTATTCAAGCCTCTGCAACAATAAAAAGGTAACTATATAAATGGGTCAGCATGCACATTAATCCAACTGCAATTGTTAGAACCACTAATCAGAATCTTCCTCCTTCTCAGATCATATGAAGTCTAACCTTGCATTGTTTGTTTTAATGAAACTAGCACCCATGTTTGCATCGCCGCAGTCAAGCTAGTTATCTTAAGCTCAACTTGCTACACTTTCAAGGGGACAAGGGTCGGGAAGGGCCTCATGTTTTACCTCTAGTCATAGTTGTCCCACCACAAGCCAATTTAAGACTACTGGTCAACTATCAATTCGAACAACTACTTAAAAAGGTCAACCATACCAAAAATAAAATTGACATTCATAATTATTGAATGATATAAAGGGGTTAACCTCAACATCTGTGCTTGCATATAAAAATAGTTCATCTGTCCCGATTCTCATCCGATCTGCTCTGTTCCCAATTTGCTCAATACTCTGCCATGCAGATGACTCAAGACAGTAAGATACCAGTGTTTTTCAAGAGCATAAAATTGCATACAAGGAAAAAGACTTATTTAAACAAGAAAGCTAGGATATAAATTTGGAAAATTTGCCATCAACACTTTCCCAAATTTTGTTTCATGTATTACAAGGCAAAAGACAAGTATCTGCACTCAAAAAGAGTGTGCTCCCTCAAATATACTGAACTTGAAATCATGTAGTTTTTTTATACAATTGCTATTCTCATTCCCTTTTCCAGATAAATCAATCACTTCTCCTTCATGAACTCATGCCCTTGGTCTAAATTTCAGTTTAGCAGATGCAACATATCAAAAGCTTAAAGAAGAATAATGGCACTGCCCACTTAAGAAGGATAATCGCCCACCTCTTCCCCAGACACATAGAGAACTGGTGCTGGTCCCCCCATATCACACCCCTCTGCAACTATGGCTGCAATCTTGCAATAGAGAGTAAGATAGTTAAAGTGATTGGAGAATAAAAGAGAACTCCAAATAATATGACCTAAAAAGAAAAACTTATGTCGCACACAGCATCATACCTGTAACAGTAATGTGCTCTTACCAACACCAGGATCACCGCCAATTAAAACTAAGCAACCTGAAACATAGAAAGGTGAAAAAATGAATTGGTCCTTGTTGAGAAGGTAGAGACCAACTTACCTATTAAAGAAAAAGGTTAAGACCAAATAGCTCTCAATAATTCAAAGTCAAAATGCTCCACGAAAGCAATGGGAACATTTAAATAGCGAGAAGCAGAGACTAAAGGCAACCTAGAGAGTGACTGTACATTTAGCAGCATTTATTTATCTGCAGGCATAGATTTAAAGTTGGTTGATGAGCCTAATCCATCTGTGGTACAGTTCAAGGTGTAGCCTACCATAACAGATATAGGTAAAAAAGAATTACAGAATGCAACACCTCTGGAAGCTTTCCTTTTTAATTTGCAGGTGGATAACTAAGTCTTTTATATATAGTATACTCTGGCTTCTAGCAAAATTGCAAGGTTAAAGTGAACGCTGTAGTAACCGAATTTCATTAATAACAGAGTAGCAAGCTGACTACATTACTTTAGTTATTGCTGGAATTCTTACAGAAAAGTATAGATACTTGGGTCCATAAATTCATGCCTCGTGGCCATTAATAAAAGAGTAGAAGACAAAATGAACTTCATGTAAAAGCAGGGTCTGAACATGGCAGTACCTGGCACAAGACCACCACCAAGTACTCTTCCTACTTCAGCTCCAAAAAGGCCAGACCTATAACAAGACCATTAATTCAGAGTGTTCGTTGACATTTATCAATGATCTCCCTATATTATATATGAACCTTAAATGGACAAAAGAACTCCTCCAATGATATGAACTTAGAAAGATGCAGTAGCATTCATTTTGTACATTATTATTAAATTCAGTGTTCCACTAGAATCAAATTGACTTTCGACAGTCCACCTGGTCGTACAGTCTTGTCAAAATTTCACCTAATCTAAACATTCACTCCTTCGAGAAGCTAGAAAACTTGGTAGATATTCCAACTAAAACATAGACAGGATTAGTACATACCAATACACTAGAAAGTCAAAATCTTCAATAACATCGTATGCATAATTAATATTCAAGTTGGTACAAACTGTCACTTCACTTACAGAGGGATTCGCCAATTCGATTGATTAATCCCCTTATTCACATCCGTCAATTTCGTGGGCATAGCTCTAACAGACTGATGAGGCAGCCACGACCTTGTCACATTCTCTAAAACCTGAAACCCACTCGTGAGATGCTCTACACCTTCAGAAAACCGCTTCATAGTATTCACCCCATTACACTGCTTACATATCCCCCACCACTGTCCATCATCATACCCACAATCAGAACACACCCACACTGTTTTACTCTTCCCTTTCCCCTTCTTCTTGTTCCCATTCCCTGTAACCTCATAAACCCTACCCTTTGAACCCAAAACATTGGAATAATTTGCACTCGATTTAGACTCCCTTTGCGGAACATTCTCACCACTAGGGTTTTCTCTAGCGGCTGAAGGAGCGGCCCAGCCTTGTACGGCGTCGTTGGTGAGAGCTGTGGACTCTTCAGGGAAGTGTTTCCGGCGAGTGAAGTGGAACTGGCGAGAACTGCATATGACAGTGAAACGGAGAAATGAAAGGGAGTTTGTTGGAGGAAGATTGAGCAAGTGTTTTTGGAAACGGAGAGCTCTTAGTGCTTGCATGTTTGGTAGTTGCATTTACAGAGAAAATGGAGGATTCCGGGAGTTTTATAGGCGCAAATTTTGAACAGAGCACTCTCACTGACTGTTAAACGGCGGGAACGGAAACTCGCCTTTATTAGCTTTTTGCTAACTTTTGTTTTTTCTTCTTCCGGTTTTCAATATTGTACATTGTATATTTGTATTGACCCCACTAAATTCAAATTATGTATTCATTTGTTGGAACAAAACAATTTTTATTTTTGTTTTTTCATTTTTGAGTCTCGAATTCAAAAAAAAATTGTCGGGCATGATTAATAATAAATATATAGTATATATATTCTACATAATTTCACAAATTGAATCCATAAATAACGACTAATGGGTGGAGAACTTATGATTCATAATTTATAGAAATAGTAAATGATATATCTCTCATAATTTATTTGGAAAACATGTACTTTATACAAAATAAATATTGGTCGAGATGCTATATGTCTACTTAGGACATAACAGAGCTGAAATTCAACCATCTACAAATCAAGTAGGACTTAAACGTTTATAGAAAAATATATAATTCTATTCCCTTTTGAAAAAAAAAACTTACTATAATTGAAATCTTCAATTGAAGATTAAAAGGCAATGTAACTAAAATATTTGGCTTTATATGTGTGTGTTTTTTTTTAAAAAAAATAGTTGCATAAATTTAAAAATCTGTAAAAAAAAAAAGGAGATTCATATCAAATCTAAATCATATTTATTAATGGATTAAAACAAAAGTTCATGTTTTTTTAATCGAATGACACATTCATCGACATTAAATGTAACGTAAAAGAATTAAAATTGTATTTTTTTGTTACAAAGGAGGGCATTACTAAAAACTACTCACCTAAAACATTTAAAGTAATTTTTCTTTAAAAAAGACACAATTTGTAATTTAAAAAGGTGTTTGAATTTTAAGAAACAATAACAAATGAAATCCAAGACAAAACATTTTTTAATATTCAATTTAATCTAAAGCAGGCTCATTCAGTAATAGTTAAAAAGGGAAAATTATATATAATAATAAATTATTAATTCAAATTAAATGTTATAAATATATTTTGATTTAATTGTACCCTATAACAAAGTATTGCTATTTTGCCTCTCTCACCGGTGGAATCTCGCTCGCCACTCTCGTTCGGTGGCAGTCTCGTTCTTCTTTCTCGCTTTTATACAAACACAATTGTATAAAATGTGTTTGTGTTTGTATAAAGCGAGAGAAAATTATTGTATATATACATATATTTTCGTTCCCTTTTCCAGATCTCGCTCGCCACTATTTCATATATTGCTCGCCACCCTCCTCTCTCTCGCTTATACAAACAAAAACAAAATGTATAAATTGCATTTCTGTTTGCATAAAACGAGAGAAAAATTGTATGCAAATAGATATATACATTTATAATAATACAATACAAATATTTCTCTGCACAATTTTCTTTTTCCTTTCTCTCTTTCTCGTTTTATACATACACAAATTATATAATTGATCTTTTGTATACAACTATTTTCTTTTGTATATGTATAACGGATTATACAACTGATTTCTTTGTATATGTATAGCGAATTATACATCTATTTTTTTATATGTATAACAAATATACAAATATACATATTTATATTTGTTATGAAGCGCAATTATGCAAACTATAGCTATAACATACAAATATGATTTTTATATTTGATATAGGTGAAAGTTACTCTAGTTAAAATGGTTAGTAAAATTGTTCATCTAAGAAGAATTAATCTAAATAATGGCGTATTTATATGCTTAAATTTAAAATATCTAACATATAATCAATCAACCCTATAATTGGAAAATTTAGCTAACTAGTCAAAAAAATCAACTTATTTAGTGATAACCTCCATACTTTAATAATATTAGTAAACATGTCAAAAATGTTATTATTTTAAAAATAAAAAAATATTCTGATACAATTCATGTTTTCTCTCTCATAGATTACACGCGCCCCTATATTTTGGTAATTGGCTAGATATTAAAGTCGTTTAATTATGCTTTTTTTAATTTCTCTCTCTAAGATTAATCCAAATCAAATATCCCCAAATTTTCAAATTCAATATATCTTTATTTTCGATTATTTTCCTTTACTATCGTTTGAAGATTGGATTTGAAGATTAATGTTTATCGTATTCTTTATTATTTGCTTACTGATTTTACTGTTTTTTAAAATCTTTTTGATTTGTTGTTGTTCTTAAAACCTCTTTTAGGGATTAATAATCCAAAATTCTCTTCAATTGATGGTTTCAAGAGAGTTACTAGAGGTATCAGACAAAATAATCAAACTTCTTCTGATTTTCCATCATTTAATCTCTTTTTCACTCAAGAAATAAACAACAATGTAGGTTCCGCTTCTAAATCTATGGAGGATAGACGACGGGGAAAATTGCAGGACTCCGTCGGTGTGCAAAATCCCACACAAATTCATAACGACGAAGTTGAAGAAGACCAAATTATTGAAAAAGACCAAATTGTTGGAATTTTGATTCTGTTATAGTTAGTATATATTTTTGTATTTCATAGATTTAATTTATTTTGTATTCATAGATTTGAAAGTGTATATGAAATTTTGATTCTGTTATAGTTATTATGTATTTTGTATTTCATAGATTTAATGTATTTTGTATTCATAGATTTGAAAGTGTATATGAATTTTTGATTCTGTTATAGTTAGTATGTATTTTTGTATTTCATAGATTTAATGTATTTTGTATTCATAGATTTGGAAGTGTATATGGAATTCTGATTCTGTTATAGTTAGTATGTATTTTTGTATTTCATAGATTTAATGTATATTGTATTTTTTTTTGTTAGTTATGTCAATGTACCACATATTAGGAACCATATGTGTTTTTTATTTTTCACATTGATACGTATTCAGTAAATTAAGTGCACATTTACAATTTTTATTTGGTGTTTTTTTGTTTGTTGTGGTATATTGTTGTAACTATGTTGAGGTTGTATTCATTATTCATGTGTTTTTGTTGTGTTATTTTAATTGTGGTTGTATTTCAGTAAATTGAAGATATAATTAAAAAATTTATATTTCATGAATAATGGACAGATTTATTCGTCAGTTTCTGAATATGTTGTAACTGATATTGAGAGTTTTAAGCATTTACTTTTTAAAAAATTTCTCTCCCCTAAATAGCTCCTGTTTGTTATATAAATTCTTTATTCTTTTTAATTAAACCAAATAATTAAAATATAATTAACATACATAATAAGGTAAAATTTTGACATTATTACTAAATATTAAAACTGTTGACACAATACCCTATTAAATATTAAAATATTGACATTTTGAAAAATTTCCCTATATAATTTATATATATTGACCAAAAATAAGTAAATAGTGAAGCATTGTATGTGTTTAAAATTGTCTTTCTAAAATAATTTTTTTACTTTCACAAAATAAAAATAAGACATGATATATTATCAGAACCTACTTGTAAAATTATACGGATAAATTATTATTGTTACACCAATCTATTATTGTGGTCATAGGTTATATATGGGTAAAAATTCCGAACATCAACACTGGGCCCAAAACTGGATAGTCCACGAATTTTTTCCCCAATTAAACACCGCCTCCAACTATACGCACCTTGACCCGCTCCATATCACGTTAGGGTTTTGAGAATTGGAGCACATTCTTGAAATTGCACTGCAGCTGAAGAACCCCTTTGTCCAGTTTCAGATTTTGAGAACCAAAAATGGGGAAAGCAAAAAAGGCTCCCAAATTTGCAGTGATGAAGAAAATGGTTACTCACAAAGCAATCAAGGAGTGAGTTATTGTGTTGATTCCCTCTTTCGCGCATCTATTATCGTATTTGGTTTTCTATTTTTTGAATTTTAATGGTGTTTTAATTCCAGGCATAAAGAGGCAGTTTTGAACCCTAATAAAAAAGATTTGACTAAAGAGAAGCTCCCAAGAAACGTGTAAGTTTGTATTTTAGCTTCAATTTCTAATTTAAAGCAAAAGACTTTGTTGATTTTGAATATTGAGTTGCTGGTTATGTGTTTCAGGCCTTATGTTTCGTCTGCACTCTACTTCAAGTACAACTCAGCTTTGGGGCCGCCGTATCTTGTTTTAGTTGATACTAACTTTATTAATTTCTCCATTCAAAATAAAGTAAGTGGCTTCTTTTTAATTTTTGTAACTTAAAAAGAATTTGTTAATGTTTCACAGGCTTGGTGGCGTCTCCGCTATATATTATTCCACCCAGCATTAAGCCGTCAAGTTTTTTTATCTTGTTTGTACCATAATACGTGTTAGGAAAAGTATAGGATTTTCTTAATAAAAATCTCGCATCAGAAACGTTTGAGTTGTTGAGAAATTTTGTGGATAAAGAGGCTGTGGATCCATTATGCTTTGAAGTTTCTGTGCTTGGCAGCTAGAAATCAACTGAGTATCATATAGCTTAAGATATTTAACTATATAGGTGATAGAAGTGCTTGCTTAGCTTTATGGTGCCGGAATGATTAAGAACAACATAGATTTTCTTCTATCAGATTCATTGTCTTCCCCTTCCTTTATTTCCCAATAAGTAGATAGTGGGTTCCTTTCTACAAAAAAAAGTCACAGGACAGTGGTTGCTAGTGAACAATGTGGATTATATATGATTTTTGTTGGCTCTCTGGCTAATGATTTCTTTTACCTTGATATATGTTTTATTTCTGATTTGTATGACTAAGTTGATCGAGCTTAACTGCTCTGTTTCAGTTGGATTTGGAGAAAGGGATGATGGATTGCTTGTATGCCAAATGTAAGTTCCCTCATCCCTAGGTGGTTTCTCACTTTCCCCATCCCTGTTTCTTTATCACAATTTTCCCTTGGTCCAATACATTTGTGTTTAAAGTATTGAGGTACATAAAAGTTGTGTCTCAAAACATTGTCAAAATGAAATGAGATGACTGTTTCATGGTATGGTAGTTGTTTTTTTTTGTTTTAATTTTAAAAATTCTTGATGCAAGTGATTGCTACTAAGATCTATCTGAATTCATCACTGAAAAATCCCAAAGAAGAACTGGATTTGTATTTACAGAGAAGTTGCATTTTTCCACTGAACATATTCGTCTTCCACAGGTACTCCTTGCATTACAGACTGTGTCATGGCTGAGCTTGAGAAGCTGGGTCAGAAATACCGTGTTGCTCTTAGGTACTTATTTCAAATTATCTTGTGATTCTGTCACTAGTCAAATGTATTAAACTAATCTGTTTAGGTTTGTCCCTTTTTTCTCACACTTGGGAAGGGTGGATGATTAACTAGAGCAGCGGTTTTTGTAGAGAAACTACTTCCCCCCGTATATATATTTAGTGATTCGAGGGTATTGTTAAGTAGTTTTTGTGGTTATAATTTTGTTTCATTTAATATCAACATAATAAAACAAACTATATTGTGTACATCTAAGGCTTAATCATTTCTTAGTCCTTCCTCTAATGCTAAGGGCGAAGAAGAAATAGAAACGTTTTCACCATAAAAGGGAAAAAGAAATATGCAAGCATTAGTAGAAGGGTAACTTTTTCGCTTTACTTAGATAGTTACAAATTGACGAAATGACTAGTAGATAAGCAGGAATCAATTCTGACCCACATTTGAAAAAAATAAAAGGCCCTGAGACCAAAATAGACAATTTGACCTCAAGGGGATATGAGCTGATATGTGCTCTAAGGATAAATGCGGAACAGAAAATCTTGTTGTGGATGGCCTGTATAAACTGTAAATAACTTGTAATTTCGGCAAGACTGTTCTGTTTCTCCGTGTGCTCCATTTTTTTTTGGAACCAACCATTTCATGAGTGCAAACACTGCAAAGGATACTTCCTTGCAGAGAATGTTTCAGATCAATAGCAGGACAGGTAGTATCATTGCCTTAAATTGTGTTTAGATTGAGCAACTATGTTACTAGTCATGCAGATGCTTTTTTCAGCTTCTAGTGATGATACCAGCATGGGTAACTTTGTATAGTACTAATGGATTTAAGTTTCTGTGATGTTTCGGAAGGTCTCTGCAAAGAATAAATCTGTTTTTTCATCGTCATTTCATTTAGATTATAATGTGAACTCCCCCCTTTCAACAACAGTGAAATTGGTGGCAAGAACATGTCTTTTGGTTTTTGTCCCCATGATAATGCATGTTCTTATTCCCTTTTAAATTTTTCTTTTGTTGTAAATAGAATTGCAAAAGATCCCCGATTCGAAAGGCTTCCCTGTACTCATAAAGGGACATATGCCGATGATTGTATTGTTGAGAGAGTTACACAGGTATGATCTTGATCCATTGTGCATGATGTTCTCTGAAGTTGCTAGTTGTGTAAACCAATTTGTAATCCTACTGCATGTGTGGATGATTTTATTCCTCTACAGCACAAGTGCTATATTGTCGCAACATGTGATCGAGATTTGAAACGTAGAATACGCAAGGTATGACAGATTAGCTTGTATCCTCTTTTTCGTACTCCTTTTCCTCTCTTCTGCTGTTTAACTATTGTATTTTGTTCCTCGTGTATATATAAAAAGCTGACATCTAACGTTGAATGATCAGGTCCCTGGTGTACCAATCATGTATATCACTCAACACAAGTACTCTATTGAAAGGTTGCCTGAAGCAACGATTGGTGGAGGTAAAGCCTACTCGTTGCATATATTGTCTCTTTCTTACAGCTGCAAAATCTCTTATTCAGAATTTTCCAAAAATCTAAATCCCTAGCACTTATTGGGGTCGAGGGGTTAGTTCCCCACCCCCACCCCCACCTTGACGTGATAAAATAGAAACACACTTGTCCTTTTCCAGTAAATTGTTTCTTGATTTCTCATCTAATCTCTTGTTGCTTGTATTTCTGCAGCTCCAAGATTTTGATGATATGGAAGCTAACAATGAATTCCCAAGCGCTGGATGGTGGTTCCAATTGCCAACGTTTTGTCACTACGACTAGACTTCCATCTCTCTGCAGTGTTGGATGATAATTGCTGAAACATCATTATCAATTTTTTACCTTAGGAATTTCTGTATCCCAATGATATGAATCTTTTTCATTTTGCTGGTTTCTGATAGAAAAGAAAATCCGCATTTGAGATCTACTTGAGGTCCGTGTGTATATTGTTGTGCTGAAGCGCATACCTTGCTAGAACTATTATCAATGCTATTAGCTGTAATTCCTCAGCGACAATGTCTCTCCGCGAATGAATACACGGTTTGAGTATTTATACATTTCTATGTTCAAATATAGAATGTGATACTGGAGTTGGAGTTTTAATTTGCGTTAACTTCATAGAGTATTTGAGAAGAGGGCCTTTGATGAGTAAAAATGTCAATGTCTCTGTTGTGAGAATCGATTTATGATAGTTAGGAAGTTCATACGTGATTTATGTGAAGCTTTTGGGTATAGTCTTGACTATCTAAACTTTCACTGTGTTGTTTAGAGTTCGATTTCTCATTTTATAATAATAAATATAAGTATAATACAGTATCGGCTAGGCCTAAAAATACACATCAAACCTATAATAATGCATTGAATTTAGACTTGTTTCCTTTTTTTTCGCCGCATGCAAATAATTAGAGCATATAAATTATGAAATATTAACAACAAAAAATGGTACATCTATAGGCCATTATCTCAATATTAATATAGAGTACTAGGAATAAACTTCCATAATTATCCTAACACCATTATCATTTTCTAACTTTTATGATCTTGGAGAAGTGATTCCCCTTCCTTGTTTCAATAATCCCCTTATTTTTTATCCTTTTTTTTTTTTTGTGTTGTTTGGGGGTATTTAGATGAGGAGGAGGAAGAGGGGAAATCAAATCCATGATGATGTTTGTAAGAGAAATTGATAATGGTGAGAGATAATAGGAACATAATAAGGCCTGTTGTCTTCAAAGTTGGCGTTGTTTTGGCTATATCTCTTGGTGGAATTATCTATACAATTTTCAGAACCAAAATAATCAAATCCTCCAAATCCAATTCATCCTCACCTTCATATGCAACAGGTTATTTTTTTTTTTGTATTTTGATGTTTTTTGATTTGGGTGTTTTTTTTCTCCTTTTGATTTTGTGAATTGAGTTTACAGGTGGTCAAAATTTTGAGCTCACAAATGATATTGATCATGCCTCCCCTGCAACTCCGTCACCTTCCTCCCGGAAATCAGTTTCTACCGCGTCAGAGAAACACGTAAGATTTATACATTTGTTCTTTGATTCTTCAAGCATTTGTTGACAAAATGCTTTGGGTTAATATAGTTAGATTAGTGGGAAGTTGTACTCGTCTAGTCGACCTTGCCCAGTCAATCTCATGTCATTGCTATTTGGTGCGCGAACATCATGTATTGAATGAACAATTTATGTTTCAGGGAAATCCTCTTCCTCTATAGTTGGCATTGAACAATTTATGTTAGTAGTGAATTTTCCTGTAATATATATTTGGTTGTTGCCAGCTAATCTGTTTTTTCGTTTCTCTTGCAGGAGGAGGACCTTTACATATCTAAACACATAATTGATAATTCCATAGGTGTTCCATCTACTAGTGGTATATTCAACGCGGAGAGAGATGGATTTTTCCTGCCAGAGTTCAATGAACTTGTCAAGGAATTTGCTTTATCTACCTCAAAGAGAGACATTGAAACAGTGATGCAGCATGAAGATTCGCCCAGAGAATATAGAATTGTAGAAATTGTTAACCATGAGCAAGAGATTAAGAGCCTGAAAAACCATGAGCAAGAGATTAAGAGCCTGAAAAACATTGTTAATACTCTCAAAGAGAGGGAGAGGATTCTAGAAATCCAATTGCTCGAGTATTATGGTCTCAAGGAGCAAGAAACTGCTATCATGGAACTTCAAAATCAACTAAAAATAAACAATGTCGAGGCCAAGATTTTTGGTTTCAAGATTGAGTCACTGACCGCGGATAAGATGAGGTTAGAGGCTAAAGTGTCTGATTATGGAAAAGTTGTTTGTGAGCTCGAAGCTGCAAAAGTCAAGATAAAGCAACTAAAAAAGAAAGTGAGATCAGAAGCTGATCATAGTAAAGAACATATTTTAGCCCTTCAAGAAAAAGTTATGAAGTTGCATGATCAGAAAAAGAAGAATGTTGAAGCTGAATCGGAAGTCCAGTTAAAGCTCCGAAGACTCAAGGATTTGGAGATTCAGACTGATGAGTTGAATAAGTCTAACCAAAGTTTAAGAAAAGAAAATTCAGATCTTGCTCATAGATTAGAATCTGTTCAGATCATTGCTTCTTCTGTCTTGGAGAACGAAGAAGTAATTCTTCTGTTCATGTTACATTTCATTTTACGTTTGTATAAATGTTTAATTATTGAACATTTCTTGTTTCAGACAGAAGAACTGAAGAAGGAAACTCTACAGCTGAAAAAGCAAAATGAGGATTTAACAAAGGATGTTGAGCGGCTTCAAGCAGATCGCTGCACTGATGCTGAGGAACTAGTCTATCTCCGATGGATAAATGCTTGTTTGCGGCATGAGCTGAGGAACTATCAGCCAGACACAGGTAAGACAATTGCAAGAGACCTCAGCAAAACATTAAGCCCCAAGTCAGAGGAGAAAGCCAAGCAACTAATTCTTGAATATGCAAATAAAGAAGAAAGTCAAGGGGAAAAGGAGGTTAATGTTAGTGATCTTGATTCCGAATGGTCCTCCTCCCAAACATCCTTTCTTACAGACTCTGTTGAATTTGACGAAACTTCTACTGATAACTCATCACCCCGTAAGACTCAGTCTTCGAGCAAAAAGAAAGTGTTTAGTAAGCTTATGAGACTCCTAAGAGGAAAAGGCCGCCCACTTAGTCGGAGTTCTTCTATGGATATGGTGCACACTCTAGAAGATAATGTAGCAGGACATTCTAGTTATTCTCCAGGGTACATAGACTCCGGTGCTAATGGTCTCAACATCAGGTCAAGAACGTCATCGCAAGGTTCATCCAAACAATTTCTGGACCTACATTCTGTGTCTCAAAGTTCAAGGAGCGGCAAATTAGGAGAAAACAACAACTATCAGATGAATAGTAGGCAAAATAGTGATGGGGGTTCATCGTCAGGTTCAAGAAGATTGGATTCACCTCAAGAAAACACAAGTAAAGATGAGCCTGAGAAAGCAGAATTGCTGAAGTATGCAAAAGCTTTAAAAGGGCCCCGTTCTAAAATGGGATTTGGCAGGAGATCATCATCTGTTAGTTCCTTCTAACATTTGTGTTTGCTCAAACTGTCACAGAGGCGGAATCATGATTTAAAAACTCATGAGTGCTGAATTCTAATCATTTTATGTTACTGAGTTTGTACATATTCATGAATTTTAAAGACAAATAACAACAGACTTTGACAAATAACAAATCAACTTATGTCCATGGTTCAGAGCCGAAAAATATTACATAATCGAAAGATAATACTAACATGTAGGCAAAACATCAAGGATATAAGCAATTTCTACATCACAACTACAAGCATCACAATGAATGTGGACATGTTCATCGTCCCTGTCAAGCCAGCCATTCCTGCGAATGTTTTCTTCATGTTGAATAGTGCAACGAGCAGGTCTTTTTCCCAAAATTAAAGGATTCTTCACCCAAATAATTTTCAAGATCTCTACTAAACTTTTTCGACATTGCCTTGTTATTTTTCTAAATGCCTCTGTTTCTTTCATGATCCCGATCAACTTTACCCCTTTTTGCTTATATTCATCCCCCCAAAAGACTCCTATTATGCCTATCACATACAATGCCCCAAAGTGGTCTCCGTTTGCTGCTTGCTTCAGAAATTCCATTGCAACTTCTGGCTTATCGTTTTTGAAAAAGTCCATCTGCAAATAAAAGAACAGTTAAATATCAGTCAGGCTGAATACATGGATAAGTTCATTTAGACACTCGAATTAATCAGGTTCAAACTAAGCACCTAAACAAATGCAGATTTCTTTTTCCAAAAATTTTGAGTTGCATAGGAACAAAATAAAGAGTAAAGTTTAAAATTAATTCTTACCACGCCTTTTCTGTATAAAGCTTCTGTGTTCCCACATTCTCTACATAGCTCCATGAAAGAAGCAACTTTATTTATCTTCTCTTGCGTCTGCTCTTGCCATGAAGGTTCAATCGGAAAGTCTACCAACGTTACCTTCTGATATACAAATCGTTCATTTGCGACTTTATTTAAAATCTTGCAACTAAAATATCAATTGGTTAGGAAAAAAAATTAAATTCTAAAATGCTAACCTGGTGAAGAGCGGGAAACAACACACAACAGAAATACATAATCCGTACATCGTTTGCACAGGATACAAAATAAAATATATATTGAAACATTTTTAAAATATATTATAGTGTAGTAAAATAATTAAAATATTGACAGAGAAGTAATTCAGAGAACCATTAGAAAATTAACTAGCTGTATTCCTACTGATAAATATAATGTATATACATACCTTAATTTGATATTAATTAAACTTTTAAAGGAAGAAGAAGCAACTCTTCCAACCATTTCAGTAAGTATCTCTTTGGGAAGCAATAAAATGGGAGAAGAAGTATTTTCTTTTATGACTTTGTTATTATTTCTAACGGTCCTCTTCATATTTTTTCTTGAATGACCATTGATCAACATTTTTTTTGAAGAGATTTTTACAAACAATGAATGCAATTGAATTATATGTTGGGTTTTAAAAAGGTTTGAATGAAAAATGAAGAGTTATGATTTTTCTGAAGAGTTAAGACTTTTACGAAGGATTCTGTCTTTTCTGAAATGTTGTGACTTTTTTGAAAGACTGTGATTTTTCTGATGAATTGCAACTTTTGTGAAGAGATGTGTCTTTTTATGAAGAATTGTGACTTTTCTAAAGAATAAATATTTGATTGTTGCTAGGTGATCTGTTTTTCGTTCTATTGCAGGAGGACAGAGATGGATTTTTCCAGCCAGAGTATTATGGTCTCAAGGAGCAAGAAACTGTTATGATGGAACTTCAAAATCAACTTAAAATTAACAATGTGGAGTCCAAGATTTTTGTACAATATTCAACGAAATTTTGAAGATAATAACAGATTTGAAAAATAACGAATCAACTTCATTGTTCAGAGTAAAAAATATTACATATTCAAAAGATAATTACATGTAATTCTAATACCTAGGCAAAACACTAACAATATAAGAAATTTCTACATCACAACTACAAGCATGACAATGAAAATCGATTTGTTCATCGTCACTATCAAGAGGCCAGCCATTCTTGCGCGCGTGATGCTGATGTTGAATAGTGCAACGAGCGGGCCTTTCTCCCAAAACTAAAGGATTCTTCACCCAAATATTTTTCAAGATCTCTTCTAAACTCTTTCGACATTCTCTAGTTAATTTTCTAAGTGTCTTGGTTTCTTTCATGTTACCAATCAACATTACCCCTTTTCGCTTGAATTCACCACCCAAGAAGACTCCAATTATGCCAATCACGTACAATGCCCCAATGTGGCCTCCTTTTGCTGCTTGCTTCAGCAATTCCACTGCAAAATCTGGTCTATTGTTTTTAAAAAAGTCCATCTAAAAATAAAAACACATTTAAGTACATATTAGTATCAATTTGGCACCTGAACACATACGAAGAAAATCAAAATTTGAGTCGTGAGTGTCTAATAGGAATAAAGTTACGAGTGTAAAGTTTAAAATTGATTATTACCACTCCTTTTCTGTATAGGGCTTCTGTATTCCCGCATTCTCTACATAGTTCCATGAAAGAAGTAACTTTATTTATCTTCTCTTCCTTCTCCTTTTGCCACAAAGGTTCTATTGGAAAGTCTACCAGTGTCGCCTTCTGATATATGTATCGTTCATTTGAAATTTCATTAAGAACCTTGCAACTAAAATATCAATCAGTTAGGAAAAAATTAAAAATTGTTCATTTACAAAATAAGATATTTATAAATATATATATATACATACCTTAATTTGACATTGATGAAATTTTTGAAGGAAAAAGAAGCAACTCTTGCAACAATGTCAGTAAGTAACTCATTGGGAAGAGATTCAATGGAAGAACAAAAAATTTGTTTGATTAGTTTGTTATTATTACATTTCCTTGCAATGCTCTTCATATTTTTTCTTGAATGACGATTGATCACCATTTTCTTTGAACAATTAAACTTATGACAAATAATAAACGCAATTGTGTTATATATATATATATAAGTTTTTTACAGCTTAGTTTCTGTTTCTTTCAGGTTTCCTTCTTCAAATCGGATTTGGAAAATTTTTTAGTTTGTTGATTTTATTTTTTCTTCTTATTTCAGGTGAAAGTAAGAAAGTGTGTTGGTGTTACTAAGAAAACTTTCCTTTTCTTATATGTACGTTGAGAGAGGTTCGTTTTTAGAAACTTTTATATAACTTTACTATTTTATTTAAATTTGTGTAATATTGGGCAGGGCAATGAATAAAAAATTGGGCTGTTCTTTTAATTAGAATCAGAAATTTTAAATGTATCTTTTTCTTTTTTCGAGCTTCCATGTGGACGACGCTCCATTTAAATTTAGGGCAAATTAGTGTCACGTTATAATTATAGGGTTCAAATTAAGGGATAATTGTATATAATAGCAAAACTAATAACCTAAAATAAATGGAGTAGCTAGGGTTTGATTTAATTGTGCTCCATAGCAAACGTTTGCAAAAAATTGTCAGGCGCCTCTCTCCCAAATATCTCGCTCGCCACTCTCCTCCAATCTCTCGCTCGCTTCCTCACTTTTTATACAAACACAAGTGTATAAAAATTATTTCTAATTGTATAAAGCAGAGGAAATTGTATAAATACATATATTTTTGTTCCCCTCTCTCACCTCTTCCAGATCTCGCTCGCCACTCTCCCAAATCTCGCTCGCCACCCTCGCCTTTCTCACTTATACAAACAGAAGCGCGAAATGTATAAATTGCGTTTTTGTTTGTATAAAGCGTGAGAAAATTGTATATACACATGCAAGTACATATATTTTCGTCCTATACACTTATAATTGTACAATAAAAATACTCCCCTGCCCAATTTCTTTTGCCTTTCTCTCTTTCTCGTTTTATACAAATTTCAAATTGTATCTAATTTCTCTCTTTCTCGTTTTATACAATTCGATTCAATTGTATATTCTCTGTCCAAGTCTCTTTTGTCTTTCTCTCTTTCTCATTTTATACAAATTCAAATTGTATATAATCGTTTTATACACTTATAATCATACAATTCGTTTTATACAATTCGTTTTTATACAAGTCTCTGCCAAGTGTCTTTCTCTTTCTCGTTAGCGAATTATACAGTTTCTATGTTTGCTATGGAACGCAATTATGCAAACTTTGCTATAGCATACAAATATAAATTTTTTATTTACTATATGTGAAAGTTGCCCTCAAATTAAACAATGAAATTAAGGGCAAGCCATAGTATGGTAAAACTATCCTATCAATCATTGATTTTTGTTAATAAATATGTCAAATTCAAATATGACAAGTAAAAGTTAACGAAAAAAGTAAAATTTTAATATAAAAAACAAGTAAAAACATACGAAAGGGGATGTCATTTTGCATTTAAATACACAGAACAGTTGGAGATACATCACACACACAACATGGTACATTCATTAAAAATAGAAATAAGTAACGACAACTACACAATACATCATTTTCATCTTCAACATCTAAACAAATAAATGAGAATTAAAAGGCGAGAAATTGAACCTCACCAACTAAGCAAAAGTTTAAATAGCCATGTAGACAATAAAATTTGCGTCGAGTAGATAATAATCAAGAACGGAAAATTATAGCAACAATCGATTTATTATTTTAAGTGCGAGTATTACAATCTCTATGATTCCTCTGAATTCGTCTTTTCAAATATAATTCAAAGGCTTTAAAGCTTGATCTTGAACTTGGGATTTATCTTGATCTTGATCTCTATCTTGGACTTGAACTTGAACTTAGACTTGATCTTGATCTTGGACTTGAACTTTATCTTGATCTTGACTCTCTAGTTGAATTCAAGGGCTTGAAGCTTGATCTTGAATCAGGTGGTCTTGATCTTGATTGTTCTTGAACTTAATCTTCGACTTGAACTTGGACTTGATCTTGACTTGAACTTTATCTTGATCTTGATTTTCTAGTTGAATTCAAGGGCTTGTAGCTTGATCTTGAATCTGGTGGTCTTGATCTTGATCGTTCTTGAACTTGATCTTGGACTTGAACTTATACTTGGACTTGATCTTGATCTTGATCTTGAACTTTATCTTGATCTTGATCTTGACTTCTAGTTGAATTCAAGGACTTGGAGCTTGATCTTGAATTCGGTGGTCTTGATCTTGATCGTTCTTGAACTTGATCTTGGACTTGAACTTATACTTGGACTTGATCTTGACTTGAACTTTATCTTGACTTTCTAGTTGAATTCAAGGGCTTGGAGCTTGATCTTGAATTTGGTGGTCTTGATTTTGATCGTTCTTGAACTTGATCTTGACTTCTTCAAATGGCTTTTGATCCACGAGCTTTTTCTAGCTTTTTGTTTAGAATTCTTGGTTCCTTTTTTCTGAATTATGAGACCCCTATTTATAGTTTTAGAATAGAGGAGTTGCGATTGAAATAGGACTCCCTTCGGTCAATCAGATTTAAGTGAAATATCATATGGGCTTTATGGAGCGGGCTTTAATTAAATTCATATTTATCTGAATTTAAATAATTAAATCAATTATATTAATTCATAATATTTATTTGAACTAATATATTCATTAATTTAATATAATCCGAACAACTTTATAAATTTATATTTTATAAATTTTAAGTGACTACAAGCCAATCAACTCAGTTATTAAAATTCACATATTTTGTTGTATTAGCTATCCAAGTAGGTAGATGCCTTGCATAATAAGCGTATCGGCTAGAACTTGGTTAGCAGCTTGAGATAGATGAATTCCATCCCAAAACACATACTCTGTTGCATTGCTGCAAGTCCCTGCTAACTTTGGGTTGCAAAATAGTGATGTTGTTTCAACTTTACCTGTCCCACAGCACCCTCGATTCGCTACCACGAATCCTAATAATCACCAAATGATTATGTCAATAACAAAGTCGTACACAGGATTTTGTATAAGCAGTGGTGAATAGTAGATTTTATATGGAAAATTACCGTGGTCTGATGGAGAGTTGACGAGGTCATACATGGGCTGGAAAACGTCAAAGATAGCAATCTTAAGGCCAGGAAGTTGCTTTCGCAATTGTGCTGCAGTTGAATTCATCTTTTTATTGAATTGTTTGGCATCTCTATTGATCTTTGTGATACAACCACTCTTATGAAATCCGAACATTGTTTTCGCAGCTGGGAGACACCCCAATGGTGGCAATGAAGTCACCCCAATTCTTCGTGCCCCTTGCCCGTACAAATCCTGTTTACATGAGTAATCAATTAATGTTTAACTAACTTCTGATTCATCAAAGTTTAAATCGGTTGTATCATGCTGAGTGAGTTGTGTCTTGTGAGTTGTGACCCAAAACTAATAGAAAGTTGAAATTAGTTATGAACTTTGTTGCTAATTCATCGCTAAATTAACAATTTACCTTGACAAAGTGAGTGAATATGCGAACAAGATAAGAACTATACTGACGAGGAGTAGAAATTTTGTTAAGATAAGGATTGAAGTAGTAATTCTGTAGAAAATCAGCTGTTCCAGCACTTAATATGTAGAGTGCATCCTTTATGATGGATTCCGCTTTTTGGCTGCCTGCAACTTTTACTAGCTTGGATTTGTACTCTTTGTAATATTACATCTGTTTAGACAATGGAATTGCATGCTGCATCACCCAAAAATAATTGTCAACTACACTAAACCCCAAATTCAAAATTCGTATTAGATAACCAAAGATGCATTACAACAAAAACGGTCTTTAGCAACAAATCATTACACACAATTCACTATCTGCCTGTTCTAGTAAAGACATCGACTATATAATGACAACAGTAAGAACAGAGCATTTGTAAAACTTACATTGAGGATGGCTGTTTTATCATCATAGCCAGCAGCGGCAGAAGCAAAATTAGTACCAATAAGTAGATTCTTGCCTGATGCTTCAGGGCTCAAATACGCAGCCGGGTAAGTAGTGAACCCAAGTGCATCAGCTACAACCACATATGTTAGCTTGATAGTAGTAACTAAAAACTTTTAGGATGCTGTAAATAAATAAATCCAGACAGGTTAATTTTTTTCTTATGTAAATAATATCTAGTGGAAATTAAATACCGCCTGAATTGGTTGAATGATTGTCATTATAGGTGAACTATAGTTGTATGACTTTTGTGTTACGAAACAAAGTTGAATGAGTTTCTAAAGTAAAAACGGTTAGTTGAGTGATCGTAACTCATTAAAATTGTCAATACTAAATACTTTAGAGTAGGAATTAGTAAGTGAACTTACCGGTCATATCAGTGACTAATTTGCCATTGCAGAATCTACCAGTAGGTTGATGAGTTACAAAATCCCTTCCATAAGGTAGATAATTAGCCTTAAAAAGAGTAATAATGTAGTCATTATTTCCTACATCAGAAGCTGAATCCCCAAACGTAATAATTGCTGGAACAAGCGTTGTTGAATCTTGAGCACTATTCAAACGGATCGCAGAACCGAATAACGCCACCAACAACAATACCAATGCTGGTCTATTATTGTAAATGCCCATTCTTCTTACAATGTGTGTTAGCTAGACACTTGAAAACTATATAATGATCACAGTATGTTGCAAGTCTGATCACATCAATAATTAAAGGATGAACAATTCTGCATTCAATACAAGGGACCTGAAACAGCAAGGGAGCACAGACTACACTGGCCCAGGTCCTCATTTATTTCATCTTTATATTTCTATCAGCATTACTCAATTTTCTTTAGAACTTTGAAAAGTTGTTGCTTATGTACCTACTTTAGAGCTAAGGCTTTAATACGTTTTTGTTAAGATCTGTTTGGAGAGTAATTATGATTAAGGTTAGGTATAGAATTCACAAGGAGAAGATACGACAAATATAATTTTTTGTGTTAGTTGAATCATTGTATTTTGCTTATAGTATGAAAATTTACGTCATTTTAGCTTTTTTTATAAATTGTTTAGTTTATTTTAATTGTTATCTATGTGAGGTTTGGTCCATCCCCCTTCTACTTTTATAATTGGCATAATACATATATTAGACCCTAAACTTGGCTTCAAATTTTAACTTTGATCTCCAACTTTCATAGTGCACAAATAGACACTTTAACTATGCTATCTTTCAATAAATAAACACGCGAGTCCAACCTGGCAAAACGCGTGAAATGTACGTATTCTGCGCGCGTGAGGAGTAATTTTTGAGGCCCAAAATGATAAAAAAATGCTGACATGACAATATTACCCCCTCCCCCGATTCCGGCCAATCTCCGGCAACTCAAAAACCCCATTCATTTTACCCAGCCGTTCTTCTTCCTCCACACCAGAGCACAACCAATGGAGTGAACGAGCTTCGAGCTCGCTAAATCCACCAAATACCCGACCTCCAAACCCATCAGATCCGCTATCTCCGGCGAGAATTAATACGAAACAATACTGCTGCAACCAGCAGCTTGAACCAGACACAAAAACAGCAACCGAATGACCCCCAAAACCTCATGAAAACAGACCCAACAACCACAAAAAACCTAAATCAAGAAGCCAGGCATCAACAAACCTCTAATCTCCGTCAAACAATGAGCTCCAAACTCTAAAAACCATTAGGAGGAATTATTTTTTACTCTTGTATATAAATTAAAATTAAAATTAATTTTGATTCTTCTATATAAATTAAAA
The DNA here is from genome assembly GCA_016801875.1 of Solanum sitiens. Classification (NCBI taxonomy): domain Eukaryota; kingdom Viridiplantae; phylum Streptophyta; class Magnoliopsida; order Solanales; family Solanaceae; genus Solanum; species Solanum sitiens. Next base: position 5,264,750 of record JABWTJ010000002.1, on the reverse strand, counting down.
TTAATTTTGATTTTTTTAGTTCTAAAATTGACGTGTAAAATATTTAACTAGTTGACAGTCACTGATTGGCTCACTAATACATGTGAGAGCGTTTACATTTCACGCACTTTGGCTCCAAAAATCGCGTGTTTATTTATTGAAAGATATGATAGTTAGGGTGCCTATTTGTGCACTATAAAAGTTGGAGGTCAAAGTTAAAATTTGAATCAAGTTCAGGGTCCAATATGTATTATGCCTTTATAATTTGGCAATTTTTTAGGTGTTATAGTCTTATTGACATGGTAGGGGTTGGGGCTAACTTCCCCACACTCTTTAAGTGATGACTTAAATATATATGTTTTGCTTTTCTCTTTTTAGTTATTGCAGATCGGTCTATACCTTAAGTAATCGATTTCATGAATCAATATTTTGTTACTCCATTACTTGCGTAACATTATATTTCATATGTTTTAAAATAAGTTGTATTTTGATCTCTAGCATGGAGAATTTTAAAGCAAATTGACAAGAAGTGTCAGAAAATAATTGAAGACACAATCATTGCTTCAAAGAAGCTAAGAGGCCAGTAGACAAAGTCACAGAATTGATGAGGCTCCAATATATTCTGATTTACCTAAACGTATAAAGAGATTAGTCATTAGCAAATGAAACTTGCCTTTGTTTAGAATAAAACCTCACCCTCCCTGAGCATATTTTGGGTTTAAGACCTAGATTAGAAGTCTTATTCAAGAAATTAAAAAAATAATAATTTAAAAGAAAACAAATTACTACAGTAAAATAGAAAGGGATACTACCCAATACAAAGGAAAAGAAATGAGCTAAGAGGCAGCGAAAGTGCATCTGGAAATTTGCCCAGGTTGCGTCGCACCTATACATTGACTTATGGACAGCTAGAAGCATCACTGGGTTTTACTATTTATTTTTCATATTATTTAGGGAAAAAGCTCAAATATGTGATTGAACATTCAAAAAAGGCTTATTTATATCATCTGTTTAAAATTTAGCTCATTTATGCCATTACCGTTAAAGAAAAGACTCTCATTATTTTTTAATGGTGATTTTGCAAAACTATTTTTGACACGTGATCAATTATGATTCGGCCACGTCATCAGTTTTTAATAAAAAAATTCAATTTTCTTTTTTTAGAATTATGACTTTTTTTATTAAAAAAATTGATGACTTGGCCGAATTATAATTGTACTTATTCTATTGAATTTTTTTTTTATTTCTAATAAAAGACCGCTAAACACTCTGTCTACTAGTAAATTTATCCAAAAAAAATTGTATTTGCAACGGAGTTTGCCTCCGAAGAAATGGGTCTGCGAATTTAGGTATAAAAAATGGTGGCCAATCATGATAAGTGCTATTTAAAATAGTAAAAAAAAAATAGATTTGGGTATTAATTTGAGTGATATTTTTAAGGGAAAAATAAAGATTGAGATTTTTTTTTATTATAAAAGCAGATGAAAATTTTGTAAGCCATTTTTTATACGTTAGGATGAGAATAAATGTTTATTGTAGGCTTGAAAAATAAGAGGATTTCAATTTAAATCTTCCTTAGTACATTTTTTTCCAAGACAACACGTGATACATTCATTAATAACAGTAAAAATAACTAATACAAACATCATTTTCATCTTCATGCATCTCAACAAGTAAACGATAATTTTAAAAAGTAAAAGAAAATCACAACGTAACTTTAAAAGGTCTTAAATATAAAATTCACATATTTTTATTGGATTAATTATCCAATTAGGTTGATGCCTTGAATAATGAGTGAATCAGCTATAACTTGGTTAGCTGCTTGAGATGGATGCACACTATCCCAAAACACATATTGTGTTGCATTGCTACATGTTCCTGGTGATTTTGGGTTGCACAATAATGATGTTGTTTCCACTGTTCCTGTTCCACAACACCCTCTGTTCGCTTCCGCAAATCCTAATAATCACCAAAAAGTACGTCAGTAACAGTGTCGTATGCAGGATTTTTTAGAATTTATATGAAAAATTACCATGGTCTGATGGAGATTTGATGAGGTCATATAGGGGTTGGAAAATGTCAAATACAGCAATCTTAAGTCCAGGAAGTTGCTTTTGTAACTGCGTTGCAGCTGAATTCATTTTCTTGTTGAATTGTTGGGCATCTGTATTGATCCTTGAAACACATCCACTCTCATGAAATCCGAATAATGTTCTAGCAGCTGGGAGACAGCCCAATGGTGGCAGTGAAGTTACCCCAATTCTTCTTGCTCCTTGCCCATACAAATCCTGTTTTACAAAATTTATGGTGGACCGTTTAGTAAAAGACTAGAGATAGTGTTTCGCCCAACTAATTCAGACGCATATTTATCATCCTTACTAAAATCATTAGGTGTCGAATTCTACAACCAAAATAGTATCATTAAACCATTTATTACCTTGACGGAGCTAGTGAATATGCCAACAAGATAAGAACCATACTGATCAGGAGTGTAGAGTTTGTTAAGATACGGATTGATGTAGTAATTCTGTAAGAAATCACTGCTTCCTGCACTTATTATGTAGAGTGCATCCCTTAGGATGGACGCCGCTTTTTGGCTGCCTGCAACTTTTGCTAGCTTGGATTGGTACTCCTTGTAGTATTGCATCTGTGTTGAAAATGGAATTGCATGCTGCATCAACAAAAAATTGTCAACAACAGTTAGCCCCAATTCCGCAAATATACTAATTTTGATCAAAACTCAACACTACAACAAAAATAGTCTTTAGCTACAATTACAAATCAACAATTCATTATTTGCTCTGTAACATATTTCTTCACCAAAACTTACTATGATTACAGTAAGAAAAAAAACAGAGTGCTTGTAAACTTACGTTGAGGATGGCGGTTTTATCATCAAATCCAGCAGCAGCAGAAGCAAAATTAGTACCAATAAGTAGATTCTTGCCTGATGCTTCAGGGCTCAAATATGCAGCCGGGTAAGTAGTGAACCCAAGTGTATCAGCTACAACATTAAAAAGATTAAACCACAACTGTTATTTTGATATATATCTAAGTAAAAGTTATGTAACAGAGTGTTGTATATTCAAAGCCGAAGCTAGAATTTTTAGAATATGGGTTCTGAATCACAATTCTTTTTTATTTTCTGGGTTCTGATAGACTATTCTTTACAGAGCTTGAACTGAAGTTATTGAATTCTGTCAAATCCATGGAGAACACTAAATTTCTCTATCCATAGTATAAATTAGTCGAGTCAGTAAATTTCAAATAATTTACCAGTGATATCAGTAGCTAATTTTCCATTGCAGAATCTACCGGTGGGTTGACGAGTGACAAAATCCCTTCCATAAGGTGGATAATTAGCCTTAAAAAGAGTATGAATGTAGTCATTATTTCCTACATCCACAGCGGAATCGCCAAATGTAATGATTGCCGGAACCAGTGTTGTGGAACTTTGAGCATTATTTAGACGGATGTGAATAAAGCCCAATAAAGCCACAAAGAAAAATGCCAATTTTTGCTGTCTGTAGATACCCATATTTCCAAAACTTTGTACTATGTTAGTGACTTTCCTCAACCAAAATTTTATAGTGAGCCAAATGTAAGTCAGAACCGACTAGGATGAATAGCTGTGCATTCAAAGAAGGGAGATGAAGGTTGAGCTATAGCCATTAATGCCGCTTTGGAGGTAGTTAAGCGCCATTAATTCACAAGTTGCTAAAATCAATGTAAATATAGTCAGTACGAAATATCTTAATTTTTACCTTTTCATAAACATTAGAGGTTATTTATATCAATCATCATTAACAAATCGTCTCGTAGTTAATAAATTTAGTTTAGAATATTTTAACTTGTGGAATCGATTCAATCCATGCTGAAACTCGGTAAAATCAAAGTTAGATAAGATGATTTGCTAATGACCTAAAATCATATTATTTGAATTCGAAAAAATTGAATAAATTATGTATGTATATTAAGTGAAACTTTTAACATAAATATAAAATTTGAGCCGAAACTACACATATGATCATTTCATGTATTCCATACTTTTGTCATGCCCTCCTAGAAGTAGAGTAAAATTAAGATATTTTGTAAACCAAAACGGTAAATTTAGACATTATCCCTGAAAACAAAAATGAAAGATTTATTCATTAAACAGAGCTTTCATTGCCAGTATTGACAATAAGAAGGTTTATTTGTCAACCTCACAAACAAATCAAAAATGGTAAGGTGCAATAATTATAGAGATAGAGAGTAAGTATGTTGTCAATTGTAACACGAAGCTAATAATGAAAAAAAACAAAGTAGTTGAGAGGCATTTGGTATTGCATTGGGCTGCGGCCACGAGCTAGCTAGGGAGCATGCATGTGATACACTTAATTCCCTCTTTCATAATTCACTGCCTGCATGCCTCACAAATGATGAGGCATTATACATGAATTCACATCTGGATACCAATTTGTGTTTCATAGAATCATCACAAGACATCGACTTGATACGAAATTTAAGAAAAAAAAATAAAGACTTTTGAAATTTATAATTTAAATAAGTGATAGATATGTGTATGACTATAAATTAAGTCATATAAAATATAAACGGAGATAGAGGGAATACTATATGTTGCCTATTTTTCTCGTTTCTTCTTTTTGTCGGTGTATTTTGTTATTTACTTGAAAAAACTAGTCCTACTTTGATTCTACCACGGCACGTTGCTTGTGGATAAGCGAATTTGACCATCCTTTTTGTCGTGAGCTAGATTCTGGGGTTAATTAAGTTAGATTTAAAGTATATTTTTTTGTCGTGTTGGAGCCATAGTCAAATATATCTCACTTTATTGTGTTTACTAGATGTTCGATCTATCTTATATTGTCCATGCTTTGGATGTTATGTGGTGAGCATGCGAGGAGTGTTGATTCTCCCATATTAGTGGTGAATGGGTGTTTGGTCTCTCTATATGATCTCGAACAATTCTTCCCTTATAAGCTACTCCTTCCGTTTAAAAAAGGATGACCTAATTTGACTTGGAAAGGAATTTAAGAAAATAAATAAGACTTTTTAATCTTGTGGTTCTAAATTAAAGTTATGTCAAATGTACCAAAATATCTTTTAACCTTGTGGTCTTAAACATGCTACGTGGAAAGTTAAAGTTAAAGTGTTGCCAAAAAAGGGAAGGGGTCATTCTTTTTGAAACAAATCAAAAAATAATTAGAAACATTCTTTTTGAACGGAGGGAGTAATTTTCAAAATTGAGTTTTACTCAAATTTATAGACAACGACGTCACATGTAGGTACAACGATGCAACAAGTTCATGTTTGTTGTGTTGTTGATAAATGAAACAATAATTAGAAGGAAGTTAGGTTTGAGAGAAATTTGGTCCAAGGATGGTAGACAAGTGACTTTAAAGAGTGATTTCAATAGCAGTATGCAGCAAAGCTCTTAAATGTGAAGGAGAACCACTCACTCTCATATTCATCATCTACATAACCATATGCCATGATTGTTCTTCTACACTTACTAACTACTACGATTTTTTTTTGATTTTTTTTTTCAATTTCTCGTCTGGTGTTCGTTATTTTCATTACAATCCGATTAAATTTGAATTTGCAGTAGAAAGTTCCGGCTAAAGCGCTCTCTAACAAAATCGACGAAGTATTAAATTCGAGACCTTTGATTAACAATAAATTAGTATTTAGCGCTCCACTACAGAGTTAATAGTACAACATAATTAACATTGCATTGACAATTGAACTACATAGAAACCGCGTGTACTTGAATCCCTTTAAAGTCGTAACGCAATGAAACTTGAATGCATACAAAAAAAACACCACCAAGACGTGTGATGGTCATGGATAATCAAAATTATGACCAAAAATGTATATTTTTATATTTAAAACATTTTTTTTCCTTTTAGAAATATTAATTAAAGAAAGAGTATTGTTTGTTAATTATGTCTTAACATTTTCGGATGAATTAGAAAGTCACTGTTAACGAATTTCAAAGTTCCTAACTTAACTAATTTTTGGTTTTGCATTTATAACTTAAGAGGTATGAAAATCACTTCTAGAGCTACCATATTTAACATGTTTAATTTTATAATGTGAAATCCTTTTTCCATAGATCGAAAATTAGCTCTATTGTCATGAACTCTTTTTGTCATATTTTATAGAAATCAAACCCAAAAAGGGATTAAAAAAACAATACTTTAATTAAGTAGTAATAAAGGATTGTACTAATGCTACTCAGTGGCACATTTATTAGTACTAATTACTATTCTGGCAATTTATAGTTAAGTCGGGTTGGCAGAATTCAGTTACACCTCTCTATCTAATCTTCCTAAAAAATAATTATTGGAGGTTAAATTCAAGTAATTTCGTATTTTCTCTCTTGATCTGAGTATAGATAAAAAACAAATAAATTATTCTGCATATATATGGAGTTTTGAAAAGATCAATGTACGTTCGAACCACAAATTCTCTTTGCTAGCCTAAAGTAGACTCTTAGGGCTGGCTCATTATTATTAATATGAATATTAATATAGTGGTCAGTGGTCACACTCTGCATTGTATTTGTATTCATTAATTAATATAATTATTTTTACATTGTACTGGTATCAGTTGCTACCAGCTGTATAGTTGTTCATATGCAATGCTCAAGTTTCTTTTAATTTATGTAAATAATAGGCCACTATTATAACATGTAGGCTAGGGCCTCTAAAATCCCTTGCAAAGTTGTGAAATTTAATGCAATATTTGGAAGATTTTTATTGTAGTATATTTACGTAAGATTTTTATATTACTCAAACTTAGGGTTGTTCACAATTACAATAAAAATAACAAATGAAATCACAACTTAATTCAAATCAAATCGATTAAAATATTGATGTTTGGTTTGGTTTATTTAGGTTTGGTTTTATATTTTGAAAATTTATATTAATTTTGATCATTTTATTTATTTAATACTGACTTGCCCCATTTCGTAAGAAACAATAAGATAAGTTAAATATATCATCGTTTGTATATAAGAATAGATCAGAAACTTAGTAATAATTACCTCTTAATTCTTTAAACTAGACTAATAATTAGTAAACATTTATTTTAAGTATAAGGACTAATTAAAAGTAAATTGAGAGAATCATAGCTATAATCTAAACTTGATTTTAGAAAGTACAATAAATGTATTTTGGTTTACTTTTCAAAAGGTGACTAACGCACGCAACTACACAAGTATTACACTTTTACCTACAATAAAAGTAGAAATTAAATTAGTATTAGTACTAAACATTACCATGTATATATAAAAATTAATTAAAAAAAAACTAACTTTATTTGTATCTTTTACGTTTGTTGATAATAATTATAAATAAGGATTGCACTGTTATTAAACCTCTTAAACAAAGTTTATCAGAATTAATTAATGAGAAAGAAGAATTATGAATGAAGCCATATTGTGTTTGATTTTTGCCTGTATTTTCATCCTCTATTTGTGCGATAGGTGGGCTAAAAGAAGAATCGATACGAGGATTAGGAGAAGAAGAAGAAGAGTTTCATCAAACAACGTCGTCGTATTACCAATTTCTTCCCGCCACGCGCTGCCTTCCTCCGCCGCATCCCTACCTAATTTCAGCCCGCCGCAGCAGCCGGCGGAATCACTCGAAGAAGATAATTATGAAATTTTGATTTTCATTGAAGGAAACGAAAGCGGAAAATCAAGCATTAATGAGGAGAACTATTGCGCGATTTGTTTATCGGAGTTTTTAAAGGGGGAAAAATACGGTGTTGTTCCGGCTTGTATCCATAAATTTCACGCTGATTGCATTATGCTTTGGTTGGTAAGTAGCATAAATAAAACTTGCCCCATTTGCAGGACTCATGTTTAATTACGTTTTAATTATTATTTTTTTTCACTCGATTTTCGATAGATTTTAAATTTTTTATTACACACGCATTATTGGTGAATTAAGTTATGCAGAGTTGTTTGTTATACGGCATATTGCACATTGATCATGTAATTATTGAGTTTTTTTTTTTATTGACTTTTGTTATTGAGTTAATGGAGTTCTATAGCCTCTTAAATTTATCCTTTACTTCTCTTTGACTTCACTTCTTATAGATATTAGTGATTACCTAATAATAGAGGTTTTTTTACAAGAATGAAATGAGAAATAGATGATTTTGAATTTTTGACTAAGCATGTTTTATGAGTAAAAATTTAAATTTAATAAGTTTTGACTAATAAATACACTTTTGATTTTAAATTTTTATTCATAAATATATCGAATCAAAAACATTTTAACGTCAAAGTTTTTTCTAACAGTTTGTGCTTTGTTGCTTTAACTAAACAATTAAAAGATTTAGTTTTTCTTTGTCAACAAGTGATTCACTTAATTAGAGACCTTTAGCATACCAATCAAGTTGTTTCGAGTGATAAGATTAGTCTATAATTGAACAGTAAAAAATTTAAATAATAGTGACACACACAATATCTAAAATTGTAGAAGGTTATATACAAACACACTTCATATTTCTATTGATTCAGCATAACATAGGATACAAATATATTTTTATGGATCGGTTACTTCCCGAGATGCCATGGAATTTGATAATAGCAATTTAGCTTATTGATTATTGTTGGTCAAAAAGACACAAAATGGACAAATACGAGGACCATGCCATTGCAAATTTGAAAAGTAAAACAAAAAATTAAAAAAAATACAATTACTCAAAAATCCTTAGAGTTAAACTTATCGAATTTTAAATTCTAAATTACATATGTCGATTAAGGCGAACCATTGTTGGACCGTGAATTGATAGGAGAAGCGCAACAGCTGCAACAAGATCCTGGTGGTGGAGGTTGGCAACACACACAAGCAGGACATATTGATCTCCACACAAGTACTTCTGTATAATTAAATCCGAATTACGCCCCCAACCCCACCCCCTATAAAAATTAATTTTGCTTTTTTAAAATATTTTCAATTTTCAATTTTTATTTTTAAACTCTGAGCATAATACTCTGATTTATGCTGCAAAAAAATTTCCACGCTGACTTTTTTTTTTTTAATCTTTAAAAAAAGAACTAATAATACAAGCGTGGATTGCATAAGTTTGATCAATTTTAATCCATTATCCTTTAAAATATAAAAAGGAGACAATTTCTCCTTTTGTAATTCTTCGTTCATTTGGCCCGTGGTAATGGTGGAGGGGAAGGTTTCGAAGAATATAATTCAAACGAGTTATAATTCGAATTCATAAGTGACAAAATATGTCATTATTTAAAATTAAATTGGTAAACTAAAATCCATTCATTTTACATTTGAAATTTAATAATTATAAATACAATAGGAGTAGGAAAGAAAAAAGAATTAAAGCAACAATAATTTTAAAAAGTACATCATACCAAAAAAAAATAAAAATACTTAGTATCTAGTAAACTAAACACCTTTTTTTTTTATATTATTTACTTTTATAGAACCAATGTTATTCACACAAACAAAAATTCAAATGACCTAAAATACATTGCCAAAAACATTAATTACATGTGAGCAAATTATTTTCTTATTATGTAGAAATCATCACACAATATGTCTCTGATCTTCTCATCATTAATTTGCTTAATTCCATGATCACGGCCGATCCACGGCGGCCTTAAACGGAACGAAACAAGCGCAGGCGCAACACGACGGCGTATTTGGTTGGCAACAGATGCAATTCACACATTTTGGTTCTTTAACCCCAAGTTCTGCACCAATCACCATCAATTCGTTAAATATTTATACTCCTTAAGCCAAAAATTCTAGTAAGGGGATTCAAAAATGAAAAATGTTACACTAAAATTTTCAACTCAACAAGTTATATATATCCTTATATATTTTAAATTGTTCGATAGTAAATTACCTCGACGAGTCAGTCTATCTGCGTTGCTGGGCACAGCCGGAGATAAAACTAGCATGAAGATAATGATTGTAGCCAAAAGAGTTTTCTCAGAATTCATAGCCATTACCTTGGACTAAATTTTGATAAAGCTATGATAATGTTGTTAATTAAGCATACACTAATTTCACTATAGTAGTATTATATATATAGAGCTTGATGATGTAATAAGTTTTATGTTTATAATATGTGTTGCTTGATGCAACAAGGCAAAAATCAATCACCACTTTTTAATTAAAGTATACGATGGAGGTTTTAATTAAATATACCACCCTGTTGGAATTGTTTTAATAAGTGAATTAAAGTTATTTGATTAGTCTACCATTAAAAGTGTTTGAAACGAGATTAAAAGATAAGAAATAGTTTGGAATAGGGTTGGGTTCTAATGTTTACTCATATATTGCTCAATTTTACAGACAAAATATTAGACTGTCATCTAAGTTTGCAACATTATAAAAATCTTAGTATGTGATATAACTAGTTTGGAATAGGGTTGGGTTCTAATGTTTACTCATATTGCTCAATCTTACGGACAAAATATTAGACTGTCATCTAAGTTTGCAACACTATAAAAGCCTTAGTATGTGATATAACGCTAACATTTGAAATAAACATCACAAAATAATTACTTGCCATTGTTTTCTCTAATATTAATTTTCTTCACATTAAATCAACAATAGCTTCCTTTGTTTTACAATCAATTCATTACATGTCTTTGTTAACAATTAATTATATGAACTGGCATTTGTTATACTACTACTATTTTACTTAGTTTCTAGAGAGTTTAAAATATTCACAAGTCTGCTAGATAGTCATCGGAATGCATTAATATGTGTTTGGAATTGACTTGTGTGACAAATTTCAAACAATTTAATTCTGGGTCTGAAAATTTACAAAGTCAGGTCATTTCTTAGGTAGTTACAAATATAAATTTCTTCATCATCATTAATCAATATTCCAATCTAATAAAACAGTAACTAATTCCATACTTGTACTATTTCTGTTCATTCACTATTTCAAATATAGATTTTCACTTGTCACTTATAACATTAACATATCAAAAAAAGACAAAAAAAAAATAAAAAATCTTAGTCCAAATGTGATCAGTAAAAGTGTACAGGAGTTTATAACAGGCCAGGACAACTTTTGAGTTCAACAAGTTGAGTTTTTGTCAAGTGTATGTAGAAATTAAGGTATGGTTGAAATACTGTTCAATATTATTTTTTTCAATGGTATAATAAATGCAATTCGACCTTTGAACAGTTAGAAACTAAAGAGAAAGAATATTGCAATTGAGGGCCAAAATAAATGAGTCAGGTGCTCATTGCAGCATTATAGACTTTGAATTGTTCTTCTATAAACAGTTGAACTCCTTATTCTTCCTTTTCTCCTTATTCTTTAGACTTTGAATTGTTCTTACACTTGCGTAGTTATACTGCACAGATACAAGTAGTCGAAATGAATGTGATATTTCTCAGTTTGAGTTTGTAACAATGGAATTGTTTGAATGTGACTTCAATAAATTACTGTGTTGCTTGATGTACATAGTCAAACTTTGCGATGGAGACAGAAAATTATGAAATTATCAGTAACTTCTGACTTACCATTTTTACTTCAGACAACCTTGTCTAAGTTCTTGCTCCTATGCAACGGTTGACACACCACTACCTTCTCATACCTTCATTCTCTTAGACGGGCCTTGATCAATAATAGGATCAATTGGAGGCGGCTGAGTCTCTGGTTGCTGGTTTTCAGAGGGTTCTGAAGTGGAAGGGGGTGCATAGCCTTCTGGGAAAGGTGGAGGCGGAGGTACTGGCGGTAGCTGCACAAATAAAAATAAGTATCTCCATTTTAGAACTTGATCTATTGAATTTCAACACAAATATCCCCGTAAATGAAGCCTGGGATTGCAAATAAAATTTCAGAATACTTCCAAGATAACTACTTCACAACTCAAATGAAGCTTGACTTAAGATTAAGATTGACGACCTCATACTTTAAAATGAACTGGATAAGATTAATTGGTTAATCTAGGGTAAGAAAGCTCCATGCAGACTATACAAGGAATTACATTTACCTTCCGCTGTAGAGAAGCAAGGATGTGATCAACTCGCTTAAGTTCCTTGAAGTCGATGGCCTCTTTGGCGGGCTTAGTTTCAGATGCTTGGCTATCATTTTCTGACTCCACTGCAAAAGGAATTTATTGAATAGAATCGACATAATGAAATAATAGTAAAAATGATAGAAATTGACATTGCAAGCTGACGTAAGATTATTGATTTAAACAATATAAGATTTATACACACTGCACACAAGTCCAACTTATCGAAAGACATCTAAACACACCCAGGTCTGAACTCCCGACTTTCAACCTGACAACTAAATGGCTATGTATCGTAATAAGAAATTCAGTGTTAAAGTAGCCTTCAGAATTTTTTTGTTCTCATTCAAGCCTTTAAAAGGAACTAAAGAATAAAATAAACTTGTTGTCTACTACTTCATCTTCACCTCTTTTTGGGTTGGGGTGGGTGAGAGTGGGGGAATGGAGATTTGGGTGTTTGCATAACTCAAAACCCTTTCTTTGCAGATAGCTAGATAAAATTCCAGTAACGGCACACTTTTCTCCAAAGCACCCACATGCACAAAAAAAAAGGTTGAAAGGATGGAAAATTCAAGGAATGAGATATCGAGATACCATATCCAATCTTTTCCAACTTTGAGGATGCAGTACCAAAAGCTTTTGATATATGATATAGAGCACGCCCCTGTCAAATAAGTAAATGAAGAAAATGAACATCAATTGCTTTTTATATTCCATCAATGAATTATTCGACCCACACAAAATTAATATGTGATATCCATATCGCAGAAAAAAGGGGGACAAGTTTTTCCCATAAAAGCAGAGGAGTACTTCAAGCATATCAAAAGTTCACACATGTTACCTGCTTTACACAATACTAAAGACAGATAGATACAGAAGAACATTGTAACCAATTCTGATCCTCATTGCATTATCCCTCTAAAGTTTCCTCCCTATGAATTTTTTTAGATGAAATTCCTTTTTTCTTTTTTTAATGATAAGGAAAATGTTGCTACTTGGGTTTGAAATGGAGACCTTTAAATAATTAATCACATGGAATTCCTGCAGTTTCTCCTCCAATTTCAACTTCCTTTTTAACTCTAATTCCTTTGAAACCCTATAAAATTAGAAGAACCCCATCCACAGACCGAACCACATTACCTAGCTGAGATCTTCAATAGATAGCTTACCAAGTTTCTTCCTACAAAGAACCTAACATGTCATGCCTACTTCAAAAGTTCCTCTTATGAGTCAAAATACGCAGTAATTAAAAATCAATAACCAAGAACCAGACCTTGGCGTGTATTATCTTTAATAGCATCTGGTGCCACAAATAACTCATATTAAAGGCATACACATCAAAAGAATAAAGGATCAACAGTGATCTTTCCTACAGTACTACTACAGAAGACACAGCTTCATTTCCTCACTGCACAGAGAAGTTCAAGTGACTGAACAAAACCATTGTTCCCGTATACTCTCATCCTTCCAGTCTCTCATCATGTTGTACGCATAAATCCTTAGGAACCCATGCTTTTGTAATTTATTGAGTTTTAAATAAGAAAAGAACAGATCCTAATTATTAAAATGGTACTTTCTGCAAACTTTTTTATGTTCATGAAGAAGGATTTTTCTAACTCTGCTTTGGTACTATGTTCACCACCCTCTGAGGGCTTCAATGTTCTTAGTTTTTTGCAAAGCATTCAACAGTTCCAAAGTAAATTCCTTTCTAAGGGCAAGGAAATTCTTGCACACCTGGTATGGATCACCCACAGAAAGATCAGATGTAAGCACCAGATCAAAACCAATCTACTGCCAGGAGTATGAAATAGTTTTTTCCTGGATAAATCAATAACACATAATTATTGAATTTTGAACAATGACCTTCTAGGTGATAGAAAGAGAAGTTTTTCCAGCAACGTAAGCTATTCTACAAGGCGGAAGGGAGGATTTTCTTAGAAGATTTATCTGGAGTGCTCAGTCAAATAACGGTTATCTTTCTCTGAACAGAAAGGCAGAAAAAGGGGAAGCGAAATATATTTCCTACCCAAGAAAGAGTCTAACTTCTTTGCTACTAAACTGCCCAGATTCTTAAGCTAAATATAAAGATTGCTACTCTTAGTTTATCTAGATAATGGCATATAAGATACAGGTAGCAAAAGACAATTTAATGGCATCAAAAGGACTAGAATACTAACAAGTCGAGCTGCAAATACATTGCAGAGCTGCGGAGCTTGGTATATTGAACCATCCAAGATGTAATAAGCCAGCATTGGTGTGACCTTCTCAGGGCTATCCCTCTTTTGCTTACGGATGACAAAGAGATTAGGCTCCATTACTTCACTCAACGTGTATTCCATGCCCGTCATTTTCCTACAAAACAAGTTGCATATTTTCAATTGCACATTTAGTTGTGCATGTCTCCATTACCTAATACCATACATTCACATATGGTCTTGAAAAATCGAGAAGAATTAAGTCTGTGCACTTGCTAACGAACTTGTGCAGAACAACAAATCGTTAATTTTCCCCAAATATCAGTTGCCTCCAACTTGTACTCGTGTCTATCAATTTTATCTCTTCCAACATATATACTCTCCTTTCCCCCAAATCTCTAACCCCGCCCTAAGAACTCTAAACTGATTGATTACATTTCGCATCTTCAATCTACCTTCTACCAGCAGAAATTTAAAAGGCAAACTGTGAATTGAAATCCCAATAATTCAATTTCGCAATGTCAGCAAATCCAATTGTGCAATTCACAAAGATTAAAACTTCGTTTTCTAAGCAAAAAAGTGGGAAAGGAAAAGAAATCATACGATATATGAGAAAAATCCAGCGGGTGGATGGCGCGGGCACGGAGTTGTTCATTATTGCAGGTCCAATCGTAGAAAGGGGAGAGTGCAAAATAGTCGAACACTAGATTTCTGTCGAGCGGATAAGTATTCAGCCACAGCTGGTCTCTGAAACATATGCTCGTCATGTCCGTCCCAGGTAGCGGTGGAGCCATCGGTGCACTTCCATCGGCGTTCGGCGGCATCATCGGCGTCGACGCCATCTCGCCCTTTGATTAACTTTACCAGTATTCACTACACTGTAGTAATTAAACAACGGATAATTAATGGTAGTAAAGAAATAGCACTATAGTAATTAAACAATATGATTAACTAATTTAATTCAATTAATTTTAAAATTAATCATATTTACAATCATGAAGTGGACATGATAAACAAAAGTGAATCCAATTAAGCAACTTTTTTATTTTGTTTTGTTAGGAAAATTGTTTTTTTCCGACTTCTTATCGGATATTATAATTTAATATTAAATAAATCCATTAAAAAATAATTTATTTTCTAAAAAGTGCTTAAAATAAATATTTTATCATCGAGTAAATAATTCCCATCACAAAATTTTACGTGTGAAATTCAATATTTCATGATAATGACTATTTTCTTACTAAGTTTTTACTAAAAAGTGGTCAATGAACTATACTGCTCGCTCCATTCATATCTTGTAATAGCACCCATTGATTGTTCTTTTTAATGATGTCAGTTGAAAAATAACATCAATTATGAAATTTCAAATTTTAAAGTATGAATTATTTTTTAAAATACAAACCTAATTTTTTATTACTATTTATGAAATTTACATACGTATCTTCAACACGTTTTCTGACACGTCCTTAATGAAATACTTTTGATTTATCAGAATAATTATAGTTTAAGTTAATAAACAAAAGCATCAAAGCCTATAGAAAATTCAAAAAATTTCTCATCTAAGGGGTAAGGTCTTTCCTTCCCCAGAACCTTTTACCAACATAATTTTTCTCCAAAAATAAACAAATTTTACTCTGAATTTCCATCAAAATTCCACAAAATATATTACTACTAACAATTAATCCCTTATATTGTTAAGGCATTGATGTCTCTTGATGAAACCTGAACAACTTTCATCTCTCAAGGTAAATATATATAATATGTTGGTCGCTAATTCCTATTTCTATTGATATTTCATCATTCAAAGGATGTAGATTAATTGACATTCATGTAGCAAATAACCATGAATTCTGTGTCTTTCTCAAGTATATGAGAAATGCCTCATCGTGTTACCGCGAGGGCAAAATCATTTTCTTCTAAACCATCCATTGCTCAAAAATTAAAAGATGACCCTGTAGATCCTAAAAATGCTCAGGGTAGCGTTACATGTGTTTACCAATCTCATATCGGGGGATATTGGCGTAATGTGACTGTTATATGGAGAAAAAATATGATGAATCATTGCCTTACCATATCTGTTGATAGCGTAGAAAATGAAGATCATCAAACTTGCAAGATTGATCTAAAACCTTGGCATTTTTGGGCTAAAAAAGGTTACAAGACATTTAAGGTTGATGGAAATCAATTGGAGGCTTATTGGGATTTACGATCAGCAAAATTTTCTGGTAGTCCTGAACCTTCTAAAGATTTTTATGTCGCGTTAATTGCAGAAGAAGAAGTTGTTTTATTATTAGGTGATTACAAGAAAAAAGCTTATAAGAGAACAAAATCAAGGCCAGCTCTTGTAGATGCATTGTTGTTTTATAAAAAAGAACATGTTTTTGGTAAGAAAAGTTTCTCAACAAGGGCTAAATTTGAAAGCAACAAAAAAGAAAGTGATATTGTTGTAGAAAGTTCAACTTCAGGGCCAAGAGATCCTGAAATGTGGATAAGTATAGATGGGATTGTTTTGATTCACATAAAGAATTTGCAATGGAAATTCAGGGGAAATCAAACGGTACTAGTCAACGAGCAGCACGTACAAGTGTTTTGGGATGTGCATTCTTGGTTGTTTTGTGAACCTGGTTCTACTCATGGATTGTTCATTTTTAAGCCAGGGGTGTCTGAATTGGAAAGTGACAGAGACGGGAGTAGCGTTGGAGGTGACAGTGATTGTAGCGATCATACTAAGTATTTTTCAACGTTGAGTCACTCCAGAGCCTCTCCTTTTTGCCTTTTCTTGTGCGCGTGGAAGATTGAGTAACGATGAAAGAGAGAAGGAGAACATGTTTAGGTGGTATGGAAGTCCTAAGGGGAGACATGATGCAGAGACGGATACAAATTGTAAACTTGATGAGTTCAACCTTTAAGGTTCTCAGAATTTAAATTTGTTATTGTTTAAGTGAAATTTCACGTGTATATTTTATGTACTGTATTTAAAACGATTAGTTTAATTGAACTCAACAAATCCAAGGTCCGTTTGCTTTTGGAGAGGGCTTGCCTCTGCATCAAAGAAAATTTCTTGTGGATTGGTTTCAGTAAGTTTATGGGTTTGTTTTTTTCCTTTTTATCATCTTTCTCCTAAGTCTATGCGACTTTTGTAAGTTGTGTTCTGTATATTATTCAGCGATATGACACCAATATTAGAACATCAAATGGTTGACATTTTTTTCGATATCTTTTGGAGCTTGAAATCTCATGTTCTGCTGTCAACATGAGCGATAAAATTGTTCATATAGTTTATTATTTTAATCTCTTGATATGTATGTATCTTTTTTATAGATGTACGTACATAAACCATCCGGAGTACTTCATGATTAAATTGATAATATTGTTTTTCATTGTCATTGTCACAAATTTTCTCTCTTGAAATACTTTAGACCAAGCTGTGGTTGACGTATTCAAATCTAAAAATATTTAGTTAAATTCTATCCTATAGTGCTATTTGAGAATTTTCTATGTTTGTAATTCAGCGGAGAAACTGAATATGGAGAAATCACTGATGTTTGATATTTCAACTCCAATTCATGTTCTCAAAGTAAAATGTTTACTTAGTCTCTTTTAGTTGACTAGACCATGCCCCTGTAAACTAGTTGTGATTGTTTTTGGAATGTGCATGCTCCATGGTGTTGAAGGGGAGCATTGAAGCAACGATAAAATTGTCTTCCTATGACTTATGGATCACGGTTCAAGCTTTGGAAACGGTCACTAATGTTTGTATTAAAATAGACTGTCTATTTCACTCGGTTTTAGGTGCGGCCCTTTCCTGAACCTTGATCTGCTAAATGCAGGATACTTTGGGCACGGAGCTTCTTCTTTATATATTCTTTGGTGTTAGTTTAGACTAGTCCTTGTCTTCTTGAGCAGTCACATTCACTCGATCTTTTATAACTTTGATGCCGCATTTGCTTGACGACATTTAATAGAATTTTCTTATCAGAAAAAAGAATGTAATGGAACTTAATTATCAAAATCGTCATCATTAGCTAAGTCAATCAATCTCTCTCATGAAATAAGCTTAACTATTTTAATCCTCACTTCACTTTCTGGCATACGATGGCTACTGATAAAATAGAATGCATAAGAATAGTTCCTGTACGGGACAATTCTAAAGTCGTAACTTCTTGTGAATTTATAAAAACAAAATAATTAGTGACGCAGCCTGAATTATGCATATAATTAAGCTTGTTAATTACTTCCTCTTCTAGTAATTAAGAATCTAGAGTTTTGGCTTTAGCTTCAACACTGAAATAGTGAAATGATGAAAGACTTGATTTTTATCTTTCTAATTTGTATTTCTCTGCACTTGAAGCTAACGCCCAAATTGATCAATCAGGTATATACAATTTCTTCTTTCAACTCATTTTTGTTTTTAATTAAATGATACTTCTAGTTATATTCTTCAATTTTATTCAGGATTCCTAAGCATTGATTGTGGAATTCCTCAAGGTTCCAACTACACCGATGTAGCTACCGGACTCCAATATGTTTCCGATTCAGGATTCGTGGATACAGGTAGTAACGCTACTATCTCGAGTGAGTTTCACTCCGATGGCATGGAACAACAGTTGTACACTCTCACAAGTTTTCCCCGAGGAAAACGAAATTGCTACACCATTAGAGTTGCAGAAGGAAAAGGAAAAAAATACTTGATCAGGGCGAGTTTTTTATATGGAAACTATGATGGAAAGAATCAGCTACTGATCAATTTTGATCTTCATCTCGGAGTTGACTTTTGGACCACGATTCAAATAGTCAATGCTTCAGTTCCGTTATATGGAGAGATCATACACACTCTCTCATCGGATTTTGTACAGGTTTGTCTAGTAAATAAGGATCGAGGAACACCATTTATATCCGCACTTGAATTGAGACTCTTGAACTCAACCATATACAAGACCACATCCGGGTCACTACAAACTTTCGTACGTCTTGATCTTGGCTCAACAGCCACTCAAATAGTAAGGTAAATACTCTGTTTTCTTTCAAATTCATCCTTTATAACAACATTTGATTATAACGTAGTACTGTCAAATTTCATCAGGTACCAAGATGACATATATGATCGTTTATGGTGGCCATATAATAATGTGGCAAACACGATATCATTAAGTACGACTTCAACCATTGATAACACCAACAGTTATCTACCACCGACAAAGGTGCTGAGCACAGCAATAGCAGCAGATAATGACACTGATGGAATATCACTTTGGTGGGAACCTGCAAATTCGACAGATGAGTACTATATCTACTTGCACTTTGCAGAGATTGAATCCAACCATGTCAACAGGCAATTCAACATATAATTTGATGGAGAGTTGTATAAGGGACCATTTGCTCCGGACTATATGTCCGTAACCACAATTTTATCAACATCAGCTCTAAAGCCAAAATACAGGCACCAAATTTCCCTCAACAAAACGGGAAGTTCAATTCGTAAACCTACCATCAATGCCATCGAGTTGTATAAAGTAGTCAAGCAAATCATTAACCCTCAAACAAATGACTTAGATGGTAAGTGTTATGTGCGCGCACACAAAACACCTCACTTGTTAGAGAAAAAAAAAATTTTAACTCGTAAAAGCTTGGTCAAACAAGCTATGCCCTAAGTTTGGTTGGATTAATAATACCTTGGTTTTTATTTCGATTCCACTAATTATTTGACATTAATTTGCTATTAGTTGAGGCTATTATGAATGTCAAATCAACGTACGGGGTTACAAAGAACTGGCAAGGAGATCCATGCGGCCCTGTAGCTGACATTTGGAAGGGTGTCACATGCAATTTTGATGGGGATCTCCCCACAATTATATCCTTGTATTTTCCTTATGTACTCTCAATTTTTTTTTTGTAGTATAAACATGTTTCTTATAATTTTGCTCTTTGGAGGATGAAACTAACATATAGTTAATTTGTTGAGTAGAGACTTATCTTCAAGTGAATTACAAGGGACAATATCGCCTTACATAACAAGTCTCACAAATCTAGAAACAGTGTAAGTATCTACGTACTGCAAGCTTTATCACTTGCACCAAACTAGAAAATGAAAGAACTTGTACTAGGCTACTTGTTGTTTCACAAATTACTGGACCCAAATCATGTATTTTTGTTTGTAATTTTTATGAGATTGTTGTGTTTCTGTTGAAGGAACATGTCAAACAATCAGCTGACGGGAGAGGTGCCTCCCAATCTCTCACAACTAGCCTTCTTACAAGAGCTGTAATTTATTCTCCTATAACTCATTTCGTCTCAATTTATGCGATACAGTTGCAATTAATATGATTTTTATGACATTATTGTTGTGTTTCTGTTTAAGGGACTTGTCAAACAATCACCTGACTGGAAAGGTCCCTGCCAATCTCTCACAACTACCCTTCTTACAAAAACTGTAATTTCGTCACTCATGACCTCTATTGTTAATTATTTTTTATCTACAGTAATTTTTACGTTCAAATTCACTATCAAATTTTAGAATTTTAAAATTTTAATTGTCACGTGAATTAGAACATAAGGTGTATTTATTTATTTAATTAGAACAGAGTAATTTGGTTATCTTTGTGACGGATACTTGAAAGGGAACAGTTTCTCCGAAAATATTCCTGAAGAATTGCTGGAAAAATCAAGAAATGGATCACTCGATTTGAGGTTTCGTTCCACTCTCAGAATCCATGAATTATTTTATGAGTACACCAAAAACATCCAAGATTGATTTAGAAAATTATCTCTCCTATGATCGATATTAATTTCTCATATAATTGGTCACAGGTTAAATTGTGTAATCAACTCATCTAAAATTAAAGTCTGATGTTATATTGAATTGTTATCAAGTCATTAGATATTGAAGACACTTTTATTTACTAATAATTACATTTCAAATAATTTTTTGTCATACAGTTATGATGAATTTCGTCCTCCTCCGAAAGATGAATTTCCTCCTCCTCCGAA
The DNA here is from genome assembly GCA_016801875.1 of Solanum sitiens. Taxonomy (NCBI): domain Eukaryota; kingdom Viridiplantae; phylum Streptophyta; class Magnoliopsida; order Solanales; family Solanaceae; genus Solanum; species Solanum sitiens. Next base: position 5,243,558 of record JABWTJ010000002.1, on the reverse strand, counting down.
AGATGGTAATAACCTTAGTGCTGGTGCACTAGCAGGAATTATTGCATCCGTGGTGGTCTTGGGCATCTTGGCTTTACTACTACTTCTTTGGTTTATAATTCTAAGGATGAAAAACAAAAAAGGTGAAGAAATCATAAAATCGATTAATACTTGCGCGATGATTTGATATTGAAGAAGTAAATCTAATTAATTTCTGTAACAGGGAAGATCACTGAGACAGAAAGAACAGTACAGAGTCCAAACATTGCATTGGAGTTGAAAAACCGGCAGTTCACATACTCACAGGTGTTGCACATGACAAATAACTTCCAGAGAGTCCTTGGTAAAGGAGGTTTTGGAACAGTTTATCTTGGCTATGTCGATAACCGTGACGTGGCTGTTAAGATGCTGTCCCCATCTTCAGTTCAAGGGTTCAAGGAATTCAGGGCTGAGGTAAACTGAAGAAGTATTTTTTAGTACATAAGACATTATATTTTTAGTTAACACGAATTTGACTTGACAGGCTAGTCTCTTGATGAGCATACATCATAAGAACTTGATTTCTATAGTTGGGTATTGTGTTGAAGGCACCCACATTGGTATTATTTACGAATACATGGCCAATCGAAGCTTAGATATGCAACTATCAGGTACCTGATTTATAGTCAAACAAATGTTCTTTAGATTACACATTTCACACAAGTATTTTATCGTGGCGTGCAGATAGATATCCAAATGCTTTAACATGGGAGGAAAGACTTCATATAGCCTTGGATGCGGCACAAGTATATATACACCAATAGATGAAAATCATTTCAGTCGATCTACCACAACTTTAGAACAATTAAGTATATATTTGACGTGTTTCTTTTAATTTTAACTGAAAAATGAATGAAGGATTGGAGTATCTGCATCATGGTTGCCAGCCATCAATAATACACGGAGATATCAAGTCGAGTAATATTCTGTTAGATGATAAATTCCAAGCAAAACTTGCTGATTTTGGTTTGTCAAGGACTTTACCAACTGGAGAGGGAAGTCATGTTACCACCATAATCGCGGGTAGTCCAGGCTATCTGGACCCTGAGTACGTGCTCGTGCTCTCTCATTTTATTATTAGTCCGTCTCAAAAAGAATAACGACTATGTATATCTAATTTTAACTCTTGAATTAACCTGCAGTTACTACAGGACAAATAAGCTAACGGAGAAAAGTGATGTATACAGTTTTGGTGTGGTTCTTTTGGAAATAATAACAGGACGGCATTTACTAGGAAAACATGACAAGATTTATGTAATAACATGGGTCAATGGTATGATTAATGATAACGGAGATGTTTCAAAAGTAATCGATCCAAGATTAGGAGGACAAGTTGATGTGAATTCAGCTAAGAGAATTGTGGCATTGGCAATGGCTTGTGTTTCTCTTGAACCAACAAATAGACCAGCCATATCTCTCGTTGTCACGATAATAAAGCAATGTTTAAGACAGATGATTGATAATTATGACTCGAATTGAAGAACACAAAATTTGGATAATGTCCTCCATCCCAAGATGAGATTGATGACCCTGTCTTTATTTGATTGTGAATGTAGAAGACAAACTAGTAGTTTTGTTTCATGTAATATATGTACAGATACTGTATTTTAAATCAGTGAGTGCAGAGTACTATCACATTGATAGTTTCTTTTGTGATAATGGGAGCGCATTTGGAATGATCATTGAGACAGTATTTTCATTATACGAGTTCATCATCTTTAATATACACATAAAAATTAGGGAAACTTTCGCATATAGCCATTCAAAAATAGCTTAATTACGGTTCATAGCTATAGTTTGTCAATTACGATTCGTAGCTACATGTTATAGGGAGAAAAGTGACAAGTGAAACTGGGAGAGGGAGAAGAGAGGCGAGCGAGAGAGAACAGAAAATGGAAGAGAGGTGAATATCATATCTATTTGTATTTCTAGCTACGCCCACTGTTCTGTCCCTGCTTGGTGTAACTATATCTGTATTTTAAAAAGAAAATAGTCAATTAAACTGATAATTTTGTTGATTTTTTCAAACCGGAAGGGTCATATACTCCTTGTTAGAATGTTGACCACAACCTTACAATAAGTGGAGAGAAATCACTGATGAAAATCGTGAATTGCAATAAACATGACAATTAAGATTAAAAATATGTACAATAGCAATTATTATTGCAATTATATCGAATCAAGTAGTTTTTATTTAAATTCTATATTTATTTTAAATGATCAAAATTGTGAACTTATAAATTTCAAATTCTAATTCCACCTCTATTAACTGATACAACTTCATAGAAAGAGATCTTTTTATTGAATATTATCTTTGTGACTTAAACAATTTTAGAATAGATCTCCATATAGATAAACATATTAGACAAATTGGGGGGCACAATAGTTTAATTCATTTTGCAATTAATTACTATACTACATAAATTCCTTCACATTATTCAACATTCATTTGATTATCAAATTGAGAGGAACGTCACTATTTTTATAACCGAGTACAATATTTCTAGAGTGCATCATCAACGTATATATAATAGTTTCAGCAGCTTCCTTATAGTTTGTTCGATCGATATCTTTAATTTGTTTATCGAAAGGTCAAAAACATTTTTTATGTACAACTTTAGACAAATCAAACACGTGTCATCCTTCATGATTTGATACTTGCATATGTTTTAAGTTCTATAGTATTTTATAAGGAATGTTACAGATATATACCGTTCGACCAACTAGTTTATCAATATAATTGAAATGTATGCAAAACATATATATGATGTACATGTTTAGGTATGTTTATTATATATATGTTAAATATCAAATATGCACAATCTATACATTTTGTAAACTAGTTGACAGAAGTGTTTAGGGCGGTAATAAATTTGTCTCTTCAAATATTCTCATAGGATAAATGGAAAAAGACGGAGCATCGGGAACAGAAGCCTTATTGTGAACATGGGCCTGATTTTGGCCCATTCAGCGGGTCAAATCAACTGCTTTAGGGCCTGATTTTGGCCCATTGTGCGCTCCAAAATATGTCAAACTTCTCATGGGCCGCTAGATTAGTTGGAGTCTTGGCCCAACATCCTTGGGACTACCTCGAAATGACCTATCACGGATACTATGCTTCAAAACTGCGATAAAATGTCAATTTCAATCATATGTTTCTGTGGAGTTCGTATTTGTTAAATCTAAACCCAAACATCGTATATTTAGATTGTTTCGAATTGGTAAACATCAAAAGTTACTGAGTACACGTTAAATAGCGATATTATATTCAAATACGAAACCCTATAAAAAAAATCACCAAAAATGATGAAAACAAATAAGAGGATTCAACGAAAGTCAGTGATAAAAAAAATTCCTTTTCCAATTAACGTACAAATCTAAGTTTTATTTATTGACCGTGCAAAAAATATTTACAAAATCAAATTACTTATACAGAAATTTTAGCTAATTTTTAATGATAAACACTTACTAATAACTTGATAAAAATCAGATCATCGGAGATGGGCACTTGATAGTCTTTAAATTGGTATTAATGAAATGAACCAAAAAGTTGGCGGAAGAAAATCAACTAGGACAAGTAGATAGTCATATCATTATCAGTTTAACTAAAAGCAAAGTCAAATGTTTATTTCTATCCATGAAAATACACAAATAAATTTTTGACTTTGATATTTGCTAAAAACGGTTATGCTATGAGTCTAGTTGGTTCATTATACCAATTTAAAGACATCATAGATGACTTAGCCACCACTAAAAGTTGTAGTGACCCGTAATTATTATTTCTTTTAATCAAAAATTTTAAATTTAGAATTAATGAATAAAATTATTTTTAATAATATACATTATGATATTTTAGTGCATAAATTTGAATTTGTTAGATTTAATATAAATATCAAATATAAAAATTAAATATAGAGCAAAACGAAGAAAAAAATCATGGCTAGTAAAAAATGAGCACCTTATAATATGTTGATTTTGTGAACATTATACGCAATTTGAAAGAGAACCAAGTAGGGAATTAATACAAGTCAAGTAACAGAACTTTCTATATTTAGTAAACAAAATCTGTAACCTCTTAATTATATCCAATCAAATAAGTCCAATTATCCCAACCCCTCTTGCAGCAATACTACCAAAGACTCAAAACCCACTTTTTTTTTTCTCAAAGATTCACCACTTTGCCTTATACCATCATCCTACTCGTCATCAACAAGAATTAATTGTACACATGTCTGCTTCTATTTCCTTCTTTTTTCTTTTTTTTAATAATAACGATGATATTCGTGTTAGTTTCTAATTAGATCTAGTTAACTAGGCTTATCTATCAGAAATGATGTAGGTAGTGCATATTTTGATGAATTTAACTGAACTTAATATTCATTTTCACCAAGCATAAACAAATTTATATGCGAAATCATTAGAATTTTTGAAGAAGTATTAAATTTTTGAACCTATAATTACAAAGTTCAATATGAATTCAGTACTTGATATATATTGAATTCATTAAATTCAAATATTGAATCACTATTTCCTATTGAGTCATGTTATCTTTTATCAGAAAAAGTATCAGATATGGAAATAAATTACTCCTTCTTTTCATTTTGATTTGTCATGTTATATTTTTCGAGAGTCAATTTGACTAATTTTCAAAGCTAAATTAGATTACATTAATTCGATATTTTAAACAAAAAATTTAGATATTCAAAAACTATATGAAAAGTATTATAAATTGCAATTTTTTGCATATCAATATGATTAAAAAATACATCTTAAAATGTTAGTCAAAGTTCTTATGATTTTACTCTAAAAATAGAAATCATAACAAACAATAGTGGACGGAGAGAGTACCTAGCAATTTGATTGATATTTACACCACACTAATAGATGCATAACTTGTATAAGCTATTATCACTTAATCATATTTGATTGATATATTATTATCATATATAAAATTAATTAATCATGATAAATTAAGTATGATTTTGATTGATGTATTATTATCATATAAGTATAAAATTAATTAATCATGATAAATTACCATGATTTGATATAAATATCATATAAGTATATCATTTTTTTGTACTCCTCTTTTGCATAAAAACATTCTTATAATTAGGATTAAAATAAAGAGCAAGTGCCAAAAAGGAAGAATAAACGTGGTTAGCAATAAGGATTAGGAGTGAAAACCCCGAGGGGCACGCTTTGGATCGAATCAAGGGGACAGGACCACTGACTAGGATTCACTAATTTTACAATTAAAATTAAGTTCACTCTTTTCTAACATTTCTAAGTACAAAAATCTTAAATTAAATATAATTAAACCTGCAGGTACAAAGTGGTAATCACTTTTTATGTTCTCCAATATCTTAATCATAGTCCTTATTATTACTTGTGGCCTTTTGAGATCTTCACTTTGTGGATCTCATTATGATGCTCATTATTGATGCTTTAAGAGTATGTAATAATGAGTTCATCATGATATATAATTGGATCAAGATTATTTAGTTAGGCAATAAAGATAACTTTCTGAGTTATATCATGATGAAATAATCATGAGTCTGAGTGAAGATAACATTATTATTATTTTTTCAAAATTGCTTAAAACAGAGAGTTACATATTTTTCTTTTTTATCTAACCTATATACAAGAGAGGTGGAGCTAGAGGTGCATCAACTCATCCGAAACCTTTAATTTGTCGAAAAAAAATGTAATTTATATATAACATAAAGTTTTTTTTTTTTTTACATATACATATTAAATATTGAAATTCTCTCAAAGTTTCGATATGTTTGTCTTTTTATATATTTTAAAGCTCTCCTTAGTGAAACTCATGATTAAGTTGCTAATAGATATCAACAATATAAATAACTTTTACACTAGCTATTAGATATCTTTTTTTACTTATTTGAAGCATGTATTTAATTTATTCTCTAAGCTCTCTTTTTTCCATTTACTAATCAAAATCCAGCTAATATTTACTGCAATTATAAGTTACAATTTTATTCTTCTCAACATAGCTATATATATATATATCAAACGTTCAAGCAGTCATGCTTTTTTGCACAAGTTTCAAGTACTCAAGATGAAGCCGGTAAAATTTAACTCATTTTTTCATTGAACGAAAGGTACAAAATAAATCAAATTGATAAAATAATCATGTGAAATCTTCATTTCACGTGTCTACCATTTTACCACCAAAACATCTTTAAAGAGAATGTTAACAAAAGCAAATCAAATCTCAAGGCACTCAAGATCAAAACTACTTGTTAGTAGCATAATTATTGTTTGTGCCGTTCATCAAATAATTCATAATGCATAAATCAAAATCAAAATCAAATAACTCAAACTCAAGTTCTAATCGCCTAGTCTTGATATCAAGTAAGATCTACTAGAAATTAGAATAACGTATGTTAAATGTATGGTACAGAGTACAGACTACCATTCTAATTGAACAAGTCCTTATTTGTTCCATGCAAAGAAATAAAAACTTATCAAACTTCTTACGTACTGGAAATAATTCTTAGTCGATGTCCCATCTTATACAAAACTGAGGGGAGCAAGGAAGAATAACATAAAAAACAAAGTTTTTTTTTTTTTTAAAAAAAAGTTTTTACACTACTTATCTTTATTGTCGATGAATTTGGTTAGGGTTTTGTAGTGGAAAATGAGGTAATTGCATGGGAATTTGGTAATTAAATGGTGCTATTGAAGTAAAAGGATCTTGTTTTTGGCCTATTGCTTCCAATGCTTTCACTTGTGACCTCAAAAATTTCAAATAATTTGCTGCTTCATCAAGCATTGATGCTGTATCCATTTTACTTCCTCCTGGTACTAGCCTTTGCAAAACCCTAATCCTTTCACTTATCCTTTCTCTCCGTTGCCTCGCCGCCACCGTCTGAGGATCCGTTGATATCTTTACATTCTTCCGCTTAGGCTTTTCTAGTACTTCAGCTCCGAAATCAACCGGCCTAAATGCTGCAGCTCGGTATATCATTTCTTTCATCTGTGCAATCGCCTCCGGATCGGGCTCTTGATCAATCGACGATACTGATGAACTAGCTTGTTGGAAATTGATGTTTGATGAACTTGGACGCTTATTAGAGCTCTCAATTAACCTCGCTTTCTTCGATTTGGATTGTTTTTCTGAAATCAACTGAAAATTACCACAATCTCCTGTTATTGAATTTGATTGAAATAGATTGAACTCGTTCAAAGAATTCCCCAGAGATGATTGTGAAACTGCTTCATCAAGTTCATAAGATTTTCGTTTTCTTTGATTTTGTTCTTCTTCCAGTATCTTATGATCAGTAGGCAGACAGGTCAAAAGCTGTGGATTAATTCCGGCAGACTCTCCGGAATTCCACAAGCTATTCGAATCAGCAAAAATTACGGAGATGCCATCGTCTTCGATTGACGTGTCTGTATTGTTGGTGGTGGTTGCAGATAATAAACAATCAATGGATTCTAGAGATACAGTATTGGAGATTGGCTTAACAATTTCAACACCGAAATCGGACATTAGGCCTAATGGATTATTATCACTGATGTAATTGTTAGGCATATTGAGTATTGGGGAAGAAGAAAAGGATATATCAGTACAAATCCGGGTTAGATCTGTTGCTCCGGCTTTAGCAGCCATAGAATCAGCAGCCAATCTATTAGCAGCTTCTTGGCGTTGTGGCATGTTCCAATTTGATATTACATGTATTGGATCAAATGAAGATCCAAAATTAAACGGAGTTTCATTCCAATCCAAATTCTCCATTGATAGTGATGTAATTACCTGCAAAAATGTCAGTAGTGGATTAAAATATGTATGTACTCATGAAAAATCACTAAAATTTCAATGATGGATTCAATGGCAATAACGTAAATATTGAATCCATTGAATTATGGACGGCTATGCATCGATTAATGAATTTAAAGAAAACAATAACTTACAATTAAGTTAGCTGCAGTCTGCAGGAAAATTAAATGTTGGGTTTCTGTAACAGAATGAAACTCTGTATTATTTAGTGAAATGCAGAAGTAGTGGCTATAACAACCATATTTTTGATTCATATAAATCCATGATAATATACAAAAATAGATATTGCTAACGTCAGTTTTAGCTACTATATATACAATTTGTCTAGTTGTATAAATGATTAATTAGAAGATGAGAATTCAGAAATTTACCATATAACAGAAAACTGCAAGCTGTTAGAGAAAGAAGAGTTTGTTTTAGCTGCAATATTGGAATACCAAAATTCTTGACCACTTTTGCAATATGTTGTTTGGAAGAACATTAGCTTATTATTTATATATGGAAAAGGAAGAAAAAAAAGTAGTATATATTTTAATTGGAAAAATATTGGTCGCACAGGAATAAAATATTTTATACTATATAGTTCAAAGAGTTGACAGGAGATGTAATGTTTTTTATTATTTGTTATTTAGAGAAGATAAGGCTTTTTGGTCAGTTTCGTGGGGCTAGCTGTGGGGCGCTTCGATTATAATATACTTAAACTCACGACTTTATGATTATACTGATAAATATTTATTATTCTACAACTCATGTAAATTTAGGATCTTTTCAAAATAATCTTCATCTAATAAAAATAAAACTAAAATATAATAATTGTGATATTCTCTATAAATATTAATTATTACATATAAAATTTTACTAAATATATTATTATTATTATTATAATTATCATCATCATCGTGGGGCTGTAAGATTATAGTTTTGCAGATGGGGAGCATGAGATTATTGAGATGCGTTCTGAATGTTAATAAAAAAGAATTATATATATTATTCCGTCAGTTTGAATGTTGTTTTTTTCTTAATTAATAAATAGTTAAACATTTTAGGAATTGAGAAAAGCTCTGTCCACCTCCTTTTTGGTTTGCTTAGTTGCTCTAGCAATTGTTGCTCCATGCGTGCTCTAAAAAGCTCATGAAACCACATGTATTTTGATTTTTCGAAGCCAGTTTAAAATTATAGATAAAGATTGTAATAGATTAATAAATATTTTATTATTTTTAATTTGAAATTTTGAATTTGATCTTTAAATATAAAAGTTAAACTTTATTATTAAAAAGGTGCTATCCTCTAATGTGTAAAAATCAAATATTAATATTAATGTGTAAAAATCAAAAATATTAATATTAATGTGTAAAAATCAAAAAACAAAAAAGATAAAGCCGATTAGAATTATATATATTAACCATGTGAATAATATTCTTTTAACTACTAAATTATCCAAAAATATAACCAACATTTATACGTAATTACAAAAATAAAATAAAAGAAAGTTGTAATAGCTAAATATATTGATAATAATCAATATTAGAAAAAAAATTTACACAATTTTAATATAACAGTTAAAATTTTGAATTCGTCTCAATTTTTGTTAGTTAGTATATATCCTTCGAAGCAACTTTAGGCTTTGGCAATTTTTCCAAATCTTTCTAAAAGACTCCCACTAATCATAGCTTTAATCATAACAATATTTTTGTTACTGTGACTTTTTTACTACTTTTTAGTCTCCCTTTTACCATCTTTTAGATGATGATGATGACCAAGTTTACCGAGGGTCAATCATACCCTTTTAATTGGTTTGTCAGAAAAAATAAACTAAAAAGGCAAACTTTTTTGCAAAATAGTAAAAAATAATTTGGAAAAAAGCAAATGACAGTCAAGGCATTTTTTAGCAAACTTTTTAGGTGTGCTTGGACTCCATTTATAATTGTGAAAATAAAGTTACTTTTTCAATTCCTTTTGGAGCAGTTGACTAGGCAGAACTGTAACTTTGTGACTATTTTAAAGACTCATTTCTACTTATTTTTTATTTTTCTGATGTTGAATTTTGGTTGATGGAATGTTTGTTATCTTTTTTTTAATCTATACTATTGAGTTATAAATAATTTTTATTTCATAAGCTAAGTTTTAGATTCCAATAGGCTCAGAATCTATTCTTTTACCAATTATCACTACAAGTTCTTATTCCTTCCTTCATTATCCACGGATATATTCCTATCAACCTTCTAAAAATATAAATGAATTTAAACTTGTGACGTTAAATATGTTATAATATTTATGTAAACGTATAACATTTTAAATTTATTGTCTTAAATATATCATAACAATTATATGACCATATACAATTTTTATTAAAATAAAATAAAATAAAATTTTAAATTATTTCTAATTAAAAAAAACTATTTTTAATGGTCAAAAGAAAATAGATTGGAGAATAAGAGTAGTGGAAGAGTTGAGGAGGCAGAGAGATGTTGGCAGGCAAGAAAAATGTTTAGGAGTCAGAACTTCAGAAGCTAAGTGAAGATATCAGAAGCTCACCAACTTGCTCCTAGGACTTTGTCTTTTCACATCTTATCTATCCCCCCACTATTTCTTGTTTTTACTTATGATCGTGATATTACACATACTTATATCTCTCATTAATATGTCAAAATTATGAAAACGAATTATAATAACTTATTAATATTTTTATTTTCACTGAAATTCGAATAAGTAGAACGATTCTCTCAAATAAAGAAATCTGTTATTTAAATAAAAATAATGAAATGTATCATATAAATTAAAATTTGAACTTGCAAGACCTCGTGATCAGAGGCGTAGTTACAGGGTGTTTAAGCGGACACTTTTCATCGAAAATTTTTACAGTATATACAAGTAAAATGATATGCTAGATGGTTAAATAACTTATTTTGAAAATCGTTTATATAACAAGGTGTTATAGACCAGTGACTTGAGCCGCGCAGAAAAAGTCTAGACTGAATGTATTCATCACAAATTGAATTTCTGACTCCGCCATTAATGATGATTGTTGCAATTCACTTTACTAACGACTAAATTACATTATTAGATAAATATCAATCCATTTGTTCTTCATTTTATTTTATTATTTTTTAACTTAGAAAACAAAAATATATGGCAATGTATATTTAGGAGAGCATCTAAAATTTCTGAATCCTACCCACATGTGACCCATCATTACAGCTCAGTGAAATGGGTTGCCATAGAAATTTGCTTGTTTCTGTATAAATTTTCCACCCAGGCCCCTTTCTATATTATCATTAAAAACAAACTGATTTGATTTTTTTCCTACTTGTAATTGTCAACGCTCATGTTTTTCTTCACCTTCTACTCTACTTGTTTTTTATATTTAGAGTTGTTGTAACCAAATAATTATTTCACACCAATAATTAATTTAGCTTGTAATAATTTTATTCTCTTTCTTGTGGTATATATATGTTCCATTTACGTATATATTGAACATAGTAGGAATCAGAGAAACATTTTTTTAAAAACAAAGATAACATTTGGATATTTAATTATGTGCGTCTCAATTATTTTATATTACATTCTATTAATTTATAATATTGAATAATTTTACTTACATGAATTTAGCTAGATGCATGGTTGAACTAGCTAGCTTGTACATACATTGATTATTCTATTGGATATCTATTATTCTCTATCAACACTATATTTTTCTCTAATGGAATTTTATGATTTTATCAGTGGACGAGCAAAGTCTCACATTTATAATTAAAGGGGAAAAAACTACACATAAGGTGTATGATACTCTTAAAAGAGTTGGTGTAGATCTATTGAGAAAAATCGTATAGGAGATCAATGACAAATACATAAATTTCATGACTTAATCAAAAAATTTAGGAAAATGAAAAGGTTTTTGGAATTTATAGACTAAACCTAAAACAATTGTGTGACTATAAATTGTTGTAGCGGATCAAAAAAAATATTTTTAAGTTAAGTTATTTCTGATTATTAAAAGATGATAGTCTCTTATTCTCTTTTATATGAATTAAAACAGAAAGTATGCCACATATATTAAAATAAAAAAAAATAACAAATAGTAAATTCAAAATATTAAAAACCTTATAAGTTTAAAATCGCAGAGAACAAATTATCAATATTCATTCATATTTTATTATATCTACTTTATTTATGGCTAGGCTACACCTCAAAAGAAGTAACCCAAAAAAATCTAACTAACAATGAAAAGTTGAAGCTAAGATAAGATAAAGCCAACTAGGACACAAATGATCAAAGAGAAACAAATTGGTTTTGGATGTAACAATAAAACAGAAATATGATCTCCACGTAACAGGAATTATAGATGTTAGTTGGATCATTTTATTTTATTCTACATTTGTTTAATTACTCCTTTTTTTTAACATCATCTACTTTAATGTACGTACAGGTCATCAATTTAAGTTGCTTCAAGCCTTGAAAGCTTTTGTCACTATCCGTGGGATGATGAGAAATTTCTTTGTCATATAATACAAAATATTTTTGGAATTTATTTCAACTACAAGACAACTCCAGTAAATTACAACAATAAGTGTACAAAAATATTACAGTATTGATTTGCTATACCGTAACAAATAACAGATATACAAAAAAGTTTACATTAATTCATTAAAAAAAAATCTCCATCTATGTCATGTATCCATTTTAATAGATTTTCTTTTAGTAAAACTCTTATATATGATAGAGAAGTGAAAAGATAAAATGAATATTGGAGATATAAAATTCCAAGGGCATTATAACACATAATGTGAAAGAAAGAAAAAAGTTCTAATTGAGGAAAACATTATCACCATCCAATAATTGATTAGCAATAAGAAAAAAAAACACTTGTATCCCAAAAAGAGAAATTATCTACAAAGGACTATTCCTTATTTTCATACCCTCTATCTTTAACTAGCAATTCATGTTTACAGCATAAATTATCAAAGAGCAAGAAGCAATGCTTTAGTGGAGACAATATTAAATTAATTCCTATTTGATACCATTAAAGTATATATATCTTCAACTGATATCAAAGAGGAAGAGACGTGTTTCAGTAAATAAAAGTCTGCAATATTATTAGAATATATAGATACTCCGATATCAGTGCCAAGCAAGAATTTCAATTAGGGATTCAAAATTTGACAAAATAGACACATGAAATAGCCTAAAAGATTATTTTAGCCATGTATATGTTATATAATTTTTCGCCAAAAAGAATTCGAATGAACTCCTTAAGGCGGTTCCGCCACTACCGATGATATCAACCGTGGTTCATTAAACAAAAGACAATCAGAAAAATAATTTGGGTTGCGCGTCCAATCAAAATAAAAATATATTAAATTGAATCCAATTTAAATAAATATTTAGCCAAATGAATTTAATTTGTGTAGTTTTCCTAATTTAAATGTGAGCCGGGCTCATTAAGTAGAAAGCGGTCCATCCATCCACACGTCCTTGAATGTCACAATCAAATCAAAAACTAAATAAATGCCTCCCGCGTTAGCAATAAGAGGCCGACGTGAGTTGTCAACTTGTCGGCTTCGATGAAGTCATTTTCAAGCCGATGAATCTATCGGCTCAGCGTTTTGCCCAACTGGACCCACAAATCCTTTCTATTGTAGTCAGTATAAAATTCTTATCCTAATGTACACGTGAATACAACCTCCTCATGTACACGTGGAAGGAATTTAGTGGCTGATTACAGTATTTTCCACGTGGGAAATCAATCAGAGTTGCTGATTTGGAACCGTCAGATTTGATCATGAGAATCCCATTGATTCTTGATTGTTAATTATCATGACAACAGTCAAATAACTTGTTTAGGTTATCTTGTTGGATTTCATTCTATTTCGTATAATATTTTGATTAGCAAAAGATTTACGATTCTTTTGCACAAATTATAAACTACTCATAGGAATCTAATTTAACTTAACGATTACTTAAGACACTAGATTAGTCATTGATTAAGGAAAGTTCCAAAGTATTAAGTCTTCTCCAATAATGTTTTCTTATTTTAGAGAATTATTATTTTTGTATTATATATAAATTTTAATCCTCCTAATATAAGAAAAGAGTTGAGAATAGTGATAAAAGAGACTCAATCATTGATTTATATTTTGTTTGAGAAAGCTTTTGAGAAGTCAAAAGTGCTTGTTTAAAAGACTCGAGGTATTTGGCAAAAAAAATTCTTTGAGCGCTAATTGTTCCTCGAACGTGTTTTTTAATTTGATTACCAAACTACTTATCTCCAAAAGCACTTTTAGATATAAACTAATTTGAAAAATTTGATCAAATAGGCTATTAGACACAAGTTCCTATCTTTACGGTAACATTCTAGTGTTTTTAGAATTACCCTTGTATAAGTACCTGAGTCTGGCATAACCATAATCCATGAATAGAAAAACCACAAATTAATTCTCTAACAATACTAATAAGACATATAAAATGGAATTGATGAGCAATAAATTGACCAACAATCAGATGAATTATTTTGAAGTGACTTCAAATAATAAATTAAACTTGGACGAGTTCAAACATAATGACATAGACAACGAAAACTAAGAAAGTCAACCTCAAATTGCTTAAGATCGAAGCATAATCATTATTTGTTGTTGTCTTCATCGAGTAATATAGTCTCACATTAAAAATGAGCTTTAACTGTAATATAGTTTCACGAGAACTTTACTCGGTCCAACATTAGCAAATTTGAGTCTTATTAGACCAAAAATAATTGGTGCCTTAAATGAGAAACGGACCCATCATTACCAACTTTGTGGAACTGTTTTTCTTAGAGTTCGTGCTCACATTTACTAGAAATGAACAACCACACAAGTCGGCAGGGATAACACGGATATCCTTTCTGTTCATTTTTATTTGTCACTGTTTAACTTGACACACTTATTAATAAAACAACAACTAATATAAATATTTTACTAAACAATATGTTTTAAAATATGGAAAAATACGAGTAATTATTTTTTCTTGTTTGTCAAAAATGACAATCAAAAGTAAACGGTCGAGAAAGTAGATGTTGGGAAAAGAAAAGCCAACATCAAATCAATTCAGCATTGAAAGGTTTCTTAATATTTGAAGAAACATTTGTTGTACATGCATTGTACAGTGCCGGTGTTTCAAATTCAATGGCCTTAAGCCCACCAACGACCTCTATTGTCTGCAATCCCCCAAAGTCACCGTGTGGTCATGTGAACTGTGAAGAAGGGGGGGCTAGCTTTTATCCTTATGTCACTTTCTCCACATTTTCTAGAACTATCCCCCCATGGCTCCCACTACAACAATTACAACTAGATTTTTTATAGTCCACTCCTATCTAGTATCATTCTCAAAATTCCCAAGCTGGCCACTCCGTGGGCATGACAATGACCCCCCAAGACCACTCCACCAATCATGTTCGCAACTGATCTATAGAACAATGTCTAACTTGTCCACGTAGGACAAGTATTAGGCGCTAAAATAGATTCAAATTCGTGTGTAAAACAAGTATCAATTTAGAGTGTGTTTGGTATGAAGGAAAATATTTTCTAGTTTCCCATGTTTGATTGGGACAAAAATTTAGAAAATGTTTTTCAAATCAACTCATTTTCTTCAAAATTAAGGAAAATAATTTCCCTTAAAAAATTAAGGAAAACATTTTCCAAAACTCTCCTCCAATTTCAAATTATATTTTTTTTGAGAAAAACATCAATTTTAAAAAAATATTTTCAATTTCAAAATTTTATTTTTTCACCCGACCCCTAATCCCCCCCCCCCACTACCGCCCCCCACCCCCTCCCCAAAAAATTAATTTATTAAAATATTTTCAACTTTCAACTTTTTATTTTTAAACTCCTACCCCCACCCACCCACCCCCTACCCACCCAAAAAATAATTTTGTTTTTTAAAAATACTATCAACTTCAAATTTTTATTTTTTCACTACCTCCTCCCCCCACCCACACCCCACCCCACACCACCCCACCACCACCACCACCACCACCCTAAAAAAATAATAATTTTATTTTTAAAAAATATTTTTCAATTTCATAAATTATATTTTACTCTAGTAAAATAAAAGATGTCTCTCAAAAATATTTTTCATTCATAAATCAAACACTAAAAATCATTTTCGAAAAATATTTTCTACTCACCAAACAAACATGAGAAAATAAGTCCAAAATCAACTTGTTTTCCAGGAAAACATTTTCCGTGGAAAACATTTTCCTCCATACCAAACACACCCTTAATTTCAACAATAGATGTATTAATTTAGAACCCCGATCAATATGAGATGAATTGGCATATGGCAGAGCATGGTTTGTATATTAGCAAAAAGAAGTGAGATTGTTTAGTGTGAGGATCGGGTAATATGAATGAATGCAAAGCTCTGGCTTCCAGGTGCAGCAAAAGGATTGTCTCACAAGTCACAACATCCGGCCCCTCAACATGGCTTCTGCTTTCCTTACCTGCTTCAGGGGTCCAATGATGAAAACCTGATCAAACGAGAAGATTGGTGTTATACATATCCGATCAACATCCCTAAACCTGTAAAGAATTTGATAATAATCGAAGCTATCATTCTACTTAGCTTGCACTTTTAATATACTAGTTCTCGACACGTGCTTTGCACGTGAATATATATAATCATTATTATTTCCCCTAACATCACTATTATGTATTTATTTAAACTACTTCTATTTAAACAAAAGCATATTTTGCATAAACTATTCAAGTATTATCAAACTCATCATGTATTAATAGAAATTTTGTCAATTAAATAACACACTTAAAAGTATAATAACACGAAAATAAAGAATTTTTCTTTTCATAACAATGCAAAATAATGCATAATTACATAAAAATATGGGTTGCATACCAATCCATTTTGGACAACCATACCTTAACTTCAAAATGAAAAAGAAAAAAATAAAATCATAATCTAACATAAAAAAGATCTAAAGAAATATTTTGACTATATTCTAAAAAAGCTTCTCTTTTAATTTCAGAATGAAGCTATTTGTTCTTCTCCTCAATTAGCTACTTAACTACTTGTATTCATACCATAAATCTAAGAAGAAGAAAAGAGAATAGTAGAAGATAGAAAAGAAAAGAATGTGATGACCTAGGAAGCAATTAACTGGTATTTATAGTGATATTTTATTGTAAATTGAAAGAATCACAAAATTTGAAGAGTTTCATACATTATTGTTTCATGATAGATAGATAAATTTTTGTTAATTTCAAAATTCAAAGAATTACAAAATTCGAAGAGTTTCATACATTATTGTTTTCTACTTTAATTTAATTCAACCTAATTAATTATAATTATAATGTCGTAACTAAAAAATTAAAGTGTAGTTGTTAAACTTCATATTCTATCGTTATGTAATTAAATATTTGTATTTAAAAAATAAATTAATTTATTTTAATTTAGTGGAAAGGCAAAATGGTAGCTTTCCACTTATAATAATATATGATATGATATGATATGATATTACTCAAACTTCTTCGTTACCCAGGCTAATATTTACATGCTAAAATGCAATTCTAAGGCAGGCACGTATTTTAACAGGTGCAGACAATTACTATGGAATCCTTTTCAAATGAAATATTTTGAAAAGATAAACTGGGACTCATCCGGAGCTGGCTTGGAGTGAGGACAGAAAACCTTGGGCCAGAAGTTTGAGGCTCTTGTCTTGCGAGACTTGGCCTCAAGCATCCAGACATACGCTTGTGAACAAACCCAACACCTAATGTGGCTCATCCCATCGTTCTGTTGCAAATTGGTGTAATTAGCCTAGATCTTCAAATTTCTTAACTAATCCTTCACTGGCTCTTCTAAAGTTTAAAACTTGGTTGCATCTAAAACCAAAAATACAATAATGACAAGAGTAGTCCATTTTTTTCCTTCTTATAACCATGGTATCTGGACCAGCTTGCACCTCAACTAATTCCTGGGGAATTTGCTACCTCACTTCTCATCATCACTAGTATTGGGTAGCTCTGGTCACCAATGCTTGGACAAATGTGAAGAATTTGTCTAGACTGGTGTTTAAGCCTCTGCGGAGGCACGAATTATAGTACTAAACATATTTCAAGAAACAATTTACTTGATAATTCTCCTTTACAAAAGTGTATGGCTTGTTTTTTACCACATGTTTCGAAAGTTATTCTTCCTTTCTTAAAACTCCATGTCCAATCGAACCACCACATAAATTCAAAGGTAGGGAGTACATGTTTATATATACCAACCTTGTCTGGCGCTCCTTTCGATCCACTGATAAGGATTTCTGCCCTGCAAAATGTTTCATGTTTGGCCAAGCTTCCAAAATCTCTTATTTAGAGAAGTGTTTTTCAAAAAAAAAAACTTTTGGAGAGTAGCAATTCGTGTTTGGCTGATCAATTTGAAAATCTCTTTTGTCAATATTAGAGCAGTAATGTGTACTTGACCAAGGTTTGAAAAGTGTTTCTAGGAAAAAGCTATTGCTACTGCTCAAAAACACTAATTTTTACATAAAAGCTTGGCCAAACACTTCAATTCTTTAAAATAAGCACTATCTCGAAAGAAAAAAAAGGTAGTACTTTTAGCTAAAAGCTTAGCCAAACAAGCTATAAACCAGCAAACAAGAATGATCAAAGGGAGAGACTATTACTTGCATGATTCTTTGATTGAAAAAATTGAGGATTCTTTTCTACCAATGACGCATCCCATTTTCCCGGGTGGCACATAAAGTATGGACAAGATCTCGTCTTTTAAAGTTTATCTTTCCACATTGAGGAACTCTGACAAGACTAATCACATTTTAGCAGAAATGCACCAACATAGTATTGGTTAAAAATGTCTAGAAAATTGATAAGCTACAGACTTTCACAAATCAAATTTTCAAAATCATGTACTAAACATCTAACACTTCTTGTGTTATACTTTTCATGGGGCAGCTTAATTTTCTACTAACTTATAGGTGCCCGGCAAAAGTCAGGACAAGGCTCCAATGTCTTAATATAGTCATGAAGGATAAGAAACTTCTACAATTATATAAACGTATATCCATAAAAAAAACATATATCTTTTGGTGCCACTATATGCATTCATAGCCTTGGTGGAGAGTTAGAGATCACCTGGAATAGAAGGGATTGCTGGCCAATCAGCATATTCATTGTCACTTATGCAGAAACACCGACAACACAGTGAACCACGAACTGCAAGTCTCCACAATGATTCTTCACTCAATTTCTCCATCATCCTATGGAATACGTATGGAAAAAATCGAACATTATCAGCAGCTGCACAGACCATCAGCTCAGATAATGGTCGGTAGGTCCAAAACTGAGGATCCTGTATAAAAAGAAACTAAGCAATATAATTCCAGAAGGTACATAAGCTATGATACTGTGTGGAAAAGGGAGTACATAAGCATGGAAAGAAGCTCCATATAGTTAATCTAAGACTAACATGAATTTGAGAAGTGAAAGGTTGCTGTCAAGTATAACTGAGCAAAACCTGAAGCCTTTTGGGCCAGTATGTTATCTAAATGCAATACCATTTATATGTGATCGACAACTATTTTGAAGAGCCATGAGGTCTAAGGTTCAAATCCTAGAGAACAGAAAAACACTATGCGATTTCTTCCAATCTGCTTGTTTAGTTGTGCCTGTAGAAAGTAGCAGGTATCTGGTGGAAGGTGAGGTGAGCGCGAGACATCCCAGATACCAGTGTAATAGGAACTAAAAATAAGCTATCTCAAAGAGGACATAGTTAAGTTGAGCAATAAACAATGAAAATCTTGTCAACCCATCCTCATTTCCAATAGCACCGATCGGAGGATGGCTTTCTTTTTTCCTTTTTGTATCCTTTTTATTTGGGGGTCTGCGAGATATAGTAAGACTTTGGTTTATTTCACACTGTTACTTCTGGAAGACTAATTGTTGCCAGTTGCCTACTTGGTAATTGTTTCCATATTTTTCTACTACCAAAGTCTTTGAAAACCATCCAAGAACTTTCTCAAAATGCTCATTTCTTCTGTACGGCTTTAAACTGTTATATGGGAATGATATCCAAAGATGCATGTTCCACATGGTAGGCATGTCAACTGAAGAAAGGAAAAGGTAAAACAGAATCCAACCTCCTTCAGAAGGGAACAGACTTCTTTTTTCTCCACGTATGATATACCTGCAATCACATAAAAACGATACAAAGTGAAGTGTATTAGCAACTTAATTTGTCCATGAACTTCTATTTTACAACCAACAATGAGAAATTTTCCATAGCAAGCTCTTTCTAGAGATGATCATCATGAAAGTTCATTGCATTACCTAGGATTTCATGCGCAAAAGAGTTCAGAGAGGAGAGGTCCACAAACTCCACTGGAAGTGCAAAATATATTTGAGGTTATATTGCCAGTATCAAGAAGAGTACTTGTTGTACACTATAGAATTTTTGCTTTAATTGTTTTGTTTAATTACAATTCGAAGTTATGAAGTAACCAGAAAAGAATAGTTGATGGAGTTTTAGGATAAAAAAAACAAAAATGGAAAGTCGAGAATGATGATAAGTAAGAAATTCCACCATTCACCAAACCCCCACTACCACCAGCCACTGAAACGGAGTAAACCCCATTTGCAAATTTCCGGTAGAGTTAAATCCACGGGTAATATACAGCATCTCAAACATCAAGGTTACTATATGCAAAAGAGAAAACGAACTGATGTCCACTCACTACACCAATAAACCAAATAAAAGCCCTAATCATTCCCAAAACCTCAAATTAATAACACCAACACCATCATGGGAGTAAAACTAAATATTGGATGATAGAAAAGACCACCTGAAATGGAAGATGGAAGAGGAATGTAAGTTTGATGAGGAGTAGATACTAAAGTCATATGATTGAAAATTTTGAATTGAAAATCAACAAAACAATCAGTTTTTAACATTGAACCTTACACATTCAATATCCATAACTAGTGCTATTTTTAATGGATAAAACAACAAACAAATCAACCTAAATACCTACAGAGTAGTACTTTTATCTCTACTTTTCCCTCTTTTGCTTAGGCGGAACCGCGGTTATCTGTTTATTCTGCAGCATTTGCCTATGTTGATATTGGAAATTAGCCTATATTGATATTGGAAATTAAGAAGTTACATGATATCGATTCTCAAATAGTTTTTAGAGTGATGATTTGAGTTTTTTAGTGATGATTTCAAATTTTTAGTTCAAATTATCTTTATAAAGTAAAAGTTCAAAAATATTTTAAAACTATCCGAAATAGCTTATATTTACTTTTAACTTATATTTCGGTTCAAAACTATCCTTTCTGTCAAACTATTTGGTCAAAAGTGCCCTTTTATTAACAGAAGTTGTTAAATGTCATATGGATGTCACATTGCACGTCAATAGGATTCCACCGCCACATAGACTAGAAAAAAAAGATCAACAATACCCTTAAACTATTCAAAATAGCTCATATCTTTACCTAAACTATATTTCAGCTCAAAACTACCCTTTCCGTCAAACTGTTGGGTCAAAAGTGTCCTTCTTATTAACGAAAGTTGTTAAATGACTTGTGGATGCCACATTGCATGTCAACAGGGTTCCACTACCACGTAGTCTAAATACCTAAATCTGAATTACTCTTTTTCCCCTCATTTCATTATTTTCCAGAAACTATTTTACCATTCCTCCCTCATTTTGCGGCTAGAATTTCACAGTTTTCTTCTTCATTGAATTTCAAAGTGGATCTTCGTGGTTGTAGGTTAGTAAATCATTTTTCTTATTTTATCATCACAAATTTGTTTACTTTTAAGACGTGGTTGACTATGTGACATCCGTAATCAACCGTTTTAAACATATAAATACACTATTTGAATGTAATTACAAAGCTTAAATACACTAATAATTAAATTATCTTAAAGTTATATAAAATAAGTCACCAACTCCTCTATTTTGAGATATTTTTTGAAGGTCAGTCATGTTTGTTTTTATCTTAAACAAATATTCGATATGTCAAGATCACTCTTTTGATTTCACTTTTTGTTGAACATAAGTGTTTGATTTGTTTTCTTTTCTTCATGGATCATAATTTTCATGTTCTCGTGTGATTTTATTGGTTGTTCGTTTAGTTTTCATCACAAGTTGTTAAGAAAAAAATAAATTTCATAATTTTTGTTGTTGATTGTTTATGCGCTTCATATTTGTTCTTTTTTTATTATATTTTATATGTGGATAAAAAATATTTATGGACTTAGATATAATCAATTCAAAAATATTTTGTCAATGCAAATAATTCTACTTTACTATTTTCTAATAATGTAAAAAGTCTTTGATGCATTTTTGTTTTGCATTATATCATCATAAAACTACTTTTGCATTTTTGTTTTGCAATATATCTATCATATAACTACTTTATGGATATGTTATTAACCATAGTGTGTATCAAGAAACAAATTAAATGAAATTGTCATAATTTTTAGTATTAACAATTTGATTTCTCCCAATTCGACCCCTTAATCATTTCTCAAGCCTATACAATCTTTTATTCCTTCTTAGAGTCTCAATTTGATCCCTTACAATTGAATACTTTAAACATAACTTGAATCTTGAAATATTAAGGCAAAAGTTTTAAAAGCGAAATGGAAACTTAAATTTTTAAAAAAATTTAGTATTTTTGAAATGGAAATAGAAATTTTGTTATAATGTCAAACCCCTCACATCTTTTCTGAAACGAAGAGAAAAAGAAAATCATATATGAATTTGATGTATTAATACAAATGATCAAAATCATATATATAAACTTAACAAAGTTTTTAAAAATATGGCATGTCAGGATCATCAACACCTTCCATGGTGTCATGCTTTTAATGTTACACACTTTGGCTGTAATTTCAAGAAATAATCTCATTGATAAACGAAAGAACAAAATAAATATGTAGATCAAGAAGATGTGACTGTAATCTCAAAAAATAATCTCGTTGATATCTTGTGAAGTTCTTTGCGATAATTGTAATGTAATAGCGAAAACAATGCACATATGTGGATCAGGAGTTGTAGCACAAAAGTAGAGAGTACAATCACATACGATGGTAATTTATCTAATGTTCAATACTGTTTATATTTTTTTTATTGTGGTTTCATACATTTTTTTAATTCAAGTGTCAGGGTTGTGACAGGATTGGAACCATCAAACTTATTTTCAAATCGGAAAGAAAGTTTATTATTGTTGATTCTGGAACTTATGTTTTTCACATGCTTTTCGATTGCGATGAAAAAAAATCAAAAGAAGAAAATTAATTTTAATGATATCGATTATTTTTTTATTTTAGAAGCTCGATTGAAGTAACCCTAGCAACAATATCAGTAAGTAGCTCATTCAGAAGAGATTCAATTGAAGAACAAAAATTTTGTTTGATCACTCTGTTAGTATTTCGTCTTTTTGCAATACTCTTCATATTTTTTCATTTAGTCTTTTATATATACAAATACACTACAAGCATATATATATAATAAATGTAAAAGGGAAGAACGAAATATCAGTTGTCTACTGAAAAGATTTTGTTGTTCAAGAAAAAAAATGATTTTGCATGCACATAAAAATCAAAACTGAAAGTATCACTTTTTGCATGTGGTTGACTAAAGTAGAGTGTGTTGATGAGGTGTTTTTGGAAGAAAATAAGCTAAGTTGAACAGGACAAACTTAAGGGTCCTTGAAAAGAAAAGTACTAAGGTAAACAAGGGAACAGAAAGGGGTGAAGTATATTATTTGAGAGGGGAGACAGAAAATTGTAAATTATCTGCGAATTTTATTTAGGGATTATTTCCGCAAAATTTTCACTAATTTTCATGAGAAAATATAAAATTTCTAAATTTTAGATTGTTTTACAAGCGGAAAATATTTTCCTAAAAAAAGTAAATATGGCGCTATTTAAAAAAAAATTATTACACTCGAAATTACTTAGGACAAATAATTTGCAAGTATCATTTTCATAGATAAATTCACAAATAATGAAAAAAAGGGTTTTTAAAAAAAATCTATTTGCAAGAAAATTTGTAGATAAACTTATTTGCAGATTTAGATAAGAATAATTACTTGGGAAATTATCTAAAAAAATTTATGTGTTGTATTATTTGGGGGATTTATTTTATACTGATTTACTTTGGAAATTTTCTTACTAGAAGAACTACATGAAATTTATTTTTGTGAATTTACTTTAAGATATTTTGAGAGGTTGCTTGGAACTGGGCATACTTGATGATAAAATTTTGATTAATTTTAAAATTCTTTACATATTATGATTGCCTACATATATACATATGATATCTTTAACAAATTAAAAATTTGAAGAAAAAAAATTACTAGTTGATTTCAAATATCAAAATATTAAGAAGTATAATGAAACTTTGTTTGTGAAAAATTATAATTGTCGAGCTGAATAATGATCCTGATAGAGGGTTATGTGGTTGGAATTAAAGTACGTAAGATTTTTAATTAGGATAATTTGATTTCCTACATATTTCAAGAGGTACAATTCGACCCCTTTACTCATTTTAAAGAGGGCTCAATATTATATATACAAATTGGTTAAAAAATAAATATTACCATATATATTATTAACTAACAGTTGCATCAATTACTATTAAATCTCCAAAAATAAAGAAATTGTCATAAAATTGAGAAAATGCTCAAATATGTCATCGAACTTTTAGAAAAAACTTATTTATGCCATTTTTTAAACAGTGATTTTGCAAAACAATTTTTAACACGTGGCCAATTATAATTCGGCCCCCATTGAATGCATAATCTTCGGAAACCATTCCCTCACATTCAAACATCATCAGAGGGACATAACTCCCTGAATCTGCAATAGTGAATTTGGCTCCATAGCCAGAAATTAATTCGACCGTTCCTACTCGCTTACACTCTTTGCACTGAATAATGTCAACATGTAAATTAATCAATCATTAGAAAAATAGAAATTACTGGATCGAAAAGTTAGTAAGTAATACAATTAATTTTGTGAGTATTATTTTACCTTTATAATATGGTTGAATCGGTTGCGATTATGGTAAACATATACATTCATATAGACGCATTGTTCCTTTGTTGCAACGCCATATCCCTCACATCTCAGCTGAAACGAAGGGGGAAAAGAGAATTATATAATAATTTAATGTATTAATACAAATGATCTGAATCTACGTATAAACAAACTAAAATATTAAACCTTAAAAAAGTATGGCATGTTGGGATCGTCAACACCTTTCGATGGCGCCATGCTTTTAATGTTCCTCACTTCAGCGGTAATCTCAAGTAGGAATCTCATCTTCAAACTCTAAGTTTTTAACTTTCAAATTGTTTTGTAAAGAGAATAGGCTCTGTGTGTGAAGAGAATAGATGGTAATGTATCCTTATATATAGAAGCGAAGAAAGAAATGTATGTAAATTTGATTTTAAAAAATTAAAGATTTCATATTTAAATTTACAATTAAAATTGAATTATTTGACTTTATAAATAGGGAGTCTTAAATTCGATAACTGCTAACCAATTCATATTTGAATTTTATATTTTAAGCAACCCAATTAAATAAATAAATTATGGATGCATTAGTTATTAAAAAATTATATAAGTTGTTCAATGTCGACCTTAGCCTCTAACCTCATCTTACCGGGGGTCAGTGACTCAATCTTATACCAAAAATCTTATTCTTTGTAAAAGTAATAATTCTTTAGAAATGACACAACTCTACGGAAAAGTTATAACTTTCGAAAAAAATCACAACTTATCATTTTCCATTATATGAAACCTAACATATAACTCAATTGCATTCATTGTTTGTAATAATATATATTAGCACACTTTCTGCATGTGAACATACAAATCAAATATGAAAATTAGCACACTTTATGCATGTGGTTGAAAGGCCTTCTAACCTATAATGAATCAAAGAATGTATGAACGCTTGAAGTAAGAATATATGACCTCTTCACAGTGGCGGATTCAGAAATTTATAACTATGGGTGCTCACTATTTTCAACTTATATCAACCAAAGAGCGTAACTGCGGCTAAAATTCGTCAACATATGTATTATTTTTCAATGCAATAGACAATCGAAATATTTGGATTGGTTCAAGAAAAAAAGGAGGAGAAACAATATACTTTTACATACAATTGTAGTTACCAAAAAGGCAAACCAACGAGAAGGAAAACTCTTTCGCTTTTAAATTGGAAAACTGAAATAAAGGCGCTAGAACACATTTTTTTCCTTCCCTTTTATTTTTTCTAATTAGACTGATGAGAAAGAAAAAGTTAATAGTAATGAAAGATCATGACTGTTTATATTTTTTTGGAGATTAAGTTACATAATAGACATGAGAAGTGACCGATTCAAGATTTTAAGATCGAGGTTACTTTTTAAGCTATCGATCATAAAATATAAATGTATAAATTTAACACTTGCCAAAAGAAAAATAATTATATTTATATAAGATAGCCAAAAAAATTCAAAAAGAAAAATAATCTTGAAAAAAGAATTTTGTTTTAGAAAAATTAGAAATAGAACAATTCGTGAAAGGGGGAAAAAGAAAAGGTAGAAAGAAAAGAGTTGATTTTAAAATAAAAAGAATATAAGTACAGGGAATTGAACCAGGGCATTTTTGAGCAATATAAGACCTTGAAAACCCATCTCCAACCACCATGCCAACTAATACATTTGTTTATTGGTGCTCGACTTTTATTTTATACGATATTACCGTAATTTTGATATAAATATACATAGTTCGCTACGAGCTTAATGGGTGCTCGAGCACCCGGGCAGCCCCATGTGGGTCCGCCCCTGCCTCTTCACGAATAGCTTGACTTGCTAAGACAAGACCAAGTATGGTAGCTAGAGTTAATAGAACTATAAAGTCATCTCATATTTATAATTAATTTCATTTTCAAGAGTTAATCCAATTTGATTAATTTTTAAAGCTAAATTTAATTTAATTAATTGAGTATAAAAATATAATTTTAATATTTATAAAATACACAAAAAGGACTATAAAGTCATCTCATATTAGTATGGTAACGAAATATATGTTGAAATATTAGTTAAAGTTCATATGATTTAACTCTTGAAAATGAACAATAGAAATAACTTATATTTAAAATAAATCGCTACTGGACAAAATATCACAAAAAATTTATGTCTATACTTTCTACGAAATAATCCATAACTAAGCATATTAAACATAGACGAAATTTCAATTATACATACAAAGTTCTTAAAAGTAAATAATTAAAAATATAAATATATTTATAACTTTAATGTGGAAGGAAGTTATAATCAATAATTGATAGTATAACTTATTAGGTATGTGCGGTATTTATAATTTAATTTTTTTTTTAATAATTATATTTTAAATACTTAATTAAATATTGAGAAATGAATATTATTTAATAACTCACTATTGAGAAATATATCATTTGTAATGCTTGTAAAAAAACAATATATCAATTGAATATACAAATAAAATTATTTGTTTTTCATTTTATATTTATATAATTCTATAAATGAAGGGATAATTAAACTTCACATTAATAAGAATTATAATAGAATTTTTTTCTACTTTAAGTAGTGCTTAACTTATTCAATACTACCCAATTTAATATTAAATAATATTAAATTAAAATTAATTTTAGTTATGATAGTTATTTTTTCATATAACATCAATTATTTGTATCTTTCTTTTTTTTTTTTAAGAAAAGATATCATTGATTTTTAGTGAGATTAAATATTAATTGTGTGTTAGTTAAAAATGTTAATCTTGGCATTTTTGGTAATGTCTTAACACTGTATTAAATTTATATTATTGTATAATAATTTATGTAATCTAAAAGTATAATAAATATTTAACAATAAAAGTTATTCTAGTATCATTGTTATTTTTTACATTATTACAATTTTTAATTTTTGTGAATATATTTTTTTAAAAATATTTCTCGAGGACTTCAAATTTTATAAAAATCCTTAGATTTTTTTTTTTTAAAAAAAAAAGGGAGGGTGGGGGGGGGGAGGAGGGGTTCAGTTCCATTATATTTTAAAAAAATCAAGTATGCGCAGTTCCAATTGTAATTCAACGACATGCAAATAGTGTGATATTTTATGTGCATGCAGAGTCAATTTTTTTTTTCTTGAACAACAGAATCGTTTCAGCAGACAATGATATTTTCATTCTTCCCTTTTATATATATATATATTACCTTAGCTTATTTTCTTCCTAAAACGTCTTAGCAATATATACACTCTAATTTAGTCAAAGACATGCAAATAGTGTGATATTTTCAGTAATTTAATCAAAGACATGCAAATCTTTTTGATTTCATCTCTAAATTATTTGTTCTTTTGAAAATTCTGGTCAATTTTATTGCCTTTTGAGTCCAAACTCTTTTTGATACAACACTTTGACAATTAACAAGACAGATTAATTTTTATATTTGCATGCATAAAAGCTGAAAATCAGGGATTAGAGTAGTAGACCAAATAGAGGCTCAAAAAATCACTGCCATTCATTCTTTATTTTTTAAATTGACAAACAATTTGACAAATTTCTAAATGGTTAATAGTACATGAATGAAATAACATGTATAAGACATAAATTGAATCTAAGGGAATAGAGACCATTCATCACATTAAATCATAAAATTGGTAATCCGCTCAATTAGAGGCGTTGGATTTCAGCCAAGAGTAAAAAGGAGTCGTTCCATCATCCTCAACTGCGTCTTTGTCTTTGTGATTAATGACTTCATTTACTAATTCTTTATTTTGCTTCTTTCTGTATCCTATTATCGGTCTCATGAAATACCTGTTATTATTTCAAATGCATGAAAATCTTAGTCAAAGTTGATATTCGAAAAGCGTAATATGAAAAATAAAATTGGACGAAGGGAGTAATATAATATGTATAATAATATAATGCAAGATTTATACATGGACCATTTTGCTCAGTCAGGGGCGGACCCACATGTAACCGGTAATTTTTTTTAAAAGGTATATATATATTTATAGTTGATAAAATATACATATATCTAATTGTGCATCTTAACAACCAAAAGAAGTTGTGGGTGCACTGGTCTAAGGCTCTAGCTCGTCGCGCGAGCGGTCTATATCGATTCCCAGTGGATGCAACACTTTTTTTAACTTTTAATTTATTCTTATTTCTGCACTGCATAATTGAAGTCCTACTCCTATTATCTCTGCGTAAATTTGTAAGTTCTTCTTTATATGCGTATTGTTTTTTGCAATAATTTGTTGTTGATTCTTGTGATTTGAGATGAATAGATTTTGGGGAAATAATTCTTCTCAACCAAGTGCTAGTTTTGGAGACAATTCTTTGCTTTTTATAGATAGTGTTAAAGAATGACAAAAGTCCCACATCGATGGTTAATGAGATGGGCGGACTCCTTATAAGGCTTGGGCAATCCTCCTCCCTTTGAGCTAGCTTTTGGGGTGTGAGTTAGGCCTAAGACCTAATTTCAACGTGGTATCAGAGCAGGGCTCGTCTCACCAGATGTTGGGGTCCCCAAAATCAAAATTGCCCACGCACCAGATACTAAGCACTGGGCGTGAGGTGGGGTGTTAAAGAATGACAAAAGTCCCACATCGATGGTTAATGAGATGGGCGGACTCCTTATAAGGCTTGGGCAATCCTCCTCCCTTTGAGCTAGCTTTTGGGGTGTGAGTTAGGCCTAAGACCTAATTTCAACGGATAGTTTGATTTGCAGTCACTTAAACGCATCCTGAAGAAAGAATATTCATTGATAAATATAGTCCTAGAATACGAGATGAAGTGAGAAAACACTATATTCAACAAGGGTCTTGTCAATCCAATATTAATGATAATGAATATCCTCAAAGTAGATTCAGGATGAAATGCGTCGATTTTTTATACTAATATTCTTGATAAAAAGTAGATTGTTCTTTTTAATTTATTGGGGTCTCAAACTTTTGGAAGCCTACTATGTCACTCCTAACCTTACCCTTTGAGTCACTCTTAGTAGTGCTCCTGTCTTCAAATCCTGGGTTCGCCTTTGTCTCAGTACATGGCACTATTGATATGATCTTTGGGTTGGACTTATTGATTAGATCATAGGCGAAATTTTCAAGATACATCCCAGGATTGGTAATGCGTAATTCTATTTCCTGAGTTGGTGGAAGAATGATTTTGCTTGGGTCTTCATAAATAAGAATACTTTTATACTGCATATACACACATACACCCAAATTAACTAAGTTCAATTAAAAAAATAATAAAATTGAAAATATGAAAAGCAAGAGATATGAATCAGAAAAAGAAATACCTGTCTACAAAGGATTACTAATACCAGTCCGTTGGAATAGTCAACCTTTTGAACAAAGTCTTGAAGATTGTTATACCAACTTGTGTCCACATTTCCATATACAATATTTGGATCCACGTTTATAAAAAAAGATATTGGCTTGTTTCAAGTTAGAAAGGAAGCATAATTGAGAAAGGGCATACACATTTTGCCACTTTCAAAATCGAACTCCCTCAAATTTGGAGTCAACAAGTCGACTTGGATACTTTATATTCAAATTCCTGATGGGTCATGGTGGCAGCTTCCAATTTGAGAATTTGTAGCGTCTTATAACCATCTAAAATATTAATTGTACAAGGCAGGGGTTGTACTTCTCGTGTCTTTTGGTACTTGGATAGAGGCGCACCTCTAAATGCAAATACCCGAATATTTGGAGCCTGAATTTCCACCTTTTCGAGTCCTTCACAATCCAATAACTCTAATTTCTCCAGATTTACTAGTAGGCCTGCAACACACAAATTGTGGATTCCCTTGCAATCATCTATACGAAGATTCCTTATTAATCGACATGTACTGATTAATTGTTGCAATTTGTTGCTGCTATCAAGGTTACATCGTCGTAATGATAATTAGTCAGCATCTTATTAGCTGCATAAATAGCATCAGGTATGATAAAGTAGTTCATTGATTTTGAATAAATTTCTAGAGATGTAACATTATGCTTAATTGCCAAGTTCAACCAACGATCAATATGACAAGTTAATCCTGGATGAACGTCAAGGCCATAGAGGCAGAGTGTTTCAATTCTCAAGTTGTGCACATCATAAGGGAGCAAAGAATCATCAACGGATTTAACAAAATCCTCCAAATTATTCTTGAAACTAATTTTGTTGTTGTATTTACTGATTATCACATCCGGTCGCCATCTCCAAATTGAATTCCATCTCTTTGACAAGATGCATGTTCAAGCTTCTTCTCTTGAATTATGATATTTACCAACCTTACGTAATATGTCATAAATTATGTGTGCAGGCAGGTCTGATATTCTATCAATTATTTCACCCATAATTATGAGCAATTTTTTTATTTTTATTTTGTAAGAATCGCATGCAAGTGTATATATAAAATTCTGATTCCTCGTTGGACTTGGGGAAATTAAGCTTTCTTTCCTTTCAGGAGATGGAATTATATAAAATTCTAATTTTCTTCTTGCACTCCAGTTTTAAAAGGATTCGACACAACGTTTGTATTTAATTTTCCTAATATTAATCTTTCTTTCCTTATTAGGGGATGAAGTTAATTTTTTTTTTACTTCTCCTAGTTGCACGTACGGTTGCATAAATTTTATATGACTAAGGAAAGTTAAATTCCTAAGTTGTTCCGATTTTGTTTTGTTATGTTGCATCGTTCAAATAAGTAAATACAATTTATATAAAGTGATATTTAAATTGACAATTCAACCTAAGGAAAGAATTTATAGATGGTAAAATTTTGATTAATTTGAAGTTCTATATATTAAGATTTCCTATATAGTACAAATATTAAATTAGGAAAGAGATTTAACCAAAATCTTACTTGTTGATTTAAAAGGTCTGGAAAAATTAAATAACAACTTTGTGCCTGAAAAATTCTTTTAAAGGTAAACCTTAAAAAATCCGTATCAACTAATTGTATGGAAAGTGTTACCAATTAGTCCAAAGAGAAATCAGAATTAAGTTAATATATAGCATAAAGTTAGTTGAGAAAATTGGTTGATAATTATGGCGGAAATAATTGACAGAGTATCAGAGTTACCTGTTCACATAATTCATGACATTTTAGGTAGGGCTTGTAAGTACGGGCTCAAAGAAGAAGCTAAACTTTGCGTGTTGTCTAAGAGATGGAATTCAATTTGGAGAGGCCGACCTGATGTGATAATCTTTCAATCCAACTTTCACAACAAACCCCTGGAGAATTTTGTTCAATTCGTTGATCAATCCTTGCAGCCTCATGTGGAGCAAAACTTAAGAATCCAGACACTCCGCCTTATGAATCTTTATTCTCTGGAATTGGTTTCTCCTATGGATCGCTGGATTGAGTTGGCAACTAAACTTAATGTCAGGTTTCTAGAAATTGGCATATCATGGTCGAGTTCATTGTACTACACCATACCTGATGCTATATATTCAGCTAAGACGTTGACTAAGTTATCTCTATATAGGTGCAATTTTGAAATCAATGATAATAGCACCACCAACAAATTGCAAAAATTGATTGAAACATGTCCATTAATCAGGATTCTCAAGTTAAGTAGTTGCAGGGGTTTGCAGAATAATTTGTATGTATCGGGTCTTGTAAATCTAGAGAAGTTGGAGCTAAGGGCATTTGAAAAACTTGACAAGGTCGAAATCCGGGCTCCAAAACTTTGTAAATTTTTATATGTTGGCTCACCTTTGCACAAACACCGCATGACACATGAACCAGAATCGTTGCCTTGCACAATTGATATCTTATATGGTTATAACAGTTTGAAATATCTCCACTTGGAAGATTCCACCATGACCGATCAGGAATTTGAATGTCAATTGTCTCAGCTCACAGCCCTTGAAGTATTAATACTCAAAGGATGCTATGTAATGAAAAATATTAATGTTGTGAGTGAAAAGCTTAAGAGATTCTCTTTGTGGGATTGGGGTAATGTGGAGAAAGTCAACATGATGTTGGCTCCAAATCTGAAAATGTTCGATTTTGATGGTTCCAAAATGCCCTTTTCAATCTCAACTATGGATCCTTGTAAATTGGAAGGAGCCAACCTCCGATTTTGTCTGATGCCAGAGTTTAGAAATTCTTACATCTTTGGAGATGTGGAAACAAGTTGGTGCAATAATATTCAGAACTTTGTTCAAAAGTTTAACTATTCTAAGGGTCTAATATGTGTAATTATTTGTGAAAAGGTAGGTCTCCCTTCTGTTTGCTCCATTCTGAAGCCTTGATTTTTATCATCTACTTGGTTAATTTGGGTCTTTGTATAATGTGCAGAATAACAGTATTCTTATCTATGAAGATCCAAGAGAAATTCTTGTTCCACCAACTCGAGAGTTAAAGTTACACATTGAGATTCCTTCAATGAGCCTTGAATCATTTGCATATAATCTGATCAGGGACATCCACCCCAAGATAGTATCCATTGTTCCCTGCACTGAAAGTAAAATACTCCAGGTATAAACATATATACATGTCATGTCACTCATACTGTAGTCTCCAGCCTATACACATGCAGATATGTAACACCAAAAACATTAAGTATACATTGTACGATTAGTTATTTCATATCTTGTATAATTTTTCAAAGAAAAGTACGTAATTTGTAGCCCTTTGATTACATTTTGATATGTGTGACAGGTGTTTCATGAGACAACAAAAGAATCCAGAATGAAGCAATACAAGCATTGCAAGAGACTAAATGAAGTCGGTATTCATAAAGGTGCAGTTGAGAATCACGAATACAATGGGGGAAAGTATCATATGTACTCTTGGCTCAAATCCACGTCGCTAATTGAGCGGGTTACCACTTTTACATTTAAATGGGAGAAAAAAGTTGTGACTCTGGATTGAAGTCTCTTATATGTTATATTCTTTTACATATATTTTTTTGGGTCATCAATGTTTAATTTTTTATTGATGTATACAAACTATTTAAATTAGGGGAACTTTCACATTAGCCACCTTAAAATAGTTTAATTATTCTTTGTAGTTATAGTTTAATAATTACAGTTCGTAGCTACATGTTATAGGGAGGAGAGAGGCGAGTGAAACTAGGAGAGAGAGGAGAGAGGAGAGAGAGAGAGGGCAAAAAGTGGGAGAGAGATGAATTGTATATGCATATTGGTTAGATAATTGTATATTATATATATGTATTTGTATAAAAAGCAAGCGAGATTGGGAGAGAGACGCACGAGATTGAGAGAGGGAGGAGAGAGGCGAGCGAGAGAGGTCAGAGAGAGGGAGAGAGGTGAATTGTATATGTATATAGATTAAATAATTGTATATTATACATATGTATTTGTATATTCTGGCAAATTATACATATACAAATGTAGCTAATTATACAAACTCAGAGTCAGTCCACATAAATAATGTATAATGTTAGTCGTGAGTGATAAGTATAGCAAACTATAGCTATGATGAGTAATTAAGTAGTATAAATTTGCTTAACCGCGTAATTTTCCCTTTAAATTATGGTTTCATTAGCTTCATATACACATTATATACACTAAACTTTCTATGTTTGGATTCTTGATGTATATCACTTACTACCTCCGTCAAATTTTATGTGGCACTTTTCACATTTTGAGATTCAAATAAGTCTATTTTTTACCGTAAGTTTTTAATAGATCCTTTAAATATTTTGAATTATCAATTATTGTGACTTATCATACTCTTTATGTAGTTTACAAATATATAAATTTCATTTCAAAAAAATTGAAGATTCCATACACAAATGTTCGATCAAAATTAAATTGTTTGACTTTCGAAAAAATAAAAAGTGTCATATAAAATGAAATAAATGAAATATATAATTGGCCCGTCTCATGATTTAATACCAATAAAAACTCATTTTTCTCGTTCTACTGAAATATATTTATTTCCCCTACAGTAGAGACTAGAGCACAAACTTTCTTGGTTAGTTAGACTAGCCACAAGATCCCCTCATGCTTACCTACCCACAGTAAACAATCATTATTTAGGCCAACAACGCAAACTTTTATTAGATTAATAAATTCAAAATGACATAGTTAAATAATTGTATATTATACATATGTATTTATATATATGAAAAGAGAGATTGAGAGAGGGAGGAGAGAGGCGAGTGAGACTGGGAGAGAGGGAGGAGAGAGGCGAGAGAGATCGAGAGAGGGAGGAGAGAGGCGAGAGAGAGATGGCAGAGAGTGGGAGAGAAGTGAATTGTATATGTATACAATTGTATATAACTGTATATTATACATATACATTGTATATTATACATATACATTTGTATAAATGGCAAGCGAGATTGGGAGAGGGAGGAGAGAGGCGAGCGAGATTGAGTGAGGGGGGAGAGAGGTGAGCGAGAGAGTGGGAGAGAGGTGAATTGTATATGTATATAAGTTAAAAAATTGTATATTATACATATTTATTTGTATATCTTGGCGAATTATACATATACAAACATGACTAATTATACAAACTCGAAGTCAGTCCACGTAATTAATGTATAATATTAGTCGCGAGTGGTAATTATAGCAAACTATAGCTATGATAAGTAATTAAATAATATAAATTTGCTTAGCCGCGTAATTTTCTCTTCTTTCCATGGCCGAAAATTAGAACGTTTCAATTTTAATTCCGTATGGCAGAGGATGAAATCCAATAGGTAATTATTATGAAAATTTAGCTTTGAAACAAATTATTTGAGTTAAAAGCGATTATGAATATTAATTTCTTATTTTGTTTCAAAATTATTTGTTTTTTTCAACTTTCAAAATTATTTGTTTAATTGATTAAATATATTTCATTTTTTATTAATAAATATGGTGTTGATTCAATTTGTCCATGTTGTTTCAATGAGAAAAGTATATTTTTAAATTTTCTGCTAGGTGATAGTTTCATTTTTTTTCAATTTCCTGATGTTGTTTTGTGGAGTCCGGAGCCTAAAGGGTATAAAATATTAACAAAAATTTCAAAACGGTATATAAAATTTTATATTAACCAAAACGGCAAAATCGCTGCATCAACAGTGATTTACTCCACCGGAAAAAGCAAAATCGCTGCCTCTGCAGCGATTTTGCAAAATGTGATTTTTTTTTAAAAAAATGAAATCGCTACCTAGGCAGCGATTTTAAATTATTTTTTTCTTAAAATCGCTGCCTAGGCAGCGATTTTCAATTTTTTTTTTTTGAATAAGGAAAATCGCTGCCAAGGGCAGCGATTTTTAAAAAAGTTTTTTTTTTTTTTTACAAAATCGCTGCCTAGGCAGCGATTTTAGAATTTTTTTTTTTAAATATGGAAATCGCTGCCTAGGCAGCGATTTCAGATTTTTTTTTTTTTAAATTTAAATGATTTTTGAGTTCAAATAGAATTCTAAATGCAAATAATTAAATTTTTTTAAATATATTTTTTTAAATTTTTTTTAAAAAAATTAATTATTTGAATTTAGAATTCTATTTGAACTCAAACATCATTTAAATTTAAATAATTTTTTTTTTAAAAAAATGTTAAATTGCTGCCTAGCCAGCGATTTAAAAAAAAAATAAAAATTTATAAACATTTTTTTTAAAAAAAAAAAATCTGATTTCCATATTTATTTTTTAATTTTTTTTTTCTTCTAAAATCGCTGCCTAGACAGCGATTTTGTTAAAAAAAAGAAACAAATTAAAATCACTGCCTAGGCAGCGATTTTAAAATAAAATAATTTAAAATCGCTGCCTAGGTAGCAATTTCATTTTTTTAAAAAAAATTCACATTTTGCAAAATCGCTGCCTGATTTTGCTTTTTCCGGTGGAGTAAATCGCTGTTGATGCAGCGATTTTGCCGTTTTGGTTAATATAAAATTTTATATACCGTTTTGGAATTTTTGTTAATATTTTATACCCTTTAGGCTCCGGACTCTTATTTTGTGATTGGTGATAATTCAGTTAAGATAATATTGTTTCATAATAAATAAATAAATTTTCATTGAGTATAACATTTTTGCCTAAAGAAATTGTTTTGATTTATTAGCTTTATTTCTTTAAGTGTGCGTTACATAATTATTTTTAGTTCGATTATACTAAAAATTGATAAATAATTGATTAGATTATGATGTTATGCACCGCTATATTGTAATTTATAATCATGTTCAACTTTATCAATCTTCATAAATCAATGTCATATATATAGTTGGTAATAAGTTGGTGTTCGAATTTCATTTTAAGAATAATGTAGTGGACACAAAATTTTAACCATATTAGACACCATTTTGTATTTAATTATTTTTGGTGAAGTAAAAAAAATATAATTGTGTATTTCAAATTTGATTGTTATAACAGTTATTTAGTAGGTTCTTTAATTTTAATATTAAAATTTGAAATATGTGATTTCAAGATTGAAGGAGTGACATGTGACACAAATTGATACCAACTTTTTTTAAAAAATAATCAAATACCAAAACTTGTGCCAAATATCCATATGAGGATTAGCTTAATTTTTTTATTTGTACAATACCTTTTTTCATAATCTAATTGAATTGTTATTAGCGGATTTGAATTTTATTCGTTGTTTATTAAACATTTTTTTCAGAATCATATTTAATCATACGATCATGTAGTTAGTTCTATTATTTATGTTTGGTTTTTCTTGTGGTATGAAATAAAAAATGGCTCTAAATATCAAATAAATTGGTATATTTTATGGGATGGAATTCAATGATTGTTGGTATATTATATGGTTCTTATGTTAGTATTATTATATGGTACAATCTTGATATTATAAATTTTTAATGTTATTCGTAAATAGTGTCATATATTTTTAGTGTAATTTCAAGTTTTCAAGTTTGTACTAATGTTAATTTTAAAAGATAATATTATCAAAATAATAATTTTCGTTATGTTATAAACTGACAATTTGAGAAAAAAATAATGATAAAAAATATCAACAAGTTCAATTTATTAAATGGTGCAAATGTTGTTATAATATTTGTATTGATATATGGTGAAAAATATTAGTATATATATATAGTTAAAATTATCTTTTAGGTATATATAATAAATATCGAATCCAGTGGCGTACACAGGATATTTGTTGAGCAGTGTCGATATCTAAAAATTAATAAACAATAAATAATTGATATAATACCATTATATAAATAAAAACTATTTAAAACATACTAATAAACGTAAGTCAAGTAAACTACTAAACTTTTCTCGATAAGTTTTCATATTTTGAAGTGTATTCATAATAGTCTCATTGGATAAAATACGAACTACTAAATATTCTAGTGCAATTGGTTTATTTTAACCTAATTGAAGATTTGAATCCCTATAATATTAAACTTTTATCTGAAAATGTCTCAAAAATAAATGAAAAATTCAACCTTATCTGGACTCGAACTCGGGCATTGCCTAGGAAGCGATTGTTATACTCGCATAGCAAATCAACGAGCAAAGAAGCACAACTATCCAAATAATGTCATTAATATTATTTATAAAGATATTTCTATTTTTTAGATTTTTTTTATATAAATAATACTAAACAATTTCAACGAAGCAGTGTGTGGGTTCGCCCCTGGTCGAACTCCTTCGACTAGTTAGTGTGTTCACTTCTTCAGATTTTAAACTCTTTTATTGAAAATTCTGGTTCCGTCATCAGGAGAGAAAAATATTTTTTTATATATCAAGTATATTTTAAGGAAAACCTGTAAAGTTATGTAATATTGTAATCCTAAACCAAATATAAGTGAATAAAGTGATATTACTAGATAATTTCTCAAACATGAGTGACTATCTAGGAAAATCACTCGTAATAATAAATGGCATAGGTATTATATGTGGACCTACACAACTGCACAAGTACAACATCAAATTTCTGTTTCTATTCCTCCCATCTGCATTCATATTTCATAGGGAACTTATATTTCTCCTTTTAGCGAAGACGGAAAAAATACAAGTACACTTCCAGTTTATCAAACAGAGAAATGACAAAAACAAGAAAATAATGGATGGTGAAAACTAGACATTCATTTTTTAATGTGGAACATGTGATCTTTCATGAAATTCTTTATTATGATTTGAGGTATATCAAACTCATACTTGTGTAAAGCTTTGTGTAATTGGATAAATAGACAATTTTGTACAAGTAATCAAAGACTCATTTTACTTTCTGACACTTCACATTGCCCTTTTCTTCTTCTTTTTTGCTTCATTCATTTGTCATTTTTCTTTTTGGTGGGTAATATTCGTTTGTCATTTTTCTTTTTGGTAATATTCATTTGTCATTAGTTCTTTTTCTTTCCTCATTCCTCTTCCAACATATTATATATTTTTCCTATTTTACTGAATGTTTTTTTTAAAAAAAAAATATATATGTCACATATAATATGTGCTTATCCAACATATAATATGTGCTTATCTATTATTTGCAATATGGAATTCTTTAGTATCTTATTGGTTGATTATTTGAATTTTTTATTTTATTGGTAAAGGTTCAATTCTCATATACTTATATTGCATAATCTTTTTCACTAACTTTTCTATCTCAATTTTTTTTTAAAAAAAAGATATATATGTATGACATTATTTAAAATGTTCTCCCGTTTAAAAAATTTAATTATAATGACTTTCAGGAAATTTATTAGATGATCTAATCAGCTCATCCGTTGTTCATTTTCGATTAGTGAATTTCCAATGGATTTTTGTGGTTAACATATAAGTTTCGAGCTGGATAATTTTATATAAACTGTGTCAAGCTCATGTTGTAGATAATTAGAGGTTGTGAGCCTAAAAAATCCAAATCAATTATTTGAATGGTTATTTATATTTTGAAAATTATCTTTAAATCCTTTTTGTTTGTTTTTTTCTTTTGTTTTTTTATACCGCACTTTTAAAAGAATCATCTTTATGTCTCGTAGCTTTAGGATCCATTAATACATAAAAATATTCATTTTTTTGGTAATAATCTTTCAATTTATTTTAGAATAAATGTTTAGCCATCAAAATTTGAAATATATTTTTTTTCAATTTGAAGTTATATTTTTTAAAATAGATACTAAAAAGATTGAAAATGAAACTAAATAATGAAAGAGAGAAGATAGGAAAGAGAAAAAAGAGTTGGTATGCCTCAACATCATAAAAATTTTCATCTTTCATAAGTAGTATATCGTGGGTATAGTTTAGGTCATTTAGGATGAATGGTTACGTTAATTAAATCACCGTTTCTAAATTCAATTTCGTATCTTAGACAAAACGCTAATTTATATTTTTTTTAGCATGTGTTTACGATTTCTATGTAAGATATTATGAGTAAGTACGTAATGATAATAATAATAATAATAATAATAATATATTGATAATCAAACCGTTAATACAAGAAAAGAGTCCTACTATTCAACAACGAAATAAAACTAATCTAGGCATACATTATTATTGAAGAGACATTTACCGTAGTAACGGTCCAGCCGCCGTTGAATTCATACTCTTCCGGGACTAGCCCGTTAGTGCATTCAAACAGCATAAGCGGTACATAAACTCCACTCACCGTCAAATCCCTTCCATAACCGGAAATTAGTGTTACAACCCCAGTTTCTCTGCATCCTTTGCACTGTATGTGATTAAAAACAAATTCGTTAGAAATATATAAAAAAACTAAACCAGATTTATACAATAAAAAAATATATAATCACAAGTTTGTTTTACTTTTATGACGTGGTTAACAATGTCACGTCCGTAGTTTACCGCCCCAGACATGTAGACACATTGTCTTTTCGACAGCTCGTCGCATTGTTCACAACGAAGCTGGAACAAAAGAAAAACACGAGAGTAGAAGATGATCAATATAATATGCTTCCAGTATAACAACTAATTATTACACACACAAAAAAAAAGTATGAATGATGAAGGTTAATACAAAGCTTATATATACTTATTAATTTAACTACGTACTTTGAAGAAATATGGCATGTATTCACTGTCAACTCCTCCATTTGGAGTAATTTTTTTAACATGAACCAAATCTGCTTTTATCTTAAGAAGATACTTCATGTTGGTTAATTTTTTGTTAATTGATTGAGAACAATGGATTTGAAGTAGTGATGAATCTAGGAGAATTGACACTATTTATAGAAGTAAGTGATTTGTGCCATGAGGAAGGTGAGGGAGAAAATTAGACTAATTATTTTGTTCTGTTTTAAAAGGAGGGGGCGTAAGGCGAGACGTTTTATACAGTACGGGGTGAGACGTAAGTCCCGAGACACGGGGCTTAAGTCTCATGGATCTACGGGGCGTACTCTCATGTATATTAAATTTTATAGTTTTATTACTAATTAAATTCCTTTAAATGATTTTACATATAA
Source organism: Solanum sitiens (assembly GCA_016801875.1). NCBI lineage: Eukaryota > Viridiplantae > Streptophyta > Magnoliopsida > Solanales > Solanaceae > Solanum > Solanum sitiens. The sequence goes on along the minus strand of JABWTJ010000002.1, from coordinate 5,202,344 downwards.
TTTTTTATTAAGAACCTATAATATATAGAAATTATATTACGATTTTTAATTGTGATAAGTACTGATAATCTATAATAAAGAAAAAAAGTATCATAATTACTATTTGAAAAATATCATTACACCAATAACAATAAAACATGACTATACAAGTATAAATAATCTAATATTTTAACTTTCTAATAATAAAAGAATCATTATTTTTAAAAAAAATATATATATCGTACTATACAATTTATCCCCCCGCCCCCAATGCCCTAAAAGAAAATAATCAATAAACTTACAAGTATTATAGTATAAACATCACTGTTTCATGAATAAAAATAAAATTAATTTCATATAATTAAATAACATATGATTATTTTGAGACATATGACAAAACCATGAAGACCAATGATAAGTGAACAAGTAAAATTTCGCTACATATTTTTAATAGAAATGTTACGTAATATATAATTACCTTCATAGTGTTACCAAATAGTAAATATGTGATACTACATTTGTTGTTTAGGTTACTCTCAATCTTGTTATCTTTATTGATTAAAAAGTTGTGTATCATTCATTTATTCAAGAATTATGAGGGTCAACAATGTTAATTAAAGATTTTAACACATAATTTGTGTAAGATCTGTTAGGCGAGTCCCGAGCGTTGGGCGTTGGACGTGCTTAGGACGGATAGTCGGACGCTTAGGGCGTAAGTCTTGTAGAATTAAGTCCCAAACTTGAGTCTCGAGGCATTTTGCTAGAGCCCCGCTCCAGGGCGAGTCCCAGAAGAGTCTTTTAAAACACTGTAATTTGTTGTATATTAGCCATTTGGTGTCAATAATGATTTTTTTTTTCCTTACAGAACTTCAATTTTATTTCAAATGATCTTGATCATGCTAAGTGATATACATTTTACTCAAAAAAAAAAAAAGTTAGTTCTTGAATTGAATTTATGTATAGGAGGGTGAGGAAAATAGGATAGAGTTATCTCTTTAATAGACTCTCAAATTTAAGAAAAGTGACTCCACAATCTATGCACTACATATTTTAAGTCATCAATGTTTAAGTTTTTTTATTAATGTATACAAACTACTAATATTATGGTTTCATTAGCTTTATATACACATTGTATACACTAAACTTCATATATGTTTGGATTCTCGATGTATATCAATTTTAATTGGCCCATCTCATGATTCAACACCAATAAAGAGTAAAGACTCCTTTTTTTTTTTTTTTTCAGGAAAGACTCCTTTTTCTCCATTCTACTGAAATGTAGTATTTATTTCCCTATAGTAGAGACCAGAGACTCACAAACTTTCTTGGTTAGTTAGTCTAGCCACAAGTAAAGATGTAGAGATGGACGCAGAAACTAAATTTCCCAATATTTTTTTTAAAAAAAATAGTATGAATAAAATAATAATACTATATAACATTCCATTAAAAGTGTGTACTTTGTATACTCTTTAATAAATTATGAATGAATGAATTGAGAAATGATTTTAGAAAAATAATTAATGTTAAATGTAATAATAGAACAAAATAATGTCTATCTCTTTATATGCTAAAGTAAAAAATTAATAATTATAAATAATCAAGAATTTTTTTAATTTTTTATTTAATGAATATAACATATGAGTTATTTAAAAAAGTTAATTTTTTTAATAAAAAATAAATAATATGATGGAAAAAAAGATGATGTACACTGCAGTTTATCTAACAAAGAAATGAAACAAATCAGGACAATAGTTGGTGGTGAAAACTAGACACTTCATTTTTTAATGTGAGACGTGATTTTTCAATGGTGGAAACTAGACATTCAATTATGTCGAAAGAGACTGCCGAAGCAATTCAGATGCGGAAAAAGACCGAAAACTTCTCTAAAATAATACTAATGCTCATATATAAAAACGTCAAAATCAAATGTCTCAAAGCTAATTAAGTAATTAAAGTGCTTATTAAGGTGCTTAGGGAGCCCCTGTTTAAGTTATTGCATTGGCAGCCTTGATGGCCTTTTTAATCTCATCCTTGTTCCAAGGAAGTTTCTTTTACAAGAATATTCAGCTAAAATGGATCTTTGTTAATCCTAAATTTAATCGTATCAATCAATTGAACAAACCATCGCTTCATGACTTTCATTTCTATTCTTCCACTTTCTAAATCCCATAGGGATTTGTCAGCAGTACCAGAACGCAGCAATAACAATTACAGACGAAAGAAATTCAACTAGTTGGAATCAAGATGTACAGCTGGTTTATCACCGAAGCTCAAGCGCGCAAACACATTCAATATGAGGTGTGTGGGGAAACATGTCGACTGGTTGTAAGCTACTCAGTCTATAACGTCCCTCTATATTCTGCTCCGGCTGCATTTGAAATATGTCATGGACTTTAGCAGAGTGAATGGTAGTAATAATTATGGACTAATATGAGAACTCAAATACTTACCACACCATAGCAGAGATAATTAAGGTCACGAGCACATGTGGCAGGATTACACGATACATAAATGATGCGTGATGCTCTCAATCTTAGCAAAAATTTGATCAATTTTATGTGCATTCCAGGGCGATTAGGATCTGCAGGTTCGGCAACATGATATAAATGTAAGCAAGTTTATGGGAACTCCAAAGGTGCACCAAGAAAAAGGTGAAGGATTGCAATATATACTAAATCATGGTCTCACATAACATACTTGAGAATGCCATCAGAAACCTAATTTTGAGAACTGCATAAAATATTATCTACCACAGGAAGGCAACTTTATGTTGAGACATTTAACTATAGAGAAACAACTTCCTCAATCATTGCTTTTTGGAATAAGCATTCTATGTAAACATGAAATTTTCTTATTCGGAAGGATAAGCCAATATTAAGAAGCCTTAAACACATTGTAAACAGAAGATTCTATGAAACTACCAAAATTTCCATTATAGTTATAGGGATATGTAAGGTGGCTACTTCAGGCTGTCTTCTTACTATGGATCATACCACAAACTGTGACCAAAGTTCATTGCCTTTGCCATTTAGTTGTTGTGCTGATCTCCATCTTTTTTCATTGAAGGGGACAAGAACAGAAATCTAACCTAAAGACCTGGCCAAAAGCAGATCAAACATCCTGTTTTAACATGACAGAGGCGATGCTTCCTTTCTAAACAATTTTCACACTTCAATGTACACTAGTTATTTCATTCTGAATATTCTTATACCAGGAGTGTAGGACTACTAATCTTACGATATCCCTGTTGCCAGGAAGTGAATTGGGAACTTAAACTGAAAGGGTATTCACAGAGCAATTTAGTCCGGGGAGACTTAACCAATAAAACATTCATAAGCTTCATACAACCAAGGTTTTGTTAAAGCAATGGAAGTTAAAGCTTCAAATGAAACATATCATCCATCAGGAAAACAAGAAGAGGATAACCTGTGATAACAATGTCAGGCTTGGGCAAGTTGCTGGCGAAGGTCGAATCAATTTTATTCAAATCACCTTCGATGAAGGTTGCATTATTGATGAAATTTAGAGTGGCATTTTGACGTGCATCTGATACAGCTTGAGCTACTACCTCAAAACCATAAACATGCTTCACCCTGCAAATTGAAATAGAAATAAATGTCAGATCAGCAAAATCTAGAACTTGCAGCTCAAAGAAGAAAACCTATATACCTTTTGGCCAGTGTAAGGCCAATGGTTCCTGTCCCACAAAATAAATCAAGAACAATTTCAGACCCATCTCCTTTAAGAAATGCACAATCCTCAATTAATTTATAGAGAACATCAGCCTGCAAAGTTCAAGAGTTTATATTTAGCACCAAATTTTTAAAAAGAAGGAAAATCAAACAGGGTTTGGAAATATAAACTGAAGAGATCAAGGTACTGGCCTAGCCATTTCTTTACCAAATACCTGACGTGTGTTCGTCTGAAAGAAAGAGTTTGCTGAAATCTGGAAAGTAAGCCCTCTCAAAATCTCTGTGATGGTAGATTTTCCATACAACGTATATTCCTTCTCCCCAACAGATGTGTTGCCGATAGAGGTATTCACATTATTAACAATGCTTACCTGTTAAATATCAATGACAAAATTTAGTAGCGATAACACCATAGATAATTTTTCTATAGCAGATGCAACTGACAAATGAAAAAGTAACTTTGTGGAAAATAGAAGGTTCGGTGGCATCCCAAAAGAACGCAATGGCCAATGGGTCCACCTATAGGAGACAAGAGCTAATCAAGAAATTGACTCATGAAACCAGAACTTGTCTCACGATGGAATCACATTAGTGGTCGAAGTAATATGATTCCCAGAGTAAGCAAGCAATATAGGAATTTCTTCACCTAAAGAGACAAAAGAATGAAGTTATCTGCAATACGTTAAACCTACCACTTCAGGAATATTTGCAATTTTCTCAACAAGGGGCCTCAAGCATTCAGGATTGTCAGAAGAAGTTACAAAGTTAACCATAAGTTCAGGAAGACCAGTTTCAATATTCCTGAAAGGAAAGGCCGTAAGAAAAATTATCGTTAGGTGCAAGGTACATCATACAAAAGATATGAACTTTATATACAGCATGACACAGACTAAAGCCCTGGGGAAGAATCTGAAAAATGAAAGACTTGACTTGCTCAAGAACCGATGAATTCAGCCCCAAAACATAATCTGAAACACCTAATAGTAAACTATATACATAGCTACTCATGAATCTTGCCAGCCACCCCAATGCCCTATCCCACAGCCCCAACCCAAAAAAGAGAGGAAGAAACGGATGACGACTTCAATGCTTTATTCACAAAGGGCAGAAATAAGATAAAATACCTGCCTGATCTAAGCATTAGATGCTTCAGAAAGCCAGTGTGAGAATGCACATTCCACGGAGAAAGCCCCAACTCTGGATCCCGCCAGCATTCTTGCACAGTTGCGAGAACCTAAATCACAAAATCATGTTTATACAAGAAATTACATCATACAATATCACCGTCGAAACAAAAAACCCAAATCAAATCATGACTAATCGAAGGCAAAATTGAAAAATAATAGATGGAAAAATTTATTCCAAGTTCAAATCTGTGAAGAGTACAAATGAGGGAAACAAGATGCTCTCAGAGCTGTCTAATTGCATCTACACATAAAGATCAACATGAGCCAATTATAAGTGATAGGTCTTGAATCAGGTTAAACAAACGTGAATGAGCTAGAGGGCAACTTAAATTTATTGTTGTTCTAGCTTTAAGGGAGTTGTAAATGTTCTAATCTCTCTTCACAATCTATAGTAAAATGACAACCTAGAACTCAGAAAATCTCATTTCTGTCTCTTCAATTCCAGGTATCCTGATATGTCTGTAATTTGCTATCGTCTTTACTAGTGGAGTAAAAAAAAGGGGTTTTGGAACTATCTGCCATCTCAATTCAGATTCCTTCTCAACCTAGTATCCTCCTTCCTCTTCACCTCTGTACACCTGTGCTACCATCAATAACTTCTAGGTTGATATGCTAAATATTGTTGGAGATGTGCTTCCCTATTTCTGTTACCACTTTGAAGCTGATGTATCCGTGAAACTCATGCATATTTTCATTTCTTTCTCCAAAGACATTATGATGCTTTCTTCTCCCTCCTGGACTCCATAATCCTCTACAATGACCGTCCTCCTCCAAATTGCACGACTCTCATTGCCAGATATCTGAATCCATTTTTCAAATAGTGCTTTATTAATGCTTTTTTAATGCATTATGATGTTATTTTTAATATTTTGCCTTAGATCATTTTACCCTAACCCCCTATTTCTTAGGAGATATGACTACATTCCAGTTTACCACATAAAACTTCTTTGCCTCTAAATATCTCCAATTCCAAAGTCACAGCTCTCTCTGCTGGCAAATACAGACCTAAAGTATGTGGTTATGCTCAATAGTGTGCTACTAATGAATACCTCTTTACCCCCCCCCCCCCTTTTTGACAGTTTATCTGTCTTCTCCCATTCCTTTGCACTTCCTCCCTACAATATGCTTGTTTACTTCACACACCTCATAAACGGTAAGTCCATCGAAACGTAAAAGACCATGTACAGTTTTTTTTTAAAAAAGAGAGAAAAAGGCAGACGTTTGGCAACTAAATCTAGCTACATTCAATGGCACATACCATACCTCATTTGCTGAATCACTTTGCAATAAGCACTTATTCACATTTAAAACTTTATCAAAAAATCCAGGGGCATGCAGACCCAAAGCATAGACACATTCATCAGTACATTTTTCTTGCAGCTGTTCAGCAGGTACCCATCCCTTTGGACCAAAAGAGAATTCCATCTGCATTGCATGTAATGAAAACACAGTAAACATATCAGTTTTCCACTTGTCGAAATTCGTTCTCTCTTTTTTTTTTTCCCTTTCTTGTTTCCCCTTTAGATTTCTGATCAGAACTATTATTGCTCACATATAATAGTAATAAGAAGGCAAAACCAGCAGGTGAAATAAGAAGGTGGACAAAATAAAGAAAAATTGCTATACACATACAAAGAAACCAACATAATTTTTCATAAGTAAAGGAAATTTACTTTCAGAATCTTATTATTGCGCCTACAAAAAATAATCTAACATCTTTTAATGCAATGCAACGGTAATCAATAGCCAACCTTGATCTCCCTTAAACTAGTCACCCCACTCATCTAACTTTTAGCACATTACCATTTCTCCTTTGTTTTTGTCTATTCTTCTTAAAAATCCCCTTATATTAATAACTTATGTTTAATTTAAATTTTTGTTAAGTAATTTAGATAAAATGTGAATGCATTTGGTGCTCTATGATTTCTCTCTCTCTCTCTCCCTCTACATATATATGTATATATAACTAGAGCGAGAGAGAGGCGCATTATTATTTTTTTGTGCGTGTGTGTGTTTGAGTGTGTTGTATAAACCAGACCATCTAGTGGAGAGAGGCGCATTATTTGTGTGTCTTAAAGAGGCATGAAATTATTTAACGCCTTGCAGGGAAAACAATGCAACTTTTCTCTCTATTTGAACAAATCATCTGATTATCAAAATGTTTCCTTATAGCATATATTACAATATAATTTCATACTTCCAACCATGACTGCCAAGCCGAATGAAGCATTGGCAGTCAAAAGTATGTCTAATTCTTCAGACTCCTGGCCTCAACAGAAAAATAAGCAATATACAAATAAAGCAAATGTATGCAACCAAAAAGGAAAAACTGTCAAGCAATGCCGTCTTAGAGTGCATTAGTAGTAACAGAAACTAGAATATCTAGTCAAATATTTCCAAAATGAAAATTCGGTTGGATCCTTTACTGACCTTGTTCCTATAGTGAAATTGGATATCACAGGGAACAATGGGTTTCATGACACCCGCATGTTCTGGTTCTTGTTCAGAAAACTTGCCCACATGAACAACCAGGTCACGAACTTGTTGCTCTTTGGCCTTGAGCTGGGCTTCATACGACAAACTCTGTGTCTTGCAACCCCCACAGTGTGATGCATATTCACATGGTGCTTCAACATAGTCCGAATGAGGTGTTATTGTTTTCAACTTCTTTACCTGCCCTCCTTATCAACATGCATAACATCAATCAACACATTGGCACAAGTACTAAAAGATCACAATAAATTTATATCTCTGTACTATCCTCGCCAATTGAAAGACAATAACACGTTAAATCATTCAAAACAAAAATAAATATAAACGCAGTTATTCAAACTGGAAAGGATAAAAACCAGACACCTCGGCGTAATTATCTTTTTTGCGAGTGACACGGCCAATGAATCGTTCTCCAGGGAGTGCACGATCACACATGAGTACAAAACCATTGTCAGCAACTTTGCAGACGCCTTTTCCTTTGAAAGCAAGGGATTCACACACTAGCTCCAGTGTTTGCCCTCGCTTCGGATAATAAGACTTATTAGACTTGTAATTGTTGTTATTGCTAGTATTAGAAACCAATTCCCTTGCATCTTCTTTTGGAATTACGTTCAATTGAATGTCTTCAGTATCTTCAACGGGGGAAAGAGAAGAGAGAGTGGTGAATGAACGTGAACGTATTGATGCAGATGCGGTTCGAGCACCGAATTTGTGGAGCCATATGTTAGAAGGAACGGAGCGAATGCCGAAAGTAGCCGCCGCCGCCATTTTCAGTCGGAGTGACTGTTAAACCATAGGCGCCGGAAATAACTCCGACTCCGAGTACGTAAGATACTTGGCGGTTTAAAGGATAGGGCGGCTAAAACGAAATGAAAAATCCCAAAAATTCTGATTTAACGGTCGGGCTGGCTGGATCGCCTTATCTGGTGGGCTTATTTATTCATTGGGCTATAGAATTGCAGAAGTCAAGGGTTGGGCTTGGGTTTTCTACGACTGGATTTTAGGCCCATTTTCTAGTTATACCGAACGGGATAGTCAGAGTACACTCTATCATTCTTAGATTCCACTTCACCAGATATATTGTCATTGTTATTTGTTGTTGCTGGATGGCAAAATATTGCAACGGTAATCGCTTTTAGCTTGAAAAACTTGTAAAACGTGAGAGGTAAAGTATTAATATATATCTGACAGATTTGATATTAAAGTGAAATAAGAAATTTAAGTAATTTATTTAAAAAGTAGGGAATAATCCTTTATTGTTTATTATTCCCTACTTTATAAATAAATTACTCAAATCCCATATTTCACTTAAATATCAAATCTATCATATACATAATAATCCTTTACCTTACATGTTTCATCACTTCCCATTCCATTCATTTTTTCCCTCCCTAAATTCACTCCATTACATTTTCAATTATAAATTATTATCTCAATTTTATTTTTAAAATTTCGCTCTTAATTGATCCATTTAAAAAAGAGTTCAATTTTCATACATTTTTCACTCCTTTAATATATCCTTACTTCACTACACAATTTTATCAGTTACAGTTTTCTTCTCAATTTGAATTTCAAAAGGATTTTTTTGCTAGTCAATCAAGTTTAAATCACTGTTTTTCGTGCTCAATTGTCGGGTCTTTTTTCAATTTTTTTTTCTTTTTATCTTTTTTCATAGACATATGATTCTCCAACATTTGATACTCCATTCATCCTTGTTTTATACAGTGTAACATATTCACAGCTAAGATGTTGATACATAATGTTGTTGAATCTTATATTAGTTTTATTATTTTTGATATAAATGTTCTTGGTATATAAACACTTCCCAATGTATAATTTGCATGTATCTAGTTTTTCAATGTATCATCAGATCTTATTCAAATTTGAAAGGCTATATACACAATGACAAATCGCTTGTGTGTTATGTATATACACTCTTTAATATTTGTTCAGTGTTATCCAACTTAGAATGTAATGTATCTGTACATATTACCCATAATAATCTTGATACATAAAAACTTATACGACATGGTACAACCTGCAAACTTTAAAAAATTCAGCGATACATTATATGAAATACATTATATTATGATGATACATTTTTATAAGAATAACATTCGAATACAAAACAATGACCACATCATAATCTATAGATTATGTATCGAGATGATTGATATTTTATGGGATTATTAAAAATAAAAAAGAATAGGGATAGAATGTAATTTAGGGCTTACACTATGCTATTTATGTAAGTTATTTGATTACAATCTAAACTATGCTGTTAAAAATAGCGTTTTACACTTTAGCTAAAATTCGCTTTCTGCACTTTGGTAGAGTTTTTTCAGCTACTACTTAAATATCGTTCAAAATTTAAAAATATATGATTAAAGATTTCAGGTTTGAACAAATCATTAAAAAAAAAGGTTCTCTAACATGTACAAAATATTCAAATTATTTTTTAAAAATGTTTAGATTATGATTTAATGATTCATCAGTTATAAAAGATAAATAGATAATTTATTATATATTAAAATAAATAAAAATAATTGTCTTCGAAAGTGACAAGTGACAACCTACTAATGTTTGTGGACCTCGGTAGTAGTTCATTTTTCAGTAAAGAAGCATGTGTCAATGTGTGTAGTTTGTAGACATTTTTATTAGAGTTATTATTAGAGGTTTTCTTCTACTTTTGATGTGTTTATCTATATCTTATTATAGCATTAAAATATTTTTCTAAAGTGTCTAAACAAACATAATATTCATTTCTTTCTCAAAATTATGGATTCAAGTACATAAATTTTTGTGATGATCAGTCTGACTTATAAATGTATAATATTCTTTTTATTTCGAATTATTAGTTTTAGTTTTTTTTAAAAAAATATATTTTACAAAGAATGTATATTTCTTTTTTATAACTTTTTAATTTCTAAAATTTATACATCATGTTTAAAATTTATTTTTCTTGAAATACGTTCTTATATTTATTCATTTTTTAAAATTTTCATTGAATAAAAAATAAATTAACAAACGAAAACTGATAAAGTATATTATGTGCAATAATTTATAGAATTAGTAGTAAGTATATGTACATTCATGCGTTCCAGCCTTTTAAACATAAAATGACACTATTAAACATGCCTATTGATCGACATAAAAAAAAGGAATCAATTCTAATCATTTCTAAGTCACTAATTTATGTATTAAAAAAAATACAGACACGTTAACACAAGAGGGAAACAATATGTCAAAGATGTTTACTTGTTTGAAACTTGAATAATCGGTAGAACATAATAAAATAATTAAGTGTTTAATAAAATATGACGTTTATTTTATACCTTTCTTCTTGAGAGGTAAATCAAAGTTAAATTATGAATATAAAATTATTTTGAAATAATTTATTTACACGGTTAAAGTCTGACAAATTATTTCTAATAATTTTTTTTTTATCTTTGCTCTTGAGTATTTATTATTGACACAAATCTTTTTGGTTCTTGATGATAGATTTCAAATTTAAACTTGAAGTTTTTCACTTTTGAATTTGTTTTTTCAAAGTTATGCTTGGAAAGGCATATTAATTGAAAAAATTTAACTTTTGTGAGTGAAAATCTCAAAAACTAATTTGAGTTAGTTTAATTTTGAAAATAATTAAAAATAAAAATTTTAAAATTATTACTCTCTTCATTTAAAAAAGAATGACATGATTTGACTTGACACGAAATTTAAGAAAAAAAAAAAAAATTTAATCTTGTGATCTTAAATTAAAATTATGTGAAATATATAAAATTGTCTTTAATCTTGTGACGTTAAACATGTCACGTGAAAAATTAAAATTAAAATATTAAAAAAAATTGTTTTGTTTTTTAAAAAGTTATTTTTTTTTAGAACGGACAAAATATTAAATGCTAAGGAAATAAATTTATGGAGATCAAAGGCAATCGAAGAAAAAGTACAACAAACAAATTCTCAAACTATATTTTATTTTAGAAAAAAAACGGAAAAAACGGCTGATAAAATAAGCACGTGAGAGATTTCGATTAAGCACGTGAGGTCAACTGTAGCCTGAAAACTACTGGAGCTGTCACCGAAGGCATCTTTTTAGTGCTCATCTCTTAGCTCTTACTGCCAAAGGAACAATATTTTAATTCAATACGTCTCCCATTTCATTTGGACCCTCTATCCATTTTCCCCATATTTTCATCGTTCTCACCTAATCCAATAATGTATAGATTTCACTGTTGAATTTGTTCCTTTCTTTATTTACTCCATTATTTTTCATTCACTCTTCTCTTCCATCTGTGGGTTTCTTCCAACTTTTTTTTTCTCATATGGATTTCTCCAGATGGGTTTTCTTGATTTTGATTTTCGTTTCTTTTGCCATAATACCCATATTCTCAGATTCTCAATTGAGTTCAGGAGAACTATCAGAAATACCGGGTAAATTTCTTGATTTTGCGAAGAAATCTGAGGTTTTTGACTGGATGGTGGAGGTTAGGAGGAGGATACATGAGAATCCTGAGCTGGGTTATGAAGAATTAGAGACTAGTAAGCTTATTAGAGAAGAATTGGATAATATGGGGATTCAGTATAAATACCCTTTTGCAAATACTGGTATTGTTGGCTTCATTGGTTCAGGAGAACCGCCTTTTGTTGCAATTAGAGCGGATATGGACGCTCTTCCTATGCAGGTTTGAAATCAAATGTTTTCTACTCTTAAGTGCTAGTGGATTCTTAATTTTGTTATAAAAGTTTGTTTTTTTGTACTGACGTATTGGTTAGAGATCACCAAATCTGAGGAGAGATTATTTTTTTTTTTTGTATTTTAGGCTTTAGCTAAAGCAATTAGTTTTTCATCTTAATTTTAACAGGAAATGGTGGACTGGGAGCACAAAAGTAGGAATACTGGTAAAATGCACGCATGTGGACATGATGCTCATACTGCAATGCTTCTTGGTGCTGCAAAGATTCTTCTAGAACATCAGAACATTTTGAAGGTTTGATTCTTGTATTAGTAATATCACAATTTTGTTTTGTCTGCTCGAGATTTAACTTTTGCTTGTTTCTCACTTTGCATCATATCCATTTAAGTGAATGAATTTTAATTGTTTTTGGCATGTATGCTGGATTTCTGGTTCATTCCATAAGTTTTAGGCCAATGTAATTGATTGGAGAAAGATAGGGTCTTATTTTGCATTCATTTCCTAATTTTCTGACCCTTGTAAAAAACGGTTAGGGGCAGGGAACCAGATCTTTGGGTAACAGAAGAGCAAGTTATATGGTGTGAAAGGATGCTTTTACATGGAGAGAATGCGGTTTGAAAAATAAAAATCCCATCTTTACAATAGATTAGGAGTTAGCAGAATCATGTGTACCTTCTCTACTTGACAACAACTTGGAATAATAATTCTGGCTGGTCGATAATCAAGATAGCCTCTGATATAATCTTAAACCTTGATTTGCTTTGTGAAGTGTGAAAGGATGCAAGAAGCTATATTGACCAGCAAAGGAAATATCTTAGAGAATCTTCTAAGCTTTTTAGTGTACTTCAGTTTCTGAAAATGTCAGACGTGCTCTTAAATCTGATTGCCTTTTGAGAAAATACCATATCCAGAAATCTTTCTTAATGAATCCATAGCTCACTCCTCAGTGCATACATGCCATCAACTTTCTTGTCATGTTTAATACTCTTCTGGCAGCTGATATTTTCTCGGTTAATTTTGACAGGGAACAGTTGCTCTTGTTTTTCAACCAGCAGAGGAGGGAGGTGGCGGGGCCAAGAAAATGATAGATGCTGGAGCACTAGAAAATGTAGAGGCAATATTTGGTCTGCATGTCCATCCCAACTTTCCTTTGGGTAAAGTTTGTTCAAGACCTGGACCCTTTTTGGCGGGAAGTGGTTTTTTTGAAGCTGTAATTAGTGGAAGAGGGGGTCATGCCGCTATTCCACAGCATTCGATAGATCCAATTTTGGCAGCATCAAATGTAATTGTCAGCTTACAACATCTTGTTTCCCGAGAGGCTGATCCTCTGGATTCACAGGTATATTTCTACCCACGGGATAAGCCTCACTGACCACCAGAAAATTCTTATTGGGTTTTGTTATCAAACACCTATGTTGTACTGGCTAGCGTCTGAACCACCCATGAATAATCAGAGAAAAAGTTTCATAATTTCGTTGACAAAAGAACTATGAATTGCAAACAAGATTCAATTACTATGTGCTTGAGTGAACGAGAGAAGTGAGTTTGTCCTTGCTCCGTGCCTGTAAAATATGATATAAATCTTAAGCATTTCCAATGACCCTATGGTCTCCAAAAGAGGTAATAAGACCTCTTTGTTTGCTGACACTGAATATTCACCCATGCAGAATTTTGTCAACTTGAATGTCCCCGTGTCTGGTAATTTTTTTGTTCAATCAAGAGTTAAATTAACTTCAAATTTTCCTGTTCGGAGCCTCTATGAGATCCAATTATATAAATTGGAAGCAACCCATCAGAAGTTACTCGATCAGCTAGTACAGTCATATCCTTGGCTCCCTTGCTTTGAATTGCCATATGCATCTATTCTGGTGATGTCGTTTATAAAGTGGAGAAATTCATAGAAGTGTTTAAATGAAATTTCCTTAATAATATCTTTAGTGAATGGGCCGAACTAATTTAGTACTCAACAACAGTGGCAGTCCCAGGATTTTCAATAAAGGGATTCGAAATCTGTAGAAATATACATACAAAGTAGTCAAGGGGGTTTGACATCTTTTGTATATATATAAAAAATTATTTCTAACCATAAAAAATAATATAATTTTCCGCCGAAGGAGGACCCCCTTAGTATAAGGTGGCTCCGCCCCTCTCAACAATAGCGGAACCAGTTTAATAGAAATGAGGGGTTCAAAGTCTTCTTCTTTCCTTTAACACAGCTCAAGTTTGGAAATTATCTGAAGTAGGTGAGTTTCTTCTCTGTTTTCTGATTCATGTTTCTTTTGGTTGAATAGAAGAAATATCAGGAGGTGTGCTGCTGCCTGCAGCCGTAGCCAAAAAAGGTTTTTCGTCTTTTTTATGATAATGGAAATGTATTCATAGAGGAATCTGTTTATGGTTGTTTGGAAATTGGGGGTCAAAATCTCTTCTTTCCTTAACAATAAGATTGGTTTCTCCTCCCTATTCTGATTTTTCTTTTGAAACCAAAAGTCATATCTGATGAGATGATACTATGGAAAGATTATTTAAGAACTTTTGAACTCTCTCTCACTGTGAATGTGTAATGACTGGTACACTTACTGGGTTTATGATATTTGACTATAGCCTGATAAGTAGACAAAGCTCATTCTGCAGCTAAAGTGACATGGGTGAACTAACTGTATTTATGATGCATTTACAAATGTAATCCTTAAGATAAAGATTGCAATATTCCTCAATAGATGGTTCTCATTTTCCAACTTTGTCATGTAGTTTTACTTGACATAAAGTATGATCTGCAGGTAGTCACAGTTGCTAAATTCCAAGGAGGCGGTGCATTTAATGTTATTCCAGACTCTGTTACCATCGGTGGCACTTTTCGGGCTTTTTCAAAGGAGAGCCTTCTGCAGCTTAGGCAACGAATTGAAGAGGTAGGATCAATTCTTAAATTAGTCAGTATCTGAAGATGTTGCCTTGAAAGTCATGAATGTTCCATTTTTGTGCTTTCCACTTTATTATAATCAGGGTTTTAGTTATCTCATTTAATATGCTGCATATGGAATGAAACTGCACACTCATCCTACTGCAAAGCCCATCTTACACTTTGGTGTGTCTACATTCTTTACATTATTTTTTCCAGATGTGTCAAAATATTCTGCAAGTTGTCTCTGTTTCTGGATTTATTCAGCTTCCACAGTCTCATTCTGTTTATCCATGCTTTCTCCATTGTAGAGGCACTAATTATCCTCTCACATAGGTTATTGTTGGGCAAGCTGCTGTACAGAGGTGCAATGCAACTGTGGATTTTCTTGCAAACGACAAACCCTTCTTCCCTCCAACCGTGAATGATAAAAACTTGCACAAACACTTCCAGAGAGTTGCAGGTGATATGCTTGGCAACGATCATGTAAAAGACATGGAACCACTAATGGGATCAGAGGATTTTGCATTTTACCAAGAGTTTATCCCGGGTTACTTCTACATGCTCGGGATGCAGGGTGAAACAAATGAAAACCCTGCATCAGTCCATTCACCTTACTTCAAAATAAACGAAGAAGCACTTCCTTTTGGTGCTGCACTTCAAGCATCTTTGGCTATTAGATATCTTCTCGAAGCACAACCACAAGTTCCTTCGTCAAGTATAAATGGTCACGATGAATTGTGAGCTGCTACTCTTTTGTAGGCATGTGCACGAAATAGATCCTTGTTCATTTTTATGTAATGCTGGAACCGGCCAATCTAGCTTGAACTGTATATCTGGAACAAGGTCAATGTCTACGTAACAATTATATACTTCAACAACAATAACAATGTTGTATATTTTCTAGCAATTTGTTTTCCTGATCTTGTTCACAAAGTGCTACCAAGCGTAGTAAATGTGAGAGCTGGGGAAACATCCACGTTACTGGGGCTCCGGTTCAGTGTTAAAGACACAGTGCAAGATGTGTAGACTGAATACACAAGGCAAGTTCACACTTCACACCACCCAGTTGCACTAACGTGGTATTCAAGGGGAAGCGGGATAGAGAACAGGCTATGTCTTTGTTCCAAACAAGTTTGGGTCTGTTGTATGAACCTTAACTGATCATGTTTACTCCCAAGTGTAAAAATCAACAGCAACAATACAAAAACATAATAGAAGAGAGTACACTAAGCATATCAGATCATGCATGGCATTCTATATATTGAATTATCTAATAGCAAGCATGACACTTGCTTGATCACCAGATCTAATTAGCTAGGAAATTTCCTATATGGATTCCAGCTCATATTTCGTAACAAATGTTTTTGAATCTCAGAAGCCCAAAAACTTAGTAGAATGTTCTAACAAAGGACCTAACGCACTAGGAGCAAATTTTCTGGCAAAGAGGTAACAAAGTGAAGTTGGCTGGTTATTGTATACACATATTGGGCTTTCAGCAATTCTCTTGAAAAATTGATCATTAATATCGGCCTTCCCAAATGTAGCAGGATGAGCACCACCTCTAGACCAGTCCACCCAAGTGAGAGTCCGGTTTGCCAGGAGGCGAGGAGATTCTATGGTTAGCATAGTTGGAAAATAGTGCTCATCCACATAACATGGCCGTCTGCAGAACTGCTCAAACTTGGGGTGGTATACTTCATCTTTAACAATGTCAACAGCCAGTTTCCTGTTAACTTCAAACCACTGGGATCCTTTACGCCATTCAGTGATGTTAACCTCAGGTGCCATATTTGGATTGTAACGCCCTCTTCCATAAGGTCCAGGTTCGTCGGCTGCACCCATAAAGCTGTACCTCGATTTTGATATGTAGTGATAGATAGCTTTGAAGTTATGGAGAGGAATGCATGCCTCAGATAGGAGGATAAACCATTCGTTGGAGATATCAAGCAGTGCATTAGCAAGAAGCCGTCTTTCAGCATCACACATGCTCATTTTTCCCCACTTCGCCTCCTACACAAAAAGAAGCAACAGAATGGTGAGATCAATCTATTATTTCAAGACTGGACTCTATATTCCTACTTTTCATGCACTACCAAATTTAGGCTTTCACAGACTGCTTAATTGCAGCTAAATGGAAAACAAACAAACTTGCGAAAAGGATTTGACCAGTCAGCTTGGCCTTCAGTCACCAAAGTAGGCTCATATAAACCTTCTAATCTAACAAATATGAATAATCCATTATGAAATATGCATGACAATATTCCTTATAGCTTTATCAAAGAAAATAGTCCATACAGAATGGGGCTACACTCTTCACCCAATGATAAAAACCAATATCGGAGAAAAACAATGGAATGCTTTCTAGAGATGGACAGTTGAAAGCTATTAGAAGGAGGTTACTATATCCTAACATCTTCTGGGCCTACTGCACTACCCAGGACAGCTTATCCAGTTCTGCCCAATGATGCACGAGAAATCCATCTCAGCTATACATAGCCAACATGGGTTGCTCTAAAAGTCTCAACATAAGATCATAGTACAAACTTCCTAATATGGGGGAACATTATTGGCGTCCCTGGTATTACAGCATTCACCAGTCCAGCAAAAAACTCATAGTATTCTTATTGACATTAAGGACATAAAAGGTTTACATTGGTGATCAGCTGTCACAGACATTCAGAAACCATCTAGATGAACACAACTGTGACCAACTCATATAACAAGAAAACAACGCAGCTAAACTATATTATCCCACTTTCATCAGTTCAGCCCTTATGGAAGCCTCACTGCAAAAGCAACAAACTTTCGATGACCTTGGCATTACCTCAAGTACAACACCATGGAAGTAACATATCACTAAGCATACTTTAGCCAGATGATGATTAACTAAAAGAAAGAACTTAGTTTCCTCATGTCCTAACTTTGTACAACTTAAGGGAATTCCATAACCATAAACATTGAAGAAGAAAAAATTACCAACTTTGTATATGAACTGTGTCCAGATATGTCTAGTCTCCTTTTGAACAAAATGTATCATTCACTATTCTGGTTAAATCCTAGATAGTTTGTGGAGCATGAATCCGGATATCTTAAAAAGAAGCTAGACAAGAAAATAATACAAACAATTCATCTTTACTGAGTCCCAGGGCAATAAAGACTACGATAAGCTTTAAATAGCTTGAATCTATGTAATATCTGCTTCAACAACCTTGTCCGAAAAGGCATAAAACACAGAATTATTACCATAGACCACAACTGAGGCTTACATGATAGGAAGTATAAGGGGTAAGTATTTATATCTGATGAGATATTCAAAGAGAATCCTTTTTGACAGTTCCCCATATTAAAATCCCAAAATGATAACAGACACACATTAGGTAATAGTAGAACTTGATGGCATAGGAAGAAACTCAAGCATAATGTACAATTAGAAAGGAAAGGAATATGTTCACTTTACCTGACTAGGAATTTGCCTGCCATGAAATACTGATGAAGGTGGGAAATCAGGTTTGTATGATGGCAATGAATGGATGTAGATTGAATAAAGCTTCTCATTCCCCGTGAAAAACCTCTCCCACAACGGCGCCAAAGGTATAGGCCCTCTAGTCAAGAACATGAACGCAATCTTACGCGTTCTATTAAAGGGGTATTCTTTGATTTGAGGAACAATTGAAGCTCGCCAGAACAACTGTGTGTCATTCATCGAATGCAACAGACTCGACGGAGGCCTAATCCAACTCTCCAAACTAAGTTGTTGAAAACAGGGCTGAAATCTTGATTGTACCATAGGAATTACATTCTGCATTACTGAATACCGAACCATACACATACTAAGCAATGAAAATACAATACCAATACCCAAAAACAACAACAGAAACTGAAGTAACCTTATTGATAAAGGCTTATACTGGGTTACCACCTTAGCAACAGAATCTTTACCCTCCTCCAATGACCCTTGACTCACTACTCTTGACTTCATTTCTAATTCTACCAACCTCTTTCTTACACTAACAAAATAGAGAACTCAAGATTTTCTTTTTACCAAATTGAAATACTAATCAATGGTGTGTGGCTCACAACATTCTACTATTAAAAAGCAAGGACTTTCAAGAATCACATCAACAAGTCATTCAACCAAACAGTACAGGCAATAAAATTCCAATCCCAGATCAAGAAAGTCCCAACAAAGCAAATGGATATATATCCCAAGATCACAAAAAAAAAGTATTAAAAATTCAAATCCCAAGATTTGGGTACTGAATCAATACTATACCAAAAATGGTGAAACAGCTATCATGGGGGTGGAGCAAGAAAGTCTGAAATTGAACTAATCTTTTAATTGTACTTAATAAATGAGTGTATGGGCATGATTGAAGGAACAAATCTTGTTTATGAAGAATCCAGAGACCAAAAAGAAGTTTTTGAGTCTAAAAGAATAAAAACAGAATCTTGTTGTCACACCAAATCTGTTGGTGAAGTAGCTTTATAGCTTGTAGATGTCATCTTCTCCAGATGTCTAAATAATAGAGAAATTTTTAAGGTTTTTTTGCAGTAATCGAAGTTGTCTTTGTTGGTTGGGAAACTTTTTTATATATGTGAGAGAAAAGGAATAGGTGTATGTTTTTTATTGTTGTTGGAAGAACCTAGATGTTTGCGTAATTAGATTTGTCTTATGTTTTTCCATTGAAAATAAATAAATAAAAATGACTAATCATCATTTATTTAGTTTCCTTCTTTTTTTGGTTTTTTGTCATTTAAATATTTTTTAAGATCCGAAGGTTAAGGATTGAACTTTTCTGTCACTTGTTAAATTTTTTCCTTTTTTGGATAAACCATTTTAAAAATGCTTACTCCCTTGTTTCATAATTTTTTTTAACACTACTAGTTAAGCGTACGTGTTTTACATATATGTATCGTGCTAAATAATAAGAGTAATAAATATGTGTAAAAAAATAGTGATATTGTTTATAAGTGACATATTTAGAATCATAATATTTAAATCATTAAGCATAAGCTCGGTTGATATTTTTGATCTATGTTCATCTGTTAAATATTAAAAGTAATTTATGGTATCAAAATTAATGGCTAATAAAAAATTGTCAATAAATATCTGCAAAATTTGATTTTTAAATATTTTCAAATTTAATTTTAGAGAAAAATTTACTTCCACTGACTTTAATTTTTTTCCAAAATAAAAGCATGTTTGAACATAGTCTCAAGCTCTAAAAATCTCAAGATTAGTTTTCCATCTCTCCTCTCCCTATTTTTTCTAAACAAGTTTAAAATCACAATATTTAAATCACTAAGCATAAGCTCGATTAATATTTTTGGCCTATATATTCCTCTGTTAAATATCAAAAGTATTTATGGTATCAAAATGAATGGTTAATAAAAAATTATCAATAATTAACTGCATTCAATGAATGCAAATCTGGTTTCCAAATTTATTTTTAGAAAAAAATTTACTTCCACTAACTTTTTTTTTTTCCAAAATAAAAGCATATTTGAATAGTCTCAAGCTCTAAAAATCTCAAGATTATTTCTCCATATCTCCTCTCTCCATTTTTTCTAAGTTCTTATTTAGATTGATGACACGTGGCATATATTTAATTTAATGGTTAAAATTTAGTTAATTAAAATAAAGTCCTAATTATATGTATTAAAATAATTAATTAATTTCGAGATTTTTACAGTCCCACAATTCTAATCAACATTATATTTTTCTTAAATATATATATTAATAATTCTTTTTTGATTCGTATAAATTTCTTAAATATGTAGTTGCGATTTATTAAATATTTAATTGTTGTCTTATTTACTCATAATAATATTAAGGTTCCTCTATTAAGGTTCATCAGCCCCATCTATTGATAAAAAGTAATGGAGAATTTTAGACTAATATCTTATTATCTTGATCTCAATAAATAAGTCATTAAACAATGATCCAAATTCAGCATTCACAGATTACTTATTGTAGTATTTATTTTAACCAATCTTATGTTAGGAATTTATAATATAATTTGATATACAAGTACAAAACACTTGATTAAAAGCTAGAAGCTAACTTGAAAAATTGGCATAACATATCAACTAAGACTTCAAATTAACATTCATAAGTCATGTTTTCCAAAATTAGCATAAAATAACCATTTTACGTGTTTTGGGCTAATACATTTCTTAAATAAAAAATTAGAGAGTTAAAAAATTAATATTTTCTCCCCTGTAACGTTCTCTCTTATTTATTGTTCTAAAATCTTTCAAATATTTAATTCATTCATATTTTGCTTTAAAAATTTCTCCAGTAGCATGTTTATCTTCTCCATATTTCACTTCCTTTCAAGTTTTCATTGAAATCTAACAAATTTTTATGTATCATATTTTACAAAAAAAAAATATTGGCTTTGCAAATGCAAAATAATATTGTGATTTTGACATTTCTTAGAGTTCCATGATATTTTATTTGTCATATTTTACGGAAAAGCTTTTATAATGCAAAATAACCTTATGATTTGGCCCACTTCCTGTGTGATTTTACTTATAGATTGATGGGAGAAAAAAAGTTTTCGGAAAAAAAAATAGATCAAATTTGGGCTAATGATTTTGATTATGAATGAGTTTTAGGTTGTAATTATTTTTAAATTAATTTCAATTGAGTTTACATACATATAATATATGTATATCTGCTAATAATTTACATAGCAAATTTGTATACATATGTTCGTATTGATATTCATTAATTTATATTAACCCAATAAATTATTATAAAAAAATAAAAAAAAATAAAAATTGATATACATTTATATTGTTATACCTGGTCCGTATTCACCTAATGTACCGGTATACATTCAATTATCTTTTTAATTGATTTGAAGTTGAGTTTGTATATATGTAAATGCATACACCTGCTAATAAACTCATCCAACAAATTTGTTTACATTTATTTACGTTGATATTTCCATATTCACCTAATAAAATGATATACATTGGTCCTTATTCATCTAATAAATTAATATATATTTGATTTGATATTGATTTGTAGTCACCTGATAAATTGTATGTGTATAAAAAGATTAATGGTTGGATTAAAAAAAAATATTTTAACTAATACTAACTGCATATCAAAGGGATA
Source organism: Solanum sitiens (assembly GCA_016801875.1). Taxonomy (NCBI): domain Eukaryota; kingdom Viridiplantae; phylum Streptophyta; class Magnoliopsida; order Solanales; family Solanaceae; genus Solanum; species Solanum sitiens. Next base: position 5,180,268 of record JABWTJ010000002.1, on the reverse strand, counting down.
AAATAAAACAATGAAGATCTAATTTTAGAAAAACAAGATAATCGAATCCATAGTTTTAAGGATATCTAATAACTAGATAAGAATAAAATAAATAATTGAATTCATACTTTTGAAAATATCTATCAACAGGGGAAAAAATGGATCCCTAATTTTAGGGATATAAAAACTTAAAACAAGAAGAAAAAAAAATTGTTCTCCTATTTTTTCCAAGCAAAATAAATGGCTAAATGGTTGAGCTATAGATAGTGACATTTTTTGGGGGCTTAAAATTTTCTATATATTACTGGGTTAGAAAATTATTTTCTACTTTCCATTTCTATGCGTTAATTTGATTTGATACGACATTCAAAAAATAAAGGAAGACTTTTTAAAATGTTTATTTGAAATAAGTGATAGATATTTGTAGAGTTGTCAATATGAGTTAGCTTTCCAATCCGAGTTAATTTATATAGACTTTGACATTTTACGAATTAGGCTGGGCTAGCACATTTTTGGCGTAGGCCAAAAAATTATCAGTATAGTCAACCCACAAGTACGCGGGCAACAGGCTTGCCAGGCCAGCACACTTTTTTAAAAGTTATATTTTTTTTATAATTATTGAATTAAATTATAAATTATAATTTAAAAATATTATCATAAATATCGACAAAACAATATTAATGTTACTACTTGTTAATCAAATCCACAAATAAAATTATCTTCATAATATTTAGGAAGTTTTTTTTCAAGTAAAAGTATAAATATATAAATAGAAATATTAAGTTAATTGTTTTGAGTTTGGACTCTCTTTAATTTTAAGTTTTAATATTATATTATATATTTTAATTAAATATAAATGACAGAAATCCAACCTTTAAGTTCTTTTATTACCATTATCCCCTATTAGTTTTACAAATTCTCAAAATCACTTATATTCGCGCATCAGATTAATGTATATCGCGCATCAGATTAGTGTATCATGTATAAAATGTAATGTATCTTACTTAACGATTAATGTATCTCGCGCATCAGATTATTATATCATCGCTTATATTATTGTATCAGTTTGAGAGATTTCTGTAATTATAAACTTATAAGGGACAAATGGTAATTTTACTTTAAAATATGTGATTTATGTCCTTTGCACTTTAATTAATTTTTATTGGCCCACGGGCCGGCCCTACCTATATTTCTCAAGCCCCACAAATCAACAGGCTTATTCAGCCCGGACTAGAAAGTCTTTTTCTTAAATGGGCTCCAAAATCTTAGCCTAACCTTATTAAATCCCCGGTTAGACTAAGCCGGCCCAACGGGCCTAGCCCATATTGACGACTCTAGATATTTGTGTGACTATAAATAATTTTATTAAGAATAAAAGAATATTTTAAAGCTAAATTACTACTTTAAATAAAAATATGACATTTTTTTTATTACTAAAAGGGAAAACTAATTACTGGTTTATTTAATCTTTTTTAGTTGTTCCATATTACTTGTTTATTTTTACAAATCAAGAATAGACAAAAAAAAATTTACCTATTATATCCTTAGTTAATTACTTTGGAAAAGGTAGAATTCCTTGAAAATTTTAAGTTTTTAATTCATTCACTTCAAAATTAATAGAGATAAAATGACAAACTCACTATGTCAATAATTATTTTCTTAATAGATATGTCAATTAAAAAAATAAAAAATTACGTGGTTAAGCAAACTTATACTACTTAATTACTCATCATAACTATAGTTTGGTATAATTACCACTCGTGACTAACATTATACATTAATTACGTGAGTTGACTTCAAGTTTGTATAATTAGCCACGTTTGTATATGTATAATTCGACAGAATATACAAATACATATGTATAACATACAATTATCTAACTGATATACATATACAATTTACCTATCTCCTACTCTCTGCCCTCTCTCCTCCCTCTCACAATCTCGTTTGCCATATATACAAAATATATATGTATAATATACAATTATCTAACTAATATACATATGCAATTCACCTCTCTCACTTGCCTCTCTCCTAGTCTCGCTTGCCTCTCTCCTCCCTATAATATGTAGCTACGAATTGTAATTATGAAACTATTACTATACAGAGTAATTAGACTATTTTTGAGTAATTATATGTGAAAGTTCCTCTCCTCCCTGTAACATATCGAGTAGTAGATTTGCAAGAATAGAGACAAAATCTATATGGTGGCGTTCATCAGGCCCCAGAAACTGTCTTTGGGCTTTTAAGCAGAATACAAAGCCCAAGTCAGCGAACAACATATAAATATCTTGACCGGTTTCATTCAACACAGTTCGTCTTCCCAAATTCCAAGTGTCTGCAGCCACAACAGGTAATTTCGCATTTTTCTTTGATTTTCTCCGAGATTAATTTTATGTTCGATCAAATTGTTATTCCATTTGGAATATAGGGTTTCAGGTTTATTAAGATGGTCATGCTTAGATTTCTTCGGATTCTGTTTTAATTTTTCAATCGAACTCTCGCGGATAGGGTGAAAATTCATATAGCCTAACAACTGAAATTATATTATCCCTGTTACTTGCCATTCTATTCTATGATGTTTATGTATACGTTATTTTGGCACAGCGGTATGATCAAATTGTTACTCAATTTGGCATTTAGGGTTTCAAGCTGATTAAGATAACCGCGTTTAGGTTATTTTGCATTCTGTCATGTTATTTTTGGCACAAATATTATTTAGTTTTTGTGTTTTATCAACCCGCTGATAAAGGTTAGAAATTGATTGACACCTTTCCTTATTTTTTCTTCTATTGATTTTGGATTGGATTGGTTTCCTTTTTGGGTCTCTTTTGGGGATTTAGTTTGGGCTAGAACTGCAATAAAATGGAATTTTATTGAATCTAAACATGATTTTTTGGCAACAGTATGATATCTAAAACTTAAAACTCTACATTTATTGTTTGCCAAACGAAGGGTCTCTAGATTTTCCAAAGACGGGACGCTAATGAAGAAAAGGAAACAAAAAGGCAGGACACAGAGGAAGGATAGCAAAAAGGGAAAGATGATGGAGATCACCAACAACACAGATGAAAGAGCAGTCAATGTGGACAGGATCTCTGAGTTGCCTGAACACATTTTACATCACATCCTTTGTCTTCTCCGCTGGCCAGCAGATTTAGCTAGAACTAGCATTTTGTCTAAGAAGTGGAAAGTCATTTGGGAGTCTTTCACGTCCTTTGATTTTGATCAGAGACACTTCCAATGTGTAAGAGCTGCTGATAAATGGAATCATCTCCAACCTCTACCAGTGGAGAAACAGAGCTCAATTTTCAAACAGGAGTTTGAATCCCTGGGGTTTGTGGAGCTGCCATTAATACATAAGTTCATTCTGTTTGTTGAGAATACGTTAGGAACCAGAGTTAACCAGTTGCCAAGTATACAGAAGTTCAGGCTGCATGTCGTCTTTTCTGTTCACCTTCTGGCCCCCTTTATGAATCATTGGATAAGTGTTGCTACAGACAAAAATGTTAATGAGCTTGATATTCATGCAAAAATGGATGGCAAATTTTATGCCCTGCCTGAGCTTGTATTTGCTTCCAGGACAATAACTTCATTGAAGCTCTACGGATGTGAAGTGGGTGATTCTACTGCCATAAAGCTCCTAAATCTACGGGAGTTATCCATGAAAGCAATGCGTATCAATGAGAATATAGTCCATAATTTTGTCCAGGCCTGCCCTTTGATCGAGGATATGCGACTGATCAATTGCTATGGTTTGAAATTCTTGCATGTTTCATCTCTGCCTAAACTAAATAAGTTTGAGGTACATGAGCGATCCAGCCTCAGGTCAGTCAAACTTGAGGCACCTGATCTTGAGACATTTTGGTTCCATGGGAAGAAATCTTCAAGGTGCAAATTAATCTTAGCAGGGTGCGTAAATCTTAAGAATTTGACTTTGAAGCATTCACATATGGCAGATAAGACCTTTCATGAACTTATCTCCCACTTCCCATTACTTGAAAAACTGTTCCTGTTGGAATGCCGCACATTGCACAGAATTACAATATTGAGTGACAAGCTGAAGACGCTCTCTCTGGTAAGGTGCCACAAACTAAAGGAAGCAAACATTGATGCACCAAATCTACTTTCATTTGAATATACTGGTGCTGAGTTGCCGTTTTCTTCCATGAATGCTTCACGGTTGCAAGAAGTGAAGCTTCACTTGAAATCCCAAAAACAGAAGTCAGTGCAGAAATTCATTGAAGGGTTTGATGGCAAAGGTTTCAAGTTGTTTCTTGCCTCCAAACAGGTTTCAAACTTCTTATCAACAATGATTCAATGTGGATTTCTCGTATGTTCTATTTTTTGCTAATTTATTCATGTTGCATTTATAGGGTGTGCATATATATGAGGAATTGAGAGGACTTCATCTTTCTTATTTTGGACCATACAAGATACAATTGACTAAATCAGCAAGAATGGTGGAAAATCTTCTCAACAGTCACTTGCGAGATTTTCATCCAAAAACACTCATCTTAAAGACATCTCTCAGAAGTGACCTCCTCGTGGTAAGATGACTCGTCTTTATTGGATCCTTAAGTCGTACTTTCTGGTTCTTCAATGCTTTCAATTACTACAGTGGATTGGACTCTTTTTTTTTTTTTTTGTGGAATACAGTTTATTCAGGAGAAGATATTGAAGAAAGAGAAGACTCCTCCTAGCTGTTGTAAATATTTCTCAAAGAAATGCTGGCGACATTATTTAGAAGGCGCTAAAATGTCTCTGCTTCCAGATGCGTCCTCTGCAGAGTATCATAATACGATCTTGGCACTAAAATGGAGCGAATCTGCACCTCTGCCGGAAGATGTAGAGATATGAAGGATATAGATGAGTAATACCTAGGACATATATGCATTGCCTGTACTTATTAAGTCATCTGTTTGAACTAATTTTTGTTCTTTTAGATCATTTTACTATCAGACGAGCTCATCGGATTTTGGTTCAAAATAGTATAGTTCAGTGGAAGTAAAAGCCGAAATTGGTTTTTCTCGCCCCCTTATCTGACCCAAACTGACCAAGGTCAAATTAAAGAACGTTTTTTACATGCGTGTATCTAAATAATTCGTCAACTCCATTTTCTGATGGTTGGTTTTTGCTTGAAATTTGGACAATTTTGGGATGGAAGTTTGGTGCTGTCTTGTAAATTTATCAGCTCCCTTCCATATCAAAGAGGAACTATTTTAAGGGAAGGAATCTTTCCTCTACAGATAAAAAGAAGGTGCATTAGTGATTATTGGAACAAGTACTGCTACAGTGCTACACTACTCTCTGTCTCTTTTGCCTTTGCCATACGCATCTGATTCTTATCCAAAATCCCAACTATGATAAGATTTGCAGAGTTTCCACTACTGTCTATAGGAAAGATGCAAAGCTAAGGTTCTGAAAAATGGTAAAAATCAGTATCAGATGCGTCCTGCAATAACAATGGTTTCTCTCACTATATAAACACTACAACGATAGGTTGGCTTCTGCTACTATATAAAACCGGTTCTTTCTTGAAATCAACTTGATTAGGTTTTGGAGTCTTTGCATTTACGGTGATGGACAGGGTAAGTTATCAAATTTAAAGTTGTGATTCGTTTCTGAATGTAAGCAAAGTTTCATTGTTTAGACTTTAGGCTATGCGCTATTGTAAGATTGATGAACTAATTGCATGTGGATAAACTGCATGTGGAGAAGGACGAAGGAAGCGAAATAAAGAAGAGGATCGTCATTGGATCATGGGGTGGTCATGGTGGAAGCCCTTGGGATGATGGTAGTTTCAATGGAGTGAGAGAAATTACCCTTGTCTATTCTCTTTGTATAGACTCCATCACTGTGGTCTATGACCAAAATGGCCAGCCTTATCAAGCAGAGAAGCATGGAGGAGTTGGAGGCAGTAGAACTGCGCAGGTGACACATTTTAGTACATACACTGATAATACAACAACAAAAAAAAGATTTTAATACTAGTGTAGTGTAGTTTCACTCATTATAGCATGTTAGTTACCTGCCATTTATCAGGTTAGCACGTTATTTTATTAAACGGAAAATGGACATTACGTAGTTCATGAAAATGAGAATGCCCAAAACCATACCGGAGAAAAAAAATCCAAGTCCTTCATCGGAATTGAATTTGACTCTGATATCATGTCAAGGAAACGGGACTTAGGTTTAAGTCAACCATAAAATCAGTTCATAAAGTGAATTATTTCTAACTGATAAGGAGACAGTTACTCCTCACATAATGTAGGACCTTAACAATTTGCATATAAAACTTGAAATCTTCTCTTTTTTGGCATTTTGCGTCAAATCTTGTTACTACTACGAATCTTAATGCCTATAAGTGAATCTCAATTCCAGATTAAGCTGCAATTTCCAGAAGAATACCTAACGAGCGTTAGCGGCTATTGTTCCCCGGTGGTGTATGGTGGCAGTCCTGTGATAAGGTCCCTCACTTTTAGCAGCAACAAACGAAAATTTGGACCATTTGGTGTTGAAGGAGGAACACCATTTTCAATGCCAATGGAAGGTGGGCAGATTGTAGGCTTTAAAGGAAGAAGTGGATGGTATTTAGATGCTATTGGCTTTTATATAGCTAAAGTGAAGACAACTACAGTCTTACACAAGGCTCAAAAAAGTCTAGTGAAACTTGCATCTTCTGTGTCTATGAACTACAGATCTGGAGATGAACCAAAAAAGTACTCTTATTTCTACAAACCAACTATTCCAAAAACTGAAGCATAAGGAACTGGAGCTCGAGTCAGTCAACCTGGCTCCAATTCGAGCAATCCAAAGAAGAAAGTTTACAAGGGAAAGATCTCCCTATGAAAACTTGTGTTCATTCATAGTATGTAACTCAGCTATCTGTACTATAAAGAAAAAGTAATATGGTTTAACAACCATTTCTTCTTGACGTTTATGCTTTAGCTTTATATATATACTTTTATATACGGCTTTTTCCCCCTCATTTTAATTGCTTCACGGAAATCTGCAATCTCCCATCAACACAGATGCAAATGCAAACCACTCTGGTATCATTCCACAAAAATGTGAAAAAATACTTAAAAAATGCATAGATCTCACGATCAATCATGTTAAATGAAATTTGGCAATGTCAACACTTTGGAAAGTGGTAATTTTGGAACTTGTAATTATATTTTGTTATTCATACACAATAAAACACCTGAACCACCTAAAGCATTCTAGCTTTCATGGTAAGACATGGCTAGTCTTGCTTCTTCCATTATTGGTTTGTATTAGTAATCTCCAACCTCACCTCTTCAACAGAGAGAGAGTTTTGAAAATATCTAAATCCAGAGGGAGCAGATGAGCAAACTTTTAAATTGAAACACACAAGCATCATGAAAAAATCTTTAACCGATCAAAAAGTGTATTTATCTCTTAGTTAACATATGTTCAGCACTCGTGCTGTCTGATCTAGGGACAAAACTCGCACAGGTATACTTGCAATACCTCATTACAACATTTGAGAAATGAGCAAAATAACACTTCCACATTCAGCATAAAACAAAAGTTATCTTGACGGGCTCTTCTTTAAGAATGAGATGAATCTGTTTTCTCAGCCAAATAGTGCTCAAGCATATCTTCTTCTTCATCATCTGTTCTCGAACAGAAAAAAATGAAAGAGATAAATAGTCACGTCATTTTGATCCACAAACAAATAAACAGAAATAAAGCGCGAACAAGAACAAGAAAATTTGACCTTCAAAATCATCATCATCGAAATCAATATCATCCACGTCTTCATCAGATTCTTCAGCAGTAGCTGCTGCAGCTTTCTGTTAACAGAAAGAAAAACCTATTTAACAACAGCACACATAGCCATATCATGAACCCACAACCTTCCCTAAGCAGCTTATGCAGTAACATACCCAAATCAAATGAGCTACCACTAAATACAGCAAACACTTGTGTATACTATCTCAACTGTTAGAATTAATGTATGGTCAGGGAACATTACTAGCAGTAGGCTAATCAGAAGGAAAAGGAACAGGGCCCAGAGCCTACACTTTTATCAACAATTCTGAGTTCTGACAACACAAAAGTAAAAGATAATAGAACAAATACCGAGATCATACTAAAAATCAGGTCAGAGGGTAGTCATTGCTTGCATCATACATTTTTAATCCGGCTGAATGCAGAAAAACATCAAGACATTGTTATCATGTCTTAGACTAATGTCAGTATATTTTAGCAAAGAGAATAGGATGGCCAGTATCAGGTCAGTATCAGCAAAGTTGAAACTATAGCTCGGTGTCCTCTTTAACACAAATCATTTGATGGCCATTTAAAATTTTCAGTTTCCATTATAACATAAAGCAATGCAGGCATCGATGAGATTAAAATAGCATGATTTCAAAATTAACTTAGAAACAACAACTACACAATAGAATACATTACCCCACTGGCTCTTCCACTTTCAAACCATTGCCTCCCTGTGAGTTTCTTTTCCTTCGAAACAGAAAGTGCTGCATCTGGCATTAACCTGAACATTGATATATGGTTGCACATCATGAACAAAATAGCCTAATTTAGAGAAAAGGAAATGCAGAAAAGTAGTTCACCAGCCACAAGTTTCTAAAGCAAAATTTTTGAAAGCAAAGGAGTTTAAGAGGTAACATAATATGGCAATAATCAACACATTCTGTCTATATATTCGTCGAAACAACATTTCCTAATATCACCTGTTTAGAAGTCCCTGCACTCTACAAATAAGAAAAAGAATAAGCATTTCACTCTGGCAACAAAGTGCCCCTAAAGTTGCCCAAGATTTATGATTATCACAGATTAGGAGTTGATGATTTGTTTTTACCGTATGCAGCTTCACTGGCATTTCAGAAAGTATAATGCTTCTAGTTTAGTGGATGAAGAAGACCCACTTCAGTGCTACAACCTTGGCCAAGAAGCAAATGCAAAAAACTTACTTGGCTCTTTCCAGAGCTAGTTCAGCTTCAAATCTTTCCCTCCATGCCAAGAATGTTTCAACGGTAACTGCTTCTCCATGTGGAACAATTACCTGAAGTCAAATGAACAATAACAATTAAGTGATCAAGATTCAAGGCCAATCAATCAAAATAAACTACTTGACGATTTTCCAGTAGGTAGTTCAAAAGAGCACCACAGAATTGCTTATAAATATGTAGATGCAAGCTAAATCTGTAAGCTTTCCTGAAGAGGCTAAGTAACAAAAGTAAAGAATTGAAGTGTTTTGACTATCTTGATTGATAGCCGAGAGACGGATATAACCGTCATATCACTTTCATGCTCAAACTAGAAAAAGTCATAGCACTCACACTGTTGACAACTTCAGGAAGATTTCAAGTACATCCCAATATCTTCCCAGGCTGCCCCTTCTTAAGCCAAAACACAAACTATTTTTTTAGCTCAACTTATAAAGTGACATTAGAAGAATATATGTTGGAGCCTCATCCAAGTACCATCAGGATAGAACAACCCCCCCCCCCTTTTCTCAAACCCCACCCTCGTTTCCCTTTTTTATTTGAGTGGATAAGTTATCAAAATCATACTAAAGCAACCAGGTCTTGTTCAGTGTTATCAAAGGCGCGCTTAATCCCGGAAGAAAGGCACAAAACATGTTGAGCACTTTGCCTCACTTCATGGGCACGTCAGTGTCCTCATCAAGGCTATAAGACATTTTTCCCTTGCCAATGACTGTAATCCTAAAAAGGCGACACCAAAATAATTCATATTTCACTTTAGCGTAATTCTTTTCTTTGTTCATATATTTGTTATTTTTTAATAATAATTCTTAGTCTTGGACTACATATACATATTTATTCGTGCTTTGTGCTTAAATCTCCAATTGACCTTAGAGCTTTCTTGTGCATTTTGCCTTTGATAGCACTGGTTTTGTCTACTCAATAGAAGTTGGGAAATCATGATTTATGTGTCAAAATCACTGAAATCTTCGATTTATGACTTTTCAAGTTAGCAGTTGATAAAGGCTCATTTCACATGCAACAACTCAATAAGGACAAAAAAAACGTACTTCCTCTTTTTTGGCTTCATCGTCTTCAACACCTTCGTCGGTCTCCTGAGCAAATCTTTCAGATAGCCAGTCTTTAGCTGATGAGACCAATGTATAGATCATAGCCATGCCAAGATTCTCAACAGCCTGTGAATGCAAGCACTCATATAAGAAGCTAAGACATAAAAAACAAGTTCATGAAATTACAAAAGAGCAACACTAGTCAATTCTATAAATTATTCCACATCAGTAGCTAAATATTAATGACGGGAAAGATAGAGAGAATAAGGCTTCTTTTTTGGGGGGCCTTCAGGGTGAGGTCATTGCCACTACCACAATAATCAGCCAAATTTTCACAAGCAGAAGAAACAATATTTACCCAGGAGCATATTGCATATGATCAGGGTTTGAAACATACCTCTTGTTCAAGCTTCTCTTTCAATATTTTCAGATCTCCAGAATGAATTCCTCTTAAACTAAAAAACAAGAGAGAGATCATAGATGTATTAGTTGCACAAAGTTGCTTATATCACATCATAATAGTAAAGCAAAACTAAGATAGCTACTAAGCACCTCCTGTTATGCTTGACATAAAAATGAGTTCATACTAACATCTGCTGTTAAGAATATTAGCAAAGTGAGCCATTTTAAGAACACAATGATGGATCACTCACTTAATGGATTAAAGCTTGCTGGACCACATTAATATTTGAATTTGTTATTTATTTAGTCTGTCCAACAGCTTGTCATCTTTGCAAGAAACAACATAAAGGACATGCCATCTACGATATGTTGAACCGTGGGTAAAAGGTAAAGTCCATTTCCAATTACAAGCAACAAAAGAATTTAAGGACAATTCCCTTTGTAATGTAGGCATTGAAGAACAATGTATGCAAATATAGAAAATACTACAGGTCCTGGGATGGCATATCCTAGTGCAAGGTTAAATTACCTTGAGACATTCAAAAGTGGGGGTTCATCCGGATATTTTTCTGTGTGAGAGAATAATAAAGCCAGTCGAACTGCACCAACAATTTGGTACCAATCATTGTTAGCAGGAGTTCATTACTTGATGAAAAATAAGTAAAGAAGAGAGCTGCAGAGGAAATAACTGTGAAAATAGCAAAACCTGATGATTGTGTAAATTCTTCGTCCTCCTCCTGTACAAAAAGCAAAGTTGTAAGAAGTATGATAATAGTAATAAAAACAGCATAAATAAAACTGGTGAAAGAACCAATAAGATGCTAAGTTCATTTTTGCTAGCGCAACAATAGACAAGGCCAAACAGAAGGTCAACTACTTAAAACAATTCCAGCCCTAGGCAGTACTATGCTGGTTATACCATCAATTTGAACAGCCAAGTAGTAAATGATACCAAAATTTCTACGTACCTGAGGAGAAATAGTAATTTGGAAGCATCGATTCGAAGTGTTTAGCCCACTTTCACTGGAGTGAATTTCTAGCAGGACCACCACAACAAAGTTATCCAATAAGATTAGACAACAGAGCAAAAAAGAAACTACAACTTATAAAGAATGGTGTGAACCTTTGAATTCATCCATAAGAATTGCTTCCAATGCTTCGATTTCCATCTCTTGTTCCTGCACATAGTCTAGTCCAAAGTTCTAATAAGACAGATATAGTGATTGCAATCAATGAATTCAACTCTATACACACCAATATATTCAAATTCTGTATAGAATATGCCTAGCACATATTCTCAGGATTTGTCACAAATTCAAATATGTAGCTCAAGTATTAAAGTTAAATTTTGTTACTTTATATATATATGAAAATGGTTCAATTAAGTGACTTCTGGATTTCGTCCGATTACATAGCTCATATACTAAAAATCCTCCACCTATAAAGCAACAGCTCAAACATCGAATGAAAAATCAAGAAAAATAGGTCAAATAAGCTCAAATTTGTGCGAAAAATCAAATCTTTTCAAGAAAATTACCTGTCATTATTGCTCTATGATGAATTTCTCACTTTCTCTTGCTTCGCGATCACTCAAACAGCAGACAGAGACAGAGACAGACTCGAGAGAGCTGTAGAAAAAAAAACCTAAAGAGCTCTATCACAAGAGAAGCAATGGAGAAGGCTACGACGTCGTATTGGAGTTTCACTCGCATGAATCTAGGGTAAAGGAACCATACTGAATTCACAGTGATCGTGAGAAATCAGAGCCGTAGATCTCAAACACATTTAAAAGTCAAACTCTTTATAATTATCAAAGAATCCTTGGAGTTTCTTTACGTCACATCTGAGTTCATAAGGTTTGCAACGTTGTAAATATCAACCCAAAATAGTCTGATATTTATGATTTAAAACTCAAAGTCATCCTTGAGTTTTTAGATGGAGCACTTATAGTCCCTCGTATTTGTAATATACTTGTGTATTTTTATTCCTCCCCTAAATCTACACTTATTTTTTAATATTGATTTTGTCCATAGTTTTATGTACTTCGAAATGCTTAATAGTTTTTATATATTTAGTATAAATAATAACTTCATGTAAAGAAAGTGATAAAAAGAACATCTTGTTTTATTTAATAAAAATATTATTGCAATTAAAGTAAGAACACATTATTTTGTTCAACAAAAATTATTGTAGTTGAACTAAGAACACATAGACATATCCAAAGATGATAATGGGGTGGGGTGGGGCAAGTTTAGTTTAATCCATAAATTTTTTTAACCCGCCATGTATAATAATTTTTTTTCATTTTCAGCCCGCCCGCATAAACCTCCACGCATGAACCCTCCAACATAAATTTTAAAATATTTGCGTTTTTTTAATTAAGTTTGATAATAAAAATAAAATTCTTGAAAATAAATGCATTTTCTCATTAAGTTGTATTGATTAATTGATAATAACTTAGAATTCATTTTTTAAAGTTCAAATAGGAAGCATATAAGAAACCGTATTAGTTTATATTGATCCATTCATTTATTATCTTGAATATTTTAGTAACATTAAAGAAATTATCTTAATAAATACTATTCTATAACTCTTATAACATGTCAAAAGTTAAAATTAAGTTTGAACGTATAAAATTGCATAGACCCGCACCCCACCCTGCCACCCTGCATTAGGTTTTTAAAAATCTACTTCAAACCGACTCACATCTCATTCGCTCCGCTCAATCTTGAAACTACCCCGACCCATATAGCCTTAAAATCGCCCCGCTCCGCTCCATTGTCATCCCTGGACATATGATATTGTAAGAAAATAAATATTTTTACTATACGCGTGAAAATCGACGAGATTAACCTCTCAATGTTAGGTGTAATAATATTTCTACTAAACAAAATAGGGTATTCTTCTTCTCATCTTATCTCACGTGGAGTTATTATTTTTCCTAAATATATATATAAAAAATTAAACATATCATACATCAAATAGTGGATAAAATCAACGTTATAAATAGATAAAATTTTGAAAAAGGACCAAAAATGCATTGTTATTACAAATACGAGGGACTATTAGTACTGCATATGAAAATCAAGAATAACTTTGAGTCTTAGTCCAATAATAAAAAACTATTTTGAGTCTTTTTCTCTTATATAATATCTCACCTATGATCAATTCTCTTATTACCTTAAATTCTCTTCCAAATTCATATAATACTACTAATAAGAAAGTATCTTCCAAATTTAGTATTTTCTAATTTGATTTATACTTTTATTGTCATTTGGACTAATAAGAAAAATATTTCTTTTTCTTGTTGTATCCTCGATTTATTTATATTAAGTTAATGTCTTTGAAAAATATAATAAGTAAATATATTGAAAATCCTATCAATTAATAGAAATAAAATGATAAATTAACTATATTAATTATTATTTTTGATAAGTTTATCAAGTCAAAAGTGACAAATAAATTCAGACAGAGAAAACAATACAAACTCTATTTCTTCTTTCTTTCAAAAAAAAAAAATATTTAACTATCTAAATTCTTAAACTGATTGATGGTTTGCCACTGGAGTAACTTCATCTTTCTTTTCAAAGTATGTACTAATAGTCCAAATTTATGAACATAATAATTTGTAAATTATGATATTTGATAAATAGCTTACGGCTTTAAAATGAGAAAGTAATTTCATCTTCTCTTCTAATTTTTATTTCGACACGATGCAAAATGACTTACAAATATTTATTAGGTTCAACAACTTTTCTTTTATAGTAATTAATTATTAGCTTCATATTCCAGCATACAAGTTGAAAACCAACTAAAATTATATCTTAAAAAACATTCATAATTCTTATGAGATTTTACTTAAGGGACATTTAAATAGAAAGACCTCAAAGTGTTACCTCATTTTCAATCATTATCAGCATATTTTTTAATTAATTAAAATATATTAGAAATAATTTTTTCAAATGAAGCAAAACATAAAAATTCTAAAAATAGACTAGTCATTTTAGTTTCAAGAGTAAATTCTTTAGATAGTTATTCATGTTTGACTTAATTACATAATTATTTTTATATTTGAGAAAAATAATCACCCGTATTAAAGAAAAGAATAATATGACATAACATCTTATCAAAAGAGGAGTAAAATCGAAATAGTTGAACGATATAATAATCCTAAAAAAGTAATGTTATTCGATAAATTTCTAACACAAATAACTATCTTAAAAATGTACCGGGTTTTGGTTCTATTTGAGGCTCTAGGGGTTAACATTTCCACAAATTTAGGTAGGTTTTGCCCACAATAGCCATCCCTAGTGAGAAAATTAATGGTTCAAAATTAGAGGTCAACCAATTAATTAATGCATTAGTTGAGGGTTAAAGTTAACAATTTACTTATTTCACGTGACAAGTTATTGCAATTATGACAAAATAGAGGGACACGTTTTCTTTGATCAAAGATTCAAAGAAAGGGCCCACTAACAAGTAGACAAAACAGAGGTGTAGATATCTTATTGTACTACCTGTCGTGCTGAATCACTACACTTATTTTCCAAAAAAAAACCAAATATTAGTATAATATATTATTTTAAAGAAGAAAAAGAAAAAACCCTCTCTCTCCCTCTCCCTCTCCCTCTCCCTCTGTGTGAGCGTGCGAGCGAAGACGGTTCTCTCTCTCTTCTCTGTTTTGGAAGAGAAAATAAAAAAGATACTAAAAAGGAAAAGGGTACGTTCGATCCATTTTTATTTGTTCGTGCAGAGAGAAGCCGCTCTTTTCTACTTCATTTGTTCATCAAGTTTCTCTTTCTATGCGGTGGCCACTTCACTCTCTCTGTTTAGTTCTTGCATATATGTATATGTATGTTTTTCTCTGAAACTAAAATCTCAATGTGTACCAGAGTGAAATAAGAAGAAAAAATGGAGGTGGGTTTTGTTTTTTTATAAAAAAAGGTAAGTGTCATATTTATACTGAAGATTTTTTCCAGCTAGATCTATCTATCTCTGGCATAAACCCTTCAATCGGTTTTGTTCTGTTTTTTTTTTGGCTCATTCATTTGTTTTTTTGCGGTGGTGTTTTAATGTTTTAAATACTTGGGTTTTTGTGTTGCATGTGAGAGTTCAATTCTTTCTGAAAAAAATTCTGTTAATTGATTTTTTTTTATGTGGTTTAAAGGGTTTTGTGCATTTTTTTGATGATAGGTAAAGAGGTGATTTTTGTGGGGCTTTGGGCATGCTTAGGAATGCTGTGGATTGACTGAATTTTGGGGATTTTTCCGTTGTTTTTTAAACCCGGTAATCTCGGGTGGCTTTGAAGGAGATGGGAAGTTCTGGTGAGTCTGTTGTCAAAGCCATTGATGCGTCGGTTGGGGGGCTGGTGTGGGTCCGGAGGCGAAATGGGTCATGGTGGCCTGGTCGGATTTTGGGCTCAGATGAGTTACCTCAGAGTTGCTCTGTTTCACCAAGATTAGGGACCCCCGTTAAGCTACTTGGAAGAGAGGATGCCAGTGTGTAAGTTTCTGTTCTCTTTCGTTGTTGTGGGTTTCCTTCTGTTTGTACTATTATCTCTGAGCTACTTCGCCTTTATTTTTTTTTTATTTTTTTTTAACGGCAGCCCTTTAAGTATGAGATTTAAGTAATTTGTTTGGCACTTTTTTTGGTGGTTTCTGGAGGCGTGAACATATTTATAAATTAGTTCTCCTTCTAATGATTTTCTTTCAAGGGTTAAACCATGGTCCTTTTTCCTCTAGTTTTTGCTTTAATCCAAATTATTGTTCCCATTCCTACACTTGTCAAATATGGATTAAAAGAGATTAGATACTTCTGTGCAGTTAATCAATGTTTTATATGCTTAGAATTTGGATAGGATTTGATAAATTAGCTTAGAAGCAGCAACTAGACAAAATGAAAGTAAAATTTGTTTTGTAGAGTCGAGTGAAGGAAAGGAGTTCACTGAGTGTATGATTCAATCTTTTGGGGCTGCTAAGATTCCCGTACTCACGAGTCATTATAGTTTTCGGCTTATAGTGTCTTGGAACATAAATTTAGATTTAGTGTGTGTCAAATCACTTCTCACCTATAGCAGAACTAAGCAAATGGGACTCATTGCCGTGTTGTGAAACAATAAACTGTGGTAGCTTACTTCTGACAATTGAAACATGAAAAACCGGCTGAATTAACTTGTAGTGTTAAAGTATTAGCTCTTCATCTATTCTTATGGAGGGTGGCATTTAGACTTTTTGTAATACTAGAGTTCTTATCCTCAAATCCCGAGTTCTCTTTATATATATATATATATATATATATATATATATATATATATATACACACACACACACACACACACACACATTTTAGGATAATATGATTTGTCTTGAAGAATGGGTCAGCAATGCAATCTATTCAGTCTGCTTCTATTACTTTCGGTTTTAGCATCTCAATTAAGCTTTTTTATGGTATTTTCTTTGTCGTGAAATGTTCTATACTGCTCGTGACATTTATGCAGTATGTACAGCAGTTTCTGGCTTTGAAAATTTAATGTAGGCAGTGAGATCACATTTTAGGTGTTTATTGGCATTTGTCGAGTAACAATGCTGTTTTTTACTTTTTCTAGTGTTGTAAGCATTTTGTCATATATGTGTGACTTGCAGGATTTTGTTTTGGCAACATGGGAAATCTTCCTTCTATTGATAAAGTTGATTTATCAAGTTAGCTAAGGTTACTATGTTCCTAACTGTGGTTCTTACCCAGTGGCATCAAGGACAGAAGTCATTTGGAGCCCTTTTTAATCTATTCCATTCCGAATCCAGTTTTACATGTTCTTGCAAATTAATGCCAGTTCAAGTGGCTCAAAGTTCTTTTAGGGCACTAAAAGCATCTTAGTACTTTTTCTGTAATTGCACCAGCTTCTCCCAGTTATGGAGACATTACTTCCTTACTAATCTTTTGGCCTGCAAAACAAATAAAAAGGAGAGATCAGTTTCCTTTGCTATCATTTAGCCTGCTAATGCTTCAACATTCGGACTTGTGGTGTTCCGTTTTCACAATCCCATGTCTTCTACTTTGTCTAACCCAGTATTTGTCAACGGACTTGTATTTTTCTTGCTCTTCCCATTTTAAAGAGTACCAACTGTTGAAGTAAACATTTTCTTTTTCCTTTTAGCTTGACTCTTGATGAAGTGTCTAATAGTTGCTGCTGTTTCAGGGACTGGTACAATCTTGAAAAATCTAAGCGGGTGAAAGCCTTCCGTTGTGGGGAATATGATGAATGTATTGAGAAAGCTAAGGCTTCTGCTGCTAACTCCTCAAAAAAGGCTGTCAAATATGCTCGAAGAGAGGATGCCATTATTCATGCTCTAGAGATTGAAAGTGCTCGTCTCGGGAAAGACCATCCGGATTTTTTCTCAAGAATAGAGAAAGAAGGCGGAGAGCATCATACCATGGAAGAATCACATACTTCTTCTAATCCTCTTGAAGATGGTAAAGAGTTAGTTGCGGAACTGAATAGTTCCGAAAATAATTCCAATTCGGCTCAAGAACTGTCTCAATCTGGTGTATCATTTGAGGCGCCAAATCTTACAATTGCATCTGAGGAGCAACCTGTGTGTGGGACACGGAGGAGAACACCAAACGACTCAGAGGATGATGGAACTGAGGGAAGTAAACGCATGAAAGGACTTGATGACCTGGGGACGGGTGTCGTGTCATCTCTGAAAAGGAAGCGATCTCAGGTGGCACATGTTCATGATTTCTTAAAGAAGAAGAGCCGTCGCCGTCCCTTGACAAAGGTTTTGGAGAGTACATCAATGGTGTCTGTTCCTATCACATGTGAACAACTTCCCAGTCCAACTGGCTCTACTCTTGCAGGGGTATCTGAAAGCAAAGTTTTTGCGTTACAATCTAACGAGTCTGGGAAAAGTTTTCCTACAGTACTAAATGACACAGATATTATCTCAGAGAATGGGAAGCCATTGGACGTATTTGGCCACACTAATGATTCTTCCCTTGTTAAGCACGAACAGAAAGAGAATGGAATTTCCAGTATTTTGGGGTTGCCTGAGAATGGTTCTTCTGACAGGTTGTTTGATGTGCCCTTAGTTGCAGCAGAGAAGCAATCTGCAGGTATTTATGTGCATTAACAGAGATTTCTTTGCATTCATGGTTTATAATCTACATAGTAGTAGCAGTGTTATTAAAACTCATTTAAGGTGCGTTTAAGCACTCGTTAAAGCCAGGTTGTGTGTTTGACCTCACTTAGATGGTGCTAAGTATTTAAGGCATGCACCTCATCACCAACGGGTCTATCTTTAAGTGAACAGTACTAAATATAAATATATTTGACAACTGATTACATCAATTGTTAAAAAACATTATGCTTAAATTTTGGTGATTAGGAAATAAGAATGATGAGTTTAGTATAAGAAAACTTTCTTAAGAAACACAAAACTATACATTTCAAATAATTTTTTAACTTGAACATCATGTTTTTAACATCATCTTATTTGCTAGTTATAATTGTTTCTGATCTTTTATCCAAATATTACTGTTTATGTTTGTAGTTATTTTTCGTTGCATTATTACCCCACACACATATTCTTCACTAGTACCTTTCTCCATTTAAGCTCAAAGCCCCACACTTAAATTCCCTTTGGGCTAAAAGCCCCATCAGACGTTGGAACTTCTCTGCGCTTTTTGCTGACTATACTGCACTGTAAGAAGATCCCCGATGATCTGGAGCAATCACAATAAATGTTGTCTTTGTAGTTCTTGTTGCACATGTGCCACTAGTGCAGGCACTGAAAATGGTAACAAAAGCTGGCCTTAGAGGCCTTTTTTGTTGATCTGTTAGTCGAAGATCCACATAGATTTTCCCTTGGAAGTGGATAACCTCTGCATAATATGGTGTAGAAGAGCATACATGCAACATGATTTCCTTTCTCTTCAGTTATGGAGGACCTAAACTAATGTGTTCTATGTCTTATGGAAGCCCTCACATATTGGTCTTAGGCATTAGACACAACTTAGTTTAATTAATTTGAAGTGGTAGTTTTGGTGAATCTTTCCTCTTTAAGTTTGCAATTACTTTTGCATTAAGGAAGTATTAATTGGAGACTAGAGTGGGTCACTCTTTATACTTCAATTTTCTTCTCTACTCGATGTTGGGGTTTGTGGCTGAGTTTGGCAGATTAATTAGTAGAGGCACCAATTATAATCTCATGGTTCCACACGGATGACACTGTCATTTTTATGCACTAACCTTATATGCCAGCCATCTGCATTCTGCCCATCTTGAACTTCTGAGCTTCCTCTCTATAAAAATTTCTTAATTCTGATTGTTTCAATAAAGAACTTATTTTCTGTGGAACTGTTCAAAAAAAAAGTTCTGTGAATTTGTGTAGAACGTTTTCAGTGTGTCAACTTGTCTTTGCACTTCCCTTTCTACATGGGTTGTCTTCAATTTCTTTTCTCATCTATGTTATGAGTTTCGAATAGTTCTTTTGCCAATGATTTCTGAAGCAATTTTATTAAAAAAGCTTCTCTTTTCCTGTTTATCGTTCCTCTTCTGATTTTATATTTCTGAATTTCACATGGTTGCAGTTCTTTTGGCTGATTTATGCTGATATTTTTATTTCTCCAAACAGGCTTGTCTCCTATAGTATCTTGCACATCTCAGAAAGCTCAAGGTGGTGTAGGGGCACAGTCTAGCCAGGGCAGCCAAGTTGAAGCTATGTCGTTTGGGAGTGAGGAGCTTAATGACTCAGGCTCCACTAGTTCTGGTAGTGAAGATTTTCATTGTTTCAGCCAACAGAGGATGGTGAAAGGAACATCAAAATGGCAGTTGAAAGGAAAGAGGAATTCGAGGCACACATGTAAGATAAAAAAGAAAGATTCTGGACAATGCAGAGATTTGAAAGATGAACTAAATGTATATTTGGTTGCTATAGATCATGATTCATTCCCTCTTTCTCCAGGTCGGAAAGTAGACAACTATCCTTTGAAGTCAAGACCAGTTACGGAAATTCAAGTGGATGAGTTGCGAGGTTGGAGCAGGAATGTTTCTCTTAGAGAAGCTCAAATGAAGGGGCCAACTGCAGACCTGCTTACTCCACAGAGGTTGCTACCGTATCGTCAGTCTCGATTTACAGTTAACCCCAAATATGAGTCATCAGATTTCTCTCTTAGGCACCACATTGCTGATTCCTCACTGTATGATGTTAATCTTGAGGTCAAAGCGAGCTATCGTCCACAGCATGTTCCATATATCTCCCTAATGAGCAAATTGAATGGTCAGCCTATCATAGGTCACCCCCTCACAGTTGAAGTTTTGGATGATGGCTTTTGTGATAATCTGCTAGTCAGTGGATCTGAGTACTATAGTAGCAGCTATGACTTAGATGAGGATCATGGTGAGAACAGCTCAGTTTTGCATAGTGCAAATATTGTTTGTGAATCCAAGCCGAGTTCTGCGGGTAGGATTTCGACTAAGCATCGTATGGTGAAACCTCGTAGTTCACCAACAAAGTCGCCCAAGACACGGAAAAATGGCCTTCTTTCAAAGAAGATTAGAAAATTGTCTTCTTTAACCGGTTCTCACCAGCAAAATAGAGAGAAGAAACCTGTAGTAGAGAAGCTTAAAGGACCTGCGGTAGCTTGTGTCCCCTTGAAAATAGTGTTCAGTAGGATAAGTGAAGCATTAAATAACTCAATACGACCTGCCCACCGTTCTCTTGTACCAAGCATTGGTTGAATAATGTTCCATTGATCAGAATGATCAGAGTTAGTGAACTATGAGAGAATTTGTCTAGGAATTCTGATTTGTAGCAGCCCAGTCTGGATTCCGGAGTCATTTCTGTACAATAACAGGGGTGTGATCACTGGCGCTGAGGAACTTTGCTGATCGGCTGCTTTGTTGGTGTATATATAATGTAACATTAGCTGAGGTGTAAAGATGGTATTCTGATATTAGGATTGGTTCAATTCTTCAACTTTAATTTTAGAGGGTTGATAACTTGAAGTTTTCAATATTTATGGTACGGGTTGCACCGACTAGTCGGTGCATTTTACAATTTTCCCCTTCCCCTTTTCTGTATTTTGAGTTGTTGACAACTGAAAAGCTTGATTTGAAAATGAAAAGCGCGGAGCTTTCATAGAGTATGAGATCCTAGCTGATGAATTTTCACATTCTCATCTCAAGGAGGCAATGAAGCTTCTTATGTGTGAAGATGGTCTTGTTTTGTCAGTCTGAATCTGCGTTTAGAAGGAATACCTTTGGTGTATGTTACAGCAAAATAGATTTCAGGTTTGGACAAACTGAAACTTGTCAAAGATTATGAGTCAGTAGATTTACTTGTGTCACTATTTGTATGGAATAATGTTAGTAAATGTCTAGCTGCATGATTGTTGATTGTTACAAATAGGAAATGAGTACTGATAATTGAGAACCAGGTTGATGACTAATTAGCTGAAGGTTCCTGAAAAAAAAGAAGAAAATGTGTCATGGTTGGAATGTATTGTATTGGCACTCTTGGTAAAAAAAAAGAAAAAGTTGGAGCAAAGGCTTTGGGCGTTTAAAGTTTCATTACATGTAGTATAATAAATTATTTATTCAAAGTCTAGTGATTAAAGCTACTCGATAGTGGTGTTGATAATAAAAGGTACATGCATCTCGTGAATTTAGTTAAAACAGATCATAAGCTTATTCGAGCATCTCATTACAAAACATTTCTTACTCATAAAGTTTATCATTAAAGTACTTTTGCATACTTGTAACAAAATCATTGAGTATAAATCTGCGAATTAAGCCCAAACAAACAAAAAAGGGTTTCATCTAATGATTGTTAATTCAAAGAAAGCGTTCATTTTTAAGGCATAAAATGCTAGGTAAAAAATGAATAATTTTTTCTCATGAAGGAAGAAAAAAGACGGAACATATTCTCACTTCACCGTAACGTAATTGAATGAAATCAATTTAATATTTTAAACTCTAGTATTTAACAACTATACAAAGACATTACTATAAAAAAAAAATTCCATGTTAACAGTTATAAAATATTTGATCAAAGTTTGCAATACCTTGAATGTCGAAAAAAATAATAATGTTGAGGCTAAACTATTTTCGTTCTTAAGCGTTACATGTGAGACGAAAGTGAACAAAAAGATGGGTAATTCGGTAAATTAATAGGCCCAATTCGCCACATTCCTTGCCTAGGGTTTTAGAATACCCATATAAATAAGAAAATGTAGCAAACTTTTGCAATCTTACTCTCTCAGCATCCTCCTCTTCCCGCCGTCGGAGCAAACCCTAGGAATCATTTGCAATGACAACAGTTCCAGGGCAACTAGTATGGGAGATCGTGAAGAAGAACAACTCCTTTTTGGTGAAGGAGTTCGGTAATGGTACCGCTGGCGTCGTCTTCAGCAAAGAGCCTAACAATCTCTACAACCTTCACTCCTACAAGCACTCTGGTTAGTCTCTATGCCATTGACATTTCTCTTTTGCTCTTAGAATCCTTAGATCGAGATTTTGATCCATTGACATTATCAGTTGGTATTGTTATTTGCTTATCGTGATTAGGTTTATTTGGTTTAATTTTGTGGAGTACATGCAATTATTATTTTGCTTTACGTGATTAGACTTTCACTATTGGATTGTGAAGTTTAACATGCGATTTTCATGTGAGATATTAATGTTGAGATTTTTTGAAGTGTATACATACGGTTTTTCTATTGAACTCGAGTTCAGTTATGTTAGGTGAGCTTATGTATTGAAGTGTAGAAGGTTTGCCTAGCCTAGATTACTGAGTTGGTTTGTTGTTTGAGAAACTTTAATTTGGCATGGATTTGATAACGGTTAAGTTATTTTGTTTTATGCTTTTATGATTCTTTAGGCCTAGCAAACAAGAAAACTGTGACTATCCAGCCTGAGGGCAAAGACAAATCTGTGTTGCTTGCTACATCGAAAACCAAGAAGCAAAACAAGCCTTCAAGGTTGCTGAACAAGTCTGTGATGAAGAAGGAATTCCGCAGAATGGCCAAGGCTGTAACAAACCAGGTTAGAATTTTGATTCACTTCTGTTCACTAATTTACTGGAGTATTTCCTGCAATTGTTTTCTTTAACTAAATTATGCTTACTTTGCATCTTGGCAATGTTTGAAATCAAATTTGAAGTGGGTAGCTTATCTGGTAAGGTGCCTACTTAAAAATTTTAAACAAATATTTGTTTGGATGCCCCTTGATTAAGTCATCAAGGTTGACCCTAAAATCTTATCCATCATCCCTTAGCTTAATGAACAAGCTATTCTTTAATTAGGGAATTGAAAACCAATTTCCTATTTAAAGAACAGTTTGTTCATAGGGAATTTGTTTCAATTCCCTATTTAAAGAAAGTTTGTTCATTAGGTTAAAGGGTGGTGGATAGATTTTAGGGGTAATTTTTCAGATTTTTAGTGTTTAGAAAATGTTTTAGTGTTTATAATTTTCCGGTGACAAGAATTATTTTGGTTAAAGTAGTAGTTGGTTAGCTAAGAAAATTAGTTCTTTTTTATAGTGCTAAAATTGTTATTTTGGTTAATTGAAGTGATTGTTGTCCAAACCTACTTTAATTATCCATATGTGGAATAATGATTTGCCATTCTTCTCACCATATGACTTTCTTTTTTTTCTTTGGAGATGCTTGAAAATGTGTCTATGCTTTTCTTAATATTAGATTGCTGATTGTCTTGTCTAATATGCTAGTTGGTATTAAGCAAACTGCCTTTTTCTAAATTGCAACTTCTGTTGTCTCAACTTTGTATTGTCACATTATTGTAAGAATGTACTTAATGACTTCTCTGTACAGGTTGGGGACAACTACTACAGGCCAGATCTGAAGAAGGCAGCCCTTGCAAGGTTGAGTGCTGTGAACAGGAGTCTCAAGGTCACCAAGTCAGGTGCCAAGAAGAGGAACAGACAGGCTTAAGAGTTCATGCTAGGAAATGCTATAGTGTATGACTTGTAATGCATGGGTTTTCTCCAGTACCAAAGTTTTGTGTTTGACTTTATCTTTGTTTCTTTCTGAATTAGCTATTGGCAAGGGCAATATCTCTAGTTTTGAGTTTAAAAATGACATCTTTTATCAGAGTATTAAAAGATTATCTACATTAATTTGTGGTCTTAGATTGGATCTTTATCTGCTTATTCCATTTTTAATTTTATACATGTGCTTAAAATTGCAGAAGTTGCAGGCGTTTTACTTATACGATTTAGTAGAAGTTGAGAAATTTCCAGTTGATTTTCGTTGTTGAGTGACTTCTGATGCCCTTGATATAGTGAGTTGTGGCTTCTATGGCAAAGTAGACTGTGAGGATCTTGAATTGGGAGGGGCTTGACATTGTTTAAACTAATTTGGCCTAGCTTTAAATTTGAATTTACTTTTTCGCGAATGAAGTATTTTTGGATATTAATAACATTCATCCGGCCAAAATGTTTGAGATTTGATGGTTGTTTCTCTATATTGGTTTTCCTTGCTGCTGAGTGTGTGGTATTTCTTCTATTTCAATTTATTTAAATTTGACTTACTTTTTTTTTAATTAGATAAATTTTTATATTAAATAATAGTTTATTTTTAAAATGTCTATTTTAATCTTAATGAATTATATTTTTATCATTCAATTTTAGACCACAGAAGTTTTTCTTTATTTTTTTAAATTCCAAAGTCAAAAACCTTTAACATAAAAGGGGACTGAGGAGTATTCAAATAGAAATGTACTGGTGATATTAATATTTTTTTTAGCTTACAGATCAGGAAATTAGAATTTACTTAATCTTAAGCACACATTCTCTAGCATTTTAGTTGGCTGAAGCTAAAAATTACTCTTCCTGAACAACTCAGAGTTGGTTGTCCTCTGGTTTTATGTCTTTTTTCCTGGCATGATTGGTAGGTTATCGGAAGAAAGTTGAAAGTTTCCTACCAAACGTGCAGAGAACTTGGTATTAGTTAATAGAGTTCAATTAGTTCCGTCAATTCAAGGTTGGTTATAACTATTCCTCGTAGAAAGAAGAGAAAAAAAAAATACAAGAAGCTTAGTAATTTATGGCTTTCCACTTGAGAATAATGAACACTAATTTAACACGCTTTAACGGAACTGGATAATTGACTAATAGCACAAACCCCCTGCAGAATATTTTGAAAAGTCTATTGTAGACAACTGTTCCTTGCTACATACGCTTGGAAACCTCTGGTTTCATTTCTCTTTTGTATATATAAAACAGACTAACCCTCAATTGAAAAACAAACATCTTCATTCTGGGGGATCAGTTGATGGAAAAGGATTCCATTCCCATAGAAGTAGCTGCTTCATGCAGCAAAGGGAAGCAGATTATGAAGAGCAATGAAGCTGCAGCGAAGCGTGGACGGTTCAACAGCTGCTTCTCCTTCATGGAAATCTCAATTGATCCTGGAATGAAGTCGTTGAAACATCTGGATTCTATGAAGTTCAAGGAAGAAATCAAGAAATGGGCTAAAAGCGTGGTCTCTTATGCCCGTCAAGTCAGTGACCGTTTTGGGAGCTCTCGTCGTTGATTCAACAGTGAGATATCAACATATCTTTAAGCAAATCGGCAGAGAACTGTTTTAGAAAATAAAAGTGCATGCACATCAATGGAAAAAGAAAACAGCTGTGTCATACATCCTGCAGATAAACAAAGAACGGACTGCTACATACAATCATGAACTCAATTCTGATTTGAGTTTGATAGTTGTGATTATTTATTTCACTGTACATAATTTGCTCAATACAAACATGGATTCAATTCTGTAGCATCTTTTCGAATTTTTCTTTTTTTCTATTTCTGTTTATATTCTCCAGGCATGGGTTGGAGAGGTTGTATTTATTTCTTCTGTTTGTTGTCTTTTCTTATTTTTGACTAATTTTGTCTCCGCATCCACAAAGTATGGTAAAGTCTGAGTACACTCTACCCTCCACCCTCCCCAGCTTACCTATGGTATTTTATTGGGCATGTTGTTTTAGTATCAGTGAGCATGAATTACCCATGGAGGTGATTACGAACATACATTATTAACGATACTAGGAAATGGTACCTAATCTAGCTGCTGAATCAAATACAAAACTTATTTACTTTCAAGGAAGAAAACTGCACTTTACACTGGCTTGCCAAAAAAGCACACTGGCACCTAAGGGTCCACTAAGATGAAACTCACTCGTTGCACAGTTTTACACACAGCTCAAAATCTTCGTATATGCTCCGACATCTACCTTCAAATTTTGCTTTGAGGAATGAAGGTGAGACTGTAGTGTGGATAGGAGGAACTTGTCACTCTTTAAGTCCTTCAACATATCACTATTCATCTTTTTTTAATTCATGCATCTTTTCACCAGAAATGCTCCTTAAAAGCTGTCTGGAACACATATCATGTACATGAGTTGCATTCTTCATCCTATTAGCTTTTATCCACGCCGGCTCCTATTCAAGATGTGGGAAATGAGCAACGCTCGTTAGTTACAATGGTACATGTATTCTCTGATATTGATATAGCTACTAGGAGTCATACCTCTGGAACAATGCGTGAGAACAAAAATTTTAAGAGCAGAAGTACATGTTCCATGATGAGAATTGCAGCAATTCCAGGCGATATTTTCCATTTCCCCTCATGATCATATAGGCATACGAGGAGAATGCAGTTCGTACATATTGACATGACAATCAGAAACTGAATTCCAAGAGATTAAGACATTGCAAGAACAAGCTGTTAGCAAGCAAGAGTTTGTCTAGTTGGGTTCAGCTAAAGAAAAGGGCAGCACATACCTGAAATATGTTTAGCCAAGCTCCAATTGTTGCATCAGGACGTGGAATGGGCCTTCTTAACATGGCAAGCAATTTAAGTGCATCTGTTCTTATCTCTGTTATGTTGTTCTGCAAAGCAAAATTGAATTTGGCTCCGTATGACTCTCATTAAAAACAAAAGAAATAGTAAACGATATTAAAAGAGGGAGGGGCCATGTGTATTATGTACCAAAGTAGCGAAGGCAAAACCAAGAGGAAATGCACAAGCAAACATCATGATCATGCCAAATTGCAACGCCAATTCCAAAAAATCTGCAATTATTAGGAGTTCTAATTAGCTACAGGTATGTTATTAAAGGTGTTCAATAAGATTAAAATTCATGTAGGATCTTTAAAAAGAATAGGAAGCATGGATTACCATCGAAAAGTCCATCTTCAAGCTCCTCTCCAATACTAGCAGAATAATCAGGTTTAAGGTACTCTTTTTCTACTCTAGACATGTGTTGGGTCTTTTCCGAGGGTGTTCCTTTCTCACGTTTTCTCTTGTTTCTTCACATTAAGATATATATATCAGATGGACCATAAAGTAAAAAAACAAATAATAAACCAGAGTAAATTAGCTTTTCAATTAAATCCTGTCCAGACCAGCCGAAATGAAGGAAATGCCTTACCCCACAGCTCTATATTTCTTTAAGCTGTATTTTAAGTATGGTAGAGAGTTCTCCAACATATTCTCCAGCACCTGTGAACAGTAACATATATTAATAAAGATTCAGATGGCATATGTGAAAGAAATCAGAAACAATCCCATCTACCTCTGATATAATTAGACGTTGAATGAGAACTTGGCGAAGTGTCATAATGTTGCGGTGCAATAAAGCATGATAGAAGATTCCAATGTAGGATTGCATGAAGTAAAGGCCAAAGACCTGCACAAGACGACAAATTCTCATTAGGGGTTAAAAGTCTGGACAAATGAGAAAGAAACAGAACTTCTCATAACCACCTTGTAAACCCAACTGTCAGCTCTCCGTTCTATGTTTTTGTTGTTCTCATATTTTACGAGCTTCACTGATATCTTTCCACCAATTTTGTTGAAGTACTGAATAATAAAGAGGTATACAGCTGTCAGACAAAACCTGTAAGAAGCAGAAAGCATTTTATATTTATATGTGGCAGACTGAAGTGAATTTAAGAGCAGAAAAGGCTATGTTAATATTAACTGTGAAGTCCGCAAGGATTTTGATATGGATAGGCAAGAAAATTGGAATTATTTGGAAGACAACTACTTGCTTGGGGTTAAGACCAACATTTTGAGAATGCGATCTGCATACTAGGATATCACCCCGGAAGGTGAACATAATAGAAAGTTGAAAAAATATTGGCAGGTTATTTTATGAAATAAAACTGCATGTTGGCATGACATAGGAATTTCAATGGCAAAGAAAAAGTACTACTTAGACATTCCAAAGCTGGTAGATTTCTTGGCTCTAATAGAACATGAAGTAAAGTAGGACATCTAATAAATGAAATAAAGGAGTAACAATCAAAATAAATTTTAGCAATATTGGTATCTCTCCAATAGTATCAAAAACTAGGTAATACATCAATAAACATGATGTGTAATACGCCGCTGAACTGGGATACTTAAAAGTAATGCATCCTGGATTATTTACATTAAGATGAATGCCAACCAGAGGATCTTGACGTGGAATCTTACCCATCAACGTGAAGATATTTCAGACACTGGGATGATATTAGGACTTCAGACATAATATAGTATGTTTTTCCTTTCTTATTTATAAGCAAAAAATGATACAATTTGGTAAATATAGATATAACATAGTTATGGACAAAGTCCTTTGATGCCATAGGTAGAAGAATATAAAGTTGCTTACTTTGATACGTCAGACCTCAAAACCTCATAGACATGAGCAAAAGCCAATTCAAAAGGCAACTGGAGACATATAATGCTCAGTATAATCATGGCATCATTTCTGAATCTCATGAAATGACCAAGCCATTCCTCTCTTTGGAATGCTTCTTTTCCTCTTGGTTTATCAGTTTTGTCAGCTCCCTGTTTCTTCATGAGCTCCACAGGGGACTGAAACTGATACCATTCACCTTCCAAGTATTTAGATTCATTGTCTACAGCTGGATAATTCATCTGCCACCTGCACTCCAGGCAGTGAAATACAAATGAAAAGACGTCAATCCAAATAACTTCAATATATGATAGAAAAGATGTGAAACAACCGGAATAATCATGTTGAATGTGTCACCTGACAAGAAGCGCTGAGTTTTTACGTTTCCAGAATTGGAAAAATAACACAGCCCAAGAAATTATGCTTATGAAGAAAGCAGAAAGGACAAACAACTGCAATGACCTGGAGAATATATAAGAGCTTGTTCAAAATCAGAACTAAAACAAACTTTGACAGTAAAAATGAACAGAAAGTGCTATTGACCTACCCAAAATCCACTAACTGCACTGTAACTCCAAATGCAGCTGGGAAGAGCATCCATCTTGTGTACATCCCAAGAAATGCAAAATAGGAAGCTATCTGTTGTTGACATTACGTATTGGGTGTTAAGCAAGTAGAAAATGTGAGAGGTAGAGAACATTGACACAAATAGCAGTGGATCATAACATGGTTAGAGAATGGCAAAAGACTCGTCCAAAAACTTCACCTTCGTTCCATAATAGTTACAAATATCATCTATAGGTTGCACAGTGAAGTCCCACCAGTTCAATGCCCAACTTCTTAGAAGCTGCTTCCTCTTTGTTTCATCTGCAAAGTAATTTTAATCTTCTTTGGATGTTTCTAGACCACTGTTAACTTGAACATATCAGAGAAAACATACCATGCACAGGAAACACTTCTTTAACAATGCCCATAGACTCTAATGTCCGCAAAAGAGGCTTTCCTGGTTCCCAGTGCACCTCATTTCCATCAGACTTTAATATAACTGTTGAGGTGCTTGTGTTCACCTGCAATTTTGGACTCAGTAAACATGAACTTGAAATATGGGGAGGAATACATTGAGAGATATTACATAACAAAAGAATTTTTATATACCAGCAATTTAGATACAGACGATTATTTTTTGGAATAAATTAAGACATGTCAGATTTATTTGTGATGAAGGAAAAGGAAATAATAGTTGCAAACATGGGACAATTAAGGAGCACCGGAACAGACTGGCTTCAGACTTGCCTAATCTGATATAGACAATCAAATGAAGGTGGGAATAAACTTATGCATCCATTAGGACAAGTAACCACAAGATCTAGAGTAGGCTAGGGTTCCAGTTAACTCACAATCCCATATATTATGTGACGGTAGCAACAATAGCGCTCAAACCAACTAAACAAGGAGCCATCTGGCTGCCTTTCATATGCTTCAACCTCATCCCAGTGAAACTGCAAATCCACTCCTGAAACCAAAATTGTGTGCTCAGAAATAAGCAAAAGCCTGCAATTTTTTGGATAGGTGCATCAGCCAGTAATTACTCAGATCATACATAAATGAGCAACTAGAGATAAATCTACTGAGGAAACAATTTAATGATTATCACCGATATGAGTCCGTTTCTTCAACTGCAACTCTGCTGCAGCCTGGCCAAGAGTTTTTAATGGCGCTCCCAACTGGAAAGAAGAGCTTAAGATCATGTAATTTCATATGCTGAATTCAGAATAAACCAGCAAGAAGGAGATGTCTTTTGAGTGACCAGACCTATTTTGTTACATGAACCAAGTGTGTGTACATATATATCATGCCCATAACGGTATTCACTAATTAAAGAAAATTATAATCATAGAAAAAGGGACAGCCCACATAGATGTGTACACATACATAGACATTGGTAAATTATTTTTTTCTGTGTGGCTCCCTCTTTTTTTGGTTAACCGTGGTGCGCGGGCCAACTTGCACTCACTTCAACTAATTCTACGGGATATTTGTTAGTAACTATGTCCAGCAAGGCTAGGTAATATTAGAAGAAATCACCTAGTGTTGTTTGCCTGTCTCCGCTGGAATTTGAACGCTCATGATTCTTAACCCATTTCGTTGACCAATAGGCCACATCCTTGGGACCATATGTGACTCTTCAAGCATTGCCTATCTTGCTACAGGTAAAAGAACCTAACGTGTTATATGCTATCGTTCAAACTTTTTAAAGTAAGAATACACTAGCTCGTGACAATTGAGAATGTTTGTTCTCCGTTTCAAAGTCCAAAATTCAGTTCTAAACTTTTGTGGTTCTTTATATCCCCACAACGAAAGACATTATGCCTACCACCTTAATCTATGTGAGCCAAGCTTAATACTATGGTCGATGCTGTTCTTACAAGCTTCCTTATCATTTCTGTTGCCACTTAGAAGACGAGTACACTGCAAAATTACTACCAAAACTGGAGCATATCAGCAGGGAAGCTGCAATCTATTTCAGTTCTCACCCATGAATCCTCCATTCATTCAGGGATATCCAATATACTAATTGTTTATTGTTACACACAAAACTAACATCATACCCAGTAATAATCCCACGAGTGGGTCTGGGGAGGATAGGAGGTACAAAAACCTTACCTCTGCCTTTGTGGGGGTAGAGAGGCTGTGTCCAATACATCGTCAGCTCAAAAGAAAAGAAAAACAAAGCATGTTTGCTAGTAAGAAAGTGACTTCGTAAAGGGAAAAGGGAAATGCAGGAAGATTCATTTGGGTTTACACGTTGGTTAGCTAGAAATATGAAAACTAAAACAAAATGTAAGCTAAACAATGCTGATTTCTCTAGCAGTACTATTCAAACAAAAACAAAAATCAAATAGTAATTTACTAATGAAGAACGATCTCCTGTAAAGCTAAGCGCAACCTAACGTTAACCAGAGCATACGACAACTGAATTTAGAAGAAGAAAGTTGAAACGCACCCTGAGGAATTCATTCTGAAGGCCAACAACTCTATCAACAATCAATCCCGCTTTTCGAAATTCATCAACGAGAATCTCAATACAATCATCAGTCTCATCTCCATCCTTATTATTTCCTGAACTCTTCGGAACCACCACGCCTATTTCAAAGGCGACAGTTTCCAAATCCTCCGCACCAATATTCTCATTCATTTCCCCCAAAAACTCCAAAAGGGAAAACGTGAATCCCCGCTGAAGCTAAAGGTACATGCAATTAATGGAAGTTATCGAATTAGGGCGTGAAAATTATGATGAAGAAAGCTAGATAGCGTTTTGTAGCAGAGAGAAAATGGCGGAGAAATACAGGAAGAGCAGAAGCAGGGGGCGAAAGGTGACACATAAGCTGAAAGGGTGAAGAGTAGTGGCAGAACACGTGGAGTGGGCGTTTCGTTGTTTTGTGTAACCGTTTTTAGGTGCCTTTCAGCATGAAACAGGTCAATTTTCAGGCACAATAATCAATGCTCCATCGATCACGGTGACCCTTTTTTCGTCTTTTTGAGCAAATTTCACCCGTTTCATTTAACCCATCTTGACTCAATTAATTACGTCTACGTGTAAATTAAATTATTTTAGTTATTTTTAAGTAGTTTGGATAAAATTAAAAAATACTTATAAGTATTTATTTTAAAATTAAAATAATAAAAATACGTTAAAAAGTCATAAGTTAGAAGTATCAACTTATAAATTTTGGCTTATAAGTGTTCGTTTGGATTTGACTTATCTTAAGTATTTTAAAGCCAAATTAACTTTTAAGCAGTTTTGAAATGTTTAGATAAAGTTAAAAAATTCTTATAAAACTTATTTTAAAAAATCAAAATAACAAAATAAATATGACTTTTGATTTATAAATCATTAGCCAAAAGTCAATCATATAGACCCTAAGTCATAAGTCAAAAGTCAATCCAAACAGACCCTAAATTAAATTTTGGAGCTAAGTAGAGTATATTAATCCCTTCTTTTTGAAGTAGATTAATACTAACTGTAAAACTCACTTATCTAACAAAGTCATTTGATTATAGAGCTAAGTAGAGTAGATTAATCCCTTCTTTTTGAAGTAGATTAATACAAACAGTAAAACTCACTTGTTTAACAAAGTCATTTGATTATAGATTAGAAAGTGAATTTTTCATATACTTTTTCTAATTTATCCTTGCTAGTGAACTAATATTATATTTAATAGAGTTGAATGAGATTTATCCAAGATAATATATATATATATATATATATATATATATATATATATATATATATATATATATATATAACTAAGATTATTCACGTCTTTTTAATTTAATAATATGCAAAAAAAAATAAAAAAAAATTACCGAACATACTGTAAACTTATTGAGTTAATTGTACTACTCTATTTGATAAATCCAAGTAGTTTTTCTGACATAAAAAATTATTAAACCAAATAATTCATATAAAAAAAGTGTGGATTGTTGGACATGCAACTTTATTATGTTTTTTATACATAAATTGGAGCTATTAATTTGGGTATGCAGGATTCTCAACAAAATTTTATTTGCCGCTTAAATTTAAGATTTTTGATTAAGATTTCAACCGTTCCAATTGCAACTAAAGTGATTATCATTTTTGTTTGAAAGAAATGATGTAATTACAATTCTTCTGTTTTTAGATGGTAACAAAATTGGTGAAGTTGGCAGGATATGTATGATAGCAACTGGTGACCTCCATGCTTTCTCTCTTATCTCCATAACAAGTTGCTACTGGGAATAATGATGGCAGAGAAATTATTACCGCCGAGTATTTCTGCCGTTTGGCAGAAAGAATATATAGTATGTCTTTTGGACTTGGATTTAGAGTGTGTCAATAAAAGCTGTTGCTGCGTCTAAAATTTCTTTATTTTAGTAGTATTGATTTCATTTGCAGAATATTTTTCGTATTTAATGCAAATGGAGTTGATGCCTGTATACTAGAAACTATTTTTGATCAAACTCCTAATCTAATCATACTTTATAGCTTTTAAAATTGTTGAGAAGACATTACGAATGATAAGCGTGTTTGTATACACAAATCACATTCAGAATTGGATCAGTGACTATTTGTAGTTGTAATTATCAACCATTGTCATTGTCCATAAGTCACTAGTCATATAACGTCATTATAATTATTCATTACTAATTATTATTATCCGTCAACACCATAATTATTATCGACTATCATATAATTTATATTTTTAGTCATATTATTAAATTATTTACTACTTTGTTGAATTTCATATTTATTAGTTTTCAATTGGCATAAATTGTATACATCCAAAGTGTTCAAAGAAATACATGACCTCAGTTATTTTGTATTCAATCTTAATATAACTTCTTAAGCATCATTTAGTACTTTACCTCTTATATATATTTTTTCCGTCAATCCTATCTCTTAAAAGCTAAAGTTATAAAGCCACAAAAATTTATTCACTTTTTATAATTATTTATTTTCATTTGAAGAATAGAGAGCAAGTCAATAAATCCAGAGAAGCACTAAGGATATATACATGAAAAATATGTGGCAATTTATTGTGTCATTGGCAAAGATGTTTCCACTAAACAATAAAAATGTGACAATTAGTTGAAAATCTAGATTAATTTATGGGAAACTTTCACATATAATCACTTTAAAATAATCAATTACTCTCCATAGCTATAGTTTGATAATTACAATTTGTAACTACATGTTATATGGAGGAGAGAGGTCAACGAGATTGGGAGAGAAAGGAGAGAGGCGAGAGAGAAGGGGGAAAAGAGTGGGAGAAAGGTGAATTGTATATGTATATTGGTTAGATAATTATATATATGGCAAGAGAGATTGGGAGAGGGAGGAGAGAGGTGAGAGAGACTGGGAGAGAGAGGAGAGAGGCGAGTGAGATCAAGAGAGGGAGGAGAGAGGCGAGCGAGAGAGGGCAGAGAGTGGGAGAGAGTGGGAGAGAGGTGAATTGTATATGTATATAATTGTATATTATACATATACATTTGTATAAATGGCAAGCGAGATTGGGAGAGGGAGGAGAGAGGAGAGCGAGATTGAGAGAGGGAGGAGAGAGGCGAGCAAGAGAGGGCAGAGAGTGGGAGAGAGATGAATTATATATGTATATAGGCTAAAAAATTATATATTATACACATTTATTTGTATATCTTGGCGAATTATACATATACAAACATCACTAATTATACAAACTCGAAGTCTGCCCACATAATTAATGTATAATATTAGTCGCGAGTGGTATTTATAACAAACTATAGCTATGATGAGTAATTAAATAATATAAATTTGCTTATCCACGCAATTTTCCGTTAATTTATCCATATGATCTTGTCACGACTTAAAAGTCGTCAGCTTTGTAAGGTGCATTCATAAAAAAAAAGTACCATAAATATTAGAGGTTAGCCAATACATCTCCTAATAATCGTTCGATAATCGCTAATCGCTAATCCGTTACCAATTCAACCGTATAGGTTGGCTAGAAATTAATGTATTTAAAAGTAAAATAAATTATATAAATTATTTTTTAAAAAAAATACCAACATGAGAAAAAAAAAGTGAAGACTTGCACAACGGTCGACTCATCGCTTGGGCCCACCACTGCGTGTTTCGGTGATCCAACGATTGTTATTAAATTAAAAGACACTACAATTCTTTCTGACCGTAGATTGGTCATTACTCGGAAAGCGAGTATAGCATATACAAATTCGGTATGCAAGTAGTTTCCAGGAAAATATCTGTCTTCAAACCCTAATTAAATACCAAGAGGAGAAGAAAGTGTGATCATTCGAGGGTGAAAAATCACCAAATTGCATCGATAATTCACAAATTCGAAAGAGTTTATTGCCAGATCTAGATCCATGGGGAACACAGAGAAATTGATGAACCAGATCATGGAGCTCAAATTCACATCGAAGAGTCTTCAACGCCAAGCCCGGAAATGTGAGAAAGACGAAAAATCTGAGAAGCTTAAGGTGAAAAAAGCGATCGAGAAAGGGAATATGGACGGCGCTAGGATTTACGCCGAGAATGCAATCCGCAAGCGCAGCGAGCAGATGAATTATCTCCGTTTGTCCTCGCGTCTCGACGCCGTTGTGGCTCGACTCGATACTCAGGCAAAAATGAGCACAATCAGCAAGTCTATGGGTAATATCGTCAAATCACTAGAGTCCTCTCTCAATACCGGTAATCTCCAGAAGATGTCCGAGACGATGGACCAGTTCGAGCGCCAGTTTGTTAATATGGAAGTTCAAGCTGAGTTTATGGAGAGTTCTATGGCTGGAAGTACCTCGCTGTCGACTCCGGAAGACCAGGTTAACAGTCTCATGCACCAGGTGGCCGATGACTACGGCCTTGAGGTCTCTGTGGGGCTTCCACAAGCAGCCGGCCATGCTATTCCTACTAAGGACAGTGAGAAAGTCGACGAGGACGATCTAACCAGGCGCCTTGCCGAGCTGAAGGCTCGTGGATGATTGAGAAACTAAAGATTTTCCTGTTAATAATGAGGCTGCGCAATTGGTATATTGTGACATAGTATGTGGAGTTCTCTCTATTTCATTCTGAAAACTGAACATCTTTAATGTACATTTTAACTCTCTTGAGTCTTGTGTTGGTGGAGTTCTTTTGCTGTTCTTAATGGTTTACATAGTTTTTGCTTTTATACTTTTATGTGCTTGTTGGTGATGTATCCATTGTCTGGTCGTGTTGTTCTTTGACTTGATGTATCCATTATCTGTTCATAACCTTTGATCGGATTGCACTGTTGTTACCTGTGAAGACAAAGCTGTCCAGTTGGTGTATCTGTATGGATCGGAGGATCGAAATTAGAATAGATTCATGCTCAGTTAAAATAAACTAAATGTGGGGACTCTTCTTATTGGGGGGGGGGGGGGGATAGGTCTATAGGGGAATAGAAATGGTTGCTTTGTTCTATACAAGCTTTATATTTGTTGTGTCAAGCTAATTTTCAAACATTTTAAACTTGTTATAGCATTTCTTCGTGCATGAACAATTGGGGAAGTCTGGTACCCAAATCTCCTGTTCATGGACTTTAACTTTATGACATCCTTAGTCTTTGTGATGATTTTTTGAATAGAAAAAACATTGAGTACTGTGGAACTGGATGTCATATCTGATACTGAATGGATTGACTTCACTTTTTTTTTCAGCCAGAGAAAGCATCATTACTGGTAAGAAGCTGCAGAAGTGTTTAATGCTTAGCTTTGTTTCATTGTTTAAGTTTAGTTTTCATAACTAGGAAAAAATCTATGTATACTGCATAACTCACATTCATAACTTTTGCAATTTGATATTGTAGCGGTTTTTAAATGTTGATGATCTGATTGGGGGTGGGGGGTGTTGGATATTGTATTCACAAGTTTGTACTCAGCCAAAATTTCTGGTTAAGTTCAACTACACAGCAATTCGATATGCTCTCATAGTTCTTGTTAGCTGACTGTATCATATTTTTCTTACTATAACAAATTAGATAGTTGTATGTTGCAGTGTAATAATCATCCACCTTACTAGTGTAAGTCCGTGAGAGAGTGTAGTGGATAACATATTGCGCACACACATTTTTCCACAAGTCCTCCATAAGTGCAAAAATATTTGGGTTAACAGAGCTGATTTTGCATGGCCGTTCTTACTATTTCGATTGAAATTAGCAGATAGATTTTTGTTAATTTTACCAGTTAGATTATGCGTGCGCGCGAGAGAGAGAGGAGAAGATCATCTGTATTCTGTAATCTGTTCCCCATGTGTGACTAGTGTTATCTAGGAAAATAGCCTTTGAGTGATAATATAATTGCTGTTGGAGGAGGTGCTGTCTTGGTGGAGAAAGCATCTTCCGAGCTACTGGTTTTCCATGTTCAGTGAGCTTCAGTAATAATACTGGATATGTTTTTAAGTGTCGAGGCAGAAAATTACTTAATTCTGCGTAAACTTCACCAGGTATGAACCGGGAAGTGAAACAGTGAAACTTTTGGTGCAGTAAGCCGCTCCAGTGTAGGGTGAGCAAAGTTTAGTAATGGCTTAGATGTCCTACTTTTCAGTGTGCATTTTATGTGCTTTTGTGATAAAAGAGATGATATTTATGTGCTTGTGTGTTTTGAGTAATAGAGGCTCTTGATGTGAAACTCTAGAAATCTTTATATAATTTGGATTCTAGAGCCATATGAACTACGTACTTGATCAGGACAAAAGGCAAACAAAAGGAAGACTAAGTATATGTATAGGGTGGACTGTGAAGTCTTAGCCTTCTTTGGGTTGTTTTATCCTTGAATCACAAAGTTGGAATGACTTAATGTTGAGCAACAAAAATCGAAAACGACCTTATGCTAAGCTAATTTGTTGATCGTTTTTACAAGCTTGAGTTTGTCGTGTGAAGCCAATTTTTTAATAGGTTATGAGTATGTATACAATTGTGTTTCGGCACTTGTGTCTGTGAATAGTTGAAAATTTCATGTTAGATGACTTCAATCATCTGTATGCATGTGGCTATGATGATGAAGGAATAACCAAAGCCATGAGCATTTATGAATGGTCAGCTAAGTTTTCCTTGAGTAACTTACTGCATACATCAATTTTCATTTTGGAAGTTCGTAGTGAGTAAAAAATTCTGGCTAACTTAATAGTAACATCATGTCCTCTTGCCTTGCATTCTATGGAGCTGCGGCGTATATGATCGATGATTCATAATTAGAGAATTGTACTTTTGCAATTCTTATAGTTAATTTACTAGTTGAATTGTATTATGCTAACGAGTCCTTTCTGCTAATAACAACAGGTATAGGTGCTGTCTTTGTGCGGAAAGCTCATGATTTTCCTTGATCAAGTTAAGTTCAGTAATTAATCTCAATGTTTAAGGTAGAAAGTTGTTGACATGCTATTCTGTGTAATAGCTAGAAAAAAAGAGAAATGAGATTGTGTCCTTTTGTTCTGTGGTGTTGCGTTTTGATCCGTGGTATTTTATAGCTGAAGTGGTTATATGGATATTGTTGCACCAACGGTGTGGCGTGCTATGAAATTATAAGGTCTCCACTATGAGGCAAAATTATTATGTCCAAGCTTTGGGGTCGCAAAGTTACCAGTATTTATGCTGGTTGGAGTAAACACTAGGTATGTTATTGTCGCAAATCAAGTCTTAGGCCTCAACTCGCAGGTTTTAAGATCAAACATTTCTCCTCCAACATCTCATCAATACATCAATATCCTACAAACTGGCCCATGAGAAACTGTCTGATCACCAAGAGATATGGAAAACACGCCCCTTCATATTAAAATTAAATTGGCGGGCATTAAACAATATTGATTTTTTTCCCCACGGAGGCTGTTATGATCTCTCAGATTTTGAGCATAAAAACA
Organism: Solanum sitiens; assembly: GCA_016801875.1. Classification (NCBI taxonomy): domain Eukaryota; kingdom Viridiplantae; phylum Streptophyta; class Magnoliopsida; order Solanales; family Solanaceae; genus Solanum; species Solanum sitiens. The sequence continues at coordinate 5,140,729 of JABWTJ010000002.1, read as the reverse complement.
TTTTAACTCAAAAGTCTCCACACCAATAAAGCTCAGAAGTATAACTACAAGTAAATAGAGAAAATTTAACAGGAATTCTCATGTTTTTATTCCCTATTGGCCATGGAGAAAGGACAATCCACTTTCATATAAGGCCTTTGGAAAGGCCTGGCTGCTTGTATATTTGAATCTTCCTTGTCAGAAGCAAACCACAATGTAGTAAACAGATGACATCAGAACAATTCTCTTGCCAACTTTCAACCATACCACGTCTGAACTTGTTCAATAAAAGTAGCCAAGAACTTGTCCACCCACATTTTGCCGCTGAGCTTCTTCATGATCCAAAACTCCGTTTGGTGTTGTAATTACAACATATCCCCACTGCCAGAAGAGGAATAGATCAATACCTTATATAGGAAATATTTTAAAAAAATATAGTAATGAGTTCTTGGTCATAAGTAAGAAAAGGTAGTGAAAAGAACCCGACTTGTATAGTTGGATGTTAAAGCAAATAATCATTGAAGGTTTTCAAACAAAGGTCTAAAGCAAGATTCCACATAAAAGCATTTAAGGTAACAGCTATACATGTGTCTAACAAAGTTCAAAGGTCAATAACACATTTAACTGCAGCAATTGATGACTTCTCCAAGCGTATGCTTTCATTATCTTCATATAAAATTTCGTTTTAGACAGAAAAATAAATCTAAATGGAACTTTGGAAAAAATTATGTTAACAGACAAAACGAATGGAAGGAAGATAAAGAAGAGAGACTGAAAATCAAAGATGTTTAATAGTAGTAAACTATCGTAACTTGAGGACTTCTTATGGGTATAATACACTTGGACAAAGGTGGTATAAACTCAGGTAGTATGTTTACGCGATGGCTTTTTCTGGTCAAAGATGCTTCCTTCTGCTTCATTGTCCCAGATAGAAAGATGGCTCAAAATGGTTCTTTTTGGACAGAAAATGATATAAAGGTTGGTGTCTGGAAACAGAAAGATGGATGAGAATAATTATTACAGACGAAAAAAAAGTAAGGAGGTTAGTGTGAAAGTGGAGACAAATGACAACTTTGGATATTCTTTCCACATGTCTTGGTAGAGCAGGAACTCAATAGAAAGCGCAAAAAGAATGAATGGGTATGGTACATGGATAAATATACAGTAGGAGCAGGTTTTGAAAATGCAGAGGACAATATATTCAGAAACTGGAAAAGAACAAGTGAAAATAAATGCGGAAGAGGAAGTTGTAGATCTATTGGTTGCACAAATTTGGTTGACAGTAAGTGCAGCAGGGAGTATAAACTGGCACAGACCCAATTCAAGATACAGTAACAGGTTGTGCAACACAACCACAGTTTGACTGCAAATATTTTAGTAAATTATTGACACTTGACAGATCTAGGAGGGTAAGCGGGAAAGACTCTTTGCCATATCTCACAAGTTCACATTTATGGAGAACTATTTCATTCACAAGATATTTTATATGTATTTTATTACCCAGTGAAACTGCAAAGTTGTGTTCCCTTTCTATAATAAAGATTTGTTGAATATGTATTTTATGTCTACCTGTAACAGCAAAGTACCAAACTTCCTTCAGGTAATGAGAATCAGCCATATTAGTATGACAACTAATACCCAGACCCTCGCAACAGGTAAGCTTTCATGGACATATGGAAGCATTACATTTCCATTTACAGTATGCAAACATTTCATGTAAAAAGTCAGAATCAGGGAGCAAGAACCTGTAAGTACCTAAAGATGGTAAATAGCACATTCGGCAGCCTTCTCTGTTTGCACTTAAAAATATGATCAAGATAAGAATTCATTGTCTATGATATATATCCACATACGTAAAATATTTAAAACGGACATGGTAAGCTGTCAGTGCAGTACTTGCTAGTTAGGGAAGCTGCTGTTGCATCTCAAGATGAATATCCTCTTGTCCAGGCCGGACAGCCATCATGGGAGGTGTACTCCAGAAGAAGTGTTTAAGATGGGAATTGATAAGGTAGAAAGATCACAAACTTTAGAGCTACTTTGGAATTGGAGAGGAAGATAAAATGATACTGAAAGGATCCCCCCTCAAGGAGCTTTCTGCGAAGTCCCACACCAATTTTATGCTTAGTAGAGGTTGTGGATCATCTTCTTGACATTGTAAATTAGTGTTGGGCTTGGCTATGATCTTCTCCATTCTCAATGTCCAATAGGTACACTACCTTAAAATACCTCTAGCAATAGCAAGAAACATTCTCACCTAGAAAAAAATCTACTCTGCTAGGAAAGAGTTACCATTATGCTCCCGTGGTACATGTATTTTCCAAAAAATTAAGAACATCATAATGCAATAGGATAAATATGAACGGGTGAAATAATAGAGCAAACTAATTCTTCTGATAAAGTCGTTAGGGGAAGAGAAATGCAAGTCATGATAAACATAAAGCAAATTAGGACTATAATCCAAGACCTTAACATAGTCAAACAGAGGATAAGCGGAGCAGATTAGCATTTAGTGAACAATGCAAATCAAACAGAGAACAGAGAGAATATATGAAATAAGATTTATTAAATATGAAGTACTTTATATGAAGCAAAACCTAGAATGGCACAACTCAAAATTTGATGAATAATGATGTAGCTCATGTTTGTTGGCTTTTTTTTGTAACTGGTAAGAAAACAAAGTCCTACTCAGGGAGATGACACAAACCTGACGTGTTGGTAGCGTGCATATCTTATAATTCTCAATTATTACAGCATTTATGACGTAACATTACAATTTTCCAATGATCAATTACTTCACAAAAATATAAGAACAAAAAATCCCAACAGGATGAATTTGAAGCCTGAGAAATTATAGAGCAAAAATCATCATCTGTTATTAGGGAAAAGACATGTAAGTCGAATGAAACCAAAAAGAAATGAAGGACAATGCTAAAATACTTGGGGGGGATTCCAAGACCAAACACATTCAAACGCATGGGTGAACAGATTACCATTTGCACATTCAAATTCAAACAGAGAAGACATGAAACAGGAATTACATTATATGATGCAAAATTCAAAACTCAATGAACAATGATGCAGGTCATGTTTGATGGCTTTCTTATTATTGATGAGAGTTAGGCAGGCTTAGGCAGCATGGAGAAAAAAAGAGTCAAACCTGACGTGTAGGAAGGGTGCGCGTTTTATAATCCTCAAGAGTTGCCGCCTTGATATCCTGTCTATAGGTGAGAGCTCGACAATCATTGATCCTTCCAAGCAATTCAACAGATATCTTACCAACTCTATGAGGATCGTGTACTTGAAAGTCTTTAATATAACCTGAGAATGTAGTTACAATGTAAGCAGCCCAACATATTCTATGATTTTTATAGGCTTATTCGATAAAAAAAACATGATTTCTCTCATATTGGAGGAAGGATTCTTAAATAGGAGATTTGAAGGGAAACACAATGACAGCTCGTAGAATGATCAATAACACAATAAAATACATATTCAACCTCTTATTTACAGTGAACATTCAAAAGCAGATTAGTTTAAACATACGAGTTCCAGATTTACCATTGGCCTATAGATTTCAGCAGATACATTTCGATTCGAAATTCTATACCAAACAAAATCTAAGCCAAAATTTATTGAAGATTTTAGAGCTCAAAAACTAGGAGAACCGTTGATAATTACCTCGATACTTCATGATTTGGAGGAAATTAGCGATAACATTAGAGACAGGTTTTAGCTCAGCAGAAGCAAATCCTCTCTTTTCTGCATTCACAATAGTCCTCAATGCGTCGTTCAATATTCTCCTCCCCATTTTTACTTTACTGTTTCTTCTCCGGCGACTGTAAAATCTTCTTTCAACTCCTAAAACCCTCGCACAAAATCTTTCATTCGGCCATTTTCATCGGTAAGACCCGAAACATTACTGATGAAAAATTGTTTGGGCCGTAATGGGAAATGGGCTATATATAAACCTACTGGATCGCTCATTCTCAAAATGGTCCATCTAGATTTTTAGTTTCCCATTTTTTTTTGAATATTCTAGCCTCTTATTTGATTTATTTTTAGTTAAACAGTACTGTTTTCATTAAAATTTTGTGTTACGATAATGACAATCCATACACTAAGTTATGTGAATACAAGAGATTATATATATAAACATAGTTTGTTAAAAGAATTTATTTGAGTTACTAGACATATAGGGGCTATAATTATACAACATGCTTCTTGTATGTTCAATATTGTAATTTGTAAGCTTAATATCAAATAATATGTTAAGGAATACTATAAATTGCATTATAACAAGTAATTTTAAATGTAAAGTATTTCTTTAAAAAGTATACTTATAAGGTCAGTTCGTTTGTTTTGAATTTTTAAAATTAAAACCAAATCAAATCCATTTTCGGCTTTCTGTGAACACCTAGGTAGGATTTTGCCCTTGGTGAGATAGATGTGCATTTAGACAGAAAAAAAGAAAGAAGACAAATGCATCTATTCTTTTCTTGTAATATGAAAAGCAAGAAGGAACATTTTGGAAGTGTTCGTTAAAATTGTAAAGTATGTCTCCAATATGCTTGGTAAAACATGTACATAATTAGAATCATAAAATGAACTTTTTCATTTTTCATTGTAACTACACATGGAGAACAAAAGTTTTATGAAACCAAAACTTGCACCTACACTAATGCACAACAGTTTGTATCAAAATTTGGTAAAAGGATCATGAACATCACTATGAAGACAACTATGGAGAACTTGCCCTTGGGGCGATTTTACAGTCACAAGTCAACACTTCGAAAAAAGATTTACACAAAAATGTACAGGGCAACAATCCCTTCTAAAGAATGGGAAAAAGGAAACCAAAAATAGGCACTCTACAAGTCTATATACGCCCAGGAAACTGTGACTCCAAATCTTCTAGTAACCATATTAACCCTGTTTGCGTTGCTCCCACTATAACTTAATGTCTTCTGTCAGTTCTTGTCGTCACCATCATTCTTTCATCAATAAATTGGATAGAGCATTTTCTGCTGGCTTCTCCAGCAAACAACAATTCCTGAGCACTCTGGTTCCCCAACAGAGGAAAGATGAGCTAGAACTTAGAAGTCAATCTTTCTGGTTACGGGTCTCTGGCATATGAAACAGCAAAGTCTTTGATCATCTGCTTCAAATGCTGCACCACAAAAGTTGAAGCATTCAGAAAATGTACAGGAAAAGAAGAAAACTAGGACAAGAAAGAAAGAAGAACTTGGGGAAGTGAAGCAATAAGGTTCAAAAGTGATGGTCAAATAAGTACCTTCAATTCCTCATGAAGGACAATAAATATTTTCTTCAATCTTACATGTCTCTGCAGTTTTTGAATAGTAATTCAATGAGTCAGAGATCCCAAAGAAAATACAATATCGATAGATCACCTAAGGCACATGGGGAAGTGGACAGATACATCTGACAAACCGAGTTAAATGAAAGAGTAAAGGGCTAAGGGCTATCCAAATAAACGGGACTACATAAAAAACTGTGAGTCCAGAGTGCATTGAAACTATTTCGACCATGAAAGCATAAAAGGTTATCCAAGTTAACAGTACTACCCAAAAAATGTGTCTCCAGAGTGCATTAAAACTATTCCGACCACTAGGCTATCTGTTATCCATAAATAGCTTGCAGAAAAGGCACTTAACACTTGCATCCGAAAGCATTGAGAAATGCAGGGGAGGATTTTTGAACTAGTGCACTAAAGCTGGTTTGACATTAAGAGACAGAATAGACAACCCACAGAAGGAAATTGCTGGAGTATAGTTTCCAACTGCTTATCCATGATTACAAAAACATATTGAGAGGAAACTTACAGGTCCACATTTGCGATAAGAATCTTTTAACTGTCCCAACATGTCATAGAATCTTTTTGTGTCTCTTCCTTTAGAAACATCAAGCTCCTTCCCGAGTTTAATGAACTCATTCCTAAATAATTGACCCAATCTTTATTAGAAAAACTAAAAATGAAAATAAACTGTTTGAAAGAGGTGTTTGTTATACAAGTCTAGAAAAAATAATCTCCATGGAACTTTGAGAAATCAGCATATTTTTCTGTTCTTGCAACAAACCTGTAGGACTCCAATATTTTGTTTATTGAGCAATAACTATCATACTTTTCCCGATACTCCTGCACATACTCTTCATACCTGAAAGAAGGAGAACCTGACATGAGTAACATCAAGAATAAAGGTCTTTAGCAAAAAAAGATGACTGTAAAGTGAAGTACACAAAGCATTAATTACATCAACACAACATGATCTACATTTTTAAGTGATGGTTTAAAGAACAAAGGTCTCAAAATAATGAAGATGATCTGAAATCTGAAGTATCCAATGTATTTAATACTCTTTCTTTATCAGTAAAAGGGTAACTTTGTATTAATTGTAACAAATGCATTTACTACTTGAACCCTAGATGTGTGTACTCTCTCTTTTTTTAGCGAAGGTTCCAAAAACAAGTTTTCAACAATGAACACCACTTGAAGTATCCAATGCATTTGACACTAGAACACTACATTTTTTTTATTTTATTTTTTTGAGACGGTAACAATACTAGAACACTACATTTGTGTACACTATTTAATGTATTAATTTAAATGCAAGGAGTATGCCTGTATGTTTCAACAAGCCCCAAAATGTTTACTCCACTAGAGAAGTAAATGTTAGAAAACTTACTGGGCAAAATTCTCTATTGGTCCCTTCAGTTCTGGTTCCTCCTTTTCATACTTGGAGTACGAACTCATCTCATCAGGAGAACACTCTTGCATCCTTTGATGACCTTCACAGCTACCCAGCAAAGAAGCATCCTTATGCCTATCATTGATCTCAGCAGCCAAACTGGACTTTTGCCCTTTGTTCTGCTTGACCGATGGGGGAAGTACACTCTGTTTAAGTTCATGTTGTTCTCGTGTACCAACAGATGATTTTCTGCGGTTGTCTGCATGGACCTCCTGACCAGTCCCTAAGCCCCCTTCTTCTTCAATTTGCCTACTACTATGCACGTCCACTGGTTGATTATATTGGGACCCAATATCGTTCTGATTAATTCTAGGACGGTGCTGTTGAGGCTGAGGTTGTGCAACCTTTTGGTGAGATCTTGAAAAATCTTCAGTGTGCCATTCAGGGGTCCTCCTCTTAGATAAACCATCCGGAGTGCCAGAATGCACAGAGCTCAACTGGAGAGGAGATGATCTTCTAAAGTCTGCTACAGTCTTATCAACAGTTCTTCCTTTACTTGACTCAAAATTCCAATAATCTGAACTTGATGGTCTATTCTCTCCTTTAAATGAACTTTTCCTCTCAACCTGCTTTTTCAAACCAGCTGTTTCCTGTGTTGGAGGCTCCCGAAGTTCTCCCAACTCCAAGTCTGAGAGTTCTCTTTGAAGCATGTGCCCACGCCCATTAATGAAAGAAGATTTCCCCGTATTACCCATAATATCCTTTGGAGAATTTCCTGGCAACGGGCTATCATACTTATTGAGGTTTGAATCAACTGATGTTCTATGCTGGTCCCCAACACCATCTTTCGGATTTTTTCTTTCCCTTCTATCACTAACAATGCCGTATTCATCTTGTGAATCTTTACTAACCTTGTCTCTCTGTAAGGGGAAGCCTTCATTCATTTGAAGGCTTCTTTCAGTATACTTAGCAGTATGCCCTGAGCTTTCACCTTGTTTAATTGGCCTCTCAGAACCAGTGGGAGTTTTGCCTCTTGCAGAGAAATCAACAGATCTCCGGTCTGGCTGCAAAAATTCAGAAGCAGACTTTCGAGACATGGCCTGATTGTAACTTTTTTGTGAACCAAAATCCCCAGCAGCATCTCTGGAAGTTCTGTCTTCTATCTGCAAATGAAGGCCCTTATAAGGCCCTTCTGAAGGCTTATCAGGAGAAAAGTGTGAACTCTCTACAAAAGTAGAGTTCCTACCCCCAGAACTTTGTTGCTGAACAGGATTTTGAGTTTTTACTCTCTTATGCTTGTCACCTTTATCAACTGAGTGTTTTTCATCACGCACTCTTTTAGTTTTACTTTTTTGAGATTTTTGGACGCTATTAGACAGCTCATGCTTGAAGCTATCCTTGTCAATGCTTTCAATCTCACTAGAATGGTTTTGGTAACTAACATTTTCTGCTTCACGAGGAAGCTTGCCCATTTGGACCTCACGTTGTTTATGCGCATGACAATCAGCTGACAAAGGTCTGATCTCTTGAACAGGTTTTTCATCATCTCTCGTAGGACCTAAGTCAGGAATAACATCCATTTCAGCTACTTGGCCACCGTCAGGCAAGTCCTTCTCAATATCCACAATATCAGCTACATTAAGATCTTCAATCTCACCCACCTCAAATTGACCTGGCTCAAAGTCCAAAGTTCCACATTGAAGCTGTTCAGAAGCTTGCAGTTTATGATTTGTCTCTTTGTCATCATCACTCATGATATCGACATCCTCATCAGATGCCTCCTTACTATTAGAAGAAGCATCACTTTCACTATCACTGCTACTCCCACTGGCCACGCTTTTACTTCGGCTTCTACTCTGACTTCCACTATCGCTTCCACTATCACTGCTCTCACTATCACTAGAGCTAGAGCTAGAGCTATTAGCCTGCCCTTCACTTCGATCAGGTGAAAGATGGAGGATATCAATGTTTTCAATGGCATCAGATGCTTCTTGAGGTTTAGAATCACTCACTGCTCCCTCTTCCAACTCACCACTATCAGTTTTTGGAAATAAGACTGGCTGCGGAGCAGGTAGTTGGTCAAATTTATGAGGGGCTGATGATGGCTGACAATGATCTTCAGGAGAACTGTTAAACAAACATCAATGCAAAGGAAATTTTCAGTTAACACAGAATCAAGCATTTCAATCAATGCGAAAATCCTTTCAGAAAATGATTCTCCTATCAAGGACATAGTAGAGCTAGTACTATGGTACTCGGCAGCACCAACATAGAAGATATACATTAGAATTATGTTAGCACAAGTTTAGTCTACCAACAGTTCACACATGAAATATTTAAAGAAATCAGAAAGTGGATTACTTTAGCTTATCTATTAATTATGTTTTCCTATTTCACTGTAGCAGTTATAAGCAGTAATAACGTTATTCCTTCACTTTCTCATTTCAATAGTAGTCAGAAATTATTTCCTCGTTATTAGGTGGGCGGCTAATCCACCAGTGGTGTATTTAAAGCTTGTTGAATTCAATGGAAAGATAAGCAGAAAATTGTTCTAGTTTTGAGTACTTTAACTAGAGCAATTGCAGGTTCTCTCTTAAAAAACAGCACCATGGGTCATAGAAAGAAAACATCTGATTTCATCTTGCAACATCTCATAATTAGAGACATTTCAGGGGACTGTATGATATCGATATGATCTCTCTGTGTTAGCATCATACCAATTAAATTGGAAATCAAAAGAAGGGTGAATTCAGAAGTACATTTTAACCTTTGTAACATCAAAAACATGTATTTGCTTACTCCTTGATTGTTTTAGCTCAAAATGGAGGGAAAATGTTGTGGTCTTTTTGTTTAATAATATCATTTCACTTTGTTTAAGCATCATTTCACAAACGTCTTCTATGCTTTTCTCTGGTTGAAAGTCCCTTGCTCCTACAGGTATACTTATGGAGACTTCAATTTGACTATGTGTGCTAAATGTAGATCAGCTTTGTCTCTGACAGATACTAGTTGGATTCAAATTGAAGAGACAAAAAACAAAACAACAAACACAGCCTGAAGAAACTTGTACCTTCCACTTTCAGGGGCAGGTTTCGGGAAACTTTCTATATCCACTTCCGGTTTCAAGAAGTATCTTCCTGGAGCTTGGTATATCGCAATCTGCCACCACAAGTTAATGTGTAAAACATTATAACTATAGTATCACGGACATGCCTTCACTTCTCTTTGCTTTTTTCAGCAGAATTACAGCAACGCATGTACTATTTACCTTTTTTATAATGGGCTCAATTTGTTTGGCTGAGTTCGGGAGCGTGTCTCCAACAGCTTTTTCCAGTGCCTAAGAACCCAGAAGATATTTCAAGGGCAAGAAATAAGAAGATGATGCAGTATAGAGATATACTCAAGAATTACCAAGTACTCCATGTCAAAAAAAGAGCAAAAAGCCAAAGGGAAAAGGGTCACTTTGTTCTAAACTTACACTCCACCTCCTACCCAGATAGCTAGCTAGATTAACAAAAGGTCCAATTCAGTTCACATGCTTACCTTAAGACTAATCCCCTTGGACTGGTTCTCCATAAGTAGAGAAATCAACATGCTACGCAGATCAGTAGACGTTGTGCCTGTATGACTTTTACGTCCTACTTTATCTTGTACAGAACTTGTGATCGCCTTGCCAGGAATTTCTTTGTCAGAGCTAGTAGCTTTAATTATTGTTTGAGTGGGTATCATATTGTCCACAACAATTTGGTCCTTCAAGAGATTGACATTGCCAAATGGAGATGCTGGAGCACCAGATGGTTCAGGTGGAGATGATAAAGGAGAAGCAGAAGGCTTTCCCTTTGAATTTGTTGTTGCAGACGGGCCAGATTTGTAGGCAGATCCGTAAGATCCCCCTACAATTCATAAAGTTCAATGAAAAGATAGGAAACGTAACACCACCAAAACAATGATATTATATTCAAGAAGTCCCCTCTTTCCAACACCTGGACATGAAATATACTGACTGGACTGCGAGCAGAAAACATAAGAAACCCCTACACTTCAGCTCCGAAATTACCTGGAGGTGGCTCTGCCTTCCGTTTTTTCAAAGGAGGCTCTTTCTTTTGCTTGAAATTCATCTTCCGTGGATTAGCTGAAAGAGACATATAAGAAATTAAACATACACAGCCATTATAGATCATCCATCTAGAGAAGTGATGTTCTCCATAGTATCTGTTCAATAAACAAAAGACGCTCTCATTTTGTCTCTGCATTTCTGGTGTAATGAATTTTTTGTAGAACTGAGTCAATATAGAGTTTTTGGAATCATCGTAAGTAGATAATCTTTAGGATTCACTAGATCTATTGTAAGTCCGGCTTCCAGCACAATCTGTGCTGATAAATATATTGTTACCATTATCAAAAAAACAACACTCTCCAGGAGACGAGCATACACATCATCTGCTTGACCAGAGTATTTAAGCTGCTGTTTTCATACGGTACCAACATTGTTTCTTCTTATCAGCCATTGTTTCACTGTTGTGATTAACTATTCCGTTTAAGCTGCTGTTTCATAAGGTACTACAATTGATTCTACCACACAACAATGATATCTGAATCCATGCAAACTAAACATAAACAGCAAAGAGAAGTTTAATGTTATAGCCACAACAAGTAGCATGAGCACTTCTACCACACCAAGAGTGACTGCCAATATGCCACTATTAGGACCTCATATTTCTTTCCTTACTCACATTTAATTCATTGATTATACCAAGTTGGTGTGAAAAATATGTATAAACCGAACTCAACAACAGTTCTCAAACAAGTTATCTCAATCATCTAACCAAAGGTCCCACAAGAATTCTTTCCCTACACCATAAAAAGCACAAGAACAGAAAAAGATACCCTTATTATACTAATATCTCTTTCACGACTATGGAACGATCTCCTTCTTCTTTAATTCCATGTAAGCTAAAAAATACATAATGATTATCAGACCCTTCATAATAGAACACCATCAAAATTATCTTCTTGTCCCCTCAATTTTCCTCTTCCGCTTGTAAATAAAAAAAATAAAATGGGATACCAGAAGCCTTCCTCTCTCCTATACTAATGCACACCCATCAAATCTTCTGAGACTTTTGCACTGTAGCTATATCCTCAAATAGATACCAGAAGCATTTCTACTTCAGGTTTATACTTCATCCAATTCGCAGAAGAAATTATCAACTAAGAACAATCTACAAGGCATTCTTTTGGCTTTTGAGAAGGTAAAAAGTTCATTCCATAAATGTACAAGAAAATGATCGACTCCTAAGTACAACTTAAGAGTAATCTACCAAACCTTAGCCAGGGTAAATTAGAAAAGTGATTATCAAATGCTTAGTTTCAATGTTCAAGATGATGCATACCTTCAACAGCAGATATTCCCCTCGTGTGACCCTTCGTAGATGGATTGGCATGGTCCAAAACAATGGCTCTGTTTTAGAAATGCAATAATATCACTATACATAAAGAAGAGAATACAAATACCAGTAAGATGTATACAACAGTAGAATCTTCCTTATTTAACTAATAATTCCTCTGTTTCAATTTGTTTGGTCTATTTTGACTTGGCGCAGAATTCAAGAAAGTAAAAATACTTGAATCTTGTGATCTAAAATTAAAGACATGTCAAATGTAACAAAATGTCATTTAATCTTATGGTCTTAAACAAGTCATGTGGAAGTTGAAATTAAAGAATTGCTAAAAAAAGGAAATGGTCGTTCTTTTTGAAATGACAAAAAAGGAAAGAAGGTCAAACAAATTGAAACGGAGGGAGTATGGTACTTTTCCAAAGGATCGGAAAAGTCTTAATATTTTTACTCAGCATTTCACAATCAAAAACCAATATTGTTAAAGGCTCACTTGATGCACGCATAAGCCCTCAAGCAAGGTACGAAACAGGTTAAGCACTACGTCTCGCTTATGTCACGCTTTAGATCAGGTACCGAGGTGCTAAGACGTATGTCTCGTCACCATCAACCATAGGCTTCTTCTTAAAGTGAGCAACACTAAACAATAATTATTTCCTTTATCCATATAATTTTTTTCTGTTAACAGTTTGTCGTTCTTGAATTTTAGTGTCTATATTTTTCATTTCTGTCTTAAAGCTCCAGGAAATGTCAGCACCTTTTCTTTCTACTTTTTGCCTTTGATAAAACTGCTCTGGAATCTGAGTGTGGATTTATCACAACAAAAGCTAATTCCTTTCAATAGCACAAAAGTTTAACCGTGGGTTAGAGATAGGAATGTTGTTACTACTTACTCCTAGTTTAGTGGTTTAAATTTCAGCTAATTACACATTAGCAAGCTATTTAACAAAATTTAAGACAGGATCTTCCTCTCGTCAAGTAAATGAAAGTCTAACAGCAAAATGCTTAAAATTTCATCCTCATTAAGCCCTTCTCATCCCCTTTCCCCTCCCAAAAAAGTAAAAGCACTCAACTTTATATATCTGAACACCAACAAAATGAGCACAATAATGTGGAAAAAGTTAATATATCTAGCTATAATAATCAACCATTTGCATATGTCATCTAGAGTTAGTAAATCCTTATCACAAAAAAAGAGTTACGCAATAAACATACTTTCGTGATTTAAGCTTCTTCTCAGCTTCTTCTGATCGCATTTTAACATGGTTTGTAAATGATTCATCCAGAACACGTTGCACATTCAATTTTCTCCAAGCACCACCTGACTCGACAAGCAAACCATTTCCATCTTCACCACTTTGACGTTCTTCATAAATATCACATAGATCTCCCGGTTCACGCGAACATGTGAATCTGAAGTCTTTTCTACCAACATTAATGACCTGATACAAGTTGTCCAAATCACATCAAATTATACTTAACCATTATAACAGTTATGTCCAGCATAAGTTTAAAATCAATTCAATGGATGTAAAAAGTTCTTAATGAGGCACTCATACATGAAACTCGATAAGGAGCATAACTAAAAATGACAGAGCAAGTTTGATGCTAAAGTTTATGTTAGAGAAGGAACAAACATAAGTGACGCTTGGTGACATTTCAGATGCAAGTTATGGACTTATGATATAAAATTATGGTGCTGTAGTATAAAATCTAGGAAAGATAATCACTAAAATATACTCCCAGTCTATTCATTTTGGACAAACAAATACATGATGACAAATTAGAAGGATAGATCAGAAAACACTGGAAGCATAAAGTTGTAAGTACTTTGATATGGACCCCTAAAGAAGCACATTTCCCATTTCAAAGGCTTTTAAATTATATTGTCCAAACTTGGTTATTCTGTTTCTTTATTTCCTCTTCTGTTACATAGGAAATCTAATAAAGAAAGCACATAAATGAGGTAAGGATGCATAGCTTTCAAACAAAAAAGGCAAACTACAAACTACAGCGGCGGCAAAGCCAGGAATTGATATAAGTTCAAGAAAATAATAGGATATCACAGTTGGGATTTCAACATGAAACATAAAGCAACTTTAGAATCCCTTTACTACTACACGGGAATTTTCCTTTTTGTAAGAGGGGATTCAATGTTTATATATAACCAAAAAATATATTTTATCCTTTTAACACAGTATAATTTTTCGATGACGGGTCCAATTGACCACTCTGCCCATGCTTTGAAGTCTTATTGTTCGGATAAGTAGGTAATCTACAAGTCTTATCCTTGCAGATAGACATAGATATCAACTTGCAGCAGTTGCTAGAGGTTTAAAATGCTAAAAGTTTTTTTGCTGCACACCCGCACTATAATGTTTGTGTTCCATGTTCATGTCAAGGAAACCTAAGAAACAATAACTTAACTTCGACATGGAAGCCATCTTCTTTATCATTTAGAGGTAAAGGTGCGGAAGGAAAAGGACACAACCGAGGGATCCGAATCTGACCTAAATGGGAATGACATGAAAAGTCTTTTTCAAAACCTAGCATCAAGGGCGTTATGGAGCGAGGACTTTCCTTTAGCTACTGGCCCAAACAAAAGAGATTAGCCACTTGATCCCTTCATGTCGGGAGGAGGAGGAAAAGATAAGGACGGCTTTCTTTCTTCCATTCCCATGGCAAAGTTTAAGCCGAAAATAAACAAATGTTTGTTTGCAATCTCCCATGTTCTCCCTTGCATTAGAAGTGGTATCCAGTTAAGCACATGTTCAACAAAACCAACTTATAGGTAAGGCCCGGAAAAAAAATAGAAAGCCATCTAACAACAAATAAATATGTTGCACACAGATCTGTAAAACAAGTTATTCATTTCTTTTCATTGTTGTTACAGCCCTCTGAATCTAAAATCTCTCCGTGCAGTAGCAGACATGAGGTTGAAGTTCAATTCAAGCTCTTTACCTAGATATCAGACTCAAATGATAAATAAAAGCAAACAAAAAACTCACATTTCCATCGGAATTAGCATTGGCATCAAACTTGATCCTGGCTGCACCGCCCTCAGTTTCCAGTCGCTTGATCTCCTCCACTAGGTCTGGCGCCAGCCGAATAATCATGGCATAATTCAAACGATTTCCAGTAACGAGGCTAAAAGTCTCCTCAACTCCATTCGAGGGAGCAGAGGAGGTAGGACCGGAGGCCATATTGCGGTTGCGCGGAACAGAAGCTCCACTACCAACTGGAAGCCGGCCGGCAGGTGAAGGAGATGCCCTGTGGAAAGGCGGTGGTTGGAACGGTGACTGGATGTTGCGCTTCCCGCCGCCGCCACCACGGCCGGCGCCTCCGCCGCCACGGCCTAGCTTCCCGGAACCTCCGTACATTACGTTCGGGTCCTGAATGGTAAGTGGCGAGTGGAATTGACGGAAGAAGGAATCGGAACTTTGAGATACAGAGAATACCCAGCGAAAGGGGGAGCCGTCGACGAAATTCACTAATTTGGGTTTACCGGTTTTGTTTTTTAACGTGGGCCCATGGTTCTCTTAGTCGAATTTACATTTAGATAAAATCGACAACTCGTTTCAAATTGAGAACCATATAAGGGAAACAACTGTTCATAGGCCTATTTGAAAAGACACTTTATAGTTTATACATACTTTACTGGAAACTTTTCGGATAGTCACTTAAAAATAACTTAATTATATTTTATAACTAGAATTTGTTAAATATAATTCGTAGTTACATGTTATAGGAAGGAGAGTGGCGAGCAAAGTTGGAAGAGGGAGGACAGTAGCGAGATTGGGAGAGGAAGAGAGTAGAGAATGGGAAAGGAGTGAATTGTATATGTATACATATGTATTTGTATATCTAGCGAACGACATTAGGAGAGGACGGAGAGAGGCGAGCGAGAGAGGGCAATAATTTGTATGATTCACATATCGTTTGTAATATTCGCGAGTACATTTGTTTAATTCGCGTGTTTTTGTATAATTGAGTAATATAAAGTCTGAAATTATACAATTTGATTAAAAAAAAGAAAATAACAAATTGATACAAACATAAAATATGAACTTTAAACAATTATACAAATTATATTATATAAGATCCAAAAACTACATGTTTATACAAACTCTAAAAAGTTATACACAAAAAGATTGAATGTATATGGTAATACAACTGAAAAATCGAAGGAAATCATCGCATATATAAATACAAATCATCGTATACAAATACAAATTAAACAAAAAATTGTTAGTTGCGAATTTTACAAATGTAGCGAACTATAACAACGTGACTAATTATACAAACTCAAAGTCAGTCCATGTAATTAATGACTAATGTTAGTTGCGAGTAGTAATTATAGCAAACTATAGCTATGATAACAAATTAATTAAGTATTTTTAACATGTTTATCTTGACAAAAGTATTACTATAGCTTAACCGCATAATTTTTCCTACTTTATATTACTAAAAGAATTAAGTATTTTTAACATATTTATCTTAACAAAAAGTAATCATAGTTCTCAATTTTGCAATTTTGTAATTTTGCTATACATTATTGTAAGTGACTTGTAATATTATAAGTAATCGTATGATTCATTTTACTTTTTAATATTTATAAAATATGTATAATCATAATAAAGATCAAGAAATATATTCAAAAAGTGAAATTTACGGAAGATGATGTTAGTTCTATGCTTAAGTTTCCTATTAAGAAACTATATGTGACAATGAAGGGTACATATCAAAAAAATTTAATGGAGTAGAATCATATCTAATTATGAAGGATCAAAAATAGAGAATCATATATGAAAAACAATGTGTCCATTGAATGTCTTTACGGTACAAAACTTTGATCTAGTTTGCTTGTGTGGATAGTGCTTCGAAGACAAGCTATGTCATGGCGAGAATTAAGAAGTTGAATGTGCATGCACAAATGTCAAGAGCAAAGGAGCTATAGCAGCCAAATACAAGATGTGTCTAGCTGCAGTTGTGTACCATGTTTGGATAGAGAGAAATCAAAGAATTTATTAAGCCAAGAGTATAACATTCTGGTCAATAACAAGGAGGATCCTACAAAAGGTATGTGCCGTTGAGGACTCTATTATTCAAAAGGGAAAATTACTTGATTAAGCAAACTTATACTATTTAATTATTTATCATAACTATATTTTGCTATAATTACCACTCACGACTCACATTATACATTAATTATGTGGGTTGTATTCGAGTTTATATAATTAGTCACATTTATATATGTATAATTCGCCAGAATATACAAATATATATGTATAATATAAAATTATCTAATCAATATACATGTACAATTCACCTCTCTCTCTCTCCTCTCTCCTCCCTCTCCCAATCTCACTCGCCTCTCTCTCTCAATCTGGCTTGCTTTTTATACAAACGCATATGTATAATATACAATTATCTAACTAATATATATATACAATTCACCTCTCCCACTCTCTACCCTTTCTCGCTCGTCTCTCTCCAACTCTCTACCCTCTCTCGCTCGTCTCTCTCTCAGTATCGCTCGCCTCTCTCCTCCCTATAACATGTAGCTACGAATTGTAATTATCAACTATAACTATGGAGAGTAATTAAATTATTTTTAGTAGCTATATTGCAATAAGACAGGAAGGGGTTGAACTTTATCCTTAGACTCTAGGCATGGTAATTGACTATGATTTTTCATGTTGTCGGAGATAGTTTTTTGCGTATTATTTCACTGTTATGTCAGAGTAGTTCTTAAATTGTACAAGACTAACTATCATTTTAAAAAAGGGAAAATTACGCAACAAAGTAAATTTATACTATTTAATTACTCATCATAGTTATAGTTTGCTATAATTACCACTCGCGACTAACATTATACATTAATTACGTGGGCTGACTTCGAGTTTGTATAATTAGTCACGTTTGTATATGTATAATTCGTTAGGATATACAAATGCATATATATAATATACAATTTTTAACATATATACATATACAATTCACCTCTCTCCACTCTCTGTCCTATCTCGCTCGCCTCTCTCATCCCTCTCTCAATCCTGCTTGCTTCTCTCCTCCCTCTCCCAATCTCGCTTGCCATTTATACAAATGCATATGTATAATATACAGTTATATACAATTATATACATATACAATTCACCTCTCTCCCACTCTCAGCCCTCTCTCTCACCTCTCTCCTCTGTCTCTCTATCTCGCTTGCCTGTCTCCTCTCTCTCCCAGTCTCGCTCTCCTCCCTCTACCAATCTCTCTTGCCATATATACAAATACATATGTATAAAATACAATTATCTAACCAATATACATATACAATTCACCTTTCTCCCACTCTTTTCCCTCTCTCTCTCCCCTCTCTCCTCTCTCTCCCAGTCTCGCTCGCCTCTCTCCTCCATATAACATGTAGCTACAAAATGTAATTATCAAACTATAGCTATGGAAAGTACTTAATTATTTTTAAGTAGCTATATGTGAAAGTTTCCCTTTTTTATTCCATGTTAGTTGTTATTTCTTCCATTTCAAAATAAATATTTTTTAAAAAATATATACGTCTTTTAAAAATATTCTTTTATATTCTTTTTTTTTGTGAAATAAAAGAAAACTTTATTTTAAATGCAAATGTTTTTTAAGATTATTATTTATCACATTAATATATAAATGTTTCATGTTCTACAATTTTAATATTTAAATATAAGAAATATAAGAAGAAATTAATGCTCTTAATAAATATTAAATTTGTATGGAATATCTTATTTTACTAAATTCAGAGAATAGTTTTCTAAAATTAGTTGACTTAACTATGATTATAATATAATCTTCACTTTTAAACTTTTAATAAGACACTCCAGATCTAATATACTCATTAAAAAATAAGTTTAAATTATAAATTGAACATAACTTTTCATTTTATCCTTTTATTTATTCTCAAATTATTTTTGAACATATAAGTATTTCAAAGTGAAATGTGCATATCAATAGTTAAAACCTTCTATTTAGTAAAATAAATTAAAGTGAAATGTGTATATCAGACACAACACACATATGTGTTGGTTTTGTTGGTTCTCTTTCTGAACTTTTAACCGCATTGCAACTGCTTTTCTGGCTTGCTCTTCTGAAACATACAGAGCCTCCGAAAGTTTTGCCAAATTATCATTGATGTGGACCTCTTGACTGGGAGAGAGAGGAGAGAGGCGAGAGAGAGGGGGAAAAGAGTGGGAGAAAAGTGAATTGTATATGAATATTGGTTAGATAATTGTATATTATACATATATTTGTATATATGGCAAGAGAGATTGGGAGAGGGAGGAGATAGGCGAGCGAGACTGGGAGAGAGAGGAGATAGGCGAGCGAGATCGAGATAGGCGAGAGAGAGAGGGAAGAGAGTGGGAGAGATGTGAATTGTATATGTATATAATTGTATATAACTGTATATTATACATATACATTTGTATAAATGGCAAGCGAGATTGGGAGAGGGAGGAGAGAGGCAAGCGAGATTGAGAGAGGGAGGAGAGAGGCGAGCGAGAGAGGGCAGAGAGTGGGAGAGAGGTGAATTGTATACGTATATAGGTTAAAAAATTATATATTATACATATGTATTTGTATATCTTGGTGAATTATACATATACAAACATGACTAATTATACAAACTCGAAGTCAACCCACGTAATTAATGTATAATATTAGTCGCGAGTGGTAATTATAGCAAACTATAGCTATGATGAATAATTAAATATTATAAGTTTGCTTAGTCGCGTAATTTTCCCTAATATAAATCATTTATTTCTTTTTCCCAATAATTACTTCATATACTTCTCATGTGATACAAAATTTTATTTTTTCATTCTTTTTTATTTAATTGACTTATACATTTAGCCCTAACTCAATCAGGATTACCATGTCTAAGAACTTTAAAAATTAATTTAAAATACCAACTCCATTTACTTTTACTCAATCATTTTAAACTTTGCATGTCGCTAAAAAATATTGGTTGATAGTAAATCTTACTTCTTAGGAAAATAATTTGAAAATTAAATCATTAGAAGATAAAATATTTCTAAAAATATTATTTCCGCTGTTTCAATTTGTATAACTTTTTTTTAGCAATTTAACTATGGAGATTAATTAGACTATTTTTTAATGGCTAGATATAAAAGTTTCACATGTTATAATAGAGTGAGTATACGGCCTAATGTGATGTCCCGCCACATTTCAAGCCTGATTCCACGTCTGGAAAGGGGCAAATTGCTCTAGAGTTGTACGGAGAACTCTAGAATATTTTAGAACTCTCAAAAAGACTAGAGAAGGTCCCAAGGTAGTGTAGAATTCTCTAGAAAAGGGACCAAAGTGTAAATATTCTAGGGACTTGTAAAATAAATATTAATTGAACTTTAGTCTCTATGAAGTAGTATAAATAGGGGTGCCCCTCATTTGCAAAGGCACCAAGCAAAGTTGTAAGCATTCTCCAAGCATAATACAAAAGCCTTCTTCCAAAACTCTATTTTGTTCTTTCTAAGTTCTTTTTCTAGCATTCTCTTAGCGATCTAAGTCTTAAAGGCTTCCTTGAGCTTACAAGACCTTGAAAGATTAGTGAGTAAGTCATCGAGGGCCACACGAAACTTTAGCAAATACTCTAAGTCTGTGACACTAAGCCCAAAATTTATCCTCCTGGGCCTTGGCTCCAAATATCTGAAATCGCAAAGCGTAGCCTAATAGCTCCGAAAAGATTTGGACGAAAATTCAAATATTTTCATACCATCGCGCCATTTTAAAAAATCGAGAAAAACAAAATCAGCCCTCTCTCAAAGGAGCCATTGAAGAAGCATTTCCCAGGGGAAGTTTCTTCCACTCTAACCGTTCTCTCTGCCATATCGGCATATCCTCCCCCAAGTAAGACAAATTCGAACACAAGAAAATATCAATTCAAATTTTATTTTCTATTTTCAGTTACAGAGTTATTATTGATCATTGATCAGTTTGTGTAATTCTGTGGTGTATTTCAGAAGCAATAGCATTATTGAAACATCGCATGAGATATCTCTAAGTAATTCAGATTTCGAGTCGAATTCGAAAAGCAAATCATCAACGTCCTCGATTTTGACCTCTTGAATGCTCATTTGTAGACAATAGATTGCAATCTCGTCGAATGAATATGATTGCTATTATAAGGAGAGTTGAAATCAAGAAACTGTTCTTGATCTATGAACTGTATCACAATGAATGTAGAGAAGTTGATAGAGGGTATTGCTACCTTAGAATTAGATTCTTTCTTGCAATTAACCTCTCTCGCTCAATATCTAGGCCCTGTTAGAACCAGAGCAGAGTTGATTCCTGTACTAAATCGAATTCAAGATAATGATCCAAGTTATCTTCTAGTGATTTCGGCCTATTATTTGGGCAACTTCATTCCTTTAGTGGGAGGAATTGACTATAGTTACGTTTTGCTCATAATGTTGGAGAATATTTGCACGGCAGAGAATAATGATATGAGAGAAAAAGCGATGGAGTCTCTTTGCACGATTAGCAGGCAACTCAGCGAAGAACACAGTACAAAATACTTCATTCCTTTAGTAAAGGTACCGGGTTCCTTCCTGACATTCTTTTCTTTTTTATATTCCAATCGTCTATTTATTTGTAAGTAGTGAACCATGTGTTATGATCTTCTCTTTCTTTATTTTATAGAGATTGGCTACAGCACCACAAATATGGTCTACTAATGTGGGTTATTTCACATAGCTTATGTCAATGCCTCAGTTTTATTACAAAACGAACTGAAAACATTATATATTGAACTATGTCAGAATCCTTCGAATAAGGTGAGGGAAGCAACTGCAATAAAAATTGGAAAATTTCCTGCGACTATTGAGTAACCGCATAAACAAAAAGGTTGGTCTCTTGTGTTTGAAGCAATATTATTTGAGAATAATATGTTTGAAGATATTACTTTTTTTCGTTTTAATAAATTACAAGTTTTTTATTTCTGAAAGTAATTTATTTTCATTTAAAGTTTTTATTCATTTCAATTCCATGTAGAAGAATTTTTTTCTAGTTCTGCTTCTCTTATGTTCTATTTTGTACAGAGTAATATTACAGTGGATTTCAATTAAAATTAGTGTGGATGAGCTTGATGTTGGTTCTAAAACTTGTTACGAGTTTTTGATTTCAGAAAATAGTTTATTTTCGTTTGAAGCTTTTATTCATCTCAATTTCATGTAGAAGAATTTCTTTCTAGTTCTACTTCTTTGATTCTTTTTTGTACAGAGCGTAATATTATAGTTAATAAGAAAACTAGTACAATTGACTGATCAGTTCTTATGCAATGCACTTTTCAGTTCACACTGATTTGTAGAGCTAAATAGGGGGTTTCAACTAAAATTAGTGTGAATGATGTTCTCATTTCAAAATAATAATAATAATAATAATAATAATAATAATAATAATAATAATAATAATTTTCAAAATGTCAAAATTTTAACATTTAATAGGATCCATTGTCAATACTTTTAATATTTAGTAAAAATATCAAATTTTTAGTTTATTATGTATTTTGTTTTAGTTTTTATTTAAAGAATATAATTATTAACTAACAAAAGGAGAAATTTAGGGGAAAAAATATTTTTAAAAAGGAATAATTGCTTAAAAGTCTCATTAGTTACAAAATTCAAAAGTAAACACAAATTCAAAAAATAAACACAAAGAACTCATCCCACTTGTTCATCAAATTTTTAGTATCGATTTTTAAATATTCATTGATAATATTTAATTTATGTTGAAATGAATTCGATTAAATCGCATTTTTTAAATTTGTATTTTTTATAATATTGTATCAACCTCAACAAATTGTAGTATTTTTATTTTGTATGTTATTCTTTTTCTAAAATCATGTATCTTTCTTTAATTGTTATATATATTTACTTGCATTTTATTAGAGGTTCTGGCGAGGGCGGAGTCCTTTGTAGTCCAAGATGATGTTGTCACTTCAGAAGTTTTGATGGCTAAGAATCAAGTAGTCCCTGCTAAGGCTGGCAAGAGGACCGGTTTTGACCCGGTCTGGTCCGGTTCCTGTCCGGATTCCGTACCGGTCCGTCCAGTACCGGTTGAACCGGTAAGAAACCGGTCTGCTAGTGTACCGGATCGGTTACCGGTTTTTTATCCGGTTGAATCGGTCCGATCCGGTAAGATCCGATTGACTCGGTTTTTAATTTTTTTTTTATATAAGGTAGCCGTTATTTCGACCGTTGGGCCCTTCTAGCCGTTGGGCTGGGGCCCAAAACGGTCAAATAACACCCCCCACCCCTTTCTAACCCATTTACACTATAAATATTCTCTCTTTTTCCATTTTAAATCACAAATTCACTACTTAATTACTTATACATCTTATACAATCTTATACAATCTCTCAAAGTCTCAATTTTAAATCTCTCATAAATTATTAATTATTATATTGTGATATTGAGTTGGAGTTTGAATTTCGGAAGTTACAATAGGCATCTTTCAAATCCGGGTTTGGTTATACATCTACTTTTACGTAGACATTTGGTACATTCGTTCCAACTTTTAACTTTAATTTTTTATTTGTTTATTAATTAAGTTGTTTTATCTCTTTTATTATATTATTTTGCTTGTTTTTCTCATAATATTTAATTATTTTAAATTTGGACATGAATTCGGAAAGAAATAGTGGTAAAAGACCAATGTCGGAATTAAAAATTAACAAGGGAAGGAGTAAGTAGTTCTTGTTCTAAAAATTTTCCACCTAGATATTTAGTTAATACTAATGATTATACTCGTGTTAATGAAACTTTTTTTACGTCACCAGGACCTATTGAATTTAATTCCAAAAATGAAGTAGATCATGAGTCTTTAAATAGACATTATACTAATTTTGAGGAAGAATTAGAAGAAGTAGAAATAAATGAGGAAGATGAAGAGACCCCTACCCCGACTAGTCCGGTTACCGAAGTTCCCCCTTTATCTACTTTTTCAAATGTCGCCGCCGTACGTGTTAAAAGATCTTTAGTATGGAAATTTTTGATACAAAATGAGGCAAAAACTACTGTTACTTGCACTAAATGTAAATTGGTAATGAAACATGTAACTACGGGTACAAAAGGGGGAACGGGACGACTAAGAATACATTTACGAAAGTGTAATAAAGAATTTACTCGCCTAGATGATATAGAAAGAGCTAATAGAAATGGAAGGTGTTGGAGGTTCTAATATGGTTCAAGGTGTATTAAATATGTCTAACCCGGCTAGTCGAAGCACACACTGCACGTATAGTAAAGAAAAAGATCGTAGAGAATTAGCTAAAATGGTTGCTGTTTGTGGTTTACCTTTTTCATTTCCTTCACATCCTGGTTTTGTTCATTATATTCGAGAATTATATAACCCAGATTATGAAGGTATTCCAAGAAATACAATTAAAAGTGATCTTTTTAAATATCAAAAAGAATATTCTCATTTTCTTTGTTGTTTATATGCTTATTATGATGGTAGATTATCTATTACTTCTGATATGGGACGTAGTCCTAATGGTAACGATTATTTTACACTTACTGTCCATTGGATTGATCATGAATGGAACATGCAAAAACGAATATTAGCGTATAAATATGTTGAAGAAACTAAAACCGGTTCTTATATAGCATCAAAAGTAGGCTCTATTTTATAATATTATGGAATATGTGATAAAATAATGAGTGTCACTTTAGATAATGCTTCTAATAATTTAAGAGCCGTTGATTATTTAAAAAGTAGACTTTGTCCAATTGATACTGATTGTTTTCATATTAAGTGTGCCGCACATGTTTATAATTTAATAGTAAAAGATGGTATTTCTCAATTTGGAGTTTCTTGTGAAAAAATTAGACTTGCTTGTAATTGGATTTTTAAAGCTAAAGTAAAAGCTAGAATTACAGAATTTAAAAATCGTTGTAATGAATGTGGACTTGCATATAGAATAGTTCCAAAAGAAGTATGCACTAGATGGAATTCTTTCTTTGAAATGCTTCAAGTTGTTTATATTTATCAAGAACCGATACAATTAGTTTTTAATGTTCATAATGCGAACCCGAGTTTAAGAATTGGCTTTGAAGATTGGCAAAATACAAAAGAACTGAATTTGTGCTATTTCATCTGAATTTGCAAAATATAAAGGAAAAGATCAATTTAAAGATTCACTTGCTTTTATGATTGAAAATTTCAAAAAATATTTTTTTCCTATTCCTCAAATCTATTTGACTGCTACTATTTTCAACCCAAATTATAAATTAAGAGGTGTTGAAAGAATGGTTGAAAAGATTTATGTAAATTTAGAAATTAAAGATGATGAAACTCCTAGTGTTGAACAATGTAAAAGTAGCATTTATATAAAAGTTAGAGATTTATATAATGCATATAAAGTTATGGAAATAAATATTTCAATAGTTGAACCTCTATCTTCTAAGCCTAAAAGTGATGATACGGATGATTGGATGGATGAATATCTTGAGCTTGAATCTTCTACTAATAATGATTTTGATTTATATTTCAATCAGGCACGGGAAAAGATTAGGCATGAAGAAGGACAACTTCAACCTCCAATATTAATATGGTGGAAGAATCGTGAAAACCAATTTTCGACCCTTGCTAGGATTGTTCGAGATGTGCTAGCGATTCAAGCATCATCGGTCGCTTCGGAGCAAGCCTTTAGTGCAGCGAGATTTATGATTGGAGATCATCGATATTCATTAGCAAAGGACAGTTTGGAAATATCGATGTTGTTTCGAGATTAGGTCAATACCGAAAGAAGAAACACCGGACTACCACTATTAAGTAGCCAAATAGAAGACCAAATAGATGAAATATTTGGTGAGAATAGTGATGATGGCATGGAAGCAATGGAAGAAGAACGACAAATGCCAATTCCAAAAAATCTTTCTTTTCAAATGATACTAAATTTACAAAAAAAAAATTAAAAAAATGCAATTGTTAGTATAATAATTAATATTCAATTCCTCCTAAATTATGTACTCTTATTCTCTTTCTAATATTTGTATTGTATAATTTATTTATTTGAATAAATATACGGCTATTCGCCTTGATTTTCTTTTAAAATAGTCTCTTCTATTTAATTCATGTCATTTTACAAATTTAATTTTTAATTATTTTAATATAAGTTTAAAGTTTAAACTTTAAATTCAATATAAACTTTAAAGTTTAAATTCAATTTCAAACTTTAAATTCAATATAAACTTTAAACTTTAAATTCAATTTTAAACTTTAAATTCAATATAAACTTTAAAGTTTAAATTCAATTTCAAACTTTAAATTCAATATAAACTTTAAAGTTTAAATTCAATTTCAAACTTTAAATTCAATATAAACTTTAAACTTTAAATTCAATTTTAAACTTTAAATTCAATTTCAAACTTTAAATTCAATATAAACTTTAAAGTTTAAATTCAATTTCAAACTTTAAATTCAATATAAACTTTAAACTTTAAATTCAATTTTAAACTTTAAATTCAATATAAAGTTTAAACTTTAAATTCAATTTCAAACTTAAGTTCAATATAAACTTTAAACTTTAAATTCAATATAAAGTTTAAACTTTAAATTCAATTTCAAACTTAAGTTCAATATAAACTTTAAACTTTAAATTAAATTTCAAACTTTAAATTCAATATAAACTTTAAAGTTTAAATTCAATTTCAAACTTATATAAACTTTAAAGTTTTCAATTGAAGTTTTTAATATAAATATATAATATTATATAATAATTAAAATAATTAAAATTTATAAAAAAAAATTAAAAAAAATGGTACCGGATGAACCGGTAAGACCCGGTTCCAACCCGGTCCAACCCGGTTCCTAACCGGTTACTAACGGACCGGGCGAAACATGTTAGATTTTTCGGTAAATCCGGTACCGATAAGAAAAATCTGATACCAATACCGATTCTGGTAAACCGGTCTTGTCCAATAGGCAGTCTTAGTCCCTGCTGATGTTGTGAAGGCATTGCATAAGTTCCTCACCAAAGTCATAGATCACCAGTTTGCTGTTACCTTCAACAAATATATTTTCTTATTTGATGGTACAAACTATTTTCAGTAATGAATATGTGTTATTGTAATATTTGATGTCAATGACAGATTTGTTGTGAAGGCATTTATTCACATGTGTTCTACTCAACCTGAATCCTAAGTAAAATTAGTATTGGGATGTCTAATTCTTGGGCCTCTTTGTGGTTTATCATCAAGTATTGTACTTGAAATGAAATAAGCACTGTCTGAATCAGAAAAAATAAAAGTCCGGGTTAAAGCATATTTGCACATAAATTTGGTGTAATTTTTCTCAACAAAAGGCTAAACTTCAAGGCGAAAGTGTCATCACATATCAAATGCCCTCAAAACACTAGTGATTGGGATGTTAGTCATACATATTAACTTTACATGATGACATATGATAAGTCTGGTACTAACGATTGTGTAAATAAAAAAAGTCAATATATTGTAAATGCTAACAGATCTCAATTGAACTTCCGATTTATTGGTTCAAATTAAAGTGTTTAGATTTGACGGCAAGAAATCGCATAGCATATGGAACGTCTAACTTCAAAATTGACAAAGATCATTTATGCTAGCACTGGTTTCACAATATATGCACACAATATATACTCCCTCCATTGTGGACTTTACTATTTTGGACGTCAACCAATCATTGTCCACTTTATGAAATTAATCAAAATTTTATACTTCATTTTCAATTTACTCTTTATTATTAATTATAGTCATTTTTCAAATATATATTTTTTCAAAATATTATATTTATTGTATTCAAAAAAATGAAATAATAAAATTACTCTTTTATTTATAATTTCTTACCATTAAGATGTACAATCACTTCAAAATGGATAACAAAGAGATGTAATAAATTGATTAAAGGAAAGGGTTTGATATACTTATTAATTTTGTCATTTGGTGTTGATATGTCGTTAGTTATGAAAGTGACTCATATATACGCTATCATTATACAAACGATTCACATTTACTCCTACCATTACAAAATGAGCTCACATATACCATTCATTTAGCGGAAGTAAAAATCTAGTTTTAGATTTATATTTTTTACTTTTGATGTTTTTAGAAATCGTTAGGGGTGTATATGATTTTGCTAGCAAATTTCAAGATATATTTAATTTTTCTCGGACATAAATTATTTTTTGACTTCTTGATTTTCATTGTTTGAGTTTCTTATTCTTATTTTTTTCATTCCTTAGTAAAGAAAAAAAACACTAGGTTTTCTTGTTGATATATTATAATTTAAAACCATATTTTTCTTAATTTATTTTTTATATTTGAAGAAAATAATTGGGTCATCTATAATAAATTTTACAAAAATATTAGTGAAACTTAAATAAGTTTGACCATCAAACTAATAAATCTAAATTAATTATTGAAACAAAAAAAATTTAAAAAATAATACATGTTTGAGGAAGATTAAATATACCCATATGATATTATATTTTTTTAAAATAATTAAATAAAAATTAATTTTTTCACTTTAGTTAGAAAAAAAATATATGTGAATGAGTCACTTTTATAACAAAGACATATCAACTATCAATAATAAATAGTCGATAGGTATATCAGATATTTTTTCTTAACTAAATACTATAAACAAAACATACACACGAAAAAAAGAAGTGAAGTAAAAAGTACGCAAAAAGTAAAATAAAATAGATTATTTGCCTAGTCTTGTAAGACGGGAAATAATTCTAAACAACACTCTTCAATAGTACTTTTATTAAATTATTGAAAATAGTACTCTCTCCATTTTAAAATTTTAGTAGAATCTACATTAGCATTTAGGTATTGAGTTGTTTCAAAAAAGTATTTAAAAGTATTTTGAATGTTTTGTAGCTTATAGTCAAATTTGTTTTTACAAAGTGATAATTCAAATACAAATCTGTAGTTTGATTATTTAAAATTGTGAATGAATACGAAATCAAAGATAAACTAGTTGGTATAAAATATAATGAGCAAAATGAAATACAAAACTATTTGACTGCTGCAATTAGGATAAAGACACATATAATGAATACATAAATAAACTGTATTTTGGCTATTTATAGTTGAGAATGAATACGAAATCAAAATATATATACAAAACTTTATGGTACACATTAGGACGAATATGAAATCAAATCTAAATACAAACTTTATGGTATACAAAAGGATGAATAAAAATCAAATCTAAATACAAATTATTTGGTATACAAAGTGATATTAAGCAAAATATAATACATATATAAGATGGATGAATATCTATACCATGAATATACATGAATATTGTATTTTGAATACTGAAAAATTTCTTAAAGGAGATACATAAAATTCATAACCTTAACATGATAGCCAAATAACTTCACAAAATTTAGACATTTTTAAAGATAAATTATAATTTCATAACGTCAAAATAATGCCCTAATAGAATAAACTGCTTCAAATATGATAATGTATGGTAAATAAACGTGTTTACAAACAAAAAAAAATTAAGAAAATTGAATATTAATTTTGTAGAACAATGGTGCTAGGCGTGTTTTTTAGAACATGGTGAAAGAATAAGAAAGAGATGAAAATTGGTGTATTTTGATAAATTGTCAATTAGTTATTTGTTTTTAAATTTTTGTAACTGATAAGACTTTTAAGCAATTGTCTATTTTAATATTTTCCTCTCCCCTTAATTTCTCCTTTTTGTTTTTAATTTCTTTTTTGACATTTTTACTAAATATTGAAGGTATTGACAATGAGTCCTATTAAATGTCAAAATATTGACATTTGAAATTTTTTTCTTTTTTTTTAATAGGAAACTTTCACATATAGCCACTTAAAAATAATTAATTACTCTTTATAGTTATAGTTTGATAATTATAATTTGTAGCTACATGTTATTTGGAGGAGAGAGGCGAGGGAGACTGGGATAGAGAGAAGAGAGGCGAGAGAGACGGAGAAAAGAGTGGGAGAAAGGTGAATTGTATATGTATATTAGTTAGATAATTGTATATTATACATATTAATTGTATATATGGCAAGAGAAATTGGGAGAGGGAGAAGAGAGGCGAGCGAGACTGGGAGAGAAAGGAGAGAGGCGAGCAAGAGAGGGCAGAGAGTGGGAGAGAGGTGAATTGTATATGTATATAATTGTATATAACTGTATATTATACATATACATTTGTATAAATGACAAATGAGATTGGGAGAGAGAGGAGAGAGGCGAACGAGATTGAGAGAGGGAGGAGAGAGGCGAGCGAGAGAGGGAAGAGAGTGGGAGAGAGATGAATTGTATATGTATATAGGCTAAAAAATTGTATATTATACATTTATTTGTATATCCTGGCGAATTATACATATACAAATATGACTAATTATACAAACTCGAAGTCAGCCCACGTAATCAATGTATAATGTTAGTCGCGAGTGGTAATTATAGCAAATTATAGCTATGATGAGTAATTAAATAATATAAGTTTTCTTATTCGCGTAATTTTCCCTTTTTTAATTAAAAAATATGAAAATTTAAAAGGTAAAAATATTTAAAATAACATACTCAGTAGTATTTTCAAAAAAGGATGACCTAGTTTGACTTGAAATGGAATTTTAAGAAAATAAATAAAGTTTTTTAATCTTGTGGTTCTAAATTAAAGTTATGTCAAATGTATCAAAATATCTTTTAATCTTGTGGTCTTAAACAATGGAGAGTCTAACTTCAAAAATTGACAAAGATCATTACGCTGGAACTGGTTTCACATTTTAATATATCTACAGAATATATTTGATAAATTTTGTTATTTGGACTCGTTATGCCTACTGTTTTATTTTTATTTTATAGAAACACCTAATATACAAGGGCTCAAGAGATATTGACATTACTTTATAATAGAAATTTGATAAATTGTATATATAATTAAAAGACAGCAAAAGCGCTAGGAAATATTATTTCTTATGAGATAATTTTTAAAACGGAAATTTAGATATAATAATATGCGAAAAAGGTGACATTGCTGGCTTAAAATCCCGTATATATATATATATATATATATATGAAAGAGATTACCTAACTGCATCAAACAAAACACACTAAACTCGATAACTATGATTGGAATTGCATATTAAAATAGAAAATTTGTAAAATAGAAAAAAATAGAGATGGTATGTAATTTAGATTTTTATATTATGGAATTTATGTAAGTTATAAAATAATAAATCCTAAACTATTAAGGAATCATATTTTTGATTTATTTTCTAGGAGAAGAAATGTAATTCGTTAATTTCTATTTGGGATTCGAAAATATTACTCCTTTTTTTTATTTTTTTATTTTGTAAAAGAAACCTAATCCTAAAAAGAGAAAGAATTATATTTCGTTAATTTCTATTCGGTATTTGAAAATATATCTCCTTTTTTTTTTGTGCGCACCATATTCTTTTCTTTTTAATAATTTTTCTATTATATTATTAATTACAAAACAACTAAAAGCAAAATAGGAATATTGCAAATAAGCGTAATCTTAGTAGAAGTAAATAAGTTTCAAATATAGTATAGGTAGGTTAAAATATATAAAGACCACTAAAAACATGAATTTGCTAAAAAGAATGATATGCTTAATCGGATAACGGTTAAATTCTGGACTTTGGTCAGAGATACTTTCTCCAAATTGGACATGAAGGAATCAAGTGTCCAACTCAAATCAAAGTATTCTGGATTATAGTTATACATAATGATGCATATCTAAATTAAGAAACGTAAATAAAATATTATCTATGTTATATATTCAGGTTATATAAGACAGACTATTAGTATCTATACTCATCATAAGCAAAATATCAAATAAGTAGTCCTAGATGAAGTAGCATAGGATGTTTAAAGAAGATGATTGAACTTTTTCTCCACTTTTATTTTAAAAAAGATAAATTGAATTTTTACGTGAATGCATTATAACAAAACTTGAACTTTACTCACTAAATGAAGTGTTCTATTTATACAAAAAAAAAAAAAAAAAATCTAAATGAAATATTTGTAATATATGAAGTGTCTTATTTAACCAAGTGTCTTATTTATAAGAACAACATGTTTGGATTACATCAAATGTCTTACTTACAAATTGTTATAAAATATTTTCTTACATAGCTGATTAATTTTTATAATTATAAAATAGTAAATAATATGATATATATTTTCCTCTTTCAATGAGTTGAAGACCACTTCCAATTCCCTAATTATATTTTCATTGCCACTTTAATTTGGAATTCATAAAAAATATTACATGCCCACATTTAATGAATTATTTTAATTTGATTAAGGCTAACTTATAGGGTTTGATATAACATAATCACACACGTTTCATAATAATGTTAGGCTTCTATTTGATCTAACTTTATCGATATCATGTGTTAATATCAAGCCAACAAATATAAAATATGCGTTGAAATTTATATACACACATCACTTAAACTATAATTGCATAATATATATTTTACTCCTATCATAAATCATTTAATTAAAATAAGTTACATTCATTGAGTATATACACCCAATACCAAAAAATATTTACCTTTGTATCTCACACCATCTAATTCTAACATGGATGTGACCCCCAAATTTGTGTTTCTATCCTATGATTGAGCATGACTGTATCACAAATACTTTATTATCAACTCATTCAGGCATATTTATTACGCAAAACTGATAAATTTGAACTTAAGAATTGCTTTCAATTTTATCGGGTTACTTCAACCACAACGCAGATTAATGAAGTAATGGAAGCAGAACTGTCTATCTTTTTTTTTTCTTTTTCTGTAGATGCACATAATACAATGTGTATAAATATGTATATATAATTAAAAGACAACAAAAACGTTAGGATATATTATTCATAATGAGATCATTTTTAAAACGGAAATTTAGTCATACGAAAAAGGTGAAAGAAATTGATTAATTGCATCAAACAAAACGCAATAAAAGAGCAAGCAAAAAATCGAGAAAAAAAAACCCGATAACTATGATTAAAATTGCATATTCTGCCTCTCCTTCTTAGATCGCTAATATTCTTCTTGTCTTTCTCCTCAAGTTCCAACCCCAATTCATTCTTCTCTCCCTATAACTTTCCATTATTTTCGTCGTTTTGAGAGAATACGTTTCCATTCCCAAAATCATTATCTCAAGAAGATGAGAAGAAAATACTTTTCCATTCTCAAAATCATCATCAACCCGTCTTTCTTGTTGGTGCCATGATTCTGTATTGTATATGAGCTATGTAGTGGACAAAGAAGAGTTAAGAAACTTAAATTCAAAATATGTAATAAAGGCCTAATACCAACAAATCCTAATTAAATACAATTAACTAAA
Source organism: Solanum sitiens (assembly GCA_016801875.1). Lineage (NCBI taxonomy): Eukaryota > Viridiplantae > Streptophyta > Magnoliopsida > Solanales > Solanaceae > Solanum > Solanum sitiens. The sequence goes on along the minus strand of JABWTJ010000002.1, from coordinate 5,107,248 downwards.
TAGCATAAACAACAAATTCTAAACTAATTAATAGCATAAATAACAAATTCTAAACTAATTGGAAATTCTAGCTTTTGTAATGTATCACACATAAGGTATACAGATGAAACTTATGTATTCAGATGATTTTTATTTTAAGGAATTTTTGTAAAATAGAAAAAAATAGAGATAAAATTTAATTTAAATTTTATATGGATGAAACTTATGTATTCAGATGACTTTTATTTTAAGGAATTTTTGTAAAATAGAAAAAAATAGAAATAAAATGTAATTTAAATTTTATATTATGGGATTCATGTAAGTTATACAATAATAAATCCTAAACTATTAAACTATTAAGGAATCATATTTTCAATTTATTTTCTAGAAGAAGAAATGTGATTCGTTAATTTCTATTCGGAAATATTACTCTTTTTTTTCCAATTATTATTATTTTGTACAAGAAACCTAATCCTAAAGAGAGAAGAATTATAATTGGTTAATTTCTGTTGGGTATTCGAAAATATATTTCACCCTTTTTTTTAACACCATATTCTTTCTTTTTCTATTAACTTTTCTATTATAATATATAATTACAAAACAACTAGAAGCAAAATAGGAATATTGCAAATAAGCGTAATCTTAGTAGAAAGTAATTTTTCTATTATAATATATAATTACAAAATAACTAAAAGCAAAATAGGAATATTGCAAATAAGCGTAATCTTAGTAGAAATAAATGAGTTTCAAATATAGTATAGGTAGGTTAAAAATCTCTAAACGCCATTGGTGCTACATAACATTTTTAAAAAAGGTCAATGGTTTTATTTTATTTTTGAAAGTGACGAACAATTTGATGAGTTTCCCCACATTTGAAATAGACAACACTGAATTGGTACAAAAAACAAAGCCAGTAATCTGCAAATTGGGTTGGCAAACAAAGATCCAACAAGGCCAATCTCTTAAGGGGTTGAAATCAAGGCTTCAATTGCTCATTGCAGACCATTAGGTAATGCATTCATTACAATTACTTGAACTTGAAATTCCATTTCTTTATCCGATGGAAGGGCATATAGAGCCAGTTAAGTCAATAGTATATCCATCAAAAGCTTCAGCTACATCAGTAGATCATTGATTAGCACACCTCTTCTTAATGGTCTACATGGACCCTAATTTCTATTATTATTAATTTGAATTAATCATATCATATTATGAGACGATATATGTTATCTATATCTACAAGACTATATCAATAATTTGAGTTCGAAATAGAGGATAGTGAACTATGGATGTTTGGCATTGTAAAAATGACCTTTTACTGTATATATTTTACTTCATCAAACTATTTAATTACATTGAGTTACATTAATTGAGTGTAAAGACTCGATATTTCACACCATCTAATTGTAACATGTATGTGGCCCCCAAATTCATGTTCTGTTAAGAGAAAGTTGCTAAATTTTAGCTCAAGTGACTGAAAAGGCCCACTCATGTGGGTTGGTTCAACATGGGAAATCATAAATCCATAGAGTGGTCCTGATCCATCTCAATTGCACGTTATGGGTTGCGGGCCTATGTCATACATCTCAAAAATTCTTATCAAATTGCTTAGTTTGGAAATATTAATAGTTGTTGTTAATCATTTCTGACAATTAGATTGATTGATTTATCCCCAACCACTCCTTTGGGGTGTTAGATCAAATGGGGACTGGGGTGTGCTATATTTACATGAGTTAAATGGATCTAATCAATAAATATGTCTATAATTGTTTAGTAGTTTCTGGAATTACGATTATTGAGTCAATTAAAACTACGTAAGTCATAATCTATCTTGCTCAACTTAAAATTTATTACGTTTTGTATTGGTTAATTTTTACTATATTTGCGGCCTAATTAGGTCTTAAATTTTTAAATAGGTTAACTTGATTGTAACAAGCTTATATTATGATGAGCTAAATGTGATGCCTTAATAACAAGCCTTCTTATTTTAAAAGACTGATTTAAGTTTGAGTTTCGATGATTCTTGGTTTGACACTGAACCCCGACTCGTATATGTTGTTGTTCTCCACATAATATATGTACCCCAATACATATTTAGTAAATTTTCCAACTTACGTACGGATTTCAGGATAAAATTATTGAGTTTTTATTTGGAATTGTAGAAGAAACTATGTATTTGCTTCTTTTTTCTTTCATTTTTTTGTTGTTGGTTGTATAGAAGCATATAATTGTATGCATCATTTGAAACATTGACCATGGTACTCAATAGACATGTCCAATTGTTAGTTGTTACAAACAAAATACACTAAAAAGGAGAGGCAAAAAAGATAAGATAAAATATGGAGTTAAGGCAAAAGTTGAGATCTTGTCTAGCCCTTCTAAGACATTGTAACAAGTCTAGAACTCAAAAATAAGTTGTCTATAATGCCTTTCACCATACCCCATCGCATCATCCAGCAAATCAATTTTATCAATAATCCAAAAAAGAAATGAAAAAATAGTCTACTTAAATATTTGGGTCGGCTGAAGATGACAACGGACAAGTATCTCGTGGAATAATACGATATATCTACCTCTTAAAAATAATCGAATTACGCACAAATGACTCACACTAGGCTCACCAATTCATTCAATATTTAGAATTTACATCATGAGCAAGATAAGTTGTACAAATTCTTGTATCATTATTCTCTCTATTTGTTTTGAAGAGGATATAGATGTGAACAACACAAGAATTTTCAATCCAATTGAATTACATTTATCACTTCAAAAAGTCTTGTTATGTTTCCTTAGGACAATCAATTGCTCAGATAATTGGTGACATTTCACAAAAAGTCCAAACCCTATACTGTAGAAGAGTTTACTTGCATATAGTAGCAACGACTCTTGGGATTAGAGTTGTTTTACAAGAAAATGGTACGAACTTCATAACTAACAAACTTTTATTACAATCCATCGCGTGATAGAATTGACAATGAACTTTGTTGTTTAACTACATAATTTATCCATCGCTACTTTCTATTTTTGTAATTGTGTGTGAACGTCAAAAAGAAAAGGAATGGTTGTAATGCCCAACACCAATTATCGGCAATCAACGGCCGATGGAAAACATAAAATACTCGATTTGATTTTACATTGAACTCAATGTTTTGATATCGAGTATAGAAAAATATGTAAAAAGAAACAATGAACTATTGACAAGTAGTTAATTCTGAATTCATAATTTCAAAATATAATGAGTTTACTAGCAAAAACCAAGATGTCAGAAAATGGGAAAAAATTCTCATTATTTACCATTTCCCTTTGATAAAACACATATAAAGTATTAAACATGTTTTATATTGCATTACCTAATAGAAAATGAGTATTGTAACCATGTGCATTTGAAAACATTGCTCATACACAACATTTCACCACATTTTTTTCAGAAGTAAATTATGTACTAATACCTTAATTATCTACTACTCAAACCTCACTCGTGAAATTATACTGATATGTTATTTTTGTTGTATTGCTACAAGAGTGCAATCAACAACAACACTCTCTCAAATGAATGTTAAAAAAAAAGTTTAAAAAGTTAAATACTTAGTAAAGTAAAGTAGTTAAATACCTTCTATTAAATACTACTTTATTGGAAATTTGAACCTGGTGTGAAAATTGCAAGATCAGGCCAACCATTGTTACCACCATTCCAACAATTATTAGATTCTCCACCATTTTGAACACCCAAATATGAAGTATTCCCATTTTGATGGTTAGAGCCCGAGCCCGAACCCAAGCCCGAACTTGAAATCGGGTTACCCAACTGTAAAGTGGACCCATTATTATTATTCGGATTCAAAGCTTCGAGAAAATTCCCAAATTGCGGCTCGGTTGACGCTAACAGTGAGCTGAATGGACCAGTACTAGTAGTCATCACATCAAAAGATGGAATTGCAGGTATACCAAATGGCTCTGGTTTTGGATTTGTGGAGGAAGAAGATGATGTTAATGGAGGAGTTGCAGGGGATGAGGTTGTAGTTGATGAACTTTTCTTACTCGATGATGAAGATCGTTTTGTGCTTTTACGAGAACCACCACCCACTGGGATGTTACGAAGAGTACCGCCTTTAGTCCAATACCTTCTACAGCTTTTGCAATAGTGGCGTGGCTGAGAAAGGTTGTAATTGTTGTAGTAGCAGAATTTTGTGTTTGGTGAATCACATCTAGGGCATTTCAGGTGTTCCTGCTCTGGAAATTGAGGCTTCATTTGTGAATAAATTGATGGGTCTTGCATAATTTTCAGCTTAAAAATGATAAGGAAATAGAAGAATTGAAACCAAATTTGTTGTTCTGAGAAGTGGCGAAAGGAAACTAAAAAGAGGACAAAAAGGAATAGATATTTTTCAAACCAAAACAACAGCAAGAACTTATAAGCCACAAAGATGGCTATCAAAATTTTCTGAATATATGAAAACCAGATTTGTATACCTCCAATTTTCCACCAAATTAGTGACTTCGGTAACCAAATTCTGAGTTGAAATCTTTCAGAAAATCGAGAAAAAAGAGGAGATAGGGTATAAATAGATTTTGAAGTTTGAATGAATGATGTGTATTGATCTGCAGAATTCCCCGTGAGAGTCGTCACCAAATATACTACACGCAGAGAGAAAGAAGAATTAAGAAGAGAGAAGCAGAGTTTCCTCTCTCTTTCTTATGCTCTTTTAACCTTATGGAAATGGAATTTTGTCAGTGATACCAACTCTTTTATTTTTCATAACAATAATTCAAAGCTCGAGTCAATAAAAAAGAACAATATTTAATATATATGATATTTCTGAAAACTATATATAAATAAAATAAGAAATTATGAAACTACTACTTCAATAATACAACCAAAAAACAATAGTGAAAAGAGATATGTAGAGTCATAAAATCAACTTTATTTGACAGTAACACTTTATTTTAGGTGTAAAATTTTCTAATATAAATTTAAATTTAAATGAATTATAATATAAATTTAAATTTAAATAAATTATAATATAAATTTAATTGAATGTCAACATAAATATTCGATACTAAAGAGAATAGACAAGTTTTAAAAATGGAATTTTTCGTGGTCCAGTCTCAAAGCAGTATTTAGTGAAGTCTCACTCAAGCTGATTATGGAGATTGGCTAAATGCTAAAGAGGAGTCTAGTAAAATGACACACTGCCATTCATTTTTTTAAAAGAATTTTCAAGTTTGTGGGAAGAAAAAATAAAGAATAATCTAAATGATTTAAAATAGTCTGTGTTTTATTTGGTTAAAAATGATTTAAAATAGTTAGTACTTTCTTTGAGCCTTGGCTGCTCTAGGGAGGAAAATAATTAAAGAAAACAGCCAAAAGCTATTATTTTAATATTGTTAAATCATCAACGTAATTAGTCGGCGTTTGGCCACATGAGAACGTCATATCATGATTTGAGTTATTTTAATATAAAATTAATTTACAAGTTTATATTTTGTTAAAGCACACCATATTTATATCTAATAACCATTTATTTCACATATAAATAAAATTTATAATCACATCATTACTTTTTAAAATTTATTATTCTCACCTACATAAATTTATTAATCTCACCAATATATAATCACTTTAACTCACACTTCACGATTGTTGAGTAATAAAATTTTAAAGAGTCCGTGAAAGATGTTTCATTTTTACTCAAATATATTGATGAAACAGTTACTTAAGTAGAGAACAAATAACTTTATAATAATTTATTATACGATTTTATGATTTTTTTATTTATTTGATTATATTAAATAAACAATTGAGGCTATTTTATTAATTTTAGAACTTATGGAATTTTTATGTTTATGAGAAAATATACAACACCAAAATTCCATATAGTATATCCAAATAAAATTTTAATTTCATCTTATTATTTTATATCATAATATCATATCGTATGGTCAAATGAGCCCTTATTGTTATTTAATTCAAACAAGGAGACTAAACGTCAATTCTCGTCTTTATATTTGTTCACTAACCTTACATCAAATTCAATAACTCTTGTTTATTCTACATGATTGAGGTGCTTTCATTTCAATATTACATTAGTTAGATGTAATTTCAAATATTCACCATTTTTTTTTCTTAAAACTAAAAAAAAAAAAAAACGCACAATGAAACGTCACTAGCACACACACAAAAAAGGTTTCTCGAAACAATGTGCGATCGTTTACCTTTAGTCTATAAATAATGTGGATGTTCCTCGGTCTCAGTTTATGTAACATATTTAAAATTTTAAAAGTCAAAGCAAATTTTATGCATTATAAATAATTTCAAGTTATTAATTATTTTATTCGTTTAAAAAAGAATGATCTAGTTTGATTTGAAATGGAGTTTAAGTGGTAAAAAAACTGTTTAATCTTGTGGTTCTAAATTAAAGTTATGTCAAATGTACCAAAATGTCTTTTAATCTTGTGATCATAAACATGTCGTGTGGAAAGTTAAAGTAAAAAAATTGTCAAAAAAGGGAAGAAGTCATTCTTTTCTAAACGAATATTTTGTTTTATAATATTTTTTACATATATTTTCAAAATATCCATTTAATATTCTAATTTTTTTATAAAGTTTTATGTCTAAAATTACGATCAGAATTTTAAAAAATCAAATCTTAAACTTTTAATGTTATTCATTAATTTTGTTAAAAATTCGACAATACCAAATTATTGGTTTGTAGGAAATAACAATTGGAGGGGGGATTTAACTTTAATGGCATGTTTGGCAAAAGACTTAAGCATTATTTTGTCGTGTTAGACAACTATTAAGGAATGTCTTAGTCAAAAAAAGATACTATGAACTTGACTCCGCATCCCTAAAATAATCCGCGTGATGACTTTTCCTCTCGTGTCCTATTCTTAACTTATTACTCCTTTATCCCTTTAATTTGATTCGGTATAAAATTTTTAAAAAATAATTTTTTTTAGAATTTATACTTTAAAATGAGTGATATATATTATATGTTAAATCAATTCACAAAAGATAAAATGAACATTTTAAGTTAAATTATTACTTTCTATATCTCAATTTATGTGATATATTTCATTTTTCGAGTGTCAAACAGTTTATGTATAATCGAGATTTGCTCATGAAATCTTTAATTCTCTCTCTCTCTCTATATATATATATATTCTCTATATATATATATATATATATATATATATATATATATATATATATATATATATATTGAAAAAAGTATTCTAAATCACAATAACTGATAATTTAAATTTTTTAAATGATACATAAAAAATTTACGATAAAAAAATAGACTTATATTTCAAAAACTAAAATATATCACATATATTGAGACAGAGAATACCACTAAGAAATGTGTCATTTTCCATTAAGAATATTTTCTTCTTTCTTGTGAACCTTACGCAATGTCAAATTAATGAAATGAATTTTAGGTGTTTAATCGAAATGGATTATAAATGTTCAAAAGAAACTTATCAACAAGGCAATTAAAGATCATATGATTCAAAAGAAAAAATAAGTACTTTTTATTATTTCGTATCCAAACAAATCAAGACATGTAAATTGAAACAAAATTTAATTATGTTAAATATTATTTATTTTATTTTAATAAATATGATATAATTTGAATTTTAAAAATCAAACTAAAAAACATATTAATTAATAATTCAAAATATGTAAAAAATTATCATAAAAACAGACAAGTTGAATCTCCCTGGCACATAAATAAAAACAAAATAAAGATATTATTATCAAAAAAAGGAAAAAGGAAAAAAAGCGGAAATATGAGAAATCCAAACACGATTTCGGCTCGGCTGCAAGTAAAAATAAAGCTGAGTATTTATCAAGGAAGCCGACCGCCATGCCGGCAACAGTAGCAGAGCAGCCAAAGCTTGCGTGCAAACGAAGCAGAAAAAAGACAATAGAGCATCATGATTATATTCATCGTGGCCGTTGGATTGTTATTGTTGGAGGAATCACCGCCGTAGATTTGTGAGCCAGATTGATGGAATCGTAGCTTTGAGTGGCCGAAAGCCACGAGCCAATCTCGCCGGAGACACGTGGCGGAGCCCCCCTATGAATCATGATGATGTTGGAGCACTAATGTGGCCTTTTTATGGTGATAGAATGTGAATTATTGCGACAACACTTGTATTGCGGACTATACCACGATCAACGTGAAAAGTTCAAAAAATAAAAAATCGATCTTCTAAAGCTTTTATTACGTGTAAAATTTTAGAAACAGAAAAAAAAAAAAAATTATGACTTTCTGATTACAGATAATAACTTTATTTATTACTCCAAAGCTAAAATTCAAAAGTTAAATAAATCTTTTTATTTGTTTATCTATTAATTAAGTTTGTCCATAATTATATTTTTGTCGTTATCAGATATGAATGTTATCCCAGATCAAAATGAAATTACTCGTGTCCCCGCTTTAGACCCACCTAAACTAATTAAATCCTAACTGATTAAACCTCAAACCCAACTTCACAAGCTGAAGCATTGCGTTAATTTCAAGTAAAAGGCCTTAACTTCATTTTATTTTTGAAGAATTTGTTAAACCTAATTGAACTTTGTAAAGTTTCTTGATAAATTTTCGATAATTATTTATTTCTTCAATATAAAATCGATTAATGTGACACACATCAATATAAATTAAAATGGAGAAAATACATTTAATCAATGTGCAGAAGGTAGTGAGATAGTGTCACTGTTGTCAAAACCCGCGTAAAACACGGCTGATCAGTTAGCGTGGCCTTCCCTTAGGCATTATGAACACATAGGGCCCAAAGCCATTAAGTCATAAGCATGACTAGTCCATTTAATGATTTTGCTTACTACGATTTGACTCCCTATACATATTAAATTCATGTTCATTGTGTCAGTAGCATATTCTAACTTACAAAATGCTCATTACGACACTATCAACGTAGCATGTCTAGACGCAATATATATGGATCAAAGTATTTAGTTATCAATTAAGACCAAACAAAGGTGTATACATATACACTTTCAAAGTCCGAGTGTTATTTGCCAGGTGAGAAAAAATTTAATTGTATATTTATGTCTTATGTTTTTTTTTTATAATTTTCGTTACCCACCCTTCACACAAGTCAATTGTTTAGTCTAGTGGTTAAAGTATTGTGAAAATGTTTTGAAATCGTATGACACCTCCTTAATGACAATCCTGAGCGCGCAAATGGCTCATAGTGTATTCCATATGAATTTGTTATCATATGAATGCATTTAATAAAAAATCCATCAAGAACTAATCATGGTTACAGAAAGACCCACAATTTAGCAATGAGTTTTATCATGTGAAACTCTGCTTCTCTTTCAATTTCCCCAGAGTGTGAATTCGATTGCTCTTTTTTCGAAAAAAGAGGGCTATAGCTAGTATTAACAGTAACATCCACCATTTAGCAATGGCAACAAACAGCTCAAGTCAATGACCAACAAAAGTGGCTAAACAGACAACAGGACATGACTTTGCAGTTTTTGTGCATTTGAGTAAAACTGGACCTATTTGGTTTTCCACTTTTGTCACTATTAGTAAGGAAAATGGAAAATGGATTTGAGGACAGTGTAAATGCAACAATTGTATTGTACCAGTACTACTGATTTGAAAGGGGGGAAATGTAGGAATACCTGATTTAATTCACACAAGAAAATCAATAGACAGTTATACAGTTTTTGACATGTTATTATCAGAAATATATACTAGATAAAAATAATTGTTATACTATACATCACAAGAGTTATATTGACAAACTATACACAAGTGATCAAATTGCAGCTAGCTAGCTATTACCCTATGCTGCTCCTTTTTTTAGCCCAACACTACAAAGGTAGACTTTATTCACCGAATGCCCTAACTTGCTTTCTTTCACACACAATTATGCAAATACAATCACCACATTATAATGTTCTAAACTTAATTTAGTGAATCTTCTGATTAAATCCTAATTTATCGCAATTCTTTAAGTGGTTGAAACCAAAAAGAAGTATACTCGTTGACAGAGACGGAAAAAAATCAATGCTTTTTTAAATTTCTAGGTAGAAATTTATTTGTCTAGAAAGGATCTCTCTTTTGTCTCAATTTTAGCAATGGTATTTAACTAAAAAAAAAACGAAATCTTTAAAAATTTGAGCTCTAAAATAAATTAATCTTTCATCTTGTTAGACTGCACAAGTAAAAATAGACATCAAACTTAAATAGAATGGGCAAATAATAGTAGACGGTGGAAGTACTAAACATGAAAATCATCTTTTGGACGACGAAAACAAAGTATGGCATTTAGGAAGGACAAAAATAGAAACTCAAAAAGAATATATACCTAAAGGACGAGAGTGGCTTTTCTTTAGTGATAGCGATATATACAGACCAACGATGACAAATTTTACACGTCAAATATGCAACACAGCAATTTGTTGACATGAATTTCGGTTCATACGCACAAAGACAATTCGAACACAAAGATATGATTCGTAGATACGGTCGAAAGCAATGCGTAGCAGCAAAAATAACGTATGATATGATCAAGCTAACACAAATATCAATTATACCGTTCCATCACAACAGTACCAACTGCAATCTATTATTAGTAGAATGTTAAAACACATAAAATTCTGTGAGGAGTGACAAGCTTAACAGTGCCAACTTCACTTCCAAAAGCAAAAAATACAAGTAAACAAATGTCAGTGCCCTTCAACTTGTTTTACAGAAAAAAATTTACTTTAGTTAATAATCTATAACAAAAGGCACACTGATTTATCCTACAAAAAATAATGCTATCCAACAAAATAAGCTAAGCGCCCTGCAAGTTAGCAGCAGCTCCTTCCCACCATTTTCAGTAAAAACTACATTTTCCTTAAAACCTAGTGGCATTTTTTTTGCTTGTAGGAGAACTAAGGCATTCTTTCTCTACTCCGACCCAATATAATAACAAATTCAAAAGACTGAAGCAGTAAACGAGAAGAAGAGGATAAGAACGCGAGGTCATCAGTATGCTGACAAAGATAAAGTTGGTTTGTTTGGAGTTTTTCATCCACTTCTGGACCTTGCATGTTACAGGTTGGCGAGGCACCTGGAAGTGAGATGGTAGAACCTCAAGCTGCTTCTTAAGAAAACGTTTCTTAAAAAAGCAACCTGAAAAAATGCTATCCAAGAAAACTACATTCCTCCTGTTAACACTTATGCATAATACATATACAAGCTGTTTGCAGCGGCACAGGCAATTGAATTTTCAGTTGGATGCCACGCTAGATGGAGCAACTTCGTTGTGAAATCAAATGAATTTCCATTTGCATCTACACCTGGACTTTCTGAACCTGTAATGCAAATAAATGTCATCCGGTATATTTCGTCATGCTGATATATATTTCCGGCAATAAGAGAAGTGTAAACATGACTTATTGTCGAGTGCATATATGAATATGTATGCATACCTCTCCTGACAACACGTGTAATGCTACTGCTCAGGGACCTGGAAGGTCTTGAAGGAGTCTGTACTTGTCTTCTGGTGGAGCACAATAAATGTCAGTCAGACCAAGTCAAACAACATTTATATCCAAACCTATTCACATCAAGAAGATAAGATATACGTACCTCATGGGGTTTTTGCTAGCTTCCAGTGTAGTTGCTTCAGTAGTGCCCGCAGCACAACCAAAGACACGGAAAAGATTGCTGAAATCATAATAATAATATTTTTAAATAAAAACAAATCAGAAACAAACTAATAAAAGGAAGATCCAAATAGATGACAGTCTACACACCTATAAGAACCAGTAGCTACTCGCAGCCCATCACCACTAAGGCAACACTCAAACTTGTCAAAGATGGAGTCATTCTCATATAAATCACATAGCTGTGTATCAACAAAAAATCTATGATCAGCTAAGAGACATGCCAAAAATAGACGAGTAACATCTTGATGCAGATGGTAATTCACCTTTGGTCTCAAATATTCATGAACCTGGAAGGTTGACACTGGACCAGAATCCATATTAATGTCCCATAGCTGAAAAAAGAAATGTAAGCTCAGTAACAAGGGCACACTCTTGTCCATATATAAATGGAGAACATAACAAGCATGAAAGACCGGTGGTCCTCCTAACAATAGCTGAACCAGGGCTGACCCAGCTTGAAAACAAGAAGCAACAACTATACTTAAATGTAATAGGAATTCCTGGTCTTCATCTCTACTTAAGTTATATGTAGTTTAGCAAAAACACATAAGCATCAAATATTATTATTAATTTACTATTATGCTATAATTATCGTAGTCTTCATTTTTATTACTACTATTATTACTTCTACTCTGGTTATTTATACTATTTTTGCTATAGAAAAATGATTTTCTTGAGCGGAGGGTCTGTCGGAAACACTTCTCTACCCCCACAAAGGTAGGGGTAAGGTCTGTCTGTGTACACCCCGATCACACTGGGTGTGGTGGTGTTGTTGTACGTAAGCATCAAACATTGGAGGTGTTTCACATAGAACTAGACAAAGATAATATAGCTAAAGTTGAGCAGAATCTTAACAAACTTGCTTAAGATAAAGGTGGAGTGGTTCCTATTACAGAACTGAAACCAACAATTAAACTCTAATCAAATTCTTCCAGTCAATCAATCATCTCTGAGATCCAGATTCACCCTGCAGGCCATAAAAGTGTTCAATCTTGAAAGTTGAAACTACTGCTAAAATGTCATTTAAACTTTAAAAGAGAGTGGTTTAAACTAAATCATCTGTGTGATGGAGTTTGCCAACCATTCCCTTCCTTTTTCGCTGGCTAGGTCTTCGAGAAAACCTCATGCAGCAGATATCAAATTCAGCATATTTAACTGCAGCTTGTAATATGTCTGCTCATATTTAAATGGAAATGTTGCACCTTTCATTCTACCTTCCAACAACGACAAGCTAACTGATATAGAAACTAATTCTCACATGAATTATTTAGCTAAAAAATGCATAATGACACAATATTGAAAGCAATAATATGCATACATCAATCCATCAAACCTCAATTCCAAATTCAAAAGAGCGGGGATGAAGGGGGGGCTAAAGACACTATTTGAATCTGAATAAAAATTGTCTTCAAGAGCGCATATAAAAGGAAAAAAGGAACCCAATGTTCAACTGCAAAATATTTAAAAAGTAGAGCTCAGGGAACTTTGAATATTTCAAATTAGGAAAGAAACTACTTTCTGACCCACCACATTGAACTAAGAGAGATTGAAATAGAAGATGACAAGATGTTTCTACCAAGATTTGTTCAGAAAAATCTGGCAAACTTTTATTCATCAGTCATAGAATTAACCTCTCAGGAAACCACAACTAGCGTTCAAAAAAAATTATGAATGCAGAAGTTCGCCAAAAGGGAATATAAGGATCAAAGGTGAAATACCCCCATCAACTAATACAATAACAGTAAAAACTTGGGAAGCAACACCAACATGAACCACATTCAATGCATCTAGAATCTCATAAATGTTCTTTTCCAGAGTAATTGTACGAGGACTTTAAGTGCACTTGTGAGTATTCCATATCATATAACAAGTTCAATACAATATCAACTTAAGTAAACCAACCTTTAGGGTCATATAGTCACGGCTGAGTATGTATCTTCCATTCTTAGAAAATTTAATATCAGAAATTGAAGCAATTATCTCTGTGAAAAAAGATCTTGAACCGGGTGCTTCTTGCTCCTCAAACCTGCATAACAAGGAACCAGTATTTTTAATCAATAAAGCTATCAGGAAATAATTTGAAATACATATCTATGCCTGCAAAAGTAGCTCTATTCCAGAACATTCTAATCCATCTTTTATATCTTCTGCCGAACAACAACACGTGTAAAGAAGAAAAAAATCCACATGCATTGAAAATTAGAAATAAGGGAAAGGGTGGAACTTACAACTGAGAATGTGAGTCGCACAAAGCTGACTGCCGCAGATCTATGAGACGAATCGACCCTTTTGAACTACTATAAGCTAACGTATTACAATGAGTAGGATGAAATTCTGCTGACGTTATCACCTCTGCAATAAATAAAATATGGTTTAAGTCTAAGCATCTATTAATATAACACAAGGGACTTCCAAAAATTAAATTTTGTGACCTAATTGAGGTTCTCACAACAAAGGAACTCAGGAAAAACTTACCAGTTAGATCTTCCATATTTGTTGGCTTGACATCAACAATATTGAAACTCTGATTGCTTATTTCCAAGTTCCAAAGGTTGATCCGGAGATCATCAGCAGATATAAATGTTTCACCGTCACTGAATTGAAAATAAGAAGGCCGGACAAATTACCATGAGCTCTCGTAAACCAGAAAAAACAATATGGCAAAGCAGAATTACAAGAGCAATATATTCACCTGTTATTTGAAATAGAGTTGATGTGATAGTCATGTGCATGAGCATACACTCTTCTGCATCTAGCAACAAGGCTGGTCTCATTACTTGTAACCTATAATAAACATAGCAAAGCTTTTATATTCAGGAGTAACAATGAGGACATCATGTCAAGATTAAAAAGGCAACAACTGTCTTGGGGAGAGGAGATGTGGCAAAGCACCACAATTCTTCTACCAATCAAGAGAAAATTGAAGGCACAGAAAACATTTCAGTCCAAATTATCCAAGGCTGAGGATTTGAAGATAAACAATATGTCTGTATCCATATCATGCAAGAGAAACCAAAGCCATTTACAAAAGCACATAAACACATGAACATAGGTTGTCCTGACTAGTATATGTTAAAATTTTCACCCACATCAGACCTTGGGTGCACAATTAACTATGTTAAGAGTACAAGTACCTTTTTTTGAGACTACAGACAAAAACTTTTTTTTGACAACAAGACTACAGACAAACTAGAACTAGAAGAAACTAGAAAGAACAGTCTTCTCAGTAACCAGGAGTCCAGAAACACCATGTACATTGTTCCACTCAAGCTGCAACTTCATGAGATCTGTTACTTTTTATTACTTTTTTTGTGTAAGGAATAAGAAAATAACTTGATACTACCTAACAAGAATCTTTATGACATTGCTCGCATTTCCTTTTCCATAAAACCTTAAAGTACGATCAC
Organism: Solanum sitiens; assembly: GCA_016801875.1. Classification (NCBI taxonomy): domain Eukaryota; kingdom Viridiplantae; phylum Streptophyta; class Magnoliopsida; order Solanales; family Solanaceae; genus Solanum; species Solanum sitiens. The sequence continues at coordinate 5,092,161 of JABWTJ010000002.1, read as the reverse complement.
TGACACTAATTAACATGCTTGGCTGATAAATAAAAAGTAATGCACATAGACATATTTGACATTCCATAAACAACTGAACATACAGGGCATATATAGCTTAAGTACAACTACCACAGGTAAACGTAATGAGGAAAAGCCCCCAGGTGGAAACGACAAATCATTCCTCAAGCAATTCAAAGATCTATCTGCATAACCCCCATTTGCACGACATTGCTTTGGACTGGAAGAAACACTAGAGCTGGCCACACTGCCATTTCCAACAGCTCTAGAAGGATCAATATTCATATCAGATATCTTCTTAACTTTCTTCTCTTGGACCTAAATCAGCAAAAGAAGAAAAGAATACTCAGCACATTGATAAGGAATCCACAAAAATAATAGCCAAAGAGAAGTGGCTTCACAGGTAGACAATAGATGCAACATTAGTCAACTCTCAACTAGTACACATCTCAACAACAATCAGAATAGCTCTCCACCACACTTGAAATTAACAATCAATATTCCTCATCAACGCAACAGCAAAAATGTATCTCGAGTCATACAGAAGAATATTCAACTTAGCACGTTACATTGAACTAAGTTACCTTCCAATACTTAATGGTTTTGTCATTGGTGGATAGAAGAAAGAGGGCACCATTAGACGATTGGCACCAACGGATCTTGTTGATTTTCTCCTCAATTTCCAAACTCTTCAGATAATCAAACTGAACAGAAAGATGTGATGGAAAAAGTTAAAATACTATTTGAAGCAAGAAAAGAAGGAAAGCAAAGCAAATGAAGAATGAGAAATAGCAGCAAGAGGCAATTCACCCCTACATAGTTGCATCTGGACAGGAAAGTGGTACATGAGAACCAGATAATTAATAATCTCCTTACTCTTTCATCACACCAAAAAGGAAGAACAAAGAAGAACGAACAACAAAGAACTGGCAGATACCTCAGGCTCATGGCTTTGAAATTCTGTCTTGTAGCGGAACTCTGGATGCCGACTCACTGAATAGTCCATTCTCTCTAGCTCTCTCCGACTTCCAATAGTCTAAATTAAAACAATGCAAAAGGAGAGACATGATCAGCGGAAACAACCTCCAAGTTTTAATAAATCTTCTGAACTGCATTGTGAAAAAACCCACCTCTTTTGTATCAGTCCTTTCAAATAATACAACCCTACCACCACGATCTCCAGTAGCAAGATGATCACCAGTTTTATCGAACTCAATTGCGGAGATGATATCAACTACAACAATAATGATGAGAAAATACATCATGATACTCAAAAAAGTAAGTGCCCTGAACATCAAAGAGAGAAAGCAAAGCATATAACTCCCCATGCAACTGGAAATGGTACGTCCGCATTATCCTGGCACTTCAAATAAATTTACAATACAAATTTGATTTTAAAATTTTGTTTCTAAATTACGCTCAACTGCAGATCCTATCATGGTCCAACAGTTGACTGCAACAATTTTAGATAATATGAATTGCCACTGTTACTAGTCAAACCATGTCATACAACATGGAGCACCAGATGAGTATCATAGAAAGAAACAATTGAATGTTTGCTAGCACCGACACGTGTGCAAAATCAAAATCTGAAGGCATGCTTGAGCCAAGCTAAACAAGAAGCTGTAAATATAGGAAAAGTATAGCTTGTGAGTCTGAACTAGGGAATAGATGTGAATAAAAATAGTGAAATTGATGCAGCCATGGCTTTGGAAGTTCAGAGATCATCGCAACATGACCAAAAGGATCTTAGTGCTGACAAAACTAAATGCATCCACATTGACTATACACGTTCATTAGAAACAATAAGAAGAAAAACACAAGTCTGAAAAAAAATTCCATGTGCTTGGACTTCGGACACCATGTGTGTTGGTATTAGGCAAACAGGTACTTAAGACTTCTGAAACAACATGTGTTCGTATTAGGAAAGGAAAGCTCCAATGATCAAAAGATCACTAGTAAATGGCATATGAAAGTGCCTTTAGAGGCGATAGAAGAGACATGTGAAGGCATTAGGAAATGAAAACTCCAATGACCAAAAGACTAATAGTCAGTGCATCCTTCATTCTGCAGCGGACAGACTGCATATCTCAGACAAATAAAACATGAGGTAGAAGTAAAAGAAAAAGATGCAAGAGCAGAAGGAGCTTGACTGTGGTATAAACTAAAAAAAGAATGGACTTTGATGCACACCATGAATCATGATTTAGGAAAAGAAAGTTTCATGGCTAAGGATGCTGAATCAAAGAGAAATCCAGATTCAGTTTCATTCTTAAAACTAAAATCCTACGCAAATTAGGTAAAATGACATCAAACTAATCCAACTCCCCATTATCTTCCACTGCATATACTCTTCATGCTGGTAGATACTTGAGTAGCTAGATACAAAGCCACAACAAATTTCAAATTCTTTTATTGAAGGTCATGCAACTTACTACTCTCATATCAGAACAATCTTAATGGGGAAGCTAAAGAAAAGGGTAGCATCTACAAAGTGTTACAAGCATTCAGCCTAGATCGACTTTGGTTAGACGTTCACCTCAACCTAGTTTACAAAAGAACAACCAAACCTATAGTAATCTACATTGAGTTACTTACTGAAACATAAAGATTGGAATGACCAACTCCCCAAGGCATTGCATATACTTCATCTTGAAACCGAGAGAGCATATTGGGACTATCTTATGGGAGCCTTAAAAAATATATAGACATTTCGTAAGACAAATTGAAGTACTTTATGAGAAAGTAACAACATTTTACTGAGCTGCAGCAAAATAGACATCAATAAAAGCTCACACCCCCATTAGCAACATCAAATCTTCTGACATTTTAGGCGATGGGAGGCATTTATTCTTGAGACGTTTTACCTGACATATCTCTACCTATACATACTTCCATACTGATTTGAAATGAGGCAGTTGCCCAACATCATACCTTAAAGATCAAAAGCTTAGTGCATGGAGCTAAAAGAATGTCCGATGACTGCCTCAATACTAACCATACATGATTGCATGTGCAGTTACACCACACCATCATGATTTACATTTGCGCATACATAAAGTTCCAACACTCCAAAGCACCAAAGAAACAAGTGAAGACAGCAGCTACCACCCTTTAACATGACGCTTGCATCAAAAGTCAAAAACCTACACTGCATACTTCATAGTCCTCTACTAAATTAAGAACAATGACAAACTACACTCGAAAAAACAATCATCTAGATCTGGACACGAGTTAAAACAAAATCTAAGTAACAACAAACTTGTTAAGAGTTCAGTAGATACTGTTCTCAATTGGCTAAAATCTCCATCACTCAATCAAACCCGGTGATCGAAAACTCACAGATTTAATAACCTTTCAGTATGGTACTACCGCATAACCGATCAAAACCCTAATTTCAACACTGACACCAAACCAACAATGGATCCAAATGTAAAAGAGGTATAAGTGAAATAAAAATTATGAAAAAAATAATAATAAATTACCTTCCTGAACTTCTTCTCCGGCCGTACGTTCACCAAATACCTGAGAAAATTTCCACTCAAGCGGCGGTGGTGGACCCGCCGGAGCTGCCGCGACATCTCCACCATCACCACCGTTCATTTTTATAATAATTTTTTTTCCTTTCAACAGCCGAAAATAAACGAAAACGAATCAAATCGAAAGAATTAAGAAGAAGAAAATCAATCACTTCATGAAAAGCGATGGGTTTTTTTAGGTTTGAAAAATGGTAAAGTTCATAGAAAAATGAATGTCGGATTCAGATTCAAGCATTACAAGTTCGTAAACATTATCAAAAAGAGCACATGCCCTCTTTCAATTCCAGATTAATTTCAGATTCTCAAATTATTATTTTATTTTTCTGTGATTGTATTGGGGAAGGAGAAAATAGGGAATTTGCGCTTCTTTTGTCTTGGAAGAACATAACACTCTTCTCTCTCTAAGCTCTATCAATAATAATTACTGTAGTACAATCTTTCTCTCTCTACCCACTTTTGTATTTTTTTTATTTATTTTATTATTGGAAAAGAGTCAAAATTGTCCCTGAATTATGTGAAATAGATTATTTATACCTTTCGTTATATTTTGGGATCAAAAATACCTCTGTTGTTATCTTAAAAGACCACATGTACCCTCAAGGGTTAACACCCTATATTTTTATTGACTTGGCAAGTCACTTGGGACTTATCCTTCCACCTAAGCATTGCCAAAATAGGATTCATTACTAGGGGTGGGCGTTCGGTTCTTTGATTCGGTTTAATCAAATTTTGATTCGATTCTTCGGTATTCGGTTTAAGAAAAGTGTGCACCATAGTTTATACCAAACTATATCGGCTCGGTTCGGTTTAATTCGGTGTTTTTAAATCGGTTTTTCGGTGTGAATAAAAATAAAAAGGGAATATGATAAAGTGTTAAGAGTTTCATCATGTATTTAATAAAAATAAAGAGGGCATAGATGATTTTTTAGCAAAGATGCCAAAAGATTTGTTTTTGTTTCTTAGCATAGATGGCTGCCATTTTGCTAAAGCCTAAAGGCTTTCTCCCATACCGGATTGTTGAATGAATACAGAAGAGAGCAAGCAGCCTAGCAAGCACGATGCCACAATGAAATTTCGAACAACCAAAATATAAGGACTCACAATGTACAATTGTACATAAACAACAATAGTTCAACACTTTATTGACATTATATTTGTTGTCATTTAAAATTTGAAAATTTAAATGGGTCATGTAAATATTTTTAGTCAAAATTGAAAAGTGTATAACTATTATTAATCAAGCAATATAATTTAAGTATATTAAAATTTAGTAAATAAAATTTCGATTCTTCGGTGCACCGTAGTTTCGGGACCCTTGCACCGAACTCCAAACCGAAGAATCGAAGTTCCAAAAAAAAAACCCGACACCAAACCAAAATATCGAAATCGAAGAACCAAAATTTTTCGACTCAATTCATTTTTTTGGTATTTCGGTATTTATGCCCACCCCTATTCATTACAAAAGAACTTTAAGTTGAGCCCTCTCTACTATTTTTACCAACATTGAGTCGCACACAAATGAAATTGAATAACTTATTTATTTATTTTATTGTGTCACAATAAAATATTTTAGTATATTTTATTTTGACTCATAACAAAAGTCCAATTTGAGATTGAATTTTAAGTTGATTGTAGGGATGGCAGGACGGGGCGAGTTGAGCTAAATTAATAAATCACATATATGCATAATTTGCCATTCATTATTAAAAGAAAAATCACTTTAAACCGCTTCGCATTCCACCGCCCCACATAATGTTAAACCTGCTCTGTCCTTCATGGCTTAAAACTCACCTGCTCCGCATCTGTCTCGCCTTATTGCTATCCCTAGTTGTTTGTCAAAACTAAAGAAATATGTGGATTTTTTCTCATTGATTGGTGATTAACTTAGCGTGTTTTGACAATTTACGATTTAGTATACTCTTAAAGATTGTTGGAAATTGGAGTTTGAGTTATATTAATTATAACAAGAATAAATATAAAGACAAATGCGAACAAGAAAGGTACTTTTTTTTATGTTAAAATATAATTGATCAACATGTTAATTAATTGATTATGATGATTTACTATTTTTTATAGTGTCTTTGACATGATACGAGTGAATAAATAAACATGAAATAAAAGAAATTTTATATAATTCGAATACATATCAAATAGACCAAAAAAAATAACATAACTGATAGTTAAATTTGATGATAAATTTAAAGAAATAAAGACAAAATTTATCACTTATGTTTGTTGAAAGTTAATACTTTTTGTTTCACTAAAATATTTAACAAATTTTTATGTTGGATTTGAAAAGTATTGTAAAAAAAATAGCGCCATCTCATAATTAAAAATATAAATTGTATAATTTACCTAAATTTTACAGTATAAAAAGTAAATTATATTTTATCTCTATTTTTTTTTTAGTTATATAATCTCTTAAAATTTGTACCTTCTGGATACATTAAAGAGTATCTCCGATATATTATAAATGAGGGACATTAAAATAAAAAAACCATAAGACGTGTATCTCAGTAATTTTCCTATAATTTTTTTCATTCCTATTTTCTAAATTTTTATGGTGCTTTCTAGGGCGCAATTTCTATTTATTTATTTTCATTATATTGTATACAATTTTTTGTGTATTGTGGTTTTGGTGAAACTTTCTTAATATTTATAGTTGAATTTATCTTTTTCAAAATCTACTTTCAATCTAACAAACATAATTTGTTAAAAGCATATGTGAGAATATTAAATAGTTCACTTTTTGATAAATTTTGAAAAATTAAAATATAAATATATATTTAATTGATTTTCATAAATCATCATCTCGATAAATTAAATCTCTTTATATATATTCTTAAACGTAACTCTTTTTTAAGAATTGATTGTGCGTAATTTTTTATCCTCGTAAAAGCTTCACTTCTTTTGCATGTGTGCACAAATTTACCAATAATTTTTGTGATCACTTTACATTAACCTATACTCTAACATAAAATATTATTTTATGTTTTTTCACTTTTCACCATGTGGAGACCAAAAAAAAATAAGAGCTCGTGTGTTATTGGTCTGTCGCATGAGTGGGCACAGCATGTGCAGTTAGTGGAAAAATTGTTAGTAGTCCGTTTCAAAAAGAACGATACATTTTTATATTAAATAAAATATAATTTTAAAATATTTATGTTACACTTCATGAAGTAATTTATAATTATACAAATTAGTATTATTCATTTTAAATTAAAATTCTAAAAGATTCTTTTTATTTTAAATTATATGACGAATCAAATTATATCACTTAAGATAAGACTGAAAAAGTACTACAAAATATGTTAATTGAACTTCTGTACTCCACTTGGCATTGTTGGAAGAAGACACAAAGGTAAGGTTATCTGAAATGACGTTTATAACCTTGTCTTTTTTATTATTTACTTCACTTTTCAAATTTAGATGCTACCTCTTCATTTATTTATAAAAAAATATTATAATGAACCTCCTCCCTAAACAACAATAACATATTATAAGTTGTTAATTTATTTACGAAATTATTGTATGTAAATAAAATACATATAAGCATAAAGTATTTAATAGAATATTTTATTATGTATTTAATTAAAAAAGGTTACAGTAAATAGAAAGTCTAAAATAAAAAATAGTAATTTTAATTTATATGACACACTTTTTCTTTAATATATTAAAAAATAATGTTATTTTTCGTATAGTTAAAATACAGCTTAACTTTACATTCTTTTGTATCTTCTTAATGAAAATGATTTATAAATATAGATATTTAAAATTTATTTTAAATTATACGTTCAAAGATCTTTATTTATTTTTTAAATTTTATGTCAAAATGAAATAGTGGTACATAAATTGGAATAATGGAAATAGCAAATTTGAAGGTCACCTAAGAAGCTATCAAAATAATTTTTCTACATTTTGCATAGACATTCTTCAGATATTATTCGTAGAATTATATTTTGATCGAATTTGTTGTTGCGATACTAAACTTTTACGAGGACCTATTACCTCCATTAACTATTTAATAGGGTATTTTTTATCCCTGGACTATTTAATAGTGTATTTTGAAGGTAAAAATGTGCCCGCGTGGACACGTTACTATTTATAATTTTGTATTATTTTTATGTCCATGTTGAACAAAAATATATATTTAAAATACAATATTAAATAGTCTAAAAAAATAAGAAGTTCTCATGAAAATTTAGTATCGCGACAACAAATTCTAATATTTTTTGAGACTCTATCCCTAAAATTAAAGGTTGCCACCTTTAGATTGAAGATGCTGCCTTCTTCATTTAATTATTAACCCACATAATAGTAGTTGTTGTGGAAGATTGGAAATGATGTGATGTTTTTTGGTGGATTGAATAAATTAACCATTTGATCATTTAGCATGTCTTTTTTTTCTCTTTGGAGGAGACATGTTAATTTTCAAATGCTATGATTAAATTTCGAAGCTAATGTGAACTTTTTCAGTTACTACTTTCTCCTTTATATTATATTCATTCTAGAAATTAAAATGTCAAACATATGGTTGAATTTTCCAACACCTGCATTTTAATAAAATATAATAAATCTTGTTATATAGCATTTAATTTCTACTTCTACTCATTATAGAGATTAGAATGTCAAAACACATGGTTGATTTTTTTCCAGTACAATACATTTTAATATTGTTGTGAATTGTGATGTGGTACATTAAGAGTGTGTTTGGTACGGTGGAAAATGTTTTCTTGAAAAATAAGTAGATTTTGGACTTATTTTCTCATATTTAATTGGTCAGTAGAAAATATTTTTCGAAATTGATTTTTAATGTTAATTTATGAATGAAAATGTTTTTAAGAGACATCTTTTATTTTTTACTATAATAAAAACTAATTTATGAAATTGAAAATATATTTTAAAAACAAATTTTTTTTTTGGGGGGGGGTAGGGGTGGGGGGGGGGATAGTGGGTGGTGGCAGAGAGAGGGGGAGAGAGGGGGTAGAAGTGAAAAAATAAAATTTTGAAGTTGATAGTATTTTTAAAAAATAAAATTAATTTTTCAGGGGGGTGGGGGTGGGTGGGGGGTTGGTAGTGGGGCCGGCTGGGGGATGGGGGGAAGGAGTTTAAAAATAAAAATTTGAAGTTAAAAATATTTTTAAAAAGCAAAATTAATTTTTTGGGGAGGAGGTGGGGTTGGGGAAGGGCTGGCCGGTGAGGGTGGGGGGTCAGGTATCGTGTGAAAAATAAAATTTTGAAACTGAAAATATTTTTTTAAAATTGATGTTTTTCTAAAAAAAAAAGATGTAATTTGAAATTGGAGGAGGGTTTTGAAAAATGTTTTCCTTAATTTTTGAAGGAAAGTTATTTTCCTTAATTTTGAGAAAAATGAGTTGATTTGAAAAACATTTTCCAAAACTTTTGTCCCAGCCAAACATGGGAAAATTGGAAAACATTTTCTTCATACCAAACACACTCTAAATGTAAAAGCAAATCATAGAATAATTTAGTGCTCGATAAGACAATTAAGAAGATTAAATTAACGGATGAGGTCGTCATCTTCTCGTAAAAACAAAATGAGTTAACTGGTGAATGAAATCTAGATGAGTTCTTTATTTTAGCTTAATATAATTTGAATAATTCTCATTTCTTGAGTTAGTTTTTTTAAGTTGTGTTAAATTCAAAGTCTATTTAACATGATTTTAGAGTTAGACGCTCAATATAGATCCACAGATGGATTATTCACGTATTCAATATTAGACAATGTTTAATTGTACGAGATTTGGTCATTATTCATCCGTTAAGTTAACTTTCAAAGTTGTTTTAGGCTCAAGTTTCATTTAACATTAACTATATAAGTATGTGTTAGTGTTAAACACAACTTGAATATTATGCTTGACAATTGTATTCCTATCATGTTAACTAATTATCTTTGTAATTTTAAAAAATTATACATGATTCGTTCATTAATAATTTTATATCATATTTCAGTTAGATACATCTAGATACATATATTTTTGTTATCAAATATAGTCTAAAATATTAATACATAGAGAGAGAGGCGAACGAGAGTAGAGATGGAAGCAAGATATGAGGGATGCGAGTGAGAGAGTGTGTATATTTCAGATATATGCAAATCACACTATGTATCTGGGATATCAGATAAAGTTAATATACTTTTTTAAATACAAAATACATAGGGAGAGAGGTGATTGGGGATATGAAAGAGGCGAGCGAGCGAGTCAGTGTATCTTAGTTACATGCGAATTCACTTGGATACAACATCTCTAGACAAAATTACATGTAATTTTGACTCCATGTATCCGAGATACATGTGTGCGTCTTAATACATGTATCTATTAACCAATATCAGGCACACTTAGTAATTTTGATAATTAGTTGAAAGGCACGTAATTAAGCCCTAAATTAGTGAGATTTGTGTTATTCGTCTTAGTTTCTATAGATCCAAATTGTTAATGGGCTGAATGTTAGCCCAATCAAAGTTACGTGTGATATGAGTAGCCCATATATTTGGGCTTAGAAAGCTCAGGGGTAGTGGGCATGTACTAGAACTTATTAGAAATGCAATAAAGTGTTTTAGCCCGTTAATATCATTTATGTCATTACAGAATGAGTGAATTTAAAATTGAGAAAATTATATATAATGACAAACTAATAAATTAAATTAAATGTTATAACTATACTTTGATTTAATTAGATCCTGTAGCAAACAGTTTGTCAGTCACCTCTCTCCCTCAAACTCTCGCTCGCCACTCTCCCTCTCTCGCTCTCCCTCTCTCACTTTTATACAAACACAAGTGTATAAAATGCATTTCTGTTTGTATAAAACGAGAAAAAATTGTATATATACGTATATTTTCCTTCCCCCCTCTCTCTTCTTTCCCAAATCTCGCTCGCCACCCTCGCATCAATCGTTTATACAAACAGAAATGAAATGTATAAATTGTGTTTCTGTTTATATAAAGCGGGAGAAAATTATATATACACTTGCAAATACATATCTTCGTCGTATACACTTATAATTATATAATACAAATATTTCACAGCCCAATTTTCTTTTATTTTTCTCTCTTTCTCGTTTTATACATACACAAATTATACAATTGATTTGTATCCAACTGTTTTTTTTTTTTTTGTATATGTATAGCAAATTATACAATTTGTTTCTTTGTATATGTATAGCGAATTATACACATTTATGTTTGCTATGGAGCGCAATTATGCAAAATTTACTATAATATACAAATATGAATTTTATGCTTATTATATGTGAAAGTTGCCCTTTTAAATTTAGCAAAATAAAATCATATATAGCCCTAGAGACTAACAAAACAATAGATTATCATTTTACGTTACAAGTTTAGATGGTAATATAATCATTTTTAGCAATTTGTAATGATTTCAGCGGTCCATATTTCTTAAATTGTACTAAAAATGTTAAAATCCCTCTTGATTCTATAAAAGAATCATACCAAAATAAATACTTCCTAATTACTTTCACTTTATTCTATAAAGGAATCAGACCAACATATTTAAATTCACTGTTCTATTTTGATCTAATATAAAATTTAAGATAGTAAAAGAATTTTAAAATTTTGTGATTTTCAATTAAAAATATGTACAATATATTGAAATTGTTTTAAATTTTATTATCTTAAATATGTTCATCGAAGAATTAAAATTTAAATATTAGTAAGATAATAATAATATTTTTAAAATTTTAAAAATAAAATAAATAAATTAAGACATTTTAAATTTTGTCATTTTAAATTAAAAATATATACAACAGGTTGAAATATTTTAAAATTTTATGATCTTTAAACATGTTACTCCAAAGGTTAAGATTAAAATTATTATTAAAATAATATTAATACTTTTAAAATAAACTAAAAAATAAAATAAATAAATTAAAACCGAAAAAGTAACACCTAATAATTTAGTTTAGTGAGGGGCAACAGATAAACAAAAAGAATGAATAATGATAAGACTTTTTCCCTTTTTATCACCACTTTAATTTGCAATTTAATAATGTGAGATAAATGATTAACCGCAAAAGGCACCAACCAGGGGGTAGCTAAATTACGCGGATAAACAAACTTATACTATTTAATTACTCATCATAGCTATAGTTTGCTATAATTACCACTCGCAACTAACATTATACATTAATTACATGGGTTGACTTCGAGTTTGTATAATTAGTCATGTTTGTATATGTATAATTTGCCAAAATATACAAATAAATATGTATAATATACAATTTTTTAGCCTATATATATACAATTCACCTCTCTCCCACTCTCTGCCCTCTCTCGCTCGCCTCTCTCCTCCCTCTCTCAATCTCGCTCGCCTCTCTCCTCCCTCTCCCAATCTCGCTGCCATTTATACAAATATATATATGTATAATATATAGTTATATACAATTATATACATATACAATTCACCTCTCTCCCACTCTCTGCCCTCTCTCGCTCGCCTCTCTCCTCCCTCTCTCGATCTCGCTCACCTCTCTCCTCTCTCTCCCAGTCTCGCTCGCCTTTCTCCTCCCCTCCCAATCTCTCTTGCCATATATACAATTACATATGTATAATATACAATTATCTAACCAATATACATATACAATTCACCTTTCTCCCACTCTTTTCCCCTCTCTCTCTCCTCTCTCCTCTCTCTCCCAGTCTCGCTCGCCTCTCTCCTTTATATAACTTGTAGCTACAAATTGTAATTATCAAACTATAGCTATGGAGAGTAATTAATTATTTTTAAGTGGCTATATGTGAAAGTTAAATTACGCGGATAAGCAAACTTATACTGTTTAATTGCTCATTATAGCTATAGTTTGTTATAATTACCACTCACGACTAACATTATACATTAATTACGTGGGCTGACTTCGAGTTTGTATAACTAGTCATGTTTGTATATGTATAATTCGCCCGGATATACAAATAAATATATATAATATACAATATTTTAGCCTATATACATATACAATTCACCTCTCTCCCACTCTCTGTCCTATTCACTCGCCTCTCTCCTCCCTCTCTCAATCTTGCTTGCCTCTCTCCTCCCTCTCCCAATCTCGCTGCCATAGTTATATACAATTATATACATATACAATTCACCTCTCTCCACTCTCTTCCCTCTCTCGCTCACCTCTCTCCTTCCTCTCTCGATCTCGCTCGCCTCTCTCCTCTCTCTCCCAGTCTCGCTCGCCTCTCTCCTCCTTCTCCCAATCTCTCTTGCTATATATACAATTACATATGTATAATATACAATTATCTAACCAATATACATATATAATTCACGTCTCTCCCACTCTTTCCCCCCCTCTCTCTCCTCTCTCCTCTCTCTCCCAGTCTCGATTGCCTCTCTCCTCTATATAACATGTAGTTACAAATTGTAATTATCAAATTATAGCTATGGATAGTAATTAATTATTTTTAAGTGGCTATATGTGAAAATTTCCCGATAATAATTCATCCATTTAAAAATAAGTGATATTTTAAACTTTTAGGATGGAATTAATTTTATTCATCCAAAATTACCTGGTTTATAATCAAGAATCATTAATTAACGTTTTTTTGATAATGGATATGTAAGTAAACTATTTATTATAGGAATAAATAGTTCTTTAAAGATTGTTTTCAAACTAAAACATTACTTATTTTGAAACAAAAACTCTTCCTAATCTAATATAATGGAATTGATGGGGTGTGACACGTCCAAAAGATATTAAAAATAAAGTAATCAAAGCATATTTCTTAAATATAATTTTGTTTGATGCTTCCCAAAATCTTCTTAAAAATAAAGTTAATCATAATCTAAGATTTAAAAGTTTTTGAAAACCACATTTAAAGAATTAATGGTAATTCTGCAAAAAAATAAAAAGTTAATCATAATTTAAGATTATAAATATTATTTGATATCGATAATATTTAATTAAAATTCATAAATTATAAATTCTAACTCTGGGACATGAACTTACTTATTCTCTAGAACATCAGGCAATACGACAAGGAAACAGAAACTTATAGTTATAAAGTTTGACGGATATTATTTCTTTAAGTTTATTTGTGTTAATAATAATTGCATTTAACAGTTAAATTTTTATAAGCAAAAGTTATTACTCAATAAAGAATTCTTCCATAATTTGATTTGTCACTAGTATTTTGGTTATATTGTTTTATCATGCATCCAATAGTGTTGATTAATTCCTCTATTGGAATAGTCGTAGAACGATAATAACAATATTTAATGTAATATCATTCTGAGAAAGTAAAATACAAGTAATACAAATAAAACTACGTACATGACTACTAAATAATACCACTAGTAATAAGGAGATCAAGAGATGAGCTATCCCCACGACTCTTTCTTATTAAGTGCAACAACGCACGGTTAGCTACTAAATTTCTATTCGAATTCTTATTCTTCATACCTTTATATATCTACATTCATGTTTTCAATGAGCTGAATTGTGTCATGTACTGTCTAAACACATCTTTGTTGGGTTATCCCACATCGAAAGTGGAAGGGGCTGGTGGTCAATTTATAAGTGTGAGGGAAAGCCTCAACCTTTGAGCTAGCTTTTGGGTTGAGAAGGCCCAAGACCACCCAACATTGGTATCAGAACCAAGGTTTTATCTGAGTATGCTCTGTGGTTGCAGCATAGTCTGAACTTTCACATCAGAAAAGATTTACTTTGATTTGCGATAACTATATTTTTTGGGGAAAACAATGGAAGCCAACACAAGTAGAATGGTTACTTTGAATGGTGTTATTATGCCATTTGAAAGGGAAAAATGGAAGATTTGCTTTATGTTAAGAATTTTTACAAACCAGTATTTACCACTGTAAAGCCTGATAATACAACAGATGAAGAGTGGAATCTGTTGCACAGACAAGTTTGTGGATTCATTAGGCAATGGATCGACGATAATGTGTTGAACCATATTTCTGGGGAAACACATGCTCGAACTCTATGGGAGCATCTTGAAAGTTTGTATGCTCGGAAGACTGGCAACAACAAAATGTTCTTAATAAAGCAGATGTTGAGTTTGAAGTATCATGATGGTTCTCCGATGACAGACCATCTGAATAATTTTCAGGGGATCATGAATCAATTATCTGCTATGGGCATCAAATTTGATGAAGAAATTCAGGACTTGCTTCTACTTGATTCCCTACCAGACTCTTGGGAAACGTTTAGAACGTCATTGTCAAATTCTGCTCTAGATGGTGTGATCTTTATGGATTCCGCCAAGAGTAGTGTCTTGAACGAAGAGATGAGAAGAAAATCTCTAGGTTCTTCTTCGTCGGATGTCCTGATAACTGGCCCTTGGGGGAGAAACAAAACTCGTGGTTCTCAGAATAGAGAACAAAATAGGAGCAAATCCAGAGGCAGACTTAAGGATATTGAGTGCTATCATTGTGGTATGAAAGGGCACACGAAGAAGTTCTGCAGAAAGTTGAAGAGGGAGAACAAAAACAAAGAGGAAACTAAAGAAGATGGCAATGAAAATTGCCTAGCCACCGTTACCACCGAAGATCTTGTTACCGTTCTTGATGCAGACATGATAAATATTGCTTGTGATGAGTCAAGCTGGGTTGTGGACACTGGTGTCGCATCTCATGTGACATCAAGGAAGGATTTTTTCTCTTCCTATACTCCTGGTGATTTTGGAACCTTGAGTATGGGTAATGAGACTGTTTCTAGGGTGGTTGGTATTGGTACAATTTGTTTGAAAACTAGTGTTGGAACTAAACTAGTTTTGAACAATGTAAAACATGCTCCTGATGTTCGTATGCACCTAATTTCTGTTGGTGTTTTAGATGATGAAGGATATGTTAGTACCAACGGTGATGGAAAATGGAAGCTCATCAAGGGTTCTTTGGTTGTGGCTCGTGGTAACAAACGTCGTGGTCTATATTAGACTACGGCCTCTGCTTGTGTTGATATGGTGAATGCAGTTGAGAGCGATAGCTCTTCAACATTATGGCACAAGAGGCTTAGCCACATCAGCGAGAAAGGACTTAATATTCTAGCGAAAAAGAAATTTTTGTCAAATTTCAAAAGTGTTAAATTAGAAAAGTGTGAGCACTGCTTGGCTGGTAAACAAAATAGAGTTTCCTTTAAGTCCTACCCTCCTTCGAGAAAGACAGAGTTGCTTGAGTTAGTGCACTCTGATTTATGTGGTCCAATGAAGACAAAGACATTGGGTGGTGCACTCTACTTTGTCACTTTCATTGCTGATTGCTCGAGAAAACTTTGGGTCTATGTCTTGAAGACTAAAGACCAAGTGTTAGGTGTCTTCAAGCAGTTTCAGGCTTCAGTTGAAAGAGAAACTGGAAAGAAACTGAAATGCATTCGTACTGATAATGGTGGTGAATATTGTGGATCATTTGACGAATACTGCAAACATCAAGGTATTAGACACCAGAAGACTCCTCCCAAGACTCCTCAGCTTAATGGTTTGGCTGAAAGAATGAACAGGACCTTGATGGAAAGAGTTAGATGTTTGCTTTTTGAAGCAAAGTTGCCGAACTCATTTTGGGGTGAGGCTTTATTGACCGCTACACATGTTATTAATCTATCTCCTGTTGTTGCTTTGCAAAGTGATGTACCAAATAGTGTTTGGTATGAAAAGAATGTTTCCTATGACCATTTGAGAGTATTTGGTTGCAAAGCTTTTGTACATGTGCCGAAAGATGAGAGGTCAAAGTTAGATGCCAAGACAAGGCAATGCATCTTCATTGGATATGGCCTAGATGAATTTGGTTACAGGCTATATGATCCAATTGAAAAGAAACTTGTGAGAAGCCGTGATATTATTTTCATGGAGAATCAAACAATTGAAGATATTGACAAAGCGAAAACGGTAGAATCTTCAAGTTTTGATGGTATAATTCATCATGATGACGTTCCTTACACAAGTGTGCATGATGTTGTTGGGTTTGATAATCATGGTGATGCCCAGAATCATGTATCGAATCAACATGTTGATGTTGATAATAACAATGATATTGTTATTGATGATCCTGTTGCTCATGAAGTTGTGGACGAATCAAATATTCCGCTTCGGAGGTCCACAAGACAGCAGTTTCCTTCCTCCCATTATTCACCCAATGAGTATGTGTTACTTACTGACGGGGGAGAACCTGAATGTTATGAGGAGGCCATGAAAGATGAGCACAAGGATCAA
This sequence comes from Solanum sitiens, assembly GCA_016801875.1. Lineage (NCBI taxonomy): Eukaryota > Viridiplantae > Streptophyta > Magnoliopsida > Solanales > Solanaceae > Solanum > Solanum sitiens. The sequence goes on along the minus strand of JABWTJ010000002.1, from coordinate 5,075,414 downwards.
TGGATTGAAGCCATGCAAGACGAGATGAAGTCTTTGCATGAGAACCACACTTATGGGTTGGTAAAATTGCCCAAAGGCATGAGAGCTTTGAAGAACAAGTGGGTGTTCAAAGTTAAAGTTGAAGAACACAACTTAAAGTCCAGGTACAAAGCTAGATTGGTTGTTAAGGGATTTGGTCAAAGGAAGGGTATTGACTTTGATGAAATATTTTCTCCTGTTTTGAAAATGTCCTCGATTCGCACAGTTCTAGGTTTGGCTGCTAGTCTTAATTTAGAGATTGAGCAAATGGATGTGAAGACGACTTTCCTTCACGGTGACCTAGAAGAAGAGGTTTATATGGAACAACTTGAGGGCTTCAAAGTAGAAGGTAAAGAAAATTTTGTGTGCAAACTCAAAAAGAGTCTTTATGGCCTAAAACAAGCTCCTAGACAGTGGTACAAGAAGTTTGAATCTGTTATGGGGAAGCAAGGCTATAAGAAGACTTCTTCATATCATTGCGTATTTGTAAAAAAAATTTCTGACAATGATTTTATCATCCTCCTGTTGTATGTGGATGATATGTTGATTGTGGGTAATAATACTTCCAAGATTGATGAGCTGAAGAAAGAGTTGTGTAAGTCTTTTTCTATAAAAGACTTGGGCCATGTCAAGCAAATTTTGGGCATGAGAATTACTCGTCTCAGAGATAAAAGGAAGATTTGTTTGTCCCAGAAGAAGTACATTGAACGTGTACTGGAGCACTTCAATATGAAGAATGCTAAGCCTGTTCGTACACCTCTTGCTGGTCATATGAAGTTGAGCAAGAAGATGTGTCCTACAGCTAGGGAGGAAAAAGAGAACATGGCCAAAGTTCCATATTCCTCCGTCGTTGGAAGTCTAATGTATGCAATGGTGTGCACTAGACCTGATATTGCTCACGCATTTGGTGTTGTGAGCAGATTTCTCGAAAATTCGGGAAAAGAGCATTGGGAAGCTGTGAAGTGGATACTCAGGTATCTTAGAGGAAGCTTAGATTAATGCTTGTGTTTTGGAGCATCAAATCCAATCTTGAAAGGCTATACAGATTCTGATATGGCAGGTGACCTTGATAACAGAAAATCCACTACTGGATATTTGTTTACTTTTTCAGGGGGAGCTATATCATGGCAGTCAAAGTTGCAGAAGTGTGTTGCACTATCTACAACTGAAGCTGAGTATATTGCGGCTACTGAAGCCGGCAAGGAGATGATATGGCTAAAGCGATTTCTTCAAGAGCTTGGTTTGAATCAGATGGAGTATATTGTCTATTGTGACAGCCAAAGTGCAATAGACTTGAGCAAGAACTCCATGTACCATGCAAGAACAAAACACATCGACGTCAGATACATTGGATTCGTGAGGAAGTGGAGAGTGAATCATTTCACGTCAAAAAAATCCACACAAGTGATAATCCTGCAGATATGCTGACCAAGACGATACCGAAAGACAAGTTTGAGTTATGCAAAGAACTTGTGGGTATAAGCTCTCTCTAAAGAAGATGAAGATACCTTCTTCCAGTAAATGGGACTGGAGGGGGAGATTTGTTGAATCCATCCCATTTTTTGGTCAACTTTAACTATTCAATTGGTACAAGTAATTGTTAAAAAGGAATAGTGATAAGAGTTGAAAATTAAGACTTGGTAGTTGGCAAATTGGTAAGATTTGCAACCCATTTTTGACTTTGCTATATTTACCTATGTCATTAGTGACATAGGCATGGTTTTATCCTTCTATAAATAGAGCATTCTTGCTCATTTGTAGAACACACCAAGTTAGAGAGAAAAACCATTTTGAGAGCAAAGTGAGGTATTCCATAGACTATACAAGAAAATAGTCTGTGAAGAAAAATAGAGTGTGAGCGATATTTTAGTAAGACGGAAACCAAAAGAGTGTTGTTCCTTTTGAGTGTGTAGTAGTCACTTTGAGTATTGTATTCGTGACTACACAGTGTAAAATTCGTTACTATAGTAATATCAGTTGCTCCTCTTGGCCCGTGGTTTTTTCCCTTATTCAGAAGGGTTTCCACGTAAAATTCTTGGTGTCGTTATTTTCCCATTTTATTCTCATTACTTTTACCATATATATTTTTGTGCTTGTCCGTTTTCCCAACAAACTGTTGAATCCATACCATTTTTTGGTCGAACTTTAGCTATTCAATTGGTACAAGTAATTGTTAAAAAGGAATAGTGATAAGAGTTGAAAATTAAGACTTGGTAGTTGGCAAATTGGTAAGATTTGCAACCCATTTTTGACTTTGCTATATTTACCTATGTCATTAGTGACATAGGCATGGTTTTATCCTTCTATAAATAGAGCATTCTTGCTCATTTGTAGAACACACCAAGTTAGAGAGAAAAAAACCATTTTGAGAGCAAAGTGAGGTATTCCATAGACTATATAAGAAAATAGTCTGTGAAGAAAAATAGAGTGTGAGCGATATTTTAGTAAGACGGAAACCAAAAGAGTGTTGTTCCTTTTGAGTGTGTAGTAGTCACTTTGAGTATTGTATTCGTGACTACACAGTGTAAAATTCCTTACTATAGTAATATCAGTTGCTCCTTTTGGCCCGTGGTTTTTTCTCTTATTCAGAAGGGTTTCCACGTAATATTCTTGGTGTCGTTATTTTCCCATTTTATTCTCATTACTTTTACCATATATATTTTTGTGCTTGTCCGCGTTTTCCCAACATTGGTATCAGAGCCCAGGTTGTCAACAAGTCTCAGCCCACCGGGAGAAACTGGGTTGTCGCTCTCTCCAGCCCAAGGCCCGATGTGTGAAGGGGGAGATTGTTGGGTTATCCCACATCGAAAGTGGAAGGGGCTGGTGGTCAATTTATAAGTATGAGGGAAAGTCTCAACCTTTGAGCTAGCTTTTGGATTGAGAAGGCCCAAGACCACCCAACAATCTTCTTATTCTTCTTTGGCCTAGCTATATATCATAACTCCTGCTATAACACATCTCTTTACTGATGTATCTATATATGCACCTCTCTCTAAATCATCGATCTTAGTTTTGTTTACCATAGAGGTCATTCTCATGCATGCAACTTACCTCACATAACTTTGTACTTCCAAATTTTCTCTCTCTGAATATATGAGTCATATGACTAGACATCCATCTAAATATTCTTATCTGCTACGCATATTTGAAATGGTCTGTTGCCAAAAATTATAGTCATAATAGTACATGCAGAGTTTGCAATGAATAACCCCTAGGAAACTAGAATAATAATTAATGCTGGTGCTTGAACGATAACATATTGCACTAAAATCTTGATAATGTTGATAATAGTAATAATACTAGTAACGTGGGTCACAATCACATGTTTAAAGGCCTAAAGCTTCGAAAAAAACAAACAAAAGAAAAAGCATGCACTAAATTAAATTGCCTTTAATTTTATTATTTGCATTGGTCTTATTTCCGTACGTCAAAATCAGTTAAGGTCTTTCCATGCACAAATTAATTAAAGTTACTATATAGTATTTATTACCACTGCTTTATGAGATATTGCAATGCAACGTAATAACCATAATTGTTGTAATGTCTTCATCAGAATCTTTTTGTTCCCTCATCATGGCCAATTAAAATTAATGCAATACGTTTTTTTTTTATTTCTTTTGAATTTACTGTTAAAAAGTGAGGAGAAACTGAGCAAAACGTTTATAAATAAATTGTTTCGATCTGAAATGTTGTTAATAAGTCAATGAAGTCATTATGAAATGTTGTATCTTTTTATGCTTCCAATAGTATTCATTAATTTTTTGTTATTATAAAATATAAACTGATCTTCCTAATTTTTTGTTTTAATAATTATATATTCAACTTCTTGAACGACAACATTATGTACTGATGTCTTTGATCGTGTTAGAAATGGAGTATATAGTATTCCTCTATCTTAGTTTATATGATAATTTTTTAATTTTTATGATTGAAAATAACTAAACTTGATTTTTTTCTTTTAACCTTTGCAAAAATATAGTTTATGGCCACACAAATGCACACAAAATGTTTTAAAAGTTAGAACACATATTGAAATTGTTCCCTTCTTTCTTATTACTCCCTCCGTTTCTAATAATTTGTCTACTTTTTCTTTTATAGTTGTCCCAAATTACTTATCTATTTTGATAAATCAAAAAAAGATAATTTTTTTTATCTATTATACCCTCAATTAGTTACTTTGAAAAATGTAGAACTTCTTCAAAATCTCAAGTTTTTAATTGTTCCACATCATAATTAATAGGGGTAAAATGACAAACTCATGTCAATAAGTATTTTCTTAATAGGTGTATCAATTCAAAAGTAGACAAGTAAACGGAGGGAGTATCAAATGGGAAGTGCTAAATGACCAAAAAATTTGGTTAGAAAATTTTAAAACGTATAAATTTTTTTTATTTAAAATAAATTGATCTTTTTTCCATTTTTGGTTAAAAGGTACTCCCTCCGTCCACAATTATTTGGCAGGTATACTAAAAATAGATGTCCAAGATTAATTGTCAATTTAAATAATCAAGAAACAATTAGTCATTTTTTTTCAAATTTGCCCTTAATGATAATGTAGTTCAATTGGAAAGTTAGGTAGACTTTTGATATTCTTGATAGAGTTATATTAGTCAAATTACACATTTTATTAAATATTCCTTGAAGGATGTGCATAACCTTAACATGACAAACAATTATGGACGGAGGGAGTATTAAATTAAAAAGATAAAAACATTTTTAAATAATAATTCTAACCAAACTTTAATCAAATTTTCTGATCAAATTTTTTTTTCCCGTATCAAATTAAATGATATTATATAAATGAGACGAAAAACTAATATATAATTACAGTAATAACAACATCAATAGTAATAATAATAATGATGATGATGTAAGTGACATAATTAAAGGCCTAAAGCTATGGGAAAAGAAAAGCAAACACTAACAATATTTTTATTATTATCATTATATGCATTTTCGTGTTTCCGTACGTCAAAATCAGTTAAGAACTTTGCATACACAAATTAATTAAGTTAATTATTGCCACTACTTTATGAGATATTGCAATTCACGTAACACCCATAATTATTGTAATGTCTTCACCATAAACTTTTGACCTCGTCATCATAATCCATCCTAATTTATTAATATAGGAGACTAACCGTATACGTCTGCGATCGAAAAAATTTAGTATTTCAAATTGATTGATTATTTTAATTTTTATTTTATTAGCAAGGATTTAATTTTTTTCATTGTGTAATACCTCATTCCATACTCATTTTTCCTTCTCCTATCCTCAATTTATAGAAAGAGAATATTTTTTTTTACGATTTATATTATATGATATTTTAGTTTGAAAACCCTTTAAAAATTCACTTGCCCTTAAGAAATTGAAGGATTTCAGTAAAATGTGCTTAATTATATAGGATATGTAGTGTATTTATATTAAGCGATTCAATATCATTACCTACCCTCAGAGTTAGAGTCAGAATTTTCAATAAGGGGGTTCAAAATGTATAGAAATAGACACATGAGGTTGCCGGGTTCAACATCTACTATATAATCATATAAATTATTTTAACCATATATAAATAATATAATTTTTCGCCGAAGGGATTGTAAAAGATGGCTCCCCCCCCCACCTCTACCTTTTATTCGAATTGAATTACACTTGTTCAAAATCAAATAAAATTTATTATAATTCAAAATAAACTACACGACTTTAAAATTAAAAGTCAAAAAATTAAAACCTAATAGTATAATATCAAACCGAAGGGAATGCACCCTTAGGCTTAACTAGAAGGAAAACCTTTTGATGATGTTGAATTGAGTCACACCTAATCTTCAAACCTTTTTCTGGTCAAAAGATTTAATCATTGTCATAAGCAGCCAAAAAAATTATATTACTTTGTGTTGCGTACGCAACCATGCACAATCCCAATTTATAATGTGTTAATTTGAATAATTTTTTTTTCATGCTGGAACCAACTCTTCTTTCTTATAAAACAACCACTACATTAAAAATAATTATTAGCGATAATTAAAAATTAATTATCGTTAAATATGTATATTTAACGATAATTAATACTTTTTATATATATATATATATATATGTTCCTAAAATCTTTAACGACATTAGTTTTAATGACACTTAACTAATGGCGGTAAAGACTTTAACACTCTATTAATATCAATATTTATTACTGATAAAAGTTGTTTTTGTTGTAGTGAAGGTTGTTTCTAATAAATATTATGAATTATGTTAAAATCAAGTAGTTATAAGTAAATTAAAATGTAATTTCTAAAAATAAGTTAAATTATAAATCATAAGACTTTTAAAGCTTAGTGATATTATTTGATAGAGTTTACAATTTAATTCAATCATGATTTATGATTAGATTCATTTATTTTATATTAAGGTTGTGAATTTAAGTTAGTTCATTTAGTGTTTTTTAACAAATAATGTAGATATTTGAAGAAGGAAAAATAAATAAGATATAGAAAATGACAAATTTAAAATAACGTAAAATAACACATGAATATTTTTTTAACATAGCTTTTACACGTCACAAAAAAATTTCACATTTTGTTGATAAATCGCGTTTGAAGAAAGCGTTTTATGCCTTTCCTTGTAGTCCCTCTTGTAGCATTTATGGAACTACAAATTTTTATTTATTCTCTTTTATTAGACAAAGAACTTCACAATATTATTACATATATTACACACATTTAATATTTTTACTATGTCAAATTAAGGAATTAGACTTATTCCAATATAGTTATATAGGTTGTTTTTTTCCTTATAATCCTGGAGTGGATATTTTCTTTTTGAGTCGAGAATTTATGGAAAATAAATTTTCTACTTCGTAAAAGTAGTGGTAAAGTCTGTGTACATCTCCTACCATTCTCTAAACTTATTTGTATATGTTATTGTTGTTACTTATATATGTACTTCTCAATATATTTAGAGATTGTTTCGTATCTTTCTATTTTGTTTCCTCTTGTTTCACAATCCTATGTCGTCAGATACTTTCTTTTTGCATCAAGGATTTATCAAAAATAGACTCTGAATCCTCGTAAATGTAGGGAGAAAATCTACTTATATTATTCTATTTTTCTTAAGTTCTATTTTTAAAATTGTACCGAATATATTATTGTTGTCGTTACTTCTTCTTATTATTAAAGGATAATGTTTTAATTAACCGTAACTAGACCTTTTTAAATATCTTTAAATTATTTAGTTGTAGATTTTAAACTCATTAATACTAGATTATAACGCCATCTAATTGGAGGCCTTATCGACAGCTTTGAGTAAAATATAATTTCATGATACTAACACGAATTGTAATAGGATGGTTAGTTAAAATTAATTTATTCTTAATTAAATGTCTGAAATTTGAGCTCACGAGAACGAAAAAAAATCTTGTTAGAAGTGAAACTACATAAGATAATATATACAATGCGCGAATTTAAATTAAATTAAACTCTAATACAAATATAAACAAAATAAAAATAAAAAATATCATTCCATAATCAGATCCCACTTTATCATAATGCACAAATTTAGCACCAATTAAAGATGGGAATTACAGGTCAACAAAAACTTGTCTTACGCTATCGACTTTAAATAATTTCCTTTTTTTTTTATTTAATTATGTTCAATAATTATAGATGAGATCTTTAATAAGAAAGTAGTGTTTATACGTACAATTCTTGGAATGTGCTTCTTTAACTTTTTATAATTGGTTAGTTGTTATTATGGGTGTCAAAATCAGCATACTAGTACTATTTTCTTTATTTATCTTTATATATTCACAAAAAGAAAGGAATGTTGTTTATAACAAAACATTTGAATTAGTCAGATTTGATTTGAACTTGTATTTTACCCAAACCAAGAAATTTTTAGGTGGGAGTTAAATCTTCTTTTTTTTCTTTCAAATAGAAACCTAAGTTGTCTCAAGCGTGAGGGAACAGCAATATATATAAACTTTATTGTATGTTGGATTGTCAATGCAAGAAGCTCCAAGTTTAACTAAATCAACCACAACTAAATAGTATTGCAGTAAAATGAATATAATCTAATAATCTTTAAGCAGAAATCATAAAATTTAATTTTTAATAGGATAAGATATATTTGTTAACGATTGATGAATTAAAGAAATTTTTCATACGAAATAATTTTTTTTTTTTTAAAAAAAGCCTTACATGATATTAATATGAATTAATCGGCTCAGTAACATCATATACTGATAATTAATACTTTATAATAGATGGAAGATTATAAAGTTTCACCATTGATATTTCGAAAAAGGAAAGAAAACAAAAGTTCCTCCCTTTATTTTGTCGCGTAGAAACAATGTAATGTAGACGTGTTAGTTTTAAAAAAAGTACCTTTAATTTCCTGTCGAAAACTTCCTCCTTTTTTTATTTTTTTTATTTTTTTCACTTCTAGCTAGGTCTATAAAGAATCCAAAATATATTTATTTTAGTCTTATTGGTTTTTTTAAAAGAAATTAAAAAAAATAAATGAAAAACTTTGAGAGAAAAAATTTCTGCACTATTGTCAAAGAAAATCATTTTATTAATAATTCAGACATATATTAATTGATATAATTTCTAACTAAAAAATAAATAAATATTCTACTAACTTATCTGTAAAATTCAAATAACAAATAAAAAAAATAACTTCTAAATTCAAGTCGACTTTAATAAAATAATATTAAAATCCTAAAAAATAGCTAATTGTTTTATTTCTCAAACACTTATTTACCTATGTTTTAATAATGATCATTAATTTAAACAACCATTGCAGTCACATAAAACATTCTATATTATTACCCCCTCTATCTACTTTTGTTTGTCATGTTGCACTTTATGAAAGTCAGTTCGACTAATTTTTAAAGTTAAATTAAAATACGTTAATTAGATATTTTTTTTTTTAAAAAATAGATATTCATAAAATATACGAAAAGTACTATAAATTGCAATTTTTGCATATCAATATGAATGTTGGTCAAAATTCTTATAATTTGAATCTATAAAAAGAAGCCATGACAATTAATTATGGACGGAGAGAGTACGATAAAAAAGAAAAAATTGCAAAGGACATTGCTTGTTTAACAAAAGGTCGATAGTTCATATTTCAAGCTGTTGGCTATTGCTTTTAAATTTTGCAATAAAATGCGTTTCGTAAATTACGCTAATCGTGTTGAATTTGTTGAAAAAATTGCCACTATGTCATATCCATACTTGAACAGAGGAAAAATAAAGTTATCCACCATCTTTTGATCATCTCTAATATAAACAATTCACTCAATGCAAAAATATGTGAGTCTTAATTAAAGATGTTTTTGATTAAAATAGAAAATATCTTTCATTTTTCCTAATATTTAGTTATGGAGATGGATGGGGGTAGAGGTGTTAGAGGTCGGAGAATAGATAGTTCATGTGTAATCTCGTCTATAGAACTTGTTTTTTTTATAACATAAGTTTTTAAAAAATGAAATTGTTTTTTCACGTTACGTGTTATCCAAAAGTTTTAAAAAATATTGAGAAAATTAACATATTCAGACACGAACACTACTCATATCGGTACTAGAAGCCTCGAGAACAGACTTGAAAGTTCCTTGCCAAATAATACACCCTAGCTAAGTGATTTTTTCCCTTATCTTTCCAAATTTTGATAATTATATGATCAATAAAGTTATGCATATTTTTGCTGATAAAAGATAATAATTATCACGTAAAATTAATCTAAATAGCCGACCATACACCACATTAAAGTGTTCCACTTGTCCTGATCCCCTATAACTAAAATTCTAAATGATACATTATTGGGACTGTTGCGTACTATATATTTCTAATGGATTCATGAATATAACGTGAGCAAAATAAAAATAGGATTATGCTAGAATATCTAGAAGCAAGCATATGTGCTCCTAAATATTGTAATCAAGAATAATAATTTGTAGGAGGAACTTATTCCATAATTCTTGTGAATTTGTCAGTAGAAGAGGAATTGTATAATCACGTTCATATTTTCAATTACACAAATTAGTAATACTTATAATCTAATTGAGTATAAAGTACAGAAACTTAAACAATTTAGGTGCTAAGTACATTCTATCACAAAAGTTATTCAAATTATAATAATCTCAATTTTCTGAGAACTCGCCGATATATTACTCCACCAATATATAGCAAGCGAAGCATAAGTTATGCATTAGATACATAACTATAAACCAGATTCATACTAATTTAGGTTTGAAATAACTGACATTATATATCAACAATAACATTTGTACTAGATAAATTGTACATAAACAAAGTTGTAATGTATCTAATAGAAGCGATGATATATCTGAATGTCAATAATATTTTTATAAAAAAAATTGTGATTAATTCAAATGGTAATTTTATTTTTAAGAAAAATTATATCATCTTGAATCATCTAATTACGTAATTTCTCTTCCAACAAATAAAAATATAAATTGGGAGGAGATAAAATCTCTTGGTCATTTACTTCTCACCAAGTCCTCCATTTTAAAAAAAAAAATCATTTTTAAAAATCTATTCAGTTCTTTTAAATTGCAGTCAAAATATGTTTGTAGCATAGATTTTTCAAATCTTTGTGAAATGATGTCATAAATTATATATAAAGATTTGACAAAAATACAAAAAAAAATAATATTCATATACACATCATTATAACATAATTTAAATAAAATTAATTATTTATACATAATATATAAAAAATAATTAGTCAAATCAAAGCATTGACCCCTTAGATTCACTACATATCTATTAATTAATGTAATAAGAAATAAACAAAAGATTAGTAATTGTTGTTTGGAAACAAAATCTAAAGCATATAATCCGTTTCAACATGGAAAATAAACAATTGCCAAATTACTGATTTAGCCTTAGAGGTTAGCCCGCCGAGAATCAAAATTGGAACCCAAAATCGGAATATTCCATCTAAATAAAGTTGTAAAAATGCATTTGAAGTTGCTACATTCGAATATTCTCTCATATTCCCGCTCTAAATTTTTCCTTAATCCACCACGTTAATCAAAATTAGTAACTAATGTGTAGTTAATCAAATGGCTAATATTCCTTGCCTTTTTTTAATCAACTCAATCTTCCACTATATAAAGGGGCCTCTTCTTCCTTAAGTTCTCATTACTTCAAACTCATAACAATCTTTTGTGTTTAGAGAGAATTTTTGTATTCGATTCGATCGAAAAAAAATGGCTGGAATTGTTGTGGTTTTCGATTTTGACAAGACGATTATCGATCTGGACAGTGATAATTGGGTGGTGGATGAATTGGGTGCTACTGATTTGTTCAATCAACTTCTTCCTACCATGCCATGGAACTCTGTTATGGTAAATTTTCGCCTTAATTTTAAAATTCTATTATGTTTAATTAAATCGCTTTGATTTAACTGTTATCTGTTCAACAAATTACAGGATAGGATGATGAAGGAACTTCATGAACAAGGCAAAACTATTAAGGACATTGAACAAGTACTGAAACGGGCACCCGTTATTCCTCGGGTTGTTCCCGCCATTAAAGCTGCTCATGCTTTAGGGTACGTTATCTGTACATTAATTTTTTTTTTAGTTTTGTAAAATTGGATTTAATTTACTTAAACTAAATGTGCATTGTTGTTTCAGATGTGATTTGAGGATTGTAAGCGATGCAAATCTCTTCTACATCGAGACGATTTTGAATCATCTGGGAATAAGTGATTGCTTCTCGGAGATCCACACAAATCCAGGCTACGTTGATGAAGAAGGGAAACTTAGAATCCATCCTCACCATGATTTTCACACCTCCTCTCATGGTTGCAGCTCCAATACTTGCCCTCCCAATATGTGCAAGGTAAAACACGAGATACTTCTTCTGTTTCAATTTATGTAATAGTTCAAATTTCCTGATTTTGTTCATCAATTGAGGCATATATATTCACGTGTTGAAAAATATGATAAAAAAAGTTGTTTTAACTCTCGAAATTCAAAGAGTCACTTAAAGTTGGAATGGGGAAGAACTTAGGATTATTCGAATATGCTGATTTTATTATGTGTTCACGTTTTGTATCCGTCTTAGCTTCAAGTTTTCCATAATATATGTCCCCACAAAATTTTAAAAATAAAATAGAGTAGTTACGTTCTTACCAAAAGTCCAGCAAAATTTGCTATTTATTCGAATCAAATTTAATATTCTAGTGTATAATTTTGTGTGTTAAAACTTAACAGGGCCTAGTAATAGAAAGAATACAAGCTTCATTGTCTAAGGAAGGGAAGAAAAGAATGATTTATCTTGGTGACGGAGCAGGAGATTATTGTCCAAGCTTGAAGCTGAAAGAGCAAGATTTCGTTATGCCAAGGAAAGATTTCCCTGTCTGGAAATTAATAAATGAAAATCGCGATGTGGTGAAAGCAGAGATCCATGGGTGGAGTGACGGAGAAGAGCAGGAACATATTCTGCTTCAGATAATCAAAACGATTTCCATGGAAGGTAATCAATTTTTATCGGTTGATTGCAAGTTCCAGACGATTCCGATCAATGCAGTTCATGAAGCCATGCCAAAAGCTCTCCCTGTGCCTTACTAATTAAGCAAAAAGTTAAACTGTGACAAATAATTAAGAGTTGGTTTTATTTACTTGTATTTTATGGTTTTATTTGAAATACCCCTGGTTTTGAGCCTTTGATTCGGGCTCTGAATATTGTGGGGGTGTAACGCTGTTATCTTTTCCCTCACCTTTTTTTTTAATAATATTGGAATTTTGGATCATGTTGATTAATTTTATATTCCTATTTACCTTGCATTCCAAGTTTGTTGTAGTTGAAATGATAAAGGAAAAGCATTTATGCCATAATCTAAAAACATGAACAATATGATCTACAAGGGAATTTCATTGAATGTTGCATCTTGTTATTGTTACATATTTGTTAGAATAATTGATTCAATAAAATATTTAGTTTCTTAATTATGATAAGAGTTGTGTTAGTATAGCTATTTAAAGTCATTTGATTAATAAAATTAGAGATACTGATTTTCAACCTTGTTAAATAGTACTAGTAAGTATATTACTTATGGTTAGCTCTCTTGTTACTCTTGCCTAAATGGGGGCAGAAGTGATAGAATGGTGGAAACAGATATTTAATGTGTAATGTCAGGTATAAAGAGGAATAAGATGTTTTGCACATTCAATGACCGAAAGAACTTGCGAAGAAAGATTGAGTTATGTAATAATAAATACGTAGAATTTATTATTTTTACTTTCAATAAGAAAGTTATTTTTCTATTAAATATGTCCTTCAAAATTTTTAACAAAGCAAACATAAGAAAATAATTCATGCGTACCAAATAATGCATTATTAGTGATTTCTTTTCACCTCGTAAAATTTGGTCCTACTGCAAGGTTAGGCACTGCTCATTCCTTAGATCGAATCCACTTGGATCGAAAAAGTAATTAGTCAAGATATTGAACAACAAATATTTGAGATTAGATAAATATAATTTTTGATAATTGTACTGATAAGACATATCAAATATTTTGTAATATTAATCTGCTTAAACCAAAAGGCTTATTTCGGAATTTAAATTAGCCACAAAAAGATAAAAATGACCCAAATAAGTTATTATTTTAATGTAAGATTTTCTTACACTTTAGAAAGTGTAATAAATAGTTTCATTATACATTAAAATATATACGTTATGAGACTAACGAAAAGTTTAAAATATTGAATAAAGTGAAATTTTCTCTTTCACTAAATCTATTTTAGTTACTTTTCTAAAATAATAACTTATTTTGATCATTTTTATTTTTTTGGACTTATTTAAATTCTGAACTCTGCACTTATATCCTCCCATGCGACTAAATCGAATCGATACATTATAAATAGGACTGCTGCCTACTATATGTTTATATATAGTGGATTCATGATGGTAACTATACAGCAAAATGAATATAGGATTATGCTCGAATATCTAGAAGCAGGTATCTGTTCTCCTAGATATTATACTGTGTGCCAAATCAAGAATATTACATTCATTCGTTCTAAAATAGTTATTACATTTTATTTTTAAGAGTTAATTTATCTTTTTCAAAAGTTAATTTAAATTAAGTTAATTAGATATTTTTAAAAAAAAAATACAAATTAGAGAAAGCGTAAAACGTTCATATGTATATTTGCATTGCATGAAATATATAATCATATTACAAAAGTGACTTGTTTTTAATGGAAGTGGCTTCGTTTCATTAATTTTTAGTGAAGTAATCATCAATTTAGGTAAGTGTTTTAAAAGGTGGGGAAGTGAGGAGAGACATTTTATACTGCACGAAAGGAGGCGTCTCAATATATGCGGCGTAAGTCTCATGGATCTAAGGGGTGTATATTTATATGGAAGAAAAATTTGGCCAGAAAATTTGATCAGAATGATATTTTACCTTTTTGAACAGTCTTTTAATTTTAATATCTTTAAATTAAAAAAATTGTTTCTTTTAAAATAAAAAAGATATTATAGATTTTAAATTTTTTTGGCTAAATTCTGTCCAAATTTTCTTACCATTTAACAATATATCTTCAATTTTACAATAAAAAAAATAAAAGTAAGACTTTCAATAAATCACCAATAATATAGAAAAAATATTATAATTATTTTTGAAAAATTTACAATACAAGTCATAACGATTGAGATAGTCTTCTACGTAAATATTATCCATCTCTATATTTGTAGTCTTTTTCATAACTAATATTTGCATTAACTAATATTTACACTAATTATTGTTTATATATTTCAAAGGAGGACCTAAGGATAAAAAGGGTTCGAGTAATAATAAAGAATAAATAAATATATTTTAGTGGGAAGAAATCTCTATCCTATCAATGTTAGGCAAATAGGTACAATTATTCCAAAATACCCAAAATACGTCCTAGAGAGCTATGCCTTCAATTTGTGCCCAGGAGCATTTTCGAAACACCCCACCCCAAAGATGCCGTAGATGAAATTCACGAGTTCTTAAATATCTGAAGATAGTGACAGAGACGGTATTTTCAGTTAGAAAGTTCAGAAAAATAAATAAGTAAGCTAATGTAACAACAAGAAGCTAAAATATGATAAAAAAATCAAAGTAACAACAAGAAGCTAAAACGTGATAAAACATAGAAAATAGCAACAACAACACTGGACTAAAATTTGCGAAGCCGAAAAGATTTGGTAGAATCTTAAGTCCACTTACCATTGAACGAAGCCTTTAACTTCTTCCTTGTTAAGTATATACATGTAAATCGATCATATAAATAAAATGTAATTTTACGACGAAAAGAGTTTGATAAACTCTTACCTCAGGTAGCTTTGCTCCTGTTTGAAGGTTAGTACCATTCTTATAATATTATCTGTATGATAGTTATTTAAAATAGTACTACATAAACACAGATGGTGTGTTAATTTAGATTTTCAAAATTCAATTTATAGTATTTGTTCAATCTCCTATAACTTGATCTCAACATAGTAAATATTTACGCGTCAAATTACACTATATCGTAAATAAATAATTATTTACGTGTTAAATTACATATATCGTGAATAAGTAATGATATGATAAAAATCTAACACAAAAAAGGATGGCTTGGCAAATCAACTTCATAATAATAAGTTTTTGCAAACAAATCTCAAGCATAATCCGTGTTACCATAAAATAAACAAAATAATAGGCAATTACAGATTTAACATTATAGATAAACCGCCTAGAATCATAATTGGAACCCAAAAGCGGAATATAAGAGAATATTCCCTCGCTAAATTTTCCATAAATCAAAATTAGTGTATAAACCTAAAGGAAAACGCTTCTATTTATGCTTTTAGTTCAAGCTGTCAACATTTTACAAAACTGACTTACCAAAAACTCAAATTTTATTTACTTTCCCTTTTCCTAACTCAAATCTACAAACCTTTTTTCCCACAATATAAAACCCCTCTCATCACTTCAAACTCAAAACAATTAGAAAGAAATTGGAACTTCTCTTTTTCGTTTGTTACTGTAAAAACAATGGCTGGAGTTGTTGTGGTTTTCGATTTCGACAAGACGATCATTGATTTGGATAGTGATAATTGGGTGATTGATGAATTGGGAGCTACTGATTTGTTCAATCGACTTCTTCCTACAATGCCATGGAACTCTCTTATGGTTAGATTTCGTTTGATTACTTTATTAATTCACATTCTAATTGAATTTACATTGTTCTAACTGTTATATCTGCTCTGTTTTAAACAAATTACAGGATAGAATGATGAAGGAACTTCATGATCAAGGCAAAACTATTGACGACATTGAACAAGTACTTAAACGCGTACCTGTAATTCCCTGCGCTGTTGCCGCCATTAAAGCTGCTCATGCTTTAGGGTATGTATAGGCATATATTTTGTAAGTTTGCTCTCTGTAAAATCGGCTCTGATTAGTTATGTGTATTGTTGTTTTACCAGATGTAATTTGAGGATAGTAAGCGATGCGAATGTGTTCTACATAGAGACAATTTTGAAACATCTAAGAATATATGATTGCTTCACTGAGATCCACACAAATCCGGGCTACGTTGATGATCAAGGAAAACTTAGAATCCTTCCTCATCACGATTTTCATCATGGCTGCACCTTCAATACTTGCCCTCCCAACATGTGCAAGGTAAATAACGTGAAAAAAGTTTACTCATGAATTTTGATAATTATATACAATTATTAACATTTATTCTAATTTATATTTGATTATTTGTATCAACAGGGCTTGGTAATAGAAAGAATACAAGCTTCATTGGCTAAGGAAGACCTGAAGAAAAGAATAATCTATCTCGGTGACGGAGCAGGAGATTTTTGCCCAAGCTTGAAGCTGAAAGAGCACGATTTCGTTATGCCAAGGAAAGATTTTCCAGTATGGAAATTAATAAACGATAACCGCGATCTTATAAGAGCAGAAATTCATGGGTGGAGTGATGGAGAAGAGCAGGAACACATTTTGCTTCAGATAATTAAAGCAATCACCATCGAAGAGAACCAAATTTTATCAGCTGATTGCTGCAAGTTCCAGACGATTACAGTTCATGAAGCCTTGCCAAAAGCTCTCCCTCTACCATCGTAATTAAGCTTTGTTTTTATGTCAAAAACTGTGTAATTTGTGTACTGATGATCAACATTTAAAAAGAGATATCAATGAAATCAATTATAGATTCCTATTTAAATCTAATACTACAATTTTTCATACATCTCTTTCATATTAAGAATGTCGCATCATGTGATTATGATTAATATAATGAAATGTATTGTATATTGAAATAAAATTTACATATTAAAATATTATCTTAACAGTATTATGAGTCACAATAATTAACAATTCAAAATCAACATATCTCTAATGGAAAACCTTCATTTTTTTAGCTGTAAGATTATGCCTTTAGGATCCACCAAACTGCAAAAGGAACTTACCATAAACTAATATCCCATGCATCTTTTATCTCCGTTACCTAAATCAAATCTACAAAGTTTTTCAACAGTTTAAAGTCCTCGAAAAAAGATTAGAACATGGGATATTTTCATGAAGTCATGCCTAAAACTCTCCCTGTGCTTTCTTTTTGTGGAAGATGAAATGACTTTTTTATTGTGGAATCGTTTGTTGTGAAGTATATGATATAATAATCTCAGAAATATTTTATCATGCGTTTGATTAGAGGTATTAGCTGTTAAATTTGACAAGATTCAAAAATGGATTAATGAGAAGATATGGTAGTTAGGAGGATAATTCTTCATTGGTAGGAAAGTCAAAGATAGCACCTTTTGTAGGTGAAATTTAGGTGAACAACAAATTGGTTTCACAAGGTAAATCTTGACATTTTGACATATTGTGATGTCATGGATGACATCAATAGGAAGAATTCACTCCTATAAATAGGTAGCTCCTAATTCATTTGTAACACACCTCTCACTTGCCTTCTCATCTCCTAAGGCGTTTGTTCTTCTTTCTCTCTTGTAGTATTTCACTTGTACTCTTTTGGAGTGAAATAAATATTGGTTGGTTGTGTCTGAGGACTAGGCAAAAGAAAACAAAAGTTTGCCGAACCTCGTTAATTCTTGGTGTTCCTTTTGTTGTTGTCTCATTTACTATTTATTAGCTACATTTAGATATAGCAGTTGTGATTCCATCACTCTCTATATATTTGGCTTCCGCAACAATTGGTATCAGAGCCAAGGTATTATCTGAGTATGCTCTGTGGTTGCAGCATAGTCTGAACTTCCACATCAGAAAAAGATTTACTTTGGTCTTTGCATTGTTAGCTAGTAAATAGTATTTGTAGTAAAATGGGAGACAAGAAAAATGATGAGTCCACATCAAGTGTCAATAATACGTCATCATTGGCATCTTCGCTTATGACAAGAATTGTGTCAAATGCGAAATTTGCAGAAGAAATTTTTTACGGGTCAAGACATTTCGGAATGTGGCAAGGCGAGGTCCTTGATGTTCTTTTTCAACAAGGGCTAGATATTGCCATTGAAGAAAAGAAACCAGACGGTGTAGGAGAAGAAGATTGGAAGATTATCAACCGTGTTGCTTGCGGTACCATTCGATCTTACCTTGCAAGAGAACAAAAGTATCCATACACGAAGGAAACATCTGCAAATAAATTATGGAATTCATTGGAGGAGAAATTCTTGAAGAAAAACAGTCAAAATAAACTTTACATGAAAAGAAGACTGTTACGCTTCACTTATATTCCTGGTAGCACAATGAATGATCATATCACCAGCTTTAATAAGTTGGCGACAGATTTGCGGAATATGGACGTGACTTTTACGGATGGAGATATGGCCTTAATGTTGTTAAGTTCACTTCCCGATGAGTTCGAGCATCTTGAAACGACTCTACTGCATGGGAATGATGAAGTATCTCTCAAAGAAGTTTGTTCTGCCTTATACAGTTATGAACAAAGAAAGAGAGAAAAACAAAAAGGCGGAGAAGCAGAAGCACTGGTTGCGAGAGGTCGTTCTCAAAATCATATGAGAACGAAGAAAGGGAGATCCAAGTCAAGATCGAGACTCAGCAAAGATGAATGTGCCTTTTGCCGAGAAAAAGGGCATTGGAAGAAAGACTGCCCAAAGTTGAATAGCAAAGCCAAACCAAATAATGGGAAGGCTGTCATGGATTCAAATGTGGCTGATTGTGATGACTCCGATTACTCACTAGTTACAACAGATCCATTCAAATCATCTGATGTATGGTTGATGGACTCAGCTTGTAGTTATCATATGTGTCCCAATCGGGACTGGTTTATTGATTTACAAGAAGGAGAATGTGGAGTTATTCACACTGCAAACAATAATCCTCTTACCGCATATGGTGTTGGTTCAATCCGATTAAGGAACCATGATGGATTAAGTAGAACATTAACAGATGTTCGATATGTACCAGATTTGAAGAAAAATCTCATTTCTGTAGGAGCCCTAGAATCAAAGGGGTTCAAAGTCATTGCAGATAATGGCGTGATGAGAATATGCTCTGGTGCACTGGTGGTAATGAAGGCAATTCGAAGAAATAATAACATGTACCACTATCAAGGTAGTACAGTTATTGGGACAGCGGCAACAACATCCAATGACGAGAAGGAGGCAGAAATGACCAAGCTGTGGCATATGCGCTTGGGACATGCTGGAGGGAAATCCTTGAAAACTTTATCAGATCAAGGATTGCTAAAAGGAGTTAAAACTTGCAACTTGGAGTTTTGTGAACATTGTATCAAGGGAAAACAAACAAGGGTTAAATTTGGAACAGCTATCCATAATACTAAAGGTATTTTGGATTATGTTCATTCAGATGTTTGGGGTGCTTCCAAAACACCTTCATTAGGTGGGAAACACTATTTTGTAACCTTTGTTGATGACTTTTCTCGAAGATTGTGGGTGTATACGATGAAAACAAAAGATGAAGTATTGGGAATTTTTCTCAAATGGAAGGCGATGATAGAAACTCAAAGTGGCAGAAAGATCAAGTGTCTTCGCACAGACAATGGTGGCGAATACAAAAATGATCTTTTTCAGAAAATTTGTGAGGAAAATGGCATCGTCAGACATTTCACCGTCAGAAATACACCACAACAGAATGGAGTGGCAGAACGCATGAACCGAACTTTGCTGGAGAAAGTTCGGTGTATGTTGTCCAATGCTGGCTTGGGCAAAGAATTTTGGGCTGAGGCAATAACATATGCGTGCCACCTCATTAATCGTCTACCATCTGCTGCTATTGGTGGGAAGACACCATTTGAAAAATGGTATGGAAAACCTGCTGAAGATTATGGTACTTTATATGTATTTGGCTCAATTGCATATTATCATGTAAGAGAGTCAAAATTGGACCCAAGAGCAAAGAAAGCTTTATTTATGGGAATTACTTCTGGAGTCAAAGGATACCGTTTATGGTGTCCAGAGACAAGAAAAGTTATTTTCAGCAGGGATGTTACCTTTGATGAATCTGCCTTGACAAATAAGGTAACACTTGAAGAAGCCAAACAAATTGATGGTGCTTCAAAGCAGGTGGAGTTTGAGGGAAAGATAATTTTCCCAACACAGGGATCAAACGAGGAAACAACAAAAGATTTTCCTCTTGAAGGAGAGCCAGTCGAAGAGGAGGTTCCATCTCAAGAACCTCAACCACAACTTGAATCAATAGCAACGAGCAAGCCAAAAAGGACAATAATAAAACCTGCTCGACTCACAGATATGGTGGCTTGTGCTAACTCAATTGCAGCCGATGACATTCCTACCACTTATAAAGACGCAGTCCAAAGTTCACAAAAAGATAAGTGGAGGAATGCCATGGATGAAGAAATGCAATCTCTTCATCAGAATCATACATGGAGATTGGCCAATCTCCCAGAGGGCAAGAAAGCAATTGGGTGCAAATGGGTATTTGCAAAGAAAGAGGGATTTCCTAACCAAGAAAATGTTCGCTACAAAGCAAGATTGGTGGCCAAAGGATATGCTCAAAAGGAGGGAATTGATTATAATGAGGTATTTTCTCCAGTTGTGAAACACTCCTCCATTAGAGTTTTGTTGGCTTTGGTAGCACAGTTGAATTTGGAACTAGTTCAGTTGGATGTAAAAACTGCTTTTTTACATGGAGACTTGGAAGAGGAAATCTATATGACTCAGCCAGAAGGATTCAAAGTTGATGGAAAAGAAAATATGGTGTGCAAACTTGAAAAATCGTTGTATGGATTGAAACAATCTTCTAGACAATGGTACAAACGATTTGACAAGTTTATGTTGCAGCAAAGGTACATAAGAAGCAAATACGATCATTGTGTGTATTTGCGCAAGCTTGAAGATAATTCCTTTATATATCTTCTCCTATATGTTGATGATATGTTGATAGCTTCTAAAAGTCAAGAGGAAATTGAGAAGCTAAAGATTCAACTGAGAAAGGAGTTTGAGATGAAGGATTTGGGTGAGGCAAAGAAGATTCTTGGCATGGAGATAAAAAGAGATAGACATTTAAAGAAACTTTATTTATCTCAGAAAGAATATTTGAAGAGAGTACTAAACCGATTCGGTATGAATGAAAAAACGAAGTCGGTTAGCACTCCGCTTGCTCCTCATTTTAAGCTTAGTGATGCTATGTCACCTAAGAATGAAGTTGAACGAGAATATATGTCAAGAGTACCATACGCTAATGCTATTGGTAGCTTGATGTATGCAATGATTTGCACAAGGCCAGATATTTCACACGCTGTTGGAGTTGTAAGCAGGTACATGCACAATCCTGGAAAGGATCATTGGCAGGCTGTAAAATGGATTCTACGGTATATTCATAATACTGTAGATGTTGGTTTGGTTTTCGAGCAGAAAGATAGTCAATATCTTGTTGGATATTGTGACTCAGATTATGCAGGTGATTTGGACAAACGAAGATCGACTACTGGTTATGTTTTCACTATTGCAAATGCACCAGTTAGTTGGAAGTCTACTTTGCAGTCAACAGTTGCTTTGTCTACCACTGAGGCAGAGTACATGGCAATTACAGAGGCTGCGAAGGAAGTAATTTGGCTTCAAGGATTGCTTAGAGAACTTGGTATTGGACAAGAAGGAATCACAATATTTTGTGATAGTTAGAGTGCTATTCAATTAGCAAAGAACCAAGTTTATCATGCAAGGACGAAACACATTGACGTCCGATATCATTTCATACGAGACATCATAGAAGATGGTGGAGTCATAATGCAGAAAATTCATACTACGGATAATTCTGCCGATATGTTGACAAAAGTGGTGACTGCGGTCAAGTTTCAACATTGTTTGAACTTGATTAACATTGTTGAACATTGAAGATTGAGGTTGAAGACACAATCAAAATTGTTGTTGAGAAAAAGTTGAAAATGGAGAATCTTGCCAAGGTGGAGATTTGTTAAATTTGACAAGATTCAAAAATGGATTAATGAGAAGATATGGTAGTTAGGAGGATAATTCTTCATTGGTAGGAAAGTCAAAGATAGCACCTTTTGTAGGTGAAATTTAGGTGAACAACAAATTGGTTTCACAAGGTAAATCTTGACATTTTGACATATTGTGATGTCATGGATGACATCAATAGGAAGAATTCACTCCTATAAATAGGTAGCTCCTAATTCATTTGTAACACACACCTCTCACTTGCCTTCTCATCTCCTAAGGCGTTTGTTCTTCTTTCTCTCTTGTAGTATTTCACTTGTACTCTTTTGGAGTGAAATAAATATTGGTTGGTTGTGTCTGAGGACTAGGCAAAAGAAAACAAAAGTTTGCCGAACCTTGTTAATTCTTGGTGTTCCTTTTGTTGTTGTCTCATTTACTATTTATTAGCTACATTTAGATATAGCAGTTGTGATTCTATCACTCTCTATATATTTGGCTTCCGCAACATTAGCTAGGTAGTTTTGATATTATTCATCTCACCATTTATACCTTAGTGATGGTTTAACTAATCTCATACACCTGATGGAATAAGTTATCTCCGAAAAAATAATTTCAAAATAACTTGTTTCCAACCAAACGATTTATTTTTGATGATCAACATCAAAATTGACTTTAATTACTTGTATTTTATGGATTTATTGGATGTACATGAATCTAATTGGGCTGTGGTGACGAAGAAAAAATCTCCAAGTATTAGAATTGGTCCGCCTATTCGTAACACAGTGAAATCAGTTGTAGATAGTCAAACTATGAATTCGGGTGCTTGAGAAATTGTTCCAAAGGAGGTTTTGTGTTTTAACACTTTTGATGCTTTTACGAATAATAATGTGCATGAGATCAATTCATCTCAAGTTAACTGTACAAATGAATTAGTTATTTCTAAGGAACAACAAGGTGCGACAAGTACTTTGAGGTGGGCAAATATAGTAGATGAAGATGAAGAACAAGTCAGTTCCCCTCCTATGCAAAACGAAATTGACATTCATTTTATTGTGGTAACCGAGATTATTAATTAATCATATTCTCGAGTTTATGAATGACATTTTCACAGTGTGTTCATTCAAATTTTCTGAGATTGCATCCCCCAAACAAAATTTACAGTGTCAAAAATAATTTGCAATTGTCTCAACATTTGTTGTCCAAACAGGGATTACAAAACTGATAGCATCCAAAATATTAATCTTTGCTGGATCAGTTTGTCCTACTTCATAGCCTTCTAATATCCTATGGTAAAATCTGTTAGGATAATACATCTTGAAAGCTCTTATTATCCCACTACGCAAGGTTGAAATTAGTAAGATATAATGATTTTGATGTATTCGTTGTACTTTATGTATAATATATATATATATATATATATATATATATATATATATATATATATATATATATATATATATATATATATATATATATATATATATTTTAATGTTAAATCAATAAATATATACATAAATAAGTATGATACAATGATTTTGATATTATTAAAATTAACCTTCATTAAATCTCAAATCTTTCTTTAAATTAATAAATATTAATTTTCAATTAAATAATATCTCTACAAAATTAAAAAATTTCACAGTCCCACCTATATTAATTTATAGAGGTTTTACTGTAATAAATAATAATTCATATGTCCTAATCTATGTGACACTTTTCGGTTTTTGACAGTCACAATATTTTTTAAATGAAATTTATATATATATTTGTAAACTACACAAAAAGTATTATACATCACAATAATTGATAATTCAAAATGTTTATAAAATCTATGAAAAAAGCTTACAATAAAAAATAAATTAGTTTGAATTTCGATTAAAGATAGACTAGTAATAATTAAAAAAAGATTTGTCAATTTTAAGGATGAAAGTAGGATAAAAAGGTAATCTGAGACGTATTTTTAATCAAATAGATGAATGAGAGTTTATTTTAATATTTTTGTATAGTTCAAGAGAATTTTTGGCATTTTTTCCATAAAAAGTATTAGAGTCACCCTAGTTATTATTTCAAAATAGTTAGAAGATATTTGAAAAAATTATGGTAAATATATATGTATATATTATTTGTCTATTTAGAAATAATTAAGACAAACAAATTCTAACTTTTATTATTAAAATTATTAAAATAAACATTAATTAATACCATAAAAAGAAAAGAAATTAGGAAAGTTATTGCATTATGAAAACAAATGTCACGCGTAATCCGTCTCAAAAGAGGAATGCGAAAAATTACTATTCAGATAGGAGAGAATATTCGCTCGCTAATAAAAATTAGGGGTACGATTAAGCGTTTAGGATCGACTGTCTACTTAATCCAAGGGTTAATATTCTACCAAACTGATTATGGGAAACTTACCATAAACTCAAAACTCAATACGTACAGCCAACTAACTCAAATCCAGTGTTATATAAGCCCTTCTTCTATGTATTATTCTTAAAACTCAAACAATTTTGTTCGATTCAACAAAAAAAAAATGGCTAGAATTGTTGTGGTTTTCGATTTTGACAAGACGATCATTGATTTGGACAGCGATAATTGGGTGATTGATGAATTAGGCGCTACTGATTTGTTCAATCGACTTCTTCCTACAATGACTTGGAACTCTCTTATGGTTAGATTTCGTTTGATTACTTTATTATAATTCACACTCTAGTTAATTTACATTGTTATAACTGTTATATCTGCTCTGTTTTAAACAAATTACAGGATAGAATGATGAAGGAACTTCACGATCAAGGCAAAACTATTGACGACATTGAACAAGTACTTAAGCGCGTACCTGTAATTCCCCGCGTTGTTTCCGCCATTAAAGCTGCTCATGCTTTAGGGTATGTATAGGCATATATTTTGTAATTTTGCTCTGTTTTTTGGTTCTGTAAAATCGGATTTACTCTAATTAGTTTATGTGTATTGTTGTTTTACCAGATGTAATTTGAGGATAGTAAGCGATGCGAATGTGTTCTACATAGAGACAATTTTGAAACATCTAAGAATATATGATTGCTTCACTGAGATCCACACAAATCCGGGCTACGTTGATGATCAAGGAAAACTTAGAATCCTTCCTCATCACGATTTTCATCATGGCTGCACCTTCAATACTTGCCCTCCCAACATGTGCAAGGTAAATAACGTGAAAAAAGTTTACTCATGAATTTTGATAATTATATACAATTATTAACATTTATTCTAATTTATATTTGATTATTTGTATCAACAGGGCTTGGTAATAGAAAGAATACAAGCTTCATTGGCTAAGGAAGACCTGAAGAAAAGAATAATCTATCTCGGTGACGGAGCAGGAGATTTTTGCCCAAGCTTGAAGCTGAAAGAGCACGATTTCGTTATGCCAAGGAAAGATTTTCCAGTATGGAAATTAATAAACGATAACCGCGATCTTATAAGAGCAGAAATTCATGGGTGGAGTGATGGAGAAGAGCAGGAACACATTTTGCTTCAGATAATTAAAGCAATCACCATCGAAGAGAACCAAATTTTATCAGCTGATTGCTGCAAGTTCCAGACGATTACAGTTCATGAAGCCTTGCCAAAAGCTCTCCCTCTACCATAGTAATTAAGCTTTGTTTTTTATGTAAAAAAAAGTGTATTGATGATCAACATTTAAAAGAGATCAGATCAATTATGACAACAAACTGGTTAGAGTTTTGTTTTCTAATGTGTTCAAATGACTTCAAGTAAAATATAATTATTCTCAAACATTTTCATTATCAATTGAACTAATGAGTTCTGGAACAACATAAGTATCTTCTCTATCAATATCCTCACAAAATCTGATTCCACATCAACCAACCGTGTTTAAAAGGAATAATTTATAGGCCTTAAATCTAATACTACGATTTTTCATACATCTATTCATATTAAGAATGTCGCATCATGTGATTATGATTAATATAATGAATGTATTAACAGTATATGAATCACAATAATTAACAATTCAAAATCAACGTATATCTAATAGAAACCCTTCATTTTTAGCTGTAAGATTATGCATTTAGGATCCACCAAACTGCAAAAGGAACTTACCATAAACTAATATTCCTAGGCATCTTTTATCTCCTTTACCTAAATCAAATCTACAAAGGTCTTCGACAAGAATTTCACGGTGTTTAGAGTCCGATTAAATCCGAATCACGCATTGCATGATTCGAGGCTGACGCTTCTAACATGATTTTCTCTATAAACAAGGTTCGAGTATGAAATCTTTGGTTATGAGTGAATCAATTTTACTACTGCACTTAGAAGGAGTTTTATTTAGATATCTCAAATGAGATTACAGATTTTCTATTATTAGACACTTAAAAGACAACCACATGCTAATTGTCAATCTCACTACTGGACTTTGTCAAATAATTAGGTAGAGAGAGATGAAATTAAAGGCCCAAATCATCAGCCCAAAGCCCATGGTCTCATCTTTTGGTTCAAACATCTGTTCTTAGAAACTTACAAATTGAAATTGATTTTAAGACATATTTTCAGATTAAACGTTTGAATCTAAATATTAAGTTAATTACTTAAAATTGGAATATCAAATAATTAAGCTAGTTTGTTTGCAACATCTCAATATACAAAACTTATTATTCAACAAAAATTTTAAAATGTTAAATAATATTTTTAAATAAAATATTAAATTAATCTTATACTATATTAATAAAATATTTTTAAAAAACTATATGATAGTTGGAGATGATGACAATCATGGGTGATGATTGAAGATTATGTTGGGTGACTAACAATAGTAATTGATTGTGATGGTTGATGGTGACAACTAATAAACGATAGTTAATGTATATATAGTGGAATACTATTATGGTGATTATTGTTAGTAATTCTTCATTTTATACATATGTGTTATCTACGAAGCGACCTTTATAGATATTAAGCTTATGTTTTTACCCCTACATAGAAGCTCGTAACTTTTTGTTCCTTTGATAACTCGATCACATCAAAATCTTGAGATTAGAAGTGGATTTTGATTATTGCTATCTAACGTTAGCTACATATTGCTATGTTACAAGCCCTTTCCCTTCTTATTAAAAAAAAAAAAAGTAGTATCTTTTAGATCCACCAAACATTTGTGTAGATCAAAAGTATGTTGTACTTAGTTAACTATCAATGATTGTCTCCTTGTTAAACAAATGAGAAAAACAAATCTTTTTTATACATTTTTGTTATGTTTTATCTTTAAAGAAAAAAACAGGCAAATGATTGAAGTTTCAATTACTTCAAATAGAAAGGTGTTGTACATATTTTGTTCTTTCTTAGCCAAAGAGAAAAGACAAATTAGATTTGTTAGCTTTCGTTTCAATTCATGCCAAACCAAGTTTGCCGGCCTACACAATTATATTTTTACCTTAAAAAGTGAATGATTCTTTTATATTAAATTTATCACGATTTAAAAATAGAAAAAGTGAATAATATTTGATGAATGTTTTTACGATTAATTAAGTGAATTCTTCAAATACATTCACTTGTTTGACTAAAAGCATAAATACATAATACAATGTAACTTCATATGAATCTCATACAACACGATTTTAACTTTATTAAAACTACTAGGTTTTAAATACGAAATGTTATACCGAAAAGGGTGAATTTTGTATAAATAAACAAATATAAGAGTAGACTATGTAGTATATATTTTGATAATCATTGTAGGCATTCCTTCATAGGACAATAAGGAATCTTCATTATTTATATGACAATATAAATGAGTTTAGGTATAGTTGTCGAGCTATACCTAAATTGTCTCTCTTATTTACTCAAAATTCTTCTTCTTCATGCAACTCTTTACTTTATTTAAACCTACGTGTCATAAATAATTAGGTAAGAAACAAATTATGTCTTCAAGCAATTTAGAAATTAGTTAATTAAGTGGTCCAATATTGGATAAAGATATTTACTAAATTATATATACATTAAACATGTAACGCCATAGCTATAAGCTCTCAATTAAATTCATACGTGTTATGAACTCAAATTAAATGCAACTTGAATATATATATATATATATATATATATATATATATATATATATATATATATATATATATATAATATCGTAGCATACGTGCTACATTTGAATATACTTATATTCTCTATTAAATATGACTATGTAGATTTAGAAAACTCTATGAGAACTCAACATCATCCTTTTAGTAATTACTTCCATGAATATTTTACCATTTATATAGCAATTTTATGTCTTTAAATGAAAAAAAAAAAACGAAGTTTGATTCAGATGTACTATATTATATAATTTAACTTGTACATAGTGTATTTATAGATATACAATGTAAATTTTCAACGAAGCAGTATCAGTAATTCCTCAAAGGTGATGGCTCCTCCAAAAGAAAAGGTAGTCTATTAAGACAACTAAAGTAGTAAGAACTAATCAAAGAGTGTTAGCAAGATGTTATTCTAGTTCTAGATAGAATTGAGAACTAGTGAATAAGTAGTACATGTTCATAAACAAGTAGTAGTAATTTGTAGTACCATGAAATTGAAATGTACATTTATCATATAGTATATGTGTGAAAAAATCATTAGTAGATGAGATATAGACAATGTAGAAATCTGTACTTTCAAAAGTTTAGGACCACCACCCATGTGATTGTGATGAGTGAATTGCAATGATTGCCCCTACAATGCATGTGAAATCAATTGTTGTGATGAGATAGCATGTACATTCATGTTTTTATGGGTTTTTTTCTTCAATATCATGAATGACGTATTGAGATTTGATTACATTTAGATTTATAATAGTAATCTTAGTATCGAAAAGTAAGACGTTCTCTAATAACAAAAACAATTCATAAACCTAGCGAAGCCATCAAATTTGATGTATTTTGGATACTTGAGGATCTCATTGACACAAAGTAATTTAGAAAGATTCTTCTTTATCGCTGGTGACCGTTCATGATATAGCCTTGTTTTTTTCCCCAGCTAAATCCTGATTTGCTTCTCCTGATCATCAAGCTTGATTGACTCACTCCTTTGTCCTGCCCTCGAGCCTCTCACGCCGTTTATTTCTTCTTTTGTATTTGTGAACTCTATTAAGGAAAGAAAAATCAGTTACTACTCCACTATAACTCTTGTTAGCCGTGGGAGAGCCACGTGTATTCAAGGAGTGATAATTAACACCTTTCATCTGAAAATAACATTATATAGCTATGTAAAAGAAAAAGAAAATTAATGTACATTAACTATCTATATTCATCTTGGTTTTTTGTTGATTAACTTTTATATATTGAAATTTCTTATAAAAATTTTGACTTTGTTACTGCTCGTTGTTGATAAATGCTTGATGATTCCATGTGAAAACGTACTACCTCACTGGAGGTTTACTTTATTTCTAGCACAGAACCAAAACAAAAATCCAGTGCATGATGTTAAAATCCACTTTTCACAAACCGTACTAATAATTTAATTGATTAACCTTTAATAAGATTGCTTGGTAAAAATCTATCAAATATGTTATTGCCTAATTGAATCTAACGAACATTAAACTTTGATGGAAGTTTATTAATCCATTATAGTTGAAGTCAATTTATAATAAATAAGCATTTTATGACG
The DNA here is from genome assembly GCA_016801875.1 of Solanum sitiens. Lineage (NCBI taxonomy): Eukaryota > Viridiplantae > Streptophyta > Magnoliopsida > Solanales > Solanaceae > Solanum > Solanum sitiens. The sequence continues at coordinate 5,045,326 of JABWTJ010000002.1, read as the reverse complement.
ATCACAAAAATACAAATCCAACATCTTTTTACTTATGAAATATTGTTTCGATCCTTGTAATATGTCTTTTAAAGTTTTGCTCATTTCTTAAGAAATATTGTTTTGTTAATCGCATTAAAATACTTCAATACATTTGTCTAACATATTAGTAATATAGTTTGGAATAAAATTAAATTACCCAAAAGACCAAAATATAGTGTTTTAATGAGAGGTCTCTAGTTCAAGCAGTAGATATGAAAAAAAAATAGTGTAGGATTATTTTTATTGAAAGTTTTTGTGGTTTTTTGTGTAGTATAAAAAGGATTTTCGTATAAAAAGTCTGTCAAATTCATTATTGCTTTTTCTAATCGATATATATATATGTGTATATTATATACACATATTATACATAAAGGATGAGTTTGGTATGAAGTAAAAAAAAAAAAATATGTCAAGTTTAGCCAAACAATATATATTTTTTTTCAGATATAATATTACATATTGAAATATATGACATACTAATATTTTATGTTGGATAGTATATCTTTGAAATTTTCAAATTTTTGTTCATAAATCGCAAATGCATTTTGTCTGTTGGTTAGTGCTCTACGGCTTTCTTAATATTTTAATTGAACTTCAATATAGATAACAAATTTAATCAGACTTTAATATAAATATCAAATATTAATCGGATTTCAATACAGATATCAAATACGAAACTGAAAAAAAAGGGAGTTGGTAGTTGAATACGAAAGGAGCGTCATCGTAAGTTTAAACCCGGGTAGCATTGGACCACACACCATGGCCCATTGTTTCAGGGACAAGTAAGGCCCACTATTGCAAGTTGATAATTACAAGACCCCACAAAGCCCAATGATCCCTTGATATTTGGGATTCTTTGATTCCATCCTCAAATCCCTATGATTTTTTTTACTATTATATGTTAATAATAATTATTAATATAATGATAACACAAACAAACCTTGATTATATCAATCTTTCAATTATTCCACCTCCAACAATTTCACAAGGAATTTGGACCCAACTTTAACTTGTTTCCTACATTATTTTAAGCTTCTATTAAGGGTACAAGAAAGTTCATTTGAATCACATTATATATATCAAATTATTTTTACGTATATACGGTACGTGTTGATACGATAGTAAGTATGCTTCTATTCCTAATGAGTGATTTTATACTCAAATTTGAAATATTTAGAACGCTTTACATTTATTAACATGTCTCTAAAGACAGATCAAGTTTTTAGCATCGAACTTATCGTATAAATTTATATATTCTATATTCTATATTCATTCAACCAACAGGACACTCTATTACTAACTTGCAAAACGTGATTTTAATTATTCATATCAGTAAATTTTGAATGTTAAAACAAATAGGGTAAGGGAAGGTGTTAAGGGTACCTATGGTCAATATTAATGGCCTATCCAATAGATATGAGGATTCTTGTCTCTATAGGTACAAAATATTTTGTCTGATGATCAGCAAATAAAAACAAAAATTACCCTTTCGAAACGCATGCCAGTGTCCCATTATTAATAAAGTAATGGATTAAGTAAGAGTTAAATAAATACTAATATATATATTGAATAATTCTATTTAAGAAGTTGCTGCCCCTTAATTTTTTGTCTGATTCGATAAATACAAGAAATATTTGTCTCAATTGTACATCCCTATAGTTCAGTCACTCTGTTAGTAAACTTAGTTTCAATTAATTAATATTTATATTTTCAATTTTAAATCTGTACATATACATTTGTAAATTAGAGTATAAAATAGACATTCATACGATTTTGTGTAACATACATAATGTCATATAAGACATAAAATTGTGATATAAAAAATCATATAAAACATAAAATTGTTACGAAAAATCACACAAAAACATAAAATTATCATATAAGAAGTTAGGTAGCATAAATTTATCGTACAAATTGAAATATTTTTTACTCATATAAAATTTGATGAAAGGAGCGAGACATGTTCCGTCGAAAGTGACGCCCAATAAACTGAAAAAGAAAAGCACTGTCGAGTCGCCGTCAGTTTACAGTGCCGTATTAATGAGGTTAAACGCTCTGATAACGTAACAATAAAGATAGGATCAGTCAAACGGCGAGACGTTAGCTGACAGTTTTGACTACAATATGCAGTCTTATCCTTTATCGGGAACTGCAATTACAGTGAATTCGGGATTGACGGAGACGGGATAATGGCGTGTAACGTCTCATTATGCTCCGTCTTCTCTCACCTGTCAATTTATCAGAATTTAACAGTCGCATATAAACGGTGCGTTTGGACATCAATTATAATTTAAAGACTGTTTCTATAATTTCAACGACTTTTAATTAACTTTTTATGATATTAAAAATATTGAATTCAGATGATTCGATAATTATAACATTGTATCATCCCCTGATTATTGTGTGCTTTCTAGAGTGGTACTTGCTGCTTGATTAACGGTACCTAGCAATAGCGAATCCCTGTTACTGTAGCGGTGCAGTACTCAGCCTGGGAAAAGTAAAAAAATTTGAATTACTTATAACATGAGTAATGTGCTTTTGGGGCCGTGTAGCAGTAATGCAGTACCACAAGGGGCAACCTCTAGGCTTTAGGTGTTTTTACTGTTTCTCTAGTCTATCATTAATTGACAGTTTGATTAAATTTAAATTTGAGTCGTATAAGATTTGTTAAAGGGAAAAACACTTTATATATTTTTATTTTAAACTTTAAAAGGCTTGAACCCGATTATCCGAGACTCTAATTAAGAGTTGAAATCAATTTCATTCTACCACATTCTTGTTGATATAGTTTAAGGAGTCGTTTGGTAGAGTATATTAACTAAAATAATGTATGTATTTGCTTGTGTATAAATGATACTACCTTCTTTGGTATACTTTTGCATGCTATGTATAATTAATGTTTGCATTAGTCATACACTCAATTCTGTATTGAGGAGTGTATTATTAATACCATTAATTTCTATATTAGTAATGTAAAGGGATTTAGGGCTTGTTTAGTGTGAGAGATAAGAATAAATAGGCATGAGATAAAAAATTATTCATGGTATAAAATTTAGATGTCTTGTTTGATTGATATGTTTAAATAACTTATTCCACCATTTATAACATAGTGATGGTATAATTATCTCATATAATGGTGAGATAAGTTATCACAAGATAATTAATCCCAGAATAATTAATCATGGGATAACTAGTTTCCAACCAAACGACGCCTTAGTACATGCATTAATACGGTCAAAAATACTTATTTACATCTTTTCCATCATAATTGTGAAGGATACTTTTTTCAAATAAATATTTTTATACAATGCATAATTTTAATGCACCAAAAAGTCTAAACCATGCGTAAGAATTTATATATGCAAATATGTAATACATTCTATTGAGCATTATTCTTATATACTCTACCAAATAATCCTTAATATTTTCCTCGACTCAGGTCCAATGGATTAGAAACAAAGTCGCAATGTAAAATTTCTATTAGTTAAATATTATTTTTTTCTTTTAACTTATACGATTGACATGTTCATTTTTTTAACAAAAAAGACTTTTGAAATTTATTGTCTAAAATAAGTATTAGGTATCATTCCTTTTATGATTGATTAAAATAAAAAATGAGTCCTATAAATTGATGTATAATAGTTACACTAATCATTAACAATTGAAATTTTAATTTAATTATATATTATAGTAAATTTCTCGATATTGATACAAAATTTGATTGAAAAACTATGGAGTATATTTGATGGAACATTTTCTAAATCAAAAAGCAAGCGAAGAATTAAAATTCATAACCGTATGATAACACTTTGATTTTTTTTTAAAAAAAATTCTCAACAAATCATTTCGCATGAGATTGGTGAGGAAGTATTTACATCTCATCATTGTTATGATTATTAAAATAAAAGTCAGTCATCATATTTATATGATCATCAATTTGTAATATTGTCTCTATTATTGCCAACTTTTTAGTAATTATATATCAATAGAAAAACAAAAAGAAAAGTAGTAATTATTAGCAAAACTATAGTATGATGCCAAGGGCATCAACCAATAATTTCGATAGGCACAATTGTTTTTTATTTTTTATCAAACTAAAGAAAGTAAAATTAGGAATAAAGTATAAAAGTTTGGTATATTAATGTCGTTAACTAAACTTTTTCTTTCTTCTTTTTAATTTCTATCTCTACCTTTATTTTTAAATCTTGGATTTTTGTATCAAATTCCCTCCTAAATTTAAAATTTGCATTGAGACGCTGAAAATTGTCTCTATTTCACTTTATTATAATATATGGTAGAAAAATATAAAGTTTTACAATATGGTATATTTATTCATCATTGCTACTTGCAAAGTTGATGATTCCCAAGAAAAAAAGACAAATATTATATTAAAAAAAGGACAAAATTAATGCTGCAATGCCACCTTCCATTCCTTAGTAGGGTCTCACAGCAAATCAAAATAATATAAACAAATATTACTCAAAAAATTATTTGTAAAATAAATACGTAGTTGAACTTGGTGCCAAAATAGAAAAATCGAAATATTAAAAAAAATAGAAAAAGAAAAGACAAGTATGGAACACATTTACTATGGGTTACAGAAAATGTAGCAGTAATTGTGGGACATCAATTTGGCTGGTACTGTTAGAACTTACAAGTATCCAAAATTTCAATATTAATTTCATTTAATTTACTTGGGCGCTGCAGAATTTCAAACTCAAATTATTTTGGCTCATCCAAGGACTTTATTTATATATTTTTTCATTGGAATAGCGATAATTGTTGGGTTATCCCACATCAAAAGTGGAAGGGGCTGGTGGTCAATTTATAAGTGTGAGGGAAAGCCTCAACCTTTGAGCTAGCTTTTGGGTTGAGAAGGCCCAAGATCACCCAACATTGGTATCAGAGCCCAGGTTGTCAACAAGTCTCAGCCCACCGGGAGAAAACTGGGTTGTCGCTCTTTCCAGCCCAAGGCCCGATGTGTGAAGGGGGAGATTGTTGGGTTATCCCACATCGGAAGTGGAAGGGGCTGGTGGTCAATTTATAAGTGTGAGGGAAAACCTCAACCTTTGAGCTAGCTTTTGGGTTGAGAAGGCACAAGACCACCCAACAATAATAACATATTCAATTGTATGTGTGTTAATTTCTTACTTTGTAAAGGTACATGCATTATTTTCATTTGACCTCCTACCTTAGAATAGAGGAAAAAATTAGAAAAAATGACAGAAATATCATGTTTAAGTTTTTTTTATTAGCATTATTCTCTATTAGTTTTACGAATTCAAAAATTTCTTATTTTCAAACATAAGATTAATGTACCAGCACATCGAATTAATGTACTTCGCGCATCCGATTAGTGTATCTCGCGCATCAAATTAGTTTATTGTGTATAAAATATAATGTATCCTATTTAACCATTAATGTATCTTGCGCATCAGATTAATGTATCAACGCTTATATTATTGTATCAGTTTGAGTGATTTCGGTAATTTTAAACTTATAAAGGACATAGTTTTACCTTAAAAATATGTGATTTCTGTCATTTGCCAAAAAATACAAACACCAATAACATAAAATGGAATAATAACAATATCTAATTTTTCTTATTAATGTTAATTATTTAATCATATCATAATTGAAACAAAAAAAATAAGTAATAATAAAATCGAAGAACAAATTAGTACGTGAACAAATAATTAATATTGATAAGAGAAATTAATAACACTCGATTATAGTTTTCAATCCTCATTTACAATCTTTGCATTCTCAGATCTACAAAATTATATTATCAATAAGTTGTTAATATATAACCTCTTCAATTTCATCACCTTTTCTAATATATTTTCGATCCACTTCTAACTCTCTTATTTTCTCTATCTTTACTAGAAAAATATCTATAAATTCTTTTAAATCAACTTTTTTAATTAATTAAATATGAAAAAATTGAAAAATTTCTTCTATAAAATAATTTAAAGTTAGCAAAAAAAAAAACAATTAAAAACGTGAATATGTATCATTAAAATTAATACTCCATGTGCAATTAACTAATTTTCTAATACATCTCTGAATTCAATGTTATCACTTATATTAAAAAATAAAATAATTGTTTTTATTACTTCTAAAAACAATTGGAGGTAAGGTCAAAATTGATATTTTCGTTAATAAGAAGGGCATTTACGTAAAGAAATAAAATCTCTGACTCGAATTAAATTGATTGCGTTTGACACAGTAAAAAATAAATCAATCTGGAAAATAGACTTTATCAAGAAAGAGGAAACAACAAAGAGAAAAATATATAATACAATTAGCTGTCTTCTTCACCTGATCATTTTTTTTCATATATGTGTAAACATTTCTATAACAATGTCTAAAATCAACTCTTAGACAAAAAAAATAAAATAGTAAAAAATCTCTGTAGCTGCACAAATATACATTTTTCACTGATATTGGAAAAGCACAAACTCATCATTCATTCAGAAGAAATTATTGATTTTGATGAGTTGTTGTGAGTTGTGGGTCAACTTTGAAAAACCCCATTTCAAGTTTTTTTGATTCATCACTTTCAGGTAATGATTTTCTTGAAAATTTAATTTTTTAAGAATGTTGGGTTTTTGTATAGCTGTTTTTGATGTTGAAAGCAGAGGAAAAACAAGAAGATAGTGATAGAGATTACATACAGCTATAACCCATCACATTGTGTAGTTAACATCATTACTTTGTCCTGAAAAACTCGAATTTTATGTGAATCATTTGTTACTTATATCTTGTTTTATGGGTTGATATTGGAATTTTGCAGGTGGAGGAGGGAGATTAGTTCTATAATCTGAGTGATTTTGGGGTTTGGGTTTTGGAGATTTGGAGGGGCTTGAGGTGTCACTGTTAGTATCGATAAATCAGCTACAGGTCACTGAAAACTCAACTATTGTGTCAATTCAACGATTTGGTTCGTCGTCTTTTAGCTTTTTGGACATTTGGTGTTTTGAATATTGTGATGTGAAGTAGCAGAGGAAACTGTTCTTATCTTATTATGGGGTTTCTGAATTACACTGTTTTAATTGGATTCCAACATTCCATTTTGGAGATAAAAGGAAAAAAATGGGGTCGCCGATTCATTATCTGTCTCACCTGAAGCCTTTTTAGCACCAATTTTTGACTCTTGTGATCTGAAAGCAAACTAAAAAAGAACACCTTATGTGGTAACCCTTTTTGACTGTGGTGTTTGTGGGACAATATCACTGTCAAATGCATTTTATGTTTGCAGAAATCATGTGCCCCATACTGTTCATACTTTTTTATAGCATATGATGGATTCCTTGTATTTTTCTCTCCAGTTGTTTTTCTTGGAAAAGAACAGAATGAAAAAGGAAAGTAGGTTGATTCTTGAGATTCAGTAGAGTTATAGGGTTAAAAGGGGGTCTTATCAGTTGTCATTAGGTGGTTACTGTGATAGAATAGCAGCCATTTAGGCTTATATGCTTGAGAATCACATCTTTTTTGTGGGTCAGTCAGTACAATAATGCAGATATTGTTTTCTTCTTGTTTGGAGCAGACATGATTTCCTTGTGGGTTCTCAGGATCTAGTAAAGAGAAATAGTCTAGCATGTTGATTTGAGTTGAAAGTTGAAAAGGCAAATAGGAAAGGAAGACGTTGTTGTGTTCTGATGAGTCGAGAGATGAAGAAAGGAAAACAGGATATGAGTTCTGATGTCGCGGAGAAAGTTATGGTGGCTGTTAAGGCATCAAAGGAAATACCAAAAACAGCTCTTGTATGGTCTTTGACTCATGTTGTTCAGCCTGGAGATTGCATTACACTACTTGTGGTTGTACCTTCACAAAGTTCCGGTAATTTCTTTGGATTTTCTTGTTTCATTTATGATGTCCTAAAACTGAACATTTAGGTTAGCTAGAATTCCCTAGCTGCATACTTCTGTAATAGTGAATTGCATCTTTGATTAATAATCTGTTATCAGTAAGAAATTCTTGCTTGTTGTTTTCTCTGCTCCGCTATTGGAGATCGTAAAGTTTAGGACTTACTCTTGTAGCTACAAATTTCTTTTTTGTGCTATTGAATCCTAATTCATTCATTCAGGCTGATCCGTCTTTATATTTTATCGGCATTGCTTTCTGAAGGGATCTTTTATTTAGTAATTCTGCCATGTTTTTATATTTATGAAGCTTGTGTGCTTTCACCAAAAGAGGTCTAGTGAAACTTACATTTTCTGAGAATTGCGCAATCATTTCTAGGTAGGAAGCTATGGGGTTTCCCTAGGTTTGCTGGAGATTGTGCCAGTGGCCACTGGAAGTTGCACTCTGGAAATAGTTCGGAGCACAAGTCCGACATAACAGATTATTGCTCCCAGATGATCCTTCAGCTTCATGATGTTTATGATCCCAACAAGGCAAGCATTCAAAGTCTTTTCATCTCCACTGCTGTGACATTGTTATAATCATTGACGATAACGTTTGGTTCTTCTTGTGCTCTTATTTTCCTCCAGATAAATGTCAAGATTAAAATTGTTTCTGGTACACCGCATGGAGCTGTGGCTGCTGAGGCCAAGAAGTCTCAGGCAAACTGGGTTGTTTTGGACAAGTAATTTATATAATTCTTCAAAGCCTGATGTCTTGTTAAAGTGATTTTATATTTTCAAGCTATATTGAACTTTGCTTCCTATTATCGGTGTTTTTACAGGCATCTCAAACATGAGAAGAAACGCTGCATGGAAGAGTTGCAGTGCAATATTGTTGTCATGAAGCGATCTCAACCAAAAGTTCTCCGATTAAATTTAGTAGGCTCACCTAAAAAGGAACCTGATGTCACGGGCACATTATCTTCAGAGCAAACTCAAATTTGTGGAAAAGAATCAAACAAAAAGGATTCATTGGATTCTTCTCGAGGTCCACTAGTAACCCCATCAAGTAGTCCTGAGATGTTCAGTACGACTGAAGCTGGTACTTCATCAGTTTCAAGCTCTGATCCTGGAACTTCACCATTTTTTGTCACTGATGTAAATAGGGATCTGAAGAAAGCAAATTTATTATCTGCTCAGGAAGATGTAGATGAATCAAGTTCAGAGAGTGAGAGTGAGAATTTATCCGCATCATCAAGTTTAAGGTTTCAACCATGGATTGCTGACATAATCAATTCACATTCTGAACTCTCACAAATCAAAGGAAAGAGCTCATTGAGAACTCATGACAGGCCAGAAGATTCCACGAATAAGACATTGATGCGGAAATTCAGTAAGCTTGATGAAGAAAGTGATTTTGGATCCCCGAGTTATAGAGCTGATTTGGATTACAGTGGGAATGTGAGAGAAGCAGTTGCGTTGTCTAGAAGTGCACCTCTTGGCCCTCCTCCCTTGTGCTCGATTTGTCAACACAAGGCACCTGTATTTGGGAAACCACCCAGGTGGTTTACTTATGCTGAGCTGGAACTTGCAACAGGAGGATTTTCGCAAGCAAATTTTTTAGCTGAGGGAGGATATGGATCTGTTCATCGAGGAGTCCTTCCAGATGGTCAAGTTGTTGCTGTGAAGCAACACAAATTGGCAAGTTCTCAAGGGGATCAAGAGTTTTGCTCGGAAGTTGAAGTTCTCAGCTGCGCACAGCACAGAAATGTTGTAATGCTGATAGGATTCTGTATCGAGGACAGCAGAAGGCTACTAGTATACGAATATATATGCAATGGGTCGTTAGATTCTCATCTATATGGTATGTGATACTGTTTTCCCCCCCTTTTGTCCTTGACAGCGCTCATGAATCTATTGGTGAAGATTCCTTGTGTCAATAGGAACATGCAAAAATCATGTTATTTGAAAAGATGCTCTTTTTACCTCATTCTCTTAGTATACTTATTTGTAATTACCTAAGATGAATTTTGTAAGCGTTGCCTATCATCTGTGAAGTACCTAGTCGGATTATTTTAGATATAAATTGAATTTATTTTTCTTAAAATCGTTTCTGATTTTCACAGGTCGTACAAAAGATCCTTTGGAGTGGTCTGCTCGTCAAAAAATTGCTGTTGGTGCTGCACGAGGTTTGCGTTATCTTCATGAAGAATGCAGAGTGGGCTGCATTGTCCACAGAGATATGAGACCCAACAACATTCTCATCACCCACGACTTCGAACCACTAGTATGGAAGACTCTTTCTCCTCAGTTGAAAGTTCAATGATACATATTAATCAAAACGTTACTAATTAAGGCTGCATTGAATCATCTAAAAGTCTTATCTGTGGAATCAAGCACTAAATAAGTTGCTTCACTTATACTACAATGCATTAGGTCGGTCTACCTTTTGATGCAGCACTCTAAATCTAATTATCTTATTCACTTTTCTTTTTCCAGGTTGGAGACTTTGGTTTGGCTAGGTGGCAACCTGACGGTGACACAGGCGTTGAAACGAGAGTTATTGGAACATTTGGGTAGGCCTTGAAAGTAGTTTGGTATATTTTGATGTAATGCTACAGAGAATCAATAGTCTAATATGTGAAATTCAGGTACTTGGCCCCCGAGTATGCTCAAAGTGGCCAGATTACCGAAAAAGCTGATGTTTACTCATTTGGAGTGGTACTGGTGGAGCTTGTTACTGGACGCAAGGCAGTGGATCTTTCTAGGCCTAAGGGCCAGCAGTGTCTCACAGAATGGGTATCTATCTAGTTTTGCAATCATTTTTGTGCTGACATGTAGAGAAATGAACGAGAGTGTCGTTCCCTTTCATGTGTAGCTAATAATGTGATTGATTTGTATTAGGCGCGTCCATTGTTGCAAGAATGTGCTGTTGATGAGCTAATAGATCCCCGGCTAGAGAACTGCTACTCTGAACATGAAATATACTGCATGTTGCATGCTGCATCTTTGTGCATACAGCGGGATCCTCAGGCCAGGCCTCGCATGTCTCAAGTAAGTGTTACAGTTGTGCTTTGACATATTTTCACTAGTGAAATGACTCAAAACTAAACATCAATGTGGAATAAAAGAAGTAAAAGCTTCACATGTCAACTATAAAAGGCCCAAATACATGTAAAGTAGAAATGTGATGGGTAGATCGAGTCTGTGCACTTGAAGGTTACATTATTCTGTGTGCTTGGTTCTCATGTTTGTTTGGATATATTGTTTATGAAGGTACTTCGAATACTTGAAGGCGACCTTATCATGGAATCTGGTAAATTGTCAACAACGCCTGGATATGATGTTGGAAACCATAGTGGAAGGATTTGGTCAGATGCCCAGCAACAGTATCAAAGGTTCAGTGGTTCCTTATTAAGCGATGGATCGGAGGAATTCAGTGCCAAGCTCTCATTTGACAAAAGGAATCCCTCAAATGTTTGGGACAGGGATCAATCCAGGACAACATATCTGTAGATAAATTGATCTTGACACTAAGATACATTTTGCTGCTTTCTCAGGTCTACTTAGCCAGGCAGTTTTGTCGAAAGCCATGTGTTTGTTTTATTATATCCTTGTAGGAGAAGGTAGCCGTAATATAGTATATGTTTTGTATTTGATGTCCTGTCTACGTGATTTTGTACTTCATAATTAAATGATAACTGTTTAGTCATCCTACTCCCCATCTTAAAACTTATAGCTCAAAGAAAAGAACGCTATTTTGATTAAAGAGAAACCTAGCTTCACAATCTTAATTGCTAGCTTGCTTACAATTCACATTGTTTGACAATCCAATGTGCAAACTACTCATCAAATCCTCAAGGTTATTTAAATTTAAAGAAATATAAATATATGTGTTGGCGATAAACTCGATGGGACACGTTAGCAGAAACTCGGTTGACAAAAAAGCATGGCTGTAGCTAAGAAGTAAAGAAGATGAATGTGAGCTTCAAGATGCTAATGGAGTTTATAGTTAGTTACATTAGTTAGTTGCAATCCATGTGAAGTCAGTTGGACAAACGTATTTGCACGCATGCTAGTGTCTTAAGAATGATATCTAATTTGTCCATAAATACCTTCATACACTCTTAAATCTGGATAACACATATAGATATTGAGGAAATGAAGCACCGCAAATATCTTCAGTTTAGCCCCATAAGAGTAGCCAGTAAGTCGATAACCATTTTTTTAGAGAAGGAAAAAAAAGAAGGTATCTACGGCTTCCTCATTTTGGATCTTGCATACCTGAGTAGGACAGGAAGGGAATTTTAGTAACAGTGCCACAAACATGTAAATACTCAGAATGTACTTGCAGTAGGACGATAAGGAGTGAGAGTAGTACTCTATGTGCATGCCACCCCGATCAGAAGATGGTAGAGTGCTTCCTTGAAGTTCATTCAGTGCTTTAGTTGCTTGCTCAACGCCCTATAGAAACAAAAACTAAATATATAACTGATGGAAATATGATTAAAGTAACATTATCCCTTTTCCAGTTAGTAACATATGTAGATGTATGGTGCTTCATGTACTTTCCAACATCACTTCCCTTTTACAGAAAATAGCACAGAAGGGAAGTATAACTTTTCCTAATGACTGCAGCAGAGACCAGAATGGTTGATAATTCCAAACACATGACCATGTCTATATGATATTCTAAATGCAGGTATTCAGCTTCATTTTTAAGTCTTTGACCTGATAGCAAATTTACATATTTGCCGTAGCCACAATAACAAGCTGTGAGAGGTACCTCAAAATCAGCAAAAGCAACAGGCATCCCGCCTCTTGCACGCACCTTGAGGGTGTTAAATCCAGAATACCTGGCAGTAAAAGCACCATGTACAGTTAGTTTTAGGTAGCCTTAGCAACTTATAATATTTCCATCTGTAGCTAGCACTAACAGAACAAACTGCTTAACCATATGAACACTGAGTTCTCAAGAGAGACGCGAAAGTGAACGCCCTCCAGTGCGGGAGTTATACAGGAACTTACTGAGAAATAACTTGCTTCAATTCATCCTCGGTGCAATTTGGACCAAGATTGGCGATGAACAGAGTGGAACATGGTTGTGCTCCATCAGTTGTCCTCTCGTTTTGTTCCTATAACATCAAATCCAAATAAAACGCTTGGAAATTAATACGAATTCCAGAAAGAGGAATGAATCAGTAGTAAAAATCCACGAGACTCATCCTACATGTTTGCTTCAATAGTGAAACAAGAGGGTTTATCTTCACTAGGAACTAAACAAGTAATTTTTAAATAAGTCAGGTCTGCAACTGTAATTTGCAGCACTTGCACATTTGGTGATTATCTATGTATATTACACACGTTCATTCCAACTTTCAGGATTTGAAGGGTACACACTTTCAGAGCTTCACCTAATCTGTTTGCAGTGCCTATGTCCAGCATACAACACATGCTACAGATAGAGGGTATATGACTTACACTTTTTGGGGCCAAAGCATGGTCAGGCTCAACTACTTTCTCCTCACTGTTCCAGAATAGAGAATAATAAGGTTTCAAGACAGATCAAAGCAACAGACCTCAAATTACACACGTATTTATACGTAAAATTTAGTTTATCAAAATGCTTGACCGTTTCTCTTCTGAAGAATCATCCTTAGTCCCAGAATCAGGATTCTCGGGCTCGGAAGCATCATCAGAATCATTATCACCTGATTAAGCAAATAGTACCAACACTTAAAGATTCTCAGTAAAAAATTGGATGAAAATACTTCCTTGTAGAAAGTCTTATTTGATATCTTAAATGTGGTAGTTGAACCATATAGCAAAGATCAAAGTTAGTACCTTCATTGCTTGATGTACCTCCTTCGGCATCTTCATTGAACTTGTTTCTGTTGTCAATAACTACATAAGGTCCTCTTCCTGACAGTAACCATCTAAATGAGCCAATAGAAGCAATAATTATAAAAAAAAAAAGAACTGAAAAAGAAATTTTCCATTTTATTGGATGCAAAAACTTTATTGATATCAAATAAATATCAATGATTGCAACAAATTTATACCTGGAATTTGTATTCTTCTAGAGTTTGATCTTGCCGGTTCAATGTGCAAAGTGGATCCAGTTTGAGGATCAAATTTTACACCCTGGAGTTGGGATTGGTAAAGGACAAGAAAGATACCAATTGACTAAACTAATGAAGCAAAGTTGAATGTCTACATGAGCCTCAAGATAGGTAGTAAAAATTCAAGTTAGAACTAAAAGGAGGTTAGCAGAAACGGAATTTGTTTATTCCCTTTTGCGCTTAATGGGCATTATGGGCTTTTAATGTTAGCAACAAAACTAAACCAAATCAATTCATCAACATACACAATTTATAATGCAAAAAAAAAAAACACTTATTTGCAGATGAATTGAGAGACCGAGATAATAAGGCAAGATCTGGTTGTGAATAGTTGGATAAATTTAATATTTCAGAGACTCTTTATCTTTTATACAGAACACAAAAAGAAAAGAATAAGAACATCTTGGAATAAGGTGGTCTTAAAAGCAGCATATATGTGATTTCCAAAATCCAAACAGAATGTGGAACATAACTAGACCTACTCAGATTAGATATCTCACATTCAGGGCATGCATGGCCGCCATTGCTGATGGATGATCAATAAAAGTAGCAAAGGCAACGACCTGTATATTGGAAGAAGAAGATTAGAAACACAATTGTAAATAGAAGGAATTTTAGGCTGAAAACATCCTTGAACTATGACCCACACCTAAATTACATCCTAGTATTACTAAAGTAAACAAAAAACATCCCTTAACTAATTCAAAAGTTGCAACAATCATCCTCCTGTTTAGTTTCTGTCAAATCTAACAGCCAAAGAAGTGACTGCCCCAGGCCCGACGACCACCCCACCCCAAATATTTATATTTCTATCCTATCTTATTGTCTTTAACCTTCAGCAGAACTTCTCTGTCATTTCGAAAAGCATAGAGCTTTTGGGCAGAAAAACCATATGCTATACCTCATAATCTTTCTCTTACCAATTGAAGAGCTATAGTTTTGACACAATTTGTCTTCTACGTATAGGAGTGCTTCACAAATCAAAGTCAAAAGTCAAGTTCATAATTTTTCTCTATCCAACAGTGTTTTAATTGTTTAATATAACTGACTAGTATGATTAATTAATTTCTATTCCCTTCATCTTCTTCATCTTGTAAAAGAGGTAAGTATCTTTTTTAAGGAAACTACAGATAACCATACAATAACAAAGATCTGCTAAAATATTGTTAAAATTTCCTTACCTGTTAGATAAAATGATCCAAAGAGATTGAAAGTATTGGTACTGCACAAAATAATCTAAAATTCACTAATTGTTTCCATTATAAATCATCACCACTTGTGTTATTAAAATCTCTGGTAGCTTTTAAAGAAAAATGGAAGAGAAAGAAAGAATAATTAAGCTCTGTGCAGTATTTATTTGAGCAGGAAACTGAAGAAATAGTTCTACACAATTGTGCATAACTAAGTATTTATCAGATAAATTTCCTTCCGTTTTTGAAAAAAGAGAATATGAATGCTTTCACAAGTAACTGAAGAAGGTGAAAGATGATTGAGCGAGAGGGAGATAGATTGAGAAATTAAAGGAGAAAGAGATGTGGTTTTTGGGCATATCGTTAGTTTTTGACAAATCCTAAACAGAAGGATGATTGTTGCAACCTTTTAATTAATAAAGGGATGTTTTTTTGTCTATTAGGGCTCGTTTGGTGTAAGGGACTAAAAATAATAGTGATGGGATAAACAAAATTATGTTGTTTGGTTGCCATGTTTGGGATAACATATCCCATCATTTATATCATAGTGATGGGATAAGTTATCCCATATACATGGTGGGATAAGTTATCCCAGGATAGCTAACCGCAGGATTACTCGTTTCCAATGAAATGACCCCTTTCAGTAATACAAGGACGTACTTTAAGTTTGGGTCATAGATTAAGAATGTTTTTAGCCTAAAACTCAAGATTGGCGCATAGATGTTACAGTTGATAAAAAAAAAGGATTTAGCCCTTCGCTATCAATTCCTTTCGATTTTGACTTGAGAGCTGCTGAAAAACTTCATACCAGAATAAAGTTAACAGATTGATCAGGTTGTCTTCAGAATAACAAACAAATGTAACTATTTCACTTTCCCCACCTGAGAAATTGGACAAGAGTCTCTTTGTATGTGGAATAAGCTAAGGTAAATATGGTCTTTGCCTTCGTCTGCTCGTAGAGGCTGAGCTAAATGCCCAGATACAAATGCGGCCGAACCCAATAACTTTTGCTTAAATAGTGAATTTTTGTTAAGAAATTCATTAAATACATATTAAAAAATTAGGTTCAGAACTCAATATTAACACATGAAGTCATCATTTGGAGTTCCGAAAACCACAAAGTACCCTTCGAGGTGGCCCAGTGGTTTGTGCTTAAGACTTCCATGTTGGAGGTCTCAAGTTCGAAACCCCTTGCCAGCAAAAGCAAGGGGTTTGCCTTCTGGGTCGAACTCGTCGCACCAGGCTTGCCTAGAGCGGGTTACCTCTCCTATGTGGTTTACGAGTTATTCCATAGGACTGGCGGTTTTACACTGTGCGCACCCAAAGGGTAGCGGCTGCGGGTTTCCCTTGTCGTCAAAAAAAAACAAAACAAAAAAAAAACAAAGTTGCAATCCTTGCTCCGGCTCTACCTGCTAGCATTGTGTATCTTCCAAAGAACAATGAAGAGACAATTCTATCTTCACCAAATCCTAATCAGTGAAGTGTCACAAAGTGAAACCCTAAATTGTTTCTACTAAAAAGTGAAAACCTTTACGCCTCCAAAATTTAAGTAACTAACAACAACTTTCAGAAATTGATTAATCGTATCCTAAACGCTTCTGAACTTCACCTCTGATCACCTCCGCCATGTGAAACTGCTCCAGTTGCAATTCCTCTTCTATTGTTTTCAGTAAAAAAAATGAACTTCTTCCAACAAGTAATGCAGATAATCAGACAGTTGATTCGTGCTAAAATGAAGCATAACTACTCACATAGGCGACTCAAAAATCGTTACTAGATCACTTGATAGCTTCGAAAAAACTACGCAGGTAAAATAGGCAGTGAATTAGGAAAGATAGGATACCTGATTTCCTCGACCGGTGTACTTGAGCTGACACGATTCAAAACCATGACGGCGGCGGAAGAGGTTGTGAATCTCACGAGCTTTAACATCATCAGGAAGTCCCGAGACAAACAGCGTTTTTATATCATTCTGCTCATTTTTGTACGCATACACTGGTTGAGGTACGTAGTTAGGATCGTACGCCGGTAGGTGAGTCATCTTCACGGGGGCCGGGGCCGGCGTCGGTTGCAGTAGAGGAGGTGAATGCAAGGGCCTTAGACGGTAAATTACGATATACTCGCCTGAATTTGACACCAAGTACAACACCTTTAGCACAGTGCACAAGTATGCAAACTTCTTTTAATAGCAAATTAGTAATTGTTATAAAATGTCATTAAGTTAATTTTTACAATAACAATTTATCTATAGTTTTTCTTACAAATTATTTGACAATGTAAACATTACCTTACATTAACCCATCACTAGTTGGGAGGAAAAAGTTTATGTATATATATTTTATAGTTATACGCCCAAAATTTAGTGCTACTACTTCATTATTGGAAAAAGTTCTCAACTTTGTTTTATTAGTTGATTATGTCATTTTTGTTAAAGTAAAGTTATTTTTATCTTGCCGTTATTAATTTCACCATATATATCTCTCATTTGATGAAAATCTCCAAATCAACTTAAATTAATTTGAATCTTAAAAAAATGACTCGTTACCCATTTTTAAACACATGTCCGACCCTCTAATACTGAACCCAAGAGATGAACAAAGGGAAAATTGGAGAGAAAAAATCAATAACTTCAGCCTTTAGTGCTGTCCAGCGATCAAACACTTAATCACTCTTGCACCTGGTGTTCACAAAAGTAACGCTCTGAGTAATCACTAGCATCTCGTATAGACCGTTGACTGTTTCAAGCTTCCATTACTCCTTATCAAGATTATGGAATCAAATTATTAATTTAGCAAATTATTAATTATTTCAAGGCATGGTCGCTAAAAAGACTCCGCCTTGAACTTTGGTAAATTATAAGGAATCAAATTATTAATTTGACAAAGACTACGTAAAATCAAACAAGAAAAAAAAAATTACGAACTCTGTAAATTATTCGTTATAATCAGCACATAAAGAAACAAAAAAATGTAATGAGTTTTTATAAAACGTCCCCGAGAACTAAATAAATAAAAACGATGCCAAGTGTGATGTCAATAGCATACATGTACACTAAACTCAATTGCTAAATAAACCATCTTCCTTCTCCAACCAGAAACTCCGATTGTTTAGGGGTGGTTGTTTGGTGGCTGGACAGCAGCAAAGACTGAAGTTATTGCTTCTTCCTCCCCAATTTTTCCTTTGTTCATCTCTTGGGTTAAGTGTTAGAGGGTCGGGCATAGATTTAAAAATAGATAACAGTTCATTTTTTAAAATTTGGGTTAATTTAAATTGATTTAAGGATTTTTGTCAAATGAGGAATATATATGGTGAAATTAATAACGACAGAGAAAAATAACTTTATTTTAACGATAAGGACATATTGAGGGATATTTTAATCCTTCTTCCTTTCATTATTTGTGAACTAATAAGTGTACTAAAGAAAAAAAATAAACAAACAATTACAAAAATAAAACTATGATTACAACTCTGAAAAATTAAGTGAAACCACTCTTCCTATTACTAGTCTATTCCCTAGTTTGAATTATCATCAATCTTAACAGGCACATTCATTATAAAATAATAATATAAATATATATTATATTTTAAATAATTTATAAAATTTATGAATATAGATCATATTTTTTGAAATAAGAAAATACTTTTAAAAAATTTAAAGCTAAAACATTGGATGAAAAAACATTTAAAAACTTTGAAACCAAACGTTAGCTATATTATTAGTTAACTTTCTAATTTACTCTTTTATTTAAAACCCAATTCAGACGAAGTATCGCGAAACTACATGTATTTTTCCAATCACCCAAAATTATTTCTGCCGACATTAATTAAAATACAACACGCATTTCCAGAAAAAAAATCACTAAAATAAACAACAAATCACCATTCATCGATGATCGAATTCAACGAGAAATGAACAAAAGTGTGTGGTGATACAAACAATCAATCGAAGATGCTATCGGAAATTAAATAAATTCACAAAAAAGCTACAATTTGTTGACAAACTTGAACTGACTGGTTAACACAGCAAACTAAGACGACGGAGCAGATCTTAAGAACCCAGCAGCTTCTTCATCCAAAAACAAATCATCAGTCTTCCTTATCGAAGCATGAATCAACACCACAAACACGCCGACCGCTAGTGATATCAGGATATTAGATGTAGCGCCGGTAAACAGCAGCAAAGCGAGAGTAAGAACAGATAGAACAATCAGAACCGTACTATCAGAAATCAGACGGCCAAAAATCACTAACGGCTCGTCACGGAGGAAGTACAGAAACAACCAAACAGCCATCAGAACTATGAAGACGATGAGTGAGATCGGGTGCCAGAGAAGGCTTAGGAAGACAATAACGAGCACTATGATAGCATAGTTCGTCTGGAAGAAGGAGAAATTTGTCTTAATTCGTGATATGGCATCGCTGACTCCGGATGGAAGATTGAAGGAGTGAAAATTGAACATCTCCTTCCATGGCCTACGAGCAGCTAAACCTTCCTTTAACACATCTTTTGCTCTACTGATGAACTCCACGTTTACCGGCCCGGAAGATGACGTCGGTATTGTGCCGTAATTCGTCATTTTCTCGCCGGAGATTTTGAAAACGGAGAGGATCTTTTCTTCGCTGTTTTAGTGAAAATGGAAGTTAAAAAGGGGACGGAGTGAATGAGGGAAAGTCGTCTAAATGTTGTGAAAATATCAACAAAATGCTGAGTGACACGTGGCAACTGATAGCTGTCTCCTGGTCATTCTTCCCACGGAGTTTCTTTACTCTTTTTTTTTTCCTTTTCACAATTTAAAATCTATAATAAGTTTAAAGTCAATATGATAGCTGAATAGGTTAAAAATCCATTCAATTATCGAATTTCATATTTTAATTATTGAGTGTTTATAAAATTCATATATTGTGTGAATATTAAATTAAAAAATCTCCTCTAACGAATTTCAAAGTGTCAGTGTATGTGAAAAAAGATGTGAGAGATACATTATACACTTTCATTTCTTTTAAATAATTTTTGTTTTATAAATTTCATACTTAAATTATACTTTGAGAGTTTACAAAAACACACCTAAACTATCATACTAATTATACCAAATAGATGTATCTTAAAAACATACTTCATCTTTTACGTGTTTCTCAACAACTTATCATAAATATTTTATTACATATTCGATCGAAATTTATTTATCTAGAAAAAATTAATATTCTAAGAAAAAAACATGATCATTCAATAGCTTAAATATAGAACTCGTAAAATAACAATAATTTAGAGAAATTTTATCTTATCAAGGGTGAAAGATGTTCTAAACCAATGCTATTTTAGTTTGAAGGGTAAGTGATTAACTATTTTTAGAACTGATAATCATAAAATTAATTGCAATGACATGTCGTCATTATGGATAAATTTAAAGCGTTTCCAAAAATAAAATAAAGAAAAATTATATCATCTCCTTCAGAAGCTTCTTTTCATTTGTCCAAGTGTCCTCTTGTATCCAATATTATTAATTATATTTATCGACATTTCTTTGTTGACTACGGCAACTACTTTCTTAATTATTATTAGTCTAATCAAAATATTAGTATATATTTTGATACACCTAAAGGGGAGAACCTTTTAATATAAGCTTTATAGATGGCGTAACAACTTTAAACATATTCATATTTGTCCTAAAGTTAGATCTCACTTTGGCCCTAATATGATGATTAAATCAGAATTTACATTAGTGAAATTTATCAGGAATCAAATTTGAAGAATAATAATTATAACAAAATCAATTCATTTATTTGAAATTTGAGAAAACAGATGAATTATCTATAAATTTTAAATTTATAATCAAACGAAAACTTAACGAAGCTCGATAATAGAGCTATATTTGCTTCACTTGAAATGGGGTTTATTGATTGAGTAGCAAAGTAGTGGGAGAAGGTGAACATGTTAAAAGGCAACAACGAAGCCGGCCCTCTTATACCACGTGAATTGTCTTACTTCTAAACGCAAAAAGCTCTTTTTTATTTGTTTTTCTTCTTTTGTCCTTTTTCAATCTACCTAAAATCATACTATTGATATTTCAAAAATAATTTTAATATCTTTATTTTATTGTAAATAACATGATTTCTTCAGATCTATTCGAGATGAAAATTAGTTCTAAAGGAAGTAGACAACAAGAAAAATATATATATGTAAAACTCTCGTGATTGTTATTTATTTATATATTATAACACATATTTTATATTTCATGGCAATATAAGATGGGATGATCGAGTATAATGTAATGTATTGATCAATTTGATTTGTTGATTGTCAGTTTGTAAATGTGCTAGATAATATAGAATCATTAAGTTATTAATTTGATGGTTAACATTTTTCACACAAAAATAAAAATCAAATAAACCATGCAAATAAATCGATACATATCATTATCGAAACCACTAATCAAAAAGCTTTTTTCAATTTGAATTAGTAATTTCAATTTGATTTTAAACCGTCATCGATAAGTAAGTAGTTGGGGAAGAAAATTGAGGAAACGTGGGTAGTAGGAGTGGAGTGGGACGCATTATTGGATCTTCAAATACCCAAATCATAACGTCAATATACTTAAAACTTCCAAGTGCAAAAGACAGTACATTCTCCAACCCCATGTGACACTACTTAAATTTATTCTTTTTTTCCTTTTAACTAGCTATTTAATTTATCGAATTGGTTAATTTGAATTCGTATAAAATAAATCTATCAGAAGTAAGTATTTTAACCTTTTGAAACCTCTTTTGTTGTCTTTCGATAAGTTGCTTCTCTAATTAAGATAAAAACGTGAACAATGACTGAAAATTCGTAAATCTTCAAAAATAAATACATATACGTATAGTCTAAACAAGTTATTGTTTCTAAGAAATACGAATTTTGTATTGAATATTCGAGAATTGATCAAGTCTCTATTGCAAATTTCCAGATAAATGTGTCATTTTCTTAATCACAAAGGATACCATATTTTGTTTGGGCATTATTAATTTTCTTTAATAGGAAGAGGCATTAATCACAATAATTTGTAGTGGATTTTCTTTTTCTCTTTAAATTAGTAAATGACATTAATAATTTGCGGGTTGAAAATTCATTAGAATTTAGATACATCTGAGCACAATCATATAAGGACCATGACAAGTTATTATATCAACAATGAGATTAAGAAACATAATTAAAAAAATAAAAACAAAAGCGAGAGGATTCACTACGACTATTTAAGAAAAGAATTATTCAGGACATTTTGAGTTAATATTTAGTTTCTGAAAAGAATTATCCAGGACAAAATAAATCAAAAACAGTTACATGTTTTAATTATTATTATTAGCACTATTATGTTAGTGTAAAATAGGTGTCTAAATTGATATTTATATATTGTATTGACTCAGCAGTTTGGTTGCCAAATTTTCAAACAATAAAATAAAGAAAGTTGGCCAAAGAACCGTTTGCGTTATTATCATCTTCAGCACCACCTAACTTAGTTTTCCTCTTCTTTTTTTTAACTATTTTGAGAATATTAAGGTCGAGGATTAATGTAGAAATTTAGTAGATAATCGAGTTGTCTATTTTCCTTATTAATAGTATTATTTGGAGCCTAAAGGTTACAAAATATTAACAAAAATTTCAAAACGGTATATAAAATTTTATATTAACCAAAACGGCAAAATCGCTGCAGAGGCAACGATTTACTCTACCAAAAAAAGTCTGCAGCGATTTTGCAAAATGTGAATTTTTTTTTAAAAAAAATGAAATCGCTACCTAGGCAGCGATTTTAATTTTTTTTTTTAAAATATCGCTGCCTAGGCAGCGATTTATAATTATTTTCTTTTTTAAAAAAATAAGGAACAAAAAAAATTTTTTTTTTTTACAAAATCGATTTTAGAAAAAAAAATTTTTTTTTTGGTAAATCGCTGCCTAGGCAGCGATTTTTAAAAAAAAAAAATTTTTTTTTTTGGTAAATCGCTTCCTAGGCAGCGATTTTCCTTATTTTTTTTAAAAAAAAAATAATTATTGAAATATTGACACTATTTGCACGTGAACTGTATTCAATAATTTATAATAAAACAAAAACTACACTATTTGTATGTGAATTCAATCAATCCATAAAAAAATAAAAATTACACTTTTTACATGTGAATATACAGTCAATTTATAACAAAATAAAAATTATACTATTTACATGTGAAAAATACAATTCAATCAATTTATAACAAAATAAAAATATAATATGTGACTTTTATACTATTTGCATATGAATTGACACAATTTAAATTTAGAATTCTATTTAAATTCAAACATCATTTAAATTTAAATAAAATAAATTTTGTTTTTTTTTAAAATGTTAAATCGCTGCCTAGGCAGCAATTTTAAAAAAAAAATTTTTTTTTTTGTAAATTCGCTGCCAGGGCAGCGATTTTAAGAATTTTTTTTTTTTTTATAAAATCGCTGCCAAGGCAGCGATTTAACATTTTTAAATTATTTTTTTTTTTAAATTGCTGCCAAGGCAGCGATTTAATATTTTTTAAATCGCTGTCAAGGCAGCGATTTAATATTTTTTTAAAGATTTTTTTTGAAAATCGCTGCCTAGGCAGCGATATTTTAAAAAAAAAAATTAAAATCGCTGCCTAGGTAGCGATTTCATTTTTTTAAAAAAAAAATTCACATTTTGCAAAATCGCTGCAGAGGCAGCGATTTTGCTTTTTCCGGTGGAGTAAATCGCTGCCTCTGCAGCAATTTTGCCGTTTTGGTTAATATAAAATTTTATATACCGTTTTGGAATTTTTGTTAATATTTTGTACCCTTTAGGCTCCGGACTCTATCTACTATCATATTCTTTGATATTGTTCACTTCTCGTTTTATTTTTAGCATGTCTTTTTCATTGCATATTTTTTTAATATTTGATTTTTTATATTATTTACTCGAATTACAAATCTATTAGAAATAATCTTTCTTTATTAATTCGTTTAGATCCTGAAAAGGTAGCTACCCTTAAAACTAAGAATATATGTTGTTTGTTAGATAATAATAAACAAAATAGACAATATGGAGTGCATTAATCCAACGTGCCAAACATTAGACCAACAAATAATTAGTGTATTACGAAATTAAATTGGACAAATAATAGATAAAAAGAAAGAAAGATAGATTTAGTCTAAGCAAATATAGACCAATTTACTTTCAGATTATAAATTTCACGTTTTAATTATCGACAGTTACTCCTCTATATATTTTAGCTAATATGATAGTATAAAAAGATATTTGATTATCCGTACATAAAAGTTAAACTCGATTATCTAGGCATTTGTGGGCTAGGGAAAACTTCAGCTTAAAGCAGAAACTAGCAGTGAAGTTGAAGGTTGCCTTTAAGGATGAATTTTACATGTTTTTAAGTTTTGTCCACTTCCAACACCTCAATTGTATTCCAAGTTTCCAAATATATAGCTGTCTTTGGATTAAAATAACACACTTACCAACCTTTATATATCAACATACTAATGTGATCCCATGACAAAAAAAAAAAAAAAAAGAAGAAAATTCTGTATTGTTTCTTTGATGTTATTCTCTCAAAATATAATCAATCAAATATTGTCAATACTTTGAAAGAGCTTCAAAAAAATGGAGGGCAAACACAAGTTTTTTCATGGAACACTTGAAGTCTCAATTTTTCGTGCCACGTCTCGCAAGTCATCTCTTCCCTTTAAGGTAAGTGATTTATAAATAGTACATTAGATTTCGCTCATCAAAATTCTTGTTTGATTTAGAACTCCGCGATATTTGTCTTTTGAGGCTAAATGTTCTCAATGGTGAATTGATCATTCAGTATCCATCTCCTTCAGTGATGAACTGGTAGCCTCTTGACCTCTGTATTCGTTCTCCAAGTCTTGTTCAGTTCTATCCAAGCTCGTTTTGTCTGAATCTTCATGGAAGAAGAACCATTACATTTTGTGGTTCAAACTCGTAAAGTGTGTCTAATTCAGCACATCAAGGGCTGCACTCTTACCAGTAGACCAGAGCCCTTGAGCTGCATTAAGACTTAAAATCTTCTTCTTATTTTTTATATATTTGCAGTGTATTTCATCAAATGGAAAACCTGCATTTGTGACAATCAAGATTGATAACAAAACAGTAGCAAAAACAACACAAGAAAGCGATCGCGTATGGAACCAGACTTTTCAAATCCTCTGTGCTCATTCTCCAGACACAACAGTTACCATTACTCTGAAGACAAAATGCTCCATCTTAGGGAAATTCACAGTTCAGGCAAACAAGCTCTTAAATGAAACGAGTTTAATCGAGGGATTCTTCCCACTTTCTATAGAAAACAAGAAGCCACAGAAGAAACTGAAGTTACAGTTCATTGTTTGGTTCAAGCCAGCAGAAAATGAACCAAGCTGGGGAAGAATACTAGAGAATGGTGCATTCACAGGATTAAAAAATTCGACATTTCCTCAAAGATCAAACTGCAGTGTGACTCTTTATCAGGATGCACATCACCAACATTCGTTCCAACCTCCATTTCAGACGAGACCTAAAAACTTGTGGGAGGACATATACAGAGCCATTGAGGATGCAAAGCATTTGGTTTACATTGCAGGGTGGTCTTTCAATCCTAAGATGGTTTTGGTAAGGGGAAAAAACTATCTACATTTCCTTTCCTTTTTTTGTTGCATTGTTTTATGTGTGTATTTTGGTGTTAGATTGAGGTACATTAGTTGAGGAATGAGTTGTCTCTTTTAAGGTTGAGTTAGACCCTAGACCCAATGTCTATTTTCTTGACATGGTATCAGAGCTCTAGGGTATAGAAAGAATTTCGAGCTAGGTTGAAGGTATGTTCAAACAGAGGTTATTTGTCCAAGGGGCATTCGTCTGTTTCTAAAGAAAGAACGAATGTTTTGTTACGTTGCACATTTAGGAAGGGCCTTCATGTAATGTTATACATGCTTCATGAGGTAGGGGCGTTAGATATTCCCAGATATGTTGAGGGAAGAGCTAGCTTTTGTAGTTGAGTTCAGGTCTGGTTGAGTTAGACCTAATGTCCATTTTCTCAACATTTGGAACACTGGTGCCTTCTCTTTTCAGGTCCGCGATCCCAGTGCAGAAATTACACATGCAAGAGGAGTAAAGCTAGGTGAATTGCTGAAGCGTAAAGCAGAGGAAGGTGTAGCTGTGATGATCATGCTTTGGGATGATGAAACATCCTTACCAATCATCAAGAACAAGGGAGTGATGAGAACACACGACGAAGATTCTTTAGCTTATTTCAGAGACACAAAAGTAGTATGCAAATTGGTTCCCAGATTACACCATAAACTTCCCTCATTCTTTGCACATCATCAGAAGATGATAGCAGTAGATTCAAGAAGTCATTTATCATCAACTAGTCGAGAAATTACTAGTTTTCTTGGTGGTTTAGATCTCTGTGATGGTCGATACGACACAGAAGAGCATTCCCTGTTTAGAACTCTAAACACAGAATCACATTGCTATGATTTTTATCAGACAAGCCTATCAGGTGCAAGCCTGCACAAAGGAGGGCCGAGAGAACCATGGCACGATGCTCACGCTCGTGTCACAGGGCAAGCAGCTATGGATATACTCAACAATTTTGAACAAAGATGGAACAAGCAAATTGGCCCTTCTTTGCTCATTCCCATAAGATCCATTCCAGAACTCAGCAATCAGCCAAACATGGCTTCTACTGATCGGGATTGGAACGTTCAAGTCTTCCGATCAGTTGATCATGTCTCCGCATGCCCTTTACCTAGGAACATGACAGTTGAAAGAAGTATTCATGAAGCTTATGTTGAAGCAATCAGACGAGCTGACAGATTTATATACATCGAGAATCAGTATTTCATCGGTGGATGTCACCTTTGGGAGCAAGATCAACATTGTGGTTGCAGAAACTTAATTCCAATAGAGATTGCACTAAAGATTGTGAACAAAATCAGAGCTAAGGAGCGGTTTTCTGTGTACGTTGTGATACCAATGTGGCCAGAAGGACTGCCAGAGAGTGATTCAGTGCAAGATATCTTGTACTGGACTAGGGAAACTATGAAAATGATGTATAGATTTATAGGTGAAGCGATTAAAGAAAGTGGCGAACAGGGACATCCTAGAGATTACTTGAATTTCTTCTGTCTTGCAAACAGAGAAGAAAAGATCAAAGGAGAATTTGCTCCTCCTTATTCTCCACATCCAGAATCACAGTACTGGAGAGCCCAAAAGAATAGGAGATTCATGGTTTATGTCCACTCTAAGATCATGATAGGTATGAAAAGTCTTCCTCTCTCTATATATATATATTACATGTAGTGTTGATTTAGACACGGTAAAATCAATTCGTTTTCAAGTAACGTGTCCAACATGCCAAAGTAAACTAGTTAACGGATCAAGTATTCTATCTGACGGGTCAAAATGCAACCCAAACTCAAACCTACAAGATTAATATTTGAAGGCAGATTATGTTGGGCATGTTGTGTTAATACCTGTCATTTGACTCATCTTGATCCAACTCATTTTGACCCATTCCAACTCTAGCAAGTTTGACTCAACTTGCACATTTGCCACTTCTACATGTCGTATTTATTGATCATTTAGACTAATAAAGCTTACATGCTAACAATACTTTCTCTAAATTTTCAGTGGATGATACATACTTATTAATTGGTTCTGCTAACATAAATCAAAGGTCCATGGATGGGAAACGAGACACTGAGATTGCAATAGGATGCTATCAGTCGAAAACAGAAGAAGAAGACATAGATCAAAGGGACATTCATGCATATCGTATGTCATTGTGGTATGAGCACACTGGACAAGCGGAGCAAGAATTTCAACATCCTCAAAGTTTGGAATGTGTGAATAGAATCCGTTCCATCGGAGACAAAATGTGGAAAATTTACGACCAAGATGAATTAGAAGACATGAAGGGTGTTCATTTGGTTACTTACCCTGTGAATGTGACTGCAGAAGGTCATGTAGAGGATCTTATGGAGAGAAATGGTCACTTCCCCGATACTGAAGCACCAATAAAAGGGAAAAGATCAAAAGTTCTAGCTCCTACAATTACCACATAGACAGAAAATAACAAGTTGGAAGCTCGGAGCATTTTTACCGATGATTCTGTACATGCTGAATAGTACTAGTAGGTTTCACTATATTGGCAAATTTGATTGTAAAATAAAAAAGAGAAGAAACAAATCAAACAATCAGTTTCTTGTGACTACAGACTATGAGACTAGAGCAATATATAATATAAAGAAAAAGAAATACAGTAGTAGTTTTAAATGAATTATGTATATAAGAACATTTTGAGCGCAATAGTCTCTAAGATTCTTGCCATTTCCATGGATTTCAAACAAAATACAATTCTGAAAATCCATTCTTCTTTATAAAACACATAGGATAGTGATTTGTTTCAAATTTTTACCATATAATCACATGAGAGAGATCACAGCAGAGGAAAAAAATGAGTGCTATGTACAAAAAACTATGTGCAGCTTTCCAGCATATTATAGAAGAAAAGCTGTGAGTGGGACACAGCCCACAGCAATCTGCAATAAGGTTCTGAAACAAAATATAGTACAAACAAATTTTTCGAAGACGATTTGGAGTGCAGAAAACTTCAGGGAAATTGAGAATCACCAGTGCCTTTCAGCTTTCCTTTGCATGAGCTGGGTTATAATTCTCAATGGCATCCTTTAGTTTCTGGAGCTGCATTATATTTTCCAGAGTAAGTTCTTTCAAAGGAAAATTGATTGAAAGGTAAGAACATGAGTAACAGCACATATGCTTAGACTGTAATGAAATTCTTCTTCCCCAGAACTAAACAGAAATATTTAGGTCACCACATTATCAGTTAAGAAATTTCATTTACCAAAGATATCCTAGTAATGGAGTTCCTACTACTAGCGACGAGATTAACAATCGGATAGTGTCAATCAGTACATTGCTACGCAGGGTAACTAGGAACAAGTTATTCCCAAGTATACTAAACAGGAAGCACCAACATAATAAAAAAACAGACTGATGCACTTCATGGTCCTACCTTTGCGAGAGAGCAAGAAAAGGAATCCAGCAGACCGTCAGCTCCTCTATAGAAGTGGAAATATGGAAGGACTTTTACATTTAAGCTTTTGCACAAAGACTTGTTCTCATCAAAGTTCACCTTAATGAAAAGAATCTCTGGGTGTTTTTCCGCAATCATGCAGACCTGGCCATTGAGAAGTGAAAAAACAAACAAATTATTTATTAGGATATCTTGGACAACATAATCTTGTTTGACATTTGTTAGGAGGTGTGTAAAACTGGTAACGCGTTGATGGTAAACCAAATTTTTAAAAGGAATAAGTAAATATAGAACTGTAATAACAGTGAAACATAAGCATGGTGATTCAAACAGACGAACCAAACGACAAAAGAAATTACTAGAAACTTAATGAGGCCAAACCAGAGTAATGAGTAAGTTAAGAACATATTATGATTGTGTAAGTTGAAACTAATCAATAAGGAAATTAGCCCAATATCGAACATTAGAACATAGTAAATCCTGATAGTTACAAGAGGAAGATGAGAGACCAAAGTAAAATTCACATACCACACATTTAATAGCAACACAACTATGTGCTTAAATCTCAAGCTAGTTGGGGTTAATAACTTAATGAGTACAATCAGACAAATTATGAGTACGTCCTAAATTGAGTGCAGCCTTCTCTTCAACAGTCAGAACATAAAGAAGCTCTATGTGCAGCAATTTTACTTGCAATAACATGAATAGAAACAGATTCTAATAGAAATAGAGAATACAAAGTCCATGTCATGGGACCAACAGATTTTAATTGCAATTCCATGGGAACATTGTCCTACTTTTTTTCCCATAAGCTCCAAAAGATACAAAATGGCGAAGGAGATATAAGATACTTGTGCAAAAACACTTCATCCATATTAAGAAGGCTTCCAAGTAGAGGGGAGTGGGGACTATAAAATTTGAGAATGTCCACAAACAATAAGGCCGCTTGTAAACGAAAATTTTCAAACTGCATTTCTAATTTCATAATTGATTTATCAAAACAAAATCACAAATGAGATTGATTATGTAATTATGAAGCAATTGTTACCAGAATGTTTCCTTCCTCTATTAGACCTATCAGCGAAAGAGCGCAAACCACAGGATTGCAGAACAAAAGTGGTGAGTATAGTTATACATCCAAGTAATATTTGCGAGAACAACGCATTCCTTATTTTTAAAAAGCAATGGTTCATTATTCAGGGAAAGCTTAAATACTCACCTTGGGGAACAATGCACGACAAGAGGCACACCATGTGCCATAGAATTCTACAATCACTAATTTATCACCAGCTTGACTTAAAGCATCTAAAAATTCTTGAGTTGAATGAATGTCAACCATATTTGAGGCATTCTTTTCCCACCATTTTGGTTGATCAGTTTCAGCAGTAGTAGCATGTACCTGATGTCCAGAAAAAAGAACACTGTTGCTTCACATTGGAAGTAAAAACAAGCAATGTTTCATCTACGCAAAACAGGCAGCTAAGGGAACAACTAGACCCTAGTGATCTGTTCTAAAAAAGCTTCACACGGGTCTTTCTTCTTCTTTTTCCAAATTGAAAGGGGAATAGAGCACGATTACAAACTGCAGCTAAATTCAATTGAGATGAATACCACCTAGTCTTTAATAAAGCTCTAAAATTCCTCACCTCTATAAGCAAATTAACACTCAGCAACTGGTTCTTCGGTAATCTAGGTAATTCAATGTTAATTAACTATGAATCCCCCAAATTTCAGTTTAGATAAGAAATTGAATAGTTCCAAATTGAGAATGCAGAAGGGGTTGCTGAAACACACACAATAAAACAAGAAAAAACCAGAAATTACCTTGAAATAAAGCAAAGGCTTGTTGAGAGCATAATCAAAAGGATTAACAACACGAGAATCAACAACCCTTTTGCCCCATGAGTTCAATTTAGCAGCTTTAATAAAGGGGATTGAAGAGTAGGTGGTGTTTGAAGGAAAAATGGAAAAGGAAGTAACTTGAAGTGAAAACACAGAGTAGCCCTGCATACTCCGTCGCTCTTTTTTCACATCACACCAAGTACAATTTCGAGTTCCCAAATTGTGTGAAAATCAACAAGAAGAGAGAGTGAAGTAGACAAGTAGTTGAAGCTGGAGATTTATGCCGGGATGCTTGTTGACCCAATAATTTTTGCCAAGCGCGTTTGCTCACGGGAGCCTTCCAATCCCATAAGCAATTTCTATATTTAATACACCCTCCGTTTCAAAGTAGTTTGACTCGGAAAAGAGTTCAAGAAAAAAAAAAAAAAAATTTAATTTTGTGATTTTAAATTAAAGTTATATCAAATGTATCAAAATATCACGTGAAAAGTTAAAGTTAAAATATTGCTAAAAAAATAAAGGGATCATTCTTTTTTAAACAAACTAAAAAGGAAATAGGAATATTCTTTTTAAAACGGAAGAAGTAATAATATTTAATGATAATTTCTATATTTAATTATTAATGACATGTACCATGGAGCAAAGATCTAAATAAACTTCTACATCATTTTTATTCGCTTTGGTGATGTTGAATTAATGTGTTGTAGCCTTGAACTGGTGTCATGATATAACTTGTTTATTTATACATGACATAGTGATTGGCGAGATTCAAGGCCGAGTTTGACGATAGGTTGGAGTTAATGAGGTTTGATGCACAAGGCATTCCAAGATAGGAAGTTGCAAAGAAATAAACACCACAAACTTAAAAGGTAAATTTTAAAAAGTGATAGGCTAGGCTGACTATGTTAAATGGAGTTGAGGGGTCGTTTGGTAGGAGGTATTAGAAAAAATAATTCATGTATTATTATGTAACGTTTATAACATTGAGATTCCAAACTCCATCCATTTATTTCCCAGTCGGAATGAAAATTAACATAATGAAGAATAAGCAACAAGCTGTCCAGTACAATTCAATATAAAATAGTGGCAAATGTGAACCTATGATGCAAACATTTTCAGCATAGTATACCAATCATTGAAGACCTGGTTATACAACTTTACAGTCCTCCGATATTTCCATGTCATGTATGTGCCATGTTGGTTCTGATAAATTCTGTCATCTTACTATCAATCCAACATGGTCCTGCTTTTGCATGCATAACATTGTGTTACTGGTCATAAATACGACCTCTGGGAGCATAAAAATGTTTTAAAAACATGTCAGTCCATTTGAAATTTTTGTTATGCAACTCACATAAGTTGATTTGGTTATCCAGGATGTCGCGGTGTGAGCTGATTCACAGTCAAAAGCTCCTCCCAATCATAACAACACCCTTCAACTCAGCCCTAAGTGGGATGTCAATTAAATTGCTTTTGCTGACCATTCAATCTCATTCAGAAATACCCCAATTCAGATTTGGCTTATATCAGATCGTCATGAGTTCCTAGACTCCTCTTAAATCAGACGTCGCCTTTCTACCATAGTCTACACTTGTCCCCTGGCCATCAAGTTGGGTAACTCGATCCTAAAGTGTTTCCTTAACAACAGC
The DNA here is from genome assembly GCA_016801875.1 of Solanum sitiens. NCBI lineage: Eukaryota > Viridiplantae > Streptophyta > Magnoliopsida > Solanales > Solanaceae > Solanum > Solanum sitiens. The sequence continues at coordinate 5,012,570 of JABWTJ010000002.1, read as the reverse complement.
TGCCCACGAATGTCATCCCATAGCATAAAGACAGCAAGATAAAAGTAAAGATAAATTGAACAAAGCTTCCAGCTTTCATCTGAAAAAAGGAAAGAAGGAACTATGATGAGATCACTGTTTGCAAGAAAATTTAAGAATCATAAAAAATTATAATAAACAAGAGCTTTGTGGAGAATAATGCAACTACATACAGCATGGTGAGTTTGAGAACCACATAACAAGACAAAAGGAATGTAAAAAAGGAAAATCTACCAACCGTCAGATAGAACCACAAGATACGCTGATCCTTTTTTTCTTTTGGACAGAAGACAGAGAAGTTAATGATGATGTCTTGCATCAAATTGGTGCAAAGTGGGTGAAATGGAGGATTACATGCAAAGTATGTGAGATAAAAATGTGAAGCCAAAGTTAAGGGTAACTTCTACGGAAGGAGCAAAGTGTTGGTCAGTCAAAAACATCAGTGTTCCAAAGTTGACGATGCTCAAATGGGTGTGTGGGCATGCTAACAGAGATGTGATCAGGAAAAAATATATACATACACAACAATTTGGAATGACCTTTAAGGCCGTCTGTATTGATGCGCTAGTAGGAGGTGTGAGAGGTTGGTTGTAGTAAGACTTAGGAGAGGTAAAGGTCAAGGTAGGGTGAAAAAGAACGGAGGAGGAGATACAACTTCAATTTTCTGAGGACATGACCCGAGATAGGATAATTTGAAGTTTTTGGGATTATGGTAGAAGTTTTATCGCCTTTTTGTGTATATCTTGTCCTTCTCAAACCCCACTTGCGAGATTATACTAGGTATGTTATTGTCACAGTAGAGAATAAAGACTAAATCAATGAGCAATCCAAGTGGAACAATAGTGTCCATTCTGAAGAATTGCTTGCACGATAGTGAGCCAAGATATTCTGGAACTTAACAGCACCTGCCACCTAGGTCACTTGTCTCAAATGCCAACAGATTCCTCCATTAACCTTAATTTTCTTCCAACTTTGCCCCTGAACTAAAAGCCAACTGTCCTCAGTGAGCATTGAACAGTAAAACCTCATAAAATACCTCAAGAAAAGTTGCCAATAAAAAGCAAGCATAATTCAATCTTTAAGGTTAACCTTTTCATGTCACCAACTTCAACGATCAAGCAAAGAACCAAGTTCACTCCACCTTCTGCCGATATGAGTGTGATTCCTTTAAATGACTGTCTTTTACCAACTACAGGTAAAAGCTCACATATTCAAGCACCCAAAACCAAGTATTACACTGAGTTGGCCTCCACACAAATACAAGATTGTCGCACTGTAAATAGTTTCAGTACCATTGGCTTCCTCCACTAAACAGGACAAGTGTTTCAACTACTACATAAAAGACCGCAAGATGAAACTAAGCATAGGACGACCATTGTGTCATCCAATAATAACATGCCAGCAAGGTAGATTTCTAATTGTTTCTTCAAACAATAACTACTACATCTCATCTGTAACCATTGTGTCTGTCATCCAAAATAAGGTGCCTACTATCAGCAAGGTAGACTCCTGATTGTTTCTTCAAACAATAACTACTACATCTCAATCCCAAACAAGTTGAAGTGTCCAATATAAATCTTCATTACCCATTTCACTCCCATCTGAACTCTATTAATGTGAGCTTGCTCATATTACCCGTCTAAAGCCTGGAGAGAGGAGGTCTACGATAGGCTGACCAAATTATGATGAATCCTCACGAAACTTACATCTTCAACCACTGTTAAAAATATGTTGTCCTTTCCCAGGACAAGTAAATTAGCATCTCATACCGTAAATACTTGAATGTCGAAGTGAAATCCTCATATAAAAAATCAGAGTTGAGGGTCAAAAAACAAATCTAAATTATCATTTTCTCGCGAGTTTCACATTTCAACTATTAGTTGTTACATTAACTATCATTATCTATGTATTAAAACACACGTCAAAACTGATTAGGCCAATTATCAGTTGTTCCCTGTTTATTTTTTTTTTCAAATCGGGCAACTTTGTGTGTCACTGTCCGTTGTTCCCAATCCTTACCCGAACTGTCACAATCTACTCAACTAGGCGTATCTTATACATAGATGGTCATAATTAGGCAGGAAAAGGATAGATTATGATAGTTCAAGTAGGGAAAAAGAACTAATAGTTGAGGTGTTAAACTCACGAAAAAATTATAGATGATCTGTGTTTTTACTTTTTAATCATCATCTCAATAAATCAATGTTGGTTTCTCTAAATAATAGCTCATGTCTTTTTATCAGTTCCTCAATTGGTTAACGTTGGTTTCCCATTTGCATCCCAAGAGGAACTTCCAACAAACAGTTCCCTAACAAGAAGGGGAAGCAACATTGGAAGAGACAACACAACAAAGGAAGCAAGCACTGCTAACAAAAGACAAAGTTGAGAATCTCAAAGTAACCTCCTTCCCCCACACATTCCCAGTCAATGGAAGCCAAAATATATTCTTCCTTTCAATTAATTATGAATTGCAGTGGTCTGACAAAACAAGGATGCGTCTCCCTGAAGGACCTGACCACCCAATAATATTTCTATACAAGTAGTAAAATGAAAAGGGATGGATACAGAGCATAATAATAAGAACAATATGGGGGCCATTTGGTTTGGGTTGTAAGGTATATAATCTCCACATTTATACCAAGTTTAGTTGTGTATGAAGGAAATTTAATCTAATGTTTGGTAGATTTTTTCTGTTCCCACATAAATAAACATACAAATGTGGGAAACTATGTATTATTTTTGTGGGATGAAATGAGGAATAGTGGGCCTTTAGTAATGCATGGATTAAACTGCTAAATGACCAACAAGAAAAAGTCAGCAGCATATATCCCTACATAACTAATCAATGCATAACTTCTCCTCAATCCAAACAACTCTTAGAGGTTAAAAAAACCCTAGGATCTGTAGGATAGTGTAACTAAGACCTAAACCTAGACTATAACCATCACAATCAGTACCCTAAACATTAGGCTGGTCTCGGCAAGAATTAGTCTTGATGAAAATAAAGTCTATTTCATAAGCATACAAAAGAAGAGTGGGTATGGGAGTTATCTAAATATTCCTGAACATAAAAACAGAGACAGAAAGAAGATAGAGAAGCACATCCGAGAATAATCTCTGGTAGAAAGATAGTACAATTTTAGGGCCTATCGAAACAGAATACTTGCCTATGGAATTTTGATAGGCAGTCATCACTTGCCAATGTAGCTTCCACTGTCTTCACTCAAGATTTCAAGGACCATCTCGATGTACGTGAGCAACTCGGGCTTCCATTGCTGCAGCCAGGATGACTGGCCTTATGAGTATTATGGCACAGCCACCTGTTAAGCGAAAGGTTAAGGAAGAATTACCCCCAAGTTGTCGTGGATGCTGCATTTTCAAATTCGAAAATGGGTTAAATCAGATCAGCGAGGGTATTTCAGCTCTCAACTCGATTATGCCAGCTTCACCACCCTGACTGTCCCTCAACTTGTAACCATGAATTCATTCCAAAGATCTGACAAGAGTCACAATACCATGTTGATCTATTTTGAGCTGTGGTAGCAGCCTCCAACAGAACTGATAACTTGATATACCAACCCACAGTAAATGCTGAGTAATACTAAACCTGCTATCTCCCCAAGGCACAATCCTTTCTCTCCGGTACTCATAACAATTTGAGTTCATCATTAACCATCAACCTCGTGGTTCTAACTCAAATGAAATTGAGATAAGATAGTAACAACAGTTTCATAGCATTGCTCTGTTTGCAGCAGACGACTACAAGAGCAGACTGCCATTATCAAGTGCAACATTTATGAGATAAACATGCACTGCTGCTGACTTTCTTCCAAAACATGTGAACCTACCAGAGCCACTTAACAAGAACCTCCCAAAAGTTTCAAGAAACGGGAGAGAACTATTACCAATACAATCCTCACAGAGCAATATACCATAACGGTTGTGGAGGCATCATTCGTTTCCACTCTATACTTATTACTCTGGCCTCAACAAAATATCCTATATGCTTGCAGAATAGTAATAATATGCGGTGCAGAACTTCACGTGAGTCTAGTTGCGCATATTCTGATGCGGATTATTGCACTACATCAGCTTCTTCTACCAGTGTGAGTACCAACATACATTGCTCAAGGGAAGTCAAAGAAAAAAATCGAGAAATCACGGGTTTGTGATGTCCAAAAAGCAAACCACCTCATGGTTAAGCTCCATATCTCAAAATACTGCTAGTAGGCCAAAACATTGGCAACTACATATTCTCTACACTATCTACTAAGATAACTAAATACACCATCATACTTCTGAATTCATCAGCTAGTTTCTTGCAAAATGCTTCGTGATAATAGAAACTTAAACTGCTCGCTAGAATTATCAAGACAATCAAATGCTCAGAAAGCACAAAATGGACTGGGAATATGTACGCAACGAACTCAAACATTGCTATTTAAACTACAAAGCCATAACATAAGGCATTAATTAAAAAAGTCCAGTTCCATCAACTATGGAAGAGCCTTAATTACCCTATACAGTTTAAGATAAAAGGCAGCACACAGTACTTCAGTACCCGAATATTATGGTTCCACATCAGAGACTCGGAAATATAAACACAACTACAAGAATAAAAGAGAGGCCCTTCTTCCTATTGGACAGCAAGCGAACAGAGAACACCTCAGCGACGATTCATTTGAGGTTTCTCAAGTCCTCCCCGTGAAGCTGAAGCAGCACCATACAAAGGACCCTTGTCAGCAGCACCCTGAGAATAATGGATGAATGTCAATGCAGCAAGTCGACTCTACCTATGATGTTTGCTATGACCACTAAAATAAACTCCCAATCAAGTGACTGGAAATATTCATACCATATGAACCCCATATCCCTCGCCATAAGGTGCAGGGAAACTTGCATCATGTCTTCCATATCTCATCCCATATGATCCACCTTTAGCAAACAGATAATAAATCGTTAACATAAGCAACCAAAAGAACAAAGCATCCTCTGATTTCTTAAACTGCTTAACCACTCTGGACGTGTCAACTGTATGATCTGATTTTGTCACCGGTGATCAAGAGTGAAACATTTTCAAGTCTACTACTCAAACAGAAGACGGTTATTAAGGTACAACTCGTAAGCATTCTTCTCACTGCCTTTAGCTAAAGAAGGTAAGAGGATGGATTTTGAAGAACTTACCAAAAGATCCTATAAAAGGGTTGGAGTATATCATGTAAGGTATATATCTTCTCCTATATCTACATTTTATTTTTGAGGGGGGTTACTTGGTGGCAGATATGCCTACTTCTAACATCGAACAAATGGAAGTAAAGGGGACTTCTCAGTGCAACTCAAGAATGAGATTCTATACAACTCCCAAGTTTCAAGGCCATTTAGCCTCAAAGTACAAATCTTGCAATCCATTAAATAGAATCGGAAAATCCTGATCAAGATGGCTGATTTTACTTGGAATCACTACTAAAAGCCTTATAACCTAACTCTACAACCGGTTAGAAAGAAACTCTTATCTTAATAGCTAAAGCCTCAAAAAATTTAAAAAGATAATGCTAAAGAGACTCATACATTAAAACCCCATAAAAATCCAAGGCAAATATTACCACTCAGCAACTATTCCCAGCCACCTGAATGTTTGGGACCTTTGAATCTGAGTCATCACATGTTTTTGTGATTCCTACTTCTTTGATATACAAAATCTTGTCGATGGCGTATTTTCCCCTACTACCAACCAATAAAATTATTCATCTCATGAAAAGCATGTATCGTCTGCATTACACTCTACCCTCTCCAAAACCCACCTATGTGAGTTCACTGTGTAAGTTGTAAAAAACATAACGCGTTAAAGAAGAATAGCTCCAGATCCTAGGATTGCCAGACTAGGCAATACTTGAATAAGCATGGAGGCGAACCTGGGACAACAGATTGGGAAGAACACAACAGTGAAATTACAATATCCCAATAAAACGTATAGACAATACTTATATAAGAGCTATTTAAGAAATTATAAGAAACTTGAAAAGAACCAATATAAGAAAATTACAACAATGCATTCGCATATTAACAAGATAATGTTAAGTAGATCTTTTGCTAATTCAATCTGCATGGCCCTTACTGAAGAAATCTAATCCAGCTGTAAGAAGGAAGTTGTTCAAGAAAACTAGATTGTGCCTTGCAATGGCAGCCGGCTGCAATGAAGATGGGGAACTCATGGTTGTAACCAATGGAATCTATTGTATTAAATAGAAGTATGTGTAGGAAAATATAACCAAATGGTGGATCTACATGTTGGGTTCACTTGCACTCGTGCTCCATTTTCTAACTACGTGTAATACTATTGCAAATTTTATAAACTTACCTATATTTGACTTGGGAAACCTAGGCTGTAAAGAGTCTATGATGCACTCTAAAAAGCTATGGTGCACTGCAAAAGCAATTGATCAGGGGTGTGACATAAAAGAAGGAAAACGGCGGTGCTTTTTTCTTCCCTTGATGAAACTGTGTCTTGTATCAAATACAGTATAGTACTATATTCTTAGCCCCTTATTCTCCTTACAATTTCTTAACTTTCTAACTCATTTCTGACCATCCATCACCATTCCTTGAATACTTCCTCTCATTTCATAGGATAAGTCAGAAAATAAAGAAGTTTGTGATATATTTCTCTAAATAAAATTATCTCCTAAAAGTGTGGGAATAGTTATTGAGTTTTCTTCAACTAGATTCAAAAGATCTATGTTCTCTTAAATAGATTCTCTTCTTTCAGTTACAACTGAAAAGAGAGTAGTGGAGGGTATGTGGCGTTGTTGGACAGCAGAGATAGTGGACAGTGGTAATCAGATGATAACTTGCTAATTTGTGGGAATTAATTTGTTCCTGGGTGTAGTCAACACAGACTGATAAAATTGAAAGGATGAAATCTGCTAGGTATTGGCTGCTGTTAGAAGTATATGTGATGGCCTTCGGAGATATGTGCATATTTTAACATTACTAGATACTCATTCGAGAGATCAAATTGCAACAGAATATCAGGGGAAATGGCTGATTCTCAGAACTGATTAATGATGCGGTACGGTTTGATCCTCCTTTATTTGGAGGATCTTACGCGCTGAGAAGGGGAATAAATCATAGGAGTGCATCAAGAATTGACAAGTTTCTCTACTCTAGTGAGAGGAACTATTCTTACAGATCAGACCGTCCATCCTTCCTAAACTTAGCTATGATCAGCCCATTTGATTACGTGTGGTGAACTGGAGATATTGGCTGCTGTTAGAAGTATAGGTGATGGCCTTCGGAGATATGTGCATGTTTTAACATTACTAGATACTCATCCGAGAGATCAAATTGCAACAGAATATCAGGGGAAATGGCTGAATTCTCAGAACTGATTAATGATGTGGTACGGTTTGATCCTCCTTTATTTGGAGGATCTTACGCGCTGAGAAGGGGAGAAAATCATAGGAGTGCATCAATAATTGACAGGTTTCTCTACTCTAGTGAGAGGAACTATTCTTACAGATCAGACCGTCCATCCTTCCTAAACTTAGCTATGATCAGCCCATTTGATTGCATGTGGTGAACTGGAGTACAAGAAATCTTACTTTAAATCTGAGCAATGGTGGCTTGTAGTAGAAGGATTCACGGACAAGTCAAAGGAAAGAGATGGTGGGGAGCAAGACCTTCATGAATATGGTTGACACTGCGGAGGGAAAGAAATGGGAGGTGTTTCGAATACAGATTTAATTCTATAATTAAAATTAAGATGGAAAGAAGCTAATGTAGAGGAAGCTTACGAGTTAGTAGGGATTCTAAGGTCTCTATAATTAAACTTGGAACAAAATTGTTCAAAATATTTTGGAGGTCTCTAGCACGTTCTTAATGCTGACAAATACAACTTACCAGTCTCAAAGAAAAAAAACGATTGTGCACTATTATGGGAATTAAATCAATAGACACCCAAAGCCCAAACTTTAATGCTTCTCAAAGTTCCCAAAACTAAGTCTTATGGATTGTGGAAAAAATAAACTAATGATTCTATTAAGACTCTGCCATTTCAGCATCAGAAATCCCCAAGACACTAGCTTCAATGGTTACTGATGGATTGGGTCAAATCTGCTCCCAAAAGCAATTCGAGAAGCAGAAAAACAGTACCTCCACTAGAAAGGAAGACTTCCCTTAACATGCTTCTAAAATAAAAGGAATAAACTTGTAAGAGCATACCTGCAGCCCATGCTCTACCATCAGAATTAGAAAGCTCGGCTCGTAGCTTCTCAACTTCACGTGCCATAGTAACCAAATTTGTCTCCATTGCCTGTCTCTGATCCATGAGTTCAACTTTTGCCTTCTTTTCGTACTCAATGGCAGACCTAGAAGTCATGAGCAAATTAATACAAGGGTTTCAACTCCTAATGGGCACCGGGCAGGTTTGTGACATAACAGCATTCCATGTTAATCATATCTCCATAAAAGAAAAAGATAATAATAACAGCAGATACCTAGCGCGCAAAAGCTCTTGATGCAGCCCATCAATCTCACCCCTGAAATGAGGAATCTGTTGGCTATCAGCTTGTAGCTTGGCAAGGTCCTTGGTGAGGGTCTGCACCTGGCCAGTTAGACCCTGCTTCATAATATTTAGCTTCTGAACTTCAACATGGAGCTGTTTAGCCTCATTTTTCAGAGGTTCTGTAGCTCGAAGATCTCCTTCAAGCTTCAAACCTCTTTCGATAAGTTCCCTGGAGCGAATTTCATGCTCCGCTTGCATATCACCTATGGCAAGGTTCATTCGATATACCTCCTCCTTTGCAGCAGCTGATTCCCGTTGAAGAGCTATTCGATCTTCAACTAATCTCCTGTTTTCACCCAGAAGTCTGCGTATCTCAAGATGTTGTATTTCAAGTTCCTCTTCTAACAACGCAGGATGGAGAGAGGGTCGAGGCATAGGACCCCGGGTAATATGCCCTTCTGCAGGAAAGCCCCGGCGGTTATCAAATGCTTCCCGAGGAACACAATTTCTTCCTGCCATCTCACACAGTGCTGTAAAAGAGTAATAGCAGCAAAAAGCATTAGACCACAACAATAAGGAACAATCATCTTGGAAACAAGAAATGATACGGCAGTTCAACTAAGTCTTAAACAAAGCAGGTGAGTACGGCAGTTCAACTTAGTCTAAAACAAAGCAGGTGATGTAAGTTGCAAAAACAAATTTGCAGAAGTTAAGGCAAGCAACCAAGGGAAGCTTCGCAGACCTAATAATATTGCAATTCTTGATAATGCCAAGAGAAAACAAAAAAAGATTTTGACATAAATTTATAATTAAGTTCCTTTATTGAAGGGGGAGAGAGGAATTCCAGGAAATAGTATATAGAGATAGACAAGTTCTTTAAAAAAAAACAAGTCTATCAGACTATCACTGCCTGGTGGCATTCCAGAAAAATCTACTATATTGAAACTAAGGATCAAAGTTCAAAAAGGCTATCAAAAGAAGAGTAAAGTGAGAATAATACTAAGATTGTCAATCAGTTAAGAAAGATAAACATGTAGTTTGTAAATACACAGAAGTACATCCAAACCTGTAGACAGACAAAATCTAGTAGAAACTCATTTCATTCAAAAGTAAACAAAAAGAAATTTATGAAGATACTAAGGAGAAAAGTCAGGAAATCCATTAAAAAAAGGATAAAACTGCTCCTACGAACTAATGATCTTACTCCATCGCTCAATTGCATGTCAGATGCACTTCTGAATGGTGACTATCAACATTAAAAATAGTGACAACAGCAAAAACGCAGTTTACTGATCCATAAATAAGTATTCATTCAATTGGCAGGGTCAGATACTGAAACTATCACTAGACAACGTTACTTGATGCCTCCTTAGATGTGAGATAAACCTTATTGTGATTCTGTTTTGTGTCTTGTCATGATTTTATAAATTATCACCTCCGACTGTTTTCCTCTTCATTTTTGTTTCAATTATATTGCCACTGCTTAAACAACCATCCATCTACCTACTCTCTTCATTTCTTTTCTTTCCCGTCTCCTTGAATTCATTCTGGATTGAGGTTTTTGTCATCTTGCTTTCCTTTTTTTCACTTTTACCTAATCAATAAATCTATACAGTTTCCACGTGTGTATCTTTACAAAGAGTCATCTGCTTTCTCAGAGCAATGCAACAAAGACAGAAGATTCTTCAAGAAGTCTCCACAATAAGATTGCTTAATACTAACTTGTAATATTTCAAAGATTGCCAAATCGAAAAGATTGAATCAAAGATGTGACCAGATTTCATACCAAACGGAACTAGAGAAAGCTGGATGTGGTCGGACATAAAAGATGTGTGCGCATCTGAATGTTGATCAATTTTATTTATTTTTTATGACAAGGAAAACCCGCAGCCGCTACCCTTTGGGTGTACACAGGGTAAAAACCCCGCTCCAATGTTGATCAACTTAAAAAATAGTGACAACTTCAAAAACACAGTTTACTGATCCAAAAAAAAAGAATTCATTTAATTGGCAGGGTCAGATACTGCACAAGACAACTACCACTAGATAAGTTACTAGACTATTTGATGGTCCAGTGGTTTGTACTTGAGACTTCCATGTTGGAAGTCTCAAGTTCGAAACCCCTTGCCAGCAAAAGCAAAGGGTTTGCCTTTTGGGTCGAGCTAGTCGCACCAGGTTTGATCGATACCTAACGAAACTAGAGGAAGCTGGATGTGATCAGACATAAAAGATGCACATCTGAAGGTTGATCAACTTAAAAATAATAACTGCAAAAATGCAGTTTACTGATTTCAATAAAAAAAGAATTCATTTAATTGGAGACCCAGATACTGCACAAGAAAACCACCACCAGACAACGTAACTTGACTATTTGATGCCTGCCCAGTGTTTTGGACGGCGAAAGGCGATAAAAGGCGACGAGTGTTTTGAAGTGCGGCACCATTTAATACTAAAAATTAAAATATGTAATTGCATATGTAAATAATCAAACAATAACATCTTAGCAATTTTTTCAATTCAAAAAAAAAAATAGATAGTACATACTAAAGTCTAGAACTTGAATGTGAAAAAAAAAAAAAAAGAACAAAAGTCAAAACAAAGGTAGAACCGTAGAAGTGACTCTAAAGTCTGAAGAAGAAGAAGGAAAAAGAACAGAGGAAGAAGAAATATGAATTGGTTAGACTTTGGAGTCACTGGAAAAGTCTGGCTAGTCGCAGGAGGAGTAGTCAAAAAACCTAAAATTACCTCTGAACTTTTAAAACCCTAAATTGGTAGTCTTTTTTTAAGAAAATACAAAAGGCAACGCCTTTCTCGCCTCTTGCCTCTCGCCTTTTGTAGTCATGGCGTTGCCTTTTGAAGATCGCCTCGCCACAGAGCTAAAAGGCAATGAAGGGTCGCCTCGCCTCGCCTCTTGCCATTGGCGACGAGGCGATCACCTTTCACAACACTGTGCCTGCCTGCTTAAATGTGAGCTAAACCTTAAATAGAACTATAAGACAATCACCTCCACTACCATTCGGGTTGCCTCTCATGTGTGGTTTGTGAGCTATTGCATAGAAGTGGGCTTTACCCAATCCGCACCCAAAGGGTAGCGGTTGTAGATATATATATATATATATATATATATATATATATATATATATATATATAATCGCCTAGCTTGTTTTCCTATTCTTTCTTATTGCAATTCTATATACATCCGTCTACATATTCTCTTTATTTCTTTCCTTTCCTGTCTACTTATATTCTTTCTTGATTAAGGTTTTTGTCATCTTGCTTTCTTTCTTCACTTTTACTGGATTACCTTTTTTCTCTACTAATCAATAATCAGTAAGTCCCTAAGATATCTCTTTTTTCTCTACTAATCAATAAGTCCCTCAGAAATCTGTTGGGAAAGAAATTTCTACAATTTACACGTGTGGATCTTTACAAAGAGTCATCTTCTATCTCGGATCAATGCAACAAAGAAATAAGATTCTTCAAGAAGTCTTCGGAATAAGATCGCTTAATACTTAAGCAGACTTGTGATATTTCAAAGATGGCCAAATCGAAAAGATCGAAAGATGTGATCGGATTTCATACCTTATGGAACTAGAGAAAGCTGAATTTGATCGGACAAGTCGCCGTAGAGGTGCCTCCGGCTCCGCCGCTGTGCAGAGTTGTTTGTGCAGAAATATTTTAGGGTATTTTAGCGATGAAAGTGCAAGTTTTATAAAAGTAAAATATATATTCCATGAAAGTTTATCACGGTTAGCTCATGGACCTTTTGCGGATTGGGCCTACCATTGAATATTAAAAGATATTTATGTTATCATTTTACGGAGCTCAAGTTAATCTTGTTTTTATTTTTATTGATCGTATTGGAGAGATAATACATGAAAAAAAACTTTATTTAATCGAAAAGGTTAGCATAATTTCTTTAACGTGAAATAATATAGATACGTTATATTCGAAATTTTGATAAAGATTTTTGGTATTTTGTGATTTTAAAAAGAAAAATTAAAAGAAAATAACCTAAAACAGAAAAAAGATTTCACGAAATAAACATATGAAACAAGGAGTTAAGCAAGGGTTAAGAGATTGATAAAAGAATCTGGTTGAAGCCAGTCTTATGTTCAATTTCACGGTTGGAAGAATTTCTTTTGACCATCTTCTTTCGCTTCTCTCTTTTCTCTTAGCAAAGGTAGCTGAAAGTCAAATATTTGACTTGTGGACTCAAGACTGCAGTCAGTTGCTTTTCTTGTAGCCGTCAGCTTGTTCTTGATAGATTCGAGCGGGTGTTCATAATGTTTTTTTTTTGGTAAAATCATTCATTAATTTATAACTTAAATCTAAGTACAAGAATCCTTATATTATCTAAATGAGTAAAAAATAAATTTATATTATCTAAAAAATAACAAGAACCATCCTTCAGTCTATTTTTGTTAAGAAACTGGTTGTACCAATAAAAAATATATTTTTTAATTTAGTCATATTTTAGCCACAAGGAAAAAATCAAAGTTACCTAAAAAAGAATAAAGATATGGATAGGAAATGAATCTATCATTCTCAAAATTTAATTTTTGTATGTTGTTAGTTTATATGTTTTTAGCATCATCAAGCAAATTGACTTTACACAAGTCCTAAAATATTTATACGGTAGATTCTGATGGTTAGAAAGATTATGTAAAAAATCATTTTAAAAATATTACGCCAACTATTCAGAAATTTTCTTTTTAATAAAATACTTAATACATATTTATGTTATATACAACGTGATTCACATTTTATACAATGAACAAAAATACTGGAAATTTAGTGAAATTATGTAGGCGTTTAGTTATAAATATTAAAAAAAATGTTTTGTTTGAATTTTTTGAAGTTGGGGTTGTATTTGGTCATACTTTTTACAAAAAATATTTAGAATTTAAATATATTTTGTCTAAATATGATTTAAACCCTCAATTTCTAAAAAAATTTAAAATCACCCAACTTGACTAGCTTAACTATATATTCATTCGACTTGCACATTTTGGTAGAGTTAGTTTCTTTAAAAGAATTATACAAAAGGATGAATTTTGCAATTTTTAAATAATGCAGAGATGTTTTTTGTTTACTTATATAACACAAGGATGTATTTTAAATTTAAGTCATACTTTAAGAATAATTTGGCTAAAACTTCAATCTTTATAATTGACTTTGGACAACGTTAATCAATTTAGTGTAATCAATAAATTTTAGGTGTTAAATGCTTTGTTGTCTTTTCAAGGCACATAATGCTTCAAAAAAAAAAAAAACTAAATAGACGTCACATACTGCATATAATTAGGAGTATATAATTTAGGTTTAAGTCATACTTTAAATGCTCACTAAAAATAGATGTCAAATACTATCGTCTATATGTAATTAGTATATAATTTATCGATGAAAAATAATTAATAAATTTGAATAGCTATGATAAGGATTAACATTGTATTATGTGAAAAGGATCAATTCCGTCACTGCAAAAGCCTTAATTAAATCATATTTTATTCCTTTATTTGTAATATCTTGAAATTGGATAGTGATGTGCAAAAACTAAAGTTACTTTTAGTGCAAATAAAAATTCTCTGTATAATCGTTTTCACTTTTGATTCTATTTTGTATTAGTTTTTCATTTATGAAAAATTATTCAAAATAGCAATCGATTCTAAATTAATTAATTGCGTCTATTTTCTTTCGACTTTCAATTATTACTCAATGTATCTATTGCATTAGGTCTTTTATTAGTCAATTGAAGAAGTTTTTTTCTAAAGAAATGAACTAGTCATTTATGATATTTTGTTAATATAAAATATATCATGTGGGTATCATAGGGGATTTAAAGTTTTTTTTTTTTTTGTATTTGTATTTAGTTTTGTTTCTAATAAATGTAATGATCTATGATATCATGTTAATATATGATATATACTATGAGTATTATAAAGAAGAAATACATAATTATCCCATCAAAGTAAGACCTATTTTTCAAAAAAAACACTTTAACTTTGCGAAGGTCCTAGTACCTCCATAGATAGGTCAAATTTTAATTTTTCAGTATACATACTAATGTTAACATCTTTTGATACAATTTTAAAATTTAGCAAAATAGTTAAAAGGAATCACAAAAGTTCCAAAAAGGTTGTATGTTCAATTTTAGTTCACAACATATTTATAAATTGTCTTCAACCATTCTTTTCCCTTTTTTTTCTTTTAAACAACTAAAACCAAAACATCCTTATATAATTTTAAAAAAATACATATGGCCAGCAATATCTCAATTTACCATGGTGTGCTTACTTTATATTTTGACATTCTTAAATATACTTATAACTTTGTCACTAATATCAAAATATTAAAATAATAATATTTAGTAATTCTATTGTCATATATTGCTCTTTTAATCACGTTTAATATTCTTTTATTGTGTTCGTACATATTATTATTAATAATAGTAAAGTGATATACAAAAAAAAGGTCCCACAAATTGAAAGAAAAAAAAATGTCGAGAGAGTTATTTGAATTTCTTATGATCAAATTTGTCTTGTCGAAAGAAAAAAATAGTAAAATCAAAGTAAAATTAATACTATAAGTGATCTTGCGTGCCCCCCCCCCCCCCCCCCGTTTTATTTTTTTTTTTACAATTTTTAATAACAATTCAAATTGATTACAATGTGAGAATGAAATGAAGAAGAAAAAATATTTGATTACAAACTTTTTTTTTTTTTAACTTTCTTTCTAATCTCTTTCTTTTATATTGTTCTCTAATATAAGTATTGACGTTGTTGCATGAAACCTAACTACTAGTCTCTCTTCTTTTAATTCGAACGGGTATTTCCTTTTTCATTCTCATCGTTAAAAAATTGATAATTAAACCCTCCGTAGCTACTGCACAAATATTCAAAATCAAATTTAAAATTTTAATAAATTTGGATAGCTATAATAAGGATCAAATGTGTTATGTGAAAAGGACCAAATTCAATTACAGCGAAAGCCTTAACTAAATCATACTTTATTTTTTATTCGTAATATCTTGAAATTGAATAGTGATGTGCAAAAATTAAAGTTACTTTCAGTGCAAATAAAAATCCTTCTCATAATCGTTTCCACTTTTAATCCTATTTAGTGTTAGTTTTTCATTTATGAAAAATTAATCAAAATGACAATCAATTCTAAATTAATTAATTGTTATTTGAATTCTTTTCTCACTAAAGGAAAAATACTAATATTTTAGAAGAACCAACATTGTGAGTGATACTAATTATAACTTTGAAATGTGTGTTTGATATATATAGGGGGAAAAAACAGGTGATGAAATATTCTTAAATATTGTGTATTAAATGAGACAAGAATTAAAAAAAAGTAAAAATAGTCAAAGAAACGGGTTTTCAGATTTTTTAAATCTCATAAAAGAATATAAAAATAAATATATAACGGTTAAATATTTTCTTAAATGACAAAATATACCTTATTAAACGCTCAATGCTCTATTTTGTTAAAATGACTTTTGATGAATAGTTTTAGTATAACGAAGAGATAAATATTTTATATTAATTGAAATAAAAATAAAATTTTAATTTATAGATAATATTTATATTTTATATTTATAAATACATCAATTATTTTTTTAAAATATACTTAAAACTTTAAAAAGAAATAGTTAAAAATATGCACAAGTAGACAAACGATTAAAGATGTGTCTAAAATGTCTAAAGAGGGTATAAAAATGTTGCATGTGGCCTTTAGCAATGCAATATGTTCATAGACCATAGTGTCGATTACTAGTTATAATGTCACTATAAAATTTCCATGAGAATTTCGTGTGGGTTAACAATTCGATTTATATTTATGGACATTAATCGAATTATTAGGATGATATCATTACAACATAATATAGTCCCATAGATATATTTTTTTTTTTGCTTTTATATTATATGTCCAACAAGGGCAGTGGTATTTTTCCGAGGATATCAAGCGACTCACCTTGATAATAATAATTATTTTACGCAGAGGTGTATTTAAGATGTATGTCCAACAAAGGCGGTGGTATTTGTTTTTAGGGTATCAAGCGACCCACCTTCATAAAAATAATTACACTACACAGAGGTTTATTTAAGATTTTTAAATAATGGATACACTAACATATACAAGCACGCAGGCACACACACACGCACACACGCATGCATATATAGATATTAACTTAATTAAAATGCCAATAATTTTAACAATTACCAATCAGAGAAGTATTATCTAATTTTAGAAAAACAAATAAAATAAGAAAATTATAAAATTTATTTTTTTAACCTCATGTAGAGCGGTGCACCCAGTCATAAGTCATTATCGCATTATTTGATACTCCCACTGTGAGTTTACACATGTATATTTTAATATTTTTTTTAAAAATAATAATAATACTATATATGATCTCGGACGGAGAGCATCGGTTCACGCGAACTTGGTGGCCCCCTCCTACTTTTGATTGCGCCTCGGACATTCCATAGATGGGTCAAATTTTAATTTTTCAGTATACATACTAGTGTTAATACCTTTTGATACAATTTTAAAATTTAGCAAAATAGTTAAAAGGAATCACAAAAGTTCCAAAAAAATGTTCTATGTTCAATTCTAGTTCACAACATATTTATAAATTGTCTTCACCCATTCTTTTCCCTTTTTTTTCTTTTTAAACAACTAAAACCAACACATTCTTATATAATTTTTTAAAAACTACATATGGCCAGCAATATCTCAATTTACCATGGTGTGCTTGCTTTATATTTTGACATTTTTTAATATAAATTATAACTTTGTCACTAATATCAAAACATTAAAATAATAACATTTAGTAATTCTATAGTCATATATTACTCTTTTAATCAACTTTAATTCTCTTTGATTGTGTTTGTACATGTTAATAATAAGAAGAAGAAAATGAAATATAAAAAAAATAAATATATAACGGTCACATACTTTTTTATTTAACGGCCAAAATTGTAGGCAAAAAGTAATGAATGAAAATGAACATTATTTAATTATTTATTGAATAAAATCTTTAAGAAAGTAAAAAATATATTTAATATTAAATTAAAAATAAAATTAATTTTTATTTTTGGTCAAAAAAAATAATTAATATAATTTGTCATCCTAATAATATGACAAAAAGTAATGAATGAAAAGAGACATTATTTAATTATTTATCAAAAAAAACATTTAATAGAGTATTTGGTCATATAGGAATTCAGGTGTAACTCATCACAATAAGTAAGAGTCAATGCAACATTGAAAACCCACAACTGTGAGAAGAGTAAAAAAGAGTCTAATATACTACACAGAGGTGTATTCAAGATTTTGAAATAATGGTACACTATTATAAAAAGATCAATATAAAATATAAATTTGATCATGTTGACATACATGCGCACACACACGCACACACGCACGTCCGCACGCTCGCACGCGCACGCATGTGTATATATATATATATATATATATATATATATATATATATATATATGACAACATTTTTAACAATTACCAATTAGAGAAGTATTATCTAGTTTTAGAAAATAAATAAAGTAAGAAAAATATAAAATTTAAATTTTTATCCTCACATAGAGCGCTGCACCCAGTCACAAGTCATTATCGCATTATATGATGTTCACACATGTACATTTTGATACTTTTTAAAAATATAATACTACTATATATGATCTCGGACGGAAAACATCATTCACGTGAACTTGGTGATCCCCTCCCCTTTAAATGCACCACGGACACTCCATAGATAGGTCAAATTTTCGCTTGTGAGTTTACATACTAGTGTTAACACCTTTTGATACAATTTTAAAAGTTAGCGAAATAGTTAAAACAAGTCACAAAAGTTCCAAAAAAGGTTTTATGTTCAATTCTATAGTCATATATTACTCTTTTAATCAAGTTTAATTCTCTTTTATTGTGTTTGTACATGTTAATAATAATAAGAAGAAAGTGTAATACAAAAAAAATATATATATAACGATCACATATTTTCATATTTTACGGCAAAAATTGTAGTATGACAAAAAGTAATGAATGAAAATGAACATTATTTAATTACTTATTAAATAAAATCTTTAAGAAAGTAAAAAACATATTTAATATTAAATTAATAATAAAATTAATCTTATTTTTGATCAATAAGAATAATTAATATAATTTGCCATCATAAGAATATGACAAAAAGTAATGAATAAAAATAAACATTATTTAATTATTTATCACTAAATTATTTAATATAATATTTGGTCATATAGGAACCCAGGTGTAACTCATCACTATAAAATAAGAGTCACTGCAACATTGAAAATTCACAACTGTGAGAAGAGTAAAAAAGAGTCTAATACATTACACCTCTATTCAAGATTTTGAAATAATGGGTACACTATTATAAAAAAAAATAATATAAAATATAAATTTGATCATGTTGACACACATGCGCACACACGCACTCATGCACGTCCGCACGCTCGCACGTGTCCGCACGCATATATACATATATATGTATATATATGTGTATATATATATAATATTAAAATGCCAACAGTTTTAAAATTACCAATTGGAGAAGTAATATCTAGGTTTAGAAAATAAATAAAATAACAAAAATATATAATTTGAATTTTTAAGCTCACGTAGAGCGCTGCACCCAGTCATAAGTCATTATCGCATTATTTGATGTTCACACATGTACATTTTAATATTTTTTTAAAAATATAATACTACTATATATGATCTCGGACGAAAAACATCATTCACGTGAACTTGGTGATCCGCTCCCCTTTAATTGTGCCTCGGACACTCCATAGATAGGTTAAATTTTAGTTTTGCAGTATACATACTAGTGTTAACACCTTTTGGTACAATTTTAAAATTTAGCAAAATAGTTTAAAAAAATCACAAAATTTCCAAACAAGGTTCTATGTTCAATTCTATAGTCATATATTACTCTTTTAATCAAGTTTAATTCTCTTTTATTGTGTTCGTACATTTTAATAATAATAATAAGAAAGTGGAATACAAAAAAAATATCACATATTTTCTTATTTAACGGCCAAAATTGTAGTATGGCAAAAAGTAATGAATGAAAGTAAACATTATTTAATTATTTAATAAATAAAATCTTTAAGACAATAAAAAACATATCTAATATTAAATAAAATAAAATAAATTTTATTTTTGGTCAAAAAGAATAATTAATATAATTTGCCATCATCATAATATGACAAAAAGTAAAGAATGAAAAGAAATATTATTTAATTATTTATCAATAAAACATTTAATATAATATTTCGTCATATAGAAACTCAGGTGTAACTCGTCACTATAAATAAGCGTCACTGCAACATTGAAAATCCACAACCGTGAGAAGAGTAAAAAAGAGTCTAATACACTACACAGAGGTGTATTCAAAATTTTGAAAGAATGGGTACACTGTTATAAAAAGATCAATATAATATATAAATTTAATCATGTTGACACACATGCGCACGCACATGCACACACACACGTCCGCACGCTTGCACGCTTACGCGTCCACACGCATATATATATATATATATATATATATATATATATATATATAAAATTAAAATGCCAACATTTTTAACAATTACCAATTAGAGAAGTATTATCTAGTTTTAGAAAATAAATAAAGTAAGAAAAATATAAAATTTAAATTTTTATCCTCACATAGAGCGCTGCACCCAGTCATAAGTCAGTATCGCATTATTTTATATATACACATGTACATTTTAATATTTTTTTTAAAATATAATACTACTATTTATGATCTCGGACGAAAAACATCATTCATGTGAACTGGTGATCCGCTCCCCTTTAAATGTGCCTCGGACACTCCATAGATAGGTTAAATATTAATTTGGCAGTATACATACTAGTGTTAACACCTTTTGGTACAATTTTAAAATTTAGCAAAATAGTTAAAAGGAATCACAAAATTTTCAAAAAAGGTTCTATGTTCAATTCTATAGTCATATATTACTCTTCTTACAAGTTAAATTCTCTTTTATTGTGTTCGTACATTTTAATAATAATAAGAAGAAAGAGGAATATAAAAAAAAAATATCACATATTTTCTTATTTAACGGCCAAAATTGTAGTATGGCAAAAAGTAATGCTTGAATGTAAACATTATTTAATTATTTAAAAAATAAAATCTTTAAGGAAGTAAAAAACATATCTAATATTAAATTAAAATAAAATAAATTTTATTGTTGGTTAAAAAGAATAATTAATATAATTTGCGATCATAATAATATGACAAAAAGTAAAGAATGAAAAGAAACATTATTTAATTATTTATCTATAAAATATTTAATATAATATTTGGTCATATAGGAACGCAGGTGTAACTCATCACTATAAATAAGAGTCACTGCAGCATTGAAATTCCACAACCGTGAGAAAAGTAAAAAAGAGTTTAATACACTACACAGAGGTGTATTCAATATTTTGAAAAAATGGGTACACTGTTATAAAAAAATTAATATAAAATATAAATTTGATCATGTTGACACACATGCGCACACACATGCACACACACACGTCCGCACGCTCGCACGCGCACGCGTCCACACGCGCATATATATATATATATATATATATATAATTAAAATGCCAACATTTTTAACAATTACCAATTAGAGAAGTATTATCTAGTTTTAGAAAATAAATAAAATAAGAAAAGTATAAAATTTAAATTTTTATCCTCACGTAGAGCGCTGCACCCAGACATAAATCACTATCGCATTATTTGATATATACACATGTACATGTTAATATTTTTTTTAAAATATAATACTACTATATATGATTTCGGACGAAAAACATCATTCACGTGAACTTGGTGATCCCTCCCCTTTAAATGCTCCTCGGACACTCCATAGATAGGTCAAATTTTAGTTTTTCAGTATACATGCTAGTGTTAACACCTTTTGGTACAATTTTAAAATTTAGCAAAATAGTTAAAAGGAATCACAAAAGTTTCAAAAAAGGTTCTATGTTCAACTCTATAGTCATATATTACTCCTTTAATCAAGTTTAATTCTCTTTTATTGTGTTCGTAATAAGAAGAAAGTGAAATACAAAAAAATAAATATACAACGGTCACATATTTTCTTATTTAACGGCCAAAATTGTAGTATGACAAAAAGTAATGAATAAAAATGAACATTATATAATTATTTATTAAAAAAAATCTTTAAGAAAGTAAAAAACATATTTAATATTAAATTAAAAATAAAATTAATTTTATTTTTGGTCAAAAAGAATAACTACTATAATTTGCCATCTTAATAATATGACAAAAAGTAATGAATGAAAATAAACATTATTTAATTATTTATCAATAAAACATTTAATATAATATTTGATCATATAGGAACTCAGGTATAACTCATCATTATAAATATGAGTCACTGCTATATTGAAAACTCACAACTGTGAGAAGAGTAAAAAAGAGTCTAATACATTACACAGAGGTGTATTAAAGATATTGAAATAATGCGTATTCTATTATAGAAAGATTAATTTAAAATATAAATTTGATCATGTTGACGCACATGCGCGCACACACACGCAGCACGTCCGCACGCTCGCACGTGTCCGCACGAGCATGTATATATATATATATATATATATATATATATATATATATATATATATATATATATATATATATATATATATATATATATATTATTAAAATGCCAAAAGTTTTAAGAATTACCAATTAAAGAAATATATCTAGTTTTAGAAAATAAATAAAATAAGAAAAATATTAAATTTAAATTTTTAGCCTCACGTAGAGGGCTGCACCCAGTCATATATCATTATCGCATTATTTGATGTTCACACATGTACATTTTAATACTTTTTAAAAATATAATACTACTATATATGATCTCGGACGGAAAACATCATTCACATGAACTTGGTGATCCCCTTCCCTGTAAATGCACCTCGGACACTCCATAGATAGGTCGAATTTTAGTTTTTCAGTATACATACTAGTGTTAACACCTTTTGGTACAATTTTAAAATTTAGCAAAATAGTTAAAAGGATTCACAAAAGTTTCAAAAAAGGTTCTATGTTAAATTCTATAGTCATATATTACTCTTTTAATCAAGTTTAATTCTCTTTTATTGTGTTCGTACATGTTAATAATAATATGAAGAAAGTGGAATACAAAATAATATATAACGATCACATATTTTCTTATTTAACGACCAAAATTGTAGTATGACAAAAAGTAATGAATGAAAATGAACATTATTTAATTTTTTATTGAATAAAATCTTTAAGAAAGTAAAAAACATATTTAATATTAAATTAAAAATAAAATTAATTTTATTTTTGGTCAAAAAGAATAACTAATATAATTTGCCATCTTAATAATATGACAAAAAGTAATGAATGAAAATAAACATTATTTAATTATTTATCAATAAAATATTTAATAGAATATTTGGTCATATAGAAACTCAGGTATAACTCATCACTATAAATATGAGTCATTGCTATATTGAAAACTCACAACTGTGAGAAGAGTAAAAAAGAGTCTAATGCACTACACAGAGGTGTATTCAAGATTTTGAAATAATGGGTACACTATTAAAGAAAGATAAATTTAAAATATAAATTTTATCATGTTAACATACATGCGCATACACACACGCAGCACGTCCGCACGCTTGCACGTGTCCGCACGCGCATGTATATATATATATATATATATATATATATATATATATATATACATAATTAAAATGCCAAAAGTTTTAAGAATTACCAATTAAAGAAGTATTATCTAGTTTTAGAAAATAAATAAAATAAGAAAACTATTAACTTTAAATTTTTAACCTCACTTAGAGGGCTGCACCCAGTCATATGTCATTATCACATTATTTGATGTTCACACATGTACATTTTAATACTTTTTAAAAAATATAATACTACTATATATGATCTCGGACGGAAAACATCATTCACGTGAACTTGGTGATCCCCTCCCTTGTAAATGCGCCTCGGACACTCCATAGATAGGTCTAATTTTAGTTTTTCAGTATACATACTAGTTAACACCTTTTGGTACAATTTTAAAATTTAGCAAAATAATTAAAAGGAATCACAAAAGTTCCAAAAAAGGTTTTATGTTCGATTCTATAGTCATATATTACTCTTTTAAATCAAGTTTAATTCTCTTTTATTGTGTTCGTACATATTAAAAATAATAAGAAGAAAGTGGAATCCAAAAAAAATAAATATATAACGTTCTCATATTTTCTTATTTATCGACCAAAATTGTAGTATGACAAAAAGTAATGAATGAAAATGCACATTATTTAATTATTTGTTGAATATAATCTTTAAGAAATTAAAGAACATATTTAATATTAAATTAAAATTAAAAATAATTTTATCTTTGGTCAAAAAGAATAATTAATATAATTTTTCATCATAATAATATGACAAGAAGTGATGAATGAAAAGAGACATTATTTAATTATTTATCAACAAAACATTTAACAGAATATTTGGTCATACAGGAACCAAGGTATAACTCATCACTATAAATAAGAGTCACTGCAACATTTAAAATTCACAACTGTGAGAAGAGTAAAAAAGAGTCTAATTCACTACACATAGGTGTATTCAAGATTTTAATGGGTACATTGTTATAAAAAGATCAATATAAAAAATAAATTTGATCATGTTGACACACATGCGCACACATATGCACACACGCACGTCCGCACGCTCGCACGCGCACGCGTCCACACGTGCATATATATATATATATAATTAAAATGCAAAAAGTTGTAATAATTACCAATTAAAGTAGTATTATCTAGTTTTAGAAAATAAATAAAATAAGAAAATATTAAATTTAAATTTTTAAGCTCACATAGAGCGCTGCATCGAGTAATAAGTCATTATCGCATTATTTGATGTTCACACATGTACATTTTAATATTTTTTTAAAAATATAATACTACTATATATGATCTCGGACGGAAAACATCATTCACGTGAACTTGGTGATCCGCTTCCCTTTAAATGCGCCTCGGACACTCCATAGATTGGTTAAATTTTAGTTTTTCAGTATATATGCTAGTGTTAATAACTTTTGGTACAATTTTAAAATTTAGCAAAATAGTTAAAAGGAATCACAAAAGTTCCAAAAAAGGTTCTATGTTCAATTCTATAGTCATATATTACTCTTTTAATCAAGTTTAATTCTCTTTTATTATGTTCGTACATGTTAATAATAAGAAGAAGAAACTGGAATACAAAAAAAAAATGTCACATATTTTTTTATTTAACGGCCAAAATTGTAGTATGGCAAAAAGATATGAATGAAAGTAAACTTTATTTAATTATTTAATAAATAAAATCTTTAAGAAAATAAAAAACATATCTAATATTAAATTAAAAATAAAATAAATTTTATTTTCGGTCAAAAAGAATAATTAATATAATTTGCCATCATCATAATATGACAAAAAGTAAAGAATAAAAAGAAACATTATTTAATTATTTATCAATAAACATTTAATATAATATTTTGTCATATAGTAACTCAGGTGTAACTCGACACTATAAAAAAGTGTCACTGCAACATTGAAAATCCACAACCGTGAGAAGAGTAAAAAAGAGTCTAATACACTACACAGATGTTATTCAATATTTTGAAAAAATGGGTACACTGCTATAAAAATATCAATATAAAATATAAATTTGATCATCTTGACACACATGCGCACACACATGCACACACGCACGTCCGCACGCTTGCACGCTTACGCATCCACACGCGCATATATATATATATATATATATATATATATATATATATATATATATATATATATATATATATATATATATATATATATATATATATATATATATATATATATATATATATATATAATTAAAATGCCAACATTTTTTACAATTACCAATTAAAGAAGTATTATATAGTTTTAGAAAATAAATAAAATAAGAAAAATATTAATTGACATTTTTAACATCACGTAGAGGGCTGCACCCAGTCATATGTCATTATCGCATTATTTGATATTCACACATGTACATTTTAATACTTTTTAAAAATATAATACTACTATATATGATCTCGGACGGAAAACATCATTCACGTGAACTTGGTGATCCCCTCCCCTGTAAATGCGCCTCGGACATTCCATAGATAGGTCTAATTTTAGTTTTTCAGTATACATACTAGTGTTAACACCTTTTGGTACAATTTTAAAATTTAGCAAAATAATTAAAAGGAATCACAAAAGTTCCAAAAAAGGTTTTATGTTCGATTCTAAGTCATATATTACTCTTTTAAATCAAATTTAATTCTCTTTTATTGTGTTCGTACATGTTAAAAATAATAAGAAGAAAGTGGAATCCAAAAAAAATAAATATATAACGGTCACATATTTTCTTATTTAACGACCAAAATTGTAGTATGACAAAAAGTAATGAATGAAAATGAACATTATTTAATTATTTATTGAATAAAATCTTTAAGAAAGTAAAAACATATTTAATATTAAATTAAAAATAAAACTAATTTTATCTTTGGTCATAAAGAATAATTAATATAATTTTCATCATAATAATATGACAAGAAGTGATGAATGAAAAGAGACATTATTTAATTATTTATCAACAAAACATTTAACTGAATATTTGGTCATACAGGAACCCAAGTATAACTCATCACTATAAATAAGAGTCACTGCAACATTGAAAACCACAACTGTGAGAAGAGTAAAAAAGAGTCTAATGCACTACACAGAGGTGTATTCAAGATTTTGAAATAATGGTACACTGTTATAAAAAGATCAATATAAAAAATAAATTTGATCATGTTGACACACATGCGCACACATATGCATACACGCTCGCACGCACACGCGTCCACACGCGCATATATATATAAATAATTAAAATGCCAAAAGTTGTAACAATTACCAATTAAAGAAGTATTATCTAGTTTTAGAAAATAAATAAAATAAGAAAATATCAAATTAAAATTTTTAAGCTCACATAGAGCGCTGCACCGAGTCATAAGTCATTATCGCATTATTTGATGTTCACGCACGTAAATTTTAATATTTTTTAAAAAATATAATATTACTATATATGATCTCGGACAGAAAACATCATTCACGTGAACTTGGTGATCCGCTCCCCTTTAAATGCGCCTCGGACACTCCATAGATTGGTTAAATTTTAGTTTTTCAGTATACATACTAGTGTTAACACCTTTTGATACAATTTTAAAATTTAGCAAAATAGTTAAAAGGAATCACAAAATTTTCAAAAAAGGTTCTATGTTCAATTCTATAGTCATATATTACTCTTTTTACAAGTTTAATTCTCTTTTATTGTGTTCATACATTTTAATAATAATAAGAAGAAAGTGGAATATAAGAAAAATAAATATCACATATTTTCTTATTTAACGGCTAATATTGTAGTATGTCAAAAAGTAATGAATGAATGTAAACATTATTTAATTATTTAACAAATAAAATCTTTAAGGAAGTAAAAAACATATCTAATATTAAATTAAAAATAAAATAAATTTTATTTTTGGTTAAAAAGAATAATTAATATAATTTGACATCATAATAATATGACAAAAAGTAAAGAATGAAAAGAAACATTATTTAATTATTTATCAATAAAATATTTAATATAATATTTGGTCATATAGGAACGCAGGTGTAACTCGTCACTATAAATAAGCGTCACTGCAACATTGAAAATCCACAACCGTGAGAAGAGTAAAAAAGAGTCTAATACACTACACAGAGGTGTATTCAAGATTTTGAAAGAATGGGTACACTGTTATAAAAAGATCAATATAATATATAAATTTGATCATGTTGACACACATGCGCACGCACATGCACACACACACGTCCGCACGCTCGCACGCGTACGCGTCCACACGCGTATATATATATATATATATATATATATATATATATATATATATATATATATATATATATATATATATATATATATATATATATATATATTAAAATGCCTACATTTTTAACAATTACCAATTAGAGAAGTATTATCTAGTTTTAGAAAATAAATAAAATAAGAAAAATATTAAATTTAAATTTTTAGCCTCACGTAGAGGGCTGCACCCAGTCATATATCATTATCGCATTATTTGATGTTCACACATGTACATTTTAATACTTTTTAAAAATATAATACTACTATATATGATCTCGGACGGAAAACATCATTCACATGAACTTGGTGATCCCCTTCCCTGTAAATGCACCTCGGACACTCCATAGATAGGTCGAATTTTAGTTTTTCAGTATACATACTAGTGTTAACACCTTTTGGTACAATTTTAAAATTTAGCAAAATAGTTAAAAGGAATCACAAAAGTTTCAAAAAAGGTTCTATGTTAAATTCTATAGTCATATATTACTCTTTTAATCAAGTTTAATTCTCTTTTATTGTGTTTGTACATGTTAATAATAATAAGAAGAAAGTGTAATACAAAAAAAATATTTGGTCATATAGGAATTCAGGTGTAACTCATCACTATAAGTAAGAGTCAATGCAACATTGAAAACCCACAACTGTGAGAAGAGTAAAAAAGAGTCTAATTCACTACACATAGGTGTATTCAAGATTTTAATGGGTACATTGTTATAAAAAGATCAATATAAAAAATAAATTTGATCATGTTGACACACATGCGCACACATATGCACACACGCACGTCCGCACGCTCGCACGCGCACGCGTCCACACGTGCATATATATATATATATAATAAAAATGCAAAAAGTTGTAATAATTACCAATTAAAGTAGTATTATCTAGTTTTAGAAAATAAATAAAATAAGAAAATATTAAATTTAAATTTTTAAGCTCACATAGAGCTCTGCATCGAGTAATAAGTCATTATCGCATTATTTGATGTTCACACATGTACATTTTAATACTTTTTTAAAAATATAATACTACTATATATGATCTCGGACGGAAAACATCATTCACGTGAACTTGGTGATCCGCTTCCCTTTAAATGCGCCTCGGACACTCCATAGATTGGTTAAATTTTAGTTTTTCAGTATATATGCTAGTGTTAATAACTTTTGGTACAATTTTAAAATTTAGCAAAATAGTTAAAAGGAATCACAAAAGTTCCAAAAAAGGTTCTATGTTCAATTCTATAGTCATATATTACTCTTTTAATCAAGTTTAATTCTCTTTTATTATGTTCGTACATGTTAATAATAAGAAGAAGAAACTGGAATACAAAAAAAAAATGTCACATATTTTTTTATTTAACGGCCAAAATTGTAGTATGGCAAAAAGATATGAATGAAAGTAAACTTTATTTAATTATTTAATAAATAAAATCTTTAAGAAAATAAAAAACATATCTAATATTAAATTAAAAATAAAATAAATTTTATTTTCGGTCAAAAAAATAATTAATATAATTTGCCATCATCATAATATGACAAAAAGTAAAGAATGAAAAGAAACATTATTTAATTATTTATCAATAAAACATTTAATATAATATTTCATCATATAGTAACTCAGGTGTAACTCGACACTATAAATAAGTGTCACTGCAACATTGAAAATCCACAACCGTGAGAAGAGTAAAAAAGAGTCTAATACACTACACAGATGTGTATTCAATATTTTGAAAAAATGGGTACACTGTTATAAAAATATCAATATAAAATATAAATTTGATCATCTTGACACACATGCGCACACACATGCACACACGCACGTCCGCACGCTTGCACGCTTACGCATCCAAACACGCATATATATATATATATATATATATATATATATATATATATATATATATATATATATATATATATATATATATATATATATATATATATATATATATATATATATATATATATATAAAATTAAAATGCCAACATTTTTTACAATTACCAATTAAAGAAGTATTATATAGTTTTAGAAAATAAATAAAATAAGAAAAATATTAATTGACATTTTTAACATCACGTAGAGGGCTGCACCCAGTCAAATGTCATTATCGCATTATTTGATGTTCACACATGTACATTTTAATACTTTTTAAAAATATAATATTACTATATATGATCTCGGACGGAAAACATCATTCACGTGAACTTGGTGATCCCCTCCCCTGTAAATGCGCCTTGGACATTCCATAGATAGGTCTAATTTTAGTTTTTCAGTATACATACTAGTGTTAACACCTTTTGGTACAATTTTAAAATTTAGCAAAATAATTAAAAGGAATCACAAAAGTTCCAAAAAAGGTTTTATGTTCGATTCTAAGTCATATATTACTCTTTTAAATCAAGTTTAATTCTCTTTTATTGTGTTCGTACATGTTAAAAATAATAAGAAGAAAGTGGAATCCAAAAAAAATAAATATATAACGGTCACATATTTTCTTATTTAACGATCAAAATTGTAGTATGACAAAAAGTAATGAATGAAAATGAACATTATTTAATTATTTATTGAATAAAATCTTTAAGAAAGTAAAAACATATTTAATATTAAATTAAAAATAAAACTAATTTTATCTTTGGTCATAAAGAATAATTAATATAATTTTCATCATAATAATATGACAAGAAGTGATGAATGAAAAGAGACATTATTTAATTATTTATCAACAAAACATTTAACTGAATATTTGGTCATACAGGAACCCAAGTATAACTCATCACTATAAATAAGAGTCACTGCAACAGTGAAATCCCACAACTGTGAGAAGAGTAAAAAAGAGTCTAATGCACTACACAGAGGTGTATTCAAGATTTTGAAATAATGGTACACTGTTATAAAAAGATCAATATAAAAAATAAATTTGATCATGTTGACACACATGCGCACACATATGCACACACGCACGTCCGCACGCTCGCACGCGCACGCGTCCACACGCGCATATATATATAAATAATTAAAATGCCAAAAGTTGTAACAATTACCAATTAAAGAAGTATTATCTAGTTTTAGAAAATAAATAAAATAAGAAAATATCAAATTAAAATTTTTAAGCTCACATAGAGCGCTGCACCGAGTCATAAGTCATTATCGCATTATTTGATGTTCACGCACGAAAATTTTAATATTTTTTTAAAAATATAATATTACTATATATGATCTCGGACAGAAAACATCATTCACGTGAACTTGGTGATCCGCTCCCCTTTAAATGCGCCTCGGACACTCCATAGATTGGTTAAATTTTAGTTTTTCAGTATACATACTAGTGTTAACACCTTTTGGTACAATTTTAAAATTTAGCAAAATAGTTAAAAGGAATCACAAAAGTTCCACAAAACTTTCTATGTTTAATTCTATAGTCATATATTACTCTTTTTACAAGTTTAATTCTCTTTTATTGTGTTCGTACATTTTAATAATAATAAGAAGAAAGTGGAATATAAAAAAAAAATATCACATATTTTCTTATTTAACGGCCAAAATTGTAGTATGGCAAAAAGTAATGAATGAAAATGAACATTATTTAATTACTTATTAAATAAAATCTTTAAGAAAGTAAAAAACATATTTAATATTAAATTAAAAATAAAATTAATTTTATTTTTGCTGAAAAAGAATAATTAATATAATTTGTCATCATAAGAATATGACAAAAAGTAATGAATGAAAAGAAACATTATTTAATTATTTATTAATATAATATTTGGTCGTATAGGAACCTAGGTGTAACTCATCACTATAAATAAGCGTGATTGCAACATTGAAAACACACAACTGTGAGAAGAGTAAAAAATAGTCTAATACATTACACCTCTATTCAAGATTTTGAACTAATGGTACACTATTATAAAAAAATTAATATAAAATATAAATTTGATCATGTTGACACACATGCGCACACACGCATGCACGCACGTCCGCACGCTCGCACGCTTCCGCATGCATATATATATATATATATATATATATATAATTATAATGCCAACAGTTTGAAAATTACGAATTAGAGAAGTATTATCTAGTTTTAAAAAATAAATAAAATAAGAAAAACATATAATTTAAATTTTTATGCTCACGTAGAGCGCTGCATACAGTCATAAGTCATTATCGCATTATTTGATGTTCACACATGTATATTTTAATATTTTTTAAAAATATAATACTACTATATATGATCTCGAACGAAAAAACATCATTCACGTGAACTGGTGATCCGCTCCCCTTTAAATGTGCCTTGGACACTCCATAGATAGGTTAAATTTTAATTTTGCAGTATACATATTAGTGTTAACACCTTTTGGTAAAACTTTAAAATTTAGCAAAATAGTTAAAAGGAATCACAAAATTTTCAAAAAAGGTTCTATGTTCAATTCTATTGTCATATATTACTCTTTTTACAAGTTTAATTCTCTTTTATTGTTTTCGTACATTTTAATAATAAGAAGAAGAAAGTGGAATATAAAAAAAAAATATCACATATTTTCTTATTTAACGGCCAAAATTGTAGTATGTCAAAAAGTAATGAATGAATGTAAACATTATTTAATTATTTAACATATAAAATCTTTAAGGAAGTAAAAAACATATCTAATATTAAATTAAAAATAAAATAAATTTTATTTTTGGTTAAAAAGAATAATTAATATAATTTGCCATCATAATAATATGACAAAAAGTAAATAATGAAAAAAAACATTATTTAATTTTTATCAATAAAATATTTAATATAATATTTGGTCATATAGGAACGCAGGTGTAACTCATCACTATAAATAAGAGTCACTGCAACATTGAAAATCCACAATCGTGAGAAGAGTAAAAAAGAGTCTAATACACTACACAGAGGTGTATTCAATATTTTGAAAAAATGATACACTGTTATAAAAAGATCAGTATAAAATATAAACTTGATCATGTTGACGCACATGCGCACACACACGTCCGCACGCTCGCACGCGAACGCGTCCACACGTGCATATATATATATATATATATATATATATATATATATATATATATATATATATATATATATATAATTAAAATGCCAAAAGTTGTAACAATTGCCAATTGAAGTAGTATTATCTAGTTTTAGAAAATAAATAAAATAAGAAAATATTAAATTTAAATTTTTAAGCTCACATAGAGCGCTGCACCGAGTCATAAGTCATTATCGCATTATTTGATGTTCACACATGTACATTTTAATACTTTTTTAAAAATATAATACTATTATATATGATCTCGGACGGAAAACATCATTCACGTGAACTTGGTGATCCGCTCCCCTTTAAATGCGCCTCGGACACTCCATAGATAGGTTAAATTTTAGTTTTTCAGTATATATGCTAATGTTAACACCTTTTGGTACAATTTTAAAATTTAGCAAAATAGTTAAAAGGACAAAAGTTCCAAAAAAGGTTCTAAGTTCAATTCTATAGTCATATATTACTCTTTTAATCAAGTTTAATTCTCTTTTATTGTGTTCGTACATGTTAATAATAAGAAGAAGAAACTGGAATACAAAAAAAATAAATGTCACATATTTTTTTATTTAACGGCCAAAATTGTAGTATGGCAGAAAGTAATGAATGAAAGTAAACATTTTTTAATTATTTATTAATTAAAATCTTTATGAAAGTAAAAACATATCTAATATTAAATTAAAAATAAAATAAATTTTATTTTTGGTCAAAAAGAATAATTAATATAATTTGCCATCATAATAATATGACAAAAGGTAAAGAATGAAAAGAAACATTATTTAATTATTTATGAATAAAATATTTAATATAATATTTGGTCTTATAGGAACCCAGGTGTAACTCATCACTATAAATAAGAGTTATTGCAACATTGAAAATCCATAACCGTGAGAAGAGTAAAAAAAAGTCTAATACACTACACAGAGGTGTATTCAGAATTTTGAAAAAATGGGTACACTAATATAAAAAGATTAATATAAAATATAAATTTGATCATGTTGACACACATGTGCGCGCGCACACACACACGTCCGCACGCACCCACGCGCACGCGTTCGCACGCGCATATATATATATATATATATATATATATATATATATATATATATATATATATATATACATACATATATATAACTAAAATGCCAACATTTTTAACAATTACCAATTAGAGAAGTATTATCTAGTAAAATAAATAAAGTAAGAAAAATATAAAATTTAAATTTTTATCCTCACGTAGAGCGCTGCACGCAGTCACAAGTCATTATCGCATTATATGATGTTCACACATGTACATTTAATATTTTTTTTTTAAATATAATGATCTCGGGCGGAAAACATCATTCACGTTAACTTGGTGATCCCCTCCCCTTTAAATACGCCTCGAACACTCCATAGATAGGTCAAATTTTCGCTTTTCAGTATACATACTAGTGTTAACACCTTTTGGTACAATTTTAAAATTTAGCAAAATAGTTAAAAGGAATCACAAAAGTTCCAAAAAAGGTTCTACGTTCAATTCTATAGTCATATATTACTCTTTTAATCAAGTTTAATTCTCTTTTATTGTGTTTGTACATGTTAATAATAAGAAGAAGAAAGTGGAATACAAAAAAAAAAAAAATAATATAACGATCACATATTTTTTTATTTAACGGCCAAAATTGTAGTATGACAAAAAGTAATTAATGAAAATGAACATTATTTAATTACTTATTAAATAAAATCTTTCAGAAAGTAAAAAATATATTTAATATTAAATTAAAAATAAAATTAATTTTATTTTTGATCAAAAAGAATAATTAATATAATTTGTCATCATAAGAATATGACAAAAAGTAATGAATGAAAAGAAATATTATTTAATTATTTATCAATAAAATATTTAATATAATATTTGGTCGTATAGGAACCCAGGTGTAACTCATCACTATAAATAAGAGTCACTGCAACATTGAGAATCCACAACTGTGAGAAGAGTAAAAAATAGTCTAATACATTACACCTCTATTCAAGATTTTAAAATAATGGGTTCACTATTATAAAAAAATTAATATAAAATATAAATTTGATCATGTTAACACACTTGCGCACACACGCAAGCACACACGTCCGCACGCTCGCACGCTCGCACGCTTCCGCACGCATATATATATATATATATATATATATATATATATATATATATATATATATATATATATATATAATTATAATGCCAACAGTTTGAAAATTACGAATTAGAGAAGTATTTATCTAGTTTTAAAAAATAAATAAAATAAGAAAAACATATAATTTACATTTTTAAGCTCACGTAAAGCGCTGCATACAGTCATAAGTCATTATCGCATTATTTGATGTTCAACACATGTATATTTTAATATTTTTTTTAAAAAATAATACTGCTATATATGATCTCGGACGAAAAACAACATTCACGTGAACTGGTGATCCGCTCCCCTTTAAATGTGCCTCGGACACTCCATAGATAGGTTAAATTTTAGTTTTGCAGTATACATACTAGTGTTAACTACTTTTGGTACAATTTTAAAATTTAGCAAAATAGTTAAAAGGATTCACAAGTTTTTTTAAAAAGGTTCTATGTTCAATTCTATAGTCATATATTACTCTTTTTACAAGTTTATTTCTCTTTTATTGTGTTCGTACATTTTAATAATAATAACAAGAAAGTGGGATATAAAAAAAATATATCACATATTTACTTATTTAACGGCCAAAATTGTAGTATGACAAAAAGTAATGAATGAATGTAAACATTATTTAATTATTTAACAAATAAAATCTTTAATGAAGTAAAGAACATATCTAATATTAAATTAAAAATAAAATAAATTTTATTTTTGGTGAAAAAGAACAATTAATATAATTTGCCAACATAATAATATGACAAAAAGTAAAGAATGAAAAGAAACATTATTTAATTATTTATTAATAAAATATTTAATATAATATTTGATCATTTAGGAACACAGGTGTAACTCATTACTATAAATAAGAGTCACTGCAACATTGAAAATCCACAACCGTGAGAAGAGTAAAAAAGAGTCTAATACACTACACAGAGGTGTATTCAATATTTTGAAAAAATGGGTACACTGTTATAAAAAGATCAATATAAAATATAAATTTGATCATGTTGACACACATGCGCACACACACACGTCCACGCGCTCGCGTCCACACGCGCATATATATATATATATATATATATATATATATATATATATATAATTAATTAAAATGCCAAAAGTTGTAACAATTACCAATTAAAGAAGTATTATCTAATTTTAGAAAATATATAAAAAAAGAAAATATTAAATTTAAATTTTTAAGCTCACATAGTGTGCTGCACCGAGTCATAAGTCATTATCGCATTATTTGATGTTCACACACGTAAATTTTAATATTTTTTTAAAAATATAATACTACTATATATGATCTCGGACGGAAAACAATATTCACGTGAACTTGGTGATCCGCTCCCCTTTAAATGCGCCTCGGACACTCCATAGATTGGTTAAATTTTAGTTTTTTCAGTATACATACTAGTGTTAACACCTTTTGGTACAATTATAAAATTTAGCAAAATAGTTAAAAGAAATCATAAAAGTTCCAAAAAAGGTTCTACGTTCAATTCTATAGTCATATATTACTCCTTTAATCAAGTTTAATTCTCTTTTATTGTGTTCGTACATGTTAATAATAATAAGAAGAAAGTGGAATACAAAAAATATATATATATAACGGTCACATATTTTCTTATTTAACGGCCAAAATTGTAGTATGACAAAAAGTAATGAATGAAAATGAACATTATTTAACTATTTATTAAATAAAATCTTTAAGAAAGTAAGAAACATATTTAATATTAAATTAAAAATAAATTTAATTTTATTTTTGGTCAAAAAGAATAACTAATATAATTTGCCATCTTAATAATATGACAAAAAGTAATGAATGAAAATAAACATTATTTAATTATTTATCAATAAAACATTTAATAGAATATTTGATCATATAGGAACTCAGGTATAACTCATCACTATAAATATGAGTCACTGCTATATTGAAAACTCACAACTGTGAGAAGAGTAAAAAAGAGTCTAATACATTACACAGAGGTGTATTAAAGATTTTGAAATAATGGGTATACTATTATAGAAAGATTAATTTAAATATAAATTTGATCATGTTGACGCACATGCGCACACACACACGCAGCACGTCCGCACGCTCGCACGTGTTCGCACGCGCATGTATATATATATATATATAAAATTAAAATGCCAAAAGTTTTAAGAATTACCAATTAAAGAAGTATTATCTAGTTTTAGAAAATAAATAAAATAAGAAAAATATTAAATTTAAATTTTTAGCCTCACATAGAGGGCTGCACCCAGTCATATGTCATTATCGCATTATTTGATGTTCACACATGTACATTTTAATACTTTTTAAAAATATAATACTACTATCTATGATCTCGGATGGAAAACATCATTCACGTGAACTTGGTGATCCCCTTCCCTGTAAATGCGCCTCGGACACTCCATAGATAGGTCTAATTTTAGTTTTTCAGTATACATACTAGTGTTAACACCTTTTGGTACAATTTTAAAATTTAGAAAAATAGTTAAAAGGAATCACAAAAGTTTCAAAAAAGGTTTTATGTTCAATTCTATAGTCATATATTACTCTTTTAATCAAGTTTAATTCTCTTTTATTGTGTTCGTACATGTTAATAATAATAAGAAGAAACTGGAATACAAAAAAAAATATATAACGATCACATATTTTCTTATTTAACGACCAAAATTGTAGTATGACAAAAAATAATGAATGAAAATGAACATTATTTAATTTTTTATTGAATAAAATCTTTAAGAAAGTAAAAAACATATTTAATATTAAATTAAAAATAAAATTAATTTTATCTTTGGTCAAAAAGAATAATTAATATAATTTTTCATCATAATAATATGACAAGAAGTGATGAATGAAAAGAGACATTATTTAGTTATTTGTCAAAAAAACATTTAATAGAATATTTGGTCATATAGGAACCCAGGTATAACTCATCACTATAAATAAAAGTCACTGCAACATTGAAAATCCACAACTGTGAGAAGAGTAAAAAAGAGTCTAATGCACTACACAGAGGTGTATTCACGATTTTAAAAAAATGGGTACACTGTTATAAAAAAATCAATCTAAAATATAAATTTGATCATGTTGACACACATGCGCACACACATACGCGCATATATATATATATATATATATATATATATATATATAATTGAAATGCCAACAGTTTTAACAATTATCAATCAGAGAAGTATTATCTAGTTTTAGAAAATAAATTTTAAAAAATAATATAAAATTGAAATTTTTAGCCTCGTAGAGCGGTGCACCCAATCATAAGTCATTATCGCATTATTTGATGTTCACACATGTACATTTTAATATTTTTTTGAAAATATAATACTACTATATATGATCTCGGACGGAAAACATCATTCACGTGAACTTGGTGATTCCCTCCCCTTTGGATGCACCTCGGACACTCCATAGATAGGTCAAATTTTAACTTTTCAGTATACATACTAGTATTAACACCTTTTGATACAATTTTAAAATTAGCAAAATAGTTAAAAGGAATCACAAAAATTCCAAAAAAGGTTGTATATTCAATTCTAGTTCACAACATATTTATAAATTGTCTTCGACCATTCTTTTCCCTTTTTTTTCTTTTAAACAACTAAAACCAAAACATCCTTATATAATTTTTTAAAAAATACATATGGCCAGCAATATCTCAATTTACCATGGTGTGCTTAATTTATATTTTGACATTCTTAAATATAAATTATTATAACTTTGTCGCTAGTATCAAAACATTAAAATAATAATATTTAGTAATTCTATTGTCATATATTGCTCTTCTAATCACGTTTAATACTCTTTTATTGTGTCCGTACATATTATTAATAATAATAAGAATGTGGAATACAAAAAATAAAAAAATATCTAATAAGGTCCCACAAATTGAAAGGAAAAAAAAAATGTCCAGAGTTATTTGAATATCTTATAATCAAATTTGTCTTGTCAAAAGAAAAAAATAGTAAAATCTAAGTAAAATTAATACTATAAGTTATACTAATAATAATAGCACTAAATTTTAATAGTATTATAGAAAATATAATTAATTCCAGACACTCATTCTTTGGTTTAGCTTCAAAATGTTTACGTTTCTTGTGGTTATGATATTGCGTGCCCCCCCCCCCCCCCCCTTTTTTTTTTTTTTTTTTTTTACAATTTTTAATAACAATTCAAATTGATTACAATGTAAGAATGAAATGTAGAAGAAAAAAAAAACATTTTTTCTATTGTTCTTCTAATATAAGTATTGACGTTGTTGCATGAAACCTAACTACTAGTCTCTCTTCTTTTACAAAATTAATAACTGAATCCTCCTCAGCTATCCATCAGCACGAATATTCAAAAACGAATTCAGAATTTTAATAAATTTGGATAGCTATAATAAGGATTAAAAACTTTGTGATGTCAAAAGGACCAATTCAATTACAGCGAAAACTTTAACTAACTCATATTTTATTCCTTTATTTGTGATATCTTGAAATTGAATAGTGATGTGCAAAAACTGAAGTTACTTAGTGCACGTAAAAATTCTTCTTATAACCGTTTCCACTTTTACTCCTATTTTGTGTTAGGTTTTTATTTATGAAAAATTTATTCAAAATAGCAATCGATTCTGAATTAATTAATTGTTATTTGAATTCTTTTATCACAAAAGGAAAAATACTAATATTCTAGAAGAACCAACATTGTGAGTGATACTAATTATAACTTGAAGTGTGTGTGTTTGATATATATAGGAGAAA
This sequence comes from Solanum sitiens, assembly GCA_016801875.1. Taxonomy (NCBI): domain Eukaryota; kingdom Viridiplantae; phylum Streptophyta; class Magnoliopsida; order Solanales; family Solanaceae; genus Solanum; species Solanum sitiens. Next base: position 4,973,024 of record JABWTJ010000002.1, on the reverse strand, counting down.
AAAAGTAGGTGATGAAATATTCTTAAATAGTGTGTATTAAATGAGATAAGAATGAAAAGAAAGTAAAAAATAGTCAAAGAAGCGGGTTTTCAGATTTTTTAAATCTCGTAAAAGAATATAAAAATAAATATATAATGATCATATAATTTTTTAAATGGCAAAAATATACCTTATCAAACGCTCAATATAGTGTTCTATTTTGTTAAATGACTTTTCATGAATAGTTTTAGTATAAGAGAAAAATATGTTATATTAATTGAAATAAAAATAAAATTTTAATTTATAGACATTAATCGAATGATTAGGATGATGTCATTACAACATAATATATGGTCCCATAGATAGACTTTTTTTGCTATCTAACAAGGGCGGTTGTAGTTTTCCGAGTGTATCAAGTGACTCACCTTCATAAAAATAATTACACTACATAGAGGTGTAATCAAGATTTTAAAATAATGGGTAGATTATTATGAAAAGATCAATTTAAAATATAAAGTTAATCGGGTTGACATACATGCACACACGCACACACACAAGTTCACACGCATGCACGCGCGCACGCGCACACACACACACACATATATATATATATATATATATATATATTATATATATAAAATTAATTAAAATGCCAATAGTTTTAACAATTATCAATTAGAGTAGTATTATCTAATTTTAGAAAATAAATAAAATAAGAAAAATATAAAATTTAAATTTCTAACCTCAAGTAGAGCGGTGCACCGAGTCATAAGTCATTATCACATTATTTACTCCAACTGTGAGTTCACACATGTACATTTTAATATATTTATAAAAATATAATACTACTATATATGATCTCGAGCATCGATTCACGTGAACTTGGTGACCCCCTCCCCTTTTGATTGCAGCTCGGACACTCCATAGATAGGTCAAATTTTAGTTTTTTAGTATACATACTAGTGTTTAGAGCCGTCAATATTGGTTAGGCTTGTTGGGCCGGCCTGGCCTATACCAGAATTTAATAGGGCTGAACTATGATTTTTGGAGCCCATATGAGAAAAGAGCTTATTAGCCCGGCCTGAATAAGCCTGCTGATTTGTGGGGCTTGAGAAATATCGGTAAGGCCGGCCTGTGGGCCAATAAAAATTAATTAAAAATAATAATATAACATTAAAATTTAAAATGAAAGAGAGTCTAAACTCAAAACAATTATGTTAATATTTCTATTTAGATATTTATACTTTTACTTGGAAAAAACTTAACAAATATTATCAAGATAATTTTATTTGTGGATTTGATTAAAAAATAATAACATTAACATCATGTAATATTGTTTTACCGATATTTATGATAATATTTTTAAATTATAATTTATAATTTAATTTAATAATTCTAAAAATAATATAATTTTTAAAAAAGTAGGCTGGCCCGGCAAGCTTGTAGCCCACGTACTTGTGGGTTGAGCCGACCGTTTTCCGGCCCACACCAAAATTGGGCGAGCCTGGCCTGACCCGTAAAATGTCGAAGCCTGTATGCGTTAGCCCGGATGGGATGGGTAAGCCTATATTGACAGCTCTACTAGTATTAATACCTTTTGATACAATTTTAAAATTTAGCAAAATAGTTAAAAGGAATCACAAAAGTTTAAAAAAAAAAGGTTGTATTACAACGCAAGAATGAAATGAAGAATTTCTTTTTAATAACAATTCAAATTGATTACAACGTAAGAATGAAATGAAGAATTTTTTTTTTTATTACAAACTGTTTTTTTTCTTTCTCTGTCTTTCGTTTATATTGTGTTCTTCTAATATATGTATTGACGAAACCTAACTACTAGTCTCTCTTCTTTTAATCCAAACAGGCATTCCCTTCTTCATTCTTACTGTTGGAAAATTGATAATTGAATCCTCCTCAGCTATCCACCTGCATGAATAATCAAAAATGAATTTAAAATTTTAATTTAATAATTGAATCTTAAGTAAATTTTTTATCGTTAATTAGCCCTAAAAAATTTCATACATACTTAAATCGAGTAGTAAAGTGATGGAGAAAAATAGAAGCTTCCAGCCTAGCAAGGTCCAGCCCAGGGCACAACCTTTGTCCACCTCCAAAGGGGGTGAAGTTACAATTATTTGTATCCTTGTTCTGTACATATAAAAATAATATAAATCACGATAATTAATATAATAAAATAAATATTTTAAAAATAATAAAATTTATCGTGCTTACTTGCCAGCGCCAAGGATTAAACTGATGAGGGAAGTCATAGGGATTATCATCAAGATGAACTGATCTAAAATAAACAAAAGTACACCATCCTTTTGGAATTAAATATCCTTTTATTTCCACATCTTTCATTGATTTTCTCATTACCCCTATTATTATGTTTCCCAATCTTAATGTCTCTGATATCACCTATTTTAAAAAAAAAAGAGTAATTAATTACTAATTCAATAATTATATTTGATAATTAAGTTGAAATATAATCAAATAATTATTACGTTTTGTGTAAATGGTAATGATAAATAGTCACTCCACACTAATGTTTCTCCTTGCTTTTCTTTCAACCTCTTTAGTGTCATGTTCTCCTCCTATAAAGTAGGAAAAATAATTAGCGATAAATAAATTTTATAGCTTAACAATAAAATTTGTTGCTAGTCTGATATCATGTTATGAATCATTTTACCTAGTTCAACTTTGCGGAAATTAGGAAGTGAAAATTATTCAAGATCATATAAAAGTTAAATCAGGACAGAAAAAATACGTACCGTTAATTGTTGGAGAGCAAGAGGAGAATCAGAAAGGTATTTAACAGCAAGAGTTATTAATATTGGAACAGAATCTTCACCAGGTATCATAAAATCAATCATATTATCAGATATTAATTCATCTGTTAATTCTTTACTTGTATCATTTAATAAAACATCAGCTACATCTTCATTTACTGTTGACATAATATTATTTTTCCTTTTTTCTTGTATAATATTTTGTATCAATTTCACCATCCTCTTTTTCGCCTGTAATAAAATTACATATAATTTAATTCGTTCTCAATAATCATTACGTCTATTTTTCAAATCATAATAAAATAAATTATGTTACCTGTAACGAACGATAAAGTGTAGTGCCAGGGAAATTAATTGGCAAAGACATAAGCCCAGCAATAAATTCTTGAAAATTGATTTTTAATATATCCAATTTTTCACCTCCATCTATACCAATCAATGCTTTGACTAGTACTTGAAAAGCAATCTGAATATTTACATATTAAAACAAAAAGAATTAAATTAACGTTAATACTGAAATTAAACACGTTTAAATATCCCAAACATAATTATAACAAATGACTTCACTTTAACTAACAACATAATTCATTAAGTTTTAGCATAAACCCCACGATTATTCAAGTCATAATTACTAAATTTAATTTTAAAACTAACAGCGTTAGGTTGATATACGTTACTGTAAATAACGTTTTACTCCTAAAATATTATTTTGCTAACGTATATCATTCTAACGCCATCAGCTTTTAAAAAATAAAGTATACCCTAAAACGTTACTATAAAATACGTTTATACTAGTTTTGTAAAATTTTAAAAAAACGTATTATTTTAGTAAATTGCTTTATATATTTGACTTAGTTTGGTCAAAATCTCCGATATTAAAATATAAAATACTTGATTTGAAAAAATAGACAAATGGCATGCACTACTAGAAAATTGCTAATAAGCTAAATTCCAATAAAACGTTTGTTGAAAATTAGCGATTTTTTGATAGCGCGGAAAAGAGAGGGGGGAAGTGAAACTAACATTTTTAGCTTGATGTTGGATGTAGACAGGGCAATTTTCTTGCCAATTATCCATAGATTGTTGTACATATTTCTGCATGTCATGTGTAATTCTAGCTTTAATATGAGGAGATTTGAAAAAAGATCCAATTAAGCCATGGATTCTTCTTTGTAAACTTCCATTAATTAGCAAAATTGAGGATTTTCCCATTAATTCAGTAAGAGATTTTGGATAAAAGGGCACAAAAGTCTTTGCATCACTTTGAAGAATACTTCGATTAACTTCTGCATCTGTTGAAATTATGGTTGGACTTCCAAATATATGTGACTTGAACACTTTCCCATACCTATTTCAAATAGCAACAAAATTAATTTAAAAAAAAATACACTATAGTAATTTAATTAACAGAACATACTAACTAATTACGACTCATTAACAGAGAAAATAAATTTGAAAGGTAATGATCATATTATTACTCGTATAAATCAAGCAAATATATATATATATGTTTGATACGACAAAAGTTATTTTCATGGAAAATATTAATTTTCCGTTATTTTTGTATAGTACAACAATAATAATATATCTAGTGTAGTCTCAGCAGGTAGAAAACAATTTAGCTAGTGATGAAAATTATTTTTTGAAAGAAAATAGATATTAAAGATAATTATAAGGTTTAATTAAGTGTTGGTCAAAGCTAAGTAATGTGAAGTTAATAAAACTTAAGCAAATAATTACAAAACAATAAATTCCACTAATAAACAAGAGATCGATCATGTAAAATACTTTCCTCAAAAAATACCTCTCTTGTGAATCAATTAGCTATGGACAAATTTATAAAAAATGAAATCCATCACCAATCTCTCAAATATAGATATCTTATACAAAAAATGTATTTAGCGATAAAGTTCATAGCTAATTTAATATAATTGACTTACATGTGGCGACGTTTGTCCATAAAGGATTCAGGAGAATGAGTATAAGCAGAAGAAATATACTCTAAGGTTTCTCCAATGTAAGGCCATCCAAGATTTCCCAAAGGAAGTAGTAAAATCGTCTTGTTTGATTTTGTATATTGTTTCACTCTACGACGGATGATGATGAATAATTTCTTATGACAAATGATGATAAAAATTGCAATTGCTAACAAACTCCAAATACTATAATTATACATCATTTTCTTTTTTCTAGGCAAAACTAGAGAATTTGTTTGAGAATAAAATGGTTTTGTAGATGTTTTTGACTTGTGTTTGTTACGCCTTTTGTTATTATTTGTGTTTGGGGGTGGGGTGGGGTGGGGTGGGGTGGGGGGAGTAATTAAAGCAGAAAAAAATGTTCTTTTTTTTTTTAGAATATTGTACAATAATTGGAATTGGGTACTTGAGTTAAGAAAACTTTAATTTATTAGTCGGATTAGTCATGATGAAGACAAATATATAAATAAGGCCTACATTAGTTAAACCATATTTTGTTTACTACTAATAAAAATAAAGAAGGATAAATTTGTAGCTTAACAATAAAAATCTCACAATAATTTCACCTAGTTATTATAAATTGATACATTTTAATGAATAATTACTGATTTTAGCAATACTTTTTATTTATTACCATTTATAGCAATACTATGTTAAATCTGCAATATGTATTAAAAGTGAATTGTGTATGCAATATATGAATTATATATGAATTATAATTGTTTTTTAAAATATATTATGTTTGTTTGGTAAAAATTTAACACATTGTATTATAAGTGTATTAAAATGTGTGATAAATAAATTATCTATCATTAAAATTTGTATTATATGTGAATAAAAAATTGTTCTTTATAATATGAATTAAACTTGTATTATAAATGAATTAAAAGTGATCAAGTGAAAAAGATATATTATTGCTATAAATGGTAAATATTTTTTTATTATAATATATTTATGTAAGTTTCCCCGATGAATTAGCGACGAATCATCTAAAAATTCAATTAGCTAAGAGTTATTTAGTGATGGATTAGCTGATGATATATAACGATAAATTTCATGTTTTTTAATAGTGATTATATATAAATTCTTCATAAATAATTAAGATCATTGCAGTTTATTTATCAATAAAATGATAAAATTAAGTTAAAAGACAAATTTATATACGCGATCACGATCATAGTTATTTTGAAGAATTGTCCCAAAGTGATCATGAGGAGGATCAATGTCTAGGTAAATCATGTCTAGCATCTGTGTTGATTATATGTGTAGACATCTTTAATAATTTGTACTCTAGTGACCCACCATCATGCAATATTGATCATTAAAAGAGTCTACTCATATGATTGTATTGGAAAAAATGAAGAAAAAGTTAAACTAGAATAGATCCTACAATACTATAACTATACACTAAAATATGTATAAATGTATAAAAGAAGAAGCCAGTGATTTGGTAGCCGCTTGTGTCAGATTATTGGTCAAACAATAAAGTTGCATGCTCATTAAGGAAACTAGTTCATAATCGGTTTGTGCTCGATTATTTTATCAGATACTTGACAAATATTGAATAACATACTTTTATCCTTCATGATATAGTATTTTTTTCATGCTTTCATTAGAATTTGAATATGAAATTTTATTATTTTATCCGTTTCATTAATCACTATGTCATACGAGATGCAAGTTTTTATTTTTAATTTAAACAAAAAAAATAAATTATAATATATATATTGAAAAGAAGGGAAGAATATGTTATTAAGTGGTCCAAAACTAACATGTAAAGGCAAATCAAATTCTTGGTAGGTACAAAGAGAAGTTTATTAAGATATATATGTAAACTATATATTATACAAAGTATATATATATATAGAATTAGGATCAAATATAAATAATACAAGTCCCTACGCTCATCATGATATATGAGGGACACAATTGTGCTTGCATGTGAGTTTATTTTTCTAAGTACAAAGCCAACACTTTAACTATATTATATATATATAATAATCATCATATTCAATACCCTACACAAGCCATGGCCAAACTTCTCTGCTAATTAATCTCATTCTTATCCTTAATTTCTTGATTTATACGCCTCTTGTGAGTAATTAAGTATTAATTAAGGTGCAAGACTAGCTAATCTTCTTTTAGTTCTTTATTGTAATACATATGTGATTTTAAATTTAATTAACACGTACCTTTGACTGTAATTATCAAGTTTTGGTCTTTGGCTTTGATTATTTAAGAGTATTAAGTACCATGCATGCCCCAATATTAATTAATTAAGTTCTTCTTTACATGATTGTTCGAATGGCCTAACTGATTTAATTTGTTAATAATCATTAGTGCAAGCGTGTGCTTCATTCTAATGTCATCATTCCATTAAGTTCCTTTAGATACGTTTCATTTATTTTTTTAAAATTGTTATTGTTAGTAAATAAACCAAATCTTAGCTTGAAAACCGTTGGAGAATATTATTTCTTGTACACTAGGTGTATATATCCTATTAATTAATGCACTAAACTATGATTCTATCTTTTTCCTTTGATAAATTAATACTACTAACTAAACTTTTCAATGAACTAAAGTTAGATGCATTATGCGCTAACGGCAATTATTGATTCGATACACGCATTTCGTGGAAGCTCAATTTCCGTGGCTAATAATCTCGTTTTAATTTATTTTTTTTTAATTTATTTAAAAAAGAATGTCTTTTTTTTTTTAACTCCTTAGTTCTGACTTTTCACATCCATAGGTAATTGAAAATCCGCAGCCGCCTAAACCCTAAACCCTAAACCCTAAACGCACCAGGCTCGACCCAGAAGGTAAACCCCTTGCTTTCGCTGGCAAGGGATTTTGAGCTTGAGACTTCAATATGGAAGTCCCAAGCTTAAACTACTGGGCCAACCCGAAGGGTGACAGATGATGGTTTTATTGCTAAAATCCATCGCTATTTTTCGGTAATTATTTGTCACCTCGTTAATTATTGCACCTCAATCCCCAACGAGTTAGAAAACATCCATCTTGATAACAACAATCCGATGTCTTCTGTAGCCAGTAATATCAAATAGTTAAAGAGTCCAAACGTATTTACAAGTTTCTTGTCAAAAAACAAGGATTTGGAGATAGGGATTAGGCATCACTTCATTGTCCAAGCAAATTCATTACTTCAACGTGTGTTTATATTTGAAAAACGGAAAAAGATGAAAATCAAACCTGAGGATAAATTTTTCATCCAAGCCTACGGGCTACGAGTATTGGGATTTCGTCAGGGTAAAGAATTACAAAACTGGGATGGACTTGGCTCGAATGAAATGCTTGAGAATGGCTTTCTCCTCATCAATCTGCTTTTTCTCCTCTTGATCTTTTGGCTTAATTCTTCTCTTTTCTTCCAACATCCACTTAAATAGTTCACGCTGTTGATTCTCGGGTATTGGTTCTCGTACAATCACAGGCTGCAGAGTAGATGTAGCAGCGACTTCCTTTTCCTTTTCACTAACTGTACTAGCAGCTACTGTTGAAATAGAGGCACCAGGAACATCTATTTCTCCTTCCTCAGTTCCCATATCCTTTTTCTTAGTCCATGAAAAGGTAAGCTGCACAAAAACAGACGGAAGTACCACGAATGTAAAAGCAAGTTTACGGAATTCTGAAAAGAGAACTGTGAAGACCGGAATTCAAGTATCACAAGGTTGTGAACATGGCAAGGGGATACAGGAAAGAAACATGCTACTCTACAAGTTAACAATGTAAAATGGAAATGAGAGACAGAAAAAGAAGCAATGAATGTTAATTTGAACTAATATTTCTGTTCTTTTAAAAACTAATTGAAACGAATAAAGCAGGAAGATCAATTTATTGACCTTTTGTTTCTTCTTACCAGTATCAATTGGAGCACAACAAGATGACATAAACATTCCGTATTAACATCACATGTTTATACTAAATAAATATAGTGCACACAAAGGAGTTCCACTTGTATGCATTTCTAGAAGAACACTATCACCATCACTAGGAGAGTAGAATTACGCAAAAAGATAAAGCAGCACAAGGACTACTAGCCAAGTAGTAAGATCTTAGTTCACAGTACATACAGTATCATACAATTCCGTTCCATATAAAAAAAACATGATTAAAGTGCAGCACCAAAGAAAAACAGTTACAAACTACGATTACTTCTTTTTCACGTTTAACATGGCTTTGATTGCAGGAACTTCCAAGTGAAAGTTCTGGTCCTTCACCTTATGGTAGGTCAAATTAAAAGAGAATCACTGTTTGGAGCATAGATGAAATTAAATTTACTAACTAGTTAAGTCAAATAACAGTTGCAGCATGGAAGTTAGAAATGGGAATCAGAGCTGAACATGTGCCTTAACAAAGTTTGGTGGACTAGATCAATATTGCTTGCCTCTAAATAATTAATTGTCCTTTCTGAAACTAGCTTAATAAAGAGACACAGAACAATTAAAACTTATGACTATTTTCTTTAAGCGCAGTCATACTACTGGACTATTTAGGACTATTTAGTGTGAGTCATATGTTGCTCGAAGTCTCCAAAAATGTTGCCGCACAAATGCCGGATCCTCCAAATGACACTAGCTTTGGAGGATCCGGCAAGTAAGTCTCGACATTATTGAAGAGTCCAAGCAAATAGACTGTGACTATGGTTCCATTTTACAAGGATATGTCTGTTTGATAATTTCCATCACTGCTAATAAGAAGTTTTGGGAAGTCCGTGTCACGATTCCAAAACAATCAGTACATATCTGATGATCATTTGGCCCCTTCGACCAAAATAATCTGCACCAGATTTGGACCACACAACTTTCATTCAACTATCAAAAATCAGATGGAATAAACCATCATTTTAAACCAGCTGGATTACACCATTCACGACATTCATGTTTGAAACCAAGGTATTCAAAGTACTCGAGTTCGTAAAGTTATAATATCACTATAAAAGAGTACAAATGATCCTCCACCAAAGGTATCTTACTCCTCCATAATGATGACAGCGAACATGGTGCATGAACTGTTAGGTAAGTTTTCTATTGTATGTGGGGATGCAGGGCAATTTATTCCAAAGAAGGTACAAAACACAAAAGCTTTACAGAGAACTGTCATGTCATCTTCACTGATAGTGCAGTTTTCAACCATATATGTTCAGACATTCTTGGGTAGTATTTCAAGACCTCTCCGTGTTGTACTTCCCTCTCTTACCCTACATGTAAGAATTATTTTCCTCTTTAGTGCAGAAGGGCAAGATGAAGGCTTTTGAGACTAAAGGTAGCTCAGTCTGTTCGAATTTAAACCTTTTCGGTTTAGGCCTCTAAATGAATCACACCATTCAAAATTCAGAACAGCCAATATGGTGCTTAACACATTAGCAACAGAACTTATGTTTATTGTTTGTGGTGTGTGGTGTCACATAACAATCACAAAACAGTCAAACTAGAAATGAGGAAAACTTAGTCTATTGACATACAACAAGAACCCAAAATGAAGAGAAAACAAACCAATTTAGAGAAGATAAGAAAACGACTAGTTAGTTCAAGGATGACTGGAGGTTTCTCCCATTTGTAAATCATTTTCTTTTAAATCTGACAGACGCTGTAACAATGACATAGTTACGCTAGGCTTATTGCAACATTACTCTGTATCATCTCTTCAATAATTTACCTAATCAAAGCTTCTGACACTGCCCCCTAAGGAACAAGGACAAGTACACATCTAGAATGGATTCTCAAAGAACAGAAAATTCTTGTGCATTATGGAAATGACAGTATGAGATATAAGTCACACCCTAACTGAATTATGAAAAGAAAATAAGCTAAAGAGTGTGAAATTTGTCTACTAATACAATAATGAAACTCGAATACTAAATAGAAGTTCCATGACTACAAAAGCTTTTCAAAATTCTGCACCTTTCCCTAGAGACTTTCCTTTAACAAGACTTAATTGCATTTTCTACGGTAAACTCCAATTTCAGCATAACTGTTTAAGAGTAGATCTTAGACCTAACTCAACCCCAAAAGCTGCCTCATCAAGGAGGATAGCCCAAAACCATATGAGTAGATCAAATTCCATTGTGATGAGGAACTCCAACACGTCAAGGACTAGACATCTAGAGCATGGACAATATAAGACTAGGGGCCCAATGTCGAAAACAATGAACATGTATGAGTTTAACTCAGATACCATGTTAAAGAACGGATCTTGAGTCTGACTCAACACCAAAAACTAACTTATGAATTGGCAACACCATATAAGTGACCAAATTCCCATCCCACAAACACATGGGACTCCAACAATAACATCACCATAGCAGACATGGAACGAAAGTATAAAGTAGATCCTCAAAAATGCTCAAGTCTAATTTCAAAAAGCTCGGAACCTTATAATGAAATTAAAAAAGCATTAGCCAATAATGGGGAAAAAAAACGAAGAGTAAAAGAGTAACCTCCAATAGAGAAATTGACAACCAAAAGCATAGGCCATAGGTACTTGTAACGGCGAATAAAGGATTCTTTAGGCGGCTGAGGAGGTGGAGCCGCACCGCGCGCCATAGATGACGATGCCATCGATGACGGCGGCGCCGGCGTCGGTGTCGGAGAAGATGCCTGCTGTTGCTGAATTTGCTTCAACTGCGCTGTACATCCGAATATAAACGATTACTATTATTTAAAAAAAATGCCATTGTTATAGGAGATTCTTCTCGATTGAGAAAATAATTCAGCGATTACCTTTCTTAGGTTTATTAACGTATAGTTTTGGAGGCTCAGCCATTACGCCTTTTCTATAGCTTCCTTCTTTCTTCTCTGCTCTGCTGAAAAATTCACACTGTTTACAGTTTTCAGTCGCCGGCCGTCGTTTCTTCTTCTTCTTCTTCCCCGTTGAGGTAAATTACAGCAGTCGTGTAAAACGACGACGTGGTAGCCCAAACTTTAAAAAAAAAAAAAAAAACAATATGCACGAATTTGCTCTTTTAATCCTTGGTTAATAGGCAAATTCTGAGTTTCGTCCTTATGATATATAATTAAGATATTCACTCTATAATTAATTCAAATATTCAATTTAGATAATTTATTTGTGAATTATGCAAATTTAATAAAGGGGTTGTATCACTTTGGCCATCTTTCATTGATTTTAATTTTGATCTTTGTAACATAGAACTAAGCATATTTGACCTTTAATTATAAATATACTTTTTATTATTATTAATAGGTATTTATATTGTTCATCTTATAAATTTATAGTCAATATATTGAGAGTATAATTAAGCTATGATAATGGTCAAACTATGTTTTTGAGCAAATTTAAGTTGGCTTATGTAATTTATCACAAATCACATTTATCTATTTCAGTTCATCTCATATCAAATTAAATAACAATCACTCTATTTTTGCTTTTTGTTGAATACAAACACCTTATAAGCAAGTTGTTTAATCCACTAGTGAATCATGTGTACAGAGAGCAAAACTTAGTTGTACATTTTGGTACAAAACTGACATGCTAAGACATTCGAATCTCCAAGTAGACTCTTACTTTTGTTAGCTATCTCATGAAGGAAGATCAAGAGGATGTTTTACAAACAAGAGCCATAAAATCAGCTGCAATGTCAAGCCATGGAGTATCATCTTTTTCTTTTTTGTAGTATTAACAATTATGAAAATCGATAGTACTAAAGCTATCTTGTATAATATTAATGGATATACGTTTTATCTTTTCTATCAAAAAAAAAAAAACGAAAGAACAATCATGTTATCGGTTTCTCCCTATCCCTTAATATATATATATATATATATATATATATATATATATATATATATAAGATGAACTTTCGCATATAGCTACTCAAAAATAATCTAATTACGCTCCATAGCTATAATTTGCTAATTACGATTCATAGGTATACGTTATGGGGGATAGTGACGAACGAGACTGTGAGAGGGAGGAGAGAGGCAAGCGAGAGAGGGCAGAGAGTGGGAAAGAGGTGAATTAGATATGTATATTGGTTAGATAATTGTTTATTATACATATGTAGTTGTATATTCTGGCGAGAGAGACTGGGAGAGAGAAGAGAAAGACGAACGAATTGGGAGAGGAAAAAAAGAGGCGAGTGAGATTGGGAGGGGAAGGAGAGAGGCGAGTGAGAGAAGACAATAATTTGTATAATTCGTATCTCGTTTGTATAAATCCGCAGCTAATTTTGAATAATTCATGTGTTTTTGTATAATTGAGTAATATTAAGTCTGAAATTATACAAATATAATAAAACTCAAAATGACGAATTGATACAAACATAAACATGTTACGTTAAACAATTATACAAAATATATTATACAAATTACATTATATTATACAAAATCTGAAAATTACACATTTATACAAACTTTTAAAAGTTATACATAAAAAGATTGAATTTATATGATGACAAAACTGAAAAATCAAAGAAAATCATCATCATATACAAATACAAACTAACCAAAGAAAATCATCGTCATATACAAATACAAACTATCGTATACAAATACAAATCAGACAAAAAATTGTTAGTTGCGGAATTATACATATACAAACAATATGACTAACTATACAAACTAGAAGTCAGCCCACGTAATTAATGATTAATATTAGTTACGAGTGATAACTATAACAAACTATAACTATGATGAATAAGTAGTGTAAATTTGTTTAACCGCGTAATTTTTCCTATATATAATTACAAAAGTAGATCAAATTATAACCTGAAGAAGTTATGGGACCTTTTTTTACAATTGTAATAAGTTAGGGGTGTTGTTAGAATTAACCCTAACAAACACTCCGTTACTAAACGGACAAAATGCCGCGGAATACAATTTATCCTTTGAAGATATACTGTCTCGCGAGTAGCTGAAGAATTACTGTAATTCAACAATGGCGATTCTTCTTCCTTTGTTCTCCATATCCCCAATTGTAAAAGCTTCTTCAGTTGACACAACCCAAAGACTTCCGTACACTCCCCACCGCACAACTCCTAAAAAAAACCAAACCCCTGATTCTCTATCCGCCATTTCAACTATCTCCTTGTCCCCTTCTACCAGCCGGTCGAATATTTCAGTGTCGGACCTTCTCAAACGTGAAATTCCTAAGTCTACGGAAGGTACTAAACGACTAATTCTTTTCTCTTTTGTGCATAATTTGATGTTTTACTTTGTATTTATACATGTTGATATTATATATTTTGTAAATAGTGAAACCGGATGGAACATATATGGGGTACGACGTATGGCTACCAAGTGCACCCAAAGTTGAGAAGCCTCGGTCCGTGTTTAATGCAGCTTCGCTTGCTTACATTGGAGATTGCATCTTTGAGGTTCTGATTCACTCTTATACTTGTTGATTGTTGTTATTATTATTATTTTTGTGTGTGAAAAACATATTTATTCTGGGAGGATTATTGGAATATTAATGAAGTGTTACTCATCGGTTAAAATTCTTGATGTCATGTTTATTTTTGATTGATATAGAGGAGAGAATTAAGTTTGAGGCATACTGTTAGCCGTTAGGTGAGAGGTCCAGTAGCTATATGTGTCACTTCACTCATGCGAGAAGTTCGAAAATGTTTTACCTGATCAGTAACAGCCTCCAAAATGACAATCTTAGGTGGAATAGTAGCATCCAATATCTGGATCTCTGACTAGTAATATACAAAATCTCCCAACTAACTCTTAGTGGGGGAAAAAACCTCATTCCTTTTGTATAGTAACGATTTAAACTCGTTTAGAGGTTACATTTAGTTTTGCTTTTGGGCATATTATTGTTTAGATGTAATATAACTTCAACTATTGCGGTAATATTTGAGTCTGATAACTTGATATGATAGGAGATATTACTTTTAGAAAGATGGCAATCTTGGACCAGGACAAACATGTAACCTTCTTAACTCTACAGGGTAGATTTTCTGTGTTCTCATGACATTCACAAAGACAAGTTCAACCATGTGTAGGAAGTAGATCTGTAGATGTGCATGTGAAAATACCTGTGTTTCCTTTTCTCTTTGTAGTGCATTGTGACATCTTGAAGGGCAGCTTTACCTCTACGTAGGAAGTAGATAAGCATGTAAAAATTGGTATTTACATTTCTGTTCCTAGAGTCACTTGCATTAATTGTGGGTACAACTCCAGTATCTTCTATTGGCAATTTGAATGATTGGTTTTTATTGGGAACACGTGATTTTCTTCCATTACTTGTAGTAGTTATGCATAAAGTTACGGTATCAAAGTTGAGGAGTCAATTGGGATGCAACTTAGAAAATGTATATCTAATCTTGTTGAACCTTCGATGTGCAGCTATATGCAAGAAGACATTTTTTGTTCCCACCATTGAGCATCGAAGAGTACAATGATCGAGTCATGGCAGTAGTACGTTGCGAGGCACAAGTATGGCTAACTCACTAGTCTTAAGGCCTGATGAAGATCCATTCTATTGATATATGCTTCCTATGATTTTCTTATATGATGTCTCCCTCAAGGGATAAATTTGTTTTAAGAGTACTTATTGATGTCTGCCATAAGAGACAAGTATGTTTTAGGAACATCTTGATAATCCTTTTATATCTTCTTTATGGATTTATAAGGGCAAGAAGACTCTTGGAGTTTTGGCTCCCTTTCGCTCCACCAAAACAAAAGACATTGGAGATGATTGTACTGCTCAATTATGGAAATCTTTCACGGCTAGATACATGCTTTGAGATGTTAAAATAGAAAAAGATGCCAGGGATGATTTTACTGCGTAATATGTGAAATCTTTTGTATTTACTTGTATGATAACTGGGTATACATGCTTTGAAATGTTAAGAATTCTCTCTTTCTGCTGCATCAAAAACAAAAACAAAAAAAGCCCTCTTTTATCTCAATTACCTGGGTTTCTATTTTGAGGAACTGTTCTTTTTGATAGGTATCTGAGAAGGTGTTAATACAACAATTTAAGAATATCACTGCCCCCCAAACCGCCATTTCCTGAAACTTTTTTTCTTTGAAACACTTCCTTGGACATGGGCCTTTGAGGTCTTACTGTGTGTGATGATACTTGGTTGAATATGTATGATACTTTGTTGCAGGATGCTATGTTGCAGAAACTTATGAACGACAATATATTGTCCGAAGAGGAAAGGTAGATATATTGCATTTGAGCTGGTTTCTTTCCTTTGGGATGTTCATCTGTGATTTACATGTGAATGAATCCTCATCTTAGGAATTTGCGAGTATCTCAAGTATTGTTGTGCTAACAGATTCATAAAATAACAAATAGAGTGCTAGCTGGTCGGGACACCACCGTCACTAAAGACAAAAGTTCCCTAATAGAGCAACTTTTCTCCTTCGTCAAACAAGCCGAAGTCAGCTTTCTCTTATATTCAGTAGACGTAATTATACATACCCATGAAGTTAATGCTTTGTTTATTACTATCTTGTTTATACTCAGCTTTCATCCTGTATGAACACTTATCCTTTTGAATATGCTTCTTGCAACAAAGTTTGGATGGCTTATAGCTGCTTTGATTTTTTACTTTTTTTGAACTTGGTAACTTAACAGCTGTTCTGAAAATTAGTTAGTGCCAAACAGATGATAAACACGGGCTACATGAGTGATTTGCTTGTTGAAGCTGGATCACTTGTGCTGATTCTTCTAATAAATTCAACTCTTGGAGGAGGGTAATTATATTAATGTTGCACAGCCATAATAAGTTGTTTGACCAATTGAACAAAGCAAAAAATTAAATAAAATCGTATATTGGTAACCGGTAATATGGCTTACTTCTATCCTCAGCCAAGTTCAGCATTCCTTTTTTCTTTATTCAATCTAATAGGAGTGCTTTCTTATTCTATTCAACAATTGTCCATAGCCCCTTACATTACATTAAATTCATAAATCTATGTGATGCCATTACATTATTGAAATGTAATTGTTGATTTTGTGGATGGATTTTTTGAGAGATGGCTGTTAGGCTTCTAAATTTAGATGTCTTAATCCTTTAAATGTATTGTTTATTTTAACCCCATTAAACTGTAAAAGAAGTATTACTTGTAAAGAAAATTAAACCTCCTCTTTACCATGTGATTTTGACCATGTGTATGTTTTCCCATGTTAAAGGGGTGTGCTACGTTGGGGAAAAAATGTTGGTTCAGGCAAAACGAAGACAAAAAAGCGTGCTGGTGTGGCTGTTTATAACAGAGCGTCTTCACTTGAAACACTTGTAAGTTTCTTTCAACCATCTGTTAAGAATAGTGAATTAGCTGTTTTACCTGTGCTTCATCTATTAACTGCCATGTGCTGTTTATTAATGCACGTCAATCAATTTTTTTTTCTTTTTTGGATTCAGAAGCTGTTGAAATGTTTTTGGGAGGTTCGTCGAAGTGTACATATGATTTTCTTCACTTGAAAATAAATTGTCTAGTTTTTCTCTCATGTAGGTTGGTTATCTCTACCTTACAAATGTGCAAAGGCTTGAACAAATCATGCTGAAGTTGGGCTTCCAAATAGGTGACTCTACCTTGCCAATTGTGGAGAGAATAGATGGTAAGCTACTTTCTTTGGCTCTAAAATTATAGCAATTAAGCCCATTTTTCTATCACCCGTCTAGCCCACCCATATTTATGCAGGCTGATTGAATGATATCCAAAAAAGGATTTATGAGTTGAGCCCCTATTTAACCCGTGAGAGACTTGGTTCAGACGGATTGTATCATGACAAAATGGCTTCCACATTGTGGGTTGGTCAGTTTGGGTTTTGGTATTATGTTTATAGCCTCTTCTTCAGAAAGAAGTCCTTTATTCTTTCGGTAGTCATTTTGGCCTTTTATTTGGTTCTTTTTCTTTCTTTCAAATACTTTAAGAATCTCAAGGCACTAAGATGCAAAGTGGGTATAAATCTAACACCGATTCTACCTGAGAATTTTGATATGCAGTTTCCCTAATATTATCCAAATGGAATTAAAACATTTAAAATTAACTTAGATACTCTCATGGATTAATAAAGTTACTTGGTGACTAAAAAAAATTCTACTGGCGAAAATGAATAGACTTGAAGTAGACAACCACCTTAATTTTTCAAAATTATTTTGGGTGCTACAGTAAACTTGTGCATGTTGTGTGAGTAGAACCTTGGGCTTTATTAATCTAGAAGCATTTACTGGCTGCCAAGTAAATTTTGTGCTACAGTAAATTTTGTGCATGGTTCTCCTGCTGGAACAGTTCTTAGACAGTTTTAAAATCACATCTTTTTGCAATGAAATCCACCACATTTTAGGCCTAGTCCTGTTGTCTTACTTGAGTTCATTTGTAGAACATGGAAACCGGTTCTGAAGTGAGATATGTTTGCTCCTTTAGTTTCGAAATTATGGCCATTTATAGTGAATACTACCTTACATACTCCGAAATGAAACCCCTTCTCCTTATTCGTTCTCTTCTTTTGTTCTTTTTTCTGCCTGTAGAAAATATATTGGCTCTTTTTGGTACTCAAATTTTCTTTCAACCTCTCTTCCCTGCAGAGAGTGGGGGAGGGAAGTGTTTCTGTGTATGTCCATTCTTTGACATCATATCCTGAGTCTTTACCCAAAATTAGTAGTATAAATCACTGATAAATCTCTAGGAATTCTTCATGTTTCTCTCTCTCTCTCTCTCTCTCTCTCTCTCTCTCTCTCTCTCTGAGCACATGCAGTTATTTATACTCAAGCTGGCTCTGGTTAACTGATACAAACGAGCCTGCCGAAGAAAAAACCAAGCAGATCCCAGTCACTTGAATCTAGATTGTTGTTTACCTATACCATTGATGATCTTACATTCCAAGGTTCATTATTCTTGATTTTGAGTTATTCCAAAGTTGCTGAAAGTGACAGATTTTGCACCTAAAACGGGGATTTTGAGGTCATACATGCAATTTTTGATTTTAATCCAATGGATTGAATATTTTAAAAATTTGTTGAAAAATGGAAGACACGAGTCATGATTTCATTCTGTTTTTCATTCACACATAAATTAGTCAAATATTCTCCGCTGACAGTTTGTTCGTCGAAGAACTTAAAGCTGTTTACAGAAGTTGTACATAGCTAAATTTTAAGCTTTATTCCATTGAAGATGGTCTCCCCCCACCCCCCACCCCCCCAGCCAAAGACCAATACACTTTTTCTTCATATGACATTGAGGATGGGATGACTTCTGGAATTGACTCATATTTTCATCTTATATGTGGCCCATTTCCAAGGGACATGATACATCCTTTTCCTTTAAGTAAGTTTATCACAAAATTGAAAGACTAATTTATGTGCCTACTTGTCATTTAAAAACTATATTTATCTGTTCATGTTGAACGCTAGTCGCTACTCTCTATCTTCCTCTTCTCTTTCTCTGGGTTACTACATAGATTCTGCCTTTTCATGTCATTTGCTCGTTGCTTTTTTCTTCTCTTTTTGTATTCAGTGATGGTTACAACAGCTGAATTTTTGTTATCAGATAGATGGTGGATCTTTTTTTTTACCAGTGGTTAGTGCAGGCTATTGTGTTGCATTTTCTATATAGCACCATATAGGAAAGATGTAAAAGTCCACTAGTAATGTGTGCATGATAAACTTGTACTCACTATTTCCTTTTCAATATCATCTGTGCTCTGTGCCTGGAACTGTTTAGTACTTTTAACATGTGACTGGGGGATATAATCTTGTTTATTTTTAATATATTAGTAATACTTTTAAGTGTTGACAAATATTGCATGTCATAGGAACAACAAGGTGATGTCGGAGGAAGAAATGAAGTTCATGAAGCTCTATGTAGATAAAGAAGACGAACATTTCCAATAGAATGCTGAAACAATTGAGTTTCTCAAAAACAACAAAGTTCGTGGAGACTTGAGGAAGGTTGCCATCACCTCTTCATGTGCTCTATCATTTAAATATCACAAGATCTTGGATGTAGTGGACTTCTAGTATTTCAAAGCTTGGAAAGAAAATACTAAGTCGTATTAGTTGTTCTTAAATGGAGAAACATTTAGTGAAGAAGTCTTGTTAGTTCTTAAATGGAGAAGCATTTAGACTTACAATAGAGATATGATCTCCACTAGAGTACTTGTCAAAAGTTATACTCATCATCAGCTAAATGGATTTAGGGATGTGTTTAGATTACTCATATACGGTTGTCAGTATGAGGGTAATTGTGTACATGGACATGTTTATAAGCAACTATGTTTATATCAGGTCCATTTGTCATGTAATACGCGCTAAGCTTGAATTGTGGAAAGAATAATTCTTTCTATTTTTCACCATCTGCATTTCCTCTCCTGCCATTTCTTATCTGTCCATCAGTTTCTTCTACTTCCCTTTGTTGATAGGCCATGAAAGCGGCTGGAGATATGAATCTACACCATTCCATCTTAACAGTCATGGCTGGAGAATTTTATAAATTGATTTTCAATTTTTCTCCTTTGTTTCTGTCATCTTCCTGACATACAGGGAGAACAACAAGAACATGATGCACGGCGATGTGGTTACTCAGGTTCTTTGTCTGTCCACTGTAGAGATAGTACTTATTTTGCCTACCACAAGCCTACTTTTGTTAAGTTTTGCCTTGGTCTCAGATTCTTAGTAGAAAATTGTCTCTCTGTAGTCTTAACATTAGCAATATATCATCTGATCTCTATTCTCAATGAAATTGCAATGCATGTATTGAACTTGTGATATACTTTATTGATCAAGATCAGGGGATAGTGAACAGTATCTCTGTGCAAGTTAGTGCACTGAAACTTTGCTGCAATTTTTCCAATGTGGTGTGGCTGTGATATATGTAAAGGAGACGAAGCATAAACAAGTCTTTTCTTGCTTCATGACAAGAGAATTCTGGCATTAATTTGCGGTCCACTAAGTTACAGTCTAAGACATAATTTGTTTGACAAAACATGAGGAAGAAGGCCATTTATGCCTGTGCCAAACACCTAAAACTGAATTTCCAGTCAGCTCGATACCTGAATTCGAAATTCGTTGTTGCCTCAGTGTTTATTATTTTATTTTATTTTTTCGCGCATTATTTTCAACTGGGGAACGTGTATCAGAAGTGATATAATGAAAATTTTGAGCTTCAACCTAGTAGAGTTGCATTATTAAGCAGCATTACTGTTAGTTTGAGTTTCTTTTTTTCCCTGACTTGTTCACTTACAGGTAAAAATTGTAAAGCCATAAGTCAAGGAGGAGGAAAGTGCAGACAAATGACACAAATTGTGGGTACAGAGAGGGGGAATCGAATCTTGACCAACAAATTGAAAGTTTAAATAGCCAATTACTGAACTATAATATTAGGATCAAACACCAAAAGCTATAACTAATAGCAAATGCGCAACTTTATTTCTTAACTAAATTCATCAAGCAAGCGTCATGTTTGATCATGATTCTGAATCCAGGCTACTCCGGACCTTACCATAGGCAGGATGTTGACATTACTCGACATATAAAAATGTAAGTAGTAGATAAATAGTCGTTTTAAGTGACCAAAGTGGTATTGCATGAACGGGAGATTGCCAAAGTAGACAATGATCGGACAGGGATGGACGTGGAAATATTTGTTGAAAAGCATTCCTTCTTACCCAAAATGAAGTGATTATCTCATTTTTAATATCTATGTACATCCTTAAAGAATTATGTGGAGTACAATATTGACAAATATATATTAATAAATAATATTTCTCATCAACATTTTTTTTTTGTTCAATCAACATAATTTATGCTATGACAAAGTCCAAAAAATCGACTTTTTGAAATAGATTAAATTGGGCCCATTTGGTTGTGGTATATTGATATGGATAAACACTTTTGAACCCCAAGTGTATGTGGCAAACCAATCCATTAACACTAGGATAACACTCTCACTTGGGAGGACAACATTTTTTCTTACTTAGATTCTAAAATAGTATATTATTTTAAATAATATTTGGATTGAGACGGGTTTAAATGGTGTAACATACTTTAAAACTTCTTATATTAGCGAATGCTATCTTGTTTAGGATTGAGTCGTAGTTATTGTTATCGTTAGTTCCGTCCATATATAGTGTTGCTTCTCTTAATGGATGAGAAGTCCAACAAATCAAAGGTCTTTTCTTGTATGACTAGGATGATATAAGTTTTATCCATTCCATAAATTGCAATATATTCAATTGATGAGTTCTTCAAGTAGATCATGGAAGAAAGCAATTGAGGTTTTGTCAATTATTTAATATGGTGATTGAACAAGTCATACATGGCTGCCATCAATAGTACTAACAATGAAGATTCATAAAGAACAAAATGTTTAAAAAGATTTGGTTCCAAGTTTATCTTTTTATTTTGATTATATGACATGAAACCTTTTAGGTTTACGCTAGTTGTTAGGCTCCCATGACTCGTCTTTTTTTGTTCAAGTTTGGAATCGACAATATAAAATACAAATTTTGATCTTGCAATTAGGAATGTAAAAGGTAACTAACTGGTTAATGAAGTATGTGAAAATTATGGGGAGATTAGAGTTCAAATTTTTGCCAAGACTAAAAATATTAGGTGGTTTAATTTTCTCATCTATCTAAGTGCAGATGGATAAAATTATCTGATATTTATACTAATGATTAGAAGATAACAGATGTCTAATAAAATGATTAAGATATACGATAGATCGAATACGGATTATAAAAAGATCGAATGTGTGGAAAATAAAAGTTGAAAATAGAACGGTAGGGTAGGGTCATAGTGGTCCAAAAGTGCAGATTGTTTGGCTTTTTTGAGTCCCAACAGACGGATAATATCTCATAAGTCTGATTGAAGAACATTGCTCCACACCCTTACTTTTGAAGAATTACGTTCTTACGTAATCACTCAGTTAATAATATTATAGGAGTATTATTTTTATTAAATAAAATTAAAATTATGAATTAATTAGATGGTTGTATGAGATAATAATAATCATCAATTTAGTGATTGTACAAGAAATCTTGATTATTGAAAGTCTCGAACACAGTAGAAATAATTAGAATTTGATAGTCTATTTCCATTTCATGGTCCCCTTTATAAGTGGTCAAAACATCACCATTGACCCAATGCCTACTACAGCATGAGTTTTGGTCCAATTATTTTAACCAATCATTTTGTTATATTCCTCCTCACCCCCATCATTAATTGGTGAATTTAGACATGTATACTATTTATTCTACACTCTACACAACATTATTTACATTAAATTTACATATATAGTGGATCTTGTCCTTCTAATTTCTCTTTTTAAAGGTCTTTTTAAAAGATTAATTCAAACTAGTCGAATCTAGTGATTAATTTACACCTGAATTGTTTTTTAAAATAATCTCAACTCTTGAAAAAGTTAACAAAAAGTAATGTGTCGTAACATCGCTTGAATGATTATAATTGAAGGAAAAAAGTTTGTGTGGTTATATGTAGGAAGAAGAGTAGATAAGTGTAGTATACTGTATACATATTTAGTTTTAAACAAATTAAAAATACATATAACATAACTAAACTAAATTTATTTATAAATTTCACTGAATATGTTATTGCAGACTGCAGTATTATTTAAATAAAGTCCACACTCCAAACTTATTGCTACAAAAGAGTCGCAAGTGTATGATATGATCCTACTTTGATTCTCAAAGTTAATTAGATCTTACTATATTGTCATGGGCATTAATTAGGGTAACACTAACAGATTAATTAAGTCATTAAAATAAATTGTATGCTCCAACATGAAGTGTCTGCTTTTAAATTTAAATATTATTAGACATCATCATCATTCATTTGCATCTTATTAATAATTAGATGAATGTATATAATATGGTCAGTTGCTTATCCTTAACAGTAAATATTCGCATTACTTTTTGGTAATGATGTGACTGGCCAAGGCAATTTAATGTCAGAATTATTGATGTAACTCAAAAAAATATTATTTTTTTTTTAAATCATTCATGAAATTATATTGAATATGTTATTATTATTGTTATTCAATGGTAATATATTTGAACGTATAGTAGTGAACACCTAATACTTAAAGTGTGTTCCATAGTTGAGATAAAAAAATATTCACGTGTTTTTGGACTCTTTGATTTTATATAATATCATAGACATATTAAATACTGTATTAAGAAAATTAGAGGATGAAAGGACATTAAATCAATAAGGTAAACTTTCACATATAGCCATTTAAAAATAATTAATTATTCTCCATAGCTATAGTTTGATAATTATAATTTGTAGCTACATGTTATTTGGAGGAGAGAGTGCAGCGAGACTGAAAGAGAGAGGAGAGAGGCGAGAGAGAGGGGGAAAAAAAAGTGGGAGAAAGGTGAATTGTATATATATATTGGTTAGATAATTGTATATTATACATATGTAATTGTATATATGGCAAGAGAGATTGGGAGCTAGAGGGAGGAGAAAGGCGAGCGAGACTGGGAGAGAGAGGAGAGAGGCGAGCGAGATCGGGAGAGGGGGGAGAGAGGCGAGTGAGAGAGGGCAGAGAGTGGGAGAGAGGTGAATTGTATATGTATATAATTGTATATAGCTGTATATTATACATATACATTTGTATAAATGGCAAGCGAGATTGGGAGAGGGAGAAGAGAGGCGAGCAAGATTGAGAGAGGAAGGAGAGAGGCGAGCGAGAGAGGGCAGAGAGTGAGAGAGAGGGGAATTGTATATGTATATAGGCTAAAAAATTGTATATTATACATATTTATTTGTATATCCTGTCGAATTATACATATACAAACATGATTAATTATACAAACTCGAAGTCAGCCACGTAATTAATATATAATGTTAGTCGCGAGTGGTAATTTAACAAACTATAGCTATGATGAGTAATTAAATAGTATAAGTTTGCTTATCCGCGTAAATTTCCCAATCAATAATTACCTTCACATCAATCCATCAAGATTCAAGGCATTTCATTGATGGAAAATATAAAAGTTAAAATATCCTTTTGTGATTTTGTTTTATTTAAGGTTACTTTCCTTAGTGAAAGCTACATTCATCCCTTAGACAACAATTACGGTATGTCATAATTAGCCACTCCCAAATTAATAATAACCACTCCATTTATTTCATTTACAAACCATTTTTCTTTTATTACTATGATTTTATTATAAACATATAATAACATGTTTAATATGCAAGTTGTATCGGTATTTATCTTATGCGTGTATCAGAAACTAACATATATTGTAAATAATAATAACTTCCCACTTTTTCTCTCCTTTATTTTGGGCATTTTTGTTGTTCGGTTTTAATTAGTTTGAGATTGAGGTATAGGTATCGATATTTTTGCACTATTCTTTTTTGTTTTGCTTTGTCATATTAGTATTTATTTCTTTTTGGCTTTGATCTCGATTTTTATTATTTTCTTTTTTCAATCTACTTTAGTATGTTTCTTCTTGAGTCGACTATCAAAAACAACTTTTTTGACTTTTCAAGATAAAGATGAATTTTATACATACTATTCCTCCAGAAGTCACTTGTGGATATATGTTATGTTCATGCAATATGAGAAAATTATTGACAATATATTGGATTTGGATAAGATCATAGTCAAAAAGTGTAACATATAGTTGATATATACAAAAATTAAATGTATATATAATTAAAATTCACACGTAACTATAAACAACTTGCAAGATAAGAGATAGCAACTATCTCCCAACTTTATTCAATAATTCATATTCACTTCATATAAATCCCATTCTACTTTTTTCTAATCTTACTTTCTAAAAAGTTTATATTCTATTTTTTTTATTAAAAAAAATGAAATAAAATAACTCAATATTTATTTATTTATTCTTAGAAATATCCCATTTAATACATACATTTTTGGAAGTGTTATATTTCTTGCATAGAAATAGTAGTCACTATTTTTGGTATGCAACTTGACCCTTTTAACGTGACCCACACAATTTCTCCTCGGATCTATGCTCAAAATAGAGAGGCCCATAGGCCCAAGAGAAAGTGGGCCAGTAATATCATTGCAAGGCCTGGCCCATCTATAGTAAATTGTTCTTTGAATTTTCCCTTTACTCCATCACCTTTTTTCCGTTAAATTAGTTAACTAGCTAAACTTTCATCTTTTTGATTAGAGTTCGATTTTTCATAAAAATGAATAATTAAAACATTTTAATAAAAGTTGAGGTGTTTAATCACAAATAATATGATATAATACTATTGATATTCAACTGTAAATTATGTAACATCATAAAAAATTTAAACTCGTTACATTATGACTTTGAAATAATTTTAATGACTACTATGCTATTTATGCTTACTCTGTAAAGACTAATATGATAGGTTCGGTAAGTAGATAAATATTAAATAATGTTGATTTGAGCTATCGTGCCTAATTCTTCAATTTCCAAATAAAGCCTAGAATATATGTATAGCTCTAACTTTTAATTGTCTTTTATTAATTTTAATATGATTATTTTATTGTATGCTTTTCTTTTTGGAGTTGGATTCTGAAATAATGTATTATATTTAAAAAAGAATTTATCGTAGGTTGCAATATAAAGACAACAACAATATTTATGCTTGAAAAAAGTAGTACACTAATATATCTTTTCCCCCACCTTACAAAATATGTATTTTATTTTTAAAGAGAGATAATGTGCTCTTTTTTTTTGGTACGACAGATATTATTTAGTTACTCCTTTCGTTAAAAAAGAATATTTTTATTTTCTTTTTAGTTTGTTTCAAAAATAATGACCCCTTTCCTTTTTTGGCAACGTTTTAACTTTAACTTTCCACGTGGCATGTTTAAGACCACAAGATTAAAGGGCATTTTGGTACATTTGACATAACTTTAATTTAGAACCACAAGATTAAAAAATCTTCTTTCTTTTCTTAAACTCCGTTCCAAATCAAAATAGGTCATCCTTTTTGAAACGGAGGGAGTACTATATGTTTATTTTCTGGTCTACGTAATAATGACACACCTCAATCTTTCAATAAAAAAAATGAATATTAAAACATACTTTATAATAAAATATTTGTACACTTTATGCTATGGGTTATGTCTTCTTAACTAACTCTATTATTAATTATTAATGATAACAAAATTAAGTCGTGATTTGCGACTAGAATTGACAAAAATGGTTGGATAACTCACAATTTTAAAAACGAATTGAATATGGATATTATCCACTAAAAAAATAGATATTTAAATACACAATATAAATATCAATATTACCAATAGCCATTTGTTTGCTTGTATTTATGAATTTTCATTTTGGGGGAATTTAAGCTTATTTCGAGCTCCTCGCAATATATCGTTAGGAGGATGGGACGACGTGACGGATTGGAAAGCACTTTTACCATAGCCACTTCTACCGGTATCAGGTTTTTAGCTTGTGTTCTATTTCTAAAATTATGCATTTATTTTTTAATCCAATCTTAAATATTAACGGATAGAATATTTATTCATTTTTGCTATATTCATTCCTGACCTAGCCCACACGTTTGTCATCCCTACTTACAACTGACAACTCACAAGCAAATAGAGAAAATGATCTGAACCAGTTACGTCAATTTATGAACCTGATATTATTCTAATGCATTGTTCTTTTTTGTATTAAATAGGTTAATTATGACTTATTATTTATCAATTAAACTATAAAATAAATTGAAAGATATAATAGGCCCACTTTTTTTTTTTTATATAAAATAAAAAGAGGACATTGCAAAGATGATCACTACTGCTTACAGCTGCTTGTTTTAGGCAACTTCATTAATCGTTTAAAATATGACCCACACATTTTTCTACGAAATGGCTACTGCTGTAATGGATTTAAGGGTAAAAGTGGGCCCATTAAATCTATGTGTACCAAAAGAAGCAAGGCCCATTACTATATGATAAGATGAAATAATTAATTAAATAATTGTGTGAATTTTACGTGGCCATTTCCCCATCCAACATTTTTTCTTTAAAATACAAAATCTTCAGCTTTTATTTTTAAGAAAATTAATAGATAAATAATGCAAAAACAAAACAAGAGCAAGAATTTTCGATGGCAACGAGCATCATCCGAAAACTAAAAATTGTAAATTATAAATCAGGTGACAAGAAAAACTATACTAAAAACATATTTCATATTTTAAACAAGACTCTTCACTGAATCGATTCGTCAATCGTCAAGCTCTATATTACTTGGAGGCTAGAACTTGTCTGATCAAGATTGTAAAAATGTTTATCAAAATCAATTTTGTCAAAGTAACTTTTCATATAAGATTTATTAGAATTTGAAGTTGCTTTATTTATCAAAGTTATTTAATTTATGGTAAAAAAGTATATATTAAAATGATTGGTGGCTGTTGTTGTAATTTTGGTCCTACTTGTGTGGCTGATTTGTCATCCTCATCTTGGTTTATTTACATATGGGCCCCACTATCCCATTGCTTAATTGGCATTCTCATCTTGTTTTTGAGTTCATGCCATTAATGAACAATTAGATAGGTTAATTTGGACATTAAAAATGATTATATAAAAGTACATTATAGTTAGCCAACCCCAATAATAGACTATCATTTATAATCAAGTTATCTAGCTATAGGTTCAAAAGGAATTATGCTTGTCTTGAAACTCAAAAAAGAAAAAGATATTAGGTGATAGAGTGAAAAATGTAACTGACGTTTTATTTTTGAAAAAAAAAAAAGTTAGATAAATTTTTTACATTTCAATTTTTTTCTGTCATTTAATACGAAAATAAATCAGAAATAATATATGTGATTGAAATTATTTAAAGGCATGCACATGGAACCAAATGTTGAATCACCTTTCACTACTATATTTACTTTGTGAATTGACCCATCAATAACCTCCATTCAAGAACACAACAAAAATATTCAATAAATTTCATATTTTCTTCATTTATTTTGTTTTTATCTGTTGGTATCTTGTGTGGTGTGTTAGTGGGGAGGGATAAAAAAGTAAAAATAAAATTTTAGAATAATTACTTTTTTATTTTATTTTTTAATAAAACAACTTACAATCACATAAATATCAGAATTATTTTAGAATCATAATTTCTTGTTATTAATATTATTTTATATTCGATTAAATTATATCACATAAAATAAAACGAACAAAGTAAAACTAATAGTATGTCCTTGTCATTATCCTTGAAGGGAAAGATACTTGGGGAACTTTATGCATCATATATAATTTGTTATATATTCTAATAAGAGAAATCTATATATATAATAGTAATGATAATGATTTTTTTTTTTATGATAGGGTTAAAAAGTGCATTTTTTATAGGATTTATATTTTTATTCTTTTAAAGATCGTCTACTAAAAATAGAAAAAAAAAAAGAAAATTAGAATTTTCTTATGTTTTTTACTATTTCATAATAAATACAGTTAAATAATTTCACATAATTCGAATCGTTTATCTATCCATGAATGACGAAGATATTCAACCATTTAAGTAAACCTTACTTTGTATTATATAAAAATATAGTATATATTCAAAGGCAATGCAACAACATTAAAAGAAAAAGTGTTGTAGATTAGATTCTTTACTTTATAATTTTGGCTTTGACTTTTATACATTTATCACATAATTGCAGGCCCACCGTAAAGATAGTGTGTCCCTATTTATTTTATGAGATTAATAAAAATGAATTAAGCTATGATCAATTTACGCAAATATCCCTTTTAAGTCCATTATTTAGAATTTTTAGAATTATGTAAATATAGACTTTTGAGTCTAATAAAGTATTAAATTACAAAATATGTTATTGTTATATGATGTTTTCTTACGAGATTTTCAGTTTGTTAAAGAATAATTATTAAATCGTAATTTAAAATATGATAAGTTACCATAAATATATATTTTTTTTAATTAGGATATATATAAATTTTAATTTTATTTTTTTTGCCTAGTTGGGAGTTGGAAGGTGGGGACTTAACAAGATTGAATTTTTTGATGTGAAAAAAGCATGTGCAACAACTTCATAATTGTTTAGCAACTAATATTAGTACAATATTCCAATTGTTTCAAGCTATTTTCTAAATTCACTACTTTCCTTTCATCTTTGTCAATTGGGGTGGAGGTGGAGGCGGAGTCATAGCAGAATTGAGTTAAAATTCAATATTATGAGAGTCGATTTTAAATTTTACTTGCACAATCTTGAATTTTTATATTATGTTGATGGATAAGATGATAAGTTACTTTATTATACGATTTAAACAGTTCTCATCAAAAGTTCATTTCACTTTTAGATATTACATACTTAAAATTAACCACCCATTGTCTCCGATTGATCCAATCATTAGTCATGTCCATCTTATTAAATTTGTTGAAGGAAAGAGTAAGCAATAATAAACACATGATTATTACTCTATCATTATTACCCATTGCAATTTAAGTTTCCCATATTTATTCTCTAGAGACTAAAATGAAAGTCTAGAGTTCTTTTTATTTCTATCATTATGTATATAATGAAATTGAAATATAAATAATGTTTGGCATGAGTGCCTTGAATAACTGATAATTGAATTACAATGGTCACACAATAGGCTTATTTTTATTTATTTTGATATAGTGTGGTCATTAATCTACTTTAAACCTATATGCCAATAAAAAGTCAAGTGTTAAATGCCTCCTCGTACAGTGATAAATTAAGCTAAAAACTGATGGTCCTAGAAATATGTGTTTTAGAGGTCGGGCTGGACCATTTTTTGAGTCATAGTAGTTCCAATTAGATAATCGGGCTTTAAAGGGGTTGTGGCTAGGAGGCTTCATTTGAACCGAATCGACGTTGAATTTATCGTGTCAGATATAATCGAGTTAAGGTTGACATTCTTTTATTCACAAGATTTTAAAGATATTCTCATTATGTTATACTATATATTCTTAAGTTTAATAACATAAAATTTGATTATTTTTTTATATTTTAAAATTTTGAATCTAATCAAACTAAGAGGTGTAAAATAAAATAGAAGGATTGATAGATTGAGTAGATTAGTTTATGATGATGATTAAATCCTAATTTCATATCAAACATTAAGGTAGATGGGCCTAGCTAGGAGCAAGTCCCACTCACCAGCTTGTACTCCACATTACAATTACTTCGATACTACGTTTATTTTCTTTTTATTAGTTATTCAATACCTAATTGTGTTTACTTTTGGCACTCATTGAATTGGAACTTCAAATAAAATAAAATCAAATAATTTATTTTACTTTATTTCTTTTCCAATTAGTATTTGATATCTATATTGGAGCTCGATTAAATTTAAATTGACATCAGCAGTTATGCACTTCTTAATAAATGTGATTTCATATCCAGAGTGACTCAAACTTGAAACCTCTGATTGAATACGAACTTACGAAGCAATGCAAAAAGAATTTGATGATTTGGAAGATAGCATTATGATATATTATAATTATTCCAAAAATCTCAATATATTATTTTTTGGACTTGTAGCTATGATAATTTTAATAGTAGTATGGGAAGAGTGGTGTCACGTTAATTAAAATAAAATTAATTATTTAAAATATATACAGTTATCAGATCAATAATAAGTTGACTCTCAATTCTTCGTTCACATCACACTGTTTGCAAGGGATAAATTGAAATAAAGAAATATACCAAAATGTTGACAAAATATATTGAATTATTGAACAACATAATTTAAAAATCGCACGATTCAATCAATTAACTCAATTTTAGAGTATTAAATTTGCAGCATTATTTTTCAATTAAATAATCACCTCCTCTACGTGCATTACAGTGAGATATCATCGCTAAAAAATAATAATTCATTGGAGTACTCTAATTAGTACGGACGGGGCTAGTAAGGGTTCAGAAAATCATTCAAACTTGTTTGATGAAAAATTATTTTATTTATATGTACATGTAGTAGATGTTGAATCTCTTTCGACTTTTTTATATTTTGAAATTCTTTAATAAAAATTTTGACTCCGCTGTTGCTGATTAGTATCATAATAACACTAGGTTGTTGACTTTGCACGATCCATCTAAACTAAATAATAATTACTCCTATTATTTTCCATTATTTGGGCATTTTCAAGCATTATTTGATTAACATAATCACTTTCATTATTATTAATTCCCAATTGCGATGATATATACCATTTTATTAGTTATAGAAGGTTCGTTGCAGGAAGGATATTGGTTGGCTTTCATTATATTAATATTCAAGTCAATATTAAATAATTAAGAAAGATTTTCTATAGATAAAATATTGACAATAAAATAATTATTTGCAGAATTATTTATGTTTTATAAGTCATTTTATGTGTCGTGGTTCATATAACAATTTTTTCTAAATAAAAAAGATAATGATTGTTTTCAACGTGAAGGAACATGCAAATAAATCAATACTAAATAAGTAATAAAATCCCTTATATGTGAACTTTTATTTCCAAACCCTGTAAAATATTAAAATCTTTTATAATTATGATCATTGAATTTTGGGATAATTGTATAGAATGACGAATTAATAATATAAAATAAATATAGTAGCTATCCTTTGATTTATTTGTGTTCCATAACAAACTGTTTGTCAGCCTCTCTCTTATATTCTCGCTCGCCACTCTCCCACACTCACTCGCTTCCTGTCGCTTGTCTCTCTCGCTTTATACAAAAAAATTGTATAAATTGTGTTTATAATTGTATAAAGTGAAAGAAATTGTATAAACGCATGCAAATACATATATCTTCGTCCTATACACTTATAATTATACAATACAAATATTTCCCTACCCAAGTCTCTTTTGCCTTTCTCGTTTTATAGAAATTCAAATTGTATATAATTTTTCTCTTTCTCGTTTTATACAATTCGATTCAATTGTATTTTCCCTGCACAAGTCTCTTCTCTTTCTCGTTTTATACAAATTCAAATTGTATATAATTTCTCTCTTTCTCGTTTAATACAATTCATTTTATACAATTCGCTTCAATTGTGTATGTATAGCGAATTATACATATATAAGTTTGCTATGAAGCGCAATTATGCAAACTTTGCTATAGCATACAAATATAAATTTTATGTTTGTTATATGTGAAAGTTGCCCCTAAATTTTACTTTGATTTTTATTTTACTAAAAAATGATGACGATAAGATGCTAAGAATGTCATTAAGGAATTACACTAATAATTAATATATTTACTAAATTGATGATAACACAAGTTCTCTTAGTTTTTGTATTTTACTAAAATCACGATAAGATGATAAGAATGTAAATAAGAGAATTACATACTTAATATCTTTATTGATTTGATGATACATGAGTTTTTCTTTGTTTTTATTTTACTAAAATCACGATAAGATGATAAAAATGTACATAAAAAATCACACACATAATATATTTATTGATTTGATGATATTTACATTTTTATTTGATTTTTATCTAACTAAAATTACAAAAAAAAATGATAAAGATGTACATAAAAAATCACATACGTAATATATTTATTGATTTGACACACATCAGATTAAGTAACAAGGAAAGGAAAAAAAGAATTGTCGCCTAATTGGTTTATCAAGCGTGTTTTAAATCATAAGATAATTGAAGAAACTGTTATTTTTTTGACCAAAAAAAAAAAACTGTTATTTTCACATGATTTTGTCAACTTAAAGCTTCCACTATATTTACCTAGTGTTTGATAATATATTTTTAAATATTCTTAATAAATATTATTTGGATAAAAATTTGAGTAAAATTTCACCATATGTTAGGTTATAATATTGCGAAATATATTTTATTATTTTAGAAAAATATGATTTATATCCCTAATTAGTTTTAAAGATTATCAAAACTAACTATAAGTTTGTATTACAAGTCAATTTGATATTCGTTGCGACAAATAACAAGGAGTGTCCATGACACTAGAGCAACGTGACAGTTTGAAGTGAGTGCAACAAACATCATCCCATACATTGTGAAGTACACAAAACACATGACTTTGTTACCTTGAGCCAATTGTTCATCATTTTCATCAACAACCATATCATCACTTTCATATTCATTGAATATTTCATTACTACTTTGATGTTCATATAAAAATTATGTAATGCAACACAAACAACTACTATCGTGAATGTTTTTGTAAATGATAAAAGTTTGGTGTAAGAATTCAATTTTTAAAAGATTTCAAATAATGAGATTTGATCCAAATACTAGAAAAAACTAGTATTGAGATATTTGTCAAAAACATTCGTCAAATAATAACAAATTCTATGGACAAACATTATTTATCAAAATTTCCCCCAAATATTACTTGGGAAATCTATGACAAAACGGCTTCTTAATAGTACTATGAGGGCAGAGCCAACTTGGGTCTTCGTCCAAATCTTCTTTAACAGAAATTATATTATTTATATGTGATTGAAAATACTTTTATGTATATGTGATAGATGTTGAACCTCCTTAAACTATTTTGTATCAAAAATCTAACTCTGTCGCTAAAAATTATTTTTTTAAAAGAGGGGAAAGTTTAAAAACAAAAAAGGTATATTTAAAGGGAAAAAAAATTGAATGGTGTTTGGTGTGTGCAATGATGCATGGAGGTGAGTAGTGGAGAAGTGCATGCAACATATTGCTTTGTTTATAGGAAAATAAATAGACTTTTTTAGCAGAAAAAAACAGAAAGGAAAACTAATTTTTGTTTGATTTTTTCTTTATTTACTTATTTTTGTTTTTCTTTCCTTTCTCTTCCCGGCAAGTAAACTAAAAAATAATTATTTCTTTTTTGATTACTGAAAGTGAAAGATTTCGCATTTTCCTTTTGATTACCTTCACAAGCTAACATTCAACATGCGCAATTCGATCGATTCAGTATTAACTTTAATTTACAACTTTCTACGACAATTCAAGTTAATTTACATAGTCAGATATTTATTTTTATATGATCTATGCATACATGTCGAGCTAGGTAGAGCAAATGAGATGATCATTCGATAAAATATTATGTTGTTTATGTATGATTTTTTTATTTATTTATTATATATACAGTAGACGTTGAATTTTCTTTGGCTTTTTCATGTGTTTTATCTTTCATTTTTTGAATCTTAATAGTAGTATCCATAAACTTGAAGTTGGAATATAGGAGTTTGATCAGGTAACAAATCTACCATATTATCCATCCGTCTCATTTTATATATTACCTTTTAACTTTCCACTTGCATTAAGATATGATATAACTTTACCCTTCTATCATTACTTAATGTTTTTTTGAGTCAGCTTTATTAATAAATGACAAAATTAATTAACTATTCTATTAAGGACGTAATAAGCAAAATATGATAATTTATGCATAAATTTTATAAAATAACAAATATTGAATTCAATTATTTATAGAAATGAATAACATATGAAATGGGATTGAGTGGATATAATAAATGCATTTAGAGATGGATATAAATTATTTAAAATTAATAGAAGTGTACTTTATATAGTGGAATTCTTTTTCATACTTTATATCACAATTAATTCATGCTATATAATTTAGCTTAAAACATGGACCATATATTCATGGGAATCTTAAAGGCTATTAAATGCTTTACCATATATTAGCACCATTTACATTACACACATAACTATTTAAAAATATGATAAAAGTATGATGTTTGAGTTTTTAAAAAATTATTTATATATATTCCCTTTAGTTTATATTAAGTAAATTATATCTATTTTGTTTAAAATTCAAAAGAATTGTTGAGTCTTTTTTTAAAAATATTTTTTTAAATTTAAAACATCATTTGAATCAAAAATATTAAATTTTGTGAAACTCACTTTGCCCATGATTGAAACTAAATTATTATGATTGTTCCAATTTTAAAAAGATAATGTAAATCTTATACGAGTTTTACGATATTTTTAAAAAATTCAAATAAGAAATAGGACTAGGGTAAACCTAATCCGTGAGGTTGCACAGACAAAAGAACAGAGTCAAAAAGTGATTAATTAGAAAATCTAATCACAATTAAAGACGTAATTACCAAGACAGATTCCACTCCACGCTTCACCCAAGAACGTGAAGTACACTTACCAATTACATGTGATAAAACCTCGCGAATACACTTCACGCGCTATTAATTGTTTTGAGAATTCACCAAACCAGAAACAAACATAACGCTTATTACCAAAAAACAGGAACCGAATCTTTGTACATCAGTCTTAAAATAAAAAAATCAACTTTTCTAACAACAACAGCCAAACAGGCCTTTAATTCTCTAATTAATTAATAAATTAATTTTTTTTTTTGAAAAAACTGAAAAATTAATTTGTTGGATGATGCTCCGCGAATATGGGTCCCATTATGTGCGTCCAAGTTCAAGAATGGACCCCACATTCATTTTCAAACAATCCATATTCTTGTGTATTTAAAAGCAGCTGCAAAGTAGCAATATTTTGCAACTCCCAATTCTTCATTTATTCACACTTATTACTCACTCTCATTTACTATTAGCTAAAGTTCATTATTTATTTTTTTTGCATTTTGAAAAAGAAGAAAAATTAAAGTTTAAGGGGGAAAAAAAGTTTTCATTTTGCCTTAAAAAGGCACAATCTTGATAAAAAAAGGAGATAATTTTACAACATGGGTTGTAAGCTTATACTAATGTTGAATGTGTTGTTGGTGTTGTTGGGTTCATGGGTTTTTTCTGGAACAGCTTCTGTTTCATATGACCATAGGGCTATTATTGTAAATGGGCAAAGAAGAATACTTATTTCTGGTTCTGTTCACTACCCAAGAAGCACTCCTGAGGTATAGTTATGTGAAATGTAGTTCAAAAGTTTAGTTATTTATGTTCCATGTTTTGTTGAAAAGATTACCTTTTTTTCTGTTTTTGCATGAATGGGTGTGTTAATAAATGTTAAAAGTTGAGTCTTTTTGTTGCAAAATGGATTCTTTTTTTTTTTTTTATTTAAATTTTGGGGTTATGCAGATGTGGCCAGGTATTATTCAAAAGGCTAAAGAAGGAGGTGTGGATGTGATTCAGACTTATGTTTTCTGGAATGGTCATGAGCCTCAACAAGGGAAAGTGAGTTAAATTAGACTCTTAATTTTTATTTTTTTTGGGTATTTTTCATCAGTTCTTGATATTGAGTTTTTTTTTTGTTCTCAGTATTATTTTGAAGGGAGATATGATTTAGTGAAGTTTATTAAGCTGGTGCACCAAGCAGGACTTTATGTCCATCTTAGAGTTGGACCTTATGCTTGTGCTGAATGGAATTTTGGGTATTCATCAAAATTACTGTTTTATATGCAAAAAGAATAATAATGGATTTTCTTGCTTACTTTATCTTGTTTTGATTTCAGGGGTTTTCCTGTTTGGCTCAAATATGTTCCAGGTATCAGTTTCAGAACAGATAATGGACCTTTCAAGGTTAGACAATATGAAAATTTATAATCTTTTTGATGTTTCCTCAAAAAGTTTCTATCTTTGATGTGTTTGGTTTTCTAATTTTTGTACCCTTTCATGTCAAAATATTGTACCTTAGGCTGCAATGCAAAAATTTACTACCAAGATTGTCAATATGATGAAAGCGGAACGTTTGTATGAAACTCAAGGGGGGCCAATAATTCTATCTCAGGTTGTTCAGAAATGCTCATTTCAGTAATCTTACTGCATTTATTGTATGATTTTTCCAAAACATAAGGGTAGCTGATGATTTTTTTTTTTATCTTGGAACTTTTGACAGATTGAGAATGAATATGGACCCATGGAATGGGAACTGGGAGCACCCGGTAAATCTTACGCACAGTGGGCCGCCAAAATGGCTGTGGGTCTTGACACTGGTGTCCCATGGATTATGTGCAAGCAAGATGATGCCCCTGATCCTATTGTAAGTGTTACTCCTGGTACAATTCAGTATTTTCTCTTATCGTTGTTATATCTCTTTTTATTTTTATTTTGTATAATATTGGTCAGGAATGAGTTTAAATGGAGCAAAATGTTCTGCTGAGAGTTCATTGAGTAGACCCCAACTTGCTTGGGATTGAGGGGTCGTCGATGTTGTTGTTATATTTGTTGATTTCTTTCATTCTATGTTTCCTATTCCTAGTGGTTCTTAAGTGCCAATGGTTGTCCCCTTGATGGTCCAGAATTGCAAGACTTACTCTGCACATGGGTTGCTTTTGTTTCCAACTACTTTCTGTATTCCTTTTCTCTTCATCAAGCATTTAATGGTCTTTGACTCTTGAATGTACCTCTGCCATATTTCCCCTTGGTAGTCTTATGCAAAATAATGTATTACTCCCTCCGTGTTAATTTGTTTGTCTGGTTTTAACTTGACACGAAGTTTAAGAAAGTAAAGATTTTTGAATCTTATGGTGTCACGCGAAAAGTTATAGGTGTGAGTATTCACTCTTTGGAGTCAGAACCATAGTAGTGTTAATATGTGTAATCTTGCTCAGTACATTGAGATTCTTGTATCTGAATTCTCTACTTTGTCAATATTGTTAAAATATCTAGGTGATAATTTTTTTCTTTTTTTACCTTATCCTTTTCCTTCAGTTTCTTACTTTGATATACCTTTTTCCCCTGTCTAGATAAATGCTTGCAATGGCTTCTACTGTGACTACTTTTCTCCAAACAAGGCTTATAAACCAAAGATATGGACTGAAGCCTGGACTGCATGGTGAGTACATATATCTTTCCAATGCATTAAATAAATAAAATTTCTACTTTTATGTTGCTAGAGTTCATGTGAGGATAAATTTCTGTCGTACTTTTTTTCCGGCAGGTTTACTGGTTTTGGAAATCCAGTTCCTTACCGTCCTGCTGAGGACTTGGCATTTGCTGTTGCAAAATTTATACAGAAGGGAGGTTCCTTCATCAATTATTACATGGTATGTTTATCATTTCTGATATTCAAGAGTGTTGGTGTTTCTTCTGAAGCCAAGAAAATTATGTTGTTTATGACTTTCTTTTCCCTTTTTTCCTTAGTATCATGGAGGAACAAACTTTGGACGGACTGCTGGTGGTCCATTTATTGCTACTAGTTATGACTATGATGCACCACTTGATGAATATGGTATGCACCTTTTCTTTGTAATCTTGTTTCAATTGAGTTTCTTCAGTTAGTCAATTAGCTGTTGATTCTAACTTCTAATGGATGAGACTTATTGAGTATCAAGTCCATGATTTAGAACTAGGAAGAAAACTCAGAAGAGATCATCTGCATCTTAAGAAATGTTTTGTTTAGCGCAATTTAACATCTTCCATTTGGTCTGTAGGATTATTGCGACAACCTAAATGGGGTCACCTGAAAGATCTGCATAGAGCAATAAAGCTTTGTGAACCAGCTTTAGTCTCTGGAGATCCAGCTGTGACAGCACTTGGACACCAGCAGGAGGTGAGATTTAATTGACTGCTTCTTGAACAGGTCACTATTACAACGTTCGCAATGAGAGTAACTGGAGTTTCATTGTTTCTTATACAGGCCCATGTTTTTAGGTCGAAGGCTGGCTCTTGTGCTGCATTCCTTGCGAACTACGACCAACACTCTTTTGCTACTTTGTCATTTGCAAACAGGCATTACAACTTGCCACCATGGTCAATCAGCATTCTTCCCGACTGCAAGAACACTGTATTTAATACAGCACGGGTAAGAAGAAAGGATGTACTTTCTCCCTAAAATAGTTCTGCTGCTTAGAGAATCATTCATGATCTGGAGATTGCCATCTAACTAACTGATAACGTTATTGATTGCATGTGTAGATCGGTGCTCAAAGCGCTCAGATGAAGATGACTCCAGTCAGCAGAGGATTGCCCTGGCAGTCATTCAATGAAGAGACATCATCTTATGAAGACAGTAGTTTTACAGTTGTTGGGCTATTGGAACAGATAAACACAACAAGAGACGTGTCTGATTATTTGTGGTATTCAACTGAGTAAGTTCCTACCACATATTGAATTTTAAAAAAACACGCACACTTGAATTACGTTGGATCAGCCACATTTGTTTATGATTGTTTTTCTGTCCTCAGTGTCAAGATTGATTCAAGAGAAAAGTTTTTGAGAGGTGGAAAATGGCCTTGGCTTACGATCATGTCAGCTGGCCATGCATTGCATGTTTTTGTGAATGGTCAACTAGCAGGTATGTGGCATAATAAATTGTATTTGACGTGATTTACAATTTGAGCGCGTTATACTACTGCTTATATGTTACAAGGAAAAAGTGGTGGACCATTTTCTGTTTATCTGTTTGCTGTCAAGTTTCTTAATCAAAAGCTGAGGCCTATTTGGTCTCATCAAGTAAATACAATAAGTATACAGTTTGTGTAATAATAAATAAACAAAAGGCCCCATCACCCTGTAACATTGTGGCGGGTTTTGTATTTACATCTCTTTGTTCAAATTTCTTGCAGGAACTGCATATGGAAGTTTAGAAAAACCGAAACTAACTTTCAGTAAAGCCGTAAATCTGAGAGCAGGTGTTAACAAGATTTCTCTGCTGAGCATTGCTGTTGGCCTTCCGGTGTGTTTCCTTTCACTGTCGCCCTCTTACTTACATGCATATTAAGTCTTCTATGTGCTTACTTGACCTCCTACCTCATGTGCTCAATTGCAGAATATCGGCCCACATTTTGAGACATGGAATGCCGGTGTTCTTGGGCCAGTCTCACTGACTGGTCTTGACGAGGGGAAAAGAGATTTAACATGGCAGAAATGGTCTTACAAGGTTAGTTTTGTATAAAATGTTGCAAAACAAGAAGCCGGATGCTCCATTGCATGGTTATATAATCTTCCACATCTTTTATCAGGTTGGTCTAAAAGGAGAAGCCTTGAGCCTCCATTCACTCAGTGGTAGCTCGTCAGTTGAGTGGGTCGAGGGTTCTTTAGTGGCTCAGAGACAGCCACTCACATGGTACAAGGTGCATACCTCATACTTAAGCTTTCTTCTGTACCAACTTAGTTGTATATTTTGGCATTTAGTCATTCCTCTGCAAGATGGAATACTTAAATCTTCTTTAAGCTATACGCTTCTTGAATTTCTTGGTTTCATAAAACTAAATTTCTATTTGAATTTTGTGTTAATCTATTTAGAGCACTTTCAATGCTCCAGCTGGAAATGATCCTTTGGCTTTAGACTTGAATACCATGGGCAAAGGACAAGTGTGGATAAATGGTCAAAGCCTCGGACGCTATTGGCCTGGATATAAAGCATCTGGTAACTGCGGTGCCTGTAACTATGCAGGCTGGTTTAATGAGAAAAAATGCCTAAGTAACTGTGGAGAGGCTTCACAACGATGGTAAGTAATGGTAAACCTTGTGCATTTTTCTTCGGTGTAACAAGAAGCTCTAACTTAACTTAACTGGGAATTATATAATTCAGGTATCATGTTCCCCGTTCTTGGCTGTATCCTACTGGAAATTTGTTAGTTCTATTTGAGGAATCGGGAGGAGAGCCTCACGGAATCTCTTTGGTAAAAAGAGAAGTTGCAAGTGTTTGTGCAGATATAAACGAATGGCAACCACAGTTGGTGAATTGGCAAATGCAAGCATCTGGTAAAGTTGACAAACCACTGAGACCTAAAGCTCACCTCTCGTGTGCTTCTGGTCAGAAGATTACTTCAATCAAATTTGCAAGCTTTGGAACACCACAGGGGGTCTGCGGAAGCTTCCGTGAAGGAAGCTGCCACGCCTTCCACTCATATGATGCTTTTGAAAGGGTATTTACAAATCTTTACTCTTTGTTAGATAAACCTGTTTCTTTTCATTCTTAAAGTAGCTATCTTCTGTACAGACCTGATTGAACATCTCTCTTTTTTCCAGTATTGCATCGGGCAAAACTCGTGCTCAGTACCTGTAACACCAGAGATCTTTGGAGGTGATCCATGTCCACATATTATGAAGAAACTCTCAGTTGAGGTTATTTGCAGTTGATTGATGACACTGAGGATAAACAAATAAAGTGGTTTCAGTTAGTTGTCTGAACATATCAAAAAGTTGGCTTTTGATGGAGGTGAAGTTGTACAGATATGCAACACACCTTTCCATTTGAGGCACTTATGAATTGCAATGGCCCAAGATTCTGTACATATATGTTGGTTACTGTATTGGTTTGCAAATGTAAAACAATAGTATAGTCATTGGTACAAGTGCGCATCGAGATTGTGCGTTCCAGAGGAGTTATCGAGGTCTGCACAAGCTGGCCTAGATACGACTATTATTATAACAAAGAAAGCACATTGAGACTGATTCTTGATTAGTCTTGTAGATATTGTTACTGTTAGAATTTGCAAGTCTTATGGTTTCAGTATTTTAATACTCTTATCTTATAGTAAAAATAGCAATCTTTCATTGCTTTGTACCTGCAAAAAATTCCTACTATGATGATGTGAAATAATATCAAATTCTCTTCAACAGATGTTTTTTTAAATCTTATTCTTCAGTAAAATAAAAATGCAAAATTTGCCCTAGAAATTGCTGAGTATTAGTTCTAATCCAATCAGGATTACCATGATTAAGACCCTGTTTAAATTAATTTATTTAAGATATTTCTAAATCAAAATACTTATTTCATTCACTTTTACATGCCGTAAATAAATATTAATTGATGATTAATTTTAGTTCTTAGGAAAATAATTTGAAAATTGAGGATATATTTCACCTATTTCAATTTATTTGATCTATTTTCCTTTTTAGTTTATTTAAAAAAATAATGTTTTCCTTTTCTTTATGCAACTTTTAATTCCTCTTCAATTTTTCATAAAAGATATTTGATACCACAAAATTAAAATATATTTAACATATTTTGAATTTTAAACCATACATTTTAATTTTTATTTTACTTTTTTAAATTTCATACTAAATTAAAATAAATCATCAAATTAAATGGAGAAAGTACATTTTCAGTACACTAGATAAACAAATGTAAATCAGGAGAGTAGATCTTAACCAAATTTTTTTAATATTTCACTCGGTGTTAATACTCATATCTAAATTTCATTAAATTTAATCTCTCTCCAAGTCGGAGATGACTTTAACACTTTGTTTGGATCATTGTTACCCATTGTTTCATAATGTATTGTATTGTATTGTATTGTACTCTATTGTATTGTATTGTATGATAGATACAATGTTTGGTTAGACTGTATTGTTTGTTGTTGTTTAATAACATTTTAATTGTTTGATTTG
Source organism: Solanum sitiens (assembly GCA_016801875.1). Taxonomy (NCBI): domain Eukaryota; kingdom Viridiplantae; phylum Streptophyta; class Magnoliopsida; order Solanales; family Solanaceae; genus Solanum; species Solanum sitiens. Next base: position 4,930,127 of record JABWTJ010000002.1, on the reverse strand, counting down.
ATCGTATCGTGTTGTATTGTAATTTATAAATTTACTAAAATATCATAATTATTCTAGGATAGAAGATTTGATTATATTTAAATAATTAAGATAAAGGGTAAAATAGTAATTAAGATAAAGGATAAAATAGTATTTTGAAATATTATGTAAATATATAATTGGAAAAAAAGAAATTAAATAATAATGGGTACACCAAATTAATTGTTCTATAAAATAGGAATTTTCATTGTTATATAACAACGAAATTTAATAATACAATACAATATATTTTAAGTAACAATCAAAATAAACATCATATCATATGTAACTCTTAATCCCCCACAACACCAATAAATACCAGATGTCATGTCTAGTCGGTAAGTTCAAAAATACTCTCTCCCTTCCACAAAATCCTTGTTAGTCACCTCTTTGCTCTTCGTCTTCTCCAAATCGGACCTGTGGAGATCGATGGGTCACCGGAGAAATGGTGTTGTTGTTGAAAAAAAAGGAAACGGTGATCGGAAATTAACAAAATAGGAAGAAACTTTTTCCAATTTTACCTAAAATAAGAAATGAACATTCAGCAACTCAAACTTTTAGCTAAACTTGCCCTATTTTTCTTCATTATAGTAATCGCCACTGTTAATGGCTACTTAACATGGCTTATCTCAACTTCCTCTTCCATTCTGTTAGCTGATCTTTTTTCAGTACTTCTCCACCGCTACTCCCCTTATATCTCTCGTCTTTATCATTTCTTCTACCTTGAAAATCCTAGACGAACACGTCGTCATTCTGATATCCTAGCGCCATTAATAGCGCTATTCGTAGCGCCACTGTTTAGCCACAGATTATTTGATGACATAAATGTGATTGCTTGTATGGTGGTAGCAACTGCATTTTACCTTCCAATGATGCATCACTTTGGTAGACCTAGAAATTTTCGGGTATTGAATGTGTTATTTATGCTTTCTGTTAATATTTCTTATGGGGAATTTGGATTTGGGCCTAATACTTGTGCATCAGTTGCTTTTTTCACTTACATTGCTGTGTTGGCGGGCCAAGCAGAGGCAGGTGCAGCTTATGAGGATGATCTTCACCATTTGACGTTGAATCAGATTATGTCGAATTTGATGATAGGTACATTTTATAATGGTAATACTGACCATTGTTTTGTTATGGTAGTACGGAGACGATTACGTTAGTTAGTTAGTTAGCTAGCTAGACTGTGATTATTAGGAGAACAGTTGATGTAAGTAGACTAATATCTGTGATGCATGAAGGTTAATTGGTAAACGAATACGGAGTGTACATTATTGCTTCTTTGTAAATTTGTTGAGTTTTCTCAAAAAAATTTACTTGGAAGTTAATTAACTCTTCAATTCAGAAGGTCAACTAACACAACACATTACACAATAGTTGTTCAAGATGACTAACGAAACTTCACCACGATAATGATAATGCAATCTTGGAAGCATCATGTAACAGCATTGATAATATACAACATAGAATGGACTGGCATTAAGAGAATAAGCTGATCTTAGTACCTTCAGTATGCGTAAATTTCAAAGGCTACCCTTTACACAAGATATAGCAGATATTGTTACAGGGATTGTGAAATATTTCACACTGTAGACTTGATTCACCGTGATGTAACAATCCTATTCAAGATTTGTTTAATTGAATCATGAATAATACAATCATGCACCAAAAAAAGAAAACATGAGAACAGATCAATAATCAATGTTTTATTGTGTACTCTTGTTTCCCTTTGTTGTCATTTGGTGCTGCCATGATCTAACCTATTATCGCGTCAAGTTACCTATGCCATCTCGAGGATTATTTCATAAGATGGTTGTGTTGTAGTCTTTTCCACCCCATAAGAAAGTGTTTTGGTAGTCAGTCTCATTGGTGCAAGTTCTAGTTCCCCTGCACTTGATTTAAATATGAATCTGTTTTTTCAAGTCAACATTAGTGCATAGTCACAGGTTAATTAATGTACAAGCATTTGAGCTTTAGTATTTTGCTCGATCGATGTGCTTGGATTGTATACTCCAGAGGGATCATTGAGCTTAACTTTAGGAGATGTAAAGAATGGTTGTTTCAATCAGTTGCTTATAAAAAGAGATACATTCAAGCTACTATCAATTTTACTATAGGTCTGGTGGCTTTCTCATCACTTGGTATGGTGGTGTTAGCGCGGTTCATTATAAAGTTACTTTTGTCCGCGATTGTTGCATAGATACTTTTTATCTTCTTAGAAACATATACAAGAATGTTTTGGTCCTCTGAATCACTTTACCACAATTCATTGTGGCATTCTTTTGTATATTAATCCTATCCTTGATCTGGACAGGTAACAGAAAGTTTTACTCCCTTTTGTTGCTTAGCTTTGTGAATTTCTAATTGTTTCCGTTTCCGTCTATCTGTATGAAGTAACACAAAACTGCTAGAGAAGCCATTTAATATATTAAGCAGAATTACTTTGTATTATTGCCTTTCATAATGAGTTAGATATAGCAATCCTTGTGTATCATGGCCATATGATGATTATGGACATTTTGAAGCTCAACACTGTAAGTTTTAGTTCGATGCCATTTATGTGATGGCTGCTATATTTGTGGCTGTAACAGAGATGAAGATCAGAATAGATGAAAGGTAGCTTCATGTTTATACAAACTGTAGCAAGCTTTTCATTTTCAATTCCAAGGCACACATGGTTACTATATTTGGTCATGAACTTTATTGTAACTGTTGGAAATTAACTCTTGTTGTTGGTAACCAGTTACATTAATGTGTTAAGTTGGCCTTTTTCTAAGTTTTCACTAAAAAGTTGATGTAGAAATTAAATACTCCTAGGAAGCTTTTACTCCTTTTTATATGTCATGTTCACATCAATAAAGATTACATGACAAGGCATTGATTTCACCTTTTTCAGAAAACAAATTTCAAATTTGTTAATTGTACATATCTACACTGGGGACTCAACATTTACTGCCTTCACCTAATTTTTTTTTTGTTTTTTTTGTGGTCTATTGAGTGATTTCAAATGGTAAAGAATTTGAATACATTGAGGTCAAAGAAGGCTTTATGTTGCTTTTTTCTGTGAAAGAAAATCTTCTATTTGAAGCTCTTTATTATTCTTATCTTCTTTTTCCTTTAAATTTTATTCTCTTTTCTTAGAGATTAATTATCTTTAAAGCTTAAGAAAACATGTTGAGTAAACTGACAACTCCAGAAGTCAATTAAAGTTTTTAATAATGTAGATTTTTTTTTTTTTACATTAATAAGTGCATTGTAAGCTGAGCTACAATGCACATTAAATTTCAAATAGTATATGAAGGAAAAAAAACAGAAAACCGGAATCCTAGATCCTAAATTACACCTCACCAATAATTTTTTAAAAAAAAGGATTAAACAAATGACAATGGATTAAAAGCACTTCTTTATATTATCTTAAACACCTCAAAGTGTTTAAAAGTTATATTGACTTTAAAAAATTTAAAATAAATCAATTTAAACGAACCCTAGAAATGACTTCAAAATGTCATGTTTCGCTTATTAAATTATATATTTATTTCGAGCATTATTTTCACACTTAAAGTTACCTCTCTATGAGAGATACATGCACATTGAAAACGATACATACACAGAAAACTTGTTTGGATGGTTATTATTTATTGCAATAAATATTAATTTAAATATATTATTTGTTTTAACTATTGCTTAAATTCATTATATCGTATTATTAAATAATAAGGAAAATTTTTATTTTATGCAACTAACTATTTGATGTGATCTACTTTAATTTATTATTTAAATAATTTAATTTTATATTTCACTCTATCTTTTAATAATAATAATTGTACACATTTTATTTTTCTTATACATATACCATGCTTAACAATCATCCTAACAAAAGTTGATTGATAACAAAATATATAGAATACGAATATCAAATTTAATCGAACTTCAATATCATAAACAAAAACACATAGGAGAATAGATTAGATGGACTAAAAAGTTTAGAGTCAGTATTCAGAAGAAACTGCGGTTAGTCTCTACATATCCAAAAACTCCTACTGTGTGTGTGTCTCTGTTTTCTCTTCTGTAAATGACGCATTCCCATGGCGGCCACCACTAATTTTCTCTTATTTTTCTTTACTTCTGAACCATTTTCTCCATCCTACTGCCACATTCATCACCACCACCAACAGCAACAGCAATCAGTATTGTCCCCTTTATTGCTTTTCTTCTTCACTTTCTCCTTTTGTTCTCTCACCATTCTCATTTTTTCTCTTTACTCTAAGCTTACTAAGAAGAAGATTAATGACACCCATCAACACCTAATTAAAGTCCGACAAGACTTATCCATACAACAGGAATCTAAGAATGATGAACAACCGGAGATTACGCATCAATCTGACCCGACCCATTTTACCCATTCTATTCTTCTCGAGATCTTACCTTCCAATTCACTTAAATGGGTGAAACTGTTTGGTAATGAATTGGGGGATGATGCCCCGAATAAGATTGAATCGGGTATTGATGCGGAAAGGGTTGAACAGGATAAGGATAAAGAGAGGACGAAGAAAAAGAAACGGGCTAAGAAGAAGAGACTCGATTCGAATGGTGAAGAGGAAGGGAAGAGGGATTCTGGGGTTGTGAAGGAGAAAGAGGAATTGGTGTGTTTATACCCTTTTACCAAGTCTTCTAGTGCAACACAGAGGAAAATTAAGCAACATTACGATGAGCTTGTTAAGTCTCACGAGTCGAATGGATTGACTTTGGCTCAGGTTTTGTTTCTCTTTCTTTTGTATGTTTCATTATTAATAATTGTATACTCTGAATTAAGCAAAGTTTGTGGTTTGATGTGTTTATTGTTGAATTGGAAGTCTGTTCTTTGTATGTATGACTAAATTAAGGTGCATACAAACACTTCACTGGCATAACTTACCTGTGTGTAATGTTTGTACTGAGATTCTGAGGAGAGGGTCTCTCGGATACAGCCTCTCTACCTCCAAGAGCCTCCCCCAACTCCACTTAGTGAAATGTTTGTTCTATATTCGACCTTCATGATGAAGGATATCTGCATTTCAAACTTGAATATGAATAGTATTTCCTTTAAGGTTTCATGAGCTTGACCATCGGCCTAATTTTAACACTTCATAAGGCTAAATCTTGTCATACGTTGGGGACTAGGTAAAAGTGTAACACAATTCTATGTTTGCCAGCAGTTGGATAGTAGGTTTCCTTGCCTATTTAATGATTTCTTTGTCTTGTTCATAAGACAGGAATTAAAAATTCTCCAGGTTAGTGTTTGTTTTTGAAGCTACTCAAGTCTTTTTCAAGAGTAACAGTTTTGGAGCTACTCAGTTTGTTTTAGTGAAGACACGTTTAACATAATTAGTTGGAAGGAAAATATTAATTTGAGGTAGTAGGTGAAAGAAGTTGTTTAGGTGTACTGAGTCAATTAATTAATTGGAAGGAAAATATTAATTCAAAATTTGGTCAATGTTTATGATTAATTTTTAGAGTCAAGTGGTTGATGCCAAACGACTGAAATAACGAATCAACAGCTGACAGGGACAAAGCATAGATAAGATACAGAGTCAAAGTTAGAGGGAAATTCCATTAGGCATCATATGGACAATATGGTCATAAATGATAGCAAATGTTTTGAAGGTTAAGAGGAGAAACGTTGTAGATGATGTAATGATTGTTGATAAAGTTACCTCAATTTTTCAGGAGTCTAAGCATTGAATGAGTATCCACCTTAGGTAGGGATCAAGAAATTGACTTCTTGGAACTTTGTGAAGTATTAGCTTTTCACTGGGGGGTAACTTATTGGTAGCCAAATCCATAGATATGAGTAGTGGTGCATCTCTCTTGTGTGATTAGTCTATCAGCATATCCTCAGAGAAGGTGCGGATGAAGGTGTGCCTGAAGCACAGTGGAAAACACCTCAACTTGCTAGTGAGCTCAAGGTACCCCTTGAGAATGCATTTCAAGACAATGCTCCTCACGACCTTCAAGACTGAGGGCCAACACTCTTGGTCTCTCCAAAGTTCTCTGCCTTGAAGATGTGATTCTGCATCAGGATTTTTGAGTTATGCCTTGTATACCTTAGCAAGTGGAAACATCTTTACAGTTTGTGGGTATCAGTTTCAAGTGTGTGCTAGCTCGTTGCTTCTCTAAATGGAGTATTAGGAATTTAGGGATATGTAGTAAGTGCTCAGCAAGAACACTATTATTTTGCCCACGCTTTTATCAACTACCAGCTTGTAAAATCTGTTGTGAATCCAAGACATATCAGCGCAACACCGACAAACCCAGTATAGTCTCACAAGTGGAGTCGAGGGAGGGTGTGGTGTACGCAGACCTTACTCCACAAAGGTTGGGTAGAGAGGCACGGAGGAAATTATGCTTGGAGGTGACCAATGAAGAAGAGACATATTATGTGGTTAATTAGCTGATCGGGAAGTATAAATTGTAGTCAAGGCTTCTTGGTTGCATGGGATCATATTTGTTGGGTGGCACTGATGATCCATGCTCCTGAGATGTAAATTTGGTCACTCATTTGATCTTTCTATTGGATGGATTAGTGGAATCAAACATCTGTCAGCCATAGTGCAAGGTAGACAAAAATGGGTCGGTTTAGAATTGACAGTCATGGCTTTTTGTTCCAAGTGAACTAGAGAGAAGTTCTGTGATACCAACCTTCTTGTGGCATATTCTTCCTAAAGCTGTCTACGACACTCTTGAGAAGTTAGAACTTCACAGTAATGCATTGAAGTTACAACTCATGACTAATCTATTAGCATAGCTATCCTGGTAATGTAATATGATGTGTACATCTACAGAGAGAAGTTCCTGCTTGGGATTTACTATAGTTATGAATGGAGGACATAACGGTATTTACCATTGCTCTCCTACTTCTGTCAATTCAAATGAAGTTAATATTTCATTTCATTAAGAATAAATAATGGAATATACTCCAGCTTGATTAAGTGAGTGTCATTCTCCCAAGACATTTTCTCTTAGGATTTTCATTCTTTTGTTTTAGATATTTGGATTGGCTTTGATTGTGCAGATTTTTGAAATTCGTGAATTGTTGTTTTATAATGCAGGTTGGTCAATTTGTTAATTGCTTGGTTGAAGCAAGGAATGAGCTACAGCACAAGTATGTACAAAATTATTATTATTTTTCTATTCTATGATAACAGTGTATTCATCAGCACAAAATTTTATGCTGGGAGCCAGATTTACGAAAGATCCATGAGGCTAAAATATAACTTACAAAGTTATGACTGCTTATGATTTTGACATTTCTTTTCCCAATTGTTTTCCAGTCCTGAACACATGCAAATCAACCTTTGTCAAAGATACCTTATTTTGCCGCCCTCACTCCTTTCTTCTCCATCCAGATTCCAGGCCTTCTGTTTTCTATTAGGTTTAATTCAATGACTACAGATTATATCACATGAGTCATGACCTCCCAAAGCACCAATTTTTAATGTGTTCATTGGTCCTCTCGTGCAACATTCTCCTTTGGATGAAGTGTTTTACTATATGTTTTATGTCAAATTTGTACTCTACCCTTGTGCAGGAAGAAAATGTGCCCCTATTCTATATTTTGGAATTCTTAGCCCTTCTGTTCCTATACTCTCTCTTCATCACATTCCCGGTCCCATAAAATAAAAAATAAGAGTAGAGACAGAGTGTGTATCCTCTGATTAGTAATTACATCTGTTCTTCCTTAATAGATCTGAGATCATTCAACGAAGATTCACAATAACGAAGGCCTTACTCTTTAAGGCTGATAGGTCTTCCTTTGTTCGCCTACGGCAGCAGGTAGTGGACGTCTCCCTTCTGTCGAGTTTTCTTGAGTTGGAAATTTATTTCACTCATTCCCAATAAAATATATTAACTAATTTTTTTATGACTGCAAGATATACAAGCTAGAATTAGAACAAAAGCGACTGGAAGAGGATGCTTTTGTATATAATTGGCTGCAGCAACAGCTGAAGCTCTCGCCAGCCTACAAGAAGGTATAAAATCATACTATACTATCACGTTGTGAATTCAACATTAAAATTCTTTTCTTATGTTTGGTTAACTTCCAATCTCCATTTTTGTTCTTTTTCCCCTTGCGCCTTGTTAGAATCTTTTCTTGCAAAGTTGATTCCTAGAGTCTGTACTTTGCCACTATCTATTGATCCTTTTTTTATTTCTTCCTTTTTGGAAGATGCTTGAAATTGGTGCAGACATGGAAATGAAAGCAAAATCCAATGAACTAGTCGATAACACAGAAGCTGATTTGCCTGATATTTCGTTTGAAGAGTTATTAGCACAAGAAAAGAAAGATGTTTTTTGGTCAGTGCTACCTTCTCTTAATCCACTGTTGCTCCCCCACCCCACCCTTTCGAACTGCTAACAAGATATCATTTTGAATTGCAGGCAGAAGAACGGGAGAACGAAAGTGTACTCCAGCTGAGGATTTATTTTTTAGCTTTAGTTGGTGAAAATATCACTAATGGCAGTATGTACATCTTGATACCAAAGTCATACCTACTACAGGAAATTTTTTTATTAGGTGCCTGTACTTGTTGGGATGATTTTGGACCGAATAATAGCCGCGCCATTAACATTGTCTTCTTTCTTAGGTACTCTTCATGCACCCTGCATATGGTATATATCTGGGTCGTATCCACTACTTTTGGCCTTTGAAGATCTATCTATATATATATGCTAACGACAGTTATACCTCATCTTTCTTCTTTTCCTTTACTAGTTATGAGAGAAAAAAAAACTTACTCATACTCAATTGTGAGTGATAAATTAACATATAAAGTGTATGTGCTAACCCTGGTCCAGAAAAACAGTTATGTTTGTTCTAACGTTGAGTGCCATCAATGTTTGAAATCAACATTGTTATTGGAAGTGAAATTCTGCTATTAACAGGAAGACATCTTTCACATGAATAACTAAAATTTGTCTCAGCAGTTTAAACTTAAGACACTTCTTGTTCGGTCCTAAAGGACTTATTAAATTGTATATCTTTCTGAAGTACAGTTTCAGACTTGATTTGATATCTTACCAACTTTTCAATTTTTTGCCTATTATTTCAAGCCATAGTTTTAGCTACTTTTTACCAAACTCAAAATAATACATCTGTTGGAATAAATAACTGAGCAAACCTAACAGATGTACTTTACTGATATAGAGAGCATTCTTTTTTTCCTGTAGAAGTTAATTAGATAAGAGCTAGCTTTTCAAAAAATTCCACACATTGTTATCCAAAATCAAAAACAGGAGAGTTGAATGGAAGTGAAAAGGATATGTCATACAACAATATTACTAATATTCTAAATCGATCCTACTTTAAGTGGTTTCTAGGATGAGCATGTAGTTTTGTTGAAAAATCTTAGTAACCAAGGATCATAAAACTTGAGAAAAACTTCTTTTACCAGGATGAACCAGATGCATTTCTAAAAAAGTACAAATAAGCAACAATGTATTGGAAAAGTTACAAGCCAAGCCTAAGCTAATACCAGAAGGCTGAACTGTTATACAGGCTGCAACTTACTCTTTGGCCTACATTGTGCTATGGAGTGACAAGTTTAGTGTCTTTTTTCCTAATCATAGCATCAGCAGAACTTTAGATTACAGACCCTTTTCACTATACTAATAATAAACTAAGAGCTCTCTCCTCTGATCAATCAATCTTCACTGAGGAGTAGATCTTCCGAACAAACCAGAAGCAAGCATAGAAGCCAATTGTTCCTGTCAACACAAAGAAGGCATATGACGCGATCAACATGTAACCAAAGTATAATATGCCTGAAACCAGCTTGCTGATCTCCAACTTGGTGAAGAAATAGAAAATAGAGTAGAGAAACAAGTATAACGCAGAGGATCCAGCAGTCAGATAAGCTCTCCACCACCAATTATAGTCTTCACTACACAACTGGAAGTAGCAGAGCACAACAGTTATCTCTGCACATGTGATTATCAAGATAACGAAAACAATGAAGAGGAAGCCAAAGATATAGTAGAACTGGTTCAGCCATATGGACGTCAAGATGAAGAATAGCTCGATGAAAACAGCTCCAAAAGGAAGGATGCCCCCAATAAGTACCGGAAAGGCCGGTTTCATATACCATGCTTGCTCTGGTACTTGCCTAGGGATTTTGTTCGTCTTGACAGGGTCTTCAATGGCTGGTTTTTTGTAACCAAGGTAGCTACCAACAAATACTAAAGGTACTGAAATCCCAAACCACAAGCACACTAGAGCCAACATAGTCCCGAATGGCAATGCTCCAGAAGAATGCTCTTCCCAGATAAGAGCATTCAGCACAAAGAAGATGGCAAAAAGTATTCCAGGGAACATGAAAGCAGTTTTCAAGGTAATCCTTTTCCACTCTGTTCCTTTGAACATTTTGTAGAAACGAGCAGAAGAATAGCCAGCTAACAAGCCCATGAAAACCCATAGTAGAACCATAGCAGTCATAAGCCCACCACGATTCGAAGGTGATAAGAAACCCAGAAGAGCAAAAATCATTGTCACAAGTGTCATACCAAATATTTGGACACCAGTTCCAACATAAACACACAGTAACCCAGAATAGGTTGGTGCGCGAAAAACATCCCCATGGACAAGTTTCCATCCTGTTTCTTCCTGAGCCTCATCTTGTGTTTCCAATTGATTATAGTTTGCGATATCTCTGTACAAAGTTCTCATCATGATCATCGCAACCATACCAGAAAGGAATAGGACAATCATAAGGGAATTTATGATGGAAAACCAATGAATCTGATCATCATTCATGAGCAGGTATGTATCCCAACGAGAAGCCCATTTTACATTGCTTTCCTAAGGAAGAACAACAATAGTAACTAAGATATCTGCAGCCAAAGAATAACTGCTTCAAGCCTGACATAGGAAGGACAAAAGTTCAATTAGAGAATACCTGGAAAGAAACATCATAGGTGAATACAACGTCCTTATCTGCACCCACTTCTTGGGGAACAGAGCTACCTGGAACAAAATCTTTTGTTTTCTCATTGCACGTTGTCACCTGAGGGTTCTTTTCATCCCACTCCTTGTACTCATGATTGATGCTATCAACAAAAATCACATGAGAAAAGAAGAGCAAAGACAGAATTCCTCTCCCCAGCCCCAGGACATAGAGAGGAAAGGGAAAGAAAAAAGAAAGACACGAGGCCTAGATGTAAAGCACTGAAACCTGTTTGGTGTCACTTCAAATCCAACAATACGAGCAGTATCAGTTTCAGGATCCTTGTGGTACATGACTCGGAAGCTCAAGTGGTTGTTGATGAAATATTTCTCCTCTTTGCTCTATCAGAAAGTGAATGCAAAAACAGTTAGACTAAATTTGTGAGGACTAAGCTATCAGCCTATAGCAATTCAAAGTCTGTACAAACCCCAGCATAATTCCCCTTGAATCCAACACGGAAACCATGCTCATAAGTAATTGATTTAATTCCATCCCGCCTTTGTCTAAGTACTGCAACTGGAAGGTTATCCAAAATCCTGCATCATCAGATGAACATCAACCACTGGATTTTAATTCAGACATAAAAGCATGATTTAAAAATAGTGCCTGGTAGGACTAAACCAAATTCTCATGTGAAAAGAGTAAAACCAAATTTGTCTTCCACATCACCTCTGCGCTTAAATTGATGAGTGAAATGTGAGTCAAAATCATGTTCATGAGGATTAAAGTAAATTTAGGGGAGTAGCAGAATAAATTTAATCTTACATATTAACTCTGTATTCATCATCAATCATCTCCTTGAAGTTCTTTGCAGATTCGGCATCGAGCTTTTGCTTACAAATCACTTTGCATGGTTGTTCTTGTCTCATTTGAAACTGTAAAACAATTCACAAGGATAGATTCACTCAGCAAGTTAGCTCATAAGCACATATTAGGGGTTAAAAAACTTTCTTCTTTTTAGTTCAGCAATTATCAGATTAGATAGAAAAAAATTCCTTACACTATACACTGAATTCTCTATGCGGTCACCTCGCAGAACCTCCCCTAAATTCTCTGCACTATTCAAAATCTTGGTAGGCCTGCAGTACTTCAAGAAGTAGTAGTCGTAGGGAAGTTGTGTTTTTGTAGATGACAGCTTGTTCACTTTGATATTAAGAGGATCACCCTGTTAGAAAAAGTTGAAAAAGAAAGCTAGTGAGAAACAATCAAACATGACAGAGAAACCAGCAGGAAAGGACGAGGTTCACAACTCTGAAACCCAAAGACGAAACGAGGAAGGCAGCTTCAGAGAGTTTCCAAAAAAATTTCACGAGGAGGAACAATCAAATAGTAAATAGAAATCCGAAAGATAGATGCTCAAACGTAAAAAAAATTGTATCTTTCAACAGATACTCTTTTATGATTTTTCTAAATCACAAGGAGGTTGCCGCGGTGATTCAAGAGATTCACCGGGAACTCCACACACGCGTTCCGGGGGGTTTTCAAGCCGAGCGCCTCACAGAAATGCTGGAGGAGAGACACGGGGGGAAACGATGGGGGAAATCTTCCAGAGTCTTCAAACAGAGAGACGTCATAGCCCCTACTTTCGGGAAGTCCAAACGGATTTCCGAAACTTACGGGTGTTCTGGAGGTACGGAGATGCAACTGCAAAAGGAATGGCAGGGGTGCGCATGACCCCTCCAGTCAAGAATTAGGGCCTTACAATCACTAGCCAATATGCTTCTCTCATGCCTTTCTTCGTTCCCAAACAACCAATCCAAAATGTACCTAATAATCTTGTATACAATTTCCATAACATGCTATGCTTAAGCCATCAGAAAAATTCGCCAAAAAAACTTCAGTCCTTGAGGCAATCAAGTTCAACAGCCAAAGCAACATTTGCTTATGAATAAAATCCTCACAGCTTCTTCCTCTCTCAAAAAATGAGAATTCAGACATAAACACACACTACATTTCTATGTTTAGTTCATCTGAGCTGGAAAACACAGATAAATAGAAATCCGAAAGATAGATGCTCAAACATAAATAAAAATTGTATTTTTCAACAGATACTTTTTTCTGAGTTTTCGATCCCAAACAACCAATCCAAAATGTACCTAATAATCTCAGATACAATTTCCATAACATTCTATGATTAAACCATCAGAAAAACTCAGTCATCGAGTCAATCAAGCTCAACAGCCAAATCAACATTTGCTTAAGAATAAGATCCTAACAGGTAACAGCTTCTTCTTCTCTCAAAAAATGAGAATTCAGAGCTAAACACACACATCATTTCTCTGTTTAGTTCAGCTAAGCTGGAAAACACGGATTAGGTATCAATCAAATGTATTCACTCATCAAAGCACTTCGATTAACTGAATTGGATTGGTCTATCAACTAAAATAGATCATTAATCATACCCATTACCCAACAAGGAGAAAAAACAGAACCCCACATCAAAACATGACATACTCTCTCTTAAAACCTCACCAGTCGGTCAAAAATCAACAGATCCAAACCCTTCTCAGTCGGCAAGAACTCAGACTACTGAAATTACTAAAACCCCAAGATTTCAAAAGGGTTTAAACCATTCAAAAAATGATTATCAACACTAAATTAACTTTTTTTTTGTAGAAAAAAGAAAAAAGAATATTTGAGTGACTAAAGAGGAACATACAGTTTGAAAATTGCGAGGAGCAACACCAGGGAGATAAAAGGAGTGAGCAGAAGATAACAACGAAATGAAGATGGCAGTAAGCCACAAAGATCTTCGTTTATCCATCTTCACTTGTCAACTCAATACGCCAAAACACTCGAACTCTGAACAATTTTTGGAACTTTTTTTTCTTGTATGCATTCCCAGGCAGTAACCAAATTTAATTCTCTTTTTTTCTATTTCTTTATGATACTCTTTTTACTCTTTCTAATTTGGATTGAATATGATATGTATAATTCAACATTTTTCTAAAAAAGATTTTATTTTTTAAGAAGAAAAAAATATGGGGATAGGGAAAGTGGATTACTATAAAAAAAAATTAAAATAAATCTATTTAGACGCCTCCTGTAACTTTTAATTAAGTAAGTTGACTTTTTACATTTTATTTAAATGGTTGTTGCATATTTTTACCTAATATATCATATTTTGTTGCATTGTATTGGTTAAGGAATACAATATTTGAATAGATTGTATGGTTATCGATATACAATGTCACATATTTATTACATAATATTACATATTCATAATTTGAATAATGAACTAACATAACAATGCAATCATGTCAAATCTGTCGTTACACAGAATGAGTCCTTTCATTGTCATTTAAAAATGAATTTATATAATACGATAGAATAAAAATTTAAATAACAATCCAACAAACATTGTATTTAAGCTAACAATACAATATAAACGGTTAATAGCCATCCAAACAAGGTGATAGTATCAATAAACAACATTTGAGATTTGCATTATTGAATCTTACAATATATTGATAACAATTTCTAAATTGAATTTCCAAAACAAGGAAAGGTAGACGCTGAATTTTAACACTGCTAAGCAGGCCAAGTAAATCAATCATCTTTAAAAGACAGTAATGAAGCCAATAAATATTCCAAGCTTAAATAGAAATAACTTTTATCAATTTGATCTTCTTTATATATACTATGATGTAACAGTAATATTGCAATTAGTACTATGAATTAATTGACTACTGGGTGTAACTAGTAAAGCAATTCTTTATTGCCTCACCTTTTCTGAAGATACTGTAGAGTTATTCCTTTTGTTGAATAAACAGCTGATAAAACAATTCATGGAATTAAAACCTTAAGATGTACTATGGAACATGAAATCTAATATCGAAAAAACATGCAATTGTAAATAAAGGACTAGAGAGATAAGAATTTGATCGATAAAACCTTCATTAAAAGCTTCAACTTCTCCAAGACACTAATTAGTTTTCAAATCTTCATCTACACACTGAAATCCCACACTACTACTTAGGCCTTACTGTTTGGATTAGAACTGTGGAAAGAAAGATGCATGGAATTCTCTCTTTCAACCAAGTGCCACAAACTCCTGAAATCCCTTTTATATGCCTAAAAGGAGGTGTTTTTCATAATCTTTAAATTCAGTGGTAAAGATTAAATAAGGGATTCAATACATAAATATCTCAAATGCTAGTCATTTGATCGACTCATCAAACTCGTAGCTTGGTGTTAGATCTTCCATTAACATGGCTTGAACATCAGTGACATCGACTATGTGGAGATACTAAGAACAAGTAAGCAGGTGAGACTTGAACTTGTCCAGTTCATCCAGAACCTCATCTTCTGGTCTGTAAATGAGATCAATCATTCGCCATATCTGCAAAAGATTGGACAATGAGATTTAAGAAATGTCAATTGAAGATGCTAATGCACTGTCACATATTATGAGACAATCAACAATAGGGTACGGTGAAGGTCTTTTGCTAACTATGGTGAACTCGTGAAAGGTATTTAGACAAAAAGAAGATCAAAAATCATAACAATTTTTCACAGAGAAGCAGATGTCATTCAACTTTATCAGGCTTAAGCCAAAGCCTCTTTGAATTTATCGTGCGCCAATCATCATTTACAATTTAATAAATGCCATATAGAATTCAAATTTTAGTTCTAATCAGATACCGAGAATTATAAAATGTTATCTGTAAGTCGACCTAGAGTGATGGATAAAAGCAACTAACCAGCATAACAAGAAGTTTGGATGTTACCTGTAATGTACCACCTCCACCAGTACTTTCTCCGTCATCTGACACACTAACAATCGTCCATGGATCTGCTACATTCCAGTGGAAGTCGACCACCTTATCCCTATTTTCATCCACAAAGTTAGTACTTCATATATGGAGTACATATGAATGTAGATGCTCTCTGCTTAACTTCAAAGGCATAAATATACATGGTTTTCTTTTAAACAAGGAGCACAAATATAAGTGATCACCCTCTTAACACTCTGCACTACACTGTGCCAATGACTTTAGCATCTACATGACCTAGAGAATATGCTCTGGAATGCAATTGATACCAATGGCTACAGAGGATGTACATGGAGGGAAGCCTGATCGGAGATGCTTTATGCAGCACGGCATCTATACTACATATACAACCATAAAATTTGACACCATCTTGGTGCAAGGTCAATAAAAAGTTATCACTGCCGTGGAGTTCGCTCTTTTCTTTATATTGGACTTGCCACCCAACCCCCACTACCCCATCATTTTCTCTTTTTTTCTTTTCTTTTGGGGGCTCAGGATAGGGGCTTTGATAAAAGTCAATCAGAAGCATCTCCAAACACATTAAGGATATAGAAGCAAAAGAGAACTGGAACCATGCATACAAAATTTAGTGTAAAATAATTGAACAGAAAATGCATACCTATGTCCAGCATGACGAAAGAATAAGCCTGGAGGAGATGTTGGAGCTTTCCTACTAGCACCGTCCTC
This sequence comes from Solanum sitiens, assembly GCA_016801875.1. Taxonomy (NCBI): domain Eukaryota; kingdom Viridiplantae; phylum Streptophyta; class Magnoliopsida; order Solanales; family Solanaceae; genus Solanum; species Solanum sitiens. Next base: position 4,913,668 of record JABWTJ010000002.1, on the reverse strand, counting down.
CCTCTTACCAATCTGGGAGAAAATAATTTTCATTGAAACTACTAACAGTGAAGTACAATTTCTTTTGACTGTTAGATAGGGACAAAGTCCTTAAATCAAAACAATGTCACCACTTGAATGAAGCAAATGATAAACTATAACCTTAACAATGTCAGTCAATAGCTATCATGGAGTCTAACAAATAATGATGCCTTACTAGGAGGAAAAAAGGAGCTTAAATAATACCAAAAAATAGCAGTAAATTTAGAGCCTCTCTGGTTTTGTGCATAAAAAGAATGTTTTTCTAAATCATTGGATAATATAAATACATCATTTTATGCAAGTCATGAAATGATTTTTTAAAGAGTCAACAACTTGATTTTCAACGTTAACTAGAAGAACTTCATCAGCATATGGAACATAAGGAAAAGGAAAGACGAGAAAGAAATATGAAGATAACGATCTCTAACCCTTTCATGATCCCAGATGTTCAGGATACCATCTTCCGCCGAACTTCCAAAGACTGATGATTTATCTGGGGACCACTGGAACAGAATTTTTATCAAACACCAGTGCAGGTCTCATGCAAATAGATAACCCTTACCAATGTAAAGAAGGGTGGGCAGCAACAGAAAGCACATATGTCAGTAGCTCTCAAACCTGTACACAAAGCACAGCAGCAGTATGGCCCTCAAAGATATGTACAGGCGATCCCACTCCCCCAGAAGTTAGGTTTCGTCGATCAAACATGCGGACGGTGTTGTCTGCCGACCTAGAGGAGGCATAGCTATAATTTAAGGCTTCCACAAAAATTGAAAAGCATCCGTGGAATCATGGAAACAGACATTCACATAAAGGTGGGAAAAAAAGGATACACATCGCATAAAAAATACAGAAAGCTTAATGCACTGTCCAAGGATCAACCTACTTAAACATCTTTATTGAGTTCAATAGGACAAACAGTTACAATCATTACCCGGTCAAAATATAATTTACATCGTGAGGATTCCAATCAACACAATGAAGATCAGCATTATGAGCCTTTTCTACCTGCAGAAAAAATGATCAGATTGCAAAGTCCAACTAGAGACATGATTATGACCAAAAGACACAGCAAATGATTTAGTAGCAACCATAGAAATGAAAATGATAAGAAAGGAGACATTTCAAGGAATGCAAAACAAATAGATGCATAATTAAATGGAAAGACATCATAAGTGGAAGAGTCAAGAACTGCATGGATTACATCTACTTTGGGGGGGCTTTAATGGAAAGTCTTTGCAATACAACGTTTTCTCTAACCTATTATCTGAAAAGACTTAACACTAATGTATCAGTGTTTTGGACGGCAAGTTGAACTGAGGCGCCCATTAATACAAAAAATGTAAAATATTTAATTACATATATAAATATCCAAAATCTCAATAACAATAACATTCATTAACAATGTCCCTCTTTGTTAGCATCTGACGCCATTGAATTCACACAAATAAATACTATATTAATTAGTACAAGTCTAAATTACATAGGGAAGAAATAATTATAGATGGATTAATTTATATTTTTTAAATATAGGCAGATTCCAGCCTAGTGAGCAGAGCACTACAGTCTACCACAGAAGTACAGAACCGAGCATAGTCTCAAACTCTAAATACTGAAAAACAAAGTAGTTCCACCCAAAAATAAAATAGGGTAGTTCCACCAAAAAAAAAAAACAGAGTAGAGACTAGAGTGTAGAGAAGAAGAAGAGAAGAAGATAAGAACTAGAAGAGAAGAAGAGAAGAAGAGAAGAACTCGAGATAAGATTTCGTACCTGGGAAGGAGCAGCAGTTGCGATTGCAATTCGCGAAGAAGAAGTCTCCATGAAGGAGCAGCAATCGCGAAATAGGAGGAGAAAAGGAAGAGCGTCTTGTGAAGGTCAAGTTTGCAAAAATATCCAAAAAAAAACCTAATTTTGGCTTTTATTTATTAAGTCAGACCTTTAAAAAAAAAAGCGACGCCTATTGCATCGCCACACCACGTCATCTTACGCCTTTCCGTCGCCATGGCACGCCTTTTTGAAGTCGCCTCGCCTCGCCGGAAAAGGGCGAGTGCCTTTCATAACACTGAACTCCTACTTTTTGTGTCTTCTTATGAAAGGGCTATACACAAAAAGTAAATCTAAGAATTATCACCACCCCTCATAATTAACAATCATCCATCACCATTTTTCCTAAATCCTGCTGCTATTAACTGCCACATATCGCCAAGATTTACTACACTCCAGCTTAAATTAACTCAGGAAGATGGTTCAGAGAACAGGGTTTTCTCATGTAATGTGCTACAACATATATCAAAGGAAACATGACCAGAAGCAACCAAAACATAACTACAAGGAAATTATAAAGCATTAGAGATGACAAGAAGGGATAGAGGACCTGGAAAGCTACTTGGAAAAGAATGGCACCTACTAAGATGAAATGCTTCTCCTGGATGGTAGTAGGGAAGTCACGTCTCACCCATAAGGCATTACAGAAAAGGAAATTTCACTTAGCTTGCATATGCCCTCTTTGTATGGAAGCTAATGAAACAAACAGTCACCTCTTCCTCCACTGCAAGGTAACTTCCTAATCAGGTCCCTATTCATTACCTTGGCTGGGGAAAGCTGGACAATGCCAGAGCTCACTGTTGATCTATTGAGCTGCTGGACCAGAAGGGGAATGAGCAAAAGCCAGAAAAGATGGTGGAACTGTCCCAGCTTGCATATGGTGGACCATATGGAAGGAGAGGAAGGAGAGAATTTCAAAGTGAGCTTAAACTCACCATTCAAAAGATCAAAGGGAAATGCATTTCTACTTTGTGTTTTTGATGTAAAGAGCAATGTATAGTAGATAAAATACAGAGAGTGGATTTCCTAGGCTTTTTGTAATTAGCTATCTATCGTAACCACACTTTTGAAGGTGGCCAGCATATCCAATGCTGAAGAATACATGCTACCGGCTTTGAATACTTATTAATTTATTAAATGCTGTGAATTAATGGTTAAGGTATGAAAACTGGGTTCGCCTGGCCGGTGGTGTGTGTTGGGTTGCCAATCACATCTAGGGGGGGATTTTGGGACACGGCACTTATCCATCTGATATCACGAACTATACTTATCTATCTGATATCACAAACTACAGCATAAGAACAGGCAATATGACGGAAATGCCTCCTGACCTCTACACCCATGCACACAGAAGCAATATTATCTGTAGTAAGATTTCACTAATAATCAGGGGAAGTCATTTTTATAAAAGCACAGATCAAGAGAAGCTCTCCACTTATCCACAGAAAAAGGGTAGAAAATAAGTTACTAAGTGCTTCAGTAAAACAAATGAATGCAACCTTGACAGCAGGAGAAGAACCAGCTCTTGCATCCCAGAGTATAAGGCAGGAATCGTCTCCGACACTGCAAAACTCCTGCGCACTATCCAAAAAGAGAATCCAGTAAGGATGTGTTAATCCAGGATAAGCAATGAACAAATTGCTTTTCTTTCTGTTGCCTTCTTCATTTTTCTCTCTTCTTTGACATGCGACACGACAACTCATATGTGTATTACTCAGCTTCAACCAAACTCACATTACACGAAGGTTTTGGCAGTGTTCACCCCAAACAACATCAAGTATCACAACTCCTAAACAAAAAAACTGAAGTGCTAAACTTATTCAATGTGGGAGATGCGATAGCTACCTGGAAGGGCAAAACTGAACATCTTCTACAGTATCATCGTGTCCTTGGAAAATACCTCGAGCTTGAACAGTAGGGCCTTCTGCAGAAGGTTTCGAGTTACCTGCTCCAGATCCAGGAGACTTTGTTTCTCCCTGGTCTGCTGCTGCCAAAGTAGACACATGATCATGAATGCTCCACAGAACAACCGATTTGTCCTTCCCTGCAACAATTAATCCATGAGTGCATTAGCTTTATTTTGCACAAGCTTGGAAAAGTTAAACATATCTGAGGTAAGAACTAAAGGAGGCAATAATAATTGACAGCAGGCATTAACGATAGTAAGAGACTGGTCTCTGATGTGTTCCAAAAGTTTCCCTAGGTTAACAAAAGATACCCATTTAAGGAAGAGATTATCGTCCCTCCAACACAGTTCATGATTCATTTAATAAGTTCGACTTCAAACCATAGCATGGTGTTCTACATCAAACCCTGATATGATTTTGTGCCAACTAGGTTGTGGCATATATTGTTACTTTCTAAAACGATTATGGGTTTGAAAGTATTCATTATACTGGTCTCATTTTCCTAGCCAGAAGCAATACCAACACTAAATCCACTCAGGAGTCAAAAAGAAGGAATTGTTTTGAAACAAAATATGGGTTTACCCCGGTAGCTGAAAATTGTTATTCACGGAATAAGCTGCAAAACCATACCCCACCACCCCCACCAATGATCAGAACATGTCACTAAGGGGAAAAGCTAAAAAGAAATAATCCCACCCTTCCAATTTTTTTGCCTAGTTTTACTTAGTACGGAATTAAAGAAAATAAAGAAGACTTTTAAATCTTATCGTCTTAAACTAAAGATATATAGAATGTACAAAAGTGTACTTTAATCTTGTAATCTTAAATACGTCATGTAGAAGTTAGAATTAAATAGTTGCCAAAAACAGGAAGAGGCATTCTTTTTGAAGCAGAATATACAAAGGAAAGTAGGACAAACAAATTGAAACAAGGGGAATAGAAATTTTTTGAAGATTGCATTTTATCAGTTAATAGACACGTGCAGTTAATAATGAGCTGCTAAATTGAATAAAAGTAATCACAAAATCCTTAAAAGAAAACATCGTTCAAAGACTGGTCGGTCAACCTCCAGAGAGCACAAAAGGCTCAGAAGGGCACATTGCGAGCGCAAATTCAGCATTGTCTTGATGTCCAGTCAAGATCTGCAAGCAAATATTGACTCTAAGTCACTACTTAAAAGAATACAAAGTTGGCAAACTGAACATGTTGTTTAGAAAACTCACCAAGTCTGGTCGAGAATTATTTACTCCCAAGGTAGCATGGCGATTAGGCTGAGACTCAACATCCCAAATAAGAACCTGATTCCAAAATTTTCCAAGGTCACCTTTTTCAGTGGAAACTAAATATTGATATGGGCGCCAAAGAAACAGCAGCCACTAGGGAGGAGACAATTGTGTATGATATTGCTAGAAAAGGAAATTGAAATATTCAGAAGCAGATGCTTACATCAGGACTGTCAGTATGTGTGGCCACTATTTTGCTATCCTGAGGCAGTTCCCTAATTCGATTCACCTGAAATCATATTATAGAATGCCAGTGGATCTGTTAAAGCAGATTATTGTCTTTCAAGTACATGTTACATGTTGTGAGGGCTTCTGAGACTGATTTTTTAAAGCAACACGGCTCGAACCAGCAATTTCCATTCTTATAGTGAATATAAGGAAGGAGAACAGTTAGTATAATTGAAAGGATTCAGCAAAATTCGATGAATAAATTCATCTTCACATGAGGAAGTATAACTGACATCCAAAGAATCATGACCAAAAAAAACAGCTGCACAATTATGTTGGAAACCATCTGTGGAAAATTACTTTCCCACTAAATGAGGGAAAAAAGGGACTGGCAGAAGTTCAATTATCTAACCAGAAATTGGGGCCTATAAGCACTAATACTCCCTATGAAACTCTTCCAAGTCTAAATCCAAATTTATGACCCCAAATTATCTCAATGTTGGGAAATGACACCTGGTTTGGCTTTATAATATATATCCCTATTTCATTTGGCTTTATGCAATAAGTTTCTCAATTTTTGCTCCAAAGATAATAATGCAAGTGTGAGTGATTCACAGTTCGACAACATTCAACAAATAAAGCCATTATGAAGTCTAAAACGGGAATTTAACTATGAAACCATGTGAAAATTTCAATATAAGCACCTAATGACAACCACCCTCTATTACAAAACTACACTATTGCAGGCAAGTTCTCTTTGAATCTGAATTTTTATGTTATATTTTACCTCTATAACAGCATGTATCATAATAATGGTACACCATTTGAAAAATTACTTATATAACATACTTACTCCCATATCCATATATTATATTTTACTATTTTATAATAACAAAAAATATCTATTAATGACATCTTATTTTATTGGAGACGTAACTTTAATTAATTCATTAAGTAACAACAAGAAATCTGGAATGTCAAAAGCTCTTGTGAACTTGAATATCTTCTGAGATTTTAAATTTAAATGATTTTTCTTATGTTTTATAGCAGACAAATTTTGAGAAGAATGAGTTCTGAGAATTTTTTGTCTATACTAGCCAAATAAGATGTAAATGTAATGACACTTTAAGTGTATAAACAGTCGAGCACTATAATAGGGAAAATAGTCCGAACAAATGAGGCTGCTACAAGAGGGTTTGACTCTTAGTTTAATTGAAAAAACAAAATGCATTAAACGCTCCACTGCATTAGTGATGAAACAGCTACCAATAGAAAATAACCATTCAGGAAATTCTACTAACAGAGCACTAATCGCCTGTACTCTAAAAGTAATACAAAATCTTAACAATATGATCAACTTATTTTTTTTGAGAAAGTAACAATATGATCAAATTATTAAATAAACCAAAAAGGGAAGAATTCATGTTTGGATCCTATAGTAAGATGGGGCAAAGAAAGATGTACCTCACCAGGATGAATAATAGTTTTAAACTTCTTTACAAAAGGCGAACGTGCTTCTTCATTGAACTGAAATATATGCAATCAATATCACAAAAAGTGAATAAGTAGAAAGAACAACAGGAAGAAATAGGAAAAAGCTTGCATCTATGCACAGGAGAACACCTGAGATATGTGTTGTGCTGCTGCAACCCTAGGTTTTACAACCTCACAATTAGCTATGACAAGGGTATTTGGAACGCTACCATCAGTCTGCATGGAGGAGAAAAAGGGGATTATGATGAAAGTTGAGATCGCCTTCGCAGTGATGTAAGAGAAAAATGAGATGACGAAGGATGTGATGATAATAACTATAAACACAGACTATGGAATTTAAAGCAAAAACTGAACAAACAAATACTCTTGGTACTTCCAAGCTCTTTACTAGCAACCTTATAAAAATATTATCAAGGTCAATCTAACATGTTTACCATCATAAAAACATAACATATAAATGTCAAATAGAAACTTCCCTGTTTGAATTACATTTTTCAGGCATTCACTACGTCTTGTTACTGTTCATATTTAGGCTGGGTTTTTGTCAAATCTTTTGGCATGAAGAAGAATAATCCATCCTTCTCTCCAATGTTCCATTAACCACCATCAACATGGGAAAATTCACTCATGGTAATGCAACATATATTGACAAGATACCAATTTTTTGCTACAGAAAGATCATTATGCACTTCAAGTCCATACCCGAAGAAAGAAGTCTATCTGTGCAACACCTCCAAAGTCAAACTTAGAACTTTCAGCAGATAAAGGTGAACCACGGAGGGGTTCACGGACCGTGAAAGGGACCACGGTCCATCACCCTCATCGTGGTTCACACCCAGCCTCAGGTGGTGGACCACAGAACCCTTTACGGGCCGTGGGACCGCTCATTGAAGCGAGGCAGAAGCTCACCAGGCCCAGGTGTCAGACCACAGAGCCCCCCACGGGCCATGGTCTTGACGACGGGCCGTGGTGGCACCCGTGATTGACCCCCTCCCTTAACAAGTACACTGGCCAGCAGACCACGACCCACTTGACGGGCCGTGGTCCTTCTGACGGTCCGTCATAGGGTCTGTGGTCGGCCTCATCAAATTTTAAGTCAGAGATCCTTTGGTCTTTTCCCCTATGTGTTGCGCACCTTAACTACGTCGTTTAACCCCTAAACTACGTCGCTTTGGTCAGTTTGAGCCTAGTAACTTAGTCAGAACTTAACCTAAGCAATCTTTCACCAAAAATTTATCAAACTTAGAGCAAAAGAGGAGAAAGAGTCAACACAAACCCCTCTAAAAACGCAGCAAGTTTTCTTCGGTTCCAGCCCTGAAATCGAAAGTGAACGATTTCACTGTAAATTTTGTGAAATTTCACTAGTGGGTTCCTTTCATCCACTAGGTCCCTAGTATTCAGTCACACTCTTAATTCCCTATATCATATTTAGACCTAGGGTTTCTAAAAAATTTAGATACTTGTTGTGATTTAGCTGTTATAGTGTTCCCAAACGAATTATCATGCTTTCGTGAAATCATTGCTCAGTAGTTCATTACATGAAAGTCAGAATCCTAGTTGTGTAGTTTCTTTAAGTTCATGAAATGCACTTGCTAGGTCAGAAAAACAGATATTCATGCTTCAGTTTTCGAATGTCACATTATCAGTATATAATTGTTACATTCTCATATTATGCATGTCAATATTTTGAGCTATTCAGTATTTCAGTCATAATGTGTCATATACACATTCAGTTGGGAGTAGACTTAACACCGAGTTGGACTAGGATTCCAGCATACCCTCATATTCCAAAAACAACGTACCCCCATAGGTTCATAAGTCCTCTATGTGGGCATCATATTTAGTGATCACGTCATTCATGCATGTATACCCCCTGACAAGGTATATTGGGTCATCTCGATAGGGCATATATATAAAACTCCGCATTTAACTCACGTGGTTTTATGTCGGTTAATGGTAGCTCCCACAGTCAGACTCTAGTGTGTTGGACCAGGTTTTCAGTTAGATTTCAGCTTCAGTTCAGCATGTTATTTTCATGATTCGTACTTGATCATTGCATTCAGTTCAGTTCTTTCCAATTGTACTTCAGTATTAACATCATTGTTCCGTTATGTTTGGCTTAACTTACATATTTGTTCAGTTATATTCTATATCCTGCATACTCAATACATTGGAATGCACTGACGTATATTTTGCGCTACATCCTTTCATGATGTAGGTTCAGGTTCTCAGCATTCAGATCATGCGTCAATCGATTCCCGATCTATACTCAGCAGCAGCAGTGGTGAGTCCTCATACTTCAAGGACAACAAACATGTTTTCCATTTTAATCATTTATTTCAGTTTCAATTTTGCCAGAGTTAGATTGGGCGTGTCCCCGCAATTCTAGTCAGTAGAGGCTTTTTCAAACATAGTATTAGATTCAGCATTAGTTTTTGAGTGATTGTTCAGTATTACTAAACTCTTAGAATTCTATATATATATTTAGACCAATATTGGGTATTCCCCGTCATTCAGTTATCTCATGATTTAGCTTCCGCATTAGTTCATCTTTTCATAGATATGTCCAGTTTGCTTATGATATGCCAGCTCAGGATTAGCTTGGGGTCACTCGTGATCCTAGGTCCCCTGTTTGCATCTAATGGGTAAGCCTCGGGGCGTGACAATATGTGCATAGTGCATACAAATTAAAAGTTATCCTAGATTAAAGGACATGAAATGATCATCTTGCCTGCTCGGAAAGGTAGAGGCGCTGGCGGTTTTTGTAAGTTGCTTGCTCAAACTGGGGGCCCCATCTGAAAGAGAAAAATCAGTAGTTCCATTTATTAGTATCCATAGATAAACAAGCAAAGAAGCAATACCATCACATGAAGAGGCTGAAGCATCAGTAAAACAATTAAATCTCTAAATAGACCAAAACAGAGACATAAATAAAGAGAGAAATATAAAAGTATAAACCAATGGCCAAAGAATCTGCAATCAAATGTGGCAGACAACCTGCATCCCAACAATAGATGAACCAATATTCTGCCAGTACACTTCACTTTCAAACATATGACATGATTGTAGACTGAGTTTGATTAAATTTGATGTCACATAACAAACAGTGTGAAAATACTGGAACCTTCACAGGCGTCTACCCAAATCCTCTCATGTCCTCGCACAAAACTTATGTAGAGAAGACGACTTAAAAAGTAAGTAAAATCCAAGGGTATCATTTCTAGACCCTTAATTATGATTTTCACATGGATGTCTAGGTTGACAGGAAATCTATAAACACCAGTTTCTCAAGAAGTAGCTTCACGAAGCACTACAACCCCCCATGCACTCACTCACACACTAGTCAATATATCCCCCGTAGATTATCCTTAACTCTATTAGGCCCCTAATATTAAGATATCCCTTTGGAAAAAGAACAAACAGATATGTTACTTCTATATCAATTTGTTTGCTTACTTAACTTTTTAGTTTTCAAAAAAGAATGTCTGTTTCTTTTCTTGACAAATTTTTAGTTTTAATTTTACACATGTCATGTTTAAGACACAAGATAGGATATTTTGGTACATATATTTAGTTTAAGGACTACAATATTCTTTAATTTCTTGAACTCATGTCAAGTCAAAACCAACAAACAAGATTCAACAATATTCTTTAACTTCTTGAACCTCATGTCAAGTCAAAACCAACAAAAAAATTGAAACAAGATTCAAAAAGTACTCTTTAATTTCTTGAACTCATGTCAAGTCAAAACAAGACAAACAAACCGAAACAAGATTCAACAGTATTCTTTAATTTCTTGAACTCCGTATCAAATTAAAATTAAAAACAGAGGTTTGAACAAATGTTCCAGACTAACATTGAGTAGTTCAACACTCTACAATAGGAAGTGCTGGTTAACAAAACCCTAGATATATAAAGTAATGGGGATGTGAGTGTAGTCACCAACAAGATTCCACAGTATTCATTAATTTCTTGAACTCATGTCATGTCAAAACCAACCAACAAACAAACAAACAAAATTCAAAAGTAATTCTTTAATTTCCTGAACTCCGTGTCAAATCAAAATTAAAACAGCAGAGGTATGAAAAATTACACCAAACTAACAATGAGCAGTTGAAAACCCTAGAGAGATAAAAGAGTGTGTGTATATATATATATATGTACTAACCGACAAGAGAGTGAAGGCCAAAGAAGATTGTGGTTTGCAAGCCAATCGTAGAGAACAGGAACCAGAGACTTCCATTGTGTGTACCGTTCGTCTACCGTCGGCAGCTGTTCTCCGGCTTTCTCCGTTTTGTCCTTCATTCTCTCTTCTTCCTCACGTTTTCCCGCCTTTTTGCTCTGCTCTTAATTTAGTACAACCAACAGTTCAGTATACGGTACTTGTCTTATTTATAGCCAAAAATATATATATTGTACTTTAGGTTTTTCTGCTCCTCTATCACATTGGGGTTTTTTTCATGCCAGATTTTTGATAGGTTTAACCAAATATTTTCAAATATTTTTGAAGAAAAAAAAATGGATTGATTAGATAGGTTTAGCCAAATATTTTCAAATATTTTTGAAGATAAAAAATGGATGGAAGTTGAAATTTTACTTTTTAAAAAAGGAAAAAAGTTTAAAATGTTTTAATAAATGAACTTATTAACTTCGGAAATTATATGTATATACACAAACTAAATATAATCACATGCAACAATAATATAAGAATGAAATTAGGGTATGATTCAGATAATTGCTACTCAATTGTGGTTATGTTATTTAGAAATATAGAATAAAATGTAATTTTATATTAAATAAAAAAATTGAAAAAGAAATAGTTATATCACAAGAAAATTATATAGAGTAATTATTTGGAAAAAATAAAAATAAAATAGAAATAATAATATAATATAAAAAAAAATCTTTTTCAAATAGTAAAATAGAGTTGAGTTGAAGGTGTTTAGAAAAACAGATAAATATATATTTGGAGCGTAAAATAGAGTTTAAGGTTGGAGATGTCGTTAACTTAAAAGTTGAAACATTTTTATGCCAACTATCTTCGCTTGTTTTTTTCTCTTAATATTTTAAGTAAACAAGAATTGTGATTTTACTAATTTATATTTATAAGTGGAGAAAATGTCATAAATAGTCTTTTAATTATAGGAATGTGTCTAAAATGATCCTTTAACTATACTTTTGATAGATTTAGTCCTTTAATTATTCAAACAATTATCAAATTTTGTCAATTAGTTATACAATTATGATTTTAGTCCCTTAACTATATATTATCGGTTTTATTCTTTTAAGTATTTAAAAATTTATCAGGTTTGATCTCTTTTAATTTTTATACAAATAACTTTGATTTTATATCAATAAGAATCATGTCTAGAAAAATCAAAAGTTTTAGTCATTTTTTTCAGTTGCTTCTTTATCCCGACTTCAAATTACCTTAATGCGAGAAACTTAACCTCAATAATTCAAAATAAAGTTCACAAGGAAAGAAAATATAAGTTATATTTTATTCAACGGGTGATAAAATGAAGCATATTATAGCTAGTAATGACTTTTAAAAAAAAAAAAAATTAAATTACCACCATATGGTGGTGAGACCTTTATATTGATGTATAAAATTACAAAGCTAAGAAAAGCTTAAGCTCAACCCATTGTTTCAGTAGCTGCTTAGCAAAAACTAAGGTTCTGACAAATACTATACAAGTTTTGAACAAATTTACAAGATCAGCTCTATACAAAATAATTTTTCATCTGCTTATGCCTTAGGAACTCCGTTAGTATGAGATCAAGTTTGTACGGTTCGATGCTATCGATGGTAGGTGAGTTTGTGCAGAAATAAACAACTCCTCATTTGTAATACTCCATTTTGTCAGGGCATCTGCAACTTGGTTAACTTCCTTGTAACAATGTCTAACGTCATAAGTAATAGTACTTGGAATATTTTGAATACGAGTAATGATATTCTTCATTTGCCAAGGGATATTGTAATTACCTTTGATCATCTCAACAACAATCTTTGAATATTACACTGCTATACCCATTTTGAGAACACCATTCCAGGCCATTTAGAGAAGCCTTGGCTTCGGCCATATTGCTAGTGTCCCTATCAAAACTTTGAGCAAATGCCATGATAATTTTACCTCTATGATTTCTACAAATCCCTCTAGTTCCAGCTCTACCAATGACACCAAATTTTTGGGAGGCTTAAGCCATTTAACCACAGTAAATCAATGTCATCATCAAAAAATAGGCTCACGATATGAATAATAGACATTTTCACAACTTCTTACTTACCACTAAGGTGTTAATAGGCTCACGAGTTATAATATAGATTTAGATATTTATCTATTTTTTAGTACAAATAAAAAATAAATAAGATTAAAAAAATAATATAATCTCTAACGACAATGAATATATTAATTTTTTAAAAAAGTGAAATTTCAAACGGGACTAAGGAATCAATAGCATGCTATAATCATCAATTACAATTGAAGTACTAATAAAAGGAAATGATCAGATCTCACTTTATTAATGCAGCCGAATCAAGTGTTTTGCACCTTACCTAAGTTCAATTTTTTTAAAGATATTGTAGAGAGGTATTGTTTAATACTTTTATATTATGCTTGGCGAATTTGCAATTTTGTTAATTGTTCTTAATAGTTGAGTTTTTTAGTTAACAATATAAGGACTCATATTTTATTATTAGAATAACACCGATAAGTTGCTAAATGATGTTGCAACATTTACATTATTTTCTCGAAGATTTGATTAAGATATTTTTTAATGTAATTAATTTGCTTTGATATAATTTCAAATTGTACAACTCCGATCCATGCTATTTAATTGCTTATGTCACCGACATGGATTGTAGTGTTGCCAATCTGTGTTATAAAATCAGAAATTACTGATTCTAATAAATTATTAAGAAACACGAGTAACTGAAATTTATAGAACCAGTAAGAGAGATGAACAAAAATTTAATTCACAAAAAACTAAAATATGTAAAAACGTACCAGAATCTGAAAAAATCTTTTAAAACGGAAAAAGATAAAGTCCACTGAACTCACAGTGTCCCCTTAAGAAAATTATTCCCCTCTAGTATCCGAGGTTTGATTTGGAATATAACCTCCCAGGGTAAAATGATCTTAATCAACAGAGTGTAAATACCCAAAATTCTACTGTCAGCGAACCAATCCACAGCAGAAAAGTACACGAAGAAATAATGTATGCAGAAGAAGAAGAAGATCAGAAAATTTTGTTAGGAAATATTCTGAAGAATGAGTGGTATTTATAGGCAAGAAGAATAGGTTCAGAAAGGTTGCAACCCTTTCAGAATCCATACGACCATTGATGAAAGTCTGCAACCTTCCAAATGGTAATGACTGTTCCTGAAAGTTGCAACCTTTCAGAACAGCATGGCGGGAAATTTAAATAAAAATGGGAAAGTTCAAATAAAACGGATCGCGCGCGGATCCTAGTCAACTAAAAAATTGAAAACGTTTCTGTTATCAACTAATTAATTAAAAACATTTTTGGCTATTTAATTAAATAAATAATTAAAATAAACTTTGTCCAAAAAATAATCTCTCGATCATTTGCCGAAGCCGAGACGAGGCGAGCGACGACGACGACAGCGCGAGGGGGGTCCCTCTTTCCAACCCTTTTAACAATTAATAGGAGTGTTTCTCTATTTAAACTCTTCTATTTTCCTTTTCACTACCGATGAGGGACAAATGCCTTTTATTAAATCATATGAGGACTTTTCAAGTTCTCAACTTTTCAAATTCCTCTCTTTCCCTCTATTTTCCATCAATTCTTGCTACATACCAACATGTAGTGCACTAGCGTGAGTGTTTTACCCATAATCAAAGGTCTTGGGTTCAAGTCTTGAATATGAAAAAAATCATGTTGGGAATATCACCCTCGAATGAGCCATGTAAAACGCGATCTAAATTTAGTTAAAGCTCTAATATGAGCTTCAAATACAGAAGGAAAAACAAAAATAATTATCTAAATTGCTTGTATCATTTGTTAATTTGAAGAATAACTAATTGAGTTAATATTTTTGGGACCATTTGAAGTACAGATTAACAAGTCATTTAGGAAATATAACTCTCTTTTTATTTTATTATAACTTTACAAAGAAGAATTAAGGGAATATTTGGTCTATATTACGGGCCACACGCGCCGCTGGACGGCGTCTCACTTTTTTTTCTTTTTTTAAATAAAAAACTTAAATGGACGGTTGGTGGACCGCTTGTCGGTCATTTTATTAGACTTCGTCATGCTAATTTCCTTTTTTTTTTTCCATAATTATTATAACTAATTTATAAAAACTTGTGAATGATATTACATGAATTGAAATAAAAATGATATTACATACATTCACTCTGCCCAAATTTAGCTGTAAATTTTAATAATAATGGTTCATTGTTGATTTGATTAACTTTTTAATTATCTTTAATATATTAAAAATGTGTTGGATAACACAAAAGTAAAATAAACATAAAATGTATTTTTTTTTAATTTTTAAAATTAAATAAATATTATTAAATAATTATTTTTAATATAATGAATAACTGTGGTTGGAGAGATGAATTAATTGTTATGGTAATGGTTGGTGGGGTTGATGAAGCATGACACGGTAATTAGTAGAAGACAGTAAAACTTTTTACCATTTCATAATTTCATTTCATTACTTTTTCAGCTTTCCCAATAAGTTAAATGATGAACAAATTCAATCCTCATGATTGACATTAAAAAAACCAAATTATTTTCATAAGAAAAATAAAACAATGAACTTGTATGTGCTATAATTTTGGAGTAATAAAGAAAACATTCCACTATATTTGCAATAACATTTTTTTAAAAGTCAACGAGGAATAGAAATAATTTTTTTTTAGAAAGAAATCAAACTTTGGAAAAAGATAGATAAATTATTTTATTAACACGTAAATGTATAAAATATTAAGTTTAGACAATTAATTACAAGTAAAAGTAAAATATTTAATTATGATTTTTTTTCTACATAATATAATAATTTTTTACTGTTACTTGTCAAATATTTTACTCAATTTCAACAGTAATGATTGCATATTAGTATGTTACCATATCAAAATTGAATTTATACCTGTATTCTCTTAACATTATCATCATTACCTACATGTAATATAAATATTATAAGAGAAAATATTGTGATAATTATTTAAAGTTTAATTTTTATTAATTTTAGCATTAAAATTTCTCATTTCTTCTACTTTAAATAGGTGTAGTCGTGTAGATAGGTTATTTTTTAAGGACTCTAATTTAAATAAAATTCATTTTTATACCTTTAAATTATCTATTTTTTTAATTATGTCAAAATTTAAATAGACTATTTTCAAATTACTCTAACCCGAATAAAATTTATCCAATGCCCTTTAAATTCTTTATCCCTTTAATTATGTGAAACTAAACCCACTCATGTTCTTGTCTAGTTGAATTTTCAACCTAAAAAATCACCATTTGATTTCTTCACTTCTCTGTGAAAAAATTGAAAAAAAGGTTTACCAAAGTGTTAGTGCAAAATTCTTGTTTTGTTCTTTTTGTTTTTCCTTTATATATTTCACCTCTGTCCTTTGATCATCGGATAGTCCAAGCACACTTTTTAAGACAAAAAGGGGCTGCTGCTTGCTACCCCTCCATCTGAGATCGCAAATTGTCTACTGCTTTACAAGTTTCAAGTCTTTGCGATCTTTGATTGTGACCTTTTGATCGAGATTTCTACTTCTCAGATGGGTATGTTTTACTTTCTTATCTTCGGATCCATTCTTGATTCTTGAAGGTTTATATCATTCCCCCTTCTTCAAAACCCCTAAAATTTAGTGATTCATTTACTGATTTTGTATAAATGGATGTTATTAATTAATGGGGTTTCATGGTTTAGGCCTCTTTTCTTGGGTTTATTAGAAAGTTTGGTTTTTTTGCTTGGGAAGATTGGTTTTTGCTTATTGGGTGTTTGAGTTCTGTAAATCTTGATCTTGATTTATGGGTTCTTGTTGATTCAATTTGATTAACTATGTTCTTCTTGTAGTTTGGTTTAGAGATGGACTGAATTTGAGTTACCTTTGATTTCGTAGATGTAATTGGGGGTTTGCAGCTCATGCATGTTTTCAAGTTGGAATAGTTTGGTTGCTGTAGATAAAGTAGTTTAGGAAGGATTTGATTCTTGGAAGTGTTCTTTTGGGGTTGGTATAGGTTGGAATCAGATTACTGCACACTGTGAATGTTGAACATACTTTTTGTCTGTTGAAGGTTGGTTGGAACTGATAAATAAGAGTAGATTTTACTTAACCATTTGATTGCCTAACCATGGAACTTTCAGCTTTTCTGAATTAACCGAAGCTTCTCCATTTTCCATCTTGTTATGAAGTATTATGATGCTTTATTGAAGGTTGTTCTGTTCATGTACAGAAGTTGGGTTTTTGTAAATTAATAGTCTAATGCTTTCAGATAACAAGGATGAGTGTTGTTCAACTCACCTCATTGATGGGGAGGGAATGTTCAATGTTGCTGGAGTCGAGAACTTCATGAAGGAAGTTAAACTAGCAGAATGTGGTCTTTCATATGCCGTAGTGTCTATTATGGGCCCACAAAGTAGCGGTATGGATTCTCTCTCAAAAAACCTCAAATAATTACCACTTTGGATTACAATGACTTCAAATTAGATTTATGAAGCTTGACGAATAGTAGGTCTTTATCATATCTTTAAGTCCTCGTATGTGAATGCTTCATGTTGACCAACACTGGAGCTGATTCAGATCTTTATGTCCATGTCTTTGAGTGCCTCAAGTCTTATCCTGTCCTTTTTGCCAGGGTTTCCTTATTTACCCTTACTGCTTGACTGCACTAATCATCCTAATGTTCCTTTTGGAACCAATGCTATTATATGGTTTTCCAATACTGACTAAATTTAACTGTGGTAATGCAGGGAAAAGTACACTGTTAAATCATCTTTTTCATACTAACTTTAGAGAGATGGATGCATACAAGGGAAGGTATGTGTAATTGTTTTATTTGCTAGATGTCTGCTGTTTAATTGTAGGGGTCAGCTGATCGAATTAAGTGTTTTCTAGGTCACAAACTACAAAAGGTATTTGGATGGCTCGATGTGCTGGGATTGAGCCTTGCACCCTTGTCATGGATTTAGAAGGCACAGACGGTAGAGAACGAGGAGAGGTGTGTTGAAAGTACTTTTTAGATGATGATTTATTTTCCATTGGTTGGGCTTATATAAATAGATAAATTCAAAAGAAGTTACATGCTCATGACACACAACACCTGATAAGGCCAACACCATCATTTATTTTTGTGTGACCAGATGCATATTATCCTTAAAGCATTTTCCCCAAATGCCGTACACCTTTAATAAGGGTGCAGATATCAGATAGCATCATGGACAACTGTGTTTTACTTGTTGAAAAATTAAAGTATAGATCATCGATTTAGTTCACATTGCTACTTCTTGCTCTACAAAAATAAATTTCAAAATCACTGTAGCTTCCTCTTTGTAAATTGTAATCCTATGATGAACTCACTGAATAACTTTTGAACAGATTCAGTATATTCCCGGTCTATGAGATCTTTTATCTCAGTATTCTGCATGTTAATGTAGTTGCACTGTGTCCAAAGATGTCTATGGATTTCCTTGCTCGACATAATGGGAACTGTTAATTGTTCTGTGATTAATTTGGAGCTAACCGAAATTTGAGATGATCCTTGCATAAACTTGCTCATGACGTGGGATAACTAGCAATTGAGCTTATTTTTTCTCATTCAGGATTTGCTATTTTTTTGTAGGATGACACTGCATTTGAGAAGCAGAGCGCTCTATTCGCACTTGCTGTTTCTGACATAGTGCTCATCAACATGTAAGTTCCTCTATTATGTGAAATATGCAGTACAATAACTTCTAATAAATTGAAATTAGAAGAAAATATGTATGTGTGACTCAAAAGTTTTAACAATTCAGGTGGTGTCATGATATTGGTCGTGAGCAGGCTGCAAATAAGCCTCTTTTGAAGACCGTCTTCCAGGTAAAGTACATAGATGTTTCTTTGTATGAACATTCCTTCCGGATGTTTTACAACTTACTCTTTTTTGACCAGGTTATGATGAGGTTATTTAGTCCACGTAAAACGACATTGATGTTTGTTATCCGTGACAAAACAAGGGTAGGTGCCTTCTTCTCTCAGAAGTGCTTTTCTGCTATTTATAGTATCTACCTGTCCTGTGAAACAAGTGTATTTAAGCAGGTTATTATTTCACTTTCATTTGTAGACTCCCCTCGAAAACTTGGAGCCTGTTCTAAGGGAAGACATTCAGAAGGTACCATATTCATGGGTATTTTTGTTTTCTTGTTTTTTTTTTCCTTCTAAACTTAACATTATTGATTTTATTGCTGTATAGATATGGGATTCTGTCCCAAAGCCGCAAGCTCACAAGGATACACCGTTAAGTGAGTTTTTTAATGTGAGTCACAGTAAGATTTCATCTGCTGTTACAATCTCCTTGTCTGTTTATATTATGCTCACAGATTTGGTGAATTGAATCTCCAGGTCGAGGTCGTGGCTCTTTCTAGTTTTGAAGAGAAGGAAGAACAATTCAAAGAGCAGGTATGTTTTTTTTTTGGAGCATTCGTTAAACATATATGTTCCTTAGTAGTTCATATCTATTTTTATCACATATGGTTGTCTTGGATATGTTGTAGCCAATGATCAGATCAGAAGACTTACTCTTTTTGTTTAGTTGACTCTGATTTACATATTTGTGTTCCTTCATGCTTTTTTATTAAGGTGGCTAGTCTAAGACAACGATTCTTTCATTCTATTGCACCTGGTGGGCTTGCTGGAGATAGGCGGGCTGTTGTTCCTGCATCAGGCTTTTCATTTAGTTCACAACAGATATGGAAGGTTATAAAGGAGAACAAGGACCTTGACCTGCCTGCCCATAAGGTTATAACCTAAAAATTTACTGCTATTGAAATTGTCAGTTAGTTATATTAATGACATACTTAATTTTGATCTAATTACAGGTTATGGTAGCTACGGTGCGGTGTGAAGAGATTGCCAATGAAAAATATGTTTCTTTCACTGAAAATGAGGTATACAGAGTTGTTTAGAGGTTTATTTGAGAAGTTATATGTTGTTCTGTTTTATCTACTAATTTGAAGACCGTTGTTAATTTTAAATTGATTGACCTTGTTGTAGGAATGGTCTCAATTAGAAGAGGCAGTTAATTCTCATTCTGTACGAGGCTTTGGAAGGAAGGTCAGCTCAATTTTGGACGCTTGTCTATCAGAGTAAGGACACAACTTTCGTGTGGTATAACATGGTTGTGCTTCTAGTAACACACACAGAGATGTTGGAAAACTAGTATTGTCACATGTGAAGTTCATCTGGAGCGGATGTTCTTAATGTGATATTTCTTGCCTTCCAGAAGGACGCATCTAAGCATTCTTGTGATTAGAGCAAGGAGAATATACGAATTAATTGATCACTGCAGTTTCATCACATTTGATAAAGCTTATGGTATGAAAAACAGCTAGAAGAGTAGCATCAAAGAGCGTTATGGACAAAGGATAAGACCAACTGGTTTCTCTGAATTTTGTCCGTATCTAGTTCTCTACTCGAATCCTTGAAAATTTGTTCTTATCAGATGCTCCTCCCTTCTCTAGCTGTTTAATGACTTAAGGTGTTGGGAAGGAAATGCTGCTGGAGCAGTGTTTAGGTTGATATACGCAAGAACTAATGATATGCTAGAACTATGGTTGAGGTTCTGGCGGACATTTTGGTTTAGCATCAATATAAGAAAGCAAAGAGATTTAGATGAGTACTTTGTACAATATGTTTGCCATATTGTGCTAAAATGAAGTATTTTTCCCGATAAATAGTTGTGAGGTGTTACTAGGTATGTCAAAAAAGGTTTTTTACGGACTGATAAAAAAAGGGTGTTACAGTATTAGGTATGTGGTTGTTGTGGCTGGCTGTGGATGATCCACCTTCTCGTTGTGTTTTTGTTTCCGGATTTACTCTTTGACTGGAATGAAATTCTTGGGTTGTGTTCCTGAAATCTCTCTGGATATTTTAACAAATATGATTACCTAAACCTTGGGTACAAATAAAGGAAGCAAACCCTTCTCTCTGAGTTCCTCCTTCCATCCATCTTCTTGTCCTTTCAGTTATTGGAGAATTACCTCTGGTGCACTACTCTTTCTTTTTAGAGTTAGTCAATTGCCAAAGGTTGAGGGGCTTGTACCTTTGGTCACATGTTCGAGCTTTGCGCCAAGCAAACTCACTATAGTGTTTAAGTGGAGAAGGGTAGAAGAGCAGGCTGATTGTTGCCCCCGAGTTCCGGTAAAACTTTCTTTTTCTTCTCCCTCAACCCCAACTTTAGTCACCCACCCCACCCTCTTTTTGCAGGATTATATTTCTCTCCTCTACGTCTTTTTTCCATTCTACTCCTGGAGTAATAATAATGGATGGGTAATACTGCAG
Organism: Solanum sitiens; assembly: GCA_016801875.1. NCBI lineage: Eukaryota > Viridiplantae > Streptophyta > Magnoliopsida > Solanales > Solanaceae > Solanum > Solanum sitiens. The sequence continues at coordinate 4,892,442 of JABWTJ010000002.1, read as the reverse complement.
TGCGCCTGCCATTCCGCTGTCCAGTTCCTTTTTTTTTTTTTTCATATTGTCCGTTCTTCCTTATTTTTTCTATATAAAAAGAATCTATCAACTATTCCACAATCCTAAATTTGTTGGTGTCCCCCCCCCCCACCCACCCACCCACCCCCACCCACATCCAATTCCTTTGTATCCATTCTCTCTGATTAGCCTCTTTTTATCCTAATAGTAATTTGTTTAAGGAAAATTAGGAGATTTCTGAACTTGGAGTTCTCTGACACTCACTCTTATCACCGTACTGATTTACATGTCTCTAGCAAGGCTAAAAAACACTCCTGGTGAACACCAGATCTGATATAGATATAACAACTATTGAACCTTTACCACAACTAGTTGGAATCTATTCTATAAGTACTCTGCTTCTATTTTTTTTTTTTTTGCTGAATCTCCTTGATTCCATGAGAATATAAGCGCTTTTTACTTTTGAAACTTATCTACATCTTTCTATCTAAGCACTTTCATCCATCATAGTCACATCTACATAATGGCGCATTTTGTTGGATGTGACCCATTTCTAATTTTTTCTGTTCTTGTATTACTGCACATAGGTCTAACATCTGCCTTTTTGTGACTATTATCCTGTGGATTTGTTGGGCTTCAATCTCATATCACACTCATTTTGTGACAGTATGGCCTGAATATGAGTGTGAAGCAAATACAATAGTAGTAAGTGTGAGTTAGTTTGATCAACGTATGTGACTTTGATCAGTTGAATGAATTTGATCTTTTAGAGCTTGAAATAAGTGGTTATATGTATAAATATAGCAGGGAATTTTCTGATGTCCTGAAATAGAAAGAATCATATAAATTGAAATGGGGAATATTCTTTTTATTGTAATTTTTCTTACCATTTTTCTCCCTTGGTATGTGATTATTATTTTTCATTTATGCATATATACATTATAAGAAGGGCACACATGGATAATAAGATCTTTTTCTTCATAGGTATGATGTCGAAGCTACCTTCTTTGATGAAGGGGTTAGATCCTCAAAGCGAAAGCATTTGGAAGAGAAATTGCTTCAGGTACCGGGCTATGCTCTACTCTCTCGGTCTCTCACTAAACCTGTTTTAATACATACACACAATCCTTTGGGTATATTCCCTGCATTAGCCATTCTAAATTGACCAACCCAGTTTTCTGGTTCTTGTGTCCTGATGAGAACTCTTTGGCTTCTTAGAGTCAACCAAATGAATGCACATGCTAAAATTTCTAAACTTAATGGTACTTATTCAACTAATGATGCAAATGCATTTTCTAAAGACAATTTTTTACTCGTTTTCCTCAAAATGAAGGGCCTTTTTTCAATTGCAGCCCTCTTCTGATTTTATCCTGTCTTTTGTAGCTTGTCCAACCAGCCTACCAATCTATGCTGGGACACATCCGATCTGATGCTTTTGAAAGATTTAAAGAAGCATTTGAGAAGGCATTGAAGGGGGGTAAAGCGTTTGCTCTGGCTGCTCGTGAATGTGCTGAGTCTTTTATGTCCCATTTTGATGAAGAATGCTCAGGTATAGGATGCAATCTGCCATTGCTGTTACTGGTTTACCCGACTTGATTTATATCTTTTTCTGTTGATGAGGACATTATCATTCATGATTAACCCCACAGGTCATTAAAAATGATCAAGGAGTTGATACCCTATCTCGATGTAGGGATCGTAGGGTTATAGTTGTAAAAACTGTTGATACTCTGGGACTAGACTTGTAGATCTGATTAAGCCCCTCTTAAATGTCAATTAGTTGAAGTTGTTGCTTATTACTGATATGATTATTTCTTGAAATGTTCACTTGGGTTTGCAGGGTAGATTTCTGTTGTTTTTTGTTGCAATTGTGTACCCACTTCTATGCCTTTTTGGGTGCATGGGATTTGAGCTGCTATGACTATTGATATGTTCTTCTTCCCCTCTCTTGGAGAAATAACAACTTTTCTGGTTGGAAATATCAAGCCAGAAAATAATTTTTGCTAAGAGATTGGTGTATCACTTGCTGATTTTCAGCATTTGTAGGAAACTAGTGTTCATTAATATTTCTCTTCTAAAGATCTTGGCGACCCTGTAGTTAATGAGCAGGAAATAAAATGTTGAGCACAGAGTCAGCAGCTTGCCTTTTGAAATCTGACAGCTGATGCATTATTTTTTAGATGCTATTATTGACCAAGCAAAATGGGACTCATCTAGAGTGAAGGATAAGCTGAGGCGTGATGTAGATGCTCATATTGCTGAAGTTCGCAGTGCCAAGCTGGCTGAAGTGACAACCCTCTATGAGGTATGAAATGTGACAACCTTTATAGTTTACCATTAAGTCTCACTTTTTAGCTACTGTCTCCTTACATTTTTGGAGGGTTCTTGTTTCTGGAGCTAGTTTTTGAGATGGAACAATCCTCAAGGTTCATTTTCTTAACATGATAGGAAAGCCACACCAATCTTTCTCTGTTGTTTTGTTATCCAACGATAAACCCATATGTTATTCACCACCAAATGTCCAGAGTGTGTTTTGGTTGAGGTGGTAAGGGTCCCACATCTGACCAGTGCATGGATGTCTTCTCCCTATTACCTCACCTTCTCATGTAATTTTCGAGGTTGAGCTAGGGCCAAAGTTTACTATATTAATCTGACTTTGTGGAACTCACTTCATTTTCTTGTAGTGTTCTGTTCTAGGATTTTGAGGTAAAAAAATGGGTGTTGGCATACTTGGGATGTTTAAGATCATTTCCCTGATTAAAGGAACATGCCATCACTTAGTTGCCTCTGATAGTTCAATCAGGTGGTCCCAGATGCATAATATTTATAACTATTTGTTGTTGTTAATGGATCCTACATGATAGCAAACAATTGGGAGGACCGTTTGATTGTAAGTTTAAATGTTAGTTTATCCTGGAACTGAAGAGAAATTCTTTGTTAGACAAAACTGAACGAGGCATTGGCTGGACCAATTGAGGCTCTTTTAGATGGAGCTGGCGATGATACATGGCCGGCAATAAGAAAATTGCTTCAGCGAGAGACTGATACAGCAGTCTCTGGTTTTGCTGCTGCACTTTCTGGTTTTGAAATGGATGAAGAAAGTAGGGATAACATGGTTCTGCGGTTGAAAGATTATGCACGAGGAGTAGTTGAAGCAAAGGCAAAGGAAGAAGCTGGAAGGGTCTTGAGTCGCATGAAGGACAGGTATGGACATTAGTTGATCTTTGTTCTACAGCTCTGACACACTATTTATTATTCGAAGAATATGATGATGAGCTGAAACCTATTTGGCAGGTTTTCAACATTGTTCAGCCATGATCAAGATTCTATGCCACGAATTTGGACTGGCAAGGAAGATATTCGCGCAATCACTAAAACTGCACGATCAGCTGTATGATTGACTGACATAAGTTCCCTTTTTTTGGTGTGTGATTTCACTTGTCAATTATTACATCTGAGATTGTACTGACTTTCTCAATTTTCTCCCAGTCTCTGAAGCTCCTGTCAGTTATGGCTGTAGTTCGCTTGGAAGATGAGAGTGACACTATAGACAAAGTACTTATAGTTGCTCTTGTAGATGGAAAAGCAGGGGCTTCCTCCTCAAAGAGCATTACATCAGTTGATCCTCTAGCATCTAGCACTTGGGATGAGGTAATTGGCTTACTTATGTCGTTTGTCTTGGAACAAGCAAAAAAATTGGCTGACAAAAAGGGGAAAGATAAGATTCTTTCCATTAATAGGCCAGTCAGCATTACACAGTTCAGAGTGTAAATATTTTGTTTGGGGATCTTGCTGGTGATGACCATCAACTAAATTATGTGAAATTTTTCATTGAAATAATCCAATCAAGTCCTTAACGTACACGCTGATCTCCACAGCATAGTCTGAGGCGTTATTTGCTTCATCTTAATGATTTTTTTTTCCGACCTGAAATGACTACAAAGGTCCCTAAGAATTATTTTGGTCTTTAGGAACTAGACTCTTTTTTTTGTATGATTAAGTAATCTTCGCGTGGTATAGTTCAGCCCATCAAAGTTTTCATCTTGTGGTTAATTTATATTGCAGGTCCCTCCATCAAAAACTTTGATTACACCTGTCCAGTGCAAGTCTTTGTGGAGGCAATTCAAGACGGAGACTGAATATGTTGTTTCACAAGCCATTGCTGCTCAGGCAAGATAATAGATTCTACTCTGTATCTCTTTCTGCTTTTCTGACAGTGCATTCTTTTATGTTGTTTGATTGTCGGTTGAAGCTCGAGAAGTTTCAACTAGGGTAGGAAGGTATTGTAAATGCTGGCTATATTCACTAAACAATGGTATTAAAAGCAGATGAAGTTATCATGTCCATTGAAATTTGAACACCCGAGACTTGTTTTAATCAAAGAGTTGGATGAACCTTTTGGTACTAGGAGGTTGATTGTCTTTCATGCTAGGTGTATGAATTCTAATTTTGTAGTGCTAAAAATTTGGAGAGTACCTATACACCTGTAGGTTATGTTCTGGCATCAATAATCTTTATTTGAAGTTTGCCCTTTATTCTTGAGAACTTCTGATTTTCTCTTATTCATCTTTCAGGAAGCTAGCAAAAGAAACAATAATTGGTTACCACCTCCATGGGCAATTGCTGCCATGGTGATTTTGGGATTCAATGAATTCATGACACTTTTAAGGTATTCTTTCTGACTTGTATTTCATGATGCCCCCTATATTTTACAGTATAACATGGTTTAACTCTAGCTCATGTGGGTTTTGCTTTTTTTTCTTTCCCTCTCCAGAAATCCTTTATATTTAGGGTTTATATTCGTCGCCTATCTGCTATTTAAAGCTCTTTGGGTGCAAATGGATATCTCAGGCGAATTCCGCAATGGAGTTGTAAGTGCCGAATCTTCTTTCTCGGAATTCTAATGTTTGCAAACTAGAAGCAATTCAACCAAATATCTATTGAAAAAAGCAATTCAAAAAACCACTCTGGTTTATCTTATTTATATCCTCTATAATTGCTTCATTCACATATGTGGAAACATTAGAAATAATGGTCTTCTTGGGGATGTGATCTTTCTATATATGCTTTTTGGCAGCTTCCTGGACTTCTCTCTTTATCCACGAAGTTCCTTCCTACAATCATGAATCTTCTTAAACGACTAGCAGAGGAAGGACAAGGTGTGGCAAATGGTCAACCTCAGGCTAACCCCGCTCTTTCATCAAAGAGCTTCCGCGGTAGCACAAACGATCAAGGTGATGTATCAACCAGTGGTACATCCGAAGTAACTTCAGAAAATGGAACAGAATACTCTAGCTCCTCCTTACATGACAAAGCACAGTAAGCTATTGTTTATAACACCCACTCTTATTCTGCGACAGCAAAGTTTTAATGCTCATCCAGACGTGGTATGGTGCACAAGTATGCTTGGTTGCGGCTAGCACACTTTTAGAGACAAAGCATATGAAAGAATCAGAAACTGAAGGCATTGATTTTTGTACACTGAATAGGCTGTGTTTTAATTCTCTCTTGTTCTTTTTACAGTTGATTTTTATTTTGTTGGTGAACTAAGAGGGCCATTCTTTTCTGTGTTGTTTGTTATCATTCTCCTTGTTTGCCATCAAAATTTTCTTGTGAGAAGCCTAATATAATGTCTGTATTTTATGGATAAGCTGATGAAAGATATCAGAAACTATATTTCTAATGAGATGGGATTTTTGTCAACATTATTAGTGAATCTCTGAAATGGGTTTCTTTTTTGATGTAGAATATGTGAATCTAGGGAAGAGTGAAGCTACGTTATGAATTTGGTCGGTTATATGAATCCTCATTGTCTAGGTTTCTACAATGAAGTTTTTATATCTGTATGTCATCATGAATTTTCAAGTTCTGCCCTAGCCTATTATAACCCTCCTCCTCTATCCGAGCTTGAGCTCGAGATAAATAATACATAAGTTTTGTTGTAATTAGTTATATGAATTTTCACGGATCATGTTTTTGCATTTAAGATCTGGGTGTTAGCTTATGGTAACCCTCAATACTTTTAGTAGTTTCTAGAATGATGTATAAGAAACTAGTAAGCCATAAAAAACAGAGGTGATAAATGAAAGATTGTATGTACTATTTTTAGGGTAAGAAGAGTGTATGGACCACCAATTATTGAATTTGTAGGCTGTAATATACATTATTTATCTATAGCTATATATTGCTATATATTACTATTAGTGGTTAGTATTTTTCTTTCCAATTTTGTCAATTATTAGTTGTGTAATTGCTGAGTTATTATTATGCTATTACTGAGCCATGTGAGAGACCTATAATTATTATTTTTTTGAGAAACCTATAATTGAATTTTTCAAAAGAAAAAAAAACTTAGTTTTCTCAAGCCATTTACAAGAACTATACTATACATTATACTCTCATCATGGCTGTTACATTTATTTTGCGAGTCAACTTGACTAATTTTTAGAAGATAATTAAACTTTATACTAAAATATTATAAAAAAGGTACTATAAATTGCATCTTATAATATTGGTTAAATTTGATTATTTGACATAGAAGTTGTTTTGGAGTTATAGATTTTTTTCACTGTTTTGACAAAGACTAAAAGTGTTAACTTTAGAAAATAATAATTAAAAAAACCATAATATTTGTTATTTTCTCAGAGAAATGTGACAAACATATGTGGTCCAGCTGGGTGCATTTATAATATTTCTTACAAAATTATGTATAGTTATTTTCAAAGGTCTATTTCTCTAGCGTCTAACTATGTTATGCGACTGAATACTTGGAAGTTGGAATGTATATATTCACAATATTAGGTAAAGGAAAGAAACTTTTTTTTTTAAAATTTTAATTTCTCATATCTGCATTAAGTTTGACTAATTTGTACTCGCCCATTGTGAAAGGGATTTCGAACATGACTTTTTTTCATATTCAAGGCTCAATTCGAGAATTCTAGTTTATTATGGAGATAAATATTGCCGCAAAAAGATTTATCGGTTATTGAGTTTATGATGATGCATTTAGAGTCACTATAGCCCTTAGCGACATTTATAGAATGCATCAATACTCATATTTATTATTACCATTAAATATAACATAATAGTAATTATACTATTACCAAAAAAATCCTTCATTGTTATCGTGCCCATCAAGAAATTAAAGAGCTAACGTTTTAATTAGTTAGGAAGTCAAGTAAATTAAAAATCAAATTACATGTAATTAGTTCGATCTGTACTGAGCGTGAACTTGTGGACTATAAAAGAGAAAGGATAACGGTTTTGAAGAATCCCAATAAAATATGTTAGGACACAATATATCGCAATATAATTTTATAAGTAGAGTTTGAAAAAGATATGACATACAAATTTTATTTTACCTATATGAGTTAGGGATATTGTTTCTCATTTACCTCGAAAGTAAAATGTTTGTCATAGAATTATAAGCAAAAGGATAGTAAAATAACACGATATAAAACAAATACATAAATAGTAATACGTATTAAATCATAGCTGTTGAATTTCATTCATTACTTATTACTGCAAGTTAAAAATGTAAGTTTCCTTTAATTAATCAACAACTGAAAAAAGAGAGAAAATGTAAAAGAGGAATAATTAATTTCCAGCTGGATAGATGGATAAATAATAATAATAATAATAGTAATAACAACAACAACAACAATAATAATAATAATAATAATAATAATAATAATAATAATAATAATAATAATAGTAAAAGCTAGGTAGCTACATTTATTTTATTTTAAGATGGTATAGCTAGATTTATTTATTTATTTATAAAGATGGTAGCTAGATCATGAGCTAGCTAGCCAAAAAAAGGTGAACTTTTCTTTTTAATCAGTTTAAAAGGAATGATTTGTTTTCTTTTCTTTAAGATATTTTAATTTCAAACTTTTTATTTAACGTATTTAAAATTATAAAACCTAAAGAACATTTCAACATATTTGACATTAATTTAATTTTAAGACCATAAAAATTTTTTCTTCTCTATTTTTTATATTTCATACTAAGTCAAATTATATTATATTTTTTGAAACGGAAAAAATTATTAAAAATATGTAAAATGTAGCACCTCTACCTCTATTAAAGATTTGCTTCCAGCTTTTGTTTAATTTCACTCATGCATTTCAACCTCAGTGCTATATAATAATATGTAGTATTAAATATGTTTGGTAATAATAATAATAATAATAATAATAATAATAATATGGGCAAGTATACATACATATATTCCTGTATTTTTATATATATATATTCCTCTAACTAACTAAGATCTTATAATAAAATCTATAACTATATAAACCATTAAGTGGTCGGTGAAAAAGGGACACACCTGAATAAGGAAATACAATCTGCTGAGCTAACTATATTACTTATTATTAGTATATGCTAAGACAAATAATATTTTTTTATATATATTATATAGTTATATATGTAATATAACAGATACCTCTCTGTTGGTTAAATCACCTATATATATAGAGAGAGAGACTCAATGATTAGTGACTGACAAATAGTATGGTCATGTAATTTTATAAATTCCTCCTCCACTCTTGGAAGTTGGAAATTGTTCATTCTAAAAAATGTAAGTTTGATTGTCCACATAATTAAAGGGCCTAAAATAATTAGAGTTTTGAATTTAAATTTTTCTAGATATTTATGAAATTATTTTTGTTAGAGAGTATATTACTTTTTTAATATGAAAGTTTCTGAAACAATATAGATTAAGTTGGATTGAATATACGATATTGAATGAAAAATCGACAAAAAATTAGATAGGTTGAGCTGAATATGAAAATGTGTGATAAATTGAAAAATCAACCAATTTGTCGGGTCATATTTTTAATAAGTTAATTTCGTCACCTTTAAATTTTGAGTCTTTTTGAGTATGTAGTTATTTTTCTTAGGTAATATTCCTAATATAAAAATTTGCTAGAACAAATTTTAATTTAATCAAGTCCAATACAAAAAATCAGAACCAAATAGAAAAACAAAAATATATTAATTTATTCTATTTAAATTATATAATAATGTTTTTATTTACAGCTTTCATCCATGTGCTCCTTTAATAAATCGATTCCACAATTTTAAAGTTAAAGACGGATAATATCTATCACCTGAACAACCTCTTCTAAGCAAAATCTTTGAATTTATTGCTTTGTACATGTTTGGATTAGATTGTGTTATTTTTATTTTTTTTTATGAATCATTTTGAATTTTACCCTTTGAATTAAGTCAAACAAACGAATCTAATACACTTCAAAGTGACTTGTACTGTATTTTACCAAAAACTTGAGTAGTTGAGTTGTGTGTATGTCCTCTCTTTATTATATAAGTAGTACTCTCCATATCCAGGTTTATTCCTATCGACTTGTCACACTTTTTATCGATTAATAAATTAAATAACAAAATTTTGTTTATTATTTCTTTTGAGTTTTTAAAGTAACGATAAATATGTGTTTTTAATATAATAGACAAGTAAAAATTTATCGAAATTTTATATATATGATGGTTTAATTTAATAATAGTGAGCTGTCATGAGAAGGTAATAAAAAGTAGTAGTAGGAGTACTATTTTTTTTATTAATAGATAGAAATGAATCGAGCGGCCAATATGAATGCATTGATGATTCAGTGTAGCAGTTGGCATTGATTTCCCACACCATTAATGACCTCTCTTTGAATTTAATATTTCCACCTAGCATTTTCAAGTAATTTGCCATTTGTTTTCAACCTAAAATGTATTTACTCTTTATTTTAATTAGTTGTTGTTTGCTAGTATAATTTTTGAGTTGTAAACATCTATTTATTTCTATTGATTCAGTATTGACTTGATATTAACTCTTAAGTATTGTTTATTTGTAGTTATGCAAGAATTAGTTATGAGTGAATCGATCTATTATTTTATGTATGCATTGATTATTTCATCTTTTATCCTATATAAAATAAACATATTCACATAATTCAGTACACAATGTACAATATATTGTGAGTGATAAGTATCAATTCATTTTTAATTTTCTAATATTATCTTGTTATAACTCTTAATAGTCGTTTGGTAGCTGATTAGAGTTTTGCAAATATTAATAAAGTTATGATGAAATTTATGTATTATTTTATGCATATATTGGTTATGTATGTATTAGTTATTTCATCTTCTTTCTATAATATAAAATAGGAAAAATCTTTTTGGTTGTCAAAATGATATTTTTTTCTATGTTATTTCACCTTTTGAAATTTTTTTACCTTTTAACTTTAATACATTTTAACTAAAAAATAGAAAAAAGATCAATTTATTTTAAAATTAATTTTTTTTTACAGTTTTTAAATTTTTTAATTAAATTCTGGCCAAATTTTCTGCGCATTTAACACTTTCCCATAACATAATACATAGATCTTCTCATAAACTATACATATATTTATTATTTAGGATTTTAAGTTGTCAACCAAATGTTGATTTAATTCATACATGAACAATTCATTTTTCTATCTACCTATTAAATATTGTATAAGTTATACCAAAATTAATAAATAAATAACTTGTTTCTTATCTAGCTATTAAACAACCCTTTACATAGTGATAAGAACAATACATAAAAAATTAAAAGGTGAAAGGGAACATCTATTTTTAATATCGTGGACCAGTAAAATATACTACTAGTGAGTAGTACTATATATATTGGAGTTGGACACTCAAAACAAGGCCAAGTAGAATAAGCCACATAGTATTGTTGATCTCCTAAATAGAGAGTAAATTTATTTTTGTTAGTGTAGTTTGTGTCTGAACTCAAATGGCTGTGGTTGGTCCTCTCTCTGTGATATTCAACCTTCTTCTCTCTTTACTTGTATGCCATCTCCATTTCACCATTCTCATTCAAGGTACCTTAACTTTTTTTTTATTATTATTTTCTCTTATAGTAGCTAGGGATTTTAATTTCATTTTCCATGGTTTTTTTACTATTAAAATTCCCTTTTAATTTCACTTGTTTGATTTCTTTTAATCAATTCATCTATGTAATCCACCACCTTTTCTTGCAATTTTTCAAAATCACTTCTACTAATCTACTAGAGATCCATAAACACTTAATTAAATTGCATCATTTGTTGTTTAAATCAAAGATTTCTGACAATTTTAATTTATTGCTTCATTCGTTTCAATTTAAGTGTTTTACTTCTTCTTTTTTTTTTTTTTCCTTTTTAATAAAATGTCTTTTTCTTTTGTGTATTTATGAAGTGTGTGGTCATTATCATATGAATAAACTGTTAGATGAGATGATCATATATTATTATAATTTTTTTTTTAAATCTCTTGTATAATTACTTGCTTTTATATATGAATTCAATTTTGAAAATATTTTTAACATTTTTTTTAATATATATATATATATATATATATATAAAATATTGAATTCAGTTGAATTTGTGTAATTGCAGGTGGAGGAGAAAGGAGATGGGAAGCTAAGTATCCATTTATAAGAGAAGCAAGTAGATTTGGTAATTATAAAACTTCCTATGATTATATTATAGTTGGTGGTGGAACAGCTGGTTGTCCTTTAGCAGCAACATTATCAAAAAAATACAAAGTTTTATTAGTTGAAAGAGGTGGAGTTCCATTTACAAATGCAAATGTGTCATTCATGCAAAATTTTCACATCTCTCTTGCTGACACTTCATCTACTTCTGCTTCACAATTCTTCCTTTCGACCGATGGTGTCTTTAATTCTAGAGCTAGAATTTTGGGGGGAGGCACTTGCATTAACGCTGGCTTTTATACTCGCGCTGGTCCCAGGTTCGTTTCGTTTCATTTTACTTGACTCATATATTCATCTTTAATCTTGTATAGATTGAAACGGACAAAGGGAAGAGGAAATATTAAATAATTATTTGAATTTTTGAAATATAAATAAATTAATTAAATTTAATGAAACGTGTCAAAGTCAGTATGAAACAACTAAGTACACTACATTTCTTGTCTTACTATGGATTTAATTTTTATTGGTTAGCGGTAGAAGTTATCCTTTTTATTTTTTAGTGAAGGTTATAAAAAATTTTGTTATATAATTAGTGCATTAATTTGTTATAATATAGGTCATTCCTCTTGGTAGGATAACTATTATTAAAAGGAGAGTAGTTATACACATGATTACATAGTTATATTTTATTTTTTGTATTTTACGTGTGAAATTATATTGAATATATTTATTTCTACGGATAGTTGTTATCATACATATATAGAGAGAGAGATAAATAAAAGAGAATTTCTACAGCCTAATTTTGGATTATTCATGGCTGTAATTTGGTGGTTGAATAATGAATTATAACCCCAACTAGAAAAGTGAAATGAGCAATGTGGTTTTTAATGCCAATAAATTTTAGTCATATTCTTGTACTCACGTTAAGTTGATTTTATTACTTCTTTGAATCAAACAAAGGAAAAATAAAAGTAGTGGTTCTCATTTTATTTTATTTTAAAGAAAACTAAAGATGAAACAAATAAAGAGAGGAAAATATATGCCTACCTATTTGTATGACCAAAAATGTGTTACTTCCTAGTTTCTCAGTTTATTTTTATTTTTTTTACTATACTAAAATAAATGTCCATTTTTATTTCTTTCAGATTAGAAAATCTTCGGATAATTTATTATTTATTATTTTTAATTATAGTCATCGTTGTTTCTTGAAATGTGTGTATCAAGTTAAATCTGGACAAGTAAAAATGGTTGGATGGAGTATTACTCATATTAGACTAAAATTTGTTTTATAAATGAAAAAGATCGAGTTAATTGAGAGAAACTTAATTCATTTCTTTGTCAATATATGTCATAATCAAAAGTATGAGTACTAATTTCAACTAAATGTTTTAAGATTCAACTAATTAATGTGTCCATTACATAAATGTTTTCCATTTTGGTCAGCCTAAATACACGACTTTACCAAACATGATTTAGACTTTTTTAAAAAGAACTCAACTACAATTATATTTCATTAATTGTCGTGTGAGACCAAAATATTGGACCCATTAAAACCTTTTTTTTAATTATAAAATATCCTTTTGATGACCTGATAATGTGAAAATAATAATAATAATAATAATTTAAACTGATGGTATATACATAACTAAAACTCTTTTCATTTATCCTTTTGCCACTACTAAAAAAAACACTATATCCCCTTTGAAATTTGTTACTAAAAAAATGTTCAATAGCTATCTTTCCAGTATTTCAGTGAGAATCTGTTTTTTATCACAAATTTCTTATTGATTCACCGCGCTAGTAGTGTGTGGACAAGCTTTAAGGCATTGTCCTTGATCAATTGACTAAAGATAAACTTTTAATAGAGTATTTGAGACATATATAAGATGTTTGTCTCCTTTATTTCTTAGCCTTGAAATAAAGATTTTGATAGGGAATGCAAATGCACAAATATTTAAATACAAAAGCAGAAAATGAGTGTACACAGATAAATTGAGGCCATTGTCTATTTAAAACAGGCCAACTACCAAACTTCTATAGTAATTTATTCTACTTATACCTCTATTGTTTAAGCATGAAGGTTTATGATGAATCCAAAGAAGTAGGTGCACTAGCAGTTAATATCTTGGCCTAATGCTAGCTTGCAAGTGCTAAATATAACTACTCGCTTTCAGTGTCGGAGCTAAAAATTTTATTGTTTTCTCTTTTGAAATTGAGTATTGTTAAGTAGGTGATTTGTTTAAGGAGTGATAAGGGTATAGCTCATTTTACGTCCATTAAGAAAAATAATAAATACAAAGTATATCGGATGTTTCTTGAGAATTGAGCACTATTAAGAAGAAGTAGTTGGAAACAATTACTATTGTTTTTTATCTTGAATTCCCAAAGCGACACTTGTTTTGGGACGGAGGGAGTAAATCAAACAGGGTTTAAGTACAGAGCGAGTCGCAAATTGTTGTGTTGAGTTGTAAAATTGATTGTAGATCATACATCATGTTGATGCTGCGATCTTCTTGAACTTGCAGTTACATTAAGAAAGCGGGATGGGATTCTAAATTGGTGAATGAATCATATCCTTGGGTTGAGAAACAAATTGTTTATAGACCAAACTTGGCTCCATGGCAAGAAGCAGTAAGGGAAAGTCTACTTGAAATTGGTATCTCACCTTTCAATGGATTCACTTATGATCACATCTATGGAACCAAGGTTGGTGGGACCATATTCGATCACTTTGGACGTCGTCACTCTGCTGCTGAACTACTTGCCTCTGCTAATCCTAACAAGTTGGATGTTCTGGTGCATGCCACAGTTCAAAAGATTGACTTTGATACATCAGGTACATCTCGATTAGTGAACATGTTGGTTAACTGTAACCTGAAACATGGAGTATGTGTAATAGTAGTAGTGATAATCCGATGGAAATAATTATACGCAGGAAAGAAGCCACGGGCAGTGGGAGTCATTTTCAAAGATGAAAATGGGAAAGAACACAAGGCATTTCTTTCGACAAGGAAGGGAAGTGAGATTATAGTGTCATCTGGTGCAATTGGGAGCCCTCACATTCTGATGCTTAGTGGAATCGGACCAAAGGCCGAGTTGGAAAAGTTGAACATCCCGGTGGTTCTTGACAATAAGTTTGTTGGTCAAGGAATGTCAGATAACCCCTTGAACACGATCTTCGTCCCCACAAATAGGCCCGTTGAACAGTCACTGATTCAGACCGTAGGGATAACGAAAAAGGGAGTCTATATTGAAGCAAGTAGTGGATTTGGACAATCAGGAGATAGCATCAGTTGCCATCATGGAGTCGCTTCAGCTGAGGTTAGTAGCAATATTTCAACTTCTATCAATCACATCCTGATTGGATTTTGTTTCGTGTTGTTTCATAATGTATTGTATTGTATGTAACTGGTAAGTTTACTCAAGTATAACTCTCTTAATCGCTCAGTAATACTAGGCTCTACGTCCATTAATCATGGTTTTCCTAACATTGTGTCCACATTGAATAACCAGATTGGGCAACTGTCCACCATTCCTCCGAAGCAGAGAACAGTAGAAGCAATTGAAGCATATCGAAAAAGCAAGAAAAACATACCACACGAGGCGTTCAGGGGAGGTTTCATCTTAGAAAAGATAGCATTACCTTTGTCAAGAGGGAACATTAGCCTGGTGACTACCAATCCTGACGACAACCCTTCCATCACCTTCAACTACTTCAGCCATCCACGTGATCTAAAACGATGTGTAGATGGTATACGCATTGTGGAGAAGATCGCGAAATCTAAACACTTCACCAACTTCACACAGTGTAACAAAGAGACATTAGATAAGCTGCTTAACATGAGTATCCAAGCTAATGTTAATCTAATACCAAAACACACTCATAACACAGAGTCCTTAGAACAGTTCTGCAAAGACACTGTGATCACAATATGGCATTACCATGGCGGATGTCAAGTTGGAAAGGTGATCGCTCCCAATCACAAGGTTCTTGGTGTCCATAGGCTCCGCGTCATCGATGGTTCCACATTCAAAGAGTCTCCAGGCACAAATCCTCAAGCCACAGTGATGATGATGGGCAGGTAATACCATTATACTCCCTCCGTTTCATTCTAACCTTCCAAGTGACATGTTTGCCTCATGATTCTTGTTGTCCCATTAAATGCAGGTACATGGGAGTGAAGATTCTGAGAGAGAGATTAGGAAAAGCAGCTGGTTTGTAAAGACTTAGATAACTTTGAAGTAGAAGAAGATTAGACCTATTCTTTAGTTTGTTTTGTTAAAGGGGTTGTTTAATCAAGTGGAAAGAATTTGCTGCTTTTTTTAAACCAAATACTGTAGGTCTTTACCATTCTAATTCTTAGCAAGCATGTGTAGTCTGTCAAGATTGGCTTGCCATTTAAAAAAGGTGTTTCAGCGTGTGTGTGTGTGAGGTTGAAATTGGACCTTTTTGTGCTGTTGTGTTCACATTGTAATGTGTGAAGTTCATGCTTAATTATAATCTAACCTTGCATCTATATACTTTATCTCTAGCTATACTTGAACTCTTCCTGTATACGTTATTTCATGAATTTGACTGGACTTGCAAGTATTCGCCCTTGCCTAGTGAGTTTTACTAATAACTCAAACAATAGTCATTATGTTCATAAGGCAGTGAATAGACACAGAAGCAGTTAACCATCATGCTGTAGAAATAGCAAAGTGAGTTCAATGAAACTGCAAACAAACAGGTTTTAAGTGGTTCATATTACTCTAGCAAAATGAAATCATGATCTTTTTTATAATTAGTAAAATAATCGAGGTACAAGGAACAACAAAATAGTAACATAAATCGAAGGACAAGAAACTATTGGAGCAAGGACAGTTACAAGACAATGCATTACTATGTACTAACCTTCTATCCGAATTTGTGTCCTCCACATCCTCCTATCTAAGGCCATGTCCTCGATAAGCTAAACCAGTGACATGTCCTGTCTAGTAATTAAGAAAATACTTCTGAAAATAACCTCAGATATCAAAAATTACAAAATAAGATGAATTTCTCATTAAGAAAGAGGAACTACAAAGTTTTAGTCCCATATTAAGTTTTGCACTTAAAGTAGAGAGGAGAGTACATAAAATGGACATTTTAAATCATCTGGAACTTAAAAATACTACAAATTGTGAGGTTCAAATCTTCTTATGGTAATATCTACAGACAAAATAAGATAACTCCATGAACAAGAACACTGAACAGCAATTATATGTTCTAATATAATGTAGGACTTAATGTTTGTGGCTAAAAGTTCTCATCATGTTTTTGATGAAAAACTATGTTCACTCATGCTGCCACTTGAAAGAACTCTCAACCTTTGCCAGAAATTCCTTTTTCTTCCCATTTTCAAAGGAGCAGAATTGAATTGTCTCCTAAAAGACTCAGATTCCACTGTTCCATATCTAGCTGATGCACTCTTTAACTCTGAAGCTGATAATCCCATTTGGACATTTAAAGGAGAATCAAAACCTGGAATTGATTTATGGACTAGTGAAGTGTCTGTCATAGAAAGATCCTCGTGGCTGCAACTTCGTGACATAGGCACTCGTGTATCATCAAATTCATCACATACTAATTTCAAGGCTTGAACCACTTCTCCCATGAAAGGGCGATGCGATACTTCTGGCTGTACACACATTGATGCTATTGCTGCAACTTTACTGATACTATCAATTGGGATATCAGACTCTATAGCTTTATCTATTATTATTTCTAAACCTTCCTTGGTTGTCAGGAGCGGACGAGCCCAGGCTACAAGATTTTCTTGACCTTGAGGTTGTGATAAATCCACAGGTTTTCGTCCGCTCAAGAGCTCAAGGAGAACTACACCATAGCTATAAACATCACTTTTCACCAGGAGATGGCCAGTCATTGCATATTCTGGAGCTAGGTAGCTGCAGCAAATAATTAGCAAAAGTTAGGTACAAGCCAAGATCATATGTTGGGATTATTTGCCATGTTGCTTATTAGCAGAGGCGGATACAATATAAATTTAACAGGTTTAACCATATAAGCAAACCACCAGTCCATTCCCCAACCAATATAAGACGCTAACCTACTCTAACACTCTTGATCACTTCCATGCCCAAACTGAAGCTTGGCCCAGGAGCCCAAAACAAGGATGGACTTGGCTCTGGTAATATGTAAAGATATGGCACATAGGCTTAACTCAACCCCAAAAGTTAGCTCATGAAGGAAGGATTGCCTAAATCCATATAGGCAGACCACGAGTCTATTTTCTAACCAATGTCAGATTCTAATCCACTCTAACAAGATCATAAAAGCTGATAGCGTCAAGTTCAAATTTTGACTATGCTTCTGCATATTAGCGTTGTCGCCTGTCAGCACTAGTTGAAGTATAGCAAGACAGAAAATTTCTCTCAATGAAAGAGTGCATAATGCATACCCAAAAGTGCCCATCACATGAGTGGAGATGTGTCTGTTTCCCTCCTCCAGTGCTGTCCTAGCCAAGCCAAAGTCTGAAACTTTTGGTGTAAAATCATGTTCCAGCAAGATGTTACTAGACTTGAAGTCCCTGTGTATTACACGAGGGCTTGAGTCCTCATGCAGATAGGCCAATCCTCGAGCTGCACCTAATGCAATCTTCATTCTTGCATACCAGTCAAGAGGAGAAGCCTCTTTATCAATTCCTGAAAGAGAAAACATAGAAACAAAAATCACTTGTTCAGCCGGATATCTAACAAAGCAAATATAAGTTCTGGTGTGTTCATTTGTCAGATATGTACTAACCATGTAAATGTGATTCTACACTCCCATTAGGAACAAGTTCATAGACCAGACAGCGGCAGTTTTCCTCGGTGCAAATACCTATCAATTTGACCAAGTTTCTGTGATGCAGCCTACTAAGCATCTCAACTTCCGCCAAAAATTCACGGCCTCCCTGCCGATCATCTCTCTTTAAAACCTTAACTGCTACTTTCCTTCCATCATCAAGGGTTCCACTGTACACAAGTCCAAAACCACCTTCCCCAAGGACCCTTGAAATGTCAAAGTTGTTAGTGGCTCTCTCTATATCGTTTGTACTGAAAAGTTTCGCAGTTCCTGTGTAAGCTAAAATACTAGAACTGAAGGACATGGATTTTGAGCTGGGTTTACTTGCCAAAATCATAGATCCAGCATCACCTGTTCAGTATATAGTCATCAGCTCTAAGACGCATTATGTAACAGTTTATCTGCATTTTCTGTTTACTACTCCTCCATTTCAATTTGTTTGACTTGACACAAAGTTTAAGAAGAAAAACTTTTGAATCTTGTGGTCTTAAACTAAAGACATGAAGAATATACCAAAATATCCTTTAATCTTGTGGTCTTAAACATGTCATGTGAAAAGTTGAAATTAAAGAGTTGCCAAAATAGGAAAGAGACATTCTTTTTGAAACCGACTAAAAAGGAAAAGTAAGACAAGCAAATTGAAACTCAGGGAACATATTTCGGATATTGCAATTCCTATCAGTAGAGTTTACCTGATGTTTTCCCCTGGGAGGAGATTAAAATATGCGGAGGTTGCTCGGGTGATTGAGCATAACATCCACGCTTAAACAACAGAAGCCAAAGTAATCCAATGCACACAACAAAGGCTGTGATAGATGATATGACGATCACAATAATCATATTTCTAGCTATACCCTTCTTTCTCATTCTTGATGACACATCTACCCCCAGAGGTTTGATTGTCATTCCATTATTTTCATTACCAGGGAAGGCTGGTAGATCATCAATAGTAGCACTGCTCGAATGATGTGAAGGTGGAGAAGGTGGTAACCCTGCAAAAGAATCAACTTTATAAGAACTCAAACAATTGATGTGTATAACACTAATAAAGTGCAGAGGCACGGTTATAAGAGAATAGAGAATAAGCAAAATCAGTATGATAGAACTAATTTAGCCAGTGACCATTGACATTACTGGAGTAACAACCAATTATATATTAATGGTACTAATTGACAACCTGGATAACGGACATAAACCATCACATAGGCACCAAAATCCGTAGTCTTAATGAATACCGCCCTCTTCCAGAACTTCTGATAGATGGTAAAAGCTGTGGTACCATCAAATTTTCCATCTGTAGGAACCAAGTTGATATGTACAATTGTTTTCTCAAGCTGTTGGTCGGCTGCATTTGCTCCCATAATCCGCACTTGACTCATGTTTAGCGAAACACCAGCAGCAATTTCCTTGGCTAGCTCAGATACCAAAGGAAAGAAGGTATAGAGTGTGACATTGAGGCGCATCGCTACCTGAATGGGCCACACACAGCCGCAGGGTGACCCAGGAGGTGTGTACGTCAACGGCTCAGTGCATGTCAAAGAACTACAATCTAATAATCATACATTTTACTTAATCAAAAATGATAGATAAAGGAAACTGAAAGCACATCAATAAGAGAGCTAAAAGCACTTGTCTACGTACCATGATTTGGAGGTGGTGGTGGCAGTGTCATAACAGGTAAAGGTGGTGGTCTCAGTTTCTTTCGTTTTATAGATGAACTCGTTGGCGATATTGTAGGTGTACTCATGGGAACTGAGAACAATACAAAGAATCAGATAATTAATTGTTAAGTGTTACCTTTTATTACAAAAAAAGAAAAGACATGATGCATTAGCATTACAATTTATATACATACTTCCTGTGTGACTAGGTTGGGTTATTGGTGATGATACAGGTGCCCAACTTATTGAAGAAGGAACAGGAGACATGAACGGAGAGATTGAAGGACCTATATGTTTTATGAAAAGAAAAATATAGTCACTTCGTTTAGATAAAACCAAAAAGTAAGCTAATCTTTGAACCATCCCATATATATATTACTATATCTATTTTCTATTTACAAGGCCGAAGACAATACGTTTTTAGAATAGCTAACCTGACCAGCTTGAACTGGGTGGATGGAGGTGATCATTTGGTTTAGCCGTAGAGTCACTGTGTTTGTTTCTCCTGTGATGATGCCTAATAGAGGAGATTGTAGGTGCAGATGCAGAACTGTGAACTTGCTTTCCACCAGAATTCCTAAAATGGGGTGAAGTTGAAGGTGCATCCGCGTAATTTGATGGTTCCAAAATCTTGTGCTGATATGTAGCTGCAGAAACAAATCTGACTATCAGATTTTACCAAATTCAGAACATATAGAAGTTGGAGTCGGAAACAAATCTGCAATATGTATGCGATGCAACACCATATCAAAAGATCTGCTAGTAAGGAAATATCTATAACATTTTACATGACAATAGCTTTTGTCATTGTCAGTTTGGCACATATTTTTGCATAACAAATGCTGTTCTATAATATCATAGAAATAAGCTTAGAGGCCTTAAGTAAATGAAGATACACGAATGCTAACATATGAGGAGCATGATTTTAAAATGCCTCAAATTGACGAAATCAAAGAGCATTTCCTCAACTTCCTTTCTAGTCTTATGTATCGAAAAGCAGTTCATCTTTCTCAAAATTATCAAGAAAGGACTAGATGGAAAGTACATTAAAATGAAATGAGTGTTGCAAAGGTCAGAGATCAAACACATACAAACAGAGAGAATGTCTCACCTTCTTGTAGGAGGGATTTACTTGATCCTGCATTTCTCTGTACACTAAGATCAATTCGTCCATCCTTGAGAAATGCAGAAGCTGCTGTTTTCAGTGAATGTAGGTTGAATCCTGCAATGGTGCTAAAGCTACTTAGTAACTTCAGAATACTCATACAAAACTAGATTATAACTTCATATCCCTACTTAATCCCTATAATCATCCATTGCATATATTCCGATTTCCTAATCTTTTCCTTTGATATCTTGAAAACAAAGAAAAAACTACTAAACTACAAGTTCGGAATCAGATGAGCTTATAATCGACGTGTTCAACTGAACTCAGTACACGTAATATACATATATAAGAGTGTGTTGTGTTTGAAAAACTAAAGTATACAAATTAAATTTTGAACCCATAGTTATAGAAGGAGAGTTTAGTGCTAAGATTGAACTCATAAAAGTTTAAATCTTGGATCCGTCATTGATTAAAACAAGCACAATTATATACCCTTCTGACCCTCTTTGATTGAGAAGACTCACAATCAAAGCCCTTGCTCAAACGCTTAAGAATTGCATTCTTGACACAACAATAACAACATACGCAATGTAATCCCACAAAGTGGAATCTGAGGAAGGTAGAATATACGCAAAGCTTACACCTGACATTGTTTCCAATAGACCCTCCGCTCAAGAAAACACAGTCAAAAAAGAAGTAACAGAAGTGAAAGCAGAACAAAGAGCAATAACTACAACAAAATAATGGGATACTCAAAGTACAAGAAACAACACAAAGCAATAGAAATCAAAGGACAAAAAACTATTGGAGCAATGTGATCACAATATGATACCTGCAGATAATTGGACTGAAAAAACATTTAGAATCACCAAGAACATGAAACACTGCAGCAACCCCATTTCCCTCCTCAAGAATAATGCAGAGAGGATCAAATTACAGAACGATTCATTGGTCTATCAACCAAGAAAAAAAGAATTTGAATGAAAATTGTACTATTTTTAGTACAATGTGTTCAGAAAGAGCATGATTCTATGTTTCAAGGACTACAAAAATACAAGTATCTTTAGCTTATGAAAATAAAAGACCCCAAAAATGGTACCCTGTCCAAGTTAGGTAGGGAATAAGTACTAATAAAACCACAAAATTTCTCAGATTTTTTTATATTCTTGGAATGAAATAATCATTTTTAATAAAAGGGTTTTAAAGATAGTTATAACTGATCAAAGTAAAAAAAAAAAAAAAGGACAAATAGTACAAGTACAACACTATAGATTGATCAAGATAAGAGCTAAAGCTAAAGCAAGAGAGACACTGTGAAAGAGAAAAGCTCTTTTCTTTTCTTGTGGGGATGAAAGAAACAAAGGACAGAGATGAAAATATTCTTCTTTGTAAATTATTCATAGATCCATTTGACATCATTTGTTTAGTTGAATCTTACTACTAAACATTCAAATCTTTTCAGTTGAAATTGTTGACATATTGTTTAAGTGGAATACCACACACCCATTTTACTGACTTTTAATTTTTTTAACTAAGTTTTATTTAACTTATATAACTTTCTTTTTTATTTGTGGTATATAAAATTATTCGTTTGTTTTGTTGGTAGAAGATAGTAGATATTTGTGAAATTAGTGAGTCAATATACGTATAAGTAAACATAAACTCAATTCTTAATTGTAGTACGTACAAACTGATATACACTTGAAGTAATAATAGGCGATTCCGAGGAGAATTGATTTTGTAGGCCGTTTATAAAAATTAAAAGAATTATGATTTTTTCACGATCATATAAAAATATCATTTTCTTCTATTTAATTTATATGTGATTGGGAGATCTTATTTCCTCGCGACTTTCCGTATCATGATAACATGAAAAATTTAATAAAGTAATGATTTGGTATAATGGTGAGATTATACAGATAATATTTTAAAGTATATTTTTTAATCTTTGGCAGGTTCCATCATTAAGAAGTAATGGTCCACTTGCAGTGTCATTTTCAACTCACTAACTTGAAAAGATTAGTCTTTGATTTATTAATTACACTCTAATGAAAGCTATTAAACTTGAGGATAGTAAAAGGTAGTGTCATTTCCACCTTTTACTTTTTTAAATAAAATTAAAAGCAGCAAAATAATATAATGCCCCACGTTCCATACGTGATTGGACTTTAATCAATTATTTATTTATCATATAGTTTCATATTTAAAATATTTGAAAACATTTAATTAATCAAATACTATTGTAGCTACTTCAATTCCACTCATTTCCCATTTACAAATAACTTTTTCCCTAACATCATCAATACACCAATCTTACGAGAGTTTCTAATGAACTTTTATATCTTTTTCAATATATATATATTAATATAGTCATCGCTTTCGAATTAGGTTGTATGCCACCTCGATTATTTTAAATTGATATTTATTATTTATTATTTATTGTTATAGGAGAAGTCAAGATTTAAATTCAAAAAAATTAGTTTGTTAGACCTAAATTTATTGCATTCGTAATTAAAATTATAGATCAAAACTTAATACTCCCTCCGTTTCAAAAAAATTGATCTAGTTTGACTTGTAACGGAGTTTAAGAAAAGAAAAAAGATTTTTTAATCTTGTGGTTCTAATTTAAAGGTATGTCAAATGTACCAAAATACCCTTTAATCTTGTGGTCTTAAACATGTCACGTGGAAAGTTAAAGTTAAAGTGTTGCCAAAAAAGGAAAGGTGTCATTCTTTTTGAAACAGACTAAAAAGGAAATAGGATCATTCTTTTTTAAACGAAGAAAATAATTGTTTATATTTTTATGTTTTTACGTGTACTATATATATATATATATTGCGTCTTAAAAGTGATTGATTGAATTAATTCATTATTTGCATGTTGCGTCTGCCTCATGCGGTTTGTTAAAAAAATAAAATCACTTTAAATGTTTTATCTTGTCGAAAATTGTAATCTTTTGTGGAGAATAATATATATTGCCTCACTGCGGGTTTGTTAAAGAAATAAAAACATTTTAAATGTTTAATCTCGTCGAAAATTTTGATCTCTTATGGAGAATGATATCTATTCCAATTTTATTGACCACTAAAATAAAATAAAATACTGACTTATACTTAAAACTTCGCGACTTACATTTCATACTTCGCCACTTACACCTTCTCTCATGTCCAACCTTTGAAGAAATCAAATATCTAATTACATTATATATAATTTTGTTGAAATTTAAATTATAATATTATTATTATTTTACTTTATTAACCGCTAAATCACACTTACAACTTATAATTGGACAGCTTAAAATGGGTAGAACTTAAATGTTATGTCTATTTATTGTCTGGTGGGTACTGTTCAATGTTTGGAAGATATGGTGAATAATGAAAATCAGAATGGGTCTTTATTTAACTACTATTTCATAAAATTGGAATAATATGGGTTATGTCCCCACACGCAGTTACGAATCTAGAAATTTATATACTAGCTCAATTGAATTTGATAATTTTTATTTTAATTATATTTTAAAAAAATTATTAAAAAATCAATAAATATTAAATCTAAAATGTAATTATTATCATTTAAAATCGTCATTCTAAAATATAAAATTTATAAAATTAAAATTCTGATTCTGTGTTCCCGACCACCAATTGAAGATGGTTAGGTTCACTTAGTTGATTTTGGAATGGGGTAGTTGGACAGCATCTTCACCACATTACATATCTATGTATAATCTTTATCTTATTATTATTATTATTTTTTTGGTGAAAATGATATACTTTGACGTCAAAAACTCTTCAACATTCTGTCGGTGCTCTTGGCCCGCTTCCCAAAAAAAACTATTTATTTATCATTTATATAAATTATATATTTTTAGAATAATAGCACTTCTAATCCCTCATTAATAAGTTGCAATTTTTAATATTATGATATATGTTTCAAACACACTTAATTGATCTTTAATTGGTTAAAACGTACGAGTTTATTCTCTTTGTATAAAAATATGATTTTCACCTTTCCTCTCAGTTTATGTAATTAATGTAATTAAAATGTAAAAAGCAAATAAAAAAAATTTAATTTCGTTATATGTATTTTGTCTCCTTTAGCGTCATGTATAAACAATACTGAAAAAAAATCTTCTTAGGAATCTCCTAAAATCTAGCTAAATTATAAGATACTTTGTTCAAATATTTAAAAATACATATAAAACCGATATAACTAAATATACCTAAGATCGTCTTAATATCTTCACACATCAATTCTAGCGAATGAGTTTTGAATCATATCAAGACATAAACAAAAGTATTATTCAAGTTCATATATTTGAGTGAGATTTTTTCTTAATATAAGAGGTAAGTGTTTTGATTTTAAAAGATATGAGTGGTGAAAATGGACATATCTAATGGAAAGTGTTAAATAATTTAATGTTCTTCATAGTTGACTCTAAAGAACCTTCTGAAATGTTGTGGAATTTAAATATTTTTTTTTTTGGTTTAGCATTTAAACATTTATTGGAAGGGAGGTGAGAATTTATAATTTATTAAACCACATGTTCTTTTTCTATTGAAGAAATGGGCAGGATCTTTGATTAAAAGGAAATGGAACTATTTACTTATCAAATATTTTTTATTTTGATTTTTTTACTTATTATTTTTGACAAATTAAAAAAGAATATTATTTTTATTATATCCTTAATTTATTAACATTGAATTACTTTAAAAAAATATAGTGAGAAAATATATTTGAGGCCCTATCAATTAACAAGGATTAAATGGTAAGTTCACTACGATTATTATTTTCTTGATAGATATGTCAAGTCAAAATTCTAAAATAAAAAGGTACGGAGGGAATATATTTTTCATGAAAAATATTTTTTTTAGAATTTATTTATTTATAAATAGCCAAATAATATTTTCTTAATGAATGTTGCCCATTCATTTAGCAGGAAGGCTATTGGGTCTCCCCAAGGCCCAATTACACAGTTAAGTGGGCTGCTGATTGGTAGGTTAAGTATTTTGGCTATTGGGCTTCCATAGGCCCATCAAGGCCACTACTAGGCTGCTGCTATTTCTATGAATCTTAAACGGGTCTACGTATACTATATCCTTCACAAATCTCATTTGTGAAATTTCACTAAATATGTCATTATTGTTGTTACACCAATATTCGCTATGTAAACGATTCTAGCAAATGCTACTAGAATTCGAAGGACTAACAAGTGGAAAGGGAAAAATGATTCACGAAGTTCAAAACCAATGAACGACTTCAAGGTTTCGAAAATTGGTCATCCCGCCTAATTTTCCAGACCGTGGATAAAAATCCATAGCAAATTCGAAAACTAGTCCTCCCACCTAAGGGTGGGCATTCAGTATTCGATATTCAGTTCGGGTTTCTCAAATTTCAGATTTAGTAATTCGGTAATTGGTAGTTAAAAGTAGACACCAAATTTTCAATTTGGTAATTGGGGAAGAGGTAAAGTAAACTTCGGTTCAGTACGATATTCAGCAATACCTTATTGAAGTTATAGTCAATTGTATTACAAAGTCAATATTATTTCTCCAATCATTTCTATCTTTTATGCGGACGCACGATATAATAGAAGATCAACTAGTAAGAAAACATCAGGAAAGGCAAAATGTTACAACGTAAAGACATGTATTTGGATTTTTCATGCTTATTTTTAACTTTTTCTTTGGACTTGTACTAATAAGTAATGAATATGTTAATATATGATCTCCATTAAGTAGTATTTTGGAAATACCGAATACCAAATGGTAATAATGTCTCATACCAAACTCAATCCCGAATATCATAATTCTTTAATCTTCCTCTCGAATACCATATCAAATACTGAATTACCAAACACCAAATAACCAAAAATTTTAATTCGATTCGATAATTCAATTTTCGATATCCCTAATCCCACCTAATTTTTACGTTCAACAAGCCTAATTGGGCCAAACAGAGGCAGTAAAGAGCAAAATGCAAATGATTTTAGAATTGAAAGTAGCCCATAATATGGCCAACAAACCGAATAGAGAAAATGTGGGACCGACACATCACTCTCACACCTGCCTTTGATTTTTAAAATTTCAACTATTCCACGCAACGCAAAGGAAAAACATATAAGTATTCCAAATATTCAAATTCAATTCCTTTCAATTTGTCATTCTTACTTATTATTTAAACAATCAAAAAAATAATTTTTTTAATATAAAATTTTCAAATACCTTCTAAATAAATTGAATTGTTAACTATTAGGACTTATATAGTATATCAAATCTATCGACGATCAACTTAAGGAACATTGATAAAAGAACCTCGCTGAAAACAATCATGTATGCGATTTCACGGTTTGAAAGGATTTCTTTCTACCATATGTTTGCTCTTTTTAATATACGTAGTTTTATATGTCTAAGTTAAAAATTATATTTAAAACATTAATTAGTTTGATCCTCGTTAATTCAAATGTGTGGGCCATAGTTGTTAAAGTGGATACATCTATTTTAGGTTCAAATTGCACTAATCTAAGGCCCCATACGTTTTCCACGCGACTGCACAACTAATTCAACTCCTACTCTCTTTTTGGTTTTATTATTATTTCCAAAATTCTTAAATCTATTTTCAAAAATTCTTTTATGCTTTTCTGCAATATTTTCCTCACGCGTTAGGAAAAAAGTAGCATCTTTTTTCTTTTTTTTTGTATTAAAAAGTACTCCTAATAACAAGTCAATAATAAGATTGCTTTAATTGTTACAATTAATTAATTTTTCCTTTCTCCTTCAATCTTACTCGTTAACAAAAATACTTAAGAAGAAAATAAAGGCAAGTGTCTTTATAATAATCAATTATTCAGAAAATTATTAAAATGAAAATATATTAACTTTTGTTTTTCCCTTTTCTCCCACTGCTTGGTCAGATATATAAAAATAGTACTACTAAATAAAGTGAATTAATAATATTGCTATTAACTTTGTTGAGATTATATTTTTTGTCCACTATTTGAATAGCAATTCTGGCTTTGGTCATGTTCATTCATGTATCAATAACTCCGATATTGCTAATACAATGAATTCGTGTTTTAAAAGGCGGAGGGGTGGCGTAAGCTTCGAGACACGGGGCGTAAATCCCATGAATCTACGGGGCGTAGTCTCATGTATATATATTCAATTTTATACTTTTATTATTAATTAAATTCCTTTCAGTGATTCAATGATAAGTGAAAATTTGAAATTTCGCTACATATTTTTAAGTGAAATGTTACGTAGTATATAATTACCTTCATAGTGTTACCAAATAGTAAATATGTGATACTACATTCATTGTTTGAGTTACTCTCAATTTTGTTATCTTTATAGATTAAAAAGTTATGTATCATTCATTTATTCAAGAATTATGTAGGTCAACAATATAAATTAAAGATTTTAACACATAATTTATGTAAAATTTGTTAAGCGAATCCTGAGCGTTGAGCGTACTTAGAGCATACAGTCGGACGCTTAGGGCGTAAGTCTTATAGAACTAAGTCTCGCACTTGAGTCTCGAAGCGTTTTGCTAGAGTCCCGCCCTACGAAGAGCCCCGTGGCGAGTTCCAGAATAGTTGAATTATACAACTTATAATATTAAATAAGATAAATAATCATTGTATGTGTTAGTTATACATAAGTTGAATACCATCAACTAAAATATTAAATAATTTCAAAACTAACATATTCTACCAAACAGCCAGTAAAATTTATCAATATATTTTTCAAAAATATATTAGCAAGATCTTTAGTATAGTTGACCTGCTACATGTAACGTGAACTTGTAATCAATAGCTGCAACTCAAATGTCATATAATTATTACATTTTTATTTATAAAATTAAATAATTTGAAATAAGGCAAGTTTTCTTATAATAATCAAATTGTCAGAAAATTGCAAGACTTTGAGAAAATAATTATTTTTCTTCTTTTCTTTTTTCCTGAAAATTGAACCCTTAAATTAAGAGGAAAAAAAAGGAGTATTAGCGAGATTTAAGCTCTGGATCAGTTAACTGTGTGCACATGGTATGATATATTGACTTCTCCAGTTAGCCAAATTTGATTTTTTGACTTTTAAAAATATTATATTATTATTATTGTTATATTAAATTAATTCAGTATGTGTAGACACTTTCAATATTTTATGATATGATTTACTGACATGATAAGTTATTCGATTTTGAGTTATATATTATTTATATAATTAAAAGAATATGATTTTCGATTTTTGAAGAAGTCTCGGTTATATTTATTCACACACATATAAAATGTAAAAATTAATCAATTATTAAAAAAAAATCAATCTGGATATAATAGTCAAAATTTCATTATCTAAGCAATTAATTTTTATAATAATATTAATTTATATATTTATTACTATTATAATAATATATATAAAATATAATTACATGCTTGAATATGATTGATATTTCTTTTACAAACAATACCAATATGAGTAATTTCAATAATAATTATATGCTATTGACTTGACACATGAATTAAGAAGATGTAAGTGCTAAGAGTAATTTTACTAAATCAGTTTTATCAAATATAAGTAATCTGAATATCAAAAAAAATAAAGACTATTCCTTCCATTCACATGAACTGAATTTTTTATGCTCTTTTCATCGTTCAAATCAATGAAATTTTTTAGAGTTCAAAATAGGTTCCTAATTTTATATATATTTTTTCATATTTAGCTTTACCTTTAAAGGAATTGGATACTTTCTATGAGTTAAATTACATTATTTACAATGTTAATCAAATATGATTTCACAAAGAACAATAGTTTAAATTATATCCATCAACGTTTTTCTTTATAAGTCTTGCCATTCGACTTAAGTTAATATGGAATAAAGAGAATATTTAATAGTAAGGATAAAATAGACGCAATATGATAAATTATACATTGATTTTATAAATTAAACAAATACTCATCGTGCCCCTAATTATCGGTTCACTTTTAAATTGACACATTTATTAAGAAAGTAATGATGATATAGTGAATTTATCATTTTACTCTTATTAATTATAAAGTGGATAATTTAAAACTTAAGTTTTACAAGAAGTTTATATTTTTCAAAATAATTAATTAAAAGTATAAAAGGTAAAAAAAAGTTTACCCTATTTTGATTTGTAGAAATGGATAAGTAATTAAGGATAACTAAAAAAAAAAAAAGTGGACAAGTAATTAGGATCCGAGAGAATATAATTAACATTCCAAAATAGTACCGTGAAAAATAAATAAATTCCATAAATTACGACCAATAATTTTCAAACTTTAATCTCAACGAATCTTTAAGAGCATGTTTCGAAGGACACCCTGATAATTTGATTTGGTGTAATTGGGTTATCTGTCTTGTTTGATTGGACAAGTAATTACTTGATCAGAAGGTAATAAGTGTAATTGACAGAGGGTAATTACACTCTCTAATTTACTGCCAAAGACTGTGAATTTACTTGTTATTACGTGGTGTAATCATCAACGAATTACTTTTTATTTTTTATTTTTTTAATTTCTATTTTTAATTTTTTTTATTTACCTCTATTATTTTGAGTTTTTCTTATTTTTATTATTCTAAAAATTTCTAAAAGTTTAATTTTTTATTTATATTATTATATTTTATTTTCTTCTCGTTCTCAAATGACATTCAAATAGAACATATATAATTAGAGTGTCATTATACTCTGCCAACTAAACAAGTAGTGTAATTCATAAATTTTACTTTCCATAAATTAGACAAGTGTACCGCGTATACAGTTAAAAGGCAATGAAAAGAATACAAATAATTAATGACCATAATTAGTGCTTGATTAAACACTCGCTAATCAAAGCGTGTGGTGAATAACACCTATAATTTGATCATTAGTTATAACTTATAAGATACTTGTCTCTTCTAAATTCTCCATTCTTGTTCCTTTTTTTCACCTTCACCAAATTCACCATTAATTTGTTCTCCATTTTTTCTCTATATATAACACACAAAGAAAACCCTAATCCTTAATTTTTTTTCTTCCAAAAGTTTCTATTATGGCGGATAGAGTATACCCAGCTGCTAAACCAGCTGCCCCTAATGGCACTGCTGCTCCGGCTCCCGCTCCTGCCGCCGCTGCCGCCAACGGCGGAGCTAATCAGACGTTTCCGGCGAACAAAGCTCAACTTTACAACGCTGCTAGACCTACTTACCGTCCTATGCCGCCTCCACGCCGTAAACACAGACGGAGCTGCTGTTGTTGTTGTTGCCTGTTTATTACCTTATTCATAATCACTATTGTTCTACTAGCGGCAATAGCCGGTGCGATTTTCTGGGTACTTTACCGTCCTCAGAGGCCTTCCTTCTCTGTTTCTACTCTTCAAGTCTCTCAATTCAATCTTACTTCTACGAAACTCGCGTCGAAATTCAATCTCACCGTTGTTGCTCGTAATCCTAACAAAAAGATCTCTTTCTTCTACGATCCGATTAACATTTCGTTCAATTCCAACGATGTTGATATCGGAGACGGATCGTTACCGGCTTTTACGCATAATAGGAAAAACACAACGACGTTGAAGGCAGTAGTGTCAAGTTCAGGAAAAAACCTCGACGATTCTGCGATTTCTAATCTGAAATCTAAATTGAAGAATAAAAACAGTCTGCCATTGGAGATAAAGCTTGATACAAAAGTTAAAGTCAAAGTTGGAAGCTTGAAAACGAAGAAAGTTGGAATTCGAGTTAAATGCAGTGGTATTAAAATTACTGTTCCTTCCGGCAAAACTCCGACTAAAGCTACTACTTCAAATGTGAAATGCAAAGTGGATCTTCGAATCAAGATCTGGAAATGGACTTTCTGATTGGCACTTTGATTTGATTTTCCTTTACCCTGTTTCTTTGTTTGTTGATTTCTTTGTTTTTTTTTTGTTATATATACATAATCTGCCAAATCAAATTTGTTCAGTTAGGATTGGAAGTAGCAGCATATATATTCATTCTTAATATACATATGTGTTATTTGATCTTATATTGAATTTACATTTCAATTTCTGTTATCATCAGACATATCGTTATCGTAATTTAATATTACCGGAATGAGAAATTTGCCGGCAATGGAAGTTGATGAAAGCTGTCAAGGTAATTATATTAATGTGTATGATTAAACAGGGCGCATTGACTTAATTAAACATATGATTGGAGTTGAGGCCAAGTGCCTGCACACCAGAAAACAGCTGTGTTAATTTGATAGTCAAAAATCTGTAGGATATGTGCGATTATTAGCTTCAAATATAAAATTATAAACTTTAAATTCTGAATTCGTGGAGTCTGACAAGACCGGTTAAGGGGCCATAATGAAGATTAGTTTATTGTAGTGAATAGGGTGAAGAAATTGTGTCGGTGAATAAATTGTAGTAGTTGGAATAGTAGGACCACTCGATGTTTCCCCTCAAATTCAGAGACTTGTCATTAGTTGCCTTTCTTTCTCATACATTTATTTAATGTTATTTGTTTGTAACTTGAGGGTGTCTGGTTTGCTGAAAATTAGGAGCATAAATAAACTGATGAAAAAGTATGTCAAGGCATGAGATTTGGTGCCAAGTTACAAAGCAAAAGCACCTTGAAGGTGGCAAAGTAGTGTAGTAAATGTTGAATGTACAACTTCTTGTTGATATTGAATCTCGTTGGCATATTCGTATTTAGTTTTTTTAGTGAAAATTCTGACTTGCGTAGACGCATAAGAGTCAATAATGGCAGAATTCGGCTAAGGCAAAGGCAACAAGTATGAAGTATATGATTGACATATTCTAAACAAGGGAGTTTTTTGTGCCTTAGGTGTAGTCATTCTCAATCTAACACGTGTAAGTGGCAACACAACACATTTGATAAGGCATAATTTGAGCAAAGAAAATCACATTATGACACTTGGGATGATAAAGATCAATGAAAGAGGAAGGCATCTCTTTCATAGTATTGAAGAATTTGAGTTAATGTGAGTATATAGACATCAAAGGCATGTGTAAGCTTGTGTAAAGGGCCACTCTTTCAAAAACCAAAACAATACTACAAAATGGAATATACAAATTGCAATTAAATTGGGCACGTGGACAATGCCATATGGATGTATACTACTAACTAGTCCACCAAATAGTAACATGCCCACATGTTTAGTCATACTTGGCTATGCTTCTTAAATCATTTCTAACTCAACCAATTCTTCAGCCACCAGCTCATATTTAGTGCGACCATTCATGCAATATACTCTAAAACGAGATTTTACTGTAAATAGTTTTGGACAAATAATATTATTATAAAAAGATTTGACGGTATTTTATTCCTTGTAGTATATGCAAACAAATTACAATTATGAAAGTCAGTATACTCCTCCTTCCTATCTAAGTTCAATGATTGGGGCCAGTCGCCAGATAAGCATTTCCTAATTCTAGACCTGTCCACTACAGCTCATTTATTAATTATTTGTAAAATATACATAAAAATAAAAGAAGAAGCACTCTATATAAGTTGTAAAGTCTCAATTGTTCGATTTTCACAACTTTATTTATTTATTACTACTTTCTGAATAAAGACTCACATAGTTTCTTTAATATGACTAATATTTCATTAATACAAACTTTTGGAACATGTATGACGTATGTTAGCAATTAATAAGATCAATAGAAAATTCTAATTGTGCTCTATTTATTTAGGGTAGGAAGTAAAGAAATGATAGGTTTTTAAGAGTTTGGAGCCTAAAAGGTATATAAATTTTTATTTTAATTAAAACGGAAAGCAAAATCGCTGCAATAGCAGCAATTTGCTAATTTTAAATATTTTTTTTTTAAAAAAAGAATTTTAAAGAAATCGCTGCAATGACAGCGATTTCCAATATAAAATTTTTTTAAATCTTTTTTCAATGCAGCGATTTAACTTAAATATTTTTCTTTTAAAAATTATTTATTTGAATTTTAAAAAAAAATTGGTACACAATGTAAATTTTTATTTTATTTTTTTAAATTAAAGCAGCGATTTTAAAGATTTTTTTAAAAAAAATTCAAATAAATCGCTTCTGTTGGCAGCGATTTACTAAGAATTTTTTTTAAAAAAAAAAATTTAAATCGCTGCCAAATAAAATAAAAATTGTTTTTGACACAAATCGCTGCAGGCAGCGACTTGCTTTAAATATATATATATTTTTAAATTTCAAAAAAATAATTTAAGTTAAATCGTTTCCTAGGCAGCGACTTATTAAAAAAAATTGATATTGGAAATCGCTGCTATTGCAGCGATTTTGCTTTTTCCGGCGAGCAAAATCGCTGCTCTACCAGTGATTTTGCCGTTTTGGTTAAAATAAAAATTTATATACCGTTTTAGAATTTTTGTTAACATTTTATACCCTTCAGGCTCCGGACTCAGATTTTTAATTATATTGCCAAAAATATTTTAGGCAAAATGTTGGGACAGAGGGCGTAGAATGTTAAGTTGGATATGCAAATTCATTTTTTTTCTTTGAAGGTTGATAGTATTAAACATATAGATTTTCCTTTCTTGAGCCAACGGTATATGAAAAACCGTCTCTAAGGTCGTAGTACACCCACCCTTCCCAAACTCCACATATATGTTCCTTTCTTGATTAGCTCAGGGTCTATGCGAAATGGTCTCTATGTAAGGTCGTACATTCACTCTCGCCAGACCACATAGATAAATCTAGATAATTGATTAAAAAATGGCACTTGCACATTCAATTTTCCTATAGGACAACGACCTAGCTACTATTCATGGGGACAACTAGAAACGTGCTACCTAAAAAATTAGCATTTCAATTACTCGATGATGATTTCATAACTACTACTAATAATGATTTTACATAATCTGAGTAGTTTATTCGATATTTCTGATTTCTTTTCAACGAAAGCACCAAACAATCTAATCACATAACAGTGACAACCCATCCAACCACCTAAAATTTTCAAAGAAATTAACGCAGTACCACAGCTTGTATTTTAGGATACATTTCAACTAAACCGTAAACTATATGTGCTAGCTGGCCTTTCCTTTAAGCGACCACCTTTATCTATATGAAATTGACAAGTATGAAAGCTATATAAGCAGCTAACCTAGAGGCCCATATGATATACACAACCTGCTAAACAGTAGCCGAGCGACAAGCTCGTAAACATTCCGATTCAGTGGTGTTCTTACACACTTTCTGCCTGCTATAGCTATTCACATTACCTTCAGATTAACTTGTAAAATTCTTACCTTTGTACCTGCCAGTTAATATTTTTTTAGCTTGCTTCATGATTTTCTGATTGGAGGTACAAAAGCTAGTTCTAATCCTAATTCCTAACCAAACAAGAATTAGAATTAAAATACAAATTGGCTATACACATTCTTTTCCCTAGAAACGTTTAAACCTTCCAGTAAAACACAGATGTTTAGCCCTACGCTGCAGCATAGCCAATAGAAACAACACTATGCCTCTGTCCCAAGTTAGTTGGGGTCAGCTATATCAATCTTCACTATCCAACCATAAACATATAGCCTAGCAGACAAAGGAATGTGTGTAAAACTACTGACAAGGAAGCTGCAGGCCAGCTTTTTGAAGAAGAAATACAGGAAACGAGAGCATGGGTCTTGTCTAAGTTGGTATGCTAAAATAATACCGAAGATTATAATTCCTAAAGCAACATCACATGAAAACAACCCAACAAACCCAGCTCCTCGTTTCCATTTCACATATTGCAGAGCCTTTCACACCGCAACACCAAAAAACATGGAATCTCAGGAACTATAAAAGCAAGTCACTTTTTTACATTTCAGAAACATTGTGCTGTTGCAGGTGCACATACATTAAGCATCTAAGTTCAAAATCATATATATATACATAATATTATACCTTTTTCATTTTGAGAGGAACAGACCAATTCATAAACACAAATTGTTCCTCCACCAATACTTGATATACGTCCCTT
The DNA here is from genome assembly GCA_016801875.1 of Solanum sitiens. Taxonomy (NCBI): domain Eukaryota; kingdom Viridiplantae; phylum Streptophyta; class Magnoliopsida; order Solanales; family Solanaceae; genus Solanum; species Solanum sitiens. The sequence goes on along the minus strand of JABWTJ010000002.1, from coordinate 4,856,417 downwards.
CAATTTTGTTCCTGCAGCATCTCTCCAAGTAGTTCCGCACCTCTTTTGTTAATGTCACCACCTCTTAACAGTGTTGTAAGGAATCTCGCAGGATGGTACAGGCTACTAGGCATATCCTACAGAAATTAAAACGCAAAGGTCAGACGATGTTGTGCAAAATGTAGAGATTGCTGGTCATAAGTGATAACAAAAAGAAACAGCACTTAATGTGCTTACCTACAACAACATACAACATACCCAATGTAATCCCACAAGTAGGGTCTAGGGAGGGTGGTGAGTACGCAGCCTTACCCCTGCCTTTGTGAAGGTAGAGAGGTTGCTTATAATAGACCCTCGGCTCATGCAACTACATTCATCTTTTGATGAGGTAACATCATTAAAAAGACATCAAGAACATGCAAATATAGGTTCGAATGATGATGATACATTAGCTCTACATCACGTAACTTCATTCATGCCTTGTTATAGGACACTGTTGGTGCAATAAAAAACAAGTGAACCAGCAGCACTATATTATGTAACTAACTGGACCAGACACTGGGCAGTTATGAGCAGAAATGGAATTACAGGCAACAGAGTTTGATTGCAAATCAACAAAAGTATTGGAACCTGGAAAAGAAATTTTTACTTTTTCTAAAACATAAATCTAAGGTTCAAATAGTCAACAATCTGCCACCTAACAGAACCTTCATCTCCCGTTACTTCCATCTTTACCATTTAATTCTATAGACCTTTTCCCGCAGCAGATTACAACAGCATCTAGTTTACTTTTAGTCATTGTTCAGTGGATAGCTGTACTCCAGACGTACACAAAAATAGAATATCGGTTAGAGCTCCAAGCCTTTTTGAATCTGCTTTATCTCCACACCTCTATCAATTCATTCTTTACCACATATTCTTTCTTTTTCTTTGTTGCCTTTTGAAAGGAAAGTCCGTCCATCAAGTCGATAGAGTTCCATCCCGCTAGAACATTCCTATCTTGTTTGGGGATTTCTATATATTATAGACTAATCTAAAAGTGGGAATCCCCCAAGTCCAAAGTTGAATGACCAAACTGTCCACCATAAGTTGAACGACCAGTTTAACCTTCAATCAATCACTACTTCTATAATAATTTTATACAAAAATTCAAAATGCTCATTTAAATCAATATTACTCTCATCAGATTTGAATACTATACAATGAATCAACTTCCACCAAATAGTGTCTTGAATATATTAATTACACAATGTGTTTGGTATTCCTTGGAAACTGTTGTATGCTTTGTATTCCATAAAATAAAATAGGTTTTATACATATATATATATAAATAATATACTACTTCCAGATTCTCATATCTTTGTCTCCGTCAGGCCAGACTTGAACTCAAACCAGCTCTCTGATATCCTCGTTCTTTGACAGGTAACTTTTTGGGCATTTTGGTTTTCCATAGTTCTGGATTTTTATTAATTTTTATTTCTATAATTCTTCGGCCAAATTTAGTATGTTTATTTTAATTGGTAGCTTAATCTTGCTAACTAAATCAATGTCTTCCTTATTGTATCTACAAGTAATTTTCAGTTTAAAGTCTCATTTCTTAAACTTCCTCTGTGATTTTTCATGTTGGCTTAACCGTAGAGGTTTTTTCAACCTTTCTAATTCTATAATGTTCAGAATCTTTTCTGACTTTTTATTCTGTATGAGATCAAACAATTAGAGGATATGTGACAAAATTACCTTTTCAACACTTGAGAGTACTATATAATGTTACCAAAAGAAATTGAGATATAATAGATGAAGAAATCATCAACATCAAAATCAAAAGAATTATGCCTTCTATTTCATAATAAATAGAAATGCCTCCTCATTAGCTCTTTATCTTTTGGAATCCACCTCATCGAGCTTAACGTTTGTGGACTTTTTTATGAAGGCCTAACTTAAAAGTCCGGATGGGATCCATAAGGGTCTTAAGCCTTGAGGAGGAAAACTCAAATTGATCGGAAGGCTCCCCAAAAAGAAGACTCGTGAAACATCCTGATACTCTGAACCTAGATAGCAATCTCCAAATAAAGAACACCAACTAACTATGATTTTATCACTACCCAATTTTAGAAAGACACAAAAACGAAAAGCGTATGGAATAACTTATGTAACTGGATAACCTACAGACAAGAAACTCATCAACAATTGGTCCAAAATGCACCTACTAAGTCTAACTAACATACAAAGACAAATTCTTTACCACCCAAAAACGATTTTGGCAGTCAAGTGAATTAACTTCATATTGCATCAAGGTGCTAAGCTTGTATTTCTAATACTTCATTTCTTTATCCTTTTTGAATCCTATTTATGGGCCTAACTTTACATCAAAAACCTTTTATTAGGGTGCTTATCGGTCCTTCAGTATGGTTTTGTATATTCGATTCAATTTATTGGTAATCAGTTTGTAAGCACGCTAAACCAATGACCAAACCAATAATTAATCAGTTTTAGGCTAAACAGTTAGACATCCTCAACGGTTCGATTATTGGTTTTCCTGATAAGAAAATGCTACTTTAATCTGCTTTTATAGTCATTGAACCATTAACTAAAATATGAAAATCCAAAACCAAACTGATAGTCCAATAAAAATATTTAAAGAACTGTTTAAAAATATTTATACCCAATACCGATAAATCAATAGCATTTTTTGATTTAGTTTATCGGTTAAACCGGTTTTTGAATACTCCATTAAACGATTAAGAGTATTCCCCAAGGCCTAGCTCGAGTGGCACAAGGTGGAGGATTTGTGGCTTAGGTCGCAGGTTCAAGCCCCACACCATCCAAAGTGAAGCTGGTATTTAAGTGGAGAAGGGTAGAGGGGCGGGCCCATTATCCACCGAGTTTAGAAGGCTGTGATTGGTCTTAAGGGCGGGGTGACAGACAGATTCTCAGTTATCAAAAAAAAACAAAAATTAAGAGTATGAAATGAGGGAAACTTTTTTTTTCCTAAATGTTCATGTAGCCTACCCCTTATCGATGAGATCGACAACACACCGATAAACCAATAGCATTTTCTTCAGACGGCTTATCGATTAAATCGATTCTTGCTACAGCCCTACTTATAATACCAAAAGGCAAAGGCATAGTAATATAATTAATAGGGGTATTCACGAAAAATTGTATCAAAAGGGAAAAGATATGACATTGTTTGGTTTGGTTTTACTTTTGATTTTTTAACTTAATAGAAGCGTTTGGTTATGACAGAACAATCGGATCGTCGAAGTGGAACATAAACCAAGAATATCGTCTATAAGAAAGAATTTGGTAACATATAAATACAATACATGTTTGCACATATATAAGAACATCAAAATTAATTCACTGAATTTTATCACAAGGGAAACCCGCCGTCGCTACCCTTTGGTTGCGTACAGGGTAAAACTCTCGCTAGCCCGGTGCGACAAACTCGACGCAAAAGGCAAACCCCTTGCTTTCGCTGGCAAGGGGTTTCGAACTTGAGACCTCCAATATGGAAGTCCCAAGCCCAAACCACTAGGCAACCCCGAAGGTGTAACTCATTGAATTTAGCTGCTCAACTTTATTTAATTGTTCAACTTTGAAGGTTAGATGATATCTTGCTCAACAAATAATTATTCATTAACTACAACTTGTATTTTTCCACTATAGATTTTATGTTAATCATTCAACTGCAGTTTTTATATAATTCATATCACGTATTTACTACTTACATGAGACACACACTATATCACGTGCTAAATACTACTTATGTCACAAGTGGGAAGCCCTAAAAGTGAAAACTTCAGTCACCATATTGCCCATGAAAAGTTAAATGACTTTTTTATCCTTCAAGCAAAAAATATTACAACATCATTTTTGTACAAAGTTGAAATTACACATTCTAATAAGAAAAACAGCAAATTAAAGTAGGCACATTAATAACTCTTTTCATTACTCTCAAACCAATAGCCAACTTATATGCTATATCATGTTTAGAGAAGTTAAAATTATGTATTGAATAATTAATGAATTAATAAATTTATTAAGCTATTGAATCTTTTCATATGTCATGTATGTGAATGTTATAAATACAAACACTTACAAATTACGTGGGTAAACATTGTTCTTGCAATCTAGAAGAATTAATAACCACTCATTTATTGTAATAGATGGTAGGTAATATAAAACGTCATTTTAAACCTATATAATAAGCGGTGGCATGCCAGAATTTTCATTAAGGGGTGACAAAATATAAGAAAGTAAATTTACAAGAAAGCCAACAAAATAAATTGTAAAAAAAGAAAAAAATGGACGCGGTCAAAAAGTACTGACATGTTTATAGCCTAAGTTGCTCAGATTCGAGTGTAGGTGTCGATACGGGTGCGGATCCAGAGATCAAATCCTTCATTATCTAATTTTTAAGATTCAGAGATTCGAATCCATGTATGGATCCGAGTGCAAGGATTTGCCTAAAAATAGAATTATAAAACCTAAATTATAAGATTATGTGAAGAATTTGAGGAGAATCTTGGAAGGAGATTAAAGGAAAATGAGTGACATAGAAATTTCTATATAAAAAGTATTCCATATTCTTCAATTTCACCTTGGCTTTTGTATCGATTACAGAAATTTAAAACTGTTTGGACTTTTCCCATCAATTTTGGTCGAAGTGTCCAAAATTGGTTGACCAAATCGAACAAGGTTCCCACACCCATGTCGTGTCAACCCGGGTGCGACACCAAAAGTGAAGAGTCCGAGCAACTTAGCTGATAGCAAAGGGAGAACACACAACCTCAGACAAATTTGGCAAGTCCTTAACCACGACACTAAAGCTTCAGTTTGTGTCGCGAGGTGTCAACACTAATGTATATATTTATTAAAACAAAATTTGACGTATATATACAATGTAATTTTCCGGTGAAGGGGTGTCACTAGACACCCCTCGGCAAGGGTAGTCTCCGCCTCTAATTATAAGGGAGCAATAAAGGAGCAACAGGTTGACAACAACTCAAAGTCTCTTTTCCTTCTCCATTCTTTAAGCATGTTTGGATCGGCTTATTTTAGGTGCTTTTAAGCCAAAAATAACTTTAAAGCACTTTTGTAGTGTTTGTGTAAGATTAAAAAAAATGATTTTAAGCACTTGTTTTTAAGCTTAAATAACAAAAATAAGTTCAAAGTTCCTAACTTATGACTTAGGCTGAGAAGTAATAAATTATAAGCCCAGCCAAACAAGCTCTTAAACTTGCCTTCTTGTATTCCCCCTACAAAGTTATTTAAATACTTTATGATTGGCCTAGAAAATACATATGAAGCATAGAGATCGAGTAATGAAGGTTGTGGTCAAAGCTTTGGAAATCAGAAATAGAATCACTTTAAATGTCAAGTACGCTTTTAGCTTCTTTTCCCCACTGATTTTAGTTCTTATATTCAGTAGCGGACCCAAGATTGTTATTAAGGGGTGTCAATAGTTGTAGTAAAAAATATAATTATGAGGATAGTATGACTAAAACCCGTGACTTTAAGGAATTTTCACAACAGTTTAACCACCAAACTAAATATTTAACTTGGGTCAAGAGGTGTCAATGCTTACATATGTTTTTAATAAACCAAAATTTAATATGTAGAAACAATGTAATTTTCCGAAGAAGGGGTATCGCTTGATACCCCTTTGGTAAAGGTGGGTACGCCACTGCTTATATTGTGTATATGTAGCAAAAACTGGCCTTCATTGTGTTCCTTCTACAAAGTTATTCATTTAGGACTGGCCTAAAAAATACATATGAAGCACAGAGATCCAGTAATGAAGGTTGTCAGTCAAAGCTTAGGAGACCAGAAAGAGAATCACTTTAAATGTCAAGTAGGCTTTTAGTTTCTTTTATTAGCTAATTTTAGTTCTTATTGTGTATATGTAGCAATTCTTTAATAATTGCTTGCAGTCATATGGAAACTATTTCATGTTGACCAGTCCGTTTGGCGAGAAGGCTCCTCCTTAGTGTCCATAGACAAAAGGCAGGTCACAGGTGCATAACAAAGCAACACAATCATCACTAGGATTGCTACCATCAACACATATAAAGATGATGAGCTTGCAATGATAGGGTCTCAAGTTATTTTCTCTCTTAAGTATGTTTTTGTTTTATTATTTCCATGAGGTAACAATGTCTCAAGAAAGTGTGACTTGTTTGGTATTGAAAGATAATGCTAGCAGTGTATATTAACGTGACTATGACTATTAACCTCTACGGTAATATTTATCTTCATTCCATTCTGTAGAGGCTCAACCACTACGGAACTTCATGTAACTGGGATTACTCAAGATATGACTTCCATTTAATAAGTACAGTTGTTGGCATTTCCATTATAATACTTTTTGTATGTTTATTCCTCATTGTACATTAATATTTTGTTCAGACACTAAGGAAATTATTTTGTTTTTGAAAGTTAGATTTATCGCAATCAATTAATATAATGTTGTATGTAAATTTAAAATTTATTATATTCTTCCTTTGTTGAGCTATATAGGATCAGTATTTATCATTTTAGGAGATTTTTTTTTTACTTTTTTAGTTAATTTGTAATTTAACTACACAATTTTTAATGTTACTTATGTGAATTTGTAAATTTATGTTCATATGATAAGGTGGTTACGTAGCACGCACAATGCGCGTTTCCAGAAACTAGTGTTCACAGTAAATTCTTCCGAGGAGCTCCAGTCAGGAAATTTTGGTAAAGAATTTCTCTCACCAAATTTTATAATAAAAACCAGAAAATTACAGAAATAAATAAACCATTTATGGTCTCCTCAAATGTAATTTCTAACTGTCCCAGAAGGTTTACTACATAAACTCACTTAAAAGAAGCATTATTTTCATTTAAATTAGAGTAGGTGCTAGCATAACAAACCATTTGATGAAAGTCTTCTTGTGCACTGTTTGCAATCTCTGGCTCCAAAGGTGCCTGATAAAAATGAGAAGTTCATCTTAGGGTGAGCTTGCGGCTGACAAGAACAAATAAAGAAAAGGTCATGTAAATAAAAGTTCCTAACCTTTCCTTTTTTATTAGAAGTATTCCTGTTGCTTTCCCTTTCATTACCAGGATCAGCTCTTTTAGAACCCTTGCTTGTCTGGGCCGCTTCACTGTCAGGCCCTAGCTCTCTAGCTCCAAGGGTGTTTCCTTCACATACTTCATCAACTTGGATAGCAGGGGTTGCACTACTACCTGATTTAAGATCAGCTGTAAGAGTATTTTCTTGACATACTTTATCATCTTGGATAGCAAAGGTTGCAGTGTTACCTGATTTACGATTAGCTGCAAGAGCATTTCCTTGACATTTCTTTAGAGCTTCTGTAATGGCACCAATAGCAATGTTGTAGCTCTCCTGAGTCAATGATCCCTCCTCACCCAATATTATTGCCCGTCGACACAAATCATTGTAACGACGGACCTTAGCTTGTGCGTCATCCAGTCCTTCGCTTATGGAATGCTTGCTTGTGGCAGCATTGGTCCAGCGTTGCAATATGTACTTGGAAGGAATAACGAAGACGCCAGACATTTGAAGAATTACAATCGCATGCCTACAAAGGTAACCTTTGTACTCAAATAAATGGCATGAGCAGTACAGGTCCGACTTTGGTGCATCCCACTCCACCACAAAATCCTGATTTGCTTCAAAATCTTTGACGGCATATGTTATAGATGTGCCGTCTTCTGATTCTTTTTTCAGGTGGCATGCAGAGGCTCCTAATACTTCAACTTGGAAATTCTTGAATATTTCATGAGTATACAGAAGCAACATCTGTTTTTCGAAGGGAGAGGGAGACAAAAGCTCAGGCATCTCGTGCCATGCATCAAAATTAGCTTTCGCTTCCTCTTCATACCAGTCTTCAAGAATTAGCTTATGTTGTCCAATAAAGTCTCGAAGAGACATTTCACTTTGGATATATTTGTCAAAGAAAGAGTTTACGCTTTCGGTTCTTGAAGCCATAGATAAGTTGGCAAAAGATACACCCCTCATAAAAATAGGCACCCAAAGCTTGCGATCTTCATACAATGATTGGAGCCACTCATCTTCTCTAAGACTGAACTTTTCGATCAACTTCCACCATCTGTGTTCAAAATGCTCTTCAGTCCATGACTTATATATGCACTTCCTAAATTTTGCCATAAATGTTTCATGCCACATGCTGAGATAATCAAGACGACTTGGGATCTTCTCCAATATACTCCACAGGCTAAAGTAGTGTTGGGTATTTGTCAAGATTGCTCCAACAGCTGCTTTGATGTTGTCATTTTGATCAGATAACAAAATTCTTGGACCTTGTCCACCCATTGCCAGGCACCATGTCCGCATCAACCATAGGAATGTATGCACTGTGTCATCAGCAATTAGTGCACAACCTAGTAAGGTGGGTTGAATATGATGGTTTGCTCCAATGAAGAGAACCAAAGGTACTTTATATTTGTTTGTGAAGTATGTAGTATCAAATGACACCACATCACCAAAGTTGGAATAACTATCCATGCCTTTGGCGTCAACCCAGAAAACATTTCTTAATCGATGCTCCTCGTTTAAGTCTATAGCATAGAAAAATTTTGGATTCTCTTCCTGCATGTGCACAAAAAGTTCAAGCAAAACCTGAGCATCTCCTTCTTCTAAAGTCAAACTTCGACCTCTGTCATGTTGGTTCCTGAAAAGATTCTCCAGATTACCAGAGAATTGGTATGCACCATACTGCTTTGATACAGAAGCCAACATATTCTTCCGTCGAAATTTTGCATCATTGTTAAGCGGATCAACGTTTCTGTGGCTTCTGAAGAAGTGCACTTGAGCTGGTAAAAGCTCATGGTTGTGTTCTCTAATGATACTATGAATGTACCACTTTCCACTCGACGACCTTCTCTTCACATGCATACTAGCTTTACAGCCTATTTTAGGAGAAGGTCTAGGGTTGATCGCATCATCCGACTGCTGCTTGTTACCATATCTGATGCAGGAAAACTTTGCATCAATAAACTCTTTGGTTGACCTAGAACGACGGCTGCTCAATTTGGCAGTGCCAAACCCCTCTGATTTTGCATATTCTTTGTAGAATTCATATGCTGCTTCATGTGAATCAAATTCCATATCATCTCGAACCTCCACATTACTGTTCCCCGGCCCAGCAGCTGATTCCATTGCTTGAATTTTCTTCAAGCTAAGATTTCAGTAACCTTGTAGAGAATAAGATACAATGTCAGTTTTAAACATCACACAGAGAACAGAACATAAGTGAAAATCAAAGTACATTTTTATGTGTTACATCAACACACATATAGTTGTTCTTATATGCAAGACTGAAGCTCATAACCTAAACCAGTTCATCATTTCATAGTTAAAATGCCAAAATTTTGAACTGGTTAGAATTTTTAGAAAAAAAATTTTGCTCAATGATAATCACGTACATTCACATTCTAATGATTAATAGCCACAAATATATGAGTTCCTTACCAGTTTCAGAAAGTTCACAACGAAGCTATAGACTATTCCCTCGCTGATAGCGTACAAAAGTTCTCCAAAAATTCGATTACTAATACTCGAAAGCAGATTGATTACTAAACAATCACAATTTCTGAACCATAGAGAAAATCCTGCATCCCAAATCAAAAATTTAAGTCATAAGAAACTTATAAGCTATAACAATCACAAAATCCATAAGTTAACCATAGAAAAAAACAATTGGAGAAAAGTATTAGGGTTTTTTATATCGTTAAATCGGAGAAGAGAAGTGGAAGATACGGAGACTCACTTACTGATGAATTTCGCCGGAGAATAGAACGGAGCGGTGGAGGAGTAGTGTCATTTTTGGCCGAAAAAAGATGAAATTTTGTCACTTATGCGTGCGTTACGAAACTGAAGAGGTGGGTGTTGGCATTTGGCGCCTGGCGGACTTTCACAAAGTAAAAAGAGTTGTGTATTGCAATTTATACCCCAAACTATATTTTTGTTTAAATTTGCACCCTATGGTTTTAGTTCTTACAATTTCTCCTCAATATATTAATCTACTATAACAAATTCAAAGAAGACTTGTTTTTAAGAGACAAAATTGAAATTATATCATCTTTTATTGTTTTGGAATTACACAAGATCTTTATATTTCCAACTAAAGTAATGTTATTTTGAGTGATTTTCTTTTTGCATTTTAGACAAGATTGAAATTATGTAATTTTTAATTGTTCTGAAATTATAATATTTTTATATTTCAAGTAGTGTTATTTTTTTAAAAAAAAAGTATAATTTCTTTTCAATTTAGATGAGATTAGAATTATCTAATCTTTACTTTTTTGAAATTATAATATCTTTATATTTTCAATTAGTGTCATTTTTTGCTTGAAAATATATTATATTTTTTTACCTTTTACACCTTATCTTCTTAGTTTTTACACTTTCTCGCTGGTATATTAATCCTTTTGCAAAATTAAAAAGTTTTTTGTTTTCGGAAGATAAAATTGGAATTATATGATCATGAAGTTTTGGAGTTATATGATCTTTTTGTTTTCAAGTGGTGGCGTCTTTGAATAGAAAAAAAAGATAATTTTGAAATTTAGGCTACAGAAGTTAAAGAGCTGAGTGTTTGACGGATATTACAAAGCAAAAAAAATGAATATGATGCATCTTGCATCAGTAATAATGTATTTTTCTTTTCCGATTTGCATCCTAATGTGTTATATCTTACACTTTTGCATCCTAATGTGTTAGTTCTTACACTTTCTCTTTAATATACCAATCTTATTACGAAATTAAAAAAAGTTTTTCTTTTCAAATGACAAAATAAAAATTATATGATTTTTTCATTGTTTTGATGTTTTATTTTAACAAATTTGAACTATAAAATCCAAGCGTTTGGAAAGTTAAAACGGATTAAAAGAAAAAAATTATAAAAAAAAACATAGTTAAAAAATTATATCAAACAAACATACTAAAAAGTATCTATTGATTTTACACTATTGTTTTTCACCAAGTAATCCTTGCATACCATTTTTGTATTTTGACATTTTAAAATATATTTTTTGATTTGTCAATCAAAACTTTTTCTAATTATAGATATTTAATTGTTCAAAACACTTGCTTGAAATTTTACTAACTTGAACCATATATATATAGTTCATATTGGGCATTTTACATCCCCCACCCACCCCATGTAATTAATAATATTATAAAAAAACATCATATATTAGTCTCATAGTAGATATGTAAATGTTCTATTCTTATATTTATATTAGGCTTGAGTCATCAAGGTTTCCTTAAAATTATCCGCATAATTTACTTAAACACTTTAACTAAGAATAGTACCAATTGAACACTTTTACCTATTCAAAAATTGTTCATATTAGACATTTTTTATAACCAGCAAAAAATGTGAGGAGTGTGTGATACACTTGCGGTGACGTGACAAAATAGCTAACTAAAAAATAACATGTGGCATTGAGCCCCAAAAATAATTTTGTTTAAAATTATTTCAAACACATTTTATATCTAATTTTTTTTTTAAAAAATGTCAACATATTCTACCCAATCTAACCCCCTTTCATCTTCATCTTCATCTTCATCTTCTTCGCCAAAACACATTCTTTCTCAAATCACAAAATCTTATTCTTTTCAAATAACTTCAATATATATATATATATATATATATATATATATATATATATATATATATATATATATATATATATATATATATCGATGACAAAATGTAATTGATAGCTAAAAAATTAATTCTTTCAAATTTTTTAATTTCATTTTTGATAAATTTAATGTGTTTACATAAGAATTTGAGTAAAAATCTTTGTTCAAAAATTGTGATAAACAAATATCGGCTAAGTAAATATCTAGTCATACTAAAAAATGATACATACCTCTTACCCTAAAATAATTAAGGATGTTTAAGTAAATTTATAAATTACAATACATGGATTGCCATTTATCTAATTAAATAACTCACCATTTTCCATGTCAGCGGGCTGTTAAAAAAGGGCAATTTTAAACTTTATGAAACGTTAAGGGCATTGTTAAATCAAAATGTGAAAGGAGGACATATTTGAACCATTTGAGATACGTCATTTTTAACCATTTTCCCGTTTGAAAATGATTAGGAAGTATCATATATATATATTTTAATTCGAATTCATTTAAGTTCTTTCAATTTTTAGAAAATTCATTGATTATTTTAAAATTAAAATTTCTAATATTGAAGTTATATGAAGAGGAGTAATTGATGATACCTTCAAATTTTAAATTCTTTTAAAATATAATTAGTATTGTTTTACTCAAATATTTCAATAAAGTATAGAAAATAGTATAAATTTGATTTTATTAAAAAAAGCATTGAAATAAAAAATTTGACTGAAGAAGAAGAAGAAAAATAAAATAAAAAAATGAGAGAGGGGTTCAACTTGATGTGTTGAGTGATGTGAGGGTGGAAGTGAAGAAGAAAGAAAATGAAGGATAAATCAGTTTGAAATGAAATTTAAGATAGAAATCAAAATTAAAATAAGTTAAAAAAGTAAGAAAGAAGTAAAGAAAAAACTTAAAATGAAAAGAAAATACATTTTTAATTAATTAACACTATGTAATGATTGATGTGAATATATTTGTTTTTTTAAAATCTGAGCTGATCGAAAAATAATATAATATATTTATTTAAAATTATTTAATGGGCTACTTTATGTCTTTTTCTCAATTATTATAAATATAAATAAACAACCAAACATTATAAGCAGTAAAGTATTTCATTTTTTTGAGCTTTAAATATTTTATTTCTGAAAAAGGGAGCAAATCAACCACGAGACGAGGAAAACAACCATACATACAAGTTACAAGAACATTTAAAAAATATTTTAATGTAAGCAAATTTGAAAAAAATTAGTGCTAAAATAATTAAAAATAAATTTAGAATTAAAATTCTTAAACCATAAACCCTACCGAAAGCATTTTAGCACGAAGCATAGAGAGAACGTGGAGAATTCCCTGTCAAGTCTGCTACTTCCGGCAGCTCCACTCTCCCGTTTCCTCTCACTTTTAACACTATTCGCTTGGTGCAATGTTCAGAGCTGCTGCAGCTGTTGCTTCATCAATCAGGTATTTACTATTTTGTCGCAATTTTGCTTCTCAAACACTTTCCTGATACAATATACGGAACACAAAGTTCACTAACTCTTAAAACATTGCTTATTGTCAGGTCCTCAACTTCCAGGAAATTGGTAAAAAATCCATTCTAGTATGATTGTAATTGGAAGATGTTATTATATTCTCGATAATGCTCTGTGTAATTTTGACTTTGGGGACTAGAATTTGTTTAAGAACAATTGATTGAGTCAATGCATCAATGGCTGATTTGATTGATTTTTGTTTTGTTTTGTGGTAAAGGTTTCTAGTAGGATTATTTCTAGCAGAAATTATGCTGCCAAGGATATCAGTTTTGGTAGCCACGCACGGTTAGCTATGTTACAGGGGGTTAATGAGCTTGCAGAAGCAGTAAAAGTCACTATGGGACCAAAGGTAATTAGGATTTATGTTATGCATCTCTTGATCTGTTGCTTATAGAGTTGGTCACTGATATTGTATACTAGGAAGACAATTTGTATTAGATCTTAATGTTAATTGGAAAAAGGAAACGAATCAGAGATGTTACCGATATGAAACATATGATACTGATTATGGAGTTTGGCATTTCGCTTTTGATTTTTACATTCTCTTACATTTATACTCAATATGAACACTTGACGAGGAACAGATTCATATACTTGAAAATGTTTCTTGTTTTGGAGTACTTGGTGAAGAACAAAGCCATATTGGACAGAACAGGATAGACTTTTGAGTTTCAGTTTTCAGCAGTGATTTGTGGAGGAAACTTTTCGAATGTTCCTTTTTATTTACACACCCAAAAAAGGATGCAAAAAGGTGCTTACTTAGGTTACCAATTTTAATTTATTGGGTAAAAGATGTTATAGCACTAGAGGATGCTAGGATTTCAGTTATCTCCATCACCCTTTTCTTATGAAAGGTTTAACATGCTGTAAATGACTTTTCCTCTAGATTTAAATTAATAATAGCCCGATTATTGCAAATGACTTCTCCTCTAGATTTAAATGAATAATAGCCCGATTATTGCATTTCACAAGGTCTCTTGATCGAAAAGAATAACTTGAGTCATCATAATACTGAAGACAATTCTTGTCTTTTTGACACAATCCAGGGACGTAACGTGATTATAGAGAAAAGCCCTGGGAATCCCAAGGTCACAAAGGATGGTGTCACTGTAGCCAAAAGCATCAGCTTTAAGGAAAAGGCAAAGAATGTGGGCGCTGATCTTGTGAAGCAGGTTGCTAATGCTACTAATTCAGTTGCTGGAGATGGTAAGATCTCAACTTTGGATTAGCTTATTTGTGAATCACAATAAATTTGTTAACTTGCTGTAGATATTTTTACATGGTAAAGGAACTTTTTATATTCATTGGTATCTGTTTCCTGAAAAGAGATCTTTAGTGATATCACGGTTTTGAATTTTTGAGGTTCACTTTTTGAGTACGACGGTTGTAGCTTGTGGGGTCAAGCTTTACACAAATTTGTCTAAATTTAATGTCATGTGGTAACAGGTACCACCTGTGCAACTGTGCTTACTCAGGCAATTTTCACAGAAGGTTGCAAAGCTGTTGCTGCAGGTGTAAGCGTGATGGATTTGCGTAATGGTATTAACATGGCCATTGATGCTGTTGTTGCTGACTTGAAGAGCAGAGCAGTCATGATTAGCACCCCGGAGGAGATTACACAGGTGAAGGGTTAATGGAGATTCGGACCAACTTGTATCATGCTGTGGACAAACACATCAATCAATCAATAGACTAACCCCAAATGCTAACTACTTGGGATACGGGATACTAAACTAAATGGGGCTGTGGAGAAACACACAAGTCATAAATCTGAACCTTATTTAAGCCTATTGCTTTCTGCAAGTCATAATTCAGTTTCACACAAAACCACTTCACCAGACTGCTCCCACCAGTCGATATTTCTTTCCCATTTTCAATTTCCTGGTTGAAGTTGTGGTTTTGGTTCTTCATTTTGCCAAAATGTCTTGTCAACTGGGAAAAATCATCTTTCTGAAAATACTATGAAAGACATTTTTCTCTTCCCATAATTTTTTTGTTGCTGCTTTCGTTTTTCCTTTTTACATTTTCCTTTTACTTGAGAGCACAATGCCTTCATTTTCTTTTCCTCACGTTGGAGCTAAAATCAGGTCTTTTACAAGTTATGATCAACAATGATGCTGCAATTCAAATTTAACTGCATGACATGTGAAACGAATTAGTTTACGAATACATCTGTAAATTTGTGCATTCCTTATAACTTATGTAAGAAGACTCATTGACTGCTAGTGCTGTTAACTGAGAAAACAAATTTGGAGTTCTTACATGTTCCTCCCCCCCCCCCCCCCCCAAATGGTCCCCCTTTTGAGGATGATATCTTACTTCGAATAGGTGGGTACTATATCTGCAAATGGTGAACGTGAAATTGGGGAAATAATTGCCCGAGCCATGGAAAAAGTTGGGAAGGAAGGAGTTATTACTGTTGCGGTAAGTATTGTTGATATGAGTGTTTCTGATACAAATGCACTGACAACTATTTAAGCTTGAAATTGAAATCTCATATATTTTGAATTTACAGGATGGAAATACCTTAGATAATGATTTGGAAGTGGTGGAAGGAATGAAGCTTGGCCGAGGTTATATATCTCCTTATTTTGTCACGGACGAGAAGACTCAAAAATGTGTATGTAATGTTTCTACTACTGAGAATTTTCTTAATTGGGGACTTGGGAGGTTTAGATGTTTAAGTGTAGACTGAAATTTCTAAAGAATTTCTGTTCAGTGGCTTGAAGTTTAGATCAATCACTTAATGATGTAGATGCTAGAAATTTTCATTATTACTGCAGAAGAACATTCACATTATTTTCCCCAAATCTTTCCATTTCATTGTGGCAATTGGCAACATTTCCTCATTTGTACCTGACTTGCAAGTCAAAAAGTAGTTCTGTTAGCTAATGCATACGCGACACAACTATCTCTATATCCTATATCAACCTATAAAGTTCATAACATGATATTGTGATTTGCATGTAAACAGGAATTGGAAAATCCGTTGATCCTTATTCATGACAAGAAAATCTCAGATTTGAACTCGCTTGTGCGGATATTGGAGCTTGCTCTTAAGGTAATTAGTATCTTCTAAGAGCTTATGTTTGCATGTTTTTTTTTGGATAACTGATCCTATAGCTTCTGAGTGTGTTCTTCACCAACACTCATGAGTGTCATGACACATATCTTTTCCTTTTTCTTTTTCTTTTCTGGGATAAAGGAGAGCTTTATTGATTAAAAAAAAAAAGCAAAGAAATATGACGCTTTAAAAAAACAGTTAATTCACTATGGTGAGGAGAAAAAGTCCTGGTAAGAAAATGGCAAATGCTGAAAAAACAGCTTAATGAACCATTTTATAAAGGGAGCTTTCCTGCGATGTTGCATGGCTGTAAGTGCCACATCCCAGGGAGGCTGTTACTTTGTTAGGACAAAATATGTCTGTGTAAGTTACAAATGTTGAATAATAGCTGCAGAAGTGAATACCTGTGAAAATGGAAAGGAATTGTTCTTTTGCAATAAATTTACAATAATCATCACAATATTGTTTTCTATCTCTATTGTAGAGAAGGAGTCCTCTTTTAATCGTTGCTGAAGATGTGGAAAGTGATGCATTAGCTATGCTTATCCTAAACAAGCATCGTGCTGGTATTAAGGTATTGAATTCTCTAATTGTTTTCGTTTTTTATTATCATGTTTCAGCATATAAATTTGAGGATCATTTTCCTGCGTGTTTTGTAATTAATCCCCATGCTCATACCCGAATGTCTTTTATTTTCAAGTTACTTGTAGGTTTTCTATTTAATGTTGTCGTTTTGGGGTTAATAGAAGAGCCAACTTTGGCCTAGTTTTCGTTTTTTATTATATTGTTTCAGCATATAAGTTTGAGGATCATTAATTCACACATTTTTGCAATTACTCCCTGTTGATTAGATAAGATAAGTGATAATATTAACCACGGGAATCGAAACACCTGTATACACTAGATCTGGTTATGGTTGATTTGAGGAAGTCGGTTTCCGAAAAAGCCATTGAGGCTTTCTCCCTAGGGGGAGATGGTGTCCTTCGCTACCAAGGTCGGTTATGTGTCCCAAATGTTGATGAGTATACCAGAAAGTAGAGAGAATCTACGTCAAAACATGGTTCTCTATAAAAGACACCCAAACTATACAAGAGGGAACTACAAGGGTGCACCAAAAAGTAGTCAAAGAAAAAAAAAGGCTATTTCTCAAGTGTGCAGACTCATTTTCGATCACCTCAAAAGCTCTCATATTTCTCTTGTTCGATATAACACACATGAGAGCTAATGGAGCAACCTTCCATGCGTTTTGCCTCTACATCAACATCTTCGAGCCCAACTGTGGAGAACATCTCTAACGGTACCCGTTATTACCCATTGTACACCAAATTAATTCAAAAGCACCTCCACAAACTCGATGCCACTCTGTAATGCACTAATAAGATGATCAACTTCTTCACCGAACACTTGCACATAAAGCATGAGCTAACATGAGTGATATTTCACTTCCTTAAGTTCTCAGTTGTCAGAATCGCTCCCCTCTCTGGGCCCCCAGGGATCCAGATCGAAAGATATGGAAAAGGCATCTCCTCTCTCGCGAGCAAGCTCCGATAGAGAGATTTGACAGTAAACAAACCATTGCTCCTCAAGGTTGTGCCTGACTTGCTTGTAGAGTAACTTCCTGTTGATACCCAGAATTTCATGTATTTTAGGTATGTGCCATTAAAGCTCCTGGTTTTGGGGATAATAGAAGAGCCAACTTGGAGGACCTAGCAGTTCTTACTGGAGGAGAGGTAAGATACCCATTTCTTGCCTTAATTTATTGTTGGTTTATCACTATAGTTTCAAATTCTTAATGTTTTGTACAGGTCATTAGTGAAGAACGTGGTTTGGATCTGAGCAAAGTTCAATTTGATATGCTTGGTACTGCCAAAAAGGTTCGTATATTCACTATTCAGTATTATTTTGCATCAATTTGAAGTGTGATATACATGCATAATATACAACTCATTTTTTTGAGCAGGTTACTGTTTCCCTTGATGACACCCTAGTTCTGCATGGAGGTGGGGACAAAAAGCTAATTGAAGAAAGGTGTGAGCAGGTAGAGATGCTTTATCCCCTTCTTTCATTTTATTGCATTTCGAAAATTTTTGTAGGTGTTGAACCTATTTCCTTCGTCTCTAGCCTCCTACTTTGCCATACCTTCGAAGAGCCGAGATGTCATTCTGGCGTATATTTTGTATTTTCCCGTTGAATGAATTTACTCTGTTTTTATTTCAAAATCTGAATTCCTTGTGGACATATCTGGAATAGAGAGTCATTAATTTTGTAGATTTTTTTGGTTAGTGTCATTGAAAGTGCATGTTTCCCCGGTGAGTAAACACTGACAAGTTATGCATCTCTGAACAGCTAAGGATAGCTAAGGAAAAAAGTAGTGCCATGTTTGATAAGGAGAAAGCTCAAGAGCGTTTGTCAAAGCTATCTGGTGGTGTTGCTGTTTTCAAGGTATATTCCTCAGGGTTTGAGCATCTTCTGTTTGCATTTACTTACACTCTCTGCGTCCTAATTGGATCTGTACACTATTTCAGGTCGGTGGGGCCAGTGAGGCGGAAGTTGGGGAAAGGAAAGATAGGGTTACAGATGCCTTAAATGCAACAAGGGCTGCTGTGGAAGAGGGCATTGTTCCAGGTAGGTTATTTTGTTTAATGAATATTCTCTTTTTCTGTTGACCTGAAAAAAACAATGTTGTTTCCTTAGGTGGTGGTGTTGCTCTTTTATATGCAACCAAATGTCTAAAAGGCCTTCAGACTGCAAATGATGGCCAAAGAAGGGGAGTTGAGATCATTGAGAATGCTCTCAAGGTTCACATCACCTAGACTATGTTCTTTTTGTACTTGTTTCTCTCCAATTGGTTAGTTTATGTTTTGACATGGGAACTATTTGCCACCTCACAGGCACCTACTTTTACAATAGCTTCAAATGCTGGTGCAGACGGTGCCTTGGTTGTAGGCAAGCTCTTAGAACAAGATGATCTGAATCTAGGATATGATGCAGCCAAAGGTTTGTGCTTTCACATCTATTTAACTCAGTTTGTCTGATTGCATTGTGGAAATGTTGCCTAATATTCGTGAAATGAATTTGTTTGGTTAACTATTTATATATGAAAACAGTATCTATTTGTTCTACCTAAATGGTAGCTTCATTCTTATTGGATCTTCAAGACACATTAAATAAAATCCACCTTTCTCTCTCTCTGAGTGAATGACTCAGTTGGGAGTGCAAACCATTTAATCTTTGTGTTGATTTCCAGCATCAGATCAAATTTTTTTGGAGATTGTAATTGTACATTCAGAAACTATAGAAATTGGACTTCAAATTATTTTAGAACTCTTTAAAGGAAGTTGTAAACAAAAAGTTGTGTTTCAAAATTATACTTGTCTCATCTGAAATGGGACATCAGAACTGCTATTATCCTAATTTGTAGAGAACTCCATCCCTAAACTTTATTACTACCTGGGAAGAGTACATTTCTTAGTTCTTGGGAACAGTACATTTATCGAATTTTAGTTTGTCTGTTGTCCGTGCATATAATGTCTTTTTCCAGAAAACACCCTCCATGAAAGAGTTGCAATCTGACAGCCGTATCTACTTTTTTGTTACTAAATTTTCACGCTGTTCTAATATATGATTGAGAAATCTATATGTATGCTTCTTAATGGGCATAGAGTACTTAAAACGGCTATATCAAGTTTTATTTGCATGGTTCAATTAGCTGCTATTAACTCGTATTTCTGTACAAACACATGTTTATTCTCTTTTGCATGAGCAGGTACGTACCTACACATGGTGAAGGCTGGAATTATTGATCCCGTCAAGGTAGTTAGAACAGCATTAGTGGATGCTGCCAGGTAAGGATCATAACATGTTCCAGTAAAACATTGGGTAAATCTTTCACTTCTATTAACAGAGACTGACAATATATACTGCAGCGTCTCTTTACTATTGACGACAGCTGAGGCTGCCATTGTGGACCGTCAAGGAGAGAAAAACCCACTTGCAAACCGTATGCCAAACATGGGTGGTATGTACTAATTTAGAGAACACATATGAAACGGTTGATGATCGTGCTGTGGCTGTGAGGAAGCAGTCCTTAGGCGTTCCACGCATGGTCCCTTCATACAATTCATACAAGTTTTAGATTTTTGAATCTTAAATGGTTTCTTAGTAATTGATTAGGAATTTATGTGAATTCACCACAAATATTGAAGAAATTGTTAATTATCCCAGTGTATTAAAATTTTTTATATGGGGTTACTGGATAGCTCAAAGGTCTCATTGACCTCTTACTTGCCATGCCCAGAAAGAAAATAATTCGCTGCTGCTATTTATTTGCAGTGTGTATTATTTGTTGGAATGAAATTATGCGAAAATCAGTTGGTTCGAGCTCAAAGCAATAAATTAAGTTGAATTCTCT
Organism: Solanum sitiens; assembly: GCA_016801875.1. Lineage (NCBI taxonomy): Eukaryota > Viridiplantae > Streptophyta > Magnoliopsida > Solanales > Solanaceae > Solanum > Solanum sitiens. Next base: position 4,835,775 of record JABWTJ010000002.1, on the reverse strand, counting down.
ATATCATGTTATCAATCATGAAAGGGATTGTAAATTGTATAACATTTTAACTTGATTAGAATTAACTATTAGTTGAGTGATTGTAAGAGAAGTGAATTCAAAATATATTTGCTCTACGTAGGAATATTATGGAAAATTTTATTTCAATTTTAATATAACATATTGATTAAACCAACCGGAAGAGATAGATAAATAAAGAGATCATTGTATTGACAAGTTATGAAAGCCAAGATTGTCCGTGTTTTAATTTTATTTTACTAATCAATAGAATTTTAGTAATTTAATTTATATTAGCATTATTTTTTACAAATAGAATAGTAGTTGATTAATACTCCTTGGCCCTTTCAATTTAAGTATCTTTGTTAAAAATGAATTCCTCTTATTTATATTCATTAACTTTCTAACTATTACATGTCGGTTTTTTAAAACGGCAAAATTTAAAAGGAAATTTTAGTACTCTTTAATTTAAAATTAAAAGGTAAAAAAGTTTCATTCTATTTTTTAATTTCATATTTACTGAAATAAAGACCCGTAACAAAATTTCATATTTACTTAAATAAACCGAAATAAGAAAATTAACAAAATTTAGTTTTGGTTAAATGAAACTAATGTCACATAAAACCATGTGTTCATATTGATAAAAATGTCGGAACACAGGGACATTTCCTTAAATATATCATTATGTTTTATTTGGCCATTTGAACTACAATATATTCTAATTAAGCACATGAAAGATAATAAAGTATTTTTATGGTCATTTTGAATAAAATTTGAAAAGAAAATAGTTTTGTCTATGTTATAGCTTCTTAAGCACACATTATATAGATTAGTTAATGTGTTCAATTCACTAAAATAAAATATAGTTCGTTAAATATTTGTTAGAGACCAAAGCATATTTCGAACCTTCTCTTAAACATAAGAGGTCATTTTTTCGTCATTTTCTCTTCTATTTTGAGGGTAGTTCTCTTCTAATTTAACGGATAGAGTTCAATAAATATTTTATCGAGACTAAAGGACGTTAAATTTTTGATAAATTTAAAAGGATCAAAGTTGCTAAATTCAAACTTAATGGACCATTATACTAAGGGACTTATGTTGAACATATACTCAAACATAAAGGAGCATTCTTGTCATTTTCTTCACATTATATAACACAGAATGCATTACACATGGAGCTCTAGAACCCGCCAATTCCCTGGATTTCCAATGTTGTTAACAAAAACCCAAATCCTGCCTCCGTACAAAGTAAAAATATCAGTATAACTCCGCCGGAAAAATTCACCAACGCGGCGATGACGACGACGAAGATGATAATCGAGAAAGTGGAATTAGGAACGGTGAATGCATCAGCATCACCGGCTTACAAATCGCCCTTCACCATCGGTGATGAAGTCGAGGTTAGCAGAGAGGAAGTGGGTTATAGTGGAGCTCTCTATGAAGCTGTCATTGTTGAACCATTGAAGCCAGCGGCTCCGTCTTCGTACCCTAAAAGCGAAAATAAGAAAAGGGGTTTTTGGGTTCAGTACAAGCATTTGTTATCTGACCAAGGTGAACCGGTATCTAAACGCGAGTTCGTCAGAAAACAGTCCCTTATACGACCTGCACCACCGACTGCTAAGTGGGATCAGCGGCGGTCTTTTCGAGTGGGCGATGTTGTTGATGCATTTCATCTTGCAGGGTGGTGGACTGGGGTTGTTGTTTCAATTGTTTGGGATGATGGTGGTAATAATAATTGTAGGTTCCGGGTGGCTTTCAAGGACCCGGATGAGGAGATTGAATTTTCTGAACATGACTTGAGGTTTCATCTGGATTGGATTGGTGGAAATTGGGTCCGTCCTGATCCGCCACATGAAAAGGTACTCCTTTTGTACCATTTTTTTTTATAACAATGGTGCATGGGTTTGCACAAACCTCGACTAGTTCCACGGGATAACGGATAAGAAGAAATCATGTAGTATTTTTATTTCTGTTGGGATTTGAAACTGAACCTTGTCGAATGCCACGTCCATTTCTGCTTCGGTTCATTCAAATGCGTCAACTTGGGACAGGGGGAGTAATAAGTTTACCTTCAATTTGCGTGTGTTTATTTAAGATCAACTTGGCCAATACTTTTAACTAAATAGCAAAGTTTTGTTCATACTGTTTTTATGCAAGGGAGTTGGATAGTTACTTGTTCCATGTAACAAATTTTCTTATATATAAACATGGAATCTTAATAAAAAAATTCACTCATTTGAGAAATGACAACCAGTTCGAAGACAATTTTGATGATGTACTGTAGGGCGTTCTTACTAGGGTGGTTGATGTGTTTCCTTGTATGTGCTGGGTGGCCACTTCTCTGTTATTTACTCTATATTGTGCACTTTCTCAACTCTAGATATGATTTTGCATTTGCATTAATAGATTGTTCAGCACACTCTATCTGCATATGCATCCAGTTATAAAGAAGTAGTGTGAATCAACTTGGAGCTCAAAGTCTCGGTCACTGGTAGCTAGTGTATATTTGTTATTGTTGAGTCCCACGTCGGTGCGACGAGTAGACATGGACCTCTTTATATGGGCCTTGAGCAATTCTTACCTATTGAGCTAGCTTTTAAGGTTAAGTTAGACCCAAAGTCATTTTCTTTATGATGGTATCAGGGCTAGACCCATTTCAATTCATGGTTTACTGATGTTGCCCCCCATATTAAATTGCCCACACTCCAGATGTCCAGTCTTGGGCGTGAAAGGATGTTGAGTCCTACATTGGTGGGCTGAGGAGAATTTGGTTATGATCTTGGGCAATCCTCACCTCTTGAGCTAACTTTTGAGGTTGAGTTAGACTCGGTTTTCCATTTCTTTGTCAGTTAATATGATTTGATTGGACCTCCCATATCATTGATAACGATCTTTATGCCCATATCGTGTCAAAAATATCTTTATGTTCCCTTATTTTAACAGTTTAATTAGTGCAATGATTAATTTGCTTGTCCAATATATGTTTCAGGTAGAATAGGTCATTTTGTCTTGAAGAATATCACTTGCTAGTATGATGGTGGAGCATGTAATTGTTGGTTTGCATGACGTTGATAATAATACCTAAGTTCATCATGTTCTAGCCTAATTATTTACATGCTCTAGATTCAATGGATATCCATCTGTTTTAATAAGGAGGTTATGTCCAAATCTTGGGAGTAGTTGTCTATTGTGAGATAACCACAGTTTGGCTAAAAAGTTGACATGTACGGTATAATATCCCGAGTTTTTGATATGATTTCCTATCACGATGTCTTGGGAGATGCCATTGTACATCTAATTTTTCCCGGTTTTATTTATTCAAAGCTTTTCATCATTAAGCAATATAATCACTTACTCATGTATCAGTTGTATCAATTGTGTCAGATGTCTCTTCAATTGGGCACTCCAAGTTTTACATTAAATCATATGATCAAGGGAACAACCTCTTCTAAGATGAAACTGGAAACAGATATTAGGACTGATGAGGTACGGCCTCCGAAGAAGTTAAGAAGTAGAAAACATATTGTAGAAGCTTTTGAGAATCAAGAATTACCTACGTCTTTTGTATCTGGGAAGGCATTTGTAAGTGGCTTCTACCATCTTATGGCTCACTCATGCTTTTTACTTCTGATGTTTTGCATGATAATTCTTTTTGAATTTTTGTAAGTCTTCTATCATTTATTTCCTTTGATAACTGTTTCTTTTTTGAACTTGGTAACTTTGTATTATATCACAAAACAGTACAACCCTTGTCATACTGTAACCTTATATACAAGTGTACTCCTGATTTCACTTCTCTACGTCTAAATAGAGTCTAACACATCAATAATAGAGACCGTGTCATTAGAGTATAACTGATTACACCAAATACTAAAACCCTTTGATAAATGTTTTGTCCGGGCTAGCTTGTCGTACCTCGACTTTTTTAGTGGGTTACCTCCCACTAGCACAGGATTTGGTTAATTCTGTCTACCGAGGCTTGGATAGATGGAGGAAATCACCAATGTTGTTGCCTCTGCTGAGATTTGAACCCGACCTCATGATTCTTAATCCACTTTATTGAGTGCAATCCTCATGGTAGCCTATTACTTCACTGAATGCGGTCCCATGGCTCTTAAACCACTCCATTTATTTCAATGTTGTCTTCAAATAGAATTCGCTATTGTAAATACTACTACTAATAGTTATCTAATATTTATTAGTGGTAGTGGTTGTTTGCAGAGGTAAATGTTTATCATGATTGAGGTTTTTGGTCAATCTTGCTTATTTAAATTTTGTCCATAAACACTAATTTGTATTGTAATTAGGTTTATGAGTTATATTTGAAGTATCCAAATGGTGGTGGTGGTGGTGTGTGTGTTTGGTGGTGGTGGTGGTGGGGTGTTCCAAAATAACTCACACCCAAAAGCTAGCTCATAAGGAGGAGGATTGCTCAAGCCTTATAAAGAGTCCACTCATCTTATTAACCACCAATGTGGGACTTTTGTCATTCTTTAACACCCCACCTCACGCCCAGTGCTTAGCATTTGGTGCGTGGACAATTTTGATTTTGGGGGTCCCAACATCGGGTTATGTTACCATGTTAAATTAGGTCTTAGGCCTAACTCACACTCCAAAAGCTAGCTCAAAAGGAGGAGGATTGCCCAAGCCTTATAAGGAGTCCACCCATCTCATTAACCACCGATGTAGGACTTTTGTCATTCTTTAACAGATGCTACCCAAAAAAAGAAGAAGAGAAAGAGCCAAATTAAGACGAACTAAGATAAATTCGAGACATATCTCAATGTTGTACAATCAGTTCCATTGTAAAGCTTTAAAATTTTAAAGGATAAAGCCAAAAAATAAGTAACTAATGTACGATTATGAACATTTCTAGAAGTTCAAAGTCAATTTCATTCCCAAGTGCATATCCAATTACTGCATATTTTGTTATGTATAGACCTCATTTCCGCTACCAACTTATTTGTTCCCATAGCAATATAGTATAAAAAATTCATCTCCGAAAAATATATCTTTGTGTTTACACTTTTGCATCTAGCCAAACTCATATGCTCAAACTGATCATGAAAACCATACTCCTCAAAAGAATCTAGCCAAACTCTCATGCTCAAATTGATCATGAAAACTCATATGAGGACTAAGGTATTATCCCAAAAATCTGCCTTCCAACCTCGTACCTAAGATAAGACTGTGTGTCAAAGTACTCTATACATGAGCAGTTTAATATTACATAAATGTACCTTGCATTTTCCTTTAGCCCCATTTCCATATGCATATTCTTGCTTCTCGCTGTGCTATATGTGGCATCATATATTCCATCTTGCATCGCTAATAATATAAAGATTTTACAAATGAAAAACCCGATGCTCCATAAAGTCCAGAGGGAACTTTCCTGAAAAAATTGATGTTCCATAAAAGCCAAAGAACATTCTTATACCCATTGCCCCATTCTATTAGATCTTAGTGTACAAGGAAAGCTATTTTTCTAGGAAAATGTTGATACTATATTTTTTTTGCTTCTACCTGTAGCGTTCACTCACACACTTAATTATCCTTCTTGCTCATCATAGTAATAAACTAGTCAAGTTATAAAAGATAAATATATAGACAAAAAGAATTATGCGCCATAACCAAGTTTTTCATGAAAAAGGTCGTATGGTACCTAATGCACTTTTGAATCAACCAAGAAAAACAAAAAACCCACTCTAACAACACATAACTACATACTATCTTGTTTTCATTTTCGTACTGCCTTCAATCCTCAGACTTGTGAAGATGAATGTAATTACTTTGTACTCTTCTCTAGACTTTATTATTGTCTTGTCTACATCTGGACACCACCCCTGTTTCCTTGTGAGAAGTTTAATAATGGAAGTCTTTGCTACAATTCTTCAGGATGCTGTGAATAACTAAATAAAAGGAAATTTTAGCAACGACAAATATTTTATAGAAACAAATTTCCCAAAAATAAAGTTAATTAGTTATTTAGTATTAGTACTAATAGGCATGCAATGACCATCATAAAGAACCTACAAAAACACATCAAGGTTTGAGATGACCACCCTTTCGAATTACAACATTTGAAAGATAACTAACTAACCCAAAAATAGCTACAATGGATTGCTGGTATAGTTTCGTACGGAACTTTGTTGCAATGCATTTTGTGCTGTATCTGCAAAGAAGGAAAAGTTGGTCACATTTACATCCATGGAAAACTTAATATATCCAAAATCAGCAGATTAAATTAATGATAACCCTGCAAAAGAAGCAGAAGGTTGTGAAATTGGCAATTTCAACTTTCACTGAATAAAGACGTTCCGACTTCCAAACATATTTAAGAGGAGGCCGTGAAGAGATAAAAGAAAACGGGCAAGCAAACTACTTTCATTGAATAGAAACGTTTGATCTTATGGTTGGATTTTTATGCTTATCATAATTATCCTTGTTGAGAAAAGGAGAGAAAAAGGATGTATCTTTTGGTTTTTGAAGAAGTGTCTTTTATATTTGTAAAAATAGTATAGTAGATAAATAGGGGAAATAGGATTAAAGCCAAAAATTGACAAAAAAAGATAATTGGGTTTCTTGCTTAATCAGACGTGCCACGTCACCAGATTTATGTCCTACAACTATTTATTTATATAATTGAGGATCCTGTCTTAACTCTTAAGTAACAAGGATATAAAGGACTTCTAAACCTTATTGATTTCTATGCTGTCTGCATGTTTCATTGTTTTCTCCGTTCAAGAATAGCTGATACAACATACTTATTTGTGATCTTTGGAACACCCAGGAAAATGTAACATGTCGGAAGCATTCAAAAGCTAGTTTTTGTCAGAACAAAATTGGTTTGTCAATCTTTCTTTTAGTTTTTCAACTGTGTAAAAGAGACATTTTCGCTATTGCTTGAGTAACCCAAAAGGACTTTAAAGGTGGTTGTTTTTATGTTCCATTGAATTGATTCTCCTTTCATTTTCTCTTGTTCTGGTTAGGGTTTCAGTGATTCTAGTCCTTGAGCTAAACGACGAGTGTGTTGAGAAATTTGACATTTTTACTTCAGAACCTTCAAGCATTAAGAGAACATGAAAAGTTTAACTATTGTTAGTTTTTTCTACATTGTACCCTGCAATTTTCTCTCTATAAACCTTCTCTTTTTAGATCCTGCTTTCCCTTTTTGTGAAAACTATACGTCTCTGTGATGAAGGGAATGAGATTCCTAAATATCCGTTCTTTCCTGCCTGTTCTCTCCATTCTCTTGGTACAAACTGAATGTCTGATTTTCTCTTTCCCAGCTCACTGAAAAATTAAAAGAAACATAGAGATTAGATCCCCAAATATTGTGACTTGAAGAACTAATTTTGCTTCTTAAATATACTTCAATAATCTTCCTTTTTTTTACCCGTTCCCAGGAACTCCCGGCCTTTTGTTCCTTGGTGACACGAAGCCACAACCTTAAGGTTGGAGGTGGAGGGTGCTTATCACCTAAGCAACCCCCTCTTGTCAACAACAGACAGCAACAACCCCCTCTTTTCGTACTTCAATGATCAAGTTGCTCCGTGGTTTGTTCTATGTTAAATTGAACTTCACTGGCTACTGATACGTTCAGTTTGTTTATCAACTTCGATAGAATTTTCAGATTATAACCTAATCAGCATTGTTAATAAATGACTGTTTTCATCTGTGTTGAAGCTAAAGTTGTTGGTTTACATACCTACGTATCTCTGTATTGTGGTTGTAATTAGAAAGGGGAACAGTTCGATAGAGCCTGACTCTTTTGGTGGTTTATGCTAAACTTTTGCAGACTAGAAAATCAAGATTACTTGATTTTGTAGAAAACCAAGATTACTTTGAAAGTGTGGTTGATGTGGGAATCCTTTCACCCTGTGTCCAGTCTCTCCAGCACACCGGAGATGAGGATGCGAACCTAAGTGATTTTGAATTTCCAATTATTGAGGTAACTTATTGTTATACGGCTCATTCATCTGCATCTAATCTATTATTTAGAATCTGGGAATTGACAGTTGCATATGATACTTGGATACCAGAATATCATCACCTAGATGCTTTGATTCTACCTACAGCATGGGCCTAAATAAAGATTTCGATGATATAAAAGATGTCATTGATTAAAGTCTGCATTATCCATAGGCTTGACTTTCCTTGCCTTTCTCCTCCATAAGTTCACTTTTCTGTTCATTTCTGATTTATTCTGGTATTTGTTTTCTATTTTATTTTTTGGTCATCCAGGGAAGCAGAGAAAGAAGTACCATGGATCTGTCTGCCCATAGATCACTTGCTGTGACACAAGGTAACTGATTTTGGAATAGGTTTTGTTCGGCTGTTGCATCATTGCATAATGTTTTGTTTGATGACAGGCGTGGAGAAACAAGTACTTGAAAGCACTCTCCATCACTCCGTTAATGAACAGAATGCAACAAATCAAGCTGAGTTATCTTCAAGAAAAACTGATGGGATTAATACTACAGCAGGTAAGCATGCATTTCCAGTGCAATTTTAAAAGAATATTTCTAGTGTAGTCGCCTATCGTGTTGCAATTGCTAATCTTAATGGTGTTAGTAATTCCTATCTGTTTAGCTTCTTGTTTCAAAGTTTGTGGTTCTAAAGGAAATTTAATTTGAATGCTAATTAAATTATTCCTACTCGTTTTAATTTTTATCTAGATAGTTAATAACTACTCTTGTTGTACCAAGAGCTATTAAGAACTCCAAGCTGTCTGCATTATTTGATACTATTAAAATATGAAAGAGATTTCTAAAAACTAAGCGTCATCTATTTCTATGTGCATGTGTTCACTTGCAACAAACTGCAGTTGAACAGAAAAAATAATATCGAGGTGTTTGTGCAAGACTGAAGTTAGTTATGGATAGGTTTGTGAGTTTGAGCTCATTAGATCTTATAAGTGGATACAGGGCTACAAGCTCAACCTTGATATTTTTAAGGACTTGAGAAGGAATTAATGTATTTCTACACTTCCTTTTCTGGATAAGCTAACCACATTTCAATTATTCATTTTAGTATCTTCCTTAAAAAAATATAGTTGAAAATATTAGATGGAAGATGACCACTACCAATCAAAGTAGTACTCGAGTGAGGTTCCTAAGCCGTCGAGTACACAACTATCATTTTCATATTCAAATGCGGTGATCATTTGAACCATTTAAAAAAATAAAAATGTTGAGACCTGAACTGTTCTGTTTCCATCTAAAATCTCTTAAGCAGTTGCTTGTCATTTCTGATATCCCACAGTTCCCTTGTATATTTAATGTCACGATCAGGTTTGGTTGATCTAGTCATCATTTGCAGGAGCCTCTGCTGCAGCAGTCCAACCATGTGCCGGGACCACTATGCCTGAGATTGAGCCGAGGTTGGTACTACCATTTAAGAAGAACTCCGCTCTTTGGAGAGAATTTGAATCCATGGAAGTATTTACAAAAATTCCGCAAAATCCACATTTTATACCTTTAGCACAATATGAGGACAATAAACGAGAAGAAGTAGCTTTACTGAAGATGACGAAGTATGTTTTTTTTGTTGAGAGGATACCAAAGTTAACCGTTGCTGAACTTAGTAGTTCAGCTCTCATTAGTGAGATGCTGGACACTATCAAGGACTTGGAGGAGTATGGATTTGATCTAATACCGATTAAATGTCATTTGAATGATTTGATGTTGAACAACGATAAGCAAACTCAGCTCCGAAGCAAGTTGCAAGAAGAGGAGGGTAAACTCAAAAAATGCTATCTTGACAAAGCAGTTGCTAACAACGAGATTAACAAGATTGCTTTGAAGATAAAGGATCTAGAGAAACAACTTATGTCAGCCAAAACCATGATTGAGACGATGGAGCATCATATCAAGGTATCAGGATCTTTAAAGGCTACCATTTGTGATGACATTCGTCACGCTCAGCGTGATTTTGAAGCAACAGTGGCTTCAGTGAAGCAAATCTTCAGCTGAAGAGAACTTCACCTTTTGTAAATCTTCATATGAAAGACTAACTGATTTCGTCGAAATGTTGGTAAGTTAAGAAATCCTTGCCGATTTCAGTTTTACATAGGAGTAGTATGTTTCTCATTAAAAACAAATTTGGTATAGAACTTTCTTTGTTATGAAGCATATTTTGTAAATCAGTTTCACGTGTTTCCTTCTAACTTTGATAAGAGTACTTTTTGAGTTACTTTCTAGAGAAGATTTGTGTGATCAATATCAAACTTGTTTGGGGTCAAGGCGTAGTTGTTACAGTGTTATTAACTCGGTGTGCATGTGTGTCAAGTGTTTGTAAATCAAGTGATGACTATAAATAACACTGTAATACTGTTTCTATATAAATGGTGAAGTTAAAAATGGGGAACTAGTAACTTTGAGCAATGGTAAAATTTGGGAGGCGAAAGAGATTGTTGTTATTAGTACATCTATAGAACGGATGATATAATTTATTGGCATCCTCCTATTAGTGTTTGATAATTTATTACATGCGTAAATTGAATAAGCACTTGGACCTCAAATTAAATCTATATCGGGTCTTGATAATAGAATTATTGTAATCAAATCTTTTATTCTCTTTCATATCATTTAGTGTCTTTTATCTTGTTTGTTTGATTTATTTTCAGTTACATATTCATCATATTCTATAGAAAATTAATTTATAAAATCAATGGTTTAATGAACATATGTGAATCTTGTAGTCTGATGAAATATGTTTTGACATTCGTTTTTTTTAAATATGTTTTTTTTCAAATATTTATAAAATTTAATTATATAATTACATGTAAGCAAATGTTGGTTTCTCAAAAAGTATTCAACCTAAAAAAAAAATCATTATGGTTTTATAAATCATACATGTAACATAATTTTTTCTCTGATTTTGTCCGTTCTTATTTCTTGTTCTTATTTCTTGGGCTTCATTCCTTTCAAGCTCAATCAATTTCTATTTTTGTTACAAATAGATATATTAGGATAAATAAATTATCTCAATTACTAGGTTAAGAAACCAATTAATAATAACATGATCCATTACCAATAACATATTAATCATGAAACCTACTTACTTATTAATTTGACAAGAAAACATAAGAAACTATTTACTTATTTAGCTATTTTGATAAGGATGACTTAATAAAATTAATGATCTAATATCAAATTTTAATAAGAGATTTTAACCATTTTTAGTATGTATTGTTGCTGTCCCCTCATATAAGAGATATAAAACTTTTAGCTACACATATTAATGCTTTCAAATTGACAGAGATTATCAATTCAAACTAGTTAACATGTTAGTGATTTATTTACCATGCATTATTTTGGATCTTGATACAAAAAACTTAATTTACTAACATAAAGATTTCAATAATTTACTTTAAACTTCTAAAATATTTCTATGGTTAAAAATTTAGTATAAAAGTAATTCATATCGTATTGTCAACTTCTGCAAACTCCTTTACTATAAAAGTAAAATTTTGTATTTATCAATAATTATTCGTAATTCAAAAGAAATTTTAATCCGTTGTTGTTGGTTTTAATTATGAGTAGAGTTAAATTTGAGGGTAATGATAAATATATGAAAAGGTCTTTTGCTTTTTTCCTTTTTAAGTACTTTATTTCCTTTGTTTTCAAAAGCTCTATGATTAGAGGTTGCAACAAATAACAAAAAAGATAGATGTTTGATGAATTATTTAGCACTAAGGGGGCATGTACATTTCAATATCTGTTTAAAAAGTAAAAAGATGATTGGAAATCCAAGATTTGTAATTATTATTATTCTTTTTTTTGTTAACAATTATTACTATTATTATTCACATAAGAAGGGACCATGATGTATCATATTTACTCTTTACAAGAACTTGAACACAACAATATTGATAAAGGTCAACTTGATTAATTATAGCATAAAGACGTACACGTTAATTAATTTCACTTAACCAATGAAAATTTACTAAACTATTACAATCACAAACAATTCCTATGTAACTTTTTTTCTATGACTGACATGCTTATATCAGATATTACGCACTATTTTTATAAGTAACTTTGTTCATAAATGTTAGAACAGATGAAAAGAATTATCCCTTAGTATTTTTGTTTGTCTTGAAATCTAAATTTAAAACTACTTAATGACTCTCAATAATTTTATTGATCACTAAATAATTATTCTTTTTCATATTTAAATTATTGGGAGCCATTAGCTGTTAATTTATAGTATTTGTCACGTGGTTTACTAATTCTTATTTATAAAAAAATTAAAAAATTTATATACACCATTTGCTTAAATATTTTTTTTAACATAAAATTAGACAGAGAAAAAGAGAACATTTGAAAGTTGACAGGGATGAAGGATAGTAACATGACCAATTTTGACTGGTGGTTGGTTGGGAATCGGGACGTTGGCTAACTTGGGAGTTGGGACTTCATCATAGTGTGCACTTACAACTGGACTCGTTATTTAACTTGACACGAATTATTTTTAAAAAATATTTTTAAAATTTATGATGTAAAATAAAAATAAAATATATAATTTTATTGTAACAAAAATCATTTCATAGGAGTATTTTGTATATTTTAAAAGTTAAATTATTATTTAATATAAAATATGTGTTCATTTTTTTATGATAAAAAAAAAATCATATAAAATGAAATAGATTATCTATTCCCTATATATTAAGTGAATTGTGAAATAAAATATACTTTTTAAGAAAATTATTTGAAAACATAAATTAAAGGTTATACTTTCTGGTATCCTTATGATTATTTCCAAAGCTAGTCTTCTAAAAAAGGTATGATAACTTCATAAAATAAAAAATAAATATGAAAAAAAGTTTCAATAATTTTCTTAAGCTTTTATATAAACATGACTCTTTAGCTTTGGTTCAAAAAGATAATTATGCGCTCCAACTTTGAGTGTGCACTAGTAGATACTTAAACTTATAAAATTGAATAAATCAACGCACGTGTCTTACATAGCATAGTACATGTAGGACACCATGTAGGATACAAAATCGCCATGTAGGACGAATTTATGTATTTGTTTAATTTTATACAAATTTCCGTGTCTATTTGTGCATATTAAAACCAGTTTACATTAAATTAAGAATTATATTTATGTACTATGTCATTAAGTTATTTCGAAAAATGAGAAGAAAAAAACATGTGACACAATTGACCACACTAATAGATAATTGAAAACTGTGCAAATAAAATTAACATGTAAAAAATGTAGAAACATGGTGACTGACAGAAAATGACACAAGATGAAAATGGAGTGCATACTGCCTTCATTGTAACGAGTCTTATATAACTTGCCTTTCTTCATTAACAATAAAAGGACAGGTGCCTAATTGCCTATGCCAATGCAATTTCAATATCCGCTAAATAGTATTATTTCATTCGTTTCAATTTATATGCTAATATAATTAAATAAATATTAATTAGTGTTTTAATTTATAATCAATAATTAATATGATAACAAGTGGGCATCTAAAGAATGTTATGTTGACATAATGCCGGTAGTCAATTGGTAAAGTCACTTTGAGTGTTAGCTTGATTCCACTAATTAATATTACCAAAATTCATGTATTGCATGTTATAGCCAGTCACTTTTATATTTTACACATGCATGCAGTTCATATATATGGCTTTACTATGTTTCACTATTAAAAAAAATCGATTTTCCCCTATTATTTTCTATATTTTAATGAAATTTTGTTTTGCATATCAATGATTCGATAAAGACGAGATGGAAAAATAATGCTTTATATTATAAATTTCTCATTGATTTGCAATAAAAAAAAAATCTAGTTTCTAATAGTTTTGTATAGTCATGTATACTTTAATCATGCTCCATTAATTTTTGATGTTGCTTATATACGCACACAAACACGTGCACGGGAATGAAATTGTAATTATTGATCTACTGTTTGCAATTTCACTTTTCATTTACTTTACACCATGCATAAATCAAAATCTCAATTACAAAATCAATGCAAATTAATTGATGAAATCATATTACGATTACTTTATTGGTCCAACAATTATTATTTAAAACAAAGTAATAGGGACTCCAGGCCTATTCTTTAATTATTATTTTTTAATTAAAAAAATAAGTTTGTAGACTCAATTAGAATATAATTGCTTCGTTAATAAATCCAAATTTGCATATGCCCATATCCAAGGGATTTCTTGGTGCGGGGTCGTGAGCTATATTTTGGAGATAAGGGTTGCTCACTCTATATAATTTGGCTTCGCTATCGCTCGTAATAGCCTATAGTATTTCTAGTCCTACCCAGTATCCACCTTAATTATTTAGAGTTAAAAGTTTGTAAAGAGTTTCATATCGATCTTTAAAAGAATTAATCGATTGACGATCTTTTTAATATATCTTGGATAATTTTCATATATAAAATGAACTATTCTAATTACTATTTCACATAATTTTCGTTTTTAGTTGCTATTAAAAAATGCATAAAACTTGTAGGTGGTGAATTTTGACCAGTCAACCTAATGTATGCAAAATAGTGCCCAAAGAGCCTTAATTATTTTGCTTAATTAGTCTCTTTCATTTCACAAATAATTACCTGATTTGACTTGATACAGAGTTTAAGAGTATAAAGAAGACTTTTATATCTTGTGGTCCTAAATTAAAGTAAGATTAAATGTACAAAATTACCCTTTCATCTTGTGGCCTTAAACATGTCATGTAAAAACTGAAATCAAAATATTATAAAAAAAAAAGAAAGATGTCATTTTTTTTTAAACGAAGGAAGCAGGGGCGGAGCTACCCTTAGTGAAGGGGGTTCATCCGAACCCCCTTCGGTGGAAAACTATATTATTTATATATGGTTAAAATAAGTTTATATGTATATATAATAGATGTCGAACCCCCTTCGGCTACCTATTTCTACAAGTTTTGAACCCCCTTATTAAAAATTCTGGCTCCGCCTCTGGAAGGAAGTAGTAGAACACTATGAAAGAGCCTTTTCTATACTAGAAGCATCTCTTTCACTTCCATTTTATTCACTTCTACTAACAATAATTTATTTGTCTTTGTGGTGTCCCCGTTGTCTTCAAATAAACGCTTTTGATTGCACATTATAGCGCAGAGCATGGTTAAAACATGCGTGGGGGTGTGTATATGTGCTTTGTGTAGTGACATTAGACTGGCTGGTGAAAATAAGGTAATGGGTAGATAGTAAACTCAAAAAGAAAGTAATTAACAGCCTTTTGTATGGGCTTCAAAAATTGATCCCACCTTGGGATTGAAGCTGCACACATTGCACCCCACCTCAGGGGTCAAACAGCATCTCTTTTCTCTTTTAACTTTTTTTCTATAAATATAAATCAACCACCCTTTCACTTGCATGCACCTGTCTCCCTCTAATATCCAATATACATTTAAATATTATGTGTTAATAATAGTGAAAATTATGCCTCAATACCAAATAAAGTGGATTCGAACTTATAATAGAGTGCATTTTGCAGGTCGATACAAAACATGTTCAAAACATATCAATCAACCTTCAAGCGATCATGCTATGAAAGATAATTTACAGATAAACTTACATAAAAAGTACAAATCAATAGCAACATGACTAATCTATCTAATTAATAGGTTTCACCATGGGACCTGATTTCGTAAAAAGAATCTTGATAATATCAACATAATATGTAGTATAAAATATGCATATCCATAACTTTTTAGATCGACAAGCAACATGCCCATATATTTATCTTAGATGCTAATTATTCTAATCAAATGAATCCAATGCTAATTTTCATTTGGTACCACCAACCGTACATGCAAATATAATTTTACTATATAGCAAAGACAAATTTTCAAGCTGGTATATTTAAGCTAAGGTCCTTTAAATGGTAAAAGATGTGTCAATTTGGGTTGAAATTAAGAATATCCATATATCTATACTATGTCATAAAGAATGCTTTGTGCTGGTCGTTTACATGTGCCTCACCAACTCGACAACAAGTATAATTGAAAATTTTGTCCTATATTGAACCCACTTCCAACTTATACAATTATACCCCAATCTTCCAATCACTTTTACTTGTTCATTATATTAAAAATCAATCACGATCATTTATGTTTAATAAATATTAACAAACCGGCTGGCCGGTCATCGACCACTAATTATATATCTTTACGAATTGCAATAAATGATACTACGTAATACAGTACATATTAATTGCTTATTATTAAAATAATTATAAAGAACATGAGTTCGTTATCAACTGAATTTGAAATTAATTTGGATGTCACTATCCAAAAGAGTTCATACAAACATACCATTTATAAGATCATGAACAAAATCAATATAGAAAAGAGTGCAGTAACGTGGTCCAATTACTTAAACACAACAAACACTACATATTTATATTTATAGTAGATGATGAATATGTAGTGCAAAAAAGATATTCTAAAGACAAAAATCCTTCCATGAATTTAATTTTTACTCATCCAGTGCTTGAGAATGCACTATTTTTGTATAAAAATGTCACTATCCATAACAGCTGGGTAACAACAAAAGAGACTATCTAGGCTAGGGTTTTTCTTCCCAGTTCTAGCTAGCTATCTCTTTATTCTGAGCAAAAAAAAAAAAAAGCATACTAGTAATACAGATCTAACAATTACAGACATAATTGACTAGAAAGGGGAGAAAAAGAACCTGCATTTTGCGGTAAAATTGTACTTAACTTTGCCATGTTTTGTGGTTTTGTGATTGAGTTTCGTTCGGAGTGCTATTAACTAGACCAGCTATGTTGAAAATGTCGCTATGAGAAAGAGGTCTTAAGCCTAAGAAATCTTTGGTCATATCATCGTTACCACCGCCATTGTCGTTTTTGGGATTCAAAATGCTAAATGGATCTTCGAAATTCGATCCTTCGAATCCGGTAGGATTAACGGATGAGAAAGAATTCATCATATCCTGAAGAGAAGAAGGAGTGGAATGAGGTGCAGTTGATAATGGGATTGTAACAGGTGCAATAACAGCAGAAGGATTAGCAGCTTTATTCCCATATGAAGCCAAGCTATTGAAGAAACCAGTGGTGAGGTCTTCACGTGAAGACAAATTGAGTCCAAAATCTGTTGCGTTGCTAACAGACTCGACAGCAGTAGCAGTAGCAGACACGTGAATTTGGTGGGGTCTCATCAGCATGGCTGGGCCTGATGAAACTGCAGAAACAGTACTCGCTTTGTTACTCATGGTCGCACCCATCTGAGCTGCCTTCTGCAACAACGCAGTTGCAGAAATATGTGGAGAGGCCATTGCTCCAGATGTAGGTCCGGATAGACTAGGGTTAGGGTTCATAAAGCCTTGTTGGTGGTGGTGGCTCTGCGTGTAGTCCTGATCACTGTACCTAGATGATTGAAAGATCGATGAACTTAGGTTAGGAGGTGGTTGTGGAGGACCAGGTCCAGGACCACCACCTCCAACCAATAGCCATGGTGGAATCTCAGGCCTCAAATTGAAACCAGTTTGTTGCTCTTTCTTCAAGGAAAATGTAACTGGAATTTCATGGTTAAATGGTTGAAACTGAAAATTCATTTGAGATGTGGAAGAACCAGCTTGAGACGGCAGAATTGGATTTCCTGTTATGGCTCTTGCACTCTCTTCCGCTAAAGCATCGCAAAATGCTCTGTGAGTTATGAAACTATCCCTTCTGAAAAAATACATATAAATATATATATTCAGTGCTGTAATTCTTCTCCCTCCATTGACGACTTCGAGGTAGAATTCAAATTTAAATTTGAGATAAATTAAAGAGAATGAAGAGGAGAGAGAACAGTACTACTATGTGACTAGACTTTATGTGTTTTTTTTTTCATGATTCGTCTTCATATGCTTTTGGAAAATACTGTATATATGAATGATTCCCATTGTTAGTTACCTTGAAAAAAGCGTTCCACAGTCACATCTATACTCTTTGGTACCACAAGTTTTGGAGTGAGCTTTCCAGTCAGATTGAACAGCATAACGCTTTGAACATTTCTCACATTTCCACTTCTTCTCTCCATGTTTTCTACAAAAGTGTTTTTTGATTCCAGTGAGATCTCCAAGAGCTCTTGCTGGATCATGATGAACACAGCTGGTTTCTGGGCAAACATATACTTTTTTTCTTATTTCTTTGCTTGTTCTTTGCTTGAGCTTCCATGGCAAGTTGTGTCCTCTTCTGTGAAGCTGCAGATTCTGATCTCTTTGAAATCCTTTGTTACAGATTTCACAAACAAATCTATTGGTTGCCATTAGTGTCTTTGGTGACAAAGCTATCACTTCAGCTTCTGGGTCTGTTACCACATGATTGGTCCCAAAAAGGGGAAAAGAAAAAGTTAAAAGGATTTCATAACCAAAAAGAAAGCATATAAGAAAAGTACTTCAAAAAGCTTTGAATTCAAACCTGGATTGCCTGGTTGATTTCTCTTCTTCTTGATTTGTTGTGCAGGTTGAGTTTGTTGATTTGGAGGAGCAAAGTTATACTGATGATGAGGATAAATATTATTATTATTATCATTTCGATTCGAAGAAGATACACTTGCTTCACCAGATGCAGAAGTTAAATTGGACATGTTCTCCTCCATAACAACACCAGGTACTTGAGCTTGTTGATTCATTAAGTCTTTCATCATCATAATCTTGATCTCTTTCGTCTCGCTCTTCAAGCTAATCTACCAACTGATTTTGATAAAAGAGACTTTTTAAGACACTCATGATGGGGTAGCAAAGATCTTTCCTTAAAACAAGTATGAGCTAGAAAGATATAAATGTAAATATGTTAAGAGATCTAAAGACAAAAACAAACCTAGAAAAAAGATAAAGTAGATGATATATATATAATGGACAAAACTACATAAAGAGGAAAAAGAACACTAAATTGGTATCATTTAGACTTGTTTGAACCTGAAAAAAAGAAAAGAATAAAAGGAAACACCTTCAACTACCTCTCTAGTCTTGTGGTTTCTTCTTCCTTTGGCATCAACCCAACAAACAAATCTTGTTTTTTCCAAACCCCAAAAGAAAATGAGAAAGAAAGAAGACTGTTTTTTTCATTCAAGTTTCCAATAGATATATAATCCAGCTTGCTAAAATCAAGAAAATCCAATAATAAACATGCATATAAGAACAAATAAAACTGGACCAAATTTCTTACAACTGTTAAGAAAGAGAAAGAGATTTGGATGAGAAGAGGGAATCCTCTCTGTAATCCTCTCCACAAGAAAGAAAGAAAGAGACCACCCTACGGCTAACTCTGACGTGCACTTTCTGTCTTTTCTTTTGTTCTCTTCTCAAACCCCAGAAACAAAGAAATTTTTTTTAAACAAATATCATCTTTCTTTATTGTATTAATAATAATTCTACCTTTTAACAAAGTCTCAAATGAAAAAAAATAATCACTTTCCTTCCTTCTCTCATCAAAAAGAAAACCATGTAAAAAGAGTTTGTGATTTTGTATTTATAAAGATTTGGAAATGTTTGATTTAAACATCATTGGTACACACCAGTAGACCCCTTTACTCAAATGCAACTTTCTACAATAGTATTATTTTTACAGTGATATGATTGAGTAATTGATTAATTCTTAATTCTACTTCTAAGTAACACAGATACCAGTGTTGTCTAAAAGTTTACTATTTTTTCCCTTCCTTTTTTTTCCACCTTTCATTTCATTAATCATTCAACCTTAATTTTATTTATTTTTGAAAGACAAAACTTTGCAGAAATTTCTGACATTATACAGTCCATTCTAATTTTTAAAAATTTTAACAAGTAAAGAAATGGAAATAGTGACCTCTGCCTAACTTTTCCCTCCATTCTCTTCCCTCATCTTATTATTAATTTTGAAAAAAATTTCACACTATTTAAAATAAACCATTGAAATTGTTGTGTCTATAAATCAAGTCATACTTTTTTTTTTATAACTATGGTGTCCATATCAGTTTTCGCACACCTCAATTAATATCACGTGATATTAATCACCTCATTTTGTTTTCTCTGAATTTTGAATATGAGATGATAAAAGTGAGACTTTTTTAAAAAGCAAATTAAAGCGATGGACTAGTATCTCTTTTGTGGATGACTTGATTTTGTTTTAGATTTTTAAATCCATTATTCTATTTACTATTTAAATGTGTGAAATTGACAAAACTGTAAGAAAAATTTAAAGGAAAGTATACTGATCAAGAACATTTTCGAAAGCAGTGCATCTTCACGGATCCCAATTAGGGGAGAAAGTAGTACAGCTATCAACCTGAAAAACTGGGTAACTTTCTAGGGGTAAAAAGACTTTACACTGAAAAATAGTGTGGTTTCACCGGCTAACAATGTTTATATGAATGAACCTGCACTATCCAGTGCTTATAGTTGGTTTTCATGGTAAAGTTTATGTATATTGTATCTTTTAAAGATTTTATTTTGTAAAGTTACATATGTCTTTTTTATTATTATTATTAATAATAATAATATATTAAATGTGATTCTATAAGTGGAGGTCTCATAATAAGAATATATGTACGCAACTTTAATCCCATCTAACCGCCCACCCACCTTGTGGAAGTAGAGCTTTTAAATAAATTTTATGCATAAGTAAAATATATAAAAATCAAATACGAAAAGAAATATAGAAAATTTAATATCTCAAAATTAAAACTGGATTTGTTTCTTTCTGTCGACACCCTGCAATGTACTATAGGTAACTACTGTATACTAAATATTTTTAATGATATCATATTCGAGTTTTTCAGCATCAATAAAGAAAGTAATTAAAAACAAACAATACATTTATTAAAAAATGAAAGAAAGTATTGTCTTATTAGGTAGTGTTCAGATAAAAAATATACATCCACAGTTTACGAGGAAAAAAATGTATGGTAAAGTATAATAAAATAATAGTATTGTTTTTGTCATTTTCTTGTTTATTTCTCAATGATTTAGTTTTGGCAATGGGATCTTGCTCTACCCAAAGTATCAGACATGCTCTCCCAGCTCATTTCTCACTTTTATAAAAATAAAATAATACTACTCTACTGTATGATCTGCTTTATTTTATAAAAATCAATATAGTTTAAAAAGGTGATCAGAAAATATATATATTGAGAGAAAAAAACTCTAACGTGAGCTCCCAGAGTGCTACTCGTGTTGTTCTCCACAAGTTTTTTAGATTCCATTATTAATTTACAATCAATATAGAGATCTCTTAGCTATTCATGCATGCATCTGAGTAGAAGCAGATTGGAACAGGAAATAAAATAGGTGCTAATGTTATACAGTAGCGAAATTAAATTTTTTATTAAATATATATATATTTTTAATTATAACGTTAGATAGGATTTTTTGTTTTTCAATACAATAATAAATCTTCAAACTTTTGTTTAGAGGCGTCAGTGCTCATATATATATAATTAAGATTTTATCTATTTATATAATATAATTTTTTGACATAATTTTTTTAAAGTTATAGTATATAGATAGTATATAAATAATTTTAGGATTGTTTAGTACAACTTTCCTTTTAAGTGATTTTGTAGCCTTTTAAAATTATGTCAAAGTGTGTAATCTTTTTAAGAAATTAAAAAGTTAATTATTTTCTTTTTCTTGTTTACATTCCTGAGATATCTTTCAAAACTTTTACCCATTTCAGTGCATATATCAAAGAATCTTTTAATAAAATAATCAACTTAATGAATGTTATCAGTTAATTGAACCATGACTTTCATGATAAAAAATATTTATAGCTAAGTTTTTCTTTTTAAATATGAGATTTGTTATCTAAAAAAAAATAGTGCATATTATCTGTTTTACATTAAAGAATAATAATGTAAATTAAAACATTAAATCGAAGATAAGATTTGTAAGTAGAGAAGTACGGAATTCCAACCAAATGAGCCTGAGTATTGATAACGTTTAGGTATAGGACGTTTTACCTCTACATAAGTTTATCCACACAATATTATATTCAAATTTAAATTAATCGAGTCGATAAAATTTAAAAATCAACTAGTAATACCGTATATTCACAGAGAAAATCACGAGGAGGCATATAAGTGGGTCCAATGCAAAGTAAAATGATTGAGCAAATAGAGGACCTACTTAAAAAGAAGAGCAGTATATAGTCATATTATGCATGACAGCAAGAGAAGAGAAGACCATATTTCGATCCGTTCATTTTTATTTATTTTATTATTTTAAAATTTTATTTTTAATGTATCAAAAAACAAATAGTAATTATTTTTATTTTTAATATTCGTTATTTATTTATAATCATTTAACAAGATTTAATAATATACATCAATTGAATACTATGATAAAAGTAGCATATTATTGTGGATTAGTATAATTCATTCATTATTGACATATTCAGGATTTCAAGAGAGAATGGATCTGGTTTTTCTACACGATCCATGTATGTAATGAAATAGAGTTTAAATACCCTTCAAAAGTAAGTAAATAGATCCGTAACATATATATGTGGTTAATCCCGCCGTGGCCCAAGCTATTATTGCGATAATTTGTGTAAAAGTTAAAATAACCAATAAAAATAAATGGAAGACGTAGAAAGAATTGTTGCTTTGATAGATAATTCGAGTTTCGCAGAAGGAGTTAGGAAACAACTACATCCAGACAATTCCAATAACCCATCGATAACGATGTGTACATGACACTTACCATTCTAGCTTTTTGAAAAAGTAACATTAAATTATATATAGTATAAAAGAAAATTAGATTTATATATAATAGGTTCTTTAAAAGCATATTTGATTACAGGTAAATCAGCTTAAAATGTAAGAGTATAATTGAAAATAAGTAAAATTATTTGCTTCAAGTTACAACAGATAAAACCGACTTGAGAAATGATGTCAGGTAAGATTTTCTTATATTGATGATATAAATATATAACAGAAACTCATAGTATTAATTATAACCTATAGTTCATCAGTCCTTTGCTTACTTTCTATTTCACTTAGTTACGAGCAAGTTGAAGTGCATTGCAAAGATTGACAAAAGACATATCTAGAATTAGTTAGAAGGTAACTAAATGTATATAATTGATTCAAAGAGAATTTAAAAAGTGGTACTCCTATTTTTAAATTTACCTGACACAATTTATTTTTATCGGTTAAAAATTTATAAAGTGGTCCTCGTGTTGAATTTTACTTATTTAGAAGAAGTCCATCAAAGTTTACTTTTCTATTTAACAATTTAATTATTTTAGAATAATTTCTGGAACATGACGAAATATTGAAATTGTTTATTTTAAATTATATTATATAAATTGAGTATGAGAAAATAATATAAAATAAAATAAAATTCAAAGCGTATGGTGAAGGAAACTGCAGTGGAAGTTTAGAGAGGAAACTGTTGTGGGGACCAACAGTAGACGTGGCCCCATGCCGTATTCCACATTTCAAACCCCATGCAAATTGCGTCCGTATACTGTCCTTGTCCACGCTTAGCTTTTTTCATTTTATTTTTATTTTAAACTGGTTAAACAAAAGTAATGAAATTAATAAAAAAGAATATCTTTTTCTGTTTTCTATAATTCAACTGTCCTCGTGACATATTTAAATCATAAAATTCAGCATCTGTTTGGATTAAGCTTAACAAAACCAACTTTTAAGTTGAGAAATAAAAAATAGAGGGAGTCTTACTTCTGATTTCAACTTTTTAAAAAATTTATTTTAAGTAATTTTAGTTTTATCGAAAACTCTCAAAAACTAGTAACTTAAAATAGATTTGATTGGCTTTTAAATCAATTCAAATAGGCTCTAAGGACATTATAGTATATTATATAAATATATATACTAAATTCAAAAAATTTCTATATTTTTCATATGTCAAATTAAAACAGACAAACTACCTGAAACAGAAAGGAACTGTATTTTAGCATTTAATTCTTTACTAGCCAATAATCGATTGGGAAAACTAAAGAACCCTAACAAACTTTAAATTTAAAGCAAACGTGTTAATATTATAACTAAAAATATTAGAGCGACCTCTTTTATTACATCCTACGTTTCGATAGGTTTGCATGAAGAATGTCCTAATACATATTTCCTCTGTTTCTATTTACTTGTTCACTTTTCCTTTTATAGTTGTCCCTAATTATTTGTTCATTTCGACAATCTTTTTACCTATTATATCCTCAATTAATTATTCTGAAAAAGGTAAAACTTTTTGAAAATCTTAAAATTTAATTCATCCATTAATAAGGGTAAAACGATAAACTTACTATGTTTATAATCTTGATATGTGTGTCAATTCAAAAGTAGACAAGTAATTAGGGACATAATAACGATCCTTTTATATGGGCTATTTAATTAACACCTTATGACAACAATATGGTGATAGATAAGAATTGAATAATGAAGAATATGTCACAATTTGAAGAAAAAAGGTTTTACTTGTTACTGAGCACATATCCTCAGCCCTCAAGTTGACCAGCTTTGCAGCTCATGCTTATTAAAAAGAGCAGTACCATACTCAATTATTTCCGTATATAAGATGTTGACTCTAACTTGTGTCGTGTTTACAGAGAAGAAAATTGTCATTTGCCTTGCCTGCTCATTTTCAACTTTTCCACACCTTCCATTTGTTATTTATCTTTTCTTATATTTGATCCTTTTTCTTCACCCCACAACATTTCTATTTCTTCCACTCTTTTCCCATTATCAAGGCAGTGATGTTAAAACTTGAAAAGACCACGATACGATTCCTTTCATACTACACTCCAAACAAATTGCTACTTATATATAATTTCTAAAAAGTACTAGAAAGAGAATTGCGAGGTGCTAGAATGTCATTGAAAAGAAGTATTTATGTTATTTCTTATACTTCATTCATGTTTTCTAGTATTTTGTTTTCCATTTAATCATTTCTTTTTTCAATCTACTTTGAATTGTTTTTCTTGAATTGAGGGTCTATCGGAATAAAAAAAAAAACTCTCTACCTCCTAATTTAGGACAAGTTTGTGTGCTTTCTACTCTCACAAAAACCCACTCATGAGATTACACTAGATATATTATTCTTCGTTAGTATGTCATAAAAAACAGGGGTGGAGCTAGGGGAGTTATTGATGTTCAACTGAACACCTTTGTCAGAAAATTATATTGTATACTCTAGATCAATTATTATTTCTTTATGTACACTTAACGTCAAACCCCATTAACTTCTTATATATTTAATTCTTTCATATTTTGAATTTCCGTGAACACACACATAGGAGACAAGCGTCAAGACCATGTTGATCAGTGCGTGCACAGAAAAAGAAACACAAAGAAGATGAAATAATTCAAAAATATACAGTTGAAAATAATATTCATATTGAATTTGCAGACCTCATCCATCGTCATAAAGAAATAATGATCGTGGATGCAATTGTATTTTGGCGTTTTGCAGCTGCTGACTTAAAATCCTATATCAGTCTTTGGATACAAATAACATCTCCAATTTGTGCTGTAAATTGTTTTGGTAAACAAAGTGCAACTATTTTCCTTCAACATAATTGAAACTAAAATATGCATATGCAAGAATTAGTGGGACTTCACATTGGCCCTAAAGAATTGTTGATGCAAAATTCTGAATGATCTTCATTTATTCAGAAAGAATAGCCAGGTTTGTTGAGTCAAACCTGAAAGCTTACAAGCTCACGGGTACTCGAAGCCCATCATAGCTAAGTTGCACATCGATGCCTTCTGTTTCCCTCAGTTTCAGTAGCCTTTCAGTTACAACTTCATGATCCATGAGATGCATCATCCCTTCAAATAACATCAAAACATGTGCTCGTTAGCTGTGAAGCAGTTCGTGATGTGCATCAAATTTCAATCACTATTTGATGTATCGGCATTATAATATTGGTATTAACCAAGTCATTCATATAATTGTAGTGTAAAAATCTTCCTCAAAGATAAATCAAAGCTCTGGTATTTGAAGATTTACGATGGTCTAAAAGGCACAAGCTGAAGGAGATACCGAAAGCCTAGCCTATCATGTACAGAAGTAAAATAGAAAAAAGAAAGAGCCAACATAGGCATGTGCACAAAAAATTGAAAAGAGAAGACTAAAATAGGAATCGAACAAACCAACATACCAGTGAAAAGTGTTCTTTTTGGTTTGATTTTCCGCACTTCCTCCAGAGCCTTCAATTGTTATTATGGGAATGTCAATGACAGAATGTATAATTATTCAACTGTTAAAAGCTCTTCATACCACTGCCCTAAGCCAGCCCAAAAAAGATTTTTAAAAAGAAATTAGAGCTCACCCTTGGAAGTCCAAAATGTGTTGCAGAAGATCTATCTGGTCGCAAAGCATCCTAAAAATGTGAGAAGACATTGGTTAGTCGGTTTAGCATTTAACAATAACCAATTGCTGGATAAAGGATCGCAGAGCTCAAAGGATTAGAGAGAGAAAGACCAACCATGATAAGGAGTTCACAGTCCTGTAGAAGTGGGTAAGTTTCTTCTGGTATATCACTTACATCGCTAGGAAAGGCAGGTTGGGGTAGGAGAGAAGGAAATCGTTAGTGGCTCAGGTTCATGCCTGCTGATGAAAACTTCAAAAACCGAGAATAAGGTTTACCTGATATAACACGTATTCCCAAATCGAAAGCCCAAAGAACGATAGCCGGAACCATGCCACACTGGTAAAGGAATTACCTACTAGGGACCATGGGAACCATTAGGCATGATAATAAACAAAGCCATGATAACTAACCATTTCAACTTATAATGCACAAATAATCAGAAGACCGAAGGAAGGATTAATCAAATTGTGAGAGAGACAACGATAACTACAGAAAGGCCAAGACAAAAGAAGTACATGCACACCTTGTACAGCATATTAGTGTTGTACAATTTCTCTTTCCATATAGCAAGTATATAGGTAACTGGTTAGCATGAGTTTTCTTACACAATGGGCTACTGTTATTCATAGCCTTGTCTAAGTTATTAACCACGGATTCATGACTGGCAAAATGTTGCCTCCACTGCACCCTCCCTAGGATGCTATTCCCTCTAGGACTTTGAGCAATTTTGGAAATTAACTTCATTCAAGTTGCTACTCGTCAGGCGGTCACCATAATTTAGATCTTAAATCAAAGTCTACACTTTACAGTGTCATTGCCCAGTACTCATATTTTGACTTAAAGGATTACCTATACATATAATACTAACAAACAAGGATTCCAGCCAAATAATAAGCGCAAATATATGATCCCCAAGAAAACAAGAGGGTCATAATACAACTTACGTTGGGAAACAGTTGCCATAGACAGAGTAGCACATCCTTTAGCAATCAGATACTTGAAAAGGTACTAATGAATCCAACTAAATCAACTAGTAGAGTAAGAAGCTCAACCTTAAGATCATGCACAATGAATGGATCTTCCTTTATAGTGTTAAATTGCAACTCTGAGACTGCAGCTCCTGGAATGATATCACTTTTGTCTATCAAATAATAGTGAGTTTTCTTCATCACCTAAAATGAAAGAAAAAATTGCATATTCTTAGCTAATAAAAACAACATTTACTGGAGCAAGTTGCTATCTCAGAGTGGCAAAAGAAAAATAGTTAACTATAAAACAAATATAGTAACTTCTGAGAAATTCCAGCCAGTAGCTGAAAATAAAATCCTTCCAACAAAAGGACATGATTCAATATTAAATGATTGTTGCACAGTCCCTTCAACCTAGCTTAGTACTTCAATAAGTATGTATCGTCGTGCATTCTGGCAACCTGGTTGTCATATATATAGAATCTGCAAGTCGAATCTGTTCTGCTAGAACAAGTTCTTTGTTTATTTATAAGTTACCTTAAACTTGCATTTCTCTAATTTGCTCAGTATAACAAAGTAAACCACACATGATTAAGGTATTAGCTATCAAGAAAAATGATAAAGACTGAATGAATTCAATTCTGCAGTCACTCAGTTAATCAAGAGATGCTAAAAATGAGATATGCATTATAATTTAGTGGCACCAATGTTTGTATCTGTAGCTTCATGATGAGATATCAAGCACTGCATCTTATGAATTTCAGAAGAACTCAGACCTCAAAGTCACGACTGGCCACATAAATAGGTATAGAGGGCTGGACATTGTTAGTCCAATCGCGAAGATCATCCATGCCTGCAGGAGTATGTGCAGTTTGGTTAGATATAGAAAGAAAGGAGGACTTTTAGGGGGTAGGGGGCACCGAATGGACAGGAAAAGACATATCCACATTGCACTAAACATCAACAATGATTTTATCAGAGACCTCCAATTGCATCAGCATGAGAGTGAGTTATAATGACTGCGTCAATTGTTCTTATCCTGACACAAAACAACTAGACACGAGTAAGTCATACAGATCATAACCAACAACTTATGAAGTGTTTTACTTTAAAAGGGCAGAAAGTCAATACTTCAAAGTATCCAATCCATGACAGGAAAAAACAAAAGGAAACAGTTAATCCTAGAAGAATAACGCTAAAATTATGTTGTCTTGGCCATTTAACTTAGCAAGTTCAAAATCCTCTTCAAACTATAGCGCATAACACGCTTATAATTCCAGCCTCACCTACTGATTCTCTCTTATACTCTTCACACATTCAATAGGTCATGAAAAGTTTCTGTCAGAAAAGCAAATATTGGAAAGAAGGATGACATTGGAAGAAGTTCATAGGCACTATTAGCAGAACTTCACCAGAAAATGTGATAAACGAAGTCTTCCTAGCTACAAGTACGTCCCACTCACATGGTAAGGAACAATAAAGCTATTTTGAAATATTTGTTTTTCTCTTAAGTAAGCAAAATAGAAACCAGAGTAAAATCATTCAACAGAGTTATAAACCTTTTAATAGAAACCTAATGGACCAAGGGTCAGTAACATCCCATTTCAACATGTGTGTAAAAGCAAACTCTTTCATCGCCCAGAGACATCACACAAAAATCATGACAGATTCAACAAAAAACCTATGTAACATATGGTAGGTGATCTATTGATGATGTAGTCATGAAAGAATTCTATTATGCGATGAGTCGGAGTGACATCAAAATAAGCACAATTATGTATGACATGTGTAGGTTCATATCTCTCTACTTCCCTAACAAGATCCTCAAGGGAAAAAAGGTACAACCAGAAGTAGAATGAGTGGCCCAAGACTGGAATATAGGAGGTTAAAGCATGTACTTAAACATTTTAGCACAAAGTAATTCTCTTCTTGCTTAATACTAGCAGCAGCTGAAGTTTTTCCATTTTAAACACATAATATCATATACATTCAAAGTGAAACAAAGTAATATATCAAGTCAAGTGGAAGCGGCTTACCCATAAGCGGGAAACCATTTCATAGCACTATGGTAGAAGAACCTGGATCACACAAAGAGAAAATACTCTTAGACAATAAGGAACTAGAATGTAATGATTTTTGTTTTCCCCACAATTTATATATTTATCTGGAAAATTTTTGGGGTAACCCAACATGAAGATACGTAAGCATATAGTTGAATCAGCATTAACTAAGTTAACTGAACAAACAAAATACTACCCCATTCCGAATTAAACAACATCAGTAAGATTATGAGTTATCTCAGAACTAACAGAAACACAAACGCATTCACAAAAAATTATGATATAAAAGTCTGTAACATACTTGCCAACATCTATAAGAAAGTTACGATTGCCGGAGGGCCTGGAGTGGCGAATAAGGATGCTGGTGTTCAGTCTCCTATTTTTGCTACCCGGTTCAGCAGCTTTTGAGCATACCTGTAATAGAACATTAACAAAGCCATATAGTCTAACCACTTATTGTAATTCGAAAAACTACTCTGAAACACAAACAAAGATGCTGTATTAGGTTTCTCAGGCTTACGGGGCACGTCTTCACGGGGTTAGTGAGACAGCTAATTCGTGGAATTCCTTCACTGGTTCCTGTTCCCAAAAATATTAGCTCAGATTGATTTGCAGATATCTCAGCTCCATTCTGAGAATTTGCAGAGCCTGTAACATGATTAAAATTACTACCGACGTATGTGAAGAATCTAATGAACTGTAATACCGTTAGAATGAACAAAACTTAGCGAAAAATATTGAGAATTTTGGAAGATGCTTACTAGAATGAAGAGAAGCTGTGACGATGGGTTTGAATCGAGAAAAACTTTTTCTAGATATGGAGATTGAATTGTTATTGGTGAAAGAATGGCGAGTGAAACGAGTGATAGAGAAGAGTGAATGAGAAGGAGGACGAACGATTCCGAGAAATACCGCCATTTTGGCTTGTGATTTTGCAGTTCCGATGTAACTCCGGCAGCTAAACTCCTCGCTCCGGTTTCGTTTCAACTGTTAGATTTGTAAGAACAAAACGGTTGCAAACGAAATATACAGGCTGGGCCAGGAGTTTTGAGTCTCGTCGATATATGGGCCCAGCCTTAATTCTCGTTTTGGGCCGGCCCTATTAGAAAAAGTCGAGAAAATATGCCATATATGAAATTTTCCCTTATTTAAAATAGGGATAATTGTGGAGAATGGCAAATTAAGGAAGGTAATTAAATAAAATAACTTCCCTTTCAGTTATTCCCTTTAAAGGGCAAAATATCGGTCATTTTGCTATATCAGACCCACCGAATTGTATAAAAATTTCCCCCCAAAACAAAACCCTCTTTTTTCTCTTTCCACTTCATATTTACAATCTTTCTTCCTTCCTTCAATTTCTCCACAATATTCTCTACAATTTCAGTTTCAAATTTCCAACTTCTCTAGCACGCACGTCCTTGTGGTTTTTCAAAAGTATTTCATAAATTTCAAGGTACCGCCTAATATCATCTCACGTTATAAATTTTTGTTAATTTTTTTGAATTTCTTAAAAATACTTTTTTATTTCACTTCTTAATCCCTTCAGATTTTTGGTTCAAACAATGGATGCCCAATCTCCATCGAAGAGATTCACAAGAGGTATACCATTGCATGTTGAAAATAATGTTGAACACTCATCGTTTTCTTTAGGTCTAACTCAAGATTTTGGGGAGATTTGAATTAATTCTAATACCATGCAATACATTAATTCAAACTCAATAATGACCCAAGTAAATTTGTGGATGGAGGTGTGAAAAATCCTTCTGACGTTGTTGTTGGGTCAAGTAAGAAAAAGAAACATAATATTGATGTTTTTACTGTTCATAATGATAAAATGAAGTTGTTGGTTCTGGGTCAATCGAGCATCATAAGGTATCTGTATAATCATTGTTTATATATATGTTAGATTTTATATTATATGTTTTGCTTTTGTGTTGATTC
Source organism: Solanum sitiens (assembly GCA_016801875.1). Classification (NCBI taxonomy): domain Eukaryota; kingdom Viridiplantae; phylum Streptophyta; class Magnoliopsida; order Solanales; family Solanaceae; genus Solanum; species Solanum sitiens. The sequence continues at coordinate 4,804,494 of JABWTJ010000002.1, read as the reverse complement.
ATGTCTTATACAATAGTGATTGCATAAATGTATAATCTATCTTAGTATATGTTTTTGTGTTTCTGTTGATTCATGCCTTATACAATTGAGTTTATATAAATGTAAAATAAATTATTGTATCTATTTATGTGCTTATACAATTGTGCTTTTATAAATGTATAATATATCTTACTATTTGTTTTCTATTCATATATTATACTGTCTACTTATACAATTGTGTGTATAAGTATATAATTTATCTTAGTATCTGATTTTGTGCTTATACAATTGTGATTGTATAAATGTAAAATTTATCTTACTATTTGTTTTTGTGTATGTGTTGATTCATCCTTTATAATGCCTCCTTATACAATTCAGGTTTTATACATGCATAATATATCTTATACAATTGTTTTTCTGTATGTATTCTAATATATGTTTTACTAGCCAATGAAGCCATTTTAAGAATTTTTGTATAAAAAATTAAATTATATACATATACATTTGTAAGCTTAAGAATTGCAGTAACAAACAGAAAATGCATTTATACATGATATAGCACATTTTCAAATTATCAAAAATTCTCTATAACTTATACACACAATTATAGCTTTATTCAAATATACAATTTACCAAAAACACTAAATCTAAATATGTATATGTATATAACTGACAAATTCGTATAAACAGAAAACAATTTCATACAATTATGCAATTCACTAAATAACACTATATATATATATATATATATATATGTATATATATATATATATATATAATAGATTCGAACAAACAAACAACAGTCTCATACACTTATACCAGAAATCAGCGATTCCCATATCAGAAATTCAAAATTCTCAACAAATTTATCACAATTTTTTCTAGATTTCAAATTAACTATTCAAATCAATCAGGGACAAATATACACTATCTCAATAGAAGAAGACGGAATGAACTGAAACTGAAATCGCGTAAATTATGGGATCCTTTTTCTTGTTTATCTATCAGATTATAACACATATTTTTATTTTTTAAAAAAATTGAATTGTATAAAGGCAACTGGCGTCTAACGATTATACACAAAACGACATCCGTAGCAAACGAAAATTTTACTACGGAATGCAATTTTAAAATATTTGCTATAACCTACAATTGTGCATTTTTATTTGTTATATATGAAAATTTTCCATTAAAATATAATCAGTATTTTAGAAGTATTTAAAACATAACCAATAGTTGATTTTACTAGCATGTTTGAACCATCTGATAAGTGGCTCATCTTCTCCTCCGCTTTATAAACCATCTCAATCTTATTTTTCTTTAAATTCTAAAGTTAAATTGAATGAATATTACTTTATTTTCAAAATCTAGTTAAACATTCCAGAAACTAGACTGGAGTCATTATATATATTCTTCTTCTTATTTTTTCCAATGTCAAACAGACATTAGAATACATTGAAAAGTAGTAATTCACACTTTTTCTTATAGTGGACATGCAGTTGGGGCATGGGAGAAATATTCATTAATAAATAAATCAATGATGTATTACTGATTTCCAATCCATTCCATTTGTGTTAAGTCAAATATACAACAGAATAAAAGATAGATTTTCCAATGTTTTAGGTATATAAATTTGCTTATTCGGTCTTGTACCTCATTTTATATAATATTTTTTGTTTTTTTTAAAATTTAAACTATGTAGACTCTTTAAAAATGTACTTTTTCATCTGATAACGAGAAGAATTTAATTTAGTTCTAAATATTAGTTAATGTGATTCTCGAATATTAAATGTGTCCATGACTCTACTTCTTTCAAGTTGTAGATAGAAAGTAGTCGACAACTTGAAAGAAGTAAAGTCATGGACACATTTGTCCATCCGCTTGGGCCTACACTGATGCAAAGTCAATGGTCCAGTTTTTCGGTTTACCCGTTCAGGCCCAACTTGAGATATGGTCTCTGCATTACTGCAAGTAACCTTCGACAATGACACGTTTTGCTTTTTAAATAAACGGAAAAGGGCCTAAAATACCCTTAAAGTATTGGAAATGGTATAAAATTACCCTCCATCCACCTATTGGTTCCAAAATACCCTTCACACCTACCTATTGGGTCCAAAATACCCTTGTCATCCACCTTTTGGTTTAAAATTGACAACTTATTTAACGATTTTATATTTAAACTATTTAAATATTTTTTAAAATACATAACGCTTAACTATTTGTTATAATTTAACTTATTAGTATAATTTATAAGTCAATCCACTACCCACCCATTACTAATTAAACCCCTCCAAATTAATAAACCCGTCACATTATTAATGCAACAACAGAAAAACTACTGTCAATTGAGTGTTTTTAAAACTTTGAGGCGAAAATATCTATAGAAGTAAATTATCACAAATTCAAGTGTCTAAATAAAAATTACCGATAAACTTAAAGGTCTGACTATGTTCATCTTAATTATTCTTACGTCTCAATTATGTGATGTTACTTCATAGGTAATTTTTTTTTCAAAATAATATATTAAAGGTTTTAAAAAAATCATAAATATTTATTAAATTATATTTTAAAAAAGTGCATAATTAATTCGGGATGTGTTACTTCTTTACCTTTAATCATAAATTTCTAATTCAATCTTGAAAGAGAATCCTATTGAAAGTGTCTTTCTAAATAAGCGGCTCAATCTAAATTTTATTGGGGCTTCGATTCGGACTCGAATAATTTTGGATGTCATTTTCAGGAATCTATAATTTCATCGTGTTTTAGTAGTGTTTATGATGATTTTGATATTATAATTGGATTATTAATTGGGTGGGGTTTAGTTAGTAATGAGTGGGTAGTGGGTTGGTTTATAAATTATATTAATAAATTAAATTATAATCAATAGTTGAACGCCAAGTATTTTAAAAAATATTTAAAGAGTTTAATTTTAAGACAATTAAAGAAGTGGTCAATTTTGACCCAAAGGTGGATGACAAGGGTATTTTGGAGCCAATAGATGGATGAAAAGGGCATTTTGGAGCCAATAGGTGGATGAAGGGTAATTTTGTACCATTTTCAATACTTCAAGAGTATTTTAGACCCTTTTCCGTTAAATAAATTGGTCTTTAATTATTGCTCTTCAAATGAATTAATTTTTAATTCTTGTTCATTAGCATTTGTATATATTTCTAGTGAGGCATAAATTTTTTAAATTGAAATCATATCCGGACATTACTTATAAATATTATAAAATGAATATATAAATCTATATCCGACAGAAAAATTATTTGTTAGTGAGTGTAAACAAGAATAACCTGTTAACTTCTTCCCATCATTAATTTAACGCGTGCGAAGAAGAATGGTCCATTCTACTTTTTCGACTTATGTACAACATATTCAAAAACCAACTTTGCACGTGGCAAAAGTTAATATTTCTTTTGTTTGGTCCAATTTTTTTTAGTCTGTATAAAAAGAATATTTTTTTATGGTATCACTTTAATTTCAATTTTTCACGTGATATATTTAAAGTTACTAGATTAAATATCATTTTGATACATTAACATAACTTAAATTTGAAATCACAAGAACTAAAAGACTCATTTCTTTTTTAAACTCTAATTCAAGTTAAACTAGATTATTCTTTTTAAATAGAGGGAGTACATCAATCACCATGTCTCTAACAACTTCACCAGTTTGAACTTTTACACCCACAACTAATTGATAGAAACTTATATATAGACTAGATAATTTAAGACTCTTGATACGGATTCAATATAATAAAAGGTTCGTTTACGAACTTGATATTACAATATTATTTATATTTATATTAGAAATTTTATTAGTTTTCAAAAAAAAAATTATTATGACATTTTCAAATAAACATGATAAGAAATAATATTAAAATATCACGCATGCTTCAGTGATTATTCTTTTTCTATTTTATTTGAAAATTATTCAAGAGAATAGATTAAAATTATGAGTCTCAACATATTACCAATGTTTAAAAACTATATGAAGCAATAAAATCTATTGATCCATCTATAGATTATTTTTAATACACTTAAAATTTGTCTTATACGTGTTTAACAAATAAAGATAATGACCTACTTGATGAAAATTAGAATGAATCATCTCATTCTTTACAAAATGATAAAAGTATGAAAAAAAGTTATTTTATATCTTGTATTTATATTCATTAAAATTAGGAGAACAATTTAGTATAGTAAGATTTTTTTTCTAAATTAATTTATATACATGATGAATGAATGTTTTACTTCAAATAATGAGAATTTTAAAAATTAACAAAAGTTAATAATAATATACATTGTCGTAATTTAACACGAGGTAGTTGAATTTTAATTTTTGATCATCTTAAATGCAAATATATCTATCTACCTATTCATTTTTATCTGCAAAATTACTTTTTAACTTTTTTTTCTTTAATTTTAATTCAATAGATATTATTAATTCATCAAACTTATTTATTTTTAAATATATTAATTAGAGTCAAAATACAGGTAAAAATAATTAATTCATAATAAGTTTTTATATAAAAAATAGACACATTAGATAAACATAACGAATAGAAAAAACATTAAGATTTAAATTAAAGTAACGGTAAAATAGAATAATTTTTATTATCATTCGAGTTTTGTTAATGTTAAATTACATTTAGAGCTTTGATCATTAATTTTTATTAGAAAACGAAATTGATCGTCATTCCACTTCAATCTTCTATATTATAATAGAATAGAAATATAGTTGCCATCTTCAACTAAAAGATGGGATATGTTAGTAGTGTTTGGCTTGGAGTTTTTGTATTCATTTCAATTCATGGCTATGGCAATATTAGACTATTTGAAGCTTCTTCTCTTGTCATACAGACACCCGATCAGATATACCGCACTGCTTATCATTTTCAACCTGCCAAGTATTGGATGAATGGTAATATCACTCATTGATTAGAAAATAAATAGATGATCATTTCTACCTTGTGCCATATAATCCTAATTCTTTTTGTTGTTTTTTCTTGTTTTGTGTTATCAATGGTGATCAAATTTACAATGTTGGTTTTCGTTCCGCAGATTCTAATGGTAAGTTTCTCAAAGTTACTTTGTGTTTGGTACGACAAAAGTCATTCATGAAAATCGTTATGCATGCAGGACCATTGATATACATGGGGATTTACCATTTGTTCTATCAGTACAATCCTTACGATGCACAAATAGGTAACATTGTATGGGGCCATTCCACATCCACTGATCTCGTCAACTGGACTCCTCAGCCGCCGGCGCTTCTCCGATCAGAGCCTTACGATTTCAAAGGCTGTTTTACCGGTTCTACAACTCTTCTCTCTGGCGGAAAACCGGCAGTTCTCTACACCGGCTTAGATTTCTCCGGTATCCAGGTACAAAATCTAGCAGTCCCCAAAAATTTAGCTGATCCGTACCTTACTGAATGGGTAAAATCGCCTTATAATCCATTAATCGCACCGAATTCGGTGAACAAAATTGATGGACAAAATTTCAGAGATCCAAGTACTGCTTGGCTAAATCCTGACGGAAATTGGAGAATGGTAGTTGGAAATCAACAAAACGGGAGCGGAATTGGGTTATTGTATAGAAGCAAAAACTTCATTGATTGGATTCAAGCTGAAAATCCACTGCATTTTTTGAACAATTCTGGAATGTGGGAATGCCCTGATTTTTTCTCTGTTTCAAAAATCAGTCAAAATGGTGTAGAAACTTCCACAATGGGTCCGAATGTGAAACATGTATTCAAGGCAAGTATAGCAAACACTGATTACTACACAATTGGTACATATAATCCGACTAAGGATATATTTATTCCGGATAACAAATCACTGGATATTGGATTAGGATTTCGATACGATTATGGTAAATTTTATGCATCGAAAAGTTTTTTCGATAGTTCTACTAGTAGGAGGATTTTGTTTGGATGGGTTAATGAATCAGTTAATAATCTTGAAATTAGTAGTATTAGAGGATGGGCTGGTCTTCAAGGAATTCCTAGAAGGATTTGGCTTCATAAATCTGGAAATCAGCTGCTTCAATGGCCTATAGTTGAAATTGAAAAGCTTCGAATGAATCCAGTTATGGAAGATACTACAGTGCTTATGCCAGGATCAGTACGTGAAATTTCTGGAGTCACTGCTAGGCAGGTAAAGAAAATTTTTCACTGTCAATATATTTTTAACATGTTTGTAATCCTGGGTCGTGGCTGAGCGAGAACTTCCTAAATATCTTACAGGTTCAAGTCCCAACAAGGCACAAATATCATGCCCATCAATAAACATAACATGATATATAACGAGACATATTAAAGTGTCACACTAACACTTTTCTATAGGAAATTGCTTGTGACGAGCCAAATTCCGAGGTGATATTGTCAAATGATCACCAAAGCTTTAGATTCCTTCTGTTTTTAACTAATTGTAACTATCTATTTGGGTTACAGGCAGATGTAGAAATGTCTTTTTCAGCTAAAACATTGGAAAAGGCAGAGAAATGGGAAGCAAATTGGACAAATCCACAACAAGTGTGTAGCATTAAAGATGCATCAGTAAAGGGTGGGCTTGGCCCATTTGGTTTACTAGTTTTGGCATCTAAGGATATGCAAGAATATACTGCAATTTTCTTCAGAATCTTCAAAGGAGATAACAACAATTTTATAGTCCTCATGTGTAGTGACCAGACCAGGTATATATTTGATCTCTATTTCATTATTAATCGTCAGTGTAAGAAATTTTTTTATATGATCGAGTTATTTATAATACCTTTTTTTCTTAATCAAGTATTATTATTTTTTTCATTTTTTGTAGGTCTTCCTTACACTTGCCTTCTAGTGATTATGACAAAACAACTTATGGGGTCTTGTTGAATGTGGATCCTCTTCAAGAAAAATTGTCTCTCAGGACTTTGGTATGATTTTTTAGTCATGATAAAATTGTATACAATTCAAGGTGTTTGGTATGATAGGAAAATATTTTTCAAAAAATAGAAATTATAAGTCAATTTTTTATTTAAAGAAGAATTGCATGAGAAAACATTTGTACGACTATTAATCTTTAATCTCTCCATACATTTTCTTAATGACTTTTGTTATACCAAACACATTCTCAGTTTCAACGCGAATACAATGAATATGTTTTGTTTTATTTTATTTTTGTAGATTGATCACTCAATAGTGGAGAGCTTTGGAGGAGAAGGAAAGGCTTGCATTACAACTAGGGTTTACCCAACTAATTTAGCAGTGGATGGTGCAACCCATTTATATGTCTTCAATAATGGTTCACAGAGTGTTGACATCTCAAAATTGACTGCTTGGAGCATGAAAACAGCTCAAATCAATTGATTAAATCCAGCATATATAGATTAATTTTCTTAATTTGATAATATTAATCTACTCTGTAATCTGCATATTGTGGTACACATGCTCGAATAAACTGTATTATATTTTTCTTTCAGTATTATATTCAAGCACAGGAACTAAGTGTTCTGTTCATTAGTGGAGCGATATAAACTGAAGGGATCACATTTTAACACTTCTCATCAATAAATTATATGGTAGATACAAAATTTTAAGTTGTGTAAAATATAAGACAAAAATAACTTCATATGAGTAATTATGTTTATTAATAGACTATTACATAGTATAAATCTTCAAACACCTAGTAGTAGAAATAAGACGCACAAAAAGACCAAACAAGAAAATCTTATAACTTTCTTGACCGAATCTAACTCTAGATTTTGAATTCGCCTTTATGCCCGATCAAGAAGACAACACAAAACAACAAATTAGCAAGACAAACAAACAAACAAAAAGCTCAATCTTACAACATTCTTGGACAATTCAACCAGGGTCAATTGAACTCCAAATTTTGAATCTGTCTCGGCAACACAAACCGGCAAGTTGGACAAACCCTGTTTACCCCTAACCAACTCATCAAACAATTCCCATGATACACATGAGAACAAGGCATTTTTGTTGCTTCACTTCCAATTTCCATCTTTTCCATACATATCACACATACAAAATCACTTCCCAATTCTGTTTCTTCAATTTTCACTTTCTCCAAATCTTGTTCAACTAATTCATTAGCAGGACAAATTGCCACATCATTACTTTCATTTTCTTCAATAAAGTAATTAACAGGAAGGCTAATATAAACTTTAATTGGCAATATTTTCTTGTTCCTATTATCATGTTCGTTAGCAATTCTATCAGCAAAATTACATATTTGATGTAATATCATTGGTTGTCTATCTACCGGCACTTCCATTATATGTAACATTCTTGTAACGTTATGCCAGGATAAGTTATTATGGGGCAATCGATCACATCGCTCTTGAAATATTCCAGTTTTAATAATGCTTTCTAAACGAGACACATAGAGTTCTTCATCATCATCATTATCTTCATCTTCTTGTTCTCTAAGAAATTCGACCTCGAATTTGATGAAAAATTGATCATACGATGTTGGTTCAACACTGCTTGTGTCAAGACTTTCATCTTGATGAGCATCACAATAATCATCTCCTGCAAAATCCATTGGGAATTTTTTAAATGGAATTTGTTTTAAGTTGATATATTGTATTATGAGGTTTAGAATATTATATATAAAAATATTAAAACTAATGGGGAATGAAACATTTAAAATTTGTTTTCGAGTGGGAAAAGGATTAAGGTGATATCTTAAAAGTAAAAGGAAAGCTATTAGAGTGGGTTGGGAAAATATTAACGTTGGTTATAATTTGGAATGATAATAATGAATTTTCTTTTTATGGCTTTAATATGGAAAAATGTTAATATACTGCTTCTAGTCAATATTAAGTGAATTTGTGAGATATTACATACTAAAAATAATTTATGACATAAATTGAATATCATTTTCCATTTTAGTTCTTTTAGTTATTCTCATACTATTCTTGAAAATAAAAATTATTCAAAACGAAATCATAAATATAAGCAATTAACTCTCTTGAAATTATCCTCTAGACAGTATAAATGAATGACAAAAATGGAAAAAGTTCAAACATTTATCTTAAATTTGAATAATTCACTTATTTTGAACTATGAAAAAGGATCAAAATTCAATTAATATGAAATAGAGTGAGTAATGATTAGGAAACATTTTAAGTAATATTTTGAATACATTGAAATTTGAGTGATTGTTGTTACAAAAGAATTGTTTAGTAACTTACATCATAATGAAGAAATGTTGAGGATTTTTTTTAAAAAAATTGGTCCTTCATATCAAAGATATTATTTTACACATTAAAAAATATAAACACAACAAAAATATGATAAAATAATCATATCCTTCTACTCAAATTGTTAGTAGTTATGGGTTATTTCCTCCATGTGATAAGTAACTTTGATGAAATAAAGCTAAAATTGAGAGATTTGTTTGTAGTTATTGCCTATAGGAGGTCATTTCCTCTCCGTGTTAACTGTTAAGTAACTTTGATGCACTAAAGCTAAGATTCAGAGATTAAGCTTGTTTGAATATGTGATATGGAATCATAATTTTAAATGAGATCAATTTTAAATTAGAATTAAATTTCTTTAAACATGCCATATGAACTTTCCATAAACGTAAAACCATACAAAGTTGTGAAAATTATCCAAAATTTTTCAAGCAGATCATAATTCAACACAAAATATGCAAACATCCCAAGGCCTTGCATCAATTAACAACATATCTCTATATTCTTTTCAGAAAAAAAAAGTGTGATTACAGACTTTCAAACGCACGCCATTTTATAAAGATCTCTTCACACTAAACACAATTTTTATTTTTTCCAAAATCTGAGATAAAGGATTTTCTTTTCACAACATAAATTTTCAGTCAAAGTTATACATTTTTTAAGAAAAAATGGAATCTCTTTTTTAGAGAATTTGGAATATGAATCATAATTTCACGTCACATGTTCAAACGTTGATGTGAATCATAATACGAAATTGCATGTCCAAAAACAGGCTAAGAAACTATCTATCATCGCTGAACAGCCGCGCCAGTTGAGCTAAAACACAAACTTAAACGAAACCAAATGTTGATATAGGCAAAGAGCATGACATAAATATGAAATTCTTGTTATAAGCAAAAGCTTACCCCAAGCAAACACACAAAGCCCCACTAGATTTTACAAAATTGATAACCAAACAAAAAGGAAGATTGGAAAAAAAAGCAAAGAAAGAGCAGACATAACAACACGGCCAACGCGAAATCAAGCAGCAATGACATGGTTCGGGTTCATGAGCTGTTATGGGCACACAACACAAACTACTGCTGCTTGCACTCGGGAGGACGTTCTCCCTGTTGACCTTCTCCAGCTTGTGCTTTGGCACTCCTCTGCAATTTTGTCAAATAAATACACATCACATGCTCAAGCAAAATGAAAGGAAATTCACATTATCACCTAAACGAAATGATACATCAAAGCCAGTTCGTTCATCTAACCTTTACTGTTGAAGACTGCTAGACAGTCGAATAAACCATTCGGGATAGACACAAAAGAAAAAGAAAAAGAAAAAGAAAGAAGAAAGAAGAAATCACCAGAAAAACAAGGGGAAAATATAAATAACTTTGAAGAAGCAAGCTAAACAAATAGTACCTTCTTTTTGCTCTTCTCTTCTTCTTCATCTTCATCCTCCTCCTCATCGTCCTCTTCTTCGTCCTCATCTTCGTCATCATCATCATCATCACCTTCGATATCCTCAAATTCATCCCCTTCAGCAGCCTCACCAGTAAACCATGACACAGCATGGGGGATGATTTTGTCCCGGATTGTCGAGCTGCAAACATGGAAGTCCCACATGGAAACATCAGATTCACTCTTTCAGTTAAAAACAGAAAGAACATAGCACCATGGAGTTCTAGAACATGTAGAAATTATTGGGACCAGGTTCAAAGCAAATCTGGACATCAATTCATGACGAATCCTAAAGGTAAAGGGGAAAGGTGGGAGTAGCGACAGACCCAATATCGTAATCTTGTTCCATTAGATTCTGCAGGTCTTCAGCCTGTCAAGACAATAATTACCAAATAAGATCAAAAACATTCTGCATTGCATGGTAAAAAAACAAAATCAAAGTTATTGAACCTACCGCATCTTCATCTATATCATCATCATCTTCAGGTACTTGTGGTGGATTAAAGAAATTGAAAAAGCTCTCACAGCTCTCAGTCTTAATTACGGGTTTAGCATTCTTTGACCCTTTCTTTGGCTTCCTTTTCAGGATCTTCTGTGTCAAGCATTTACCGGGATACCATTCAATGTTGGTCCTGCAAGACATCTCACATCAAATAAACAAACAAAAATAGGATAACAGTACGTAAAACCAGAACATTACCCTATGGCCTTCTCCAATATGGGATCATCATCATCATCAATCATGTGATAGGTTTTAGTCAAGACAGAATTCTTGAAGAAAGGATTTGTATCGAAGAAGAATTCAAGCTTAAAGCCCTTTCGATCATCAAGCTTGCACCACTTGATATCCTTGAGGTACTTCAAGGCTTCTTCATCACGCTCAGAGATCTACAGCAGTCATTTGCAATCAATTAAACGACCAATAACTCAGACCAAAAAAAATATTTGTATTATTATTATTATTATTATTTACCTCCTCTGCCAATATCTCGTTAGTCTTCATTGCAGTCAGCCAGAAGTTGGGAACACCTTTCTCTGGCACTAAATTAACACCATAAAAATTTGAAGTCTGTGTCAAGATCAATCTGCATGGATGAATAAAATGCAATAAATAGTTTACCATTTTCAGTCTCATTATCGTCGCCCTGGATCATGGGAGCTTCATCAACACCCTCCACTTCGACAACCCCATTTACTATTTCATATCTCTGCACACATCCACAAAACAGCCAAACCATATCATTTCCTTTCTCTCTCTTTTTTAGGGGATGGGGGTGAGTTAGGGAGGGGCGGAGAACTAATCTCAACGTTACCATGGACAGAGTTATTCTTCTCACCTTTGAATACAATGGTTCATACAGCTTTTGGTATTTAGCTTCTAGTGCAGCCCTCTCCTCGAAAAACTTTGCTTCCAGCTCATCATGTTGGCTCTATATTTAGACAAAATCATGTTAACCCTTTTTCTTACATTTACAGGGAGCAAATGGAAATATGCCAGCCCCGTGTAAAAACCTAATCTAATCCACATATAAAAAATGGTTGGAGAAAATGAGAATGGACACCGCAAATTAATCATTATGTTAAGAATTTATTCCTCCGTGACCATATTTCCGAAGTTTTAAGCCTTATTGGGGAAAGAAAATAGAAATGTCTGCATAAGAGGTCATGCCATCACAAAACATAGCATATTAATATGCAATATGTGTGTCTTTCTAGATGGGCAAAACTTATACCAAGTTATATTAAAGGACAACCAGCTGCAACAGGGCACAGTCACCAAAACCATGGTCATATTCATCTGCCAGTCTATCTTCCTCTATAAATGTACATAAAAATCAGGCATGACTAGTAACACACCACGATCTTCACTGCTATCTGTCATAAGGATATTCCTAACAGCCTGCTATTGTGTTAAAACAATGAATTAATAGCTAGATGGTCTAAGAAATCTAGAGTGAATATTCCTTGAGACAAAGTGTGATATTAAGCGAAGGAAAGGAGAATTTTAGGAAAAAGATATTTTTTCCAATCCTTTTTCACTTGCTATTTAATATCATTAAAGTAATTTTTTCCTCACTCTGGATCATATAAAACATAGTTTTCCAGCATTTTCTGTCCAATGAATCTTTTTCTACTGTATGTTGGCTATTTTACATGAAACTGGACATTTAAAAGCTGAAAAAGTGGTATTTGTTGGACATCACTTTGGAACAAGGACCCTGACCATCTATTAAATGTCTATGGAAGTTAGAGTTTAATAACTTCATGTATGGTGGAATGTTCTAAAACTTAAATATATTAGGAGTATAATCTAGATGATGAGCATCCGAAGGGTAGCGACTGCGAATTCTCTTATCACAAAAAAGAAGTCCAAGGTAGGGACGGTAAAAACAAGAGACTATTTCTCCTGAATAGTTCATTTAACTATTTCTTGCAAAGATCATAATCATTTGGTTCTGGTTCCACTAAGGCTCAGAAAAGATAGAAGAAAGGAAGCACATGGTCAGTATCTATCGTGAGAATTTATTTAGCTTATAGTTGGTTTACGGTCTATACACGTGCTAGCACAGGCCATACCCTGTCAAGTAAAGAGAAAAAGGAGTTCAACCGATTTGGTGGAAAAAATACTCTACAGATAATAGCAAAGCCTATCTGACACTCCTAACTTCTTACCCCGTGCCACTATGCACCATGGAACATGAATAACTTTAAACTTCCAAAAAACAATTTGTTCTCCCAAAATAGTAACTCAAAACCTTCAGATATCACTCACATTCCTCTCTACATTTATCGACCTAGACATTATATTCAAACTATAGATTGAATTACAACGCAGCTTTAACTCAATCACTCACATACAAAACAAAACAGACTAATCAGTCCTACTATACCATCAAACACCAAATTAAAAACATCTATAAGAAAAAAAAACATGAACGACTTAGCGATGAAGAAAAGCACCTGAAGCTCTCTTAGAACATCTACACGCTTCCTAACTGGTGGCGTCAAAGTCTCGAGTATATCCATATGCTTCCCAGCCAAATTCTGAAGCTTATCCTACAAATTCCACAAAAAAAAAATAAAATGAAAACAGGTAACATTTAGATAGAAAAAAAGTGGAACCAAAATATTATTAACCAAACCTTGAGCGCGTTGACTAAGCCAGCACGATCCTCGGCACTCAAAGCTACACAGAAACAACCATAAAATCAATGGAAATAATTTTAATTCATCAATAAAAAAAACAAATAATTAGGGATTTTACCGGCGGCAGCGGCGGGGAGGGAACCACCGAGATCGGACATGTCGAACTGATCTTTATTGGAATTACTACTCATGGTGAACGGATTAGAAATCTGTGCTAGTTTTGAAACGACAGAAGTGAATAGGGGGAAAAGGAGGGAACTGGTAAAAGGGTTTTGGGTGCGAGCAGTTGTTTTTGATGGTTTCAAATTTATAAAGCCACCTTCGGCGGTGCCGCTCGTGCGTGTTCGAGAAAAAGGCAATAAATTAAATCGAATTGAAAATAAAATAAAACTATTGTATAAACTCGAAAAATATGTTTGAGTCAAATATGAACAAGTCAAAAGAATTACTATGATTTTGTAGATGTATTATTTAATCAATAAATTCATGTATATTAACTTAAAAGTCTTTTGCGAAAACGTTATTCATGAACTTGAGATTGTGATTAATAATGTTGGTTACTAAAAAAAATTGACGTTAATAACCTTTTGAATTACCCGGATGAAAGTGATACATGTTGAGAGCTTCATTTGTCGATGTCATATAAAAACAATATCGATGATGAAGTTAAAAATAATACAATACTTTTGCAATTAGTAACGCGTAACAGAATACTTATCGTAACTTTGAAATCAAGAGTTAGGTCATAAATTGAGGTCGAGAGTCGTGTTTCGTAATGGAAGTGGAATATCGGGTTAGGAATTGAGTCTAAGTCTAAACTTTGAGCCTCAATTTGGGGATAAGATTGAGAGTCGTGTCTTGAATCAATATTAATTTTCAAGTCAAATTCTAAATCAAATTTCAATATTAGAATTCAAGGTGAGATTCGCAATCTAATTCGACCATCCATAGAGAATATAATATCTCAAATCGAATAGAGAAGTTTTTCTAGGTCACATTTAAATTGAGTCTTGGTGGGAATCAAAAGCGAGTCTTGGATTAAAGTAGGATCAAGCTATGTTGGATTAAAATTTGAATTTTGATCTACTTAGGGTCCATTTTTTTTTGTTTATATTTTGGGTAGAAAGTAAGTTAATTAAAAATGAAAAATGGAGTATTCCCTCATTTTTTATGTCAACTCATTGTTTTTACTCGTATTTTTATGCATGACCCAAAATCAAATTTTATCGATTTAAGAAATTACTCATAATTTATTAGTAAAATATAGGTGAATTATGGTTCATCGTACTACTATTAGTTCAAATATATTGTAAACTTATTTGAGATTTAACATCTATTATGATATTATAGAAAATTTAATTTTATTTATTTTTTATAAGTTTTATTTGTAATTAAATTTTTATCGGTAAATTATTTAATAAACGGATCAAGATACTAGCTAAATGTGACTCGGAGAGTGCTAGGCTATCCTATCCCATTGAGTTGACATACGAGATGGTGCAAGTGAAGTCGCTAAGTCGCAATAAAATTAAATTTAGAATATTGAAAAATTAAATTTGAATAACTCATATATTTATATTTATAACATATATTAGGTTTTTATATTTTTTAATATTACATATATTAGTTGTTAATGATAAAGTAATAATGACACAACTTTAAAAGTAATATTTTTTTAATCGTGTTTGAATTTAATAGTAAAACACTATTCATCATTATTCTCCAAATGAAAATCAAATTTATCTGATAATTTACAATTTATCAAGCGTCTTCATATAATGAATGAACATATTTGGAAATAATTTCATTAAGTTTTCCGACCTTCATCTTTCATTCTATCCATAATTACTTATACATTTTTAAATTGACATATATATTAAGAAAATAATTATTAAAATAATAAATTTATCATTTTTTTTGTTAATTATGAAGTATATGAATTTAAAAATTTAAGATTTTAAGAAGTTCTACCAAGTAATTGATTGAAGGTATAATATTTAAAAATATTTTATCATTTTTTTTAATTTATTAAAATAGACAAATAATTAGAATCACTAAATTAAAAAAAAATGAATCAGTAATTAAAAACAAACTGAGTAAGGTAGAAATTAAATTAATATATACGCTCACAAATACATGTGAGATTATAATGAATATTAAATTAAATTTTATTCTTTAAAAAAAAAAAGAAAATGTAATCGAACCGAACCTATAAGAAGTTCGACTCAACGGCAACTTCCCCGTCTAAATAGTAAAGAAGAGCAAAGCAGCTAGGGTTTTTGCAATTACAGGCACTCTCGGCCTTCCGTTACTCTCCTCAGTATTCAGTTTCGTCTAAATTCACAAGCTACCTACGCCTCTGGTATTTGTCAAGGTTTTGTTAGGGTTTCTTCTTTTTGCCGCTTTAGGGTTTAGACGAAAAACTGCGGAACCACAGGTAAAAAAGAAAATATAGGGTGTAGTTGGAAATAATTTCGTATTCATTTGCAGGTATCTTCGTAGTTAGAGAAAGAATAGGAACCAAATGGATTATGTAGCTGAACAAAATGTCTCAGAAGAGCAGGAACGAAACGATGGTAGTGCAGGACATGAATTAAAGCATTCACTCGATGATTCTTCTGCAGGGTTAGTTTGTAGTTTGTAGTTAGTAGTTTATAGCTTATAGTTTGGGTCTTTAGGTTTTAGATAATGGCAAATCCCCCTTCCTGCATGAGGCCATGCCGAAATTATTGTAACTGCTGGTTTTGCTTGTTCATAGAAAGCTTTTCGTCGGAGGCATTGCTTGGGAGACCAGAGAAGGTACTCATGCTGTTAATTTTCCATACTACTTATTTGCTGTTTTGATGTCCCTTTCACCTGTTTTAGCATAGTCTGTTTATACTTGGTGTATACAAGTATTATAGCTTTTCATTTATATGAATCAATGATAATTTTGAAGACAAATATTAGTTGATTGCCTAGTATAGCTGTATAGCAGTCCTGCTTGTTCATTTTAGTATTTGGTTCTGATATACTGGAAATTTTGAAACCTTACTTACTTTATATGAGCTTGTGATAGGAAAATTTCCATCTTACATGGAAGTTAGTATTTCAATTACAAACAATAACATGCCCTGTGAAATCCACGCGAAGGTAGAACACAAGCCTTATATAAGTTGTTTCCAATGGACCTTCATCTCAGGTGCAACAAATCAAAGTAGTTATGAAAAGAATGAACGACAGTGAAGAAAACACAACGATCATTAAGAAAAACAGTGTTGATCATTCAAGAAAGGAACATTAACAACAAAATAGCGAGATAATTGATACACAATAAACGGCAAACAGTGATAGATATGAAAATCAAGGAACTGCAAGAATAAGGCCAACATGACAAATACCAGCAAGCCTAAATCTGTTGAAAAGCAAGACAACACTCTACTACCAACTAAGTACTAACCTTGTATCCTAATTATCGACCTCCACACCCTCCTATCTACACATGTCCAAACCATCTCATTGTCACTTCCCTTATATTGTCCACCATGGATGCCACTCCCACCTTGTCATGGTATCTTCATTTCTAATCCTTTGCTCCTAGTCTGCGCATACCTTTATCAGACCATCACAACATCCTCATTTCCCCAACTTGCATTTTTTGAACACTAGAGTTTTTGAATGGCCAACACTCCCTCATACAACAAAGTTGATCTAGCCACCACTCTGTAAAATTTACTTTAAGTTTATGTGGTATATTTTTATCACAGAAGACTTCAGAGGCAAACCTTCATTCATCCACGCTGCACCAATACGATGTTTGACATCAATGTCGATTTCCCTCCTTCATTGGATTAAAGATCCAAGATATTTAATATATAAAATTTTGGGTCTTCATTTCATAATTTTATTTCTTGAGCATTTTCTTGCCCAACGAATATGAAATGTTGGACTTTTTGGAATCTTATAGCTCATAACCATCTTTGCTTACTGATTTATTCACAATGAGGTCATGCTCACACGTTTAGCTCCATCACTAGGTGTAGTTCCATGGTTTGTTGAATTTGGTGTGCGTTGGTTCGTTTTTTCAAAAAAGGAGTAACAAAGTGTGTCGTGGTTCTTCTCCAATAGAAATTTCATTCTATGTAGGAAGTCCCCCCTACGTAGATGGTCTTCTTTTTTCATCATATATCAACCATAATGGAGGTTATAGGATCACTACACATGGGTGGGGGCTGTCAAAGTGATGCGGAAGAAATGTGAGTGAAGTTTGATCTTGTGGTGTACTCTTGAGTACCTTTGCAGGATAGATATCCGAAACAACAACATACCCATTGTAATTTAGAAGTTGGGTCTGGGTGGTGTGAACCCGGACCTTACCCTCCTTGTGAAAGTAGAGATGTTGTTTCCGAAAGACCCTCTGCTCAAGTAAAGCAATTCCAAGTAGGTTTCACAAGGAAATACACAGTAGTGTATAGGATAGACCTCAATAGAAAAGTAGAAAACACTGCAACCTTTGAGTCATGCTTCTTTGACATGAAATTTCTGCTTTGTTTTAGCTTTCTTGTAACTGTTTGCGAGTTCATTATCTCCTTCCTTATTGGCCTGTCTTTTTCTGCTTTGGGTGAATCTTTGTATTTTTAAACAGACAAACAGTATATTGTTGTATACATGCACTTCCAACTGGTGTATGTTAGTTAATGCATATGTGTCCAGTTCGTCTATACTTTGTACTCTTATATCCTATTCTCAGCTCTATGCTTAATTTGTACATGTTATTCTTGCAGAATCTTTCAGGAAGTATTTCAGCAGGTTTGGAGAGATAACAGATTGTGTAATAATGATGGATAAGGTCTCTGGAAGGCCACGGGGATTCGGCTTTGTAACATTTGCGGATCCAGAAGCTGCAAATAAGGTTTTAGAGGAAGAGCACATCATAGACGGTAGAACGGTAGGATTTATGTGTGGGAGTATCTTGTACTATCATGTTTTATCTGGTTTATTATCCTCATTTATGGAAGTTAATGTGTTTAGTAAATATAATGCAATTTGTGTATCAGGTGGAAGTGAAGAGGACAGTACCTAAGGAGGACATGCAAGTTAAAGGATCTCCGAAAACAAAGAAAATTTTTGTTGGCGGTCTTCCATTAACTTTAACTGAAGGTATAATTAAAGACGAGTTCTTATTATCTACGATCTAAAAGAGATGTTTTAATCCAGTGATTCATTGTAGAGGAGTTGAAGGAATATTTTTCTTCTTATGGCCATGTTCTGGAGCAACAAATCATGCTGGACCGTGAGAGTGGTCGATCCCGAGGCTTTGGCTTCATTACTTTTGATAGTGAAAATGCTGTTGAAAAAGTTTTAAACAATGGCCGTATGCATGAAATCCATGGCAAACAAGTAAGTTATGCGGACTCTGTGCTAATAATGATTGTGTTTCTCTCTCTGGTGTTTATGTTAAATGAAATGTATACAGCTCTTTGACATTTTGATATTTTCAGGTTGAAATTAAGAGGGCTGAGCCAAAAAGAGCTGGTGCTGAAAATGCAATTGAGAGCAGGCAGCATCGTGGTGGCAGTGGTTCGAGATCGTATAATAACTTTGGTGGGTCTGAAGGAGGGTATGGTGGTGGATACAGTAGAGGGTATGGTGGATATGGAGGCTATGGCGGCGGCGCTGGTTATGGCGCTGGCGCTGGTGCTGGTGCTGGCTATGGTGGTTATGGAAACATTGGAGGAAGTTATGGCGGAGGTGGCGCAGGATATTTCTCTGGATATGGTGGAT
This sequence comes from Solanum sitiens, assembly GCA_016801875.1. Taxonomy (NCBI): domain Eukaryota; kingdom Viridiplantae; phylum Streptophyta; class Magnoliopsida; order Solanales; family Solanaceae; genus Solanum; species Solanum sitiens. The sequence goes on along the minus strand of JABWTJ010000002.1, from coordinate 4,784,947 downwards.
ATGGTTATGGATTTGGGTTTAGTGGAGCTATGTATGGGGCAGCTGGATACGGAGCCACTAGCTATGGTGCTCCTGGAAGCTATGGTGGTGCTGCTGGGTATGGTAGCGGTAGAGGATACACAAGCAGTGATGATGGTAGCTGGTATGGTGGGGCTAGAAGTTCTGCATCTTTCAATGCTAAAGGGTATGAAACCGGGGGTAGCACTGGAGGTGCTAAAGCATACGGTAATGGTGGTGCTGCAGGTGGAAGGTTTCATCCTTACAGGAATTGAGACCTTCCTGACGAGTCTAATGTTGCAATTGTTTTGACTACTCTTGGTTGGCTCAAGCTAGACGTAAAATCTTTGCTGCTGAGTTTGTTTTCTTTGTGGTTGATGATTCAGTTAGATGTAACCTGCTTATTTTTTGAGTAAACCATCTGTAGATTGTATTTAGCATACTGATCTGCGCGAACTGTAACCAGAGTCTCTTGGCTAAGTTATTTTACCCTTTCTGTTAAGGTAAGGGAAGAAGTTACTGCTCTGAAATTTGGATGATACGGTTGCTTTTACCTATATGGACAATTGATAGTTGGTAAATTAGATATGTACCATAGCTTCCAAATATTTTTCATTTTATTTGAAATTTATGAGGTTGATGTTGAAGATTGAGTTGTGCTTGGTTAATATTTTTTGCACAAGAGATAATAAAGCCCTTTTCTCATGTTTGGTGCATTTTATCAACTTGAAATTAAAGATGAAGTTGGAAAACAAGTTTGGAGTAGTTTTTCAAATTTGAAATTCAACTTCAAGTTAGAATTACAAATTTTTCTGTTCATGAATTTTAGACAAAGTGAAAAAATAATTTGGGTATAGTCTGTTTTTAAGTTGTGTAGAAGTTTACAAGTTTGTTTGGTAGTTGATTTGGAGATGTGACTTCTGAAGATGCATAAGAGAAAGGAATAACTAATTGTGAGATTAATTTAGAAAATGTTTATTCCATGTTTGGTTGAAATAAAATTATTGAATAACTTATTTTTAAATTAATCAATTTGACATTATAACATTTATCTCTCAGTAAGGTGCATAACAATTTTAAGATAACTAATTTTAAAATAATTTATTTACCCTCGAAACCAGCCCTTTTAAGGGCTAAGGTATAAAAATTGTAAATCTTATATTTGCGAATATTGAACTTGAGTATTTAAGGCGAAACATGATTTAGTGAGGGCTCGAAAGAGATAGCAAAATGACAAAAGTGTGTCGCTAATAATAGATGGCACTAGCAGAATAGCAAAAGGCATTAATGGGTTAAACCCAATTGCAGTTTGGACATCCTCCTATCCACTTGCACTGTTCAGCCATGGCAATGTGCTCAACATTTTGTCCCCGGTTATCCTTTCACCTGAATTGCAAATCCTTTTCACTTTTCCCAGTTAAGCATCGCTTCTTTGTTACAATCAAGGCCTTCTCTTCTCAAACTTCTGCTCCCAAAGGTACATTCTCCTTTTTCCTCCAATTTTCACAGTAACTAAGTGCTTCTGTTTCTCCCTTTTTAAAAATTATTCTCCATTTGCACACCATTATTTGGGCTATACGCTATACTACCTGCTACTGCTGGCTCTACTGTGATTCTAGTAGATGTAGAAAAGAGAAGAGGACGACTTTTTATTCCTTCTCTTTTTTATTTTTTGTAATGGTTTTGGTGGTTCTGGAGTTTGGACTAATCAATTTAGATAAGTATTGATCTATTTTGTTAAGCATACTAAATTCTTATCTTAAACAAAGGCCTCTTTCTGTTGCTAGAAAATTGGAAAGTCTTTAGGACTAGCAGATATCTAAAGCAGTGATATTGATAAGTTGAACGGCAAATATGTTGGATAACATGATGATGAGCACTTTGAGTTGATTTATCCAGGCTGCATGGTATTGAGTCTATTATGCTAAGCCTTAAATTTTAGCAATTTTACAGTACTGTAATGTATGTTTTAGCACCATCAGCTAGTAGCAATAGAAAATTGACTAGGCATTTCTCTTTGATCCACCCATCTGAAAGCAAGAAGAAAATATTCTGGCAGTATGACATCACGTAAAAATCGAAATAGGATGAAATTATTGATAATCAAAAACCTGATATCCTCTTTTAAGGTGTCATTTTCCATTGAGTTATAGATACCTCCTTCGGATGCTGTTTTACAACTGACAGAAATATTAGGTGTTTATTTTGTCTGATGAAATTTGTGTTTTCTGCAGCTGATGATCTTCCAGCAAGTATTGGCTTTTTAGGTCTTGGAATTATGGGCAACCCAATGGCACAAAATCTCATAAAAGCAGGGCATGTTCCAATTTTTACTTTGATAGACTAATTTGATGGATTTCAATGAGCTTTCACTTTGTGAACTTTATAACTCACTGGCACAGTGTGTAACTTCATACTCGTCATTGTTATCGTTCTTTGTTAACCAACTGAATTATGAGTACTCTAAACTGTTCATCTTTCAGAAGTACACATTGTTAATACCAATGATGTGCAGTCTGACAAAGTGGTCTTGCTGGAGCAACGAGACATTATTTTTATACTTCAACCCCTCTTTTTCTGAATAATCGAATTTCAATCTCTTACAATTTTATTTTGTTTGTTCTCGTGCTGCAGATGTGATGTGACAGTTTGGAATAGGACCAAGAGCAAATGTGAACCCCTTATCTCCTTGGGTGCAAAGTAAGTATATGCCAATTTGGTTTATGCTGCAGACTTAAGTTTGTTTATGTTGGCATCCAGGAAATGTTGGTTTAAACTTATAAGATAACCCAACAGTGAAGTATCCAATGATAATCTATGCTAACCATTAACATCAAAAAAACAAAAGATCCATGCAAATGCTTGTATGATATCACTTAAAAGTTTTCTTGACTGTTATTACTGCTTGTACTTGAGGATAATTTGCATTTCAAAGTAAGTTGAGGTTCTTTTCTGCAGATACAAGTCCTCCCCTGAGGAGGTTGCAGCATCTTGTGATGTCACATTTGCCATGCTTGCGGACCCTGAGAGTGCAGTGAGTTTAAAGTTTATTTAAGTGCATTTCTCATCTTTCTGTATATTGACATGTCTAGTAAGCTGTAAGCATATAGAAAGTATTACCTTATTTTTCCAGGCGGATGTTGCTTGTGGGAAATATGGAGCTGCAAAAGGAATGGGTCCAGGAAAAGGGTATGGTTTACTTTCTCTCCTCCAAAAATTTAAAGATTGAACTTCACTTGTTCTTTTTGGCACTGAGTGACAGGTAAAGAATTCTAGTTAGTTTACTGTTAGTTATGTGATTGAGTTTAAAAGAGATTCTAGTCAATAAGTGCAGCAAAATGCTTTGTTAGTTTTTTTTTTAAATTTGAAAATGAATTTTTTTCGTCCTGCTGCTTAGTGTGTTAGATGTCTGTCTTAGTTATATCTGGAAACATGAGGTTTATGATTGTTCATGATGCAAAAAATTGGAATGGAAAGAAATCCAAGTTGCCGACCTTTAGGAGGAACTAATTATAAGTTACACCTTCATGGCAGATTTTAAGTCAAATTTTTATATAATCTGAATTTTTCGGTACTGCAAATATTATTTCAGTTTTAACAAACTGTCATATGTAAAACTGGTGATTACATCATTCTTGCTATTTGTTAGAGCAGCGTTTTCTGAATGCAAGTTTCTTTGGTTGCTTTTTTATGGCTCTTTCATACTGCTCTCTGAAATTTATTTTTGCCTTGTTACTCTGTATGGGTAAATGCAGTTATGTAGATGTCTCAACAGTTGATGGGGAAACATCTAAACTGATCTGTGAACATATTAGAGCTACTGGAGCTCATTTTTTGGAGGTGAAAAGTACCCTCTCTGTCATGAATTCTTCATATGAAAGCTTTACTTCAGTTTTTCCCCACCTTTCCCCCAGACCAAAGAAAACCAGACAACAGTAAAATATTGTCTTGTGTGCGTTACCATGTTGAATAATGTTCCATTTTCTCGAACAGGCTCCAGTATCAGGGTCCAAGAAGCCAGCAGAAGATGGACAGCTAATATTTCTCACTGCAGGTGAAGCTTTTCCCTTCAATGTATTTGAGTCATTGACAATGAAACATGCATTGGTTAGATACTGTTACAAGTTTTTAATATAATAAACTTTGCTTGTCGTTACGCTTTTAAGTTCATTGTTATCCGATGACCGATATATGCTCCATATCTAATTGCCGAAAAGACTTCGCTTCCTGTTTGTCTTGAAGAAGTGTAAATGAGACAGCTCAGTGATTACTAGAAAAATGAGGCAGTTCTCTCTACAAGCTAATCTCTCATATCCAAAACCACCCTGATCATATAATAAATATGATACTAAGACAAAAGAAAAAGATCTCAATTAGGGAAACTCTCGTTAAGTTGGAAAACAGAGTTAACGCAGAAAAGAGATATAAAAGTGAAATATCAAGCATCTGCATGTCGCATACGTAGAGCAATTGGTCATCAGAGGGATGAACTTTGGGTAGCGTATAAACCTATCTGTGGTGTTAACTGTATTTTGATTTGTGATTTCAACTGGTAGACAACACACCATAACATTATGTAAATCGATCGGGTAATATATTTCCAAGGGATGGGGGTAAACTGTGAGTTGTGTATAAACCTATGGGTGGTCATACTTAAATTATAATTCATAAGTCTAAATATAGATGCAACACCTAACTCTATCTCTCCCTTCCATCATCACCCAGTGAAGGTGTGCCCTGTATTGGGGACTGGATTTTTAACTCTTAGTTGACATTTTATGAAATGTACTAGTTTTTGAAAAAAGACGGGCTTGTTACTGTTAACTTAGAAGCATGAGGGCTGGTGTCTTACAAATTTAGGAAATTGGCAGTCACTCTTTCATTTATAATTAGTTTGTATTGCTCGAACTTTCTTTATAGGAAAACCTATTTTTGACAAACAATTGAATTTTAATTTGTCCACATGATACTTTTACCTATGAAATTTATCCACAGATAATGCATGTATATTAAAACCATGGATGCCAACTTTTCAGGTGACAGCGTGCTGTATGATAAAGCTGCTCCTCTATTGGATATCATGGGGAAGGTCTCATTCTGCCTCTTCACTGAGTGTGATGCAACCCTTTCCACCTTCTAATATTTTGCCCTTTATCTCAGTCAAGATTTTACCTTGGTGAAGTTGGTAATGGAGCTGCAATGAAACTTGTCGTCAATATGGTTATGGGAAGGTGCTGATTTAATCCATTTTCGTCTCTTCAGAGTTTTGTTCTATCAACTAAAAACTAACGTCATCCGTCCTTTCACTAAAATAATTTGCAGTATGATGGCCTCATTTGCTGAAGGATTAGTTCTCAGCGAGAAAGTTGGGCTTGATCCAAGTGTATTAGTGGAGGTATTTCCTGATAAACAAGTAGCTTATTTTTTAGGTTGGCCCCTCGTGAATATGCTTCTTGTATCACTTTATCTTCTTAATTATTTATAAATTATCATGCACAATTTCTGTTCTTTGCCTAGTCACAAATAACTCGTCTAATGAAGAGAACAATATAACTATTTTCTTGAGGAGGTAAGCAACAAATATAAACCAGAAGCATGTCTGTGCTCTTTAGGGTTTCTGAACTGGATTTCTGTAGATTAATTAATGTTGATAGCATCCCAAAAACTTCTTGGATTTCTAAGGAAGAATTTAATTCACGTCATTTGAAGTTGTTGATGATTTACCTTTACTCGGATACGATTTGGCCAGCAGTATAAACAAAAAGGAACACAAATGGGAAAGCCTATTCCATGACAAATTCTATTTGCGTATGGAGAAGTTATAGAGATGGCTACTTAGTGAAAAGTCTGCACTGACTTAAAAATATGTCCCGGAGTTTCGGGACAATGCATGGTGTGAAAAAGATGTAAAATAGATAACTGTGCCTGAGTAAAAGTAAAATGAGAAAACGCATAAGATGAATCCTTAATTGATTTTCATCTTCTTTTGAGTATGCAGGGTGAAGATTTGCCGCCTTTCTTTTTGCCTCTAATATGCTAGGAGATCTTCATCCTCTTTTCAAAGGATTTCCTACTATAAGATTTCTCACAGGGGGCATTGAACCTGGAAATATGTCTTATATCTGTCGCTAATTTTTGCTCCATGGTCTAACACAGGTGATCTCACAGGGTGCTATTAGTGCTCCAATGTATGCCGTTAAAGGTCCTTCAATGGTTAAATCTTCGTATCCAACAGCGTTTCCTCTGAAGCATCAGCAAAAGGTTTTCTTAACCCTTCGAGGACTGCCTAGTGTATGCAAACTAAATTGTCTTCTAACCGAAAAAATATGCTTGTCTCAGGACCTTCGTCTAGCTCTGGGTTTAGCGGAATCTGTTTCACAACCTATTCCAATTGCTGCAGCAACTAATGAACTCTACAAGGTTGCGAAATCTCATGGACTTAGTGACCAGGACTTCTCTGCAGTAATTGAAGCATTGAAAGTGAAATTGCAACAGTAAACATAAAAGCAGTCTTTGCCTGGTAAGCTTGTTGTGCATTATGCTATATATCCACCATGATATGTTAAATCTGTTAGGTTCAAAACTAATGTTTTCATTGTTAACCCATTTCAAAGGGTTTTACATGTATACCTCCTTTCACATTTTTTCAAAATCTCTCTGGTATTTGTTGAAACAAGGTGAATGATCTTTAATTTGGTTTGGTAAGCAAAGCCTTACGAGGAGACAACGTAGTCATTTCCTCTCGACTAACTTGGACTTTAAACATAATTACTATAATAATTATTATTGTTGTTGTTGTTGTTGTTATATTGTCATCATATATTAGGGGTGGCAAACGGTCGGATTGGATTGGATTTGCATGGGTTGAATATGGTTTGAGAAAAAATGGGTTGGATCATAATCCATCCAAATATAATATGGTCAAATATGGTTTGGTCAAAATGGTTCTAATCATTTAACCAAATTTGTTTTTCAAAAACATAAATGTACCCCTCTCCACATACCCCCCTCCACCTTACACCAACCTACTCCTAAAAAAAATTAATTTTCAAAAAAAAATCTGTTTTTCAAAAAAAAAAAAATTTACCCCGCCCCCGGGCAACCCCCTGCCCCCCACCCCACCTTCCACCAACATACCCTATTTTTTTTTCAAAAAGAAAAGTGTTTTTGCAAAAAAAAAAAATTTGACCTCTCCTCCCGGGCATTCTCCGCCTCCCACCCCCACCCCCACCCCACCCCACCTTCCACCAACCTACTTCTAATTTTTTTTTTATTGAGTGAAAATGAAAATAAGTGATCTAATATGTATCAAATGGATACCCAACCCATTTTGACCATATTTGAAGAGACTTTTAAAATAGCTTGAAACCCATATTTGACCAATTATAATATGAGCGATCCAAGTCATTATATATGATCAAAATGGGCTCATTTTATTAATATGGGCTGAAATTGCCACCCCTATCATATATGTTCTTATTTTATTTCTATTATTATTGGCAATTGCTTAAAAAGATAGTTGAGAGGCTGATTGTTTAAGCACTTGTATGATATCATAACTGTTATGGTCTCCAACGCCTTGTCCCATAACCGGCATCGCATCCCCAAAAGGCTAAAGAATAAAGAAAGGAGTTGGTGAAGTATGTTGGACTGGTCGGAGATATCAGGTATCTCGTTCAATGGAGATGTGTCAAAGCTGATCCGACCATCATAATTATAAAAAATTATAATAATAAAGAAACAGGAGGGATCTACTTGGTTTAAAAAAATTTAAACTTGGATGGTATAAGTAGATCCATCAAAGCCTAAATTTGCTCTCCGTATATTCTGTTTCCGACATTTGTCCACGTTTACCACTCTTTTCTTTTCGGTGTTTGGGAACTTGGTCAGATGTTATCTTTCAATATCTCTGAAGTGGATTAATAAATTCGTAATTTAACCTAAAACTAATTAAAATCACACTTTCTTAAGATCACAAATATTTAGAAAATCCATGAAACAAAGGGAGATTTTCAAAAAATAAAATGAGTTTTTTAATTTATATTTTATGTGTAGATAAACAAAAAATCCTAAAAGTTTTTGTAAATAATTTAGAGTGATACTAAAGAGAAACATTTGAGGTAGTTGGGGTGATGGAAGCTACGAGGGTAAGGGTGAAAATGAGGTATGTTAGACTAACGAACATACAAAAATTGGAAAAAAAAACACTACTTGATTGGACAAATCAGGAATATGAACCCCCTTTTCCTCTTTTAAAGATATGATTGCCAGATAGAAAGTAATTATTTTACAGCTAAAAGATCAAATCAACTTTGATATATGAATTTTCATTTGAAATGAAATGGTGGGTCTGAGTATTTAATTTCAAATGTACTACTCCAAAGATAAGGAGCAAGTAAAACCAGAAGAATATTGAGATCTAAAGGACAAAGAAAGCTATCTTGTAGCTAGTAAAAGAGCATTGTTGTAAGATCCATTTTCATACAAATGAATGGTCCCTTTTTTTCAAAAATATAGACTATGTCCTTTTCTCATCAAAATATTAGAAATTAAAATACATAGCACTAGTTTTCTTTAGTAGGTATGACTTTGGAATTTCACAATGTGAAGCACATTGAAATGTTTAGAGTATTGTATTAAATTTTATTAAGTGAAATATCTATTCTTTAGTAGAAAAAGAGTAATATTTGAAGTTAAGTTTAAAAGTGTTCAAAATTTGAAATGTATAAGACATCTTTATTCTGTAATGACACATATTTTTGTGTATAAGAAACACGTAAAGGTATTATAAATGTATTAGATAACTTTATTCTGTTTTTTTTTCTTCATCTTACTCCATGTTGATGCTTAGATTCTTTTTCCAGATGATCTCTCTTACTGATTCTCGTCCAAAACAATACTCTATCCTCTTATATCTTACTTCTTCGTTTTAGTTTGTTTATTTAATTTTGATTCAATACAAAATTTAAGAAAACAAAGATTCTTTTTTTAATACAGTCTTAAACTAAAAATATGTACTAGCATATATCAAAATGTCATTTAATTTTGTAATTCTAAACATGTCATATAGAAAATCAAAATTAAAATATTCTCAAAATATGAAAGAAGCATTATTTTTTAAATGAACTGAAACGAAAAGTATAACAAAATAGAAAACAGAAAGTAACAAATTTCACCTAATTCTAGCTATGTTGACAAATACTCAATTACGTACGTATTATTATTGTCATTTGACGGATTTTCTTATTAAACCTCTAGCTAATAAATCATTTTGCCTTTTCATATCAAAATTATTCCTTTTTCTTTCATTATATTATAAATACTGATTCAACTAAAATGTAATGGTAGTAGTAATTTAAAACATTCAACTTTTAATAATTATGGAGGTCAAATTAACTTTATTTGACCGAGTTGAATCATCAATATGAGTATATTAGTAATACAGTACTGTTTTAATTGTTGATTAATTATTAATTAAGAAAGTTGAGATTATGTAGACAATGTCAATTTACAGTACATTATTGAAAGGCTAAATGCATCATTAATTCAAAAATGGGACCCAACTAAACAATTTCGCAATTGCAGGAGGCCACGTTGATAATTACTTATGCATCGTCTATTACTTCTCCGTGCCATTTCACGCGCTTTCACACTGCGTGTCAGGCACGTCGCCAATTTCAAATTCATTGCCGCCCGGGATAACATGTATGATCCGCTTTGATATTTAAAAATTATACGAAAAATAATAAGATGAAATTTTACTCATATATAATAAAAAACTTATATTAAAATATTATTTAACATTCATACGGTTTAACTCCCAATAAAAACATAAAAAAGAGTATATTGTCTTTTGACTTTTTAATAGAATAAAATAAGAAATACTATTAAATGAGTTAACAAAAAAATTTGGTAAAAAAATAAATATTCATTTTATTCAATTATTGATAATTCAAAATTTGGAAATAGAAATACGATTAACTGAATTTATAAAAAAAACATATCACTACTAACTCTTCAATTTCCAATCATATTAAGACAATAAATAATTGTAAATATATGATATTATAATAAGTGTTAATGTATATAATGGATATTACCTTACAAGATTTTAATTACTTGGGAAAAAAATCACTAGCATATGATGTTACACCTCAAGATTCTTAATTTTCATGTGCTTCCTTCTATTGTAATCCAAATAGCTAGAATAGGGAACCTTTAGAGATTTAGCTATGCCCACAATCACATGAATAAAGAAAATTATTTAATTTTCTAAAACTAAATATATTAATTAATGAATGGAATTATAGATTCAATACATTGAAAGCACTCTAACATATTATTATTACTATAAAAACTCTTTGATGTATACTCGCTCTATTCACTCTAACATATTAAAAGATTATTAAAAAATATATATATATTAATTAATCAAAATAATTTCTTGATAAATTTGTTTTTTATTAAAGTGATGTTTATTTTGAATATAAATAGAATATTTCTAGTTTATTATGGAGTTGAAAATTCCATCAAAAAGATGTGCTTTTGATTAGTGCGTGTAGCTAACGCGTCGTGAATGCGAATGGGATTTGTTTTGGTTTTCATAGGCTTACAAATTCATCACTGTTCCTTCAGTCTTTTCCTTCCTCACGGTACCCCATTGGAGAAACAGGCCATTTTCTCTCATTCTCTCTCTATTTTCTCTCTCTAGAAAAACTCCATTGCGACAAGTATATCCATCGTTAAAAGTTGTATCTAGGGTTTTGAATTTCATCCCTGTAGCAGCACAACGAAAAAGGGGTCCTATTTTCATCATCAAAGAATTACCCACTTTTTTTCTTCTTCGAAAAATGACGACTTCTGCTGTGAAGAACAACTTCTTGCCACCGGGATTGGTGTCAAATCTTCAGGAAGTTCTTCTTAACAGAAAGGGTGCTCAAAATGATAAAGATCAGCAATCGAAGCCGAAAGATGATGACCCATCAACTCAGCCGTCGTCTTCTGACTCGCTTCCCGATGTTGCCGCTGATGACGCTGACAGTACTAAGCCAGTGGTATTGGTTACTAATGCTGATGGGATTGAATCTCCTGGTCTTACTTGTCTTGTTGATGCTCTTGTTCGTCAAGGTCTCTGTAATGTTAATGTCTGCGCTCCCCAATCGTGAGTTTCTCTACTTGTGTATGTTTTTTTCTTCACATTATTTAAGTTTTGTTTATGATTTTAGTGTGGAAAATTTTGATATAATTTTGTGTGTTTTCAACTGATATTGTGTTGAAGTTTGAATTTTGAACCCGCTTTACCAGTGTCTTTTAGTTTGAGCTACAATTCAACATACCCAAAATATTGAATGATTTTGGAGGTTTTTTGTTTTGTGGTTAAAGCATATCAGCTACAGTTGAGGCAAATCGTGGTGGGTCACTCTGTTTTATTCTAAAAGAAACCGCAGCAGTTACTTCGACTGACATTCACGGTGCTATTGCTTTTGAAGTTTAGTGTAGTTAATTTTGAAGTTCTTTAGTATGTGTTCAACTGAGTCTTGTGTTGATGTTTGAGTGTGGATCATTGAGTCTGCTTTGCGAGTGCCTTCTGGTTAGAGCTAAAAAGCAACATATCGTGATTTTGAATTATCTTGAAGGTTCCATTTTTGTGATTAAATCTTATCTGTTATTGTAGAGATAAATCGGTGTCGGGCCATTCTTTTACACTTAAAGAAACCATTGCAGTTACTCCGACTGACATTCACGGTGCTACTGCTTATGAAGTTTCCGGTACGAACATACAATTACTGTAGGTTATTTTGATTCTTTTGTGTTGAAGAGCTTGCCAGACGTATTAACTCTATCTTGTAGAACAGTTTGTATGTTAAGAATTCTATACCATATTTTATCTTAACAGTGTTATGCTTTGTGTATTTAATCTTCTTTCAGGGACTCCTGTAGATTGTGTGTCATTAGCCTTGTCTGGGGCACTCTTTTCCTGGTCAAAGCCAGTCCTGGTATTTTTAGGCACCCTTTCTATAGTATATTATTTCTTTTTTAATAAATTGGATTTAGTATCGCTTACCTGCTGTGTCTGTCTGTTATTTCTTCCCCCATGGATGTTTAGGTAATAAGTGGAATCAACAGGGGTTCAAGTTGTGGCCATCAAATGTAAGTATTATAGCCTTTGTTAGTAACTCTAATTTAGTATGCATGTATTCCTGAAACTCTTTAGTCACTAAGTTATTCAAACGGTTATTTAAGGCTTCTTGCACTCATATATTTCTTGTTTTCGTCTCCATGGGGATCTGTGATTATGTTTATTACTTCATTGTACAGGTTTTACTCAGGTGTCATAGCTGGTGCTAGGGAGGCATTGTTTAACAGTGTTCCATCTATATCGATATCACTTGACTGGTACTTACCTTTCTCTTTTGATCAATAGAGGTTCTGTTCGTTCTTAACTAATAGTTTGTTCCATAATCTACTTCAGGAGGAATGATGAAAGTCAAGAAAGTGATTTCAAGGACGCCGTGAGTGTTTGTTTACCATTGATAAATGCAGCCATCAGAGACATAGAAAAGGGAGCATTTCCTAAAAGTTGCTTGTTGCATATTGGAGTTCCGAAATCTCCTCTGACAAACAAGGTCTGTAAAATGATCCTCCATCTCACCTGCACCTCTTTTGAAAACAAAAAAGTGAATGAAATCCAGCCTTTTCATATGTCCACACAGGAATCTTAAATTTGTGTAACTTGTTTTAGTTTTAATCAGGACTTCTTCTTATTTCTATTATTAATACAAAGCACTGAGATTTGGTTTAGAGGGGACCTGCGGTGATTAGAGGTTATTTAGGGGTAAACTACTGTATAATAGAAATTTCTACCTTGGAATTTTATTGTCTGTTAATGAAGTGTGAATATACGACATAAAAGAAATAGTTTTAAGTGTTATACAACACCTAATATGCCATGGGACAAGCCTAGAAAATACTGCTAAATGTATCACACCTGTGTCTTCCTATTGAGGGTTAGCGCTAAAACAGGCATTCTTGCACCGACTCCAGTTTCCAGAAAGGGAAATGATTTCATATTCTTTCAAATTGGGAAGAATAACGAAGAGAACATTTGATTTATGATATGGTCTACTGACCATTGCATTACAGAGAGGTAATGCCCTACTGTTAATCATACATGGACTTATCACTATCATACCTTCTGCAATGGTTGCTGAAGCACATCTCATTTTTTCACCAGTCCACCTATTGTTGAGATTTCAAACAACAGATATATCATTTTTGAAACCTCTACTTGACAGGGATTCAAATTGACCAAGCAAAGTCTCTGGAGCTCTAAGCTTTGCTGGCAAGCTAAATCATCCACCAGAAATCTTGCTGCTGGACGTTTTCTTCCAAATCAACAAAGCCTTGGGATGCAGCTCGCACAATTAGGTCGAGATGCTTCTGCAGCAGTGAGTAAATGACACTGTATCTGGCATAACTGCTCCTTTATATAATGTGTGTTGCCTATTAACTGCATAGTGGTGTAAACAAGTTCATAGTAGATTGATCCTATGAATCTTTAGAGTAGAGCGTCTATGGACCTAAACAAGTAATGTTCGAATTGCACATTGTTGTGTTACAGTTGTAGAAAATCATGAATTAAATTATCCCATGTTCTTCATCTAAAAGGAACTTGTAAAGAGTTGAAATTATCATGAATGAGTGTAGAAGTATCAACCAATCAATTATGTCTCTATCTGATGTATTTAAAACCCCATTTAGCAGTACAATCTGTCGACCCAAAAAAGAAATAGAAAATCTAAACTTAGAACAGAAAGGAAAATAATATAGGATTCCAAGTGCTTAAGGGAAAGGCTATTTATTAGGAAGCTATTCGGTAACCAACTTCAAGTTTGCTGGGTAGTATTTTCAGATACTTCTTCATTCTTTGTCATATTAATTGAGACAATAACGGGCATTAATTGTTTGAGACGTGTGACATGTGTTTGGTAACTGAGTAGTGGCATATCCCTATTTCTTGTTGGTTGTCCCAGTCCTCATGTCTTTCGTCCTCCCTTGGACATCATCAAACCTCTGCCTTCTTATTTTTGCACAGGGTGCGGCTCGCAAATTAGTTACTCAGAGAAAGAACATAGAGGTCGTTGAATCTGTTGGTATTGCTGGGAAATCTGATCCGGACAGGAAAGTCAAGTACTTCAGATTGGAGGTATGAATGCTTTTTCCTTTTTTTGCTATGTAGTATTTAGTTGCTGTGCTCAATGAGTACAAAGGGTCAGTTGGATTTTTAATTGAAACTGTAAATTGTAACATTATAATCTCTCAATGGTAGTAACTTTTAATTTCTCTGTTAATTCTTTTTTCTAAATATATGGCAAGTGTTGGTCACTTTGATGATATAACATGCGTCTACAGTTCTACTGTTGATCCTTGAAATGCTGCAATCTTGTGCTTTATACGGCAAATACAGACACCAGCATTCCTTCTGCGACCCTTCACATCTCTGCCATTTGCTCTCCTTCCCCTACACTATCTTCTTTTTAAACGTGGTACCAACTAGGTTTAATTTGTTTCTTACATGCCTTGTTGGTTATTTGCACTGCAGTTGCTTGACAAGAAACAGGAAGAAGAAGACGAGGATTTAGATTTTAGAGCTCTCGAAAACGGATTTGTAAGTTCATTTCTGCTAATTCCTGATATGGTTTTCTTTCTTCTACATGGCACTGTGGGTATTCTGTTCCAAACTGGAAAGCTTTATAGTCTGCTTAATGGATGAGAACTCATAGTCAGAGAGTTCTGTGCCCGGAGTATCATATTGTTCTCTGCCATTGCAGAGGCATATGCAATATCGGAAATTACCTTATAGGTTTTGGACCTTAGAACTATGAAAAATCCATCACTGTGGTCTTGACCAGTGGGTCTTTTTGTGCTTTTCAGGTGGCAGTCACTCCAGTATCTCTTGTAATGCATGTGGAAACAGATGTTAATGCAGCTGCATCAGAGTGGATTTCTTCTGCATTAGAAGTGGAACAATGAAAAGATGAAGCTTAATGTTCAGTATTGTTTGTTGTACATCTTTAGATGACTTTGTTCAGGTCATATTGCAAAATATACATGGGCCATAATTGTGATGCCTCAATTATTTATTTGGTTTTTTTGCTTATTTCATTCAACCTTTTGATTTGTGTCCCGCGAAGCCAATGCTTCCACTGTTTATTTAAAAGGCCAGCATGTTGTAAAAGTGCCATACTTTTTTGCTTGGTACCACAAAAAATTGTGTTTTAGGTTGGTTTTTATTGGGCAAATTTGTGCTGTTAGGCAGGATGGTGGAATCCTTGTAAACTGGAAATAGCTTCATCAAATATAGTGGAATGCTGTTGTCTGTTTTTAATGGAGTTGATTGTCTTCTTTCTTGAGCTTTTTATCATTCATATTTCATCAGTTGGGAGTTTGTGAAACCAGAAAAGGACATGAGTTTTCATGGGCTCAAAACATTGGTTAGATTTAAGATTAAGAGGACATTGACTCAGGGTTTATCATAATTTTCATGATTTTGCTTGGATTGCCCTTAACTGTGATCTAATTTTACCTTGTCTGGTATAAATTGTATAATATTTAATACGTTAACGCATAAGTTTAGGGAATTTTTGTCTTGTCATACAAAAGTTCTGTAGGAATAAGTTATGCCTCAACTTTGTGGGTTTTGAATTGGGCCCAAGTTAAGTAAGAACAAAAGCACAACTTGTGGCTATAGGTCATTTGGTATACTAAACGATTTATTAAAATGTTGAAGGATAAAAATTAAAGATTAATCAATTTAATAACAAAACTTAAATATCACCTCAAAATAGGGATTTTATCTCTTCTATGTTATATATTTGATCGATTTTATATGATTTTTTCAGCCCTTTTTATCTAACAATTTGTATCGACTTCATAACATGTGTTCACTTTACAAGAGCAATATTTTTAAGTTACAATTTATAGGTATATATATATATATATATATATATATATATATATATATATATATATTCTTTTTATTAAGCAAGTTATTATATTTCAGCAAATGAAAAGATAGTGTATACGAAGACTTTACTCTTATCTTAACAAGGTAAAGAAGTTGTTTCCAAGTGACCCTCGGGTCAAGGCAAAACAATTCAAATCTGTACTAGGATTGTGGAAGGACTAAAATATCAAAGGTACATATTCCATCATTATATTTTCTGAATTGTATGTATAGTACTTTAATGTTTGAGGAGTCAACCCAATATGATATAGTAATGTATACGATTTCAAAAGATAACGTCCTTTCACACAATTATATGCACTTATCAGCAGATTTATCTTTTTACAACTTTCAACGCCAAAAACTCGATGGAATTGTTCACGTACTCTCCTACTTTTATATGACGATATTTGACTGGACATTGACTCTAAAAGAATCGATAAATACTTTTGACATATATCAAAAGTTTCTTTGAACATGTAGTATTAAGTATTTCATAACATTTTCATGGCTAATAACATTTGGTTATAAAAATAACAAGACTAAAGTTAAAAAAATTTCAAATATTTTACAAGTATGTCATTCTATTCAAAGCAAATTATATGTGAATAGTATTATTTAAAATAAACAGACGGATTTGCTTATCTTCTAATTAATTAGCATAATAATAATAAAAATGAAGTAGTGGGATCAAATTTGATTAGGAAATTTATAGGATGTTGATACGTCGTAGAACAAACATTACATTTACTGTGGAAAACATAGGAACTTTTTTCCAAATTTGATGATAATTTTCCATGAATTTTTATTCTTTATAAAGCTACCAAACATAATTTCTTTGTTCTTTTAAAACTTCTTATGGAGAAGGAAAATGAAAATTTTAAAAGAAAGTTCTTCTGGACCAAACACTACGATCCAATTAATAATAAAAACTTTTATTATTCATTGACTGACATATATTCTTAATTAAGATGTGAAAAGGAATAATTAACAAATGTAGAAATTAGAGATTTACGTTGAGAAAAAATGAAAAAAAAAGACTAGAAATTAAAAAAATTCCCAATATAAACAATGGTCCCCTTAGTATCTGCAAATAGGTTGGGTCTAAATTAACTTTTCAATTCAGTATTTTGACCATCAGAGATTAGGAAAATTATTTACTTCTTCCATTTTCATATTATTTGACAATATTACTCAAAATATCCGTCCTAGAATAGTTGTCAATTTATAAAATTAAGAAAGAACTATTTTTTATTTATTTTATCTTTAAAATTAATTATTTTTGAAAGTATATATGTGATAACACCTTTTCTTTTAATTTGTCATAGATCGAGCTATAAGTAAAAACAAATTGTTGGAAGACATGAAATTAATTAACTACTAATTATAATGTTGATATCATAAGTATTTATTGGTACAATACAATACAAAGACTAGTACTTCACGGGAGGGAACAAAAAAACTGCATAATAATAAATTAACATAAATGTAACTAAAGTTCTCAACTTAACTATGCAAATTTAAATTATAGCTGCACAATTATAATAATCATAAAAACTCCCTCAGAATATAAAAAGCTTACCATCTTCTTCTTTGGCCATTTTCATCACAAAAGTCATCAACATGTCTCTTATGAATCCCAAGTTCTAGGGTTCATCATAAATTGGTTGCATGAAAATGCTGACCATGACGATGATGTTGATGATGACGATGATGTTGATGACATGTGTAAGGGTTCCATTAGCTCAATTTTATTGACGACTCTATGCACATTATTATGTGGATTCATAATATAACTAGTACATGGGAGAGTACTATTGACCACCATGGAGTCACTATGTTGTGTCACAACTGGAGTTGATTCTAGAATGCCATATTCATTCTCCTTTAGCATTTCAGAAAGCTTAGGCAATAACGAAGGTGTCTGTTGAAGATATAATTAGATAATCAGAAGCGTTGAATATTATAAGATATGGTCACAATTGACATGGTATTAGAGCAAGACTGGACATGTTGAAAATATAATTTAGTAAAAGTATGTGCTCTCTAACAGCTTAAGCTTTTAGATGGATAGTATACGTACCATCATTAGATCTTGATGATTTTTGATAGCCGTGATTGTTGAATCCATGAAATTCTCCCCATTAGTGCAATTCAAAGAAATGTTGGAGGTGAGCATGGAATTAATGGAGTTGTCTTGTTTAATAACACTAGGGTTATATTCAAGATTATGTTGAAGATGATTAGGATAATTGAAATTAAACCATGTAGGATCATTTGAAATTGAGTCAAATGACAAATTAAGAAGGGAATTAGGCATGATCAGTTGATTAGTTAAATTCAAATCCCCATCATTATTAATGTTGTTCATTTGGTCAAGAATTAGGGGAGAATTTATACTTGACATGAAACTATTTGTACTAGGAACATTGGGATTGAATGAGTAGAAATTATCAAAAGAGGGATTAGGGTTTGGATTAGTGATGAGATTATTATAATTAGGAATGACGATGGAGTTATCAGGGAGGATTCCATGAGAAAGATGGAGCTTCTTCTTGATACTTGAATTCCAAAAATTCTTCACTTCGTTGTCTGTTCTTCCAGGTAAATGCTTCGCTATTTGTGCCCACCTGTAAAAACAAAACAAAATGTCTCTTTTGCATGAAAATAATATAGGAATGGTTCTCTTCATCAAAAAATATTCTTTCAAAAGCTATTTTTTGTTCAAAGATTTTTTCATCGAAAAATTACACTGTATATATTATTTACCTGTTACCAAGAATTCCATGAAGCTCAATGATAAGTGCTGCTTCTTGAGGGGAGAAACTCCCACGTTTCAAATCCGGTCTTAGATAATTTATCCACCTCAATCTACAGCTTTTCCCACATCTTTGAAGCCCTATGCCATAGAAACGAATTCAAGATATAAATTTAATTAAAAAAATTCGAGTAAAAAAAATAAGAAAAGAAAAAAAAGAATAAAAATCTTTGATTGTTTGTTCCGCATGGGCATATATTCACTAACTATACTAATGATGGAAAAAACTAGGTGAACTCAAGATATAAACTCGATGAATTCAATCTTTAAAATTGAATAATTAAACTAATTCTAGATCAACATATATAGAAATTCTCTAAAAAATCGAGTCGATGATAGCCATACTAACTATCTTATGATATAATTGGACTACCCCGGTCAATTTTTGCATCACAACGTTGATTTATTCAACGTTATGATGCAAAAAAAACAAAAAATAAAAAAAATAAAACCTGCAAGCTTAGGAACAGAGCTCCAACAAGCATGACCATAAGTAGTAATGTAATTAATAAGTTTTTCATCTTCTTCAGGAGACCATAGCCCTCTTTTCACTTTTTGTTTGTTACAACATGTATGATGCCCCATTTTTTTAAATAAAAAGATACAAATTAATTACTACTGTAACACAAACAGATTCTACAAATAGACAACAAATATTGAGTTTGTGTGGAAAGAGAAGTGGAGGGACTCAATGTCTTATATAATAGATGCTCATGAGAATTGATGAGTAATACAGTACAATAAGTTTTTGGATTCTAGTAATATTGATAGTGTAAAGAATTTTTTATAGTATCGATGTTATAATGGTAATTACAGATTCGACAAATATATAATTAAGTCATTTTGAGTTGTACTTGTATTAAAAATTCACTTGTTTGGTATTTTCTTCATTTTAATTTGTTTATCTGATTTGACTTGATATGAAATTTAAAAAAGTAAAAAGAAATTTTTGAATCTT
This sequence comes from Solanum sitiens, assembly GCA_016801875.1. NCBI lineage: Eukaryota > Viridiplantae > Streptophyta > Magnoliopsida > Solanales > Solanaceae > Solanum > Solanum sitiens. The sequence continues at coordinate 4,765,168 of JABWTJ010000002.1, read as the reverse complement.
GTAGTTTAAACTAAGAATACGTAAAATATTTTCAAAATTTCCTTTTAATTTTTTGGCATTAAGCATTTTGCGCGAAAATTTAGAATTAAGAGTTATCAAAAAAAAAAAAAAAAACTCTTTTTGAAACGTATTGAAAGGGAGAGAGTAATATATGCTTTACAATATAATGATTTTTTTATATCATCATTAGGGGCGGAGTTATAATGATAATTGTGGAATCGACAAATTTAGTAATTTTAACTCAAATTTTATAATTATATTACAATTTCACGCAATTCAAAACCCGTAACTAAAACGAAAAAAGAAAGTATATGATTCACAATTCGTAAACTAAAAAACTTACTTATACCCTGTTTAACTTGTTATAACAAGTTATCAATCATCTAGTTCAGATTACTAATAAATATTATTATATAAAATAATTCATAATTACTTTTAAGTAACATAGGATCCCTTTCTGGGACATGATTTGAAATTATGAGTTAGAAGTTAAAATTATGTTAAGATGTGTAATTTAAATTTTTTAAATTGTATTTTCTCTCCCAAAATAAAACCCAAAATAAAAGAGAAAACTATCATTTTTCCTAATTTTTATATGTAATCAAATAGAAAAACTATAGTTCATAAATATGGTATAAACAATTTTTCCACATAGATCATAATTTAATTTTTTGCAAAATTTAGAATGATAAATCTTCTTTAACAAAAATATAAAGTTATGATCCAAATTATATATTTTAATAAAAAATAAAATTATAATATCAAATTTCAATTTTATTTTAATTTTACATTTGAAATTATAATTTCAAATCACATATTCTTGCTATAAATATTTTGTTAGCATAATATACAGCGCGACGATATTGTATGGGGGCTTGGCAAGAAGCACCAGTCATCCATGCAGAAATAGTAGGTCCCACGTGGTTTTACGAAATTTTGACAACTGTTTATTTTTTTTATTTTTTTATTTTTTACCTAATATTCAATATTTATATTAAAATCTCATTAAACTCAAATTTACGCCGAGAAGGCAGGTGCTTACTATTTTTATTTGGGATAATTGTATAGAATAACAAACTAATAATCTAAAATAAATGGAGTAACTACTGTTTGATTTAATTGTGTCCCATAACAAACGTTTTTCAGTCGCCTCTCTCCCTAAACTCTCGCTCGCCACTCTCCAATTCTCGCTCGCCACTCTCCCTCTGCTCGCCTCTCTCGCTGTATAGAACAAAAGTGTATAAATTACGTTTCTGTTTTGTATAAAGCGAGAGAAAATTGTATATACACATGCAAAAACATATATCTTTTTCCTATATACTTAATTATACAATATACAAACATTTTACTTCGATTCAATTGTATACAAACACAAATTTTATACAGATATTACAGCGAAATAGGCCATCGAATTATACAATTGCAGCGAAATACAATTTTCTCTCGCTTTATACAACAGAAGTGTATGAATTGTGTTTCTGTTTTGTATGAAGCGAGAGAAAATTGTATATACACATGCAAAAACATATATCTTCTTCATAAACTTATAATTATACAATATACAAATATTTTACTTCGATTCAATTATATACAAATGCAAATTTTATATAAATATTGCACCGAAATAGGCCAGCAAATTATACAATTGCAGCGAAATAGGCCAGCGAATTATACAATTGCAGCGTAATAGGCCAGCGAATCATACAATTGTATATGTATAGTGAATTATATATTTATATGTTTGCTATGTAGCGCAACTATGCATATTTTGCTATAGCATATAAATATAATTTTTTTGTTTGTTATACGTGAAAGTTGTCCTTTTTATTTTATGTACAAAAATTTAACTATCTGATATTATATTGAAGTTTTAAGTAATTTAAATAGCATTGTATAAGATTTATTTAAAGTAAAAATATTCTTTTTATAGTCAGAGAATAGATTCGAGATCTTTGATTTAGGATGAAGCTTAAAAGTCTTATTCATTATATTTCATTACAATTTATATTGGTATAAAACTAATCAATCGCATGAGCAATTATTTTAATTAACATTTGAAATATTGTATGACGAATATATTTTTACCAAATCCAAATAAAAAAATTATGAAAAAACACGTATATATGTTTCAAATATTTGTATGTTTCTAATATTTGTGAGTTATGTAGTTCCATACTTATTTTGAGGCTCATGATAAAGGTGATTTATGTAGAAGGAGAGGCTGATAAATTGAGGGAAATATATATATATATATATATATTCTCTTCATACTATAACTGTTGAATCAAATGATTCTCTCTTTAACAATAACATTTTAAAAAATAATTTAACTTGAGATTAATTTGTTAAAGACTTCATCTATAGCGCTTGCTCTCATCACACTTTGATTGTTAAATTAAATTATTCTTTCTATAACAATAACATTTTAAAAATTAATTCAACTTGTGATTTACGTCCTTTATATGATTTTTATATAAAATCTTGTATTCCACAAAATATATGTATTTACATCGTATGAATGGAGGATCGCTAGACACGACTTTCTTATGAAGGGAATATGTGTTTTTTTTGACCTGTTCAATATTTGTATTGAGATTTAATCAAATTGAACTCTCTTCGAAAGCTCGAACTGTATGAAATGATCCCAAACTATTTAACTACTTATCCATGTTAGGACATGAAAATGTAGTCATAATAATTATTATGTCGCACATTATGTCAACTATGTTTTTCTAATTAATTATTAATAATCTGGGTCTCATGAAGTGAAGGATAGTTAATTGTGATTATTGGAATAAGTATCATGATTACATATGAATGTGATTGATATGCAACAAAGCAAAAGTTCATGAATAATAGTAATAGTACATATAATTAACATATCTAAATAAAAATAAACAGATGGTCCATGAGTGAGTATGTTATTACATATTTAGCCAGGTGAAGAGGATGCAGTGTAGGTTACAGTACCTTAATGATAGTACATAGGCCTCATTGATTTTATAATATCTATACACAACAACAACATATCTGGTGAATCTCAGAAGTGTAGTCTGGGAGGATGGTGTACGCAACGTTATCCCTAACTTATGAAGGTAAAGAAACTGTATTCGATAGACTCTCAACTTAAACAAAACATACAAGAAGGATAATGAAAAAAAATAATAATAGTCTCACCAAATAATATGATATTCAAAGCAAAGAAACAATAAGGCAAATAATAACGAAAAAGGGTATAGTATACCATTAAACTACTGAAAATGATACAAAATTATCCTTCATCCACCTATTGATTCTCAAATATCTATTTCATCCACCTATGGGCTCCCAAAATTCTCTTGTCGTGCATCTTTTTGTCCAATAATTGACCACTTCTATAGCGGATTATCTAAATAATTTAAATAGTTTTTCTTAAATATGTGATGATCATCTATTGGTTACAATTTAATTACTTAAGTTAATTTACGAATCTACCCATCACTAATTATACCCGACCCAAATTAACTACGCCCTATTTAGTTTTTTGGGGTTGAGTATAATTAGTAATGTGTGAGTTTGTAAATTAATTTAAGTAATTAAATTGTAACCAATGGATAATCGCCATGTATTTGAATTTTTTTTATTTGAACGATGCTTTGCAGTAAAAGTGGTCAATATTGGACCCGAATATAGATGACAGGGTATTTCAGAGACAATGGGCGGATGACAGAAGTATTTGGAAGCCAATAGATGAATAAAGAATAATTTTGTACCATTTCCAATAATGATAAGGGAAAATAGACAACAAACGATTACCTACTAACCTTCTAACCTAATTCTTGACCTTCATACCCTCCTCTTTAGGATCATGTCCTTAATGAATGGTATGTGTTTATAATATCTACACACAGAAACATAACAATTATCTTTTATATATATTATCATCAGTTTGCCACACTGCTATAAGTTCTAGTAAATTCGGACTAACTTTCTGTTAGAATTTGACTTGTTGATTAAAGATTTTTTAAAAATAAAAAATCATGCCAAATATTACTAATCAACGAGCCAAATTCTATCGAAAATGAGTGATTTTATGATCCTCTGGACTAAAAGAATTTTGACAATAAAAAATCATTTTAAAAAATACATCATAATAAGTAAGGGATATTAATTTGTAACCTAGGTAGCTTAAAAATAAGTTAGGTAACTAAACATGTCACAAGAAGTTGAAATTTTAACTTTTTCTTTGGACAAATGGAATAGTAAAAAAAATAATTAAAAGGAAGCAAATAGTTGTGACTAGACATTATATAGGTTGGTTAAATTTAGTGCTAAGTAAGTTTTCAAGAATACAAAAAATGTTCATCGATTGCTTACTAGTTACTACAGTAACAAGTTAGTCGTGACACTACGTATTCCAACTTATTTGTCTCTCTTCATTCGATTCGACCCTTTATTGACTTCGATAATATTATATTAGGTATGTCGGCACGTAAAGATGTTAAATGAACGAGTTAAATTAAATTTGAAAAAATTAAAATAAGTTAACTCAATAAATTATCAAATTATTAATCCACTCAAAAGTTATTTTATCTGAAATAAACTAAATTATAAGTCATAATTTAACATATTTAATTTTTATTAGGTTTTAATTATTTTATTTATTCTTTTATAATATTTTAATCCCTTTAAATGGTTATATACTTTTCTTAAAAAAATATATTGACAAGATTTTTAAAAACCAATTTAAATTCAATTCTTAACGGATTGAAATTAGTTGAACTGGTAAATAAAAAGATCACTTGAGCTGATAGAACATATTTGAATTTAATTTCATTACTCCTACTATTCACTGCATATATAAAAAATAAATCAACTATATATGATCAATACTTACACGGATTAAAACAACATTAGATGAATGAAATTTTTTTATTTTAAATTATTATAAGTCATGTGTTTGAACCGTTAGGCATAGAAAAACTCTTATTATAATGAACTTTAAAATCTCTTTAATGAGATCTATGGAACACGAAATCAATTTTATAGGTTGAATGATACTCTAATTAACTAATAACATTATAGTAATGTAGTTATTTCATTTTTTTTATTTTTTTTTATTTTTTTGGTGTTGCAGTATCATTCACGTAGAACTGAAACTTGCTGAAGTGACGTGTCCTTAGAATTCTTCTAACACAATATGATTGCTTCTACTTGAGAAATTCTTTCATGTTGGACTTTTCAAGTGATTGGACAATAAATATATTTTATTGATAAGATATTTTAACTTTTTAAAAACACATCTAAAATTCAATCTAATAAAACAAATTTTAGAGTTCACTGAATTGATTTTTGGCAAATGAATTATAAATTAGAAGTCGTAAATTAAAAATCTTGACTCATGATTTTTGATTTATTTTTATTATTTTGACTTATTACTTTTGAAATCCAAATACTATAAAAATTGCTTAATTTCCTATCTTAAAAATATATATTTAAAATAAGACAATTCAAATATATATATATATATATATATATATATATATATATATATATATATATATATATATATGACTTAAATCCTTATTATTAATTCTATCTTGATCACATAATTTAAGAATATAATTTATTTTTTAAAAATTTTATGATTTTAAATTTAAAATATGCAAATATTGTTAAATGTCCTTTAATATTATTGATTTTAAAATATGACAGGTAAGAAAATGATTAAAAAGTTGTAAAAGAAAAGAACATTCGTTCTAGAATAGACTAAAAAGTAACATAACACATAAATTAAAACAAAAAAAGAAAAAGAAAAGTGATAATCTTTTTGAAATTAACAGAAAAAAAATGTATCATATAAATTAGCAAAGTAATGAAGTTAAAAAGTCCTTCCATTAATTACGTACCTCTTTTGAATTTTTTGAAAATGGTCAGTCTTCGGATACATACTATATATGCATATATGACACGTCACAAATATTATTTCAAACATTCTAGTTGTATTTGGTACAAGTTAAAGCAAATTATTTCCCACAGAATTTTTTTTCTCTGTAAAATAGGTAAATTTCATATTTAATTTTCAGTTTGATATTTAATTAAATAAATTATTTTAAATATACTTATATATAATTTAGATAAACATTGTTAAAATTAGAGGTTGGTGCTCAAATGGCTGAAAATGAGTGAGACGTTACTAGCAGAGGCGAACCCAGGATTCAAAGGGTTTGGGTGCACCAATATAAACATAACTCAAATATAAGATCTAAGCTAAACTTAAAATAAAACTAAGGAAAAATGCACAAGTACCCCTTCAACTTATGCCTGAAATTCCAGAGTCACACTTATACTATACTAAGGTCCTATTACCCACCTGAACTTATTTTATAAGTAATTTTCTACCCCTTTTCGGCTTACGTGGCACTAGTTTAAAAAAAAAAATCAACCAGCGTTGGGCCCATAAGATAGTGCCACATAGGTCGAAAAGGGGTAGAAAATTATTAATAAAATAAGTTCAGGGGTAATAGGACCTTAGTATAGTATAAGTGTGTCTCTGAGATTTCGGGCATAGGTTGAGGGGGTACTTGGGCATAGCTTAAGTGGGATTTGAATCCTGATCTAGAGGGTGGTATCTCTACCTTGTACCAATTGTCCAAGAGAACTTTTTTGTTTTTAATGGTGCACTGTTGAATGTATTTTACTTTCTACCAATTTTTCGAAATAGATATACATATGTACATATGATTTTTTCGAAAGTTACAGGGGGCACGTGCACTCCCACGACATAGGATGGGTCCGTCCATAGTTACGAGACAGAGCGTATCAAAAAATGAGAATAAACAATTAATGTAAGATCTTATTCGTAAACGATATTTTTGACAATTACACATTCAGATAAACTGTTGCTAATGAATATTCAAGTGGTAATTCCAAGTAAACACATTAATTTTGTATATCTGAAAAATTTGATAATATGGTACTCAAATGTCAAATACATTAATTAAAGATTTTATAATTACAATATTATCAAAATATCGATATTAATCGAGTTTAGTCCATTGACCAATTCTAAATTGTGTAAATCAAATGAGTTATATTCCAAACTTAAATCAATATACACTCCGTCCCATATTAAACATCTACTAAAAATACTTGTTTCATAATATTTGATCGTGATTAAATCAGAATAGAATTAATTATTTTTTTCTAGTTTACTCCAATAATTAATATGACCTTTGGAATTTTAAACAAATTTTTGAGATATGAAATTTCTTTTTTCAAGAGGCTAATTAAAACATAGGACAAAATAGTAAAGTTGATTAATCTATTTGATTTTTTAATCATCATGTAAAATAGAAATGGGATGGAGGGAAATATTCAGATCTTGAATCATCGTTGAGTAATATATATACCATCTGTCCTCTTTTAGTGGTTGTGATTTTTTTTAGAGTCAAACGATAAAAAAATTGACTAAAATTTATAATGTATTTTTTCATCATATTGATATGAAAAGTTACCATTTATATAGTACTTTTCATGTAATTCTGAATATTTAAATTTTTGTTTAAAACAATTGAATCAATATAATCTAATTTAATCAAATCAACTTTTGAAAAAGGGAAACTTTCACATATAGTCACTCAAAAATAGCTTAATTACGCTCATAACTATAATTTGCTAATTAGGATTCGTAGCTACATGTTATAGGGAGGAGAGTGGTGAGCGAGATTGGGAGAGGGAGGCGAGAGGCGAGCGACAGAGGGGCGGAGAGTGAGAAAGGTGTGAATTGTATATGTATAACGATTAGATAATCGTATATTATACATATGTATTTGTATATCTGGGAAGCGAGATTGGGAGAGGAGGAAAGAGGTGAGCGAGATTCGGAGAGGGAGGAGAGAGATGAGCAGAGAGGGCAATAATTTGTATAATTCTCATCTTGTTTGTATAATTTGTAGGTACGTTGGTATAATTGGGTAATATAAAGTTTGAATTATACAAGTATGACAATACTCGAAATAACGAATCAATACAAACATAAACATATGAACTTTAAAAAATTATACAAAATGTATTATACAAATTACATTATATAAGTTATATTATACAAAATTCGAAAACTACATGTTTATACAAACTTTATGAAGTTATACACAAAAAGATTGAATGTATATGGCGATAAAACTGAAAAATCAATCGAAATCATTGTCATATACAATACAAATCATCGTATACAAATACAAAAAATAAATAAAGAATAATAGTTGTAAATTATACAAATATAGCAAATTATACAAATATGACTAATTATACAAACTCAAATCAGCCACATATTTAATGATTAATATTAATCGTAAATGATATTTATAACAAACTATAATTATAATAAATAATTAAATAACATAAATTTTTTTAAACGCGTAATTTTCGTAACAACATAGTCTAAGCTTTGTAGAAAAAACTTAGGAGGTTCAGTTTCTGTAATAAGTTTGAGTTGCTAAAATGACTCTAGGTAATTTCATGTCTGTTGCGTAACCCTGTGTTTTTTCTAATCGTTCCTTCTAGTATGTGACAACTAATGGACAAGTCCAATGAATTATAGCTCAACTTTTCTTTTCTTTTTTAAATTTTTAATACTATATGTTTCAAATGAAATTCATCGATATAATAGGTGTGAATATAATTCTCTGTTATTACTATTTCATTTTAATTAAAGATCTCAATAAAATATCAAATTTAATATTCGATTTGTATTCTATAAAGAGGTTTAAAATATCGTCTAGTAAGTTTTCTATTGCACAATTTCATATTAACTAAGTGAGGGGATTTCTGACACTAAATATTTTGAAATTAAAATAAAAACCATTTATCCAATATGGTTTCCCTAATTTAATATGAAAAGGCATTGCAACTAAAGGCAAACCTTAGCCTATAATAGAGGGTGCACATGCACCTATTTACTTCAAAACAAATTATGTATACATATGTTTATTTATAATATATATATATATATATATATATATATATATATATATATATATATATATATATATATATATATATATATATATATATATATATATATATATATATACACGTTTAAGAACTACTCATCATATATTTTAAAAGAATCCTGAAATCATATGTATTAGATTGGAGCAGCTAGTTGTTGTGCAGAACCATCATCTTCTTTTCAGTGGCAGAGCCAGAAATTTCTTATAGGTTGTCCAGAAATAACAAATTATTATGTTAAGGATATTTAAAATAGGTTATTTAATCATTTCGTATATCATTTTGTAGGCGTAGGTTATTGAATTCATTTAAAAATATTCTTTGGTGAAATAATTACTTTATTTATATATGATCAATTTTTTTAAAATACATATATAGACAGTGTTTTAAAAAGTGGGAGCGTGAGGCAAGGCGTTTTATACAGTATGGGGTGAGGCATAAGTTTCGAGACACGGAATGTAAGTCCCATGATCTTGAGACATTTCATGTATATTCAATTTTATAGTTTTATTACTAATAAAATAAATAAAATTAAACCTTTTAATGATTTTAAAAATAAATATTTATAAATAACCTGTAATATATAGAAATTATACTATGATTTTTAATTGACATAAGTATTAATAATCAATAAATGAAGAAAAAAGTATTATAATTACTATTAGAGAAATGTCATTACACCAATAATTATTAAAATACGATTTTAAGCAAAAAAAAAAATTTAAAATGCTCGGGCCTACGTTATTACGCCCAGGACTTACGTTTTTATGTCCGAGGCTTACGCCTCAAATTTTAGAACTTACACCTTATAGATCTACACCTTTAATTTACGCCCCAAAACTTTTGTGTACACGCGCGAAACTTGTCCCAAAAACATTTATGAAAAACATTACATACAAATAATAGATAATAAACCCCCTTCAACTAATTTATGTGTTTCTTTAATAAAAAAAATGCTAATTCCACACAACAAATTTTGTGTGCTAAAATTAGTGATGCTCTCCATTACCCTCAAATTCTAGATTCGTCTTTAATTACAATTATAAAGATATACCCGGTATAATTACACATAATAATGTCTAAGAAAAAGAGATGTAGTACTCACTAAACAACAAAATATAACAAACATATTTATTTTCAAAGGGAGGCTACCCCTAACCCTAAGAGAAGAGGGGGATAAGCCTATAAAAAGGAGTAGATTTCTAAGAAGAGTAAGTAGTTTCGTTAAATGGCAATTTTGTAATATATGGAAGACCATGAGAACCACATTAAATGCATAGATTTTAAGTAACCGCCGTTGAAAATGATCATACAAAAATGCAGTTAATGGTAAAATCATAAAAAAGATTCAAAGAAGCAAACAAAGAAATGGGACCAAATGTTTGAAATTGTCTTTTATTCCTTGTCAAGTCTTGCTTCACTTTTTTTTCCTTTTTATTAAAAAAAAAAGGCATTGGTTCTACGTGTATGATCAGATAGAGTTAGATTTTGAAGCGTATAAATTTTGAATTTTATGTTATTTTTTTTAATTGATAGGTTTTAAATTAATGATTAGCAAAATTTTAAATTAAAATTTCTGAGTTCGACTGAATACCTAACTCTCATAAAAAATGATTATTCAAAGATGCAGTTAATGGTAAAATAAAAAAAATTCAAATAAAGCAAAAAAATAAATGTTTGAAATCGTCTTTTATTTCTTTCTGAGTCTTGATTCACAAATATATATATATATATAAATCTTTAGTTTGAGGCGTCAAAATTAAAGCTTATAAATTTTGAATTTTACGTATTTTCTTAAGTTGATAGATTCTAAATTAATGATAGAATTTAAACTAAAATTACTAAGCTTGACTGACTAAATAATTGTGAATATATGTTGATGCTTGAGAGAGAAGTATTAAAGGGGACCAAACAAAAATCTTGAATTTGTATATAGTTTTCACATGCAACAATTAATGGCACAAGGTATTTATTTGCTTTATTAGAGGACACATCCTTTGCTTCAATTTTGTTTCTTATCCCAACTTTTTATTCCTATCAACATTCTTGTCTTTTCTCTACAAAAAATCATAGCTTTTTGGTACTTGTCACTTTCACACACTCTCTAATTCTTTTTCTTTTCAATTTTAATGTGTTTCAGTTTAAGTAGACATTAGTGAATGCAATTAAAAAGAAACTTAAATAGAGAGGACCAAAAACAAAAGAACTATACATTATATTTTATAACTTGTATAATCAATTTAATTATAATTAACACACAGTATATTTAGACTATTTTGATAAGAAGGTGCGCAATGTCAGGATTAAGGTAAAAGACTAGTAACAAGTCGTTTCGTGATTTGCTTTTCCTTATAAGTTGTGTTAGCATCATTTTTGGTATTTTTACTGTTTCTTTATTTCTAATTCTTAGTTTTTCATTACTCCCTATGTTTCGATAAATAATGTGTTTATAGTTTCCTTGAGCACATGGTCTATCCGGTACTCTCTCCATCCCCTAAAATAAGGATAAAATTTATGTACACTCTATTCTCGTCAAATTCGATTTGTGGGTTACAATTCTTACAGCAGACAGAACATTGTATACTTTTGCCTAGGTAAAATCTTTGAGATAACAATTTAGCTATGAAGACAAAACTTACCAACATTATATTCGTGACATATTAAATCAAATCTTAGCGCTTTCATGTTAATTAGAGAAACCATAACTTGCAAAATTCAAATTATATGTTCAAATTAAATTTTAATTTTAAACTAATTTAATTTCAGATCATAATTTAATATCATTTTTGAATGGTCCTAATATCAGTGAAAATCCAAACTCAAGCAAGTAGTACTTCTTTGGCTCTTGCTATCAATTATTTCCATCCCACAGAATCTTATAACAGAAATATTATAAGCTCCAAATCCTCACATGCATAACTTTTATATTTAAAGCTCAAAGATCTTAATATAAAATAAAGGACAGCTCGGCACACAGTTTTTGCTATGTATAAGATTTGAAAAAGGATCGGTTTAAAAGGATCTATATACACAACGTTATTCTTACATTTTTGTAAGAGATTGTTTTCACAACTCGAAATTAGTTACTTCAAAGACTCCAAGCTTCAAGATAGAATATATATATATATATATATATATATATATATATATATATATATATATATATTCAGTAACGCTAAGCTATCGCTAGACCTGCACTACAACCAAAGAAACATTAATAGATTTTCTTTTTAGTATTGCAAGAGAAACATTTAGCGGCAATTGAGTTAACGACCTTTATATAAACTGCTAGTTATATATATATGTGCATATTTACCATTGCCGCTAAATATTATAATAACGAAAATTCTATGATTAATGTCAGCAAATTTTTTACTTGTTGTAATAATAGGGTCCAGAGAAAATAAAAGGTCAAACTCACTACATAAAAAATGATCGTCATTAGCGGTAAATAATTCTTAATTGCCGCTAAATATGTATTTTTAGCAGCAATTAGCACTCTTTGTATATGTTTCTAAAGCCTTTAGCGATATTGGTTGTACTGTCAATTAACTAATGTCAATAAAGACTTTAACACTCTTTATTAATGTCAATATTTATTGCTGCTAGAAGTTGTTTTTGTTATAATTGGCCTGCACAAAACTCTCGTTACCTCCTGATCATATAACAATAACTATCACGCCGAGGCTATAAAGTCAAAACTTCTTTTGTTTTCTTAAAGTTATTATAACGATTTAAAGATTTTTGTTTTCTAAACTGCTCAAATGTCCTTCTTGAGATGGGACTCACCAACAATATATCATTCTTCATGAGTAGTCTATTTGAAGCACAAAAATGGGATAAAGTTTGAAAACTTCAAGATGAGATTCATTATTATTTCTTCTCTTATCAGAAGAAATTCATCATGGTCCAAATTGATGCATGCATGTGATCCAATCTTTAAGCAAGCCTAAAAATATGGGCTTCAGTAATTTTTCATTCACTTCCATATTTTGTACCTTATAGTTGTGACTCATGATTAGAAGAATGAAAGAAATATACCCTCTATATCAATTTATGCGATATAGTTTGGATCGACCAATATATCTTTTAGTTGAAATGCATAATTAAATATGTCACAATATTTGTGTAATGTCTAACTTAAAAAGGCGGAGACACAGTAGAAGGTGCGGGTTTAGCAAAACACAAATCACTTTGATTCGGACTTTTTCATTATCGTAAAGAAATTGTCATTTGATATATAAAATTTATTTCAATATTACACGAAAAGACAGTAAATTTATCTACACCGGTTATTTACACCATATTAATAGGTGCATGCTTAACCGAACTGTGACACCCGGAAGTTTTAACTCAAAGCGGCTATAGCTAGAGTTAAGAAAATTACTTCTCCGTCCCATTTTATGTGGTAACATTTGACCTGGCATGAAGTTTGAGAAATAAATAAAGACTTTGAAATGTTTACCAAATTGCCCTTTAAATACTTACCATATAAGGAAATGTGATATTTTTTTTGAAACTGACCAAAAAGGAAATGATGTCACATAAAATGGGACAGAGAGTATAAATAACTACTCCACAAAGGTATAACACAGGAAGTGTTAAGTTAAATGTTTTCAAATATAGATACGTGTTGTTTTTATTTAGAATGGATATTAAAAGGATACAATATCACATAAACTGAAACGAAGGAAGTTTGTTTTCTCTAGTGATATTCAAAGTTCTTATAAGTCTTGTTGACTTGTTGTTTACCAATTGAATATGGACTTTTAACACGATATATAAACTTAACAAGAGAAGCTGTTCAAGATATTCATACATTTCTTTAAAAGTCATAAATATATGATTTGATATACTGGAGATATGTTATTTCTAATAATCCAAATCAAGAGTATAAACAGACTACGATACCATGTAAGAAAACAAAATATATCCAATATATATGTTAAGGCAACGAATAAATTGTCCAAAAACAAACAAAAACTCTTACACAATCAACAAATAGCTAGCACACAGTATGATACAAGGACTTTCCGAGATAATTACTACTAGTTGAGTGACCATCTCAGCAATCAACTCGTAAATCATCTTTCTAGAGAAAATCTCATCTAATGCATTATGTATTGGTTAAGTCTAAATTTATGTAAACAAAAGAAAACCCTTTTTACTATCAAGACAACAAGTTGTTGAGCTAAATGGACAAATAAAACTCACTAACACTCCCTTTCATAACACCTATCGCCTTTCGTCTTCCAGTTTAGTTGATCAAAATGCATTTGAGGGAGGGTAGAGATCCTTACACAGATCAACTGAATAAAGATCACAATCAGCACTTCTCCTTGCTATCGTCCTCGAAAGTGGACTTGACTTCCTATGGACTTGTAAGTTATCAGTTGAATTCCTCTGCATACTGTGAGACAAGTAATTTGAATTCCTCTGCTTAACCTTTGCCTTAATAGACTTCGTGAGGTTCATGTAGTTTGGTTTCTTGCTATGTCCGTCTTCTGGAGGAGTCTGATTCGATCCAAGAGTTTCAGAAGTCGATATGGAAGAATGAGAAGTCGTACTATCATCATATTGATAATAATCAGTATAAGGCTCAGAAGATGAATTAGCAATTTGACAACTCATTGGTCCTCTTGTTGATATCCTGGTAGACATGTTATTCCGTCTTATGTTCACTGAACTACGGTCAGTTAAAGATCCAGCATCATAATCTTCATACTTCCTAGAACTCGGAGTCATCCCTGATGCATCAGTATGGAAATCTTCCACCAGTCTGTTTTCCCAAGGCTTATTCGCCATCCAACGTTCTAACCAAACTGAATCCCCATTAGCCTTGAGGGTTTCAACTTTCCTAATTCTGGAATTCAGGCTGGGGTTTGTTCTCAGTTTCTGAAATAGATCAGTTGAATATAATTTCAGGCCAGTTAATTACATGTATATAGAAATTTTTGTGTCATATTACATGTTATAAAAAGAATTAAATATAGTACCTGTTGGGCATATGCAATGGCCCTCTCCCTCTTGATTGCTCCAACTTGTCTCATTTTTAACTTACACCTCACTTCATCCACTGTGCCAGGGCTATCACACCATCCACCCTGAGAAAGGGAAAAGTTTGAAGCAACGAATAATGCAGTCAGACTTCTCAATAACAGTCATCCTCTGTAATAACATTTCACTGCAACAACTATGCTTTTGGCCGAAACAATGCATATATTCTCTATAACAGTATTTCGCTATAGCAGCTAAAAAATATGTATCAGTCAAACAGTACTGTTATAGAGAAACTACATACCTCAGCTTGCTTAACTGGATCAGCTTGGCTATCAACAAGAGGCCCTTTTGTAGCATCTCCATCAACGGATGTTTGATTGCATCGGGCTCTAACTCGAGACTGCAGCTTGACAAGAGTCTGCATACACTTGAGGGTTACATCAGCTTGCTTTCTCACCTTTCGCCCACGAAATATAGCTTGTAGCCTAACCACGGCTTTAAGTGCCCTTAACGCGCGCCTTGCCTTTTGACATAACAATAAAAATTTCTCATTAGCTATATAAAACATTTGCAAAACATCAACTGGGAGCAAAAATATTATGAGGACATAAACATGGCACATCTCTAACATTTAGAGAAAGGATACCATACAACAACTATGCCTCAATCTCGAGTCAACACTAATATAGTCGCTCCATTTAAGCTCAGCTCAAACAAGAGAAAGAAAAACATAAGGATATAAGGTGTTATATAGGTCTAGTTTTTACCACTCAACATACAATCAAGCAGTTACGTACAAATTATACACTCATCTAGATCTGTTCCTCTTGAATTGCAATTATTCCTGATTCAATTTCTTTCGGGCGAAACAACAAGAACATACCCAATGAAAATCCCACAAATGGGATCTCGGGAAGGTAGAGTGTACTCAAAATTCACCCATACCTTGTCGAGGTATAGAGGCTTCAAGTACTTATGAAAAGAAAAAACTAAAAGCAAGACAACGCTTAACTATCTACTAATCTTCTACACGGATTAATAAGCTGAACTAAGTATAACAAAAAAGTTAACAGCTTTGGGTCCCTAGTCATTCAAATTACCAGAAAACCACGAAAGGCAGCCTGAATTCGAAGAGCAGCCCATTCTTGTTTCACAACCACAAAATCCTTGTGTGGAGCTCTGATGACAGTAGCCATAGCAGCAGCCAAAGCACTATCAGACAGGAATGAAGATTCAGATCCATCCGAATCTCCCAAATTTCCACCCCCTTTTACACCTTTCGAAAACGCCATAGCAATTCCACCCGATGCACTCCTCCACAGCTTCCATTTCCTGTTCTTTCCACTACTCTTCTCCTACAAAACCCCCAAATAAAGTAAAACAATTCAAATTATCAAAAAACATCAACAAAAAAAGAAAAAGAAAACAGAAACAGAGTATACTAGTATTAACCAATTCAACTTACAGAATCATTTGATTGATTCTTTTTTAAACCAATTAAAGATTTAATCCACTTCCCCGAACCACCCATTTTTTCACGATTCTTGAAATATATGATCTTGATACAGTTTCTGCAGCTTGATAAATGGTTTTTGTTTTGAGTAAAAACAGAACAGACAGAACAATTATAGAAAATGGTGTCTGAAAACTTAAAGGAAGTTAAAGATAACTGTTGGGATTTGAGAATTTGAAGGGTTTGAGGAGCTTTAATTACTACATTGAGGAGTTTCTTGGATTTTGAATTTGAAATTCTAAAAAGATAAGAAAAAAAGGAAAAAGCTGCAACGGATAGTTTTTGGAAAGAGAAACGATGTCGTTTTGAATGACTTTGCACTTTCTAACCTTAATTTAAACTGACGCAATAATATATTAGTGGGAAAGCGAAAGGAATTTCCGGAAAATAAGATTAGTTAAAACATGCTTTTAAAGTTTGAATAAATTTGCGTGTAATAATAATAATAATCAAACAAAGTCCCCGCGCCTCAGAAGTGGGTTTCGTGCGCCTTATTCCATGAACTATTGCTCCCTTCGTTTCGGTTTGACGTAGTTTGATTAAATACAAAATTTAAGTTATATAAAAAACATAGCAATGACAAAGTATAATGAAATTGTATAGATTATACTTTAAATTCATTGGTCTTTATTTTTATCTTTTAAAAATTAAATTCAATACACATGTGCATCATACTATCTTTTTCTTCACACTAGGCCTGATGAACTTAATTCTAGCTAGCAGGACGTAAGTTCGGGTAAAATTAATTAAAGATCAAATAAAATGACTGAGTTTCAATCATATGTGCGTGTAATTCAACCATATGAAATTCCAGACATAAAAATTTCAAAATGAGTAAACTTCTGAAATCGAGTAATTGTGTACATCGATGTTTACTCCCAATCACCAAGCTTGCAAAAAGTTTTCTCTTGTATTGTTTAGTTCGTGAGCAAAGTTAGATTCTTTTATGTTTCATTTTACATATGAAAAATGAGTCAAAATTTATCATTTTATTAGGAGTTAATAACTTTGATGGTTAATCAACTATCAATTGTTTTCACGTAAAGTCACTCAACTTTCATTTTCAACTCAAAAGTCACTCAACTATGATTTCTTTGCAAAAAAAGTCACTCAACTTTTATTTTAAACTCAAAAGTCACTCAACTATGACTTCTTTGCACAGAAAGTCACTCAATATATTTAATTGTTTTTTCATTAAAATTTAGTGACATAAAATTTTAATTATTAACCAAGATTTTAAGAATTGAATATATACTCATTTAATGATCCGCTCCATTTAACCCGACCCGCTAAAAATATATTATTGAACATTTTATTTTACCACTAATTTCCTAAATCATTCTCCCTTGTCTCCCACATTTTTCTAGTGAATTAATGGTAAAATAAAATGTTCAATGTTTAATGGGGAATGATTTAGGGAATTAATTATAAAATAAAATGTGTAATATTATATTTTTAGCGGGTTGAATTAAATGGAAGGGTCATTAAATGGATATAGATATTTTATTCTTAAAATTTTGGTTAATAATTAAAATTTCATGTCATTAAATTTTAATGAAAAAATAATTAAATAGGTTGAGTGACTTTCTGTGCAAAGAAGTCATAGTTGAGTGACTTTTGAGTTGAAAATGAAAGTTGAGTGACTTTCTGTGAAAAGAAATCATAGTTGAGTGACTTTTGAGTTGAAAATGAAAGTTGAGTGACTTTCTGCGAAAACAATTGATAGTTGAGTGACCATCAAAATTATTAACTCATTTTATTAGTTATTTCACTTAAATATTGTCCAATTGACACTTATATTTTTTGTTCCTTCTCAAGTCGTTTTCTGAAATCAACTGGTGTTCCTCCCTCTTTATAGCTGGTCTTTTTCCTGGTAACATTTATTAGAGAATTTCAAAACTTTAAGATTTCAAATTTTTTAAAATTTGAATCATTTTTTATTACTCGATTTGAATCTTGAATCCAAATTAAATTTCATGGACATATTCATACAAGCGTAAATTTAATGACAAAAGTCAAAACATGTTTCAATAAGAAATCAAATAAATGTTTACAAATAAAATATATATTTTTCTCTTGAACATAAACTAAATGTACTGAATAACAGAATGCACTAAAATCATATTTATTTTTGTTATAAATTTTTTATGATGTAGACGGTGATTGATAAAGAACACTTCTACTATAATTTCCCTATAATTTGTTTACATGAAGGTGCTCGCATTTGATAAAAATGATTTATTCGAATTTTCTCTTTTATTTGGTGCCATCATCTTTTGATTCATTTGATATTTTTAACTTGTCTGGTGCTACATCTTCATCTATCGCGAATTTCTGGATTAAGAACAAAATAAAAATAAAAATATAGTTAGTTAATTAATCCTCACCTTAATTATATTAATAATCCATATTTAGGAGATCAACTTATTTAAAATAGCATCCATTTATAAATATATTGACCTTAACATTGGTGAGGTCAACATGGTGGTCCTGAAGAAAACTTATTATCTCCTCAAAATGCTCTTCCGTTGGTCTATAATGACCACTGTATGCCCATATTGCCTGAAAAAATTAATTACATGAGGGGAAAAAAAATATTTTTTACGAAAAATATTTATGACGAAATAATTTTTTTAATCTATTTTTTGGTGCAGATTGGTAAGTAAACAAAAAGTATTATTACAAAAACATATATATGTAATTCAGATAAATATTATAGGGTGTGATCGGAGTATGGGGAGTCAGGATAGGTATAAGAGATAATCAATGACATTGATCACGGACCAGAGACGAAACCAGAATTTGAAGACTTTGGATGCATCAATATAAACATAGTTCAAGTATGAGTTCTAAGCTAAATTTAAAATAAAAACAATAAAAACAAGTCTTTAGTTGGATTAAAACATCCGTTCTCAAGGGTGATATGTCTAGCTTGTACCAGTTAGACAAGAGCACTCCTATACTTATCATGAGTGCACTATTAAATGTACATCCTGATTTCTACCTTTTTTTCAATATATATATATATATATATATATATATATATATATCGGAAGTTACTGGGTGAACGTGCACCCTCTTTCTATAGTGTGGGTCCACCTCTGTAAAAGGACGGAGCTGAAAACTGTATACGTTTTTTCTCATGCAATATGTATAAATATTAAGTTTAGAATTCAATTATTAAAACTTGAAATACGTACCTTGAGGTCCCCGTTAGAGACGACCAATCTTCCAGATGAAAGAGAAGCAGCTCCAGCTAGAAAACAAGAGTGGTGAAAATGGTGTATTTGCTTCTGTCCAACATATAAGGTCCTTGAAGTACTGAGCACAAATATCCATTTGGTACCCTCAATTGTGTCCACACAAACACCATTTTTCTTGTAAAGAAGCTTTCCATTATTCACAATTACTTCATATGCTTCCCTCTCTTTCTTCATAAATTAAAAAAAAAAAAGATTTCATATAGTAAATACACCATCTCTGTCAACAGTCGTCCTCAATAACAATATTTCCATATATTTATATATATATATATATGAAACCATCAAACTAATTTTTTTTTCCATGTTATGTTGTTATATATGCTCATTATAATACTAACATTTAGTTATAACAGTAAAAAAAAATATTTGAATAAACGACGTTTTTAGAAGAATTTGATTGTAGGATACTAGAAATAGTTAGAAATATTGTTATTGAGAACAACCGTTGGACAAACATTAGAAATATAAACTATAGTGATAATTATTATATCCTTATTTTTTTACTGATAATCAGAATAAAATTGGCAATAAAATGCTTACTGGTCCAAGATACTTGATACATTGGGACTGTAGATCACTCCTTGAACATTGCTCCACAATAACTTCTGTTCCATCACCAATATCTAACCTGTAAATTTTGTAATGCACAAACAATTTTTATTCACCTTCTAAAAAAAGTAGCTAGCTAGTGATTACAATCATATAATTGAGCTTCTAAAAATATTAACAATTTTTATTTTTGGTTGTACCTACTAAAAAACCAAGAAGTAGCATATGAACAAATTTTGTAGCTAATAAAAAAATTCATCGCTAATATTATTTAGAATAGATTAGCAACACTTCTTTTTGTAAAAAAAAATGTTAGCTACGAACAATTTAGCAACAGATTATCGATGAAATTAATAACTAATTTTAGTTTTATTGTAGTTCTATATAGTACATACCAATAGAAAAATGGTTGTAAACTTCCACTGTTGCACCACACATCATGATAACGATTTAGGTTTACACCATACCGATGTTTTGGATCTATCTGAATTTGAATTTTATTTGAAAATAATTGTAAAAAAAAACTAGTAATATGCTAAATTAAAATTGTTCTTTGTAATAAGAGGACATATTTCACTTACAGCTTCTAACCAGGTCTTGATAGCTAGTTTTTGAGCTTTCTCATTCTTTGACAAGCCCTTTCCAATCTACACCAACAAATTATAATAAAAACATATAAATTAGTAAATGATTTTCACCTTAGTCCCAGTGGCGTATTCGAGAGGGGTCATCGGGTTCACGTGAATCTATGCTTCCCATTTGAAATTATAAATAGATTTGTGAATCCATAGTTAAAGTATCATACGATGTGATTGTGATTGGAGCACAGTTCTCTAAATGAGGTTAGAAATTCGAATCTTTTACTTATCTCGTTTTATTGTTATTTCTAAAATTGGGTAACGCTTCTCTGAGTGGTTTGGATATGTAAAAATAATTTTGAACCTATAACTTTAAAATTTTAATTATATTTAGTGATAAGAATCTAAATATTAAATCGATCAAAATTTATATCTTAAATCCACCTCTCCATAATAGTGCATACATCATTTCAAAATTCTAAATACGCCTCTGCTTAGTCCTTAGTAATAGCTTTTAAGATTGTCTTTCCATTGTATAATATGTGGAAGTATATACAGTCCAATCTCTTTATAATGATGTATATGGAAAAAAAATTGATTCTTATAAACACTTAATTATAATAATACTGAAATGTTATTATTGAGCACGACTGTTATATTTTGTACCTTTGAAGCCCGGATTTGAGCTCGTGCCCAGCGCGAAACTGTTGTCTCTGTCTTTCCAACGTCAAAGAAAGAAACAGAACTTTGTGTAAGAGTTGCAAAATCTAGTGCCTTCCATCTGTATAAATTATTATAATTATGAAATTCAAATTGTATTGATAAAAATTATACACAAAATAAAAATGATAGAGATTAATTAGAGAAACTAACAAGAGTTCTTCAACGATAACTGCAGAATCTGTCATTAGAAATTGCGTGAATATTAATGTAGTTGATCTTTGATTTGCTTCGATTTTCCTTATTCTTCACTTCGATATTCTTAATTGAACCTGATAATATATAGTTAGTACGTGCTCGTAAAAAATATATATAATCTAGAAATATATAACATTTTTTAAATTAGCTGAAGTCGAATATATATACCACGAAGGAGCTAGAGGAGAGACTGGTTGATATTTGGAAAAAAATTTAAAAGTCATGAGTAGTTTATTAAATTCTACGTGACCTTGGAATAATATTTTGACCTTTGATTTTTTCTCCAATCTCTAAGCTTTATTTTTTTTCCTCCTTTCGTATAGGAAGGGGTGGAATTTACACTTTTGTCTTTTTCTGTTTTTTTTTTTTTTTTTTGCAATTAAAATCTTTTATAAAGATTATGCATCTTTTAATAGATTTCAATCTTTGTTTGATTTCTGGTTACTGAAATTTGCAATTATTAATTTCTGCATTAAATAATTAATATAACGTGATTCTTTCAATTAATTATTAGAAGCAAAAGTTTTTTCCTTCACAAATTAGTGGAGAATTTATGCTATATTTCCTATCGCTCAATTGAAAAAAGCGTAGTGAAAACAAATTGGAAACTTCTCAATTTTTTTATACGAAAACATTATAATACAAAAATGAATTTTTAGTAGTGTATCATGAGGACCAAATAAAATAACGATTTGAACTTGACTTTTACCATTTGTTATCTGTAATTTGACTCTATTTCGAAGAGTAAAAACTGAAACAAAGAGAAAATTGAGACTTGAGATGTCAAAAAGACATGTTAAACGGATTAATATTAACTTGGATTGAAATGAATTGATCGAAATGAGCTAAAATGTTGGTTATAACAATGCAAAGTAGTTCCCTAATATTCAACATATTATAATTGCTCAATGCAGGTGAATATAGTTTAAGCCAGAAATTCGACTTTTTGATTATTATTATTATTATTTTTTTTTTATAGATTTGGGACTTGGATATGTAAAAATTCAAAAAAAAAAATTACATCTTAAGTTAACCCTATCTATTAGGCATTAGCTCAAAATTTCATTGCAATGTCTAATATCTATATATGAAATCAATTGTTGTACCCTAAGCCCATTTAATTGTTCTTGTTTATCCCTAAATTTGTGATTAGAATAACAATTGAATTTGTTTAAGTTGTTTAATAACACACCGATAGTAACGACCAAATAGTGAGTTCTTGTCTTCTTGATGCTAGATTTCTTGATAAATGTAATTAATATAATGGATGAATAATTTACACCATGAAGTAATTAATGGAAGAAAAAATAATACTATATCTTATTAGTTTTTTTGAGTTAATATTCTTTGATAATCACTCAACTAATATGTTTTTCACAGAGAATCATTCAAACTTGATCTAACTACGTGAAACTGATCTTGTGATGAGATAAAAGGGTGTAGTCCCTGGTTATTGTAGTTGAAAAAATTTCTAGTAGCGATATGATGTACCAGTTTAGTTTTAAAAATAAATTGTTGCATTCTGATTAGTGTGTATCACATTAGATTTCTTGAGTTTAGTGTGGTGAAAGAGATAGTTGATTTGAATTTTTATCGCACTATATGGATTCATTTTTAATTGAAAATTTAAACAGTCTCTACCTCCACGAGCTAGTGTCATAGTGACAAAGAGATGATTATGATAATAAAAACAACAAATTATTTTTTAAATTGTCAATCTTTGTATGTGTATATCAAATTCGAATGAAAAGTAAAAACAACAATTAATACTAGGTAACTCATTTAATTTTGAAATATTGTAATGTATAGAACATTTAAAACATTTTTTTTTCCAAATAACTCTTAACTAATATGTAAATATTTAAATCTTTGAACTATGAATATATGATGATATAATTAGTTCTTTGTCAAACTCACTAATTTAGTGTTCTATAAATATTTGGCGGGAAAGGGAAATAGAAGAAGAAATAGGAAGAATCTAGAAGCCTAGTATTACTAAAATTATTTAATTTCACTTTAACCGACTATTTAACTAATTAGGAACATTCCATATTAGAAAGAAAAGAGAGAATTATAGTTTCCTAATAAGTATCTATCTTTTAATGTAACAGTTTCCTAATATCATTAAGCCCATTCCATATAGAAAATAAATAATTATAGTTTCCTAATCTTTTAAATAAACCTATTTCCAATCGAGAAAAGTTTCCTAAAATCATTAAGCCTATTCCATATAGAAAATGGATTTACTAATTACTATATATAATTAAGTGTGGGAGACATCACAATTTCAACACATAAAAAATTTGTGAACAAAATATTAGGTCGTTAAGTAGTAGTAGTTAGGTTAATTAACATGAAGATCGCCATGGAAAAAGAAGAATGGGAATTAAATCCTAAAAAACTCAAAGTAAAAAAACTCATCGGCTGTGGAGGTTTTGGATTAGTTTATGCGGGTGTTTATGATGGAAAAAAAGTCGCTGGTAAGTACTACAGTAACTTTTTTCGATAGGTTCAATTTTTATGATTTTTAGTATTGTTATTATTATGGATTCAAAAAGTAGTATGCATAATTTATAAAAAAAAATTGGTGAACTTTTAATTAATATACATTATTTGTATGAATTTCAGTTAAAATATTTGATTTGGGAGATGAGAAGAAGAATTCATCAGAAGGATTGATGGAAGAGGTATTCATGCAAGAAGTTTCTATTTGGAGCACACTTGAACACTCCAATATTGCAAAGGTATATATCTACTTCATTATTTTCTCTTTTCCTTATAATATTATTCGTTTATTTACAAAGTAAACTTCCCATCTATTTAAGCATTATTTGAAATACGCTGTAATACATGAATATGTCGTTTAACTTGACATCAACTAGCATATACACCCTTCAGTTTTGACTGTGCACACGTAGACGTTTAAACTTATATAAAATCAAATAAATTGACACATTCATCCTATATGGTGTCTTACATGACAATTTTGTATCTTACGTGATATCTTACACGTATTATATGTGACGTAAAACTTGTGTGTCTACTTGTTTAATTTTTAACAAACACAATCAAAGTTTGAATTCAAACTAAAAGTGATATTTATTCATTATGATTTATGCCTTTGAAATATTGTCCTTTCTTTTCTTATTGAGCCTATAATAGAATATTAGCTGATAACAATTAATATATATATTAATTTTGTGCAGTTTATTGGAGCTATAAAAAAGAATGATATGTCAAAAATAAAAATGAAAGGTCAAAAAGGTTCAGTAAATGGATGCTGCATTGTTGTGGAATATGTTAGTGGAGGAACTCTTACATCCTATCTTTCAAAATACACACTGAAGAAGAAGTTACCTTTGGATACTATTCTTCAACTTGCAATCGATGTTGCTAAAGGGTATGTATGCATCTTCATCTATTATCTAATTCATAAACATATTAAACCATATGTTAAAAATTTTATTCTAACAATAATACATATAAATTGCAGATTAAGTTACCTTCATTCAGAAAAGATTGCTCATCGAGATGTGAAGACTGAAAATTTACTACTTGACAAAACTGGAAGAGTGAAGATAATTGATTTTGGTATATCAAGTCATTTTTTTTCTCTTGGCTTGAATTATCCTCCTATGATGGTTGGAACAAGTGGGACTATTGGTTACATGGCTCCTGAGGTACGTTACATCATCTTTGAAATATTCTTTATGAGATAAATATTGAAAACACATTCTACACTCGACGTGAATCATTGATTAGTTTCATCTCCAAACTATTAATAGTGTTAAAAACACCACTTTACTTGACAAACTAAACTTGAATACATGCTGATCTTGCAACATGAATTGAATAAACCCCTAAATTCTCTACTTCTTCTCCTACAAGAACTTCAACACTTCCTTTGTAAATTGAAGTACTAAATTATCTTCTCTCTTTCTTTTTGTATTTCACCAGGTTTTGAGCGAAGTGTCGTATGATCATAAGTGTGACGTCTATAGCTTTGGAATTTGCTTGTGGGAAATGTACACTAGTTTAGATCCATATCCTGAACACATTTCTCGTAGTAAAATCTCACATCAACTTTACAAGGTACTTACCTTCTTTCATCGATTCATCATTTCGTTAAAAACTCAACATGATATATATATATATATATATGTACATACTTAACTGTGAGTAATTGGGTGAACTAACAAGTTGTTTTGGAAATTACAGGATCGAAGGCCTGAGATACCAAAATGTTGTCCAACAGCATTGTCAGATATAATGAAAAAATGTTGGGATGTAAAGCCACAAAACAGGCCAGAGATGAAGGAAGTGTTGCAAATGTTAGAAGGCATTCAAACGAGTACAGAAAGAAGAAAACAAAAGCACATGTTTTGTTTTGCCTAGAAGATGCACATAAAAGAAACAAATTCAAACAAGAGGCAAAGATTAAACGACGAACCAAAAGCATTGAGCAGACAAAAGAAGAAGGAGATTACATATAATATCAAAGAGACAACCAATGAAGGCAGTGTTAAGTACTATTAATTGTGAAAAGCACCGTATTAACAAAATACCCTTTACATTATATAGTTAGACTCTGTTTAACATTGTTGTTGTAACATCAAAACACTTATTATTAATGAAAAACATTTATTCTGAAAAAACGTGTTTATAATCACTAAAAATGCTTTTAAATAGGAGTAGAAGCCAATTTTTTTGCTGTAGGGCAGAAGCAGAAGAAAAGAAGTGTTTATTTCTAACAGAAAAATATAATATAAGGGTAAATCAAGTATGTTTAGTTGATAGGAAAGTTCTTGGCTTGTTAGAAGAAAAGGAAGGACTTTTTGGTGCCCTCTAATCCCAATATATCAAACTGTTCAAAATCTTGAACACACAGAAAGCATGGTCACTGAATGACAAGAGACCACAGTGTATCATTAAATCATTCACTGATTGACATCAATGAAAATAAATAATACTAAAATCACAGTACCACAAATCCACAATGAACCCAGAACTCTGAAATGTACATGATATTGTTTAACTAACCTTGGCTTTTACTATTATCTTCAATCTTTTAAGAACTCATACCAAAATCCCTATAGTCATGGATGGAGCTACAACTTTACTTATGGGTCGGTAGAATCGATTAGGTTTGCTTAAATCATATATTTATGTTATAAGATCACTTAATATGTAATAATACAACAACAACAACATATTTAGTATAATCTCACAAGTAAGGTTTAAGGTAGGTAGAATTTAATACGAAGCAAGGTTGCAAGAAAATAAGACGGCAAAATAACAAAAAGTAGCATATAGTAACAAATAATTTATCAAAAACTTAATAAAAAGTATTTTCTTGAATCCCAAAACCATATGCTATATACCACATTGCTAACACCTGACTTAGTCTGCACATGCTACTTCACTGCCACTCATCAGCTAGTACTAAAGCAAAAGAAAATGAAAAACAGTGCATTGAATGGTACTTATCAGCTTTCCTTTTATATGTGCTTGCTTCCCAGGTTTGGTTTCACAGTTCTTACCACAAATGTTAAAAGAACCAAAAAGAAAAGTTTGTTTAATTATTGGCTCCTCATTCTTTCTTCCCTATTTATTGCAACTCATTATTCAATGGTGATGCTGCAATCAGCTGCACTTACTTCACTTAGTTCAACTTTAGCCTAATGCTAAAAGTCAATGAAAGGCTTCATTTCTTTGGATGGATAAATTCAGAAACCCTTGCAGGGTCCAATAGAAAACCAAGCTCTTCTTTTTGTATAATAAGAAAAACTTTTTTGGTCACAGTCCTCCCAAGCAGGAGCAGGAGCCAGAGTTTCAATAACGAAGTTCAAATTATATATGAAAAGTAAGCACACGAAAAAGATCAAAATGGTTTTATTTCCTAATTGGCCGCACCCCTAACGCTTCCCTATCCATGATAGTAGTTAACTACTCATACATTTTATTATGTACTATATATGTAAGTTTAGTTCACCAACACAAATTAAGATTTTTTTTGGTACTAAATCTCCCAGAAATTGATTCTGTGTACTTATTTCTTGAATTTAAAAACTGAGAAGAATTTAAAGAAAGATTTTCCTTCTTGTCCAGTTCCAGAATATGACCAAAAGGGGGAATAGGTGGCTCTGCAGTCTAGGCATCCACAATTTTTCCCTGTTAATTAACCTGCAAGTTCTATAGGCTGCTGTATTCAGGTGGTACTCAGAACCTAAAAAGGGTACTTCCAGTTTCATTTCAAGAATTGAAGCAACGTGTACATAAAGAATAAGAAAGAAAGAAAATAGATAAATCATAAGGTGAATTGAGTTGTCAAAACAAGACTAGTACAAACTAAGCAAAGTAAAATTGAAAGAAAAAGTTGTAAAGGTGTAGGCTTTTTAGCCAGAAAGCTGCACAGAATAAGAGTAGTATCACTTGTTTGAGAAGTAAAGATTTCGTTTTTACCAATACAACTTACAGAGTGAGAGAGGCTTAGAGAAATCCAAGGAGCTTTGGAGGGTTTGCTTTTTGGGACCTCCTCCTTTTCCTTTGCTACCTTTATAAAGCTGCTATCATGATATGGACACCCTTTGAAGTGAACCAAATGATCAATCTCCAATTATTCTAAATCCCCTGTTATTTTTGTCTCTTTCTCTTTCACACTCTCATTGCCTCATTTATACAAACACTTGGTGTGCAAGTATAAAATGAAGTATAACTTCTGCTATTTCGTCCTAATCATAATTGCACTCTCCTTATCATGTGTTAATTGCAGGCCATTGACATCAAATCAACAATCCATACACAACAAATTGAGTACAAATAAGGTAATTCTCGAAATCTTTTGCCTTTTGATTTCTCTTTTTTCGCATTCAAATGGAGTTACTAAACAAGTTCTTTTTTTTCAGGGAAATATGAGCATACAAGGAGAAATACAAGTGAAGGAAGTATATGAAAATAGTACTGTGAGTAACGAAGAGATGAAATTGATAGGATCTAGTCCTCCAAGCTGTGAGCACAAATGCTATGGATGTATGCCTTGTGAAGCCATACAAGTACCCACCAACACAGGTCGAGTGGGAGTTCAGTACACTAATTATGAGCCTGAAGGATGGAAATGCAAGTGTGGCCCTGCATTTTACACTCCCTAGTCGGACATTGCCACACTAATTTGTTCGAATTCTAGCTTATAGTCGTGTTTATAGCTAAAACAAGAGATTGAATTATTTTGATGTTGTATGAGTTCTCATGAGTATGTATAGCGGCATCAAGAGAATTTTGTTGTTAGTAAAAGTTGGGTAGAAAAAAATAAAAGATTTGTAGTCAGTATTGTTAAAGTTTAGCTCCTTCTCCATAAGTTACTTGAAACAAAACAAATCAAACATAATTTAAGCGCAACTTCAACAAGCAAAGGCAAAAAAGTATCTTTGAATTAGATACTTTTTTGCACTATGATCATGCTTACTGAAATTTTCAGTTCTGATTAACTGTCTAAATTTTAAATAACATATGATCGCGTTGTTTGATATTTAGTCTAGAAAGAAAGAATTGTTAAGAGAGTCGTGCATATGTATACTCAATTTTATTTTTTTATCAATAATTGCAACCTCAAACAAGAATGACAAAAGTTTCTTTGCATACATGTTATCTAAAATTAGACTTAAAGGTGTCGTTTGGTAGAATGTATAAAAATAATATAAAATATAGTGTATTAGTAATATTTGTATTAATAATGCTTGTAAATGATGAGATTTGTTTATACAGTGTTTGGTTTAGTGTACTAAAACTATTATGCATTACATAATTTTTTTAGAAAAAAAATTATTTACAAAATACCCTCCACAAATATAGTGGAAAGGATGTAAAACTAGTTTTTAAGGATAATTGTGTCTTTAATAATGCTAATGCATGCATTATTACCCATTGCATTACTAATGCATAGAAATAGATAGTATTAGTAATACACTCTTCAATACACAATTGAGTGTTTTACTAATAGAAGCATTAGTTATGCATGAGTTAAGAAAGTGTACCAAACAAGGTACTACTAATACATTAAGCTAATGCAAGTATTATCTTTTCTAATACACTCTACCAAATGACCCCTAAGAGGACGTTCAGATATATATGTCTCGCGGAGTTGCGAGTATGAAGTTATTTAAAATGGCTAAATTTGTAAACATGTATAAACCCGGCTATTCTACAAGGATGTGAATTATATGGGCTGCGCTTAGTTGAATTCTGAAGAAGTCCATTTCATTAACGGCCCAATTTAAGCCTTGACTGAAAATATCATATTTATACTAATGCCCCTCACAGTTTCCAAATCTGACGCGAACAGCTACTTCTTTCACTGCAAATCAACAAAGAAATTTTCCGGCGGTGAATTGCTATTTCATCCATGGCGGGTTTCCTTCTAAATTATGTATGTAATCTTCCTCTTCTTCTATTCTACGTTTTATTAGGCGCGAGATTTAATTAGAATTCTTCAAAAATAGTTTGCATTTATTGTTAGATCCGATTTTTCAATGCTTAATTGTGTTGTGACGATAATCTCTAGTTTTAGTATATCAATGGTTGCGATGTAATCAATGTTGGATTTCCCTGGTGTTAACCATCATATGTTAGTTATCGCCTTCTTGAGTTTTACAAGTTAGATCTCACTCGGTGCAGATGCTCATATGTTGTTAGTCATAGCCGTTTGATTTTTAGAAATTAAACGTGTGTTATTGAGGAATCGTGTGTTGGGGTACTTGTTTAGTTAGATACTCCCTCTGTTTAATTTGTTTGTCCGGTTTTGACTTAGACGCGGGGTTAGTTTAAGAAAATAAGTAGACTTTTGAACATATCCTGTGGAAAGCTACAATTGAAGAGTTGCCAAAAAAGAAAATGCGTTATTCTTG
This sequence comes from Solanum sitiens, assembly GCA_016801875.1. Classification (NCBI taxonomy): domain Eukaryota; kingdom Viridiplantae; phylum Streptophyta; class Magnoliopsida; order Solanales; family Solanaceae; genus Solanum; species Solanum sitiens. The sequence continues at coordinate 4,734,456 of JABWTJ010000002.1, read as the reverse complement.
AAACAGACCAAATAAGAAAGTAAGACAAAAAAATTGAAACAAACGATTAGTTTGGTACTTGTCTGATGTGAGTGAATGGTTTACTCATGGCAAAATGGTGATTGTTTGATTATATAGGATTCTTGTCCTGTGGTGAAGAACATACTTCTTTTGGATTCGGAAGGAAAGCGTGTAGCTGTTAAATACTACTCTGATGACTGGCCGACAAACAACGCTAAGGTTGCGTTCGAGAAGTCTATTTTCACCAAGACTCAAAAGACAAATGCTCGGACTGAAGGTATTGGGGCCTGTTCTTGCTTGAATGACCTTGATTTTCATGTCTTATATATTTAGCATGTTCGTGACCCGCAACAACTAATAGGGCCAACATTTTAGAACTAATACTATTTTTCGTTTTGAAACTACATACTTTCCTGGAGTAAGAAACTCTGAAGGTGACTTAACTACTTTTTCTTGAGTTTTTTCTATTCTTGGGTGAGCTTCCAAATTAACTCAGTCTCATTGAATAAGAATAAGTAAACAAGTGGATTGGTGCAATTGCATGGTGCCAACAAAATCAAGTGCTAATTCCGATTTTATTGAATTAACTGATCGACGTGCTAGCAGACATTTATTTTGAATTCGATAATTTTGGAAAAAACATTTCGACATATTTATTTTATTATTATCTGAATCAATCCTACTACTTATGGTTCTGGGGTTTCCACGCTTGAAATAAAAAACCCGGGGAGTGTCGTCCAAATCATCGGTCCGGTACTAGATGTAGCCTTTCTCCCGGGCAAGATGCCAAATATTTGTAACACTCTGATAGTTCAAGGTGGAGATAGTGTTGGTCAACCAATTAATGTGGCTTGTGAGGTACAACAATTATTAGGAAATAATCGAGTTAGGGCTGTATCTATGAGTGCTACAGACGGTCTAACGAGAGGAATAGCAGTGATTGACACAAGAGCTCCTATAAGTGTTCCAGTTGGGGGAGCGACTCTGGGACGAATTTTTAACGTGCTCGGAGAGCCTGTTGATAATTTAGGGCCTGTAGATACTAGTACAACGTCTCCTATTCATAGATCTGTGCCTGCCTTTATACAGTTGGATACAAAATTATCTATTTTTGAAACAGGAATTAAAGTAGTAGATCTTTTAGCCCCTTACCGCCGTGGAGGAAAAATCGGATTATTCGTCTTCTAACTACTGTGAAAAGTTTGATTTTTAATGTGCTTAAGTTGTTTTTGGGGCTTACTTTTTGAGTTCTGATCTGCAGCTGAAATAACAATGTTCGAGAACAACATTATTGTCTATAAGTTTGTGCAAGACCTCCATTTCTTTGTCACTGGAGGTGATGATGAAAATGAACTAGTTCTAGCCACTGTTCTTCTGGGTTTCTATGATGCAGTTACCCTTCTCCTAAGGTATGTTTAGTGAAGGCTCTAAAACTACTTGATTTCGGTATTGAGATTTTTTGATCTGTTGCCTTATCTGATGTGCAATTGTTTCAGGAATAATGTTGACCAGAGAGAGGCACTTGAGAATTTAGATCTCATTCTTCTATGCCTTGATGAGATTGTGGATGGCGGGTAAGTTGATGATTACATAGTAGTTGTAGTTTAGCAAGTGCACTGAAAGAAATTTTATTCAGACGTTCATTCCTCCAGTATTTTGATTGTGATTGAGCTCTCTTGTTAGAGGATACTTCTGTTGTTCTAGATATCTAGTACTACTGTTAAGTTTCAAGTACCATATTCATCCTATTAACCACTTTGCATTGTTTCCTTCTGTTCCAACTTCTACAATCAGCATTTTAACTTAGCTTTTTGTGCTTGGAATGTATGCTTGCAGGATGGTACTTGAAACTGATGGTAATATTATTGCTGGAAAAGTTTCGAGTCATAACATGGATGATGGAGCACCCTTGTCTGAACAAGTAAGCAACATATTCTTTTTATTGCTGAATCATACTTGTGTTGAATCTCACATCTTTCCTTGACTTCATATAACTGTCAGAATTTTATGGGTTATAGGACAGGTAAAACAACAGGCTTAAAAAATAGACCCCGTAGAGTAATCCATCCATCCCTTGCAAAGTCTGAAAATCAAGCCCTTCCAGATCTGTAATGTTGCTTAGGCTGAAACTTAAAAGGGGTGAGGATAATTTCCTAGTGAGGCAATGTTTTAAGATGTCCCAAAATGCTCCTGCCGTCCTGCGCCCTGTTTAGCTTATAAAGAAAAGGAACTGTTTTGGTAATGTTCATAGGAAACTCATTTTACTTGTTAGATTATACTACCTCCGTCCCAAATTTTAGTGTCTTAGTTTGATTAGGCATGGAGTTTAAGAAATATTTGTATAGTTCTTAAATCTTGTGATCTTAAGTTTGCCGTGTAGATTGCTGGAATTGGAAAACTTATTTTTCGACAGACCAAAAAGGAAAGTACGACACTTAAATTGGGACAGAGGGAGTAGTTAGATTTAGACTAACAACTAGGCCTCAGTTCCCCTAGTTAGCTTGTTAGCATGAATTTCTTGTACCAGTGCCTTTTGTAATAATAAGCTATTGCATATTAAATCAGTTGAAGAATCCAAACCAAACAGTAAATGTATCCAATGGATGAATTGATTTTGAAATGTTCACCATCTCTATGATTCTTTACCAAAGTACCTAAAAGGAACCACATCAGATGTTGCCAACTTACACTAATTTGTTTACAATTTTCAGACAATAACTCAAGCATTGGCAACAGCGCGCGAACATTTGACAAGATCTCTTCTCAGATGAAAATTTTCTTCAAAGTTTGGAGAGAGCAATTATTTTTTGACCTATTTCTTTATGCTCATATACCTGTAGTTATTTTTATTTCAGTTGGTGATGATTGCGTATTCGTAGAGTCATTATTTTATACCATTTATAATGTTCTGTTGCCTGTACTATCTCTTGTAAGATGAGGATATCCTTACTGCATTTTGGATCAACATGAATTTCTGTTTCTTTAAACCTTTTCCTTTTGACTTGTTCAAAGTTCAACAAATCATAAACAAACCGTCAAGCCATGTACTTTTTTTAAAAAAAAAGGTTTGATTATAGTAATATTTGAAAAGGAAGCTCACTGCATTAATCTTCCGTTGTGTGTGAGGGTTGAGAAGAACTGGATTACGACAGTATTTTCGAAAACTTTAGAAGTGTTCCTTTCAAAACTAAACATGTTTTAACTCAAAACATGTGTTGCATCCAAAGTGTTGTATAGTGGATGTAATGAAATGGATGTAAACTTTGGAGATGATAAATATGATATTGTATAAATTGTTATAGGAGAGATCCTTTTTAAAAAAAAAAAAAAAACTTGTGTACTTCTTTTGGTGTTTGACGACTAAAAGGTTATTATTATTTGAAAGAATTTTCACCTTCGTTAGAGAAACAAAAGAATATATTACTCATAAATAGTACTACATACACGGAAATTAAGCAGACACGAAAAGGAAGTAACAAATGATGATAGAAAGACCACAAAAAGGTTAGAACAAAATCCTCTATTCTTAACTTTTGATATGGGTGCACATTTCTGCCTTTAATGGGTTTTACTTTTCGATTAATTGGTTTTAAAAAAAATACTAACAAAAATGTGATCTAGTTGGACAATGATGTGTGTTGACAATAAAAAATGCTAAGCTGTTTTCTTTTTTCTTTTTTTCCAAATCTTGATGAAGCTAGTATCGTTTAAAATTAATTGAGGTGTGCGCAAACTTGATTATTATTAAAAAGAAAAGTAAGGCAGCAAAAAAAAAAGAGAGGCCCCGTAAAATACTGGAATTTATTGGAAAGCTTAGGAGTTGAATTACTTGTGATTCCTAATTCTACGTAAAAACTTGTCTCTGCATTCTCACGTTGCAACCTCCGTTTCTTCCTCTCCCCATTTCTCTTCTCTTTTTTTTTTTTGCACTTTTTCTCCTTCAGGTAACTTTTTGTTCCTTCACTTTTCTCTGTTTCACGGGCACGTTACCAAAAAAAAAAATTAAAAAATGCATAATGTATTTCCCTCAAATCCCATATTGTGATTCTGTGAATGTGTTATTCTGGATTTTCACCTTCGTAAGGTCAATAATATCTCTTATTTGTTTATGTTATGTTATAATATAATATATGCCGTTACAATAACTGAATATTTTGTCATTTTCCATCATTCTCTTTTAAAACGGGATTGGCCTTCTGGGTCGAGCTGGTCCGTAGTGTGGTTTACCTTTCATGTGGTTGGCGAGTTATTGCAAAAAAAAAAACAGTATTCCGTGGTTTATAGATTTTCAGCTCTCAATTTTTTTGATTTTATTGATTTGTGGACAAGATTTTATTCACAGATTAATAAAAATGTTTTTTTTTTTATTTTATGTTTTCAGGTTAAGTAAATCTCAACGTTGTTTAACTTGAGTTGTGGCTTAAATGATGTTGTAGTTCAGTTAAGCATGATGCTGGGGGTGTTTAATTGTGTTGTTGTTGAAGAGAAGCTATAGCTGTGTGTGGTGATAAAGAATGGCTGGAGGTAGGATAAGGGCGAAGATCCGTAGGAGTAGTATATACACATTTGGTTGTCGTAAAAGGCCACCTACTTCTGAGGAAGAAAGTCCTCATGAGTTAGGACCTGGTTCTTCAAGAGTAGTCCATTGCAACAAACCTCAACTCCATGACAAGAAACCTCTCAAGTATTGCACAAATTTTATATCCACTACAAAGTACAATGTCATCACGTTCTTACCCAAGGCCTTATTCGAGCAATTTAGGCGTGTTGCTAACTTATATTTCCTCTTGTGTGCAATCCTAACACTTACAACAGATCTTTCGCCATTTGATCCGTTTAGTACGGTGGCTCCTTTGGTATTTGTTGTTGGTTTGAGTATGGCGAAGGAAGGATTGGAAGATTCAAAGAGATTCCTACAAGATATGAATGTAAATCGTAGGAAAGCTAGTGTACATTCGATAGATGGTGTGTTTGAAGATAAACCATGGATGAAAGTCCGGGTTGGAGATGTATTGAAAGTGAAAAAGGATCAATTTTTTCCATGTGATTTACTTCTTTTATCATCTAGTTACGAAGATGGAATTTGTTACGTGGAAACTATGAACTTGGACGGAGAGACAAACTTGAAGGTAAGAAGATCTTTGGAGGTTACCTTACCCTTGGATGACGATGAGGCTTTCAAGGAATTCAGTGCCACCATAAAATGTGAGGATCCCAATCCTAGCCTTTACACTTTTGTTGGCAACCTTGAATATGATCGTCAGGTTTATCCTCTTGATCCTAGTCAGATTCTTCTCCGAGATTCAAAGCTTAGGAATACCGGTTATGTCTATGGAGTTGTAGTATTCACTGGTCATGATAGCAAAGTTATGCAGAATTCTACAAAGTCCCCTTCAAAGAGGAGCAGGGTTGAATTACAGATGGACAAGATCATTTACCTCCTTTTCGGCCTCCTTCTCTTGATATCATGTGTTAGTTCCATTGGTTTTGCCTTAAATGTAAAATTCGACATGCCAAAATGGTGGTATCTGCAACCTTTTGACAATTCTAATAATTCTACTGATCTAAGCGAGCCTGAGTTGTCTGGCCTTCTGCATTTGCTCACTGCACTTATTTTGTACGGTTATTTAATTCCCATATCTCTCTATGTCTCCATTGAAGTCGTGAAAGTCCTACAGGCATCATTCATAAACCAGGATATCAGTATGTATGATGATGAGACAGGAACTCCTGCTCAAGCTCGTACTTCAAACTTAAATGAGGAGCTGGGGCAGGTTGATACAATCCTCTCGGACAAAACTGGCACTTTGACATGCAACCAAATGGACTTCCTGAAATGCTCTATTGCTGGTGTTCAGTATGGAACACGTGCTAGTGATGTAGAACTTGCAGCTGCAAAGCAGATGGCGGAGGACATGGGTGGGCAAGATCTTGAACCTTCACAGACAACTGATGGTGGGAATGGAGGAGTCCAATTAGAGACTGTCGTGACTTCTAAAGATGAAAGAAACCTCAAACCTGCAATAAAGGGGTTCAGCTTTGAGGATAGCCGCCTAATGAAGGGATGTTGGATGAAAGAGCCAAATACAGATGTCATCTTGCTTTTCTATAGGATACTTGCAATTTGTCATGCTGCTATTCCCGAGCACAATGAGGAGACTGGAGGCTTTAATTATGAATCAGAGTCTCCAGATGAAGTATCATTTCTTGTTGCAGCCAGAGAATTCGGTTTTGAGTTTTTCAAAAGAACTCAAGCAAGTGTTTTTGTAAAAGAAAGATACCCTTCTTTTCAAGATCCAATTGAAAAGTAAGATCAAGTTTCAAACCTCTAAAAGTTCCTCCCACTAATTGCATTACCTTTGTTGTGCACTTACATTTTGTTCCATTTACTCCAGGGAATACAAAATTCTTAATCTCTTGGACTTCACCAGCAAGAGGAAGCGAATGTCTGTCATTATTCGGGATGACACTGGCCAGATTCTTCTCTTGTGTAAAGGAGCAGACAGGTCTTTCTTTCGTTACTCTTTTTTATTCTCAATTATAGCTTCTGCATCTCTGAAACTTGGTGATTCAAGATTCATTCTGCTGTAAAACATACCGTCAACACGAATGTGTTGTTGTCTGCGTGAAGTAGGAAATATCATAAGGGATGGATTTCCCTTGTTTGTGCTATTTGTTAAGTTTATCAGTGTAGGCTATAACTGCCTGTCTTGTTTAGATTTTAAATTAAATTTTGTCTATTTGGATTATTCAGCATCATCTATGATAGATTGGCAAAGAATGGAAGGAGGTTTGAGGAAGCTATGACTAAGCATTTGAATGAATACGGGGAAGCAGGGTTGCGTACTCTTGTGCTTGCCTACAAGAAACTGGATGAGGCAGAGTACTCGACTTGGAATGAAGAGTTTACTAAAGCAAAAACTTCAATTGGTGGGGACAGAGATGTAGTTCTTGAACGTGTATCTGATATGATGGAAAAGGATTTGATCCTTGTTGGTGCTACAGCTGTGGAGGACAAACTACAGAAGGGAGTATGTTCCTTTATTACTAGAACTAGAAAAGAAAGTATATACATTTTCCTTCACTGTCCTTTTAACATATGCTTTCACCAGGTTCCTCAGTGCATAGATAAGCTGGCGCAAGCTGGTCTCAAGATATGGGTTCTGACAGGTGATAAGATGGAAACAGCCATAAACATAGGGTACGCGTGTAGTTTGCTTCGACAAGGGATGAAACAGATATGCATAACAACAGTGGATGCAGACTCAGTGGCCCAAGATTCTAAACAGGTAGATTTGCTGGAATTAAATAGTGGAAATTTATAACTATCATTCATGACAGTTTTCCGTTTGTTTGTTACTGATCAGGCTACAAAGGAGAACATTTTGAAGCAAATCACAAATGCTTCCCAGATGGTCAAACTTGAAAAGGATCCTCATGCTGCATTTGCTTTGATAATTGATGGGAAAACACTATCTTATGCATTGGAGGATGATACGAAGCTTCAATTTTTAAATTTAGCTGTTGATTGTGCTTCAGTCATTTGCTGCCGTGTCTCTCCTAGGCAGAAAGCTCTGGTAAGATAGTCTCAAACTTGATTTCGTTTGCTTTTCCAAATCTATCCCGAATGTTCTTTCTTACATAAGTGAACCTATTCATACTTGTCAGGTAACAAGGTTAGTGAAGGAGGGAACTGGAAAAATCACCCTAGGCATTGGTGACGGTGCAAATGATGTTGGGATGATTCAAGAAGCAGACATTGGTGTTGGCATTAGTGGTGCAGAAGGAATGCAGGTTAGTAATGCGTATACCGGGTTTTTGCCTTATCAATCTATTAAAAGTAACTTTACATTCTTCTTGGGATTATAATATGCATATACAAAGTATTCTTGCATCAGTCTTGAGAAATGAACAAGGTCATATTTTCCCCTTGGCGTGTATATCCTCTTGCTGTAACTGCGCTTAAATGGTTATCAGCTTCTTGCAGGCAGTGATGGCTAGTGATTTTGCTGTTGCACAGTTTCGGTTCTTGGAGAGACTTCTCGTTGTACACGGGCATTGGTGCTACAAACGAATTGCTCAGATGGTAATTGATGCATATCTGTTTCATTTCATGCACAAAACATGAAATGCCATATATTACTTGGATCCTTTACCTATTTCATCTAATCTGTACCATAATCTTCTATATGCAGATATGCTACTTCTTCTATAAAAATATAGCTTTTGGCCTCACACTCTTTTACTTTGAGGTTTACGCTGGATTTTCGGGACAGTCAGTCTATAATGATATGTATATGATTCTATTCAATGTGCTTCTTACCTCAATGCCTGTAATTGCACTCGGAGTATTCGAGCAGGATGTGTCTTCTGAAGTTTGCTTACAGGTGAGTGAGTCCTTTGGCAGTGACTTCTTCTTAGAGTTCCAAGCATGTTAATCTATTAAAACCTTTAATGGTCTCTGCAGTTTCCTGCACTGTACCAACAAGGACCCAAAAACTTGTTCTTTGACTGGTATAGAATACTTGGGTGGCTTAGCAACGGCATCTACACCTCCCTCGTGGTTTTCTTCCTCAACGTTTTCTTCTTCTATGATCAATCATTCCACTCTGAAGGCCAGACTGCTGACTTGGCTATTCTTGGTACTTCAATGTTTACCTGTATCATCTGGGCTGTCAACTGCCAGATCGCGCTAACAATGAGTCATTTCACATGGATACAACATGTTTTTATCTGGGGGAGCATTGCTGTTTGGTACCTATCTGTTGTTCTCTACGGTGAGATATTCCCAGACTACGCTAAATATGCCTATAAAATCCTTCAGGAACACTTAGGTCCTGCTCCAATCTTTTGGTGTACCACCCTCGTAGTAACTTTAGCCTGCATTTTACCTTACCTTGCCCACGTAGCTTTCCAAAGAGCGTTCCATCCGAGGGATCATCATATTATTCAAGAAATCAAGTATTATAAGAAAGACGTTCAAGATGAACGTATGTGGAAGAGACAACAAACGAAAGCAAGACAGAAGACGAATATCGGTTTCACAGCCAGAGTAGATGCCAAAATTAGGAATTTGAAAGGAAGGCTACAGAAAAAGCATTCACAGATGGAGTAAACATAAGAAAAAAATGTGCATTGCTTTTTCTTCTTTTTTCCCCATGAAATGGAGGTTGGCCATTTCCAAATTTTTCCCCTTGGCCTTTTCTGATTTATTTGTAAAATTCTTCTCTTTTTTTTTTTTTCAACTCACAAGTATAGTGATGATTAACAAATGAGATCATTCATTAGCTAGGAAGTACTTACTGTGAACATTGCAGTGTACAAATACTTATACAATCCTTGTAAAGTTATGAGAAATAGCTAACACACATTTCTCTTGGTTTCAATGTCAACAATTTATGAAATTGTTAACAAGTTTACAATGACTAATTCAACATCAAACTACCTAATCCATTTACTTTGGATCAACTTATCATTAAAATATAGAGTGATATTTTGGAATTGATGTTGACTAATTACATAATAATAGAACATAATGAAATCAAATTATCCATAATAACAATTAGTTGGGACTGAGATTTAGTTGTTGTATATTGTGAAGTATACACTATGTTTGGTGTTTGTTACAAGTTGCTTGGATGGTTGTAACTTGTTATAGTATATATATTTGTATTATATTGTTACTTTTAAGTCTTTGAATAATGGTTTGAGGAGAAAAATAAAGTTATGTTTGACGGTTCACTATTATTTAACACAAATATTAGTTTATTTTCGTAATGAAGATCATGTTCAGTGTGAATGATAAAATAGTATTGTTGATTAATGATATCTAAATTTGATATGAAATTATAAATAATGTTTTTGTAGAAATTAGAGTTTTTGGCCAAAAACATCCTTTAACTATATCCCAAACTTAAACTACATCCTTAAAGTATCATTTCTAGCAGAAAACATCCTTTAACTATACCCCAAACTTAAACTACATCCTTAAAGTATCATTCTTACCATAAAACATCCTTCAAGTATTTTAAAGTGAGCAATTTTCATCCTTCTACTTGAATATCTCGTAAAACTACCTGATATATCCCACAAAAATTAAGTCGTCCCTTCCTAATTATTATTCTTAGATATGCCAAGAATATTATCGTGAACTTTTTCGTAATTGAGTTAAGAATTATGCAAAACTTTTAATTTGACCGTTTTTTTAATTCACTTTTCATGTAATTTTAATTAAAAATATTATTAGTTTAAATATGTTTTTTCTCAATTGAATATGCTAGAAGCGACATTTGTTGGAGACTTCCGCTTCTAATAATGTAGAATGAAGCTCTAATACGAGATATAATCAATATTTTGGTCACTTCAATATTAGATTGACCTAAAAATCTATTGAATTATTTGGTTTAGAAAAAGATAAAAATAATTAATCTCCAACTTCATTCAGTTACGAAAAAGGCAAATTATGTATGCGCACATCTTCCAATCATTTTTAGTTTCCATAAGCAACAACGTCTAAAATTTTTCATATTTTCCAAGAACTTCTTGTAGGAAGTAATGAAATTATGCAGAATAACTTTTGTTGATAGTCACGTTAACTGTTCATGTTTTCGTAAGATCCATTAGTTTTTTTGACAATATCTAACAAAAGAATGAAAGTTGTTCATTTATAAATACTTAAAGGATGTTTTCTGCTAAAAATGATACTTTAAGGATGTAGTTTAAGTTTAGGACATAGTTAAAGGATGTTTTCTGCTACAAATGATACTTTAAGGATGTAGTTTAAGTTTTGGGTATAGTTAAAGGATGTTTTTGGCCAAAAACTCTAGAAATTACAAGATTTGGTATCACCTGTATAAATGTGAAGTTTAAGTCGCTTAACGAAGCTTCTGTAAGGTCAATTCTCTAGATACTAATAAAATTGAATGATGTTCATGTTGAAACGAACAAAACAATGAGAATCAAGGATGGTTAAGGAATTGATTGTGTGTTTGTGTTTGTGTAGGTATATATTAAAACTTGACGGTTCATAGATATCAGAACTCATCTAGATGCAATAAATCCATATTTGTGAGTTGTACAAATTTTTTCATGCCTCATATAGTTATTTCCCATTCGTATGGGGAATAATTGATTATTTTTTTTTTTGTTGTTGAAGATGTGAATTGGAAATAATGAAACATAAAATAGATGAATTTTAAGTTCATTTGTCACTCATTAAATAGGAAAAAATGACTTTAGTTAAACTTTTGTGATGGAAAGATGTGAGTGGGAATCTCAATTTTCATGAACTGTTGAATGTGGGCTTAGAATAAAAGAAAATGTAATCGAAATAGCTATTTAATAATTAATAATTGAATTGATTGAATTAAAAATAGGTGTACAATATATGTATAATTTTTATACACTAACTAAAAAAAAAAAATTAGTAAATTTATCCAATTATTTAGGTAAATTCTCTAATAATACATTTTTTTGCCTAAGTATCAAACAACTAAAATAATTACTCATATTTTAAAAGATCTTTTCCATAAAATCTTTTCCTTTCTTATCAAACACAGCCTAAGATAATATTAGTAATTATTTGATTGAAAAAGAAGGTATTTTTTTTTTTTAAGAGCAAATACATTTTGACAAAAGTCATCACCATTTCACCATAGTCAAGCTGAGAGAGAAGAGGAGAGAGAAAGATAAAAATGGTGGATTGAATTGAAATTTGGATCAGAAGCAAAGCTGAAGCAGTGATATGTAAAGAAGATTCATCATGTTTCTTCGCCATGAGGCAGAGGGACAACAAGACAAAAGTACCTAAAATCTGCAATCTTTTTGTTTTATCCAGTCATATGGATCATCTTGCTCCATACGTTGCTAGTTTCATAAACCTAATTAATTAATTAATCCCTTTTTTGTATTCTTAGATCCATTTTTTGGATTTAAGATTTCCCATTTATAATTGGGTATCCTTTACATTTTTTTCATAATTAATCTTTGAGCCTCCAATCAATGGAGCCTCGTGTTGGTAATAAGTTTCGTCTCGGACGGAAAATCGGAAGTGGTTCGTTTGGTGAGATCTACCTTGGTAAATTATGCAATCCCATATACTTCAATTTTGCTGTTTGTGAATTTTTTTAAATTTTTCTGATTAATTCTGGGTTTTGTGATGTTTAGGGACTAATGTTCAGACCAATGAAGAGGTTGCAATTAAGCTGGTATTTGTTTTTCCTAGATTTTTACTTTATGCGTTTGCCTGTTGGTATAATTCTGTATTTTGTTGCTTTCTGATTGTGTAAGTAAGGAATTTGAGCTGCTGTTTGTTGAAAGTTGGAGTCTCTCTCATTTGTTTTTAGTTGGAAGTTATTAAAGTTTTTCCTTACTTGCATTTAGATCAAGCATCTGCACCGCACGATTTTTAGTAACTGATTAGAGGATCGTTGTTGTATGGGTAGTGTTGGCCCGTCAAGAACTCTCATGTTCAGAAGATGAAGGTAGCGGAGATGAGGATGCTCTGATGGATGTGTGGGCATATTAGGAGAGATATGCTTAGAAACGAAGTTATATGGATAAGGTGGAGTGGCCTCTATGGCAGACAAGCGAGATTGAGATGGTCTAGGAATATAAAGAGGAGGTGCATGGATGCACCCATAAAGACGTGTGAGAGGTTGGTTGTAGCAAGAGTAGGAGAGGTAGATGTAGGCCCAAAAAAAAGCTGAGGGGAGGTAATTAGACAGGATACGATACAACCTCATCTTACTGAGGACATGCCCCTAGATAGGAAGATTTGGAGGTTATTGATTAGGGTAGACTGTTAGTAGGTAGCCGAGTGTTGTCGCCTTTTATGTGTGAGAGAGAGGTAGGATGCTAGCCTCCTCCTCTCCTTATTAGTAGTATTATTTAGTAGTCGAGTAGTCTCTCAATCTTCAATGTGTACTACTATTTGTTGCTGCACTTTGTATCTTGCTATTTTGATGTCATATTTTTCGTGCCATACTTCTTCGGTAACTCTTCTTTTCAGCAGAAGGTTTATCCGGAAACATCCTATCCTCCCGATGCACCACTTCTGGACTACATTGGGTATTGATATCTAAGTTGCTCGGACTCTCCAAAAATGTTGCTGCACCCGTGTTGGATCCTTCATTATACACTATTTTTGGAGGATCGGACACGCACCCGTCAACATATTTGAAGAGTCCGAGCAACATAGATTGGTGTTGTCGTCGTTGATCAGAGGATGTTTAGCAATAAATGAAAAGATATAAATAATCTAAAGATTCTTGAACAATAGGAGTGCTATATAGCACACTGATTTTAGGCAAGGTTCGACACTAATTTCCAGCAACAAAATAAGTATAAACTCCGAAAACTAAAACAAAGCATTTTTGTGAAAACTAGCAAACTCATGAAACCAGCTTCTCTGCTTATCAGAAACATCACCAAGATAAACCAAATGTAGCTGCGCAAGAGATAGAAATTTTAGGCTTGTAACTTGAGGTGACGTCCGATCCTACCATTACAATCTGGCTAATGTTCTGAGTTTCAAGATGCTTTACATGGAAACATTTAGGGTTAGCAACTAATAACAAGACCACTAATACGTGAACGTGTATAAATTTGTAAAGAACTAACTGTACATGTTTCTCACAGCCGCTTTTGGTGGCTGATATACTTACCTTAGATTATTTCCTGCTATCTAATTTGTGTCTTGAATTTGCCTGTCGATTTTGTAGTTGTTATTAGAACAGCTTCACTGCTTTAATTTCGTGGTGATCTGGTAAACTGAAGTTCTGCTTTTACTTGCTGATATTCATGGCATTGATTTCTCTTTTTTCCATTTTGGCACTTAAGCTGACACGTGGTCTTATGACTTCCGATTTCTTTAAAGATACTTATGGCATTGATTTCTCCTTTTTACCATTTTGGCACTAAAGCTGACACGTGGTCTATGACTTCTGATTTCTTTAGAGATAAAGTTATTTATCTTCCATCACTAGTGGAATTGTTTTAGTTTGTGATAAATACTTCTGCTGTTTCCTTTGCTCAGGAAAATGTGAAGACAAAGCATCCTCAACTACTCTATGAATCAAAGCTGTATAAAATACTACAAGGAGGAAGTAATTTCTCATTCTTCTTGTTGGCTAGTATTGCTTCTTTACTATATAATGTTTATATCCTGTCCTCATCAGTTGGAATTTTTTGTTGACGTTGATAGCTGGAATCCCCAATTTAAAATGGTTTGGAGTTGAAGGAGATTATAATGTCCTTGTGATGGATTTACTTGGACCCAGTCTTGAAGATCTCTTCAACTTCTGCAGTAGGAAGCTGTCCCTAAAGACTGTTCTTATGCTTGCAGACCAGATGGTAGGTGTAAAGTTCTGCACTTGTTTATTTTGTTTAACTATTTCAAACATGTTTTCATTTGTATTCAATTTTTAGATAAATCGGGTCGAATTTGTTCATGCCAAATCTTTTCTTCATCGAGATATAAAACCAGACAACTTCTTGATGGGATTAGGAAGACGTGCAAATCAGGTATTGGGATCAAAACTATTGATTGCTATGTTATTCACCTGTTGCTGATAGGGTAATTACTGATTCATTACTACCATCGGTTACATATAGGTCTATATCATTGATTTTGGGCTGGCTAAGAAGTTTAGGGACTCCACCACTCATCAGCATATTCCATATAGGTAAGCTTCCCCACCCAACAAAAAAATGATCTTTGATTTTTGATTAATCATATAGTAAACTCCTTTGAACTTTTTCAAGAGATAATGCTTATATTCCATGGATTGATATAGTTTGTCTAAGAAGGATGGTTCATAGCAAGTATTAAGTTCTATGTGGTCTCTTTGCTGCATTTTCTATATAGGTACCTCTATATTACGACAGGGTACCTCTATATGATATTCTGGATTACCTCTTTTGTTTCCAACTACGGTAAGGTAGTGAAATAAACCAAAAATTGTTAGCTTTTTCCCATGTCCGCATAAAGATGGAGAGTTGTGGTAAGATGACTGCTAGCATAAAGATAGTGAAATTATAATATTGTCAACCCCAAGTCCCAACTAGTTTGAAATTGCGGCAAGTTGGTTAGTTCTCCTATGGTTATAACTTATTCTCTTGAGTTCCCTTCATCGATTTTCGCGCTCTCTCGCTCTCTCTAAGTTACTGGTGAAGGCATCATCAATCTATTGCCACCATTTTCATTATTTATTCAAAAGACACACTTTATTGAAATCTAAGTAGTGAGAGCAGAGTTTTGCTGTTGGTTTGTATTGAGGTGGGTTATTTCTATTGTGAGCTTGTCAAAGTTGTAGTTTTTGTTTTGTGAGTTGAATTCCATTACTGCAAATGTTTTTTGCATTCTTTTCTCATTTAATCTATTAGCTAAGGAAATGATGCATCTCTAGATAATGAATGGCTAATTTTTTTGTTCTTCTAAATTCAAATACAGAGAAAACAAAAATTTGACAGGAACTGCCAGATATGCAAGCATGAATACTCACCTTGGCATCGGTAAGATTTTGGTTTTATAAACTTTTGTACGCTTTCGTATTTGTGCATTGTGTTTATTCTTGAAGACATCCTTGATTCTTTGTTGCTTTCAAACTTATAGAACAAAGCCGAAGGGATGATTTGGAATCACTGGGTTATGTCCTAATGTACTTCTTAAGAGGAAGGTAGAATCTATTCCTTTAATTCTCTTTTTCTGTTTGTCTTTAGCTCTTCTTTCATGGTACTTCTACTTACTGATTTCGAAATGCGTAGTCTTCCTTGGCAGGGGCTGAAAGCAGGGACAAAGAAACAGAAGTATGAGAGGATCAGTGAGAAGAAAGTTTCAACATCAATAGAGGCATTTTATGTTCAAACATTTTTCTTGTGCTAGCACTATGATTTTTAATAATGATGCTGACACATATTTTCCTTTTCTAGACATTGTGTCGTGGCTATCCTACAGAGTTTGCATCATATTTTCACTACTGTCGATCACTGCGGTTTGAGGATAAACCAGATTATGCTTATCTCAAGAGAATTTTCCGTGACCTTTTCATTCGTGAAGGTATGCTCATTTCTTTCCATGCAATGATACTTGCTGTATAGACAATGTAAGGTGTTTAGTTAACGTTTTGCTCAAGAGTCTGTTTTTCAGTTTTCCTTTCTTGTCCTCTCTTTTTTCGTCCTTTCAGGTTTTCAGTTTGATTATGTATTTGACTGGACCATTTTGAAATATCAGCAGTCACAGCTTGCCAATCCTCCATCTCGTGCTCTTGTAAGTGACTTAGGTAGATCAGATTATATGTTAATTGGCCTCAGGATGTTAAATGAAATGATAAATTTTGGTGCAGGGTGGTACTGCTGGACCAAGTTCCGGGATGCCTCATGCTCTTGCTAATGCTGAGAGGCAATCAGGTGGGCTTCTTATGTGTTCTTCACTTCAAGCATAAAAGAAGATTATATGCAATTAGTACATTTTAGAACTTCTGTGTGCATATAATGGCATTGGCAGTTCGCTGATGATAGATTACAATAAAATTGGACATAACTTGCAACAGAGAGCTTGTATAAGTTTCTCTTATGTTTACTACTTACTGTGCAACTCATTTCATCCCTCATATCTTTCCTAATAAGTGCCATCTTTAGCCTTTTAAGAAAGAGATAGTACTAACATGTATTTTTCACTACTTCATACTTTGACTGTCCCGGGTTTGTTAAGGAAAGTATACTACCTCCAATCTGCTAGTTTGCTATTTATTGGGGCCTATAAATAACATACTGCGCATACTATGCAGGTGGTGAAGAAGGTCGGCCTGCTGGTTGGTCAGGCAATCTTGCTCGTAATAGGAACACGGGGCTGCAATTCAACTCTGGGAGCTTAGCAAAGCAAAAAGGAACAGTTGCCAATGATTTATCCATGGGTAAAGAGGTGACTCCTCTCGCTCTGTCACTCTTGTTATTTTACAAGTATACCCCTGCTTATGTTGAATTCAAAATGGTAGTAGTTAGTACTACATCAAACTAATTGTGCTTTAGTAGAACACAAGTTAGCACAAGATTATGAGTGCATTTTGATCTTATGAGTAGACTATAGATGGCATAAATTTTGTGTAATTTCAATTTACCAGGTAGGGGATATCATGAATTTTGCCTGCCTGTCTTTTTTTTTCTTTTTTTTCTTTTATGTGTATTTATTTCTCATCAACTTATTGCACTTTCTCCTAGTTGAACATCACAGAAGTTTCCATCCTTTTGACATTTTCTTTCTACAACATAAATGCTAAGCTGAGAATAGAAATTCACTCCACATGATAGAAACATGATTTAGCACGAGGTCAGAAAAACGTACAGCTTGCAGAATGCAAGCAAAAACAAACCCATGTTTTGTGATTCTGTTGGCAACCAATGGAATAAAGGAATTTTGACTGAGCTCTTGTTGCAGTTATCTAGTTCAAATTTTTTCCGGGCTAGTGGATCAACAAGGCGTCCAGCTGTCTCTAGCAGTCGTGATCCAGTGATCACCGGTGTTGAACCCGATCCCTCTCACATTCGGAAAACAGATGCAAGTCCAGGACAGCTCCGTAAAACTTCCAGTGTTGCTCAGAGAAGTTCCCCAGTCATGTCATCAGATCAGAAGCGCAGCTCCTCCACAAGAATGGACAAGAACTTTGAGGCGGCCCTTAAAGGAATAGAGGGCCTGAGTGTCAAAAATGATGAGAGGCTGCATTACTAGCGTTGCTGCTTTATCTCGCTTCTCGGGTTACTGTAAATCTAGGCAAAAATAAATTGCACCAACTTTTGAGATCCCTCTAGTAATCTTTGGCGTATGCTTCTTCTGTACATTTGGCACTTTGTTTTTTCTCATCTCCCTCTCTCTATCCCCCTTTATGAGAGTTCTTTGTATTTTCAATGGTGTTATGTTGTGAATCATGAATGTACTTTTGTATGGTTGGAGACTAAGTATTCACTTGAGACTCTTTTTGCTATTGTGCATGAATCTGAATTGCAAGTTGTTGAGTGTTTGTGTTTTTTTAATATTAAAGTGCATCATATATTAGTAGGCATATGGAGAAAGTTGTCTTTATTCTTTGTATTTCATGTATCCACTATGACATGTTCTTCTCATTATTTCCTACACCTATATAAAGGATTATTATTTTTCTGGTCTTGTGTAGGTGAGAAGTATGTATTATAGATGAAAAAAGAAACATTGTATTGTGTTTATATATTGAGGTTAGTGTAGTGAACCAAAATAATATTTTTAAGTCTCGTTGAAGAACGTGTTCTTTTGGTTGTGTTTTGTACTCTTCAATTATTTTGAAGTTGTTTGAGTTAACTCATATTTATGAAGGGGACATTTCAAAAGTTATACTCAAAACTGAATCTTGTTAAGTGAGCAGATAATTCGTAACTCAATCTAAATATTTATTTATTTATGTTCAACGGTAATTTATGATATTTTCACCCCTAATTGAACAATATTAGGCATGTTCATTTTCTTTTCTTTTTTTGCATATTCTTGTTTTGGTATTCACTTTTTTTGTCCAATAGATGGAAAAAGTGAAGTATAAAGTAAAAGGAAGCCAAAAAGAAAAGGTACCCTTTCTTTATGTGCTAGTCAGTGATTCAATTCATGAGATTTTAAAGACGGTATGAACCACTCCCAATTTATTTATTTTTCAACAGCTAACATTAACCACTCCTATTTTGTTGTATGTATATATATATATAGATAGATAGATGTATTACTAGAATTTATTATCTTTTCATCAACAAGATATTGATCACAATTTAAAGATATGAAAAAGAAATTAATTTTTATTTATTTTCGATAAGTATTTGATATTCCTATGAAATTTAATTATTTCGCAAATTCACGCTACTTAGGATCCACACTGCTTATCAAGAATTTCTCTATAACCCAATCTTTGAATCAGAGATATCTGATCAAAAAAAGCGAAATATTAAAAAATCTCAATCCTCAGTAAAAGATCAATCTATATATACTAGATATAATATAATAATATTAATATTTTTTGCAAGATTACAACCATCTAAGAAAAACATTAAAAAAAAGGAAGAACCCCACTTTTTATCTCTTCAATAACAACAATAACAATAAACTCAGTATAATTTTACGAGTAGAGTCTGAAGAGAGTAACGTGTACATAACCTTGAAGAAAATACATCACCAGATTCCATGGACAACATGATTGCAAGTATTTTTGATCCACCTGAAACTTTTTCTAAAAGAACCTTTCATTTTACCTTCAATAGCATAAGATTTATATCCAAAAACTCTTTTTTTCCTCTGTAATTCAGGATCATTAAAAGCCCAATTTCTTGAAGAAGAAGAAGAGATTCTGCTTTTACTCTTTTTAATCTTGACTTCTTTATCTCCATAGGAATAATAAGAATTAGTGCTATAACTCCTCAAATCTTGCATATTTGTTGGACCTCTACCATAGTAACTTTCTATTTGCATATTTCCTTCTCTTGTTGACATAGATCTAAAATTCTCCATTTTAGCAGATTTTTGGGGGGCTTTGGAGAAAAATTGGTTTGATTTTGGGTGGAGTTGGGTTTTATATTTGTAAATAAATCTTTATGATAGTATTTTTTTTTTTTTACATTATTAAAGGCATGCTTTGACTTTTCCTAGAATAGGAATAGTAGAATGGTTTAAAGTTTTCCAAGATATTCTTTCGCACAAATTAAATTATTTTTTTCTATTTTTATTTTTATTTTTATGAGTTTATATATTTTATAAATATAAAATAAAATCATGTTAATTGGTCAATTAATTCACATTCATTAATTGAAAAGTTGGCTTTAAAAAAATTAGATAAGAATACAATAAGCAACTTATCTAATTTCTTAATGCACCTAAAATAAAATAAAAAAAGAAGGTAACATAAATTAGGAACAGAGGGAGTACTTCATTTTAACTTTGTTATAAACGATGTTTTGGAAAATGCTTTTGCAAAAATAAGTGTTTAATGCTGAGAATAAAAACATGAAAAAAAATTATTATTTTTTCTAAATAAAAATTTATTGTATTTCAAAAATGAACAAGTAAAGTTAAACGGATAGAGTATTACCTACCGAACGACCCATTGTCATAAGCTGGGGGCACATGAGTGGGAAACTAATATTATTTTAACTTCTTCGAAACAGTATATAAATTAAAGAAAAAAATGGTTAAATACCCCAATTTTGAAATAAATTAATTAAAAGTATCTTTTAACTTTGAATTAACTTGGCCTATAAACAAAATAAAATCGCATTAAATATTGAGTTGTTGAGGGAGTACTTCATATTGAATTTATCTTTTATACGTTATAGCAAACAACAACAACAACAAACGTGATCTTCTATACGTAAACAATATAATAAAAAAAAATTAACATTATCAAGTTGTATAATATGAAAGTTGAAACTAGAAAGCTGGCAAATAAAGCATTTAATATTATTATACTACAACATGATAGAGTATACTAACATAAAAACCTTGATATATTGTTTACTTGTTTTTTAATTTAATATTGATATTTACGTTAAAATTTAATTAAATTTAAATTTATATCGAAAAATCTTATATTTGGAGATAAAGCGTTCCTCAATAAAGCTGGTTTTATATCGAGAAAAGCTCAAACACAAAATATTTGATTAAAAAATAAAAAAAATACTAACCACCTCATCGTATTGATTTGTTTAATTCCTTTCATATTAATACAATATGGTATCATTTAAGAAGAGGTTTAGTTGAATGTGACCGAAAGTTTCTTAATTACTTTTCTATTTTGTCCTCTATTATTACTAATAATCAATGGCCGCCAAGAATATTTAAAATAAATAAAAAGAAAAAAATCACATGCCACATTTCATCAATGTTGACTGTTGAATAATCACATTCAAATTTTGTCTTTTCTTTACTTGTGGTCAATATATAAAAGATTTATAGTTTTATACTAATAAAAGAAAGCTTTTTACCGTTTTAATTTATTTGATTTAACATAAAGTTAAAATATAATTTTTTTTAATTTTAATTTATTTGATTTAACATAAAGTTAAAATATAATTTTTTTTAATTAAAAATATATAGAATATCATAAAATATTAATTAATGCTATGATTTTAAATATATTACGATGAGAGTTAGAATTAAAAAATTATTTTTGAAAGAAGAAAATAGAGTAAGATATGCAAATTAAGAAACATGTGATCTAAATGAAATGATTGGTTTCTTGAGGAATATAGGTAGCTTTCATTTTTCAAATTGAAATGATTATTTTGTCTATGACCTTGATTGTGTTTTAATTAGATCTAAGAAGTCAATTATAAATAAATTAAAAGTTGGAAATTTTGCTATTCATTTGACTTTAACTTAAAAAATTACACTTGTACGTTACCCATAGGTATTTGTATATTATAGGATGTTTAAATAATAATTTATATTTCTATATATATACACACGTAAATAATATAACAAATTCTTACGATATCAATGCAATTTAAATGTGTAGATCAGTTGTTATATTGCTTTCTAGATTATCTTATCAAGTTGGAAACTTCATAAAGTGTTATTCGTTATTCTATTCGATTTATATATGATATGTTTAATTCAACTAATACGAAATTTAAAATAAAAAATTTTAAAACGTATGATTTAAAATATAGTATAAATTTAAATGTAGATCAGTTGTTATGTTGCTTTCTAGATTATCTAATCAGGTTGGATACTTCATGAAGTGTTATTTGTTATTCTATCCATTTCGATTTATATATAATATGTTTAATTAACTAACACGAAATTTAAAATAGAAAATTTTAAAACGTATGATTCAAAATATAGTATAAATAATTATTATTACACACGCAAAATAAACTTTAAATAATATTATAGCAGAGCAATCTATTTTTGAAATGAGTAGATAGAAAATCCTAATCAAATAAGTAAGAGCTTATATGGACTTTTAATTTGATAGTTAGTTACCACAAAGGAAGTCTGACCAAGTAGAACTACTTTTAATGTAATTAACATTAATTGATTACTGTAAAAATTGTTTAATCTTAAATTAGCAATTTAACTAAATTTGTATTATTTGGTTATACTTAAATGGATTAGGTTTGGTGAGAAGAAGGTCTGGAAAAGGAAGATGATGCGACATTGAAATTTGTGTTCGATTGGTTCAAAACTGTAACACGATTAAATGATACATTGTTTGGAACAGTTTATTTGTAACTCGACTATATTTTTAACTTGTTAAAATTTATACAAAAAAAAATTCCTTCTACATCATTGTCGCATGAAATACGAGAAAAGATGTGTAAAAGGACAAAACACAAAGGGTGTGTTGGATGTGAATGGAAATATTTTTTATTTTTCTCATATGTATTGGGTTTAGATATTTTTCATAAATTTATTTTCTTTAGATTAACGGAAAATAATTTTCGTTGATAAAACAATGAAAAGAAATCAAAACTTTATTTTCAACCTCGTTACCCAACTCAAATTTTGGGTCTCGACTCTTGACCCCGACACGGGTTTGAACTCCCAACTCTGATTTGGGTTAGAGTCATATCCTGAGTTAGCATCGAGGTAAAAAATTGAATCAGGGTCAGGAGTTCGAATCCAGATCAGGATCGAGATTGAAAATAGAGTTAGGTCTTGAGTCGAGGTTGAGATTGTAAGTGGGGTTTCAACTCGAAGTCAGGAATCGACTCTCAAGTCGAAATCGAGTTCAGTATTATCCAAATTATACACATGTTGTTGAAACTTTTTTTTTTTTTTTTACTAACCATTAACCAAACATCTAAATTAAATAAGAAAACCACCTATTTTTCAAAAAAATATTTTCTTTCATGCCAGACACACCCAAAATTATATAGATAGTTTTTTTTTTTGGTTAGTTAAAAGGTCCTATAATTGTTGCTTCAATATTAAGCAAGCAGATCTGTCTCTTGGCTACTTTTTTGTACTCTGTGTGACAAATTTGAAATAGTTACATATGGTTAATGCCAAAGGCATCATAAATGGTACTCCATTATTGATTACCACCATACTAGTTTTGGATGTGCACTTGAAGTGTAGAGCATCACTTGCTCAAGAAAATAATTGAATATAATTATGTATAGTACATAGTTTGGTAAACTATATTTCCAAAGTAATAATCCCACTTGATATGTTGGGTAAAGTTACAATCTTAGCAAATGTGTCCTCTCTTTTTATCTACTTTTTTGTACTATTCACATACCCAACCTTATTGAGCTTGTAATTAATAGCAATTACAAAGTATCCTTTATTGGACCTTCCCATCATTTCCTCCTTAAAATAGGAAAATAAAAAGAAATTCTTGCTACATATCTCTTTTTGAAAAAAACTATTTAGATAACAATAACATTATATTAAGTATAGTCCCATAAAGTGAGATTTAAAAAGGAAAGAATATATGCAGGTCTTATTTCTATCATAGAGGAGAGATGTTCCAATACACATTCCGCTCAAGAAGACCTTTTAGATTACGCTAGAAAAATTAAACAAATTGAAGATATTATGAGAAAACATATGGTCCTGGTTTAAAGATTTGTCAACCTTAAACTATTAACTAATGTTTTACAAGAAATTACATTAAATGGCCTTAACAATGGGTGATCTTAAATTTTTTACTCCGGCTTACTCAGGGGTATACCTTTAAGGTCAAAAGTTTAAACTTGACGTATTTTTCATGTACAACCGAGGTCAAAAGTTCAAGATCTCCCTCCAACTATAAAGTCATTTTTTGAAAATCATTAATTTCAAGTGCTATATTTGCACAACTTTTAAAATAAGGGCCCAAATTTAAATGGTAAATTGGACATTTGTCTAAACCCGGCCCAAAGGAGAGGGATGAACAAGGGCCCATAAGGAAAATAAGGCCCATCTCCCATTTCGACCATTTCAATGTTTCATATTGTTCCCATCCATAGCTTCGATTCTTCCAATTTCAACAATTTCATATTCTTTGCTTTCTCCGGTGCGCCTGCAGGTAACTCAGTACGGCTCTGAAACCCTAGATCTCCGTCGCCGGCCGGGATTTGAAGACGCTGCTAGGTTTGATTCCTTGATTCTATCCATTCTCGGAAAGCTAAATTATATTGTTTTCGTTATTATAGGCAGAAGATGTTGATTGATTTTGATTTTGAAATTGTGGAATTTTGGATCCTGCTTTGATGCTGTATTCTTATATATTAGCACACTCTGCACGATTTTGAATAAAGTCTTAGTTGGCGTGAATAGGAAGTCATGCAACAGTGGAAAATGATGTTTGATTTGGTTTCCGAAAGAACATGTAATTTAGCTGGGAAACTAGCTGGTCAAGCTCGTTTAAGAGTTAGAGTACTGCTTATTCTACTATTAAGTTTCAAGGAGACAATTAACTTTGATCTAATACCTGTGCCTGTTGTTATATGATAATCCATCAGTTTGATATTCTGATGGATTTTGTGTATGGTGGATTCTTCATTAGTATTCTTGCTTGTAAGTTGTAACTAAGTGAAATCCACTAGTCTTGTCGAACAGAGTTAGTTGATACTTGTTGCTCTTGGGAGGTATCAGGAATCCCATGGAATTAGTCTGGCATGAACACCACAGTTACCAAACAGAAAACGGTTTTACATAATATATAAGATGTTTGAGGGATGGTGCCTAGTTGAGCTGGGCTACTCTTTTAGTTTAAATCATACATATAAAGACAAGTGACTTTTGTTCACTTGATATCAAGTAGTTGCTGAAACTCTCATTTTACTGCAGACTGTCTTTATGGTTACAATTCTATTCATCTATTAAAAAGCTGATAAAATTTGAGAAAAACTTCTATGTTATATATTGAATTTGTTGTACACCAAAAAGATAAAAGATTTAAGTGCATGGTTCTTTCGTTGTCTTCACAAACTTCACTTAATAAGACTGTTAAGTGATTCCGTCAAAGTACTTGTCACAACCCCCTTTAATCCCCTTGATGCTTAGCTGAATATCCAGATCTCTCTCACCACTATATTGTATTTTGTTGCTTATTCTTTTAGTCATTTGCTCTGGGTTTTGAATTTATGATGTATTGACAGAGAATAATACACTGAAGCTGGTGAAATGGCTGACAACAGTAAGTCAACCGAGAACCATAACCAAAGTTCTGATGATAATTTAGCTCCGGAGAATGGTAATGAGGTAGCCATTGATTCCTTGGCACGAAAGGTCCAAGAATCTCTGTCGCTCGCAAAGAGACATAAGTTTTGGGAGACCCAACCAGTGGGACAGTTTAAGGATCTTGGGGATTCAAGCTTGCCTGAAGGCCCTATTGAACCTCCAACTCCTCTGTCTGAACTTAAACAGGAGCCTTACAACCTTCCAAGTCAGTATGAGTGGACCACCTGTGATATGGACTCAGAGGAGATGTGCAATGAAGTCTATGTTCTCCTAACAAACAACTATGTTGAGGATGATGAGAACATGTTTAGGTTCAATTACTCTAAAGAATTTCTTCGGTGGGCACTTCGCCCTCCAGGTTTCTATAGGAGCTGGCACATTGGAGTCAGAGTGAAGACCTCAAAAAAGTTGGTTGCTTTTATTACAGGGGTACCTGCAAGGATACGCGTTCGAGATAATGTTGTGATGATGGCAGAGATCAATTTTCTTTGTGTTCATAAGAAACTTAGATCAAAAAGACTTGCTCCTGTCATGATAAAAGAGGTCACAAGGAGGGTTCATATGGAGAATATCTGGCAAGCTGCTTATACAGCTGGGGTGGTCCTACCAACACCTGTATCAACCTGTCAATATTGGCATAGATCTCTGAATCCAAAGAAGCTAATTGATGTTGGGTTTTCCAGGCTTGGTGCAAGGATGACAATGAGCCGAACAATAAAGCTGTATAAGTTACCTGATCAGACTGTCACACCTGGGTTCAGGAAGATGGAGCCCCATGATGTTCCTGCAGTTACTCGATTGCTTAGGAATTACTTGAAGCAGTTTGTGGTTGCACCTGACTTTGATGAAAATGATGTAGAACACTGGCTTCTGCCAAAGGAAGGTGTTATTGACAGTTATCTGGTTGAAAGTCCTCAAACTCATGAAATCACCGACTTTTGCAGTTTTTACACACTCCCTTCATCAATTCTTGGTAACCAGAATCATACCACTCTAAAAGCTGCTTATTCGTATTACAATGTCTCTACAAAGACTCCATTGATTCAGTTGATGAATGATGCCCTTATTGTGGCAAAGCAGAAGGATTTTGATGTTTTCAATGCCCTAGATGTTATGCAGAACGATAGTTTCTTAAAGGAACTGAAGTTTGGCCCCGGTGATGGGAAACTCCACTACTATCTCTACAATTATCGAACAAAGCATGTTTTAAGATCATCAGAGCTTGGGCTTGTACTCTTGTAGTTGGAGTTCACAAAACTGTTTGTTACTGGGGACAGAGAAGCATTTTTGGTAATTTTATTTCGATGTAGAACTCTCTATTTAGCTCTATCTGTCTCTTATCCCTCTCAACTGGACTTTGTAGTTCCTGGTCTTGCCTGTTTCATTGTAACTATGGATAAGTACCAGTTCAACTCTTTTTTGTGGGTAAACTATCACATCTTTCTATGTCCTTCCTAAATCCATTACTTGCTTGATTGACGTTGACATTAATAAAGCAGTTATACCTCCTTAAGAAATATTTTGGATCGTAACTGGGCTTAGTTTGTGCGACTTCATCCTTTGAGATTCAGACAAATCTTTCTTTTTTTCTTTTTGTAGTTACAGAACTGAAAGCAACTTTTCTTAGAATGATATATATAGCTGATTTACTCAGGAGAAGCAGAAGACTCCTAACGATTTTTAGCATCTTACCCCCACTACCTTGTAGATGGAGAGGTTGTTTCCGAAATAACAGGAGTGAAGTTGATTCACTTTGTTGACGAACACTTGTACCTATATCCAGAGCACTTCACCCAGTGCACAAAGTGTGTTTCCTGGTTAGTCATTTGGTGAATTGTTTAAAGCCTAGAAGTAAAACCCAAAGCACGTTGACACCAACACAAGAAACCTCAGTGAAATTTGGTTCCAGGAAATAGTTTAACTAGCATCCTAAATTATTGCAAAACAATATCTCCGCAGAGCTGTTGATTGTGTATGCCAATAACGCTAAAATTCTTATCTATATAGCTTCCTCTCGCTAAAACATAAGCGAAAAGGTCAAATAGCAAATCTATGAACTGGATTTTGAAATTTGGAACATAACCTAGTCTGTAGTTTGTGCTAAAGAGCTTAAACTGGGAAGGATACACAAGATATCAACGATCATAGTCTCTAAAGCTCCATTATTTTTCTCAAGTATACTTCTAAAGGAAAGTAAATAGGTTGGCACCCTAAAGTTTGGAACCCACTGCTATCAGAAAATGAAAAGCATCTCGGCATCTCAACGAGCAGTATATACAAGCCATTGCACATGGTGATCAAGCCAAGAGAATAATTTCACCTTGTGAACCTGGAAATAACACCACAAAGGCAACAAGAAAAGGAACATTTGTTCAATTAGCAAATCCAACCCAAAGATTGGGAAATCACTGCATTTAAATACTGAACCATCAAAAACCTAAACCAACCGTACATAATTTATCACGTTAGGTAACAATCAGAATACTTACAATGTTCATAGATCTCTTTGATAATTTGTAACATTGACTCTGCATCGTCAACCATTTTTAGCTTCATTTCTGCATCTTTGACTGCTGCAACTTCCAAGCAACGCTTATTTTCTGCATCAGCAACTATGTCAGAAGCAATCCTAGCAGCTTCTTCTGCTGTTCCACTGGAGACTTTTACACCCGAATTCGGAACTTGCCATGACCGGACATCATTCTGTTTTGAAGCCATATTTGGAACTGGTCGTGACCGGACATCATTTTGCTTTGGAGCCGAATTCGGAACTGGCCATGACAGGACATCATTTTGTTTTGGAGCTGAATTCGGAACTGGCCAAGACAGGACATCACTT
Organism: Solanum sitiens; assembly: GCA_016801875.1. Lineage (NCBI taxonomy): Eukaryota > Viridiplantae > Streptophyta > Magnoliopsida > Solanales > Solanaceae > Solanum > Solanum sitiens. The sequence continues at coordinate 4,706,440 of JABWTJ010000002.1, read as the reverse complement.
TGTCTTGGAACCGAATTCGGAACTGGCCATGACCGGACATCATTTTGTTTTGGAGTAGATATATTGGTTTCTAATGTTGCATCTTTCATCTTATAGCACTTCTGGACCTGCAATTCATTAAATAGAAAGATGGGTGAAACCAGGGAGCATTAAAGGAATTTTGAGCAGCTGGAATAGAGATGACAATGCTTCTGACAAGGAGAAGAGATGGAAACTTGTCCCGGCATGTATTTGGTGGAAAATCTGGAAAGAGAGAAACAGCAGGAGTTTTGAAAATTGGCAGAATAGCTTACAGAAGATCAAGATGGACTGCTTAGCACTTTTCTATTTTTGGTGTAAACAAGATATATTAACTAGGACAGAAGATATCTTTGATGTGCTAGATTGTTTATAGGTAGCAGTTTAGACTAAGACTTCAATTCTGTAAGTTGTAAAACTTTTGAAGGGGAACTACACTTTTGTTGTTATACTTGTGGATATATAGACTAACATTACCAGTTTCAAACAAAAATAGATAGAGAGGAATGATAAGCTTAATGTAAAGAAGTGTTCCAAAGCAAGATTTTTCTGGGTTTCGGAAGTGTGAAGACTTTATTTGTAATCCCCCCACCCCCACCCCACCCCACCCTTTTGTTTACAAAAGAGTAACAGGGTATCCTTGTCTTCAAGTGCCAAAAGATTATGCTTTCCTCTAGCTTTGTTTTCGGTCACACAGAACTGGATATAAGATGTTATCACCCCATGAAATACAAAGAACAGAATTCCAATCAAGGCTCTGCAACTACTTTGCAAGTCAGAACTTGGAAATAACCTGTTTCACCCTTCATTTTTTCAGAAGGCTAGTATCAGGCTTAATAAATCAAAGGCTGCTGACTTTAAGCCATGTGCAGTGACTACTTAGATTCATCATCAGCTATACGCTGATGAATAATTGGTGAAGATTTTCCACAAATAACATAACACTGAAAGCAATTTCAAGATGCAATAATCGTAACGGAGCATTAGATGCATCAATAGAACCACATTTACTTCATCAAAAAAAAAAATCAATAGAACCACATTTGTCCAAATTCCTCAAGTTGCAGGGTAAAACAAGTAAAGTCATCCATCAACGTGAGATAGGCAGTAAAAAATGAAAACATCATTACTCCCGGAAGCTTACTTTAAGGAATTCAGAAACTATTTACCTTTTCAAGTTTTCCTTGCACAACCAGTCTTCTCAACTTGGAACTCAAGGTTCTTCTAAAGTTTGGTTGTACTTCATGTCGTTGCTGCAATAAGAATAGAGAGTCAACTTCCTTAGTAAAGTTTAAATGCAATGGTAATCGTAATCAAAATGGAATTGTCACAAAAAGTTACCAGAAGACCATGCAGCCTTTCTCTTTTTTGTTGTTCCTCTTTAAGAAAAAGACAAAGGATCGCATGCAAGAGTTTGACATATCAACAAATAAAAAATATAAACAAGAGGACATTACTTCCTCTATTTGAGTTGTTAAGTGTTTAAAATTTAAGCTTATAGGACATCAAGCAAGAGGGCTCACACAAAATGTCATAATTGTAATTACTACCATGCCCCAACCACTAGGCCATTCCCTTGGGGACTTGTACCGCACAGAAGCATAAGTTCACAGATTAACGAAGAAAGACAAGTTGACATATTTGTATTTATTCAAAAAATCATATTCAACTTCGAAAAGAAAAGAAGCTGAAAAGGGGAAAACCTATCTGGTTTGGCATATTTCAATGTTTTTTAGAAAGATACTAAGAACCTTAAGGGCCTAGCACAAATCCCCAATAGAAATTGAACATTGTGGAAATTTCACATAAACTGTCATAGAACTTTTGAAAGCAAATAGAGAGCAAAACCTAGAACCACTATTTGTCGGAAAATAAAGCACAAGTATTCTTTGCTAATTTTTATGAAGTATTCTTTGCAAAAAAAATTATAAGGTATTCTTTGCTAAAGTGAATTGCCTCCATATATCGCTCAAGAAATCTAAGAAAGTATACATGGCAAAAAGGTTGATGTTTATGAAATTAAAGCATTTGATATAGAATTCAACATGCATTGACTAATTCAATGACCTCTTAAAGTCTGAAATCATTATGATGTCAACTGAAAAGCAGAAGAAGCACAACCAAGCATGTCAACACGATGATCATGAAGTCACATAAAGCACGACTTTCCAAGGAAGTTTAAATGCAATAACGATAAGCTGATCTAGCTCACCTCAATAAATCCTACAATGGCACCAAGATCAGATCCATTTGAATCCCCCATGGATGACAAAGCTTCAAAGATCATATCATTATACCTGGAAGTATGGCAGAGATATCAATATATAATGAAAGCCAGCAAACTTGCATAAATTAGTTTGAATTTCGACAACTCGTATAAAGATGGATCAGTAGATCGGCTACTTACAAAAATAATCATACAAGCCGGATGAGAAAGATTTCTATCCTAAGCATTTTTAAATTCAGATCCACATGCTCTCATTAGGAAGTTCAAGTGTGCAGTACAAAGATTGACTATAACAATTCTTTCCAAGCCCAAAACATGCAATATACCTTATCAACCTCAATATGGCGCATGTAGATAATCTAATATTTATTTTAGTAATAGTTATTTGCTTCTCCTCACTTCGATTTACATCATTCCAATTTTGACTTTACATAGTAAAGCATTTAGGGTAAGAAAAGAAGAATACAAGACTAATGCAAATAGCAGACTGTACAACAGCTTTGCCAAAGGTCCTATTAAATAAATTAAACTTCTAGATAATGAAAGATCACCCAGTACTGTCATACAAGAACAAATGCATTTTCAGCTCTTTCTTCTTTCCTTTCAGTTGACTTCCTTTCTCTCCTTATCCTTTTTTTAATGAAGGTATTTCAAATATTACAAAAATACATCACCCAAAGGATGATGGGGAGGGGATTTACAGTCCATATCGGACACTGGGATGAGCAAAAACTGATAACAAAAACTTTACACTTATCCTAAGAAATCTGCTAAATCCTTCATACCCTTTTCTTGGAGAGGTGTAGGGAGGAAGGGGTGAGGGTGATCAGGAGTAGAGAAGAAATTTCCTTCACATCTCCTTTCAAAATTATAATTAATTCCTCCCCCCCCCCCCCCCCCCCCCTAGAAAGAAGAAGAAAAACGATTTACCGTCCATCCAGAGAATACCAGTCGTCCAGCTTATAAACCATTGAACTAGCTGCCGGAGAAGGGGAACTTCAACTAAGAAAGAAGAAGAATAAGAAGAATTACTTAAGTATGGCCATTTTGTGTTCGAATTATAAACCGGCAAGGCGCTGCTGGATGCTTCTGATCAATAGAACACTAAAAAGCTTGTTTTTTAAAAAAATTGTTCCCTGGAGGTACTTTTTAAATAGTAAACATGCATACAGTTGGTTAGCCTTGATAAATTCAACAAAAAAGTAGTCGGTTATTAAAAAAATTATAAAACAGTTTAAAAAAAAATACACAATAAAGTAGTTAAGCGTACAAGTAATACAAGAAACTAAAATGATCCACATACTTTGGAGCATTCACGCCTTCTGGTTGGACTTCGGGAGAATCCTCGATGGCTTCATTCTCAAATGCTGAAGTAATAGGCGGAAGACTTTGAATGGGGGAAGGCACAAATGCATCTATTTCCATTGGTCTTGTACGAACAACTATAGATTTATCTTTAGAACCTTGTCCAGCAGTGTAAATACACATATTTCTCCATTTGTCCTGTTCAAGGAGAACAAAGAAAGCTTGATGACTATCACATTGAGTCTGAAAAAATTATAAAATAATCCTACTCTGGATGAGAGACTGCCACATTTGTAAATTGGCAAAAGTTGAAATTCCAAACAAGATTAATATCTTAGTTCCATAAGCGAAGATTCGCTGCATATCCCTAACTAGAGTCCCTCCTTTTTCTGATTGAGTTCCTTCAATCTGGAACACTCATTTAGATTGATGTATTGCATTTTAATGATCGAAAGGAAACAATGCTCGCTCCCTTTTGTATTAAGGAAACACACTCCTAGTAACAGTTTTTTTTTTTTTGACGACAAGGGAAACCCGCAGCCGCTACCCTTTTTGGGTGCGCATAGGGTCCTATGCAATAGCTCGCAAACCACATAGGATAGGTAATCCGCTCTAGGCACGAGCTCCAGAAGGCAAACCCCTTGCTTTCGCTGGCAAGGGGTTTCGAACTTGAGACCTCTAACATGGAAGTCCCAAGCTCAAACCACTGGGCCATCCCGAAGGGTTCCTAGTAACAGTTTTTTCATAAATGGACATCGTCCAGATAAATATTTAATATGTATGTGAAAGAGGCAATGTTTGGACATAAGGCACCAACATAAATAAGAGTTCCATGTTTTGCAAACTGCTCCCTCTATCCCCAGTTTGTAGTCTTACTTTGACCCCACATGGATGTCATGGTTATATGTTGGTTTAGAGAAAACTGGGCCCAAACTGGACTCAGAGGTAACTTCTTAAGATGTGAGTATATTAGGTTTAAAACTGGCTCCATATGACTTTTGAGATTGAAAAGTTAAGCACTACTTATTTCAGTAATGACTAGTGAATAAAAATAAGAATCATGAGAAAATTGAGCTTGATTTTGGGACAAACAAAAGAAAGGAATGTGAAAATTATTTTAGCAATAAAGCGAAAATATAGCATAGATCCCATTCAGAAGTCTATGTTCTTCCCTATGTGGCTCTATGTAAAGGACAAATCGAGGACACTAACAATGAAACTCAAATACTTTGAAGGTCAAGGGGAAGGAAGGTGAGATAACAATTAATTAGCAAACCTAATCTTTAGTTGCAATCAAGCCATCAGTTTATGAACAACACAGGAAATGAAGCTTCAATCTGACTGTATCACCTCCTAATGATTAAGAACGGAGTTGCAATACCCAGAAAGTATGAATCACTAGCCCAAAAATCATACGGTTAAAAGCAGTCCCATGACAGGTGAATACTACTATACTGCATATTCCAAAATAATTGGAACAGAACCGCTATGAAGCCACTATACACATTGTAACCAGGGAGGGATGCAGCATTATAACATCAAGTTCATCTAGAGTATTTTCGACGCTGTGGTATAAGTTCATGTGTAAAATCACTAATATTGCAATAAATAGTAGGTATGAAGCTGTAATTTTAAATTTTTAATAGGTTCAATGCTAAGACAGTCTGAACCCATGGAGTTCAAATCCTGGATATTTGCTGATTGTATAAGGGAAACACATACTCAAGTCCTTTTCAGTTTTCGAGTATAAATTAAGATTAGCTAACCCCTGAACAGAAGATGACATAGTAAAAACAAAAAACAAGAAGATAACAACAACAACATATCCAATATAATCAATCCCACAAAAGGAGTCTGCCAAGGGTGATGCGTTCTCAGTCTTATCACTACCCTACCCTACCTTGTGAAGGTAAAGAGGTTGTTTCCGATAGACCTCCGCTCGAGTAAGCATATCAATTATAGCGATAGCAAATAACATGATAACTCAAGCAAAGTAAACAACAAGTACTACTAAAATGGAAGAAAAACATTAATAATAACAAGGACTAGACAAAGCCCGACTACCTAATAAACTTCAACCCTAATTCTCGATATCCGTATCTAGATCATGATAAAATTATCAACCGGAAACGAAAACAGAATCTATACAAACCTTGAGGTCGATGTTAGACCTATTAATCAAAATCGGGGCGAATTCAGGATCCCTGATGATATTCTTCCACCTTCCGCTACCGTGCTTTGTCACACCGGCTTTTAGGGCATCCTCCTCCTCCGACGTCCACTTTACCTTCGGATTTCCCATGTTCGCTAATGCTCAATCTTTTTCTCTTTCTCTCTATATGTATATCAGAAGAATTAAAGAAATTTCCAGAAAAAGCCGATAGTGTTGAAGCGATATTTTGTTAATACTGTCACATTCTGTTGAAGAAACAGATTACATCCTACTCATACTTCTCCTCCCGCCCAAGGACAATTTTAGAGTTATGGGAGTCCCTTTTCACCTTGTTTATTTATTTATTAGGTGTAATAATGTTGGCTAAGATGAATTTTATTTTATTAAATGAAAGAAATGTTAGTGATGATTCCTATAATATTGAGATTGAAACATTCTTCTCGTGATAATTAATTAACAAAATGTTTTAAAACTACAGTAAAATTCACTAAATTAATATAATTGAAATCCGAAATATTTATATTTTGTAAATGTATTATTAATCGATAAATTAATATTTATTAATATAAATTACATTTCGACGCAGCAAAATTTCATCAGAAATGAAATCTCAGAGAATTTAAATGAATTCACTTGTGAAAATGTCATTCGTTAATTGAGTATTAATTTAATGAGGTTATTCTATAAAACAAAATAAGATAAGAAATATAAAAGATGAACGCAATAAAAATAGGGAGATAAGAGAGTTTTTATTATTCTTTCAAGTATTCAAAGTGTATTCGATATGAACTCTAATACCTCTATCTATAGTATTACATAGAAGTATACAAAAAGTTAGTCATAAATATGACATTGTCTATGAAAGTTATGGAGACATTAACAGTATAAGTAATAAAATATCAAGGAGAAAAGTGATAGAGGTGCGGGAATTACTATACACTATGGTGTAATTACACTTTGAAATTATGGACATCCACATAAATATATTTACAGCACAAAAGTGATTGTTTCTATTTTTCTGGAATATTTTTGTATTTTGAGGCGTTTAATATTAGAAGTTATTTGTATTATAAGGGGATTGGTAAAGTGTATAAGGAGCGAAAAAAGACTTGCACATGATACTTATCGACCTATAAAAGATTTATGATTATGTCTCTTTAAAAGATTTATGACGATATTTAGAGGGTAAAGTTGTATGTGTGATTTACATTAGAGTACGTATGATGGAGCTGAAACTCAGATAATGGACATGGGAGAAAAATCAAAATACTTCTCAGTTTTGATTGGAATACACAAATGACTAGCCCTTAACCCATTTTATCCACATTGATGATAGATAAATTGATGCGACAAACCTTAAATTTGGCGTAGTGATGTAGGTTATTAGGGAATGACTTAGTTTGATTGACGAGACCTAAGATAGAGTTAACGCTGAGCTAAAGATTTGAAGACATCAATACTATATTTTGGAGTGTAAATGCATTGAAATGGCGTGGAGGTGAGACTTAACGTGTTTAAGGCCACGAGGTTAAAATACATTTTGATACATCAATCAATATATATTTTTAGTTTAAAACTGTTAGATTAAAAAATGCATTTACATTTTTAATTCTTTATCAAGTCAAATCCTAACAATCAAATTGAAGTTGACGTAGAGAAATTTCTTGCTTTTTTTTCTGAATAGCTTTGAATTATTTTTCTTGACCGGTGGGATCTATTAAAAACAATATGTTTACCATTGAGGTGGAGATAAAATTTGTCTACGTATTATTCTTTTCAGATCCTGTTTTGTGGATATGCGCCGTGTATATCATTGTGATGGGTAAAATGTAATATGATGTGATTGAGACATTTTTCGAAAAATCAAAATCATAATCTTATCACATGTAAAATCAAACAAATTTTAAGTACTGATTAATCGTAACTTCACTAAAAAATAAAATATCAAATATCAAATCATATTGTATTATTATAATATGATTGTGATATAATATTAGTAAAAACAAAAAAGAAAAAATTTCGCAAATAACCATTTTAATAAATTTAATTATGCTTCATAGCTAAAGTTTACATATTTACAGACTGTAGCTACAGTTTAAACAATCTAGTTTGTATAATTCGCGGGTATATTGGTATTATTCAGTTATTTTTGTATAAATTTAAAATAACGCATTTATACAATTACATACATTAGAAGTGTAAACAATTATATAAATTCAAACTATACAAAAGTAATACAAATTATATTATGTAATTTTGAACTATATAAAAGTTATATAAATTATATTATACAATTTCGAATTAATAAACGTGTGAATTATACAAAATTAATAAGTTAAATCACGTAATTATAATTAAATAGACCATAAATTATAATTAAGACAAATTATAAATATATTAATTAGTTAATTATTATATATTTACTTATACGCGTATCCAAAAATTATAATTATCCAATTAAAATTTTCAAATATCGTATCATTGACCCCTTCAATGTCGATATGCATTGGTAGCATTACTTTAATCCAAGCTTAGATTTGGCGCTATCAGAAACAAATTTTGTCGCACATAGAAGTCGAGGAATGTCACTTTTTAAAATCATGAGCAATTTTCTTCTATGTTTTTTTTTTGTTTCTGCAGACATATAACAAAATAAATTTCTAATTCCTTTATTTTAATTTATTTATTCTGACATAAAATTTTAAATTAAAAATATATTAAATATATTTTATAATATTAAAACTTAAATATATTATATACTACATGAAAAAATAAATCAAAAAATTTATTTAAAACAAACATGAAAAATAATAAATAAATAAATAAAAAATAACACATATTAGTAGGACACCCTTAAAAAAGAAAAAGGAAAAACCCCAATTTCCCCCCAAATATCACAAGGGCGTTAAACCCCATGCTTCTTTGCATGCCCATTGCATTTTTGATTGAAATTCACCTTTTCGATCATTGATTTTTGCTCTATCAACTAAAATCTAGAACTAGAACTAGAACTAGAATCAGATGACGGAAAAAATGGAGGTGACGGAGAAGATGTGTGCAACAGAGGAAGTAATTGATGCGTTGCTGGAATGTATGGTGGAGCCGTTGTTAGGGCGTAGTTATTGCAAATCAAAGGAAGTTCCGACACTTGATCAACAAAAATCCATGGCTAAACAGGTACTTATAGCTTTCTATTTACTCTGTTCATTCATTTGATATGTTTTTATTTGATTAATTCAATTTGATCTTTCTTTTTTGCAATTGAATTCACTGAGTAAAATTGAAAGATTTCTCGACTAGAACTCTGTGTGAGGTTTCTATGCTTTAATAGAATGTGTATGGAATCTCTGAAGTTTTAGACTATTTGGTGTAATAGAAGGGATTGAAAGGAAAATGATAACAAGATAAAACAGTGGAAATGCAGCAACATGTAGTAGTGAAAATTGAAGAAAAAGATACTACCTGAATACCATCTAATAATACTAAATAAGGAAAAGATGAGAAGAGGAGACTGACCCACTGCCTCTCACACATAAAAGTACGACAAGACTTGTCTACCTTTGTAACCTTTATCGTCAACCTCCATACCTTTTCTGTCTAGAGTCATGTCCTCAGTGAATTCATGTTTTGCTGTCTTATCACTTCTGCTAATTCTTTTTCAGTCGACCTCTACCTCTCCTTAGACCTGCTATAGCCAACCTCTCACACCTCCTCTTTCACATGACCAAGCTGTCTCACTCCCACTTCCCTCATCTTGTTCAGCACAGAAGCCACTCCCACCTTGTCATGCATAATCTTATTCCTTATCGTATCTCTTCTAGGATGTCCATACATCAATTTTTTTGATAAAGTTATCATTTTAGGCTTCCAGGCCTGATCTTTTTATTACTTTTGAGTATTTAATAAGTGCAGAAGTGTGCGACTTTTAGAATATTACATGTGGTTTTAAATCTAACATTAAACACAAACTTATCCATACACATTTTTCTTTTCATTTGTATACTCTAAACTTCTATATATCATGCAATTGACTTTGGGGAAAGATCTTCTGTGATGGGGATGGGTGGATTCTATGTAAATGATTCTGGGGGAAGTGAGCTGCATTATGATTGAATTTAGATTAATCAGTGAGCTAGCATACTCAAGCTTGGTATGGAAGTTGAGTAATAAAGGTCATGATATTTTTTGGTTAGTGAGAAACCTTCTTGCAAGCGCTATGGTATGTTTGTTATGTTCTACTTAATCCATTCTTCTACTGGCTGCTGATGTTGGCAGGTGGGTGCTGTTGTGTTGCTCTACAACTACTACCACAGGAAGCAACATCAAGATCAGAAAATAGAGTTTCTTAATTTTGCATTATTTTGCCAATTAGCTGTAGTTCTGAAACCAACTTTGATGACATATATGAAATTAATGCATCGATCAGTATACACAGACGTGGACAATTTGGAAAGCCAACTTTCACTCACTGAGAAGGAAATTATGAGGGCATGTGATATATCTTCAACGCTGGATGCTGCAGAAGTTGTTCCGCTATCACAGAAATGGCCTACTTCAAAAGTTGCTGTATTCTTAGTTGATTCAAGGAGGGAGAATTGCTTGCTCATGCATAGTTCTATGACCTGTGCAGTTTGGTCCATTATTGAGAAACATCTTGATGTCTCTTCAAGTTATCTTTTTGATTCAAATTGCATAAGCAAAAAGAAAAAAACTAACATGTTTTCAACCAGTCTTCAGTATGCTGATGGATCATCGCTCCAAGATCTTGCGCTTTCTGCTGCCACAGAAGCAACAGGTATATGCTTACGGAGGAATCAAAATTCTAGAGTTTTAAGTTCTCAAAATTTGCCTTTGGAAGTGATTTTCTCCTTGCCCACCAAATTGGGTTTGAACTAATCTTTCCTGTGGTTCCTGTTTATTCTATCAGTACTATGGAAATAGTGCTTTTGGTTTGTTTGTGCTGCCTATCAGTACTAAGCAAGTGGTTCTTGTTTTTTTTTTTGTGAGAAGTGATGTCCATTGTGGTTCATGTTGTGAAAAGATGTTTCATGCACCTGCCACTCAATGCTACAATAACTACATTTTATTTCTTTTAACTACAATCTCTCTCTCTCTCTCTATAAAGTAGAATATGAAAACGGTGATGTGGCACCTCTCAATGGCCATCATTATTATTTATCTATTTTGTCAAATCTTTAAGCTTTTATCTCATTTTCCCAAATTAAAAATAAAATATATTCATGATAAGAAGCACATTAAAAGGATGAAAAGAAATTTTCATTATTCTTACAACCTTGCATTTATCTTCTTTTAGTACGTTTCTTTTATCATCATAACACCTAAAATAATTAATGTCATATTCATGACATTATTTGTTATTTCATATCGTAGTCCTATAAATAGAGACAATAATTATCATATTAGCATTTTAATTTGTTACGGTGCTTAATATATTCATACTTCGGTTGACTTGAAGAATAGGATGAAGACTATTGAATGATGATTGACTTATGGGAGTAGATGTCGACCAGAACTCGGAAGATTGTATATTGATCTCTTTTTTTTTTAAATGATTATGATTGTAAAAATGACGTCGTATTATTTACTTTTTTTTATGCTCTCTCTAATTACTTTTCATTTTATATTTTATATGAATTTTTTATTATCGTAAGTCTATGATTTCTTTTCTTTCAAAATATAACTCACGATTTTGTTGAAAGTTTACTAACAAACCAAATATTTATATAGATAGATAGAAATGAGAGATACATATAGTAATATTTAATTTTAGAAGATGATATCTTATCATCTTTTATAACCGCGCGAAGCGCAGATAAGTTCACAACTACATAATACCAAGGAAGTTGAGGTGGTTTTATGAATCGTCACTGTCCATGTCGTTCCAATTAAGTCTGTCTCAGTTCAATTTTATAAAAAAAAATGTTCCACCAGGACTAGAGGTCAAATTATTTTTTATGAATATATACGAGATGGTGAATCTCCTTGACTTCTTCGTGTGTTTGCTCTTTTACATTTTGAATCTTAGTGAAGATTGTGGTTCTGCCACCTACAAAGACCTCAAGTTAATTTACAATAATAACTTAGTTGACAATCATTTTTTCTTGATATTTAATGATTTTTTTATGTACAGGGGTCTGGGCAAAAGGTAATGAGTTCCCGTGAATCCATTGGTTGTGTTCTAGATCTGTCACTGCCCCCATGGGTTCTCTATCTTTGAGTTATATGAATCTTCCTTACATTTATTTTGTTTGTTTGAAAAATACTCTCAAGTTTGGTTTGATTTTTTCTGTAGCTAGCTGGATTGATCTGTAATTATTTTTATTCCACTAGAATTAGTCATGATTAGTAACCTTTTTCCGCCTTTTGATCTCTTTGAAGTAATTAACTCTGCTACTAGTATACTGATTAATATCCTATCTTTTAAGCAACCATATATTTTTCGCTTAGCCAAAGGCAGCTTATATGTAGTGTTGGAAATATTTGCCATAATACTTCAGTTTATGTGCTGTAATATATGTAGAATGACTAAATATTTCATGTAATTTGCATTTGAAACAGGCATCAATAGAAGTGATCTGGTTGTCCTAGAGAGCCACCTTGTATATTCCTTAGATAAAGAAAAAGCATCCACGCGATTATATCTTGTACAATCCACTAAGTTGGTGAATGAAGGCTTTACGATTCCTATTCGCGACATCATTGAAAGGTTAGTTCATTTCTCTACATATTCAAGTACATGCTTCAACAAATTAACGGCAAAAACAATAATAAACTGGACCTTTAAAACCAAATACATCTCTTGTCAAATGTGAGTCTTGTTACCAATATTGATGCATAATATATAAATCTTTAATGTGCTCGTAGGAGATCCAATTTTGCATTTTTTTATCAAGTAAAATTATTTTCATTCATAAACATGGTCAAACTAGGCGTATTCAAGTGATATACTAAAAGGTAAAGAATCTACAGAATATGATTCTCTACAAATTCCATCCAATCGTCTAATACAATAAGGAATTTTTTAATTACACCAAAAGAAAATAAAGAAACGGAGACTACTCCTCAACTGAGTGAAACTTGACTCTACACTTCCAAAACCTCTCCTTTTTCTCTCTCTCCACTCCACCCATACTAATGCATGTGGAACCACGTTCTAAGCCCTTTATCTCTCCTCCTTCTTCCCCTTTTCTAGCTGAACATCAAATCTTCACAGTTTTTGACATCCCCCAAGGGGTGCCAAACCACCTAACATATCCCACCATAGTTTCATGATTTGCCACAATGAAGTAAAAGATGATCCAAATCCTCACCCGCATGTAACACCAACTGACGCAAGCAACTTTTCACTTTCTAAGATTTTTCGCTATCAAGATCACCCCTTTATTGGCCAAGTGAAGAGACCGTCCTTCGTCGGCACCTTTGGAACCCATATTGCATTACATGGGACTTCAACCTCCTCCCTAAATTATAGTTTCTCGTCGAAGTACTTCATACTGACGCTCCATTGTTTCCCAAGCCCCACCGCAAAACGTCGAGATTATTCATTGAATTGTCTATGCAATAAGGCTAACAGTATTTGAAGCTCATTCACTGCCCAATCTTGAAAATCCCTTCTAAATCTCAAGTCCCAAAAAGTCTCTCGATCGCGTGTCCCCCTAATTTATTGAATTGTAGCATCAAATCTTTAATTCCAACGCCTCTCATTTTGTAGGAGTTGTGACAGGCTTCCACCGCACCAAGTTAAACTTTCTTGCCCCATTTGCTGCATCCCAAAGAAATCTTGTCTGAATCTTTTCCAGCTTTTTAGTGACCACAGTTGGAGCCTGAAACAAAGACATGCTGTTAGTTGGGATGCTCGATAATGTGCTCTTTATAAGCACTTCGTTCTACTTTTGGACATTTAACTTTTTTGCCACCCTGCTAGTCTCTTTTCAACACTCTGAAAACCCGGTTTTCACACCGCATGATCCTTGTTCGAAGTACCTAACGATATCCCAGGTATGTAGTCGGAAGAGTCCCAACCCTACAATCCAATACTCGAGCAAGCAATCCAAGGTCATTCACCTCTCGAACAGGAACAATCTCACACTTCATCAAATTAATTTTATGACCTAACGCTACCTGAAACCAAATGAGAACTTGTCCTAATCTTGTTGGGTCTCAACTGCATCACAAAGAAACATGGTATCATCAGCGTTCGTAGCTCCCTCCTATCAGGCATGGTGACAACGAATGAGGCATCCATACTTTTTTTGAATTCACCTCTATCTTGGAACTCAACAATAGTATTCATCACATCATTTTGCACTTGTATGAGCATAATTCAATTATGTTGATCTATTGATGTGCTAAGTAGCCTGATAAGTGCATTTCATGGATGAAGGATCAAATTTTGTAAGGAATTGATCTCTCCTTAGTTTATTTCGTTATCTGTTAGAAAAGCTGAATTTTGCATTTCATAAATGAATATTGCTTTAAATTTTATTTTTTAGTATTATAAATATTGCTCCAATGTCGACAAATGACTGATTTTCCCCTGAATCTGCTTCTGGAGTAGCTTGCAGGGTCCTTTAATCAAGAAAAAATCATGTGGATGGTCGGTTGCTCCAGCTGTTGAGTATTTTCACTTGCTTCCCTACCGAGAGATTTTGTCGAATTGGCATTCTAGGTAGAAGTTGCATCTGATTTCTTTTGAAATTTCTTTTCCTTTTGTTGGTGCAAAATGTTTAGTCGAACATTGCCCTCTAGTCTCTGCAGCGAAAATGCTTTTTATTCTCAATTAATATGCTCCAAGATGGAGCATACCTGCTTTCCTTCCAGTAGAAACTATCCTATGATTTTTCTTTCTCTGACGGATTTTCACAAACTCGATAATATTTCTATTCTGGTGGCATCGCAAGTGTCTTCCTGTGCTTTGTCTGGTGGTGCAATCTGTTTAGCATGATGTGTATCAGTATATAGAGGCTGCAGAGGGTTTGCATGTAATAAGTGTATAGTCTTCCAGTCAGAAGTGGTATTTTTGGCCTTGTTCTTTGTTTGGGCCCTTTTTCCTGGGGCGTTGAAATAATTATGTATTGCTTCATTTGGGCCCAAATTAGTTGGACCCTTTACTCCTGAAACACTAGCTTCATTGGGCCTGCTTACTTTTGCCTTTGAAGTACAGCAGAAGCACGTGGGTGGTCAGATAATTTCTTGTTTATTTCCTAGATATCTAGTTTCTGCTCTTTCAAAAGTATCGTGAGGAGGATATTAAGCTTAGTTCCTTTTTTGTTGTAAATGGAATTCTCATCACAGGGAGCAGTTGTCAAGTGGATTGCAAGATCTAAATGTAGAAGTGGTAGCTGCCCATGCATATGATGTACACGTTGGAGGTAGTTCCTGTAAGAAAGAAGTAAATCAGGTGAAAACTAACTCCTACAGTAACTACACTATAAGGAATTCCAAGAGATGCACCTTTTTCAAAGAAAGCTGGTGATAAATCACTTGTTTATCCAATTGGCTTGGTGGTCCTCATCAAGTACGTGTGGATGACTGATGTGATTATCATTCAGGCTGAGATAAAATCATAACAATTTTTTCAGCACTTATTATCACCAAATGAATCCTTTAGTGCTTTATATGATCTTTTCTGTTTAATGTAGTACATGTGGAACTTTCTTCAATTATTTTCCCATCTAATAGTAATATTTTATCATATTTATTTGTTTATTTATGGTGGAATGGAGTAAGAGGGTGAATGATAGGATGATGCCTATTAGACTAGCTGTGGGAGGTCTGACCTTTGACACAGTGCATAAGGGTTTGGACGACAAGTTCAAGAAGTGGTTTTGGGAGGATTTGGATGAGGTTGTGAGAGGTATCCCACACATCAAGAAGACATTTACGGGAGGTGATTTTAATGGTCATATAGGGATCACTTTGAGGGGTTACGATGATGTGCATGGCGGTTTCTACTTCGGGGATAGGAACGAGGGGGTTATTGTGCAAAGGTTGTTGACTTTGTCATTTCTAACTTGAGTTTTCAGAAGAGGAACACTTGGTGACCTACCGTAGTGCGGTGGCTAAGACCCAAATAGACTACCTACTTCTTAGGAGGAGAGATAGAAGTTTATGTAAGGACTACAAGATTATCCCGAGTGAGAATCTAACAACCCAACATAAGAATTTGTTTAGATATTTAGAGTAAGAGGAAGAAGAGGGTTGTAAATGTGGAGGCTTGACAATGCCAAAGCTTTGGAGTTGGGGGAAGTTGATAGCTATGTGAGCTTGGGGGAGTAGTGGCCCAGAAATAGCATGTGCACTAGGACAACTAACTGCATCAGATGAGCAATAGCTTCTTGATATTTATGCGAGTGTAAAAAGGAGTCTACTGCAGTTTCCTAAAGACAAGACACAAGTTTTTAGACAGTGAGACATTTACAAACATAACCCGTGTTAGGTTGCTTAAGTTTACTTTTAAACTATGTGTCGCTGAAGTATCAAAAAACAAGAAGAGTGTCATCCTAAATATTATATTGCTATATTAGAAGAGCTACACAGAAAACAAATTACACCAATTCAATTGATTACGTATAGCTTACAAAATTTTGTAGTTTCCCTCAAAAATTTCAATTATTCATTACTTAAATATGGTTTTAAAGTTCAATTGAAATGAAACATACGTGCAACACACATAGACTAGTAATAAATAAAACTAGGAGGAAAAAGAAGCATATAAGATGCTCCAAACTTCTAAAAAAGCAAGTCATTGCTCACTTGGGCATATGTGCATCTTCTCTTCACATGCCCAAACATCAAATTTCCTCTGTTTGTCCACCACTGTCCACCATGAAGTCTAGTCCCCCACCTTATCTTGAAAAAACATTGAATTCATGATAACTTGATTGATAAAAAAAATGAATATAATAACTACTCATTTTAAGTTAAAGGCCTCTTGTTTGATTAAATGACTGGACTATGCCATGTCATGCTTTTCTTAATAAAAGGGCATTTTTAGCCCTAAAAATAAAATTGAGACCATTTTTGAACCATAAGGTGGAAGGAGGGAATCTTTATTACGGTTAAGGACAGTTTTTATCCTTTTTCGCGTGACGTGTTTAAGACCACAAGATTAAAGTGCATTTGGTACATTCTACATATCTGTAGTTCAAATCACAGGATGCAATAGTCCTCTTTACTTTTTCAAACTCCATGCCAGGTCAAAACAGTCAAACAAATTGAAATGGAGGAAGTAATAATTTCTGAGTAATAACTTTGAATTACTTGCAAGTTTTGTTATCACATCATGCTTTCAGAGTCAATTTTATGGACGAAATGTTTGTGAGTATTCAATATTCAAGCATGTTGACAGGAAAATGCGGCTCCACCCATGATTAAGTTGTGCATTACTGATTACGATGATGAAAAGATTGTTGAAGCGAAAAGAAGAAGAACTATGCAAGGAGTCTCTGCAGTAGGCCTGTCTCAGTTGGGTTCCCAACAATCTGAGGATGGAGTAACCACTTTGGCTTCAAAGGAATATGCAATATCACAATCTGCCTTGACTGTTCTTCGCTGGAAAAGAGAGAAACTGGTAACTGCCTCTGATATTGCTATTCTTCCTACGTCTTCCTGGGTGCATGACATTTCTAGTTTACATGTTGACAATCTTTGATTCTATGGTTAATAAATATGGCTGCTAGTTTCACTTTTGAAAAAATTGTTAATGTTGGATCTGAATTTGCAAATGAAACTTTGGGTATTACATTTTCTGGACCTCCTATAAGAAAATTTGCCCTAGTTGATCTGACAAGTGACTAATATCCTATTCCCTTTCGATGATTTTTTTCCCCAATTTTCCTTGACGAACTCTCGACTCGTTTTCAAGAATGTTCCCTTCATCTCACGACCACCAAGATAGGCATAGTAATTCAATCTTTTAATCACCCATTTTTTGAAAACCATTTTTGGGGGCTTCCGCCTTACACTCGGAGGATTGGATTGCCTGAATCACGAGTCTTATATACCATGTTAAGATTACCTCATATTGATAAAAAGTCGAGAGACCAACTTTTTATGAAAATCTTATTCAAAAGGCGAGCAGCCCTTAAACAAAAAGGCCCCGCCTCCTTTGAGCCTACTGCCCCTTTTCCTATACCTGGTTACTTCTCGCTCATTTAAGTATACTTTGTTTCCCAGGACGAGCAAATCCTTTCTTCCTTCTAATTGATATGAAAACTGTTTTTCTTTTCCCTCAGGTTTAGATTTTATTTTAATAGTTATTTGTTTCCTGCATGAAGCGTCTGTTAACCAACTTGAGGAATCAACTGGAAATTCCTCCTGTTGGTTGTCCTGAGTTTGAGGGTTGCCCATGAGAAGCATTTGACTTTGGTTGGGATTTTGGTCTCTTAATTTAGTTTCCAAGCCCATTGATCTATCGTTCCATTTGATGTGCACAGCCTACTATATCCTTCCTTCATAGTTTGGATTCCTTTTCCAGAGCTACTCCATCTTAAGCTATCTGGGACTAGAGGATACATTGAAACTCCTTCAAGTACTTTAAATAAATCAGTAAGCTCATTTAGTTCCCAGTCCTATATGTTCCTCCTGAAGTGAGGAATCCATCTTTCACCTACTCTGTTCTGTGCCACTGAAGAGTCTGGGTCAGAAGCTAAGTGATAGAGGTTAGACTGGGAGGTTCTGAGGGTTGATTGTTAAGCCAACTGTCCTACCAGAATTTTGAATGTGTTGCCATTTCCTGTCCTGAAGGACACCTCTTGAAAGAATTCATCTTTCAGGTTGTTATCATACTTCCAAGGTCCAACTCCATGTATTCTGTTTTGTTTTCCTTTTGTCCTGACTCCCGTATTTGGCAGTCACAACCTCTTTCCATAAGCTTGCTAATTCTTGAGCATATTTCCACCACCATTTCATTAGCGGACTCTTGTTGTGCTTCTACAACTCTCTAATTCCCAGTACTCCCTGTTGCTTTGGCATAATCACATTTTACCACTCACTAGATGGATCTTTTGGCCTTCATTGTTCCCCCTCCATAGGTCCAGAGGAAGGACCTTCTGATTTGTCTAGTTGTTTCTGCACCTTGAACAGTGACATGATGTAGGTGGGAATACTGTCAAGAGAAGACATTGCATCGTCCGATTTGCCAGCCTTTTCTCATTTTTTTCTCCGGAAATTCATTCCAGACATGTCCTGCTTTGAACTTTGCACTTACAGGAAGACCCAGGTAAGTTGTTGGAAATGAGCCCAATGCCACAACCCATAATGGTAGCTGTTCCACTCCCACTTTTCTATTTTTTATGTGTTTCTATTTTTGCGTGCTGTGTATGATAGGGGTGGTGGTGTTCCTGTTCATGCTCAGCATTGGACATGGAAGACCATCTGTGTGAAGGTTTAAGGAAGTCCACATTTTTAGTTTTCTCGATATGTTGATAGAAATGGTAGAAAACTGTGGATTATGATTTAGGCCCCTAATGTGCCGTCAAATTTTGAGATATTCACTTTCTTCCTATATTACTTTCAGCATTATCAGCTACGCATTTTGGAAGACGAGATTGCTTTGTGTGATAAAACTATTCAGACAGAATTAAACGGTACGATCTTTTCTCCATTGCTAGCGTGTTTCATCTGAATCAATGAATATTAGATTCTTATTAGGCAGGAAGTTCTTTTGCTTCCTTTAAGGCATTACATAGATTGATGTGCGGCTGTTAGAATGAGTGAAAAGCAACAAACTGCCAGTTGAAGGTTCCATGTATCATCAGTTTTTTTCTTTTTCTTTTTTTGTTCTCATATATTCTTGTATTGCTATCTATCTTTTTATTTACAACTTCAAAAAATCAGAAATGAAACTTCCCTTCTCGTGTATGTTTTCCTGTTTGCTCTTCTTCAAGGATCATATTGTTCCTTACGAGTTGGTAAGGGTTTGTTTTTCTTGTTTTCCTGCCACGACAGTAATATTTTGTTCTTCAAAGGAGGAAAGAAAATTTGATTATTCCTCAACTAGTTATCTTCAATCAAACACCTTCTCTGTTCCTTTTAGAGACGCAGGCCCAACATGGATCTAAAAGTTGCATTTTTGATAAGTTTCAAAATTTAATGAGATAAATCGAGACCTATTTGTTTCTTAAAAAAATGATAAATAACGAAAGGAAAATCTTTTATTAGAAATTGCTGACATTTTTGTGTCACTTTAATTGGAACTGAGAAAAAGAATGGGCAGAAACTATTGTGGTACCTTTTCTCTTATGACAGGTGACATTATCTGTTGCTAATATTTGATGTTTCAATACCCATTATGATACTTTATGTCAGCCTTCGGGAGACTTTTCAGTTGAATAGCATCAGTTTAATACAATTGGACTGGGACCTGTCAGCATGATTTCCTACTTAATATGTATGCAGGGGGTGAAAATGAAGCTCTTATTGATGGCTGTAATGACCTGTGTATAGAAGACGAAGACAGTACCAATCAACTGGTAGAAGACTCATGTACTATTCAATATAGCAAGGGAAAAAGATTGTCCGAGGCTATTCTTACTTTGCAAAACCAATGTCAGGCTAGATGAGGCATCCAAATTTGTTTTTTTCGCTTTTCTTATTTTCTGTGTCTTGTTTTTTCTTCTTGAGAATGGTAACCGTTAATCTCTATATCCACATGTATACTACATCAGAATATGTTGTCCCCCTTCAAAAGTATTACAACTTACAACTAGATCACCTATTTGTTGCTTTTCCTACAAATACTCTAGAACATCAAAGTAATCTTCTATTTGAGCTAACAGTTCCTGTTTACACCAAAAGTAATAAAGAGCTAAGCAATTCGCCTTGAACCTCTGCAAATTGCTCTGCTTGTCCTCAAAACATCTTTTATTTATTTCTCTCCATACTGTCCACCAAATACATGCTGGGACAATTCCATATCTTCTCCTTTTATGCTCCCTGGCTTCACCTACCTAATCTTTCTCAGGCTGATGAACATCTTCCATAGCTGATCTGTCACTTGCATGTAAAAAAAGATGGTTAAGTCTTAGCTTGCTCCCCACATAAGAAGCATCTAGAGCATAGGTAAAACCTCTTTTGTTCAGATTCTCATGGGTCTATGCTGCTTCCTTTGCCAAAAGTCAGGTAAAATAGTTCACTTTATAAGGAACTTTTGTTTTCTAAATCGTCTTCCATGAGCAACTTTCCTACTGAAGATTTGATGAGTTTAGGTCCTTATATGCTGAACTAACAGAGAAGAACAGCCCTTTGATATCTTTCTTCCATACCATAGTATCCCTTTCCCCAGATAAGCTATTGAAAGGTGAAAACTGTGTTGTAGAAGGCTGCTATTCTTTCCATTTCGCTAAATGTCTTCAGTTCGTCCTCTGTTATTGGAAATTTTCTTCATGTTTGATATTTCTAAGATTTCCTTCAATATACATCGGAAGTCATTATTGAGACACATATTAGACATGCTTGTTTTATTGAACAAAGAAAGATGGAAGTAGTTGTTTTGACTTGCATGCATTTTTTTGTTCCTTGTATAAAATTTTGTATTGGGTCAGCGTATGGCATAGTGAAAACTTTCAAATGTTATTTCTTCCCGAAATCAATTCACTGTTTTACATGTAAAATTTTGGGATAGCTGTGTTTGCTAAACTAGTTCAGCTGTCAATACGCGACTCATGACTTGAAAAGAAGATAGCAGTATTTTCCAGTATGTCAATGTGATTTTTGGTATCAGAATAGTTTGTATTATTCATTGGAAGAGTATACAATTTATTTAAGAAAACAAACCAATTAAAGAGGAAACTTGATTCCTTAATTTTTTAGATGATCCAAGAGTTGAGCCATAATTCTGATCTAATTCCTAAGAATCTGAAATCTTCCTTACTTATTTTGTCCAGTTTGACCTCTTTAGTTACTCCATCATTTTCTTAAGCCAAATCATCTCATAGATTCCAGGATCAACCTTATGCTTGGTGTCCAAATTATATTTAGGGTTATGGTTTTCAAACTAAATGAACAGCTCATGTGTGGTTAGGGCTATCCCAAGGCTGTAAACCCCTCCAAGTCGACCACTCTGACATTATTCTTATCAAGGGAAAAAACGCAATCACTCCATAGGAAAAGAAAACCACTCTGACATTATTTGGTGCTAGTTTTTGACCGTAGCTTAATTAAAGTGTATATCTATGAGGTTGAGGCGATCAGCAGACTGAGAAAGTCAAGTGGAATGTATTTATATTTGATTAATGAACATTTTATTGATGAGGGAGGGACAGCACCAATACAATACTAGTGTATGTCAAGGTTAATAAGAGTGCAAGAAACTGAGTCACTTTGCTTAACATGTAGGAAACTGAGGAAGTCAAGTGAAGTATATTTATATTCATCTACGCCAAAAATCTATCCAAAAGATATATTTGTATAATGTTTATTTACAAATATAGTATTTGGTTATAATTCTCAAAAAAATAAATAAATTTAGTATTTGGTTATATTAGTTGTCTAACAAATACATGAAAAGATGAATGTGATTCTCCCACAAATGCTTTAGAAATGATGTAATTTCACATTCCTGTAGTGAATTACTTATCCTAAAAGTATTAGTGTCTTTTCTTCTTTGTTCCAATTTTTACTTGTTGGATAATTGTAAAACACATGCATTTATGTTTGAATTCTATGTCCGCAGCAACTGGATCAATTCTGCTGCAGGAATAATTGGGTATTGCCAACATATCAAGTCTTTCCACTTGAGGGTAAGATGTTAAAGCTTTCCCATGTACCTCAAAAGTCTATATATGCAAGTAGGAAAACAAGGGGAGGGATGCTCTGTCAGGGAGAAGCTATTGTTCCTTTACCATCTTGCAGTTGGTTAAGGGGCTGTATTACAGGCAATACAGTTATCAATTGCCAAATGGTATAGCCCCTCTACTAGAAGGCTTGTCGTAGACTTGGTTAAACCTCTTAACTTCTAGTGTTTTTTCTTTCTTATTGTCGTCAACCGAGCAGTCCAATTCTAAGATGTCTCGCGATGTTGAGCTAATCCTTGTCAGTGTTTGCCCCTGTTAAGGTGGATTTCTTGCCAAGGTCACTGTAAGAGCTGCTGATTCCAAAATTATCAGTAAAAGCAAGATCTGTGAGAGTCCGCGTGAAGCAAGGGAATCCGCGGCTGCACACATGATTTCAAGCTTTCAAAAGTGAGAGCCCGCCTGAAGCAAGGGAGTCTGCTGCTGCACACATGAATGCAAGAGCAGCTCCGAGGTAGGTTAGAATCCATAGCTTTGCAAGTTGTACCAAAGATCGAATCTGTCTCGACATTTTCCCGTGTAAACTCAACTCGAGACATGTACTCTAAGTTAAAATATGTATCATAGATCGGATTAACGACACTCGAACTTTTTTTTATGTTCATTTTGCTTAGTTCAAAGGCAAATTTGAGTTCCTCCTTTGTAGATGTCTTTATGGAGTTGAGTAGCGGGAGTTGTTGATTCCTTATATTTTACTGCAGTTACCAGATTTTCGAAAATTGTTAATGATTTTTGACTGTCACTATAACATTCTTACTGTAAGAACCCACCTTTATTGCAGCACCTTTTAAATCACTTTGTAAATAAAAAACATTTTTTCATGTTATATCATGTGGTATATTTTGTAAAACAATACAACTAAAAATTATCTAAACAAACTTTGCCATTAGGAAGAAGTTTGGGTTTACTTCAAAATTGTAAGTGTCATCATACTAGTATTTAAGTTTAATGTCAATTCATTTTGGAATGAGATATATCCCATTTCTCCCTTCGGATTTATATGTATGATTTGATCTTGGAACGGTCACTATATTTTTCAAAAACATTAGCCCAATGTTAATAAATTGACATAATGGAAAAAGAAAATTGTCTGTCCCTGAATTGTCAAAACATCAAGTAGAAATAGAAATCCCATGAAAATATTTGACAAGCATATACGAACAGAATTAACAACTCTGATTTGAACTTAAATTTGAGCGGAAACTTCCACCATACGAAGACATAGACCACTGAACCAAATTAAAGTGAAATTGACGCTAAAGTAGAACTGCTGAAAGAAAACTACATTTTTTTAAAAATCCAAATCAATCAAATTCAAAATCTAAGAACAGATGACATAACACACGACGAATGTTGCATACGCAAAACTTCTACGTCTGCTCTAAGTCACAAGTACTAAGGCCTAAGGGCTTGTTTCTTCTCTCCAATGTCTCATCGTGTAAAGTCTGCTAAACATTTTGGCGCTCTCTTTTATGCTACAAGGTGTGTGTACATACATGGCCTCTCATAGCATTTTCATAACAGAATCTGAAAGGGTAATACTCCATTCCAAGGATAACTTCCGTCTCTTGTATCCCTTTGAACACTGCAAGGACCTTTACATGAGACAGATCGAATGAGCAGTACAAAGAATGGGATCACAGCCAGAGAAGGTGAGATGACAACCAAGGTTGTGGTGATATGAGGTGACTTGACTTGGGGGGGACGGGGGAATCTGGCAAGATAGGAAATAAAGCATGGCTGAGAAGTGTTGGAGCAACTGAGAGTTGCAACTAATTGGTGTGGTATTGTGATAAAGAACCTCAATTACAAAAAAGACAAAAACCAAGGGAACGGTAGCAAAACACAAGCTGGAAACAAGAGAACAAAAACACAGGCAAATGTTTTAGTAGAAGACGGTATCAAAACAAACTCTTCCTCTTTATCCTATTTTGTATATTTCCAAGTCTTAACACTATCTCTTTTATATCCAAAGTTCAACACAATCTTTTTTCCGAATGAAATCCAACACAATCTTAGCAGCACTAGCACATGAAATTCAGACACTTAACAATTATTGATAAAAACTGCCATCAGAAGGGGTGAAACTCAGAATCCTTTCAAAGTCCCATCCTTTGCTTATCCAAGGCATGAAACTCAAAGCCCTTGCGCAATTACCCAAACATCATATGGCAGTAACAAAGAGCTCAAAACATAGAGAACCAAAAACATATAGACAATAGGTAAATATGGAGGAAAAGTGAAAGAAAGATGGTATTTTTTTCCTCGAAGATGTCATTCAGCTCCTCCATGAAACAGAGAATCAAAACTAAACTTCTTAAAACTTGACGTTTTAGTAAATATAGAGAGAGATATCTATGTCTAACACAACCTTAGCAGCACTACCACATAAGATTCAGGCACTTCACAACAATCATTGATAAAAACTGCCATCAGAACGGGTGAAAACTCTGTATCATTTCAAAGTTCCAACCTTTAGATATTAATGGCATGGAACTCAAAGCCCTTGCGCAATTACCCAAACATCATGTGGCAGTACAAATAGTTGGATCCGAGACAACCAAAAACATATAGACAATATGGAAATATGGAGGTCAGTATAGTGAAAGAAAAGATGGTAAATTTTTTCCTCCAAAATGGCAATTAGCTCCTCCATGAAGCAGAGAATCAAAACTACCCTTCTTATCAAAACTTACGATTTAGCATATATAGATATAGATATATCTAAGTCTAGCACAATCTAAGCAGTCTTGACAACAATCATTAATAAAAAAATGCCATCAGAAGGGCTGGAACTCAGGATCATTTCAAAGTTCCATACACTGCTTATCAACAGCATGGAACTCAAAGCCCTTGCGCAATTACCCAAACATCATATGGCAGTACAAAGAGCTGGAAACGAGACAGCCAGAAACATTTAAACAATAGGGAAAATGCAGCTACTTGATGTCTCTAGTCCTTCCACAGATACTTCACAAAGCATAACACATACAATTAATAACTGGCACAGTTTTATTCATGAAAACCAAAATTAATTTCCCTAGCTGGTGCTTGTTATCAAGAGCACACTCTTTAATACACTCTTTCACACAGTAACACAGGAAAAAAAATAGAGAAAAATGCATTCTATCAACTGTATAAATCTGTCAACACAAACATCAACAAAATGAGTAATGAAACAATCATATCAAGATTCAGTTTCTTTCAACCTTATTCAAGAGAAGATCTCCTCTAAACCTAGTTTCAGAATATATATTCAATAAAATTGTTAAAATATATCTAGAAAGCATGCAACTTCCATGCCAAATTACATTACTGGGCAGTGCGAGAACACAATTTCTCAAGGTATTATCAAAATTTTTGAAACAAATAACAGCTACCAAGATTGAGGTCATAAATCCAAAAGCAAACCACAGCACAAATCTCAGATCGGTACGTATCGTTTTAGCGCCTGTTTTCCAGTCACTCCCAAGCCAACAACGACGCCACCAATAACTCCAGCCACGGCAGCTGACCTCAGCCCCGAAGCCGCCCTGTAGAACGCACCAGTCCCCAAGCCAGCAACCACGCTGTTGATAACATCATCCGTATCCCTAATAGCAACCATTCCACTCTCCATCCCAGCATAAAGCAACCCAATAACACCAGCTCGATTTCCAAACTTCCGGCCCGTATGACCCGACGCATTCAGGATTCTATTGATCCTGAGCTTCATAGTATCACCTGGCTCCGAAGCTTTCACACCTTCAACAAATCCTTTACCAGCGCCGGCAACGGCACCAGAGAGATAACCGATACCAGTGTAATAAGTTAAATTCTCTCCCCATGATCTACGCTGGGCAATAGATTCTTCCTGAAACAGAAACTCAGGTGAGGTAGGAAGCTTGTAAAGTGTTTTGATTGGAACTTGTAGGTCTTGGTAAGGATTATAGAGCCGGCGATTCTTGCCGTCGTCGTTGTCTCCGGTGTGATTAGGTGATTGGTGTTGATACGCCATGGGCTCCTTCCTGATTTGTTCTAGGATTTTCAGCTAGGGTTTTGCTATTTTTCCGATCGCAGAGAACCCAAGAGGAGAAAATTCGTTCCTTTTTTCTTGTATATTATTATTACACTTTTCCAGAATGTGGCTGCGTTTAATTACGGCGAGTTTTTAATAAAAATCGGACCGGTTTAGGTCGGCGTGTTAATTTGAGGGTTTGGTGAACCGGTTTCTAAAACTTGGATTTAGAGTTTTTGACATAATTAGTCCATCTAGTTTAAGTATGGTTCTTTAAGTCTTGTTCTTATATTATTCGGAGCGGAGTTGAATGGGAGTAAGATATTATTTATATCGTATATTTAAAGGTTAGTGTTGGTGACTGGTTGAAATATTTAAAAATGTATATTTATGATAAAATTAAATAAGGATTTCACTTTTTTTTTTTCATATTAAAAAGATTTATCTTATTTAAGTAATTATCATATTGACCTTTGAATGCCAAAATCTTTCCTCTTTAACTTTCATTTTGAAATATTTTTTATTCAAAATTAGAACAACCTAATGACCTGTATGGTAAAGGAGGAGAAAAGGTGAACTAGCTTCAACTACAAATTAAATGAGTGGGTCTAAAAACAAATGTTGCCACATATAATCAGATTAAAGCATGATGGTAAATTATATGATTCAAGATGGAATTGATGCAACATAAATTAAAAGATTTCAATTTCTCTTCTAAATATATACAATAATTTTTTATTGAATTTGAATTTTGTTGATAAAAAACATACACATTACTTAATTAAATGTCAAATATTTTGAATATAATATGAACTAAAACAGGAATAATATGATAACATAAAGAAACAAAAAAGTTTTTTCCCTTGAAATTATTTCCTTTTTTTAGTATTCTCTTTATGTTTTGTTGGTTGAAAATCAAAAGTGACCAAAGATAACTAAGAATTACCACTTTATGTGTAATTGTATAGTTAGAGGATGAAATTAGACAAACCAAATACTTAAAGGGTGTTTTAGGTGAAAATGACAGCTGTCACAGTTTTACGTGGCCGTTTTCACTGCCGTCTCACGTGTACGTCGTCGTTTTAATTTACTTCATCCAAAATCTCCTAACAACCAACCGGAAGCGTGGGGGATTTGGGTGGCGTAAATATGCATGCAGCTGGTGCTCCTCCGGTGACGGTGTCGCCGGCGAAGTGGCAAGGTATTTCGGCGCCACGTGTAAGCCGGAGACATTTGAGTATTCGATTTCGGACTTCATTTTACAGTCAGAGTGTGAACCACCATTACAGTAGAAGGTCTCAACAGTACTGGGACAAGTTCTACAAGCTCCACAAAAACAAGGTAATAAGCTCCGGCCTTGTCCAAACAAGTTTAAAAAGAAATTGAAATCTTCGATTTTATCTCGAGTAACTGGTAAAGTTGTTGTAATGTGACCGGAAATAGGTAAACAGCCTCTTGCAAAAATGCAATGTAAGGTTGCATACAATAGAACTTGTAGTTCAGTTCTTCCCTGGACCCTGTGTATACTTGGAGCTTTAGTGCACCGGACTGTTCTTTTATATTGTTGAATTCAGTGATGTACATTTGCACAATGGGCAGTTTTTCAAGGACCGACACTACTTGGAGAAGGATTGGGGAAGATATTTTGATGATGAAATTGAATCTCCCAATGGGAAGGTTGTCTTAGAGGTAATTTCACTGGTGCTGTAAATGCATCTTACTGTAGTAGTAGTAGTTCCCTGAGTTCAACTGAATAGATATTGGCAGGTGGGCTGTGGAGCGGGGAATACGATTTTTCCTCTCATAGCTACGTTTCCAAAGCTCTATGTTCATGCCTGTGATTTCTCAGCTAAAGCAGTAACCCTCGTTAAGGTTTGTCAGCTTTCTTAATATATGCCGGTCATCACTAGTAACCTAAGTTAATCATAATATTCCCTCGACGTTGAACAAATATACGTAAAGAATCAGTTTTTAGCTACAAGTTATACAACAACAACAACAGTGTAATCTCACAAGTTCGATCTGGGCAGGGTGGTGTGTACGCAGTATTACCCCTGGCTTTTGGCTACATGTTATAGTATTTGGGAATTTGTTGGTATTTGCTCTGTCACTGTTTAAAGGCTAAGGAGTCCTTCCAATATGGTATGAGTCGTATGAAAAGTAATTAGATTTGACATGACTCATCATCCGAAAAAATGGCTACAATTTAGTGCTGAAAGAGTGAAGGTCCTCAATGGAACTCTATGTCGCTTGGCATGGATCATATCTAAATGTTCTTCTTTTGCGTAGAGGAATTTTTTCACATCTTTGAGATCTTCCATCTGCAACTTTCTAAAATCATTACCAGTAGTAAATGTTTTTTAAGTGTTATGGTTACTTTACGCCTATTGCATTGCCTGTAATCTTGTTGGGATCTCAGTCAGTACACTGGTCCTTTTAACTTAGATTAGCTGCTACATTGTTCTCTCGATGACTCTCTGTAGTTTCAATTTTGTTCTTCAAATTTGTGAGCTTCCATTTGATAAGTCTGTTAACCTCTTGGACTGCTACGAAAAACAGCATCGGATTTCTTGCATTTAAGTAATATGTCTGAGGAACTATGCTTGTTCTCTGCCGTATAACAAACTCAAGAGTATAATCCTTGCTTATCTATGACATGATTGTGGCGTAAAGCTACTTATCCTATATGATGGAGTCCCGTGCAAACTCCTAAGTCTCTTTATCATATATGATGCAGTCGCATGCAAATTACAGTTCAGAAAAGATTAATGTCTTTGTCTGTGATGCTGCAAAGGATGATCTCTGTGCTAATGTCATGCCTTTTACCGTTGATGTTGTAACCTTGGTAAGTGAAGGGAGTAAGTAATGATAATCATATCTGAATATGTATTAAGTGCTTAAAGCATAGTGTTTCGCCAAAAAGCAATTTAATAAACCATATATCCTTCCTTCGGGAAAAATGTATGCCTACATGAGCATCTAACTCCTTTAAGTAGATATTTACATTGTCTGCAGTTTCACCATACAAGATGGCTTCAATTCTGGAGAACTGTAAGCAAGTACTAAAGGTAACACATGAGCTATGGAGATGTCTTACCTCATTTTCTTTTTTCTTTCTCTATTATTTGATAATTTAATGGGTGTCCATGCTATTGCCTCATTTTGCAGCCAAATGGTCACATTCTTTTACGAGATTATGCAGTTGGTGATTCTGCTCAGGTAAAGCCCTGTATGTGCAGCCTTTGAATCTTCATATATTAATGATGACGCAAGAGAATTTCCCGTGTCTAGCTTCTTCTTTTTCTCAAACCAGAGTTACATGCTGAACTTGAAATAGGTTGAACATATGAAATGACTAGAAAAAAAAAGCAATTTCTTTTCCCAGTGGTCTAAAAGAGAGAAAATGGATATGTATAGTCATTCATCTTATAAATTGTTGAAGGCTAAAATTAGGTATTTCTTCACTGTTCTTCGAGTCTGGAACTGGAAGCAATTTTTTGGCATGGAATTTACGCTACGAATGTTTCAGGTGAAACTGCATGACAGAAATCAGATGATCAGTGAGAACTTTTACTTCCGAGGAGATGGAACTGTAAGTATTTTCCCGGGTTTGTTGGGTTATACATGATGTCCCACTGTTATATCAACTTTAATCAAATCCTGTAATTATGGTCTCAGTGTTCATTTTACTTTTCCGAGAATTACGTGTCAACCTTGTTTCAAAGCGCTGGTTTTGCAATTGTGGATATTGACACATACTGCAAGGAAATTACGAACCATTCTCGGAATATTACCATGCAGCGGTATATCTCTTTTGATTCCTTTTCCTTGATCCTAAACTTATGACTGACTGTACTATCATCTTCTATTAAAAAGGGAACAGGATTTCTTTAATCAACAAAGTAGAGATCATCCTTGTTGTCATTAGTTTTTCTGGATAAGCTCATTTACTTCAATAGATCTTTGTTCTATTGACATCTACTGAAATTAAGTTAGATATCGGACATGAATACTACCTACTTTCGGAGTTCATGTAAGATAAATGATTGTAGAAAAGCATTTCTTTGATATCAGTATATTGATATATTCACATGTTTTTGCTCTGTTAAAAGTTCTAATAGACTTCTACCTCCTGAAACGTTTGTATTCTGAACCTCAGAATTCAAACAAAATTAAGCCTTATTGATTTTTGATTCTTCTGTGTCTTAACATGTGCTTACTTGACTCCATATGCTTAGGCGCTGGATACGTGGCATATTTGGTCGTTCATGATTTCGAGTTGTTTTCTCCTCTTCCATCATTGATTCAAAGTCAATAATCCAAAAAATTAGATGATGGCGCGCCATTTGTACCCTGGATCCTATATTCTGAACTCTCAAGTTTGTAACGTAGAGCAGACACCATTGATGAAGTTTGTAAAGCTGGGAGTATATACTTGACAAGCTAGTACCTGAAGTCGAAAAGCAGATACTTGGTACGATGGAAAATATTTTCTGATTTTTGGTTGTAGAATGAAAACTATTTTCCACAAAAACAGTTGATTAAAGATTGATAACATACTTGCAAACCGGTAATGTGTTGAAATATTTTAGTACTAAGTTTGGTATTAACGTCCAAGTGTTAGTTAACGAAGGAAAATGACTTTGATACATAATAGCAAGAAGTGATTTTTCTCCTCTTGGTGGAAAATATTAAAATATCTTGTATTATACCAAACACACCTACCACCCACCCAAAGGTTTTTTTTCATTTTTTTTTTCCATGTATTGTATCTCTTTGTAATGCTAGAGAGAGATATTCTTCAATTAATAAGTACTAATATTTAGAAGATTATTCAACGTTTTATATCTTCTATATACTCTTAACATAACAATATAAATATTGTTTCATTTTCTCCTATAGGCTATAGCTCCTATACTACGGGAGGCGGAAAATGAAGGGAGACAATTAAACAAAAGTTGGTACGAAAATGAATTTTGTCAAATGTTTTGTTCTACAAAGGTAAACTTTTTTGTTTTGCAAATATAGGGTAGGGTGTAAGGTCTGCTAAGTCCTATCATTTTCAGAGATTAGGCTGAGTATAAATATGTTAACAGTAATTTTTTTATTTCAATTTATTTGTTCTATTTTTTTTTTTTTGGTGTTAGAAAATAATATCTACATATACATCCATAAAAGTAAATTTATACCAAGTAAAAACACACTTAGAAAAAGGACTTTCTTTTCTTATACAGTCCATCATGTCATCCTATTTAGGAAAAAATACTAACCCTGTACTTTTCACCCTCTAAAAGAAAAAATAAATGAACACCTTTATGTCTCATCCAGCAAAGTTATACAAGAGATATTTTGAATTCGAATATCAAAATAAAATTACCTTAACTAAAATCTATATTATTTTCTAAGTGAATTTCTCAATATAATTTCAAATTAATCAAACTATTCTACCAAACTTGGTTATTGACCTACCATCTTTAATCCAAAAGCCATTCTTTATTAAGCCAAGTAAAGTAAAACCTACTCTTTGCTTCCTTGTAACATTTCCATTGGATTCTTTAAAAAATAGCCCTTTTTTTCTTCTTTATGTAATCAATTCTTTGATTGTAACCTTTGACGTGTTATGTTTATAATATTTTTGTTATTTTCAAAGTTTATCTTTATTTCCTTTGGCCAATGATATAGAGCCATTAGTTCAATTCTTACACGTTAACCTTTTGCTTTTGTCTAGAACATACAAAACTATGAAGTCTCATTTTTATATATATAAAAAAATAAAAAATGAAGTCGATTACGTATATATCTTGACTTCACCACACTGACTTGTCTCTTCCTCCACCTCTCTTATATTTCTACTCTCTTTTTAATTTATTTGAATATTTTGATTTGAAAGAAAAATTATAAAAAGAGAATATTAAAAGATAAAAGTAAAATGAATTTGAAAAAGGGAGTGACGTTTTTACATTTATTGTGATATTGGTTTGTAGGTGAGTGGATGGTTCTGAAATAATATTTTGTTGTGTAACAGTATGAAACAAAAGGAAAATAAATAAATATAAAAATCATTTTATTTTAGTAATTCTTTGTAAATTATAAGAATCTCTTTGTACTTCTAGTTCTATATATATATCCAACTTGAAGCATTATTATTAAAATTTCTACTATCATACATGGAAAAACTACAAATGTATTGGAAGAAAAATCGAACATGATTAGTGAACTAATAAGTGTTTGACACATGGAAGCATTATCTTAATCTGATTCAAAACCAGATTAGTGTCTTGATTCATGAAACAACATCGATAGGATTGATGATATTTCAATGCTATAAACTAAGTTTTTTTTTTTTTCAATAAAGAATATTACTCCTAAAAACTAACGTAGAGTTTTTTAGCTCGTGTCACGTAATGATAGGTGGAAGATGAAGTAGAATTTAAAATTAAAATAAGTCAAAAAGTAAGAGAGAAATTATATTTTAAATTAAATGAACACGTATCACGTAATGATAAGTGTGTGATAACACTTATTTTTTAAAATGTGAAACTAATAAAAAAAAATATAATAATATAAATTCGAAATTAATTAGAAGGGTAATTTTTTAAAAAATTTAAAACAATTTCAGATATAATTTTATGTTTTTTCTCTCTCGCACATAAAAACTTAGACAGAATAATTTTTCAAATATTATTTCGAATATTCCAAATCCAAACTTTCCAAGTTTAGCTATTGTCCATCAATGCACATATAGACAAACATTTTTTATTGCATCATTATGTAATGCATGACGAAGTGCACAAAATTGGCATAAATTTGCACTAATAAGTTAACAACATTAATCTTGTGAGAAATGTACCCAAAGAAAAAATATTCCATTATTTTAATTTGTTTAATTTATTTTGTAATTTTTTATAAAATAATAATTTTTAATAATTTTTTTTAAAATTTTAATTTTAATTATTTATTTAACACGTTTATGACTACAAATAAAAAAAACGTTTGATACAACAACAATAACAACAACAATATATCTAATAAAAATTTCACATGTAGAATCTGGAGAGGATTAGGCTATTTTGAGAGAACCATTTTGATATATTTGAAATATAAGTAATTTAAAACTACAAAATACACAAAATATTCTCTTAGTTTTTAAAATTTCGTACAATGTTAAAATACGTTAAATATATTGAAACAAAGATAATATGATAATATCACTTTACCTTTTAATCAAAAATTTCAAATTTAAATAATAATATCATATTTGTCAGAGAACATTTTACTACAATATAAACTATGCACAAATATGAATTTAGTCAAATTATAACTCAAAGGCAATAAATGAAAAAAAGAAGAAGATATTTAACCAAAAAAAAAAGCTGCTTAATTGTTTTGAGAAAAGAGAAAGAAGTGAATGCAATGTGTCAAATAATAAAGAGTTGAAAGGAACATACAACCCCAAAATACCTAATTTTTTTGAGCAATAAAAGTTTGAAATACCAAGGCAATAACAGACGTAGATGAGTAGTAAACAGAGAGAAAAAAATAATGGAGACATTATTTAGGTAATGGCTGACCTGCTAAGAAAGGACACGTGTTGTTCTTGAAAATGGTCCTCATGGAAAGTCCATGAACTTCCTTTTGTTTTTTTGTAATGTAATTAAGGGTAAGCACAAAACAATTCAAAGCATTTCACTGTCTGCTAGCATTGATTGGAGTTAGATAATTGAATCTACACGTGTCCTCCTAAGGAGTCAGTGCATCAAAGGTAAAATCTTTTCTTCTCTACATCCCAAACAAGTTGTATTTTCTCTCTCTCTCTCATGTGTCTCACAAAGAAAAAAAGAAAAGAAAATCTTGTAAAGGGGCTGTAAGCTGCAAGGTGTTTTGGTAAAAGGGGATTTGTTGGTAAGCTTAATTTTGTTACTGTTTTAGTTGAATTTATTGTAAATAGGACTTTTTTTTTTTTATGTTGTTGAATGGTTTGTTGCTTAAAGATTCAATTTTTATCTGTTGGGTTGGAGGAAGAAGAAGAGTACATTTAGTAAATGACCTGTATTTTGAGAGGTGGACATGAGTTGCCTCAGATCCATGAAACCCAAGTTACATGTGGCAAAAAGGTTGTATCTTTTTAGGGTTTTTCATGTGATTCTTGATTAGTTGTCTGTTTTCTTCCCATTACTAGGTTCTTTTCCATGATTCTTTCACTTTCACTTCTTGAATTCATGGATAAGGGTTTGATTTTGTCATTTTCCCCATTTTCTTGTGTATTTAAGGGTTGGTGGTGGTGGAGCTAGGATTTGCTCTTCTTAGTCTTGTTTCTTCTCTTGAAGTAAGATATAATTGCATGATTTTTTAGTTCTAGGTACAAGAAAGGTCCCCCAAGTCTTCTCAGTCTAGAACTTGCCATCTACAGATCTGTTTATAGCAGCAGATCTCCTTCACACCCTTGTTAGTCTCACTTATCTGGAGCTTGTTCCACCTTTTGTATGATGTTGGTAGTGTACCCTTTACTTCTAGTAGTGAGCTGTTGACTGAGAGCTTCTTGCCTAATTCAATTTTTATCTCTCCCCATTTTTGTGGATTCCTACCTCGTTCTCCCTGTGCTTATAATTTAGCTGTCTTGCCCATTTTTGTGGATCTCTAGCTCATTTCATTGTGGATTCAATTTAGCTATTTTACCGCACTTGTGAATTCCCTTCTAAAGCAGTCCTACTCTGTGTAACATAAAGCTTGGAACAATTTGTTGCTGGTAGTGCTGCACGGACTAACGCGGTTGACTCAATTGCTTATTGTTTTCACTAGAAAGAATTAATGGAAGAGATGTCTCCAGCTGTTGCTGTTACACTCAGCTTAAGCAGCTCTATCTGTGATAACCCTGCAATTTCGAACCATGTAGAAATCACAAGGCTCAAATTAGTGACTGACACAGCTAGCTTACTTTCAGATCCTGCATCTTTGTTGCATGCTGAGTCAAATACCAGTTGGGATGGAAAAAGCAACGGTATGAAAGTTGACGTTGGTAGAGTTCCCTTGTTGACACTAGGAGAAAGCTCTGGAAAATGTTGTCTGCCGCAGACTGTATTGGGAGCTGAAAACGGTCTGATTGTTAGCGATAGCATCATTCAGGGAAGTGATGAAGATGAGATTTTATCTGTTGGAGAGAGTCCATATGGAATTGATGGCGAGGAGTTGTTGCCACTGGGCGCTAGCTTACAGTTGAGCTTGCCAATTGCTGTTGAAATCGAGGGTATTGACAATGGACAAATAGTTGCCAAGGTCATAAGTTTGGAAGAAAGTAGTTTTGATAGAAAGGTTAGTAATACCATAGTTGCTCTCCCAGATGATGAAATTACTAATGGCCCTACACTTAAGGCATCTGTAGTGGCCCTTCCATTACCCAGTGAGAAGGAGCCTGTCAAAGAAAGTGTCAAGAGTGTGTTTGAATTGGAATGTGTGCCACTCTGGGGTTCTGTATCTATCTGTGGAAAGAGACCGGAGATGGAGGATGCTCTTATGTCTGTTCCCAATTTTATGAAAATTCCTATCAAGATGTTTATTGGTGATCGTGTGATTGATGGACTAAGTCAAAGTTTGAGTCACCTGACATCTCATTTCTACGGAGTATATGATGGTCATGGAGGATCTCAGGTATAATGGTTACTTTTTGTTTTTCTCTTGATTTACTAGCCAATTAAGTAAATCAATTCTGCACATAAATTATTTATTCCAGATCTTGCACTTCGTCAGCCACTTCTTCACCCCTTAATTTCAGCTGTGTAGTATTTCAGACTTTCAGTAAAATCTACAAATTTAACCTAGTTCTCAAGTTAAACTTCCTGGATGTATGTTCTATCATCAGTTTGATTCCTGATAAATGTCAACCCAATGACAACTAAGCTGATCATAATGAACTGCTGTTTCGTCATGCAGGTTGCGGATTATTGCCGTAAACGTGTTCATCTAGCATTAGTTGAGGAATTAAAACTTCCCAAGCATGATTTGGTGGATGGAAGTGTAAGGGATACCCGGCAGGTGCAGTGGGAGAAGGTCTTTACTAATTGCTTTCTCAAGGTTGATGATGAAGTTGGAGGAAAGGTGAACATGGACCTCTGTGATGACAACATAAATGCCTCTAGCTGCACCTCTGAGCCTATAGCCCCAGAAACTGTTGGGTCCACTGCGGTTGTAGCGGTGATTTGTTCATCTCATATTATAGTTGCTAACTGTGGGGATTCAAGAGCAGTCCTTTATCGTGGCAAAGAAGCAGTGGCTTTGTCAATCGATCACAAAGTAAACACACTTTAGCATCAACCTCTTGTTCTCTTTTGTTGTTCTTCTCTTTCTTTTTTTCACATACATGTGTCAATTTTGGCAGGAAAGAATGCGGTTGATGCATTACCATCTCACTCTTTTACCTTGTATTCTTTTACCAGCCAAGCAGAGAAGATGAGTATGCCAGAATCGAAGCATCTGGTGGTAAGGTCATTCAGTGGAATGGACATCGTGTATTTGGCGTTCTTGCAATGTCAAGATCTATCGGTTGGTGTTCCAAAACCTTTCAGCTTACATCTGTTGAATATTTTGTACAACACATATATATATATATATATATATAAATCCATTGCACAGCACACAAATAATAAAGTGGAATGACTGTTTGCTTTCATGATTTATTATTTGTGTGCTGTGCAATGGATTTGCTTGATACCTGTTTTCTTTGGTAAATGTATCATTCGTGTATAGAAAAAACTTGGCTATATTATCCATCTAATATATAACACATATGAATGACTGTTTGCTTTCATGATTTATTATTTGTGTGCTGTGCAATGGATTTGCTTGATACCTGTTTTCTTTGGTAAATGTATCATTCGTGTATAGAAAAAACTTGGCTATATTATCCATCATAAGGGAACCTGTGAGATCTTTAGGGAATGTACATCAGGTGATGTGTGACTAATACTGATATTAAGCTATTATTGCCTAAGTTAGAAGACAACTGCTAGTATAGAAGATGGTCTTCTGCACTCCCGCGTTACTTTAGGTTCAATGGTTCCTAGGAGTATCGGCTAATACTCTCACGTTAGTCTCATCTTGTGAAGATTTTTATGCCCATAGAAAATGCAGAGAAATTCAAGAGAAATTCAAATGCCAAGAGAACCGTATCTTTTTTATATATTGGATTAGGACACCTTTATCAAAGAATATTGGATTAAGATGTGATCTAGATTAGAGACATGGATAGTGAGTATTCATATAGTGAAGCCCAACTTGGTTTGAGATTGAGCCATTGAGGCATAGTTTTAGTGTTGTTTCCCTCCAAATTCTGACTTCTAACGAGCAGGATCACACGAGGCAATTATTGGTTGAATTAGGTCTTAGGCCTAACTCACACCCCAAAAACTAGCTCCATCTGGTGCATTGACAATTTTGATTTTGGGGGCCCCAACATCGGGCAAGACAGGCCCTGCGCTGATACCATGTGAATTTAGGTCTTGAGCCTAACTCACACCCCTCAAAAGCTAGCTCAAAGGGAGGATTGTCCAAGCCTTATAAGGAGTCCACACATCTTATTAACTACCGATGTGGGACTTTGTCATTCTTTAACACCCCACCTCACGCCCACCATCTCATTAACCACCGATGTGGGACTTTTGTCATTCTTTAACACCCACCTCACGCCCAGTGCTTAGCATCTGGTGCGTGGGCAATTTTTGATTTTGGGGGCCCCAACATCGGGTGAGACGGACCCTGCTATGATACCATGTGAAATTAGGTCTTAGGCCTAACTCTCACCCCAAAAGCTATAGCTCAAAGGGAGGAGGATTTCCCAAGCCTTATAAGGAGTCCACCCGTCTCATTAACCACCGATGTGAGACTTTTGTCATTCTTTAACAGGAACAACTCACTACTCACTGAAAACTCTTAACAATATGACTAGGGATTTCTTTGATTACCAACAGTTTCACTACTTTCCATCGACCACGATCAGTAACATCTAGGAATGTCAATCAGGGGTATCCTTCTACATCCTCTCATTAGTTTTTGAAGTATACCTCGAATGACTTTTTGGTCATTATCATTAATATATATTGAATCAATTACTGTATGTGTGTGGGCTCAATCTTACATGGTCAACATTTAATATATTCTCAAAGGGCAGAGCCTCAAGGTTCTGCACGTTCCTCATTATGTTTAATTCAGCGATATATCCCTACATTTTAACCCTCAACTATCTTTTATTTTACACTAAATAGAGTTTAATAGAGACGTTGATCATGTAATTGTTCGAATTGTAGACCAGAACAGGTAGTGGGTGACATGTTAAATCAAGTATTAAATACTCTCTCCGACCCAATTTATGTCTCACCGTTTTGACTTAGCACAATTTTTAAGAAAGAAAGGAAGACTTTTGAAATTTGTGGTCTGTCATGCTCTCTGATCATTTGTGTAGCTTATGAATCATTTCATCAAGGATTATAAGGGAATTAAAGTTCAGTTAAGTTGTTTCTAATTATAAAAACGTGACATTCTTTTTGGAATAGATGGAGTAACATATAACAGGTAGAAGTAAATGATTTTATTAATTTGTTTGGTGGGGAAACAATTTCCATCTATATAAAGGTCAATTTTTTTAAAGAAAAAACTGTAAAGGGAAGTAAGGTTAGTCTTTTCTTAAAGGAGAGAGTTAACATATATGACGTAGGGTGCATGCAATCAGTTTGTTTTTCTCCATGAGTTTACGATACCACCTTGGTTCTGCTTTCTCTCACTTCTTATTTATCGATTGTCTTAAGTGCCTCGTCTTTGGTTATTTGTCTCATTTCTCTGCAGCTGCTATTTGCTCATGTATTGATATGGTGTCGATTGGATAGATGAAGTGAAAGTTAAAACTACATACTTGAATGTTTCTCTCTATTCTTTATTCGTGTATCCCATTATCATCAGGTGACAGATATTTGAAACCATGGATTATACCCGAACCAGAAGTTATGTTTGTGCCACGTGCTAGAGAAGATGAATGCCTAGTTTTAGCCAGTGACGGGTTGTGGGATGTGATGACGAATGAAGAAGCTTGTGAAATGGCTAGACGACGAATTCTGCTGTGGCACAAAAAGAATGGGACTAACCCTCTGCCGGAAAGGGGCCAGGGAGTGGATCTTGCTGCACAAGCAGCAGCGGAGTATCTTTCATCGATGGCTCTTCAGAAAGGTAGCAAAGACAATATATCCGTGATTGTGGTGGACCTTAAAGCTCACAGGAAGTTCAAAAGCAAAAGTTAGGAGATGACATGACATGTTCACTACATTTGGTTTAGTATAAATCTGTACACGGCGACGGGTATAAATCTCATTATTACATAACTCAGTCCATTAATTTTTCCTATGGGCTTAAGGTGT
Source organism: Solanum sitiens (assembly GCA_016801875.1). Lineage (NCBI taxonomy): Eukaryota > Viridiplantae > Streptophyta > Magnoliopsida > Solanales > Solanaceae > Solanum > Solanum sitiens. Next base: position 4,666,509 of record JABWTJ010000002.1, on the reverse strand, counting down.
GTATGAGAATAGTATTTTAGCAATGTATTATAGAAGAAAAAACAGTTTAACAAACGACGTTTATCCAAATTTGTTGGTGTTTGTTGCGCCAGAAAATGGCTATGTAAATTGAGCATGTTGTAGCAATATCAGAGTTGCAATTTCTTAGTTCTTCCGTTGATTATATGATATAAAAGCAAAGCGACAATTGGTTACTTGAAACTGTTGATGAGTTGTGCTTGTGCACTTTTCGGGTCTCATAAGATCTATGTGGGCCTTCAGAGTCGAACGAAGGTCGAAGGGCCATTTGATTCAGAATCGAACGAAGGTCGAAGGGCCATTTGATTTATTAAGGGGGCATCTCAAGTGGTTTCGGACCTAGTAGCATACAAGTGGGTTGTGCCTAAATTCAGAATGGCTTAAATTCTACTGAGGACTTCATTTGAATTGGATTGAGCTCTACCAAAACTTTATTTGTCTTGGACAAGTGAGAGAGAGAGAATTTAATGTGTTAAAACCAATCATGTCATATAAATATGGAATTATCAATGCTCAAATCTATCACTCGTATGACTCTACAAGACTTGTTTAATTATATAAAAAGAAATTCTTTATTACGACTATAATATACATATCAAACAAAAAAAATTAAAAATATTTTAATAAGTTTACTCAAGGTCATTTCAAGTTATATATTTAGCTTTAATTAGTTTAATTTTTAGAATGGCTAAAATAAGTCAATTAAAATGAATCGAATTAATAAATATAGTAACTATTCAGTAAAGATCGAAGGCGGAAAAATAATACTTTAAAGTATAAAGTGAAGAAAATTTTACATACTTCCATAAGAATTAAAAGTATTCAACCATTCATGATTATCAAGAGAGAGAAATTTAAAATCATTTTTTAGTAATATATTGATGGCGTGTTGGTTCTCCATCTGGTTTGAAGGGTGGCCTAGTGGTTTGAGCTTGGAATTTCCATGTTGAAAGTGTCAAGTTTGAAAATCCTTGCCAACAAAAGCAAAGAGTTTGCCTTCTGGGTCAAGCTCGTCGTACAAGGCTTGCCTGGTGCGGATTACCTCTCCTATGTGATTTGCGAGCTATTGCATAGAAATGAAGTTTTACCCTGTGCTCACCCAAAGAGTAGCGGTTGCAGGTTTCCTCGTCATAAAAAAAAAGAAGAGAAATTTAAAAACAGAACAAACTATATCTAATAACACATAAAAATGTTTGGACCACAATCTTTAACTTTGATTAAAATTTCTCATTTCAAAAAGTATTATTATTCTTAGCTGTTCAAAATTGACTCGTAAAACTTAATTAACTAAACTTTTTATAAATCCATCTACTATAAAGTTTTTCTAGGCTCGTGGTGTACAAAAAAAGAAAAAAAAAGGACAATTCAGTAGTATAATTAATCAAGTTAATTAAGTTAATTATATAAGTAGGACCTGTGGCACTCAATACATGGTGCGTGGGCCATAAAATATATATTTAAAAATATCTATCAAAATTAACATAATTTGAATATAAAAAAACAAAAAATATCATATAAATTTAAAATATCGATAAGAGGAAATAACACATTGCAAACAGTAGGCTGTTGAAACCGTCAAACTTCAATGGTACAGATTTTGTTGGAAGTTTCCAAGACTTGCTGTGGCATGAATTATTGTACTATAGTCTAAGATGCCGAATATTTTTAACGCTATGTAGTTCAATGTTGATATATATTGTTCGATCAATTAATGTGACTTAAAAGGTACAATAGTAACTAGAAAATAATCAAGTTAAAATTATAGTTATGAGTGTTACAGACGGTTCAACGAGAAGAATGAAAGTGATTGACGTATGAACTTCTACAAAGTGTTCTAATCAAAGAAATTCCTAGTAAGAACTTAAATTTATATGCGTTAATTTTTTTAAAAAAAAGCGTTAATTTTTTTTAAAAAAAGTATCTATAAATATTTTACTATAAATTTATTTATTATAATATATACCTGCTTAATATTAGAGAATAAACTTACCAACTTTATTCAAATACTGAATTCGTTTCTGATCCACCGTTGATCATAGAGATGCTTGCACACAAAAAATGGGAGCGTAGTTGATGAAGACGTGGGATGTCTATATCACACGATATCTACGTTGTTCATTTTTTCTTCTTTCTTTCACTTGAAATACGGTATATGAGCTGGTGCATGCATTGCCCTTTGTCTTAGGAAAGAAAAGTTTCAAGTCTCAACAACTCTCAAACATTTACCAACAAACGATATGGTAAAATGGTAATGATTTTTTCACTTTTAATCTGTACTTTCGAGTTTGAGTTTTAAAAATAAAGTTTTCTTCTATACAAAACGTACAAGTGAATTCAAATTAATTCAGTTTGTGTCTTACACATCACCGTGATTTTGACTTTAAATGAATGGATGGATCATGGATCTTTCCGTGGTGCTAGCTAGAGCTAGACTACTAGTTAATTGTTTTATATGAAGGATTCAAGTGCTTGAAAATGACTTCAATATCTGGATCCAATTAGGCTATGAACAAGGGGCTAACATAGAGTAGAGACGCAATATTCGATCTAATTAACTTCAGATCAAATTCTCTATAAGTAATTTTATTAAATGTCAAAGCTCGAATCTATAATTCAACTCCTGAATCTGAGTCTACTATTAATTATCAACCTCAAATTCATAAAATTTAAATCCCAATTTGATTCCGCAAACATTTTTTTTTCTTTTTTCCTAGTTGTTGCTTGGGCAAATGTATGCTTGCTTTTGAGTAATTTGAATGTTGTCCATAACAAGCGTCAAAAATATATCCTTAAACGTTATCAAAATTCATATGATTGGTTCAAAGATACTTTAAGTACAATATACGCGTTATTGATATTTTGATTATATAGGCTGTCATTCTTAGCTAAGCATGTGAAAAATCCCAACTCTTGCATCATATCATATCATATACTTACTTATAATTCCATTATTTAATAAATATAACTTTTCAATATTCCCCACAACTGCTCCATTTCCAACCCCACAAGTAATCTTACAACTCTATAATCCATAAACTTTATATTATAAATATATGAGGTATAGTATCAAAAAAATTTAATTTTATCCATCCAACAAAAAGTGCCAAACCAAAGTCTTTAAACAAAGCAATTACAAAGTGTCCAAAAGAGCTCCTTTTAGCCTAAATCAATGGCAGATGATGGGGAAGACATGACCCCATTTTGGCTACAAAACACCACCGATCTCCGCCGTACAGAGAGGCTACGCCACCGCGTGTCGTCTCTCTTCTTTAACGCCGGACTATTGCTCATTATTCTGCTGCTGGTGACGGCGATTTTCTTTGCTGTTTTTATAGTTCCTTCAACACTATCTATATTTAAACCAACCAATGTAAAGAAAAGCTGGGATTCTGTTAATGTAGTGTTGGTTCTAGTTGCTGTGATTTTCGGTTTTCTCAGTAGAAACAACAATGAAGATAAAAATCTCAATCAATATCAACAAACAGCTTCTCCGATTAACAGAAATCAAGTTCAGAAATCGAATCCATCAACACCAAATAGTAGATGGTTTAGTGAAATTCGAAATCCGAATCCAGTAACGCCACGAACATGGTTTGATAATGGAGAACGGGGTGGTTTTAGCAATAATGGTGGTGGAGGCGGTGGATTGAGGAGGAGTTTTAGTTCGTATCCTGATCTGTGTGAAGTATCACCGCGGTGGATCACGGCGGAAGATCATTGGCGATTCTATGATGATACTCATGTGGATAGTAATAGATTTTCCGATCCCGGTCAGCTTAATCGCCGTCGTAGCTGGAGAGAAGTTGATCGTTCTCCGGAACCTGAAACTAAAACTATTTATGAAGATCCTTTGAGATCTAATAATGTTCCTACACTTACTCCACTAGCTACAATTCCGCCGCCGCTCTCACCGCCGTCTCCGCCTTCAGCGCCGCCAGCTCCGGCACCGGTATATGAGGAGAAAGTGATAAGAGCATCTCATAGTGTTCCGCGTAAAAAGGAGAGAGCAAGTAAAAAGAGGGGAAGTCATGAGCGAGAAGCAAATAAGGTTATTATGGCACCGGCGACGCTTCCTCCTCCACCACCACCTCCGCCGCCTCCATTTCCACAATATGTGGAGCCGAGGAGCAGTAAAAGTGATCGGAAAAGAGGTGGTGCAAGTGCGACGAAGGAGTTTATTAACTCTTTATATCACAAAAAGAAGAGAAAGAACAGATCAAAAAGTGTTGATAATTTTGATGCTCTTCTCCACAAATCAGAACCACCTCCTCTCCATTACCAATGGCCGGCATCCTCCACTCCACCACCACCACCTCCTCCGCCACCGCCACCACCTTCTTCTCTGTTTCAAAACTTATTCACATCCAAAAAGGCCAGAAGAAAGAAAAATGCACCTCCACCACCGCCACCACCTCCTCCGCCAGTCAAGGCAGTACCGGTTAGGATATCAAGACCAAATACCCCTTTCACCAGAACTTCAGCACCAAAGCCAGTGAAAATAAGAAGCTTCGACAGTGTCGAAGAAAATCCAAACAGCGGAGGAGAATCGCCATTGATACCAATTCCACCACCACCTCCACCCCCCCCATTCTTCAGAAAACACGCCTGGAAATTCGTAGTACAAGGCGACTACTTGAGAATAGACAGCACCCTCAGCTCACGTTCTGGGTCTCCCGAACTTGAAGATATAGATTCAGCCGAAAACACCCCGATGGCAGAAGACGCCGGCGCTGGTGAACGGATGGCTTTTGCTCCGTCACCATTATTCTGTCCAAGCCCAGATGTAAACACAAAAGCTGAAAACTTCATATCAAAATTTAGAGCTGGATTGAAGCTAGAAAAAATCAATTCCTTCAACAAAAATGATCTAGGACGAAGCTTATCAAATCTCGGCCCAGGAGCAGGCCACAGTTAGATTCTTTTCTTACCACATTGATTGATTTGTTAAAGTTTTCATTTTTTTGTTCATGATTGAGATTTGAGGTGTTTTTCAAGTTGTACTGCATAGAGTTATTATTAGTGTACAGAAAATAGAGAGATTGTCAGAAGAAAAAAAAACCTATCATAGGTTAGCAACTAAAAGAGGTAGCCCGATGCACTTAAGCTTCCGCTATGGATTGAATATTTGTTATTTTTGTGTTTCTTTGTTGTATTTGATAAGTTGGTCATGTATTACTTGACTAGCATAAGTTATGAAAGATGTGTGATTTTGAATAATCGATCCATGATGATGATGTATTTGATAAGAGGAAATAAAATTCGATCTTTGGTTGAGGAGATCTTGTTGCTAAGTGATAGCTCGCTTGTATTTTCCAATTAGATATTTGTTTGTATCAGAGAGTTTATATCAAACTCATGACATGCATTACTTGATTAAACGTAAACATGTGTAAATAATTATTTTTCTATAACTAATTGGGGTCAATTGCCATTTCATTTGGATTTTTTTGTGTATGAGGCAGGTAGAGTCTGTGAATATTTGCTCAGCTATATCGATCAAATCATGATTGAGAGGAAGTCCAAATTAGTTATGAATCTAGTTCCTGGCTGATATATTGATTATTTCTTACCATATTGATTGATTTGTCAAAGTTTTCATATTATTTCATTGACATGTTTTCTGTTTTTTATTGATTGGGAATTGAGGGTGTTTTCACAAGTTACATGCACAAAGATAACAAGAAATGTGTGATTTTAAATAATCCATGATATAATAATGATTGATAATAAGAAAATATCATTGGATACTTCTGCTAGTAGAAATTTTTTTGTCAAAAGCAATATTTGGCATATCAAAACTTTTTGAACCTCTTTATAAAAAAAAATAATTTATCCTCTAGTATAACTTTTCGATGTAAATTTATATTAAATTAAACTTTCGATACAAATATCAAATATGAACTTGAAAACTGAAAAGGATAGTTGACTTGGGCAAGACTACGTACATGATATCGTTTACAATCTACTATATTATACTGAATATGTTGTTGTCAAACTTTGCATCAAAGAAGGGACACATTTTGGACGCAAATTGGCAATTCATTTGGATTTTAGGGGTATGGGACCAGCAAAAGGTGAGTTGTTGAGTATTTGGTTGAAATGTGACGTTGACACACATTTGCAATTACATTAGCTAGCATTCACACATTTCATCCCTTCTATAATTGGATTTGTTAGGGCTGTTGCCAACTTCAAATATTTCAAAAACATTATATTGAGGGTTGGTGATAAGTGTCACAGACCTAGACATTTGTCATAACCGTATTGGTCCATTTGAAGGTTAGTGACAAATGTACTTATAAGATGATGACACTTGTCATGTAACCTTGAACTTGCAGTAAGACACGTGGCGTGTCCTCATTGAATGACCAATTTCATTACACCTATAAATATACCATTACGCATGACTGAGCCCCTTATTATATCACTGCATCATAATAACTACACCATCTTTTATACTATTTTATTGTTGTCTTACTTGTTTAATTCAAGAAAAACTTTCAAATCGCGAAAATAGTTTTTGAAGATAGTGCATAGCACGATTCAAGTGGTACTTGTACTTGTTCGTTACTCGAGCCTATGCTAGCTGCATTCAAACAATTCAGTAAATATGGATTAGAGAGAGTAACATTATAAAATTGGAACACACTCGAAAAAAAAGGAAAGAAGAACAATGACAAACAACTGAATTATTAAGTAAAAACAATAAAGCTCAAAGTACACATAACACACTGTGATACAAGTATAGGAAAGTGGGAGCTTAGAAAGCGTCAGTTCTCATAACGAGCTTATTCAAGTAACACTTTGAACTTTAAATTACTCAGCTTTTAATTTAGCAACGGGGAGGATTAGGTAGTCTGCATTTCTGAGGGAGCTGTATTGCGAGGTTAGGATCGATTCCAAGAGAAGGCAATAACTGGGAATTTTTGTAAGAGCAAAGGCAGGCCATGTCTGCATGAGACAGCGCGTTACAGCATTGAGCTGTAGGCGCCGTCGGATAAGGTGGTGTGATTGATGGTCTGCATGACATTAATCCTTCACCAGACACGTTACATATTCCTTGTGCCTGCGACACCTCTATATTAACACTGCTCAACACTAAGGCAAACAAAGCCAATGTCATGATTTTTTGGGCAAAGTTATAATGCTCCATCTCTATTTCTTTCTTTCAATAATGTGTGTGTATGAAAGTGAATGAAATGAAGGGTTTATATAGTTATAATTAGATAGGTAGGAATTTAAAGTGTGTTGTGTGATTGGTTATGGGTGTGGATAGTGTAAGAATTGGAAATCCGTGAAAGTTCATTGGATTTACTTTTATGGCAAAAGTGTGGGTGTCACGGGCTGTGGTTTTTTGTGCAGTCAAGTGGCCATTCTCATTATTAAGTCATCATTCATTGCGCTCCCAAACCATACATGAGATTTCTATTGCATTAGTCAAGCCTTATTTGACAATCTCATAGGTAGAGGAGGCTGGATGGATTCAAATTCCAGGACCTCCCAACCACTCAACCATTAATTACTTCATCCGCCCCAATTTATGTATTGTTATTTCTTGCTGTTGTTTATTGAGAGTTAATTTGAAGATAATTTAAATTTCGAGATAGCAAAAGAATATTGCAAGACAAAGGAAAACAATATATAGAGAGTCAAAACAAAGTTTGAAGATATGTCCAAGCAATTCAGTAGAGATTTTCAAGTTTAGGGACTAAAAAATATAGACAAGTAACATAGGTTTTGTGATGGATGTCACTGACCTTAATTAACGGTTTCAGATTCAAGCCTTTTGATAATGAAAAAAAAAAAATCTTATTTGGAGTTTCACCCACCAAAAATGAGCTTTACAATGCACAAATCTGGATTCAATGAGACCTCAATGCGGATACAGGGATGGAGCACCTTTTGACTTGCTAATACATAGTTGGCCAAAAAGAAAAAGAAAAAGAAGCAAAATGCTGCCGTTCCTGCATTTTTAGAACGCACATTTCGTTGATGATTAACATCTTGTGTAGAAAGTAATGGGATCAAAGTTGGATAGGAGAGGGACTAACGCTTGGTCTCCGTTGTACAAAATAAGAAACGGCATCTGTGTTCACAAAAAGCGGAAGCACAAAAATAAACAAACTCAAAATGAAATTTCTTGATCAATCAGGTATGTTGAGAACCATAACGTCTGATCTATTTCCATCTATTAAGGGCACGATTACCTGTGTTGCTAGGAGGTGGCAGGAACCCCATGACGAACAAATGTAACTTTCTAGAAGCTATGCAATTAGATTAAGAGAAATAACCTGATATCTGAATGTACTGCTGTTCTTCAAGTTATTTCAAGCTTCCAGAATGAGATGCAAATCACCCTATTAGCAACTGAAGATTGTAGGACAAAAATGCAGGGTCTTCTTCACCTTATAGCCTGCACTTCCAGTCTATACTCCAGTGTGCATTTAACCCTAAAATTTCATCAAGTACACACATTCTTCATCCAAGCAGTTGTAAAATGCAATTTTCAAAAGCTTGAACATGAGGTATTCAGATGTTGTGGTTAGACCAATCTTACCATTAGTCCACCATAATCTGAAGTTCTGAACTGAATTTAGAATGGAAAGGATAATAGGTCGGAGTTGTTCACGAGGATCAAAATAACACCATGATCTGTAAACCAAATAGCTGGTATATGATTGACTAATCTACAGTTTGACTTGTAGAAATCATCACCGGTAGAAATGTGCATCTTCAACATTCCCCAAACTACCAATACTAAACTCAATAGAAGTCTTTTCAAGATTGGATTTTGTTAATATCCAATTTGCCAGACTCTATTTGGGGGACCACACTGGGCATGCTGTTGTCATTGTTTGGAGTAATAATAACCAAGCAAGAAACAAACTTACCTTTTTTAAGTGTGTCCCATCACCGCAATGCCAATCGATTTACTCTACCTAAATATGCTATATGAATCTACTAGGAGTATATCAATTTTGCAAATATAAGGTCCATTTCATTCCAAAACATAAGAAAAATTAGCTCCCTTATAGTAGAGTTCCTCTAAATCTCACTTATATTTTGAGATAGTAACAGCCAAATGCCTAAATATCACCTATTCCTACAAGGTCAATCAAGTCTCATATCAGAATGAGAAGACACTTGACAAACACTGAACTAAATGTATGTTTAAAAGCAAAACGTAGTTTTCACTTGTTGGTCTTGGCATATTGCATTCAAAGGTGTGGCCTGGTGGTTAATGAAGTGGAGGAGAATGGAAACCATGAAGCCTCAGGTTCAAATTCCAACGGAGGCGAAACACACTAGACGGTTTCTTTCTACCTGTCTAAGATTTGGTTGGCAGATTGCCCAGTATTTGTGTTGTGGGAGGTAATAGGTTCACTAAGGAAAAAATCAATTTTTTTGACACCACCTATATTGGATGCTTTATTTCCCATTTGTTCCAGTCTTAATTAAATTCATATTGATAAATGTTTGAGAAGATAAATGCAAGCTAATCCAGATTTCTAGTTCCAAAGATAATGGTAACTGATAAATGTAGATTACAGTCCCACACTCGCACTGTTGAATACATTACAAGTTTACAACCCAATGTGGCACAAATAACTTGAATTTTGTGAATAGGAATTCTAGCTTTGGTTCAAGACTTCAGATTTTGTAGTATACTATGGCCAAATCAGAGCCTTCTAGGCACGACAAGGATATGCGTGTTTAAAAAGACAAGAAATACTAATCAGATAAGATACAAATTTCTAGCTGCAGTATCCGAAGTGAATTCTCTTTAAGGTCACATAATTCAACAAAACAGGTCAAATTAAGGCAGTTTCCATTGTGATGCACAAAAGCAGACTGTTACAAAAAACAGAGTTCCATAAAAGGACTCGAGTTCGTAGTACTCTCAAAAGTAATTTAGAGCCTCTCCCCCCCAACTGTGCCAACAACAAAATCACCATCTGGTCATTTCTATACGGCAAATTAATGACGATAAATGACCAAATGCTGACAAAAGGAGTACATATTACAAACTTACTATGTTTAAGACTGAGATAAAATCATAGCTTGGAATTTTGGCTCAACAAATAGCTCTTCAGAACATCCATAACTGATCCAAAATCTGCTTTCACTTCCACAGGTGGGTTAGAAAACCGACATTCCATGTCTTTTATTTTCTTTGAGTGGTAATCAATCTTGGATTGAGTAAACTTCAATCCATGAGCTGTACTCACAACCACAGTCCTATCAGTTGGTGCAATGACTCCACTGTTTCTCAGCTTGAACAGTGCAGTCAATGCCACACCAGTATGTGGGCAAATGAACATCCCAGTCGAGTCTGCCTGAGCCATAGCATCCATCAACTCCTCCTCGGTTGCCTCCTCCACTATCCCGTTGCAGTTCTGCAGGGCAAAAACAGCTCTGTCTATAGACACTGGGTCACCAATCTGTATAGCAGATGCAAATGTTGTGTTCGCCTTCACAGGTTTGAAGTCTTTCCAACCAGATTTGTAATGCAAGTAGAGCGGATTAGCGTTGGCAGCTTGAGCACAAACAAGCCTAGGGATGCGATCCACAAGCCCCAACTCTTTGCACATCTGAAAACCTTTATAAAATGCATATATGTTGCCCAAGTTCCCACCAGGAACTATCACCCACTCTGGAACTTCCCAATCAAACTGCTGCAAAATCTCGATAGCTGCCGTCTTTTGCCCTTCCAACCTCAAACTATTCAACGAATTCGCCAAGTAAATAGGCAACTCAGCAGTAACTTCACGAATCAACTGCATACAACCATCAAAATCAGTGTCAATACTCAACACAAAAGCCCCATTTGCAATAGGTTGAACCAGTTGCGCCATAGATATCTTATTCGCAGGTAGAAATACAATTGACGGAATGCCTGCAGATGCACAGTAAGCCGACAGCGCCGCAGATGTGTCTCCAGTAGAAGCACACCCCACACCGACGACCGGTTTATGCATTTTCCGCAACCGATTAACTTGACTCACCAAAACAGTCATCCCAAGATCCTTAAAACTACCAGTATGGCTAATCCCACAGTGTTTGACCCACAAATCAGTCATGCCTAGAAACTGTTTGCCAAAACGCTCAGCCCAAAACAGATTCGAGTTCCCTTCAAAAGCACTAACAATATCATCACTATCAATTTCAGGCAGAACCCATTCCTTCTTAGACCAAACACCGGACCCATAAGGCCATGTAGTCTTACCGACACGAGAATCAAACAAGGATCGCCAATACTGACCATCAAACTTCTTTAAGGCATCCATATCATGCTGAACATCAAGTAATCCACCAGACCGACTCCGATAAACAATCTCATCTAGAGAATACCATTCATCAGAAGTAGGACCAGCATTAAAAGGAACATACCTGGCTGAAAAATTATGAGATGAGCAGTGACGGCGCGCTTCTTCACGGATGTTCTCGTCAGCAGGACGGCGATGTTTCTGTTGGGAAATCGCATCGTTTGTGGCTGTAGCTTTAATCGGAGTGAAGAAATGAATACCATTATTGGGTTTTGAAGTTGATTGATGATGAAGTTGAGGAAGACCAGGAGAGAGGAAAGAGGATCTAAGCATGCAAGAAGCCGCCATTGTTGTGTGATTGTGAAGCTGAGAAGACGCGGCTTTTGTCTATAAGGGGGCCATACCATATACATCTGGTAATGCTCTGCCCTTAACAGGTATCGCACTAAGACTACGACATGTGTACAGGTCATAAGATCCAGTGGCTTACAATGACTTACCATTTTCACGTGATTAAATTATTACTACTATTGATATCACCATGAAATTTATGCAGCAAAATAATTCAATTTGTCCCAACTATTATGGTAATATGAAATTTTTTATATTTTACACCTTCAAGATTCAATTCACATATTCATATCAAACTTTTACGTGTAGGCATTTGTAGATAGAGATGAAAGTATACTAGTTAAATTCGACGGAATTCAGTAGATTTTATAAAAGTAATACTCTATTCATTTAAAAAATGATCATTTTTTCTTTTATTTTTGTCTATTTTCAAAAGAATGAATTCCTTTTTTTTTTTTAATATTTTAGTTTCAGTTTTCCATTAATTTTAATTTATGATTACAAAATTTAAAAATCTTTCTTTGCATTTTGAAAATTCATGCCAAATCAAATCAGGTTATTCTTTATAAAATAAAAAATATATATATTATATCAATTACAAGTCAAATTGGGGCATCAAAATCGAGTATTTGTGTTTGGCAATAACACCGGCGCTAACGTGTGGTCACATGGTAATACTTGTATTTACCTGACTCACCTTCGTGTGCATGACTCAGGACGTATTTTTCAGGGGAGAAAAAGTGATTATTTCGTTAATTAGTTGAACGATTGCAGTATTGTAAAATGGTTACTTCCTCCATTTCAAAAAGATTAATCCAGTTTAACTTGAAACAGAATTTAAAAAAAGAAATAAGATTTTTTAATCTTGTGGTTCTAATTTAAAATTATGTCAAATATATCAAAATACCCTTTAATCTTGTGGTCTTAGACATGTCACGTGAAAAGTTAAAATTAAAGTGTTGACAAAAAAGAAAAGGGATCATTCTTTTTTAAACAGACTAAAAAATAAATAGAGTCATTCTTTTTTACACGGATGATGAAGTATTTTTTTTTTTGTTTTCTTTACCATATTTGTTTTATTCATTTTGTATTTTGCAATCTGTTCTATTCTTCTTACTTTTGTGTTCCTAATTTATTGAAAATATTTTTTATTTTCCATGAAATAAGTGTAGGATCTATATGTATATTCTTTTCTATTTTTAAATTTACTTTGTGAAGTTGTTGATATTGTTTCAATTATACATAAAAGAAAATGTTGAAATGACATGTGAGCATACAACTACTAGGAATGATACGATTAGGAATGAAGATATCCGAGATAAATTGAAATGGCATATTAGTGGATAGAATGAGAAAATGAATATTGAGATTTTTCGGACACATATGAAGAATAAATATACAAATATATATCCAATTTAAAAGGCATTAAAGGATGGTTATAGTGAGTACAAAAAAAGGTAAAGGTCGACTAAAATATTATTGGGAAGATGTGCTTAGATTCAATTTCAAACTTATCAAAAATATGACATTAATTAAATGTTACGTTGGTTTTCAACTGGAATAGGCTTAATGCTAGTCTAGAGACCATATCTGTCAAAAGTCATATTTTTGTTATTTGTTAGCATATATTATCAATCATGTTTTGATTACCATTGCACTATTTTGTTAATATAATTATTCCTAATTATTTGTGTGCCTTATACTGTTTTTCTATTAATAGTTGTCGTTTTTTCTTTTTTATTATTATTTTATTCAATTTTCAATTTCACTTAAATTGATGATCTCTTAGAGATAATTTTCATATCTTTATGAGATATAAATAAAATCTACGTTCTTGCTCTCAATCGAATCTATTTATTTAATCATTTTTTTTCCAGAAATAGTAAGATCCAAAATACAAATTTGTGCATTACCAAAAATCATTTACCTCAAAGTGTGATTGGGCCTAATTAGATGGGGTAGTCGACCCAAGAATCGGGCAAATGCAGGTACAGGGAAGACTAAAATACGTGCACGCAGCGTATCGGTTCTACTGATGAAAGGATAAGGTTGGGCACGTCAGGATCAACATGTTCGGACGAATATAACCCTACCCACTCTGCCAATTGAAAAATGACACGTGCTCCTTCTCTTCACTTTTTCTAAATTCCATGAAAAATATATAGTACTACACACAAAATTGTTCATACAAAGAAGAAGAAATAGCAGCAGCTCACCTGTATTAAGATTAGCTCCGATTGAATATCTCCGGCGAGATCCTTGATTTTCCGGTGAGTTTTCCGATCCTTTACGTCGTTCTGATTTGTATAGTTGACCATTATGAATCTTTCCCATATGATGCGGTTACAGAAATGTTAGGTCCTTTTGCTATTACCCATTTCCGATCCAAAATATGGATTCGCCAGCGAAAAAAAATCTTTACCTTCTCCATCTAGCTTCAATTTAGTAGATTAGACGTTGATTTGTACTGTACATTTCCCGGAAGGAAAAAAAGTATTGTGAAAATTGAGACCGAGACAGGAAAACTGGGGAAAATGAGTTTAGGTGTAGCGGAGGAGGAATCGGGTAAGGAAATTCAGTTGCCGGCGGATGTAGACTGGCAAATGCTGGACAAATCTAAGTTTTTCTTCCTCGGCGCCGCCTTATTTTCAGGTGTTTCAGCTGTGCTTTATCCTGTTGTGGTGTTGAAGACTCGACAACAGGTAGCCCAAGCTCATCTTTCCTGTTTTAAAACTGCCTTAACCGTTGTTAGGCTTGAAGGAATTCGTGGATTGTATCGGGGGTTTGGGACTTCGTTGATGGGTACAATTCCTGCTAGGGCACTTTATATGACTGCTCTTGAGGTTACCAAGAGTAGTGTTGGTACGGCCACGGTTAGGCTCGGCATTCCTGAGCCAACTGCGACTGCGTTAGCCAGTGCTGCTGCTGGGTTGAGTGCAGCTGTGGCCGCACAACTGGTTTGGACTCCGGTGGATGTGGTCAGCCAGCGGCTCATGGTGCAGCGTGTTTGTGCTGCACCAGCATCCTGTAAATATCTCAATGGGATCGATGCTTTTCGAAGAATCCTCAAGACAGATGGACCTAAGGGACTCTACAGAGGTTTTGGGTTTTCAATTTTGACATATGCCCCATCCAATGCACTGTGGTGGACATCCTACACCATCACTCAGCGGCTTGTCTGGAGTGGGTATGGATGTTACTTCAGCAAGAATGGTGATGACAGAATTGAGGATAACATCAAAAGTACTCTGAAGCCTGATTCAAAGACTGTTATGATGGTTCAGGGAGTGAGTGCAGCCATGGCCGGAGGTGTTTCAGCTCTGATTACAACACCATTAGACACAATCAAGACAAGATTGCAGGTGCTGGATGGCGATGAGAATGGACGGAGAGGGCCAACAGTAGCTCAGACTGTAAGGAATTTAGTAAAGGAAGGTGGGTGGATGGCTTGTTACAGAGGATTAGGCCCTCGATGGGCTTCAATGTCCATGTCTGCAACCACAATGATCACTACTTATGAATTCCTCAAACGCCTCTCCACAAAGAATCAAGAAAATTGGGCATAGTCATCCCCATAGATAGCTATCACTCTTCTTAGATTTACTTTTCTCTCTTTGATCCATGTATACGTTTTCTCTTTGAATGATCCCTTCTTTTGGAATCAGTATGCTGAGTTTAGATCAAGAACAAAAAGAATGATGAATGTAAGTTGTTCATGTACAAAGTATGAATCTGTATATATGGTCCAATTCACTAAACTTATTTGGCTGTTGTTACTGTTTCTCTTTCCTGTAAGCTACCCTATGATTTCTCTTGTGCTTGTTATATCTCTCTCGCGTCTTTCAGAAACAGCCTCTCCATCTCAATGAGGTAGGGATAAGGCAGTGTACACTCTACCCTTTCCGGACTCCTATCTCGCCAAACTAAAGTGGGTATGTTGCTGTTGTTGTACTGAACAATTTGTCTACTTACATATGTGATACTTCTTCTTCCTTCAAGAACTATACTTTTTCAATAATGGAGCCAAAATAGTAGGAACCTATCCTTATCAGGCACTGATCAAATAGTAAGATGAGAATCTGTAGTGGGCATAATTGACTTTTAGCTAATCTCAGCCAATGGAAGATGAGATTCTGCCTGATCATGATGTTGATTTGAACATGTTGCGTGCACAAAGGTTTTAGCATATCTATTCTTGATATAATGTGACAGGAACTCAGTCAGATTGAGGTCTGCTCATATTGTCGGATGAGGGTTGTTGTAGGCTGACAACCTGTGTAAAATTTGTCAATTTGGGAATAGTAGGAGTTAGGAGAGGTAGAGATAGGTTGAAAAGGGAAAGTGATTAAACAAAATATGACACAATTTCAATTGACATTGGTCGAGGATCAAGGTATAAAGTCAGTGAATGTTTGTCGTACTCCTAGTAATATGATTTAGGTATCACATAGTTTTTTCTCCAATGCTACTAATATCGTTGCTACATATGTTATGTGTTTCTGTTTTTTTGAGTCGACGATTTTATCGAAAATATTCTATCTTTTCTACAGAGATAGGGATAATATTTGTGTATATCCTATCCTCTTCCGATCCTATTAGTGAGGTTAATGTTATTATGACAAATCTTCCTAATACATGTCACTGTAACATGACTTAAGTGGAAATTCATACAACTAACCTAAACTTGTTTGAAAGTAAGGATAATGGTTATTGTTTAATGAGACAGGAAAATGTGGTGGGGGCCTACGTAATTATCCAACATTACGGGAAGTAGATTATCTCATTGTTTAATATTCAGATTGCTAATGATAGTGGTTAACAACAGCCCAAGTAGCCGACCATTATACATAAATTTCTATTAATATAACTTTTGTCTATATCTAACTGTTATATTCAACTAATTTCTTAATAACATCATCCCTACCTACCAGAACTGTTCAGGATATTTTAAAGAAAGTCTTAAGATTATCGAAAACTTCGTCCTAATCAATCGAAATTTAAAAAATACAGCTAATGAAAGCGAGCTAAGTGGTTTAAAAAATAAATACGTTTAGAATTGGGTGGGGTAGGGGAGTACACATAGACACAATTTTTGTGTCACTGTTTAAGTTATGTCCTAAATTTTACCCAACTCGGGACAACTTCAGACGCAACGACTCAAGATAAAACGTATGAAGTTTCCTATGGTTGACTGAACTTCAGACATTTTAGCAAAACATCATGAATAGCCTAACTTAGACAGTTAGCAGCAAGAGAACTGTTGTGGATCAGTATTCTGTAAAGTGAGTCCGGGCTCTTTTACTGCTGCAAGGCGGGCACTTGTATTGCTTCATGTACTCGGCTGTGGCAGCGGTGATCTTCACACACTGTCCATGGAACCATGTTTCACAATGATCGCAACATATCCAAAATTCATCCTTTGCATACTTCCCCTCACATATGCCGCACAACGTCTCACCTTCCTCCTCTTCAACATCCATCTCAATACCCCATTCATCCTCATCTTCTTCTCCTGCTTCTTCTTCATCATCATCATCTTCTTCATATTTTTGCTGCAACTTTGTAAACATATCCTGAGGCTCCACTGCCCTCTGTTTTATCAAGTGGAAAAGAAAACATCAATAGCTCAAAAAGAAGTTAACATCATGTGTAGAAGGGTACAATAAAGTTGAAAGATCACGGACAGTTAAGCTAGTTTAAAACGAGCTATTCATGCAACAACTAGTCTAGATACCAGAAAATCAGAACTTTAAAGCAGAATTTGAATCAGAATCTGCCAAAAATGACCATAAGATTGATATCCGGATGCTTGCAAACACATCATTTTAGTCTTACCAACACGCAAAAAGGTATCACAGAGCTGACATGCAAATAAAGCATACTTTGGGAACATAATTATTTACCTTACTGGCGTTTGGCTTGGATTTGTTTTTACTTTGATTAGGGACTCTAGGTTTTTCTTTTTGTTGCGTCTTTGGAACACCAATCACTACTTCATGTATTGAAGGTAAATCATTTATCATGTCAAAGAGCTTCTTCCTGGAAAAGAGAAGGCAACTTATGAGCAACAACATAGTAAACACCATGAAGTGTTAAAGCAAAATGACTTGTGTCACAATGGAGGCACAGTGGATACATTTTCTAGCAAAAGACTCTCTCTGGTAGCTTTAGATATCTGAATGTACTAATCATCTATGCACAAAGTTCAATACGAATTAATCTAGAACAAGGGCTTCCCATTAGAATCACCATCATGAACGATTTCACATACAACAAACACGAAAGTGCAGAGATGAATTTAAGTTGAACCATACAATTCCATGTTGCTGTTGGTTGGTCGACTCAGATAACTGCAATTATCAGCTTGACAAGCATGAGTTACGTTCATCATACAATGTCAAGAAACCAGAGCCCAGAGGTCAATGATCAACGTTAATTTGAGAGCAAGCCCTACTAAATAAACCAAGTTAATGTTCTTTTTACTAAACCAAGCTAGTTGAATCTTATTAACCTGTTAACAGCCACTCCTTGCGATTCTATCAGCTCATTTTAAACAGTGCAAGCTAATATTCAAGGTAATACTCAACTAGCTATTTGCATTTTTCACCCCTCTTTTTATGCATATTTTGCACTTTGCATCCTGTCCTTCCTTTCACTTTTGCTTCCGAACCTCTTATCTTCTTACAAAATGACTAAAATAGGTTTCCATTCAAACATGAACGTTCTATAGGGAGTAAAATGGATATATTACTTATAAAGCTAATTAACAACTTCTATATCCTGAACATGCTCCATTGTTTCTGATCAAGTACTAGAGGTGCTATTAGGAATTTTGGCAAAGAAATTCATTTTATAGGGTAGTAGTTCAATTTTAAATATGTAAATATTCAGATTTGGACCAAAAAATACTTTAATGATTTTTCCCAGAAAGTAAAATGTGCACCAAAGGTGCAAAATGCAATGAACTGAAATTAATCAAGCTTACTACTTTTAGCTTTTCTTGCTAGTAATAGGCACGGCCGTACGGGCAGTGTTAGCTCGATACTAAAAGTACTATTATATAACCAACCTAAAACACATTAATCAGATGCATGCTTTTAACAGAGAGCATTGAGAAAAAACTTTAATGCATTGAGAAGCAGAATCAACACAAAAAAACATCAAATGAGGTACTGGAGCAGGCAGAATCGCTAAACGTATCATCAGGACATGCTCACAAAGATGCTTTTACGAGCATGGAGATGTTTTGGCTGCATAAAAGAAATTCAAGTGAGAAGAAGTACCTGTCGGCTTTACCAAATCCACATCTAGCACCAGCGTAGAAGGCAATAGCAAGCAACCAAGAATCACTGTGATAGGCAACAAAAGAAAGCCACTCCTTTTGTTCCATTCCCTCTCTAGCAAAGTTGATACCAAGAACAGGCTCTGGAAGGCCTGGTGGTGAATCTTCAGCAGGCAGATTGACCTCCCATCGCTCATTTGGGAGTCCATACAAGCTTAAGTTCTCCTTTTCTACATAAAAAACAGTAACAAGAAGAAATAGGAGTACTGTGTTATAAGCAATTTGAGATAATACAGATTAAACATATTGACTGTAATAAAACTTGGAGGAAGACAGGGGAGGTGCGGTGAGGAGGGATCTTATAATAGATGTTGCTCTGATTCTCCAAACATTCTGCCACACCCGTGTCGGATCCTCCAAAATACACTACTTTTGGAGGATCTGAAACGCACTCATCAACATTTTTGAGGAGTCCAGCAATCAATGACATTACTCTGATACCCAAAATATCACTTCCAGAAACATGACGTACAGTGTCTTCATTCGGTATCTACCATTAATTATGGCTGTAAGGCTTAGTATCCTATGTATACTTATTTTTCACCGCTGAAACAAGGAAGGAGTTATCAAATCAAAAGCAAGGACTTAGAATTAGAATTGTTACTTTTAAGCTAAGCACAAACTTGATTCTTTTTCTGCTTCGAGGAGGGGTAAAGATTTCCCTATGATGCCTGTGGATATGAGAACATTCATATCCAGATCTACCTCATAACGATTTTTTTTTTTGAAGAAATTTTATGTTCTGGTTAACAATGACTAAAATGTTTTGAATTTCATCTTTCCATATATAAAAATTTCAGATACAGGAACTAAAGACCACTGATATGGAATGATGTTAAAAGCAATGTAACGATCATTCGAAAGTAGAATTGATGTTCTTACTCTATCATCCAATATTCACGGGTGGCTCTACTATAGAAATAGTGTGCACATGAACCCAGTGGTGGAGGCAGGATTCTCATTGAGGGGTTCAAAAAAATAAGTAAATACGCTAATATTATCCACATATAAACGGGTCGGATCAGATATAAATGGATCAGGTCGGATATAATTAAGCAGATAAAATTCAATTCTACGTCAACAAGAACAGTAAAACATAGGAAGTAGCAACATAAAATGTGATAAAACATAGGAAGTAGCAGCAGCAAGCTAACATGTGATAAAAAAACACGATGCTACCCGGACTCGGTCAACAAGAACAGTAAAACATAGGAAGTAGCAGCATAAAATGTGATAAAACACAGGAAGTAGCAGCAGCAAGCTAAAATGTGATAAAAAAAAAACGAGCTACCCGGACTCGAACTCTCACATCCGAGAAGATCTGACCGGATCTTGAACGCAGTTTACCACTGAAACAAGCCTTTAGCTTATGCTGAGGGGGTTCACTATTAAATATATACTCATAAATGAATAAATCGATGCTATATATATAGTGTAATTTTCCAACGAAGGAGGTTCGTATAAGTTCCATGTAGCTCCGCCCCTGCATGAACCCATATCTCTTCGCCAAACTAGGTATTCAATGTATTTTCTAGTATTATCTGTTGCTATCCATGCTCCAAAAGCATTGAATGAACACTTGATTGAACGTTGAGCTATTTATCTAAAATGATAAGGAACAGTTCCAACTTAATATATATATTTTTTCCTTTGTTTAGCAGTGTACGTAGGTTCTTGAAATCCTAGATCCGCCTCCCAATATCAATCCAAAATCTTTCAACTTCAAATAACTAGAAAAAAAGGCATACACCTAGAGTCCAAAGGCGGATGGAGTTTACATACTATGATCATTGGAGGGTGAAATTGATGTTCTTATTCGTTAATTCAATATTGTCCAAAATCTTTCACTATCTATGTAAAGAAAAAAGACATATATCCAAAGGCGGATGGAGTTTTCATACCACAATCATTGGAGTGAAATTTATCTTATTAATGGATAATCCAAAATTTATATACTATGCATACAACTGTAGCCAGTATTTAAGGAACCCTTAATTTTAAAAGCACTTAATTTAACTTTAAAAATTGAACTCATCAAGTTTAAATACCGAACTTAACATAATGCATATAACATATTACAAATAATTTCGAGAAACAGAAAATTTTCAACCCTATTCCACTGATAACCCAAAACAGGGACCATAACTTAAAAAGAAATACCCTTACCAGGATCACACTGCTTATAAAATTCATCCACATCTGAATACAAAAACATAAAAAAATAAAAAACGATTAAACAAAGAAAAATTCAACATGATAAGCAAAAAGAAAAAAAAAAGAAGAGGAAACCTGTTGTGAGAGCTTTAATTAGACCAGTATATCTGCCCTTGACATTCTTAAAGACATCAATGGGTTTAGGCTTCTTCTGTCCTTTTGCTCCAAATTCCATCTTTTTTTTCAAAAAATAAAAAATGAAAAACCACTTTTGCAGGTACAAGCAGCGTCGTCAAAAATCATATGAGAGAAGAAGAAGAAAGTCAAAAGCAATTTTGACTTCCTACAAGGTTTTCGAATTTAAGAGAATTTGATAATACGCTTACCAATTCTGATACTACTATACTAGTACTCTAATTATTCTATTTTCTCCCAATATATATCAACGGGAAACCTTTTTTTTTTTTTTTAATGCATGATATATAAGTCAAAATAATTAATAATTTATTTTTCAAAAAGAAGGTAAGGTATTTATAATTAAACAAAAAATATTTGAGTACAAATAATAAATTTTCAATCATTTTTTTAATAGTGAATCTTTTCAAAATTTGTCAATCTAATTAACTAAAATACTATATCCTAATAGAATTGAGAAAACATAATTAACTAACTAATGTTCGGCGCTTATATGTCTTTATTATTGTATTACTTTATTTACATTCTAATCGCTTTAGAGCAATAGATTATATTAAATATGATCAATTTATGATGTTTTTAAATTTTGGACTAGTTGAATTTTTTGTTATGTGTTATTGTTAATCTGATTCTATGGACATAGTGTCAGGTTATATATTACGGAGTTTAATTTTTAAAATTTCTAGTGCACTCATTCCGCCAAAAGAAAAAACGTATTCGTGTATAATTTCTGAATACTCTTACTGAAATTTCTGGCTACGCGGCCTACGCCACTACTTCACCCAAGGACTTTCCGATACAAATTCAAATTTAATCGAACGCCAGAAGGAGCAACCCCCAAATAAAAAATTTGCGAACAAAACCCACAATAAACTAAAGGTTACTCTTTGGATTGAGGTATTCAAAACATTAAATAGAAAACAAGCATGCGAGGTAATTAACTAACTATCAAGTTTCCAAAATAATGTACTAGCATACTCTAATATAGCCAAGGATGACTTCCCACATTTTAATAGCAACACTTGCATCAAAAAGATGATAAACATGGATTGCTCATGTTATCTTTCTTCTCTTTGTCCAGCTGTGAGGCCCCTACGTTATGTGCGGAGAAGGCGGAGTAGTTAAATAGCTGGTGATGGTAAATAGCATCACCTTTCGAGCCACTAGTGATTCCAGAGTAGAACGGTGTGGAGTGGCTTCCGGATTGATGAACATCGCGCTCCAACATTTTTATGTTGAGTTGCAGTTCATCAGGTATCTGATTGTCTTGACCATTGATCAAATCGGGGGATTTGGACTCACGAGGCTTCTTCATGTTGACAAAGCGCCCACCAGGTCCCCTAGCCCTATTCAATGCATGCTGGTGCCGGGACTCATGGAGATATGGCTGAAATTTGTGATCAAATAAAAATAAGATAACTAAAGTACACTTAATAGTGTGACAACTCTAGGGAAAACCATGCGAGCTTGGCCCAAAGCAGACAATATTACACCACGTTAAGGGTAATCATCCACCGAAAGCACATTAACACATGTATACTCTTACGAGTGAGTGACTCAATACGAAGCAAAGAAGGGTGAAGCTGAACCATTATCAAACACTTACCTTCCGTCCTTTAGAGAGTTTGTTTTGAGCCTCCAGCCTAGCACGGTATTGTCTACGCCTGAGGATAGCCTGATATTGTTTAGCATTGACAAATATAGGCTCATCTTGCTTAAGGTCAAGTGGAAGTGGCACCCGAGGAGCAACCGTGCCTAAAATTTGGGACTGAACCTGAAGAAAACTAAATGGTAAGGATCCCACAGGGTGCATCGGCAGATCACACTGGCTTAAACAAATACAAGCTTAACAAAAGACTTGGTTAATCATGGGCAGCTTGACATAAAAGAGAACAATAGTTATCTATCTATATATGAGAGAAACTGAGGAATGGGTACCACATACTTATACCACTAATTGGAGATGCCTTTGATATTTAATGTAGCTAATGCCAAATATCTAATTGAACAAGTCTGTACGAAGGATCTCATGTTTGGTATTATATTCTTTAAATTCACTTCAACATATGAGTGGACTTTCCTTCTCCAAAGAATAAGTTGGCCAAAAAAAGCAAGGAATCATCAAAGTAAAGCAGATGCAAAGTGATTAGGATAATCCAAAGAACTCTAAAATCGCATAGACCTTTTCTAGAATTTACTTGTGATCCTTGACAGAAATGCAAAGCCAACACAAGTTAAGCGCATCTCTAATTCCTTTGAAGAATAAGTTAAAAAGTGCTGATACCAGATTGAGTCAGTCCAAACCTTGATCAGTGGTTTTAGGTGGTTTTCATTTATTCTAATAGTACATATTAAATATTATAAATTGGTTGGAGGGTTAGTGGGGGAGGGGGTGTTGCAGGTGGATCATGACCTAGATATCATAGGAGAACCATATAACACTATCCTTCCCCCCACCCCACCCAAAAAAAGTTCTCTGTCCTACGGAAAAAAAAAAAAAAAAGAGGAGGAGAAGAAGAGTTGAGAACAAGTACTTCACTTTTGAGTGATTATTTGGAGCACACTGGTTATTCACTAGTTAGGTGGTTTTTCAAATACAAGTGCCTCGCTAAAAGCTATAGTACAACTTGCTCATATTCAATGAATTGAATGATTTACTCACCCTAAGATAGTCAAGATCAATGGAGACAACAAAAAGTCCACAAGAGGTTTCATATGTTTGTTGCATATGTTAATTAAGATTCAGGGTCAACAAAAAAGGGTGGAGGGAGGGAGGTTTCAATGTAAAAGCAGCCAGACAGATTTAAAAGGAAGGTTTTTCTTAGATGACATAACCAAAGTTTTTAATTTAAATACTAGTGAAAATATTGATGACATAATGGCTCTTTTAGAGCCGGTTGTGGTAGAATTACTCAAAAGAGTTGCTGATCATCATAAAGAAATGTGATAAAACAATCAAATGGCAAAAGTTCAGTTCTCTTTCTCTGAGTGTACACAACCAAATAAGCAGTGCACATCATCAATACAAAAATAATTGAGCTTTAATTGTACTCACCATGGTTTGATTTCCATAGGCAGCAACTAGACCGTGATAGTAAGGATCCGGATGAGGAAAAGGAACAACAGCCTTTTAAAGATCAATAAATACATAAATAATTTACTAGAGATTGCATATCCCCACTTGTGGGATTACACCGGGTATGTTGTTATTTTGTTGTAGATTGCGTATAAAAAGAGTAGGGTAAAACTAACTTAATGAACTCACAAAATTTTTCTGATACGTATCGAAAGTCCAACCATGCTCCTGACTTGACACACTTTGGGAATCATCGGACTTCCCACTACGTCTAACACTGCCTGGTGTGGTCCAAGCAGATATCCACAGGATCAGATTAAGAAAATGCAGAAGTCAGAAAAGAAATAAGTGAAAATTGAGGGAAAAGGAGAGTTGTGGCTATTCAAAATAACTTAACTCACTAACAGCTAGTAAGCCAAATAGGAAATACAACCTAATCAACCTTACATATCATGTGGGTCATGAAATAGCTAGATGATTTAGATATTAAGAATGTCTGCCCTTCGAAAGGAATGAGAAATGAAGGGCAGCATGACACAACATTTAGTATGTGTATATCTTTCGATGCTTAAGTGGGGGTGTACAGGCATTACGCCCCAAAGCAATAAAGCTAGAAAGAGATAACTTTCTCCAGTCCGTTCAATCATCACTGTCTAGCAAAGAATTAAAATCTACTTTCAAGAAATGAGCTCTCTATTCTAACTCAATAAACAAGTGAACCAATCTACAGTACAGGCCTTGTATCGACATTTCAAGTTCATTTCTGTGGTGCCTCCTTAGCAGGCTAACAAGAACATACAATCCACCACATTTAAAAGGTTGTGACCGATCAGATTTGGAGGAACAACATGGAAGTACTTAAATGATCAACCTACTAGACAATCAATTAGCAAATTTCTCTTCTACACTCCTATCAATTAGCTTCTCCTAATTGATATATGGTAAAAGTTATAAACAAGATAATCATGAACATGCTTACTTTGTTTCAAAACTTCTCTGATATAACTTAATGTGTTGTATATATGAATCTCAAAAGATGCAGAACAATAGTGAATATCCTCACCTGCTCGCAAAGACATATTGTTTTTCCCGTGGAGTTTTGTTTCTCCTTCATTAGCGGCTTCAGGACATGATTGACCCGTTGATTGAGTAGACGAGGAATCCTGATCTTGACAATGGTGATTCAGTTCCTTGGTATTTTGAGGACCAGGAAATGTCGACACTTGTTGCATCTGTAAATCTACAAAGGTCAGTGATGAGCATTAACACTAATATATGGGGTTGAGATACTACTAAGCTCAAGATCCTTTCCGAAGAGATCCTACATTTTCTGACCATAGAATGTCCTTGTTCGAGAAGTGAAACATCCAGTAGTTTCTACAGCTTATGCATGATGATATGACATGCAATTAACAGCTCAAAAATGAGATATTCCAACTTTTATTCCAGTCCAGCACACTTCTTATAGTTTGCCCTTTAAGACTTCAAATGACACTGACACATTGGATCTTCTTACTTTCACCTCATCTACCCCGGCTATAACTTGTAAAATCAGACTTAAATATTCTACACTGTCACTGTGTAGCTAGGTAACTTTTGAAATCTATATATACTATATGTTGAATCAACTTGGCATCTTTGTGTGTACTTCTTCATATTCTGACTCACCTTTAATGAAAATTTGGGCTTCGCCATTGCTTATGAGACTCTAAGATGAAACATGTATGCTATCTTCAAATTATCTGTTTAGCCTCAAATTTTGGAAGTATGGATTTTCAAATATTTCAAGTTCGAAAAAAACTGTGTCAGACTAATTTTTGGGTTTCTGACACTTCCATTCACAAAGCTTCATAAAAAATCCAAGTAAAATGCATGTCCAAACACAACTTCAAATTCCAAAAATCACATCAAAAGCTCAAATTTTCAAGTTTCAACTTCAAAATCTATACCCAAACAGGAGCCTAATTTTACTTGTTAAAAAATGGTAAATCTCTCAACAATGAATAGAGAGTATTATCAGGCATAGAACCGACAAAACAAATGCACTTTTTTTGAAACTCAAAAGAAATGAAAAATGCAGCAGAGGTAACAAACAGAGTAGTATACTAGTATATCCCTAAAGAATCAACAAAAACAAAGTAGTAATGATTAACTAAGAAAAAGAAAACCTTTTTTGGGACAAGTAAAAGATTTAAAAAAAAGCTCCATTGTTGCATGCAACAAATAGCTTAGTAAACAAACCTTGTTGATTTTGTGAAAATTTAACAGAGTATATGGTTGAACCAAACCCAGAATTCAAGCACCTCTGAACCTTTGGTGGTAAAAGAAGTCCAAGTCCAGTCTCTCTGTATACAGAACACCACAATATTTGGCTGCGAAAAGGACACAGAAAGAGGTTTTTTTTTTCCTCCCAAAAATGGCACTGCAAGAAAAGACAAAGCTAAAAAAAGGAGAGAAACTTGAAGAGGTGTTATTTCTTTTTTACTAGATTAATATCTCACATCAACAACTTCTTTTGTCATTTTATGTGATGTGTATAAAGGACTCTCTTCCTCTGACATAAGAGATTGTTTCGAGATTAGTTACGTTGGTATTAAATTTTTTATAAATAATATAATATTGTTAGTTAAAATAAGTTATTCTTTTCGTTTTACAAAAAATAATCTAGTTTAGTTTGGCACGAAATTTAAGAGTATAAAGATGACTTTTGAATCTTGTGATCCTAAATTAAAGTTAGATTAAATGTACAAAATTGTCCTTGATCATGTGGATTAAACATGCCACGTGAAAAGTTGTTACTAAAAACAGAAAGATGTCATTCTTTTTAAAACATACTAAAAAGGAAAGGAGGTCATTCTTTTTAAAACGAAGGAGTACATTTTTTAATTTGTCATTTAGAAATTCATATAACTAATAATATAATATATGGATAAAATGGAATAACTAACATTAAACTCCACAAAATTAGAAATCACCTGATGTATCTTTTAATAGTAGTGGAAATTTTTAATGGGAAGCATCATTTTAAATTACTTTTTGTAAAACTAAATTACAATTTTAATAAAAAATTGGGAGCCGTTGGTTAATATAATAATGACAAATATGAATTATTTGAAACGAATGATAAAATTACTATACGAAATACATTAAAGATATATTTGACTCTTTGTCCTCTTTTATTTCAAGAAGATGGAATAAGACTTGTGTTATGATTGGTATATTATTTGTAAGCTTCAATCTAGTTTGGGTTTCAATTTGATTCTTTAAGCATTTTACTAACATGTCTATAATGTCACGAAACACCTATTTTGTTTTTATTTAATTATGGACAAACAATATCTAATCAAGCCTATGGATAAATCGTTTTAGACCTATGAGCCAACTACTTCAAGAAAATATAAATTTTGGGTACTTACATGTTCAACTACTACAACTAAAATCAATGTAATATATAATTCATATCCCTATCCATTCATTTAGTATATCCACATTTCACGAAGCAAATTCTTCATTGGGAAAATTATATATAATAATAAACTAATAAATCAAATTAAATGTTATAACCATACTTTGGTTTAATTGTGCCGTGTAGCAAACTGTTTGTCAGTCACCTCTCTCCCTCAAACTCTCGATCGCCACTCTCCCTATCTCGCTCGCTCCCTCTCACTTTTATACAAACACAAATGTATAAAATGCGTTTGTGTTTATATAAAGCGAGAAAAAATTATATATATACATATATTTTCGTCCCCCTCTCCTAAATCTCGCTCGCCACCCTCGCCTCTATCGGTTATACAAACAGAAACGAAATATATAATTATGTTTCTGTTTGTATAAAGCTAGAGAAAATTGTATATACACCTGCAAATACATATATCTTCATCCTATACACTTATAATTATACAATACAAATATTTCACTGCCTAATTTTCTTGTGTCTTTCTCTCTTTATTGTTTTATACATACACAAATTATATAACTAATTTATATACAACTGCTTTCTTTTGTATATATATAGCGAATTGTACAATTGATTTCTTTCGTATATGTATAGCAAATTATACATATTCATATTTGCTATGGAGCGCATGCAAACTTTATTATATCATACAAATATAAATTTTATGTTTGCTATAAGTAAAAGTTCATCTTCTTTCATTTTATGCTTGTCATCTCCAATGAGTATGATTGGTTCAAATAAAGTAGAAATTTTCAAATGAAAGTTCAAAGTGGTCTAAGATGCAAGTAACATCACATGAAAGTAGTGCAACCACCTAAGCATAATAAACAACAAACGAAAACTATAACAAATGACAAAAGCAAGAAATTACATGAATACAGCTAATACTATGACAAACATGGTGCCACAAAAGAATGATCAACCACCTACAAACCTATCTAATCCACAACCTCCCTATATATAGATGAATTTTGCCTTGAAAAATTAAAGGATTATAGAGCCTCTTACCAAAGGACTATCTATGCCATATAACCACCTCCTCTTCTTTAACAATGCCATGAAT
Organism: Solanum sitiens; assembly: GCA_016801875.1. NCBI lineage: Eukaryota > Viridiplantae > Streptophyta > Magnoliopsida > Solanales > Solanaceae > Solanum > Solanum sitiens. Next base: position 4,637,583 of record JABWTJ010000002.1, on the reverse strand, counting down.
ATGCAAAGACATAGGATCACAGTTAAATTGCAGGAAGTGACAACAATACTAAAATCAGACTTAACAAGAACTGCAAAGTTCGTCCATAGAACCATCATTTTGCACCAGCAAACACTATCAAAGAGCAAAAAGATGAACGGAATTGAATTTTACACAGCAAACTATCATGTAATAAAGACAATATAGGAGGCTGGTTAAATATTTTCCAAGGAAAAAAAGAAGTTGAACAAACCCAAAAGATGAAAAATAATCTGCAGTATGACAAAGAACACCTAAGAGCTAGAATCCTACGATTATGAAAAGCAGAATAATTAATTCGTCATTATACAGAAGTGCTAACAGAACCATTTCAGCCAGCAGCTGCAGATTGCAGCTATTTTATCAGAAGACTTTATGCACCAATAAATGATCCATGCAATCTACTGTCAGAAATTTGTTTCCAATATCAGCAAAGGATTAAGCCATCAAGCGATGCAGGTCACCTAGAACTGGTCAATACTCTCCCCTTCCCTTGTACGGTGACTCCTGTTGGCATCAAGATAAATGAAAGAAAGCTAAAGCTAATAGTTTGTAATCCTATTATCATATGCACACAAGATCTTTTTGCAAGTACTGTTGACATTTAAAGATATGAACAAATCCCTGTAACATCAGATTAAGAAACATAATTCTACTACATTACAACAACTCTACTTGACAGTGTTCATTTCTCCAAATGTATCTACACAATAACTTGAATGATCATAAGTAATTATTTTCTATTTTTATTTACTGAAACTGGTAATGCCATAAATAATTATTTTTGTTAACATTAAATTAACTTCTATCACCTTATATTGCATAAGTAGTCTATAGATGAAGTGGTTGCATTATTCTCGGCTTGGAGGCGGTGACTAGTTTCCTAATTCCATTAGAAATTATGTGACAGTTCTTCTATTTTTGCAAAATAAATAGCCAAATTATGAAGCATGTTTGACTTAGTTAAAAGCGGGCCGTAACACACCCATTGTAGTTCCTGTTTGTACAGAGGATAGGGTGTCTTTTGGAGAAAACCATGTTTTGTAGGTTTCCCTTTTTGGTATATCTCTTGTCTATGGCCAAGTTTGGCCTAGTTATTATTAATGAGAACATTTACTTGAAAAGAATGTCTTATATCAACCTTTGGATGTAGGTACGCGTAAAACCTCAAACCATGGTAAATTGGTAACTGGATGAGTTAAAAGGAACTGAGGTAGACCCAAACTCACATGAAAGAAAGGAAGACTTCCCCTCAAGACCTACAATCTCTTGAGATCTAAGCAGACCTAGCAAAAAAAAACGGTTTGGAAAAAAAGATCTCAACAAGAGATACCAATTAGTTGGGTCTAACTTTTAGTCATGCTACCATGTCAGAAAGTAGAGAATTTCTGGTGCTATAAGAACAAATTTGTTTTATCATATTGGATCGAGACAAATTCAAATGTAGTGACTTGGATATTCTGGATTCATATTAACCGAAAACTTGCTCGGTATTAAGGCATAGTTATTACTTATTATTGTTATTGTATTGCCTTGTATTTTTGTGTGAAATTCCTCTTTAGCATTTCCTTTTTTGACAAGGACCATTGTGATCATTAATTCATTATCAAGCAAGGTACCCAAAATTGACTTTATCACATTGAGAGCAACTAAAATGGCCAGAAGATTGTAAATGCGCAATACTGAAAAAGAAGAAGGCACAATTGCCAAGAAAAGATTCTTACAGGGGGATAAGTTGGCATGTAGACAACTTGCCGAGGGTGACCAATCATCATCTGCTGCCCATACTGCAACCGAAGGAACAAATTTTAAGCATTATGCAATCCACTTAAATTTAATAGGCACGATGATTAGTGCATTAACCAAATCTCAAATAGTACAGGCAGAACAATCAGCACATACAAACGGAAATGGTCGAGATAATGCCGAACCTGAGGTCCATTTGGATGAAAATACGGCTGTGGCGCAGGGGTACCCTGTGGATTATATACAACAGACTGATGTCCAGCAAACGATGGACCAACCTGCAAAAAGTATGTGAGCAACGTTTAACACCAGAAACACCGCTACCCCTAATGGAAAAATAGTTAGACACAATGAGAGAGAAGCAACAGCATGCCCAATTACACAAGACACAAACAGATTCAAAATTTCATGAACTTCACCATCTATCTATCAAATTTGGAAACAGCTTGCAATTCAATCTCGTATCTTTGTTCCTGAAGAGTACTCCAAATATCTACTCTAAAAAGGATCAGTCATCACTAGTCAACAGAATTGCAGCCATGATACAGTTACCAGTGGAAACTGGAAAAAAATCAATTAAGGGCACATGCAAAATCAGGTGGCTGTTACTTTAATCTCTTTCTATACCCCTTTTATGTTGACTAACCATAAAACTCCCAAGTCAAGTGTGCTTGGGCAAAGTACTAGGACGAATGACCCCCTCGGATGTCCTCATGTTGCAACCCACGAACTTCGTCCACGTCCTCGGCAAATAAAGGATGAGGTAACAACAAATATTACAGGACGAAGTGACCACAAAATATTCATTTTAACACCACTATGGTAAATATATAAGTAATATTTCAATAAACTATCAAAAGATTCAGTGTCCGTTATTCCGCCAACAGAAGTTACCATACTATGAATCTTTTTTAAGAAAAAAAAGTAAGAGATATGATCATTTGCAAGTCCTATATCCCACTGGTACTTCGATTCTATATCGGTCCAACTCTATCAAATGAAATATCGTGTCCAAACCAGATCATACGGACTCAAAAGTACCCAGATAAACAAAAAGCAGCATCATAAACGCAACACCAAGCAGTAATAACCACAAGAATCATTACCCCTAAGCCCATAGACATGCCATGCATGTGTGGCATAGCAGCCATCCCAGCTGGATAGTAGAAGGAATTATCAGACACTGGAGATGTCGGCCTCAAAGTCGCTTGAGATGGGACAAAGCTCTTCGCACTGGGATTAAATTTAAATTCCTGACAGAAAATTCAACATAAGCATAACTGGATGGTGTAAGCTAAGAGCCCACTAAAACTATGAAATGATTGCTTGCTGACAATCATGGTTTGTTGAATAGAAAAAGGTATCAAAGAAGATCTGACCTTAGCATGTGGATTTAATGTGGACTTCGTGGATTTTTCTGATGAAAATGAACTCACGGAAGAGCTACGTGATAATCCATTGCTAGACGCAGCACCTGCTCTATCAATAGAGGATAAAGCAGAACTGCTAGGTCTGACACAAGAATTCACAGATCGGGTGTTGTCTCGACTCTTAGAAGACCCAACAGCCCCCTTTTCACTAAAAGAACCTGTGATCTTTTCCTGGAATTCAGGAAGGGGAGCCAATGCAGAGACATCCATAGATGAAACACCCTTATCCAAGATTTCCAGTTTCACTCTTAGTGATGACTTTGAATCTACATGTAAAAGCCTTAGAATCAACAGAGATGCATGAAAGATAATCTTTAACCAAAAGCGCAAAAAAGCTCTAAGGTTCGTTGCAGCTGTAAGCACAAATAAAGCATGGACTTTCATGGGAAAAAAAAGGCACAAAGGGAGAAAAATACAAAATATATATGGCCAAGACTACTAATTATAAGCATGCATGAAAAATATGTGATCAGGGAAATTGATTAAAAAACAAATTAGGATAAAAGTGAAATGTCCATAATTTAGTGGCGCCACTTCAGAAGAGGCTCATTGGAAAGGATAAGTATGCCTTTGTGCCTTGATGACGAAGCTAAAGTACACATTAAGCGGGGCAAAGCGCTCAATGAGTTATGAGCCTCACTTCAGGGATTAAGCGCGGTTTAAGAGCACCTTTGATAACACTGCTTTTAACCCCCAATAAAACGGGACAAAGAAACACGTTTTTAAACACAAAAGATAGTTAGAACAGACACAACGCAAAGCACGACAATTGTGATGAATAGTATACTGTACAACAGTCTAGAACTATCATTAGACAAGCATGCCTGTAAAGGAAATGAACTATAGTAAGAAAGGGAGACCGTTAAGGCTAATTACCATTAAAAGGAATATCATTCAAGGAGCCAATAGCATCCTTGATTCACATGAACATCCATACAAGTTTGTTTTGATTGAACATCTATAAAAGTAATGCCACCAAAATTAATCTATTACATTGACTGCTCAGTACACAATTCCTTTAAGTAGAAGTTCAGAGATGTACAAAATCTATCAAGAACTAATGAAGCATACCTAGACCTTCACTAACACCCCTTCTTTTTAGCTGGTTGGCAGAGTTAAGAAAAAAGACAATTTTTTTTTTGTTTGACTGATGGCAAAAGACCAAAGTGACATTATGACATCCTATTTAAATATCAATCCACTGGAGGAGCTATTTTGAGGGGAGAGAAGATGATAGGCTACAAGTCGGCTAGCAGCATGCAGCAAGAAGGAAAATATTTATCAAAACCCTATTCTTACAAGTTGCAGGAATGGATATTTGATTACTCGAGCACCTCAAGACAAACTCACCTTCAGGTATTGATGTATGCGCCCCTTCAGCTAACTACAAGAACAAGTACAGACCATGAGAGCTTTCAAAGCAAGAAAAAAAGGAATAATAAAGATGTAGATTTCAATGACAGCAATAAGTATATAAAGGGGTCAAAGTTAAGCTACCGTTTGCATTCTCGTCTCCTCTTCATTGCAACTAGCTCCATCATGTTCACTGAACGTGATCTTGTGCCCCCTAAAGGACAACTTGGTTAGGAGCAACAAAATTCGACTGCTAAAGGGGTAAGGATTGTTGTATTTCTCTTTTAACAGTAATAAACATGATACCAGAATGTAGACTTCTCAGATTAAGTAGAGAAGGAATGTCAGAATGACAGACAGAAACACTGTTAACAACCTGCTCTCATCCATCTTCAAGGCACTTTGAGGAACATGTTTAGCTGATGACTGTTTGCTATGATCATCATAGTAAGTCTGATAGACATTCCTGCTGGTACTCAACTGAGAGGATTGCAATTCATCCTACAGACAATAATATGGCAATATTAATACCGGCAATGTAATCTTAAGACACAAACAGAAACCCAAAGGCATAGGGCTACCACATGAACGCAGGCACTTTAAACCACCATTTTGACTTTTTTAATTTTATTTGATAGTGATGGCGTATGAGGTCAGATTGTGCATAACTCAACTATCTACTGTGAGGTACCGGAAACTCAATAATCATAGAATGACGAAAAGACTCATCTGAAGTTTTTTTCCTTGGTTGGGATTTGAATCACAGACTCCAGAAGAAAGATGAAAACTCCGCTGAAGATGTCGAAGATTTGGAAGACACACGTGATTGAATATGATTAACACGAATATGTCAAGTTTGAGAACAGATTGTAATTGTTCTCTTACCATTCCTCCACCTAACTGTAGTATAGATCGAATCGAATGATGAAGACTAGAAACGATTAATGTGACATTGTCCACCCACCCCATAGCAAGTCACTATAGTATATCCTGTACGGATATGGTGCTAGCAAATCTTGTAACTAATCCCAAAAGCTCATATGACCGCACTAAACCTCTTTCCGGTGCCTAATTGTTCCATAGCACCTGATATTTGTTGATTGTTATGTTAATCAGGCAGTCGATTCCAACTCCATTGACCACTAGGTTACATTCTTGAGTGCCACTTCAATCCACTTTGCTGGAACTATGAAAAGCTAGGGAAAATTTTGAGTGCCACTTAAATCCACTTTATTGGAACTATGAAAAGCTAGGGGAAATTTCTTGCTAGCAGGACTTAGTGTCTACAAGACATGGCTAGTTCTCGTATTTGCCAGCACTTTCACAGCATTACTCCGCAATAAAGTTCCCAGCTAGATGAGACATTTGACTAGTTAGAAAATACTTCTCCTATATCAGGAATATCCGAATTAAATGCCTATGCTAGTGAAAATAAATTAAGCACACACGTAAAACCGAAACTACTAGTAGATGGATTCAAAGGAATAAAGTTCTCATACCACAAAGGAATAATTTATGCAAGACACAATGAACCTAAATAAACATACACATACCACAGATGAAGATCTTGATGAGAATTCCACACCGTCAACAACTTCCCCAACACTCATACCAGTGAATGACTTTCCCATAGAAGAACTAGAGATACATTGAAATGTTTCATCATTACGTGAATCCAACAGTACGTCCTCACAATCACCATATCCACTATCATCAACCCCTCTAACAACTGCTGAAAATCTGGTTTCTTCATCAATTTCGAGGCTCCCATGAAGTTGAATTCCTCTCTCCTGTGTAATAAAATTCCAAGACAAGCGGACCATGTTAAAATAAAAAAGAAGAACAAGAACCGTTAAAGAATGGCAAGAAAATAAGGACTCACACGAGTTCTCAAAAGTAGAAAGCAAAGAAGTAACAAGACTCCTGGGGTTTATAAGCAAGAAGTGAGTGCACGCTTCTTTGAAGTCAGAAGCAAAATTTACAGAAGATGCAAAAATTCCGTAGCATTTTGTTTATAACATCAAAATAGCAATTAAAATTTCTAATTTCAATTTCTCATAGACATAGTGAAATAATTATCAACAATTCAAAAGAAGACAACTTCATACAAATTTGATTTTCAATTTTCAAATACCAACTGAAAGACCATGACTTTTTTATTATTTTTTTTTAAACTAAAAGACCATGATTTTATTTGCAACATTAATTACACAATAATTTATTTTAGTAACAGTGTTAAATAATTAGTTCTAATAGCAAAGGGGTTATTTTATTTTATTCAAGGTCGCTTTATTATTGTCCCCCCTGTTCGGCCCAAATCAAGAATTGGAAAATAGTCAATGAAATAGAGAAAAAAGAAAAGACAATGGAAGAACAAGTCATCTTAAAGAAGAAATCAATAATAAAGAAGCAAATCTGGAAAAACAACAGCTGTAGTTGTTAGCCCAGCGATTAAATAAGACAGAAAACACTGGAGTGTATCTGGAAAGGAGTTGGCAAGCAGCACTACTTTATTATTATTGTTATCTTTTCAAGTTCAATTAAAGAGACGACTTCTTGATCGAATCACTTATGCCTAACTGTCAAAAGCTCGCGCTTCTATGAAGTTGCTTTGTTTCGCACATGTGATGCGAGAACCCCTTGCTTTCATTGCTCATCGCTTTAAGCAACTGAGCTATGACTTTTAAGAACACTGCACAAGTAAGAGGTAACTATGTAATTTACCTCTGCTAGATGAAGATCACGTGTTTCCTCACCCTCGATTTCCCTAGCTATTCTTAAAGCTTCTTTTTCCAACTCCCTCATTTGAGGACCTTTGTCAAGCTTTGTAGTATAAAGTTCCTCATTGAATGTGCTTTTTACTCCAAATAGTGTTTCATTGGCCTGAAATTGATCCCAGCCCCTGCAAGAACATATTCAGTGATATAAGAGGTGAAACACATTACCATGTGAGTAGATAGCCTGTAAACACATGCTAAAGAAACATAATTCACAACTAGCACCAGTGTTATCAAAGGCGCGCTTAAGCTCTAAAGCGAGGCTCAAAACGTGTTGAGCGCTTCGCCTTGATTTATGTGCGCTTCAGTGTCGTCATCAAGGTTTTAAGACAAACTTTTCCTTGCCAATGAGCCTCTTATGAAGAATTGACACTAAACAATTGATATTTCACTTTATAATTACAAAAATTCAATTTCATTGGTCATATATTTGTCATACATGTTTATAATTATTAGTCCTGGACTAAACATATATATTTGTATTTTTTTCTCCCATTGAGCTTTTTTCATTAAAGCCCACGCTTTATTTGCGCGCTGCGCTTGAAGCTCCCGCGGACCTTAGAGCTTTTTTGCGCTTTTCGCCTTTGATAACACTGAGTCTAGCACAAATTAGAAACCTTTCTATGCATTTATCTGGCACCACTATAAAGCAGAAAACTCAAATCTGACTTTTGGTAAACTTCCAATGAAGAAGTAGAAGAGACCCTTGAACACGGGAAAGGCACTGCTTTCTCCCCTCTGTAACAGGAAGCTCAAAGGAAAAGCAGAACATAAGCATGAACTAACGATTTCCACCAAGAAACGTTCTACTAAGAGGCATTAGAAGAGGATTCGAATGATACTGGAAAAAGTTTTTTAAAAAATGTTTTTTTTCCGTGCCTAATATTGAATTCATAGTCCAACTCAATTCCCTACTCCAGAAAACATTGAATTCATATATGCTTAGGTTTATGCATGTTTATTGATGTGAAGGGTAAAAAGGAGAGTACAGGGATATCTAAATTTTACTTTCCTGTTGGATATTTTGGCCACGACAAGGGAGAATGGTAGACTGGAGAGACATGGCAAGGGATCAACACACAAGAGCAGAGGGGGAAAGAAGACCTCTTTAATGGAACCTCTGCAAAACCCAAGAAAACCTAGTGCTTAGATTCCTTCTCTCTTAGTCAACCCAAAAAAAAATCTGATACTTCTTTTCCGCTCTCTTCACTCATTCTATCTTTCAGCTTCTCGCCTTTCTTTTGTCTTTCTTTCGTTCCAAAATATCTGCTAGAAAGAACTTCTAAAGAATGCAAGAAGATCACAAACAACTTCCAAAACAAAGAGAGTAAACAGCTGTCTAAGTAGAGAGAGAGTCAAACTAATAAAATGCTTATGTGAGTATGATTACCTATAGAGAATCAAACACAACCTCACTTGAAGTTAAACATTTACAGAACAATGAAGGGTGATTAGGAATGGGTAAACAGCAAAACAAAGATAGTAATATAAACAGATTTGTTTTTTGAATTTTTCATTGTAATAATCAGTTTATCCAAGATCACATTTTTAATTTTTTTTTGTGTGTGTGTGGGGGGGGGTTATATTACCATAGCTACTTTGACAAATATCAGATGAACCAAACTAAGATTGATCTAATAACCTGTTCCAGTGGCCGTCAAATATGTTATCCAACTCAGGACACTCAAGAGCATCATCATCAGGCACCCAACGTTCCAACTGCCGCTCTACCTCACCATGCCGGGTCTGTGATATGCAGGAATCTGTCAACAGTTCCAGCTGTTTTTCCCGCAGCATTTCAGCTCTGAAGACATCTAAAGAGGCAGGCACACCCTATTCCAAAGCAATAGTCTCATTATTATACTTTAACTGTCTAACATATAGATAAGACATAAAATCTGATTCTAGCATCAGTTAACAGTGATCTATAGCTTAGTCTTGCATGAAATGCCACCACAATCTTACATCACAGCGTCAATTGTTTGGTTGATCATTTAAGAACTATATTAAAGTTTAGAATAACATAGTACATAAAATATAAAATAATTGGAAGAAAAAATCATAGAAGTAACACACAAACCTTTGCTAAAACTTGCACAAGCTCTTTACCCGGTATAATCAAAGTCTTACTTGGAGGTTTGACCAGAGATTCAAGACTATTCTTACTCTCATGGGAACCATCTTTTATCAAGTGGGCCAGTTTCAGAATAATACCTGTCCAAATCAAGGATAGAATAAAGTGGCAAATGCAAAATAGCTCAATACATGCCAGAGCAATCTTCAAAGGCATAAACACCAGATAAAATAATCTAGAAATCTATTCTAATTTTTCAGACATACCAAAATCTTTGTCAGCATTTGTTGCATGAAATATCCCTGAAAACACAGATCCATCCATTGTTTGTACTTCCACTTGATGTCCAAGAAGACATGTACTAAAATAAACTAGTCGATCATGTGAAGGACTTTCATATGATCCCCCTTTACCTGTAAGTTATGGCGGTTAGAATTAAGCATATGAAGCAATTTAGACAATTCTCAGTTAGCAGTTCTCACCTACAGCTGTCGACTTGCTGGAAGTCGTTTTTGTAGACTGCATTCTACTCTCCAACCTTGTCCCCAATTCTTTTTCGCCTTTGCGACTGCCAAATCCATTGGCAAAGGACCTTGACTGAACAGCTTGCTGCATATTGTCCCCAAAAGATATAAGCAGGATACAGTTCAGCTCAGCTTCACCCTACACACTGCAGAGGACAATACTCCAATAAATATGTAGTCCTTGCCCAATAGATGAAAATGCTAATGAAGCATATTCTTTCTCAGATATGACATATTATCTATCCACACACCAAGTTTGAGCAGAAAACATGTAAGAGTACACGGAAAAAGAACGATACAAACGGCATCCAGGCGCACTAAGTTCCCGCTCTATCAGTGAGTCATATCGAATAGGATCTATCGTACAGAGCCTTACCTTGTGCTTCTGCAAGAGTCTGTTTTCAGGAGAAAATGTGTCTGACAAACAATAATTAGGCAAGTTAGCAATTGTACGTACTAGACAAGTTCAAATACCCTACAACACAAAGGACTTCAACCCCTACCTCCACCCCCAACAATATTCTTCTTAGTGAGAGATCAAAACAAAATCATCACTAAAATTTAAAATGGAACATAATATACAATAAAAATAACACCTGAACAACAAAAAGACTTCTGGTTGGTAACATAGACGATCAACAAATTACAAATCAATGCTCTTGGTTCTATATCGGATGTTCTTCCTGATAAATTAACTGCATTGTTAGGTTCATCTATAGTGTATCAACCCTGAGGAGAGCCAGAGGAATGTCAACACTTAAGAAGTATTGGAAACTTCACTAGCTTAGATCTTAACATTGTCTCATACAAATGGAAAGCTATGACTTTGACATATTCCCTAAGCACATATATCTGCCAAATTCAAATGGATACATGAAACTAGGCCTTAGTAAATGGCTTCTCAGGTAAGTAAAAACCTTCCATCAGTCTTAGTACCTGGCCTAGGTAAACTCATTAGAAGAATCCAAAATTACTAAAGCAAATAATTGCAGCAATCAAGAATCTTGGCTAACCACCTGGAAGTAAGGAAAACACCTGAGCAAGATACGTAGAAACGATAGAAAATCTTTAGGGTCTGGTTGACTGGCAGTAGTTCTAAAATCTTGGAGAAATCTTGATCCTCCCCCATCACCCACCCCCCACTCACACAATCAACCTTTCCCTAATCAATATAAAAACCCTAACCCCAAAGTCTCGATACTAACCCACATTGGGGGTTTCTTTTTCCTGTAATTTACAATAGACTTACAGTTATCACGTAGAATTAACCCATATAAGCAACAAGAACAATCAAGAAACACTAAAGATATAATCAGTGTAGCGTACAAAGCACAAACAGCGAAGTTGTACAAGAAAACACAAAACAACCATAAGAAATCTTCCCCAAAACCGCAAGAATTCGCCACAAGACAATCTTGTACAAGAAAACGAAAAACATTAACAAATCAAATAAAAAGTCTAGCTCAGACACAAAATAAGAAACTTCATCAATTTTGTCGATCCAAAACAGATGATTCAACAAATATACGATAGAATACGGATGAAGAAACTTACGAATAGATATAGAGAGAGATTGAAGGTGGCGATCAAGAAAGGGGATTGATCGGAGACGACGATGCTCTCTGTGTCGAAGAAAAAATTGAAAGATGAACACAATAGTCTTTGCGGGTCTACCGGTACCGGATAGCCCAACTTAGACCAAAGAGAGACTAAATGGCCCGTTTTATAATATAGGTTCGGACTCAACCCAAGACCCGAAATACGTACTCCATAATCTCTTCTAAAGACCTATTTTGTTACCGTTTACAGTTTTAAGCGCTCGTTTTGACGGAATAAATTATTTCGAGATTATTATTTGAAGAGTAGTTATTTTTTTATTATTATTATTCTATTTTTAATATGAGATAAAAAAATATTATAATGTTGGATTAACTAATTTTAAGATAAGTTATTTCGTAATTTTATTCTAACCAAATATAGATAAAATATGAAAAAATTTCATAAACAACTATGATATGAAATTTAATGAGATTCCTTAACTAGAGTTTATTTATTTACGCAACATAACTATAATTTATATAGCTAAAACATATCTCATTTGTATATTTCAATTTTTTAATTAATTATACAAAATGGTGTTAGAATTTAGTTAACTAAACATACGGCAATTTTGTGGTATAATTATGGAAAATGATTTCTTAATTAAAGCTTATTGAATCTAATTAAGATACCTTACTAAATAAGTCTTCTACTTCAAATAAAGTCTCTCAATTAACAAAATCAAAATTTAAAATTCAAAATTTTCAAATTCTCCCTTCTAATTATGTATATCTAAATCAATTTCAATTGCAAATTGAATGTTTCGTATTTCACTATATTAGTTTGAATTGGAAAATTATGAATCAATAACAAAATATTAATTTTAAGCATATTAGCATTATATATGAAGTAGTTGATTGATTTGTATAGTTCACTTATAAGCACTTCACGATTATGATGAAAATGCATAGTAATTTTTATGTGATAATTATATATGTATATAATTAGTATAGATTTGCAGATTAAATTTGTTTTTTGTGTTTGAATTTGTATATGTTTCTAAAAGTATTGTATATTATATAGTTTGTATATAATTTGTTGTATATTTTAAGACAGAAATTTGTATATTTGAATGATATTCGTATTGACTTATATCAATATATATATGTGAATAATATTTGTATTTGACTTATATCAATATGTATATGTCGTGGAATGATTTGTATGTTAGATAATTTCTAGATTTAGTTTTGTACATTTATTGACTTATACATTTGCGTCTTGATATCATGTAATATGTACAACTAAGACATATAATGCATACGATTAAATGCTTGTATACAAATTTGTATTTGACTTGTATCAATATGTATATGTGAATAGTATTTGTATTTGACTTGTATCAATATGTTTCTAAACGTTTTGTATATTATATAGTTTGTATACAATTTGTTGTATATTTTAAGACAGAAATTTATATATTTGAATAATATTTGTATTAATTTATATCAATATGCATATGTGAATAATATTGTATTTGACTTGTATTAATATGTATATGCGAACGATGGGGATTGTTCCTCCATGATTAGAATGATGGAGATTGCTCCTTCATGATTAGAAAGATGGAATCAAACAGATTCAAATTTTTCCTATGAAACGATGAAAAAATTGGAAAAATTGAAAAGTTATACAAATAAAAAAATTTGAAAAAACGATGGAAGAAATAAAAAGAGATTAATTCAAAACTTGAATTTTCAGTTAGTTGAGAGATTTATGGGATAATGAGTGGATTAAGGAGATAACCACTGAATAGGTTAGAGAAATGTCATTAATATATGTGTAAACGAGATATTGGGATTCTACACGGTTTCATACAAATAGGTGGATCCACAAAATCATTTTCTTAAACAATATCCATTTTCGATAATTAATTGAAACTATAGTCATATAACATAAATAAGTAATAAATGTTAGTTTAATTATGTGATTATCCCATAAATTCCCGGAATTAGTTATTGTTTATACCTCATATGCTTAACATCTTTTTGGTAAATTTTATTTAAATACTCAACTATTAATACTTATTTTTATTGAACTTGAACAATTTAGAAATTTTGTGTGTTAATAAAGTTGTTAAATTAACCACATAAAATATTTATTTGTTTTAATTATACACATCTATCTTGTATTGAAATATATTTAACATTTTATAATTTATTAAGACTAAATCATATCATTAAAGAGATGACATATTTTAATAGATTAACTTTGTATGAATAAATGTGTGAGTATTACAAGTTGCACATATATAAGTTTAAACTCCTGTTTTTTATCCGCTTGAATCAAAGCCTCTCAAAATCTATTTTCATCACATCTTTTCTCCTTTCAAAATGTCTATCATAAAACAAAAGTCTTATTTACTTATTCATTTTTGACACACTTAATAAGAACATAATAATTAACACAGTAAGTTTATCATTTTATCTCTATTAATTGATAAAAATTCAAAGAGGTTCTACGTTTTTAAAAAACATGAATTCACTAAATAAATTGAGGATATAAAGAAAAACAAATATCAATCTTTTTTTATTTGTCAAAAATAACAAGCAAAAAGGGACAAATAAAAAGTTGAAATTGGACAAATAAAATGTAGAGGATGAACACCTGTAGTACGACAGCTTTCACTGACACTGCTAAATTATAAGCTTTAATTTAATGGTACAACATCAACTCAATCCCTACTACACACCTATTATTCTTTGTTATTGCATAGCGAGATGAGCTGCGTTAATGTTACAATTTACACCACCGGAAGTAATAAATCCTGCACTATATCTGGAAATATACCTGTTCATTTCTGAATATTTGAATGGCATCCAGTGGAAAGGGTATGAAAGTTCATAAATAGCTGGTATGTTGACACAGTGAAACTGGTGAGTTACGACAGATAATTACAAACGTAAATTGATCTTCTCAGACCACTTGAAGATATCTGAGTAAACTTGATCACCTCCCAAGTTTTCACTTGTACCACCAGCAGCAACTCTCATTATATCCTCTATCAAAGCGAAATTTCCCATTATATCAACATGTGCACCACTCTGTGTACCACGACCCTCAAGAAGGTTTGCAGGGGGAGCATGAAAATACTCCCTTATATAAGTTTTGATACCAGAGGGATTAAATCTAGTTTTTCCTCGCCATCCTTTTGCACACATGAATCCTGCGCTTAATGCAGGCACTGTCTCATCACCATCTACCGTGTAAACACCAGCTTTCAAGCAGCTACCTTCATCATTATCATCGGCTGAAGTATCAATCTGGAATGGAATATTGCATCCTGCTGTAGGTATCCGCTTGTAAACATATGCTCTTTCAGTTTCAATGCCAACTCCATACAGTGAATAGATCTCCATGTCAGGAGCATTTGGTAACCTGAAGAAACAAATCAGATCAAACAAAATAGCTAAGATTAGTTTGAACTAAAGAAGCTGCTGCGAATTATAGCAAAGCCCTGTCATGGACATTCAAGTTTGTCTAAACCTTCTGAGAAGTCCAAAAGGGGGACAAAGGAAAGAGAACTGAAGAGAAGAGAATCTAAATGACAATTCAGGTAATTTCCATGAGCCACAAGAAAACAAAAGTATCTGAAAGGGCTTGTGATCCCAACTTTTTCCTGTTTAAAAGGAACTGTACTAAAGGGGAAATTCTTGCCCAAGTGCTATTAATGTTCTTTACCACGCAAGAAGGCAATGATAGAGTTTTACTGCCTTAAAGTCAGTTCTTTCTTCAGATTTGGAAATTGCTACTGAATTTTTGTGTGTTTTGAAGTAGGATAGTCAAGGCTCTTGGCTGTAAAAGCAAATTTGGTTTTGGTTCTTGAACTTCAACCTATACAGTTAAAAGACTTCTTTTCGTCTTATCTGAAAGAATTCAAGTTAAAACTGCATTTTTTTTTGGCAATTAAAACTACATTTTATTACCAAAGTAGCAGATCTGTACATACTCAAAAAAACCTGTAGTCTTATAAGTTGGAACTACATTATAAGAGACAAAAGCAAAAATATGAGAGGACTCACTTTGTCTCCAATGGATTTGACCAATATTTGTAGTGTGAATACTTAGGATCATCCAAATCATCAGCTATCCCATATGAA
This sequence comes from Solanum sitiens, assembly GCA_016801875.1. Lineage (NCBI taxonomy): Eukaryota > Viridiplantae > Streptophyta > Magnoliopsida > Solanales > Solanaceae > Solanum > Solanum sitiens. The sequence goes on along the minus strand of JABWTJ010000002.1, from coordinate 4,621,962 downwards.
AAGTGAGCATTACCACGGGCCATCATTTTCGGGGCAACAAAGTTGAGCAAATCCACAATCTCTCTAGCTGTATAAACCTTGTACTCTTCCACTGCTTTAGTGCCACTAACACCCATGTCTTGGTACTCGTTCCACACATCACAGGTGTTATTTGCAACATTACTGCCCTTAACAGCATCCTGCATGTAAATAAATGCTAGTTAGTTACAGGCATCAGGAAGCAATGGATAAGACAATTTATTTTGGAAATTACAGCCTGTGAGCACAACAAAAAATCCGATAAGGAAGTTAAGGCAGGAACTTCTACAGACAATATTTGCATAAATAGGAAGAAAAGGCACCCATATCATGGAAGGCCACTGAGACATCACAGATCACCCATCTTTAATGTTATTCAGTTCAATCTCCTGATAACTTTTTATTTTCTTGATAAGGTCAAATTTATTTTTAAAAAGTACCACGATGGTACAGGGAAGTACAAAAACCAACTGCATGAGAAAACATCACCACATCGAGTAATCCCTTCTAGCAAGCTAAGAAAATCCATGTACTGATCCAGGCTGTCTACCCTACTCCTATAACACCAGAAATATAAACTAAGCAAACAAGAGTTCTTAATTCTAGAAACATGCATCTTTCTTCCTTCAAAGCAAGCCTTATTTCTTTCCATCCATTAGTCCAAAAGATGTATATGAGAATGGTTCTCCAGATCTTCTTCAGATTACTTGATTGATGCACACTAAACATGTGCTGCTGCTGATGTAGGGATCTTAAATATGAGTAATAATTACAAGAAGAGAAGGAAATAGATATTTCTTTGCTCTATAAGAAGCACACTTATAGCATAACCAATATGGTCTTCAAATATGAAATATTTGAGAGAACATGGTTCCATTTTTCATTGCTTTTCCTGACAGTTATGATGCTTTGCTTGTCTAGTTCTGCTTCTACTCAGCAGCTTTTCAGCAAACCCATGGAAATATTTTTGACTCTTGTGGTCTTTTTGGAGCATAATAAATTCAGATGAACTGGCAAAATGAATGGAGTTCCTCGTTCGAGAAAAAAGAAGAAGACAAGTGACAAGTTTGGAGTATTATTTGCAAGTAAAGAAACACTTTTCAAGAGGAAGTTCAATATGACCTTAATTGTAACCATCTCGTCCCATTTACATTGGCAGCAGATTTTCCTTTTAAAGGAAATTCTGAACAGATATTTCGTTGAGATAGCAAGTGTTAAAGGAATGCCTCATGCAGTACTTTATCTTATTTCTTTCTTTTGTTAGTGGATAAGTCCTCATCTAATATCATCACAAAAAAGGGAATGCCTTACAAAGGATGTGTAGAAAAACAATTGATATACAAGGACATCATCCAGTTGTAATACATGATTAGACTTCATTTATTTCCATTATTTTACACTGACATCACACCAACCACATCACATTGGCTCTAAATCGTGTAACCCATGCCATGTGAGTCCACTGGTTTTATTATGACCAGCCAGGTATCACCAAATCATTCTTTGGCAGTTCCCAACAGGTCATACCAATGCTTGACTATAGCATAAAAATATAAGTAAAAGAACCATAATTAGAACAAGAACTTCACATTAAAGTGCTAACTACTTTATAGATAGTTTTATTTGTGCTACTTTTGGCGCATTTGAGCTATATGGATTCAGATTTGGAATTCTGTCACATCCCATATTAACTGGGTCTGAAATCTATTATCTGGATGATTTTTGAACACATATACATGGTCTAAGGTAAAGCTACTGGGTTTAGATGAAAGTTTATTCACTAAATCCCTTGGACTACAGCATGTCGCTGATCATAGAAGTCCCTAATCTGGTCATCCGGAATCACCTTCACCCACCACTAACAAAATCAATGCTCAAAGTTGAAACACATAAAGGAAAATAGCGTGTACAAGAGAAACAATGAGAGAATTTGGTTTCGGATTAACATTACCCTGAAGTCAATCCTCTTAAGATCTGATGGATGAGCTTCTGCTGCATCCTTTCCAAAGGACATCATCCTTCCATAACTGTAATATTTTGCTTTAGAATCGGTAGTTTGATTCTCTTGATGTCCTGAATTCTGAGCAGCATCTTCTCTGGACTTACTTCTGCAAGGAGAATAGCCTTCCTCGGGTGACCATTCAAGACCGCCCCAGATCGTGTCCCCTCCTCTTGGTATCATTGACATGGTTGCATCCCAGGTTCGTGACATCTTCATTATGTGCTCTAATGTTTGAAAATGGAACATATCCGTGTCCAGAACACCTGGAGCCAGAGCCCTGAAATTGAGGTGAATTACTAAAGAAAGAAGAAGAAAAAATACATTACATACTAAACTTAAAGACCATACTGCTCTGGGAGAGGACTATGAGGATGTTGGTGCTGGACTGAATGATAAACAAAGGAGGATGAAGAAGATGAATGCTGATTACTGAGCGAAGACATTATGGAGTAATATGTTTGTTTGGTGTTGCCTGGTTGTTGGGTGTTTAAGGCACTAGAACAGTTTGTTTTTCCTTTTATTGCGTACTCTAAAATGAATTGTGCTGACACGAACAACAATGTTGTACGATACTTTTCAATAGTTCAATGATTGAAAGGATATTAATAGAAAGCTTTCAGGAACCTGGTTAACATTTTGGAGATGCTCGAAGTTTTCAGAATGCAGCTTGAAAGACATAAAACAAGGGATAATTTCATGGCATGTAAAGGAAGTTACTCCATGGGCCACAAATTAGTTTCAGCGACCAAATAAAAGGATTTCGATCTACATAATTTGCACCCTTCCTTTTAACTAGCTGACAAAGAAGAAAAATTTTCAGAGAGTTAAGTTTACCTGGCAACAGCAATATCCCGTGCTTCAGCTGAGAAAAGGCCAGCTATAGATTTTGGAACACCTAGCAATGGCCCACCAATATTCATCACAGCTTTAATGTGCTTGGCGCACCAATCTGGTCCACCACCACCACCCACAGGAGCTGGTGCCTCCACCCACTTCATAAAATGCAAAAAGTATACAACCCCCATGGAATGTGGAACAATTACTGCCTTCTTGCCACTGGTTGCAACCATCAGTTCTATATTGCTTTTTATCCGACTTAGGGTCTGGTCTCGCACCTATTGAGGAAAATTGAGCATCACAATTATAACATTTTAAAATGATTTAATGGAACAGCTTTTAACGTGATTTGATCAAATACAAACACAGACGACACCACATAAGGAGGCATTAGTACCTCGGTGTTCTGAAAGGCAAGCCTCCAATCATATGCAGCCATATACATGGTTTTCTCCTCGTATCCGATTCGAGCCAAGTTAGCAATCAAAACTGCCCAGACAAAGTATCCTGGAGCAAAGTAATCTGCCGCAACAAGTCCACTAACTGGCCTAACTCTAATACCAGGAGGATCCATCCCAGTTTCATTATCTAATGTCATGTGGTTCAACCAGCATAGTGGTCTGCAAAGGACCATACATAAAATTTAAGAAGTGACAGAAAATGCTAGCAATGACGACAGAGATTTAGTTCTTACGGGGCGAGCTAGAGGTTAAGATGTTTTCTATTTTTGTTTTTTCTTTAAAAAAAGAAAAGGTTTTAGGTTAAGAACCATGACTTTGAAGTGGGAAAAATACAAGAAAGAAAGTAAATATGAGATCCTTTCGTTCCTAAACAGAAGTCTCTTACTAAATCAGAAAGTCGCACTGCCTAACTGAAAGATGTAATACACTGTGAGGCTTACAGTTCCTGGAGGGCAAAATTCAATGGGCAAAATTAATTATGGTAGATTCCCTATTAACATTTTTCAAACCTTATAGCTAGATATTAGTAGTTTCTTTGACCGAACAATTTCAGTGTATTCAATGCCACAGTTGTTCTACCCCAAAGACAGATGATCGTTTACAACAATTTCAGCAGTACATCCCTCCCACAGGTGAAATTTATTCATTGCACTTGCTCTGCCTCATTTTGTGGCCTTATTTGACTAGAATGTATATGAGGGGAAAAAATGGAAATTAGTGGACTTCTTTGTTGAAAAGGCGTAACTTGATGTTCTTCCTTTCCTCGTTTTGTTTCCTCGTTTTGACAGATGTGTCATATGATGCTCAAAATTTACAATATAGTGGAGTAATATTTTGTATGAGAAACTTTTTCAATTAAGCAAAGATCATGTAAACCAAAACAGATTAAAATGGATTGTCCGCTTGTGTGAATTGAGACAGGTAGAATATCTAAGTAGTTGTTCTTGAGTATAACCGTCCATGACGCTTGGAAAAAGTTGAGGCTTATTATATGCTAGTTTCCGCTAAGGAAATTTAAATTTTAGTTTGTTTCTTGGTCAATCTGGAAACAGCAGTCTAATATGATAAGGGTCTATAATCCCATCTACTAAACCATTTAAGTTGTAAAGCTAGATCTTTTATCATGACTATAGAATTGTTTTTAGTAGAATTAACTGATGCAAGAAGTATATCCTATATCGAGCTTTGTATTAATCATCATGGATAATTACTATATGAACTAACGCCAGAAGGAAGATAGTAACTAAAGTAAATCAACTTAAGGACACTGCATTAGTTTGTAAGTTGTAACTTTGACAGACTTGAAATTGCAAGCAATAGAACAACATAAAACTAGAAGGTTTCTAATATCAAATAGCTTCATTATTCAGCAATATTTAGCTGAAAGAAGCTATCTCACGAGATAAGATCAGTGCAAATATCCAGCTGAAACTATGGTAAATCATGCTTATTGCAATCAAAATAGTATTTAAGAACCAAAATCCTTGCAAAACCAATTACCCAGAACAGTAACAGACAGTGACATTACCTTTTGTACACTTCTCCAAAAGTCCCGCCCCAAAGCCGCTTTCGAAACAGTCCTTCAGCACACTGATGTCCTTCCCACAGTTCAAGTCCACACGTGACAATTCCAGGAATAAAAACCACCGGATGCTTAGCCTTCAACCCTTCCTTCTGCAACTTGATGCCCGGTGGATCAGGTAACGGCCCTGTAATCGCCTCCGTCACATATTGCGGGAACGACGCTGGCATAGCATTGTATAAAAACAACAAAATCCACCACACACAACATATGCATCCTACGAACCAACAGCAATTATCGATACACGACCATTTCTTCTTCTTTCCAGACTTCACATTCTTCTTCTTACTGTTCTTATCGTCTTCTTCCGCATCAAGCTTTGGCTCCACATCCGATTGAATTTCATTTTCAGGTGCTTTTCTTCTTCTTAATAACGACATCTCTTTATCATTTATTTTACTTCAATTAACACAATATATATATAGAGAGAGAGAGAGGGTTCTATTAGAACAGAACCACCGGCAGTCGCCGCCGGCAACGGCTGAAGTATCGGCGAGACAGGGAAGATAATGGGTGACTGAATTAAAAAGAAAAAAAAATGTGAGTAATTTAGAGGGGGGCGATTGCGTGGGGGAGAGCTGTGTGGGACCGGAGGTGTTCTAAACAATTAATTTACGTAACGTGGCGTGAAATATTATATTATTAAGATACTGTTTGAATGGTGAAGATAGTTATTTATATTTTTATTTATTTAATTATCCGCCTGGTACATAGAATCAAAGGCGCTGATTAATATAACGATTTATTTTTCATTCGATATTTAATATTAATATTAAATTCAATTATTTGAATATGAGTTGCGTAAGGCCTATTAATGAAGTCGTGGAAGAATTATATATCTATATTGTTAAGTAATGGAGTTGTATGGAGAGTAGGGACAGAGCTAAAGAATTCACAAAAGGTCAAACTTTTTGAGTAGAATTTGTAGGGGGCTGAGTATGGAGGAAAACAGCCAATTGTCAATGTTACTACACCGGAAACTTCTAATGTTGGACCCACATGAATTAATAAAATAGGAAAATTTTACGGAAAAGGGTCAAAATTGCCCCTGAACTATCTGAAATAGATCACTTATACCCTTCGTTACATTTTGGGATCAAAAATACCCCCGCTGTTATCCTAAGAGACCACAAATACCCTCAAGAGTTAACACCCCAATTTTTAGGTGACGTGGCATGCCACATAGGACTAATCCCTCCACCTAAGCGTTGCCAACTAGGATTCATTCAAAAGAACTAGACCTTTAGTGGCAATAATAGTTGCCACAAAAGCCCAAAAAATCGTCACTAAAGGTTATGAGTGATTTTTAGTGACGACTAATAGTAAAACCTATTTTTTCAAAAAAAATAATATGATAATTAATTTTCGATCGCAACCTAATTTTCTAAAATAAATAACTTGCAATATTAATATTAAAAGCACCCAATATTATCACGAAAATTACTTCTCGATTCACATCTCCTACTATATAATGCATCATTGTACATTTTATACATTTTCATACAACATAAAAATAAAACAGTGTCTTCAAACTCCTACTTAATCGATATTATTTGCGTTTTTTTAAAAAAATAATGAAGAAAAAAATACAAAATTAGAATTTAATGTTAAAAACTTTTAGTGACGATTTTTTGGGCTTTTGTGACAACTATTGTCGCCGCTAAAGGTCTAGTTCTTTTGAATGAATCCTAGTTGGCAACGCTTAGGTGGAGGGATTAGTCCTATGTGGCATGCCACGTCACCTAAAAATTGGGGTGTTAACTCTTGAGGGTATTTGTGGTCTTTTAGGATAACAGCGGGGGTATTTTTGATCCCAAAATGTAACGAAGGGTATAAGTGATCTATTTCACATAGTTCAGGGGCAATTTTGACCCTTTTCTGAAAATTTTATGTACACAAGTATGTTACGCAGTTTAATTTAATTCATGTATGATATAAGTATTTGAATTCGAAAGTTTTGATTAAATATGGTATAATCTATTTAGATATTGTTTTTTTTTTATAATTTTGAGAGCAGTTTTATGATTTAATACATTCTTATAATCAAACGATGCAAAGAAAATTTTTAATACTCTAGTTGATTGATCTAAAGAAATAGTTATTTAATTATAAAGATTTGCGAGTTAGATAACAAAGTAAGTGAAGAGTAGTTTACAATGTTGTAATTTATTTTATTTTTTGTTTATACACTTTTAAATTTGAAAAAAGGAAAAAGGTAATGAAGGTTTGGAATAATTTGCATTGTTGAATTATTTTGTTTATTATTGAATATGGAAAAAAGGCAAAAAGGCGATAAACGTTAGGTGAAACCTTTTGCCACCATTTCCATCTTATAAGATATTAAATTAAATATTGACATTTAAAAAATATGTATTGTGCTCGTCCCTATTAATTAATTATTACATTGTATAAACAAATGATGTGCAATTTTAATCACATGTCACGTAGATCTATAGTTAGTTTTCATTGAATAAAAGCTAACGTGTGTCTTGATATGCAAAATCTTTAATTTGGGTGGGTGGGTGGGTGGGGGGCATTTAATTATGTGATATGCAAAAATCTTTAATTTAGGTATGGTTACATATGTTAGAAAAACTGATTTAAATTATTTTTTTCTTGTTTAACTATTTTGTTTAATTCTATTTATATATGTTTGAAGTTTATGCACATAAGATTAAAGTACAAATAAAAATGAGTCAATATTATATATATTGTCAACGTTTAAATAAAAATAATTGAAATTTATCTATTTTTACATTACGTGTTCAAAATGTAGTATGTGTCAAAAATTATATTAAAAAAATATACAAATTAAATAACTTTATAACATTGTCAAAAGAAATTGTCCCGTGAATTTTTATGTGATAGTTGATTCAAAAGAAGTTGCCTATTGTATAAAACTTTTAAGATTTCTTTGGTTACGATTGAACATACAATATAAAATGGAAAAATTACATGAATTTATATATTTTAATAAATAATTACTTATTTTAGCAATACTTTTTATTTATTATCATTTATAGCAATACTATGTTAAATATGCAATATGCATTAAAAGTGAATTATGTATGCAATATATATGATTTATAATTGTTTTTAAAAATATATTATGTTTGTTTGGTAAAAATTTGACACATTGTATTATAAGTGTATTAAAATGTGTGATAAATGAATAAACTATCATTAAAATTTGTATTATATGTGAATAAAAAATTATTCTTTGTAATATGAATTAAACTTAATTTCAAGCATTATTCATACATGTGATTTGGAATCATAATTTCAAATTCTAAAAAAAAAAACATGAATTGATTTCAAAATTGAAAAAATGACAGCAATTCCCACCTTTAACTTCTCCTATTACCATTATCGCCTATTAGTTTTACAAATTTCCAAAATGCTTCATTTCGCGCATCAAATTAATGTATCAGCGCATCAGATTAATGTATTTCACGCATCAGATTAATGTATATCGCGCAACAGATTAGTGTATCATGTATAAAATATAATGTATCTTACTTAACGATTAATGTATCTCGCGCATCAGATTAATGTATCAACGCTTATATTATTGTATCAGTTTGAGGGATTTCTATAATTATAAACTTGTAAGGGACAAATAACAATTTTATCTTTAAAATATGTGATATATGTCCTTTGCCCTTCAAATTTTTGAGTATAAAATTTTCGTTTTGATAAAAATTTGAACCAAGAAGAAATCTTGGCCCAAGAAGAGGAATATTTTGGACTAAGTGGCCAGACAACTGTCCTACGGAGTATTGGCGAAATTCTAAGTCCGTCACATAAAGCCCAACTATCTTTTTGAGGAAAACATGAATAAGAGCAGAGTTGGGTTAAGCCCAAATCATTCAGTAGAAGAAATTTGGGCTATGGCTTCAATTCATTTAAGTTTTGTTCTTATCATTCTTTGTCGAGTGACTTTCATATATAGCAAACATAAAATTATATTTGTATATTATAGTTATATTTTGCATAATTGTGTTTCATCAGAAATATAAATATGTATATTTCACTATACATATACAAAAAATAAAATAAACAGTTGTATAATTCGCAATACATATACAAAGAAATCAGTTGTATAATTCGCTATATATATACTAAAGAAAGTAGTCGTATACAGAAGATCAATTGTATAATTTGGGTATGTATAAAATGAGAAAGAGAGAAAGACAAAAGAAAATTGGACAGGAAAATATTTGTATTGTATAATTATAAGTGTATAGGACAAAGATATATGTATTTGCATGTGTATATACATTTTTCTCTCGCTTTATACAAACAGAAATACAATTTATATATTTTGTTTATGTTTGTATAAGCGAGAGAGAGGAGGGTGGCGAGCGAAATCTGGGAGAGTGGTGAGCAAGATCTGGGAGAGGGGAGAACAAAAATATATGTATATATACAATTTTCTCTCGCTTTATACAAATACAAATACATTTTTATACATTTGTGTTTGTAGAAAAGCGAGAGGGAGAGAGGGAGAGTGGTGAGCATTATTTGAGGGAGAGAGGTGACTGACAAACAGTTTGCTACAGGACACAATTAAATCAAAATGTGCTTATAATACTTAATATGAATTATTTAGTTTATCATTATATACAATTTTCTTTTGTTTGTTTACTTGAGACTTGACAATTAAAAATCTACTTTCAAACTTAGGTAAACTTAAGCTTCAAAATTTACTTAATAATTGTCTATATTCTTTCCTAAAGTGATTTTGTTGTTTGTTGGTGTGACTAAAGTGGCCAATCTTTTAAACTGGCATAAAAAGCACCAGTTGGGCCTCTCTCTATGTTTCCATGAATGTCTTAATGCTCACATTTTTAGGGTAACTTTTTTGGAAAAACTACTAGACAGATTTTATTACATATGTTATTACTATCTATATTTTTAAAATATTACGTTTCTTATCATTAATTATGTATTTTCTATCAATATGGAAGAAGATACACTTAGATACATATATTTCTTCTGTCAGATACACTAAAAACAGGGAGAGAAGCAAGCAAAATGGGGAGAGAGGCGAGCAAAATGGGGAAAGAGACGAGCGAGATACATATATCTGAACGTATCTAGATATATTAAAATCTAATCAGATATGTAATATTACAAAGTAGATTGTATTTATGTAATTAACTCCTCAATTAATGAAATTTACGCAAATTCCACCAACTTTTTTTTTGACTATTTACCTTTGTAAGAAGCAAATGATGAAAACTCTAAAATTCGTAAATAAAAGGAGCATGATGGAGTTGATGTTAATCGAGGAACATACAAGTTGACTTGAACATCACCGTGGGGAAACAAGGCAAGTGAGTTTTGCATCATGATTTAAGATTCCAATTTTCATATCATGACGTGTGAACAAAAGTTCAAAATTCCCTCTTTAATTAATTCCCTTTTCTTTTCATTTTTTTGCTTTTAGGTGTTTTGCTTGATAGAGAAGCTGACGGAGTTTCAAGTTTCAGATCTAAACATCAATTTGTATTTTAGTGCAAGCGTGCAGTAAATCACCTTGGGATCGACAAAGATTACTTTTTTTTTTAAAAATAGAATAAAGGAAAAAACTTTGATATACTAATTTAGAGGAATATGGAACAATCTTACCCTCTTTTTTTCCTTTATTAATCTTCAAACTAAAGCCTTTTCTTTTTCTTTGTCTTCTTTCTTCATATATAATTTTGATCCAATACTTTAACTAGGTTGTTAATACTACTATTTCACATTCGGGAGCAAAGCCAGAAATTTCGTTAAGGATTTCAAGGTTTAATATATATGTATGAAAAAATAATTTTTGACCTATATATTTCGTATAATTTTCTATATATACGTGTGGATTTCGTATGCTTCAAAAGGATAAATTGTTGTAATTTGGTTACCTATCTCTAGTAGGGGCCGGAAGGCTTTAGTCTTTTGATTAAAGTAGTGGTCATCCGTTATTGAATTTTGTACTTCAATTTTTTTATGAGGTATTTTCAAACTTTAATGGATTTGCTTGGTGGAAGCTAGCTTTTAAGGCGTCTTAAACCCTAATAAACCCTTCACTTAATGACTGAGCTCTCAGTATGTGAATATATTGAATAAATGTGTGCTTAAATTATACGGTGGGCGCTGAATTTTCAACAGTGATTACGAAACATAGCCAATTTTGTTTTCTTTCTTTAGGGCCGGCCTCTCTTAAGAAAGAAAAATCCAAACTCTCTTAGGCCACGTTTTGTTGGGGAATAAATTATATTAGGATTAATTGTTTCACATATGTTATATCGTTTCAAACATGAAATAAGTTCATTTTAAAATTAATGATACCTTATCCCTTATACCAAAGGAGTCATTAATTATTGGATAAATGACAGAAATCTCACATTTAAGTTCCTTATTATCATTATTCCCTATTAGTTTTACAAATTCCCAAATTCCTCATTTTTCACGCATCAGATTAATGTATCAGCGTATCAAATTAATGTATCTCTCGCATCATATTAATATATCTCGCGCATCAGATTAGTGTATCATATATAAAATATACATCAGATTAGTGTATCATGTATAAAATATAACGTATCTTACTTAATAATTAATGTATCTCGCGCATCATATTAATGTATCAACGCTTATATTATTGTATCAGTTTGAGATATTTTTATAATTATAAACTTATAAGAAACAAATGGTAATTTTACGTTAAAAGTATGTGATTATTGTCCTGTGCCATAGTGGTCAGTCTCGAAGCTCAATCGCATAATAATTGTAGCAATTAGTATAATGGAAAATGAGCACTAATAGTTGTAGTGGAAATTATAAGCTCCCACATGATGATACAAATAGAAGAAGATTAATCATGATTTTGAAGTTATTATAAGTTTCACTTCAGGTTAATATTTATAATAATTATTGAATTTGCACATACATATATATGGTTTATGTAAATTCGTAATCAGACCTCTAAATATATCCTCATATACAAAGATATACATGTTACTATCAAACTATGGAATGCGCTATAATGAACGAATCTTTTCACTCTTAACCAAATAAGTCACATTCAAGTTTTCGAAACAAATACCCCATTTTCCATTCTACGTCATATTATGAATATCTAAATTAGTCTGATCAGTATATTTCGTACACGTGATAAATTTTTTTTAAAAAAAATTGTTAATGACACGATATAGTAGCATTAATAGAAGGGGACAAATTATATTGGGATGAGCACTAACGTTGATTGATAAGACAAGTGTAATAGGTGCAATTGGAGGATAACAAAGAGTGTGTTTCTCATGAACTTTAGTTTACATCTAACATGACTCCAACGTAGTACAATGTTTTTCTATTTATTGCCATGCATGGAAATAAAATCGAAAATGGACTGACACTTTTTCCCTAAAAAATAAAATAAAAAATTGTTTTCCTCTCACTTTCATGGATTGTACATTTTGTCATTTCAATATTTAAAAGGAATCTAACTCACTTCTTTTATATTATTTCCCCTAAATTTAAGAATCTTTTGTTCTTTCATTTCCTCACGCATATCACTTAGACTTTTAAGATAATCTTTTTAATAATTGTCGTATTCGAGCTAATTTATATTTGTTAATTTTATGTAATGTTTGTTGATGAAAATATCATAAATTAAAATTGGAAATAACATGAAAAGAAACAAACAAACAAATATCACGCTTTTTTAAGGGAGATTTAAATTCTCTATGATATTAATTTTCATCGATACAGAATACAATAACACGACAACGTCAAATAACTTAAACAATTTTAAATTAGTTGAAGAATATTTGTTATCTTTCATCCAACATATTCATCGAGTAACTCTATTTGTAAAAACTTGATCAAATTAGAAGAAGTCACAACTGGAATTGATCACACCTATAAATTCATGAATTTTTATGTGTATTTTGAAAAAATATTATAAATTACTTGTTATAATAATGAATTGTGTAGTTTTTCTTATGCTAGTAGAATTATAATATATAAATTGATTTTTTTTTTAAAATTATTTGTAGGTCAATTTACTTATGAATTGTCATATATTTGTGATATTGATCCGTTACTCCATAAAGATTGACAGCCACGAGTGCAATGATTAATTTAGCATTATGTAAATCATGTTTGACATAAAGTTGGCCACTTTTGGGGTCTCTTTCTCAAAATCTAAACACATATCTTCTACACAAATAATAATTATAATAATAATAATGAACGACTTGGAAGTATGCACTTATGCACATCATTGAAATCTATACCATCTTTCTTTTATTATGATAGGAATCTTTCTTTTTTCGATTTAATATAGTAGTTATTTTTCTATATCGTATTAAATCTTTAAGATAAATATTGGTCGATTGAAAAAAAATAGTAAGAACAGAAGATAATTTCGAGAAAATAAATTAACCTTGTATATGTCATAGAGTCAAAGTCCCAAAAAAAGGTCATTTTAGTAAATTTGGATTTTAAAAAAATGTCTAGGTATTTCTAGATTCTAAAGCTTAGAGGAAGGTTTAGATTAACCCTATTACTTTCTACTTTATAATCGATCTTTTTTTGCTGATATATGTTGAAGGAAGCTGATGGAACAGGTTCGGTGAAACTGTCTGACGAATTAGAGTTTGTGTTACACTAGGACTAGACTACTCAATCCTAATTTATGTACAAGTCTATACTTTGTACGACTAGGATAAGCTGTATATATTATATTTGTGTTGTATTAGGATTCCTAGTCCTAGCTAGTATAGGACTTTTCTCCTATATAAGGAGTATGTAACTCAATCATTCAATCATCAATACAATCCTTGATTCTTCACATATACGTGAGAATTCTACATGATATCAGAGGAATAAAGCTTTTCCGCTCTTTAACGTATTAGATCAAAAACCAAATTATCAAACCACAATGGCCCCTGCTACCAACACTCTTTCGACCTCTTCACTTCATTATCTTTTTGTCCTACTCCATTAAAGAAGATATATTTTGTTAATCGTTCAATATTTATTTTTCATATACTTATTGAGTAAATTTATATCTATGTAATAACTTGCTAATTATACAAGAAATTAAATATAATCGTACTAGACAAGTCTTACACGGATGCTTAGCTCGACTCAAAGTCTAACCTCCCTATGAAATATTACCCGATGCATTAACTTAGTCACGTTTACGAACATTATTAGATTATCTTTCATTCCCTTTTTTCCCTTTCTATTTTAAAAGTCTTCCATTTTCTCAAATGTTGAGGATAAGAACTAGGAGATTATATCTTTACTCTTTTTTTCCCTTTCACTACAGAGATTATTAATTTTAATAAAATTAAAAAGGGAGATATTGTTTTGGGAAAAAAGGAAAAGAAAGATAATGTTGGAGATTAAGGTAACATAATTAAATAATATGCAAGACTGTTATGCCAATTGCCAAAAGGAATGTCTAGCTTAATATGGCACATTGCTTCATCTTTAAGACTTTTTTTTTTTTTTTTGCTATCTTTTCAGTTTTCACACTGTCATTATTTGATTATTTATTTGTATACAAAAAATTAATTATATTCAAAGATAAAGTAATAAATAAAAGAAATTTAAAGGGGGAATACTTATATAATATTTCAGTTTTGTTAGAATAAATTCTTCTGAATAAGACATAATACCAAACTGTTCACTAGTCTTTTCTTTCGCACTCACTTGTAAAATCAATACCTACTCTTTATTCATATTATAAAAATACATAATTAATACATGAAGTAATTCATATACGATAAAAATCTAATAAATGAACGGTCTAAATTATGTCTTGTCAATAATACATTTGAAGTTTATTTTATAAATCATAATAATCAATTATTGTTAATTTACATTTAAGTAAAAACTTCCAACATATAAATTTTGGCTTTTAGATATAATTTTACAAGTGGAGTAACGATGAAAAGTAAAACTATATTTTTGTCCAAAAAAATAAGTTCTTGATATTGATCATCTCCTCAATTTCTACGAATAATGAACGATATTAATTATAGTTATAAGGGACAATTCGCTCGGACATCATAATTATCCGGAAAAGAAAGAAGAAAAGAAAGATAGATGTATGGATTATTTTCCTTTAATATTGTAGCTTTTAAAATGTTTTAAAAATGTAAATTCAAAAACACAATATGGACAAAGACTATTCAATAAACTTCTCTGGTTTTTCAATTAAGAATTGTTACTTCTAGTCTGTCAAGACAGAATATGAAGGGGGTGTATTTATTTTTTTTAAGAACCTAAAGAAGTTAATAGTCACTATTTTTTAGGTGCATAAAGTAAATTTATATTTGTACACATAATTTACGAATCACAAGAATATGTATAACATTAAAAAAAATATTGACGGAAAATCAATTGTTGGTCTCCCTTAAGGGATTTGCGCCGACCCAATTATGTCATATTATAGTTTTTTATCTATGTTTACTTATCTATTATATTATTCTAAAATATTTATTCAGTTTATAAAATCAATAAGTAATTTATCTCTCTCTCTATTATTATTATTATTTTTATTTTTATATAAAAGAGTCAAGTTGAGGACGATTAAGGATAAATTTGTCAATCCGTATGGATTCTAGAATGTTTGTTTCTATATTATGACATCAAGAAAGTGATAATAGATTTGTAATGACAAACAATCAAATATATTTTCCAAAATGTAATATTATTCTAATGATGTAACATTTAATATGGATCCACATGACCACATTTTTAATTAGTCTACTTTAATGAAATATTACACTTCTTATAGATTTATTTTCTATATAGTATAAAATTTTCATTAAACCAAAAATATCTATTAAGCAAATGTAGAATAAATTTTTGTTTTTACAACATAACTAATAATTTTTATAGGTCTAAAGGTAATTCTAAATTAATGATTTTGTAAGACCTAGAAAATTGATTTACGGGATGTTTTTCTAAGAAAATTATATTAATATATTACAACTAATATGATTGACATGATAACTTATTTTAAGTAATATTTCTCTATATTATAAAGTAAAGAACTACTTACAATGAGGACATATAAAATCTTCATATCAATTTTTCATAAAACATTAAAATTTTAAATTTTCATAATAAAATAAATTACATATTAAAATAAGTAAATAAATTTATAGTGTAAATTTTCTTTACACTAATATGTATATGACATAAACATATTTAAATATATAATTTGTACTCTATTTTTCATAAATAATTTTCAACAATAAATAAATTACTATAAGTTTCATGTTGTTTAATTATGACATTTAACATATGATATATCTCTAGCGAGTGACAATTAACTCATAATGACTTTCATATAATAGTAGTTGCACTTTTTTATTTTGATTTCTACTTTTTACAATCTTAAATTATGATAAATTAGTGTCATTCGTCGAGAGTAAGGAGCATATTAAATATTAGATTATGAATGCTTTACAAATTAAAAATAAATGTTTTCTTAATTGATATCAATACTTTGAATTTTAAAATTAAGTTATTTTGTTACCTTATTTGTATTACAATTTTGATATTATCGACAAAATATTGATAAAAAATATACTATAAAAATAATTGTGAATTTTTTTAGTATTTTCATTTTAAATTCTGTTAAAAGGCAAAATAATTACAAAAACTTAAATTTCATGAATATAAAATTGATCTAAAGTTTGTACTCACTCAATTTTGATTTATGTAATGTTTATTTCACTTAACATGAAGTACTTTTTTTTTAAAAAAAAACCACTTCTACAACTTGTGGTTTAAAACAAACCATAGATATTTATATGACTATAAATCATCTTACTAAGAATAAAATGAATATTTTGAAATAAAAATGTCATTAAATATATTGATACATCATTCTTTTGAAATTGACTACAAAGAAAAATATGCTATAAATTTTTTTAGTGTTAAAAGATAATTGCATTATATTCCTACTCTTTTTTAAATTACAACAAATTCATAGATTCATTAGCAGAAATGCGGAAACATGTCGATAGTGATACTATTCAGAAAACTTGCAGACACATATCTTGCGGATGAATTCGAGAGGAGAGAAGTGTATTCGTGAGAAAATATAGGTGTATCTGAAAGGAGAGAAATGTATACAAGAGAGGATAGAGATGTATTCGAGAGAAGATAAAAATGTATTCGAGAGAGGATAGAGATGTATCCGAGAGGAGATAAGTGATGTATACAGAGGATAGGAATGTAGCTGAGAGAGAATTTTTGTAATTTTTTTAAATGATAGGAAATTTTAGAAACTATTATAAATTAAGATGTGAATTTAGGTTAATTTTTAAATTAAAATAAAAAAGATAATTGATTTTATTGGGTCCGTGAACGGGCCTTCAATTATCTAGTATATATATATATATATATATATATATAAAAGTATTGTTTTACTTATGCTTTTAAACATGATTTATTTATTAATGTTCAAATGAGTTACATTTAATATGGATACTTTTGGTAAAATTACCTCTATCATATAGTATTTCTTAATTTTCGTGTCAAGATATTATTCTCTATTCTTAATTAGTTGTTCATTTTTAAATTGACACATATATTAAATTATTTTATGGGAAACGTACATAAATATACTATAATAAAAAAATATTTATCATTTATAGCAATACTATTTCTTTTTCACTTGATCACTTTTAATTCATTTATAATACAAGTTTAATTCATATTACAAAGAACAACTTTTTATTCACATATAATACAAATTTTAATGATAGATAATTCATTTATCACACATTTTAATACACTTTTAATACAATGTGTCAAATTTTTATAAAAAAAATATAATATATTTTAAAAAACAATTATAATTCATATATAATTCAAATGTATTGCATATATAATTCACTTTTAATACATATTGCAGATTTAACATAGTATTGCTATAAATGGTAATAAATAAAAAGTATTGCTAAAATCAGTAATTATTTATTAAAATGCACCAATTCATGTAATTTTTCCTTATTTTATCCCTATTAATTATAAAGTGAATGAATTTAAAAATTTAAGAGTTTTGAAAAGTTTCATCTTTTTTAAAGTACCTAATTACTTGTCCACTTTTAAATTTGCACACCTAGTAAAAAAACAGTTATTGACATAGTGAGTTTACCATTGTATCTCTATTAATTATGAAGTAAACTAATTTAAAATTTAAGATTTTTAAAAAGTTATATTTTTTTTAAGTAATTAATTAGGGTAAAATAGGTAAAAAAAAAATTGGGAAACTTTCACATATAGCCACTTGAAAATAATTAATTACTCTCTATAGCTATAATTTGATAGTTACAATTTGTAGCTACATGTTATATAGAGGAGAGAGGCGAGCGAGACTGTGAGAGAGAGGAGAGAGGCGAGCGGGAGGGGGAAAAGAGTGGGAGAAAGGTGAATTGTATATGTATATTGGTTAGATAATTGTATATTATACATATGTAATTGTATATATGACAAGAGAGATTGGGAGAGGAAGGAGAGAGGCGAGCGAGACTGAGAGAGAGAGAGGAGAGAGGTGAGCGAGATCGAGAGATGGAGGAGAGAGGCGAGCGAGAGAGGGAGGAGAGTAAGAGAGAGGTGAATTATATATGTATATAATTGTATATAACTGTATATTATACATATATATTTGTATAAATGGCAACGAGATTGGGAGAGGGAGGAGAGAGGCGAGTGAGATTGAGAGAGGGAGGAGAGAGGCGAGCGAGAGAGGGTAGAGAGCGGGAGAGAGGTGAATTGTATATGTATATAGGCTAAAAAATTGTATATTATACATATTTATTTGTATATCTTGGCGAATTATACATATACAAACATGACTAATTATAGAAACTCGAAGTCAGCCCATGTAATTAATGTATAATGTTAGTCGTGAGTGCTAATTATAGCAAACTATAGCTATGATGAGTAATTAAATAGTATAAGTTTGCTTATCCGCGTAATTTTCCCAAAAAATTTAGACCTTTCTTGATATCAAAATAGACAAGTAATTATAAATAGAGGAAGTAACTAATCGAGGGTATAATAGGTAAAATAATTTTCCTTTCTTGATTAATGGAAATGAAATAAAAAATGAATAAATAATTAGAGACAAAGAGAATATTAAATTAACATACGTATTCCTCGTGAAGATATAAATACGTATTGCCATGTCATCATTGCCAAGTTGGCAGTGCATCCTTGTTGGACCACCCCACCCCCCTACTTACCCTCACCCCCAACCACCAACCACCCACCCTTCCCCTGTTTTCAAGTTTGATAATCATATAAAGCTCAAAGTAGAACAGAACACAGAAAAAAAACACATACACACACAGTGTTCTCTCTCTCTCTCTCTCTCTCTTCTTCAGGCGTGTCATCCAAATTACAGTCTCTAATTATGCTCTGTTTTCTCTCTCCCTAAAACCATCATCAGTTATCCGTAACTATTTGTCTCCATTGTCTCTTCTTCACTTTCATATTATTATTATTATTATTGTTGTGTGTATGCTGATCAATGGCATCAATTCCTCATTGACATCTCTATTATGCCGCAGCTTTTGACTCATCTATAACAGACAATAAAGAGATTCCTTCAATCATTTTTCACCCCACTCCTTCACTTCCCCTGTTTTTCTTCCTGTTGCTCTGTTTTTTTTCCTCCTTCTATAAAAAAAATACTCATATATGGATAGGTATAGTTATCAACGAGAGAGGGAAATTTCTCATTCTTCAAACCCATCTTTCTCTTCTACACTTCTTGACGCAATTTACCGTTCAATTGATCAAGGAGAAGAAGAAGAGATTGTTCTTTACAAAGAAACAATGCGTAAGAAACAGAGCAACAATATGGAGAGTTTTCAAAAAGCTTGTATGATTGAGAAATGGATGGAACATAAAGTAAGTGAAAAAGTTGTTGTTCGAAGAAAATCTATAGCTGATTTCGAAAGGAATCTGATGAACTCGAGCTCGAGTTCTTCAGATTCCAGCTGTGGGGGTGTGTTTTCTTCTTCAGAAACTGAATCCAGTTACAATAATGTAGTTATAAATTCAGCTGGGTCATCTTCTTCTTGTTATGGTCTAAACAGGCCTAAACCAATCAGAACCTCAATTTCCGGTTCAAACCCTGAAAAACTCAGCAAAAATCAAGCTAAACAGCTCAACAATTATGGCGATTTTCGCCATAATCAACCTCATATGGAAAGAGATTTCGCTCCCAAAACCAAAAGTGAAACTGGTTTTGTAAAGACGAAATCAAAAGCCTTGAAGATTTATGGAGATTTAAAGAAAGTGAAGCAACCGATTTCTCCTGGAGGGCGATTAGCAAGTTTCTTGAACTCAATTTTCACTGCTGGAAATACAAAGAAACCCAAAGTTGTTTCTTCAAATTCTGCAAATGCATCGTCTACATGTTCTTCAGCTTCTTCATTCTCTAGGTCATGTTTAAGCAAAAGCACACCCAAATCCAGCAGCAACGGAACCAAACGTTCCGTTAGATTTTACCCAGTAAGTATCATCGTAGACGAAGATTGTCAGCCATGTGGACATAAAAATCTGTATGAAGAAAAAATACCCAAATCAGAGTCTCTAAGGAATATCAGAAACACCGCCGTTAACGAAGAGCTCAAATTTCATTCAGTAGAGAAAAATCGTCGAGTTGAGGAAGCTACTAAGGAATTGCTGAGAAATTATCAGAGAAATTCGAATTCCCAAATCAAGAAAATGGAAATTTTCGACGATGAAGATGATGATGATGATGGTGCAAGTTGTGCTAGTTCAGATTTATTCGAACTTGATAATCTTTCTGCAATTGGAATAGAGAGTAATAGGTATCTCGAAGAATTACCCGTTTATGAAACTACTCATCTTGATACTAATCGAGCCATTGCTAATGGTTTGATTTTGTAATAAAAGTGTATTATTTATTGTTAACTAATGTAATTTTTGTAATTGGTTTGATTGGGGGTTTTATTTTACATTTGAGAGAAATGAAATTTCTTCTCAAAATTAATCTTTAATATCTATCCTGTGTATGTAAGTGTAACTTATTTACACCAATTTACTTGTTTGCTTAAGGAGAAAAATAGGTAAGCTTATCTCTTTGTCGTAGGTTGGGTGTCGAGTTCAGATCGAGTTCAACTGAATTATAAATAATAATATTGAGTTGAGCTAATTTTAATCGAGATTGTGATAGTATTAAGTTCGATTTAATAAAGCCTTGTTAGAGTATAACTGAGTTGAACAAGTTTGAGTTTGATTCTTTAATAGTTGATTTTACATAGTACTATGACATTGGAGAAGTTAAATTAATACTACTAGTAGTTTAAATTGGTAATTAAATTTAAATATGATTGAATTATTAAAAGTAAAATAAGGTTAACTTAATGATTTTTTTAAAAAAAAAGTTCAGTATAATAGTTGTTTAACTCCAAAAATGAAAAGGAGGATTATTGAGAGATCATGTTCACACGAGAAGAATATGAAATAAAAGCAATTCAAGAAAAGGTCACAAAGGCAGATCGTTGTATTCATCAAAGAGAGTTCAGACTGTTTCTTTCTTTCTTTCTTTTCTTTACGCCGCTTGTATAAGCTCGTTCACATTATTATTTTGAAATTCAGATAGAAATAAAAAATTATCAAAGGTTCATCGAAAACGGTTTTCCTCTTCCATAAAAGTAAGAATAAGGACAAACATACTTTGTCCTAACAATATTTATGAAATTACACTGAATTTATCGATGTTATCGTTATTCCATTGCTTTTATAGTGGGTCCTTTTTATTTTTGCTTGAATATGGCGCTAGCATCACTACCATAAATATCCCCTTGGAATTATCAAGTCAAAAAGCACTCCTACTATAGCTTATTTATCAACAAGAGTAGTACAAATGCTACTTCTTCATACATTTATTATTTCCTTTATTTATTAACTATATTTCACTGCTAGTAAATGCTACTTTTACTACTAGTTGCATGTAGCAATTTTTCAAAAAAAAGTTGATAAATCTTTTTTTTTTTAAAAAGTTGTTTGTATTGTTCCAAAAGAGTGTTAATTAATTAAGAAAGATATTTGAGAGAGAAAATAAATAAGAATTTAGGCTAATATAATTAAAATTGAAGTTATTTAAAATATAAGATACTAAGAAGAGGAGACATTAACCATGATGGTAATTAATAAAGCAAAGTAAAAATGTGGATGATGAAAATGATAATTGAAGGAAGAAAAAGATGATCAAAGGATCAAAGAGGGATTGCTCATGCTCTCCAAAAGTTTAGGACATAAAATCTATGGTCAGATTTTTGTTGGGTCACCCTTTACCTATTTTTATTTTTTATTTCTTACTCGATATTCGATACTTACTTCACCTCAACTAATTTAAATTTGTTATGAAAAATTTCAATTGGAGAGTAAAACATTCTCAGTGCCAGAGCTAAGATTTTTGCTAAAAAAATTCAAAATATAAAAAAGTAAACACATAAAGAAACTAAGAGAATTCAACCTCCCCCCTCTCTATATATATAAATGTAATTTTTTTTAAAAAAAAATTGAGATAAAACCACCTATAATACTTAGCTCCACCCCGGCTCCCTTCCAAAGTACATATATTTTTTAATGGGCAACTTTCACATATAACAAATAAAAAATTCATATTTGTATGCTATAGCAAAGTTTGCATAATTGCGCTCCATAGCAAACATAGAAACTGTATAATTCGCTATACATATACAGTTGAAGCAAATTGTATAAAACGAAGTGTATAAAACGAGAAAGAGAAAGACACTTGGGCAGAAACTGTATAAAAACGAAATGTATAAAATGAATTGTATTATTATAAGTGTATAGAACGATTATATACAATTTGAATTTGTATAAAATGAGAAAGAGAGAAAGACAAAAGAGACTTGACAAGGAATATACAATTGAATCGAATTGTATAAAACGAAAAAGAGAGAAATTAGATACAATTTGAAAATTGTATAAAACGAGAAAGAGAGAAAGGAAAAAGAAACTGGGCAGGGGAGTATTTTTATTGTATAATTATAAGTGTATAGAACGAAAATATATGTACTTGCATGTGTATATACAATTTTCTCACGCTTTATACAAACAGAAACGCAATTTATACATTTCGCTTCTGTTTGTATACGTGAGAAAGGCGAGGGTGACGAGCGAGATTTGGGAGAGTGGCGAGCGAGATCTGGAAGAGGGGAACAAGAATATATGTATTTATACAATTTCCTCTGCTTTATACAATTAGAAATAATTTTTATACACTTGTGTTTGTATACAAAGTGAGGAAGCGAGCGAGAGATACGAGGAGAGTGGCGAGCGAGATATTTGGGAGAGAGAAGCCTGACAATTTTTTGCAAACGTTTGCTATGGAGCACAATTAAATCAAATCCTAGCTACTCCATTTATTTTAGGTTATTAGTTTGCTATTATATATAATTTCTCCCTTTTTTAATCCTTAATTCAAGTCATTTCATTAAAACTGAAGGAATTAGAAATATATATATAGCTAAAATATAAATTGTTCCAAACTAAATAATATTTGTCCAAACTTAAAAAATCATTTTTTTCGTTGGGTGAGGAAACTAGTCTTTTTTCTTTAAGTAATAAATAAATAAAATAATAATCACCCGATATTTCATAGTTATAAGTGAGAGTCGACTAAATATGTGTCGGATAATTTTAGTTAATTAATAAAATATTTGATTTTTTCCATTTAAACTCGATATATTTAATTAAAAATAAAAAAATATTTATCATTTGGTCGCGGAGCTTTTATGGTCCAGGTCTACCTTACCTTGCTTACTACCACCTACTTATGTAGAAAAATGAAATTAATTAAGTATACTGACAGTACTTGTTTGTGTACCCAAAGTCAAATTAAAGGGTCTTTATTTTTCAAAGGAACTGTTTTTCTTCTCACCCCAATATGCCAACAATATACAATTTTGTTCCTACTGGAACCACATAGATATGATGACATCCAGTGGAACTCTCAAGAAAATATATTAAAATTATCATATAAAAACTTTATATTATAATAATTAATAATATTAATAATAATGCGTGGTTGTCCACATATAGAGATCAAACATTAATAGATTGAGGCCCCTCATTTTGGAATCCTAAGTTGCTTAATAACTCTATTTTAAATAAATATATACTATAGTAATATGTGCTTTGAGGTTTTTCTTTTAAAAAAAAATAATTTTCAGAGACAAATTAAATATGTAGGGATCATCAATAATACATAAATTGTAATGGAGAGATTAGTAATCTAAATAATGCAATGGAGGAATTGTTTTTATTAGGTGTTTAGTATAAATATCAAGTATAAATTAGTATAGAATGTATAATTGAAAATTTGTATTGATTATTTGATTAAATGTTTGTTTTACTCACTATTGAAGATAAAGGTTTCTTTGTCAAATTTTCTACCAAATCAACTCACTGAAAAATATATAGTAAAAGTAAATTCTCATTCAAATATTGAGAAGCTTTCTAATTTTCCGTATGTAAACATTTTGATTTTTTTCTCTTAATTCAATCAAGATATTTATAAAAATAGTCACTAAACATTTTTGTATGAAAAACGGGAAAATAGTTACTTTTTAGTAGTGATTGTTATGAAGGTTAGTTTTATTATATATAAATTTAGCGTTATTAGTTATAATAATAATTTATTTATTTATTTAAAAAAATAAATCACATGCGGTTTCATATAAAATAATATATATGACTTTATAGGACAATTTTTAAATTTACTACTAATAATTTTTTTTTTTTGGGGACTAATAAAAAGTTTCTCATTTTCTTATTCATGCTTTTACTATTCGTTTGATGATTAGGTTTAGTTCATTTGTTACTCATCCTAGTACTGTTAACTTTAATTAATTAATTAATTAATTGCTGGTTAGGGGCCAAATGTACAATTTCTACAGCTAAAAGTATGCCTATTGTGAGCTGTGATACGTACTTGAAATTTGTAAACAGTATACTAAAGCAATTTAATTAATTAGTACACGTGATGTCCACGATCAAAAGTTCAAATTAAAGTAATTAATTAATCTACTAATTAGCAACTGTAATGTTAATTATCTTGTGATTACTGTAAAGATATGTGAAATCTAAGAAAAAGGAATGCTTAGGAGAGAGAAACATATTCAAAATTCTAAATTTATTGCTCTAATTCTGGGACAGAACAATAACTATGTTTAGAATAAATTATTTATGAGATAATAACTTCTTTTTTGGTTTCTCACTTAGTTATTAAAATTTTGATTTTAATCTTTATAATAATTTGACTAAGCACATTTAACCTTCGATTACATGATATATGTATTTTTGATTCCTTTGCTCAGTAATGATCATAAATTTCTTGGAGTATAATAACAAAATCAGTATAATCTCACAAGTAGGGTTCAGAGAGGGTGATGTGTATGCAATCTGCAAACCTTTCGATAGACAATCAACTCCCAAAAAAAAAAAAAAACTCAGCAAAGTAAAATCGTAAAGAAAGTTATAATGAAAATATCGAATATAGAGAAATATTGACATTAAATTATTAATGTGCATATTTGACGGTAATATTCTTCTAAAATTAATTTTAATTTAATAATTAATAACATAAAATTAAAAAAAATACATATTTTAATATATTGAAAATACCATAATATATAGAACATATTACAAAAATTTAACGTTAATATATAATTTTAACCTAATATTATTGAGTTTTATCAAATTCGTAACTTAAAGAGGTGGACCTTCCAACTTAATTAATTAAAATAAGTACCCTACAAGGGAAGTTAAAAAATAAAGTAGGAGATTAGAGATGAGGACCACTAAATCATAACAGTTTGATACGCTAATTAAACTATATATATTCTATGCTTAACTTCCACATTAGTATAATATAATATAATCACAAAGTTAAGGGTAGCTTGAACTATAGGAAAAGAAAAGCCTATATCCTACTTATAGACTTTGAATTGCCTATGAACAAAAAAAGATATAATTTTTTTTAATTTAAGGACCCATTTTTGTTAGTTCACAACCAAAGTTTGATGGCTCTAGGACTTTAACGTACAATATTTAATGTAATTAATTATAGAAAAGACTTTGAACTGTATAAAAGGCTTACATCAATAAATTTTTAGTACTAAAAGAGAATACTCATTATCAGTTAATGGCTCATTTAAGACCTAGCTAATATATTGATATGCTAAGACTTTAAACAAATGATTTTCAAATTTCATACTATATACTAAAATTTTAATTAATTTCATATATGTATACGTACATAATGCTTTTTTTTTTTAATCATGCACGCCTATAAAGTAGGCATGTTGCATGCTTAGATTCCTTGTCCCATTTCACATTTACACTAAACTTAGCTAGTTAAATTAGTGGTACAATATATCTTATTTTTCAGGCTATTAATTTCACTTGTATGGATAATTATATGTAATCATCATTAGAGAAAATTACTAGTTTTTAATGCATTTTTGCGCTAAATATATAATTATATGTAATTATTATTAGTTGATAAATTACTAGTTTTTCCATATGTGAGTGAGAATTTGTTTAATTTTCACATTGTGTTTTTTTAGTGAGCTGATTTAATGAAAAATGAATGAAAAAATCATGTTTTGTGGGAAAATCGTTTGTTTCTAGTTATATGTGCACGCATGTATGCATGCATGTAGACATGTTTCTAATTTCTAGATCCTGATTCCAAAATGTCAGTGTCTATTGTTCTTGTTATAGATAAAAGTTTAGATAAAATATACCTCCTAAATTTTCATCCTTCCTTGAATGCATTTGTTAATTCACTTCCCTCAATATATATATATCACGATATGATACAAGATTATTTTATCTCATGTAAAAAATGGAATAGCTAATATCATCCTTGTGTTTATCTTGAGATTTTGACCAAACTAAGCCATTATATAAGCAATTCACCAAAATAATACGTTTTTCTAAAATTTTACAAAACTAGTATAAACGTATTTCACAGTAACGTTTTAAGATATATTTTATTTTTGAAAATTTGACTGCGTTAGAATGATATACGTTACTCACAGTAACGGTTTACTCCTAAAACGTCACTATGAGTTACGTTTTAGGAGTAACATTACTCAAAATAATGTTTTAGGAGTAAAACGTTACTTACAGTAACGTATATCAATCTAACGCTGTTAGTTTTTAAAAAACGAAATATACCCTAAAATGTTACTGTGAAATACGTTTATACTAGTTTTGTAATTTTTTAGAAAAATATATTATTTTGTTAAATTGATTTATATAATGGCTTAGTTTGGTAAAAAATTCATATAATTCCACATATCAAACGATCCTACATGTGATGACGTTGTTAAAATTTAATTACAATCTTAATCTACAAAAGTTAATTTAACTCAATAAGTATACATGAAATGTGTGTTCATTTTTTCAATTCATTTTTTTAAAAAAAGTTTAGTTATTCATTAACCAAGGAATAGTGGGGAATCAACATTAATCATGAGAAGTAAAAGGAAACTCCTCTACTCAAGTCAAAAGTTGCTAAAAGAACATTCTCTAAAGTTTATTTAGTTTGGATACATATATATAAATGGATTTTACAAATGAAAAAAAAATTAACAAAACAATTTAATTTAAGACATAAAGCTTTGTATATATTTAATTAATTAATGGCGCGTTTAGATAAGATGCTAAACTTGCTTTATAATATATGGTTGGTGAGGTGGGGAATTAAGTTAAACTTCAATTAATCATGAAATTAAATAGGAGTCTAGACGTGAGACCACTCTGAGTTGACTATTTTGTTTAGTTTCAAACAGAGAGATAATCATCATCCTAATCTTCTCCATAATGTAAGTTTAACACACTTACTAGAACTAGCTAGTACAAAGTTTTTATAATTATTTCCTATTCGAGTAGGTTATTTCTTTTATTTTTCATGTTACTAATTTCGATTAAAATGAATTATTATGGGTAGTTGTATATATATATATATATATATATATATATATATATATATATATATATATATATATACACATACATATTTCGGTTACTAATAAAATAATCAACTATTATAGCAGGTTAAACTACAGTTAGAACTGAAGGTAAAACAGAAAGTTGATCATAATTCAATAGTTGTGGTTCAAATCATATATATGATTTTTTATAAAATATAAATTTTAAAACTTACGAATTCAAATTTTGAATTTATATCTGACTATACTAATATTGAATAATTTTAACACATATATATGTGAACCTAATTAGCTAGCCAAAAAAATCTGGAATAATATGTTGCCCCAATCAATAATTAAATGAAATGTTTCAAACTCAATCTGAGTTGTTACAATCACAGCATAGTTAGTGTCTTTTTTTGTGCATATCCTAACAAGATCCAACTAGAACTCATCTTTGAATATGTATTATTCTTATATATTATAATTATATAAAATTATTTCTTATATATATTTTGTGTAATATGCTGGAGTTGTTACATACCAACCATGCACATGGAATTTTCATATATGTGGCTGCTGTTACTGAATTTATCAAGTGTGTAGGACATATTGATTCAAAGTTATATACCCAAAAGAATGACACATAAAAGGTAGAGATTAAATGTTTTTTGTTTTTATTATTAGTAGTTGGTTTCTTGGTTCTATATGTTGTGTACTGTCTTTCATCTCATATTATTTTGTTTTTGTTATTGTTACTGCTCTCGTATATGTATCGAAAACAACCTCTCTGTCTCTACGAACTAGGCTCTACGAGTAAGATCTACTGATTCCCCTAACTGATTTGTAGGATTACACTGGATATGTTATTATTGGTTTGGGATTTGAAAAAGAAGAATTAATCAATGGGTTCTTCATAAATAAGAAGTTGTTTTAGAAGGGTGCATAGAGGGTCATAGAGTAAGGTACCTACCCAGACAAAACTGATCCTTTTGTAAGGCTGTGTTTCATCTATTCTTGACTTGTTACCATCTTTTTATTTATAATATAATTTGTCTATTGTCTGGTCTTGATGATAATAGTTTCTCTATATTGTCCCTTTCTCTTGAATTATTTACATGTATGCGCAATGGAAATACGATACCTATATTGTTCGGATTCTTAACAAAAATATTGTTGCAGTTGTGTTAGACTTGCCTCTAAATTCACAACTTCTGGAAGATTTGATTAGAATTGAGTTATTGTTCTGCTTACGAGTTTGATAAAATTTAATAGCTTCAACCTAAAAGTTGCATTTATGTTAAAATTTCACTTAATATATATATATATATTTAAGTGTTTCATAACCGAGTAAATTTTCTATTTTAAAAATTCAAAACTCATAAAGTTGTAATTCCAAATCAAAGTTGTAATTATTATTCGCCTGTACATGGAACTGCCTTGTCGTGGAAGCTAGGGCTGCACTATGGACTACTTATTGATTAGTCCCCATCCACAGAAAACAACATATAGATATTGTAATTTCAAACATCGAGTGAGAAATAATAATAAAAAAAAATATTTCTGTTTTAGTTATTAGTAACATTTATCTTGATTAATAAAATCAAGTTATGATAACCGTGTAGTACTCCCAGCTACGTGATATTTTATGTGACAAGTTTTCTTTAGTCTACTAGGAAAAGAATCACAAATTCTTACATTCAGTAAAATTTAACTTGAACATCACATTTTTTCCGCATTTACATGGTTTTATAGCCACGAAAGTGCTTATGCATGGCATGTTCTAGAGTACCATATGTTTTTAAAGTTCTTTGTTTCTTTTTAACCTTTATGTTCAGTCGAACACCATCATATAAATTGAGATTACAAACGAGATGATTAAGAAATAGATATACACTCAACTAAAGCTTAACAATATCTTGCTTCAAAAAAATTCCCAATACTACTACTACTACTACTATTATTAGGAGTCCGGAGCCTAAAGGGTGAAAAATGTTAACAAAAATTTCAAAACTATATATGAATTTTTTTTTAGCCAAAACGGCAAAATCGCTCACGAAGTAGCGATTTTGTCCGTGGAAAAAGCAAAATCGCTGCTATAGCAGCGATTTGTTAAATTTGATTTTTTTTAAAAAATTTGATTTTTTTAAAACAAAATCACTCCCAAAGGAGCGATTTATCAAAATAAAAATATTTTTTAATAATTTTTTTCATTTGGCGCTGCCTCAGCAGCGACTTAAAGTTAATTTTTTTTTAAAAAATGGTTTAAATCAAAAAAAAAAATTAAATCAAATCGCTCCCAAGGCAGCGATTTTTAATTAAATTTTTTTATTTTTTTTAAAAAATCAAATCGCTAAATATTTTTTTTGATTTATTTGATTTATTTTAAAAAAATTTAATTAAAAATCGGATTTAAAAAAAAATGATTTAAACCATTTTTTTTAAAAAAAGAAGCAAAAAATAATTAAAATTTTTTACTTTAAGTCGCAGCTAAGGCAGCGACAAATGAAAAAAATTATTAAAAAATATTTTTATTTTGATAAATAGCTCCCAGAGCGATTTTGTTTAAATTTTTTTTTTTTAAAAAAAAAATTAAATTTAACAAATCGCTGCTATAGCAACGATTTTGTTTTTTCGCGGACAAAATCGCTACTTCGTGAGCGATTTTGCCGTTTTGGCTAAAAAAAAATCATATAATATTTTGGAATTTTTGTTAACATTTTTCACTCTTTAGACTTCGGACTCCTATTATTAGTATATATACAATAAACAATACCATAAATCTCTTGTTAAGTTTATGCGATCTGTTTATATGTTAATCAAAGACCAAAACATAGAGTTATATCATTTAATTACTTTGCAGTGATAGCCGTGATTTAACGTGGATTTCATATAGGGAAAAAAAGAAGAAGAAGAAATAAGGAAAAATTATGTAGAATATCAAATATTTAGCCTATATTAGGTACTATAGCTGTAGTTTAAGAAAATTGTAATTCACGGCTATAGTTTTCACAATTCTTTCTATTTGTCTAATTTGTATAAATACAGATTTTGTATAATTTGGTTTATAATCGTATAAATTCAGAAATTTTGTACATGCTTACCCTATTTATTTGTATACGATTCATAATAAATTACCTTGTTGGTATATTGACAAGCGATAGAGGTCTGAAAAAATTATAAACATACAAATACATAATTTGTATATGTACTTACCCTATTTGTATAATACAAACGAAATATACAAACAGACAAAATATACAAATGTATAACAAACAAGTCAATAGCTATGAAATACAATTGTTGGAACTATAACTATAAAACTTTATTATATTTCGTATTTGTAAAATTTTTGTTGTGAAATAATGTGAGAAGACAGGGTGAGGGCCCAGTATTGATCTGGCAAATCTGTATATGTGGTTGGGTACGGGCCCAAAAATGAGTTTTGGGCGCACGTGATGGGCTGGCCTGCATCTACAGTACCTTTTGTCGCGCATGCACACGTGCGTTCCTTCTTCACCGATCCCTATTACTAACCCCTTCTCTGGGTCGAAAAAGTTTTGAAGAGAGGTAATTAGATAAAATATAATATATTTATAACTTATCGAAGATTATAGAAATCGGAGATCATATAATGGTGTCGAATCGGTTAATAATCGAACATGTCTAGTTTTGTTTCATTTTGTTAGTATTACTCTTTTGATATGTTATCTGATTTAATTTACGTGTTATTACTTGTTTTATTTTCTTTAATTATCATACTATTCGTGTCGTTATTATTTTTTGTTTTTGTTTTTAGTTCTTACTCTACATACTTGATATGTTTTGTTTAAGTTACAGGTGTATCATAAATAATTTATCTATCCTAAAAAGGTAGAGTTAAGGTTGTGTAATGTGTACACTATCTTGAGTATTTAATAATTATAATTTTACGTCTATTAATATAACTACACTTTATAATTAACTCCTAAATAAATTAAATCAAAAACTCAAATATTGCGCATACATATATTTTTCTTACTTGAAATATAATTCTCCAACAGAAAAATTTAATTGAATTAAACTTAATTCTTTATCAGTTATGTGATCTGCCATTAATATCTAATTTTAATAGGCATACTTTAAGTGAGAAAATATGCCACTTAACTATATTATAAAAACATTAAAAAAAAAAAAACAGTACGTAGTGATATAAATATTTTAGATTTGTTTAATATACCATTCATTTATCAACACCTGTAGGTGTCACTCCTAAGCTTACACAATCGAAAATCTCATGTAAAAACTTAACAATATATCTTATATTAAACATCGCTATTTAACTTATATCCATTTTTTTGGAAAAAAACAATCATTTAAATAAAATAATTAAATTTTAGTGAAATTGTATTCAGATTAAATATAAGTATAATCGAATTAACTTCAATCATATAAAATTTTAAACGTACATAATGTTATTTTACGTTTGAAATAAATACACTTATATTTTTTGACATACTACGAATATGATTTAAATGATGATCCCGAAATAGGGTGGCAAATATCAGTGTCTGTGGGTAGGCATGTTGTAAGATGGGCCTTAAAAAAAAAAGTAGATATATATAGAGTTAAAAGAAAATCAAATATAAATAAGTATACACTAATAAAGAGGTGGAAATAGTAGATTTGAAGAGACAGAGTGCAATGCAGCTTTGGTTAAAGTTAAAGAGGAGAGGAATAAAGAAAAAGTTAATACTCCCTCCGTTTCATAAATAATGATCTAATTTAATTTGACACGAATTTAAGAAAATAAAAAGATGTTTTAATAATATGGTCCTAAATTAAAGTTACGTCAAATGTACAAAATTTCTCTTTAATCTTGTGGCCTTAAACATGCTACGTGAAAATTTATTATCAAAAAAAGGAAAAATTATTCTTTTTAAAATAGATTAAAAACGATAGATTATTATTATTTTTGAAATGGAGGGAGTAGTATATAATATTTTTTCAAAGTAATACTCTTTTGTTTTGGTGATCCCAATGTTATATATTGTCCAGTATTATTCAAGTGGATGCAGCTTTTTGTTTTCTTTGGCTTTTCTTGGGAAAGAGTAGACTCAGTCCTTTTTCCTTTTTACAATTTTTGAATTTCTATCTCCGATTATTATATTATTTTTTTTTTATTTTTTTTATAAAATATTTTTTCTTGCGACACTTTGATTTCAAGTTTGCAATAAGATTAAAGAATATTATAGTGTAACATAACACTAATTTAGAACCACACTATATGCAGCTCAATCAAACTTCATATTAAATCAAATTAGACAATTTTTTTTAAAAAAATGAATGAGATATTATGTATTTTGTTATTTCTTTTTCACATTTATTTTGTAACAGAAGAAATAATACAACTTTTATGTGCTAAAACATTGGAAGAGAGAGAAGTTGAATATCCAAGATATTGGTATTAGATAAAAGATAATTATAATTTAATATTTTGTTAAGTAGAGAAAAAGAGGTTTAAGTAAACTATGTATAAATTTATAACTAGTTTCCTTTTACATATTAATTTAGTGGATATAACTTAAATTTTTTTTTATTGCTCCTAAATTTAATTCACATATAGTTGAACCAACTTATTTTTGTCCTATATATAATTTAATAAATGTTCTAGCCTTTTAAAAATAAAAATAAAAAAAGCCAAAAACAATTTTAATTTACTCCTAATTGATGAGCACTAATTGATATTGCTGTAAAATTAATGTTAAAAGGACAATAGTAGATCGAAACCGAATTTACTCTTTAGCAAACCAAATTAATTTTCATGAAAGAAGTTTTGTTGGTTAATTAATTATTTCTTCCTTCGTTCCGATTTGCTTGTATTATTATTTATCATTTTAGTTCGTTTAAAAATGAATGTTTTTTTGGCATTTTTTTAATTTTAACATTTTTGCGTAACATATTTAAGAACATTATATTAAAAAAGTTGCTGTCTAAAATTCGATACAAATAAAAATCAGACAAATAAATTGACGAACTAGGTGTTTGTGTGGTCAAAGAGTCTTGAATGCATATATTGAAGAGTTGCATCAGTTTGGTTTGATGATGGCAACTGTTGAATTTTAATACATAGCACAGAGTCATTGACAAAAATAACCCCAACTAACCCTAAGCGGCCACGTGGAAGGATCCACACCGATGGCTATAACATGTTCGATAAAACTTAATAATTTTGATTTAAATAACTATCATATTAAAAGTTTACTTAGTCTGTCGCATAAGTTATCTAATGAAAAATCTAATCGTTTTTATATTTTAGAATTTATAAATTTTAAATTTTTGACTTCGGTTTTTGGACGAAATTGTACGATTCTTAATTGTATGTTTTTTCTATTGTCTGCTTGTCTACTGTAACTAGTCTCTCCAGTCACAATCTGACTTACTGCTATTGTCTATTACTTTTATTTATTTATTTGACAAGGCAACTATAGTTTCATTATAAGAATCACACGTTTAATTTAAGAAATTGACAAGTGAAAAGTAGGTATTTAATTCATAATATGACTAACTGAATGGTAAGGACATAAATCTATCAAAAATGCATCTCTATCGTTGATTTTGTCGATTGATTTGAAAGGGAAATCTTGGCGTACTTAACTGGTAAAATAATTTATCATGTGACTAAAATATTACGAGTTTTAGCCTGCAGAAATACAAGCTTATTGCACTATATTGTTCATTTTTTCAAGTGCTTCATAGGACTATCCTACACATAGTGGGTGCTAATTACAACGTCTTGTTCTGTTTTGTAAGTACAACTTATAGACGACTTTTAGTCGTTTGAATTTAGTCTGTCATTTTATTCAAAAATTCAAAACTCATAAACATGAAATCTCGAGTTAATCTTTATCAATATCTTTAAATCCTTGTGGTGCTAATTAATAAATATATATCTATTGTCTGCTTGTCTAGTGTTACTGGCTCTCATGTCGCAGTCTAATGTGTCAACTGTTTGTAATTGAAAATTGAAAAGGCAAGCAAAGATTATCAATTACAATCACACGTTTGGTTTTAAGAAATTAAAATAGACACAAGAGAGAGATGCATTTAATTCATAATAAATCTCACTAATGAATATTGTATGGTGGGTATATGAATCTATCAAGAATTCTCTATCCCTCATGTTGTGCAAACTCTTACCATCACATGTTCCGCGGTACGGAGAAAAATATTTAAAAAAAAATATATTTATATCCCTTCGTATTATATTGTCCGCGCTCATATTGGCACGTAGGGTGCTACAATAGATTCGAATCCTCTGTTGAGTAATGAACGTTGATGATTTGCTTATATGAAATTCGGAGTGTGACATTTCTTACCTCCTAATAAATGACATTATTGTTACTTATTTTATATTATTTCAAACGTGATTTGACATGTTATCAGTTAAAGCTGTGTTATACTATTTATTCATTTTTGAAATTCTCATTTTAGGAAATATATCTCATAATAATAATAAGTTAAAAAGCATCTAACTTTATTTCCGTGAAGAAGAGATAAGGATTCTCAAAGAAGAGAATAATATTGAGTGTCCCACTAGTATATATATTGCCCATGCAACTTAGGGTTTAGAGTCATGAGTATATAAATATTAGTAATATTATATTATTTCTCATTTATATTATGATGACTAGTTTGATTTTATTTTATTTCATTTCTAGTGATTGATGGTAATGTACTACCGTATTAATTAAACATAACTAAATTATAGTAGTAGTAATTTTTGAGGAACACGACATCATGTTTTATAAATGACTTCCACTAACTTTGATCTGATTTTGATGGGACAATAATTCTCAATGTCAGAATTTCTTTGGGTTAAAAAAGGCATAACACATACTTCCTCCGTCCTAATTTATACGACTCATTACTTTAGTAATTATTTAATCATAAAATAAATAGCCACACCAGTAGTTCCATAAGTCATTTTTTTTTCTTAAACTACATAATACAAAATGGGACAAAGGGAGTAACTAGACATTCAAACTTGATTAGGCACACAACCGCTTCAACTTTGAAAGTGTTAGATATTTTAATTTGGTTTCACTACTAAACTCTCTAAATAAATTCATCTTCATTTTGTTTTGTGGACACCAATGGTAACGTGATATACATAATTCTTGAGTGTTCAACTGACACAATAAAGATAGAAAATATCTAGAAGTATATACTCCAAGTTGAAGTGTATGTATAATTGGTTGTTGATGTCAATTTAAGATTTATATCTATGTATTACGCTAAAAAAAAAAGCATGAAAGGCATTTAGTTTTGATTAAAAACTCGTAACTCCATCATTTACATTTTACCTAAATGTTCGGCTTATGTAACTTTCAAATAATTATTATGTGAACTTGTTTCCACCTAACTAAGTGTGTAATTTTCAGTCTAGTTTAGTACTCCTACGTAGTAGTATCTAAGCAACAAAACATTAAGAGGCCATTTTCCTGCAGGAATTAAAGAAAGTTAATTTTGACATATAATACATTGTACAATGTTTTTGGTTGGAGGGGTTGAGGAAAATAGTTCATGCAACATTTTAATTGCTATACAAGAAAAATATAGACACCCCATAACTTTAATGTGCTTGAGAGTATTATTTTGTCTTATTTTTCTAAGTTACTATACCTTCTTTCACTTGACTTAGAGTTGATGGTCTACTGCAAATTAAAGTGTCTTTCTACCTCTCAAGTAAGGCTCGCATACACACTATCTTTCGCACATCAAATTCAATTTATGAAATTATACTAAATATGTTGTTTCAACTCGAGTCGTTGTATGAGAATTGATAAGTGTAGGGAAGTGAAACCCTACTCAAAAATGTACAAGGGAAAGTCACTAAGAATAGGGATAGAGACTAGACAAGAATGATTGGACGTTAACCACTTCCTCAGCAATCTAAAGTGATCGATATCCCCACATATATATACTATATGCTAGCTAAATGATTTTATAATAAAGAATTACCTGACATGCACGAAAGCACTGACTGACCCCCCAAATATAATTACTGAAAAAAGAAGAAATACTCCATTGGTTACCTTTCTTTGTTCACTGTTTTCATACACAAAATTTTAGGCATGAATGATAAGTTAGGCCCCTTTCTTGGACTTGCCGATTTTGCCTATGCTTTAGGCTACTGTACACAAATTCGGTTCATTTGAAGAAAAAAAACATACATAAGTGAAGTGCATTTACTCAAATTTAACAAAGTAAATATACACATCCTACGTTGTATCTTACGCATTTTGTGTCATAGAATGTGTATATTTATTTGTTTTATTTTATACAAATTTAAGTGTCTACTCATGCACTACATTCAAAATTTTATGAGTATGGATACTAGTTGTCATTGAGTTTAAGTTAAAAGGACATACTTATAAGTTGTGCCTTTGAGAAATATTGGGGAAACAACATGAAACTACAATCGAGCGAAAAAATTAATCATGGTCTTCATTAAATTTTAAAAATAAATTCTACAATTCATGCCAAGAATGCCATCGAAACCGTCTTCTCTACTTTCACAAAGTAGGAACAAAACTCAATACACATAACCCATCTTAGACTCCACTTATGAAATTATACTAACTATATTGTTGCTAACTTGCTATTCAACGACTCACAGTGGAGTTAAACAAAATGACTACATTAATCGAGGGATGCATGTTGATGGTCGGCCCATTTCCAGTTCTCGACTTCTAAAGTCCAAATGTTTGAATAAGCAATAAAGAGTAGAAACAGTGAAAAGTAGCCATATTGTCATGGAGTTTTAAGAAGGTTTCAGATTCCAAAGGTA
Organism: Solanum sitiens; assembly: GCA_016801875.1. Taxonomy (NCBI): domain Eukaryota; kingdom Viridiplantae; phylum Streptophyta; class Magnoliopsida; order Solanales; family Solanaceae; genus Solanum; species Solanum sitiens. The sequence goes on along the minus strand of JABWTJ010000002.1, from coordinate 4,584,203 downwards.
AAACTCCATGATAATAATGTCCTGAAATTGCACCTAGAGAGTTTAAAGTTGGCTATTTGTGAATTATCACAACGGAAATTATAGTCCGAAACTAATACGGACTGTCGAATTATAAGAATGTCAAGTTCACTAAATCCAACGAAAAGAATATTCATCTAAGCTGGATTGGCATGGAGTCCTTGAAATATACTTCTTCAACAATGAACAAGCTTGCAGTTACTCAATTCGACTGCAGATAACATGAAGCTAAGATATCCAATTATTAACGCATAGACACTTTCAGGATCTAAGACCAAAACTTTTTATCTCACATTTCACAAATGAACAGTAGTAAACATTATCTGGAGGAAAAAAGCATGTCCCCAGATATTGTACTTACTCTAGGGTGTAACATGATCAAATATAGAATACAACACTGAAATCTTCGAGCCACTTCTGATAAATAGGTTTCACTTCATAAAGTTGAAAAACCTCTAGCTATTCTCATTGTATAGCTCATTCTTCAATAGTAATACCTGGCACATGCATCCTTCCAGATCGGCATATATTACTAGCAGCACCACTATCTGGCTCAATCAAGTCTTCAATGGAGCCTTCTTTTCACGGTCAGATATACGAGAAGGAGCATTAGAATGTGATTTGAATCGGCCTCTACCTCCTCCATCTTCCTTCTCCTGCATAACGTAAACTATTTGTGAGCATCACAGGCATCAACTTTCTCTGGAACACCTAGTTTGATGACATTGGCACCAAACTACACCTCTATACATCTTAACCTTAGCTGTCCTAACTTCCTCATCCTGGGTGCTTTGGTCGATAAGACCACTCATACTTCTGTGACACAAATTCCTATGCAATTAGACTAGAAAGAAGCTAATGGCATTGCATGTTGCCTGAAGAAATGCCAAATCACCATACGATCATGAAGCTTATACACCTGTGAATGTGATGGCCAGAAGAAATAGCTCGATATGCCAGAGCTGATAACACTATTGATGGAGAGCAAATGTGAAAAGCACAAGCAGAAATCCTTTACCTTTTTCTTAACAATCTGCACCACATCTTCGTCCTCAAGCATTTGAGCAAGGCCACAATGCTGGGGGGAGTGCCTTGCACTAGTACCCCAAACCAACACATACTTCACATCCTTAACAAGACTCCGATGTATGTGATTACAGAAATCTTCTACCGTACAGCCACCTCTATCCTAAAATCATTAACAACAAAGAAGATGCATCAACACAATTAGAGAAAAGTAATGAGCAGGAAATTAATTTTTTCCCTGTCGGGGTTCACAAGTTACTATTTTAACATGAAACCATCTCCACCAATCTATGATCAGTGAATGAAATTAACCAAGCATGGGGAAAAAAAAAAGAGAATCTTCAAGCATGATGTGCAACATAACATACAACAGAAAGCACCACTGGATCAGTGAAGTCTGGTTGCTGGCCTTGAGGCTTTGTGTAAACTCTGACAAGACCCATCGCTTCCCACATTTTTGCAAGCAATCTATCCAGATTCAGCTGTATCATAAAAATAAATGCAAACATTAACTATATAGACAAGGCAGAAAACTTCTGAGCATGTCAGTATGTAGAGATCGTTTGCCAAATTCAAAAATCAGAGGTAGTGAGCCCTTATTCAAAAGCCATGTCCAAATTGGGCAAAGGAAAACAAAGTAAATCTTTTTTTTCTGTACCATCATCAAGATCAAAAACCAACTTGAAAGTATCTTGGTGACCATAAGAGTGTTCTTATTTGCAGAAGGATAAACTACAGGTAAGAAGATTCTCCTTGTCAGACCAAGTTTTGGAAATTCTCCAGAGCCACACAAAAGAAAAGACTTCATATACTATCATGAGCTGCAATTAACTTTATGCGCACCCAAATATGTTATTTGATCTTGGTACCAATATATATGTTTGCAAATGTCCAAAAACGACGAATTATAATGACAGTAGCACCTTGACACAAAATCAGATAAGAGCAATAAGCTTATGGGTCACCAAAACATGCTATAGCTCATCTCATCAGCTAATGAATCTCACAAATTTTGAAATACCTTCATGTTGCAGCTGATGACAACGGAGTTTGGCTGTCTGGCTAATCTGTCTACATCATCAATACCAACAACATCTATCTTGTTGTAGACATATATGCACTTCATGTATTTACGATTGCCCTCAATAACATCAATAAGGTCATCCACTGTAGCATCTTCACGAAACAACACCTAAAAAGGTGAACAAAAAGACAATAAGGTAGAGAAACAAAGCAGAAGAAAAAAAATTCAAACTGGAGTTTTTCAATGATAAAAATCACCACGTTCTACAATACCTCAGCATTGTGGATCTTGTATTCATGCAGAATTTGATAGCATAGCTTCTCATCCACATGCGTCAGATGCAGAGTGCTATTGAAAGAAATTCCACCGGTCTTTTTCTTCTTGAAGTATATCTGCAATCATTGCACAATTTCAGTTAAGCCCTGACATTCAATCTTGTCTATCGGAAGATACACAACCAATGATGGCATGGATTTTAAATTAACATTTTAAAGACCACGAAAAAGTCTCTTCTAGACAGAAATATTGTGAGAAGAACATTTTCTAGCTAACTACTTAAGGACAGGAAGGAGCCAAGATCTATAAAAGTGCACCTGCTATAAGATCATGCAATAATAATATGGCAGGCTAGTAGTGTTAATAAGCTATTAACTATTGAGAAGATCTTCTAGAAACATGTGGAAGTTAATGGAATCAGAAAAACAGATAGAGAAAAGGAGACAAATGAATATATATATGTTATCAGAACTAGGACACAGAACCGCAATATGAATAACATAGCATAATGGATCACCTGAGGAGGTTTCTTGTTTAGTCGCAGGCCCACCGCTTCCAGCTCCTTTGTCAATATTTGCCGATGGCCTTCACTCTGATGTTGTATATTTAATTAAGAGTCGAGTGAATCAAAGAAAAAAAGAAAGCATAAGCTAAGAGATGACTTAATTCTAAATTCGATTTAACATGTAATGAAACATTGATATTCTTCGAGATTAATGCTGGAAATGAGAATATAAACCTAAATGAACTCTTCTTTTACCATTTTCCATTTTTTGGTACCATGTGTTTCTTCTCTATACCACTGAGATCAGAGAACAATATGTACTATGTTTTTGGGTCATATACTATTATGTTGTTTGTAATTTTTTCTGTATTGGCAAGCGTAATTAGTTTTTTAATAGGTGAGAGCATATATAGAGGGATCATCCCCAGGTGTTCACCAGCTGAGAAACAGACCGACATCATTTCTTTTAATTATTTGGTTCTCTTTTAATGACACTTTCACCTTCAACTCTGGCCGTGCCAACTCAGCCCAAGCTCGACTCTGCTACAAGGATTGAGGCGGGCTCAGAGCAGCTTAATTTAGTACAGCCTGAGCTTGGGAGGAGATGAGGTGCAATTGTAACCAAACGAATATGACCAAAAGAGGATAAAAATAAACCCCAACAGGCACAATGATCATCACTTACTTTTGAAGCATCGAGAACCATTAATACAATGTCCGCTGACTTAGAAACAGCAATAACCTGTTCAAAATGACTATTGTTCAGAGATTGTATTCAAAATCAAGAGCGCCAGCAACTATACAAGTTACAACATAAATTGTTTGTCAAATTGCTAAAGCCATCTTCAATGTACCTGCCTACCACGCCCCTTGCCTTCAGATGCACCTTCAATGATTCCCGGAAGATCAAGCAATTGAATTTTAGTATCATTGTAATGGATAATACCAGGGATGCAAGTAAGTGTTGTGAACTCATATGATGCAGCTTCAGAATGTGTTCCTGTCAACATTGTAAGGAGTGTAGACTTTCCCACACTAACAAAAAGAAAAACCAAAGAAGGTTAATAGCCTATCTGGAAGCTTAATAGCCTATCTGGACAAACTTTTGAAATGTCTACAACAACGGTGAAAAGATAAAATAAAGCACTTATTTTACATGCTTTTGAAATCTGTCCTTATTTTGCATGCTTTTTAAATCTCTACCTTTTTAAATGACAACATATAGGTGCTTTCCGGCTCAAACGGGTGGGGGCTTTCTATTTGCTTGCAATGCCGGTAGTAAGCCTTTAGTTAGAAGTAGACTGCAGAAGTAGAGGGTGTCGTTTGCCCCACACTTACAATGAGACTAAGTGAATTTGCAAGCTTACCCAACCTATTTTAGCTTTAAAATCCAAGTGGATGAATCAAAATCTTGAGATGAATAATTGGAATTCATAGTTGTGATGCATTGTTGTGGATCTCAATCTAAAGGCTTTTTCTTGAACTAGCTACAAGGAGGGGGGAGTACGGAAAGATAAAATATGGAACCTAATAGAAATGTAGATAATATCAATAGATTGTGTTGCATGATTTGTTTATGTGTTCTTAAAGTTTAGGGCAAGACTTGATAACAAACACCACCACAGGTCAATGTGGTGGTCACCGGTCCACCACAAAGCTGCTGTATAAGGGGAGGTAGAATTCCAAACCTTTCCTCTCGAGCATACCCATCACCAAAAACTATACGTCACTTTGGGATACATGCTCATAGCCAAAGTCAACCAAAAAAAAAAGAGCTCGGACTCTTTTCTTTTAGTTCCACTGAAACTTATTGGTGTTAAATTTAAGAGTTGTTAAACTAAGTCAGGAATTACAAATCATAACATGCAAGCTTATTTATCTATTTAGAGGATATTTATCTTTTAATGATGCCCATATCTTATTGAAATTAGACAAATTTATTACCAGAAAATAAGTGTTTAACCAATCTTTGTGAGCCAATTTTCTAATTGATTAATAGGTGCCAACTTATATGCATATTCTTTTCGTAAGTTATCACTTAAAAACGCTTCTTCAAAAGAATATTGGCCAAACACAAACTACTAACGAAAGCAGTTCTCAAACAAGTTAACCAAATACTACAACACCATGGAGCATGTAGTTAAGCCAAGTGCAGACTGAAATTGTGTGTCTCATTACCAAATAGGATCAGTTATTATGTCTTAGTTTAAAACCATGCCCAGTTCTCCTCGCCTAAAAATACCAGAAAGGGGGCATTAGTATCATAGTTAAATGAGTAGGATCAACCTTCTACTCCCATTACCAAACTGGGCGCACTTACAATGTCACTAAAAGTCACCAAGATTCGGATTAAGTTAACACTATTTATATGTTCTTCCATGCTAAATCTCATGTCAAAGAGCATCAGGCATCAGCATCTTAAGTTACTAAAGTTCAATATATCTTACCAAGGAAGGAAATCAAAAACTATAAGAAGTGATCAAAAGCAATTAATGATTCAATTACATAAACACATCAGAAGTCGGAACTATGAGTATATCAAATGCTTTGGAAATTGTTTTGCCTGATGACAATTCAACTTTTATGACTGGCCAAAAATCACGAAAAAAGGGAAATGACAAACCTTGGAAATCCTATCAGTGCAACACGTCCATGGCCAAATTTCGTAACTTCGAAACCTTCTCCAGCACCACTAGAACCCTATTTCACAGACATAATCAGGAAGTTATTGCTTGGTCTATCAGAAAAACACAAGAACATGAGAAAAGGTGGTCGCCACCGGAAAAAATAATTAGTACAGCACAACTATTTTTTGTTGATATGGTAATATAGGACACAATTATATCATGGGAACTCCATGAGACTAAGATAACAGAAAATTGACCCCTCCCAATTAACAGTTAAAATACAAAAAAGACATACTTTGGGGGGCTCTAACAATTGTGTCCTCAGCTTTGCTATCTTAGCCTTCAGCTGACCCAAATGATATTCTGCATGACAATTGAAGTCAATTATTGAGCTTCTGAAGACAATATTTGGGGAAAAGTTCAACAAACAGAGAGGAGTTCACTAAAGATCCTCAATCACAAAGGAATTAAGAGCATAAGAATGGATCTCCAAGGAACTCCAAGAAATGTAACAAATAATTTTCTTTTGAGTATAAGTCATATGCATTGTCGGTGTAAAACAAATATTTATACAATCATGTAACTTAGAAGGAAATGACAGGTGCTTCTTGATAGAGATCAATTTATAAACTTCACGAAATAGAAAGCAACCTTCTATAATAGGTAAATATATACTTGTGACGCCCCTGATGGAGGCAAGTGACGAGGACAGGTCAAGCAGGATTGGCAGGCTTCTAGGTTGGCACGCTTTGGAAGATAAGGTGCACATTACACCTTGGGTGAATCCCACAGAGAGAAAAGTGAAGAGTTTTGTAAAGCATAAATCAAGTTCACATGGTACGCACACTTTTGAGGCTAGATGTGGCGTAGCCCAAACAGACAAATTTGTGCCGCCCTAGGCCCATAACAGACAATAAGTGCTATGGACTTAGGTCATGACAATACTGACTAGTGTAAGAAAATCTTTACATTGTCCAAGCATACAGCTTAAGCTATTTTCTTCTATATATAAGACGAAAAAGTAACAAATAGTTGAGTCACAAACAAATATAATCCTGTGCTAATTGGCAAAGGGTGATCTCTTTTGACAACATTCCAGCTTTGAAATCTCGTTTCTGAATTTTGAATATCCAGTGTGCCCATTGTAGAAGTTGGTGTCCTTTGTAGGACTAAAAACTCTATAGTTCTAATCTACCAATGTTGAACAAACTCTAAGTAGGCTTTCGGAGTGTCTGTTGATTAATGTGCACTAAGACTGAGAGGCTATGAGGATTCATTGATGGTGATGCCTAATGGGGCTTCAGTAACAATAATAGATAATAGCAGTTCTTGTCTGAATTATAGCTTAAACTCTAAGTGAAACAAACATTCTAAGCCAGTAGTATAAGACACAACCTATAGGTAGGCATAAATGCTTTAGTGATGTCACTATGGAAGTTACCAGTTGCTTTATTTTTCTGGGTACGAGCCATCTCGGCTTCAATTTCTTTGATCCTCTCTACGATCCCCATGGTTCTCTAGTTTATCTGCATAAAACATATAGAAGAGAAAAGATCAAGTTCAGTCCAATAAACAGTCCCATGACAAAAGTGATGCTCAAGAAAAGTACACGCAACCAAACAACTAATCTTTTAAGAAAAGAAAGAAAGTTGCAGTAAAAAGACTGACAAGCAGAACAAGGAAGGCAGACACACAGGGACCAAGTTAGACATCATATATTTTGATAATGACCCATAGGTCGTTCGTGTCACATGTATGATGTATTTAAAATTTGGAACTAATGCAAAGGAAAATAGTAGGAGAAATGGTTTTCTGTGCTATAATGAACTATAATTATAAGCAGTAAAAGTTCAAAAAAAATCCCAAGGATACGGGTTGGGAATTAAATGGGACTTGTTCTGTTTTAACTTCCATTTCAAACCACCAAATAGAAAATGTTCGAACACGAGAAGTGAGCATTAAGTGGATAAACATATGATACAAATAGATAAAGAAATCAAACAATAGGCAATAGTAATGGAGTATCAAACTGTGAGGCCACTCTAGACTCTAGTACATATAGACTGGAAAAATTGGAGGCAAGTAAAAGCAGAAATTAACCAATACTTACACAAAAATGAGTTGTGCGATTAATACTCTTCATACTCAAATCTGTAGTGTTATTAAAGATGTCAACTAGCAAATAACCTAACATACTAACATTAACCTACGGGCTCATTGGGATATACCGATTCGATTTGACCTCTTTTTTCTTTAATAAATTCCACGTAGCTATAGAAGCTCAATTCAGAATACGAGACGGTATGCTTAAGTCAATGTGTGATTAAGCAGAACATTTAACAAAGAGAAACAATAGGAATGGAATTGTGCATAAACTAAGCAGTTTTATGAACTTAAACAGCTCTTACTTCTAACCACGCAGCTCAATTGAGATTCCGCCGGCCACTGGATTCTGCTTCTCCGCCGATTAAGTAAGTTGGAAGCAAAAGATAGCAGAAGAAGAGCAGCCGTTCGCCGACGAGGAGGAGGGTTCAGAATGAAGAATACCTCAACTTGGAGCCCTCATTTTCAATTTTAACTTTATACACTTCTATTTCGTGACGGTAACAAATATTTACATAATTATTTCATTCTTTTCAAATACAGACAATTAATTGATAATCTAGTAATGATAATAATTGACGTTGTTGTGTATTATTAAAAAAAAACTTATACATTAGAGTATTTTGATTTAAAATTATAATTCTTAAATTAGTTTTATTCCAAATTTGATATGAAACAAAATAGGTCATTCAGAATTGAATTTGAAATAAAATTCATATATTTAATAACGATATGTAAATTATCCCATTTTAAATTTGAGGTATTCCATCTTATCTCGTATAACAAGCAAATACAACATGTAAATTGTATATTCCAAAAACATTTTCGTATTTATAATTTTTTTTAAGCTTTCCGAACACACCGCATAAATGTCCTCATTAGTAAAATTTTATATTCCAAACAATAATTTATAACTTTGCACATATGAGTTTGAGATATACCAATTATCCATCTTATAAAAGAGCAATGACAACCTGAGGAGTGATGAATTTATTTTATTGTGTAAGATCTGAACACACTTTTATCATCTCCAGACTCTTGCATATATGTGTACACACTTCACACTGCATATATTGTTGTAGTGATTTGGGGATGAACCTCATCATTGAGACTTGAGAGTCTGGACACCCATCATAGCTGATTTTAAAAACTAGGTTGCCATACTAAGATAAAGTTAAAATTGTTTCACTATGACTATGTTATCATCATCGTTTTTCCTATATCACTGTTGCTGGAATTTCCCATTTTTAACACACAAACACCAAACTTCTTCCTCAAGTTCTCTGTACACAAATCCACCATACTTTCATTTGCAGATCTGATTGTCAAGACTCATCTCTCACAAACCTTATATTTCCTTTGCTATCCATGAAGAATTGCAGGTAGATAGACGCTTGCTCTGTTGCATAAGACCTTAGGCTGTAGAACAACTCTGTTATTTCTTCCTTTCCCTTTTCAACGGAGCTTTATTTAAAGAACAGTAACCACCACTTTGACTGATACGGACGCAGCAGTGCAGTAGTTGATGGAGATGTACCCAGTATCTTGTTACATATGTAACGAATTGTTAAGCACATCTTTTGACATGGTAGATCAAATCAACAACTATGCCTCAGTCTCAAACAAGTGGTGATCGGCTGTATAAATCTTTCCTGCTTCATTCAAGGTCAACTCATGTCACATGGTAGATCAAATTGCTGCTTTACAAAATGTGGGTTGTACCACCAAGAATTCACGTGCATTGGATATCGGGCGGGAAACCTGAGCTGGGATATGGAACAATTTTCAACGTCAAATTAAAAATATGCTGGCTGGGATATGACCAACTCGAACAATCTAAGCAGGAATAGCAATCTTACTAGCTGTCTTCTGATGTCGGAAGGAAAACAAAATTGCTCTCGACTTCACAACCTTGAATTAAAAGCTACCAAGGTGTGTACAAAAGGTTGAATCACACAAAAGTAGCATTAGCACATGAAATATAATGCTTAGTGAACTGTTTGCCAAACACCATCGGGCTTATTCCAAAAAAAAAAAAAAAACTTTTTATGATGTTGAAATTACAGGAATCCAGACCTAGCTTCATGTACACTTCTATCGCTACTACTATGTCCACTTGACTTGCATGCACTGAGAACTGGTGGGATCTGACCTTGCATATCAGCAAGCTCTCTAACACGCGAGAGAATTGGAGCGGGGATCGGAACTGAAGCCTGTTTCCGGGAATTCAGAATCTGCACCATCCCAAATATGAAGTTAAGAAGGATACAACGATCAGTCCCATAGTTTCCACACAAAAAAAAAGGAGAGGGGGGATGCTCAGCTAAGTTGCTCAAACTCGGGCGCAGATGTCCGATACGGGTGTGGATCTAGAGGTCAGATCCTCTATGATCTAAATTTTATGATTCGGGGATATGGGTTAATGTATGAATACGGGATATTATGAGATAATATATGGAAAAGTTTAGGAGAATATAGATGCAGCATCTAGAAGGAGTTAAATGGAAAGGGAGTAACCTTAGAAATTTATAAGGTTATTCCATTTTCTTCGATTTCACCTTACTTTTTTATTACAGAAATCATTGAAGCTTTCCAGAATTTCTCCCTCTAATTTGGTCAAAGTAGCCAAAACAGGTCGACCAGATCGTGTACGGATCCCACACCCACGTCGTCTCGACATGGGTGCGGCACCAAAAGTGAAGAGTCCAAGCAACTTAGATCTTCAGACAGTTAACAAATACAGAAACAAAGCCCACCAGCTCCCCCCCCCCCCCCCTCTCTTCCTTTCTGTGCCTATACAAAATTAGTGAAAAGAACTTCTAAGTACGAGACAAAAACTAGTTGTTTAAAATGCAGTCGCCGTCTAATAGAGTAAAATCCTATAACTAAATCCTGTTGATAAGTTGAGTACTAACTACATCAACGTCCTCTGGAATACCTTACCTTCTTTATGATATCATACAAGGTAAATCACCACTTTCTACTGAAACAGAGTGAATGTATGAAGCCGTCTTATAGTTGAAAGAAGTCCTTGACAAAATCATCAACAACAATGAAACAACATGCATAATAATAATTCAAATCATGCTAACCCCTTTTTCTGCAGGCAACTGCACAAAACTAGCTTTCAGTAGATTTCTCCACTTGTCCTGCAAATACATAGATAATTTGCAGCATTACATCACATGTACAAAAAACAGTCCCGGACTAATTTATTCCCAATGAATTCCAGTTACTAGATTCTATTAAATAGACAAGCCAATACCAACCTTCAGGTCCACCGAAGTTCGATAAGGGCAAGCTGAAAAAGCAAGCCGTTTTATCTCAGACCATCTACCAGCACCATACCTGGCTACACCTTCTACTAGCTTAACAACCTCATTGATAGTCCAAGGTCGATGATGTTTTCTCCTCATTCCTCCTTTTTGGGTAGGTACAGTCACCACATTATCATCTGAATTGTCCTCAGAGCAGTCATTCACCTCTACATCATTCTCTAGCTCAACAATTTTCATCCCACTGTAATGCTCATCCTTTTCACAAGCAGCAATAAGCTAGAAAACAAAAGGATGTGGAATATCATCATCAATTTGAGTTTCACAAGCAGCGATAAGCTAGAAAACAAAAGGAGTTCCACAAAATATCATCATCAATTTGAGAGGGAGAAAGGAAAATAGAGAGACACTAACAAAAAAAAAGGGGGGGCATGATTCATTTGGGTTAAAGGGAGCAATATTTGACTAAAGAAATATTGTAAGTGATCTGAAAAAATCAAGCGCATATAGTAGAAAAGGAAAATTCTATTTACAGGCTGTTGAGTCCATCCAGGAGATGAGCTGGTCTTGATCAGGTCATTATTTCTCTTATCATCTTCTTGTGGCCCAGATATGTCAAAGGCACTCTTTACTTGTCTGGTAGCCATGTCCATACCACTCGGCTGAAGTTTCTGCAATATTCAGCTTGAAGTGCATCAATAACCCAGAGGAACAAAAATAATGTTTCCATCAGCCATAGTAGTACATGACATAATTCTGAAATTCAAAGTCTAAAAAACACGTCATTTAATTCAAAAGATAAATGATTCATATAGATAGGCATAATGAATTCATTGAGAACACACACACAACCTGACATGCACATAGTACATTGGAAATGCAAACAGAGAATCATCTGACAAATGCAGTTCAAAATGAAATTAAATAATCTATGCAAGGAAGAAGAGTATTGCAAAATTGCAAGTGATCCAAGTAGCCCAAAAGTTTCATTCACATGGATAGGGAGTGCAAAGTCATGTCTATATGCGGGGTTTTAGACTCATAGAAACAATTATAAATTAGAAGTCCCAATATACAAATACATGCTAGAAATGAGCCATCTAAGCATTTATAAGTCTATATTTAAGATATTTATATTACCAAAAGAGGCATGAAGTTCTCACGCGGACGGCTCCTTCGAATCCGAGAAACAAATGGAATTTGAACCCCAGAACCTCCCAGAGAATCTTGCCTGGTGACCAGAGGTCTCGCATTTGACCTCACATTTTTGGTGGGCCTTACATGAGTTTCTGGACATGCAAATTGGTATCTGGAGATTTTTTCTGGCGATGCTAACTTTTCACTGGTTTCCCTAGATTCTATTTCTGAAAGCTCTTCAATATATCTTTTTGTTGGTTTGCGAGCTCTTTTGGCTGCTATCTGCTCTGTGTTCAAATCTTTAGTAACATTACAACTTTCTAAGGCTGAACTGGAAACATCTGCCCCAGAAAGATCAGCATCGTCATTTATTTTGTTATCATGATCACTTAATGACCCTCTAGAGTTTGAATTCGCCACTCCATCTTCAGAATCTGCAGAAATTCTACTCTTTACACGATGACATATTTGTTCTTCACCTTTTTTCACCACTACATTATCTCTTATTATGAAAGTAGTGCATGAAAAATCACATGAATTGGTCAGGCCCATGGTAATCCTCCTCTTAAGCCACTGTTTGTCCTTGACGGAAGTTTCCCTTCCAAAAGTTGCTTTAAAAGTTTCCTGAAGCTCTTTAACTGGTAGATCATCTAAACATATCTTTCCCTCCAACTTTGAAAAGTCTGGCTTCCAACTAGAACCAGCAGCAGAAGTTGATGGTGTATCCTCATTTGGTGCATCCTGGGAATGGGAGCATACATTGTTCCTCACAGAATGGTCGACATTACTGACTTCTGAGAGAGGAGCCAATCCATGAACAGCCACCTGGAAGTTTATTCCAGTCTAAATCAGTCAAAGACGACTAATAAGTCGCAATACAGTCACTACTAACATTAGTAGAAGCAAAATGAAGTATACAATAACCATAATATACTTCTTTTGACTCTCTAGTGTAGCACAAAAGAGAAACACTATGATGAATGATTCAAAATCAAACAATTACAGTTGACCACAGAGAAATTTTTTGTTGACACAGTAACATGTCAAATAAGTTGAGCCAAACTAGTTATTTCCAACGATATGAATCTCTGAATCAATTCCACTCAATTCAGGCTCATGTCAGCCAATGTAAAGCACTCCTAGGTGAGTAGCAACATATTGTTCCTTCACAGCAACCCTCCTCCTATCTTTAATATGATAGTCAGCATACTGAAACCCCCTCCTTTATCTAACACAATATCTCATACTAAAAAATCACTCTCTCCATCTTTTTGTTCTATTCTATATGGCACTCTTTCCATTTCAATTTATTCCGAATGTCAGATTATAAAGTTGTAAACAATTTAACATTAAACTTATCATTTTACCTTTAATGGCATACTTTTATAACCACATAAATGTTATAGCATGTTTAAGACCAAAGGATCAAAATATAGTCTTTCCTTTCTAACTCAACCCCCAGTCAAATACCACCACACAAAAAATGAGAGAAAGAAAGTAAGAAAAAGGCCCTAGATCAAGGAGATGTAGAAAGCAAAGCTGAAGAGTGCAACTTACATACCTTATCAGGAGCATCTATTTTTCCCAAGTCAGGCACTGGGTCAACTAACACATTTGACTTTTCTGCACCAACAACGGTATATAATTTATCAGAAAATAATACTCATTGAGGAAAGGCCAAAAAAAACATCCTTTAGCCCCAATAATTTGAAATAATAAATAGTCACAAATTATGATGAAGACAAGTGAATTATTTAAAATCAAGTTCTAAACCTTCTGTAACTTGAAATGAATTTCTCTCAAGAAGGTATCCTTCAGTTATGCAGGATTCTGAAATCTGTCTGGTATCTGGAACAAGCTTGGATTCACACTTGTCATCTTCAAGCAAGTCCTCAACTACCATAATTTCATCTTGAGTTGCCGGGACTAATCTCCCGTCGCCATCAACCTACACAATTTTATAAACATCAATTACTCTCTAAAACCACACCAAACTTGGTTCTCCGGCTACAAGTAGAATGTGTGATTTACCTTTACAACTTGGGAAATAAGTTCTAGAAGGAAAGTTGGAGGAAAAATATAATCCTCCTAATAGAATTCTAACAAATATTGACCCAACACTTAAAAGACACTGAGAGTTGTACAATAGGACCAACTGAAAAAGAAAATTATGAGGAGAAGAAATGTCAACCACAAAACAAAAGGTAACATAGAAGGCAGTGTAGAAAGAAAACACCTTTCTAGAACTACCTTTCTGGAAAATCCAAATCTTGTAATTATGATTTAGGATGGAAACCTTAATCAATATGATGACCCCAGACCCTTACAAAAAGAAAATAATTCTTTGTCGCTTCAAAATAGAGGGAGATAATCAGAAGGACAATGGTGATGTTAATTAGTCCCTCCACCCCTATTTAAGTGTCTACCTTCCTTTTGGGTATGTCCCAAAAGTGTGCCTGTTTCTATAATTATTTCTACATTTAGTAAGTTTTCAGTTCCAACATGCCAAGTTTAAGACCGCTAGATTTAAAGGACTACAGACATCTTTAATTTAAAAACACAAGATTCAAAAGTCTACCCTTTATTTCTAAAAACTTTGTGCCTAGTTAAACTGAGACACTCAATATGGGATGGACGGAGTACTATATAGAGTGAGCTCAAGGGATACTTCCTTCTAATTAGTCTTAACCTAGAGCTATTCAATGAAATTATGATCTAAAAACAAGGGAGCTAACATCAATGCTCTAGGTAATCACCTAAAATTTTCTCAAGTAACTATCTCACCACCACCACCCCTTCCCATTTGAGAAGTAGAATAAAATTCTCTTTCAACTCTCTTTACCTGCGGATTTAGCCTTTAGCTGTTTTTTTATCCCCAAATACATATCATGAACCTTCTTTCATTTTTTTTTTTAGAACTAGTACTTACATTATTTCATTTTTTTATCAAAATATAGAAGCAAATGATTCATATCAATCTTTTTAAACACTGAAATTTCTTCCATTATTTGGCCGACTGGAGAATAAAGATGGAAGGTAGAAAAATGATCAGGTCATTATCAAAGAAGCTCTGTCAAAACTGTAAGTAAAACATTTGTTCCCTGTTGAGGAAGCAAATTATTCTCCAACCATTCGCTGATCACCAGCAACTCAGATATTTCCATGAAGTACATGAAAAATAACACCCTAGTATTATGTTTACAAACTATAAATAAGACATAAGCCCTTATGGTGCTTGACAATTACTGTATTCACAAGTCATACCCGGACAAGCTGGTAAACAATAGGATGAGCAATCTCCTTCTCCAAAGCCCTGATTGTGCTTGTTACCGGAACAGCACTATCCTCAATTTTGGGTTCACTTGCCTCCATTGCAAATGCATAATATGCAACTGGAATTTCTGAAACACACAAATTTAACAATTACAATAACAACACACCCAATTAAATACCACAAGTGTGATCTGGCGAGGTTAAAGTGTGCGCAAACCTTAGCTTTACCAGGTGGAAATGAAGAGACTGTTTCAGGAGGACCTTACACAAATTTGACAATTTGAGAGAGAGAATTCAATAACTATGCGTCTAAAAATCAAAACCTAGGGTACATGCAGAACAAAAATCCACCCAATTACAGCAAAATCGGAAGAATAATTAATCAGAATCAACAAATACTGAAATTGAAATTGAACTCACCATAAGGGAATTCCACAAGAACAGTCACATCATTCTTCCCAGCTGAAATTCAAAATTTTGATAACAGCGCCAATTGGAAAGAAAGAAAGAAAGAGGGAGAGATGCGTGAATCAAAGAGCCAACAAAAAAAAGATTGTATAAAAATCGAATCAAGAAATATATATTATTTTTTATGTGATTCGGGAGAGAAATGGTTTATGGAATCAAGAAATAAACTGAACTATTTTTCTTGCTTTAGGAAATTGCTGAAAAAGTTGCGGAACCGAAATTTATTTTGTGAGAAAAGAAAGTGTGACGCCTAAGAGCGCGTGAAGTCCGACTTAATAAAGTGGCACGGACACGGAGTATCCGACTCCTGAGTCCATTGGGCTTTATAATGATTGGGCTTAAATACATGCACCTTGTTAACCTTTAAAATTGGATGTGTTTTAACTAGTGCACTTTGAAGTCACTTTGAAACAACTTCAAATAGTGTACAAATTTAGTCAAAAATATGTACGTGACTAAATTCTAATTTCGTGCATAACTTTAATATGCAAAAAATTAAATAAAACATACCGTGAAAATGCAGTGTCAAAACAAGATTACTCTTCAATAATTTACAAGTATGCTGGGACATGTTGCATTTTCTCAAACATATGTTGGTATATTTAAGTCAAAATAGACAACGATTACTTGCTTACTGTAAGGAGGCGTGAAAAATGGATAGCATTTAGGCTAAATGATGCAAACAACCACAAGACGCATCATGTCAAACAAAAGATATATTTCTTTAATCGTCGATGAACAAAATAGATTAATCCCAAGTAAGACAGAAATGTCAAATGAATACGAAGTGCAATGACACCACCTTTCTCAGAGAGTTGATTTTGAACAACAATCTTCTATTCTATCATATACTACAAAACAAATACATCACACGCCTACTTTCTGGCGGTCATAGGCCTAAAACGAATCCCCTCTGACAGGTAAATCATTAATCTGAGAAAAATTTAAACATGGACCTGCAAGCGTTTTCAGAAAAGATACAACACCAACAAACTTTAACAATTCACAAGATAAAAGAGAGCAAACGCTATAAAAAAAACAAATAGTAGAAAGGTTAAGATCAATGAATATCTAAAGAGACCTGGATAAAATAGGCAGATCAAAAAACAGACGAGCAAAGATTGAATGTAATGCAATAGTAGCTCAAAAAACTGTTGCGTGTTACAACCGAACAAATCCAAAAGGTATAATAACTAAACAAGAATTTTTCTTAACAATACAGTGGATAAACAAATTTGGGATAAATTATCCCAACATATATGTGGAGATAAACTTATCATATTATTATAGAATAAATGGTGGGATAAATTATCTTTACTAGCCAATACTCCTAAACAAACACAGGATAAAATGATCTTGCATTCTACCCTTAAGGTGGTGATCCCACAATCCAGTTTAGGTTCTCATCCACCTCAGATCTTCATCAACAGCTTCACAGGATGGACCTGCTAAGAACATAAATCGTAAGTAGTAACTTAACCTAATAGGAAATAGGTAAATTGGGAATTATTGAGATTCTGTAGTAACAATACATGTAGAAGTATTTTCCAAACTCCTCTATCATGAAGAATTCAAAGAAGCCTGACAAACTTCAAATTTAATCTAAGCATCGATGAGTAGCCTCTTCCACCCATTAGCAAGTGGGGGAGAGAATTAAATAATGCTAGAACTAATCTCTGATTTTAGATATTTATATGCTCCCCACACAAACTCATTTAGCACAAAAGCTCTTCTTCAAGATATGACAAATTGACAAAACATTATTGTATAGCACAGAAAAAGCGTCTTTCAATGTCTCATTCTACAATATAGAGGGATTAAACATACTTGATAGTATACTTGGCCATAAATCATGGTCAATAACGTGCAGGAGCAACTTCTAAGCAAAAAAAGAACATGTTCGGGAAATGTCTTCAAAACTGGAAGTAGGAAACAAATGTTACTTCCAATGTTTTGTAGGTCAAATTTTCTGGAAAATTTTAGGGAAATGGCTTCAAAACTGGAAGTAGGAAACAAATATCATCCTGGGATTCCACACTGATCGACTACTCCCTACCATCCACAACACATCTCATCCAACCCCTCCCCTTTTTCAAAAATAACGGAGTACATAATAAGGGGTTTGCAACACAAAAAGAGAATCCAATGGAACTAGCCAACATCCCCTCACCATCTTCACACCGCTTCGCCACACACTCAAACGTTAGAAAATATATAAGAACCCCACTTATTTTCAAAGAAACATTTTCCATGACACCAAACACACCAGTAATTAGATGTTGACTCTTTCATATGAACTTAACAGGTATATACTTAAAAACTTACACACAAAAGAAAAACAATGAAGACAGTTAAGTGTCAACTCCAAGTACACTTACATAGCACATTAAAGGAATTCTGTGGGTGTAAATAGTATATCAAAAGAGGCAATAAGTCAATTATAGAGCTGGATACAGGTCGTAGAGTATAATTTATAGGAGAAATATTGAAAACCCCATGGATATAAACAAATTCAAGGGGCCAACCATTCTCCAAACTTTCATATAAGCATTGATTATAAACCTTTTCACGCATACAGTAATGGGAAGAGGAATAGAACAATCAATGCTAGCTTATCAGAACTGACAATCATAAAACAAATATCAAGCTACAAGACACATTATGCATACATAATAAAGCACAATCCAGCCCCAGGTGTATCAAGAAAAAGGGGGTGCACAAATTGGAAGTAAGCCATCTCAGTCTCTACAGAAAACGTTCACTCACTACAAATCTTTTCAAATGATTGTCAAGATTCTAGAATGTTTTATTAGATTCCCAAGTTTAGTTTAACTTCTAATCAACCTCAAAAAAAAGATTCAGCTCAATGGAGTTCTACAGACATAAATATTAAGCCAAACTAAAAGGAAACAGATATATTAGGATAATTTCTGGCCATAATTACACATGCAGAAGTATTGTCCAAACTCTTCTATCATAATAAGCAAATGCTAGACTAATCCAGTCTATTTAAGACATATATGCATAAAAGAGTAATTTCCAGAATTCATTTAAACTAAACTCTTCTTCAAGGCATATGACAAACAAATAATATTGATACAATAGTGGTAATATTAATCTACAATTTAGAGGGCCATCATAAACCACAATCTATGCCTAAATATTTCAAAATGTGATTAATACAAAACAAATGCTAGAACTTCTGAACTCAAAAAAAATAAAAATAAAATTGATAGGCACTACCATTATTTTATACTAAGTATCATTAACTTCAATCAAGGATGATAGGCAACGAAGAAGATAGTTTAGTGCTATGCAGTCACGTTAACGAAAGCAGTTTTTTTGTGAAATCCAAATTGATACTAGATAAATTATAGATCTACATACAAGCTAGAGAGCAGTGATGGATTATTTGTAGGAGAAATATTGAAAACCCCAAGGACATCAACAAATTCCAGAGGCCAACCATTCTCCAAACGTTCATATAAGCATTGACTAGAGACCTCTTTACATACATAGTAATGGGTAGAGGAATAGAACAATCAATGCTTGCTCATCAGTACCGAAAAACATCAAACACTACTAAAAAAATAGGATCCCGATGCATTAAGAAAACAATTACTCCAAAATACTACCATTAAGAACGAACAGAATCAAGAAAGGACTTAAACGTAAACCAAACACTTCACTGGTACAGATATTCAAAGCGTAAGTTGGATGACCCCAATGTTAATCTCTGATGTGAATTTAGTATTAGAGGATCCATCATTTTCTAACAATAATGATGAATCCTCTAATGTTGAATGCACACAGAGGCGAGGAGGGGCTCCGCCATGGCTGTAGCGCCGTGGATGCGGCTGCCACTGATTAGGGTTTTTACACAGTGAGCGGTACTGATGCTTATAACGCGCCGTGGATGCGGCTGCTACTGATTAGGGTTTTTAACAGTGAGCGGTAGTGATGCTTATATTTATAGGGGGAAAACGTTTTTCCAATATATTTATTGCGCTACAAAATAATTACTGTACTATGATTTTATATCTAAAGTTTTTTTAAATACATGAAAGAATAATTTAAAAATAAATTAAATTATGATAAATGATTCATATTTGTTTTTGAATTCGGAAATAATGAAATAGTTATTTTGATAATAATATCATATTTTTCTTTTCTCTAAACTTCTAATCAAGATATTTATCCTTCAAATTTCAAATCATATAAAATAAATAAAACAATGCTAAATTACATCTTTTCTAATTACCCATAGATTTCAAAACTCTACATTAGTTATTAATCAATACTAAAACAAACATAAATATATTATATTTAATTTTTAAATCATTTTGCAATAATATTATGAATTTAAAGTGAAAGTATAATACTTGAATATTGATGGTCTTGTGATATAAACAAAATAACAATAAAGAAAAGTGATAAAAATAAAAGTGTGATAAATTATTTAATAAAGTAATTCTGTGTTAGATTTATATATATTATTTACTAGAAGGATGATGACCGTGCATTGCACGGGCCCAATGTGTCATTGAAATAAATAAATTATTATTAAAAATTGTGTATATAACATTCGTGCTAAGTAAAATTTAATTGAGATTATTTCAATCCTTCTATTTTGTAAAAATTAAAGTTCAAGTAATTTTTTTCTAAACATTTTGTATAAAAAGAAAAAATGTTGTAAATCATATCATCGTTGACCACTTCCTTGTGGTTTGGTGGAGCCATCAATGTAGACATTACGGAAAATATGGTACCATATGTCCCTGTAATCTCAGCTGAAAAGGCATATCATGAACAAATTATTTGTACCTGAGATAACAAATACAGTTTTTTTGCCCTTAAGTATGATGGCTAATTGTAATCCAAGGCATAGAAAATAGGGAAAATTACGCAGCTAAGGAAATTTATATTATTTAATTACTATCTAAGCTATATTTTGCTATAATTATCAGTTGCGACTAACATTATACATTAATTATGTGGGCTGACTTCGAGTTTGTATAATTAGTCACGTTAGTATATGTATAATTCACTAGGATATACAAATACATATGTATAATATACAATTTTTAACTTATATACATATACATATACAATTCACCTCTCTCCCACTCTCTACCCTCTCTCGCTCGCCTCTCTCCTCCCTCTCTCAATCTCGCTGCCTATCTCCTCCCTCTCCCAATCTCTTTTGCCATATATACAAATGCATATGTATAATATACAATCATATACCTATACAATTCACCTCTCTCCCATTCTCTGCACTCTATCGCTCGCCTCTCTCCTCCTTCTCTCGATCTCGCTCGCATATCTCCTCTCTCTCCTAGTCTCGCTCGCCTCTCTCCTCCATCTCCCAATCTCTCTTGCCATATATACAAATACATATGTGTAATATACAATTTTCTAACCAATATACATGTACAATTTACCTTTCTTCCACTCTTTTCCCCCTGTCTCTCTCCTCTCTCCTCCATATAACATGTAACTATAAATTGTAATTATCAAACTATAACTATGAAAAATAATTAATTATTTTTAAGTGGCTATATGTGAAAGTTCCCCCAAAAAATATAAGTAGTCCTAAAACAAAAATTTCATTTCTTACTTTGGCGCTTCCCACAGTTCACGATCAAACCAGACCTTGAGTTTGAATAACATAATATCACCTTGGTGTCGTATAAACCTCTAAGAAATTATTTATTGCATTAACATATAATAGAACTTAGTCTTCATCAAGAGCTCATACTCTACCTATCCTTATGCTTCTTAATTTGATGGTAGTAGAAACAGTACTACTAAAAAATCGGCTTCTCTTTATCCCACATATATCTCATATATAAGAAAGTGTCTCTCGTGAAATACAAAATAAATATTTGTTTTACTTCTAATAAGGGACATAGATTAAGAATATTCAGAAAATGAACGTGAGATTAAATTACCTAAAGTGTTTGTGAAAGATAATCACAAACATTTTAGAGCTCATACGTGGACTAAAAACCCTCATTTTTTCATCTTTTGTATTTGGCATAAAAGCAAAATACAAAGAATAATATCAATTAGTAGTTGAAAATCTTAAAGGACACAATTCTAATGAAAACATATTATGCTACAAATACAAGAGAAAACATAAACAATATATTACTCTATAAGAAGAGTATGACAACACTTTAACACAATATTATTATATTACATACTCAAATTACTATTCCTATTTTAGATCCTTATGTTCAATTTTTTCTAGATTGATCAGAAAAATATTTCTAACATTATTAATTGTATCTAAATGATATGAACACACGAAACAAAAGCTTCGAGAACGTATAAGATCACACGCATACAGAGCAGCAAAAAAATATATTTTACATTGGATGTTTACATCCTATACTATTTATGTACTGCTACATTTTGGTTGCCCTCGAATGATAGCGCCTGAGAAAATGTACCTGCAGAAGAGGTAAAATGAATTTAGTTTTATAGTCGAATATTTATTTATGCAATTAAGTGTGTGCATTTATTCCTCATTCTTTATGGATTGTAGTTGTAAGTTACGCCTAAATAGGAGCAACACAAAGAAAAGAAGCAACGAAAAATGTGGAGAAGAGTTTTTTTGTTCATTCTCTGAACTGTTCGGTTGGAGAGGAATAAAAGATGTTTGGAAACAAAGTCTCTCTTATTCTCTCTTATTCTTTCTTTTATCGAGAATCTAAGAGACCAATAGGACCCTTAAGTAAAGTAGTAAATTAGATTAAGACACCGTTCAAAAGTCACTGATAGTAAGTTAAGTATTGTGAATTCACACACTTTTAAATAGCTCATCCGAGTTGTAGCAATGTTGATTTATTATTAGACTATTTCATTTCAACATGTATTTGAAGGCTAACCAAAGAAAAACGAATAACACAATAAAAAATGTAGCAATGTAGAGTCCAACTAAGACTTCCATGAAAGGTCTCATTCATCTTGATTGAGGAATGTCTCACTGATCAACCACTATTATATCCTTAGTAGAACTTAGAATTCACTAATGAAGTCGGCAATAATATTGAAATTCTTGAACAAAAGCCTTATATAGAAATCAAAGTTGATATTGACAATATCACTAACATGAATATTAAGTGCTCTTTCAATAGATGATACTCGTAACCTCCTTTTTTCTCTAAATTTCCTTAAACACATCCATTTTAGAGCAAGAGTCAACTCAACATACTTGTTGAACAATTGAAGTCAAAGAGTCCAAAAGAAATTCATACAAGTAACCAATATCAGGAAAAACTAACGTAAATTCCAGTGAAGTATAACACATGGTCATCACTTACCTAGAAGTAAGAACTACGTAGGGAACGAACAGAGAATGGATTTGTTGATTGCAAACAACTTTTATAGAGTATTTACTGATGCAACTCGTGACATGAATAGCGAAGAAAAGAAACAATACAATCTTTTTTCTATCTTCGGAACGATATATGTGTTAGTAATCTATTTGACGACTTATCAATTTTCAAAATTTTTAGAGTTACTATAATTTTTGGCAATTGTTAATAGTTCCGAGAGAAGTTCTTGCACTTGACTGCATTAATTCTTTGAATATTGTTAAATCACTATTTTATTATTATTGAAATAGCTAGACGTTTCAATTTAGTGTTTACTGTACATTTTTTATTGTTTCATTAGTCTGTATTTTTCTGTCAATAACAGAGTTAACATTCTGTTAGTTAGTTATTAGAATGAGTTTGTTAGGAATTGTTAGAATCTACTAGATGGTTCTAGAATGATGTGAACATCTATAAATAGATATTGTGTGTATCATTTTATTCTCTCTTCTCTCTTCTTCTTCTTCACTATCAATAAAGCTTCAATTTGTGCTCAACAATGGCAGAATGATCAGTTCATGATCAAGTTTTAATATGGTATCAGAGCAGGTTCATGATGACCTGTACATATTGAAGTTGTAGAATAGAGTTCAGAGTATCAATTTCCTATATTTACTAAATCAGATCAGAGTTTTTTTTGCTCTTCAGAAATGGCAGTTACAAGAATTGATCCTAGTGATCCATTATACATAGGTCCATCAGATGTATCAGGAGCTGCTTTAATTCCTATCAAGCTAATTGGATCTGAAAATTATGGAATTTGGAGTCGATCAATGAGAATCGCATTGTTAGGGAAAAGGAAGTATGGATTTGTGACTGGAGCTTGTAGTAAGTCATTGTACAAAGAAGAACTGCATGAACAATGGGAGACGTGCAACACAATAGTACTGTCATGGCTGATGAGTTCTGTTAATGAAGAACTTCTAAGCGGGATTGTGTAGGCAACAAGTGCTTTTGATGTGTGGGAAGATCTAAGAGAACGATTTGACAAAATGAATCGGATGAGACTCTATCAATTGCATAGAGAGATCAATACGCTTACACAAGGAACTGATTCAGTGTCTGCTTACTTCACAAAGTTGAAGAATCTGTGGAATGAGTATGATGCTGTTATTCCAGTCCCAACTTGTATATGTCCGAAGTCGAAAGATTATGCAGACCATTTATACCAGCTGAGATTGATTCAATTTCTGAGTGGTCTTAATGATTCATATGAGCAGGCTCGAAGGCAGATATTGTTAAAAGGAATTACACCTACTATTAATCAAGCATATGCTATGATAGTGGAAGATGAGATTCAACATTTAGCATGTGCGGCTGTTACGCAGGAGAAACCTAATCCAATGGCAATGCAGGTAAATAGGACCTTGGACAACAATCATAATCAAAGCTATAAAGGGAAGAAGTGTAATTATTGCCATTATACTGGGAACACTAGAGAAAACTGCTATAAGTTGATAGGATATCCTACAGACTGGAAGCACAGAAAAAAGGGAAACTACAACAATGGAAACTCAAAAAGGAGGTGGTCAACAACCAGGATATAACACACAAGGATATGGAAAGTATAATGGATCTGGATATCAGTATGGAAGTCAAATGAGCACCAATTCTATTGGAAACAGTCTTAGTGGGGACCAAAATACTTCAACCAGTTATGAAGGAAATAAAGAGATCAACAATGTTGTGTTGGGCAAGGGACAAACCTTTACTGACGGAGAGTACAAACAGATCATGGAACTTTTACACAGAGATGAGATGAAACAGGTCAATCTATCAGGTATGGCCACTTGTTTATTATCTCATGTTGCTTCACAAGAATGGATAATAGATTCTGGTGCTACTCACCATATTACATCAGCTAAGGAAATTTTTTCAAGAAATCATGATGTAGTCAAGTCAAATAGTGATAAGGTGAATTTTCCTACTGGTGCAAAGGTTGATGTATCACACATTGGAGAAGCTGTAGTTTTTAAAGATGAAGCTGTGCAGGATGTATTACTTGTGCCTGATTTCAAATGCAATTTGTTATCAGTATCCAAGATCATTAAACAACTTTCTTATTTTGACTCCTTCTATCCTGATTTTTGTGTGTTTCAGGACCTTCACAGTGGCAAGGTGAAGGGGATTGGTAGAGAAAAAGGAGGTTTATACTGTTTCAAATATGAAGCTGGAATGAAGACAGTATCTAAGATTCAGAATCACCAAAACTTAATTGCAGGAGCAACTATGCAGGATACCAACTTATGGCACAAAAGGCTTGGACATCCTTCAATTCAAACTTTGAAGTCAGTAGATTTTTTACAGTATAATAAGGACATGGATGCAGTAAATACTTGTCATGTCTGTCCTTTAGCCAAACAAACTAGACTATCTTTTCCTGTTAGTGAAACTAGAGCAACCAAGTGTTTTGATCTTGTACACTTAGATCTTTGGGGGCCATATAAAATTCCTACATTTGATAAGAAATATTATTTTCTTACAATTGTAGATGATTGCAGCAAATATACTTGGATTCATTTGTTACAACTAAAGTCTGAAACTATTGTAGCACTTAAATTTTTTTTTGTAATGATCAAGACACAGTTTGGTGTTCCTATAAAAGTCATAAGATCAGACAATGGCACTGAATTCTTTAATTCACAATGCAAGGAGTTATTTCTATCCTTGGGTATTATATATCAAAGTAGTTGTCCTCACACACCTCAGCAAAATGGTGTTGTGGAAAAGAAACATAGATAGATCCTAAACATAGCTAGAGCTATTCGATTCCAATCTCACATGCCTATTAGATTTTGGGGCTTGAGTGTGCAGACTGCAGTATATCTAATGAATAGTCTGCCTTCATCATCTATTAGAGGCAAATGTCCATATGAGTTGATGTTCTCCAAAGTTCCTTCCCTTTCACACTTGAGAGTAATTGGTTGTTTATGTCATGCTACAATTATGCCAAAAGGAGATAAGTTTTCACAAAGGGCTAGGCAATCCATCCTTATGGGCTATTCTACCACCAAAAAAGGATATTTGTTATTGGATTGTAATACCAATCAGCTTTTTGTTAGCAGAGATGTTAAATTCCAAGAACATGTATTCCCTTTTGCAAACCTGACATCTCAAAAATGCTCTGCACAAACTCCATCTGTAGAGATCACTAAGGATGCATTTTCAGATGATTCATTGCCAGTTCTTGAAGAACACAGTCAAGACACATCAGTTTTGGTTGAGAGTGTTGACATTCCATCTGCAGCTGATTTATTATGTGAGAAACCACCATTACAGACTCCACTTCCTGCAAGAAGATCATCAAGAGTATCTCAGCAACCTATTTGGATGAAGGATTATGCAGCCCCACAACAGGGGAAAGGGACAAGATATCCAATTGCCAACTATTTGTCATATAGTAGTACAACTTCTACATATCAATGCTACCTCACTAATTTCTCTACACTGGTGGAACCACATACTTTTGTTCAAGCTGCTAAAGATGAGAAGTGGTGTCAGGCCATGAAGCTAGAAATTCAAGCACTTGAAGATAACAACACTTGGAAGGTAGTTGACTTACCTCCAGGAAAGCATGTAATTGGTTCAAAATGGGTGTATAAGATTAAGTACAGAGCTAATGGGGAAGTGGAAAGGTTCAAGGCAAGATTAGTTGCAAAAGGGTACAGCCAACAAGAAGGGTTAGATTATCATGACATATTTTCACCTGTTGCAGAAATGGTGACTGTTAGATGTGTTATTGCTCTGGCAGTCTCAAAAGGTTGGTGTTTGTATCAAATGGATGTGTATAATGCCTTCTTACAAGGGGATTTAGAAGAAGAAGTGTATATGGAAATGCCTCAAGGTTTCAGACAAGAAGGACAACATAAAGTCTTAAGCTACTCAAGTCATTGTATGGCCTTAAACAAGCATCTAGACAATGGAACATTAAACTTACTCAGCCCTATTGACTGCAGGATTTGTCCAGAGTACTTATGATTATTCATTGTTCACTCTGAAAAGGACAGAAGGAATGGTTGTGATTTTGGTATATGTTGATGATTTACTTATCACTGGGGACAATGAGTCAATGATCAGAGAGGCAAAAGAAGTTTTACATCAACAATTTAAGCTCAAGGATTTAGGAGAGCTTAAATATTTCTTGGGCATTGAGATTTTGAGATCTCCAAAAGGAGTAATCTTAAATCAAAGAAAATATATTCTTGAGCTCATTTCTAAAACAGGACTTACTGGTGCAAAACCAACTTCCACACCTTTAGAGCTTGGCACCAAACTGACTTCAGTAGAATATGACAGAGCAAATGGGATCACTGGA
Organism: Solanum sitiens; assembly: GCA_016801875.1. Lineage (NCBI taxonomy): Eukaryota > Viridiplantae > Streptophyta > Magnoliopsida > Solanales > Solanaceae > Solanum > Solanum sitiens. The sequence continues at coordinate 4,556,771 of JABWTJ010000002.1, read as the reverse complement.
GATGTTGTCTTGAAGGACATTACTTCCTATCAGAGATTGATTGGGAAGCTACTATATACAACAATCACTAGACCTGATATTAGTTATGCTGTGCAGACATTAAGTCAATTTATGCAATTACCAAAGAGGTCACATTTAGAGGCTGCAAATAGGGTGGTTAGATACTTGAAAGGCACTGTAGGTCAAGGAATTTGGCTGAAGGCTCAGGTTGCTACAGAATTAGTTTGTTGGTGTGATTCTGATTGGGCTGCATGCCCAAACACAAGGAGATCTGTTACAGGATATGTGGTGAAATTTGGTGAATCCCTGGTATCTTGGAAGTCAAAGAAACAACACACTATTTCCAGAAGTTCAGCTGAGGCAGAATATAGGAGCATGGCCTCAGCTGTATCAAAAAATACTTGGCTAGCAGGTCTGTTTGCAGAATTGAATGTTCCTATTTGTAAGCCAATCACAGTATTGAGTGATAGCAAGTCTGCTATTCAATTAGCAGCAAATCCTATATTTCATGAGAGAACTAAACACATAGAGATTGATTGCCATTTTATAAGAGACAAAGTGAAAACTGGTGAAGATAAAACCATGTATGTGCCTACTCAACATCAGGTTGCAGATATACTAACGAAAGGTTTGGGGCAGGATCAACACATGCATTTGTTAGCCAAGCTGGGTGTACTTAATATCCTGCACCCTCCAGCTTGAGGGGGAATGTTGAAATAGCTAGACGTTTCAATTTAGTTTTTACTGTATATTTTTTATTGTTTCATTAGTCTGTTATTTTTCTGTCAATAACAGAGTTAACATTCTGTTAGTTAGTTATTAGAATGAGTTTGTTAGGAATTGTTAGAATCTACTAGATGGTTCTAGAATGATGTGAACATCTATAAATAGATGTTGTGTGTATTATTTTATTCTCTCTTCTCTCTTCTTCTTCTTCACTATCAATAAAGCTTCAATTTGTGCTCAACAATGGCAGAATGATCAGTTCATGATCAAGTTTTAATAATTATAATTTTCAAGTCAAGTTGCATTCTATAATTGCTATATCTTTGTATTTTAAATTGAATTGAATTTTGTGTATATGAAGGAATTGTAGGTCTAATTACTCAATTTTGGCAATCCGTGTTCACGATTATAAAGTAGTGCTAATGCTTTCGGTATTAGTGAATAACTTTTTGATTTGGCAGAATGTAGATGGTATCTTAAGGACTTGATAATTGGAGAACCTAAAATCAATCATTTCACGTGATTAAACCTGTTTGTCCTTCTAACTATGTAACTTGAATAATTTTTCTTTGAATACTCCTTCAACCTTCTACATCAGTAGCAGATTTTTTTCGAAAACGTAGTTCAAACAACAAAAAGAACCAATACTGAAAGCTTACCCTGAATTTTCAGCCTCCCCGAACTGCTAATTTCATGGCAACATCAAAGAATTCAGCAACTCAAATTCTCTACAAATTGTGATATCACGGGAAAATTAAATCACCTCAAAGTAGAACTGTTAACATATATAGATTAATCAATTTCTTAGGGGGAAAATACTACATGGAAAAATGATATTACGGGTAAAACTGTCTACTCAGCTAAGCTCACCGTTCAACTTCATTAGCCTTGAATCATTTGTCAAAACAATCAACTCTTGGAACTAATCTCTCTTCCTAGCACACAAGTGTTAGCTTCATGAGGGAATTTTGTTAAACAGGTGACATCATCAAGCCATCAATTATCTACAAAAAATATCATATTGATAAGAAAATACTAATATTTTAGTATATTAGAGCTAGAAATCGCAAAATATTGATTTTTTTTTTTATGCTTATACAAAATCAATTAAGAAAGCACGGCTATACCCACAACCTTAATAGTCAAATTTCAACATACAAAGAGGCATCTATCAAAACACAAAAGAATCCAAGAAAAAGTGCCAAAGTCCTAAAATAAGAAAAATCAACAGAATAATAGGGAGCATAAACATGGACAAAAAAAAGAGTAAACATTCGTTAGAAAAAGGATGAATACTTACCAACTAAACAATTGAAAGAACTTGAGAAATCGGAGTGAGACTTTGAAGTAAAGTTAATTAACTCTGTTCAAGGTTAAAAATGGTTGTCAATCTGCCATGGAAGTTATGCAAAGAAGAGAGAGTAAAAGCAATGGTGAGAATGTGAATAATAAACTGAGATATTCCACTTTTTTTTTAACATAAAAAGTGGTGATACATGCTATATACACTTTGGAAAATAAAATAAGATGAAATTACTATTTTAATCCTGCTCGCCCAAGTCCTTTTTGAAGTACAATTAACATGGCTTCTTGTACCATATTTTGATGCAATGTTCGTCCTCATTCACTGTCACTTCTAAATAAGGGGATATGATAGTATTACTTATTGGTGTGAAATGATGATAGAGTATTAATGCTATTTAAATGGTATTTTTAAAGTGAAATGAATAAATTATTACGGTAATATAAAATAATAATTTAAAAAAATACAAATATACATAATTTATAATTTTAGGAACATATCATTTCAGATTAATAAGGAACAACTATTTATCCTTGTTGAAAAGTCTTATTGAAAAGCTTTTGAGGTTATTTATCATTAAATTATGAAATTAAAAAAAGATACTCAATATTATATATTTGAATATATGCAAATTCAAAAATATTATATATATTTATTTATAGTCAAAGTTTGTGCTAACAAGTATTATCTTTTCTTTTCATTTAATTTTTTAATTATTATTATTATAATATTGTTCTTCACTCTTCTACATTTATTTTTTATTATATATATAAATATTCAAGAGAATATTTCAAAGTTTTTAATCATTTTATTGTAAATATTAATGAAATATTTTTTACAATAAAATATAATTGATGATATAATAATTTTACAATATCTCTTTACATAATAATTTAAATTTTCCTATAATTTTTTGTTTAATTTTATTTAAACTCTAACATCAATACAGAATGTAAATTTTTTAAATTTCAAATTTAGATAATTTTTTCATATCATTAAACACCTGTTAAATATTTTCTTTAAACGGAAAATATAACTTCTCTAAAAGAATTATTCAAAAAATATCGTGCTACATATTTTTACTCTTCCCCGATATTTAAAGCTCAGTCAATATTCTAATTCGGTCTTTTGACTTTAAAATACATTTTCAAATTCTTTTGACCTTGTTTTAGTAACAAACGGTTATAATTATTTTTCCTTTTTCATAAACGTTTTTCTCCTGATATTTTTATTTTTTCTCCTATATATAGAGACCTAAAATCACGAGATAGAGAGCGGCGGGAAAAGCACCACAATAATCTAATTATTAAGTCCTAAATAATCAAATGACAGTTTCACCACTAAACTACATGTGAGCTCCTCCTCACTGTAGCCATACTATGTGTTTTCTCCCTTCAATCACCTTAAAATTTATTGTTATATCGGAATATTCTCATTTTCAAATTCAATGTTATCCAATTGTTTATATTGTATCAAGAATGGATTGAAGTTTTTTTTTCTACTACATGAGTAAGTTTGTAGAATTGTAACTTTTATCTCCTTTGTGCATTAATGCCTTGATCATTTTTGTCGATGTCTTGTTATTATTGATTGATATATTTACTCAATGGATCTTTGGGAGTATTGAATTGCTTGATAAAAGTATTCATTAGCAGTTCTTAATTTTTTATATATATATTTTGAAGATAACGATCTAAAATTGTTTTTCTTAAACATGAAGGATAAATCTCATCTACAAGTGAATTGCTCTATTAAATTTTACTTTTTTTTTCTTTTTCAAATCATATAATTATATACAAGGCTTTATATTTAATTTTTCTTTCCGATCATATTATTATATACAAAGATTTATCTTTTATTTTATTGTGTGTAGTTCATATTAATTTTCCTGGGCCAAAATCAACTGAAGGCCGAATTGATAATATATACTTTTGAGAAGCAAAAGATGATGCACAAAATTAGTTCATATCACATTATATTATGTAAAATGTATGACATTGGAACTTATGTGTTTATTTTGATTAAAAAAAATTTGTTATTTTGTTAGTTTAATTAGTCTAACACTAAGAATGTACATACTTTTATGTATATCGCAATGGAATATCGTCGCTTGGAGTTCAACCATAACGATTAATCAAGTCAACATATGAAATAAAGTTTAAGTAAAAATCGTTATTCCAGATTAAGGTATCAGGTACATGACAAAATATGATAGCTATACATATTGAAAAATACGAGCAATCATTAATTTGATGGCAAAATATTATTTATGTTTCTCATTTGTGAATCATTTTAATATGTTAAAAATATTTTAAATATTTCCATTAAGCATCATTATTTGTTTGGTAGATTTGGAGAAAAATAATAACATCAAGATGAAATTTGGAATTAACTCCACTTCATGTTTGATTGAAAGTATTAAATATTCACAAAATTAGATTATCTCATCATTTATTCTAAAATAGTAAAGTTAGTATCCTGAAACTAGCAAGTATAATATAGGGAAAACTAAGCAAATGCCACATAAAAGTAAAATAATTATAAACATATGCCTTTTAAAATCATACCCCATTAAATAATTGCACTATATATCCCCAACTAATTTCACTTAACCGATACTAAACAAATATAATACTGACAATTTTGCTTAATTGATATGTGTTGACATCATTAAGGTTTCTTGTTTATAAGTTACTCATTGTTCAATGATAATTATAGTATTACAAGTATCATTGACTAATGAGTAATTTGTGAACAAAAAACCTTATTGATATCAATATATTTATATATTGAGTATCAGTTAAGCAAAATTATTCAGCCTTAATGATATTAATGTAGTATATGATAGTGCTCTAATATTAATTAAATAAAAAATATCAACCTTAATAAAGGAAGGTATGAACTGTAACTATTCTGAGAAAATAAATATTTTTTAAATTACTTTGAATTTGAATATATACATGGAATCATTAGGTTTTATGAGTGAGTATGTACGTGTAATTATTTGGTTTTATGTCTCATATAAGTAGTTTTTTTTTTTCATTAAAAAAAATATAGGGGCTAAATAAGTGAGATTGGGATTAGCATATTATACTACTTATTATTCACTTGTGCACAATAGTTAAACAAGTGGTTAAATATTTAATATCAGGTAAATATTGGTTACCGCATGAAATTGTTACTTTTGACAATTGTTACACGTGGGCTACTATGGGACCCGCAGAAGTCTAATTAACCTATGCTATTTCACTTTCTTCTTCGACGACCAGAGTCCCCAAAATCCCCAAACTGAAAATTCAAAGTTTCCGATGACTCTGTTGATCTGAATTCCGTTCAGTCGATGAATCATCATCATCATCACAACTCAAACCAATAAAAAAATGGCTGAAATTCCGTCATCTTCCCCAAAATTAACTCAACCATCGAACCCTATAATGGATACCACAAACCAAGTAACCGCCGCCGGAGCTGCACCGTCGACGACGTCGTCTAATCCCGGAATTACGATGACTTCTCCGTCTAACAACAATTCAATTGCACAATCGCCTTCAATTGACCTCCCTCAAATCCCGTTAGCGCAATCTCAGCAACAGCAGCAGCAGCATCAAATTCAGATGCAGCAGCCTCAACAAATGCAGCAGCAGCAGCAACAGCAATTAACACAATCTCAACAACAGCAGCAGCAGCAGCAAATACAGCTCCAGCAGCAGCAGAATAATTCGAGTAATCTTAACGGCAGTAACAGCAACTTGATGTCCGCCTCTAATTTTCAGATGCAGCAAAACTTGCAGAGATCACCCTCAATGGCGGCGAGGATGAGTCAATTGCAAATGCAACAGCAGCAACAACAATTTGGTTTGATGAGGCAGCAATCAGGAGGGCTTTATGGTCAAATGAATTTTGGGGTTGGAGGTACTTCGCTCCAGCAACAGCAGCAACAACAATTGCAGCAACAGCAATTGCAGCAACAGCAATTGCAGCAACAATTTCAACAACAGCAACAGCAGCAGCAACAACAGAACCAACAACAGCAGCAAATAGGTGGTCAGATGGGTAGCGGAAATTTAGCTAGGGCAGCTTTAATGGGACAGACTGGCCATCTGCCCATGATATCTGGACAAGCTGCTGCTGCAGCAGCGGCTGTTGCCCAGTTCAATTTGCAATCTCAATTTTTGAATTCGGTATCCTTTCAGCACTTTTATTGCACCTTACCATAGATTTATATGCATATAAAATTATAGGAAACTTATTTATTAAATTGTTGTTGTTATTGTTATTACTGCTATTATTTGTACGTATTTAAATTCCTTTTCATTTTTATTTGGTATGATGACAACACAATATGGAGAAACGTGGTGAAGATTCATAAAGACGCCCCAACTTGTTCGGGACTAACACGTAGCAGTAGTTATTGTTATCACTTTAACACTTATAGGATTCACGCAAATGGATTGAAAGTTTTATATTATGTTTTACCAACTCTATTCCGGGCCATTTATTGCATAACTTTGTTTGACAATGTAATGTTTGAGAATTTGGCAGCATTTTAAACACAATTAAGAAAAACAGCTGCTATTTGTCATTGTTATTTTTCTTGATGAGGTTAATTGTAAATTGCCGTGCTTTTAAGTGTTGCTGAAAAGAGTTTTATTCTGGTTTCAGCCACGGCAGAAGGCAAGTCTAATGCAGGGGAATCAATTCCATACAGGGAATTCCCATGGCCAGTCCTTACAGGCAATGGGAATGATGGGATCTCTCAACATGAGCTCTCAGCTTAGGGCAAACGGGGCCCTGGCATATGCACAAAGGGTGAATCAAGGTCAGCTGAGGCAGCAGCAGTTGTCCCAGCAAAATCCTCTCACCACTACTCAGGTGCCAATCTTGAAACATGCTAGTGATATATGTTTCATGCTAAAAACTATCCGTCTCATTTGTTCTGCTGATTTTTTCACATGACACCGTGGTAAAATGGAGGTGACTCTTTCACGAAACCTGGTTGCAATTTTTCTCACATCTGAGCTCAAGCTGTATAAAACCAAAAAAAGCTGTTCACATAATTTATTCTTAAAATCAATCAGGTCATGAATTTGGTTGTTAGTCATAACAGCAAGCCAGAGAGAATTTTTTGTGTTCTCATTCTCATGGAAATTTCCTTTCATGTGAGAGGGTTTTTTGAGATATTTTCGTGAAAGATTTCTCTGGGTATCTTAAAACTTTTCTTTTATTTCTCTAATGAATTAAACTAACTCTGAAACTAGGATATGACTGTATTTATTAAATTGATCAGCGGATACTTGGATTATGCAAACACAACAATGACACATATACATAAATGTGTAACGCCATTCAAGTAACTTGGCATATAGTAAATAAGTGCTGATTCAGCACTGGGTTCATGCTTAGCTTTTTTATCCCAAAAAATGTCTCATTAGGACAATCACAAGTTTTAACACATGGAGACTTTAAAGAGCCTTTAAGCACATGGTACTGTATGTCAGAGATTTTTCACTGTAACTATCCCTTTACAGTTCCACTCGAGATGGCACAAAATTTCAATCCATGTAAAATCGTATGGTTATATATGAGAATAGCTTTGTAAGAAAAATTTCCCTTGTGAAAAGTTTCAATTTGATCCAAAGACACATAGGTTAGCAGTTAGCTGCTCTTACAGTTCCTTAGTAATATATTTCCAGCATGGAGTTCTTATCTGAACGAACAGTTTCTTATTGGGTATGCTGCAATTTCTTGGTTTATATGCTGTAATAGCTTAGTCCTGAGGTGCCAACTGTGAGCATTTAACAGTAGAGGCAGTATCATTAACTCAGTTTGTCCCTTTGCGGCAGATTCATAACTGGTTTTCTTTTTTCCTAGAAATATGTTACTGCTGGTAAACCTATTTATGGCATGTGAACCCTTTTTTGTTCATTTTTATGAAAGAAAATGTTAGGGTTTATCGGTTCCCGACCCTTGTACGACTTACAATTTCTCAAACTTGGTTAGTGGGGCAGATGAATGGAACAATCGTTCTGATATAATTAATTGTTTTCCTGAGAGGTTGAACCTTTTTTTAATGCTAAAGAAAGCACGAGAATGATTGTCCATTTATAAGCTAAAATACACTAGCTTATTTATTGTTTTCCCTTCAATTCTTCTTTTTCCTAACCAATTGACCTCCATGCCAAGTTAGAACTGCTGACCTAAAGTGGGAGTTTTACTATTTTAAAAAATAACAAGTTACTTCAAGTTGACATTACGTCATGGAAGTGGTAGTCGAGGAGGAGCGAGAGATGGAGACACACTTAAAGTCAAGTGGAAGTTTTGGGGAGGGGAAAAAAGCTTCATCAAGTGGTAATTGCTGAATGAAAAGGATGGAAATGTTCTAACACATCGCAATTTCATACTTAAGATGAAGACGTTTGAAAACAACATTGAAATGAAGAAGTTAAAAAACAGCATTGAAAATGAACTTGAAATTGGTATGTTAGGGTGTGCTGCCGTAGAAACAATCATTTCTTTGTCATACGTGGAATGATGTATCTCCCACTTGTAGAATTACACTGGGTATGCTTTTGTTGTTGACTGCCTAATTTGCTACTTTCTATAAAATACTTCGGAACAATTTGATGCATTTATTTTTTTGTAACTTCAAAGTCCAATCTTTTATTAATTTTTCTTAATTAGCAACGTTTTTGGTTGTTATACTATTCAAGTTGAGTGAACTTTTCTTTCCTGTTGTAGACTTCTAACAAATGTCATTTTGTCAAATAATCCTATGATTGTAACCCTCAACTATAGTTGGATTATGTTTTGTGTAAAACCATGTTTGAGTTAGTTGCTTCAATCACTTCATTCTCCAGATAACAAATAAAAATATTCATCAAGGGAGAAGATTTAGCCTGTAGGATCTGAACTTTCTGGTTATAGTTATGCTCTAAGGCGCGAAAGAGAATCTTGGTGTCTGTTTCAGCAATTAACAATTCACGGATAAGCAATGCAAACAATCAAATTGGGGTTTTACTTCTATACATTAATAAATTCTTTACCTTATGATTTTTTTAAAAATGTTTGGCTTTTATATGTCTCTTGTATATTTTTGCGGTTTTGCTCCTTCATCAATAAAATCTTTACCTTATTCAAGATTTAAAAAAATCAAACTTTGTGGAGAAGTATAAATGGTTTTCTGGATAAAATGTTCTTGCCAATAGATATTTTTATTAACATTGCAGTAGGAATTCCTTTTACTCGTCTTGCTAATTTTCACACTTGGTACAAAGAAACGCTCTGCATGCTTTCTGGTCGAGCTTGTCGCAATGGGCTTGCCTAGTGTGGTTTGCGGGCTATTACACTGGAGCGGGGTTTACCCTGTGCACACCCGAAGGGTTATGGCGGGTGGTTCCCTTGTCTTAAAAATTAAATGAAATATCTCCTTGTGTAGTTACAAGTTAATTGAATCAGCCAAGATGAAATCTGGTTATAAAGTGCTTCATAGTTGTGGATGTCGTCATATTGCTATATATTTGAAGCTGATGGTCATTTAAGGCTGTCATAGTTTCATGCTTATCTTCACTTCTTTAATTTTGCTTTCTCATTTCAGTAGATCACATGTAATTTTCTTGTGGAATTTAATGTATATAATCCAATACTCTCTTGTCTTCCTTATCACGTTGCAATACTTTGTTTTTATTGCTAACTTTGACGTTACTATTTGCTGTAGAAAATATCGGCTCAGAGTCTTCCAAGGACGTCATTTGCTAACTCTCAGTTACCTGGGTTGACTCAGAATGGACAATCTGCAATTATGCAGAACAATTCTTCACAGCAGCAGTGGTTGAAGCCAATGCCTGCGATTTCTACTCCTAATTCCCCTTCCTTTCGTCTTCAACAGCAGAGGCAGCAAATGCTTCTACAGCACCAAAACTCAATGGGTTTGAACCCACAGCAGCTATCCCAAATTGTACAACAGCAGCAACAGATTGGGCACCCCCAGATGCATCAACAGCAACAGCAACAACAGCAGCAACAACAACAACTTTCACATCAGCAGCAGTCTTCCCCAAGGATGGCTGCTCCAGCTGGCCAAAAATCCCTGAGTTTAACTGGCTCACAACCAGATGCCACTGGATCCGGAACAACTACTCCAGGGGGGAGTTCAAGTCAGGGGACTGAAGCAAGCAATCAGCTTCTTGGAAAGAGAAAGATACAGGATTTGGTTTCACAGGTCTTTCCTCCGCTTCTTTTTCTTAATCTCTAAAATATTGTTATCAGTGTTGGGTACTTCAAAAAGAAAGATGGATTTCTTCCCATCTGTCCTAGCCTTGGTGGACAGAGTTATTGTCTTCTAGTGGTAGGTATCCGTGAAATTAGTCGAGGTGCGCAAAATCTGGCCCGGACACCACAGTTATCAAAAAAAATAAGAACTTCAGAATTTTCTGACAGATTATGAATACTGATGGTGATAACATTCCTCCCAACTTCCAAAGTGAATCTTTGATTCCAATCATAACATGTAGAATTTCTCTGAACTAAATTTCTGAAGAGAATTGAACTGACTGAAATTGGAATATTTGACTGAAGAGATTGAGTCTGACTAACCTAATATTACGGTCAGCACTGTTACTATTGTAAAGTTGTCCTACGGCTGATTTTGCTCACTGATGTTGAACAACCACTGTTGTAATGTTTCAGGTGGATGCGCAGGGAAAGCTTGATCCCGAAGTTGAAGATCTTCTTCTAGAGATTGCTGATGACTTCATTGATTCGGTTAGGCTTGAAAAAGCTTTAGTCATGTTTTGTCTTTCTTTTCTGGGGGATGTAGGTTGCTGGGTTATTTTGGGGTTTGCTGTGTATCACATTTGACTATCGCTGCAACATATTAGTTGATATTTTTCTGGACTAAAATTTATTAATCTGGGCACTTGTACCAGTTTGTTCTAGTTTCTTCTGAAGTTCTTTGCAGATAATTGTTCATGAAAATGACATACATGAGTATATTTTACATTGATTTTCATTGTAGGTTACTACATTTGCTTGCAATTTGGCGAAGCATCGGAAATCTTCAACTTTGGAGTCCAAGGACGTACTGTTACATCTAGGTTTGTGCCTGCAATTGCGAATAAAAGATCTGTTCTTTAGTTCGTTTCCATTATTTGAAAGAGCGCTATGATGGTTTGGGATAGTAATTACTTGAAATAATTATATTATTAGGTATAAAGGCTGTGATTTACTGCTATATATGTTGGTTTTAAACTTTTAGTATTATTTCATTATTTTCTTTTTGTTGATTATATGTTCTTTACAGTCTTATGCTGTGAGATACTCCTCATGTAGGGAAGAGACCGTCCTTCCTCTGTGGAATGTTTAGTTTTACAAAATTTGGACCACATTTTGACTGACATGAAATGCGCCAAAGATTGTTATGTTTGTAGACAAATAAAATATGTTAGGCTTAAGGCTCTCCCAGTAGCTGCTGTCCTATCCGTGTTCCTTAGTTTCAGATGATACTAGGAAAGCTCATAGATCATGTTCACAAATGGAGCCATATGCTGAACTGGGTAATGGCAGTTTGGTCAGCATTTTCATTTTATACCAACATTTATCATTTCATCTCCTTCATTTTCTTGCGCATTTCAAGCTTTTCATCTGCTTATGGATGCATCCAAATGCTATACTTTCTTATTTATAAGTAGCAAGCAAAATTTCAATGACGGAATACAGTTTTAATACAAGCTCTCTCTGTTCCTTCGGGTACATCCGATAAAATTGGAATGATACCAAACCCTCTCTTATCATTGGGAGTAGTTGCAGCTTATGCTATATTTGTGTAAGCTTTTGAATGTGATTCCAGGAACTTAAACATCAAACTTAACCCTTATGGTAGAACAATATGACCATGCCTCTAAAAGATACACATTTAAGTTGTATATATAGAGGGATCAAGTAGATTTAAAACTTTCCACCCAATTCATGCTTTAACTACAACAACATAACCAATGTTAACTCACAAGTTGGATGCATGTGTATTTATTGTCAAGGTACTATCTCAAATATTTGTAATATGTAATGTCAATATCAGTAATATCCAACTGCTTTACCCAATGTCATATATTTTATCTCTCATAGAGGACTACTTTATGATTCTTCTAATATGCTTGTGGTGGGTGCACAAGCATGTGCATAATCCAAGAGACATTTATGATATGCTGTTTACACTTAACAGTTGGTATTTAGGGAGATGTTTGTATCGTCTAAAGATGTTTTGTATCATACATAAAGGAAAAAAGGAAACTGAGGTATTTTTCTAATCCTAAATGTTGTTGTGATTCTCTACAGAGAAAAACTGGCACTTGACTATTCCAGGCTTTTCAAGTGAAGAGAGGAAACAGTATCCAGAAAATGTATGTAGCTCTGCCTCTTTTTCTTAGCCTTTTCGTGGGTGGTATATTCCCTTCTTGTATCTGCATTAATGTAGAATAATGACATGACATGAATTATGACTACTAAAAGAGCACCAAGGGTGTGACCTAGTGGTCAATGAAGTGGGTTGAGAACCATGAGGTCTCAGGTTCAGATCCCAGCTGAGACAAAAATAAGTGGTGATTTCTCCCCATCTGTCCTAGGCCCGGTATCTGTTGTTGTTGGGAGGTGGTAGATATCCCGTGGAATTAGTGGAGGTGTGCGCAAGCAATCCCGAACACCACGGTTATTTTAAAAAAAAAGAATTATGACTACTAAATGTAATCTGTTACAATATCTTTAACTCATCCTTGCTCATTTGTTTAGTTGCTGATTGTAGTCCACAATTGCTGGTTATCTGCTTATTCATCAATGACTATAGTTATTTAAGTTGCGTGGAACTCAGCCTATTTTTTGACATAATGTTTCTAACTCTGTGCAGTCATCAAGTGATCTCCACAAAAAGCGTTTGGATGTGGTGAGTGCAATTCTATATGATAATATTACCTGCGTCGATCTTGATGGATAATTTTTGGAATCATTGTTAATTTGACTCAGATACGTACCTTGATGGAGACCTCACAAACAGAAACAAGTACAAATAGTAGTGCTAAGGAAACCGTCAGACCAGTGGCGGGTGACTCAAATCACATGATCAGACCTCCAAGTTCAGACAACATGGTTTCACAGTCTAATGCTTCTCAAATGTTGCATGAGATGACAAGGTTTTGATGGTCCCTGGAGTTCTTGGTGTATCTCCCGTGTTACCTGTACAGACCTTGATGGTAAGTATTACTTCTTTTAAGATGAATTCTACTGTGATTTGCTTGTTTTCTGGAGAGCCCAGCCTTTAGTGGCACTGAATTTTCATGCCCCATCAGTATGTTTGCACTTCACAAGCGATCCTTCTCTAGACCAATATTAGTTGCACATTGGATAAATGTGCTGTATGTAGTCTGGAGTTCTAAATCATGTCTTGGCTGCTGCAAAATGATAGTAATATTATTTCTTTTTCGGTTTCATTGCAAATCAGTAGTTTATTTCTTGGGTACATCCGATAAAAAAATGTTTTTTGTCATATGACATGGCTCTAGTGATAAATTGGTACATCTCATTTGTTGGTGTAAAGCAAGTTTAGTATCATTGCATGCGTGTTAGAATCTAAACCCTGAAGCTCTACACCACTTGACTACGGAAGCCTGCTTTCTGCTTTCTTGTAAAAGTCTAGGATGCTACCTTCGATTTCTGGCATAATTCTGAACAACACATACTGCTAAAGAGATGCTGTTGTACCCCTCCATGACAATTACTAGCTGGCATATCCTTTTCTGGACAAGTCAGCATCACGTGCATATAGTAAGGCTCTATGTTGAGCCAATTGAGCATGGATTGCTGGTTGAAACAATGTTTTGCTTGGGCTTTTGGAAGTGAGTTTGCCACCACAGCTATACTTTCCAATTTTAGAGGCATCAGGAAGCTGTTCTCACCTTTACTTTGAAACAGCAGATGGGATCTGGTCCATCTGGAGACTTACTGCATATCTATTTATCTACTATTTCACAAGTCTCACTTTGTCATGCAATTTGCTTACAAAGTTTACATATACGGAGCTAATCATATTCTCCATTTTGCAGATCAAGAAATGGGAGGCATAGGTTATATAGGTGTAGCATAATGGAAGTTTTTACTAGACGTTGGAGGCATCTGAAGGAACATTGCAGAATGAACCACCATGAAGGCCTGTAATTATGCAGTTTAGTTTACAGTAGCTAATTCAGCCTGTGAGGATGAAGTTGGTCAAATTTGATTTCTCCACCATACCCCTCTGGAAAACATGTTTACTATAGTCATGTAAATTAACTCCTGATACCAAAGAATGAGGTTAAGTTGTTTGTTTTCCCCTTTGTCATAGTTGAAACGCTGTATCAAACAGGTTTTATGATGTTTCAAATCACAAACGGTTTTTTTTTTTCAAGGATACCTTTTAGACTTCACAACGATATCCTTTTGACATTTTCTTTACAAGAGTAAGTAGAGGGAATTAGGTGACAAACACTCTAGCAGTCACCATATTACCGATTTAGCTAAGCTTCTGCAATACTGTGAATCATCTATGAGAATTTATAACTGCCTTCATCAACATATATAATTAGTACAACTTTGATCGGCGAATTATTCATCTGTATACCTCCTGTATAAGCTAGTAACTTTCATTAGGTTATATTCCTTCATGAATTACCCCCTTAAGGATAATAAGAAGCTAAGGAATCATCATCTTCCTTTTCTTATTGATGCTGTTATGTTTTCCTTTGAGTTGAAACTCTTATCGAAAAGGGAACACGTTGTTGTTAAATAATCCATCATATACCAGCACTATTAATAAATCTCACTGGGAGTCGATACACACTTTAGGCAAATGCAGATGTTGATAGTGTAATAGTATGAAAGACATATATAGCATTAGGAAAAACAACAAACTAGTGATGATGAACACACAACTAATTGCATAATAGTTTGTCGGTGTCGAATGTCAATAAAGTACTCTAATAAGATCATTTTAATAAAAATACATTCAACTAACAAAAACATACTATAAGTGAAATCTAGGGAGAGTGATACGTATACAACATTACTCACTAGATAAACAGCTCAAATAATGAATTCACGTTTTCTAAAATATAGGAAGGTGATATATTTCTCTCTCATTATTATAGCATCGGGGATGTAGCTCAAATGGTAGAGCGCTCGCTTTGCATGCGAGAGGCACGGGGTTCGATCCCCCGCATCTCCATACCGGAAATCATTTTTTTCTTATAATTTCTACCAAATGTTGAATTGTTTTTTTCTCCTATTTTATAACCGTATGGAAATCATTTTTTCCCTATTTCTACCAAATGTCGAATTATTTTTTTCTCATATTTTAACGTATTGAAATCATTTTTTTCCTCATATTTGTACCAAATGTTTTGTGAGTGATATGGATTATTTCTCTTTTAGGTTGTCAATTCCAACTATTTCAAGTTAAACTTGGAAAGTAAAATAATTTAAAATTAATATCAAGTTGTCAATTCAAAGAATTTGATAAGAGTAAAACCTGACCAAAAGAAGTTGATTATTTGAAAATTTCTTCAAGACTTTATGACCAAAAACATTTCATTATTTGAAAATAAGGAGTATGATTCAAACACGTAAGTAAGAAAACGTTATAATAATGATATTAAATTTTACTTTTTGCTAACGATTGATCAAAGATTTTAGATTGAATTTTGAAAATGTATCTTCAATAGTTGTTTAATTATGTAATTTGATCTTCAAATATTTCAATTTCCTCCAAAAAGTTGGTTCGGAGTAGTTTTGATTTTTTTTAATAACTTTCACACACAAAATTTTTTAAAAAAAGTCATGAAAATACATGTTCAAACATAACATCGAATTACAAAAATCAAAACTTCAAAAACTCAATAATTTTAGCTTCAAAATCTTTGATCAAACGGAAGTTTACTTATCCAATTTTCTATAGTTTGAGCCTTTTATTGAGATATACTCACTAGTTTCGTAAAATAAAATAACAATAACAACAATATTATACTCAATTCCATTAGTATAGTTCAAAAAAGAAAAATGTGTACACAATATCATATTCAATATCATCATTGTACTATGTTAATTAACATCTTCATAATTAATACTTCGAGAAAAAAAGAAGTAATTATAGTGTCCTGTTAATTATGTGATAATATAAAATATTGGAGTATTAACAAACCTTAAGCCGGCCTAATTGATCTTTACGCCGCCGGTGACGGATTTTCTGTAAAAGTAGTCGGCTTTCCCACCTATACCTAGCCGCCACGTGTCCTACTCCTCGGCACCTTAAGACCGACGCCGTTACGCCATCCTCTGTTTTTTCCGTCCACCGATAAATTGTCCAAAAAATAAAACTTTTACCCAAAACTAAACTCAATTACTAACCAAACAATCCCTCCCCTCATTATATACCGCCGGTCAACCGAAACCCTAACCAAAAATTCCTTCTTCATCATCTTCTCACTCTACAAACTCTCAGATCGGCGGCGCACCGGAATCGGTTAAAGTTTATGGAGAACGACGAAGAAACTCAGTCCGGTGGTTCTGGATCTCCGGAATCGCCACGATCTAACGGGAGGATAACGGTGACGGTAGCATCAGCGCCTCCTCAGAACACCTTGACGTTGGCTCTACCGATACAGCAATCGAGACCTGCTGGAGCGTCTGGCGGCGGTGGAGGTAGTGGTGGTGGTGGTGGAGGAAGGGAGGATTGTTGGAGTGAAGAGGCTACGGCTGTACTGATCGAGGCTTGGGGTGAGCGGTACATGGAATTGAGTAGAGGTAATTTGAAGCAGAAGCACTGGAAAGATGTTGCTGACATTGTTAGCAGTCGGGAGGATTATAGAAAAACGCCTAAAACTGATATTCAGTGCAAAAATCGAATTGATACTGTAAAGAAGAAATACAAGCTGGAGAAATCTAAGATCGCAGCGGGTCAAGGACCAAGCAAGTGGCCTTTCTTCGATAAGCTCGATATGTTGATAGGTCCGACGGCTAAGATCAATCCTACCGTCGCTGCCGGACCGTCTAATTTGTATTCAGGTAATCAACATGTGCCTATGGGTATTCCTATGGGAGTCAGGTCCCTTCCTCAGCTCCGACAACATCAACAGCTGCAGAAGCAAAAGCAACCGTCCCGGAAAAGGCCTCACATGGATTCAGACACATCGGAATCGGAGTCAGAACCGGACCTTTCACCTGCTTCAACCGACAGCTTTCCTCCAGGTACATTTCAAAAAAAGAGACCAAGGTTTCAGAAGGAAATGCTGAATTCAAGCGCATTAAGGCAGGGAGGAATTGGAGAAGCTAGTGGAAACAAGAATTGGGGGAATTCAGTGAGGGAGTTGACACAGGCAATACTAAAATTTGGGGAAGCATATGAACAAACAGAGACCGCGAAACTGCAACAAATGGTGGAGATGGAGAAGCAGAGAATGAAATTTGCGAAAGAAATGGAATTGCAGAGAATGCAGTTCTTCATGAATACACAATTGGAAATTTCACAGCTTAAGCATAGGAGAAGTGGAAACAGCAACCATCACAGCAACAACCATGCTGCCGCCACCAGCAACCATAACAACAACAACAGTGATAACAGTATTTAAGGTGTAATAAAGATCCATGAGGTTCGGTATCTGACAGAGGTTTGTATTTGTAATGTGTTTAGTTTTACTGCTAAACTTATTACTTCATTTGAAAGCCAAAGTGGTAGAATATTATATACTTCATTAGTTCTCAATTGGAAGTTCATTTAACTCAACTAAGCTTTCCATCTTTGCCTTCCCTTTAATACATACATAGATTGACTTACATTTATCTGAACAACAATAAAATAGTCTTTTTAACTTCTACAAACCCCAAATTGTTTATGGAGTTTTAAGTTCATTGGCCTCATACAACAACAACTTCGGTTTGCTCCCCACGATGAGAGTTTCTATTAGAGACTCAATCAAGGCTAATGTGTAAAAGGTGTTCTACTTTTATACAATGTTCTATAGAGTAAAAGGTTTCGGAGTAGCTAAAATTAAGATAGAGTAGGCCAGCACATCCTACCCTTCGGGGTGGCCTAGTGGTTTGGGCTTGGACTTTCGTGTTGTTGAAGACTCTAAAGTTTTGATCAATGTTAACCTGCATAGAACAGGATGTGCTGCCTAATCCGAGTCGTAGAAGGATTCCTTAATTGACAAAGTTTTCTTAATTAAACTTAAGAAAAACTGCTTTATTATTTAATTAAGGGAAATTGCGTGGAAGGTTTTCTGCTATCCAAGTCAACTGTGAGGAGGAGTTGTAGCAATAACATGGCAAAGTTAAGGAGCTAAAGATGCGGCACCTAAACTAAGTCGAAGAAGAAGTTCGAGTAGGTTTTGGGTTAAGGAAGTTTTTCTTTTTGCGGCAAAGACAAATAAGAATAAGATTCCAAGTTCGTGTTGAGTTTAAAGAAGTCAAGTTCGAGTTGAAGATGCAGCAGAAGTTAAGTTCGAGTTGAACAAGGAGTTGAAGAAAACTGAAGACAAGTTCGAGTTGAACTAGGAGTCCCACACTAAGTAGGAATCCTACGCGTGAGCTTCTAAGTTTCAAGAGTAAAAGGAAGCAGAGCACAAGTAGGATTTCTAGTTGAAATAGGTTTGGATTTCCAGTTGAAATAGGTTTAAGTAGGATTTCTAGTTGAAATAGGTTTTGGATTCAAGTCCAAATCTATAAATAAGACGACAGTTTCACTTGAGAAAATTGTGCACTTACATAGAGAGAAGATCAAAACACGATCAAGAGTTTTGAGAGTTACTTGGGAGTGTTGCCAATTTGTGAGGAAAAAATTGTAAGATTGTAATTAAGAGTTTTAATTACAATCGAGTATGTGTGTACGATTCGTTTAACAAGTTTGAGAAACTTGACGGACGATAGAAGACTTAACCTGGGTTTTTTTGGTCTTGGGTAGCTAGGAATTAGAGTTTATAATTCTTAGTTAGGAATTAGAGTTTATAATTCTTAAGGTTACATAGATTTGTAATCTTTTGTTGAGATTCAGAGTTAATAAAGCGAAGTTAAATCCTACAGAGGTGTAGGTTGTGGTTTTTACCCTTTATGAGTTGGGGTTTTCCGCGATTAAATAGTGTCATTATTTTATTTGCTTCACAAAACGTAACTGCGTAATCTACAAAGGAACATATAGAATATACTTGTTTCTTAGGCAAATTTGGGGGTCAGAATTCCAACACATATTGGAGGTCTCAAGTTCGAAATTCCCTGCTTTCACCCCTTGCCAGTGAAAGCAAAGGGTTTGGTTTTTGGGTCGAGCTCGTCGCACTGGGCTTACCTAATGCAGGTTACCTCTCCTATGTGGCATGCTATTAAATAGGAGCGGGAATTTGACCATGTGCGCACCCAAATAGTAGGAACGTCAATTTCCCTTGTCATGAAAAAAAAAGGCCAGCACATCCTGGGGTTGAAGAACGAGCAACTACTTGTTCAATGAATATAATTTAAAACCTTCCGGGATTAACAATATTGGAATCACATGAGCAACCCTTTTTCTCCATGACTTTCTTACCACTGTATTTTGTTTTCTTACTGATTTTGGTATGTTTTTTTTGAGTCGAGGGTCACTTGTGGAATTACACCAGTATATTTTATTGTTGTTGTATGAAATCCCAAAATTATGTATATATTTATTTTTTTTGGTAGTTATCCTTGTGTGACTTATTAGGGGTGTATATAGGTCGATTTGGTTTGGTTTGACTTTTCATTAAAAGAACCCAAACCAATTATGTCGATTTATTAAATCCAAAAAATCAAACCACATAAAGTCAGGTTTTTCGATTTCGGCTTTAGTTGGTTCTTTTAGGATTTTTCGATCTTTTTAGTTTTTTACAACTATACAGTGAAAAAGAGATCGAATATATTTTCACTTACACGTGCGATAAGCTAAACTTAAAAAATGTTAAATGGATAGAAATTTTTGAAAAGACGATAAAATTCACACGAGTACAATTTTTTTTTTTGAAATCTCAACATTCAATATGTTTAATTAATAAGATCAAATGCTACAATCAAACTGAATACAAAACGAAATATTTACAAAGTAAATTGTTAACTTCGAATTTGAAAAACTATAACAATATTATTGTAACTTCTGATCTTAGGACAAATCAAGTATTTGCAAAATTTTACAAGCCCAACTTTGAAATAATATATATAAACATTGAAAGTTATAAACTAATTAAAAATATATTAACAAAGTAAATTATAAATATATTTTTTATCTATAAATAAAATTTAATAATATATTTATATTATGTCGGTCTGGTTTGCGTTTGATTTGATTTTTTTTCTGCAAATATCAAATCAAATCAAGAGTGGTTGATTTTTTTCTGATGCCAACCAACCAAAGCAAACTACAAATTAATTTTTTATTAATTTAATTTGACTTTACGATTTGACTCAAACTCTAGTTAGCATCACAGCGTTAGAAACAGAAAGTTAGGACATCAAAGTTGTCTGAAGCAATGTATTATATATGAAATAAAGCTTCTAGAGACAATTTAAATATCTTGTTCCGAATTAATAACAGCACTAAGTTAAATAAAATAGCAGAAAGAAAAAAAAACATATAGCTATAAATTTTGATCACTTTATTTTAAAACGGTTAACAATCACGTATTGCAACAGACCATAATTAGCCTACAAAAGTAAAACTCACGTTGAAAATGTTTTTTTAAAAACTTAAAGTAAATATGTGGTTATGCGATATTATATTACGATATAATATTGTGAGATAACATTAATGTTTGAATCGATTTTATGCTGATTCCGTCTAATAAGATGTGATTCCATATTTTCTTAATATCATGATATATGAATTTCATATCAATATTTTTAATACAAAAATTGATCCATAACTTTATATTTTGTTAAAACAATCCCACATTTATATATGTACTAACTATTTATTTCAAATATGAACCAAATTAATTATCACATCATTACTTTTTAAAATTTAATATTCTCATCGACATAAAATTTATTATTCTATAGTCACTTTAACTTACATCAACCGATTGTTGAGTAATAAATTTGTTCTCTTCATTTACACCAACACTTAATTTATTACTTTTATCGTTTTGTATTTATTACAACTCAAAGTAACAATGTTGGTTCGTCTTCTCGGTCACATGATCAAAAAATACAAGTTCAACGTCAGAAAATTATTCATACTATGTGAGAGAATTATATTAAAGACTAGTATACTACAATTACTTAAGTGGAAACAAATAGTTTTGTAATGATTTATTATGTGATTTTATAATTTTTTATTTATTTGGTAAGATTGAATAAATAATTGGAGCTATTTTAATATTTACAACATATGAGATTCTTCTGTTTATAAGAAAATATACAACACAAAAATTTCGTATTGTATATTCAAGCAAAACTTCAATTCTATCTCATAATTTCATATCATGATACTATATCACATGATCAATATGCCCTTAATTTGAGGAATATTTGGGAGAAGGTATGGGTTGGATATAACTCCATAATTTTCTAATAATGTCTCAAAGTACATTTAATATTTATAAATAAGTAATTATTTAAAATTTTAAAAAAATAAATTGTAATTAACGAAACTCATAACTAAAAATCTCGATTTCACCTCCAAAGATAGTCACGAGTAACACTTATTCTTGTTGGGCCAAAGTCGTGAGAAACAAGTTTGTCCATCATGTAATATGTATGCCTTTAACGGTTTTGCACATGGAAAATGATGCAAGAAAGGGGAATAAAAAGTATTTAAAAATAGTTATTGATAATAGTTTTATTTACTATGTACAATTTGATTTTTCTAAAATGATATTGTTGTGCGAATATTTTAGATAGTCAACTACTGTTATACATCTATATTAACATTTAAATCTTGTTACACATTTATATTAACATTTAAAATTTAAAAAATAATAAAAAAACTTCTTACTGTTATTTTATTTATTAGATCGTGAATTAATTTATATGAAACGATCCACAAACCATCATTAATGAGTAGTACTTATTTAGTGAACACATAACAATTAAAGTAGCTAATAGATAGGGGGGCAATACTAAATATTGCTATCCATATAATTTATAAAAGATGTTGAGATAGTTATTAGAATTAATTAATTTAGAATAAGCTTCATTAGTTGGTGGGTTAAGGTAATGAGATGAACATGAACTTTAATTAATAAAGTCAAAGTAAGAACATTTTCTTTTGCCAGTTATGTCAGAGAACCAGATTCAATTTTGATACTACTACTACTTAACATATTGTTGCACGTTAATATTCAATATTTTAATGTTTATATATAAATTAATCTTAATTAAAATATAATTGACAATTCCCACCTAAATGTTTTTTCCTTGGATGCAACTAATATTGCATTACTAAGAGTGTGTCTGGTGAAACTGTTTTTCAATTTTCCATATTTGGTTGGAACAAAAATTTTGAAAAATATTTTCCAAATCAACTCATTTTCCTCAAAACTAAGGAAAATGATTTTCCTTAAAAAATTAAGGAAAACATTTTCCAAAAGTCTTCTCTAATTTCAAATTATATTTTTTTTGGGAAAAAACATCAATTTAAAAAAAATATTTTCAATTTCAAAATTTTATTTTTTCACCCGATCCCTGACCCCACCTCCTCCCCAAAAAATTAATTTTGTTTTTTAAAAATATTTTCAACTTTAAATTTTTATTTTTAAACTCCTAACCCCCCACCCACCCCAACCCCCCAAAAAATTATTTTTTTTAAAAAAAAAATACTATCAACTTCTAATTTTTATTTTTTCACTCCTACCCACCTCTCCTCGCCCCCACCCACCCCCACCCCAATAAAATAATAATTTTGATTTAAAAAAAAAAATTAATTTCATAAATTATTTTTTACTCTAGTAAAAATAAAAGATGTCTCTCAAAAATATTTTTCATTCATAAATTAAACACTAAAAATCATTTTCGGAAAATATTTTCTATTCACCAACCAAACATGAGAAAATAAGTCCAAAATCTAATTATTTTCTAGGAAAACATTTTTCATGGAAAACATTTTCCTCCATACCAAACACACTCTAAATGCTTGTGGATAATATTGGATATTCATTATTAGTAATTTAATTAGTAAATTCTTTAGATACAATTAGTTGATTCTACAATGAAACATATCATTACACGTTAATATGAATTTTTTTAGTAAATACTTTGTTAAAAAAAAAGTAGTATATATTACAGTATATTCCGACAAAAATGATATCCCCATTATCAAAAAAATGGAAATTATCTATCAATTTTATGATTTTAAAGCATATATATTTAATTTAATCTTAATTATATATTACAAAATAATAATGTTTAGCTTAATATAAAAAAGTGACCGCTAACAATGTAAACGATATATATTATTGAATTTTCATAACTATAGATCTTATATATTTTAGAACTTTCCTTTTTATTATGGTGCTTTATCCCTCGATTCATTGCTCAATTAATTTGTTACTTTATATGATTAGCTATTTTCTTAATATTTACCCAAATAAATAACATATTCCACTTAAACAGAAGAAATAGTAGATAAAATTTAATAGTACAATACGAATTAATATTTCCTCCGTCCACAATTGTTTGCTAGGTTAGATCATGCGCTCCCGTCAAAGAAAATTTAATATAAGGTGTAATTTAATTACTAAAATCCTACTATATCAAAAATATCAAAAGTCTACATAATTTTTCCGTTGAATAAAATGGAGTAATTATTAAAGGCAAAATTAAAAAAAAATAATTATTTCTTAATTGTTTAAATTGATAATTAATCTTGAATATTTAATAATTATGGACGGCGAAAACTTTAAAAGAAAAAGGAGCCAAAAAAAGTAATTTGAAAATTGTTGTTGCTGATTTTCTAAACCTTAAAATAGTAACAATACTCATCCATAATTAATGTTGTGGTATAGTAGATGTTGCTATTTCTTTTCTAATTTAATTTCGAGTTCGAGTAATGGTTATGACTTATGAAAAACTCTTTAGTAGAGAATAGTAACTAGTAACCCTTGAGTGATGTCGCTTTGGACATGAATCTGAATTAGTAGAATTTAATAAATAATTATATAGAGGGAGACAACAAACACGTGGCAGTCATTCATTGGTTAATTTGAAAACATCTACCCGCATAATGCAATTTCTCTCTTTTGTCTTTCATCCTAGCTACTTATTAAAGATTATTACTTATTTTGTCCGAAACATATTTTCTTCTCTCTTTCTCTCTCTACTGTATCTACTATATACTTATTCACTCTCCATTTTTTCTCTGTAACTCTCTGTGTATTGTACATACATTTTTTTTAATAAATAAATGGAAATATAAAGAAGATCATTTGAGAAAAGAGTAAAGCAAAATCCATTGTAGGGTTTTCTTTGAAATTGGTGAAACCCCCCAAAACCCATTCTTCAGAAATTAATAAATTTGAAGTCTTTTTATCTAACTGACATTCAGCTTAAAGAACTAAAATGTCGGTTTGTGTATGAACCGGATTCGGCCGATCTAGCTCCGTAATTCAAGATCTCCGCCTTCACATTGCATTGGGTGAGTTTTGATTTCTACGATTGTCTGATCATTTTTCCCCAATTCGTAATTGTTAGGGTTTTATGTTCAATGACATTGACTTATAAAGACTTCAATAATTTAGCTTAAAAGATTGGATTGTTTTTAGCATTTGGAACTGTGTTTTGCATATAAGTGGATCTGAAGGAAATGTGTTTTTCAGCAATGTACATTATATTGAGATCAGATAAGATCTATCATCTTTTAAAGACTCTGTTTTTGTCCTTTTTTTGTTAGTGTACTACTTCTATTTCTCAATATAAACTTAGTCATCTTTCAAGATTTGGATTCTTGGAAGTGGGTTGTGCTCATTGTTGATTGTATTTGTTCGGAATTTGAAGAGGCGGGGAGGTTATATGAAAGAAGCTGAAGGGGATACTGTGCTGTTTTCTTGAGAGGGGAAGGCAGAGATGGAATCCGATTCACTACTTGATTATGCTGTTTTCCAGCTGTCACCCAAGCGCTCTCGGTGAGTGGTGGATATACTTTTAGTTTGTATGAAAATGTACAATGAATGCACTAATAGTTATGGTGTTTTTGGATTTACTTGGGCAGATGCGAATTGTTTGTTTCTCGCGGTGGAAACACGGAGAAACTAGCATCAGGATTGTTGAAGCCTTTTGTGACCCATTTGAAAATTGCAGAAGAGCAAGTTGCATTGGCTGTTCAATCTATTAAGCTTGAAGTTGAAAGGCGCAAAAAGGCTGAATCATGGTTCACGAAAGGAACCCTAGAAAGGTAATGACTTTTGCAGCTTGCTTAAAAAAAGACGAGAGGAAAATGAAGAATGATTTGATTTTGTGTCTTCCTCTGCAGGTTTGTGAGGTTTGTCAGCACGCCAGAAGTTCTAGAGCTAGTCAATACATTAGATGCAGAAATGTCCCAGCTTGAAGCAGCCCGCAAGTTATATTCACAGGTGGCAAACACTGTCTGGACTCACTGTAATTAAGAGTTAACCAAAATTACAAGTTATTAATGTAATTCGCTTGTTACTTTCTTTATTTCAGGGAGCAGGCGACCAGTTTAATGGGAATGGTAAGTTACCCAATGATCAAATTTGAGCTTTCACATTTTGTCGAGTACTATTCCCCACCTTGTAATCCCTCCCCTATTTCCCCTTCCCCTACCCCCATTTTTTAAAAAGCCTTAGTACTTAGAAAAACAAGACTGCCTGTGTCACTGCACAATAACTCCCCTGCTGCTAAGCTATCTCACATCTTGTCTAATTGGTCATCTCCTTAAACATCCGTCCATTCTCTCATTTTGTCTATTGCTGTTTCCGTTGTTAGTATCACATCACATAGTTTTCACTACTCACTAGAAAGCATTTGCAGATACCGAAATCATTTCTAGATTTTAATTTCCATCTTACTGGGGTCTAGGTTAGAGAAAAAGGCAAGGTTAGGATTGTTGGTTGTCGTTGATATGATGGTTTCTGCATGGTGTTCATGTCTGTTCTTCATGTGGAAGCTTTGCTACCTGGCCTTGAGATTAGTTGTTTTATCTTATTTTATGTTGCAATGTAGGCATGAAAAGTGAAGGCTGAATTTATTATTAGTCGTTTTGTTTAAGACCATTGATTCTACAGCTCAAAGTGTGGTGTTTATCTGACAATCTTTTTTGCTTTAATACTTAATCCAGGTAGTGGTGGATCTGGGGTTACCATAACAGCTGATGCGACAAAGTAACTTCCTTACTCTGCTTCTTCAAACATTCAACGCTTTTACCTTTGGTTTTTTGCTTTGCCGCTTCGTAAGCATCTTCATTTCATGTTAACTACTACCTATTTACAGGAAGGAGCTACTGCGAGCAATTGATGTGAGGCTCACTACAGTTCAACAGGACTTATCTACAGCTTGTTCTCGTGCAGCAGCTGCTGGTTTCAATCTGGAGACAGTAGCTGAACTTCAAACTTTTTCAGAACGGTTTGGTGCCCCTAGATTGAAGTAAGAACCTGGTGCTTTGACTTTGTTAATAGATTTTCTCAGCCTCTCCTTCATCCCTCCCTGCATAAATGCTTGCAGAAGAATTATGTCTCGTCAAAATATCCTAATTATTGTAGTTTAACATAGGAGCACACTGCTGTTTGGATTTCCTGTCTCTGCCTAATGATGCCAGGTGACCATTATATTATATTTAGCGGGTTAACCAAAGAAAGGGGAACAAATAGCAAATGATACCAATATGGTGTTCTTTATCTCGGGGGAAGTATAGATTTAAGTTTAGTGCTTGGTTTCAGAGTGAGCATATATTTTCTAAGACCAACAGGACTGATTGGTTGATTTAGTAAAATGGAGAACTGCATACCTCTCTGGCCAGGATAGTAGTCTATTAATTATATTTTTTATTACTAAGTAGTTACATTCTCAACATCTACATAAAAATCCGGGGCAAAACCTGGGAGAAGCTGGAAGGGATCAGGGAAGCAAACATTGTTTCAAGAAGCTCCAACTGATATGTATCTCTGAGGTCTAGCAAAAAGCACACTGGAAACGCTTAAAGAGACCTTAATCAACATACAAAGATAAAAGACTCGTGTTTAATTATGACCACTAGAACAAGTTTGAGGAAATACAATGAAATTAAGAAACATGAGATCTGCCCCATTTTTGGCCTAGCTGGCAGATTAGGCAGGGAATTTTATTCAAGGTCATATAGCTCTTTGTATTCTACTGTCACTGACTCTAGTATAATTTGTGCCAGACTTTGAAGTATGAAATTGATGCTAGATATATCCAATCTAGAGTTCACTGCTGAGACCTTAAGAAATGTACTCCCTCTGCTTCTGTTTGTTTGTCTAGTTTTGACTTGGCACAAAGTTTATAAAGTAAAGAACACTTTTGAATCTTGCGTTCTTAAAGTAAACATGTGTAGAATGTATAAAAATGCACTTAAATCTTGTGGTGTTGTCTTTCCGATGCCATGTGGATAATTAGAATTAAAGAATTGCAAAAAAAGAAATACTTTTTTTTAAACAGTCTAAAAAAGAAAGTAACACGAATGAATTGAAACGGTTGGAGTAATATTTTTCAGCTACTTTGTAGCACTTTTGTGTCAAGTCCTTTGGTTGAGTCAATTGATTACACTAAAACTAGTGGAAGGCTGAACTCGGTTTTTATTCCTGACTGTTTAATTTATCATTAGGCAGCTTCAATTTTCCTCAGCGGTGTCACCTTTTAAAATGAGAAACAATATATATATACACACACATACACACACTAAAGTGAGAAAGAAGGAGAAAAAAACATAAAATTGGTATAAAAAAGAAATACTTAGTACTAAAAAGTGAGGAGGAGAAAAAACATAAAATTTATATAAAAAGAAGAAGTTGCATGTGAGGAGGAGAAAAAACATAAAATTTATATAAAAAGAAGAAGTTGCATAGGTTTGAACACGCGACATTGTCTCTAAGTTTTGAAAGGCTTACCAATTGAGCTACGAATACATTATGTTCAAGGAGTGTCACTCGCACTATATATCTCTTTTATATGCTTTTCCCATATAATTGTATATATACTTGGTAAATTTCCGGACCAAGCAGTATCACGTGACACCCCATAAGCCTTCTTCAATCCGCCCCTGGGCAGCCTATGAAGTACTACTTTCAGAACACTAAGAATGGTGTCACAAAAAGGTGGAGGATGAAAAGTAAACATGTATGTTCTTTTCTTCCTTGTCAAAATTACTGGAGATAAAAAATGATGGAGAAAAGCTGAGCTTACCAATTTTTCGGTAACCAAGAAATCTCTGAGAGCCAACAATGCAAAGTCTGAAACTTGGTGAAAAATGAGTCTGTCCCTGCATCCTTTTCTTTTTAATAGCATGGTTTTGTTTGTGACAAGATTTATACTCGTCATCTTTGTCAAAAAAAAAAAAAAGATTTATACTCGTCATGTGCACCTAATCCACACATCACATGCTCCCACTAGATCAAAGCCTTTTTTTTTCACTTTGTGTATTACTTACCTTCAAACTAACTATCAAACACCTTTTAATCTTTATTTTTATTTTTAAGAAGGTATCGATTTTAACTTATATAGATTTTTCTCACAATTAATATGAGCGTATATAATTTTATGTGTATACTTTTGGAAATTTAATAAAAAAGAGAAAAAATTGCATTGACATTGATATGATTCTCTTATTTTTTTCAGCGAGGCCTGCAACAAATTTTTAACCTTAAAGGTGAGGCGGCCAGAATTGATCAGCTTACGTAAAGTATCTGGAAGAGATGATGGAGCCGTACGATGTTCTTATGGATCCGACATGTCAATTGATGAGGACCCAACTACTCCCGACCAACGACCTACTGGGTCCCACTCTGCCGGCTTTGAAAAGTCCTCAACGTGTCAGCAACCACAACCCCATGAGTCCAGCGTGGAACCAGAAGAAAAGGACTCCATTGATGAAAACGAAAAGGAGAAAGAGGAGGAGGAGGTAGAGAAATCTGCGAAATTGAAAAGGCGGCTGAGCGTACAAGAGCGTATTAGCATGTTTGAGAATAAACAGAAGGAGAATTCCGGGGGCAGCGGCAAGGCTGCTGTGGCGAAAACCCCAGAGCTACGTAGGTTGTCATCTGATGTCTCGGTGCCACCCGTGTTGAGGAGATGGAGTGGTGCTAGTGACATGAGTATTGATTTGGGTGGTGATAGAAAGGATACGGAGAGCTCTGTATGCACACCATCTTCTGCCTCGGATGTATGTGTTGAAAGCAGATTGGATGACCATATTAGGAATGTCCAAGATTCTCCCAGGACCAGGCCAAATTCAAATTCAGGCATCGCTGATGTTGATCAGGGCCGTGGGAAGACTAGGTCAAGCTCACATATAAGTGGAGGTGAGGATAAGAATGTGAAAAATCAACCAGATATTGGAGGGACATTCTCCTCTTTCAATATGGGTAAAAGTGCTGATTTTGGTTTGACTACTAACACAGACTTCAAGGGTTCTCAAGGTGTTAAGGAGCTTGAGAAGAGCAAAGGAAAAGTTAGTCGTCAGATTGTTGGCCTGAAGGACCAGGGTAATCTACCAGAGCAATCTGGAGCTGTGCAGACCGAGATTTTGTATCAGAAGGAGGATACTGAATCAATTGATCATTTGGTTTCTAAGCGGGATAAAGCTCCTCCTAGAACTGCAGGGGTCTCTCCACAGTTGGATAGTGGTTCTACATCAAGAGTTACAGAAACTTCTGCTGCTAAAGTCCTCGAAGATAATTCACTGAATCTGCAGCCAAGATGGCGAACTCTTTCTGAAACTGAGCAAGTTGAAAAGGATCAACTGTCTCCTTCCGAGAAATTAGTTAGTGCTTCTCAATCAAAGGTCAAAGAGCTTGGACAAGAAACAATGAAGTTTAAGAAACAAGGTGGTGCAGCTGAACAGTTCAAGAAGACTCAAGATAGAGAGTATGAGATCAGGTCTGGAACTAGCAAAACATCACTCTCGAGTAAAGTGGTTTTGGAGGCTGAAGAGGGACTTGACTCATTTTCGACACCCCCTATTGAGCAAGCTCAGAGGGCACGGCAGCCCAAAGCTAACCAGGAAATGAATGATGACTTGAAAATGAAAGCTAATGAGCTGGAGAAGCTTTTTGCTGAACACAAATTACGTGCTCCTGGTGATAAATCTAATTCTACCAAGAGAAGCAGGCCAGGTGACGTGCAAAGCCGTCCAGCTGCTAGTTCTTCATCCTACAGGAAATCTGTGGTAGATAATAACAATGTTAGGACTTCTGAGTACTTGTTTAATGAACCTGCCTCAAGTTCCAAGGATGTTCTAAATAGGAATTTCTCTGAACTAAGCTTTTCGGAGGGTTCTCGGGGAAAATCGTATGAGAGGTATATGCAGAAAAGGGATAGAAAACTCAGGGAAGAATGGAATTCTATGGGGGAAGAGAAGGAAGCCAAACAGAGGGCTATGGAGGATAGCCTTGAGAGGAGTAGAGCTGAGATGATGGCTAAGTTTGCAGGATCTGCTGATAAAGACAGTATGGTTTCTAGTTCCCATCGGCGTGCTGAGAGACTCAGATCATATAATTCGAGGTCTATTCTAAGGAGAGACCAGGTATAGTTCTCTCTCTATTCTATAATACAAATAGCAACCTTACCTATGCATATATAAGGTAGCTGTTTCTATTACATGCTCTTTTTGTTGGTTTGGTTCTCTTGAGTTACATGTGCTTGACCCTGAAACAATTTGTTTTGGCAGCAACAATTGGTTTTTGAGCAAAGTGATAACGATGAAGATATGCCTGAATTATCAAAGCAAAAAAAATATGGTGAAGACAGGTCTTTCGACGAAACATCCTTCGGGGATGATGTTCGTAAAAACACTCGGGGTAAGAAGCCTTTACCTGTCAAAGGTTTGTCTTCATCCACACCTCGCACCACAGTAGCACCTGTTCCAAGGTCTTCTGGGAAAGCTTCTAATAATACATCAGGTAAGCGGAGAATTCAATCTGAAAATCCTCTGGCACAGTCTGTCCCAAACTTCTCTGACATGAGAAAGGAGAACACCAAACCTTCTTCCGCAGCTGGTAAGACAACTCGTTCACAATCTAGAAATTACACCCGTAGCAAAAGCACAAGTGAAGAGGTACCCCTTATCAAGGAGGACAAATCACGAAAACCACAATCCTTGAGAAAAAGCTCCGCCAATATTGTGGAATTTAGGGAGACATCCACTTTCGATTCTGATGGTGTTGTTCTGACACCTCTCAAGTTTGACAAAGACGAGATGGAGCGGAGTATCGATAAATTTCCAAAAAGTTCTGGTTCAAAGACTTCACTAAAGAAGGGTAAGAATACTGACTTCAGCTCTAGAGGTGGTCTGACCAAGACAAGGGTTTCTGCTGTATCTAAGATTGTGGACGACAATGATGAGTATGATGATATGGTATTTGATCCCGACAACTCCGAAGGCATGGGCCCTGATGAAGAAGAGGAAGACTATGAGAACATGAGAGGTGAAATTCATGAAAATTTTGACAATGGGGAACCAAGATTGAGCCATGATTCAGAGAAGTTGGAAAACTCTGGATCAGAGAATGGTGATGTTCTAAGATCATTTTCTCAAGTGAACTCTGCTTCAGAAGCTGTATTGCCTTCTATGGTCTCTAACAAATTGTTATCTGGTGGACTTGTGCAAAATTCACCGGGAGAAAGTCCCGTCTCATGGAATACACATGCTCATCACCCTTTTTCTTATCCTCATGAGATGTCTGATGTTGATGCATCCGTGGACTCTCCTGTTGGAAGTCCTGCATCCTGGAATTCACATTCTCTAAGTCAAACAGATAGTGATGCAGCTAGAATGAGGAAGAAATGGGGAATGGCTCAGAAACCTATGCTTGTGGCAAATTCTTCTCATAATCAATCACGCAAAGATATGGCCAGAGGATTTAAACGGTTTCTGAAATTTGGGAGGAAAAATCGCGGTACAGATAATTTGGTTGACTGGATTTCTGCTACCACTTCTGAAGGAGATGATGATACAGAAGATGGACGTGACCCTTCTAATCGATCTTCAGATGATTTAAGAAAGTCAAGAATGGGCTTCTCTCAGGAACATCAATCTGATGATAGCTTTTATGAGAACGAGTATTTCAGTGAACAAGGTGAGTAATGTGTTTCACTCCCTAAACAAACTATACTTGTTTCAATATGGCTGATATTTATTGCTGCGCCCTCAAGAACAATTTTTGATATGCAATTCTGTTTCTTGAGTTTGCATTTCTTATTTTTTTAAATCTTTTTGTACATTAGTATCCAGAAAACTTAACTGCTAGCATATGATAGTCGTACAGATCATAGTGCTGTTTTGTCTATCGAGGGCAGATCCAGGGAGCATAACAAAATTCTTCTACATAAAAAAGAAAGAATTGGAAATGCTGTTACCTTTCCCAAAAGAAGAAGAAGAAGAAAGAATTAGAAATGTTGGGAAGCAGTGGAGCCCCACAATTCTAGCTTTTTATCTGTTATTGCCGGTAGTTTTGCATATGGTCTTTGTGTAGAGAAAGAAGCATACTAAAGGATGTGCAATGATGTTTGAAGCTAAGTTCATACCTTAAACTTAGATAACTGGAAATGAGATTGTTTGAGAATTGTTCAGCTGGCGCTCTTGCTTGTCACTTTACTTCTGATTCCATCTTGTTTTGTTTGTTGTTCTTCAGTCTTTCAACTTCAGTATAGAAGCTTTTTCAAGTCTCTAACCCAGTGCTTCTCTTCTGGCAGTTCAAGCCTTGCGCAGTTCAATTCCAGCACCTCCAGCTAACTTCAAATTGCGTGAGGATCAATTATCAGGGAGCTCAATAAAAGGTGACCAGCTAGTTTAAGAAGTTAGCCTGTCCTGTCTTATTGCTTATGTTTTGTGTTTTATGTTTTGTTGCATGATGCAATGTCATCATGTGAAGAAGTTATCTTGCTTGGCTGCAAGTAGAAAAATTAAAGATAAGAAAGTTAAGTAAGCCTCTTGTATTGACCTATTCGCAAGTTAGCTCCATAAAATCGTAATCATAAAATGTCTTTTCCAGTTTACGCATTAGGTCACAATCACTTTCACACTGTTCACTAGTTCAATAAAAGGTTTCAATTGGTTTATCAATCTAGGCAACACAAAACATCATTAAAGACTAAAGATGAAACAGACAAAAAAAATCGACTTAATAACACAAGAACTCCATAACCTTTTTTTTTTGTGGTCTAAAACCTCAAAAATGGACTGACTGAAGACTAACAACAATGCACTAAATAATAAAGACAAGAATACATTATCAAAAAAAAAAAAAAAAAAAAGACAAGAATAAACCATATTAAAAGACTTGATAGCTGGGAAAGTTTACTCCAAACACAACTCCATACTCAAGAACTCCAATTATATAATGACTTTGAGTTCAAGAACTCTCCTCCCCTTATGGCTCAAGGGCAACACCACCTTCTCTTCTTTCTTTTTTAACTTTGTCCTACTGCAACTTGATTGCCACCAACTGCTCCAACATGTGTTTATCTGACTGTATTTCTGAGGCAGGGTGCATGATCTTATACCGTAGTATTTGATCTTTTTCTTTCTCATCCAATACTTGTACTTCTTTACGAAGATCTTCAAATGCCCCAAAGACATTTGATTTGCCCACATCAACATGATCATGTTGGCTATTGTCTAGTTTCAGTTCAAGAAATTTGTCAGTTACTTTTTCTTTACTTGTGGAGGCATAGTAATATGATTTTCCACTTGGTGAAAAGAGCATAACATCAACACCTGCTCCTGTCCGAGTTGAAAACTCATTCACTTTCTTGAACAAACCTTTTTTCCTTTTTAAGAAAGTAACTAGGGGTGCTTCAGACTCAATCAACTTAATTTCAATCTTTTGCCTACCCTTCCCGGTCTTCTTATCCATTGCAAAAACAAATAATTGAAGAAGAAAATAAGATGTTTTGGCTGAATAAGCCTGAGCAATTTTGAGAGGAATGCTTGTGTAATTTATAGTAGGTGTGCGTGTCTATTTTTCACATGTATTGCCACATCTATTTAATGTTTTCATATTATGAGTCTATTTGTCACGTGCATTGTCATGTTTATTTATTGTTTTCACCTTATGAGTCTATCTGTCACGTATATTGTTACATTTGTTTAGTGTTTTCATATTCGGTGAATCTATTTCAAGATAAAAGATTTCTTATTCATTCCACTGCGATTGCAAAGTAATAATGTTGGATTGAACTTAAAGATAAATGAAATATAAATTGTCACATTTATTTAATGTTTTCATATTAGGAGTTATTTGTCAGGTGTATTGTCATGTTTACTTAGTGTTTTCATATTATGCAAATCTATTAAGACATTACCAGGATCCCAACAAAATATGTCTTCAGTATGCGCTCTTGACTTTTATCTGTTCCTAATTATTTTACAGCTCCAAGATCATTCTTCTCTTTGTCGACATTCAGAAGCAAAGGAAGTGATTCAAAGCCAAAGTGACTATCCAAAGCAATAGATAGCTCTTTCAAAGTATAAAGTTCCACTAATTCTTGGAATTGCCTTGATTGCACACGTAACTTCAGACTATATTTCGAAGCAAGAGGTCAAGGTAGATGGCGCTACTATCATCTAAATATGTTGTATACTTGTACTTAGTAATCACAGGGCTTCTGAAGCCTTGCTTGTGCTTTTAGCTGTTTCTAGTAGTTGTCCCAGAATATATGTTGTATATTGTCTTGAGAGGACAATAGCGGAATATTAATGTGATTTTGGTAGTCATAGCATTCTTTCTTATGTTGTTGTTTACTCTTGATTTTTTTTGGTAAATATCAGAAGTTAAATTTTGTTCTATCAAGTATCGATAATTTAGAAGGTCGAAAATTTAATTATTTAAGTATGACGGAGTAGACACTATGGTCTATGTTGCTGCCTAGACGGCTAGCCTCTCTGCATAATCTACAATGCCAGAAACTAAATTTTGTTTGTTTTCGTACTAAGAACAACATGCTGTGCAAATCTGCATAGAAACTGAGGGAATATTGTAAAATTATGTTTGTCTTCATGCTTAAGGTTATATCATATTGTCCAAATTTGTATTTGTCTTCATTACTGGCAGTCAGTTTCAGTGACTTTCTTGAATCCTTGTTGTATAAATTAATAAGACCTACTTCTAAAATCATCGCTTTGGAGTTATTGAAGGGTGTTTTTAAATAATTTAACATTTTTCTTGTGATCTGATAATCTCTATGTACAGTACAATTTAGTCAGCAAGGCAACAATTACGTGTCTAATTTTGAAAGAAAACATATCATTTTTATTTATTTACATTTAGATCATATTTCTTGTGAGCAATTTTGTTGTCGGAATGCAATTTGTTTCATTGTTTGATTGACTTCTCGAGGGGACCTTTGAGGTTGTTGTCCCGTCTTAAAATTCATATGAACAAGGGTGGTTAGTTTAACAGCGTATACAAGTCAAAAATTACTTTTCAAAACGTATATTTAAATCATTAGTGTAATTTCAGGTTTCGTCACTGCGACTTCACCAACTATGTTTGATAAACATCTGCCGATTGTCAAGAGCACAATTCATTCTTGTGCCGGCTGGTCAGCATATACTATAAACTAAAAGCCGGCCTACCAAATGTCACTAAGTTTGCTAGCTATATAACATCTTTTCTTTTTTCTTCTCTATATAGAGATTATGAGAGCAGTCAACAGTCATCAACTTTATTATATAAAAATGATGATTGGTCAATCATGATATTGTCTTGAGTCACTTAACTTTACAAAAAGTTGACAAACACTAAGGCATTAAACCAGTTACTATTAGTCTTGGAGAAACCAGAAGGCAATTTAATAAGCATATTTATCTTAGGAACAACTGCTAAAAGAGCTGTAAATTATACCTTTTTATGTTCATATTTGTCTATATCTACCATATTATAACTTGAACAGAACCACAACTGAAAAAATTTCATCAACAGCAATATCCCAAATGGCTCATTCCGAGTTCTCGTCTTCCACGACTAGGCAGAGACGACATACTACACCGGTGGTGTCACAACAACCCTCCACATCATTTTCAATGTCAATGACTAGCTCCCACAACTTCAGCCGTGCGCGCAATCCCACCCCTGCTAGTCCTTTTGCCTCTGATAATGACAGGTCAGTCGCATATGTAGCTAGGTGTATTTGAAAGAAGTTCAATTGAATAGGCTAAAAAACAAAGTTTTTTTGGATGCATATAAATGGTTGAATGGAGACAGGCTATATAATGGAATATAATGTGGGGTGTTTTTGCATCTCTTTTTTGAAGTACTTCGTTAAAATTTCTGAATCCGCCACTTTGACAGGTCATGGCAAGGGGAGCTTTCTTGGCAATTTGATCCAACAGGGTGGCGTGATAATCGCAATCTTAGTGCAGCACTAAGTCCATGGACAGCAGCTGATACTTCTTTCACTTCAGCAGCAAATGGAAGTAGGATTTTCAGGAGATCAGCTAATGATTATTACTTATCGCGGACTAATGGTGTTTTTCAAAACTTTATTAATCCATCTTATGATCATTCTTATTCTGGCCTCCAGCCATCTGGAAGGCTTGAGCTTCAAAGTTTTGATTCCAGGGCTAATGAGAATTCCTATACCTCAAGGAATCATGTCTCTCGTGAATATAAGGGCAAGCCCCGCAAATCTCCAAGATTGACAACTATCACAGAAGGGACTAGTGCTGGAAAAAGTGGTCCTTTGGCTGTGAAAGATAAGCTCCAGTCTATAGATTATGACAGAATAGAAGATTTTGAAAGGCAGTTCCAGGTTGACGGGTGAGATAAGTCATCAACGACACTGTTAAATTGTGTGACCATATCATCTAAAGCTAAAACTGTTAAGAGAGAACAAAATTTTAATTACTTAATTATATTATAACTTCAACATGCTCCTCACGTGCGAGCCTAGTTCTTTTTGAACTTGACGAAGCACATGGAAATTCTTTTGATAATGAATAACAATTAGGCTCAAACAAAAGACATCTAAATGCTATGATATATGCTGAATTCTGTGAACATCTCATATAAAAACTTTGAATTGCTTCTATATATTATTTCTTCAGCAAACACAACAGTTCAAAATGGTTCTGCAGTATCAATTTGCATGCACAGAGAGTATACTAATCATGTCAAATTATGTAGCAGGTCAAATGCTTATAATCATGGCATTGTAAGAGATCATCATGGACACGTTAACCATATGGGGCATAGCTTCAACACTGATACATCAGATTTTGACGTGAAATGTGTTGATCATGTTTATGAGGAACAGAGCCACCATGTTCAACATTCTAGGCAATCAAATCTTCATCTGTATGGAAATGATTTGTACGATGATACTGACAAGAATCATGCAGTACATGATGAAGAAGACGACACAGCAGCTCCTAAGCCAGTTGGTTTGCTAAGCTTGTTCAAATACTCAACCAAGTTGGATATAGTACTACTGCTGTTGGGTTGTATCGGGGCTCTAATAAACGGAGGATCACTTCCTTGGTATTCTTATCTTTTTGGTAATTTTGTAAACAAAATTGCCCTGGAGAAAGACAAAGATCAGATGGTGAAGGATGTGGGAATGGTAGATATATACTTTATAATTTTATTGTGCTCCCAGAGCCCTCAGTTAAAAACTCCTTACCCTTCCATCCCGCAAGCAGAAAAAAAGAGAAAAATTCATGAATACTACTATCCTAAGTAGACGTAATTGCCTATAAATTGAAATTTCTGAATTTCAATGAGATCTTATAACAGTTGATACAACCTTCAGGTGTGTGTGCTTATGACTGGACTATCAGTGGTAGTCATGGTTGGAGCATACTTGGGTAATGTAGACATTTTTATTCTAATCTTAGTATGGATTTTTTAGTTTGAAAGAGAGCAATCACAGTTGACACTTTATCAACTTATTATGCAGAGACAACTTGCTGGAGATTGGTCGGAGAAAGATCAGCTCACAGAATAAGAACTAAGTATCTAAGAGCTGTTTTGCGACAGGACATAGGATTTTTTGACACAGAACTGAATACTGGTGAAATTATGCATGGAATTTCGAGTGATGTGGCCCAAATCCAAGAAGTAATGGGAGAAAAGGTACATTTTTCGCCCATTACTAACTGATAAGTTTTCACTTTTTATACTGAAATAAACTGTGTTAGCATTCCCACTATACAATGGCTAATTTTTAATCCAGAGAAAACTTGCACCAAATGCCAGCAAAATCATTTGAAAATTGGAGAGGAGTAGATAAAGGATTTATGTCGACATTACAGCAAATTAATTAGTAGGGTGCTCAGACAAAATTGGGAGTGTCATTCCTAAGTTGAAAGATAACTCGTAGCACCCAAAACAAGTCAAGTCACAGTCTTGTCTGTGCATCCGAATAGCCTTAGGCCATCACACATGTGGAAACTGATTCATTTTAATAAGATATGCAAGATAATAAATATTGCCACATTATGATTTATAATAATGATCAACTATCGAAGTTTACTGTGGTTTAGAATGTTCTTTCAGAAAGAAGTAATTTGGTCTGGTATCACGTATGCATATAACTGTCTCTGTGATCCTGAGTAATTTTGTTACTCGTGCAGATGGCACATTTTGTTCACCACATCTTCACTTTCATTAATGGCTATGCTGTTGGTTTTAGAAGATCATGGAAGGTTTCCCTGGCAGTTTTTGCAGTAACACCACTGTCCATGTTCTGTGGCCTTGCCTATAAAGCCATCTATGTTGGCCTCACATTGAAAGAAGAGGTGAGAGGCATGCAGTGCAACTCAAAATAATTCCTTCTGTCCCAATTTATATGACAATCTTTCCATTTCGACCATCCTAAATTGTTTCACAGCATTCCATTGAAATTTATTTCATAAAACCTTTACAAGTTTCTAGAATCAGCTATAACTAATGTGACATTTTCTCCTCAACCTAAACATTTCCTTGTTATTTTAATACACTTTCTTCCACTATTATTCCTGTAATAAATGCATCGAAATGTCGTTCCTAGTCAAATAGTTTCACAAAGAAGTACAAGTTAATATTTCTCTGCTTAGTTCAGTTTAAACTGTATACTGAGTTTTGTTGTTCTTTTGTAAAGGAATCTTACAGAAAAGCTGGAAGCATTGCAGAGCAAGCAATGAGTTCAATTAGGACCGTAACTGCTTTTGTAGCAGAGGACTATTTAGATGCAAAATATGTGGAATCGCTGCAGAAATCAGGCCGTTTGGGGGCAAAGGTTGGGTTTGCTAAAGGAGCAGGAATTGGTGTTATTTATTTAGTTACTTATGCGACATGGGCATTGGCTTTCTGGTACGGTTCAATCCTCGTAGCAAAGGGAGAGCTTTCAGGTGGTGCAGCCATTGCTTGTTTCTTTGGTGTTAATGTTGGAGGCAGGTAAATCATCTGTCATTTTTCTCTATATATGCCCTCAACCAGAAGGTTTAATTAACTAATCAACTTAAATTAATAAATGAAATTTAAGTACCATAAAAGTCTCAAAACTTTCAAGGAACCAAACATTTAACAGTCTCATCAAGAATTCAGCTTATTGAAAACTATTCCGTTATAGGAAAATCATAATAATTTACCAATTGACATAAACAGAACTAAAATTTTCACATTGACAACATATCTACTCTGGCTTAAGTAAGCATACGTCGATTTTTGCAGGGGCTTGGCTCTATCCCTATCTTATTTTGCTCAGTTTGCACAAGGAACTGTTGCAGCTACCAGGTTATTTGAAGTTATAGACAGGGTGCCAGAGATAGATCCCTACAGTCTAGAGGGAAGGAGGTTGTCAACTATAAGAGGGAAGATTGAATTTAAATGTGTTACCTTTGCGTATCCGGCTCGTCCAACTGTCCAGATTCTCCAGTCTCTTAACTTAGTTGTTCCAGCTTCCAGGACATTGGCTTTAGTGGGCATCAGCGGCGGTGGAAAGTCAACAATCTTTGCTCTGATAGAAAGATTTTATGATCCGCTTCAGGGTAAGCATATGAATCTTTCTTATATGAAAACTATACCCGTGGAATGCACATTGTGGATATTGGAGGAGAGATATTTATAAATGATATAACAAATTACATATATCTGGCAGGTCTTATTACCTTGGATGGTCATGATATAAGAACATTGCAAGTGAAGTGGCTGAGGACTCAGATAGGTATGGTTGGTCAAGAACCAGTACTATTTGGGACAAGCATAATTGAAAATGTGATGATGGGAAAAGAAAATGCTACCAAGAAAGAGGCTATGGCTGCTTGTGTTGCGGCAAATGCTCACAGCTTTATCTCAAGACTTCCAGAGGGATATGATACACAGGTGCAATATATGCATTACATTATTCCAAAAAACAAATCTAATCAGATAACCATATGCATATTAAAAGGGTACTAGTACTACTAAACTTCTGTACCTGTACAGGTTGGTGACCGAGGAACCCAACTCTCTGGAGGACAAAAGCAGCGGATTGCTCTTGCTCGAGCAATGATTAAAGACCCAAAAATTCTTCTTTTGGACGAGCCAACAAGTGCCTTAGACGCCGAGTCAGAAGCCATTGTGCAACGGGCCATTGACAAGATCTCCAAGGACAGAACCACATTAGTGATTGCCCATAGGTTAGCAACAGTAAGAAATGCTCACACTATAGTCGTTCTTGATCGTGGTTCAGTTGTTGAAACAGGTAACCATGATCAGCTAATGGAAAAGGCTGGGGCATATGTTGGCCTCATCAAGCTTGCTTCAGAAGCAGTCCCAAAACCTATGTCAAATCAGGGAGATGTTCCAAAGGAAAAGGAATTCTCTGCCTATGAAAAATCAAATTATGATGTGGCAAGAGTAAAAGGTGTATACGAAATCTCAAGATCAAAGTACCTGGAATCTATGCAAGAAGGAAGCCAGATAGAAGAAAAAGAAGGAAAGCAAGCAAAAATGAAGAGTTATCGTCTCTCAGAATTATGGAACCTGCAGCGACCAGAGCTGATAGTGCTATTAGTAGGGCTAATTATGGGTATGCTTGCAGGTGCAATTCTCTCCCTCTATCCCTTAGTTCTAGGGCAAGCACTTAAAGTATACTTTTATACAGACATGTCAAGATTGAAAAGGGAAGTTGGATACCTCTGTTTGATACTAGTTGGTCTTGGATTTGGATGTATATTCGCGATGGTAGGCCAGCAAGGCTTCTGTGGTTGGGCTGGTACCAAGCTCACCATGAGAGTTAGAAGTTTATTGTTTAAATCTATACTCAAACAAGAACCTGGTTGGTTTGATCTTGACGAGAATTCCACTGGAGTTCTAGTGTCAAGGCTTTCTGTTGATTGTGTCAGTTTCAGGTCTGTTCTTGGTGATAGGTTCTCTGTCCTGCTAATGGGCCTGAGCTCAGCAGCTGTTGGACTCAGTGTGTCATTCCAACTTGAATGGAGATTAGCTCTTTTGGCCACAGCTGTCACACCATTTACTCTAGGAGCAAGCTACCTCACTTTGATTATAAATGTAGGAGGGAAACTAGACAACAGCTCTTATGCTAAAGCAAGTAGTATAGCTGCAGGTGCTGTGGCAAATATAAGAACTGTGGCAACATTCTCAACTCAGGAGCAAATAGTTAAATCATTCGAAAAAGCTTTATCTGAGCCCAAGCGAACATCGGTCAGAAGGTCACAAATGCTTGGTCTATCACTAGGCCTTTCTCAAGGTGCAATGTATGGAGCATATACCCTGACTCTCTGGTTTGGTGCATACTTGGTAAAGCAAGGCTATACCAATTTTGGCGATGTATATAAGATTTTCCTAATACTTGTACTAAGCTCATTCGCTGTTGGACAACTTGCTGGCCTTGCCCCAGATACTTCTATGGCTTCAACTGCAATACCCGCCGTTCTTTCTATTATTAATAGAAGGCCTTCAATAAGCACTGACCGTCTGAAAGGAAAAAAGATTGAAACATCAAAGCCATTTGATATAGAGTTTAAGACAGTCACATTTGCATATCCATCAAGGCCAGATGTCATAGTGTTGAGAAACTTTACTCTTAAGATCAGAGGTGGGACAATGGTAGCATTGGTTGGAGCAAGTGGATCTGGAAAGTCAACAGTGATATGGATGATACAGAGGTTTTACGACCCAACACAAGGAAGAGTACTGATGGAAGGGGTTGATCTGAGGGAGCTAAATTTGAAATGGTTGAGAAGGCAGACAGCCCTGGTCAGTCAAGAGCCAGCCCTATTCGCTGGCACCATTAGAGAGAATATTGCATTTGGCAAGCCTAATGCTACATGGGCTGAAATCGAAGAAGCAGCAAAGGAAGCTCACATTCATAAATTTATCAGTGGGCTTCCTCAAGGGTATGAAACAGAGGTAAACCTCTCAATTTTGACATATATTTTTTATTTCAATGAGGTGGCATGACTTGACTAATCTCTAGAGTTGGCATTATTGATGACTATTTGACAGGTTGGCCAGAGTGGTGTTCAGTTATCAGGTGGCCAGAAACAGAGGATAGCAATTGCAAGAGCCATACTCAAGAAATCAAAGTTGCTCCTACTGGATGAAGCTAGCAGTGCATTGGACTTGGAATCCGAGAAGCATGTTCAAGATGCACGTAGGAAGATTTCCAAGAGGGCTACCACAGTTGTGGTAGCTCATCGGCTTTCCACAATTAGAGAAGCCAGCGTGATTGCTGTTGTGATGGAAGGCACGATAGCAGAATATGGAAGTCACGACAAACTCATGGCTTCCCATCTGGATGGTCTATATTCTAACTTAGTTCGCGCAGAAACAGAAGCCTTGGCATTTTCTTGAACCTGATTATGAATATCGGAAACTCATCAGAATATTGTCCTTATGAATTACTTCAGTATATTAATGCATATTTAGTAATCTTGGAAGAATATGTATATTAACACAAGCAGTTTAGCAAAACATATACTATGAACAAGAATCATGTTTGGCTTTTAGGATGTTTTTGATTCTTGAAGAGAGTGACTGAATCAAACACACAGTACTTATCGTCTTGTATGCAAAACAGAAATCAATCATCTTTTGAGAAAAGAATACTCCATGGTGGGAAGTAACTGGTAATTAGTCAAGGTACCCACAAGTTTATCCTGACACCACGATTAAAAAAAGACTCTATAAGTGGAAGCTGAGATAGAAAAGTAATTACACATGTCGTTTTCGATAGTCCTACATACAACTGCAAAATCAAAATCCAAACTTTTCTTACCTCTCTAAATGGCTACACCTCCTCTTCCCGGAAATGGCCCTGCTACCAACACAACATCCAGAGCAAACTGACCAGATTACCCTTGAAAGTCCAAACACATCATATTCAGGATTGGGACATAAGGGTCATTTGAAGTCAGACCAGATAATGGAATGGCCCCATAAAATTGTCAACAGGACCAGAAAGATGGCGTCTTAGCTTAGAAGCCAAGTAAACCTGAACACGTACTTACCTGCAATGGATATATATTCAAAAAAAAATTGCTTCTTGGCTTGGCTTCCACATCATTCAGGCGCCGGATTTTCTCCTTCTCCAGTCTTTGTATATTTTTCCTGGTAATCCGTTCCTCTTTCTCACTGGCAAAAACACAAACAGGTTGTCCTATCTCATTTTCCATAGGATCTTCTTGATGGTTTTCGTATTATAACTTGCGTAATGTTATGTTTTTAGCGTAACTGAGAGCAAAACAAAATGGCATCCCTTGTACCAGGAGTACTGATTAAGCTTCTCCAGAATATGCATTCCAATAAAAAGGTTCGTGGAGAATATAGATCAGTCCTTTTACAAGTCATCAGCATTGTCCCTGCCTTGAATGGATCAGAACTATGGCCAAACCATGGTTTCTTTATTAAAGTTTCGGATTCTTCCCATTCGACATATGTTACGT
Organism: Solanum sitiens; assembly: GCA_016801875.1. Taxonomy (NCBI): domain Eukaryota; kingdom Viridiplantae; phylum Streptophyta; class Magnoliopsida; order Solanales; family Solanaceae; genus Solanum; species Solanum sitiens. The sequence goes on along the minus strand of JABWTJ010000002.1, from coordinate 4,512,678 downwards.
TATCCAAAGAGGAGAATGAGCTCATATTGAACAACAAATTGCAACTTGGCCAGTTGTTTTATGTTGAAAGAATGGAGCCTGGAACTCCAGTTCCAGTTTTAGTTGAGGTGAGACCACTTCCAGGGCGACATCCGTTTGTAGGTAACCCCAAGGATTTAATGCAAATGTTGGAACCATCTGAAGTCACTGTTCGAAATGCTCAGGAGGATGTAAATGGTTCGAAGTTGAATGAATCGCCTGAATTGAACAAAGAGGACACTAAGAACAAATTTGTTATCAAAGAGCAAAAGACGGTTGTTGCTTCCAGGTACATGCGAGGAGTATTAACCTCTAACACAAAGATTGGAGGGCTTGATCAAGGTACTGGTGTGAAAGGCATTGAGAATGAGAGAAGTGTAGCTGCTAAAAAGGCCGTACCTCTGAAAGAGAAACAATGCGAGCTTAAAGGTCAGGTATGATTCAGTGTCATAGATTATTCATTTGTGAAACTCGCTAATAGTTCATATCCAAGTTTTATTCCAATTATTCTTTGGCTACAACTCTCTGATTGTCAAGTTTTCCAATGTCCAATGAAGATATTTATGTAAATTATTAGTAAGTCCTACTTTCCAAAATGTTGTTATGAACACCAGCACATTAAAAAGGCACTCATTGGTTAAAAAGGAAAGCAGTAGGAACTTGGACATGAATATAGTCAGGGAAAGTTCAATTGAATCTGAATTCTCTTCTGAGCTTGCTAAGAAAAGTCTCTGCTCGGTTGATTTCAGACACGGTCTTCAACTCCTTTCCGCAGCCAGTCTGATGCATTTGTGATAAACTCAGGCATAAATAAGCATATGAAAACTCCAAGATTTTCAACATTGAAACTCACAACAAGCAAACAAGAAAGCATCAGAGAAAACAGTCAATCCTCAGAAGCATACATGCCTTGGTCCTCGCTACCAACCAACCTTGCAAAGCCTGGGAAGGTATATTTGATTCCTTAGATATCATTTGAACAGTATAATATGCTACAGTTTTATTAATATCAACACCCCATTAATCACCAATTTAATTGCATTATGATCTAATGGTCTAACATTGAGTGCTGTCAGAGAAGCTGTCATTCTTCTATTGGATAGACAGACTCTTGAGGCTGGGTGAAAATTAATAGTTGAAAAGACATGGAGCACTAATTAGAATAGAGTATATTTATAATCTCATTCTTGTTCATATAACAAGGGGATACGTAGGAGGGGATTATTAGCTTCTTTAGTAGCAGCAGAAGCTCAAGAAGAAGCGAAGGAAGCAGCAAAACTTCTTCATTGCCTGAGGTACAGTCTAGGAGTCAGAGTTTTATGTAAGGCCACAATTGTATGTATATCCATCTAGTTCTTCATCTTCCATTCTTTCTTTCGTTTCATTTTTCTCTCTTTTCCAGAATGTTTGCTGAACTGTGCACCTCAGCATCACCAGAATGTCCCCATATATCTCTCTCCAAGTTTTTCGCACTCAACAATCTCATTGAACTACCCAGTACTGTTAAAACAAAAGAGCTAACCCCAGATAATTTTGCTACCAAATTATCTGTTCACGAGAAGGTGAAAGAAGGGAAGATGACATGTTTCTTGAATGGTAAAGCTACAAGCAAGTCTTTGAAGCCTTCTGTGGAACTTTCTGGGGCTGAAAAGCTAGAGTGGGCAAAAGGAGACGGTTCCAAAGACATCGTGGAACTAAGAGAGCTTCTGTTAAATGAAATACAGTCTTGGTTTCTCAAATTCTTGGAGGGAGCACTTGAAGTTGGGTTCTGGCAGAACAAGCAGGAACAAAAAACGAAAGTAAGTGTACCACGCCAAACGGAGTCAAAAAATCAAATAGCTTTCACATTATCACAGCTTAAGCATGCAAATGAATGGTTGGACAAAGTAAGGAGTACCTTATGCTCAGACAAAAACAATGTGGCTGATAGAGTTGATAGATTGAAGCAAAAACTCTACACTTGTTTACTGCTTTACGTGGATTCAGCCGCTTCAGCTCTTGGAAAGCCGACCTCATAGCCAATAATTTCATGACCAGAGATCCTAAGATGTGTTCTTTATATTCTATTTATATAAACATTATGCAAGAAGCTATTTAAATGCTACCTAAAAAGTGGCCAATAAGCTGATATTTATGGTTTCTGTATCTAATTATTTCATGTATTTTTCAAAAAACAAACTGGTTGCTACAGTAAGTTAATGATGACTTACAGCATTGCTGTTAATATTTGAATGTCATTATTGGCGGGGGTTTAAGCTGGAGGGCGAGGGCACATGCAAAATTCTCAGAGGATAGAAATCCGAGTAATCTAGCATGTGCCCTGCTTCTCCAGCTTAAATAACCCGTCACCTACAAATCATTAATTCTTGCGGGAACCTCAACTAGTCCACCTAGTACCTGCTACGCTCTTCAGTTAAATAAGTCACTGCACAAGGAATATGGATAATCAAACAAGGGTATATATGCTTGTATATATATAACACTAAGCTGTTCAACAAACTAAGAATTGTTGGCAGTACTTTTCGGGTTAGATTGGTAGTTGATCTTGTGTTTTTTGCTTTTGCAAATTAGATAATTTGTTGTGCTTTTCTAATGCAGAAAAGGCCAAGCAGAAGGGTGTTTTTTGCTTTGGTGACTGTTGAAGTTTGGCAGCCAAAAAGGTTTAAGAGAAGATACTCTACCAAATATTACAAATACAAGCCACCCACCCCATTTTCCTATCAAATAGTATTTCAAAACTTGAACTGAGGTATATGAAAAACATTCACCAATTTCCAGTTTGCTTATTAAGTTGAAAGAATGAAACTTTGCCTACAAAAATTGTGATGTTAGTTAACTTGTTATATATGACCAAATTATTAGACATAATTATGTTGCTGGATCATGACATGGGGCACAAGGGGTTCATCTTGATCCAAGAATGAATCGAATCGAATAGAATGAAAATGACTTTTGAGTTATTCTACTATTACTCTTCGAATTGGGTTCGTTATGTTTCGATTAATTGATTAAGTGACATCAATATGATTTCTAAATTTTATGCTATTAACATTGTCATTAATATTAGTGTACGAATTTGAACTTGGAACTTGGAGCTATTTAGCATCACTGTTTAGGAGTGTTATTTTTTTAAAAAAATAAATACTTATTTTGAGAAATTAAGTGTTTGATAAATTCTTAAAACTATTTTTAAAGGAAAGCAAAAACGACTTTCTTGCATTTACAAAGAAGCTAAAAGTTTCTATCTTTTTTTAAAAAAACAAAAGCAGAAATAAAATATTATTTTTTAAGACTAAAATATCTATTACATATTTATATATTCCTTTAATTAACATATCTCAGGTTGATTTTTATTCAGAATTTATTTTTATTTTATTTATGTTTTATATTACTATTTATATATTATATTGTATATATTACTTTATGTGTTTTTCAGAGAATTAAAAATAAAAGTAACAACGAAAAATTTGTAGGATTAAAAAAAGGAGAAAAAATAAAAATTAAAGATTTAGACCCTCCCAAAATAGAAACAAATAATTAAATTTAAAATGTTATTGACGTTTCTGTAGTAGATATTTAAAATAGTTTTTTATATAAAATAATTTTAATATTAAAAACACATTAATACTTGTCCTTTTTCCGTAACTTGCCTCTCAAAAGCACTTTTTAAAGAAAATATAAATTGCTTACCAAAAATACTTTTCAAATGAATTTATTAACAAGGTAGAAATTTTAAGAAAAACGCTCTACAAATAAATAACTTTTAACAACAATACCAAACATCCTCTTAGTCAAATCAAATGTTGAAGAAAAATAAAGGGAAACTTTCACATATAGCCACTTAGAAATAATTAATTACTCTCCATAGCTATAGTTTCATAATTACAATTTGTAGCTACATGTTATATGGAGGAGAGAGGCGAGCGAGACTGGGAGAGAGAGGAGAGAGGCGAGAGAGAGGAGAAAAAGAGTGGGAGAAAGGTGAATTGTATATGTATATTGGTTAGATAATTGTATATTATACATATGTAATTGTATACATGGCAAGAGAGATTGAGAGAGGAAGGAGAGAGGCGAGCGAGACTGGGAGAGAGAGGAGAGAGGCGAGCGAGAGAGGGCAGAGAGTGAGAGAGAGGTGAATTGTATATGTATATCATTGTATATAACTGTATATTATACTTATACATTTGTATAAATGACAAGCGAGATTGGGAGAGGGAGGAGAGAGGAGAGCGAGATCGAGATCGAGAGAGGGATGAGAGCGGCGAGCGAGAGAGGGCAGAGAATGGGAGAGAGGTGAATTGTATATGTATATAGGCTAAAAAATTTGTATATTATACATATTTATTTGTATATCCTGACGAATTATACATATACAAACATGACTAATTATACAAATTCGAAGTCAGCCCACGTAATAAATGTATAATGTTAGTCGCGAGTGGTAATTATAGCAAACTATATCTATGATGAGTAATTAAATAGTATAAATTTATTTATCTACGTAATTTTCCCAAAAATAAAAATATATACTATCTTTTTATTATATTCGAGGAATTCAAAATTTATTTATACACTAAAAACAAAATAAATATGAATATATAATTATTTTTGATGAATTAATGTGGTGAAATCCCTTTAACTCAGCCTTGGGGCCACCTACACGTCGAAAACCACTCAGAAAATGACAAATCAGCACAGCTTATGCAAGTGTGTAAAAACACTTTTTATATTTTTATCAAAACTGTACCTCTTCAAATCTCAGCAAAACCCCCTCTTTGTTCCCATCCCATTTATTACCAGCTCCGATTCAAACTCTTAACAAGTTTATCAAAGGCGGTCAGCGATCGGCGACTGGATTCCGAGCAGTCACGCAAGCGTATAATCGATCGGTAATTTTTTATCTATGCTGATAATAACTTCGTGAGCGATCTGTTTATATCATTGTGTTTGTTTGCGTGATTTTGTGTTTATTAGATTTGATTTTGGTCGTTTTTCATTGAAATTGAATGTCTTAGGTTTGAATTGTTAGGTTAGAGAATTATTCTGCAAATCAGTTCTGTCGATGTGCCTCTACTGCTTAAAGTATTCAGGGATTAAACTCTCGAAAAGTAACATGAATGCTCCTAGGAGACCATCTACTTTGTTTAAGGAATTCGACTTCTTTTGAAATTTGTTGAAAATGTGTATATTTTGTGGTTTCAATTTGCTTGTCTCTTTTTGAATTGAGTCATTGACATGGAGGGTAAGAAAGTAAAAAAACTTTTGAATGTACCAAAATATTTGTTAATCTTGTAGTCTTAAACATGTCATGTGGAAAGTTAAAATTAAAGCGTTGCCAAAAGAAAAAGGAAAGAGTCATTCTTTCTGGAATAAACTAAAAAGGATAGTAATTGAGGGAGAATATTTTAAGCAACTCGAAGCAGAAACGAATGGAAATTGCATATAGAATCTAAGTTAGCTAAGAAGAAGATAGAACTTGGCATTTTCTTTCGTGCTTCCAAATGAGCTTCAGATCAATATATATACTCTACTACCTTGCCAAAAGTGTGACTAGGCAAATTTGTTAATAAAAATCGTTTTTTCTTAAAAACGTAAGAAACTAATCTGTGAAGCTTTTAAAATAATAACTAACTCCCCTTCAGCCGTTGAGTACTCCTCATAAAGTGTAATGTACCATCCTGACTGCACAGCTTCTACTTCATCATTTTGGAACACGTCAATTTTACGTTTATTAGATTGAAAGTAAACAGTTTCACTGACCGGAAGTATAATGCATTAGCTGTTGTCATTTATGGGAATGTTGTTCGTATAGATGATCGTGTTAGAAGTTGGAGGCATGGGACAAAGTAGAAAATATAGAAATTTGACTGCAAAAAGTTGAGTTCTCACCTTTTTGTGTTTCGATGTAGCTGTATGCTTGCGGGAAAAGATGGTGAAGTTGACTTTGATTGCTCGTGTGACTGATGGCCTTCCTTTAGCCGAGGGGCTCGATGATGGTCGTGATGTTCAAAATGCAGATTTCTACAAACAGCAGGTCAAGGCCTTATTCAAGAACCTGTCAATGCGCCAAAATGACGCTTCAAGGATGTCTATTGAAACTGGACCTTATGTCTTCCAGTATCCTTTTGTTCATGTTATCTTTCCAACGTGACTTCACCGGTTTACTTATGGGTCAACACCCAATACTATATTGTGTTTTGATTTTCTCTCGAAGAATGAGAGAGTTTGCAACTTCCTTTCTGAGCTTGACGAGTTATTTCTTAGAATAGGGTTTTGCCGGGGATGGGGTGGGGGATTCATTTGAGACTTTTAATGAATATTTTGCATTTTCAGTAATCAATTTGCCCCTTCCCTAACGATTTCAATTAACTTGTACTATTACCCTTGTTTCAATTATATGTTGGTACAGCTTATTGGGGGTATTTTGATTTGAAAACTCTATGAAGTCAATACCTGTTAGAAAAGGAAAGCTCCTATTGATTGAATGCTCAGCATTCATAGTCCTTAAAACTTTCCCATTTGGTTTCAATATAATAGACAAGTTGGAGTTTTCTGGATATTTCAGAAATGATCAGTGTTGCTGGTTTAGTGCTTTAGATGAATGAGATTGCACCTTGGTGTGTCGAAGCTGTTAATACTCTTGATTCCATTTGTGACATACATTCTTTTGGTTTGGTTAGTAGTTTCTCCACTTGATAAGCTTTCACAACTAAAACATTGTACTTCTAGTTTTTTACTGGATTTTTGAGTAGATCAATTTCATCATTATCATGGCTGAATGAATGTGAAATATCAAGGATGATTTGGCATCTTAATCGTTAACGCATCCAAAGTATGTGAACTTCTGGAGTAACCACTGTTGCCTTAACTACTTCTTTTGTCATGTATGCTTTCTGTACCACCAGTAATATTGCTCTTCTGTCTCTATTTCACCCTCTTGATAAAGTACACTCCATGTATAATGTATATAGTATTCTCTTAACCCGTGCTCTCAGTTATATCATTGAAGGACATGTTTGTTACCTGACAATGTGTGATCGCTCTTATCCCAAGAAACTTGCCTTTCAATACCTGGAGGACCTCAAGAATGAGTTTGAGCGCGCCAATGGGAGTCAGATTGAAACTGCTGCTAGACCATATGCATTTATTAAATTTGGTAATCTATTGGAATATTTTCTTTTATGTTCTTTGCTGTCCAATTATATTTTGGTGAAACTGATATTCTGATGCTTGCAATATGTGATTTCCCCTGTTGTAAAAGATACATTCATACAGAAGACGAAGAAGCTGTACCAGGATACTAGAACTCAACGCAACATTTCTAAGTTGAATGATGAGCTTTACGAAGTTCATCAGATAATGACTCGAAATGTACAAGAAGTTCTTGGCGTTGGTGAAAAGTTGGACCGTAAGTTTCTCATTCTAACATTCCTCTTTTGTGAACAATACCTCGTCCATTCTGGATTTCTTCGATTTGATTATTTCGAAAGATATGTGCTATTAACCTAAATTTTCAGTTTATTATATACGCAATGTCAACTAATTGATATTAAAATTGAGTTTGTGGTATTACACTTACATTAGTTCTAAACTTCTGGTGTTTATAAGGAGTCTTTCTAGTCTGGTTAGAGACTTGTATGTCTATGTACGGCAAGTGTGAGATTTGGAGAATCTATGGTAAGTTTTTTTAATCTTTCCCATAGCAGCCTCGCTAAATTCTAAACTATGGTTGTCTCCTAGAGTTTCCTGTCAGAACTTCAAGTGTCCATTTGGCAGTGTATCACAAGTCTAAAAATGTCTATAATATTCAAGTTTATGTCTTGATGTAGTGGGTTGGGAGACAAAAACAGAGGAGAGTGGATGCTGTGGAAGATTGTTGAGAAGTAAAATGGTTTAAAAGACCACACTTAGACGTTCTTAAATATAACACGGTTAAGTATTTATTTTTTTATCTCTCCTCATTAACTCCCAGAGAACTATAGATTGCATTCAGAATGATTTGTTCTATTAGAAAACTTCCAAGGTATAATTGTGTAGGCTGCATCTTATATGCTAATATTGAAGGCAGAAAATAACATTTTTTGGTTTATTATTAAGGTAATTTAAATGGAAAAATTGTGGTTGTGAAATTGTGAGATGAGATTTTTATTTTGGAATCATTAAAGTCCATGCTGAAGGAAAGTGGGTTCTCTATATTGTTGAGAAAAAAATATGATGCTTTTGGTGTAAAAGTAGTGGACACGAAATCCATTTCTATGCAAATAACATTGGGAGTTGTGTCAGTCCCGACAATATTTGCCACTTCCTAAATCCAAAAGGCACATGACATTAGTCAGCTGTAGGATTTGCAGCTTTGACATTGATTGGACTCTTATGATGATGTATAATTTTTATATAGTTGGTTCGCCCCTATTTTCACCCTTCCCATGTTCATTGCCCTATTTGTTATTCCATTTATGATCATCTTAGGTGGCTACTGACTAGATTGTCAAATATCAATTTTTTGCAGAGGTCAGTCAGATGTCTAGCCGCTTGACATCTGAATCCCGGATATATGCTGATAAAGCAAAAGATTTAAATCGTCAGGTTAGTTTCATTGGCTGCACAAGATGATGCACCTCATAGTTTTGTTTGGAAGTTGTACAGTTTAAACTAATAGAAATGCTAAAGCTGTACAAGAATCTGAAGGAACATACTCAGTGTGATTTCTTTTAGTTCTGCTAAAATGCAGCCATCATGTTGGTACCTTATTAGGCTCCGACACAAGCAAAGACAAGCAGCTTGTGTTACTGATGGTTATTGTCTCATTTGTTTTATCTTTAAGCATGTGATCTGGATATTTGACATTGCTTTAATTACTGATTCATTACTTGACTTTAGGCTTTGATTCGAAAATGGGCTCCTGTTGCTATTGTGCTTGGAGTTGTCATTCTCTTCTTCTGGCTCAGAACAAAGATTTGGTGATGCTTCCATACAGTTGCAGCTCAGTGACGACAATACTGTCAAATGCTTCTTCCTGTTTGTCACCATCAGACTGTGCACAACCTCACATTACAGTTGTCCAGCATGTGTTGTGCCATATCAGTTTTATAGTGTAAGAGAGGAAAGGAACCGCGATGAATTATGTCCCTTAACCTTGAGAAATTACATTAATTTTGGCTCTCCTTTATATATTGTCTTCTTAGTTTAGCTTCAAAACGCACATTGTAGTTTCAGCTATGAAACTAACGACTTTCAGAATATACAGCAAATATAAACAATCCTTCAGACTGCTATGCACAGGTGTATGGAGCTTTGTTTACTAACTCTAAGTTGGTCTTGAATCTTTTAAAGTGTTCATCTGGGTCTGTGAATTTAGTAAAAACAGTAATCCAATTATGGCATAGCATGTCAAAAAAGGATTACATCTTCACCATACTTATGAAAACGTTGGAAGTCATTCTCACCAAAATATTTTTCACGAGGAAGTCAGGAAAATGACCATACGCTTAAATATTTGACAACGAATTATGATGTGGGCATGTTGTTGGTACATGGTGCCACCATTACATGATGAAAAATGAAAATTTAGAAAAACCATGACATGCTTTGCATATCATTTTTAAATGAATAAAAACTACAGTGTTCATCAAGTAATTACTTATTAAGAAATTGCACACTTGAAACATCTTAGCAAGCGTTTGACCATAAATTTTCAAATATTCTTGGAAAATATTATCTGGATGAAAATTTGGGTGAAATTTCACCATGTGTTTGGCTATAGTATTTGGGAAATATGTTTCATTTTTTTAGAAAAATATGATTTATACCCATAAGTTTTAAAAATATCAAAATTAATCATAAGTTTGTATTATACAAGTCAATTGGATTTTTGTTACAACAATAACAAATAGTGTCCATGACGTTAGATCAATGTGGTAATTTGAAGTGAGTGTATCAAGCATCATTTCATACATCGTGAAGTAGACAAAACACATGACTTTGTTATCTTAAGCCCATTGTTCATCATTTTCATCAATAACCATATTATCATTTAACATTCACAAAATATTTCATAACTACTTTGGAATTAACGTAAAAAATTATGTAATTCAACGTAAGCAACAACTATAGAGTGTGTTTTTGTAAAAAATAAAAATTTGGGGTAAAATTTCAATTTTTAAAAGATCCCAAATAATGAGATTTGACCCAAATACTAGAAAAAACTAGTATTTAGGAATTTGGGATATTTGCCAAAAATATATATCAAATAATGACAAAGTGAATGGACAAACACTATTTATCAAATTTTTCTCCAAATATTATTTGAGAAATCTATGAATAAATGGGCCCACTAAACATAAAGAATATTTTCTTCTCATCTTTTGACAAACATGTAACTAATTTGAAGCGTGGATGACATAATAATTAATATGGATTGGATGCCCAATATTAGTTAAGCGACCAAACATTAGATCAATCTAACTAAGAGGCCGCATAAAAAGAGTTCTATAATAATTCACCTCCTTAATCAATTCGAAAAACTCAAAAGAACTTCTTTTTATGAGATAAATTAATTTATCCACTTATTAACGAAAGTCACTAATTTGTCTATATAATTAATTAGTATCTTGCTAATTTTTGTCGAGAATATAATCAAATATTAAAAGTGTGATATTAACGAATGTTTCTTTTACAGTTTGCTCCCTTTCTTTTATAGTAAAACCCCTAACAACAACAATCAAAAATTAAATTTGTTGGCATTTCGGAAATAAAACTTATTAGAAACTATTTAAATTGACTTTTGATTTATGATTTATAAGTCAAAACTTATAAGTTAGAACTTTTATGACTTTTTATTTAATTTTATTTAAAAATTAGTGCTTAAGCCGGAATAGGATTATATACATTCTCATAATGAGAAGGGGCCATTCGGGCCTATCTAAATAGAATCATTCTATGATGAAAATAGAATAATTGCCAATTTTGTGTACATAACTGGTATACACTACAATCGAATCTAAATTGAACGAGGAGACATATGAGGTGAAGATCTCATGTACGGTTCTGTAGAGTGGCAGTAAGGGTGAATTATCTGTCAACTTTTCCACTATCACCCCAAAAAAAATCAATCGAAGAATTTCTTGGGAATCCTACAAGATGCGTTCGTTCTTTTTTATCTGATAGATGGTCAGAACTTCATCTGGGTTCGAATCCTATTGAGAGGTCCACTAGATCATCGAATCTTTTATTTCTCTTGAGATTTTACTTTCTCTCGAATCATAGTACTATTATTTGATTAGACCATCGAATCTTTTATTTCTCTTGAGATTTCTTCAATGTTCAGTTCTACACACGTCTTTTTTTCAGAGGTCTACAACGATCAAATATTTTTTATCTTTATCTGAATACTTCAAAACTATTTAAAACCTATATTTGCTTTAAAATATCTTAAATAATTCAATCTAAACAAATTTTGAAAATATATTAAGCCTTTCATTCATTTGGGACATTTAATGATCCACTTCTTTTGTTTGCTCTTGCCACCCTATGGAAGTACCATTTATCTTTTTAGCATAACAAAATACTCTCTCGAATTCAGATGAGTACAAGTGAATTATGGAATATTATACTTTTTTAAAAATAATATTTATTTTATGATCATTATTTGGGATATCAAAATAGTTAAAATCTTATTAAAAAGAAGGGTAGTTTTGAAATCAAATTAATACATTTTTGAATTTTAAAAATTCATTTCATTTTGAATCATAAAAAACAGAAGGTTCACTTATATTGAACTAGAAAGAATACAAGTTACAACTAATGATTTAGCAAAACAAAATCTCAAAATAAATACTCCCTATAACCAATAATACTCGTTTACTATTGACTACACTCTTAAGAAACTACTCCCTCTGTCCTTACTTACTTGTCCATATTTTTTTATATATATATCCCTATTTACTTGTCCATTTTAACAAATCAAGAAAGAACAATAATTTTTTTCCTAATATGCCCTTATTTAATTTTAGAAAATTTCTAGTACTACTAAGTTGTAATGCATGCTTTTTGAAACTAGAAAATAAATTTATTATACTTGGGGAATTGCATAATCTTTTAAGTTAAGGGTAAAATTGTAACTAACCTATGATAATAATGGATGCCTTAATATGTGTGCCACTTTTAAAATGGACAACTAAATAGGGACAAATGAAGTATAAATAAAACCAAAAATGGCCTAAAATACCCTCGAAGTATTGGAAATGGTACAAAATTACCCTTCATCCACCTATTGGCTCCAAAATGCCCTTTTCATCTATCTATTGGCTCCAAAATACCCTTGTCATCCACCTTTGGGTTCAAAATTGACCACTTATTTAAATATTTTAAAATTAAACTATTTAAATATTTTTTAAAATACTTGGCGCTCAACTATTGGTTATAATTTAATTTATTAATATAATTTCTAAAACCAACCCACTACCCACTCATTATTAACTAAACTCCACCCAATTAATAAACAATTATAATATCAAAATTGTCATAAACACTGCTAAAATACGACGAAATTATAGATTACTGAAAATGACATCCAAAATTATTCGAGTCAGAATCAAAGCCCCAATTAAATTTAGGTTGAGCCCCTTATTTAGGAGGATATTTTCAATAGGATCCTATTTCAAACTTGAATTCAAAATTTATTATTAAAGGTAAAGAAGTAGTACATTCCGAATTAATTCATGAACTTTTTTTTAATATAATTTTATAAATATTTATGGTTTGTTTTAAAACCTTTAATATATTATTTTTTTAAAAAAATATCTATGAAGTAACATCACATAATTGAGACGAAAGAATAATTAAGATGAACATAGTCAGACTTTTAAGTTTATCGTTAATTTTTATTTAGACACTTGAATGTATGGTAATTTACTTCTATAGATATTTTCGCCTCAAATTTTTAAAAACTCTCATTGGAAGTAGCTTTCTTGTTGTTGCATTAATAATATGACGGGTTTATTAATTTGGTGGGATTTAATTAGTAATGGTTGGGTAGTCGATTGATTTTTAAATTATACTAATAAGTTAAATTATAACAAATAATTGAGTTTCACGTATTTAAAAAAATATTTAAATAGTTTAAATTTAAAACTCTTAAATAAGTAGTCAATTTTGAACTCAAACGTGGATGACAAGGGTATTTTGGAGCCAATAGATTGGTGGGAAGGGTATTTTGGAGCCAATAGGTGGATGAGGGGTAATTTTATACCATTTTCAATACTTCGAGGGTATATATAATGAGAAAATAAATATAATTAATGATAAGGGTATATTAGAAACAAAAGATAAAATTATCGATTGATTTCATATAATAAACACATATTATTAGATATTTCAAAATTGTATAGTGAACAATTATCATTAGACTAAGGAAATATGATATAGATATTCAAAGACAAAAATAGTAATTACTTCACACTATCTCCTATATAAAAGCTCTATGTCCTATCATTTTCTTTTTTTTATTTAAACAATATTTCTTCAATTTATTTTTGATTGTCATGATTTCAATCTTTAGAATTAAATTATAATTTTTTTTATTAACATTATACATTATATATTTTGATTGTAATATATGTAAAAAGATATAATTAATAATATTTTTTATATATATTTAATATCTAAATTTTTATTTAAAAATATTAAATTAATATAAGCTAATTAAAATTTGAAAATTATTTAAATTAAGCTATGACATCACCCAAAAAAGATGGACGGAAGGATATAAAATAACTTCCTCAACTGTATCTTCACCAACACACCATAATGCATCTTCTCCGGCGAGAATAGTCCATTCTCGCCCGACGTTCGCTCTGCCATTTCGTACAGTTGTCGTCGGTGTTGCATTACTCATCTCAACCGATTTTCGCCGCTGTTTGCTGCCGTTTTTCCTTGTTATTTTGCTGGTAAAATGAAAATTGATGGAGCAGAGCTCAATCTTAAGGAAATCTGGAATGAAATTGTGGAATATCTCTCAAATAACCTGTTGATAACTTTCGAAGTTGATGAATCTAAGAAGCTACATAAACCTACTGAAATGGAGCTGGAAAATGTAACGATGTGGCAGCAACTGCCGGATGAAATTTGGCGCGAAATTCTAGTTAGGGTTAGTACTCTGGATAAACTGAGGAGTGCAGACAAGGTGTGTTCGTTGTGGAGAAGGTTGTTGAAGGAACCATTTAGCTGGAAAACGATCGATTTGAGAGATTCTAGATGCATTCCCTTCAAAATCATGAAGAGATTTTTTAATGTTGCTGTGGATCGCAGCCGAGGCGAATGTAATGAGTTTTACTATGCATATTGTGGGTCAAATGACCTGGGATTTTTAGTGGAAAGGTATAATTTGAACTCCTCTTTTTTACTTGGGAAGAAAATAATATGGATTTGCATTGTGTGATTGCCTTTATTGAATGATGTATATAGCTTTCCCGAGTAAAGAAGTGAATAGGAGCTGACAGCTAAAGAGCCAGCTAGAATAGGCAGTTACAATGAGCTTCCATTTCATTGCTCCAAATACTGTTTTGGCACTAATATATTTTTTCTAACTTTATTCTACAGGTGCAAAGACTTAAAAAAGTTGTGGCTTAGGGCTTGGGCAGGAGGTTGGGGTATTCCTATCTATTCTTGTCTGATCAAAGTGGCTCCAAGATTGTACCACTTGGAGGAGCTGATTCTCCATGATTGTTTTATCACGCCTGCCTGCATTGAGACTTTAGGTGTACACTGTCCCAGATTGACATCGTTCTCCCTGAGTCATTTCGATGTTATGGAGTTTGAGACCGAGGAAGAGAAGAATGAGGATGCTTTGGCTATTGCAGCCCACTTACCTTTACTATGCCGACTTCAACTGATCGGCAATGCTTTGACTGTCTGGGGACTTGAGGCAGTTTTGGTGGGTTGTCCTAACCTCAAGTCCCTCGATTTGCGTAGATGTCTTGGTATTGACCTTTCAGGACCTATTGGAGATAGGTGTAGAAGAATGGCGGACTTTCGACATCCTTTTGACTCGATGATTGATTTCATGTTTCTAGTTTAGAGGGGTTGTTGTTGTTGTTTTGTCCAGGGATTTATACATGCCATAGATGAATTCTTTCGAAGCCCAAATAAACACTCTTGTTGTATAGTTGAACACTGTTGAATACTCTTTTGCATCATTTGTCACCTTTTAGCCATCTTCTTGTATGTAGTATGCACTTGCTTCAACTTGTCAGCGGAAGTTTCTTGCATCATTTCACACTTAAGACGACATTGAGCTACTTCATTGTTTGTACTTCTTTGCTGAGTTTATATAGCACCTTGATCGATCTATTGCGTTTCTCCAAATCTTGGTTTGAGTGGTGATTGTTAATGGTAATTATGTCTCTTTGTTTATTCTGGATTATATTAGGATTTCTCCTCATGGTATTCTTGGATCAGAACTCAAAGTCTCTACTGTTAGGATTTCTCTCAAATGTTCTCATTTAAATCCTATAAGGATCCAGTTTCTATTAGACCATGCATGTCTACTCTGTTCATGAGCAACTAATGAAAGTGTAAACTTTCTTGACATTTATATTAATGTGCTTGTGAATGTTTTTACTATTTTAATTATTACAGGAACAAGTGATGTGCATCATAAATGTTGAGGTAGGACCTATTTTCGTTCTCTTGGAAAATACAGATGAGTGTTGTGGCTTTCTTGAATAGGCAAAAGTTGTAACTGCAATGTGATCTTGCCCTGTTTTATATTTGAAATGTCTTTTTTAAGTTCCAATCCTTTTTATCTTTGCTTTACAATACACATTGATGCTTCAGTAGTTAGTCAGTTCATAAGAGGAGTTGGGGAAGCAGAACTTACCTTGCATGTTACTACATAAGGATGACAAATTTGCACCTATATTAAGAGACCTTACATAAGAGTTCTGTTATAAGTTCATCATGGACAAATGTACATCCCACTTTGACTGATGATCTTGAGAAAGAAGCAGCTACAATATGGATTAGTGACATGCTTGCTCTAGGCTCTAGCACTACAAGTTGATCATACGCCACAATTTTTTTTGGTATTCAAGCAATTCTCTGTATATGAAATCTCTGTAAGTGTGAAGGTCTCTAGCTTAACTTTTCTGTTAACTAGTGATTGAGGAAGGATCGGGTGTCTTACTCTTAGAAGAACTTGAACACGCAAAGGTATGCTTCCACTTAACCAATATGCATCTGATTTTGTGAAGTTATTTTGGTCCATTAAGAAGGTAGTCAATTTGATTGTAGCTGTGTTGTGTTTTTTTTCTGATAAATTCACAGAAGAGAAAGGCTAAAATATATGCCGAGTCTCTGGGTGGAAGCTTCACTTCTGATGCTTATCACATGATAGAGCCACAGCCAGTAGGTAATTTTTATACATGAAAATTACCAACGTATTGCTGGTATTCTAGCTCAGATTTGACATCGTGTATTTAGCCATTATAAAACATGAAAACCTTGTATTCTTACTTATGCCTACTATATGCTTTACCAAATAGGAAGTGGAGTTGTTCTCTGCATAGAAGAGGCCTTGGCTCATTCTGGGGTGAAGCGTGAAGATGTCAACTATATATGTGAAAAACTTGATCATGAGCTGATCATTCTACCATTAATGAGAGCTAAGAAAGCTTTACAGAAGAAAGACTTTCTTGAGAGTGAAGAATCAATCAGAAAAAAACAGACCTTACAATGCTGAGTATATCATCTATTTATAGACAGTCATACTAATCTTGCTGATCTAGAATAATTTAGAAGCTTCTAATTAGCTCAACCGAGTCATGACTTAACCAGCTAACTGACTGTTATCTTTATCACTAACAGAAAAGTAACAAACTAATGGAACAGTAAAAACAGACTATTTTAACTAACTTTTTGGACACTGACTTATTGCTATTTTAACATTCCCCCTTAAGCTGGAGGGTGCAGAATGTTAAGCACACCCAGCTTGCTGAACAAATGTGTATGCTGGTCTAGCCCCAATCCTTTAGTTAGTATGTCAGCCACCTGATGCTGAGTAGGCACATACATGGTCTTTACTACACCAGCCTTGACCTTGTCCCTTATAAAATGGCAGCCAATTTCTGTGTTTAGTCCTCTCATGGAATACAGGATTGGCTGCTAATTGAATAGAAGATTTACTATCACTCAATACTGTGATTGGTTTATGAATGGGAACACTTAACTCTGCAAACAGACCTGCCAACCAAGTAATCTCTGCTACAGCTGAGGCATGCTCAGCTCCTATATTCTGACTCAGCTGAGCTTCCGGAGACAACAGTGTGTTGTTTCATTGACTTCCAAGAAACCAAGGACTCACCAAACTTGACTACATACCCTGTAACAGACCTTCTTGTGTTAGGACATGCAGCCCCATCTGAATCACACCAACAAACCAATTCTGCAGCATTTTGAGCCTTCAACCAGATGCCTGGACCCACAGTACCTTTTAAGTATCTAATCACTCTATTTGCAGCTTCCAAAAGAGACTTCTTCGGCATTTGCATAAATTGGCTTAATGTCTGCACAGCATAACTAATATCTGGTCTAGTGATAGTTGCATACGACAGCTTCCAAACTAATCTCTGATAGGAGGTAATGTCTTGCAAAACAGCATCTCCAGTGACTCCATTAGCTTTATCATACTCCACCGAAGTCATTTTGGTATTGTAGCTTTATCATCTTTAGCAGCTTGAATAAAGGTCTGTGGTTCCACAGGTGTAGAAAAATTAGTTAAGTAACACTGACATGGGGGAGTTGTGCTACTATATGAGAGATAATTGGCAAGTGGATATCTAGTGCCTTTGCCCTTCTGTGGTGCTGCATAGTCTTTCGTCCAGACTTGTTGCCGAGTTACTCTAGGTGTTCTTCTTGGAGGAATAATCAATATTCTCAACTTGTGTTTCAACTGAAATTGGAACTGAAGTGCCTTGAGTTGGTTCTTCAAGAGAGGACAGTGAATCAGTATCCACATTCAAAGTAGGATCTAAAATTTCTTCTGAGGTTGCATCATCAGTGACCTCTGACATATGGTGTGATAGGACAGTTTTGAGCTGTCATCTTTACAAATGGAAAGACATGCTCTTGAAACCTGACATCTCTGCTGACAAGGAACTTATTTGTATTCTAATCCGTCAACAAATATCCTTTATGTGTAGTAGAATACCCCATAAGGATGGCTGGCCTCGCTCTTTCTGAGAACTTGTCCACTTTTGGAACAATTGTAGCATAGCACAAACAACCAATCACTCTTAAGTGGGATAGAGAAGGATTTTTTGAGAACAACAACTCATATGGACTTTTATTTTCAATAGATGAGGAAGGTAATATGTTCATTAAGTATACAGCAGCCTGCGCACTTAATCCCCAAAACCTAATAGGCATTTGAGATTGAAATCTAATGGCTCTAGCTATTTTTAGGATCTGCCTGTACTTCCTCTCCAGAATACCATTTTGTTGGGGTGTATGAGGACAGCTACTCTGATGTATGACACCTAAAGATAGGAACAACTCCTTCCATTGAGTTAAAAAACTCTGTCCCATTGTCTGATCTTATGGTCTTTATAGGAACACCAAATTGTGTCTTGATCATTACGAAGAAAATTTAAGTGCTACAATAGTTCCAGACTTTAGCTATATTAAATGAATCCAAGTATACCTACTGCAGTCATCTACAACTGTAAGAAAATAATATTTCTTATCAAAAGTAGGAATTTTATATGGTCCCCAAAGATCCGAATGTACAATGTCAAAGCAATTAGCTGCTCTACTTTCACTAACAGGAAATGAAAGTCTAGTCTGTTTGGCTAAGGGACAGACATGACAATTGCATCTATATCTTTACTATTCCGTAGAAAATCTAATGATTTCAGTGTTTGAGAGGAAGGATGACCAAGTCTTTTGTGCCATAAACTGGTGTCATGCATAGTTGCTCCTGCAATCAAGTGCTGATGATGCTGAACTATAGGTGATGTCTTCAGTCCACGTTCATTTTTGAAACAATACAGACCTCCATTTTCCTTACCAATCCCCTTCACCCTGCCACTTGCCACTGTAAAGATCCTGAAATACCCAAAAGTCAGGGTAGGAGGAGACAAAACAAGATAATTGTTTAGTAACCTTGGATACCGACAACAAATTGCATTTGAAATCAGGGACAAGTAGTACATCCTTCACAGCTTCATCCTTAAAGACTATTGCTTCTCCAATATGTGATACATCAGCCTTTGCACCAGTAGGAAGGTTTACCTAATCACTTTTTGACTTGACTGCTTCATGGTTCCTTGAAAAACATTCCTTATTTGATGTAATGTGACCAGTGTAGAGGCAATAATCACACTTTCTTCCCTTGTAACCTTGATTAGAACTGATTTCCGAATTCCTATTCACCTGCTTTGCAATAGGATCAGTTTTCTCTCCCATGGTAGCAACACATGCCAAATGTTGAATCTTATCCTCCACTATCATGGCATATGCTTGATTTATGGTAGGTGTGACTCCTTTCAATAATATCTGCCTTCGAGCCTGTTCATATGAATCATTTAGGCCACTAAAAAATTGAATCAATCTCAGCTGGTATAAATGGTCTGCATAGTCCTTTGACTTTGGCCAATGCATGTCGGAGCTGGAATGACAGCATCATACTCATCCCATAGATTTTTCAGTCTTGTGAAGTAAGTAGCCACTGAATCAGTCCCTTGTGAGAGTGCATTGATTTGTCTATGCAATTGATAAAGCCTCATACGATTTACCTTGTCAAAACATTCTCTTAGATCTTCCCATACCTCAAAAGCACTTGTTGCATACACGATCCCACTTAGAAGTTCCTCACTAACAGAACTCATCAGCCATGACAATACAATTGCATTGCAAGTCTCCCATTGTTCATGCAGTCCATCCTTGTATAGTGTCCTGCTACAGGCTCCAGTCACAAATCCATACTTCCTTTTCCCTAACAGTACGATCCTCATCGATCGACTCCAAATTCCATAATTTTCAGATCCAATCAGCTTGATAGGAATTAAAGCAGCACCTGATACATCTGATGGGCCTATATACAATGGATCACTAGGATCGATCTTAGTAACTGCCATTTCTGAAGAAAAAAAATCTGATTCGGCAAACAGATCTGATCTTCTTCTGACCTCTGTTATACAATTTCAATCTATGCAAGCCATCAGGAACCTGCTCTGATACCATGTGAAAAACTTGATCATGAGCTGATCATTCTATCATTAATGAGAGCTAAGAAAGCTTTATAGAAGAAAAAGTTTATTGAGTGTGAAGAATCAATCAGAAAAAACCGAGTTTACAATGCTGAGTATATCATCTAATTATATACAGTCATACTAATCTTGCTGATCTAGAATAATCTAGAAGCTTCTAATTAGCTCAACCGACTCATGACTTAACCAGCTAATTGACTGTTAACTTTATCACTAACAGAAAAGTAACAAACTAATGGAACAGTAAAAACAGACTATTTTAACCAACTTTTTGGACACTGACTTATTGCTATTTTAACAATATAAATGCTCATGCTGCATCAACCCCAACCGGTGACCTGAACAATATCACGCCATTCTTCATTGTTTTGAGAAGAGCCCTGAAGTAATGCTCTTATACGCCTTTATTTATGTTTTAGGAGTAGTACTCGTATACCTTGTTCTCAGCAACTGCTCTCTAATACTCTTAAAGATGTATTCCTTCCCTTTCAGCTTAAATAAACTCAACGAAGTCCATGACTGTTCACCTCCTTGGGGCTACTGGTGATGTGGAAGCCATCGCAACAGTTAAGGTAATAAAGTTTAAGATCATTGCATACAAATACCTAATACAAGCTTAAGATGAACTTCTAAACTCAGAGAGGGATAAAATGTTAAGATGAAAAATTACAGAAGTTTATGTTTCTATCTTAGTAGCTGGTGTTGTAGAAGCCATCACAACAGTTGTGAGGTAATAAAGTTTAAGATTGTTGCATACAAATACCTTATACACGCTTAAGATGAACTTTTAAACTCGTAGAAGGATGAAAGCTTTAGTCAGAAAATTACATAAGTACTAGATATGCTTTTTTTAAATAAGTAAAGGCACCAGGTACGTTTTTATGATTGTTTTAATAAGTAAAGGCCCCAGGTATGTTTTTATGATTGGGAATAAAATTTCAGAAATTATTTTTGAATTATCGCAACTAATTTAGAATCAAGGCATTATTGTTGTATATTTTTGAATTACCACAACTTTTCATGAAAGGGGAAGGCTAGTTTTGGTAATAGATATATTTACAGGGAAATTCTTGTTTGTGGTGGCCCCACGTAGGCGGGCTTAGGGTTCTCTTTTATATATATACTAGTTTCAGGACACATGCGTTGCACGTGTGTCCCACGTTATTTTTTTTATAGACACGTTAGAATTATTAGAAATCTATAAAAGTGTTTATGCAATGAGTAATAAAATATGGCAATGACAAATCATCAATCTTTAAAAAACACGACAAAAAACAACAAATTAGGGGACATATTTTAATATTTAAAATTAATTCTTTTTAAGAAACCAACTACAAATTTTAAACTTGCATAATAAAGTCATGAATGTCAAATTTGAGCTCAATATATATAGACTTACGACAATAAGAATTTAATAAAAAAAATTGAACCAAATAATTCTAGTAAAAACAAGCTTGAATCAAGTAATCGTGCAACATATTCAACTAATATTATGATCAGTGCAAGACATCATTCAAAAATATTATTATCAAGTGAATTGTTGTGAAATCTAATACTATAACGACTTCGATCATACAATTCTTATAGTATATCAAGTATTTAACTTGTTAAAAGTTCTTTTTTTTAATATGTTACAACACAAAATTTAAATGTCGACATTATAGTTACAAAATATTTAATGCCTTAAAGCTTCCGCCTTCTTTATAAGGAATAATACCCTCCACTTTTTTACAGATACATACATATCGAGAACTTGACGCCGAAGGAGAATTGTGTTTTGTAATAGTTGTAAAAAAATTCGATCAACATATGTCTTCCTTAGGTTAGCTAGTAGATCATTATCAATTTCATAGTTTACACCTACAAAATAAAAGTATTTATTTATTATAATAATTGTTTAAATATTTAATAGTCATATATAAATAATAATTACATATATATGTACCCTTGGTCTTCTATGGCTCACTTTTAATATAATATGATATATATATATATATATATATATATATAATATGATATATGATTTTTATTGTTAATATACATAAATATTTGTATGAAAATTCAGTTCTCATATATTACACGGAAAAGAATTTTTATGAGAAAATCGAAATCAAGTGGATTTTGCGGTGAAAATGGTGTGTTTGAAATTTGGAAGAAATCTGAGAGAAGGAGAAAAATATATATTTTTGGTAAGAGTAAATTTCGGATATTAAAAAGTAATAAATACAAAATAAAACTGTTTATTGTATATACCTTTTAATAATAAATAGGCTATAAACGGTGAAGTGTGTTATATAGGTAATATAAAGTACATAATTGTTTTTATAACATTGATCCCACGTAAGTTTCCTATTTCGAAATCCTATACGAAAAGGAATAGTAAACCTAATCAAATTAGGAACACACAACTATAAAACGGACTCAACAACTCTCACTTTTTCATACTTCTTCTTCCTTCTCTTGTTGTGGCAATGGAAGAAAGCCTAGAGTACCAAAAGAAGAGTTGGATTGCTCTAAAAAAGAGCATAAATGGGCTGCTCAATAAAATCAATAAAGCCAACATAAAACACATCATTCCTGAATTGTTTGAAGAAAATTTAATTCGTGGCAGGGGCTTGTTTTGCAGATCAATTATGAAATCACAATTGAATTCTGTTATTTTCACAGATGTTTTTGCAGCATTGATAGCCGTTGTTAACACAAAATTCCCACAAATTGGTGAACTTTTGTGTAAGAGGATCATTCTTCAATTGCGGAGAGCCTATAACAATAATAATAAACCTCAGATGTTAGCATCGGTTAAATTTATTGGTCATCTTGTCAATCAGCAAGTTGTTCACGAACTTGTAGCTTTGGAATTAGTTACTCTTCTACTCGAGAAACCTACTGATGATAGTGTTGATGTTGCTGTTGGTTTCGTTAAGGAATGTGGTTCGATGCTTCAGGATCTGTGTCCCTTAGGGTTGTACGCTATTTTTGAGAGATTCAGAGGAATACTTCATGAAGGAGAAATAGATAAAAGGGTTCAGTTTTTAATTGAAGACCTTTTTGCATTGCGGAAACACAAGTTTCAGCCAGCTGTTCCTCCAGAACTTGACCTTGTTGAGGAGGAAGATCGATTAACACATGAAATCTCTCTCGGAGACATGGTGGACGAGCAAATTGAATTGGATGTTTTCAAGCCCGATCCTAATTTTGTTGAAAATGAATACAAGTATGAACAACTGCAGAAGAGGATTCTAGGTGGTGGTGGTGATCAGGACGAAGAATCTGAGGACGAGGACAAAGAATCTGAGGACGAGGACGAGCAAGAGATGAAAATTGAAGATGAGACAGAGACAAACTTGATCAATCTTCGGAGGACGATTTACTTAACGATTATGTCAAGTGCTGGGTTTGAAGAAGCAGGGCATAAGCTGTTGAAAATCAGACTAGAGCCTGGTCAGGAGATGGAGTTATGCATAATGTTACTGGAGTGCTGCAGTCAGGAGAAGACTTTTCTCCATTACTATGCCCTTTTGGGGCAGCGGTTATGCATGATCAACAAAGTTCACCAGAAGAATTTTGAGAAATCATTCATGCAACAATACTCGATGATCCACCAACTTGAAACTAATAAACTGCGTAATGTGGCAAAGTTTTTTGCTCATTTACTAGGCACTGATGCACTGCCTTGGCATGTTTTGGCTTATTTAAGATTGACAGAAGAGGATACTACATCTTCTTCTCGTATATTCATCAAAATTTTATTCCAGGAGTTGTCAGGGCACCTTGGCATCCATATGCTGAATGAGCGTCTTAGTGACCCCTCTATGCAAGAGTCGTTTGAGTCGATATTTCCAAAGGATAATCCTAAAAATGTGAGGTTTGCTATCAACTTCTTCACATCCATTGGTCTAGGTGGGATAACTGAAAATCTGCGAGACTATCTGAAGAACATGCCAAGGCTTATCTTGCAGCAAGACAAACGTTTTTCCAGAGATGATGATCGTCCAAGGAAGAGGAGGAGGAGAAGTTAGGTAGTAAATTGATTTTAGTGTTGTGATTCTTGTTTTAACATGTTCTAATGTGAGTCAATTGGAAAAATCTTTTACTTTTTTGGGTTCTGAGTTCTATTTTTTATCTGTTTTGGAGGTTTGACTATCAATGAGAATGAGTACAACAAACATGTATGAGAATTGAATTTTCATACAAATATTTATGTATGTTAACACTAAAAATATCCTCTCGTCTAGTATATCCATTATATTGATACATCTTTTATATGATGAAATAAAAAATTCCATGTACTAGCTTTTATTATTGTGTTTATATACAGTTTATATAGTTGCCCTGCGTTATTACAACATGAAAACAACTCATGTTTGTTCATTCAAGACATCAAATCTAGCAATTTGACATTTAGCGGTTTCATTCAATAATATACCACTTTCGTATAATTTTATGATAAAGGCTTTTGACTAGACATATATTTTTATAGCCATAGCAAATAAAACAATAGTATATCACAAAGAATAGTATATCTCATTTCCAAGCAGATGTGAGATGAATTATGTATAGGCTGCTACATACAGTTTGTACCTAATAACAACTACTAGAAAGATGAACCGAGAATTTCAAAATATCTATAGTAGTAATAAAAAAGGTAGTACAGTAACAAAAATGACTTCACATATGATCTCCGGTGCCTGCTTTCCTTGCTGATGAACTAGTGAAGATGAAAAGTTCGTTTTCTGGATTTTGTTGGCATGCTGGAATCTTTCAAGGGCAACTTGATGAAAATCAACACAACATTACATTCTTTAAGCATGATATGTGCAAGGATTGAATTAGACATTCTTATAAGGCGCAAATAGAATAGACGAGTTGTGTCCTCCAAAGCCAAATGAGTTGGAGAGTGCAACCTTGATATCCAATCGCTCCTTCTTAGAGCCCACCAGCACATTCATATCCTAAATGTTTAGCAACATTAGAACATAGTTAACAAATTAAAGCTGATTAAGATGAAATGGCTTCTTAATCGCAACAATATTAGATAGGGAGTGCAAGCTTGTTCAAAAAGATGAGCGCATTAATTAACCAGATACGTACCAAGCCATTGTCAGGGTTCTCAAGATTGATGTTTGGATGGATCCATCCTGTATGTATAAAAAATTCCAAATAAACAAGTATTAGCAAACTTTCATATAAAAACTGAAAGCTAGGGTGCAAGGATAGTTGTAATTACTCTAAGCACAAGTAGTCAGCGATTGTGTTCCAGCTGCTCTTGGATGCTAGGTTACCTCAAGTAAAATTACGTATCAAGACGCAATTACTGCAGATAGGGACTTCTTTCACAAGCAGTAACTTATGTCAATCGACTAACAAGTCAATAGAAGTAGAAACTACTTTATTCTCCCATGAGTTGAAGATTGCTTCAATACTTGGCATGACAATCTAAAAGCTTTTTTCCCCAGTACCAATATATTTACCTAAGAAGGTTTTTATTCCGATAGGAAAAACACAAAAGATCATTATGTGGCCTAGCGGTCAATAAAGTGGCTTAAAAACCATGTGATCTAGTAATTAAAGAGTAATGTGTTAATAATTTTTTTAAAACACTTGTTGAAAATAGAGATAATCACTATTTGAGATATAAAAGTAGTTAAAACTCAATTAAAAGAAGGGTAATTTTGATGAAAAAAAAGTTAACATTTTTTAAATTTTAAAAAAATTGTTCATTGGACCATAAAAAGGGTGTAAGTTTCAGGGAGTACTTTCTCCATTTTTAAAAAAAAAAACTATTTAGTAAAACAATTATCACAAAATAATTATGTTATAGAAATTGAAGGAAAAAATAGTGTAAGTATTTCCGGTATTCTTAATTATAAGACCACTCTCTGATAGTTTTCTCTTTTTTTAAGTCTATATATACCATATAAAGCTTTTCCTGATTCATCATATGTGGGTTGAAAGGTAAAATCTAAACTTCTATACACCCATCTTGTGTTTAATGGTGATTGATTGAAAAAACAAAATAATCATAAATTGTATTGCATTAGCCTAGTGGAGGACAATTGGAGACAGCTCAATAGAATAAGTGGTTAAAGCCAAAATTTAGAAAAAAAAATTACATTTATTTAATATATACTCTCATATATTCTAAAAAAAATATTTTAATTGATTATAGTTTAAGTTCTTATTCAATTGATTGTATAAGATTTCTTTCTAATATTTCGTAAGATAAGAATAAATATGTATAAATTATTATATGTTATATAACAACACAAATGTTTAAGTTTCTCTTTTTTATTATATTTTTTTTAAAAAAAAATCAATATTTTTCAATGGTATCAGTGTTGGGGATATAAGGGTGATTAATGCGTCATGCGAAAGCTTACAATTGCAAATCATATGATTGATAAATCAGAAAGAAAAACTTATACTAAAAACATAATATTATTATATAAAAAATGAATATAAAAAAAATATTGAAACTGTAGAGAGAATAAAATCTTCTCATAAACAAAAGTCTCTAAACGATTACATTGTGGATTCCATAGTTATGATTGTGTTGGAAGAAATATAGAGTGCTAAAACTTTTCCTACCAGAAAAGAACTAGCTAATCAAAAATATTTTCCTAAGAGAAAATAATAAACCAAATATGAAATAATATTATATTTTCCTTTCAAGAATGTTTTATCTTTTATTTAAGAAAAAATAAATCTTAAATTATGATAAGAAAATCAGACAAAATTTAACAAATCAGTTGTTACCTAAACAATCAAAATTATTTAATAAAATTAGAATTTCAATATACCAATTTGAGTATCATTTTTTTTTTACTTAATTATATCTCATAATACTTTTAATTACAAGAAAAAATAACTGATTGTTACCTTCAGAAAACGTTCAAAGTTAAAAGAAAATTCGAAGGTAAACACATAAACCCTGCGCAGCCGCCGCCGATCGACTTCGACTAGCACGTCTTTGTTGTGTAAGTTTGAGAGAATTGAAGATGTTGGACATAAATCTCTTCAGAGAAGAAAAGGGACACAATCCCGAAATCATTCGTGAATCCCAGCGTCGTCGGTTTGCTGATGTGGATCTTATCGATCAGGTCATCCAACTTGACAAAGAATGGCGTCAGCGCCAGTTTGAGGTTGATAACTTGCGGAAAGATTTCAACAAGATCAACACAGAAATTGGCAATCTCAAAATTTCTGGTGAGGATGCAAGTCATAAGATTAAGGACAGTGCAGAGAAGAAGCAACGAATTGCAAAGAAAGAGGCACGAGTAGAAGAGGCTCGAGCCGCTTTATATTCAAAGCTGGAAGTGATTGGTAACCTTGTGCATGATTCAGTGCCAGTTAGTAATGATGAGGCAAATAATGTTGTAGTTCGAACATGGGGAGAAAGGCGGACTGAGAAGGGTCTTCTCAAAAACCATGTTGATCTCGTGGAAGCTCTTGGAATTGCAGACCTAACCAAGGGTGCAAATGTTGCTGGAGGAAGAGGTTACTATCTGAAAGGGGATGGTGTACGTCTTAACCAAGCATTAATTAATTTTGCTCTTGATTTCCTGGAGAAGAGGAAATATACTCCATTGCAGACACCGTTCTTCATGAGGAAAGATATTATGGCAAAGTGTGCTCAGTTAGCTCAGTTTGATGAAGAACTCTACAAGGTCACTGGTGAAGGAGATGACAAATATCTGATTGCCACCGCTGAACAACCTCTGTGTGCTTATCATTTGGATGACTGGATTCATCCTTCACAGCTTCCGTTAAGGTATGCTGGATACTCATCATGCTTCCGCAAGGAAGCTGGTTCACATGGCCGCGACACACTTGGAATTTTTAGAGTCCATCAGTTTGAGAAAGTGGAACAGTTTTGTTTAACCAGTCCAAATGGCAATGACTCGTGGGACATGCATGAGGAGATGATTAAAAACTCTGAGGAATTCTTTCAGCAGCTAAACATTCCTTACCAAATTGTGTCTATTGTTTCTGGCGCACTGAATGATGCAGCAGCAAAGAAGTATGATCTGGAAGGCTGGTACCCTGCATCATCGGCTTATAGAGAGCTTGTGTCCTGCTCAAACTGCACAGACTATCAGTCCAGGAAATTGGAAATTCGGTTTGGACAGAAGAAGGGTAATGAGCAAGCGAAGCAGTATGTGCATTTATTGAACTCCACCCTTACAGCGACAGAGAGGACTATGTGCTGTATACTTGAGAACAACCAGAGGGAGGATGGAGTTGAAATTCCTGAGGTTCTACGACCATACATGGGTGGGAAGACATTCATGCCATTCCAGGCCCCTCCAGCAAAAGGAAACAAGACAAAGGCATGATAATCTTATACACTTAAACTTCCATTGCAAAAAGAGCTAAATCATGTATTCTCTTGCATCATAAGGCGTATTTTTTTCAAACCTTTTTTCGGTTAGATTTCTCCTACAAAAAGAGTACTTCAGGTAAATCTATTCTAGTTGGTTTAGCTACAAATACTGACACATATAGGAAACAAGTACAACACAAAGCGTTCGAAAACAATTAATATATATAGCTGGCCTGCGTTATTACTACATGATAACAACTCATGTTTGTTCATTCCAGACGTCTAATTAAAAAATCTAGCAATTTGCCTTTTAGCGGATTTCAAAATATTTATAGTAATAAAAGAAAGGTAGTACAGTTACGAAAATGACTTCACACACTCATGATCTCCGGTGCCTGCTTTCCTTTCTGATGAACTAGTGAAGATGAAAACTTTGTTTTCTGGATTTCGTTGGCATGTGGGAATCTTTCAAGGGCAACTTGATGAAAATCAACAAAACAGTACATTCTTTAAGCATGATATGTGCAAGGATTGAATTAGACATTCGTATAAGGCGCAAATAGAATAGACGAGTTGTGTCCTCCAAAGCCAAATGAGTTGGAGAGTGCAACCTTGATATCCAAGCGCTCCTTCTTAGAGCCCACCAGCACATTCATATCCTAATATCATGTTTAGCAACATTTAGAACATAGTTAACTAATTAAAGCTGATTAAGATGCAATGCCTTCTTGTTCGCAACAATGTTAGATAGGGAGTGTAAGCTTGTTCAAAAAGTTGAGTGCATTAATTAACCAGATACATACCAAGCCATTGTCGGGGTTCTCAAGATTGATGTTTGGATGGATCCATCCTGTATGTATGGCCTATGTATATAAAATTCCAAATAAACAAGTATTAGCAAACTTCCATAAAATAAATTGAAGGCTAGAGTGCAAAGATAGTTGTAATTACTCTAAGCACAAATAGACTAGTAGAAAGCAATTGTGTTCCAGCTGCTCTCTTTCATCCCTCTATGGGGTTAGAAATTTATCTTAAGCCTTTATAAGGTATTTGTATGCAACTATCTTAATACTTATTACCTCTCAACTGTTGTAATGGCTTCCACAGCACCAGCTACTTGGAAAAAAACACAAGTTCTGTAATTTTCTATCTAAACCTTTCTTTCCTCTTAGAGTTTATAAGTCCATATTAAGCTTGTATAAGGTATTTGCATGCAACAATCTTAAACTTCATTACCTTGACTGTTGCGATGGCTTCCACAGCACCGGCAGCCCCAAGGAGGTGACCAGTCATGGACTTTGTTGAATTTATTTTAAGCTGAAAGGGAAAGAATTCATTATAAGAGAATTAGAGAGCGTACATCTCCTAAAACAAAAATAAAGGCGTATAAGAGCATTACTTCAGGGTTCTTCCCAAAACAATGCAGAATGGCCTGATATTCGTTCAGGTCACCAGCCGGGGTTGATGCAGCATGAGCATTTATATAGTTGACATCTTCACGTTTCACCCCATATTGAGCCAAGGCCTTTTCTATGCAGAGAACAACTCCACTTCCTATTTTGTAAAGCATATAGAAGAAATCAGTAAGAATACAAGCCTTCCATGCTTTAGAACGGCTATGTACACGATATCAAATCTGAGCTGGAATACCAGGCATATGCTGGTAATTTCCATTTATAAAATTACCTTCTGGATGTGGCTCTATCATGTGATAAGCATCAGAAGTGAAGCTTCCACCCAAAAACTCAGCATATATTTTAGCCTTTCTCTTCTGTTAGTTTATCAGAAAAACCCACAACACAGCTACAATCAAACTGACAAAACCTTCTGAATGGATCAAAGTAACTCCACATTATCGATGCATATTTCTGCATATTGGTTAAGTGGAAGCATACCTTTGCATGTTCAAGTTCTTCTAAAAGTAAGACACCTGATCCTTCCCCAATCACAAATCCATCACGGTCCTGCTCCATCAAGAAATCAAATGCAGCTTCAGTAGACAGCAGCAGGGATCTTTAAGAGCAAAACTAAGAAAACGGTTCCCAAGCTACTAAGCAGTAAGAAATTTCAAAAGGGAAATAACAAAGTACTAGCAAACATGACTCACAATTCGAAGATATTCTCTTTTCTTGTCCTATTTAAAGTAAAATATTTACATGTGTAGGAAGTCACAACAAACTGTACATGTACATGTTCAAGAAGCTCATCTTTAGAAGAAACAACGCTGAAGTCCATGCTTAATAGTTCACATAATGACACTTATGCTGATGATTTCAAAATACAACAAGAAATCTAATTTATGCATCAGAAAGCAGAATTTTCGTCAACAGTTGATTGAAATTTGAAACAGCAGAGAAATAGAGAAATTTGATTGCAATACCTTATCCCAAGGACGTGAAGCCCTTGTTGGATCACTATTCCTCTGTGACAGGGCTCCACAAGCAGTGAAACCTCCCAAGCCTGCCACCGATCACAATTTAAGGATGGAAACTTTGAGAACAAATTATAACTACATTATTCCCCAGATAGTTTTACCATATTTAACTAACCTATAGGAATAATTGCCGAATCTGACCCCCCACAAAGCATCATATCCTGAAATTTCCATGTTATGATATACAAAGTGTCATTATACTTCACATGGTCTGGAAATTACATACTGAAAACGATGGAGTAAGAGTAATTCACCCACTTACTGTTTCACCTCTAATTATATGATTTGCAGCACTTAATATACAGAAGTTACTTGTTGCACATGCAGTGGAGATTGAGTAGCTTGGACCCATCCAACCCTGCAGTTGTTTCAAACAGCTTTGAGTGAATAAGGAGAAACAGTTCTTTCAATCATATTTTGATCTCTCATCCAATAAGTAACTTACCAAATCTATTGCAAGCATGGCAGCTCCCATATTGGATGTTGCAAAAGGTACACAGAAAGGATTCAGCTTCTTGTACGACACCTGTAAAGCCTCAATGCCATCATGGAAGACCTGATCAACGAGCAAACAATCAATTATTTGGAGATGGAAAAAAGAGGAATTCTAATATGCCATAGAATGATAAGTGGCAGCTCTGATATCATGAAAATACAATATGAACTGGAACCTCATTTGTCATTACTTGTTTATTTTTTTATGGTAACAGTATTACTTGATTTTTACAGTTAACAAGTTTTACAATTCTTCTCAAAATTATATCATCTTTCTACTAGATGACATTCTTTGGAACAAGAATTACAAAGAGCTTCTCTTTTAGGGCTCCCGGAATGATCATTTGGTCGTAATAGGTCATAGCCTCTTGGCACCTTTTGTTGGTGGGAGGTGGCAGGTTTCCCATGATTTAGTTGAGGTGCGCGTAAGTTGGCCCCGACACCACGGTCATCCAAAAAAAAAAAGGTCATATATCTTAAGCAAGTTCATTTGTTACCTTCATCCCTCCAAGGGCAGAGCCAATTAGGACCCCACATCTAGCCTTATCTAATTCCTGCAATAAATCTTCTGTGATCCCACCATCTGCCAAAGCTTTCTTTCCAGCAGTAAGCATATAGAGCATGAACTTATCTGCTCTTTTCGAAAGTTTGGGTGCAACCCACCCATTAGTCGAAAATTCCTTGATTTCCCCAGCAATTCTCTGTCGCAAGGAAGACCATTGTCAAACATCTTGAAAGATATTCTGGGTAGTGAAGAATATTAATCTAAATAGAATTTAGATAAACAGTTTGGCGTGCTAAAGCAATCATGGAAAATTACACTGGGAAATTCAGAACAGTCGAAAGCCTCAATCTGACTTATACCACTGATGCCTTCAAGAAGATTACTGTAAAACATGTCTGGATCATGACCGATTGGTGATACTACACCGACCCCAGTCACAACAACTCTCCTGTTCCTCATTAGAGGTTTCTTCTTTGTTGTGGCTTCCATTGCAGGTTGCACGGCCACAGCCATGGGTTTGCCTAGAAGTACATCAAATCAAAATGAGCAGTTCATCACATTTTTGTACAGTTTAAACATACTTCGAAGACATATACTAGAAATGTTTGATAGGCAAGTGAAACATATCTTTAATATTATGCATAAACAAAGAGAACATGACTTTCATGTCTACAAGTTCGAGTAGGTAGTTCTCTCAGTATGTACGAATCTCATTACATTTTCCTCACACAACACAAACATCATTCCCAAAATAATTAGCAAAAGCTCATATAGTTGTTTTGAGAATTGAGACATTTGTTATTTAAAACATCAGTTACAGATCTTTAGCTATTCAAATCGAAGAAATATAGTTTAATTTTACTGCCTCCATACCATTTATGTGCACAGAGTTTTAAAAAAAAAAAAAAACTTTTGGCAAATAAGCCAAACATATACATTTGATGGGCCACATAACTCTCTCTACACTTCCCCGGTAGTGATAAAACAACTTATGAATTAAAAGAACCAAACCCGAAAACGTTTTGAGTTGTATTACAATTCATTATTCAGTCATTGCGCTATATCACATACTAAAGACATAGAATATACCCAAAATCCCCACAAATCGTTAGACAATAAGCTACCAAATACGGATTATATGAATAAGGCTTTGATTAAGTAAAATTACCAGAATGAACAGCAGAGCTCATTCTCCTCTGCCTTCGATTCAATGGCACCTGCTTAAACCCAAATACAGAAAACGCATTTTCGGCTAATAAAGACGAAAAAGAAGCAGACAATCCCTCGGATTTATAATACTCCTCACAGGGCTCAAAACCAAAACAAGTATGCCAAGAATTGTTCATTACAGAACCATTCATCAAGCTCCCACTGTTGCACTTGGTAATCGTTTTTCTCCTCCTACCCATCAACTTGGAAGACTGAAAATTAGAAGCAGGCTTCCAAAATTGATCGTTTTCGCTGGATACAGACATGCAAGCTGCTACTAGCCATGTACATAGTGGAGAGGCCAGAGAAGAAGCCACCATTTTGAAAAAAAGTCAAACTAGAGCATAAAAACAGTGACCCAGATGTGAAATTGGATGATAAACTGGTAATCGAAAGTGCTTAATGAATTGGATCAAGAATGAAGATGGTATTATAGGAAGGTGCCATGAAAGTTGGTGGGGACCATCAGTTGTATTTCAAACAGTCAACTTCTTCAGTGCAGAGCAGAGAGGAAGTTAAAGTGGAAAAAAATAGACATTACGTGTGATTTCAAAATTACGCTTCCAAATCTCCAAGTGTTGACTTTAGAGTCCTTTGTGGGCTTGGCCCAAATCTACACCCTAATTAATAAATTAATAAATAAATAATAATAATACTTCCAATAGTTATTAACCATCTGTCTGCCTCCCTCCATTTGAAAATTATGTTGCCATTTGGCCACACTTTAAATATTTCTTTACTTTCATTTTTATAAAAAATGTTTATAAAAGTAGAGTTGTATATTTTGATCATGCATTTTGCAAAAGGGGGAAAGATAATACTCCATTCGTCTGGAACACTTTTAGGATTTCAAATTTCAAACGTATCTTTATCCTAAAATTTTCATATACCTTTTTAATAATTTGAATTGTCAATTATTGTGACGTATAGTATTTTTTTTATATAGTTTACAGATATATAAATTTTGTGTAAATTTTTTTAAGGATTTCATGAGCGAATTCTCCATGAAACTTAAATTGATTGAATCGAAATGTGTCACATGAATTGATAAAGATAAAATATTTTATTTAAAATTTTGAAAATTAAGTTGAAGAATAGATTTGGAGCACTACAGTTTGAATTTGAAATTCTTATAAATACAAACACTAATTTTAAAAGAAAGTGGAAAATTATTTTTAGAAGATATAATAATTTTCATGACAAAACGTCTTGGGTATATCATGAAAAAATAAATATGAGTGAATCCTTAAGATTTGTGCGGTCCATTTTCTAATCGTAACTATGAATTTAACAAAATCATTAAAACATACATATTGGAAAAGTGTGAATTGATTCCTATTTTTGTAACTAAGTACTTGTAGATAATATTAAATCAATTTAAGAAATAATATCTACAATACCTTATTTATTTAAAAAAATCGTAAATTCACGTGTACTAAAAAACTGTAGATTCGCCCCCCGCAAGCTTCGGCCCACTCTACCGTCCTAGAATTTAGAAAAGTAGTGGTTAATGCATAAGCCGCAAAGTCCCAGAGACAGAGACACTCACATTTTGTTCCTAGCTTTACACCCCTTTGACTAATTCAATCAAATTGTTTGTTAGTTGCCAATGTCAATTTGATGCAGCACATCACATAAATGCTTAGCCCCAATATCTCTAAATTTTCGCTACTCTGTTTGTGCCTGACTGCTGAGAAGTCTTATTTCGAAGAGTAAAGCACTCCAAATCAAAAGTAATTTCATAGGATAAGTGATTACTTATTACTCTATCATGACGATTAATTTGCTAATACCTTTGGGTTGCAGACCTGCAGGAGAGAGAGGGTAAGTATGATGAGGATAGAAAAATGAAAGGAATTTTAATGTTTTATGCAATGGTATATTCTTTTAAACCGCGCATAATGTCTCGGCCATTACCTGCGTAACGACAAGTCAAGTCCTATTCTCACTTCCATTAATTTATTCTGTGCCCGGCTTTATCATGTGCTTTATTGAAAAGATAGTTTTCAGATCTTTGCGGAAAATTCCTTTGAAGACTTCGCTACTAATAACAGATAGATGGCTCACTTAGTTTGGAGTGTGGTTATCTATACGGATAATTTGAAATTGATTTCTTTTAATGTTTTTTGAGTTGAGTTTATCGCATAGTATTTATCTAATGCGGTTTATATCTTTGTGTGGTTTACAGATTATTACATAAGGGTTTACCCGGTAAACACAAAATGCTCACGACAGAATCAATGACGGAGCCACATTATCATTAGGGTGTTCATCCAAACTCACTTCGATGGAAAATTATGTTATTTTTACAAGATTAAGATAATTTTTAGGTATATATATAGTAGATGTTGAACCCCCTGACTACTTTGTGTGTCTATTTCTTTAGTTTTTGATGAACCCCCTTATTGACAATTCTGCCTCCACCACTGCACAGAGTGCTCACTCGAAGGGCAGATGTTGTGGCTGAAGTCATAGCGAACACTGGTTATCTGGGATTAAAAAAAATAAGGATATGCCATTCGACTATAGAACTCGATTTTTCAATTTTTAAAAATGATATTAATTTCTGATAAAATAAAGCAAGTCTAATATATAAAATATATTTGTAACTATGAAAAAAGATAACCATTACAAAAGGTGAGAAGTAGTATGTTAAATCACTTAAATATATTTTGACTTAATATGTTGATACTCTCTTATGTTTGACAACAATTTCACTTTGACAATTGAATTATGACTTGTTCTATTTGAGCATTTGAACACATGAGATAAAGTGAGACTATCTTGATCTCAAATGTGCCTTTTATAGATAAATAAATAAATGGTCTTTAATTGATACATGCAAACAATTTTATGATTTATTGTGACTAGTTTATATAATTAAATAAAGTAACATATTTTAAATGGTTTAATTAACTTATCTACGTAATAACTATTTCAGAAAACACAAAAAAATATTTGGAATTTTGAACCAAAAATGTTCAGTAGGGACACTTTTCATTTGTTCAAAATCCATTAGGACATGTTATAATTGAAGTATTTAAATGAAATCCAATAACACATTTAAAAGAGATATAATAAGTTTTGTTCTTTTTTTTCTATAAATTCAATTGACATGATCAATATAGTGGATATCACTCATAAGATAGTAATTCATATTTAATATGATAGTCTAAGTCTAACATTCAGTCTTCTAAAAGCATAAAATACAATAAACCAACATAAATAAGTTCACGTGTAATATTCAATATTAATACAAAATATATAGGTATTATTTAATGCTAGTTGATTTCTTTACTGATTAAATGTATACCATGAATCAAATGTGCTTTTAAAAATTTTATTTATAAGAAACTAATGTACATATAAGTTAATTAAAACTTCTATGACAATGACCACTTTCAAATTCAATTATGTGAGTTGAGAAGATCAGCAGAAAGTATTTTTGGGCCAAATGGGCCGGTACTTTAACAGATCGTTTGGGCTCATATGATTGAGGACAATGCGGTGATCTTGATAAGCCCTCAAGCATGAAAGAGGCCCATTTAGCCCTTTTTGGTTGGAATTTCCATTTAGGTGTGTTTGGTACGGAGGAAAATGTTATTCATGGAAAATATTTTTTTAGAAAATGTTTTCATGGAAAACAAGTAGATTTTGGACTTATTTTCTCATATTTAGTTGGTGAGCAGAAAATATTTTCTGAAAATGATTTTTAATGCTTGATTTATGAATGAAAAATGTTTTTGAGAGACATCTTTTATTTTTACTAGAGTAAAAAATAATTTATAAAATTGAAAACAAAAATTGAAAACAAAATTATTATTTTTTTGGGCTGGTGGTGGTGGTGGGGTGGGGGGTAGTGGGTGGGGGAGGGGGTAGGAGTGTGAATTTTTTTTATTTTTAAAGTTGATAATATTTTTAAAAAACAAAATTATTTTTTTGGGGAGTTGGGGGTGGGGGTTAGAAGTTTAAAAATAATTTTTTAGGTTGAAAATATTTAAATAAAGCAAAATTAATTTTATGGGGAGGGGCTGGGGTTGAGGGGGGGCTGGCCGATCGGGGGGGGGGGGGGGGGGGTTAGTGATCTGATTGAATAAATAAAATTTTGAAATTGAAAATATTCTTTTTAAAATGGATTTTTTTCACAAAAGAAAATGTAATTTGAAATTGGAGGAGAGTTTTGGAAAATGTTTTTCTTAATTTTTGAAGGGAAGTCATTTTTCTTAATTTTGAGGAAAATGAGTTGATTTGAATAATATTTTACAAAAACTTTTATCCCAATCAAACATAAAAAAATTAAAATATTTTCCAAAAAATATTTTCCGTTCCTACCAAACCACTCTTAATTGTATTAAGTGAAAACTTTATTACTTACCACTTCCTCCCTAAATTAGATATTCCTCCTATTATCTGATTATTGTAATCTTGAATCATGCTAATCATTTACAGTAAACTATAATTCTCTGGTTCAGTCAAATACAACCATTAGCTAATTGAGCAGTGAACTTGATCAACTCTTCTCTGTTTTCTATACAACAGGTATTCAATGTTTTTACTTCCAAAAATTAATTCAATTTTGAATTAAACTTCTATTTTCTTCCTATGTACTTGTTCACATAGACAGATTCGAAAATTTTAAGTTTATGAATGACAACTGGATCTGGATTTTAAGTTTAAGTTAAGTGGGTATGTTAGCACCACTAAAGTTACTGGATTCTGCCAAACCTATAACATCTGTCCCTGCCGATTGAAAAATGAAAATATTAGAATTGAACATAGGAAATTTCGACTTTACTTTTAATTAATTATATTACAAATATCTCAACATTTGCTTTTACAACTTTCTTGTTTGCTGTTTGTTGATTTTAGTTCCTTATCATGTTGCTCGGACTCTCTAAACGTACTTCCAACA
This sequence comes from Solanum sitiens, assembly GCA_016801875.1. Lineage (NCBI taxonomy): Eukaryota > Viridiplantae > Streptophyta > Magnoliopsida > Solanales > Solanaceae > Solanum > Solanum sitiens. The sequence continues at coordinate 4,474,515 of JABWTJ010000002.1, read as the reverse complement.
CTCAACCCAGGACAGTTTTGAAGAGTCTGAGCAACATAGCTGATTCTCTAATTATTTGTTTAGCTAAATTGATTTTTATTCCTAAACAAACTTGAGGTATATATTGAATACAAAGTTCAACTATATGAGATGAATTTAACATACGAATGCTTGTGTGTGCAGGCTAAAATGGCGGGTGAACCAGTGAATGTGAATGAATTTCAAGAGCTTGCTAGGAAAGTTCTTCCAAAAATGTACTATGACTTCTTTGCTGGAGGAGCTGAGGATGAGTACACACTCAAAGAAAATATCGAAGCATTTCATAGAATCACGTAAGTTTGTAATTTCTTGCTCTTGATTAGTTTGGCAAAAAAGATGGTAGTAATACTAACCTTTCAGAAACTCAGTATTCAGCCAAGAATACTTGTTGATGTGAGCAGAATAGACATGTCAACTGTTATACTTGGTCACAAGACATCAGCTCCAATTATACTTGCCCCTTCTTCTGTGCATCAATTGGCACATCCTGAAGGTTCGGATTAAATCAATTAGTAAAACCTAGTCTGTTAGCTTAAGGTACCCCCACCGTGTAGTTCTTACTCCAACAAGCTGTTGTATTTATGCCAGGAGAAGTTGCAACAGCTAGAGGTGCTGCAGCATGTAATGTCATCATGGTAACATATCTGTTTCTAATTCTGGTGTGTGGAATGTTAAGACGATTTCTCAGATGATCATTAACTAATTAATTATTATCTCAAAAGTCACTTTCTTTTTTGAAAATTGAAAATCAAGAAGATTGGTGATTTTCTGAGATAATACTACTAGTTGAGTGATTATTTGAGAAATCAACTCGTGTATTATTAAAATTGTATGACTGCCTCATCTAAAAACTTACGTTGTTATTACTTAATTATAATATGTTTCAACATTGATGTTGAGTTTTCTTGAATATAGGGACTGTCGTTTATGTCTACATGCACAGTGGAGGAGGTTGCTTCAAGCTGCAATGCTGTTCGCTTCTTTCAAATATATGTAACTTTTAGTATTCCAAACTCTGATCATTGTTATATATATAGTGTTCTGTTATGATCAGATAGGTAATTTATTCTTTGTCAATAGGTTTTCAAAAGGAGAGATGTAACAGAATTTATGGTACGTCGAGCTGAGAAGAACGGGTTCAGGGCTATAATTGTCACTGCTGACACTCCAAGGCTTGGCAGAAGGGAGGCTGATATAAAGAATAAGTAAGATGTGTATCTTTTTATACTTGAATTCTTTACATACTAATCCGGAATAAGTTGGTTTCACTAGTTTAGCACTTAAAGAATTTCTTTTTAGTAATACTGTGTTAATCTACTAAGAGTGGTAATTTCAGGATGATATCATTTCGGCTGAGGAATTTTGAAGGTCTTATATCAACTGATGTTGTTTCTGTAAGTAAAACCATAAAAAATTCTGCTATTTATCGAAGATATGGTTGATTTCTCATATGTGACATTCGTAATAACTATTAGTTGAGTGACCCTAAGAAATCAACTCGTGATAGATATATTAACATGAAACTAGTGTAGACTATGCTTACTAATCCACTTACAAAATTCTGCAGGGCAAAGGCTCAAATCTTGCAGCATATACGGAAAAAACTCTTGATCCGTCTCTTTGCTGGAAGGTACAAGATTTAAAAGTTAAATGTGTGCTTTCCTTATTACTTACCACGTTAGAAAGTATGATGAAATACAATCTTTGATACACGAACTCAAATTTCTCGAGTGTAGACAGTATGTTAAAATATGTGAAATTGCTGATCTACAAATAGAGTTGAAGTCAAATATGATCATTCTGTAATCCTCACACTCTCTGAAAACTTTGCAGGATATAGCGTGGCTAAAATCAATTACTAAGTTGCCAATTTTGATTAAGGGTGTTCTCAATGGTGAAGATGGTACTATTATTATCAGTGAACCTTAGCTATTTGCATATAAAACCTCAGATTTTCCTACAATTTGACTTGCATATACTATTTTTTTTCGCAGCAATGAAAGCAATTGAAGCAGGAGTTGTAGGAATCATCGTCTCTAATCATGGAGCTCGACAACTAGATTACTCTCCAGCTACTATTTCTGTTCTTGAAGAGGTGATTTCCTTCCTGACGTGTTTGAATTACGAGCTCATTTGAATTGGAAGTTGAAATATGTTATTTGAAATCTTCTTAGCTTGTGCATTGACTTCCATATATCCCTCCTTAATTTTCAACGGTTTTAGGTGGTCCAAGCTGTTCAAGGTAAAGTTCCAGTTCTCATTGATGGAGGAATTAGGCGAGGAACAGATATATTCAAGGCGTTAGCACTAGGGGCAAAAGCTGTTATGGTAAAACTTAATGATTTAAAGGAATGGATTTAACTTGTATACATTGATAGTGTAAATAGTTTATATTTTCTTTCTGTATATTCGTGCAGATTGGTCGACCAGTTATCTATGGCCTGGCTGCTAAAGGAGAATCTGGGGTAAAGCAAGTTATTGAAATGCTAAAGAATGAACTTGAGCTGACCATGTCTCTTGCTGGCTGCTGTACTGTGGATGATATTACGAGAAGCCATGTTAAGACAGAGAAAGAGAGGTTCCTTTGTAAGATGTAATCTCTGTTCCTTAAACGAATGGCCTAGCCCCAACAACTCAACAATCATGTGACATCTTGTTTGTAATGTTTTTTAATTGCGATATTGCTATTTAAAGCATCAGTTCAGATGTTAAGATATTCAAATGGATTACAATAGTCTAGTTTTATTACAAAATAACTGCAGGAAAGTAATTCAAATCTTGCCACACATGATGCAGAACAAGATTTGAGCACAAGAGAGATATTGGCCCTGCTGTAATACAGGGTGAAGTCTAATAAAGAAATGAGCTTTTGGTTAACTCAACCACAAAAGTTAGTTCAAGACTATGAGCAAACACTTGTCATGCCCCTGTTGGTTTAGTGTGGCCATTCGTACCTAGCGGATATTGAGTTGTATATATATCTAAAATAGGTGCGTATATTTCAATGCCTTTGCGTGTATAGTGTTCTACTTTCCTTCAGTGTCAACCAGAGGGAGTGGTTGGTCCAGAATCTATGTAGTTGACATTTTAAAATTATGAAGTATCTCACACGGAAAAGTGCATGTACCTAATTACGAAGACATAAATTTCACTAAAATTTGGTATTTATGTATAGAGTATAACTTTTGATGTATACAGTTAAGTATAATTTTTCGATGAAAGGTGCTCAATGGATGAACCCTTATTGTATGTGGCTAGGCCACTGCAGGTACCATAAGGAAATTAACACAATCCTATACAAGGATTTAGTTATTGGTGAGGAGCAGAAATGCTACTTCACAGACGATTATTAGAAAGCAAGATGTGACATGACTGTAGAGTTTGGGGCTAATAAGCCGTTTATTTAGAGGAACATAGGGTTAAACTACATCCTACATAGGAACCTTTCTGTCTCTGTATTAACATGGCTTCTGGTAATGTCATCCACAGTGCGGCAGCCAGCAAGAGCCATGGTCTGCTCCAATTCATTCTTGAGCATTTCTATAACTTGCTTTACCCCGGTCTCCCCCTTAGCAGCCAGGCCATAGATGACTGGTCGGCCAATCTGTAGAGTTTAAATATTAAGTTAAATTCAATACACTCTTAGCGTACACAAGTTAAATTCATTTCTGTAAATCATTAAGCTTACCAGAACAGCTTTTGCGCCAAGTGCTAACGCCTTGAATATGTCAGTTCCTCGCCTAATTCCTCCATCGAAAAGGACTGGAACTTTACCTTGAACAGCATGGACCACCTGAAACCATTTGGACATTCAGGAAGGAATATATGGAAGCCAATATACATGCTAAAAAGAGGACATCAGACATGTAAGGAAGAAAATAACCTCTTCAAGATAAGAAATAGTAGCTGGAGTGTAATCCAATTGCCGAGCTCCATGGTTAGAGACGATTATTCCTGCAACTCCTGCTTCAATTGCTTTGGTTGCTGCAAAGAATAGTATGAAAAAATTCTTTGGAAGAAATGCTCAATTGGTGAGATTTAGTCGCAAAATCAAGTTTATAGTATATATATGTTAAATCATATGGAGCTAATTAGAGTTTCTGTTGACTTAAGCTAAGGTTCAGTGATAAAAATTATTACCATCTTCACCAGTGAGAACACCCTTAATCAGAATTGGCAACTTGGTGATTGATTTTAACCATGCTATATCCTGCAAAGCTTTTGGAGATTGTGAGGATTCAGAAGACTATGAAACTAGAAATGCTCCTTCCCTAATGTACTTTTAACAAATGTTGACAGACTCAATAAATTTTGCATTCAAGGACCAAGACTATATTACATCACATGATCATTTCATGTGGTATCAATGAGTATATGTATTATAACTTTTAAATTTTGTACCTTCCAGCAAAACGAAGGATCAAGAGTTTCTGCAGCGTAAGCTTCAACATTTGAGCCTTTGTCCTGCAGAATTTTATCTGTGGATTAGTAAGCCTAGCGTACACTATTTTTCAAGTAGATATATCGATGGAGAATTGTGTCATTTAACTAAATAAAAGAGAACACTAATGCTTATAGTAGAAGGAAAACCAGCTAATTTGAGACATTGTAGTCCTGCAAACTAAGTTTCTTTGAGGAGTTTCAAGTTTTGCTTTTCAGCTTAACTTGTCAATTTGTCTAATAATTGCTTTTACTTACAGAAACAGCTTCCGTTGATATAAGACCTTCAAAGTTCTTGAAAGGAGGTGCAATCATCCTGCATTAGTTCTCTTTATCAACATATATTACCAAAATTATTTAATTTATCAAGTACTGAATGATGAAAACATAATTCCGGATTAGAATGAAGATGAATCATGAAAAGGATTTTAGCTAGACTTGAATGACAACAATTGTATATACAACTTACTTATTCTTTATATCTGCCTCCTTTCTACCTAGCCTGGGAGTATCAGCAGTGAGAATTATAGCCCTGAACCCATTGCGTTCAGCTCGCTGTACCATATTTGCTGTTATCTCTCTCTTGAAAGCCTATTTACAAAGAAAAAAAAAATTACCTATCTGTTTTAGAACACAAAAATCAGTAAATATGTACCGGGATGTGAGAGTTGGGGATAGTAAGTTACGAAAGTCTGAATGAAGCGAACAGCCTTGCAGCTTGAAGCAACCTCCTCCATTGTGCATGTTGACGTAAATGCCACTCCCTACATCCAAGAGAATTCAGCATCCACATACCAGAATTCGAACTTGATCTGTTTTTTTAGAAAATATTAGACGGAAGGGTCAAAAATATAGCTAAAAGTATCCTGCTTTTTTGAGTTACATAACTGAACTATTATGTGTGCGAGTTTCATACTTAAACTATCACCAACTTGTTGGGAAATTCGGATAATTACCCTACAAAACGGAACAAATTTAGTGAAATGAACCGGTTCAAATGAACTAAACCGGACAGAACACTAACAAAGATACCCGACAAATAATATCGAATATTAACTGAAAAGAAGAGAAAAAAGACCGAACAATTTTAATAATGGAGTTCAGCCGCGAAAGCTTAATCTCCAAGCACCGCTCAAAGCAGCCTACTTTTATTAGATAGAGAGAAAAGATTACAAATGGTGCATTTTACAATGAAGGAGGAGGGGTTCTTTTATAACCCAAATTCTCCTTCACAATACATAAAGCTCCGATGTGGGACTAAATAATTAGGCCAAAGAGTCAACAAATCTCCACCTTGGCTTAATATCCAGTCCCACCAAATACAAATCTTCTCAAACAAACAAATAATAAAAGCAGTTTTCACGTTGCTTCCAAATTTGCGCCGTGAGGCGCCAACTTCAAATGTGCAGGACATTGACCAAGTCTAAACAGTGAAACTTGGCCTTTTTAACCACATTGGTCAGCATATCTGCGGGATTCTCCGTAGTATGAATCTTTAACAGAAGTATCTCCTCTTCTTCGAGAATTTCCATCACAAAGTGATAGCGAACATCAATGTGCTTCGTCCGTGCATGAAAGACTTGATTCTTTGCTAAATGAATAGCACTCTGACTGTCAGAATAAACCTCAAGTTGTTTCTGACCAACTCCCAAGTCTTTAAGCGACCCATGAAGCCAAATCGCCTCCTTTACAGCCTCTGTAATCGCCATATACTCTGCCTCTGTCGTAGACAAAGCCACCGTTGACTGTAAAGTAGACTTCCAACTAACTAGCGCTTTTGCTAAAGTGAACAAATAGCCAGTTGTAGATCGTTGCTTATCCAAATCACCTGCATAGTCAGAATCACAGTATCCAACTATGCATTGACCAAGTGATTTATCCTGCTCGAATGCCAATCCAATATCTACGGTATTTTGCAGATACCGTAGAATCCATTTCACAGCTTGCCAATGACCCTGGCCTGGATCATGCATGTACCTGCTAACAACACTAACAGCCTGTGAAATATCTGGTCTCGTACACACCATTGCATACATCAAGCTTCCAACTGCATTTGCATATGGGACTTTCGCCATGTATTCTCGCTCTTCATCAATCGTCGGAGATAACCGGCTACTCCGTTTCAAATGAGGAGCAAGTGGGGTACTCACGTGTTTTGTATCTTCGTGCATACCAAAACATCTTAGTACCTTCTTCAAATACTGCTTCTGTGACAGCCAAAGCTTGCCTCTCTCTCTGTCCCTGTTTATCTCCATGCCGAGAATTTTCTTGGCTTCCCCCAAATCCTTCATCTCGAACTCTTTACTCAACTGAGCCTTCAGTTTGTCAATCTCAGCTTGGCTCTTTGCTGCAATCAGCATATCATCAACATATAAGAGTAAGTAGATGTAGGAACAGTCTTGAAGCCTGCGCAAATACACACAATGATCGTATTTGCTTCTCTTGTACTTCTGACCCTTCATGAAACTATCAAATCGTTTGTACCACTGTCTCGGAGATTGTTTCAGTCCGTACAATGATTTGACAAGTTTGCAAACCCAATTCTCTTTATCAGCAACCTTATTTCCTTCTGGCTGAGTCATATAGATTTCCTCCTTCAAATCACCGTGTAGGAATGCGGTCTTCACATCAAGTTGAGCTAGCTCCAAATTCAACTGCGCTACCAAGGCCAACATAATTCTAATGGAGGAATGTTTAACAACTGGAGAAAATACCTCATTATAATCAATTCCCTCCCTTTGAGCGTAGCCTTTAGCTACCAACCTTGCCTTGTAGCGAACATCGTCTTTATCGGGAAATCCTTCTTTCTTTGCAAATACCCATTTGCATCCAATTGCCTTCTTGCCTATCGGTAGTTGTGTCAACTTCCACGTCATGTTCTTCTTGAGGGATTGCATTTCCTCTTCCATTGCACCTGCCCAATTGCCACTTTCTGAACTTCGTATGGCCTCTTGGTAGGTGGATGGAACATCTTCATCTGAAACTGGAAGTGCATAAGCTACCATGTCAGTGAAACGAGTGGGCTTTTGGATCGCTCGTCTCTGTCTTCTAACTGCAATTGGCTCCGATTGCTGTAGAGGTTCTTGGGTAGGAACCACTTCCTCATCTGACTCTTCTTCTGCCGTAGGAGAGTCACTCGTGGTGCTCCGTGCTGGGATCACCACTGTCTCCTCAAACTCCACCTGCTTCAGAGTACACTCCACCTGTTCAGGAGTACTCTCAGCATCTTCTGGATTTACCTTCTTTAACATGGCAGATTCATCGAAGGTAATATCTCTGCTTATAATTATTTTCTTTGCCTCGAGACACCACAGACGGTATCCCTTCACTCCAGCATTGAATCCCATGAACAAAGCCTTCTTTGCCCGTGGATCCAACTTTGATTCAATCACATGATAATATGCAACAGAACCAAAAACGTGCAAAGTATCATAATCTGTTCGGAGAACCTTGATCTTCCTTCCCGTCTGGTTTTCAACTTGAACTTTCCACTTAAGGAAAATTCCAAGTACATCATCTTTGTTCTTCATAGAAAACACCCAAACTCTCCTGGAAAAATCATCAACAAAAGTGACAAAATAATGCCTTCCTCCAAGAGACGGAGTCTTGGCAGGTCCTCATACATCTGAATGCACATAATCCAGAATACCCTTGGTATTATGAATTGCAGTGCCAAACTTCACTCTTCGTTGTTTTCCAAGAACACAATGTTCACAAAACTCAAGTTTGCAAGTCTTCGTACCTTTCAACAATCCTTGCTTGGCAAGAATTTGCAAAGATTTTTCACCAGCATGTCCCAACCGCATATGCCACAGCTTCGTTGCCTCAGTATCTTTCTTGGTGCAAGAAGTTACTGTTGTTACTGTCCCGACCACTGTACTACCTTGATAGTAATACAGATTGTTCTTTCTCACACCCTTCAACATCACCAACGCTCCAGAAGTTGCTTTAAGAACTCCATCTCGCATCGTTATAACTAGGCCTTTAGATTCTAAAGCCCCCAATGAGATGAGATTTTTCTTCAACTTTGGCACGTACCGCACATCTCGCAAGATTCTGGTGGATCCATCATGATTCTGCAGTTTGATTGAACCTATTTCGGTTGTTTTACATGAATTATCATTACCCATGTAAACAACTCCGCCATCGAGATCCTGAAATTCAAAGAACCACTCCCGAATGGGACACATATGATAGGTACAACCTGAATTCAATATCCACTCATCTGCATGTGATGTTGTAGGAGCGACCACTAAAGAGATATCTGATTCCGCATCGCTTTTGCATTCTGCAATATTGGCGTCTTGCGGAGCCTTCCCTTTCTTCTTCAACTTTGGACAGTCTTTCCTCAAGTGTCCTTTCTCATGACAGAAAGCACACTCATCTTTGGCAATGGCTCGACCTTTTGATTTGGACCTTCCTCTTCTCCCTTTTGTCTGGTTTTGATGACGACATCTTGCCACCAATACTTCTTCTAATGTTGTTGCCTTTGTTTTCATCTTATCCTGCTTTCTCAGTTCATGACTATATAAAGCAGAACAAACAGCATCTAACGACACATTCTCCTTCCCGTGAAGTAACGTTGTCTCCAAATGTTTAAATTCATCGGGAAGAGATGATAACAACATCAAAGCCAGATCTTCATCATCGAATATGACATCTAAATTAAGCAAATCTGCTACTAATTGATTAAACATAGTGATATGTTCATTCATAGTAGTACCTTGTTTGTAATCAAATCGGAACAACCTTTTCTTCATTAGGAGCTTGTTCTGACCACTCTTTTTCAGAAACTTGTCCTCCAATGCCTTCCACAATTTGTATGCAGAAGTCTCATTCTTGAAAGCATATTTTTGCTCCCTGGATAGACACGATCGAATTGTTCCGCATGCCAACCGATTAATGATTTTCCAATCTTTATCTTCAACTCCTTCTAGTTTAACTTCTTCAATAGCAATATCAAGACCCTGCTGGAAAAGGGAGTCCAAAACCTCCCCTTGCCACATACCGAAATGGCCCGTACCATCGAATATTTCAACCGCCAACTTCAAAGTAGACATTGGGAATCTTGACCATGATGACGAGGCACCCAATGTCTTCGGTGGAATATTTGCAACAGACTCCATTTCTTGATCTTTATTTGCCATTACAAACTCAAAAAAAAATATTGGATATTACAACAGAATTCAAATAATCGAAGGCTTCTACAGAAACAAAGTAATTATTTTCTGGTGTGGAAGATCAGGCGAAACTGCAACCACAGAGCATACTCAGACAGAACTCTGACTTAGAAAAAACTTTCGACGCAAAAGGACCAAAATAATTCTTTTCTGATGTGGAAGATCAGACTCAGCTGCAACCACAGAGCATACTCAGACAGAACCTTGGCTCTGATACCAATTGTTGGGAAATTCGGATAATTACCCTACAAAACGGAACAAATTTAGTGAAATGAACCGGTTCAAATGAACTAAACCGGACAGAACACTAACAAAGATACCCGACAAATAATATCGAATATTAACTGAAAAGAAGAGAAAAAAGACCAAACAATTTTAATAATGGAGTTCAGCCGCAAAAGCTTAATCTCCAAGCACCGCTCAAAGCAGCCTACTTTTATTAGATAGAGAGAAGAGATTACAAATGGTGCATTTTACAATGAAGGAGGAGGGGTTCTTTTATAACCCAAATTCTCCTTCACAATACATAAAGCTCCGATGTGGGACTAAATAATTAGGCCAAAGAGTCAACACAACTATGTATCAAAAGATACCTCAACTATCAAATGTTCCATATTCCTACCTGATAGTTGAATTGTTTTTCGATAAATAGTTGGTAAACTTGCACACATGATAGTTCAAGTATGTAGATACTTTAGGTATGTTTTTGACCAAACTAAAACCATTACCATGATAATATTACATGCTGCAGCACCTCTAGCTGTTGCAACTTCTCCTGGCATAAATACAACAGCTTTTTGGAGTAAGAACTACGCGGTGGGGGTACCTTAAGCTAACAGACTAGGTTTTACTAATTGATTTTATCCAAACCTTCAGGGTGTGCCAATTGATGCGACGAAGTTGGGCCAACTATAATTGGAGCTGATGTCTTGTGACCGAGTATAATAGTTGACATGTCAGTTTTGCTCACATCAACTAGTATTCTTGGCCTGATACTGAGTTTCTAAAAGGTTAGTGCTGTGATCTCTAGCCTAATCAAGAGCAAGAAGTTACAAACTTACGTGATTCTACGAAATGCTTCAATATTTTCTTTGAGTGTGTACTGGTCCTCAGCTCCTCCAGAAAAGAAGTCATAGGATATCTTTGGAAGAACTTGCCGAGCTAGCTCTTCAAATTCATTCACATTAACTGGTTCACCTGCCATTTATTAACCTGCAAACACGAGCATTTGTATGTTAAATCACTCTCGTTGTAGAATTTTGGTTCTTTTGAGAGCAGAATCGGAGGTTTTGAGGCAAGAGTATTTAGTACCTGTAGGATACAGAAAGGAGTTTAGTTCTCCAGCATCTCCACCTTCTTGTTTTATAATTTAGAAGCTGTAGGGATATAGCCGAATGGACCCGGCATTTAAAAGGCTATTTCTAAATTCAGCACAGCTATGAGCTAATTGAGCTAATTGAGCTAATTGAGCTGTGAGCTTCTAAGTTCTAAAAAAATGACTTTTGGGAAATAACCTTATGCCTATACGTGAGTATGGACCCTGCATTCAAAAGTTCTAAGTTCAACTACAGCTATCAGCTAATTTGATCTAAGAGCTTCTAAATTATAAAAAAAAAACAAGAAGGTGGAGATACTGGAGGCGTGAACTCTTATCTGTATCCTACGGGTACTAATATCCATACTTCAAAACCTCAAATTCTTCCCTCAAAACAAGACCAAGATTCTACAACAAGAACAATTTAACATATGAATGCTTGTGCGTGCAGGCTAATAAATGGCAGGTGAACCAGTTAATGTGAATGAATTTGAAGAGCTAGCTAGGCAAGCTCTTCCAAATATGTACTATGACTTCTTTGCTGGAGGAGCTGAGGACCAGTACACACTCAAGGAAAACATCGAAGCATTTCGTAGAATCATGTAAGTTTGTAATTTCTTCCTCTTGAATTGGCCATGGACACATATCTATCACTATTAACTAATTTTCAAAAAAACTCAGAATCCAGCCAAGGATACTTGTTGATGTGAGCAGAATAGACATGTCAACTGTTATACTCGGTCACAAGACGTCAGCTCCTATAATGATTGCCCCAACTATGATGCATAAATTTGCACACCCTGAAGGTTGTACTAAATCATTTACTCCATTCATTTCAATGAATTTGTTTGTCTGATTTTGACTTGACACAGAATTTAAGAAAGTAAAGAAGATTTTTGAATCTTGGTTTCTTAAACTAAAGCTATATAGACTTTAATCTTGTGGTTTTAAACATGTCATGTGGAAAGTTAGAATTAAAGAGTTCTCAAAGAAGGAAAGAGGAACCTACTAAAAGGAAAGTAATAGAAACAAATTGAAAGGAGGAGTATCTCCTTAGTCGCTTATGTTCAACTGATTCTAGAAACCTTTTATATTTATGCCAGGAGAAATCGCGACAGCTAAGGCTGGCGGCGGTAACGGTATTTTCCGGAATCCGGTCCGGTCCGTCCCGGTCCGGTCCGGTACCGGTTCGGTACCGGTTAGTCCCGGTATAGACCGGTTCGGTCCGGTTCCGGGACAGGTACCGAACCGGAATCCGGAAAATACCGGTAATTCCCGGTTCCGGAAAGTACCGGTCCGTTACCGGTCCGGTCCGGTCAGAATCTTTTTTTTTTTTTTTTTTTAAATTAAGCCGTTTATAGCCGTTGGGTAACGGCTAGTGGGCCCCCCCAACGGCTATTTTATCCCAAAATCAGCCAATTCAACCCCCTACCCCCCCTAACTTTTTTTAATACCCTAAAGTTATAAATACTACACTTTAACCCATTTTTTTACTTATAAATACTCCTAAAATTCATTATTTTATCACAAATTCATCTACTCATGTTCTATTCTCTCAACTCTCTATTCTCTAATCTCTAATTCTCTAATATATAATTTCTTAAATTTCGGTGTTGCCTTATTTGGTCTTTGAAAATTGGATTTGGAGCTTCAAAATTCAACTTTCAACTTTCCACGTTCGGCTTTCAACGGTCATAAACGTCTACTTTTTTAAGTAGACGTTCGGTATATTCGTTCCATCTTTTAGTTTAATTTTTAAATAATTATTTAATTTTTTTTGTGATTTATTATTTGCATTACATTTTTCCTATTATTTTGTGATTTATTATTTACATCTCACGTTTAATATTTTAATATGGATTTCGGTAAAAATATTGTTCAAAAAGGGAAGGGTAAAAAAAGTGCATTTGAGCGTGTTAAAAATATGTGTAACTTTACATCATCCGATAATGCAAAAACCGGTAGTTCTTCTAAATCAAAAACTAAAAAATCTACTATATTAAGAATAAATACGGATGATTATACACATGTTGATGATACTGTTTTTAATATTGATAGTAATTCAGAATTAGATCATTATCATGAACATTTACAACGTCGCTTTGGTAATTTTGATGAGGATTTGCCTAGTGATAATGATAATGAAAATGATATTGATAATTATACTAATACGCCTTCTTTTGATGATGATGATTGTGAAACTGAGCCACCTACGGCTACTACTTCTCCCAGTCCCGCTCCTAGTCCCGCTCCCTTTCGTTGCCCTGCCCCTATTCCCCCCGTACATCCTAGGCCTAAGGTAGAACGTGCTAAAAAATCGGTTGTTTGGCAATTTATGACACAAAATGAAGATAAACACAAGCTATTTGTAATAAATGTAAACATAGACTAAATCATAAAACTGTTGGTAAATCTGGCGGGACGGGACACTTGAGTAGTCATTTAATGGCTTGTTGTAAAAATGAATTTTTGCATGCTAAAGCGGTAGCGGAAGCAAAAAAAAATGGTACCCCTCTTCCTGAAAATGTTGGAGTAGGCGGCTCTAACATGGTACAAACACAATTAAATCCGTCTAATGTTTCTGAAAATCCCGGTTTTATACATTATATTCAAATTGTATATAATCCAAATTTTAAAGGTTTTGCAAGAAATACAATAAAAAAGGCTGTATTTGATTATCATGCACAACATTTTCAATATATTCGTTGTTTATTTTATTATAATACTTGTAAAATAGCTATTACTTCTAATATGGGTCATAGTGTAAATGGTAACGATTATTTGACTGTTACTGCACATTGGATTGACGAAAATTGGTACATGCAAAAAAGAATTTTAGGTTACAAATGTTGTCAAATGCGAAAAACTGGTAGTTATATTGCTCAAACAATTTTAGATATTTTACAAAGTTATGGAATATGTGATAAAATAAGTAGTATAACATTAGATAATGCTTCAAGTAATAATGTCGCTGTTGATTATTTAAAACCTACTCTTTGTCCTTTTTTTGGTGATAATTATCATATTAGGTGTACTGCACATATATATAATTTGATGGTTAGAGATGGTGTACAAATGTATGATAACGGATGTACAAAAGTAGAAAATGCATGTCATTTCATATTTAAGTGTCAAGTTAAGTCTAGACGTAAAGATTTTCAAAATCGTTGTTTTGAAAATAACCTTCCACCTAGAAAAATTCCAAAAACAGTGGCTACTAGATGGAATACTTTATATGAAATGCTTGTAGTCGCTTATGAATATAGGATACCTTTACAAATGGTTTGGAATGCGCATAATTCTGATATGGCATATAGACTAGATGATAGTGATTGGCGTGATATAAATGAACTTATAGATTTTCTAAAAGTTTTTTACTTAACTACAAAAAGAATATCCGTACTTTATAGTCCTTCAATTTGTACTGTTTTGCCTGATATTTGTAGAATTTCTTCTAAATTATATCAATATAAAAATAAACCAAGATTTCAACAAACCATTGAAAAAATGATTCTAAAATTTAAAAAATATTATATTCCTATTCCTCAAATTTATTTAACCGCATGTCTTTTAAACCCTAATTATAAAGATATAGGTGCATCAAAAATGGTTGAAAAAATATATTTTAACTTAGATATTAATGATGTATTAGAAGAAATTCCTAGTTGTCAACTAGTTAAAGATAGCATAAAAATTGAAGCTAGAAAATTGTATGATTTATATAATGCTAATAAAAATAATTCAAGTGATGAACCTCAAAGCTCTAGAAGTAGATTTGATGAAAATAATATTGATGATTATTTATATGATTATCTTGAACTTTCACACGATAATAGAAATGATTTTGATGCTTATGTTAATCAAAATACAGAACCTACTGAAGATATTCTCGCCTGGTGGAGAATTCGCGGCAAAGGATTTCCGAAACTACAACCGATGGCTCGAGATATATTAGCTATGCAAGCATCGTCAGTAGCTTCAGAAGGCGTCTTTAGTGCAGCAAGGTTTCAAATTGGAGATCATAGGCATTCACTAGCAGCCGACAGCTTGGAGATATCAGTATTATTTCGTGATTGGATTAATGCGGAGAGAAGAAATTTGGGTCGTGAACCACTACCGACCAAATTTCAAGATGACATTGATGAAGTAATGCAGGATTATAGTGACGATGGGATTGAAGCAATGGAAGATCTTTCTATTCAACCAATTCCCGAACATGTCACTAAAGAAATGTTGAATGATTTACGAAAGGATTTATATGGTGGCACCAGCTATTAGTAAGAGTATGATAAATCGAGATTTAGTTCAAACAGAACCCTTCCTAGAAGGTGGCTGTGTAGATTAAATCTTTTGATACTCTACTAATATTTTTTTAAATGTACTTGTAACATCAAATAAATATTAATAAAAATATAGGCTATTCGCCTTAATTTGTTTTTATTATTGTTGTATTAAATTAAATTTTTTAATTTATAATTTTATAACTTTAAAGTTTGAATTTAAACTTTAGAAATTTAAATTTGAAATATAAATTTTACAAACTCTAAAGTTTGAACTTTGAAATTTAAAGTTTCAAACTTCAAAAATTTGAAATTTAAATTTTACAAGTTTCAAAATTTGAAATTTAAATTTTCAAAATTTGAAATTTAAATTTTACAAACTATAATGTTTGAAATTTAAAGTTTCGAACTTTAAAAATTTGAAATTTAAATTTTATAACTTTAAAGTTTTAAAATTTTGTATTTTTTAATTTTTAAAGTTTGAAATTATATTTTTTATTTTTTTAAGTATTATAATTAAATTATATTGAATTAAATAAAATTAAATCATTTTTAAAATAATTTAAATTAGTATTTAAAAAAAAAAAAAAAGGTATTTTCCGGAATCCGGTCCGGTCCGGTCCGGTCCATTACCGGTTATGTTCCGGACCGGGACGGAACCAGATTTATTTGCCGGTCTACCGGTCCGGTCCGGTTCCGGTTCCGGAACATTACCGGTTCGCCTGATACCGGTTCTGTTCCGGTTCCGGAACTTACCGGTCCGGTAGTTCCGGTTCCGGTACCGCCGCCTGGCTTAGCGACAGCTAGAGGCGCTGTATCATGTAATGTTATCGCGGTAATATTTTCTGAAAAAATACAGATGTTATAGAATTCTGGTGTCTGGATGCTAAATTCTCTTGGATACAGGGATGGTCATTTACGTGCAAGGCTGTTCGCTTCATTAAGACTTTTGTAAAATATTATTCCCAACTCTCATTATCTTCATACGTAGATACTGATTTTTCATGTTTTGCAACAGATACAGATTTATAATTTATTCTTTGTCAATAGGCTTCCAAGAGAGAGATAACAGAACATATGGTACGTCGTGCTGAAAGTAATGGGTTCAGGGCTATAATTCTCACTACTGATACTCCTGGGCTTGGTACAAGGAAGGGTGATATAACAAATAAGTAAGTTGTATATACAATTGTTGTCATTCAAATCTAGCTATAATCCTTTTCATGATTCATCTTCATTCTAATCTGGAAGTAGTTGGTTTAATCATTCAGTACTTAATAAATTTTATAATTGTGGTAATCCTAAATTGATCTACTAAGAGAATTAATGCAGGATGATCGCATCTCAGTTAAAGAAATTTGAAGGTCATCTATCAACTAAAGTTATTTCTGTAAGTAAATATTCTGGCTTTTTACTAAAAGCAAATAGGAGTCAGGGGCGGAGCCAGCCTTGTGTTAGGGGTTCATCCAAACCAACCCCCTTTGGCGGAAAACATTACTATTTATACATGGTTAAAATTATTTTTTTATGTAGTATAATAGATGTTGAACCCCTTTCGGTTAGTTTATGAGTTTAGTTCTTTATATTTTGAACTCCCTTATTAAAAATCTTGGCTTCATCACTGATAGGAGTATTAGACAAATTACATGTTATGCTGAAAGGCGAAACTTGAAATAGTGTACACCATGCTTACTGATAAAATTCTGCAGGAAAAAACTTATGCTGCAGAAACTCTTGATCGTTCGTTTTGCTGGAAGGTACATGATTTGAAAGTTAAATATATGTGTTGCGTTCCTTAATATCACATGAGAAGATTATATGATGAAATTTGCAGGAAATAGCATGGTTAAAGTCAGCTACCAAGTTGCCAATCCTGTTAAAAGGCATTCTTACTAGTGAAGATGGTATAATATTTATCATAAACCTTAACTCAAGTCCATATCTCATCTCTAAATTCCATATATGTGTTTGATGGAAAACACTAAATATTTTTGCAGCAATGAAGGCAATCGAAGCAGGAGTTGCAGGAATTATCGTCTCTAACCATGGAGCTCGGCAGCTAGATTACACTCCAACTACTATTTCTGTTCTTGAAGAGGTGATTCCCTTAAATTTCAGATCTGAATCCTTCTGAAATTCTTTTCAATTGAAAGATGAAATGTGTTATTTTGAATCTTAAACTTTTGAGAATTATTAAATTGAAATCTCCTAAATTAGGTGGTCCATGCTGTTCAAGGTAATGTTCCAGTTCTTATTGAGGGGGGAATTAGACAAGGAACAGACATATTCAAGGCTCTAGCACTCGGCGCAAAAGCTGTTTTGGTAAACTTAATGATTTAATAGAAAATAATTTTAAGTTATATACAATGACAACGTAAATATTCTTTTATATATTCGTGCAGATTGGTCGACCGGTTATCTATGGCCTGGCTGCTAAGGGAGAATATGGGGTAAAACAAGTTATTGAAATGCTTAAGAAGGAATTGGAACAGACTATGGCTCTTGCTGGTTGCTGCACTGTGGCTGACATCACCAGAAATTATGTTAAGACAGACAAAGAAAGGTTGCTAGGTAGGATGTAGTTTAATCATCTCTTCCTTTACAAATAAATTCTCGTGTATATTAAAAAAATATACTTGAGTACATATGTCAAAGAATACATTTTATGTAAGTGAAATTTATGACTTAGCTGATATTGCAGAAGCAGTGCAGGCTCTTGCCTTAGAAATTTTAGGCCAATGCCGGGGCCTCAAATTTCTATAAATAAAAAATCATGTTCAAATTTCTATAAATAAAAAATCATGTTTAATCATGTTAAAATAAAAAGTCATATATATATATATATATATATATATATATATATATTTCTTCAAATCTTTAATAATTAGAGTAATATTCTGTCAAAAATATGAATAAATAGAAAGTGTTGAGCAAAGTAATTTACAAATAACTTTTTATTTCTTGTAACTTTTTATATTAAAGTAGGATACTAGGATATACCAAATTATCAATTTTTTGAATCAGATTATATAATTCTAACTCTTATCTTTATTTAAAATTTATCAACTTATTACTTATAGAACTATATTATCGATTCATATAATAATTGTCTCAATAACATGATGTTTTCAATATTAAATTGATAAAATCTTGCTTTAAAATAATAATTAAAAAAAGTATTTAAAAAAATCATTTATAAAAAATATATTAAGTAATAATTTACATAAAAAAATTTAGAAAAATAAATAAATACAATAATATTTATTTAAAAATTTTAGGCCTCTAATTAAAATTTTGTTTTAGGTCTCGAATTATGTTGAGCCCTGTGCAATAGACACTTCGTGTTCGGACAACTTTCAAATACAAATTATGGAGACGATAAATCGACATATAAAACTATACTAAAAATATAATATTATTATATTAAAATCTCCCCACAGACAAAAAAAAAAAGTTAATGATTACATTGTGAATGTTGAGACGCCTTCGATTAATACAATTTCAAATATTTTTCTGAAATAAAAATAATTAAATATGAAATAAAATTATATTTTCCTTTTGAAAATTAAAGATAATTCTGAAAATTAAAACTTGATTATACTACGATAATAAAGAGAGAATTCTAACACCTCATACCTAAAAATGTCAACTTTCTAGATTCTGGACCAACCGGATGACTCGGAGGTAAAAAAAAACAACTATACACGCAAAAGGAATTGAAAAATATGCATATTCCTTAAATTCAATATCCGCTAGTAAAGGTCACGCCAAAAGAATAGATGTAAGCATTTTACACATAATCATATTTTGATTACTCTATTACATATTATCACTCCATTCTTCATTAGTCACGTTAGATTGATATAATTTGATTTTCTAGTAAATTTTCTTTTTAAAATCACAGTTTTATGTCGTTGAAATAATAATAAAAAAAATTTAATTCTCATTGTTAACTCGTAGATTCTGATGATGTTTAGATCAGTTCACGCTACATTCACTAATTTCATATTCACTAGATTAGAATTTAAATGTAAAATACTAGGTCACACTTAGATTTTTGTATCTAAAAAATTTAAAGATCAAGACAAAAATTACTCCATTTATTTTACTTTATTTTTTTAATTTTAACTTGACATGAAATTTAAGAAAGAAAATTTTAAATTTTATTACTAATTAAAAATATGTAAAATATAGTACAAGATTTCCGAATATATCATAAATAAAGTAAATATTAAATAATTATAATATTTTATTTAAAATGAATTGAAAAGGAAACCAAAACTAAAACTCTCCGGCAATACATGATTCCAAGGTATAGATTAGAATATTGCTAAACAATTAACAAGCTGTATTAAGGGAAAAAAACAATTTACCTTGTTGTTAGTTTAATTGCCACTTTGTAATCCTCTTCTTCTGTACCTTAATTTATTAAAAGAAAAAAAGGTGAAAAAACCTCCTAATATTAAAATTTATTATGCGAAGCAACTTTGGTAACTTCAACTACCACAAAGAAGAGAGGGAGGGGAGAAGTGTGCAACTCTTCTTTCTACTTTGCAGGTACTCTGAAAAATCCTTTTTTTTTTCTTTCTTTCTTTCTAATTTCTGAAGCTTTTTTCAATAATTTGAACCCTTCTCAGTTCTCACACGATGTGAAGTTTGAATCTGAATTATAAAATGCTCTTATCTCTTTCATTTTGGATTTATCTTCCTTGTTACAAAGGATTTGTTCTATACCTAAATAAATATGAGTGATTAATTTGTTGCTCCTTCTTTCGATTTGTTTGTCTAATTTGGACTTAGTATAGGATTTTAAATATATTAACTACTCGATCTGTCTCATTTTGATATGAGTTAGTTAGACTTGTCATCAAGCTTTAACAAAATAAATAAAAGCTTTTGAAACTTATAGTGTATAATAAGTGAGAGATGTTTGTTTGATCTAGGTTAAAATGAACATTTTAAAGTTAAATTATTAGTTAACGTAGAAATATGTAAAAAAAAAAGAAAAAAATGAGACAGAATAAAAAAGTGAGTCATGGAACAGAGGGAGTACAACTTTTTGATCTAATGATGTTAAATTAAAGATATGTGAAATGTGTTAAAATGCTCATTAATCTCGTGTTTTAAATGGAAAGTTGGGAAATTGAAATGAAAGGGAGTACATTTTTAGATCACTGTATATGAAAACAGTTAGATTGACCTAAAGCTGGTAATTTTAGGACGGAAAGGTTGACATTTTTCGGAGTCTCTTGATTCATAGTAGTTGTATTAGCAGGGGCAGAGTTAGAGTTCTAATTATCGGTTGATAGGACTCAGTAGCTTAAGAAATTCACCTAGTATGCAAAAACTTTTAAAATTCAGAACCCATAAACGCAATATCTGGATCCACCTCTAAATATAATTCACACAATGCGTGAAATGCAACATGTGAGTGCTCGTGTTTCGCAGGTGCAAGCTAAATGGCAAGGGAACCAGTTAATGTGAATGAATTCCAAGAGCTTGCTAGGCAAGCCCTTCCGAAGATGTACTACGACTACTATACTGGAGGAGCTGAGGACCAGCACACCCTTAAAGAAAATGTAGAAGCATTTCGTAGAATCATGTGAGTTAGTAATTTCTTGCTGTTGATTTAGCCACAGACATATATCTATCACTAACTTCTTAAAAACTCAGTATTCGGCCTAGAGTACTTGTTGACGTGAGCAAGATAGATATGTCAACTACTATTCTAGGTCACAAGACGTCAGCTCCTATTATGATTGCCCCAACGGCCATGCATAAATTGGCACATCACCAAGGTTTGTATTAAATCAATTAGCACCCTACTCGCTTGGCTGAACATACAATGTAGCTCTGATTCCATCAAACTGGTTTATTAATGCCAGGAGAAGTTGCAACAGCGAGAGGAGCTGCAGCATGTGATGTTATCATGGTACTCTCTACATGTTTGTCTTGTTTTCCCTTTGTCCATTTCAAAAAAAATAAATCTACAAAATTAAAGGGCATTTTGGTAAATTCTACATATCTTTAGTGTTAGACCACAAAATTCAAGAGTCTTCTCTATTTTCTTAAACTTCGTGCCAAGTCAAAACCAGACAAACAAATTAAAAAGGACGGAGTAATATTTTTCTAAAGCGGATCAATTTCCAATTCTGGCGTGTGGATGCTGAGTTCTCTTGGTTATAGGGACTGTCGTATATGTCAACCTGCACAGTGGAGGAGGTTGCTTCCAGCTGCAATGCTGTTCGCTTTTTCCAAATATACGTAAAATTTCTTCTTAACTATCATGATCTCCATGTATCTTTACTGGTTTTTTAATGTATTGAAACAGAATGTTACATTTCATTTGTCAATAGGTTTACAAAAGAAGGGATATAACAGCACTTATGGTACATAGAGCTGAGAAGAATGGATTTGGGGCTATTATTCTTACAGCTGATACTCCGAGGCTTGGAAGAAGGGAGGCAGATATAAAGAATAAGTAAGCTATATATCCTTTTGATGTCATTCAAGTCTAGCTATAATCCTTTGCGCCGTTTTTCTTCAATCTTATCTGGTGTTGATCTAGAAAGAAAAGAGTCACAATTGCAGGATGATTGCACCTCAGTTGAAGAACTTCGAAGGTCTTATATCAACTGAATATGTTTCTGTAAGTAAAACCATATATTCTGGCTTTACAGACAAATCACTTCTTAAACTGAAAGAGGAGTATTTGGAACTCTCTTAGGAAACTAAATTTATTCTCAGACTGAAATGACCATAATTTGCTGTTTTTTCCTACTAAATCTAGTGTTCTTCCAAATGATTCATTCCTTTTATCTTTCCATTTGTTCGGGATAGGTGTTGACGCTACGATTAGCTTCAAAAATTGCTATGCCTGAATACATGCTATCAGTTTGACTATGAAGTAGAATGTATAAAGTAGTACTTCTTGTGCTTCCCAGTAGGTAGAACCTAAGTTTCCATCAATGGAAATACAGCTTTGACTTGTAAATTAACTGATCTCTTCACTAGTTGTTAACTTGCTATCACGCATGACTTTGACAAAAGATTTGTCTGCGTATTACAATGTATTTAGTTACAATTGACACAGGCTTTTCCCTAAACATTTCTTCTCTTTTTCCCCCTTTTTTTCTCGTTTGAACCTGAAATCAAATCTTCATCAGTAAGATATTTGTCTAAAGAAGTTGATCTATTTGACTGCACTCGTGTGCTACTTCAGTTTGTTGAATATGATGCACAACGTTTCTGTACTCATCTATGTGCGGCTACTTTATATGCTTTCACTTTCTTATTCATTAGTTTGATATGCAGAATATCATAATCTATCAACTTGAAAATGGTGTAGTTCATGCTTACTGATCGATCTACTAATAAAACTTTACAGGACAAGGGCTCAAATATTGAAGCCTTAGCTGCAGTAACTTTTGATGCTTCTCTTTGTTGGAAGGTACAAAGTTTAAAGTTTATTCATGTTTTTCTTTAATACCACATGAGAACACAGGATGATATTATATCATTGATATACTGTATACACTCTTGGTCCTAGAACAAACATTTTGGTTGAGGATGTCAACGTACATCAAAATAAGTAAATTGTTGAGCTACAAAGTACATGAAGAAGAATCAGATTCTCATTTTCTTTTAACCAAAAATACAAATATGATCAACTGCATTCCTTTTTTGAACCTTTTATGATCCAAAAACTTTGCAGGATATAGAGTGGTTAAAATCAATTACCAAGTTGCCAATTCTGATTAAGGGCGTTCTGACTTCTGAAGATGGTATTTATTACTGAACCCTTGATGTCTGCATAGTTTAGTTTTGTGCACTGATTATGTATCTAAGAGCATGTAGAAAGCAAATGGCCATGAAAGCTGGAGTTTGGTGTTAAGTCTTAAATCGTACGTGGGGAAATTCAGAAGGGAACTGGTTAATGCAAAATCTGATAGTAACTGCAGTCAAGTAAGGAAAATAGGTACAAGCAAACATCATGAAGAACATAATCACAAATTTTTTAGGGAGAAATTCTCGTAAATATGAATTCTAAGTACTTAAG
Organism: Solanum sitiens; assembly: GCA_016801875.1. Classification (NCBI taxonomy): domain Eukaryota; kingdom Viridiplantae; phylum Streptophyta; class Magnoliopsida; order Solanales; family Solanaceae; genus Solanum; species Solanum sitiens. Next base: position 4,451,223 of record JABWTJ010000002.1, on the reverse strand, counting down.
CTAGACAAAAAAGAGGTTTCTTCCAGATACTTGCCATCATCCTCCAAAATAAACTCTCCTTTTTTTTTCAGTCAACTTTTGTTTTTCTACGACGTAGTAGGGTGGTAGAGGTGGATCTTAAGCTTCTTACAACAATCCAAATTTTCCTAACTCAAGGATCTCACTAATTACCTTTTAGTACATGCTAGGGGTCTTTTTAATCTTGTTAGCTACTTGTATGTCAATAGGATATACGGAGAACTCTTAGTGATATAGAACCTAGTTTACTGATATTGGAATGGGATTGATTCAAATTGAGCAAAATAGATAGCGACTATGCATATAGCTGACTCCAACTAACTGGTGATTGAGGCGTTGTTGTTTTTCTCGCTAATTGAGCATCTATTCTAAAAACTTGGTATATGCTACTGTTTTGCAGCAATAAAAGCAATTGAAGCAGGAGTTGCAGGAATCATTGTCTCTAACCATGGAGCTCGGCAACTAGATTATGCTCCAGCTACTATATCTGTTCTTGAAGAGGTTATTCCCTGTCTTCCTGATATGTTAAATGAGGTCTTTTATAGAATGTTGATAAATTCAATGGATTAGCTTTTTAGACTTTTTTAAAAGTAACGTTAGGCATAGCACAAAAGTTTGTCAGTATAGAACTCTCAATTCTTGTTTACAAAAAATTAAACCACAGATACGCATACCTTGGAGGAAATATGTAAATTCTATGACCTATCAAATGTATAGCAAAGACTCCTGGAGATGGTTGAATGCATCTTCCTGTCATGTTTGAGTTACTCAGCAAGATCAATTGGGTCCTTAAGACCTTACATCAAGCTAGTTATTGGAGTCAACTATGTGTTTCACATTCATAAGTTTAATCCTTTGTATTTGATTAGATATAGAAACAAATCTTTTTGCATGTCTATTATATCCACATATCTCAATGGTTTCACCATTTCAGGTTGTCCATGCTGTTCAAGGTAAAGTTCCAGTATTTTTCGATGGAGGAGTGAGGCGAGGAACAGACATATTCAAGGCCTTAGCTCTTGGAGCAAAAGCTGTTCTGGTGAACTTATTTGAAATTTTTTACTTCAACTTCTAAGCTTTACCTTGCTCCTACCAGGGACTTAGCCTTCTGTTGATATAAAACATATTCCTGCAGATTGGTCGAGCAGTTGTTTATGGCCTGGCAGCTAAGGGGGAGCTGGGGGTAAAGCAGGTTATTCAAATGCTCAAGGATGAATTGGAGTTAACAATGGCGCTTTCTGGCTGCTGCAGTGTCGAAGACATAACAAGAAGCCATGTGAAAACAGAGAAAGAAAGGTTCATTTGTAGGATGTAGTTTCATCCTGAAAGCAGCTAAGTATATCCCTTAAATACAGGACCTGGCTCCAATTCGTTAAAAGATATAGGATTGCCAATATAAATAGAAGTTCGTCTTGCTCATTAGCATCTCGCCATCCATGTCGTATTCTCATCGGGACATATCTAAAAATCAAAGTTGAGAAGTGTAGCCTACTTTTCTCCATTATGGTGAAATAAGTTTCTTACTTTGGGTCAATATTCTTCAAGCGATCTACTCAGCCTCAGAGGAGAACATTTTTTTTATTATACTTCCTCTGTCCCTATTTAGTTGTCCACTTTAAAAGTGACACACATATTAAGACACCAATTATTATTATAGATTACTTACAATTTTACCCTTAACTTAAAAGATTATGCAACTCCTCCCTAAGTATAATAGATATATTTTCTGGTTCCAAAAAACATTCATTACAACTTAGTAGTATTATAAATTTTCTAAAATTAAATAAGGGCATATGAGGAAAAAAAATGTTGTCCTTTCTTGATTTGTTAAAATGAACAAGTAAATAGGGACATATAAAAAAAATATGGACAAGTAAATAGAGACAGAGGGAGTACATGCCAAGCACACATCTGATAGAAATTCACCTTCAAACTTCTTGGGGGGATTCTCATATTTATACCTATAATGTTTGGAGAAACAGATCCATATTTATACCTGTAATGTTAGAAGAAACACACCCATCAAAGTTTCGGCAATAGAAACATTAACCTCAACATACTTGAACAAAATAATTATTTGAATAGAATACAAAGATGTAAAAAATCATTTAAAGTTTTAAACATGCAACTCTGGAAAAGTGATGCTACTGCTGCATGAAGAAAATATGAACAAGAACAATGGAATAAACATAAAACTCGCAGTATACACTCACCTTACGAAATCAAAGACATAAAATATTCACCTCATAATATTCATACATGTAGCATTACCAAGCCTTGATTTCGAAAACAGAATAAAAGAAAATCTAGACATTTATAAAAACTCATCTAGTCTAAACCAAAGGCAACGAAATGTCAACGATATTTCTGCACATCACTGATAATACATGAGCTGCTGAGCAGCAAGATTCTGGAAACCACCATCATATATAGCCTGGCTTGCTCCAGAAGCACTCATTCCCATTGATGCTTGCTTCAGGGGATGTTGACCATGAGGTTGCATGAGAGCATGAACACCAACCATCTTACTCATAGCTAGCTGCCGTTCATAAGTCAAAAGATCAGTGGCAGTAAGGCCTAATGGCGCTGCAGCTGGTGGTGGAAGAGGATTTGAGGCTGTTCCAGGTGGTGTTGGTTTGTTACCCCAAGAACACTGGAAATACACATGAGAAAATTGAGCTTAAATGTTTTGATAAAACAGAATTGATTATAACACACTCCTAGAGTTGAGATACAACTACATATTGTCGTGACAAGTATCATTCTACATTTTTATAAAGGAGCATATCATAATCCAATACAGCATGAACTTCAAAGCAAGTGTAATACTGGAAAAAGCTGCAGGTAGAATGATGTTACCTTAATCTGTCTCCCACACAGAATTGATTGGGCATTTCCCATTTGAATTGCCAAAGCTGCCTCATCATGGGTGCTGTATCTTACAAAACCAAATCCTTTATCACGTTGAACACGAACTTCCTCAATCACTCCTGCACCAATGGCATAAAAGTGGCGATGGAGATCGAGTTGTGTCGCCTGAAACAAATTTTTCAAAAGCACAACGGTACTTCAAGATCTGACCAAGGGCTAGGGCAAAGGCACCCTTATGGTTTACTCCTAAAGGTCTCACAACACTATTTAATGTTCCCCTTACAGGCAGAATTCAGAAAGACTATCTTACCTCGGGAGCAAGATTACCCACATAAACAGTTGTATATTGTGGGTTGTTTTCAGGAGCATCACTGTTTGCTGGATCTTTACCATCTTCTGCAACAAGGAAGAGACATTGATTAAGAAGGCCAGAATCAATATCAGAAAATTAAACCCATTGAATCCAGCCACCTTCCAAACAAAACCGAACACTAGCGTATTCTGGATAATTCTCTTTATCAAATTGAAGGACTTGTCATTCAAAAACTGTACACACCTGATGATCCATTAGTTAATTCCACGACACTTCTGATTTCTGAGCCTTGCTCATCATTAGAATTAGCTCCTTTTGTAGCCCAATTACAACGTATCTGTCTACTACCAAGCCATTTCCCTGATATCATAACACAAGCAATCAGCTTTTGAGAGAGGAACATCTGTGATGCAAGGGGTAAAACAAAATCTTCTGGTTTTGAATTGCTTTGAAATAATCCAACAAGTGCATCAATCAGTAATAAATTAACTGAATGCAGAAAACTTTTATGGCGACATACCAGTTAAATCATTAATTGCACTTTGGGCATCCTGGATAAGAACAACAAAGCTTAAATGGGAACAAAGTCATGCAATATCCAAAAGACAATTAAAACTAAATGTAGATAAAAGGATACCTGTTGGTTCCGGAAAGAAACAAATCCAAAACCCCTAGAACGCCCAGTCTGCTGATCCCACATTACCCTAGCATCACTATCAATTGGAATGGATAATTAGCCATTGGATGTACACATTTAAGTAAACTATCATCTTTTGTGTTGGTGTGTTTTGGCACGTTCTAGAGTAAATATATTGACCATGACAGAGCACCTTCTGAGGGAGGCATCACGGAGGAACAGGTACTTACGAGCAACTAGGGTAAACAGAGAAGCAAGCAAACAACATGGCATCAGTTACTTCTGGGCTGAGATCGCCAACAAATACATTGAAGTGACCTACAAAAAACAAAATTTAGTACACAAATTCACACACTCCAACGCAACGTAATGGACTAGATGCAAAGTCACAAATTGCAATATACTAAAACAGGAACTGAACGCACTTGAAGTATCCTCCCTCTGTCCACTGGCATATGCCCAGTTAACTTTAATAGGCTGCCCAAACCTGAAAACAAACAATATAATCCTTGGTAAAAAGGAAAAAGGCCTAAAGCAAAACACAGCAAACAAAAGCATACTTACAGGTGCCTTCCATTTTGAGTAACTATAGCAAGTTCAGCAGACCTACGGTCATAATAATGAACAAAGCCATAAGATGACTGCACGAGACAAAGCAAAATCAGTTTTAAAGCCATATAATAGAAACATGCCTAGGTAAGACAAGGAAAAGAAATATGCCTAGATAAGACAAGGAGAAGAAAGGGAAAATCAACAAAACATATTAAACAGTAACAACAGAAAATGCTGTCAAGTTGCACGAGGATGAAAGATGTACCTTGTCCTTCCTTACAAGTTTGCACCCTTCAACCAGACCAGTACATGAAAAAAGTTCATGAAGAAGAGTTTCAGACACCTGTGGGTGAATATTCCCAATATACCTGCATTTTCTCAAAAATGAAAAAAATAGAACTTTTAAAAGAGGTAAAAAAGAACAAAAGAAAATCATTGTATCTATAAGAACATCCTCCAGTATCTAAATCACAATAGCAAGAGCATTAGCTGGTATGTAAAATTCAAGGCATTCCAGTATAAACAAGAAAGCAAACAATCAATAATAACAAATAACACACTCACACGCTGCGGCATGTACTTGGATCAAACCCAGGAGGTAGATTTCCACTTGGTATCTGCATCAAAGTACGTACAAATAAAATAGAGGGGAGTAATATAAATACGATACAAACTACATATCAGAAACCCCAGGAAATATACCTTTCAAGTAAAAGATACTGTATCTTTTCGTCAGTTTTTGTTGATAGTTACCCATACACAGCACTACCCACAAACAAACTCACCCCCCCCCCCACTTTCCTTTTATTAACTTCATTCTTGAAGAAAAAAAGGTTAATCAGTTGTTTGGTAAAAGTCGATTCAGAGCAACTCATGACACACTCTAATGAATTCAAATAATTCCCCTATTAACATAAGAGCTATTTATATGCTTCATACGTCACTAATAAGACACTTTGATAATAGAGGATAGTTGCCCAACGCAAAAATATCTCCTAGAATTACACTACATGAAACTCCTACATGGAAACAATTTCAGAAGCAAGGAAATGAATAGATTCTGTACCCCAAGAAGCTAGGTTTAAAATCCAGGCAATCTACTTATAAAAAAAATAAATTAAATACTGAGGACAACCCATATTTGTAAGAGTTATCTTATATACTTCATACTTCACTAACAAGACACTTCGATAAAGGAGGATAGCTCCCCAACTCAAATTATACTACAAGGTGGAAAAAATACCCTAAGAAGCTATTTTGAAATAAAGGCAACCTACTTATAGGAAAGAAAAAGAAGTAATGATGACAGCCAATATTCATAAAGGTGGGAAAATTAAGGATATGCATAAACTAATGGGTTATAAATGATTACAGTGCTAAATTAAGTCATAGAAATGTATAGGGCCTGAAATAACACCTTTTCACATTTACAGTCCAATTTTCTACCTTTGCCCATAGCATTGAAGATGCATACACAAAAGAAGCTAGCGACTTTGGTGGCTACTCCATAGATGTGGGTGGCAACAGTTTATTACCAAATTACGCCATGAATGGAGATGGGTGATGTGGAACGCAGTTCAAGCAGGGATTATTAGTGTGTGCAAGCAAAGTCACAAAGAAAGTTTAGGAAAACAAGTTACTAGTAAAGTGTTGGGTACTCTTGACGATATGTGAGGTAATTTGAGGGGGAAAGCATAGAAATTTGTCCCAAAGCCAACAATATTACACCAAGTTAAAAGTATCTTTAAAGTTGCTTCAGCAATACACATTATACAACCAAACCCTAAGTTTCTATCATGCCAAAACACCACCACAATTTTAAGGAAAGAAAAAGTGTTCGCATCGAGATTGTTTTTGATAAGTTAATACAATGTACTACACCACAAAAAGTATCAAATATCATTTGAAAGCAAATATCCATTAATCTGACAGAAACAAAACCTAGGGAGCTAGAACAACCAACGTAAAGTAAAATGAAACAGAAATAAATCAACCGAAAATATACGACAAAGTGGAAAATTCAACCTAACCGAATACAAACCTGAGGAGCAGCTATTAGGCCAGGGTGATAGAGTGACTGTTGTTGAAGAAGAGCTTGCTGCATCAAGGCTTGTTGTTCTTGTTTTAGCCTCTGATTCAGCATTTTCTCAACTACTATTCCGAGATCGGAGAAATAATTATCGGCGTGATTGGGTTTCCGGTGTCCTCGCGGTGAGAAAGAAGAAGGTCTCCGAGAAGAAGAAGAAAAGAAAAAGAAAAAAAGAAAAAAAGAAAAAAGAAAAGGAAAGGAAAAAACAGAAATAAATGACATATGAGAATGTAGTAGAGTTATTTTTATAGAGGAGCGGGACTATCGGTACCGACCCGGTTCTTGTTTTGGGGTTTTTTATCATGGGCCAATGAGATTTGGGCTGAACTTGATTAGGCCCGGCCTCAATGATATCTTGTTTGGCCAACGAATTGAATCCATTTCATATTTGGAGGTGTATTTTTCAAGAATTAAGCATTGGGCCATAAAACTTTTTTAAAAAAATACTTTATTTGAAGGGAAAATTACGCGGTTAAGCAAACTTATACCATTTAATTACTCATCATAGCTATAGTTTGCTATAACTATCACTCGCGACTAACATTATACAGTAATTATGTGGGTTGACTTCGAGTTTGTATGTGTATAATTCCATAATATACAAATACATATGTATATTAAACAATTATTTAACATATATACATATACAATTCAACTCTCTCCCACTCTCTTCCCTCTCTCGCACACCCCTCTCCTCCCTCTCTCAATCTTGCTTGCCATATATACAAATGCATATGTATGATATACAATTCACCTGTCTCCCACTCTTTGCCCTCTCTCGCTCGCCTCTCTCCTCCCTCTCCCAGTCTCACTCGTCTCTCTTCCCCCTCTTCCAATCTCGCTTTCCATAAATAGAAATACATATGTATAATATACAATTATCTAACCGATATACATATACAATTCACCTTTCTCCCACTCGTTTCCACCTCTCTCTCGCCTCTCGCCTCTCGCTCCCAGTCTCGCTTGTCTCTCTCCTCCATATAACATGTAGCTACAAACTATAATTATCAAACTATATCTATGGAGAGTAATTAGACTATTTTTAAGTGGCTATATGTGAAAGTTCCCTTATTTGAAAATTTTAAAGTTTGGGTTGGAGTTGTGTTTGTTCATATTTTTTGTAATAAATATGTAGAATTTAAATACTTTTTTAAAAAAGACACAACATGTAATATAAATAGGGTTATTTTATAAAAATAAAAAATCATGGTTAATTTTTACAATAAAATTAAGTGAATACAGCATTGTGGATGTTTTCCAAATTCCAAAAAGTTGTATTTGCAGTTGATGGTCAAACACTGATTTGCGATAAAGTAAAAAGAAATGAAAAATTCTCATGGTCATGCGGTTCCTATGAAAATTGTTCTTATATTTTTATTTCTCGTTTTTGAGTCATTTCATTTAGGGGAGGAAAATAGTCATACTTTACTTTACCTAACTTAATTCTTTTTGTGTTTGGTGAAATCCTCATATTATACTTTTTCCCAGCTTTGGCTATTATTAAATTAGATAATTTATATCAATCTCAGAAGAAAGCGATGTCAATATAAATGATTATTCAAACTACTATTGAAAACTTAACCATAGTTATGGGTTTCTATTTATATATAGAAACAATCATGCATCTCTATGTGATGCATTGACCTCATTAATCAGTTATGTAACGGGCATTAAATAAATTTATAATGTTTCGGTCACTCTATTCACTGTTTTAAGATTTTGGTTAGATATTTATATGATTTACATGACGTCATAGTCAAATTTTGGTTTAATCGTTTGTACATCACTATTTGGTGAAGTTGCTTGGAAGTTCTCTATTGCTCTCTCACGAATCATATCTGCGCATTATTAAACTTAATCTACCAATCTCTACTTTAGGAGGAGGTGGGAATCCACGGAGAAAAATGGAAATTTCTATCATATACAAGTTAGATAATGTCAACATCCTGTCTATGACAAGGCCCAAGGGATCGAAGTCATGATAACATCTTGTTTGATAGATTTTGTTTTAAAAAAATAAAGTTGAGCTTTAATCTTCTTTCCAAGTTCATTTTGCAGGGAAGAAATGAAATGAAATCAGTCGTTTGATAAAAAAATTCTTAGTTTCACATGTGGTCAGGTCTACCTATGGAGTTGGTATATGTTTCTTTCGTTTTAGTACCAAAGGTTTACAAGTAAAGAAATTCGTATTCCATGCTCACAAAAGTCAAAACAGTCATCAATCCCCCCAAGTTTCTTTCACAAAATGTTTTTCTTTTTAGTTTTCCAACGAACTTATTTAGATACACACTAACAAGTCTCACTTTGTGAGTAAAGGTCTCCCTACCAAAAGGACTAATCTAAAATCTTGAATAAACGATGAAAGAGTGTATTTACTAATTCAATACTAATTGTTCTTTTCCTCAAAAAGGTTAGTATAACTACCGTAATTAACACGGACAAGATTCACAGAGAACTTCACATCTTCATGAAGGCGAAACGTGAAAAATGGGAATCCAAAGATTAATTACACATTCTATTTTAACCACCAAAAAGTCATAATATTCAGTTGGTAAATAATAAACAATATATCTAATACAAGAAATATAATCTGTAAGCTAAGCTGAGCTGGAAAAATAATCTTCAAATCACTGATCTAAATATATATTTAATACTACTAGCTTATGCAGTGGTGGTCAACCAAAAAAAGCTTATGGAAAATTCCAACTGCGAGAGTGAAGTTTTGGCTATAACTTGAAATTGAGATCGAGCTGATCTTCGCTATCCTTGGAAGATGATTCACCATTAGTATTCGAAGAAGATGGTAACAACGGATTGTTACGTACAACTTGGTATGGAGCTCTAACAATTGCCCTGAATTAGACAGAAAAAGAAGTGAGATTCTTTTAAACTAAACAACCTCAAAAGTTGTTTGGAAAAAGTTTTGGCATATTCCGCTTACCTATCTTTCCTCTTCTCGAGAAACCTATGAAGTGAAGATCTTCTTGCAATAGGTAGCTCTGAGAAACCAGAGATATAATGCATATTAGAACCAATCTGTGAAAATTTTACTATGCAACATGAGTAATTAGTACTCGCTTTGTTTCATTTTATATTCTATTTATTCTGTTTAAGAAAAAATGTGTTTTATATTGGAAACTCTTTTAACATAACTTAGCTGTTTATAAATCATGACAGTTTAAGACCACTTGTTTGAAGAGGACTAAAGTGGACCCCAAACGTCTGTCTACCTTTCATATATTTTGTGTAGCCAAATACTGCTATATAAAATGAAAAAGAAGGAAGTAATTTGCTCACCGGAGCTGCTGCTAGTTCCGGCAGCCTGTGACTGGATTTGCTTGTGTTGCTCCTGCTCTACTAAGGGTGTAGATGAAACTGATCCGAGCTTAAGCTGATCAATTTTAGTACTACTACAAACATGGAGTGGGGGCGAATTGTGCTTGAGCTGTTGCGGTGCAGCAGAGCAAGAGTCTGGCTTAATCTGGAGGTGTTGTTGCTGTGGTGCAACAGAATCAGTTCTATTACTTGTCAAAGAAGCAGGGGCAGCAGAACCTGTGTTAATTTTGTCGATGTTTATAGCCTGGAAAGTCCCAAATGTACTCTGAGGACATCCTTTACTAGCCAATAACATCACTGCTCTAGCTTTGTCAGCAGGGAAATCATCAAAAACAATCACTTTACCATCATAGAACATAGTCAATTGGGCTGCCTTAGGCTCCTTTGGTGCCTCTTTGCTGAAAAAGAAAATCAAACATAAATCAGCATGTGAAATTAGTACTACACCAAGCAGTTTAGACTTTCATCTTCTTCTTTTTTCAATAGGGAAGGGTAAATGGGAGAAGCAAGGTGGGAAACGAACACTAGTAACAAGGTGAAAGTTCATATAACCAATAAACTGAACTAGGGAGATGCGAACTTCATAAAAGACTAAAAAGTAAAAGAGGTAAGAGTTTCAACTTTCGAGTTCTACCGACAATCTAATTTTTTTTCATATTAATCGTTCATAGCAATTGTAATTATAACTTGAAAATAAACTAGTAAAACAGGTTAAAAACACAGACGGACGAACCTCGTGCTGGGCTCATTTGCAGCGGCCTCCTTCTCTCTAGAAGACTCTGTTGTAACAAGATCTACGGATTTCTGTTCCTCTTCTGTTAGATCAATAGATGGTTTTTCCATGACTGTTAATAAATCCATAGTTGCAGTTTCAGTTTTCCCTGGAAGAGAAAGCACAGTACAGTTGAGAAACTATAGAAAACTTTTCAGCAGCTTCTTCTTCTTCTAAAACTTGTTTTATTCTATTTTCTCCAATTAAAAATTACCAGATTAAGATAGTTACAGCCAACAAATCTTCCTCATATCACAACTCCCCAAAATATAATATTCAATCCACATATTTCCAAATACAGCTTAAAATATCAACAAAAAAATAAAACTCTATGTACGGAAATTCCATAAATGAACTAGATCTCTTTAATTCAAAATAAATAAAAAATACCTGCAGCTTCCGGTTGACCGGCGATTCCGAGATTCAGATCTCTAATACTAGCTTTCCCTTTAATAAACTGACTCAACAAGTTACAAGTCTGTACGAAACTTGATCTCTCCGGCGCCTTGCCGTTTCCATTCCTCCGACGAGCGTCACATAAATTCGACATATTTGCCGATGAGAAAAAATCCAAAATTGATAGAAAGAGAAATTATTAAGGATTGTGACAATTTTGGGGTAGCTAGAGAAGTTATGTAGTAGTGAAGAAGAAAAAGGAAGCCAGTGGAAGGAACATGTGAATGTTATGGTAGAGAAAAGAGTTGATAAGATGGGGTAGATAAAGGAAATTACTATACTCAGCTTTTTCGTGTCTTACAAATGACATCGCCATCGATTCATGCTGGATTAGACTTTTTTACACAATTTTAAATTAAACACGTTTTAATTGTTTCAAAAAAATAAATAATAAAATAATTATTACTGTAGAGAGGCGAAAAATTCAAATATAGTAGTCGGCAAATGGGGCTACACAGAAAACGTGCTTTAAAACTTTAGTGGATTCTAGACAACTAACTACAATTTATTATCATGAGTCCTTATGCTTCTCATATTTACCACATTGACCCCTTTCTAAATAACAAACAATTACAATTTAGCCACACTTTCTAGTTTCAGTAACACTCATATTAAAAATTGCTCTTCCAAAGTATTTTTAAAATAATATAGATATTTGGCTAAGTCATTAAAAGTGTGATTTTGACTGTTTGAGTACGTTTGATAAGCATATCGAAGTTTTACAAACAAAAATTTTTAATGTCAAATTACAAAAAGAACAAATATCAATGCATATATATATTATCAATAATAAATATTATTTATAGCATAAAAAAATTATATTGTCACGCCCAATCCCGAGTGAGATGGGGCGATATAGCTATAATATCATAACCTGATCAATTTTGTTTGACACATAATATGCTAAATTTCATTAAATTAATATAGATTGATCATAAAATATTATAGAGATACTATTTAATCGATAAATTAATAGTTATTAATTTAAACAGTATTTTGAGATGCAATGAAAGTTAATTCTGATAGCATCAAAATCATTATATCTTATTAATTTATTTATTATATTTATTGAATTCACATAAAAAAAATTTATTCATCATAAAGTATAATCAATACAGCAGAATTATATGAATTACTCATTGTAATATATATATTTTTTTACATAATTCATTATAAAATAGATTCAAGAATTCATGATTAATTATCTGAGTTATTGCAATAAAATGAACGTCGACAACCTATTGAACTACTCATGTTAAAATGATGCATGTTTAGAGGTGTGAAACTTAGAAGAAATTGTAGATAACATCAGAAAAAATAATATTGATGATGAAGCTGAGGACGACACAATACATTTGAAACCAGTTACGCGTAAAGAAACACTTCTTGGATCTAAAACTCTTTATAATTTTATGGTGGAGTTCGAAAAGACAATAGCAAGACTTTTGGATACAAAATAAGAAAACTTTGATATGAGCTTCTACTAGATTTAAATGTTAACAGAAAATAAAACACAATAGAATCATATTTTCACTAATTAAATTATCTTTGATATATTCATACTTTTAGGGATGTTTGGTACAAAGATTAATAATACTTGGATTAGTAGTGTATGGTTAATTGTGTAGAGATTGGTAATGCATCATTATTTTTATCAAGTGTTTGATTCATTGTTTTTTCTTCTTATCTTCTGTTTGGATTAAAACTCTATAAAACAAACTTATTTTTAATTATACCCTTGAATTATTATATAACTCGATTAAGGCAGATAATTGTCGGACAAACTTTTTTTTTTTTTAATCTTCTAACTAGTTGTGAGAAACAATTTTGTGACTTTTTTTGCTATTTTTCACTCGAATCATGAGGATAAATAATTGTCATCTTGATAAATTGATCACTCACAAAATGTCATTTTTTTCTTTTCTTTTTTAAAAAAAATGAATCATCTACTTTTAAAACACGAAAAGATGATAAAAAAGTAAAATTGAATAAATTATCTACATTTTACATATATTTGTATTTTTAATTGGTAAATGTTAAACAACTCACATTTCAAATATTGGATTGGATTTATTTAGTAACAAACAACACTCTAAATAATTTGTATGCTAATTTATTTAAATAAATTTACTAGTACAAATATAAAACACAAAATCAAGAAAATAAAAAAAATAATTAAAATAATTTGAGGAATATTCTAATATTTACATAGACTTATCCCATGGTATTATATCTTATGTATTGCTAATTAATATACCTTCAAATGGAAGGTATTAGTAATACATCCTATAATACAATGTAAGACGTATAACTTATCCATGGATTAGTTATAAATAAACCTAATTTCCTATTAAACACTGCACAAAATAATACTCTACACAATACATGAACTATTTCTTTTAATACTCCTTATCAAACCATCTAAATTTAAATTAAAAGATGGTTAACAGTGACAAAATTGAATAAATCATCTACATTTACACTTAAAAATTGCAAGTTATAGTTTTAATATGTATGCTTAATTTTATAAATTATTTAAAATGCAAATAATTAGTGATATATTTATCTTTTGACTAGTAATGTTAAATAATTCACATTTTAAATTTGTATTAATTTATTTCAAATATATTTCGTAATAAACAACTATCTCTAAATAATTAGTAAGCTAATTTATTTAAATAAATTTACTAGTAAAACTAAAAAACATAAAATCAATAAAATGAACAAAATAATTACAATGATTTGAGAGATATTTTTGTCTTGACTTATCCCAAGGTATTATATCCTATGTATTATTACTAATACCTCATAATGAAAGATATTAGTTATCCTACAATACCATGTAGTATGTATAACTAATACATGGGTTAGTTATACATAGGCTCAAATTCCTACCAAACATAGTACTAAATAATTAATATCATTCATAATATATGGACTATTTCTTTTAATACGGCCTATCAAATGACCCCTTACATAATTATGAATTTATGATATTAATGAGATCGTAATTTATAAAGGGATATATTGTCTTATCAAAATGTGTGATTTTTTCTAATGGCCTAAATTGATATCGTAAAAAAATATTTTCTTAAAAAAAATTACTAACTTTTTAAGTATTAATTTAGTTAGATTTTAATGTACTCTGTTTGCAATGTGAGCGCTATCCTTTCTTGTCTGCTTTATTGATATCTAAAGAAAAGAATCCGAAAGCAGAGGTGTGCAAAAATCAAACTGATAAAAGTGCTATTATTTATTGACATAGAGTTATTGGATTAACGATTATTTAATAATTTTATAAAAAAATTATCGAGTTATCGATTTGATATTAATTTTTAATATTGAGTTATTGGAAAAAACGATAACCCATTAAGAGTTGAGTTTATAGTAATCTACTACTTTTACATATACATACATATTCGTAAATGTTAATCTCAATATCAAAATAGTTATGTCTTTGTCATTTACCATCAATTCATACTTCACTGTAGTAAGAACTATATTTCTTTTAATTTCTCTTTGTGTTACACATATATAGTTCTTTTCATATTTGTTATTATTATTTTATTTTATGAGCTTTTATAAAATTTCAATATTGTCTTATCGTGTCAAATTTATTAGAAAAGTTATATATTTAATTTATAAGCAATTTTTTATTGATTATATCAAAAATTAAGCCGTCAAGGACCAAAATTAAAAAACAAAAAAATTGATAAAAGATTATCTTATTAATTCCTTATTGATTTAACATATTTAAAAATCAAAAACTGATAAACTAATTCAATAATATATAAAATCGTATCGAACCAATCGATCCACATTAAAAACCAGCAAAGGGGAGTTGATATCATAATTGTTCATCCGTAGAATATAGTTTTCATATTAAATTAATGATTTTCCTGTTTAATTTATTTCCCTTATCCACTGGATGTGAAAGTTGAATTGTTTTCTAGCACACCAGAAAATAGTGTCTTTTAGCTCTGTTGTAGGATATTATTATTTATATATTATAGACTTTCTGTTACACCAACATTAAGCAATGAATATAAATTCAGTTGTTTTCTCAATCTTTTAACATTTTTTTCTTAGGGATTTTACAAAGTCAATGTGTTTAATATTCTTCATATTGAATTTATTTCAATACAATAAAATTAGGGGTCGTCCAAATAATTTTCCAGAATCAATAATCAATAATAAACTAAGGAAGTTATCTCTCCTCTTGGATAATATAGTATTTCAAGATAATTTATCTTGGATAAAATAGGTGAATGACAAAGATATCTATCTAATTAAATTATTTAAATATATCACTTTTCACATTCGTGATGGTATCTTTATAATATAAACAAATAACAAATTTGTTTTTAAAATTTATGAATGCATATTATTTTGAATGCAACAAATTAAAGCACTCAACAAAAAATAATCTTAATACTTAATCCTATTAACTGATTTCAATATAATTTATTTTATCATAACCCGTATATAAATCAAACTATTCAAAATTTATATTATCCGTTTACTTTCACAAGAGGGTGTTGTTAAAAATTCATTTAGTTAGTCAATGTTATTCACTACTTTAATAAATTAATTAATTATATTATCATCAAATAAAGTTTTATAACTTCGCTTTGTGCTGGCGAAAATGATATTAAGCTACCCTAATTAGATTTTTCTAGCAGTTTATTTTATTCTTTGTATATTAATAGAAAAAACACGCGGAGAATATTGAACCATGTGACATAAAATGGAATCTTATTCTAGTCCCACCCACTATTTTGACTTCATAGCAACAAAAAGAAAAAAAAGAATTGAAAGAATAAAAAGAGTATATAGTTTCATTTTTGAGATAAAGAGTAAACTATAGATGCACATTTGTGTTATTGACTAACAAATTAGACTAATATTTTCCTTTCTTATCTTAAAAGATCATTAAATTATATAAAATTATCCAGTAAAGTCATTCAACTGTACTTTAGATTACTAAAATCACTCAATTTAATATTTTTATCTTCTAAAATCATTAAACTACATTTGTTATAAAATCAAATTTGACATGGCAAGTTAAATACAATTTTTTATGCCATGTATATAGACCCCACAAATAAATAAAAATTTAAAATCTCCCATATTATTTTTTATTTTATAATTTTTATTTTTTGAAAAAAATTGAATCTGCAGCATTTCTGCGCCTTCTCTCATTTGAGATGTTATTTCTAATACATTTTGAATAATTTTAAATTTCTTCCAACAATTTCCATTTACTCAAAATATAATTAACACCAAGAAACTAAAAAGCAAGTGTAAACCTCCGGTGGGACTCACCGAACTGGAACAATCCATAAAGAAATAACGAATCTAAAAGTCACCGTATTTTACATTATTTTTTATTTTGCGATATTTTTTTTATTAAAAAAAGGGTCAAAATCCGCACCATTTTCAGTTTGTTTTTTCTTTTTTTTAAGAAAAAATATTTATTCGTGCGGTCTATGTTTATATGAAATAAACAATAATTTATTTTATTATGTTAAATTTATTTTAATAATAAATGTAGTTGAGTGATTTTTGAAGATAAAAATGTTAAGTAGAGTGATTTTAGATGATAAAAATGTTAAGTTAAGTGATTTTATTAAAACAAAACAAAATTTAATGTCTTTGTTAGTAAAATTTTCATAGCTCGATATCCTTTTGAAATATTAACTCCTTTGCATTCTTTTTGGGATTGAAATCCATGCGTACAATTAATTTAAATTTTTATTACGCATAATTTATTTAAAAAGAAAATACTTATTGTTAAATTTTTCTCTATATTAAGGATCAACTTTGAATTTTCCAGTGGAAGAGAGATAAAAGATCTATCTCACTATACTTTGTTATCCTCTATGATAAAAATAAACTCAACGATCATAAAATTGATAATCATACTCTAGTCTAATGAATTCATCCACTAGACTTAATTTCGTTTCTTTTGGGGTCTCTCCCTATATATAATAAAGAAATAAAAATATATAAAATAAGTGTAAGTCAAAATGAAATCAATATAACAAATAAATAAGAATAATTGTACCTCAATCCTAAATATGTTCATATTGGCTATATAAATTTCACCTAACATATTTCTCCATTCAAATTTAATTTGTGTCATCATCTAAAAACTAAAGGATGGTTAAATATATAATATTTAATAATCATAATTAGGCCCCTAATCATAATTCTAAAGGTTTCCTATAAATATAAATTAAAAAAAAATAAAACATAGATTCGTATTTATGTGGGATTTGTTCCAAAAACAAGTGAAAATATTTACTTTTTTCGTTTTAAAAAATATTTTCAGTTTTTTTTGATAATGTAGAAATTGAAAGAGCAATGAAGGCAAAATGTGGGAAATTTTCTGAGTGAATTTTATTGAAGAAGGAACAATTTTTTATGCTAATACAAAATGACAGAAAATGTAAAATAATATAGAGAGTTAACAAACTTTGCACACCTATACAAATTATAGAAGAAGCATCTAAGAAGAGAATCTTATGTTTATGTACAAAAGATGATGAGATGTAATAGGTTAAGAGTGAACGGGCTTTCTTGATTGATAATTTTGATCTGAATGTTGAGTCTTGAACATTGGATTATCGAATTTACTTAAGGAACAACTTATGCGACCTGTTCCTCTTCATTCTTCATATGAGACTTGAATTGAGGGACTGCGACCTCGCCTGATTTTCATGACTGCGGCCTGGGCCTGATTTTTATCATCATTCCAACAGATGAAACACTATCAAAGAAAAGTTTTTGCGGTTACAATAATTATTCTTATCTACTTTTAAATTTACACACCTATTATGAAAATAATTATTGATATTGTGAGTTTATCATTCTACCCATATTAATTATGAAGTGAATGAATAAAAAATTTTAGATTTTCAAAAAGTTCTATTATTTTCAAAGGGGTAAAACTTACCTACATTGGGTGTTTACACCAATCCAATACATGCATGTCATGTGTTTAAATTTATAGTTCATTTTATTTAACTTTAATTAATTAACATGTATTTTACTTTATTTAAATCACATAATAATAATGGAAATTGAATTAGTTTGATGTAAACACTCGGTGCGGGTAAGTTTTTTTTTTTTCAAATAATTAATTGAGGACATATACTAGGTAATTTTTTTTTAATTTAGGAACAACTATAAAAGGAAAAATGAAGCTATAGTATGTTTTTTTTTGCTGAAACACTTATTTTTTATACATAGAAATAAAAGAAATAAGCAAGAAAATAACTTCGTTATAATTTAATTAGACCTACATTATGCATGTAATCACTTTATTGCACTAAAATAATTAAAGTATTATGTTTTTTTAAAAGTAATTACTCAATCTATTCTACATATTATGAAGATCATTAACTATTTTCTTCAGTAAAAATTAAAAAGAAAAGAAAAGAATCACTTAATTTAACATACGAAAATTTCTAAACTATAAAATGACTATTAGGTTAATTGATATTAAGAAAATGAGAGTAAGGAGAAGAGGGGGGGGGGGGGTGTAACTAGCCATCTCGCTCTATCACTCAATTTTCTTTATTAGAAAATTATGATTGTCTAGTCAAAATAACGAATCACAATTTTCATGTATTTATCGAATGATTTTTTTAAAAAAGTATCTTAGGGATTGATTGACTTTGCGTAAATTCAGTGAATACAAAAAATGATTATTTCGGAAAAAAATAAATAGGTATGAAGGCTATTTGTTTGTGGGTGGTGCATAAACAAAATGATGGGAAGTTTGAGAGGGTTCCAACTTTGCATAAGGGACCATTTATTTGTTGTTATGAATCTTATGCAATTTAAGGCCACACAATTATAGCAAACGGACTAAACACGTTTCATTGCTAATTAGCTAAATGCGACAACACAAATATGTCAAATCCTTTGATTCCGTCTATATAATTTATTTGAAACTCCTTTTAAAATTTAATTTGAAATTTTTGAATATTCAAAAAGTTGAAAAATAACAAAAAAATATTTACGCTACAAATTATTCATAATTAAGTAAAAATTTTTTTTATCATCATAACAAATGCAACTCTAATTTTTAAATATCAATTTCACCTTGAAAATAACAATTACTTTATTTCTTCAAATTTTAAAACATGACCAAAACCTCATATCTAGGCATTTGGTCATGGATTTTTTTCACTTTTCAAGATATTTTTAAGAAGTGGCTTCACCTCTCTCACTTTAAATTGCCCAATTTTTTTTTTTTAAAAAACCTCAAATTTTCAAATATCATATTTTTACTTTGAAAATAAATGATTTTAAAAAAACTAATCATAATGAAACATGAACAAATACCCATGTACTGCTCCCTCCATTTACTTTAAAGATATTTTTAATATAAGGAACAAATAAAGTAAATAGAGAGAAAAATTAATAAATGTATAGATTAACCAAATGTACGTTACCAAACTTGGGTCGAATTTCAAAGGGCCTTTATTCAATAACTTGTAGTTCTATGGTAGAGTGTATAAATATAATGCATAATAGAGTGTATTAGTAATGTTTGCATTAATCATGCATAAATTATTTTTATGCATAATTTGGTTTGATATATTAAAAATAATATGCATAATATAAAAATAGTTATTTATAAATATATCATCTGCAACTATGACGAAAAAAAATATAAAAGTGCTTTTGAAAGGTAATTGGGTCTTTAATTATGCTAATTTATATATTAAATTCATTTACATTACTAATACTGAGAAATTATGGCATTACTAGTATACTTCTCAGTACAAAATATAGTGTTTAGTTATACATAGCATAAAAAAGTATACTAAACAAGAGATTATTAATATATAGAGCTAATGCATATATTAATACCAAATGACTGAGTTAAAGGTCTAACTTGTCTAAGATGCCAAAATCGGTTCACCATTTAAGTTCACTACTTTTATATAATCTTTTTGGTATTCAACTTTCGAAATATGGACCAATAATATGTAATTACTACACATTGTTTCGATAAAATTAAGTTTTAAATAGGAAAACTTATGTATTTTGCTCATAATTTTCTTTAGGCAACATGCTTTGCAAATTTGGTATATTAGATTGACTATTACTGTCTCAGCTAAGTTGTAAATATCATATCTTAACCGTCACAATTTATATGATATTGTCTGATTTGATATTAAATTTCAGAGGGATTTTTTTTTTGAATTTTTGATTTAAAATAAAGTTTAAATATTTGTTATCCTATAAATTATTTTATTAAGGTAATTTTTTTTTAAAAAAAAGTTAAGTTATTTCTAAATGATGGAAGTAAAAGATATATAAAATAATTTATGTTAAGACCAATCTACATATCTTTCAACACTGAACAAAATAAACTCTTAACAAATCTAAAAATTGGATTTGATTAGTCATGAAATTATGATACGTTAATTCAATTTTCTTTTGGGCCCAAATTCAAGTAATGAGATATTTGGGTTGAATGGGTCGATTAGTTTTAAATGAAAAAGAGTTTAATTCCACGTGGACCTGGGGGGCAAAATGTCTATATTTACCAGATTTTTACCAAATAAGATGACTTTTGAAGTAGGATATATAGTACAAGTATTAGATAATATATAAATAGCTTTCTTAGCTGGTTTTAGTATTGGCCCATGTTGCCCAACACAACAAATGGGCTTTACTTCCGGTAACTTCTTTCACTCGTTCTGTCGTCTCATTTCAGTTTTCAATCGCATTTTCATCACTATTTTTCTCCAAACGAGAAGTTTTGGTTCGGTCTTATTTTATATGTCATCTATTTTTATGAATAATTGGTTCACAATCTTGCCTATTATATTTATTATAAAATTGACTTAAAAAAATATTAAATAACGATAAAAGGGTAAAATTACAATATTTGTTAATACAAGTGCAAAGTAAAATGAGATATATAAAACGGAACGGAGGAGGAATAATTTTTAAAAAATAGAAAAGAGTAGAAGAAAGATGATTTTGCTTAATAAGTGACTTTTTCTAAATGGGACTCTAATTCGTGCGTATTCAAAATAATCAAACTATATAAGGATATTGAATACCAATTGTAAACCTAAAAATAAAAGTGAAGAAATTGTAAGTTCTTTAAGAAATTAATATCGCATATCTCCCGACCCTTCTTTTTAAATCCACAATATAAATTGCATTTTCATAATTTTTGCGTTAATATTGAATCAAAATTTTAATTAAAGAAGTTCTAAATACATAAAAAAAATTGATTTTTTTTTTTTTAAAAAAAAAAGGATTCAAATGAACCTCTTTACGGCCATGTGACTTTGTCCCTACTTTGCGTACACTATAAAAATAATGTATTTAAAAATTTAGTTCAATGCACATATTCAACAGAATAATTGAGGTGGGTACTTCACAAATATTTTTAGCTTCACAAAATAAAACAAAACAAAATATAAAATAAAATAAAGTAAAGGCGAAGAGACAACACTTATTCTTCAAAGTATAAGAAAGGTGACTCCAATTTCAACTACAGGACTACACATTCTTCATGTGCCAAAAAATTAGTTGCGGCACAAAGGTGTAGTTTTTCGACTAATTATTATTCTGTTCGATTTATATTAATTATTCATCTTATTATAAATAATATCAAAACTTATTTGATAATTTATAGCTTTTTCCCTCTCGTTTGCTATTGCAATTACTTTTTCTAAAAATATAAATAAATTTGTAATGTTCTTTTATAAAAAAAAGTTAAGCATTAAACTAATAAAGCTATTTCTTTTTATTTGTGATTTGTCATGGATATATAAGAAAAAAAATAGACAATTAATATGAAAGAGAAAGAATATCTATATTACATTAGTAATGCGAAGCGTTTGGAAGAGAATGATTTGGACCCTACACATGCTGAAAGTAAAATTGTTCAAAGTTCACGGGATAGCACATAAGTGAAAAACATGACCAAATTAAGTTTATAATTAAGGCTAGCTACTTCAATTTTGGGGAATAAATTCAAGAATATATTCACAATATTTACCGGTGATATTAATAGGTGTTAGAATCGAAATAACCAAATGTCACACATAAGCTAAAACAAATAAATCTTGAAAGACGATAAACCAAATAACAAAAAAGAGACTACAATTTAACGTGTTGATTAATTGACCTATATTTCTAAACTGAGATAAACAATACGCTGTATAAAAGAGAGAGAAAATATCGATTAGTAATAACCTCACAAAATTTAATCAAAAAGAAAATATCAACAACACAAGTGACATGACAATACTTATGTATCACCAGTTCTCTACGCTAAATAAGTGAGAAGGAAGAAGCCTCAATTTACACAACTCAAAAACCTTTCCCTTCTAGAAAATACGGAAAACTTAGATGAGTGTATAAGGTAATTAAAGTTAAATAAACATTCTAAATTTATACATTAGCCTAATTTATTTTCTAAATTAATAGTAATACCTATAGTTATTTTTTGATACTAAAATGTATGTATATATATAACTTGTTATTAAACGAGTATTTCAGTTATTTTAGGTTGCATGTCTGCACACAAACTCGACGATAATAACGGTTAATCAATTGTTTCTTACTTCAAGTCTCATGTGGTCCTTGCTTCTCTGGCTCTTTTGCACCTTCATCAACCCAAACATGCAAAAATGGAGAAAAATTATAGTAATTTTACGTAACAAAAAACCAGAAATCAACCAAACAAGTAAATTTTTCTTTAGTTAAACAAATGAAAAATCCCGAAATTTACTTGGAAAATAATTTGATAACGGGGACGAATATAGTAATTTTGAAGAACTAACATGGACATTTTTGGTGTTATGATCAAAACATGTCTTTTTTGCATCGTCTTGTTGATGAATTATTACCCCGTGAAAATAATTTCAGTTTCCGATACTGATGCTTTGTTGAAACTGAAACAATCATTTACAAATGCAGCTTCATTGGAATCATGGAAACCTGGAACGGATCCGTGTGACAAAAATATACGTTGGTTGGGTGTTTTTTGTCAGAAAAAAATAGTTACGGCTCTTCTTCTTGCAGAAACTAATTTATCTGGAATTATAGACGTTGAGGCATTATCACAAATGCCTGGTCTGCGCACACTTAGTTTTCAAAGCAATTTATTTTCTGGACCAATTCCAGAATTCAATCGAATGGGTGCTTTAAAAGGTCTTTATTTGTCGGAAAATCAATTTTCTGGTGAAATTCCTTCAAATTACTTCACAAAAATGTTGTCCTTGAAGAAGTTATGGCTCTCTGACAACAAATTTTCCGGTGAAATTCCGATTTCATTAATGGAGCTGCAATATCTCATTGAATTGCACCTGGAGAACAATCAGTTCACAGGTCCAATACCCCCAATGTCGAAGCAGTCAACTTTAGAATCCATCGATTTTTCTAATAATAACTTGAAAGGGGAAATCCCTGTTTCATTATCAAGATTCAATGAGAGTTCGTTTAAGGGGAATTCCGAGCTTTGTGGTGAGAAATTCGGCAAACCTTGTAATCAAGCCATAAATAGCAGCACCAGCAGCAACAACACTAATAATAATGCAAATAATGGCACTCAACAAAGTCCGGATAGTAATTCCAATAAAAGCATCTCAATGTGGATGGTGATATCATCAGTTGTTCTGTTATTGATCGTGATCATAGTAATATACCTCATATGTCGCTACCAACAAAGTCGTCGTGCTTCCATTGAAAATTTTGATGAGCCATCACTTGGGAGGCGAATTTCAAGTGATAGCAAGAAGTCCTTTGAACTAAGTAGACGTGGCAGTTCGATTAGAAAAGGATCGATAATGGGAAAACGTGTAGGAGATTTGACAATGGTGAATGATGATAAAGGTGAGTTTGGTTTAGCAGATTTGATGAAAGCATCTGCAGAGGTGTTAGGGAATGGGGCATTGGGTTCTTCTTATAAGGCTATGATGTCAAATGGATTGACAGTTGTGGTAAAGAGGATCAAAGAAATGAACAAGATCGGAAAAGATGGTTTCGATGCTGAGGTTAAACGATTAGGAGGATTGAGACATAAAAATATTCTAACACTTTTGGCTTACCATCATCGCAAGGAAGAAAAGTTGTTTGTGTATGAGTACATTCCTAAAGGAAGCTTGCTGTACATATTGCACGGTAAACACTTTTGAGGTTTAATTAGGCCAAATATTCATTTTCTTCGCGCTAATTAGTTTGTGTATGATTACTTATAAAGATTGCTGATGCTGTATGAATGATGACAGGTGAAAGAGGGCTGCCCCATGCTGAGCTCACCTGGCCAGTGCGTCTAAAAATTATACAAGGAGTAGCTCAAGGACTAAATTATCTTCACACTGAACTTGCTTCTTCTGATTTGCCCCACGGCGACTTGAAATCTAGCAATATACTCATAAGCACAAACCATGAGCCAATACTCACAGGTTACGGATTCTGCACCTTAATGAACAACGCGCATGCAGTTCAATCACTAATCGCGTTCAAGTCACCAGAAGCAGTACAAAATAACCAGGTTACACCCAAATGCGACATTTATTGCCTTGGAATTGTGATTCTTGAGATAATAACAGGGAAGTACCCGTCTATATATCTTAGTGCCGGTAAAGGAGGGATAGACATAGCACAATGGGCGAAATCCGCGATTGCTGAGGGAAGAGAAGCTGAATTATGTGATCCAGATATAACAGCAAGCGCGAAAGATTCAGTGAGTTCAATTAAGGAACTAATTCACATGAGTGCAGCATGTGTAGAGAGTAATCCACAACAGAGGATAAGTATTAGAGAAGTCATTAGGAGGATTGAAGAAATACAACAACAAAACGGAGTAGGACAAACAACAACGCCTCAGTCTCAAACGGGACAAGCAATTGAGATAATGCCGTCTCCAAGAGATGGAGATGCTGAAATACAAGTTTCAGAATCCTAACAAGGAACACCAAATCATTAGGAATTTTAGCAGACTATGGTAATTCAATATTGCAGCTTCTCCTATGGTCATCAGACTAATGATAGTGTTTTTTTTCTCTTCATTTTTAAACGTTCGTTAACTAGGGATAGTACATATATTACAGACTAAGTTTTAGTTTTATTTTGTGTATTTTTCCCTTCTTTTAGATGCCCCCATTATCTCCCCTTTTAGAACAAGAAATGAGAGGAGAAGCTGTATCCTGTGTAGAGATGAAAGAGCTTAATGCTTGCATTAGAATTGTATATGCAATACAATTTCCTGTTTCTACCATGTTGATTACTAACTGATCTTGTAGACCTAAAAATCTTAGCATACTTCGACTAATTCCAAGGGATACTGTCATTTCCTATCACTAACATGTACCAGGTAACTCTGCTTACCAAGGATAGAACATATGAGAAAGAAATCACTTAGTGTTTTTTTATCTGTTGATAATTAAACGTGAGACCTCATGATTCTCGACCCACTTCATTGATCACATTCTTGGACGTTGTATGTTAATTTTTTTCACACAATAATAATAATTAGAGAAGCATGGAAGGCCCAATCAGATAACTAAACTCTTTCTCCATTTGGACTATAGTTTTATGGGAAAGTTTAGATGTTGGACTCTAACCTTCCAAAGGACTTGTTCTGAAGTGCTTTTAATGAAGTAATTGGGGTTTTGCCTGAGAAAACAAAAATTTGGATCATCACATTTATTAATACATAAATTCAAAGGTAGAATACACGATCCCTTGAAATTGGTCCAGTAAATTGTTGGGCTATTGCCCATGTTCCAGCCAAAGGCCCATGGCCTAATCCTACTTGAAAAAGGATTAGAATTATTCTCTTTATTTGGTTTCCAATTCTATTAGGAAAAGGATTGGAATTGTAATCCTATTTGTAGTTGGTTTTGGCTTTGTAAGGAAAAGCACAACTCTATAAATAGAGGATGGTCTTGAGAGAATAATTCAATTGCTCATTGGTATTGTCTTTGAAAGACAATAGAACATAAGAGAGGTTTTTTGAGAGAGCATTCAACAAGAGAAAAGAGAGAAGAAAAAGGATTCTTTTGCTGCAGTCTTTTTCTTCGACCAGCAACGTTCAGATCGTGTTTACCGATTAACTAACCGTTGGATCGGGCTGAAATTTGGACTGAGTGTTCCTGACATCTTGGTGGTTGATTTGAACGGTGGAGATCGGATTCGGAGGTCATAAAGATCCTATTTTAGGTCCCGAACAGAAGTTGGGTTTGGGTGGTGTTTCTTTCTATTTATCTTTTGTTGGTGTAGCTATTGTTTGTTCTCTTTTGGCACTTGTTGTGTAGCCATTAGAAGAATATTTGTAACCCTCTTATTGGTATAGTGAAGCAATTCGGATCTTGTCGATCCCGTGGTGGTTACCTTCGGTTTGAAGGGTTTTTCCACGTTAAACTTGGTGTTCTTTATTGTTAGATTTTCGTTTTTATTTTTCGTCACAACAACTGGTTTAATTTAGACATTCAAATTATGTCATGTTCCGGTTCAGCACATGAAAACATACTAAAATATTTATATTATACACTTCTAACCTTTTTTTTTTTATATTAAAAAAAAACGCACTTTCTCAAATATCGAGTACGTAAATAAGTTTGATCACTCATTTCATATCCCCCTTTAATTATACGCTAAACATCAACCAAGCAATCAAAACTACTTGTATCAAAACTAAAGTTTCAACCGAACACATGATAAAATAATCTCATAATTATTATCCTTACCCTTCATACCCCGGACAGACTAATGAAATGTGTGGATCTCCCATTGGCAATGTATGTACGATTGATTGAACATGACCTCACTGATGATATGTGAATTACATAATACAGCTGGAGATGAAAGAAGCAAAAAATGTCCACACGTCAAGGTGTTTTTCTCTAGTCTGGCAAACAACAATATGTAATAAAGACATTACATTACTACACATATTAATTTGTACTCCAATATACAGAGGAAAGTGAAAAAAAAATTAGTGTTTCCAGAACCTGTCTGAATACAGAACAGAATCAAACAGGTTGGTTTTTGAAAACATATGAGCTGTTTTTTGAGCTGAACGCCACAACACTAATCTATACATTATATTAAAAAATAAAATAAAATTGAAGTTACTACTAGTTAGTGGAGTAGTAGTATAATATTATGACACACATATTGAGATGATAGATTTAATCCTCAAGTACAAATTGTTTATTGTAGCACTCGTGTGATACTGACTTTGCTTTAATTTTCTGCATAGATTGTTTGCCAGCTACGAAACAGCTTCACACATAATTTGAATCATTCAATGGAGAAATCACTACAATTCCTTCCTTATGTATTTTATATAAGGGAATAATATTGCTTTCATTTCACACATACAAAAATATGAATTTCCAGCTTGCCACTGTTCTTTCCATACTCCAAAGGGTGTTAGCTTAACGACATATCTTCTACGTTTATTTCCACTCTAGATCAACTAAACTTGTTTTAATTATGTGTTAGATTCATTATCTGCAACGAAATTCAGAATTTAAAAGTTACCATAATTTTTTGTACTATTGAAAGAATGAAGGCTGAACGTATACTTTGTTTTTTTTTCTTCTTCTTTCACATTTTTAGATGTAATATTTAACATTGAAACACTGAATAATCGATACATAAATGTGGTAATTGTTATTTTGTGTTTATATTATGTGGAAGAATTGTTTAACGTGCGAGCGTGCACGCACGTGAATGCCACACCAGTCCGTACGTAGATAAGTTGACTTCATTAAATTGTTCATTTGGTTTACTCTCATTAATTAATTTTGGCTTTTGCGTTTCTATGTCTTGGCCAATTAGGTCATATTTGATAAAGATTATAATATGAGGGGATTAATTTCATCTTTAAAATAAAAATAATGGAATGTAAAAATTAACTAATAGTACTTATAATCAAACACAAAATAGAATAATTTTAATTTTATCTTGAGATTCACCAATCAAGTACGGATAGAAATATGAATTTTTGAGGAAAGGATTAAAATAGTTTCTTTTCTTTGAGTTAAGGCTCAAAGTAATCCTTGAGTTTTCACATGGAACACTAATAGTCCCTCATGTTTGCAATATTGGTGCACTTTTGGTCCTCCTTAAATATTTTATCTATTTTTTAGCATTAATTTTATCCATAACCTATGTATGAGATGTTCAATCGTTATTTTATATATTTCGTAGAAATATATACTCTATATGAAAGAATGTGAGAAGAAAAACACTTTGTTTTGTTTAGTAAAAATCGTATTGCAGGTAAAGTCGAGAGGTTTATCACGATAATTTCACGTGCAATAGTACAACTTTTTCTTTTTCCTACAAAGTCATATGTTAAGATGTTTTTAGTTTAGCTGCAGTAATATTTCTAGTGAACATAACAAGGTGTTTTTCTTATCACCTTCTCTCAGATAAAGTTTTTATTACTATTATATATATAAAAAGACGATTGGACATTCCTTATATAAAATTTTGGACAAAATTAATGTTAAAAAAATAGGCAAAATTTTAGGGGAGGACCAAAAGTGCACCAATATTACAAACATGAAGGACTATTAGTGTAAAAACTCAAGGATCACTTTGAGCCTTAACACAAAAATGAGGAACTATTTTGAGCCTTTTCTCATAAATTTTTCCTTATTCGTTTAAAAATATGTATATAGTAGTACGACATTAGCACCATTTAAAAAAAAAAAGAAACTCTCAACTTAAACTAGTTGGTCTCAAAATTAGCTTATTTTTCAAAACAGCAGTTTTGAAGTAGTCAATATTAGTGTAATTTCTTGTCAACAATCGCTACATTTTCGAAACTTGGTCAACAAGAGTGCAATGTTTTACTATTAGAATTAACTTAAAATTTGCAAGTTTTTCCACCTATTAACTATTTCTAGACTCAGTTACTATTTATTGGTGAAATTTTGTTTTAGATATTTCAATATTTTATAAAGTATATTTAATTTATCAATTAATTGAACATTCATAAATATATTATAATTATTAATCATTTAGTCACTTAATTATCCAGGTATAATATGCAGCTTCTATATTATTACCCATAATCGACAATAAAATAGTTACCTAAGTATTTCTTATATATAAAATATATAAGGGCAAAAAAGTATAGTAATTTTTAATTAATGGAAGATTATATGTTATTGAATACTAATAATAAGTACTACTTATTAGGGCTGTTAAAAACTGAACCGTAACCGATAAACTGAATCGATAAAAAAGTTATCGGTTTATAGTATTGGATTATTGATTTAGTGGTTTTGATAACCGTTTTGATTTTTTTCGTTATCGGGTTATCGGTTCTTAACGGTTTGAAGTTTTTTCTTAACGGGTTAATCGATAACCCGATAGTAAATTAAATAATTATATTTATACCATTTTGTATATAAAGTCCTCGACTTAGAGTTTAATTTTCTACTTTTATTTTTGGTTGTCTCAAACACTTGGTTATTCTACAATGTAAAAGTGTTTGCTTTTAAACAAGAAGTAACTTGTGAACTCAAGTGCATGGTTTATTTGGTTTATCACCTTGTTTTCAAGTGATTTTTAATGTTTTTTCTTTTGTGTCAAATCTTAACGGTTAAACCGATAACTGAACCGATAACGATCAAAAACCGATAAACCAATAACCGATAAGCCAATATCTTAATGGTTCTATAACGGTTTAGCATCTCTACAAACCGATAACTAATAAGTCAACCCGATAAACTTCAAAACCGAACCGAACCGGCCAATACACAGTCCTACTACTTATCATAAATTTATTAGTAATAATTGAAGCACCAAATGTGTTATTATACGAAGATCAGTTGAGAAATAGTGATAACAGTGCAGTAATTAATCATCTTAATACTATATTATTATTATTACTGCAGAAATTAATTAATTAATTAATTAATTAATTCAATATGTAAAATTCATCGGCTTCCACTTTTGATTCTTCAGTTTTCTTCATCTTTATAATTCTCTGCATCTTCTTCACCAAAAAGCTCGAATCCTTTTTTTGCTTTTTACCAGTTTCTGAATTTCAAATTTGGATTCTTATCGATGGAAGCACCAGAGAACGACGCCGTAGCGTTCGAGTCAGCTGAGAAGATAATTCTCCGGTGGGATTCTACGGTGTCGGAAGAAGCTAGAGAGAAAATGATATTTGACGCCGATCGTTACGAGATCAATCGGTATTTGCACGCCGTCGATGAAATCCAACGGTCAATGGAGTCCACAACACTCTCCGACGACCAAGATAAAGCTAATAGTGCGATCCAGATCGCCATGGCTCGGCTTGAGGATGAGTTTCGCAGCATACTTGTTGCTCACACAAATGCAATCGAGGCTGATTCGTTAACTGACCCTAGTCCTTCTCCAGTCCACTCCGGCGAATTCCAGTTGCCTGTAGAAGACTACCATGATACCCCTACCGACGATGATTCATTCACCAAAGAGTTGGAACATCAAGAGAGTAGCAGCAGCAGCTATCGATCTACTAGCAGCATCCGCGAAGTTGATCTCATGCCACCCGTAGCAATATATGATCTCCGGAGTATCGCCGAGCGAATGATTTCCGCTGGATATCTCCGGGAGTGTATTCAGGTCTACGGTAGTGTACGGAAGTCCGCTGTGGAGTCGAGCTTCCGCAAGCTTGGAATAGAAAAACTCAGCATCGGAGATATCCAGAGACTTGATTGGGAGACTTTGGAAACAAAGATCCGAAGATGGATACGAGCTGCCAAAGTATGCGTTCGCATACTCTTCGCTAGCGAGAAGAAACTCTGTGAGCAAATCTTCGAGGGTTTGGGCACGGCGACTGATGATGCTTGCTTTATGGAGACTATTAAAGGACCAGCTATACAGCTATTCAATTTCGCTGAAGCCATTAGCATTAGCCGGCGATCGCCTGAGAAGTTGTTTAAGATATTGGATCTTCATGACGCTTTATCCGATTTACTGCCTGATGTTGAGATTGTTTTCGAGTCAAAATCTTCAGAATCAATTAGAGTTCAGGCAGTAGAGATATTGTCTAGGTTAGGGGAGGCTGCTAGAGGGATACTGTCGGAATTTGAGAATGCTGTGCTCCGTGAACCTTCAAAGGTCCCCGTTCCAGGAGGGACAATTCATCCCTTAACTAGGTATGTCATGAACTATATTAGTCTAATTTCGGACTATAAGAAGGCACTGGGTGATTTGATTGTTTCACAGCCATCGACGGGATCAAGGTATTCAAGTGATCCCAACACCCCTGATATGGACTTTGCGGACCTAGACGGGCTGACACCATTGGCGCTTCATTTGATTTGGATTATTGTCATTTTGCAGTTCAATTTGGAAGGTAAGTCTAAGCACTATAGAGATACCTCTTTAGCTCATTTATTCATGATGAACAATGTCCATTATATTGTTCATAAGACTAAAGGGTCACCTGAGTTGGGGGAAATGATTGTAGATGATTTCTTGAGAAAATTAACGGGGAAATTTAGACAAGCTGCTACCAGTTACCAGAGAGCAACCTGGGTGAGGGTTTTGCATTGTTTGAGAGATGAGGGACTACATGTGAGTGGCAGTTTTTCATCAGGGGTGTCCAAGAGTGCATTGAGAGAGCGTTTCAAGACGTTCAATGCCTTGTTTGAAGAGGTGCACAGGACTCAGTCCACATGGTTGATACCAGATACACAGCTCAGGGAGGAGCTGCGCATTTCCATAGCCGAAAAGTTGATTCCTGCCTATAGATCATTTCTTGGACGGTTCAGGAGCCATATAGAAAGCGGAAGGCATCCAGAAAACTATATCAAGTATACTGTGGAGGACCTAGAGAATGCTGTCTTAGATTTCTTTGAGGGGTACGCTGTGTCACAGCACCTAAGAAGAAGATCTCAGTGAAAGAATATTAGTTTCAGCAGTTAGTTCTTTAGGCCATTCTTTGAATTTTTATCATGGAGTTATTCAGGGGCTGAGGTTATGGCATTCTGGTGTTTCTCGAGTTTCTACTTCCATTTGTAGTATTCCAGGGTGATTGGCTGCTGAAAACTTCAGGAAGATCAACTGTATCAATCAAGAAGGGTCAGTGCCTCCTGCCTCTG
This sequence comes from Solanum sitiens, assembly GCA_016801875.1. Taxonomy (NCBI): domain Eukaryota; kingdom Viridiplantae; phylum Streptophyta; class Magnoliopsida; order Solanales; family Solanaceae; genus Solanum; species Solanum sitiens. Next base: position 4,419,069 of record JABWTJ010000002.1, on the reverse strand, counting down.
GATGCTCTGCCCTGTAAGCATGTTGTTGTTGTATTTCTTCCATACTTCTAGACTTCATTTCAGTTTGTCCATATCTGAACTGTTGTATTGATTACTTTCTTGAAATTTTATCATTATCATGATTTTGTTAACTTGAGTCCAGAATTTAGTTTAGCTTGGATGACTTCTACACTGCTACGATATTGTTCTTTGGATATCTTCTTGTAAGTTCATTTTAAATCAAGAATGTAACAGATTTCCTACAACGGCAAGGGCCTTAGTAGGTGACAATAAATAAATAAAACCATGGTCTTGTGATTGTAAAGACTTGAAATTACCAATTGTTGCTTACTACTGTCTTCTTATTGTTCTTAAGTCTCTGCCTTTCTCAGAAATGAAACAATTGTCCGTGGATTTTTAAATTTTACACTGGAAATTCGTGGGGCATTACTAATTATCTCACTGTTTGATGTATGACTATGCTAATTCTTTGGAGTGTTTGTTATTAGTTTGTACTTATTTTGTTTTCTCAGCTAAGAGGACTGGTGCAGTGGTGCTTCTTTAGCTATCTAGGGTAAAAGCTACTAATTAGTTCTGTCGACATGATTTTCTCAATCATGGAATGCTTGAACTGGACATGTATCATGAAAGTTGTTCTTGTAAACTAGAAATTGAACTCCCCGTTTGTTACACACTGTCATGTAGAAGTGGCTAATCTGTGGTTACAAGCACAAGGAGCATCCCATTTAGTGCAGCAGATTCATGCAATCTTTGTTGTTTATCCTCCAAATATATCACCTCAACAGGCCTTCTAGTTGAAACTCTGAAGTGTGCTGCATCTGATGGTCAGAACTTACAAGGTGTGCCTTCCAATGTCACACATCTTTTTGCTACCTCTTCACTCACCATGTACTCCCTGTTTGTGTATTCTCAAATGTGGTAATATGTGTCCAAAGTAGACATCACCCTCTATTCTTACCTAAAAATGTAGAATATTTACTGACCAAGATGTTCAATTACTAATCTGTTTAAATACCATTTGTAGATTTGATTTACCACACTTGCATAAAATCCATGTTTCTGTTTTTTTCTACTTTAGCTGGTGTTGCCACTTTAAAGTACTTCTTAAAATAGCCCCTTTTCCCATTTATAAGGAGTTACTATGAAAAACTCTTCAAACTTATAATTCTTGTGCCGTGCTTATTCTTCTTTCTCAACAGAAGATAGGAAGATTGAGTGGAATGTGGATTTTGACTTGGATTTAAAAGTGATAGACGACCTAATTTGTGTCTTTTTCAACCCAGGGAAACTAAATCTTTACAGTTGGTGTGATGCTTCATCTGCCAATCCATCTATTTGACATCTATTCCTACTTTTCAATCTCGTGGGTCCTTATTTTTTCTATTTAGATAAAGAGTTCCATTATTGAACGAGCTCCAAGGTTCACAATGGGGACCCAAGGAAAAAAAAAAGAAAAAGGAAGATCAGCTTTTAGTATGGTTTCTTGAGATGACATCCCTGAATGTTCCATTGGAAATCAAACATCTATGCCTTTCTGTATAACCTTTGTACTTTAGGAGTTTGTAAAATTTGGTCAATTATTTCTAACAGCAAAACAACTACGAATCTATATACATATTCTCAACTAATTGATCTTTTTATTTTATAGATTTTAAAAGATTGCAGGTCTTTGATACAATTTTCTTTCACATAATTTTACGTCTGTCTATCTTCTGATATCATCACTTACTATAGCTTTACATGTACGAACAAATGCAGTTGGAGGTCGAAACCCATATTATCCTTGATGTATACTTGCACTTTGTGGTGAACGTGCTTTATCGTGTATGGTTATGAATCCATATTAATACGCGCATCTTTGTGACACTTAACTTCTAAATAGTTGAGAACCAAACCCTTTTAACTATAAGAATTATTGCAAAAGAGATCACATAAGATAAATGAACATTACTTCTAAAAAAACAACAATTACAGATTTGTTTTACCTAAAAGATTTCTCCTGATTAACATTCGTACTTTTTATACAGACAACACAGATTACATGATTCTAAAAACAATTTACTCAGTCTGACGGGTACCTTTCTTTAACGTACTGTAAAAAAGTTGTGTCTTGCTTTACTCGGTCTTGTCTTCTACAACATCACCATTAGATAGTTCGCTGTTACCCAATGTTGGTCTCACTTCAGGTTGGCTTCTAACATCCTTTGGCAGCAGAGGGGACGGCTTTATGAGCGTTAATGTGGCGTCCCTGTCGAACTCTTCACCATCATCAGAGTAGGCATATCTGTTATGTAAGCATTTAAAATAAACCAGTGAGTGTTGAGATTCACGTCTGAGAAAAGACTGGCTATTATTGTAAGTAAGAGTTGCTATTATAAGATTTTGACTTCTTATAGTGATGAAAATAGAAAGATGATATGAGATGTGAAAGAGTTGGTTTTGGTTCTTGTGGAATCAAACTAAATGGAAGATGAATTAATATGAATATTTGGTAGGAAGATAATTAGTACAAAATACAAGTCAAAGATTGTATCTTGGTGTTTGCTATCTTAACCTTGACAATTTTGACACATAGTGATGTCATGGATGACATCAATAGGATGAATTTATTCCTATAAATAGGTCGCTCTTAATTCATTTTCAAATCATACTCTCACTTGCCTTCTCACCTTCTAAGGCATTTGTGTTCTCTCTCTTGTAGTATTTCACTTGTATTCTTTGTAGAGTGAAATAAATATTGGTGCAGTTGTTCTTTGGTGGACGTAGGATCATTTTGATCCGAACCACATTAAATATTGTTGTTCTTCCTTGTTCTTTAGTTTCACGTTTCCGCTAACAATTGGTATCAGAGCCAAGGTTCTGTCTGAGTATGCTCTGTGGTTGCAGCACAGTCTGAACTTCCACATCAGAAAAGGATTACTTTGGTTTTCTGTAGTTCCAAATACATTATAGTAGAAAAGGAAGAACAAGTAAAAGAATGAGTTCCATGAAGTTTGAAATTGATAGATTTAGTGGGCGCAACAACTTCAATATCTGGAAAATCCAGATGATAGCGTTACTGCGGAGGGAAGGTTCAATCCATGCTATTGACGGAAAGTACCCCGATAAGATATCGGATTCCGACAAGGAAAAGATTGAAGGAGATGCATTGAGTGCAATCCAACTGTCCCTTGCACCTAACGTACTTTGTGAAGTGAGTACAAGTACCGAAGAGACGGCCAAAGAGTTATGGGAAAAGCTGGAAGGGCTTTACCAGGACCAGTCAGTGACAACAAGGATGTTGTTACAACGGCGTCTTCATACATTTAAGATGGATTCAGGTACTTTGTTGCAAGACCATCTAGATGCGTTCAATAAACTTGTGATGGACTTACAAACTGCTGGAATTAAAAAGGACGAGGAGACGCTTGCATGTTCTTTGCTATTTTCATTGACTTCAAAATATCGTGATATTGAGAATTCAATGATGTATAGCAAACAACCTATTAAACTTGAGCAAGTGCGGCAAGCACTAAACTCTTGTGATGTGCGGATGCATTTTGAAGGAGACAAAAGTGACGAAGCTAGTGGACTCTTTGTAAGAGGTCGTACTAGCCAACAGGGAAGGAGCAAATCAAAGTACAGATCAAAGTCTCGTGTGAACAAAAAGAATGCGGAATGTTGGGGCTGTCACAAGAAGGGGCACTTTGAACGAGATTGCCCTATGTCGAAGTCCAAAGAAAAGGCGAGCGCATCCATTGTTGAGCAAGTACATGATAATGATAATGATTATGTACTAACAACATCATGCAATAGTGGAGTCTATGACAACAAATGGGTCTTAGACTCTGGTTGTACTCTGCATATGACATTCCGAAAAGATTGGTTCAGCAGCTATGAAACAAGTAGAGGAACTGTATTAATGGGCAATAATGCAACTTGTAAAATAGTTGGCATTGGTTCAGTTCATGTTCGCTGCCATGATGGAATCGTGAGGACTATTACAGAAGTCCGTCATGTTCCTGATCTAAAGAAGAATTTGATCTCCCTGGGTACTTTAGATAAACAAGGCTATAAGTACATGAGTGAAGGAGGAACTATGAAAGTGACTAAAGGGTCTTTAGTCATGTTGAAGGCCAAGCTGGAGGATGGCCTCTACACACTTGCGGGAAGCACCATTATTGGCTCTGTAAATGCATCTACAGTGCAGTTATCTAATGATGACAAGGCAAAATTATGGCACATGAGACTAGGCCATATGAGCGCACGAGGATTGGAGATGTTGAGCAACCGCAACCTTTTGAATGGTGAGAAGATCAGCACACTTGAATTTTGTGAGCACTGCGTCTTAGGGAAGCAGAAAAAGGTCAGCTTCAGCACTGGCAAGCACAAGACGGGAGGGGTGCTAGACTACATCCATTCAGATTTATGGGGTCCCTCTAAGCTTCCATCGAAGGGAGGAAAGAGGTATCTTCTCACATTCATTGATGATTTTTCACGAAAGGTTTGGGTGCGTTTCCTGAAGACAAAAGGTGATGCTTTTGAAGCATTTAAAGAGTGGAAGATTTTGGTTGAAAATCAAATGGAGAGGAAAATCAAGTATCTTCGCACGGACAATGGCTTGGAGTTTTGCAGTGAAGAGTTCAATGATTTCTGCAAGGTTCATGGGATCGCAAGACATAAGACGGTCAGGCACACACCACAGCAGAATGGAGTTGCCGAGAGAATGAACAGAACTCTTCTTGAGAAGGCTCGTTGTATGCTCTTACAAGCTAAGATGTCCAAAGTATTTTGGGCTGAAGCAGTTCATACTGCTTCTCATATTGTCAATCGGTCTCCAGCATCAGCGATTGACTTTAAGACTCCGAATGAGGTCTGGTCAGGTGAACCCTCTAACTATTCATACTTGCGAATATTTGGGTGTCCAGCTTATTATCATGTTAATGAAGGTAAGCTTGAACCAAGGGCTAAAAAGGCCATATTCGTAGGGTATGTAGATGGAGTAAAAGGGTACAAACTATGGTGTTTGTCTTTACTCAAATTTGTAGTTAGTAGAGATGTTACCTTTGATGAATCCTCTATACTTGATCCTCGTAAAGTTTCTGTGGAGTTATCTAGAAACGAGAATAACGAGCAGGTGGAGCTTACCAAGGAACGGGATCAAGAGACTCAAATTGATGAGTCAAAAGATGCAGATCTTCAAGAACTTGCTTCCAATGAACCATACACAATTGCGAAGGGAAGGGACAAAAGGCAGATACGAAAACCGGAACGTCTTATAGAGCAAGAAAATCTGATTGCACATGCGTTCGTAGCTGCAGAAGAAGAGATTAAGGATCTCGAGCCCTCTTCGTATGTTGAAGCAACTTCTTGCAAAGATGCTGCACAATGGCAGTTAGCCATGATGGAAGAGATGGAGTCTCTTCACAAAAATGAGACATGGGTCTTAGTTAAAAGGCCAAAGGGGATGAGGACAGTTGGATGCAAATGGGTCTACAGAAAGAAAGAAGGTATTCCAGAAGTGGAAGATGCTAGGTTCAAGGCGAGATTGGTTGCAAAGGGTTTCAGTCAGAAGGAGGGAATTGACTACAATGAGATCTTTTCTCCAGTCGTGAAACATAGCTCAATCCGCGTGCTACTAGCATTGGTTGCACAATTTGATTTAGAGCTTCAACAGCTTGATGTCAAAACCGCTTTCTTACATGGTGATCTAGAAGAAACAATCTATATGGATCAGCCTGAAGGTTTTCTAGCTGAAGGAAAAGAAGACCATGTATGTCAACTGAAGAAGTCTTTGTATGGTTTGAAGCAATCCCCTAGACAGTGGTACAAGAGGTTTGATGCATTCATGACTACACATGGATTTTCGAGGAGTGCATTTGATAGTTGTGTGTATCACAAGAAGATGTCTGTAACTCTATGATTTATCTATTGTTGTATGTTGATGATATGCTTATTGCGGCTAACAACATCACAGAGATAAATATTTTGAAGAAACTGTTGAGCAAGGAATTTGACATGAAGGATCGAGGAGTTGCAAAGAAAATCCTTGGAATGGAAATTTCAAGAGAAAATGGTGTTGTACATCTTTCTCAGAAGAGGTACATCCGAAAATTTCTTGAAAGATTCAATATGCATATGAGCAAGCCTGTAAGTACACCTTTAGCTTCTCATTTCAAGCTTTCAGAGTTACAAATGCCTCAATCTATGGATGAGGTGGAGCATATGTCAAAGGTTCCTTATGCGAGTGCAGTTGGTAGCATTATGTATGCTATGGTATGCACACGTCCAGATATTGCCCAATCTGTAAGTGTGGTAAGCAAGTACATGGCAAATCCAGGAAAAAGGCACTGGGAAGCTGTCAAGTGGATATTGAGATATCTCAAAGGAGCTCCTGATGTTGGCCTAACCTTCCGGAAAAGTGAAGGTATTTCAATTCTCGGTTATGTTGATTCTGACTATGCAGGGGATCTTGATCGAAGGAGGTCCACAACTGGATACATCTTTACTCTCGTTGGCAGTGCCGTTAGTTGGAAATCGACTTTACAGTCGATTGTCGCTTTGTCTACAACAGAGGCAGAATATATGGCAGCAACGGAGGCAGTGAAAGAAGCTATCTGGTTGAAAGGTTTGGTGGCAGAATTGAGTTCAGTTCAGCTTAAATCAATTCTAAAATGTGATAGTCAAAGTGCTATTCATTTGATTAAAAATCAAAGATTTCATGAGCGCACCAAACACATTGATGTCAGATTTCATTTTATTCGAGATGTCGTAGAAAAGGGAGCTATCAAGGTTGAGAAGGTTATCACAGACGATAACGCTGCAGACATGTTGACCAAAATAGTCCCGCTTGCCAAGTTTGCACACTGCAAGGACTTGGCGGGAGTATGCATCAATTGATGCAACTCTAAGAGAACAACTGCTAGGTGGAGCTGGTATGTTCAACAAAGGTTTGATTTTTCTTGTTTCTTACAATGGGATTGCCCAGTAAGCTTAGAAGTTTTGGCCGAAGTTGTTTATACGCATGCTTGGAACACAAACCAAGGTGGAGATTGAAAGAGTTGGTTTTGGTTCTTGTGGAATCAAACTAAATGGAAGATGAATTAATATGAATATTTGGTAGGAAGATAATTAGTACAAAATACAAGTCAAAGATTGTATCTTGGTAGGTGAAAGTTAGGCAAACCATAAAATGGTTTGCTATCTTAACCTTGACAATTTTGACACATAGTGATGTCATGGATGACATCAATAGGATGAATTTATTCCTATAAATAGGTAGCTCTTAATTCATTTTCAAATCATACTCTCACTTGCCTTCTCACCTTCTAAGGCATTTGTGTTCTCTCTCTTGTAGTATTTCACTTGTATTCTTTGTAGAGTGAAATAAATATTGGTGCAGTTGTTCTTTGGTGGACGTAGAATCATTTTGATCCGAACCACGTTAAATATTGTTGTTCTTCCTTGTTCTTTAGTTTCACGTTTCCGCTAACAAGATGTTTGAACAGAATGATTCAGGATTTACAAGTTTGAAAAGGAAAAAAAAATAACAAATAAAGGTTTGGATCCCATTTAAACACGAGATATAAAAGCTGCAGACATGACAAAATGATAAGAACTAGAAGGGTTAGATTAGTGACAACTCTGTAAAATGCATGTACATACACAATAAGGTGGAAGCTGGGTAGTACCTCATAGAGTTTTGAGATGGTGCCCAAAGAACGCAGATGATGCAAAGGAGAGAGAAAGATAGCACTTGCCAGAAGGCAGGAATAATCCAGGCATTTCGCCATCGCTCATTGTACACATCAGTGGACTTGAAGTACAGCTGCCAAAAGGGGTGAAAATGGTTAATGCATTGTGTTTCAATACAATATCAGGAACAGTTGAGAAAATTATGAACCCTATGTCTGATGTAGTTGGACAAATATAAGATACGATCATGCTCAATTTCTAGAAGGTGCCTTTTCTCTTGAAGGTAATACATGGAGTGCCACAACCCAAGTCGAACCTGAATTGAGTTGTGAGGCAAATGGCAAACCAAGAATCACTTGTTGAAGTTCCTTTCTTGACTACTAAAAAGAAATAGGGAAGAGAACAATTGATTTGTGATGCTTTGACACATTTAAGTGGCCTAAAATATATGAAAATGAATAACAGAATGATTGCAAAACATTAAAAAGGCCTAATTATGCTTCTGCTTCCCGTATTATTGGAAATTTAAGTCCTCTCTCCAGAAAATTGGATTGCAGGCCAAATTTGGTGGATTATACATGTTACTTTTTTTGGTGTTAAGTCATTCTGCTAAAGTAATCATGTTCACATCAAGCAGATCGGTCGACAATAAGGTCCTTATAACCACTTCCCTTTATTAACTCAGATTCTTCAAACAGGCAACAAAGATACTTGACAGAAGTTACTAAAATAAAGAACCAGCCACGTCATGTAGGAATTGAAAATTACCTCATAGCACGTCCATCCAACAGATACAACAACAGTGACAGCCAATGCATTTGTGAACTTGCGATAAATGTCTAATTTGGCCAACAACCTTCTAGCCTGTCAGATCCCAAATCCAGCAACTGAATTAGCACTAATGGAGCCTAAATTGAATTATACTAATAACTGAATGACGTCATATCATGATCGACTCCAGCCCCAAACGCCCTAAGATAAGGGAAGGAAAAGGCTTCCTTTATTGCAAGAATTAGGCACTACAACCAACAAAAAGATACCAGTACACCTTTCCGAATGAACTTCATGATTAATATAATATGTAACACAAATATAGCGGCTTAGGTTATTAGTCACAAGTGTAATAAGATCTCTGCTCATGAAAGTAAGACCTGAGGCAAGTAAGAAGTAAAGAAACTAAAACATTCTCTAACTAGCAATCCGCAAACAAATGAAATCACAGTGACTAACAGAAGCCAACAATCTACCTGAAGCTTATTCACAGTTGCCGACAAGGAGGTGAATATCCAAACGATAAAGAAAGCATCCAAGAATGCCACAGGAAGTACAAAAAACAACCTTGCTTTTCCTGAGAAATCACTGACAGCACCAACATTTTCTACCAGTTCAAGCACTTCAGAAGCCAAAAAGAATGTTCCTCCAAGCAAAAGGACCTTTGATGTGAGACCACCCAGAGTAGGTCTAACGACACCATAGCCCATAGAGACTATCAGAATGACCAAACGTGCAACTGTGCGCTTTACTGTACCAAATGTCACAGCCCATACAGTGGTACCAGTGGGCCGGACTCCAGTTTCATTGAATTCAGCATAGTCAAAGTACCAAAAGGCCATTTCAAGCATGCCCAATGTTATAACGAGTGTAATACAATTTTGTAAAGGAATAACTTCTCTCCAGAATCTTGCATACTGCGAAAACCAAAAGATCCCTAGTAACACGAATGCAAGAGACATGTACCCATAGAAGTTCATAAGGGGAGCCATTCTACCAGGTAGGTAACCAGTAGGATTCTTCCATATGGTTTTCCCTTCAACAGTTATTTCCTTAAGATTTGGCTCACAGTGAATAAAATACACGTTATACATCCCAGTTTTTGTAATGGGGATTGATCTCGACTGCAGTGCTACATCAACTTCATCAATGCTGAATGAGGCACTAAAAACTTTAGGCCATCCGGGATTACTAGCAGATGGGCGGTGAATTATTTGCCCTTGTGTACAAACTCCAAGTTTTGCAAGATCTGCTGTGCAACAAATAGCTCTTTGGCCACCATAAGCAGAGCCCCCAATTAACTCTCGATCATCCACCTCAAAAACAATTGCATGAATTGGGTCTGAGCTGAAGTTTGAGAATTCCTTTGGCCTCCGAAATACAATCTTTTCAAACCTGTTGAAAATGTGACGTCAGAAATTTCTAGTCTCTTACGCATAAAACTGGGAAAACACATGAATGACAACACTCATTTCCAGAGTCTGAAATGAATTAGAAAATGCATAAGAATGAGCCCATTAATTTCCATGGAGCATGACTTTTAAATAGAAAAACACGAAGTTAATCGAAATACAACGCAATTGGATCATCTGTATGAATCCTCTTAATCCATCTGACTCTATTCAGCCCAAACTAAGTACAAACTACTTAATATTGTGAGAAAGCAAGATTCATTTATCTTCTTTCACCCAACTATGGATTTCATACATACGCTTCTCATTAACAAAAATAATTTGACCTTAATGGTTGAACTATGGTTGCTTTTAGCAGCAGAAATTGAAGGAAGACAGCTCTAACAGTAATGCTAAGACTTTTTGTCTTTTGGTAATGGATCACATAAGACTTGGAGAACTTTACTAACTAGGTAACTACGCAAATCCGAATTGAGCTTGATGGTTGAGTTAGTTATGTTTTTAGCAGCCGAATTAAAAAGAAAATTTAGCTTCAATCGTGGCAGTACATTAAGGCATTTGCTGATGGATCGTATTCAACTTAGAGAATCCTACTAACTAGGCTCCCTTTGGCAGATTTTGAAGCCGAAACTTGAAAATTTGAATTTGTGAAATTTTAAATTTTTGGAACTTTTAGTTGTGCGGGACATGCATTTTACTTGGAAAAAATTGAAGAATAGCGAGTGTAAGTCCCAAAAACTGCACTGAGCCCCTTTTTGTGAACTTGAAAATATTTGACCATCAGATTTACAATATATGATAAACTTTCATGGTTGAACAGATAACTGAAGATAAATTTTCAAAAACTACTCCCAAAATTATAATTGAGCAGAACAAAACTAGTAGCTTTACTAACTAAGTTAACTTAAAAAGACAAATAAATAATTCTGATCCTCGCAATTCAACCTAAATACATAGAATGATACCGTCATTAATAATTAACAATTCTCACAGCAGATCTCGAAATATTTCATCTTAAATCGTACCAAAAAATTGACTGGAGAGAGAGAGTAAAATTACCGAATGAAGGAGTCGGTGTTAGAAGAATAGGAAGGAGATTCAGTGAGATTAGGAACAGAGGAGTAAATTCCTTCGCTACCTCCGTGAACCACAAATGCATTGCCCTTGCTCACGAATTTCTCCACATTGTAATCATGCACTGAAGCTTCAGTCGTCTGGAACAGCCATAACCACAGTATAAATAGTACTCCTGAAGCTCCTATTGACTTCAACGATAGCATTTGCCGAATTGAGAGATCAGCTCAGTGAGTGAGAGAGTAGCAGATCTGCTGTTGCTGAAGTAGCAGCAGTACCGGAGTGATGGAGAGAGGAGATTGGACCCACCGGCGACTACGTTTCACTATTAAATACTCGTTTAATTGAGTAAATTTGTGTAATGTGTACGCCGAGCAAATTATTTGTTTATTGTTCACTTACATTTAAATAAAAAAAATGCAAATATGTACTTTCTCCGTTTCAAAAATGATGACCTAATTTGACTTAGAACAGAGTTTAAGAAAAGAAAGAAGATTTTTTAATCTTGTGGTTCTAAATTAAAGTAATGTCAAATGTACCAAAATGCCTTTTAATTTTGTGGTCTTAAACATGCCACGTGGAAAGTTAAAGTTAAAGTGTTGCCAAAAAAGGAAAGGGGTCATTCTTTTTTAAACAGACTAAAAAGGAAATAGGATCATTCTATTTTGAAACGGAGGGAGTACTTATTTTATGTTTTTTAGTTTACAATTAAATTTTTTTACAAATTTTTATGCCGAACTCATACACAAATTTCTAAACTTGTTGCGTTTTTCCCCTAGATTTTTCAACTACGTCATTTTCCTATTGAATTATTGAACTACCTATAAATTTTTCCTTTTAAACACATTGTAAATGCCTTTAATTGTGTTCGTATTGTAATGATTTTGATTGAAGGAATGAAGACAAATTATGTGTTAGTCTCATTTGTTTTCTAATGTGTTCAAATGACTTGAAGTAAAACACATTATTCTCAAACATTTTCATTATCAATTGAACTAATGTGTTCTGGAACAACATATGTATCCTCTCTATCAATATCCTCACAAAATCTGATTTCACATCAACCAACGGTGTTTAAAAGGAATAAATTACGAATGGTTTAGTGATTTAATAGAAAATTAGCATAGTTAAGATACCTGAGGGGAAAAAACCTACAAGTTTAAGAATCTATTTATGTATTTGGCCAAATTTTTATATCAAAACGAAGGAAGTAACATATAATCGTGTTATTTTCCAGTGGTTCTTTAAATACCACTGTATTAAAATAACATTGTAGTATAGTATAAGATTAAATTTTGTATGTGAATAACTGACATGTGTAACTTAAAAGTAAGGTGCATGAAAAAATATATAGAGAAAAGAAGGGGTGAAGAATTTATTTTAAAAAAAATAAAAGTTGAAACAAGACACTTGGCTCAACCTCATCCATTCCAGAATGTTTTCGGTTGAATGAATTAGTAATTATGTAAATTAAATTAATTACGCAAAGGAATAACAATTTGAAGATTTGTAATGTATAATAACTTATTAAGAATCAATCTAGCAGATACAGTTTATACCTCCTGAATTGGAGCCGCTTCAGATTTTCACTGTCGGTGTTAAAGTGAATACTAATTGTCACTCCATTTCCCCACGTTACGTACCTCAGAATTGATGATATGGATCAACAAAGTCGTTGTCGGTGCAATGCTTTTTCTTCAGTTTGCACTTGCTGGCAATCAGACTGAGAAGAAGTACTACTTCTTGCACGTGGACACACCTCCCCTTGTGTAATACTTACTACATACTTAAACAACACAACTCGACTTTCTTCTAATGTCCAACACTAGTTTTTCATCTTGACAACTCTATGTTGTTGAATTAAGACGGGGCCAAACATGCACCTTTTTTTTCCATTCCAATTAATTTCAATCAGTAAAAACCATAAACATACCTAAAAATAAAGAGGGTAAGATCTGAGCGATGCGTTTAAAGTAAATAAGAAAAGGACATTGGAAAAAGCAAATACCGGAAACTCCCATTTCACAGCATATACAGAGTCTAACATAAAACTACAGTTCCTCCAGACTAGCATAAAAAATAGGAAATGGAACAACTCTAACACTTGTTTCAACATGTCTAATACCAGTAACCTTTACTCAAACATCATAAATGAAACACATGTTACAAATGAACACAGAATATCCCAAGAGAAAACGAAAACCACGCAGCAACTGCGATAATATTTGCAGAAGACATGGAATTATCGTAAACAACAGTAAACCTTAATCCATATCAAGAAATTCCATCCTCTTCCTCATTGAGCCTTTAAGATCTGTAGAGTCCCTTTCTGCTTTCTGTGCCTGATGGATGGATGGATGCATAGGTTATATGAATTAGAAACAAATTACAAGTCTCAATAAGAAATATATACGCATCTTATAAAGTGGTCCCGCTCCTCAACTCTATAATGTGTACTAGTCTTACACCAACTTAATACTAATCTATGACCTAAATAAATCGGTAAACCATCAACCAATGGTTAGCCTCAAGTTAATCATGATTTTGCACTTGAAGAATAGATTTATAAAACCAGAAAGATGGAAATGTTATCTCTTTAGAAGGAATATGAAAACATGCACATAAAGATACAAGTTATACACAAGACACATTCTATTAACGAGGATTACTGTTGTGTTCTTCAGCTTTTTGTTCCCTTCAGCTTTATAATTTCTCTCTGTGTTGCAAAAGGAAACATGCACATAAAGATACAAGTTATACACAAGACACATTCTATTAACGAGGATTATTGTTGTGTTCTTCAGCTTTTCGTTCCCTTCAGCTTTATAATTTCTCTGTGTTGCAAAAGGAAAAAAGCTAGCGACAGACTGTATTTCGTGTACAAGCTTATCCTTTTATTTTGGACAAAGGGTTAATATCATTGTTAAAGGGGCATGTAAAAGCTTAACCTTTTTGCAACTTCATACCTTCAGCTTTATCTTTTCCACTCCCCACCACCATTTATCAAAAAATAACTTTTCATCCCTAAATGTCCAAAACTCTGCAAAATACCTACAGCTTTTTTTCCTTCCGACTATATATTCACCAATTTATAGTCTTTCCAATATAAGTTGCCCCACACCCCAAAACTTTACAAGTCATGCACCTGCAACAAGTTCATTAAGCATCTGAAAGAGTGAAACTAATAATAACAGGATCTTACCCTTCTTATCTCAGCTTCTGAAACACGTGTCATATGGGGAGGAAGTTCCTCCTTATCCACTTCCTGACCAACCATTACAAGATTATATTAGCCGAAGGGTATACAATCATGGGGATAGCACAGAACTTTTTGTATTGAGAGAGAAATCAAGACATACCAGTTCACCAATTAACACAACATTTTCCCCACGTATAATATAGAGACCTAATGGGATATCACAATAGAGATCACCAACAATGGCACGCTCACATGCACTTTCAAGAACAGCATTAGCTACAAATAACAGATGGAATTTTGGTCAGGTGGTTAACTGCGGCCGTGAAATACAAAGTAATGACAGGAGAAAACCTACCAAATTGGTCAAAAGAACGAAGTATTCCTAAAAGCTTTCGCCCATCTCGCAACAGCACAAGAAGTTTCTCTGTGAGGGATGATAAGTCGAGTCAGAAAAGCAAGAAATAGATCCAGTAAATCAATAAACAGGTTTAGTTATTGCTATCAATCTATGAGCACATGGACTTATATATAAGAAAAGTAGCGCCCCAATTATTTCTTTTAGTACCAGGGACCCCATGTATTATAACATTAGCTCCTATCAGAGACGGATCTAGGATTTGAAGGTTGCGGGTGCCACTCCATTTAATGTAAACTTAGTGATGGACACATCAAATTTGGGCGTACATTCATCCAATTCAATCCATTTTGAGCTAATATGGGTTGATTCGCGAATTTTTTGGTACATAAATAAATATATGATTATCTAATCAATGAATTTTATACAATTCAATCAAATTCTGCTGCAAAATGAGAATATATACAAGAAAACTATTTTTGTGAATAGGCCATTGCACCCCTCCTTAATCACAAGATACTTAAATGATAAATCATGATAACTAACAAAAAGAAGCTAATAAACTAGCACAAAACGACCCTTGCCTCTATTGCTTTCATTTAAAAGATTAAGAAACGAATATTTATTTATTTTTGGTAAAGAGCAACGAAGAATTAAATTTTTTTGGTAAAGAGAAACGAAGAATAAAATTCAATAGATAAAATGTACTTTTGAAGGGATGAAAGAATAAAATCACATCCAATTAAATATTTGGACATTTTGAAGAAAAAAAGAAGAAGAAATAATTAAGATAAATAAACTAATAGATGGGTTGCAAAGGAGGAAGAGTGTAAATGCAAAAATAAAAATTAAGGAAACAAATAAAGAAAGAAAGAAGAGAAGTAAAGAAAAAGGGAAATAAAAAGAAGAAGAAGGAGAAAACCCAAAAGACAAATTGTATTTCAGGGGATTCAAACCAGTGTTGGGTGTGGCACCCTGTCAGTTGACCAACTGATCAGCAGTCAGAATGCTATTGTGGGTACCAACCTTTAATTATATATCATACTCACAACAATTCCTATACATATATATATGAAAAAATAAATCAAGCACCAGGTGCCGTGGCACCCTCACTGTAATGCATTAACTAATTGCTCAAGAGCCGGAAACAACTAATTCTTCAGTTTACAGGAACATGCCTCTTCGGTAGAATAAGTAGTATCATAGCTTCCTCTAGAAGGAATAGTGACCACATATACCCATAATGATCGTGGTTTCTATCATTCAAGCAGCCAAGACAAGAACACAGGAGCATAGGAAGAAAGGGTGAAAAACATTTTTTATAACGGTAGTGTCCACGCCAGCTTGCTCTCACCTCAACTATTCAACTAGGTACTTGCCACTACCTCCCACCAGTAAACCATTGGATAACTATGCTCAGTTGCTCACTGAGACTTAAATAGAAGGGTAAAAATCACCTAATATTTTTTGTTTCTATTGGATTTTGAACCTTGGCCTCCAAGATCTGCACACACTTCATTGACCTAATCACACCCTAGGGTGCAAAAAAACATATTGTGAACCATGTATTTCTACAATTTGCACAAATGTCAAGATAACAGCGAGACTTACTAAGAAAGTTGATTTTGCTGAATAAGGTAGGCTTTCAAACGCAAGCCTTTGTCTAATTGAGTGCTTGACTGCACCATCAATTCTCAGGGAAAAAAAGAAAAAGTGGTACTCAAGCACTCAAATATACAAGTGGCTTGGGCTTGACAGCAACTTTCTTTTATCATTAAGGCTTTCATTTTGAGTTGTCACTACAAGGAAACACAAACAATGATGAACCTTTTGTGGCTCTTTTGACCCATGCAGATATAGAAAAGATCTATTCCGCCTTAAAAGAAGGGAGCACTCCTCTTCCCTCGCAATATATGAATTCAGTGAAAAATCAGCACTTTAGTCATTATGGAGTATACATCAGACATCGCCCATAAAGCACATCTACAGGGAAGGCAACATGGTTGCAGTTGGCTTAGCAAAACAAGGTTCAGATTTTACTTTTTTTATTTTATGACGAGGGAAACTCGCAGCCACTACTCTTTGGGTGCGCACAGGGTAAAAACCCCGCTCCTATGCAATAGCTCGCAAACCACATATGAGAGGTAACCCGCTCCAAGCAAGCCTGGTGCGACAAGCTTGACCCAAAAGGTAAACCCCTTGCTTTTGGTTCAGATTTAGACTTATAAAGGCTCCTTTTGTATTAACAACTTTTGAGAAAATCTACCAGTGGTATAAATAAGATATACTGCCTTGGTTTCAATTTATTTGTCTTAATTTTCTTTTTAGCCCATTTCAAAAAGAATCTCTTTTCTTTTTTGGCGACTCCTTAATTCTATTTTTCCACGTGCCATATTTAACACTACACGATTAAAGGACATTATAGTACATTCTATGTATCTTTACTTAAAGATTACAACATTCAAAAATCTTTTTACTTCTCCAAACTGTCAAAAAGAGACAAACAAATTGAAGCTGAAGTTTATCTTTTGAACACAAAAAAGATGTGCACTTTCAACTTTTTCTCATAATGCAACCAACATCTTCTAGGTATTCTCTTCCCCCATAAACGAAAAAACAATTACAACTCAGTTTTGAACTAATGTACTATGATCACAATTCAGGAATCAACGCGAGATTACTAGATACGACAGACAACCATATGTGTTCAATTAAAATAAATAAGAGGAATTGATCCAATACCAAAACAGCCCAAAAGAACCTCGCAAGTTTAGCAAGACTAGATTTTGAACACCAAAACTACTAGCAAACTTTAATAGTACTTAAAGTATTGAACTTTCTTTAACATATAATTTATAAAGAAATGAAGAAAAACTCACTGTCAAGATAACTTGCAAGAGAAGTGGAGGTATAGATATCTTCTGGACTTGCCCAAGACATTGATTTGCTTTCAGTTTAACGCTTTCGGTATCCCAAAAATCACCGAAACTTCTTGAGATTTCAATTCAATTTGCATTGGCAGATCCGATTACCCGCTTTACAGTGCCCTAACAAAAGCTTCGCCGCTTCACTGAGAACACATAAACTAAAATCCTAATTCTAGCGCTAAATCAAGAATTAGAAAAACTCCAAAGCCCCTAAATCTGAGAGAAGTTTGAAAAGAAAAGAATTTGATGTCTTTTGGTTGCTCAGATCGGGAGGAACCCTAAATTCGGCCTATCCCCAAAATTTTGGGGGAGTCATACGCTCTACTGCTCTTTCCGATTCTTATTTTTGAGAACTACCCGGCCTACTGTTGTAAATTTATTTATAGTTCACCCCTTGAAATTTTTGGGGAGTCTCTTACTTCTTGCTTTTTTTTTTTCTTTTCTGATTAAAGATTGAGAGTTTTTGTAATCATCAAAATTTAATATATTTATACAACGTAATTTTTTAGCAAAGGAATGTTGCTTAATACCTCTCGAACAAGGATAGCTCCTCCGCCCCTCGTCAAATAGCATGGTAGGCCATAAAGAAATATTTGATCTTTAACTTCATTTCTGTTGTCGATTAAGAACTTTAACAATCATCAAAATTTAACATGTTTATACAAAGTAATTTTCATATGAAGGGGAGTCACTGAACACCCCTCGGACAAGAGTAGCGCCGCCCCTGATCACAATGGCGTGGTATGCCACAAAAGGAATATTTAATCTTAACTTACTTTCTATTTAATGTGTCAGCGTGAAAGATTTGTTATTTTTTAATATTAGGGTATAAAACTAAAATGATGGTGGAGTTAATGAATTTACTAACGTTTAAAGTGACGTGAAGTCAAATCAATGAAGTGAGCCACCCAGGCCGCAAGTGACAAAGAGGCAAATTCTCAGACTGAAGAAGCAGTGGCTACCATTGTTGAAGTCCAATTTTCTTTTGACGACGAAGAAAGTTATAGTAGCTTATTTCATTTGGAAGTCGATTTTTCGACCAGAAAAAATTGTACGTGGGGTCTCCCCGCATACGGCTCACGCCATTCAAGGTGGCCCAGCCCAAATCCATGTCATACACATTTTTCTTTGGAAAACTTACATAAATATACTATAATAAAAAAATATTTATCATTTATAGCAATAATATTTCTTTTTCACTTGATCACTTTTAATTCATTTATAATACAAGTTTAATTCATATTACAAAGAATAAGTTTTTATTCACATATAATACAAATTTTAATGATAGATAATTCATTTATCACACATTTTAATACACTTATAATACAATGTGTCAAATTTTTACCAAACAAACATAATATATTTTAAAAAACAAGTATAATTCATATATAATTCATATATATTGCATACATAATTCACTTTTAATACATATTGCAGATTTAATATAGTATTGCTATAAATGGTAATAAATAAAAAGTATTGCTAAAATTAGTAATTATTTATTAAAATGTACCAATTCATGTAATTTTTCCTTTTTCTGTATGAATTTTAACTAATACTTGAAAGTGGAAATGTACTTACAAAAATGTAAAGGAATGTAAAAATTTAAATATTGATATAGATATAATTACTGGTTGCCTAGACAAGAAGTTATTGGATATTTCTATTTAAATTAATCGTTAGCATTTAGAAATAAGCTAATGTTGGTGAATGAGAGATTTCTTTTTATTAAATTTAAAAAAAAAACTACACAACCATGAAACTATGCTGATGTGCATTATGAACTATTCACACATTTCACCATGGATAAAAACATGACATTTGGTATAAAAGAAAGATTTTCAGTGTTATCTTTTATGACATGTAGATAGATATAATAGATATAATGTGAATTATATAAGTTAAATCGATAGACAGATTATAATGACTCGTAAGTGAGTGCTCTCAAGCTTCCATATTTTATTTCCTCTAAATTCTATTACAAGCAGTTCACTGCATCTAGAATACAACTATACATATAAGTAGTGTGACAGTCCAACCATATTTAATTATATTTCTGATACATCTGTGGTTATATATTAGCCACAGTCTCCACATACTTCACAACAAAAACTAATACACTCAAAACAAGCAAGCGCTGTACAGATTTGTGCTAACGTCACAGCACATTGATCACTAACCCGAGAGCAGAACTGTATGAAACACATGCAACAGCAAAAGTCACATAGTTTGCCACATAAGTTTGAAGCAGCGCCAAATACTATTTCTGATGTTTCATGCAACTTAGGTTCTGCTGCTTCCACAGGAAGATTGTCTGCAGTTGCCTTCAAGTTACCAAAACCAACACCGAGTGCTCGAAGATATATGATCTTCTTGACATTCAACTGATCAGAGGCCTTCTAGCAATCAATACGAGAGCTTTTATTTTCATTAACAAATTCCGCTTGTAAGCTTAAAAGAGTGCATTACTGTTGTTTAAACAAATGTATTCTTGACGTTTCCACAAGCACAAAATGTACACAAGTGTATGCATGTCTACATATAATTACCTCATACAGGTCAAAATATAAACTTTATGAATCAGACGTAACTTTTGATGCACTTATCTACGTTATACTAATACACTTAAATGTACAAAGTAGATCTTCCGAGCATTGTACAAAGACTCTAATCCTAGACTCCAAATCTGTATTTGGTATGCATGTTTTGCATACAAATGCACAAATTTTACTTTTAAGGAAGTGATGCACGCGAAACAAAAATGACAGAAGATGGATAGTGTTAAAACCTCATCAGATGATTTTCTCTAATTTTAAAGACAGTTAACCTAGTATATTGACAAACCAACCAAACCGCATACCTCATCTACTGTCTCTAATTTAGACGTCTGCTTCTCCTTTAAATTTTCAACCAAAATCAAGTTGGTGTACTCTGAAGGCACCCCAGTTTGCAAGCTCAATTTAACAACCTAGAAGCAGATATATAGTTTAAGTGAGTATAATTACCATAAAGAAAAAATAATCATCATTTTCAGTCGTAGAAGTAACATTAGTGCAAGGGACTGGCGTATAACGAATATAAATCTCTTAATGTTATAAAGATTTGCAATCACGCGATTATGTAGGAAACTTCTTTATGCAGCACTATAAGAATTAAGATTCATTTAGAACAGACCATCTCCTCTAGTTGCTTGCTTCCGGAAAACCAGGCATTCCCAGTTATTGTTTCAATTTGTCTCTTTGCAAAAACCTGCATAAAGGGAACAGCATAAGTTCTAATGGTGGAAGAGTGCAGATTTCTACTTTTCCAGCAAGGTTCATGTAAGCATGCACAGACCAAAAAAAATACGAACGTGATATCTGTTTGAATAATATAGGGAATAAGAATGCTAGATAGCTCATAGAATCAACCTGTATAGAAAACGCGTAGAACAGAATCCAGGTAAAACTGGAGCACCACATACACAGAGTACTTTTTTCTTTAACTTTCTCCTCAGCATAAGTAAATCAATTAACATTTCAGTAAGGAATACAAGATGAAAGACCTTACTCTTTCCAAAGGAAGATCCTTTGCTTTTTGTACTTTGACATTGACCACAAAACTGCTCAAATCTGCTAGCGTGCCACTAACTTTTACAGAACCAGGGCAGGTCCCGATGAATCTGCCAGAGACAATCAGTGGTCTTGAAGACAACAGGTCCGGCAGATAACATGGATATAACTGCAACAAGAACATTGATTACAACTGTCAGACAAGCAGCAGAGGAAACAAAAAATAAGGGCACATATTATACACTTTATATCATAACTATAACATGGGAAAAGAAAGCAGTGTTCATTTAGTGGAAGTTTTATGAAGCCGTGATATTTTGGAAGGCAATAATGGGGTATATTCAGCTACTTATACTGCTTTGTACATCCTTTTCTCTACTCAGAATACATAAGGAATCTGAAGGTGTATATACCTCAAATGAATCAAGACTTTCCAGAGCTTCGATTTTCAGGTCTGCGAGAATAACTGATGATGTGCCATTAAGTAGTCTTTCCAGCCGAGAACTGATTGAATCTGACCATGGAAATTGATGTGAAGAACTAAAATCATAACTCGCAATTCAAACTTCTGCCAATCTGATGTGGTATTAAATAGAAGTTAAATAATACTCTAATAACTTTTTCGGCTGTGGAAAATATGAAAGTAATCCCATTCATAGTGATTTCCATTCTAAAGTGTGTTATCCTAGATAGGGAGTAAAAAACTCAAATGTAAATAAGTCTACGAATGGCTTTTTTTACAACAGTTCAGTAACCATCAGAGAGTTTCTGAATAGGTTGTTGAAACTTGCGCAGAAAAATAAATACTTACAAGCTACATGCACTTAATTGCATCATAGTAAACAGAATACTAAGATGCATAATTGTTAAATTAAGCGCACCTAAATCATATGCAGCATCGTAGTAACCTCTTCCGATTTGAGCAAGCATTTGCAAGAAGTAGTGATTACAGTATAAACCTGAGAGACATAAATATAGTATTGAAAATCGCTATTGAAGCATGGGAGAGAAGTGTCATTAAAAATGTCAAAGAAAAACAAACGCACCAATGCCAAAGGTTGAAATTCGCGGAGAATTCAAACCTCTCTTCATCAACCTTCCTCTCAAGGCTTCACAAATTTCTCTTTCATCTCCAACAGACCCGTCGGTAATTAGAAAAACAAGAGGAATTGAATCACCATTTTTCGATAGCATCTCTATTGCCTGACTTGGATGAATTTGCAAGGACCGATTATGAGACTTAGGTAAATGCGCCAAAAAAAAGTGAAATCAACATAATGCTGCATTTTCTTTTGCCCGAGTAAATCAACATAATACTACATGGCTGGTGCAACTAAAAATTGGAAAATAGAAGGAATAGAACGGTCAAATAGTTAGAGCTAATCAACATAATGATGCATCACACCCACATGAACTAATTATTCAATTTATCACATGTATCTTCTACACATAATTATAGTTCAAAAGAACAGAAATGTTTTGTCACTGAGTTTAGAAGGACCAAAATAGAAGTTCTACTTAATTTTGCTTTCCACGCGATACTTGTCTCTGGAAAATAATAAGCAGCATCATACCAGTCCATAGTAAAGAAAAGTAACATTTCTAACCTGGTTCAGAGGCAGTGAAATGTCGGTACTTCCCTCAGCTACAAAATTTTGGTCAATCCACTGAATTGCTTTTCCAATTGACTCCTTCCCTGACGGCATCATGGATGAGGAGAACAATAAGCTTTTCCCGTTGAAAGCTATGATGTTAAAAGTATCTGCTGGACTGAGTTTAGAGAGGGCAGCCAGTAGTGCAGACTTAACATTCTCAAGTGGCCTCCCTTGCATGCTCGCACTTATATCAACAAGATATACCACTTCCTTCCCGAAAACCTAAAAATCAACAACAGGGAGTACATATGCCATCTAAGTACCTAAGAGAGATAACAAACAGGTAAATAAATTCAAAAGTTGCATTCGTATATTGACAATTTTACATATGCAAAAGTAGACATGAA
Organism: Solanum sitiens; assembly: GCA_016801875.1. Taxonomy (NCBI): domain Eukaryota; kingdom Viridiplantae; phylum Streptophyta; class Magnoliopsida; order Solanales; family Solanaceae; genus Solanum; species Solanum sitiens. The sequence continues at coordinate 4,396,101 of JABWTJ010000002.1, read as the reverse complement.
TTGGTTATAAGGTAGTTTAAATGTACTATAAAACATAGATTTCAAAAGCTGCATTCGTTTATCGACATTTTTCGCCTATTTTTCTGATTTTGCTTAACTGGTTCGACTGGATTTAGCTTAATATGTATGACACAATCAAGAACAACACTAAATTGAACATGTGTAGTCTAACAAAACATGATATGTTTAGAATTCAAGGATCACAGGTTAAAATTACGTTTTGATCAAAATCTGGATAGCATTCAAACCATTAAGTAACAAGGCTGACAAACCTTCATTGCATTGACAGCCGGTGGGTATAGATTGAAGCAAAACATTTCTCTCTGATCGACATCAAGCATAGACACAGAGTTCAGGAGCACACTCCCAAGGATCTCACTTGAATGAACCTAAAGATATTATGCAACTATTAGTGACGATTTCTGAAGCTCATCGAAATAAACAATGAAGAAAAATAAATGATCAATAAAAACAAAGAGTACTTCATAAAGCAGGTCCAACCGGAAGTGGTCTTACTTTGTAGGAGAAACTGAAGTCATCCATTGACCATGCCCGATCTTCACTCTCGTATAAAAATCCTAAACTACCAACCAAACGTCTTGTTTCCTGGGAAGAATAACAAAAAGGGCTTTAAAAAAAAGTTATCAATTGTTATATTCATGACTAGATAGGTTTAAAAATGATCACCTTTAAAGGATGACTACAACTTCCGCATAAAATCTCTTTCCCCATACCAGAGTTCACGTTCAACCGAATCCTCTCTTTCTTGCACAATAGTTTTGCAATTGGATTGACATACCACGGGAAACTGAAAGGTATACTCAAGGAAAATTGACCATCTTGATACAGTATTTTCTGTGACCAACTGATTTTAACGGAGATAATAGAACCTCCAGCAACCTTGAAAGATCCAAAAGTAGACAAATATAGCCCCTTTCTTGAAACTCAACAGGAATGAAGAAAAGATAGATAATTGATTTGGTAGTGTGAGATGGTAGTCACCTGAGGGACCTTTAATGTGTATATCCGGCGATTTAGTAAGAAGCCATCTTTAGCATTGGCTACTAAACCAGCATCTTTGGTATCGTTTGATTCAATCAACAAGGTGGAATATGATCTTGATGGTGTTTCAATCTCCACACCTAGAACTGAACCCTGTGTTAGACAAATGATAGTATTTTAAGAACAACAGAATGACAAACATTGTATTCTAGACTAATCAAAACTTAAACTATACAGTCAAATGCTTATATCATATATTCGTTTAGTTTGTTTTAATGATATGTCTAGGTCATGTAAACATTTGGAATAACATAAATATTAAATCAGTTGGGAGGACACAAATATTTCGTATATTGGAAAGGTAAGGGTATGGAAATGTAAAATTTCCACAGCTATATATATGTTGCCACCTTCTAATTATCCATACAAGGATACGCCATTCTTTTTCTTTGACTCTTTCTCTCCGTTACTTCAATGCCTATAATTCGGAGTATGACAGAGTAATCTTGTTGATAGGCCAGCTTATTCAGTGCAGACATGATTCTGACCAATGAGGAAATTAGCTTGTTTACTTTAGTCCATCAAGAAATCTCAGACAACTAAAAGTCTACAACCATTAAAACCTTCCAACTGATGTGTGCATATCAAAAGAGAAAATGTGGGGTATTGCTGTTTGTCTGCTTTTGTTCGTTTCGTCTGAGTAAGAATTAATACAAATATACAATCGAAGAACCATTTTTTGCTACAAATGTTAACTTAAGAAATGAAAGACGGAAAAAACATAATTACTACTTATATTCTTTAAATGCTCGTCTCTCTATGAAGCTAAGTTTAGTAGTTCAATTAGCTGACTATGTTGAGATTTGAACTTGGCACATATGAATTTTGAAGCGCCTCAACCACTGAGCCATATCAATCAACCTCTAATCTTATGTTTAGAACGGACCCAAATAGCCGTCCAGCCAACTAATTAAACTAAAATAGCAGGCAAATATATATTATTTGCATGATTTTACTGACTAGAAAAAAAGTAAACAGTAAATATGTGAACGGCTATTCAGAAGAGAAACAACAGAACAATTTCCAGAAACAAAACCTGCTCTCCCATTGGTACAGCGATTCGACAATCGCAATATCGACTAGAAGCAATACAGTGCACACGCCAAGTTCCGTTGACCGTTACAAAAGCAGTATCCATAGAACAATCAACCTCCATTGCAATCCCCTGCATGTCAAGCGGAATCAACGCCGGCGGATCACAACGGCCGTAAACATACGGTTGATAGCTCGGAATATCAGGATTATCCACCATCGCCGGGTCCCTAACGACGGCGTACACCATAGGTGCCGTCGGCAAGTTATTAATCTCGGATGATTTTTTCTCCATTACAAGTGGCTTCGGTGGATTTTTACCGTAGTAAATTCGTTTAGTTAACTGAAGTCCCATATCTACCGACGATGCAAACTCATCCGCCATAATTTCCGGCGAGTTGAAAAACAGAGGAAAATAACAGAATCAGATGAAGCAGCTAGAAAGTGTAGTGTTGTAGTGCATTAATTGAGATAGAGATATGTGGAAGACGAAAGATTGAAATGAATCTTCTTGTCAGGTCTCTATTATGAATTAATTTTTTTAAAAAAGTTATACTAGTACAAATAATTATGGGAAAGGAAACAGGAGAACTTGATGAAGACATATGGAATCGTTGTGGTCAACTTTAAGACGACAAGTTAAGCATGTTCACTAATTAGGATAGACTTTAGCATATTGTATTGCAATAGACTAATAGGTTCAAACACCACATTCTAGTAAAAGTTAATTATCCTCTTATAATTTTATGGAGGACATATAAAACATTAAAAAATATTTTAATATATTTATCGTATCTTTAAATTATAAGATTGCAAAAAAAAAGTTAATAAAAAAAATATAAAAAAAATCATGATGGCAAATGGACGTACAGGGAGAAATAATATTAAAAATAGGATATCATAACAAGATAGAAATGATTTTTATGGTGGACAAGTTGAGAGAAGTAATGTTGAGTTGGTATGGCAGATGAAGAGGAATAATACAAATACCCAAGTGAGGAGGCGAGAGAAATTGATAATAATGAGCATATACTAAAGAAGTATATATCAGAAAGGTGATTTGACAAGACGTAACACATCTCAAGCCTACTAACGAGAACATCATAACCTTGGATATGATTTAAAAATCACGAATCAGGATAGAAAGTTAATTGGTCATTAACGATTTTGTTACTTTCCCTGCGAATAGACTTGGTGATCGTAATTAAACCTTTTTTTTGTTGTCCTTGTTGTTCTTTCCTTTGTATATTGTTTATTGCTCCTTCATTTCATGTTATTTCAGTGTTGTTACTCCTTTCCTCTCTCAATTTCCTTTTTCAGACTTTTGGATATTCTTTATTTTAAGCACCAAATCTATCAAAAATGACTTTATGAAATTGAGCTTTAATTATAAAATTACTATAAATCCCTTATTATTACTGTAGAGATAAAATACCCTATTCTCAATCTTTAGAGTATGGGCTTGTATTTATACAAATTAATTTTAAATATTATATACTTAAAATTTTACACGTGATTTATATTTTTATTTTAAAAAGATATTTAGTTACTGCATTATTTCATATGGTTTCCTGCACTGAAATTAAATTTCCCAACAACCAAACGACTAATGAGTAAAATATTCCAAAGTATTTTTTTAGAAATAAAATATTGTTTGGGTGACTTAGAATTACAAGAAAAGGACAAGCAACTCTTTTGCTATTATTGAATGGACAAAATGCTCTAATATACTATTTCCTCTCTTATTAATTATTTGTTTTTTTTTATAGTTATTCTAGTTATTTATTTATTTTTGATAAATTAAAAAAAAACTAAAAAAAGTCTTATTATATTTTTATTTAATTACTTTTAAAATGATAGAATTTTTAAAAAATATTAAAATTTTAATTTATTTACTTTATAATTAATAGAAATAAAATAATAAATTCGTTAACAAATATAATAATTTAAAAATAACAAATAATTAAAAACACAATAATTTGATGAAGGAACACTTTATACACATGTAATTAAGATAAACATATTCCTCGTGTCAAATAAAGATCGATCTACAACACTCAATAATTGGTGCCACTTTTTCACCTACCCATAATTAATTGCGCAACTTGTGATATCATGCTGGTCAGTGGTGAATATAAATTACTAATTTTTTTGAATAATGACATTATATATTTGAATATTTTGTTATTATTATATTAAGTAATTGTTATACACTTATTATTTGATGTTTGAATTATAGTTAATTGTTTTGTTATTATATAAAGAAACAAAAACTCATTTCCCCATAAAATTTATGTTATAAAAGAATAGAAAAATATTTAAAATTAAAATATATTCAGCTTTTATTAAATAAAAAGCTTAAATCTAACACATTATTAATATATCATAGTATATATGTTTTTATAACTATCGAGTTTAATTTCCTGTCTTTTTGTTGGCAATATGACGCTTGAGTATTACTGTACTTTTTAGTCATTTAAAAAGAAAAGGAAAATGCACATGTATACTTCTAGACTATGATCAAATTCCTATAGATATATATTAACTAAACTAAGGTCTTATTATTTTTGAATTTATTTTTTTTGTAATTTTGTATACCTTTTATCTTACGTGGCACACTCCGTGACTCCACGCAATTGAGGCGCGTGGAAGATATTTGGATGTCACGTAAGCCAAAAATTGCATCAAATTAAAAAAAAAAAATTTAGTGATAATAAGACCTTAGTTTAGTTAATGCGTGTCTTTGGATTTCAGTCATAGAAAAGGGGCTACTTGTGCAATTTCCAAAAAGAAATAATGTCTTTTTCATTTTTTTAGTAACTTTGTAATTTATTTTTTCACGTGTTTATATTACAAAATTAAAATGTATTTAATATATTCACGTATCTCTAATTTGATATCCGAAAATTCAAACATTTTTATTTTTATTTTCTTAAACTTTCATCTATGTTAAAATTAGATAACAACTTGAATAGAGAAAGTAATTTTATAGTGATATGGTGGTATAATAATGAGATAAAATTATGTTTTATAAAAATATAACATGAAAACTTTATTACAATTGTGAAAATTAAAGTTTTCATATTGAAGAACAAGATACATGGAAAATTAAATATTAGTGGGCACAAAGACAGTAGGATCGATTGGGACTTTGCCTATGAGCTATGACTAAAAATAGGATCTTGTGGGACTAACCTATCACTAATGTTTGTCTTTCTTTTGAGTCCGGAGTCTAAAGGGTACAAAATATTAACAAAAATTTTAAAATGGTATATAAAATTCTATATTAACCAAAACGGCAAAATCGGTGCATCAACAACGATTTACTCCACCGAAAAAAACAACATCGCTGCCTCTGCAGCGATTTTGCAAAATGTGAATTTTTTTTTAAAAAAATAAAATCGCTACCTAGGCAGCGATTTTCAATTTTTTTTAAATTTTTTTTTTTTTTAAATATGGAAATCGCTGCCTAGGCAGCGATTTCAGAAAGAAAAAAAAAATTTAAAAGAATGTTAAATCGCTGCCTTGGCAGCTATTTTATAAAAAAAAAATATTTCTTTTTTTTTTAAATCGCTGCCTAGGCAGCGATTTAACATTTTTATAAAAAAAAAAATTTTTATTTAAATTTAAATGATGTTTGAGTTCAAATAGAATTCTAAATTCAAATAATTAAATTTTTTTAAATATATATATATATATATATATATATATATATATATTTAAAAAAAATTGAATATAAATTTTTTTTAAATTAAATTTAAAAAAATATAAAATGAAAAAGCGATTTCATTTTTTAAAATTAATTTTTTTTAAAAAAATAAAAATAAAAATCGCTGGAAGCCACTTTCTTAAAAAAATATATTATAAATTTTTTTTGTTTTATAAAATCACTGCTTTAAATTTTCTTTAAGAAAATCGCTGCTTTCCATATTTTAATTTTTTTTTTTTTTATAAAATCGCTGAGCGATTTACATATTTAAAAAAAAATAGAAAGAGATCACAACTAACACAATGGATTCTCAAAGTCTTAAAATACTCACCACTGAGAAGAACAAACATAGAGGAAGAGGGTAAAATCAGCAACATCATAGCATACTAATCACCTGTAATATCTAAAGGCATGAATTTGAGCATAGTTTTTTCCGAAGTGAACAACCTACACACAAATTAGGGTCTTGAAATATGAATGATGATAAAATATGATTGAATTAATTTGGACATTAATGAGTTTAAATATGTAAATCACTCAGCGATTTTATAAAAAAAAAAAATTAAAAATATGGAAATCTAGGCAGCGATTTAAATTTTTTTTTAAAAAAATTTTAAAGCAGCGATTTTATATATAAAAAAAAAGTTATAATATTTTTTTTAAGAAAGTAGCTTCCAGCGATTTTTTATTTTTTTTTTAAAAAAAATTAATTTTAAAAATGAAATCGCTTTTTCATTTATTTTTTTTAAATTTTAATTTAAAAAATTCAGAATTTTTTTTTAAAAATATATATATATATATATATATATATATATATATATATATATATATATATATATATATATATATATATATATATATATATATATATATATATATTTAAAAAAATTTAATTATTTGAATTTAGAATTCTATTTGAACTCAAACATCATTTAAATTTAAAAAAAAAAAATTTAAAATGTTAAATCGCTGCCTAGGCAGCGATTTAAAAAAAAAAAAAATTTATAAAATCGCTGCCAAGGCAGCGATTTAACATTTTAAAAAAAAATAATAATAAATTGAAAAACAAACTTTTTTTAAAAAAAAAATTAAAATCGCTGCCTAGGTAGCGATTTTATTTTTTTAAAAAAAAATCATATTTTGCAAAATCGCTGCAGAGGCAGCGATTTTGCTTTTTCCGGTGGAGTAAATCGCTGTTGATGCAGCGATTTTGCTTTTTCCGGTGGAGTAAATCGCTGTTGATGCAGCGATTTTGCCGTTTTGGTTAATATAAAATTTTATATACCGTTTTGGAATTTTTGTTAATATTTTGTACCCTTTAGGCTCCGGACTCTCTTTCTTTCTGTAATATAAAACAAAGTACTTTTTATTTTTATTTTTTGACAAAACTGAATTAACTTAATTAAGAAACAAAGTATAGGCCGTTCGATGAAAGAACATCGACGCTGAAATTCAATGTGCCAGAAATATCCTACTCTCAACAAAATGAAATATCTGAAAACAACAAATGTATGTATTAATGGATGCATTAAATCATCATAATTCATATATATATAGTAAGAGAAAAAAGAGGTGAACAAGCGGAAAATAGATTAAATAAAAATAAATAAATATTTAACTAATTCATTTTTAATATAAATAGTATATTATTTATGGCTTTAGAAATAATTAAGTGAGACATAAACTAAAAATCGTTATAAATTCATTTAATTATGGATGTTTTTTTTTTAATCAACAATCTAATGTAATATATATATATATATATATATATATATATATATATATATATATATATATATATATATATATATATATATATTTGATCTCTATATATTTAATGTAAGTCTTAAAAATCTACTAATGTATTTTGTGTAAGATGATTAATAGATGGTTTGTACACCCGTAAATTAGGAAAATATTCACGCTTGTGAAAGACACACTTGAAAAGATAAATAAAAAAATTTTACTTTATACTTTTCGTTACCACGATTTATCTTCCTTTCTTGTTTGATATTCTTGTATTTTTTCTCTCATTTAACAACAAAAATTAAATTAAGCTTAGATTGTTAAAAAACGAAAAAGAAACATGAAAAATTAACAAGCATACAAATAGGTATAGATATCCAATATTCATATTACTCATCTGAATAACTATTCTTCTAGTAGATAATATGATTCGATATTTGTTTTATTCTTTTTCTAATCTTTTAAAAAAGTCAGACTATCCTAATTCCTATCCATATCCATCGAGCCAGGATGACTCATTTTCTCGTTTCCTTTCGTTTTAATTATAATTTCGGCATGCAATTTATTGCTTTTAGTGAACTATCGAAGGCGACGAAGGATATCGATTTTAGGTGGACGCAGATTCAACGAGTTTGAACAGTATAACGAGTTTAAAGTTACAGAAGTCTTCGTCAATTTTAATAGACATAGTATTACAAGCAAATAGAATAAAAAGTTTAGCCTTTCTTTCTATTAGAGTTACGAGCTTTTTGTGATCGATTCTAAAGGGAGAACCTTGTTGGTTACTTGCATATCCCCGCGTCCTTACATGGTCTGCTCCTTCTTTGAGTCATGCTTCTTCCTTTCCCCTTTCCCTATTTCTCAGGCCTATAGAATATAGCCAAGTGGTAAGACATCGATTTTAACACCAACATGTAACTGTTCAAATTTTATCTTACTTTTTGTAGTTTATTTTTTAAAAAAATGTCAATTTCTTTTTACGGTATATAACTATTTGATTAATCTTTACACATTATATATTTAAAATTATAAAATTTTATAAATTATTTTTGATTCTTTAAACTCGCTATTAAATCTAAATAAGACAAATTGAGAAAGTAACTCACTCATTGTCAAATTTAAATAGGACAAATATATTCAGATTAAAAAAAATAACTTACTCATTATTAAATTTAAATAAGGCAAATAAATCCAGACATACAGAGTAGCTATTTTAACCATCCTAATCACCAGTGATGGAATGAAAGAGGTGATGGAGAAAATGAAAATGAAAAAAAAAAAAAAAAAAAAAAAGAGGTGATGGAGAGTGGGACACATAGTTATCAATTTGTTTGTGTAATTGATTAATAATAAGAGTGGCAGTAGGTGAAAATTAAAATCACGTGATATCATGGTGCCTAATTTTTTGATTTGATAAGAGTAGAAATCAAAATTATTGGAGTAGGGGGGCCTATTGTATAATTATAGTATGTTCCCATTATAATAAAACTAAACATAACGTTATGACGAGGGAGAACCAATCGACAAGGAGTGGGTATATATTGACCCATTGAAATTAATTATTTGTCCTATATATTCATGTGAGATGATCAATCATATAAATCATAGGATAAATTTAGATGTTCGATCAATAATCCTCCTACTATGTAAAACAGTTTTTGAAATTTTTATCTGAATTTATTTTTTTATGGAATATTTATATATAGATTGTCATGAGGTTCACATGTCAATTGTTATTCTAATAGGCATCTGAAGTTTAATATACAATATTTATTTAGCAGATCATACACAAATTATAGTAATATTTTTGTTTTTGTGAATTATCGAATTATAAATATTCAACCTACATCGTGAGGATATAAAATCTAAAATTAGCAAGTTCAAAATTAATTTTTCTTGGTTGTGTCTGAAGTCCACAAAATACGATAGTGATTCAACACAATTATAGCCTTTTCTTTGATAAAAAAAAAATCTAAAGATCATGATCAAGATTTTGTGTATTAAAAATTTGATATCATAAACCATAAAAGTAGTATAATTACATAAATATTATGATATAATATTTTTTTTAAAATTAAATTTTATAATATGTTGACATAAGTTAAAAAGTATTCATCTATTTCATTGTCAATAAACATAGTAAAATTAGAGAGTAGAATATATTTGTCAACTAGTCATATTATGATGCAAAGAAAACCAATGGGGCCTGAAAATCAAGGGCTCAAGTCCATCTAGCTTCTTCTAATTTTTTCTTTTTCTTTTTCCACCCAAAAATGCGATATTTTAATTCATTATAGACATAATATGTCCAAAAAAGGATCGTTTACAACATTTGACATTTGGACCACAATGACTTTTAAACTCTCCAAAATTAACCCAACTCTACATATTGCCCTCGAAAACATCACACCCAAGAGCCACTCGTATATATATTAATTTAAGTGTCTTACTTTGATCGAGCATGAAATTTAAAAAATAAAAAATAAATTTGAATTTAATGATTTTAAATTAAAAATGTACATAATTTTTTCAACCTCCTGGTTTTAAACCGAGAGAGTAACATAAATTCCTTTTTTTAATTTTTTTTAATCAACGGTGTAAAAGTGGGTATTTGAACATTTCTTCCGACCCAGTTAGTCTCAGTTGATGATCCAGTTAAGTTGGGCTTTATTCCATCTGAGAAGAAGTAGGTACGGCCCACTTTAAGTAGGGACTTAGGTCTCATTTGTTTTTATTAAAACGGAAAAGAGCTAAAAATACCTTTGAACTATTTAAAAATATTTAAAAATACCCCTCATTCATCTATTAGGCTAAAAATACCCCTCCATCCATCTTTTTGGTCTATCTCTACCCTTAAAACTAACACTCACTTTTTAAAAAGATATTATTATTATTATTATTTTATTACATGCCATTTTCGTATTGGATAAATTAAATATCAACCCATTTAATTTTGTCCTACCCACCCATTGTAGTGAACATGATCCAAAATCCAATTTCAAGACCCATTAAAAATTAAATTGATTGAATCTTTCTCTCCTAACTCCAAACCTCTTTTCTTATTCAAAATTTTCTTATTAAATTGATCTCAAAAACCAGTCACTCATATTTGCTTTAGACCTTTCATACAACAATATTTAAGGACAAGTACATAGCTGGATTTGAAGTATTAGTTCAAGTTATCTGAATCATTCTTGCAATTTCCTCGAGGCTCTGGAAGAACCTTACGACACATCTTCAGCATTATGGAGTATCATTGACTTGCATAACAACAGGATCAAGGGCAATATACCCATTGTATCTACTTCTCTTGATATGTCGAACAATTCCATAAACAAAAAACATGAAGAATACCAAAGGCCCCTGGAAAGTTGACTCAGATTGAGAAGATTTTCATTTGAAATTGGTCAAAATTTTCATTTGAAAGTGGTCTAAAGCAGCTGAAATTGTATCATTTGATTGACTATTGTCTTGAAAATTTTGAATAAGAAAAGAGGGAAGAAGAAAGAGGTTTGGGGTTAGGAGAGAAAGATTCTATCAATTTAATTTTTAATGGGTCTTTTAATTGAGTTTGGGTCATGTTCACTACAATGGGTGGGTGAGAGAAAATTAAATGAGTTGACATTTAATTTATTCAATAAATAAATAACATGTAACAAATAATAATAATAATAATATTTTTAAAAATAACTGTTAGTTTTAAAGGGTAGAGATAGACAAAAATATGGATGGAGGGGTATTTTAGCCCAATAGATGAATGAGGGATATTTTTAGACCTTTTCAAATAGTTCAAGGGTATTTTTGGCCCTTTTCCCTTATTAAAATTAGGGGAAAAGCTCAAATATGCCATTGAATTCTCAGAAAATACTCATTTATGCCATCAGTTAAAAGTTTGGCTCATTTATGCCATTACCGTTAAAGAAAAGGCTCATTCATGCCATTATTTTTTAATGGTAATTTTGCAAAACCAATTTTGACACGTGATCAATTATAATTCGGCCACGTCATCAAATTTTTAATAAAAAAAATCAAAAAAAAAATATAATTCAATTTTTATTCAGAATTTTGATTTTTTTATTAAAAAGTTGATGACGTGACCAATTATAATTCGGCCACATCATCAATTTATTTAATAAAAAAAATTAATTCAATTTTTTTTTCAGAATTATGTTTTTTTTAATTAAAAAAATTGATGATGTGGCCGAATTATAATTGGCCACGTGTCAAAAATAATTTTGCAAAACCACCGTTAAAAATATAATGGCATGAATGAGCCTTTTCTTTATCGGTATTGGTATGGATAAGCTTAATTTTTAACTGATGACATAAATGAGCCTTTTCTGAAAGTTTGATGGCATATTTGAGCCTTTTCCCTTAAAATTAAGAGGTCTGAATCTAAATACACATCTGAATATTAAAATTTGCATTAAGATTCAGGTGTTTTGATCTGAATGCACATCTGAATATTAAGATGTGGTCTTTAAATCTGAACACTAAATAATTAATGTTGTTTATTTTTAATATCTGTTCATGTGAAATTAACATCAAACTAATAAAATATCATAAAAATTTCATTTCAACAAAATATATCACTTTTGAATAAAAAAAATGTTTTAATAATCATGATTTGGAAGTACAATTTTTTTCATTTAAAAATCTTGATAAACACCAATACACCAACACAAGAAAATTATTAATATAAAAAAAACTTGAAAGGATTTATGAAAACTCACCAGTTCAAGAGGGGAAAAATGATGTTTGATTGAGTAAAGAGAGAAAGAAAGGTTTTAGTTATGAAATAAAAAGGCACGCTTAAAGCAGAGAAGCGATGGTTTATTATTCGATAACTTCTTAAATGAGTTTGAATGTTGTTAAGAGTTTCTTACATATTTGATTCATTCATACCTCTTCAGATCCAGAGCTTTTTAAAAAATAAAAAAAAATGAACTTATAACTTATTAAATGAGTTTGAATGTTGTTAAGAGTCTCTTACATATCTGATTCATTCAGACCTCTTCAGACCCATTAAGAGCTTTTTAAAAAATAAAAAAAATGAACTTAATGGGCTGAATATGAATGATTCAGATTCAGAACTAAAACCAAACGTACTTAATAGGTTGAATCTGAATCATTAAGATTCAGACCTCCATTAAGTGCAAACAAAAGAGGCCTTAGGCTCGTTATTCGGAGGCTTCTTCCACACCATTTAAAACCTTTATTTTACCGATTGTAACCAAAGACAATTCTTTTGGGAACATTCGCAATATATAAAATTACAGTATTTACTAATGCTACATAACTATATTTTGCATAGTTACAGGATGTAGCTATAATTTAAGCTATCTTGTTAATATAATTTGCAGGTTCAGATTTGTATACTTAGCCGGTATATTTGTATAAACAGTTATTTTTGTATAAACTCGAAATAATAAATTTATACATTACAGACATCATTCATAAGTGTAAACAGTTATACAAATTCTGAATTATACAAAAGTTACAAATAATATTATACAAATGTGTGAATTATACAAAACTAAAAGGCTCAACCGCGTAATAATAGCTAAAAGTAGGTCGCGAATTGTAATTAAAGTAAATTGTAGTTATGTTAACTAATTAACTAGTATATGTTTACTTATACGCGTAATTTTTCATGTTTGGGTATAATAAAGAGTAACTCTCACATATAGCAAACATAAAAATCATATTTGTATGCTATAGTTATACTTTACATAATTGCTCTCCATAACAAACAATAAATATGATATTTCGCTATACATATAAAAAAAAAATAGCTGTATAATTCGCTATAATACAAAGAAATTAGCTATATAATTTGTATACATAAACAAAAGAAAGCAATTGTATACAAAAGATCAATTGTATAATTTGTGTATGTATAAAATGAGAAAGAGAAAAAGACAAAAGAAAATTGGGCAGGAAAATATTTGTGTTGTATAATTTTAAGTGTATATAGGACGAAGATATATGTATTTGCATGTATATATAAAATTTTCTCTCATTTTTTACAAGCTGAAACACAATTTATACATTTCGTTTCTGTTTGTATAAGCGAGAGAGGCGAGAGTGGTGAGCGAGATCTGGGAGATGGGAGAGAGGGAACGAAAATATATGTATATATACAATTTTTTCTCGCTTTATACAAACACAAACACATTTTATATATTTGTGTTTATATAAAAAACTAGAGAACGAGCGAGCGAGAGAGGGAGAGTGGCGAGCGAAAGTTTGAGCGAGAGAAGTGATTGACAAACAGTTTGCTACATGACACAATTAAATTAAAATATAATTATATCATCTAATTTAAATTATTAATTTGTCATTATGTATAATTTTTCCTATGATAAATGTACAAACATTTCAAGGACATAGTATACGGAGATCCCTTCAGAATTCATCTACAGTTTTCTTTTTGAGTTATTAAGTTCATAATTACTTTACTATTTGTAATTAAAGAATAGAATATTTTAATTTTGCTGCCCAAATGAAATAAACATTCGAGTGATTGATTGGGAGAATTCAACTGACCATAGTGAAAAGAAGAGAGGGACTGATTGGGAGAATTCAGCTGCCCAAATCAAAGTGTTTATTTAAACTATTTTGTAATTGTAATTCTTTTTTATTATTTAATATCTATATTAAAGTTTGATCATTCCATTGGTATTGTGATATATTTTACTCCCTCCGTTTAAAAAATAATATTCTTTCTTTTTAGTTTATTTAAAAAAGAATGACCCTTTTCCTTTTTTGACAACACTTTAACTTTAACTTTCAACGTGGCATGTTTAAGATCACAAAATTAAAAGACATATATTTGACATAACTTTAATTTAGAACTACAAGATTAAAAAGTCTTTTTTCTTTTCTTAAATTCCGTTCCAAGTTAAACTAGACCATTCTTTTTTAAACGGAGAGAGTAATACTTTTAGAAGTATTTGTGAATTACAACATGTACAATATGTTACTATTTTTAATTGATTTAGAAGTATTTGTGAATTACAACATGTACAATATGTTACTGTTTTTAGTTGAAGAATTTAATTCGATATTATATAATATGCATCTCTAATATTTACTTCCAGAATCTGTTCCTATTGTTAAACGAACTTCTGACGCCGAGTCGGTTAGTCTACTTTAAGCGTATTTCTAACGGCAAAATCCATGTGTCCAAAAATTAAATAAAAAACGTTGTTGTCAAGTTTTTTATAATCTGAAAAAATAAGGTTCCAGTTTATGTACGTAAAATCTAAAATGAATCCGGAGCTTAAGGGGCAAAAAAAATTGAAAAAAACTCCAAAAAGGTATATTAAAAAAGTTTCTAATTAAAAGAACAAAATCGCTAGGTCAGTAGCGATTTATTTTAAAGCCGTTAACAGATCAAAATTGCTATTGACTTAGCGATTTTATCCAAAAAAATTTTTAGAAAATCGCTTTCCCTGCAACGTTTTTGCAATTTTTTTTTTTAAAAAAAATTTAAAATCGCTGCTATAAGCAGAGTTTTTAGTAAAATGATTTTTTTAGGCAGCGATTATCCTTAAATTTTATTTTTTTAAAAATCGTTGGTGTCGCAGCAAATGATAAAGTTTGTAGACTTTTTTTTTAAAAATGAAATCATTTTTCTTAAATTTAAAAATATTACTAATTGACAGAAATTACTGTTCACTATTGACAATTTTTTTTTTTTTTTAAAAAAAAGGTTCAATAAAATAGCTGCCAACTCAAATAGAAAACGATTTCTTAAAATTTTTGTCCAAACTTTTTTTTGCCCTTTTAGGGCTCGGAACTCAATCTAAAATCATATAGAAGTTTCATTTCAGTTTGACAGAGATAGTCCACTTCCCATTTAAGCCATCAACTTTATTTAATTTTGTCAAAATTTCGATACTTTACTTTTGTTCTCCAAGCTTTGAGTTCCTTACAATTGAAGTAATCATTCCAAGATTCAATTTTTTTCTGCTACAATCGATCTCCGCAGGTTCCTAATTAATCTAATATCGCGCTTTCAATCCATTCTTTAATCACCCTAATTGATTTATTCTGTCTCTTAAATTATTGGATTATACTGTCTTTTTAATCTGTTTGATGTTGATCATGTTCAGGTTAATTTCCATCACTTATTAGTATTTGATTCTGAGGATGGTTAGGGTTCATGATAGGGAAAAATGAAATCTTTATTGGAATAAAAGTTTGTTGATGTAGTAAAAGGGATTTTTTTTTTGCTTGGTTTCTTAATATCTAGGGTTTTACGTTTTCCAAACAAGGGGTTTTGCCATTTCTTAGAGAAAAAAATGTTCTTTTACGTCTATTGTGTTACTTTGTTTAGTAAACACATAATTAGAAACTTACATTCTGGTGCATTTGTATTATGTCTTGATATTTTGTTGTCATTTTATCATTTTTACAACCCTGAGGGTCTGTAAGAAACAGTCTATCTACCTCATAAAGGTGTAAGGTTAAGGTCTGCATACATCTAACTCTCATCAGACCCTCAGTTGTGTGGGTTGTCGTTTTTGGTTCTATGTCATTCGGCAAAGAGAGATTTTTGTTTTTGTTATGAAGAGATTGTATGAATTCTAATGAACTTTATCTGTATTTGCTATTAATAACTAGGTTTCGGAAACTGATGGCGACGGCAACTCTCGCCACTGCAGCAGGTGCTGCTGCGCTATTGTATTATACGTTAAATAAGAAGTTGCAATCTTCTCCAACAACGGATGATGATGACGATGAATGTGGCAGCAGCGGCCAAGATCATGCTCTGCTAGGAGTTAATAGGGTTCCCAATAGACTTATACAGGCCCCTGCTACATGGTTGGAAACAATCGCAACATTGTCTGAGACTCTTAGGTTTACTTACTCGGAGACCCTGGGCAAGTGGCCTATTGGGGACTTGGCTTTTGGCATCAGTTTTCTTATGAAGCAGCAGGTAATCATGAATCATTTGATTTGCTTTTTTACCAGTAAAGGCATTAGGTTGTTGTGGAAGTGTTATATGCAATCATATGTTTAAGAAAATATGCAAATAGTTGCGGTATGGTGTCTCTGTATTGGAAAGGTAGTATATAGCATGAATGCTGTATGCAAATAATTGCACCATGGAATAAAATAAAGGGAAGAAGATGTTAGATCAAGTAGCAGGTTGTCAACGTCCAGTATAGAACACCTGTAGAAAAAGATTTCTTCCTGTTTCCAATGGACTCACATTCCTTTCTTCTACACAGACATGCATTTATCAAAAATATCTAGCCAGATTCTGAGACTGAATTCAGGGTTCTATCTTCTGTTTTTTTCATTTTATTTTCTTTTTAATTATTATGTATTGATTCTTTGATTATTTATTTCCTTTTATTCATAATAACTAGTTCCTAGTGCCTAGTCCCTCCAATTTCAGTTCTTGTTACAGCAACCTTTATCTTTAAAACGACAGTCGTGTAAGCTTGGTGGACTGTGACCATCATACAACTAAATACTGTTGGCTCAAAGACAATAATGTCTCGAGAGGGCTCCCTCCTTTTGATTGTTACTTCTATGCTTTTTGCATTAGACTTTTTTACCAAATTAGTTTCTCCAGGAAGGTGTCATTTTAACTTAATTGCCCAACAGTGAACTATCAAAATTTAGATTGGTCTTATATTGTTTTCTTATGTCGTGTTAGTATCCATCTTGATTTTGACTTAGGACTAACTTACTGAGCTTGGTCACTAAGTAGGTTCATGTAATGTCTGCAGGGAAACATACATGTTAGTAGCATATTCTGTGTCGAAGACAGTGCCCAATTAAAAGGTTCTGATGTTGCTGCAGAGCTTAAATGCCTCTTGCGCTTGTTGACAGTTTGTTGGCATTTCTCCAAAAAACCTTTCCCATTATTCTTGGAGGAGACAGGCTATTCCCAAGAAAGTGTACTACTACAAGAACCCAAAGCTGGAGTAAGTCTCGTCCGAAATTCCCAAGCTCCGACTTAAAATATGCATTCCATTCTTCTAAATGCACAAATTTCAATATGCAGATTCTGAAGCCAGCTTTTACAATACTCGCAGACCACCGATCAAGGTCTTTCCTCCTTGTAATACGTGGAACTCATAGTATTAAAGATACTTTGACAGCTGCTACTGGTGCAGTTGTGCCTTTCCATCACACTATGGTACATGAGGGAGGAGTTAGCAATTTGGTGTTAGGCTATGCACATTGTGGAATGGTGGCAGCTGCTCGATGGATTGCAAAACTTGCAACACCTTGTCTTCTTAAAGCTCTTAGTATTTATCCTGAATACAAACTTAAGGTGCTTGATATTTGAGTATCTCACTTTTCCATCTTTTATGGTTGGTTCCTTTTCCTGTTTTTTTATCTTGGGGTTGGAGGTGTCTCTCTGTTTTTTTTTTTTTAATTGAAAATATTAATCATATCGGCTGGGTCTTTTCCATTGCAACCTGTTACATTTTTCGTGTTACTAATTCATGATTTTTTTGATTCCCCGGTAATTTGTTTTTATTCTTTTTGGACTTTGTTGCTCTTTATCCTTCTCTTTCTCTTGGCATGCATCTGCATCTCTATTGATTTTATTTGGGGCGTGAGTTGCATGGATGGTAGGTCTGCTAGTCCTTTCCAATTAGTGTGTATGTACTAGTTTATTAGGGGCTTTCTTGCAAATGCCTTCGTGGTGTCTTTTGGTTAATTACCTTGTAAAATTGATCTTCTTTTGTTGCACAGATTGTGGGACATTCCTTGGGTGGAGGAACTGCAGCTATTTTAACTTATGTACTTCGTGAGCAGAAGGAACTGTCAACAGCTACCTGTGTAGCATTTGCTCCAGGTGTCATATATAATTTTGTTAACTTATGCATACAATCTGGAATGGTCTAATTTGACTCTAGTCATCTGCCTACGATTGTATGCATGTGCTTAAATATATATATATATATATATATATATATATATATATATATATCCACATTCTACCATTTTGTTCACTTGTCATCTGCCGTTCTCACTTAACGGAATATCCTTTGCAGCTGCCTGTATGACATGGGAATTAGCTGAATCGGGGTGTGAATTTATTACCTCCGTAATCAATGGAGCTGATTTGGTGCCTACATTTTCAGCTGCTTCGGTGGACGATTTGCGTTCTGAGGTTAGCTTCTGGATTTACTTAACAGAATTTCTGTGGCTGATTTATGTGCAAATTGGTGCTTTCTGTTGGAGTCTTTTCCTTCTTTGGTAGGTTACTAGCATATTTGGTTTTGTTGCTGGACTATATAACCTGTTTCCTTTGTTGGTGGAGTAGTATGTTTTTCCTGATGTTGGACGTGTCTTGCACTTCAAATTTTTGGTTGTCGTGTTTGGTGAATATGAACTTGAATACTAGTCACAATTCTTTTTCCAGTTATTCTTCTTCCAATGGAATCAATTGACCTGAACTATGCAGCCGGAGAACCTTTTGAGGTATGCCTTGGTTCTGTCCCGAGGCATACATCATAGAGATACAAGAGTTAGCCAATATCACTCTAATACTACATCCTCTAGCCAGATGATGTTGGTCTTTATCTTCTAATCCATCCTATTCTTGCTAGCCGACCTTAATTAGTTCAGGGTTGATGCAGTGTTATTCGTTGATTGATTGATGTGTTTGTCTTATATGTCCGTTTTGGTGTAAGATCAATTTAGAATATTAGTGTCTGCTGTTGCTTTTGGCCAAAAACTAGTCTATTCCACCTTTGAAGAAATTGAGTTATTTCTCTTTGGTGTATATATATATATATATATATATATATATATTGGTATAGTTGACATGGTGATCTTGATTGTCAAGTTTACACACCACAGGTGGTTCAGAGTAAAGGGTTCTGTTTATGATCCATTGTGTTGCTACTATTTGCGTAGTTTTCTTAATAGCGTCTGGAAGCTTGTTCTTTGTACCAACATTGCACCTATGTGTCTATCACCTCATTAGTTTTAAGATATGGTCTCTCAAGTGGGGAATGTTCTTTTCATGTTGCAGGTGACAACATCTGCTTGGTTGAATGATCTAAGAAATCAGATTGAGCATACTAGGATTCTTAGTACTGTGTATCGTTCTGCATCAGCCCTGGGGTCTCGTCTTCCATCTATTGCCACTGCTAAAGCTAAGGTTGCAGGTGCTGGTGCAATACTTCGGCCCGTTTCCAGTGGTACACAGGTGTGACAATAGTTTACTCTGTTATTTCAGTTCTCTCTTACATTTAGTGTAGCTGTAATATAGTTTGGTTATGAGTGAACTTGTTTGATGATTTGGTTGACCATCTTGTTGCAATTGGAACATATGAACTTGTTATATTCACACCAAGACATGGCATATGACTTGTCTGCACAGCTGTCTTTAGCGTACTCCCGTACAGGTTATTTTGTGCTATATGGTAAAGGTATGGGCACTCTAGAGTACATTCGTTTGAGCTGGAACAATAATCAAGAGAATCTGTTCAATAGTTTAGTTCACTTAAGGTGATGTCTGTAATATGTAGGATGGGACAATAGGGTGGTACTGTAATGTTCCTTGCTCTGTTTTATTTTGTATCTTGTAACTCTGTTGGAGTCATTTGACCATACTTATCAGTCGTCGAGGTGAATCAGTGAGTGTTTGACATTGACATGATCTGTAGGTTGTCATGAAGAGAGCGCAAAGTATGGCCCAGGCAGCATTGTCACGACCTGCCATGCAACTGTCGTCATGGTCATGCATGGGTCCCAGACGTCGATCCACGACTATTCAGGTTAATTCTGAAGAACGGCAAATCTCCCATGGAACTTCTTCAGGCGATAATTCTGAAGCATTCATTGTGGAATCCGAGACCAGAAGTACGACCGTGATGGAGCTTCCTGTATCTTCAACTGAGGGAGTCACGTGGAACACGGAAATTGATCAATCTTTTGCAGATGGGATTAATATCCATAGTGGCATGGACTCTGATCTTGATGATAGTGAACATGTTACCCATGGACCTGAAGACCGAATGACGGAAGTTGAGATGTGGCAACAACTAGAGCATGAACTGTATGATCAGTCTGAAGGGGAAACTGATGTCGCGAAGGAGATTAGGGAAGAAGAAGAAGCAGCCATCGCAGAGACAGGTCAGAGCTCAAGTGAAAGCTCTGTTCCAAACACGAAGGAGGTGCACAGATTCTTTCCTCCTGGAAAGATAATGCATATAGTTACTCTCCTCTCTGAGGAAGTCGATCATGAAAGTGACAGCGATACGTTGAGTGAGGACAATAACCAACCCAAGGATACAAAGGTTGGTATCTTTCTCACTCCTAGATCATTGTACAGTAAAATAAGGCTGTCACAAACTATGATCAGTGATCATTTCATGCCGGTTTATAGAAGGCAGATAGAGAAACTAATTAGGGATCTTGAGAACAACGATGCTTGTGACAATTCAATGGAATCTGAGTCTCAGTGTTAGTGATGGGATATTGGTTTCGTATGGCATGAAAGAAAAAACTCGAAACCAGGTCCTTGTCGCTTGGCAATTTTTTTCTTTCAATTTTCATGATTGTAGAGCTCGGGGTCGATGGCTGCAGCCTCGTCAGGGGTTGCTTGCTGATGAGTTTCTCTTTAGCTAATCCTTGGCACAGCCTTGAAGGTGTTTAGATTTTTGATGTATATATCTTAGAAGAATATTTATTCTTTAATAGAACGTTTTGTTAGCATAAGATTTAAATTTTAGATACAGGATCAGCCCAAAGGTTTTGGTACCCTCTGTTTATTTTTATGTGTAGTATTGACTTTGATACATTTTATAAAAAAAAGTAATAAATAAAATGATAGTTTTACTTTTATCATTCACTAAATTAATAAATTCAATGTTCTGAAAAATTGATAGTGTACTTAATAATAAGGGTAAAATAGTAAATTATTTCTATTTTTAAAATTAGACAAAGTAAAAGTGAATATCTATTTTTAATATAATGGACTAGAAAAAAAATTGCCTTTAATTTAGATTGTGATCAAGTGATGATTAGCTTATGAGCAACATGCAATCATGTTTAGCTGTGAATTTTCCGTTAAGCAACGTTTATAATTGTAACAATGTGAACCCCACTGCTTCATTAATTGTGATTTACATCTCAAATCTCCCTTGTTATTGAGTGCAATACTTGGTCAAAATGTCACCACTGCTCAGACGTTTATAATTTTTATTTTTTAATTATGAGAAGTAAAAATAGTTGTTTGTGGATTTTAACCTCATCGTATATAAAAAGTATTTGAATATTATATATGCATGATTTAGATATGACATAACTTGCAACTTGCGTGTGAGGTCTATATCACATTATTTATGGATATATGCGGGAGGATTTAAGTTACATATGATAGGTTGTAAGGATTTTTTTTTTACAAACATCTAGAAACAAGTCATTTGATTGTAGAAATAATATTTTCTTTTAAAATTAAAAGTGATAATTTCAATTGCAAATTGAGGCAAAACATCTCTTTCAATTTTCTGAAATATTAATAAGAAGAGGGCAATAGTGTACAAAAAAGTGTGCATTAGTATGTCTGTGTTTTCATGTCTATCATTAATTTCTTGTCCTATAAAAGACATGTGAGTGAAGGTTGAATTGAATCATGAGATATTTCTGGAAGGTACACTAATAAATACTCCATGTGTGGGTCAGTTTTATTGACTAATTTGTTATCCCAATTAGTCACCCACATCTTCCTAGTCTACTTCTTTGTTCTTCACATTTAATTATTCCTTTTTTAAGTAACCAAACTTTTGAGACGATAAATCGTAATAGCTTAGTTAATTAACTATTTAAATTTTAAATTTGATAATGAAATTTTGATTCTTCACGTTATAATTCTTATTTTTTTTAAAAATAAAAATAAAAATAACTTTTAACATAATTTATGATGAACTATATAGATGAAGATTGTTAAGTTATTCTTTGAGAAAAGAGTTATTTGTTTATTGTTGATCTACTCTTTGGTAGAATTAAGAACATAAATTAAACTCGGAATTTCGTTTATTTAACGTGTATACGTTATAAGGATAATCTAATTTAACGGAATTACTAAGTAATTAGTTTATTCTTGGCCCAACTATTGACAACTATTGGCCATTTTTTTTGAATTTATTACTCGATTTGTTTGATTAATTAAATTATTATGTAGTTTCATTAGGTAGAGTGTGATCATATAAATGAAAATGACAAATCATATGGAAGGAGAACCAAATAAAAGAATAGGGTCTATTAATAATGATGAATATAATATATAGGGTCAATAAATTAAAAAGAATGGACATATGTTAAATCTTTACTCAATATATTGAAATTTAGAAGTTTCTGGATGAATTTAAAGAAATGATGATATATGTTTTGTCTCAGTAGTTTGTCTCCTACTATATATATTAGCTAATCAAATTCTGGCTACTATATATATTAGCTCACCTCATCAAAAAAACTTTGATGGACTCTAATGACTAAAGACAACGACATTCTTAAACAAAAGAAATAATCTCTTCATTTTATGATTATATATGTAAATAGATAGACACAAATTTCAAAAGAAAGAAAGATTACAAACAACAAAGTTTTCCTAAAAGTTATAGTTTATAACGTGTATTTATCAGGACGAGATAGAGCATTATAAAAAATTTATTTAAATTTTATTCGTTGAAAATCTACATAATATATGTACCGTTAACTTACTTTTAATTTTTGCATAAAAAAAATATTGATTTTCTTAGTTTCTTTTTAAATTTATTTTCCTTTATATTTTTAATTTTCTTAATAAAATTATGAATCCACTATGCTGTATATATATTGTATAAGATTGAATGGTCATGAAGTTAAAAGCGCATATTCCTCATCTTATGCGCTAATTATTTTTTTAAAAAAAAGTTTCTCTATGAGGTCACTCATGACAACCATGACATGCTTTGCATATAATTTTTAAATGAATAAAAACTATAGTGTTCATCAAGTAATTAATTACATATTAAGAAATTGCACACTTGAAACATCTTAAATATGTATAAAATAGTAGTGCATCAACCAAACAGTCTCTCCTTCATGCTTACCAAAAGTTCATATAGTTATTGAGGTATTAAATTTCTCATTTTAGATTAAACTTTGAAAGAATAAAACCTATGACTAGTCTTTAAACTAAACATAAAGAATATTTTCTTCTCATGTTTTAAGTTTTAACAAACTAAACTAATTCCCAGTTGGCATTGGCAAAGTACATACATGTAACTAATTTGAAGCGTGGATGACATAATAATTAATATGGGTTGGATGCCCAATATTAGTTAAGCGACCAAACATTAGAGCAATCTAACTAAGAGACCGCATAAAAAGAGTTCTATAATAATTCACCTCCTTAATCAATTCGAAAAACTCAAAAGAACTTCTTTTTATGAGATAAATTAATTTATCCACTTATAATGAAAGTCACTAATTTGTCTATATAATTAATTAGTATCTTGCTTATTTCCGTCGAGAATATAATCAAATATTAAAAGTGTGCTTTCTCTAATAGCTTAATCTTTTATATGAGATGATCACACACTTCAACATGATATCTAAACAGACCATCGTCCTGAGATCGAATCTCACCGCCATCCAAATCAAAAAGAATTTTCACGTGCTTGGCCCATGAAAGAAAATCAGACCTGCACTTGAAGGGGCGTGTCGAGAATATAATCAAATAATAAAAATATGCTCTCTCTAATAGCTTAAGCTTTTAAATGAAGTGGTCAACACACTTCAACAATCTCTTCCTTTTTTTTCTTTTTTTTTTTTAAATCTTGGTATAAACAAAGCCCTCAATTATGTGTACAAAATAAAAATTGGTGTCAATGAAAGAAAAATCAGATCCCATGTTAGCTATATTTGTCCTCATCTAATAATAATTGGAAGAAGCATCCTATATGGATTTAGACTCTTATATTCTTTAATTTATAACTTCTATATTTAGCTAGTTGTTTCTTTAATATCATTTGTAGTATGATCCAATATATATAGTATATAATATATAAGGCTTGTAAGTTTGAGCCTTGAAACACAAGACATTTGAAGTGAAAATTAACTAACTAGGAGAACATATATATAGTATAGGTATAGGCCCTCTTGAGATATTTTGTCTGTGGTGCTTGATTTGATTTCCTATATGATGAATAGTTGCATAAAAATATTTGATTTGTATGATGGACATATATCTATTTTTCCTATCAAATGAAATTGACAAAATAAGCGTGAAACATGAAAAAGGGGAGTAATTTATATGTCCTAGTCTAAACACATAGCCTTATTGTGAATGGATGCATAAAATGTCTTATTAGAGCATTCCCTTTCATCTACCTTTGGGTATGACCTACTTAACCATTAGAGATGATTAAAGATGAGATAAATGTTTTCAAACTTATTAGTATGTTATTTCTTGTTTTCTTTTATTTATTTATTAATTTATTTAGATTAATTTTGATATGATATTTAATAGAATTAATTAATAGATTTATTAATTTGACTAATCTAGTTTTGCGACGTAGAACGGTGACTATGGGAGTTATAGCATTTTTACCATGTGTGACTCTATATCTAATGATTGAATAATTCTAGTTAAAAAAAAAAGAAAGATAAAAAGAGTTTCTTCATTGAATGTATATATGTGATTATCTGATATTAAGGGTGTCAAAAATGAACCCAAACATAGGTAACTTGTCTAAAATTTTAAGGATTGGGCGCAAGACAATTTGGATTGGACTCAATCTCAACCCATTTGAAGATAATTCTCAGTTGAGCCCAATTCAATCTCCAATTTCAATCCGTTTTAAAACTTTTTATTAAGATATGTTCCTATATTGAAGGTATGAATTATTATCTATTTAACATCTTTTAGGATTTATGTATCCATTTGTTATTTTTTTTAATAAAAAATTCTTGAGCAGAAATTTAAATTGTGATTATAAAAGTTAAATATCAATATGTTAAATTATTGAGATTAATCGGTCAAATTGGGCGGATCAAGACTCAACCCGATTTCTAGCCAATTTGAGCCCAAAACAAACTTGGGCAGGTCAAGACCCAACCTTATTTCTATTCAACCCATTGTAATATTTCTAATTTCAACCCAACCCGCCCACTTGACACCCCTACCTGATATCTTCGAGGGTAACTAACTCTAGTTAGATAATAGAACAAGTGTTTAATTCTACAATAATCATAAATTTATTGTAATCACACAAAGTAAATATGATGAGGGTATATATATGATATATGCACCTTACTCCTATTTTTATTGGATACAAAATTTATCTTTTAATTGAGCTGGACAATCTTTTTATAGATTTTAATTAATAATGTGAACAAACTTGCATGCGCGATGTTAATTCTTATCAACCTTTTTCTGCCGCATTACTTGTATAATTCTAAAAGCATTGACCATCGTAGGCTTGTAGCTCATTGTTCGACGTGTAGGTTTGGTGAGTTCCTTTTTTTTTTTTTCCAATTATTATTATTAATGTGGGGGTCGTTTTCACAATTATTCCTGCCACAACTTCTTCATTCAAACAAATATAAAAATGACGAAAGATAGATGAGTTAGTTTGTTCCCTTGGTCCATGCACTACAAGAAAAATAAATAAAAATGAAAAGATATATGAATGTGAGTCGTCTAATGGTCATTATCATTCAGGGTATATTATATTGTATGTCACATTCCAATTTTCTTTTGGCTTATAAAAATAACAATATTGCCTAAGTGGTCAACTTTTGTAGCGTAAATTCCACTCTTTTTTCTATCCAATAATTTACAACTCCAGCTGGACACCCAGTCATCCACCACGACCAAATTAAAAGAGGGAGGGAACCTTATTATAAAAAAATTATTTTATTAAGATTTATTTTTAAAATTTTATATCCAATTAAATTAAGCAGGTCAGACTAAATTCTGATTCCGGCGAGGAGTTGGCATTATTGGCGCATGATTTAACGGCGGCCACCTAATAAATCAGCTTTCCGCTTCCAGACTAGCACTAGCCTTGTTGGAATATATTGTTCAATCAATGACTTCATTATTGACTGATTTGAAAAAAAGTTACATGTCTGTTTAAATTCTTTAAAAATAACGTTGGATGTGTGCTACATTGTTTAAAATAGTATATTTTGAAGGATTAGATATAATAATAATAATTTTAAAAAGTCTAAATAATATAACAGAAAAGTTAAAGTAATAAATAGCAAAGCGCAAAAATAATAATTACAAATCAAAGAAATACGATGTTTTGCTTTGTTTTCAAGTGTTAAAATAGTGAAGGGTGATATTTACTCTTTCATTCTTAATAAAAGATTTTAGGTTTAAACCTTTTAAATGAAATAGTCTATAATCTTTCATGGAAAGAGCTTTGCAACTATCCTCCGTATATCAGAATTAAATTTTAAAGTGAATATCAAACATAAAATGAAAATCAAAATAAAAAGTTCAAGTAAATAATCCGAATACATCTTGCAATTGTTTTCACAACCCTACCCCTACCCAAAAAAATTCCTTTTCCCTTCTCTTTTGTGTTTATTTTCTTCACTTGTATTTGTTTTCAGACATACCATAGATTCTAATATGGAAAAATTGATATCAATTATGTTTGTGGTGGAAGCATATTCCTTTTCCTACGAAAAAGCAAAAATGGAAGTGTATTCCTTGTTATCCTTTTTCTCTTTTTAAAAATCAATATGTTTGTTCGTTGAAAAATAATATATGTGTATATCTTCTCAATAAGCTGTTACCACCCACCCTTTCCCTCTCCAAAAACACACATCTATGATAGATTGATATCGTTTAATTGTTCACTATTTCCTTTAAAAAAAGATAATTTAAGAGACACAAATTATTTCAAATTTCGTTCTATCACACTTACTTTTTTTTATAATTTATGCTAGTATGTCTACTTTTTTATTTTGATACTTTAATTTGATAGAAAAGCAATACAAATTAAAATTGAAGTAAATGAATGAAGTAAAGTTTATTGAAAATTTGCTATATTAAAGTTGTATGGAATAATGATTATGTTCTTTTTGGAGAAAGCAAAATTGGATTCGGGTCAAGCAAAGTGCATAATGTAATTGGCGTAAAATTGGAAACAAAATCATCAATTTTAAGATTACTTTTCTTTTCCATGTCTCTTTTTTCTAATTTACTTCTTTCTTTTCCTTCTCAAGTAAGCAAAAAGAAGTACTATGATTTGACCTTTTTATTTATTTCTTTTTAAAAAAATTGTATTTAATAGAATATACTCTACCTCTAAGGAAAACAAATCACGTTATTAAAAATTGCAATAAAACGATAAAATCTCTTTCAATATTGATTAAAAGTTTCAAATTCGAATTTCAAAAAATTAAATCCTACAAGAAACTTTTTAAATGAACCTTATAGAATATAAATCTAAAGAAATAAAAACCAAAACAAGTAATAAAACACCCGTGAGGAAAAAAAGGAAACAAATAATTTTTCGGTAACACATTGATTTAGTGCTTAACAATGGAAGTTGATCTTAGAGTCATAAAAATACATTATTTTCTTATTTTTAGAAAGGAAATATGACCCTTTCCCCCTCCAAATTGAGATTGGATCAATATATCAAATTAATTTGATACGATAATGATAAAATTTTGAAATAGTCTATCACAAATAATCTCTTCAAGATAACAATATCGATTTATATA
This sequence comes from Solanum sitiens, assembly GCA_016801875.1. Lineage (NCBI taxonomy): Eukaryota > Viridiplantae > Streptophyta > Magnoliopsida > Solanales > Solanaceae > Solanum > Solanum sitiens. The sequence goes on along the minus strand of JABWTJ010000002.1, from coordinate 4,367,831 downwards.
TTGTGTTCCATACAATTTACCAATTTATCAAATGAAAATTTTTATTCTATATCGTATCCAATTACAACAACAAGAAAATGATTTACAAGTACAAAAACGTGTAGAACCAAAAAAAAAAAGTGATTGTGGCTAGTTTATGAAGTGTGAACCCAAGATTAAGTCTAAGTTTAAATGACATCACATATTTACATTGCCACGTTATTTCACATTAGGATTTTTTTATTTATTAATATTTTCCCATTTACAGATTGGCCTTCCACGTCGCTGGTCCACACGTGTTGGATTCTTATTCGTCAAAAAAACTTAAGAAAATTCCTCAATATTGAAATTTCAATAACATGGAAAATGAGATTTATTTGCATACATACAATAAGTAACGCCTAGCTGGAAATCTATTAATATATATACGGCCTAAATTTAATTGCCAGCACAATTGCTGACGTGGATTCTTCAAACCCTCACTCAATCATTGAGAGTTTTTCTTTTTAGACTCCCAATCCTCCCTTATTTCTCACTCTTCCTGAAAAAGGCTCAGAAAAAAAAGAAAAAAAAAAGAATTTTCGTGGGAGAGAAAAAGAAGAAGAAGATTATATACTTTTTGTCAGTTTCTATCAATTTATGCATCTTTGTACAAATTGATTCTCTGTGATAAGCAAATTCTTCGTTATCGAATTGGAATTTTCAGAGACTGATTGAGAAGTTGTTTGAGTTTTGTCATGTCTTTCATGGATACTTTTTTTGTTCCTGAAGAAACAAAGGACGAAGAAGGCGAGTGGGAGAAAGAAAGATAATTAGAAAAAAAATACGATTTCTGCTTCTACTAATCTTCTTCTTCTCCGAGAAAAGTAGAAGTAGAAGGAATCAGATCATCACTAAATAAAACTTTGTAGTTTTGTATTTTCATATATTTTTATCTCTGTTTCGATCTCTGCTTCTGCAGGTAATTCTTTTTTATTTTTGGTTTTTTTTCTTTGTAATTCTTATCATTGAGAAGATAATGACGTTTTTTGTATGTGTTTTTTAGTTTGACGATAAACGATGTCGACGACGGTAATCAGTGAGTCGGCGGTAGTGATGAACGCTGCGGAGGCCGGAAAACTAGCGGCACCGACAATCGAGGTGGATTTCGCGAAATGCGATTGTTGTGGTTTGACGGAGGAATGTACTCTGGCTTACATAGAGACGATCCGCGAGCGGTATCAAGGAAAATGGATATGTGGACTGTGTGCGGAAGCAGTGAAGGATGAGATGATGCGGTGTGAGAGGTTGATCAACGCGGAAGAAGCCTTAACTCGTCATCTCAATTTCTGTAAGAAGTTCAGTTCGTCTACTCCTCCTCCAGATCCGACTATTCACTTGATCGCTGCCATGAGGCAGCTTCTGAGGAGGAGCTTGGAATCTCCTAAATCGCTCAGGTCGATGCCCTGTAGTCCGACGAGGAACAGCACAGAGATTCAGACTAACGTTTTAGTTCGAGCTGAAAGTTGTATTCCTACACTCTCTTTGGTGGTGGATTCTGCTGCTTATCATGCCATTGAAATGGATCCTGATTCTGAATGAAGGTGATAACTTTAGGTTTAATTTCAACTCTCAAATCCCCCCAATGAAAAAAAAAGAAATAAATTAAGTAGAAACAACAACTCTAATAATGCTTAATTTGCCTCAAAAATGTAAACACAATAGAACTAGAATCGTTTGGCGATCGATCGTGATGAAATGGAATGGAAATCATGTTCATGTGATTGGCGTGTGAATTATGTGTGCTCAACTGATTTTACAATTTTGATTAGCTCCACCTCCAATCTTTATATGCATCTGTAAATATATATTAGAAAGTCATGTTTTGATTGAAATGCTTCTATTATGATTCTCTTCGTGTTTTCGTTCAATTTACAACCTCCATTTTCATAATTCTATCTCGTGTATTTCGGATATCTAATGGTTAAAGTGAAAAATAAATCTGAAAAATAATGTATAGTGAGTTGAAAGTTCACGAGGATGAAGTAGGAACAGTTATGTTACTGTAAGTGTTTCAAATTTAGCTGAAAAAAGTGTGAAGTACGAGTTCCTCCCCAATTAAAGATAAGATGGTTTGAAAGAGGAAAGTTTCTGGCTTTTATGGCTTGTGATAGATAACATGGAAACTAGGTACCAAGAATCCAAAATTGGGAAAAGGACAATGCTTGTGACTTCCCCTTTGTACGTGATAATACAGAGTTTGAGATTGGGGGGAATGGGCGTTGATGAAGTTTATGGGATATCCAGTAGAAAGTGGTAATATCTGTGGGCCTAAGATATTGTTGTTTCTGTTTGACATGCTAGTTCTAGTGTAAAGGAGAGGGATGGCCATTTGCGTGTTAGTGGTGAATATATTGATCAAGACTTTGTGATAAGAATGTACCACCAAAGATTTGTTAAGATGGACGTCATTCATCTATAGTGTAACTAGTGTTTTCAAGTTCGAGTTTTGGTAATATTAAAAAAAGAGAGGATCATAAAGGTTAATGTAATGGGTAAAACTTTTTGCAAAATTTGATATTGTTTGAAACTGAAAATTGATATTTTTCTAGTTTGCCTAAGATTTGGTGTAAGATAGTGAGAATCCAATAAACTAGTAAGACATACAAAAATGACTCAATAACCACCTTCAGAAATGCACTAATGTATATTTTGGAAAAATAGTATATTTAAGAGGTTTTCAGAATTTTATTTTTTATTATAAATATTCACCAACAAAAAATTTATTCTTTTTACGTACTTGACTTTTAGGAGTACTATTATTTGACTATGAGGAAGCATAGGTAAAGAACAGACCTGACTGTAGTCTGAAATGATAAAACACGATGTTTTCATAATTAACAACTTAAAGGAGATGTTGCTTTTGAATTTACGGGGTTTGGAATAAATAAGGAAAAATTCATGAGATTATTTCAGAATATTGGGGTAAAATAATCTCAGAATCAGGAAATCAGCTAATATCTCAAATTAAATATGGGAAAAATTAATCCCAAATTTTATCATATTACCAAATGACCTCTGCTGTCGATATATTCCAACTTTTACAACTACCAGTTTGATTTTTAAAATATCAACCAAATTTGTCAATACATGTCATGAAGTTTCCAGAGGAGGACCTTATGTGGACAATATAATCATTTGTATTATTGGATGTAACATATCAAAATGATTGACTAACATGAACCTACTAGTGGTTTACATAAGATTAGGTGATTAGGTAGTTGACTATTAGTGCCAATAATTCAAGTGTTCTGTTTTAGTTATGAGAGATTAGGTTAACAACTCTTCAAATAAAGTAAAACAGCCAAGTAAACTCATAGATTAGGCAACCTGGTACTGATCATTGAGAACACTAGGTTCAGAATACATTATTTTAATTGAGTTGCAAGGAAGGTACATTATTTAAGTGATTCTGGGGCAATCATAAGCACCTTACAGGATGAATTCACGAGCGAAACAGGTGTATCTGCATCTGAAACAACAATTGCATTCATTAGAACACGAGAAATTTGAAATGCTGCGAGATACTTAATTCATCATATAATAATGCAATGACTCACCAATTTCACTAGCCAAAATTGATTCCTTGAGCCAATGGTAGTTCACTCCCATAGTTGATTGTACTGCAGTGGTGGGGAATAACCCAAGTAGGTCAGCGTAAAATGTTATTAGATTTAGACATTGAGTTAAATGAATTATAAGATACTGAATTGGTGAGCTTCCGCAAATGTATTAAATGAGAAAGGGATGAAATGTCTGTGTAGTTACCAAGTTGAGCGTCTCATATATTGTTTCCAAGAATCACTTCCTGCCTCACGGCCACCACCAGTACCTTTCTCACCTCCAAAAGCACCGCCAATTTCAGCTCCATTTGTTGGGATATTCACATTGACGATGCCACAATCACTTCCTAGAGGTCTGCATCACATTAATCCATGTCAGAACCAGGGTTATTTAATGAAAAGGGAAACTCGTCTAAACCACATTCTCAAGAACATAATAGATTGCTTACCCAATCCACTTAAATATATTTTCTGGATTACGGGTGAAGATGGAACTACTTAAACCTTGAGGGACAGAGTTGTTGATTTCAACTGCTTCTTCAAAAGTCTGCAAGCAGAAAGTTTGGAATGAGAAACTGAATCAAGAGAAGTTCCACCAAATACGGGGAGACGACGACATTGGTCATCTCGAAAATTCAGTGCCTTTGCAAGGGAATACCTTAAACTTCATTACATACAGAACTGGAGCAAACAATTCTTCCTTCACAATTTCAGCTTTTGAAGAAATTTCAACAATTGTTGGATGCACAAAATTACCCTCAGATTCTACGACTGAACCACCTGTAAGGATCTTTCCACCCTGCAAAATATTCATTTTAAGAAACAAAGTTCTAATCATACTTCACTTTCTATTGGAAAAGGAAAAAATTCAATTCCAGCTGAGTTAACAAAATATGTCTCCTTTTCTTTTCAAAAATATTATGACCTGACATTTACTAGAGATAAGCTTAGGGGGGATAAAACTGTGAAACTTTAACAAATCAAATTGCTAGATAAATCTTATCCATGTGGTACAACTTCCCTCACCATCAACATATAACAAGGGGTAGGGCAAGACCTAGGAGGAGAGGCAAAATCAATGTCAATTTAGAAATAATTTGGAAATAAAAGTCTCAATAAACTGGACATACCTGGGACTTGATATTGTGGATTCCCTTCTCGAAGTTTTCCCTAGAAGTACGAGTATGCAATGGCCCAAGTAAGGTACCTTTTTCTAAAGGATCCCCTATCTTAACTTGCTTGTAAACATCAACTAGCGGTTCAAGTACCTTTTCATATATTGATTCGTGCACAAGCTTCACACAGAAAAAGATTTATGAAGAAAAACAGTAATAAATTTTGAAGTAAAAGCTTTAAGCAGCAAAGTGAACGGACTTAAAACAATTAACACAGTACCAGTCTCCGGCATGTTGTACAGCGCTGACCAGCCGTACCAACAGCAGCAAATAAAACCGAGCGAACAGCAAGTTTAATGTCCGCATCATCCATTATTATGATGGCATTATTTCCACTTAATTCTAGTAGACATTTTCCAAATCTCTGACTTACTGTTTGCTGAACTGCAAGACCAACCTATTGGCACAAAAGAAATAAACCCACAGAAATTCGTTAAAGCAAGTTTGTATTTCTATCTATAGGTACTTTTAACAGAACTAGAAGACAAGCTTTATCAGAGTAATAGAATAATAAATTGATAAGGTTGAGATTTTAGATTGTATGCACGTGTATATGGTTGCTTTCCCGTTGGGTGTTTTTCTCAAATAGCACTTATTTGCTTATCCTAGAAAAGAAATGCTTTTATTTTCACTTGCACCCAGAAGGACTGAAAGCCAAACCACTTAGTTTAATTTTGACTAGCAGATTAGACTTGCATATCCATTTAATTTCAAAATTGACTCCATAACATGTCTTTTCAAGTCCTGTTAAGATTCTTTGATTCAACGAGACAGACAATGTAAAGTCAAGGTAGGAATGTAAAGTAAGCAAAAAAATAAAGAAGACATTTTTGTACTTATATCGTGATTTTTGGAGAGACTACATCAAGTTAATCCAACAAAGATAGAAAAATTAGATAAATCAAATTATTACTTTTTAAGATCATATCAAAGATAGCAACGGAAGGTTCCTAGAGATGAACCAAGAAATTAAGTCAAAGTAAGAAGCAAATACTTGAAAGGGTAAATCCTAGTGGCGGAGAGGCTGCAAAATATTTTATGCCTAGTGGCGGAGAGGCTGGAAAATATTTGAAAGGGTAAATCCAAGTCAAAGTAAGAAGCAAATACCGACACAGTATTAGTGGCAACGGAGACCCCTTGATGATAAAACAAACATACATGTTAGGTTAAGGACAGAAAAGTCACCTTTGAACTCCCAGTGAACGAAACTAGAGGAATTCGTGTGTCCATTGCTATTGCTTGACCAACAGCAGCTCCACCGCAGAAGGCAGTAAAAATTGAACCAGGTAAATTGTTTTTCTCCAATACACTAGCCACAATTTTTGTCATCGCAATGGTAACCAATGGTGTTGTTGGAGCACCTTTCCTGTGAACATGGCATAAAATCCCAAGATTAGAACACCCAAATACCAAACTTGAGTTTTGTTTCAAGCATTGAGGTATCAGACATACTCGAAGAGCAAATTTTCTTTTGGAGATTGAGTAGAGAGTTGAGAGATTAGGCGTTAGCATAACCCTAAAGAGAATCTGCTCTATCCCTCCCAATTCAGTTGTGCTTACTTAACCTCGTGCGGTTAATAAGACAGGAACTGAAACTCTGTTTTGTTTAACTTATTTGGATGCGGAAGAAATTCTGTTTTAGAGCTAGTACAGTAATATGACTTCATTAAAAATTCAGCTGCAACACATGAATGCTTATATTATCAGGTTGGCATGGTTCTAAGGTAAGAGAGATTCAATGCTCCTGCTTTGAAAGAGAAACAGTAATTACTTCCAACATAAATCTGCATTGATGATGTTCAAACTATAGTGTGGCAATAATACCCACTCAATTTTAGCTCAGCTATAAGTATATATAAGCGGATAGCTCAATTTATCAATCTGAAAAGCTGCTCAACCATCTAGCTCAACTATCATTTGGAAAAGCCATTTCAATCATTTCTACTATGGACAAATTCACTTTACACCTTCGAAATAAAGTGATGAACTTACCAGACAACACAATTGCCGCAGACCAGTGCAATACATGCATTCCATCCTGGATAGAACATGACAAATATATTTAGAACAAAATAAGGTGGATACTTGTCAAGTGCTTAATTGGAAAATCGGGTCAAAGCATTCAAAGCAAAGTGAGAAATTGCTTGGTATGTGTAAGCAAAAGTTCTCCAAATAAAACAACAACATACCCAGTGTAATCCACAAGTGAGGTCTGGACATGGTAGAATGTACGCAGACCTTACCACTACTCCGTGGAGGTAGAGAGGCTATTTCCGAAGGACCCTCGGTTCTAGATACAAACCCTAGAATCTTTCTACTAATTTTCTTTTTTAGATCAAAATACTTTAGTGGAAAGACAACAATACAAAAAATACAATCTAAACATAGCAAGAGATATACTCCAACATTTGAGGCAAAAATCCATTAACAAGCACGAATGCATTCAGATAAGAAGACTTTTGACTTCTTGTGGAAGACACATAGGCATCATGTAAAAGCACAGTTTTATCAGAATAGAGCGAAGTTGTGTACCAACAAAATTATAAATATCAAAGGAAGAGGAGAGAAAAATTCAGGGACTCAATTCTTGAATGATGATAGGTAGTTCTGTTGTAGTGGACATTATTCTTGTAAATTGACCATATTCAGCTCAAGGTTTCATGATGATCCATTGGTATGTTACTACTGTCCATAGGAGAGATATCTCATATCAAAAATCTCAATGGCTTACCAAGTACAGCACATGGGAAGTTGAAAGCCGTGATTACACCAACTATCCCGAGAGGATTCCACGTCTGTGCACAAAAATTACATGGAAAGATCAAAAACTAACATAACCAGGGTTTGAGAAATTCCTAATTTTAGAGCACAAATGTCAGCACACCTCCAACATCATGTGGTTAGGGCCTGTCAACAAATAAATATTGTTAACAAAAGGAAGTTAGATAAGAAATAATCAGAAAATAAACATCTCCAATAACATATAACAGTAAATCTTCTACTTTTAAAAGAACATTTATATCCCAATAGTCAGAAATAGCTAATTATCCTTTCAACCAGGAACTAATCAGATAACCAGAAAGTATTTTATACTAAAAACAAGAAATTACATTGCAAAAAAAAAACTGCTTAAAAGTGCAAATTCGGCTATTCTGAAAGTGACATAGTAAGGAAGGGAACTCACGTTCAGAAGGAATAACGGATCCATTCAGTTGTCGACTCAATCCCACAGCAAAATCACACATATCAATGACTTCCTGCAGATTTAAGCCAAAAATAGTGTCCAATTTTAAAGCTGTTGTTCAATAATTTTTAGAACTCTATAGTGAATTGTGACATTACATACTTGAACTTCCCCAATTCCTTCAGGGAGTATCTTTCCCATTTCAAGTGAAACAAGTCGACCAAATTGCTGAAGGTTCGCTCGGAGTGCATCACCTATCTGTCTAACAATCTCACCTCTTTTTGGTGCAGGAACCTGCAACAAAATACAGATAAATTGATCCCCAAACTAAATGCCACCAATTATGATAGATTTATGATTTGAGTGAGTGCTGAGCATACCTGCATCCAAATCTTAGCTGCTTCAGCGCAAGCTGACATGCCTTCCTCATAATCTTGAGCAGAAGCTTCGTAAACTTCGGCAATGATCTGTATAGATTATACAGTTTGAATCATACATATATTAATTTAATGAAACGAAACCGATCAGTTTACCACTTATAATCAGGGAAGATCACAACCCTACCAAATAAAAAGTTGGGGAAATTAGAGAAGATAAGTGAAATTAAGAAGAAACCTGGTTATTAGCAGGATTAACAGTAGAAATGACGGGGCCAGTAGCTTTCCAGGTGCCATTAACATAACAACCGAGATTTTGAGGACCAATTCCGAGCTCTTTGAGGAATTCGTACTCTTTCTTCGTGAAATTAGTCATGATTTCACACAAAGTTACACTCAATGAGAATGCTATACAAGTGGCGATCCAACCCACTGGATGAAATAGTAGTAGTAGAAGAGACGTAGGTAAATAGAAGTGTCGAGTCACGGACACGAATGGTGTTGTTGGTATGAGTAGAGACGCTATCTTTCAAATCATATGATAAGTACAAAGAATTAGAGTATCGAATATTTGGTTTTGTGCCCTTAAATTTAATGTCATTCGTATTAGCAATTTCATTTAATATATAAGTGATCCTAATTGAATATGTCATAACGTAAACATGGATTTACTCTGATTTTCTACTATCACGCCTAATGAAAGAAAATTCTTGAATAAACCCTTTGAAACATTTTGGGACCACTTTATACTATTTTAGAAGCTACATGATAGTAGTAGTTCTTTTTCATGAGAATGATATTAGGATTAATATGGGTAAACCTTAATTATTTCACTATCTTGATATTTATTGAGAAGCTGGATTTATTTTCATATTTTAGTTTTTAATTTTTACATATGAATTTTCTTATTTACACCTTTTTTTTTATATGTACACAAATACTTAAAATAAAATAAAGGTCTAATCCATCGGTGACCCCCTAAACTTGGCACGAATTTTCACTTAGACACCTTAACTGATGGATTTTCATTTTGAACACCTAACGTAGGGTACCTATGTGTCATTTAAACATTTTTTGCACACCTGGAGTGCCGCGTGAATTTCACTTTGCTAGGCGCGTAAACATGAGATTTTTGTCTGATGTGGAGTCCCCAACGTCCCCAACGGTAATATTATTCCACATCATTTATTTATATTGATGTTATTCCAATTATACTCTAATTTAAACCCCAATTTCTCTCTTCTTTTCCAATTTCTTCCTTCTTTTTCCATTTTTCTTTTCTTCAGCCTTTCATGTCAAGCTTCTCCAATTAATTCTTCCATGGCATCTGTGGATGAAGGTCGACATTGTAGGAGTGGTAATGACGCATTATTAAAGACTTCATGGACCCAATTAAATCCAGGGCGAAGGTTTTTTACTTGTAGAATTTCAAAGGTAAAATTCTTGTTTCCCTTACATTTTTCAGGTCAATTAGACGATTAATTCGTTTACGTCTAATTTTGTTTGTTTGGTTTTATAGAAAATGGGTGGTTGTGACTATTTTCTTTGGTATGAAGATCGACACCCTCCACAAGCAAACAAGGTAATATGGGGATTGTTGAAGAAAGTCAATGCTTCTGATGAAAAGTTAAAGCGAGCAAGAAATATATTTATTTTTGGTGTCGTTATTACTGGGTTGCTTATGTTTGGAATATGGAAATTGAAGCCTAATTGTTAGTGTTCTTGAATTGTTCGATCTAGTACTATTTTGATGAGCCAAACAGTGTTCGAAGTAGTAGTATTTTAGATGTTGTTGTTGCTGTAAATTTTTAATGTAATTGTCTTTTTGAATCTAATGAAATTCTAAATCTATTAGTATTTTGATCTTGTTATTACTGTTGTATCAAAAGAAAATGCACAGGCTATAAACAATTATCATATTTGTCAATTGTCACAATGTAACATCCAAATTACACAAGACGTAGACAGTTATATTGAATGCACCATAATGAGCTAAAAGTTAGCATTATGCTACATAATATTCAAGGATACAACCCAAAAAAGTGTACCAAAATAAAGCGCAAACAAAAGTTACATACAACCTTCACAAAAGTGTTTACTAGTACCAAAATAAAGCTAACATACTCCAGAAACATACGACAATTGGTGTTACTTCTTCTTTTTGTTTGTCATTTGCTGCAATTGGGAAGTGGTGACAGCATCCTTGTTTTTCCATCTTAAGCCTCTAGGCTTAAAGCCACTGTCTATACCCGTTATACTTGCATCCTTGTAACTTGAACCTGTTGGTAGAATTCTTTGACTTGAAGTCCCAGGCTGTTTTTTGAAGAACAAATCAAAATTAATATATAAATTTTCATTAATTTAAGAGATAGTTAGTGACACACTTACATTTAGTAATTGGGTTCCACTTGTACTTGTGTAAATGCCAAATCCAACATTACTTGCTCCAGCAGTTTGTCTTGTCCTTGGAGGTAGTTGACTTGTTATTCCTCTTGTAACAGAAATACTTGTATCTCCAACTGGTGATGTTTGGCTTGTTTTTGTAGTTTTCCTTGTCCTTTTAACTCTACTGGTATCACCACAAACTGTTGTTGAAGAAGCACGATTGTTTGATATTGTTGGTCCAGGTTGATAGGAGCTTGTTTGTTCAGGGTGGCTACTTCCTTGTGAACTTTGACCCGCAGTGAAGTGTGAATTATGGCTAGCTGGTTGTGAAGTATGGACACCAACCTAAATATAAAGCATAAAGTATGTTCATAATATTCAACAAGACTTCTAAAAAGGCACAAACAAATAATAAATTATTTTACCTTGCAATATTTCTTGTTGTGGCCTGGTTGTTTACATTGGGAACAAGTAATTTTCACCCCTTGTTTGGACATCTTTCCATACTTCTTTCTTGGTTCATCTTTACTCTTTCTTCTATTTCTTGGAGGTCTACCAGGCATTTGTTTAGGCTCAGGAGGCTCAATCCTTGGATTGTTAGTTTCAGGCCACATCTTCATATTTGGAATTGGCTGAATGAAATGACTGTAAGCCTTTAAGAAGGTATCCTTCCTATACCAATGCTCCACAAGTGGTTCAGGTTCCTGTCCTATGTGGTACAATACAGAAATAGCATGTTGGCATGGAATGCCTCTCAACTGCCAAGTTCTACAGCTACAAACTCTATTAGTCTAGTTGACTGTATGCCTATACTGCCCTTCTCCAACCTCAAACCCAACATCAGCATTCCAAAGCACCTTGCATGCCTTAGACTTTTCCTTATTCTCCTCTAACATAAGTCTAGCCATAGGTGCAATATCACATATCCAGGTGTCAGCAAATTTAACCATATCCACAGTTCTAGTCATTAATTTTCTCCTAATTTCCTCCAATATGGTTATTATAGATTTGTGTCTACAAGATAATATCCATGAGTTAAAGGTTTCAGACATGTTATTTTCAACTGCATCACCTTCTGCATATCTGACATTACAATCAATTACCTTCTGCATATCTGACATTACAGTAAGACCCTGTCCAGTACCCAACTGCAAGTCATCTTTCAAGTAATTAATAAAGAAGTTCCAACTGTGTTTAGTCTCCTTGTCCACAACTGCCCAAGCTATAGGAAACATCTGATTGTTTCCATTCCTGCCAACTGCTACAAGAAGTTCACCCTTACAAGCTCTCTTTAGGAAACATCCATCAAATCCTATTATTCTTCTACATCCTTCCTTCCACCCCTTCTTCAATGCATCCAAGCATACATAGAAGTACACAAACAAATTTTTTCCTGGTACAGTTTCCCTATCCATTCTTACCCAAACAGAACTACCAGGATTGGTTTGTTTTATAATTTCAGCATAATCACATAACCTTGCAAATTCCATATTCCAGTCACCCATGTTTTCTCTAAGAATCATCATTTTTGCCTTGTAACAAATTGTTCTACCCACATGCAGTCGTAGCTCCTCCCTGCACAATTCTTGTATTCCCAAATCCTCAAAGATGGTTGTTTAGTTATTTCATCCTTGAATCTGTTTGCTAGGAACTTAGTTGTACACATTTTGTTCTTATTAGATGGTAAACATTTGTGTATAGGATGGTAATTCTTAATCATAAAGTTACCAGAATCCCTATCAATAGCACCATAGCACAACCATTTGCATTTTTCTTGGAATTTACATTTAGCTCTCACTCTATGAGCTTCATTAGGCCTTAACTTAATCTGATTATTTTTTTCAACAGCATATTTAGCTAGAGCATTTCTAAATTCCTTAGCATTCTCAAAAATCATTCCAAGTTCAAAAATAGCAACACTACATTCATCATCATACCTGACCTTTTTGCTTTTTCTTCTGCCTGGTAGATCAACACCTCCAACAACTTCTGCATCTAGGATATCAGTGCTATCATCACTATCACATTCTGAGCTATCAATGTACTTCTCATCCCCTCCCAATCTGCCAACATATTTATCCTTCTTATTTACTTCAATATCTTCAAAGCCTCTATCTACACCTGCTTCACCTATTGGCACTTCTTCAGTTACTGTTTTTGTCTTCCTATCTTTTTTCTTCCTAAGATTGGGATTTCTTTTGTTTCTCATTTTAGCCCTAAGGGATCTCAGTTCTTCATCAACATCTGAATCATCTTCATCTGGAATATCAGCTACATCTGAATCACTACTAGGCAGATCTGATTCAGCTTCCTTATGATTTGTATCACCTCCATTCAAATTTGAATCATTATCCACACTACCCTCAGCATTAATACCCACAAATTCATCAATAGTGTCAGACCATGGTAAAAGAGAACAGGGAGCAGGTAATTCTTCTTCTAATTCATCAACTTCATGGACCACATACACATGAAACTCATCACCATCTACCAAGTCTTTCACAAATTCTAACAGTTGAGTATCAGAAGTAACTTGAACTAATTCATCACCATCTTCACAGTAAAATACATTAACATTTGTGTACCCAAGTTCTTTAGTGTAGGAAAGAAACTCGACAAGACTAAAATAGTCTTTATCTACGGCGACACCATATACATCTACTTCTCGTTGGTAAGTACGTTTAGGGTTTGAAACAACACCCCCCCCCCATGATGAAAACATGTTAAAATATAGTTTTTCATATCTCAACAAGCAGACCCACCCCCAACAAAAGGAAATACCCAAAAGCCCCTTACTTTATCAGCACTACTAAGACCAAAACCTAGATTAAAAATAAAAATAAAGCAGAATCAACGACAAAATACACCTTCTACAACGAAAAAACAGAGGTAAAAACAAAATGGTGACAGCGCAATACCTCGTCAACTTCACGTCGTACAGCCCGATACCTCGGAAATACAACCTTAAACCTGCAAATGTTGACAGAAAATACAACAATGGTTATTACTAACAATAAATTGAAGGAAAAACAACGCAATACATGCGAAGGAAGAGACATTGACCTAGGGTTTTCGTCGGAGAAGAAGGAGAAACAGAGAAAAGTACGAAAGGAAGTTGAAAGAACTTTGTGGAAAGATGAATCAATTTTCCTTTTTCTTTTATCTGATTTAATTTATCTAATAATTTGATTAAAAATTACGTGTAAATAAGTTTAACAGTTGGCATAATATAATTGGTAATTTAATCCACGTAGAACGGGTTGTGTTGCACACGCCTATGGTCTACAGATGTTAGTGCAAAAAGTGTTTAAGTGACACATAGGTACCCTACGTTAGGTGTTCAAAATGAAAATCCATCAATTAAGGTATCTAAGTGAATGTTCGTGTCAAGTTTAAGGGGTCACCGATGACTTCTGCCTAAAATAAAATACATTGCATTCCACCTCTTTTATGTGTATATTTTTTTTAAGTAAGGAATAGTCCCAAAACACCTGGGATATGCAGGAATAGTGAAAAGGACTTGACATGAACCAACTGATGATAAATAGTATAATGTGTGTTATCTAATTGCTTCATTGTCCAAACACTTTTCTTAAATTTGAATCTGTACTTTCGTGATGTTAAAAGTTTATTAAATAGGGAGTCGGAAATTAGTTAGAACTTTTTTACTCTGGTAATTATTATTTCTTATATATAAATCTAGTAAATAAATTTTTTATAAATTGCCAAGTGGCATTTCATTAATTTGCCACTTGACAAAATCTCATCGCAAACTGCTCTCCTTTACCGTATATATAGATATATAATCACATACTCCCTCCGTTTTAAAAAAATTGGTCTAGTTTAACTTGAAACGAAATTTAAGAAAAAAAAAGAAGACTTTTTAATCTTGTGATTCTAATTTAAAATTATGTCAAATATATCAAAATACCCTTTAATCATGTGGTCTTAAACATGTCACGTGGAAAGTTAAAGTTAAAGTGTTGTCAAAAAAAAAAAAAGATCATTCTTTTTGAAACAGAGTAAAAAGAAAATAGGGTTATTCTATTTTAAACGAAGGGAATAATAATCAAGAATGTTTAATGGTTAAAAGACTAGTGTAAGGAATATACACATGCCGCGATGACAAATAAACTAATTTCGTTATTGCACTGCAGAATTTGACACCTGCTTTCGTCCCTAGTTTATGGCTAAATCCTATTGGTCCATGATTGTGGTCATCAGTTCTTTGACCCATTTTGTCATATGAATCACTCCCCTTCCAATTTGGTGCTTCAAAACCACTCAACACAAGAAAAAATAAATCAAACTTTCAACAATGAGGTGGTAAATAAAGTTTATCTTTAATCGATTTTTTTTAAATATTAGCTCAAAAAGTGAAGTTATATTTATTATTTAATAGAGAAAACGTTTTACTATTCCAAAGTGAGATTTTCAAGCACGAATCAAATTAATTATTGAACTTTTTGATACTTATATCAAACCAATGAATACGCAACGTTTTACATACATACATGGTTATCACTAAATGAAAACTAATTGATGCAGTTTTTAATTCATCAGATACAACAACATATCAAGTGCAATTCCACGCGGTTATTAGGATGTCCAATCTGTTAGAAAAAAATATATACAAGTAAAATAAAACAAGATGTGCTTAAATAACATATTTTAAACTCTTTGATATAATAGATTGTTGGTAACCTAGTGATTTCAGGTGCTTCGAAGTGAGCTAGTAGTGCTCTTGGGTTTGAATCAGCTAAAAAAAATGGTGCAATTTTATCATTCGTGGAATTTCTGGCTCCGCCACTAATTATTCCACTAACCAGAGTCAATTAGGATGATCTCCTATCATCACAAATAGTTTTTGAGTAATGAAATAGCAGAAACATCATTGCCATGATTCACGACACTCCAATTCCAATATGTAAAATACTCCTAGTACGGACAATAATGTGAGAAAATGTGGGTTAATACCTAATGCCTATCAGATATGTAAATATCTTTTGTGAACATCATGTCTCTTACCTACCCTTCCATCCTTCTTTATAATACCAGAAATGGGCCCAAAACTTGCATGGTTATTTGGGAATTGCCAAAAGGTGTGAAAATAAACCAACAACTATCTATAACGTGGCACAATAAAGCCCATCAAATATCTCTCTTATCTTCCCAGAAACTAGATTCTCTTTAGCAATGGCACTTTCTTCTTCTTTCTTCCCGTTAGTCTTCCTCTTTATCAGCTCATTGGCAATTTCAGTCAAATCGGAGGGTCCTAAAACATTCATAGTCCACGTGTCCATATCCCACAAGCCTCATATTTTCACTACTCACCATCCTTGGTACTCCTCTATTCTCCGATCAGTCTCTTCTTTCTCCAAACACTCTCCCAATATCTTATATTCTTATGATCGTGCTGCCCGTGGCTTCTCTGCTCGCCTTACATCCGGGCAGGCTGACCAGCTCAGCCGAGTTCCCGGTGTGGTCTCTGTCATCCCTGATCGCGTACGCCAACTTCATACCACTTACACACCTACCTTCTTAGGCCTTGAAAGACTCATTTGGGATTTGGCCCAATTCTGATTATGCTGATGATGTTATTGTTGGGGTCCTTGACACGGGTATTTGGCCAGAAAGGCCGAGCTTTTCCGACGAGGGGCTTTCTCTCGTGCCTTCCAGTTGGAAAGGGAAATGCGAGAGTGGCCCAGACTTCCCTGCAACTTCATGTAATCGTAAAATCATAGGTGCTAGATTATTTTACAAAGGATATGAAGCTGATCGTGGAAGTCCAATGGATGAATCTAAAGAATCTAAATCACCAAGAGATACTGAAGGCCATGGAACTCACACTGCTTCAACTGCAGCTGGATCTGTTGTAGCCAATGCGAGCTTTTACCAATATGCAAAAGGTGAAGCTAGAGGTATGGCCGTAAAAGCTAGAATAGCAGCCTATAAGATCTGCTGGAAAACAGGGTGTTTTGATTCTGATATACTGGCTGCAATGGATCAAGCTGTTGCGGACGGGGTTCATGTGATTTCTCTTTCTGTTGGTGCTGATGGTTATTCTCCTGAGTATGACGTTGACTCCATTGCTATTGGAGCTTTTGGTGCCTCAGAACATGGCGTTGTTGTCTCTTGCTCTGCTGGAAATTCTGGTCCTGGTGCTTCTACGGCGGTCAACGTTGCCCCATGGATTCTCACTGTTGCTGCTTCAACCATAGATCGGGAGTTTCCAGCAGATGTTATCTTAGGAGACGGTAGAATATTTGGTGGTGTATCCTTGTATACTGGAGATCCCATCGGCAATGAAAAACTACAACTTGTTTATTCCGCTGACTGCGGCAGCCAACTCTGCTATTCAGGAAAGTTGGACCCTTCAAAAGTTGCTGGGAAAATTGTATTATGTGATCGAGGAGGCAATGCCAGAGTAGAGAAAGGAAGTGCCGTGAAACAAGCTGGTGGTGCAGGTATGGTCCTAGCAAACTTAGCTGACTCTGGAGAAGAACTCGTAGCCGATGCACATCTCCTCCCAGCGACCATGGTGGGACAAAAAGCTGGCGATAAAATCAGGGATTACATCAAATCTGTTCCATCACCAACAGCGACGATCACTTTCAAGGGAACTGTTATAGGAAAATCGTTGTCTGCTCCACGCATTGCTGCCTTCTCAGGCCGAGGACCCAATTATGTGACTCCTGAGATCCTTAAACCAGACGTTACTGCACCAGGAGTCAACATATTAGCTGGATGGACCGGAGTTGTTGGTCCAACAGACTTGGAAATTGACAAAAAGAAGAGTGGAATTCAACATTCCTCATGTAAGTGGATTAGCTGCGTTACTCAGAAAGGCTTATCCTAAATGGACCACAGCAGCCATAAAATCAGCCCTCATGACAACAGCTTACAACATTGACAACTCCGGCAAAACAATCACGGATCTTGCCACAGGTCAAGAATCGAGTCCTTTTGTTCGTGGGTCGGGACATGTGGATCCAAATAGCGCACTGCATCCGGGTCTGGTTTACGACATTGAGTCGAGTGATTACATAGGTTTTCTATGCGCCATTGGTTATGGCCCCTCCAGAATCTCACCATTCACGAAAGATACTTCTTCAGTGAATTGCAGTGAACATAGTTTTGCTAGTCCAGGGGATTTGAATTATCCATCATTCTCAGTTGTTTTCATGAGTGAGAGTTGTGAAATACAAGCGTGTGGTTAAAAATGTTGGGAGGAATGCAAATGTTGTGTATAAGGTAAAGGCAAATGCACCTTCGTCCGTGGA
Source organism: Solanum sitiens (assembly GCA_016801875.1). NCBI lineage: Eukaryota > Viridiplantae > Streptophyta > Magnoliopsida > Solanales > Solanaceae > Solanum > Solanum sitiens. The sequence continues at coordinate 4,349,846 of JABWTJ010000002.1, read as the reverse complement.
GGTGAAAGTGACTCCGAGTAAGCTCAATTTCAGTGAGGAAAAAAATAGTTTGACATATGAGATACAGTTTTAGCAGTGTTAGGTCGGAGAGAGTGAAGGATCTTCAATCAACATTTGGATCAATTGAGTGGTCTGATGGAATTCACAGTGTGAGGAGTCCAATTGCAGTGCGTTGGCTATCCTCCTCTGCTGCTGCTTAGCGTGCAACAGAAGGTAATCCGTGATGCTCCAAAGACCGACATGAGGCCAAGTTCTGAAAGGAAAAAGGAATTATTGAAGGACCGTCTGCCTATAGAAATAATGTTAAGAATTTCGCCGTTGTCCAGTTTTATTGTTTATGAATGTTGGTAAATGAATCTTATGAGGTAGAACGGTTGTGACACCTACATGTTATCAAATTGAAAACTTGTTGGCATTGCCATTTTAAGATCCCCACTACATAGAAAGAAAGCTATATGCAATTCCGCATCAACCCACATAAAAAATAAGACATGTTGGTGTAAGGTGCCATTGTTAAAAGATCTCACGAATCAACCATGGCTGAAGGCACCATTCTTATTGCCATTGATAATGTAAAAACTCTGACATAACTATTGAAATACTTGCCTTACGGTATCAAACATGTAAATACAGGCAACATCAAACAAATGACAAAAGATTCTGTAAACAAATTTAGAGAAACAAGAAAAAAAATACAATAATTAGCATCATAGTTAAATAACATTGGCTGCCAGAATGCTACTGGTTATATATGGTTGATATTCAGTGAAAAACTAGGCCAGAGCTTTGCGGACAAAGGATGTTTGACACTTTCAGAACATATGAAAATTATTCTTTAGGCAATAAGAGTCAAGTCTGATTATAACTTATCCACCATAACAGATGCAATATACTAACATGCAAGTGTATGGCCTAATGGTCAATTAAGTGGGTTGAGAACCATGTGATCTTAGATTTAAATCTCTGCAGAAACAAAAATACAATGATTTTTCCAGTATGTCCTAACCTTGGTCGGGAGGTGACAGATAACAAGTAGATTTAGTCGAGGTACACACAAAATTGACCTTACACATCACCTAGGGCACACAAATGACATATCTAAGCATAATATCATAATACAAGCAGAAAGCTCTCTCAAGAGACATATACTCATAAGCCATAACGGAACAATAACAGTCAATATTTTTCCGGGGCATAAATTACAGCAAATTATGTAATTAAGATAAACAAACAGCGTACCCCAAGCAACAGTGCACTCCACGCTCGTAGCACTAGCTTGATTAACTTGACACTCGATGCCTGTTGAAAAAAGTTTCACATAAACTCGCAAATATACCTAGAAAGGTCTAGTATCGAATTTCTATTTTCTATTCTAAATCAAAACAAAGATTTGAAAACACTCACAGAGATCCTTAATATGATTCCTGCACATAGCACAGTTATCTACAATAATATCTGCACAATTTCACCAATCATAATATGATTTCAGCTTCAATCAGGAAAAGTAAACAATTAATAAAATTGGGGGAAACGAACCCCAAGCGCAAAAGCGTTCCACTTTTTTATCTCAAAACGATTGGGTTTTTTGGTTGAACAAGAGGCGGATGCTGATGGAGTTTCTGTTGCTGCCGAGTTGGATTCTTCAACGGCCGGAATCATGTCGACGTCTGTATCCATTATACTGAATCAAACGTAAATTCATTCTGGATCACTCCAATTTCCTCTTGAACCAGATTTTTCTGCTTGTAGTTTGTTCTTTTTGTTTCTACGCTTTATATGTTGGGCCACTATAAAGCCCATTTGTAAGATTTACAAAGCGTTCTGTAACATATTCTAATTTTGGGCTGCCATCAGAAGATATGGGGCGAAGGGGCACAAATTCTGTTTGAGATCGTTATTTAACTTATGTCCACTTTGTAATTTATTTACAAAACGTATCCAACGAGAGCTTGAAAATTTGCATCAGATACATTATCATATGCAAAAATTGTATTAATTTTCAGTTATGGTGTGTTTGGATTTATTTGTTTTACTAAATGTTTTATTTTTTTAATTTTAATAATAAATTTTTGATATCATAAAATAATAAAAATCTCGCAAAATTATTTAACACTTTTTATTTCCATGTATGTATGATTTCAACTTTCAGGTGATATTTTAAGAACATATTTTTCGAAGTTATTTTTTAAAATTTGATAACTAAAATGTTTTCGATTGCTGGGGCAAGCACTTTCATCCATTAATTAATTAGAATTTTTTGGTATAGGTCCTTTTCAAGTTGAGGATTTAGGGTGTATTTTGATATGGAGGATAACATTGTTCGGAAAAATCCTATTAATTAATTAGATTCTTTTGGGAAAAAACTTATTGTATCGAGTGTTTACACCAAATTAATTTGATTTTCATTATTATGTGATTTAATGAAGTAAAACACATGTTAATTAATTAAAGTTAAGTAAAATGAACTATAAATTTAAACACATGGAATGACATGCATATATTAAATTGATGTAAACACCCGATGCGGATAAATTTTATTCATTCTCTTGTTATAATTTTCTTAGAACTAAAAGGTTGTTTTGTAAGCTTTCAATCTAAATAGAACTTGTCAAACAATTTTTAAAAAGGAATACATATATAATTAAATATTATATTGTCTCGTGTTGGAGATTATTTATCTATATACCTCAATCAAATAGTATCATATCTCTTTATATATCCTCGAATCAAATAATATCGTATCTTACAGGAGATAATTTCATGTTTAGCTCTTCCATCTCTATATGATCTCCTTATAAATATGTTAGTTAAAGAAACAGAATTATTCGAACATAAAAATAGTTCTACAAACATAATTATTCGAACGAAAAATTAAAGTAATAGAATACAATTACTTATAAGACAGTAATGGCTTATTCGGACCAAAATAGCGTCAACAAAAGTAAAACTCATGCCAATCCCACATCCATATTCAGTCAGGCTCGCCGCAAAATGTCATTCCGACGGAAGAAGTTATCGGTAGTCCAGCCGGAAGCCGGAGGGAAGAAGAAATTCTCGATTTCCCGAGATGGATTGAAGGGGAAGAAATTGCACTATTTGAGTATGAAGAAAATAAAAAAATGTTATTGGTTGGCGGTAAATGACATATTGGAAGCAAGTGACACATTCGATCAACGACTTGTACCAAATACCTCTTTTGCTATTCCGATGATGGGCCTTCCCTTTGCTACTTTTCCAAATCAGCCTACTATTTAAAAAGCAAAATCACTCTCTCAAACTCTATCTTGTGAAGTTATTGTATTGTTTATAAGTTATTTTCTGTTTTTTATTAAAATTAATTAAAATGTTTTTATTCAACTTGTTTTAAGAAAAATGAATTATATATATCGGTGTTTATGTATTATTTATTGTAATGCCGCATGATGAATTATATAAGGTGTCAAAACTAAAGCTCAAATTATGTTTTAACCAAGCGGCGTCAAAAGTCATTTCATTAATTCCAAGCTAAGTTAAGAAGCAGGATGACAAAAGAAAGAGACGACTAGAAGGAAACAGCCTTTTTTTCATCATCGGCTCGGATTGAGTATTAATTACTTCGATTAATTCATATTTACATATGCGAGGCTCATAAAAGAGCTAGGGATATTAATAGGATTCATTGTCAATACTTTTAATATTTAGTAAAAATATCAAAAAAGAAACAATTGTTAAAAACAGAAAGGAGAAACTAAGGGGAGAGAAAAATATTTAAAAAAAGACAATTGCTTAAAAGTCTTATCAGTTACCAAAATTTCAAAAACAAAGAACTGATTGACAATTATCAAAATACACAAACTTCCATCTCTTTCTTATTCTTTTGTTCTAAAAAACACGCCTATCACCATTGTTCTAAAAATTCAATATTCAATTTTCTTATTTTTGTTTGTTTGTTTGTAAACACGTTTATTTACCATACATTATCATATTTGAACTAGTTTATTCTACTAAGGCATCATTTTGATGTTATGAAATTATAATTTATCTTTAAAAATGTCTAAATTCTATGAAGTTATTTGACTATCATGTTAAAGTTATGAAGTTTATGTATCTCCTTTAAGAAATTTTCCGGTATTCAAAATACAATACTCATGTATATTCATGGTATAGGTATTCATATATCTTACATATGTATTTTATTTTGCTTATTTCCAATATCACTTTTTATACCAAATAATTTGTATTTAGATTTGATTTTGTATTCATCCTAATGTATACCATAAAGTTTGTATTTAGATTTGATTTCGTATTCGTCCTAATGTATACCATAAAGTTTTATATTTATATTTTGATTTTGTATTCATTCTCAACTATAAATAGCCAAAATATAGTTTATTTATGTATTCATTATATGTGAATTCATCCTAATTGCATCAGTCAAATAGTTTTGTATTTCATTTTGCTCATTATATTTTTATACCAACTATTTTATCTTTGATTTCGTATTCATTCACAATTTTAAATAATCAAACTTCAGATTTGTATTTGGATTATCACTTTGTAAAAACAAATTTGACTACGAACTACAGAACATTCAAAACACTTTCAAATACTTTTGCGAAACAACTCAATACCTAAATGCTAATGTAGATTTTTTTAAATCTGAATTATAAAAACAAATCATAAAAAAGATCAAAAATTTTTATTTAAAATACTAAAAATCTGAAATACATAAATATTTGCTGAGTATGTTAACAAACTCACATAAAAATTAAAAAAAAAATTACGGAAAATCCTCAATACATACAATCCAAAAATTCAACATAACGTGTGATTTTGAAAACAAAATCTCGCAAAATAAATAATTACTTCAAAAATACCTTTTTCAATTGAGAGATTTCTTGATTAATTGATAGATCTGAACAAAGTGTTATGAACTTGAATAATTAGTTTTTCTTCAACACTGAGAAAGAATAATGGTGAATTTTGATAAAAGAAAAAAAAAAAGAAGAGAAAAGTGAATGATGGGGATGGTGAAAACTGAAAAGTTGATGGAAGAGAAAAAAAAATTGAAAAGTGAAAGATGAAAAAAAAATTTAATGGTATTAAATCATAGGAAGAAGTGTAAATGGGTAATAGATGTAGAATTTGATTCAATGTTGGACTGTTTTGAGAAATAATCTGGATACAAATTACTTTCTAAAGTATTGATATTTTGACATTTCAATAATTATTTTAAGTGTAGATGTTTTTACTAATTAAGTTAGGGATTGTGACTAGTTTGCTAATTTTCCCTTCTTTTTTATTTTTAGCACTCAAAATCAAGACCCTTGGTTATTTATTGAGTTTTCATATCGGCTATGTGAACATTGAATGATCTTGAACAATCTTTATTTCACGAGCACTATAGCAAAAATAATATTTAACGATATATAATTAATGATAATAGTTTAACTATTGCTAAATTTTTTTTTTTTAGATATAATTAATTTTCTCTATAAATGTTCCTAAAACCTACTAAACACGCACCCTACCCTCCACTCACAATATACAAATATTTTGGTATATAATATTTTCTAATTATGTGCCAAATATAAAAGAAAATAAGTTACATTTTCAGACAAAAAGAAGAAGAAAATATTCAAGGAAGTAGTTTAATTTAATTCGACGGACGACATCTATTCTTCCTACTTTAGATACTATTTTACCACCCCTAACATAGTTCTTATATTTATTCAAACATTTTATCCTCAGATAATTTTTTAAAAAGTTAAACTGGAGCTATAAATAAGTTGTAAAGTTAAGTCCGGAGCCTAAAGGGTGAAAAATGTTAATAAAACTTTTAAAACGGTATATGAAATTTCTTTTTAACCAAAACGACAAAATCGTTCACGAAGTAGCGATTTTGTCCGGTCGAAAAAAGCAAAATCGCTGCTATAACAACGATTTGTTAAATTTGATTTTTTAAAAAATAAATAAATTAAAACAAAATCGCTCCCAAAGGAGTGATTTTCAAAATAACTTTTTTTTTTAAACTTTTTAAATATGTCGCTGCCTCAGCAGCGACTTAAGTTTAGATTTTTTTATTTTTTTTTGTTTCTTTTTTTTTTTAAAAAAAGTTTAAATCAATTTTTTTTTTTACTTTTATAAATCAAATCGGCTTCCTTTTTGAATAAAATTTTTATTTATTTTTTAAAATCAAATCGCTAAAAACAATTTGATTTAAAATCGCTGCGATTTGATTTTTTTAAAAAAAATTAATTAAAAATTTATGCCTTGACAGCGATTTGATTTAAAAAAATAATCATTCGTATTTTTTTAGCAATTTAAAAAAAGTTTAAAAGAAAAAACAAAATATTATGAAAAAAAAAAGTTTAGGAAATCGCTGCAAGAACAGCGATTAATTAATTGTTTTTAAAAAATGGTACAAATCGTTGCATCGGTAGCGATTTAATTAAATTTTTTTAAAAAAAATTACAAAATGTAAAATCGCTGCTACTGCAGCGATTTACTAAAAAATATTTAAATTTTTTTTTTATAAAAATGTAAAATTGCTGCATTAGCAGCAATTTACTAAAAGTTTTTTAAAAAACATTATTTAAATAGCTGCTTTGGCAGCGATTTAATTTACAAAAAAAAAATCGATACAAATCGTTGCCTAGGCAGCGATTTGCTTTAAATATATTTTTTTTAAATTTCAAATGAATAATTTAAGTTAAATCGCTGCCTAGGCAGCGATTTATTAAAAAAAAATTCAAAAAAAATTATATTGGAAATCGCTGCCATTGCAGCGATTTCTTTAATAAAAATATTTAAAATTACTTGCTTTTTCCGGCGAGCAAAATCGCAGCTCTACCAGCTATTTTGCCGTTTTGGTTAAAATAAAAATTTATATACCGTTTTGGAATTTTTGTTAAAATTTTATACTCTTTAGGCTCTGGACTCTTGTAAAGTTAGCTAATTAAGACTTATTCGAGTCTATGGACTATGGAGCCTAACGACCTAAAAGGAGGGTAACAAGAGGGCTACGTTTTGCGTTAATTTAATATGTATGTGAATAAAAGATTAACTTGATTGACTATTAAACATATTTTGGGAAAGAATATATAATTATTGCCAAATTATTTTTCATTTTCTGTGACTATTTGATCAAGAGTGTTGAGCTTCTTGTTAGGATTCGCAAATTTGAGGGTAAAAATGTGATTCAAACAATAAATTTTGATATGAAAAATGTGTATATTGTAACCCCTAGTACTTTTTACTTTTTAAAAAAAAACAAAACCCTAGTATTACAATCCCCATATTTAATTTTTCTTGGAATGAATGGAATGCTTGTTAAATTATATGCTAATATAGAAATTATTTATAGTGTCATTCATGTGAAGGATTATTATGTGATTGTAAGTTAATACCCAAAAAATCTTATTGATAAAGTAATTAATTACTCTAATTAAAAAGGAATATTTATCTTTAAATAATTATTATTCGTTTCATTTTAATTAGTTTTATTCATCTCATAAAAATCAATAGTCATGTTCTCCACTTACTTTTTAGTGTGACTCGACCATATATAATTTAATGCAAATATTATTTAGTATCGTCAACAAATAATATATCATCTTGTGTTTGAGATTATTTCATATCTTAGTATGATTCTCCCTATCCTCAAACTAAATCATTTGTTAGGTATTTGGCGTAATGGAGCTCATGTATTCAACTCATATGATCATATATATATATATATATATATATATATATATATATATTAGTTCAACAAACAGAATTATTCGAACAAAAAAAGTACTCTAGTACTAATACTTACTATAACACAATAATGACTTATTCGGACGAAAATAGCCTCAATAAAAGTAAAAGCAATGTCAATTTCAAATCCATATTCAGTCAGACTCGCCGCAAACTGTCGTTCCGAAGGAAGAAGTTACCGGTAGAAGCTGGAGGGAAGAAGCAGCGGCGGAAATCCTCTCCGGTGAAGATTTTCCGACGAGAGGGATTGAAGGGGCGGAAATTTCAGTACTTAGATATGAAAAAAATAAAAGAATGTTATTGGTTGGCGGTAAATAATATATTGGAAGGAAATGATACATTGGAGCAACGACTTGTAGTAGATACCTCTTTTTCTATTCCAGTGATGGCTCTTACCTTCACTAATTTTTCAAATCATCGTGGCATTTGAAAGCTAAGCTGAAAATCTAAGACTATATCTACCTACTGCCCTTTTGGAATTATTTTATTGTTTATTTGTTATTTATGATTTTCGTTACTAATAAGTAAGATGTTTTTCTTTCATTTGCTTTAAAAATTTAATGATAATATCTTTTTTTTTTTTTTTTGTGTGTGTGTAGTGCCACTTGATGAATTATTTGCACTCTTTATGAGATCATACATGCAAATACTTGAACTATATAGTTTTTTTCATTTATTTATTGGGGAATTTACTCAATTCAAGCGCTACCAACATCAAGAAGGGTCGAAGGGTCAAAGATATAGTAGTTTAAGAAGTTAAAATTAAATCTCAAATTATATTTTAATCAAGTCGTTTTAAAAGTGAAATTCAAGTTACATTTTTATCTTTTATTATTTAATTATATTCTCAATAAGAAATAGTATGACAAAACAAAGAAACAGACTAAAAAAAACACTATGTTTTTCATTACTAGCTCGGATATTTGTTGATCTGATTAAATCTTATCTACATCATCATGTGACACTCATAAACGCTAGGAAGCATTTTGTGTGAGGAACTTCTTAATTTTTATTATTTTAATTCTAAATGTATGCTCATATATATATTGAGTTTTCGATCCATACCAATTATGTATAATGTTGATTGATACTTCCTTTATTCCATATTAATTTAATTTTTGAGGTATTTTCTAGTTTTAAATTAACTTAATTGTTTTGTTTTCAAGACAACTTTTAAAGTTTTTTTTCAATTTTATCCTTCATTAGTTAGTATTGGAATTAGTGATTAAGTAATATTTAGTTATTTTAATCATAAATTTAACAATAATTAATAAGGGTAAAAATTAAAAACTAGGTTTAATTTATGTCTTAATCTACTTTTCTTAAAGGGTGTCAAACACCTCAAAAATTAAATTAATATGAAATGGAAAAAATACTTAATATTTATATATATGATCTTAGACAATCTTCATTTTATGAGGGAGATTTTGAAGTCGCGTTAGACTTAATGTCTATTTTTTTAATCATAATATCAATCTATTAGCTAGAGTAAGACTCCTTCCTATTATTAGTTTATTCGATGTTGGCCCCTAAATTAAATTATTCGCAATTCAACTAGCAGCTCTAGGGTGTTAAGTTTCTTCTACAACTATATATTAGAGGAATGTAAGGATTTCTTTATATTATTTGAGTCTATTCTCACCTTATTAGTTAACTTTTAAGGCTGAATTAAATATAAAATTATTGATTTACTTTAATTTTAACCAAATAATGAGATAATTATAATGATAAAAAAAATTTCCATGTAACCTAAAGCAAACAAGCTTTACTTACATTATACAACTTGTAGTTTGTAACTCTTTTGAGGAAATATACAGATGTCAAAGTACTATTAAGTTTTAGCATGAAAAATAATTCTTCAACTGACATTTAATTTGTAAATATTTTAAAGATAAATTTGAAAGACAATGCTTTTGGGCCGATGATTTAGGTGAACATGTTTTCCGAAGTTAGTTTATAAAATTTAATAATAAAAATATTTTAATTCCTAGACCAAGCTAAGCACTCTTTCATCCCATTATTTAATTAGATTATCTTTGATTCTTGGTATTGGTCCTTTTCAAGTAAGGAATAACATTATCCGAAAAAATCTCCTTATTTAATTAAATAAAAATAAATTCTTCATAGTACTGGTTCCTTTCAAGTTAGGGGTGTTTTTTGATACAGAGGATAACATTAATCAGGAGAATATAAATAAATTGTGGAAAAATATATAATTATTGCCAAATTATTTTTCATTTTCTGTGAGTACTTGACCAAGAGTGTTGAGTTTCTTGTTAAGATTCATAAATAATTTGAGTGTAAAAATGTGATTCAAACAATAAATTTTGATATGAAAAATATATATGTTGTAACCCCTAAGTAATACAACCCCTATATTTATTTTTCTTCGATAAGCGGAATGTTTGTTAAAGTTGTTGGGAAGAAGGACCTTAGGGATCATTTGGCTTACAAAAAAACTATGTGGAGATTAATAATACTGAAATTGTTTATACATAGTATAATATTATCCTTGATGTGAGGGATTATTGCAATTGACAGTTAATACCTAAATCGATAAACTAATTAATATACTACTCTAAAAGGGAATATTTATCTCTAAATTATTACTTTATTATTTATTTCATTTTAATTGGTCTTCTTCACCTCACCAAATCAATATTCATGTTCTCCACTTACCTTTCAATGTGACTCTATCATCCGATTAAATAAAATACACTAAAGACTTTTATTAAGTAATTACATGTTGTATTGTATTATATAATTTAATGTAACCTTAACATAATATTGTATTAACTTGTGGTGAGATTATTTATTTATATATCTCAATCAAATAATATTCATATCTTGTAGGAGATAATTGTATGATATAATTACATGTAAATATTATTAATGGAGCTCATGTATTCAACTCATATGATCTCCTTATATATATATATATATGTTAGTTCAACAAACAGAATTATTCGAACAAAAAGTAGTAGTAATACTTACTATTAACACAATAATGGCTAATTCGGACCAAAATAGCGTCAACAAAAGTAAAAGCAATGCCGATTCCACATCCATATTTAGTGTGATCCGCCGGAAAATCGCATTCAGACGGAATAAGTTACCGGTAGAAGGTGGAGGGAAGAAGCAGCGGCGGAAATTCTCTCCGATGAAGATTTTCCGATTAGATGGTTTGAAGGGACACTACTTAGGCATTAAGAAAATAAAAGATTGTTATTGGTCGGCAGTAAATGACATATTAGAACGACACGGAGAAGTTGATACATTCCAGCGACAGCTAGCAACGGAGACCTCTTTCGCTATTCCCATGATGGGCTTTTCCTTTGCTTTGCTTTCACCAAATCCTCGTGCTATTTGAAACCTTAGCCACATCATGACCTTGTTGTTTATTAATTTGTTGCAATTAATTAAGTAATATCTTTCTTTGATTTGCTATAATAAAAATACATCTTAAGCTATTTACGGGTCACTTGATAAATTATTTGTTCATGCATATACTTGAACTAATTTTTTCTTTCTTTTATTTATTGGGTATTTATTCAATTCAAGCACTACCAAAATCATCGAGGGTCAAAGAGCTACCTTGGTGTGACATAGTTGAAAAAATCAAAACTGAACTTCAAATTACTCCCAAGCCAAGCAATTTACGTTATATTTTCATCAACTCGAGTATAATTAATTGAGTACTCCCATTAATTTGTATTTACATCAAGCAAGGCTAATAAAGAGCTACGAAGCATTGCTTCTCAGGAACCTTGTTACTTATTATTTAATACTCAAATTTAAAATATCTGATTATATATATATAATATATTGAGTTGATTGATACTTATCCGAGCTAAATAAGTTGTATGGTTAAGAAATAGGCTAATTAAGACTTAATAGAGTCTATGGAGCCTAACGGCCTAAAAGGAGGCAAGAAGTCTACCTTTTTTCGTCCATTAATAGTTTTAAGTATGTCTGTAAATAAAATTTAAAATAAAAGTTCTACTCTAATGGAGAAGTAATTATAAACAAATCGTGGGAATAAAGTACACGCGACCACTCGATCTAATTAAATACAATTGGTCATGGGCCAAAGTTTAAAAAAGTGTACATTCTCCCACTCATCTTTTTAGCGTAACTATAATTCTTGACTAATGAATGTACAATGAAGGTGCTCATAAGTCTCACTTGGTATCTTTAAATGATTTAATTCCTTTATCATATGTTTTTGTTTTACATTCTATTATAACAATATAATAACATATCTAATATAATATTACAAATGAAATATATATATTTTTTTTAATCAATTACTCGGATAGAATGTGTTGTATTAGCAAAAAGGAATAGAAGGAGGCTAGACCTGAACTCAATACACTGATCTATCACAAAAAAATGAGATATGTGAAAATAAATATAGAGAGGTTCTTTCGACTGACGCTCAACTTAGATAAAGTCTAACTAACAGTGTTAAAAAGGGACTGGCACTCAAATACAGTCTAACTAATAGTTTTAAAAAAGGGATACATGTACATATATAAGTGACTACGAACTAATTAAATTTTATAGTGTGTAATTTAATGTAAATATTGTTTTATTGTTTAGTACCATCAACAAAATATAACATCATCTAAGGCGAAGCCAAGATTAGTAGATTGGGGGTTCTTAATCAATTTGTCTGCAGGAGTTTTACAAGTTAATATACATAATTCTTTTAAATTTTTTAATACGAATCTATGAGAAAATTAATGGGTTCGTCCGAATCCATAAACGTCCGAATCCATGAACCTCACCTACTTTCGCCTCGTGAGCTGTGTTGGATTGTTTTTTTTATATATCCCAATCAAATATAATAATATGGTATCTTATATGCGATAATTTCATGATTCTCCCTATCCTCAAACCAAATCACTTAATTAGTCATAGGCATTATGCGTCTCACGTTCACCTTTTCGCTATTCATATCATGATTTTCTTATAAATATATATCATTTCAAGAAACAAAATTATTCGAACAAAAAAGAAGTAATTAGTAATAAGACAATAATGACTTATTCGAACCAAAACAGCGTCAACAAAAATAAAAGCCATGCAAATTATTCCACATCCATATTCAGTCAAGCCCGCCGTAAAATGTCATTCCGGTGGAAGAAGTTACCTGTGGTCCAGGTTGAAGCCGGAGGGAAGAAGCACCGGCAGAAAGTCTATCCACTAAAGATTTTCCGGCAAGAAGGATTGAATGGGAAGAAATTGCAGTACTTGAGTATGAAGAAAATAAAAGAATGTTATTGGTTAGCGGTAAATGATATATTGGAAAGACACGGAGCAAGTGATACATTCGATCAACGACTGGTTGTAAATACCTCTTTTACTATTCCCACGATGGGACTTCCCTTCACTACTTTTCCAAATCATCGTGGTATTTGAATCCTAAGCTGAATTTTTTATTTTTTTTTATTTCTTGTTTAAGACAATCTACATACTATTCTCTCCCGACTTTATTGGCGGGATTACACTATTGTTTATTTGTTATTTCTGGTTTTTTGCTGAAATCAATTGACATGTTTAACTTTGATTTGCTTTAAAATATATGTAAATTCATATTGTAGTGCCATTTTAATTATTTGCAATCTTCGATGCACATACGTACTTGAACTTTTTTTTTTCTTTTACATATATTGAAACTATATCCACCATTACCTGTACGAACATCAAGGATGGTCAAACTGCCACCTTGGTCTCTCTTGATGCATGTGAGAGAGTTTAAAAAGTACTATCTAAAGTTTAACTAAATGTAAAGAGATTATGGGTACAATTACAGAACTCGATGAAATGCCACGATTACAGCCGTAAAATTTGAAATGATTCCCGCAATTTATCAAAGCCTTGTGCCACAATTTTTGCACCCAATATTATCGAGAGATAGGTGGCAGTGGTCGAAACTGCTATTCTTTTAATCAGAAGTCTTGAGTTTAAGTTTTGTGTATGGAAAATTGTTTTTATAGGAAGCGTCTTCTTTTAAATAAGGTCCTATTAAATACAAAAAAGAAGAGAAAAAGATAAGCACGCCCAACTGAATATGGATTATTACGTATAAAATGTCTTATGCATCAAACTGCACGAGGGAACAAGTCGTAGACGCCACAAGAATTAACAATCAATCTTGATCATAATTTAATAAATCTACAAGACCAGCAGTATAGTAACATGTAAAGAAAAAAAACTGATAACAGGGCAGAAATTTTCACTGATTACTTTTATTTTTTGGAACAATAATTTAAATCTTAGTATTTGAGCGGGCAACTCGAGTTAAATAGGAGACAACTATCACATGAGCGGACAACTCAAGTTAGATAGGAGACAACTATCAAATGAGCGGGCAACTCGAGTTAGATAGGAGACAAAAATATATTATCAAAAAAGCTACTGTCATTCTTTAAATTTTTCTTGTAATTTATGGAATTTTTTTTAAAAAAAATAATGATCTATGAAAAACAAAATAAAAATCTTATGAGAAATCATTAGATCATAATCTAAAATTTTATAGTTATTACAAATGTTAGACGACAATTATTTAATTTGTAAGGTTATAAAAAATATAAAAACGAATATAAAGTACCTACATTTGAAACTTTTTTTCTTTACAATTTCATAAAAAATAACTACCATCAGTAAACAAATATGATCAACTGAAAGTTTAGTAACTAAAATATTTAATGACTAGACCAAGTAACTATAATCACAAAATAAATATGATCAACTTGAAATTTAATAACTAAAATATTTAATGACTAGACCAAGTACTAGAATCACAAAACGAATATGATCAACTTGAAATTTAATAATTAAAATATTTAATGACTAGACCAAGTACTTTCATCCCATTAATTAATTAGATTCTCTTGGTATTGGTCCTTTTCAAGTTATAATGTGTTTGATAGGGAGGGAGGATAACACTATCCGGAAAAATCGCATTAATTAATTAGATTCTCTTGATACTATTTCTGTAGAAATGGAAATTAGGCCGATCGCATAGATCCTTAATTTAAATAAAGTTATGACAAATAATTTTATATAAGTGATTATATAGTGTATAATCTAATGTAACTATTATTTAGTATCATTAATAAAATATAATATTACCTTGTATTGGATTATCTCAATCAAATAACATCGTATCTCGTATGATTCTCTCAATCCTCAAACCAAATCACTTGTTAGTTGAACAGAAGTAATTGGGATAATGGAGCTCATGTATTCAACTCTCTATATGACCATCGATCTCCTTAATCCTTATATATACCTTACTTCAACAAACGGAATTATTCGAACAAAAAAGTAGTACGATATTTTTAAACAATTAAATAATGGCTTATTCGAACCAAAATAGCGTCAACAAAAGTAAAAGCCATGCCAATTCCACATCCATATTCAGTCAGGCTCGCCGCAAAATGTCATTCCGACGGAAGACGTTATCGGTAGTCCAGCCGGAAGCCGGAGGGAAGATGAAATTCTCGATTTCCCGACGAGATGGATTGAAGGGAAAGAAATTGCACTACTTATGTATCCTCCTTGCATGCATTTGTTGATTCACTTCCCTCGACAACGAGAATTTAGAATATATTGTATGGCCGCACAATATTTTATGATTTTTCGGAGGAATTTATAGCATCCATCTGCTAATGTGTAATGTGCTGCCTGGTGACAAATCACCAACTCAGGAGTCTTTGAAAGCCTTGATCTACGGAACTGACATATACTTATCCCCAATGAATGCATCATCAGAAGTGGCACACAAAATATTCTCATCACTGAGGCCATACAAATTGAACATTCCAGAAGCTTCTAGAGACCGGCGCCAGTGGCGGATCCACCTTGATACAAGGGGGTTCATCCGAACCCCCTTCGACGAAAAATTATACTATTTATACATGGTTAAAATATTATTTACGTATATATAGTAGACGTTGAACCCCCTTCGGCTACTACGTGTGTCTATTTTTACGAATTTTGAACCCCTTATTAAAAATTCTAGCTCCGCCACTGACCGGCGCCTGGGTACGACAATGACATATTCAAAGAAAGTGATACATTCGAGCAGCGATGACGATTTGTAGTAGATACCTCTTTTGCTATTCCCATGGCCATGATGAGCCTCTCCTTCGCTACTTTTCCTAATCAGTGTCCTATCTAAAAGCCAAGCTTGAAATTTTATTTTTTTATTTAAGACTAGTATAAATTATCATATTTCATTCACCGATTACATTGTTATTTATTTTTTATTTTTGTTGAAATCAATAAAGATGTTTTTTAAAATTTATTTATGATAGTGCATGCCACCTTGATGAATTATTTGCAATCTTTACCAAAGAAATAATAAAGATATGAAGGTTATAAAGAAGTGTCACTTCACCTTATTTACATTTAGTTTTTTTTTATATATATAGATAGATGTGATAACTGATAAGGATCAAATTGCTGAAAAGGACATAAGTTGTAGATACCACCAAGAAATAATAATCAATCTTAAGAATTAGATAACAATTATCTGATTAATCCACAAGACCAACTTAATTATGGTACATGTATGTAGAGAGAAAATTGACGAGATCGCAGAAATGTTTATCAGTTATCCCTTTTTTACAATAATTTTGTAAATGACTTTTTTTCTTTCTTTTCTATCTACTACTATATTAGAAAGGTGAGTACATATATGTATTATTACGTGTTGTATCATGTATAATCTATGTATATATTATTTAATATACTCTCTTCATTTTCCTCATGTACATGTTTAGATAAGTAAAACTTATCTAATACTATAACTTTTAAAGGTTTAATTTAGATTAATTCAACAACCATGTTAACTATGATTAAATATTAAATTGAAAACCACTCTTTAATTCTAGTATGAAATATCTATCTTCCCACATTTTTTGATACTCGTTAATTTCAAACAGAAAATTCAAATTTTATTTGATATGTTCAAATTCAAATTTCACCACTAGTGTTACACTGTTAACCCCTCATATGTTCCTTAATTCAATTTTCAGACTATAATTTTTAAATCAATTTTCTAAATGATCACAAAATGATTTTCTTATTTATACGGATTTAAGGAGAGTAGAGGGGAGGGGTAGGGATGTCAACCGATTAAATTTACAAATTGAAACCAATAAATATCAAAATACGTGGGGAGATTGATATTGCATGCTCTAATTAAAGAGTAGTTTTAATGATAGTAATTAAAATGCTTGTTAAATTATTTAACCTGAGTTAAGAGTTTTAGTTAACAAAATCCGAGGAGGCTCCTCTCCATTACTTTTTCTTTTCATTTCCCAAGTCCCACTTGGATGAAAATCACATGTCATTAAAAGTGGAGATTTATTTGTTATTTCAAATCTCCACCCTTAATTTTTAATTATGACACATGACTTTCATTCAAGTGGGAACTTGGGGATAGGGGTGTAAATGATCGGATTGGTTTGGGTTTTTCAAATATCAAATCAAACCATTTGTGTCGGATTTGAATTTACAAACCAAACCAAATCAATAAACTCGAGTTTTTCAACTTCGTTTTTTTTTTGGATATTTTCGGGTTTTTCGGGGTTTTTCGATAAAATATTCATACAAACATATAATTTACTTTTACTTCAAATATTTCTTTACTCCTACCAAAATACAACTATCTAAATTATTTCTCAAGAAAATAACACAAAATAGATATGATTAATGACACTAAAATATCCAACAAAAAAATAAATAATAAAATCGCGTAAAACAAATATTGCAAATTAATAAATCATAATGAAATTGATCATAATTTAAAGTACTAAATCATGCTAAAATAAGTAATTATTATTTACATGACTAAATATTAAAAGAAAGTAAAATTAGATCATGTATTTTAATTGTCTAAATCAATGTAAACCTAAAAAACAAATATTCAATATTATTGTTATTCTTAGTGTTGAATTGATTTTCTTTTTGCATTAGTATTAATTTGATTTTTATTTAAACTTTATTATAATTACCAACATGTATGGATTATAATCTTCATTAGATCATTAAGAATTCTAACTTTCAAACATGAAATAAATATATTAAAAGATAAAAACTATGAAAAAGTACAAGAGGTATTTAAAAATTATATCAAAGTAAGTATTTTTACGTATAAAATAAAATTTTAAAATTATATACATAATGTTGGATTGGATTGGTCTCGGGTTGGTTTTTTTTAGTTGAAACCAAACCAACCCAAATATAGTCGGACTTTTTTTTCCCAATACCAAACAAAGTCAAATCAAACTACTAGTCGAGTTTTTTCGATTTAACTCTTTTTTATTTGGTTTGTACATCCTTACTTAGGGAAATGGAGAGGAAAAGTAATGGAGAGGAGCACGGAGAGATCGGCCAATGATCCTTCTTTACAGTATCACTCTATTATTCCCATGTGGTGAGATTATTATATATTTATATATATACCTCAATTAAATAATATCGTATCTTATATAAAATAATTATAATTTTACGATTCTCTCGATCCTCGAACCAAATCCGTAGTACCCCTTAGTTGAGCAGAAGTAATTATTGGGACCATGTATTCAACTCTTCTCGCCTTATATATGTGTCTTAGTTCAACAAAATAAAATTATTCGAACAAAAAAAAGTAGTGACAAAAATGACTAAATCGAACCAAAATAGCATCAACAAAAGTAAAAGCAATGACAATTCCACATCCATATTCAGTCAGACCCGCCGCAAAATGTCAGTCCAACGGAAGAAGTTATCGGTAGTTCAGGTGGAAGCTAGAAGGAAGAAGCACCAGCGGAAAGTCTCTCCGGTGATGATTTTCCGACGAGATGGATTGAAGGGGCAGAAATTGCAGTGCTTAGAAATGAAAAAAATAAAAGAATGTTGCTGGTTGGCGGTAAATGACATATTGGAAGGAAGTGATTCATTCGATCAATGACTTGTAGCAAATACCTCTTTTGCTATTTTGGGCTTTTCCTTCACTACTTTCCCAAATCATCCTACTATTTGAAGTAAAGATGAAATTAAATCTTATTTGTTTTATATATGGTTTAAGATTACGCACAAATCACATTCTCTAAATTTTATTTATGAGATTACGTTATTGTTTATTTGTTATTTCTGGTTTTCCTTGAAATTGATATCTTTTTTTATTATTATTTCTGCAGTGTCACTTTGATGAATTATTTGCTATATATCTTCATGCATGCATATACTATACGTCAAGGATATATGGTCAAAGTGCCTCCTTGGTCATTTTGTGTGAGAGTTTAAAAGGTTAATATTAAAGTCTAACTTAATATAACAATAATATATTTGATGAAATTACACGAAGTAAGGTCTATCATTATCCGTAGATGTAAAAAGGTTATTTTCGAAAGATCTCAAGTTAAAAAGTTTAACTTTAAGGGTGTGTTTGGTATGGAGGAAAATGTTTTCCATGGAAAATGTTTTCATGGAAAACAAGTAGATTTTGGATTTATTTTCTCATGTTTGGTTGGTGAGAAGAAAATATTTTACGGAAATGATTTTTAATGTTTGATTTATGAATGAAAAATATTTTTGAGAGACATTTTTTATTTTTACTAGAGTAAAAAATAATTTATGAAATTGAAAATATTTTTTTAAGAACAATTTTTTTTTTGGGTGGTGGTGGTGGGGTGGGGTGGGGTGGGGTAGGAGTGAAAAAATAAAAATTTGAAGTTCATAGTATTTTAAAAAAATAAAATTAATTTTTTGGGGGTTGGGGGTGCGTGGGGGGCTGGTAGGGGGGGTAGGAGTTTAAAAATAAAAATTTGAAGTTGAAAATATTTTAAAAAAGCAAAATTAATTTTTTGGGGAGGGGGTGTTGTTGTTGGGGGGGGCGGGGCTGGCCAGTAGTGGGGGGGGGATCAGAGACCGGGTGAAAAAATAAAATTTTAAAATTAAAAATATTTTTTAAAAATTGATGTTTTTCCCCAAAAAAATGTAATTTAAAATTGGAGGAGAGTTTTGAAAAATGTTTTCCTTAATTTTTGAAAGGAATTCATTTTCCTTAATTTTGAGGAAAATAAGCTGATTTGGAAAAATATTTTCCAAAACTTTTGTCCAACCAAACATAGAAAAATTGAAAAACATTTTTCAGAAAATGTTTTCCTTCATACCAAACACACTCTAAGTAAATAAATTTGTTTGGCTACAAAACTCAATGAAACACCATGATTACAGCGACGCAGATTTGAAATGATTGTGGCAATTTCTCAAGATCTATGGCTATAATTTTAACTATTGATATAACTTGGTAAGGTAACTCTTATTCAATACTACCAAATAAGAAATTTTGATACTATAATTCACCAAGATTTTACTTAAAATTATAACCAAAAAACATTATCTTTTTTTTTTGACAATTACCGTAACGTGATCTTAAACCAAGCCTTGCGCCCATGTATGATCAAATAAGAACTAATGGTTGACTCAAACCGGGTATTATCAGCGCACTTTCATCACAATTAATAGAGTTAATTAAAATTGTTGATCTCGAATATTTATCGACCAGAACTTTATATTAATTGTTTATTAGTATCTCAATATGTAATATATTTATAATGATCAATAACTGCTGATCAAGGACACAAGCTATGGACACCACAAGAATATAATTTAGGATCAATTTTCAAAGATCTTTAGAGCACAATCTAATTAGGACCAACATCATGGTAACATGATCACAAATAGAGCTTAATTATGATATAATGTCATTTAGGACAATTATAAGAATTAAATTATCGAGTTCATCTTCAAGAATGCAGTGATAGCTCCTTCAATAGAGCGAGCTCTATTAAGAGTACGTCCACATAATGTTTGTATTACGAACTGATAATTTCTACGGACAGACTCGAAGCTCAAAGCTCAAGTTCAAAAAATCAATTCGCAAATATATTTCTTTTGAGTGTGTGATATATCAAAAAAATTGGAACATCAAAAAGAGTTTGTATTTTTGAGTGAATAATATATTGAAAGAATTGAAACATTGAAAAGAGTTCGTATCTAATAACTGGGTTTATTTTATTGAAGTTTGAAGTTACATTTGAATGATATTAAAAATGAACGAAAAGAATAAAATATGAAATTACTTACTATATTTACTATTTACTTTAATTTTAACCGAATAATGGGATATATATATTAAAGAATGACAAAAGTCTCACATCGGTGATAAATGGGATGTGTGGACTCCTTATAAGGCTTGGTCAATCCTCCTCCCTTTGAGCTAGCTTTTGGGGTGTGAGTTAGGCCTAAGACCTAATTTTACATGTATGAGTGGACTCTTTATAAGGCTTGGGCAATCCTCCTCCCTTTGAGCTAGCTTTTGGGGTGTGAGTTGGACCTAAGACCTAATTTCACAATATAATAATAAAATAATAAACCAGCTTTACCTACGTTGTTCAACTCAACTTTGTGACTCTTTTGTGGACATGTACTTTAAGGTTCAACTTCCAAGTATTTTTTAACATAAAATATACTTCTTCAAAATGCAACTTACTAGCTAGCTAGCTCCCGACCTCATTCAACATTAAACTAGAATATTACTCTATTATAGAGTACATCTTGTGGTGAGATTTATTATATTTATTTATATAACTCAATCAAATAATATCGTATCTTATATTCCTCAATCAAATAGAATCATATCTTTATGATTCACTGTTATCCTCAAACCAAGCTCTATTCCCTTCGTTGAGCAGAAGTTATGCAGCCCATGTTCTCCTCTTCTATCCCTTATATATATGTTAGTTCAACAAACATAATTATTCGAACAAACCAATAAGTAGTTATAATAAGCACAACTTAAAACACAATATAATTATGGCTAATTCAGACCAAAATAGCGTCAGCAAAAGTAAAAGCAATGCCAATTCCACATCCATACTCAGTCAGGCCCGCCGCAAAATGTCATTCCAGAGGAAGAAGTTGCCGGTAGTCCAGGTCGAAGGCGTAGGGAAGAAGCACCGTCGAAAGTCCTCTCCGGTGATGACTTTCCGACAAGACGGAATGAAGAAAATAAAAGAATGTTATTGGTCCGCGGTAAATGACATATTAGAAGGTAAAGGAGCAAGTAAATATCATACCTCTTTTGCTAATCCCATGATGGGCCTTTCCTTAACTACTTTTCCAAATTTTCGTACTATTTGAAACCTAAGATGAAAATTTATTTCTGATTTAAGAATTTAGACTACCTTCCTCTCCGATCCAAATTTATAGTATGTCACACTATTGTTTATTTAATTTGGTATTTTTTAATTTGTTTTCGTTGAAATTAGTTAACATGTATGTTTTGCTTTTGATTAATTATTTATATATGTCTTAATTTATTTACTAGTATTATGTTTTGTAGTGACAGTTGATGAATTACGTACTTGGACTATTTTAATTGAGTCTTTTATTTATTCAGCCCAAGTAATGTGAGATTATAATTTGAAAAGTTAAAACTAAAGTTCAATGCAATGTAAAGATTTTTTTTATTTGGATACAAAACTTGCTAGGACTACAGCCGCAGATTTCAAAATGATTCGGGCAATTATTCAAGATTTATGGCTATATATATATACCATTCTAATGATTATCATAACTTGTTATCCAATATAAAATAAGAAAATTTAATAGGATTATAATCTCGACTATAACATAAAAATTAACCACCATAACTTGACGTTGAACCAAATCTTGCAATATGAATATCAAACAAGACATCTATGTTGAAAGTGTACTTTCAGATAATACAAGCTGTTAAATTTCTCCGGACAAAGTTGGAAAACATGAAAATCATACCGCCGGGTTTACCATTAAAGGAGCTCCAAGCTTGACCAAAATTCAATTATTTCATTTTATCGAACCATGAGTATGAATATTTCTCATTGATGGAGAAAAATTCAAATGTGAAACTAATTAATACTTTTCCGATTCTCTTTATTTATTCATTATTTTAAAAATTGATTTTTCATTACTACAACAACAACATTTCCAATGAAATCACACAAAGAAGGTCTGATAGAGTGTACGAAGACCTTACCGCTATCTCGTAGAGATAGAAATAAGTTATTTCCGAATACTTATTTGATCCCTTGGTAACTCAAACCCACAACCTTACTATTCTGATCAACTTGAAATTTGCGACTCTTTTCTGGAAATGTACTGAGGTCCAACTTCCAAGTATTTTTAGCATGAATATTATATTTCTTTATTTTAGGTGATATTTTGTAAACATGTTTTTCGAAATTTGGCTAGAAATTTAGAAAAATTATGCTATTTTTTTTATTTTAAAATAAATTGATATTCTTTTCATTTTTTAGTAAAAAATTATTAAAATTAAAAGTGTAAAAATGTTCAAAAGATAAAATAACATTGATAAAATACACAAATTTTAACCAAATTTTTTGACCAAACATTTTTCCATTAAATGCTTCAATTGCTAGACCAAGCACTTTCATCCCGTTAATTAATTAGATTCTCTTGGTATTGGTCATTTTCAAGTTAAGGAGTGTTTTGTTATGGATGGTAACATTATTCTTTAAATATTTTTGAAGTTTGTGTTAGGTTAGTAAAAAAGTGTTGTAATTCTTTTTTTTTTAATGTTCTTTAAAATTAAGAAAAATGACATTTGATCTCATTATAAAATTAGAAAAAATCAAGTTACATAAATGGCGTGTTATGCGCCCTTATGCATAAAATAATGATAATAATAACAGACTAATATATTTTCTAAAAAGAAAAAAAAAGAAGAAAATATTCTAGGAAATATCTTTTTTTGGAGAACATTTTATTCATACCAAACACGCCTTTAAATTTGATATATTTTCTTTATAAAAGGACGTGCTAAAATATTTTAATTTGATTCGACGTCTATTCTACCTACTTAGATACTATTATCTATTTTACCACGTCGTCTAATACTGTTCTTCTATTTATTCAAAACATTTTTTCCACTATTTAAAATAATTTTAAACTTAAATTCGAGCCAGCATAAAACATATCTTTTCAAGTTAATAATTTTTCAGAGGTGAGATATAATCGGCCAATCTTCCTTTTCAAGCACTTAAAGTAATGCAAAAATCATTGAAGGACAATTTTAATTTGATAACATTTTAGTTTCAAAAAGAATAACCTACGTTTTAAAAAGAATGACATTCTTTTCTTTTTAGTCTGTTTGAAAAAGGATGATCCTTTTTTTTGGTAACATTTTAATTTCAATTTTTCACGTGGCATGTTTAAGGCCACAAGATCAAAGGACAATTTTGTAAATTTAACCTAACTTTAATTTAGGATCACAAGTTACAAAAGTCTTCTTTTATTCTTAAACTTTGTAGCAAGTCAAATCAAGTCATTTTTTGTGGATCGGAAGAAGTAATAATTTTGGGCTTCTTTAAAAAAAAAAAGAAGTACTCCATTTTAAAACAATTTTTGGCATAGCAAAGCTGTTTGTGGATAAAAATTTGTTGCAATGAAGTTAAATCCTTTTAAAGGAAATGAGATATTCACAGTTTATCCTGAAAATATTTATTTTGTTCATTTAGTTTTTCAGTAGTTATTTATTTTCAAGTTTTCATCAACAAATAAATCGTAGGTTAGAGAATGATCTAATTGAGACTTTAGAGTCTATGGAGCTTAGCGGCCTAAAATGAGGCTAACAAGAGGGCTACCATTTCCATCCATTAATTATCATTAATTAGTAGTAACCATATGTGCGTAATAACTAATGTGTGTAAAATATAGGAATATTAGTAGCTTCAATAGGTGATTATTTAAATTTTTACCTTATTAATAAGAGTTCAATTTTTCATCTTGTAATATCCTTTCCCATTATCCCCTACCCCCATTTTCGAAAAGAAAAGTAAAATTATGTGTTTAAAACAACAATTAAAGTTGATTGATTATATAAAATGATGGGTTTACATGATGATAATGTTGGCTAATTTCAGTCCCACCCTTGTGGAGAAGTATTTCCAACAAATTGTGGAAATAAAACATAATTATTGCCGATTCTTTTTTTTTTTTTAGACTATTTAATAAATGTTGTGTTTCTTGTTACGATTTGTAAATATTTTATGATTTACAGCATTATTACAATTTACAAGCCCTACATTTATTTTTTCTTGAAATAAATGAAATACTTGTTAAAGAAGTCGGGAAGAACCTTAGCAAAATATTATGCAAGATTAATATTGAAATTTATTTATGCAGAAATTAATAATGTGGGATTAATGAATGCTACTTAATTAACTAATTAATCTAAAAGAAATATTTATCTTTAAATTATTATTATTATTATTTTGATTGATGATTACAACAAGTCTTATTTATTATTATTAAATTATTTAATTCCTACATTACATATATTTATGAATAATTTAGTGTGAATAATGTTCGGTATCTCCAACAAAATATTATAGCCATTATCTTATTCTAAGATTAATTATTTATTTATATATATACCCCAATTAAATAATATATATTGCATCTTATAGTATGAGATTTTATGATTCTGTCTATCCTCCAACCAAACACCCCTTAGTTGAGCAGAAGTAATTTGCATTACAAAGCACTTGGTCAACTCTTCTATCTCCTTATATATATATTAGTTGTCAATTCTCTCAAAATTATTCGATCAAAAACAAATAATGGCTTATTCTGATCAAAATAGCCTCAACAAAAGTATAAGCCATGCCAATTCCACATCCATATTCAGTCAGGCCCGTCGTAAATTATCGTTCCGGCGGAAGAAGTTACCGGTAGTTCAGCTAGGAGCAGGAGGGAAGAAGCCCCGGCGTAGATTCCTTCTGTTGAGGATTTTCCGACGAGTCAGAATATTAAAGGGGCTGAAATTGCACTACTCAAATATGGCCAAAAAAATAAAAGAATTTTATTGGTCAGCGGTAAATGACATATTGGAAGGGAACGAAGCAGTTGATACATTTCATCGAAACCTTGTACTGCAGAGCTCTTTTGCTTTTCCAATGATGGGCCTTACCTCCACTACTTTGCCAAATCGTCGTCTTATTTGATAAAAGCTATGCAGTATCTTTCAAAAATAATCTATCCTACTTCCGTAAGGTAGGGATAAAATTTACATACATTTTATTTTTCAGATTGCATCTTCGGATTATTAGCAATTTATGTTGTTGAAATTAAGATGTTTTGCTTTGCTTACCAAATTATAAATATATTAATTTGTTTATTGTTTTTTTTAGTGCCAATTGATGAATTATTTGCATTGTTCATGATATCATGCAAACATATACTTGAACTGTTTTTATTGGGTTTGTTAGGAGCGCTTTCGTCAGAATCGAATGTGTTAAAATTGATGATCTAGAATAGTTATCCCTAGAACAAGAAGACAAATAATAGTAGTCGACAAGAATATTACATTAAGATTTTAATCAGTATTTTAATATCTAACAATCAGATTAACACCAAATGGAATATGCAATAATTAACTATAAAACGTGACAAGTGTGAAATTGCTCAAGGACAGACGTCATTTTCACTTTTACCTGATCTATTTTATGATGGTTTTTAATTTATTTTTTGCTTCTCAAAAAAAAAATTGTATCATAACTTATTTTCAAAGAAGATAAAATTATCTGAACAATAAAATTAAGGATTCAGCCATTCTATCATTTGAAGGGAAATGGTGCAATTAAATCATTTGTAGACATGACCACAAAAATTAAGTTCTAACTGCATTTTGGTTTCTTCTTGTTCTAATCAATTTGCTGTAAATCAGCCCAAAAGAATTAAAAAATAAATAAGACCTAAGAAAGAACATTTGCTGTAAATCAGCCCAAAGAAAATTTTGGATATCCGTTGCTTATGGTCCCATTTGACAAGGTGTGCACTGGATTTTTAGGTTTGGGCTTCAAGCCCACTGTTAAATTTTGAAAAGGATTAATTACATAAACAAAGACCTTTTATTTTATAATTACCAATTTTAAGTATACTTTTAATTTATTACCATTTTTGTCAACTTTTAGCTATATTAACTTAAAATAATTTTAGAACACATTTATTCCTTTTTTATACAATTTTTAAACCAAGTAAAAACGTATTCTCTCATAAGTCATATCCTCTCTCGCTCTTTTCTTTCTCCTTCTCCTCGTCTGTTCAAAAAATTAGGGTTTTTTGTTCTTTTTTCTCCATTTTTCTGCACAAATTTTAATGGAAGAAGGTAATGGAAAATCTCTTAGAAGAAGTCCGCGTCTAGTGAGGGATATTGATACTTCGAATCCGAAAGTTTATAGAAGAAGTCGAAAGAAGCCGCAAGTTTCGTCTTCTACTTCTATGGATGAAGTTCCAAGTTTTAATTTGGGAATCTCACAAATATCGGGGGAGCAGAACAATGAGGAGAAGAACAATGAGGAACAGAACAAGAAGCAAAAGAAAGGTAAAAAAACGAGTTAAAGAGGTTAAAACAATGAAGAAATCGAAAAAAATATGTGTTACTTTGGCATCTACGTCGAAGAAACTCGTTGACAGTGATGATGATTTTGAGGATTTACCTCCTCAGTTTCAGTCAAAAAGTTTGAAAAATAAAGATGGATTGGAGAAGAAAAAGCCGGTGAATGATGGAAAAACACGAAATCGTTTATCCAAAAGTGTCATTCTACCAGAGAGTAGATATCCGGTATGTGCTAGTAGTTCTTAGTTATTTGTTGTTTAGCAATGATTGTATGTTGATTGCTGCTTATTTTTTAGATGTAGTATGTGAAATTCATCTTTAATTCAACTTTAGTATGACACAGGAAGTGAATAGAGCAGGTAGGATTCTGAGTGCTGACCTTAACTAGATTGGGATTTGAGTGTCCTAGTGTATTGAATATAGGAAGAATATCAGGCTCATAGTTGGTTAACTACTAAAGTTCCTCAATGGTGCACCATGAGATTATAGCTGATTGGGTGACCTTTATATCAGCACAAATTCAATAACATAGTGTATCTGTAAATTCAAAATAACAATAAGATGCTTACCAGATCTTATGTCCTCCCCAACTTGAAATTTCTACTTTCTGACATTGTATTTTGTAGCATATCCCCCCATCCTAAACCTCCCCAAAACCAAAAAAAGGAAAGAAACAAATCAAGTTATGAAAAGTATCTCTGGAGATCTGTCCAATTTCACGTTACAGAACTATTGTCATGTTAGTTTGTTATTGTCTTACTAGTGTTGTTTTACTTATCATTCCTTCTCAATATGATTCTAAATTAATATTTAGATTTGACCATTAACCTGTTTATTTTAGTTTTCTTTCTGGTGGTAAATTGATTTGTCTTATAACTGCATTTCTGTAATCTTTCTGATCAACTTTGTGAATAGCTCTTAGAGAGGAGAGTTGGCTTGTGAATGTATGATGTGTTGGTGTTGCAGTTCATTTAGAATAACAAACTCAAGATCAAACATGCTCCCTCTCACTGCCTTAGTATCCCCCTTAAACTTTTCAAGGGGCATGAACACGATATGAGTTGAAGCCTTTAACTATATCATTGTTTAGGCTGCTTGTGTTGAAGTTGATAAGTTGTTTCTGGATTTTGAACCAGAAGTGATCATTGTTGTAATTCAACTTTAATTCATCTTTTATTCAACTGATTACTACCTTTCTTTGACACATAGTATGTGAAATTCATCTTCAATTCATCTTTAGTATGTAGTAACACATTTTTAATTCATGTTTAATGCATATGCAGGATCATAAATTCTGGAAACATCCTGATGTTGTGTATATTCCAAGTAGGTGGTCATGTTACACTAATTATAGTGTCATTGAACAAATCAAATTATCTTTATCTGATAAACAACTTGAGTTGTTTAGGAATACATGTTTTGGGTACTTTCTTGACCTTCCAAAATCGAGCACACAACTACAACTTATTCATTGTCTTATAAATAGAGAGTTAAAACACACACCGGATGATGTGTTTGCTATTGAAATAAATAACAAAAAGTTGTTTTTTGGTCTTAGAGAATTTGGGATAGTTACGGGCTTAAATTGTGTTAGTGATGACACTTCTATCAATGTTCCCAATTCTAGATGTAGTTTGATGAGTAGTTATTTCCCGGAGAAAATCACAGTTCCAAAGAGTCATCTACGTGCACTTTTTTAGCTAAAAAATTCATAGATAATGACTCAGCTGTTTCATTGGCTGTTCTATACTTCATTAATAATTTTTTATTTTCATATGAGGATACCAAATTACCAAGACCTTCTGATAGTTAGCCAAAAAGAATTTCCCCTAGTTTATCAACATGATTTGTGTACTCAACGTATTCCTTCCTGGTTAATTGAATGTTTGTTTGTTGAGACTATTTCTTCTTACATTTCAATCTATTTCTTTTTTTGCAGCATATTGATGTCATTTCTATTACCTAAGAAAGAAAGGAAAATATGAAACCAACAGTAATGTTCGTTTTACGACGACTGATTGTGTTTTCAAGACAAAGATTACCAATTCTTTCTTTAAACTTTGTGATGCTCATGAGGATAAGAAGAATTTTAAAGTTTTAGATTCTGATGATATTGCCCGGTATATATGTGGACGTCGTTTGTTGGCAAGTACCTCGTGGGATAAATTGGATTTTGTTCTTATTCCACTAAACATTAAAGAGAATCGTCACTGGATTTTTGTGGTGTTTGATATTGGGCAAAGGTCTTTGGAGGTGTATGATTCATTTCCGGCTAGGGTGGGGTGAATTTAGAGGTAAAAAATATTGTTGAGATGCTTTCAGTTGTTTTACCATATTATTTAAGTGTGATCAAGTTCTATGATAAGCGTCCTGAATTGAAGGCAACACCAAAATACAGTGAGATAAATGAGTTTAAGAAAATTGAGTTTCATTTTTTCATAACTAAAGATGTTCCCAGACAACAAGAGGATTCACTGTAAGTATTATCAAATAGGTATTTTTTTGTATTAAATCGATATTTTGATAATAATTTTATATTGAATTTTGTAGGGATTGTGGAGTTTTCTTTGCTGCATTTGCGGAGTTTGTAAGTAATGGCCAACATATTCTAAATGAACAAGTAAAGGCAGACATTCTCCGAAAGAGATTTGGAGCTATATTATGGGAATATGCAAGAAGGAAGTAAGCGAGTGACCTTCAAAGTGAAGACGAAAGACCAGTTAGATAAAGGAATATAGTTATATTAGTTAGTATGACTATGAAAACTATATAATGTAAAACAATTTGTAGTTACTATGGCTATGAAAAACTATATTGGTATATTTTGTAAGTCTTGATATTATATACCTAACTGTGTTGTTTATATGTAAGTCTTCTATTTGAAGTTGTTCCTTCTTTGTGTCCTTATTGATGCTGTCATGGTAATTGTTTCAGGATTTTCAAGTGAACAGAGCATACTCAACACTAACCTTTTTTTAAATTTCCACAAGTGAATTAAACCTGAATTAAACTTGAATTAAATCTATATTACACAAATGCTAACAAGGGAATTAAACCTAAGCTAAAGTTGTATTACACAAATACTAACAAGTGAATTAAACTTTGAATTAAAGCTATATTACCCCGGAATAATTCAAGAGCTGCTTCTTTAGCTCTCCAAGCTTGCATATATGTGAGTCGCACACCATATTCAGCTAACATGTCACGTTGTATGTCTTTTGGTGTGTAAATAACATCTGGTTCAGCATATTTACCCACAATAATACTCCCAACAACACTCTTAGTTGTTAGCCTTTCCGATAATGAATTATGTAGCAACAAACATGTGTGTTCGCTTTCAAATTCTCTAATCTTGAACATTTCAGATTTGTTCAAGCTTGAAGCTCGTAAACTCCAACTGCAGCTTTCTCCTAGGCACTGTATCGAATAGCTGTAGAAAAAATATTAATACACAATTAATAATTTAAAGTGACTTGAATTTAGGTCTTACCTTATTGCGCTTGATCTTGTTGTCTTGAATTGAAAATGATTAAGAATGGAATGTCTTTTTAGTGCACTGGTGAGGACATATTTATTCTTATACACCTGATCTTTCTCAAATAAAGAGTGATTGGGATTAATAATGATGCCTGGTGCTAATTCTTCTAGCTCAACTTTCTCACATGATCCGAATCCAATTAACCCTATTGCTTCATCAATACCATTAAATGTATTAGAGAAGTATGAATTGTGTATAACCCTCATATCTCCTGAAGTGTCTGAACACAAAAGTGGAATGAGTGCAGGATTAGTCTCCAAGTTGACTGGTTCAGTTGTTGTGACACATAAAGGGTATCTTGCCATATCTCGATGTTCCTTTTTGGTTTCAAGATATACCTTTACCCCCATATCATTATGGATTTGAATTGGAGGAGACTTTTCATCAATTTTATATCTGATTTCAACTTTACTTGTTGATGTGTCTATTGACAATTGAGTAGCAATTACAGAAACGAGGGTGGCAAACGTTGACTCTGTGTGTATCAACACACCATCTGCCAAGTAGTTAATATATTTGTTGCTAGGATCCCATCGTCCATTGAAGTAAAGCATCACCGCTATATTAGTCATATTTTTTCTGCACATCATTAAAAAGTGTATTACTAATATTAAAAGACTAGAGAGAGACATATAGACTAATCTGCTAGAAAAGCACCACTTTGCTAACAACTGAATTAAATCTGAATAAAACCTGAATTAAAGTTTTATTACACAAATGCTAACAGGTGAATTAAACCTGTATCTATTGTGATCATGTCTTGCATATAAATAAGTCAGAAATTGAATTACACAAATGCTAACAAGTGAATTAAACATGAATTGAAATTGTATTACACAGATGCTAACAAGTGAACTAAAACTGAATTGAAGTTGAATTACACATATGCTAACAAGTGAATTAAACCTGAATTAAGCTGTATTACACAGATGCTAACAAGTGAACTAAACCTAAATTGAAGTTGAATTACACAGATGCTAACAAATGAATTAAATCTGAATTAAAGTTATATTACACAGATGCTAACAAGTGAATTAAACCTGAATTAAAGATGTATTACACAGATGCTAACAAGTGAACTAAACCTAAATTGAAGTTGTATTACACAGATGCTAACAAGTGAATTAAACCTGAATTAAAGTTGTATTACACAGATGCTAACAAGTGAATTGAACCTGAATTAAAGCTGTATTACACAGATGCTAACAAGTGAACTAAAACTGAATTAAAGTTGTATTACACAGATGCTAACAAGTGAATTAAACCTGAATTAAAGTTATATTACACAGATGCTAACAAGTGAATTAAACCTGAATTAAAGTTGTATTACACGGATGCTAACAAGTGAACTAAAACTGAATTGAAGTTGAATTACACAGATGCTAACAAGTGAATTAAACCTGAATTAAAGTTGTATTACACAGATGCTAACAAGTGAATTAAACCTGAATTAAAGCTGTATTACACAGATGCTAACAAGTGAACTAAAACTGAATTAAAGTTGTATTACACAGATGCTAACAAGTGAATTAAACCTGAATTAAAGTTATATTACACAGATGCTAACAAGTGAATTAAACCTGAATTAAAGTTGTATTACACGGATGCTAACAAGTGAACTAAAACTGAATTGAAGTTGTATTACACAAATGCTAACAAGTGAATTAAACCTGAATTAAAGTTGTATTACACAGATGCTAACAAGTGAATTAAACCTGAATCAAAGCTGTATTACACAAATGCTAACAAGTGAACTAAAACTGAATTGAAGTTGTATTACACAAATGCTAACAAGTGAACTAAAACTGAATTGAAGTTGCATTACACAGATGCTAACAAGAGATCATACTTACTAGAGAAGAGAACTGAATACCAGACACTCACAGAAACTTGAATCAAACGAAATCTCAACATAAATCAACAAACAAAAAGGCTTCCACACAAAAAGAAGAAATTAAACTTTTAAGACCACAATTGCAAGCTCACATTAAAGGATCAGTTAAGTGCAAAGGAGACCAACAAAAACCGCAGATTGCAGTGCAAGTACCCTAAACGAACAGAGCTTACTCAACACTAACCTTTAAATTGCAATGGCGAGAGAAAATTGAAGTCGCCGGAGACAAAATTGTAGTCGCCGGAAAAAAAATTACAATCGCGAGAGAGAAAATTGCATGGGCGTGAATCGCGGGCGTGAGAAAATTTTGGGGCGAGAGAAAAAATATGAAATTGAATATTTAATTAAATTGACATTTATCGTTAAAAAAATAATACTGACAAATATGATAATTATTTTTTAAAAAGTAGACACACAAGTTATTTTCCCTTTTGAAAAACACAACTTACAAAAAGGGTACGGATCGGACTAGCAACTTTTCCAACTGATTTCTTTTTGAAAAACTAATTAGTGTATGAAAATTCGTTGAAAACATAATCACTTTTCATATACAAATCATCTCATAATAGTTTTACGAATTTCCAAGTTACACAATTAAAAAATGTTACATGACTAGTGTCAAAAGTAAGCTATTTTTTCAATTTTATAAGTCCAAAAATGGCTATCTGAGAATTATTATCTTATGCATTTCTATTGCCGGGGTCACGTCAATACAAAAGCAGTTAATTTTAAGCAATTTTTCTTCAATAGTTGCCCCGCAATATTTAATCTCACCATTTGTACTTATCTATACCATATATAGAAGAAGAATAAACTAAATCCATGAGATATATAATTCAATCAATAAAATATTCTTCTATCATTATCATATGACTAATAGCCATTGTATCAGCAAAATATGGTAAAAAAATGGATTACGTAAAACCATTTGTGGTGTTTAAAATATCAAAACTTTCTCAACAACTACTTTAACATTAACGAAATTAGGCCTCTTTATATTCCTTTAATAATATCTATTATCTAGTGGTTTATAACTACAGAAATAAAAAACATGGTAGCACTATCTTTTTGGTGGCTATCAATAGACTGTCCTCTAGCTAGTCCTAGCCTCTGTTTTTTGAGAAATAAATATTACAAACACTTTGAGTCGTGAATACTATTTTAAGAAATTATTTCAACGGTGAAATGTCTTCTCTAAATCAAACAAGTTTTTCTTATCTAAAATATAAGATACATGAATTAAAAAATTAATTAACATTAACAAGTTATTAATGAAAATATAAAATAACAAAGCATGAATAAATAATAATTAATTAAAATAATTCTAAGAAGAGCAATGGTGTATGACATAAGGCAGAATGTTATTCTTTTTTTCTGTGTTCCTAAAAGAACAAATGAGTTTTATCTATAGTAGGCCTACTCAACAAGATTGAGGGTCTAAAGTCAAACTTAAAGAGGTGCCTTAATATATTTTCAAATTTTTTTTCTTCAAAAAATTAATAATCATGTATTTATTTACTTGAAATCTACTTTTTCTAGTATTTTTAGAATTACTGTTTTCTACTTGATTTGTTTTAGTAATTTCTTTTGAATTGATAATATAGCTAACACATTCAGTCTCACATTGTTGATCTTAGATAAGATTTTATCAATTTTAATTTCAAAATATTTTTCAATCGAGGTCATAGTTACATGAATTGTTAGCACTATTCTACAAACAATATATGCATTAGGAAAAGAATCAAGTCTTTTAATTTGATGAAGTATTTCTATTAAATCATTATCTTCTACTTGTATTATTTCTCTTAATAATAACTAAAACGAGAATACATATATACTTACTAACTAAGAAATTTCAACAATAACAAAAGTTAAAGAAAAATTATAAAATAAATGTAGTATAATATAACTTGGCTCACGAATTTAATAAGTTGATATAACAATATTAAAATTGTATTGTTTTAGTCAATATAATGATTGCTTGTTGCACTTCTTAAGATATTGAAGAAGACACTTAAGCAATTTTATTTATTTTTTAACTTGTAAGCAACAATAAATCATTTTTTTAGAAGAAAGTTCAATATTGAAAATAAAAATAATATAGTAATAGAGAATAAAAAAAATGAGTATAAGGTATATAATAATATAAGGTCAAATTTTTAGGAGATAAATAAGGAAACATAATTTCCTATTTAAGGAAATTATTTTCAAATTTTAGTTTCATTCCCTTAGAAAAGTATAGAAAACTAACGGTTATTTTGATATGTCACGACTCCCTAATTTATTACGTACTAAAAGATATGGCAGTATATATTGTTTGCCTTCAGAAAAGGCACACATTGATTGCATGTAGTTTTTTGGCCAAAAATTTTTGTGGGTGTTTGTGATGATTTAATATATAATGGTGTGTTAGTGAGAATGGTAATTATAGGTACTTATAAGTGCAAATAAGGTATGGACCGTGAAATAGAATTTTTCTATACACTAAACTAACATCTAAAAGCAAAATTATGAACGTTCAAAGTTTCTCATGTTTACAACTACGCTCTGGTAAATGGTCATAATGCTTTACTTGAATTATTAAATAATACAAAGTTGGTGGCATTTGAAATAAAATTAATTGACCTACAATTTTCATATGTCATGGCTCACTAATTCATTACGTACTAAAAGACATGGTACCATACATTGTTTGCCTTCACAACCGCTTTACATTGATAGCATGTAGTTTTTTTACCAAAATTTTTTGTGGGTGTTTGTGATTATTTAATAAATTATGTGTGTTAGTGAGAATTGGTAATTATCGGTATTTATAAATTCAAATGAGGCATGTATCATGAAATAGAGTTTTTCTAAATTCAAAACTAACATCTAAAGCCAAAATTATGAACGTTCCAAGTTTCTCATATTTACAACTACACTAGTCTCTGGTAAAATGGTTATAATGTTTTTCCTTAATTATTAAATGATATAAAGTTGGTGAAATTTGAAAGAAAACTCATTGACCTGCAATTTTCATATGTCATGACTCATCTAATTCTTTACGTACTAAAAGATATGGTTTTATACATTGTTTGCCTTCACAAGAGGCACACAATGATTGCATGTAGTTTTTTGATCAAAATATTTTATGTGTGTATGCGATGATTTTATAAATTATGTGTGCTTGTGCGAATGGTTAATTATAGGTATTTATAAGTTCAAAGGAGGTATGGACCGTGAAATAGAGTTTTTCTATATCCGAAACTAACATCTAAAGTCAAAATTATGAACGTTCGAAGTTTCTCATATTTACAACTACACCAGTCTTTGGTAAATGGTCATAATGCTTTACTTGAATTATTAAATAATACAAAGTTGGTGGCATTTGATAGAAAATTCATTGACCTACAATTTTTATATGTCATGGCTCACCTAATTCATTACGTTCTAGAAGACATGGTAGTATACATTGTTTGCCTTCACAAGAGGAACATATTGATTGCATGTAGTTTTTTACTAAAATTTTGTGGGTGTTGACGATGATTTAATAAATTATGTGTGTTGTAAGAATGGATAGTTATAGGCATTTATATGTTCAAATGAGTTATAGATCGTGAAATGAAATTTTTCTATACCCAAAACTAATATCTAAAGTCAAAGTTATGATCGTTCGAAATTTCTCATATTTATAACTATACTAATCTCTGATAAAATGGTCATAATGTTTTACTTGAATTATTAAATAATACAAAGTTGATGACATTTTGAAATAAAATTCATTGACCTACAATTTTCAAAAATTATTTTATTCCCTTAAAAAAGCATAGAAAAATAACGGTTATTTTGTTTTTTAAGTAATACGTATAAGTATTTTTTAAATATTGCGGGCTCCAAACATATGAGAACCCAAGCATTGACTTTAGTAATCTAGTGGTTAAGTATCCGTTTGCATTGACTTATTTAGGTGTTTTTAAACAGTTTTAAAATGTTTGAATAAAGTTAAAAAATATTTATAAGCACTTATTTTAAAGCCCAAAAAATAAAAATAAGCCAAAAATCATAAGTTAAAAATCCTAACTTATGACTTTTGACTTATAAATTATACGTCAAAAGTTAATCTAAACAGAGTCTAAAACAGCTTCGTTTATAGTGTTAAAAAGAAATGGTATCATGGCCACTTGTCCGAACTCATACATGCAAAGTGACATATGGATGTCGAGGTGTAAGAGATAAAAACAAGAAAAATCTTGCCTTAATAGAAGCAATTGTCATTTCTCCGAGTTATAATACATATATTAGATTCTAAACTTGGCTTTAAATTTTAACTTTAACCTCAAACTTTCATAGTGCACAAATAGGCACTTTAACTATACTATCTTTCAACAAATAAACACGCGATTCCTACCTGGCAAAATGCGTGAAATACACGCATTCTGCGCGAGTGAGAGATAATTTTTGAGGCCCAAAACGATAAAAAAAATGCTAAAATGACAATTCTACCCTTAATTAGTACATAAATTGGACCCTTAACTTGACTTCATATTATAACTTTGACCTTTAACTTTGTTTGTGCACAAATAGGCACTTTAACTATCCAAAACTTAAACAAAAAAATACTCGGATCCTACATGGCAAAATACGTAAAATTCACTCAAATTAGGCGCGTCAGATGTAAAAATCGAGTGCCCAACAGTAAAAAAAACACTGAAATGACAATTAAACTCTCTTTCTAATTTTTCAACAATTTTCCCCTCTTTTTTGCATTATTTGTTGTTCATTGCAAAATGCAAGTGACATTTAATTACTTTTTTGTTATTATGAAAAAAATTATAATGAAGTCTTTTTTGACAAAAATGGGTGAGTATACAATTATACAAATTGAATGCAATTTTTGAAGGCATTTTGATTAGATATCAGACTGCTACTCAAACTTGACAAAAATATGTGAAAAGTTCTATCAGATAATTTATCAAATACTTTAAGTGCACCATTTCACTTAATAATTTTTAGTACTGTAAGTTCATTTGTTGGCCTCCAAAATTCATAATTGCAATTCTCTTCACTATGACAATCACAATACACAAAGCACCCTATTTTTTTCAGTCAAATATTTGACAACATAAAGCACAAATATACTTCAAACTAAAGAAAAGAAGGAGAAGTTCATTGAATCTCATGTCTTTCCATATTTATGAGTTGCTCTGAAATAATTTTGCAATAAAAACATTAGTTTCTTCTAGAGATTCTCATATTTGTTTGAACATTTGACCAACAATATGCAAATTCTTGTTTGTAAAATGTTGAATCTTGTTACCTTGACTAAATTGAGGAAGAAAAATAGATAACTCGAAAATTAAATTACAGCAAATATCTTGAACAATTTTTTCTTTGATTTGAATATATGGAACATGAATTTCAGATTAGGAATTTTTAAGAGAGAGAAGAAAAGAGGTACTAATTTTTTTTTACCTAAAAAATGAATTTGTTTTCACTTCCACCTTATTCTATATTATAATTTCTTTTATAATTTTTAAAATATAGGTGTATTTATTTTAGTTAGTTGGCAGCAACTGAGTGGTTTACTTTTCCATGTCAGAGCATGTGTGTAACACGCGTTTTGATTGAAATATTCGCGTGTTTTTTTGTTTAAATTTCGGATAGTTAAAGTATCTCTTTGTGCACTATCAAAGTTAAAGGTCAAAGTTATAATTTAAAGCCAAGTTAATGGTCCAATTTATGTATTATGCTTAAAAAAATACGTGTAAATTTTTTAATTAGTTGGCAGCCACTGAGTGATTTACTTTTTCACGTCAGAGCATGTGTGTAACACGGTTTTGATTGAAATATTCGCGTATTTATATTGAAAGATAGGATAGTTAAAGTGCCTATTTGTGCATTATGAAAGTTTGAGGTCAAAGTTAAAATTTGAAGCCAAGTTTAGAGTCTAATATATGTATTATGCCTAATTCTCCAATACACTTTAATTATTTTAAGCTTTGTAAATATATTTATTAAAATAATCTTTTGAAATAAAAATATTTTACTTACATATAAATAATATGGTTGTGCGGCCTCACTAGTCACTAGTCTTAGCTATTTTAATCAAGTTTTCATGACAAGGGGGAAATAAACATATTTTTCGAAACTAAGAGAAAATTACTGAAAATTTGCACAAATCTGACACTTTGTGGGATATTGTTTTAATCCTTTTATCTTCTTTTATAAAAGCTTTTGATGCAGCAATATTGACAAGTGTTATCAATCTAGTCACACTTGTAAATTAGTTTCACGTGACACATAAATTAATGATGCCAAACTTTTGAACTTCACGCAAATTTAAGAAATGTTGACAAATGAAACATTTACCCTATTTATGAATTTATTTGAAAATGAAAACTAAACCAGAGGCTTGCATTGCTGAGATTCTGTTGACGATTAAATGAGGAACATGTCTCATCCGAGGCCACAAACTTTTGAATGTCAACATTTTGCTCATGAATTAATTTAAAAAATCATTTTTCTTAATGATCTTAGATTGTGATAGTATGCTAAAAGTATTGCCATTTTAACCAAGCAAAAATTTTCTTTTGCTCAAACTTAAACAAAATATTATAACTTAAATGGTTACATAAAAGTGATTTGTCAGTATACTTAGATGAATGATTGATTCAAAATAATAGTCGAAATATATATATATTTTTTTGTAAATAAAGTATTAATTAATATATAGAAAATAGTATATTTTG
The DNA here is from genome assembly GCA_016801875.1 of Solanum sitiens. Lineage (NCBI taxonomy): Eukaryota > Viridiplantae > Streptophyta > Magnoliopsida > Solanales > Solanaceae > Solanum > Solanum sitiens. The sequence goes on along the minus strand of JABWTJ010000002.1, from coordinate 4,310,481 downwards.
CCGTCCTGCCGGATGTAACTTTCCCTTTGATTAAATGGGAATTGGCCTCGTCCAATTTTGTGCCGTTTTCTTATGGAACCGCAAGTCATAAGGACGGACAGTGGGCCATTTTGAAGTTTTATCAATTATTGTCCTTTTAATTTTTTTGTTTTCGAATTATTCAGAGCATGATTAAATTTAGATTTATATCAAAAACTAATCTTAAATTAAAAAGTAAAATGATTTATAACAAAAATAATTATATCATTAGATCTGAATTCAAAATTTTTATTTAAAATAAAAAAATACTTATTATTCATCATATTCAAACTTGGCTATCAATGCAACCATGTTTTAATTGTAGTAATAATAGCTATTCCAGCACGTATATAGAGAAAGCTGTGTATTCTCCCACGCTGCATATTCCATTAAAAAGAAAGACAAATGCATGTGTGGTCTTTCTTCATTATTTCCGTTACTGGCCACTATTTGATTGTCCATCAACAGCGAAAACATATTTGGTGATAATAAAAAGAGATAATTGTATATAATAGCAAATTAATAATCTAAAACAAATGGAGTAACTAAGGTTTGATTTAATTTGTGCTCCACAGCAAACATTTGCAAAAAATTGTCAGGCGCCTCTCTCCCAAATATCTCGCTCGCCACTCTCCTCCAATCTCTCGCTCGCTTCCTCACTTTTTATACAAACATTAGTGTATAAAAATTGTTTCTAATTGTATAAAGCAGAGGAAATTGTATAAATATATATATTTTTGTTTTCCTCTTCCAGATCTCGCTCGCCACTCTCCTAAATCTCGCTCGCCACCCTCGCCTTTCTCACTTATACAAACATAAGCGAAATGTATAATTGCGTTTCTGTTTGTATAAAGTGTGAGAAAATTGTATATACACATGCAAGTACATATATTTTTGTCTTATACACTTATAATTATACAATAAAATTACTCCCCTGTTCAATTTCTTTTGCCTTTTTCTCTTTCTCGTTTTATACAACTTTCAAATTGTATCTAATTTCTCTCTTTCTCGTTTTATACAATTCGATTCAATTGTATATTCCCTGCCAAGTCTCTTTTGTCTTTCTCTCTTTCTCATTTTATACAAATTCAAATTGTATATAATCGTTCTATACACTTATAATCATACAATTCGTTTTATACACTTCGTTTTTATACAAGTCTCTACCCAAGTGTCTTTCTCTTTCTCGTTTTATATACTTCGTTTTATACAATTCGCTTCAACTGTATATGTATAGCGAATTATACAGTTTCTATGTTTGCTATGGAGCGCAATTATGCAAACTTTGTTATAGCATACAAATATAAATTTTTTATTTGCTATATGTAAAAATTGCCCTAATAAAAATAAAGTTAGTATTAATATTTATTAACACAAAAATATTAGTGGTAATTGACTTAATATTATTATATTTAGAGTTACTAAAACGTACAGATAATTTATATAAAATGTTGGTATTGTAAATACTACTTTTTAAAAGTTTTTCCTTATCTTAGATTAGTGATATCAATTAGATAAGTGATTCACAAATATGTTAAAAATAGTATATCTATAACAAAAAATTATCTTAAAAAGGTTGAACAATTTATATACATATCCATTACGAAATTATTCTTTTTCTATTTAAGATAGTTTTTAAATAGTTGAAATTCAATTGAAACCTTCATTTTCTCGGTAATTGGGTAATACAAATATGAAATTTGGTACATAAGAACTATGTGAATAATAAACGGAAGAAGATGGAAACAATTCAAAAAGAAAAAAGAAGAACTAGTAGTTGCTCTATGTAGATAGGTTACCAACTCTAGGAAAGCTACAAGTTGTGAGAGTTTAATATTCACAATATATGTTCATTATAAAATAAATAAATTGATACGTACTTTATTATATTGCATATGGTTGACATTTTGTTCATAGTATAAGCAATATTAAGATATTTTATATTGCATTTTCAATAGAATTAATTCTATATTTTCATATGGAATAATTATGTGTGATTAGTATATATATACGAAATTATACTTAATTAAGTATTAGTTTTTGAATATGTAATCCTTTTATAATGTTATAATTTGTTCTCGCTTTATCATGATATTAAAACTTAAGATAAGAAGATTTACATTGAAAAAATATTGAGGATATAAGTAAATTTGATAAATTAGTAAAATGTTCTAAAGTCGTGTGGATCTTAATTTAGAGTGAACAATGGTATTATATAAATCTCAACAAGGAGGCACAAACCTTAGTGTTGATTCTAGGCAAATTTCATGCCGTGAGGTAAACTTCAACAACTATGCTGAGTTGAGAAGAGAGGTCTATATGACACACCTCGATTTAAAATATAAAGTCCACATAAACAAAACATAAGAAAAAAATTAAATATATAAATACACATTTTATAAATTAATAATAGCGTGAATCGTGACTAAAGAGAATAATATAACTACCATTACAAAGAATTAGGAGTAGCATTAGAAATAATTAAGGTGGGGTCAATATTCATAAAGTGGGAGGACAAATTTAGCTGCCGAAATTGCTGCCTCTCACCAACCGTTTTAACTTTCCGACCCATGCGAAATGTAAACACATTAATCATCTTTTTCTTAATTTGTTTTCGCTTCAAATTCATCTTCCTTTTGATTTTTCTAATATCCCATGCCCACACACCACAAAAAAAAAAAATGAAATCAAATAATAATTTAGACTGATCTTGTAATTCTTTTGACCTATCTTTCTACGCGATATATAATATTTCAATTTTATGTACCTCAGATGACAATCTTTTGGGTCGATCACTTAAAATTTATTTTAATTGAAAAATTATTTTAGAAAGTAGCAATTTGTATTTGATTAATTAGTTTTAAAAAATATATATTTGGCAAAATATTAACTTAATTTTATTCAAGCATATATAACAAAAGTCGCTAAACTGTTTTTGTATTCTAAAAATCACTCTAACTTTGATTAAGTTATAACTATCAAAGTCATTAGAAAGGTAACGAACAAGGCATTTTGTTTATTTAATAAAATTGAATGACTTTTTAATTACGAAAAAATTAAGTCAAATATGTCGCCGAAAAACTTTCATTTGATATATTGTTCTAAATTTGCCGTCATTGTTTGGTCCAAACGCATGAAATCGTAAGTGGTTGAAATGATAATTTAGTCTATGTCGAAATTCTTCCTTTTATTCTTTCGTTTAATTTTCTTATTCCAATTATTTTCCCGCTTCGTCAGCTTGTTCAAATCTTACTAAGATTTTTTGATAATTACTTTATTTCATTTACATAAATACCTTCCAACCTACTTTTTCGATCCCTAATTATTTATTAATTTTTTATTAACATATTTATTTAAAAAATAATAGTAAATATAGTGAATTTATCATTATTATCTCTATTAATGACGAAGTGAATAAATTAAAAATCTAAGAGTTTCAAGAAGTTTTAAATTTTTTAAAATAATAAATTGAGGATATAATAGCTAAAAAAATTATTCTTTCTTAATTTGTCAAAATGAATAAATAATTAGGAACAACTAAATTTTTTTTGGATAAATAATTAGGAACATAGGAGTATTTAATAGGTAACTACTCCAATTTTCCAATACTAATTAATGAAGGGTAAAATAGAAAAAAGTAATTTGAAAATTGAACAATTAAATTAATTTTAAAATAAAAAAATACTTCAACAATTCAATTAATTTGAAATGGAGAAAGTACTTTTAACCCGACACTAATTATTGACCCTATTATAATAGAAAATACTTTTAATCCAACATTAATTACTGACCCTATTATAATAGAAAATATTTCCTTCATCCGATATTGTTTGTCATTATTTCTATTTTTAGAGTCAAACTATAAAAACTTTGACTGATATTTTAAGATGTATTTTTTCATCATATTAATATGTAAAAATTACAATTTATAGTACTTTTCATATAGTTTTAGAATATCTAATTTTTTTGTTAAAATATCGAATTAATATAATTTAATTTAACTTTAAAAATTAATTAAATTAACTTTCGAAAAAATGCAACATGACAAACAATACTTAACGAAAGGGAGTACTTTTAACCCAACATTAATTACTGACCCTATTATAATTTATCTGAAGATTAATTTTCTCCTTTTTTTTTCCCTCTCTCTTAAGGGTTGCATTCGAAGAAAGTGTAATCGTGTCTTTTTTGAATAGTTGTAGGATTAAATATGACATTTTAATTTGATTTTTCACTAATAGACATATTACTTGTCAATGCTTAACAACTTTTACGTACGTACTATGACGGTATGACCCTAAGTATGGAATTAGAGAATCCAAGTCAAATTAAAACAAAGAGAAAAATATTTATTGTTTTAAACATTCTGTGGTCGGAGCTAGACCAACATCCCAGATTTTTCAATTGGAAATATCAAACTTTTTGTTCAATTTTTCAAATATCACTACGATAAACTTTAATTTAATATTCCTCAAGTTCCTAAACTAGCTAGCTAATACTTGCGGTATATATTTATTTTTTTAAAAAAAAGAACTGATGTAACGACAGAATCTCATATTAGTATTTTTTTTTTCTCAATTAGTTGCTTTTATAATGAACAAAATCAGAATTAGAATCTTCGTCCTCTTCATGCCATCAAACTTTCAGAAAAGGTTCATTTATGTTACAGTTAAAAGTTTGGCTCATTTATGTCATTATCGTTAAATAAAAGGCTCATTCATGTCTTTATTTTTTAATGGTGTTTTTGCAAAATCATTTTTGACACGTGACCAATTATAGTTCGGCCACGTCATCAATTTTTTAAATAAAAAGATCATAATTCTGAAAAAAATTTGAATTAATTTTTTTTTGATTTTTTTTATTAAATAAATTGATGATGTGGCCGAGTTATAATTGTCCATGTCATCAAGTTTTTAAATAAAAAAATCAAAATTCTGAATACAAATTGAATTATTATTTTTTTTGATTTTTTCATTAAAAAATTGATAACGTGGCCGAATTATAATTGATCACGTGTCAAAAATAGTTTTGCAAAACCATTATTAAAAAATAATGGCATGAATGAGCCTTTTATTTAACGATAATGGCATAAATGAATCAAACTTTTAACTGGTGGTATAAATAATCCTTTTCTGAAAGTTTGATGGCATATTTGAGTTTTTTCCTTATTTTAAATAACTGTTTTCTATGAAATTAATGTTACTTTTCATATTATTTTTCAAGGGTTTGGATGAGCAAATTAAAACTCGATGAAATAATCGTATCATTATTATTCATATATTTAGGGCTCTTTCTGATAGTGAGGTTCGAATTTACAATCTTTTTCATCGAAATGGTTGTTAATGACAAATTTAAAAAATTGATGGTGAAGAAGAAAGGTTTTCAGAATGCTGAATTGGCATGCAACCTTTAATTGGAGGAGAAGAACGGTTTTCAGAATCCTTAATTGATAATTTCATCTTTTCTAGATAATATATCAAATATCAATTTCCTATGACTAGCTAGGCAGAATCCTTAATTGGGCATTCAACCTTTAATTGATATTTCATCTTTTCTAGATAACATCAATTCCCTAGGACTATGCACGCTTTATTTGATCATTTATCCTTTACAAAAAAAAGTAATTAGTAACATTTATTTTTAAAATTATATAATATTAATTAAATTTTATATGTTATCAATCGTAATAATCATGTTATATTGCTAATTATTAATTAGGTTTATATAATGTAGTATAGTATCTTAAATATATATAAGATTAATTTTTTTTACTTTTTTGTTGGTAAAATTGAACATTATATAGCAAATTATTAATTCAAAATAAATGTTATGTTTTATTTAATTTCAATTCACAACAAATTTCTTGTCATTTGCCTCTCTCCTCCCGCTCTGGATCATCGCTCGCCACTCTCCTCTTTTTCAGCCATCTCTCTTTCGCTTCTCTTGCTTTATATATACAAATACAAATATTTTCGAGCACAGTCCTCTTTTGCCTTTAATTCTCTGTCTCTTTCCGCTTTATACAAACACAAATTATAAAAATACAATGTATGATTTATATTTGTATAAAACGAGAGATACTTGACATACAAATATTTTAACTCGATTCAATTGTAGACAAATAGATTATGCAGATATACAAACATAATCATTGATACATATGCATAGTAGCTACATATATACATTTATTTTACCCACATACATATACAATTCACCTATCCACTCTTTTTCCTCTCTCGCTTGCCTCGATCATCTCTCTCCCAACCTCGCCCGTCACACTTGTCTAACACACAGAACACATACAAACACAATTTTCATAGACATAGATGAGTTAGCGTCTGATTTATACAAATCGTCGCGATTTATACAAATCGGATGCTTCATAGCGAACATAATTAGCCTATAAAACGCAAATAGCAAAAGTGTAGCCGTAGAAAGATGGTATGATTTTTATCTTTGTTATTTCAAAAATTTATTCCTTAATTATCACTTATATTCATAGATTTCATGTAATCTAGCATGCATGTCATTTAAAAGATATTACTTATACAATATAAAGAATTTATAATCTTAAAAATAAAACAAAATTATTATCTCGTATAACAAGAAAATGAGATGTGTAAATTAAGTTACGTTTATTATTTAATATAAATTTCAGATATGAAATTTATAATCTTAAATATTTGATGAATACAAGTAAAATGATGTGTAAAATAAGATAGGTTCATTATTATCTAGTATAAATTTCAAAATATAAAGTTTATAATATTGAAATATAATAGGTTATTTATCTACTATAAATGTAAAAAAAAAGTGTGTATTTTAAGATGGTTTCATTATTAAATTTGCAAATATGAATTTTACAACCTTTGAAATTTAAAACTTTGAATATAATATAATTAATTATTTAATATAACAAATAAAAGAACGTGTAAAAATATAAGTATATAACTCAAAGTCAAAATTATATATTGAGTGTGGAATTAAGTCCTTTCCGTGTTCGTTAGGAATTAGAATGTCAAAAGTAGCACTATGAGTTATCGATTTTGCCTAAACATAGTCAAGTTATTTTCTTCAAGAGAATTCCAGCACGCCATTATTTGCTAAAAAAAAAAAAAGAAAAAAGAAGTTACTCTACATGTATTTAACATGAATAAATTATGAGTCATTCTTACATAATTGTCCTCAAATTTTACTTATATAAATAGTCAATAAAATAATGTCCCCTTCCTTTTTTGGTCCATCACGTTAAGTGAGTTGTAAAAGCTCTTTGGGTAGATATTCATAAAAAATACAAAATTATTAATATACTTTGCCATGCACATGCACTTGCAGTTTGATAAATAAAATGTGTGTCACGGCTTGCAATATTCTAACGGACCGAAAAATTTGAATCTACGACTTGGAATAATTTTGAACGAATTTTGCTATTACACAAAAAGTTTCCGTGTAAGGAATTCAATAACAAGACTTATTTGCACATTATAGTTTTTCTATCAAGAATCTAAAAGAAGTGGGATTGAAGTTATCGAACATTAGTTGTTTTTATGATTAAAATAATATATTTTTTATTTTTATTTTTATATTAAATTATATATATATATATATATATATATATATATATATATATATATATATATATATATATATGATAGCGAATTTAAAATTTTATGATATCTTTCTTTTATATAAAGTTGCTATCAATCATAAAACACAAAAGCAAAATTATTTGAACATAGTTAACAAAGAATTGAACAAAGAAAGTTTTTAGAAGAAAAAAAAACAGCACAAACGAATGATATAGTGATTTAACTTTTAATATAATTGAACAAAATAAATTAATACAGGGATTCTGTAACACATTCTTTCGGTGTCTTAATCCCAATACGAATTTTTTTTCTTTTTTTATCGTCACATTTTTCTATATTCTGGTATGGTTTTTGAAATGTTCGAATAATTTCTTGATAAGGTATCAATATTTGATTATATCAAAGGAAGAAAAAAGTTCAATGGTTAGTTTCAAATGATTTTAGCTCAAAAATTTCAACTAAACTGGATAGCAGAGAATTGTTGATATTTTTTATCTTTTGAATTGAAGAAAAGTCATTATTATTTTTTAAAATATATTCTATATTAAGTTGATAATCTTATTCTAAATTGGAAGTTTATATTGTTGAAGAAGAAGGAAACTGACGATTAGAACATGTCAAAGGAACAGGTCCAACGCAGTTGACTGACTTGTCTACAGCAAGTGTTGATGAAGAAGGAAGCTGAGGATTGGAACATGTCGAAAGGAACAGGTCCAACGAACAGGTCCAACGAAGCTGACTAGCAAGTACAACACTGCTGAAGAATTAGAGTCACATTAGGATTAGATTACCTATGTCAATTAGGTTATATTTCGTCTATAATTATATTATTATTAGGATTAGATTACTATTAGAATTATAGTACAATTAGGATTTAATTATTATTATTATTATTATATTAGTAATAGGTATTGTAGTAGAACTCTAAGTATAGTTAACTTAGGACTCTACAATTCTCTCTTATATAAGGAGTATGTACTTAACATTATTATTCATCAATTCATCAATGATTGATCACTTATCAATAAAAATCATTATTGATCAATATGATCAACCACTAATATTGATCAACATATCAATATATCAAAATAATCCTTGATTTCTCTACCTGAGATATCTACATGGATTTCTTCATATATCATATATGAGTATATGAGTATTTACTACATTAGTAAATATATATATATATATATATATATATATATATATATACACTAGACAAATAATGCACGGGCATCCAATATTTACGTAGACATCACTTTTTAAATGTCAATATAAAAGAAACACTTATTTATGATCTGGATGACTAAAGCATTTTGCGTAAATATTTATTTATTGTACATTATTTTAAATTGCATAAATTAAAAAAAGCGAATATTAACAAGGTACAATTTTGTATTGGAATGGGAAATGACACCAAGAATAAGTTAACCAAATTTTCAAACTCAAAGCTAGATACAGTAGTGACATTGTTGGCTGGTATTTTGTAAATAATTGATACACTAAATTAATTAACACATGAATAAAAAATTTGTCATTGCCTTTCATCCCCTTAACTCTCTCATATATATCACTTAAAAATTTAAATTATAAATTTCAAATAAGAGTCTTTCTTTTAAACTTAATGCTAAATTAAGTTAGCATATGAAACAATTAAAACATACTCATAATTAAAAGGTAGTATAAAAATAATAACACCACGACTTCCCTACAATGACTACTGCTCACAAGTGACTTTCGTACTCCACTATCTAAGAAGAAAACAATTAATAGAAATGTAAATTTGAAATTTGTTGAGCTATTTAGTTATGGAAAATGCGAAGTTCAATAAATAATAATAACAACAAATACAGTTAAGAAGCACCATTTTAATTTAAGAATCTACTTTCTGAAATGTTCACATCATTCCTAATTAAAATTCCAATTCATTAAATTCACAAAATTGTATTTTTTTTGTTCGTCTCCTTCTTCTACTTGTACTAATTTATCGTCTTCATCACATAATATTATTTCTTTTGAGAATAATATTCCATCAATATATATATATATATATATAAAGAAGGTAAAAGTGTAGTTTTTGGGTAAGCAAAGATAGAAGACAAAAGGATGAACATAATATATAGGAATGTGGAATTTGGCATGAAAGCCATCTGTAGGATTGAGATGACAACCAAAACAACGTGGAATAATATTGAAAACAAGACTATCAATTGCAATGACAATATATATATATATATATATATATATATATATATATATATACTAATTAACAAAACATATTATATTTAATTTTGCAGAACTTTAAAGTTTAAAGTAGTTGACATAATCTTTTTAAGAAACAAATAATTATACTATCTAATATTTTTTCTGAATAGGTTAATAATCCTAGTAAATACACACACGTACAAAATTATTTTTATCCTATATATTGCCACAAATTATAATTTCCGATAAATTTATATGTAGAAGACTAGAATCTTTCGTATGATGGAAACTGTTCATCCACAATCTAAAAAGACAAACACCACTCTTTGAAAACTAAAGAACAAAGCAATTAAAAAGAAAGTGTACGTTTTGTCTCGTGACATTTTTCAATTTTAGAGAGCTTAAAAATAGTTTTTTAAGTTTAATTAAGAATTCGCGGATTAAGTTTTCAAATATTTTGACATAAATTATATATTTGAAAATGACGTAAAAATATAATAATTGACAATTCAAAATATTTTTTATAAATATATAAAAAATTTAATTAAAGATAAATTTATTTGAATATTAAAACTTAAAAAATATCACATAAACCAAGACAAAAGAAATAACTATTTATAATATCAAAAAATTAAAATTTGAAAAAATGCTAAAATGAAAATCAAATTTAGGTGAACCCACTAAAGCTTCACCCATACACTCCAAATCATCATTGAAACCATATCAACTTTATTATATATATATATATATATATATATATATATATATATGGGAATGTGTGTGTTTTTAAATTATTGGGTGCTCATAATACTCCTATTTGTTTAAAACAATTTATACTATTTAATAATTCATCATAGCTATAATGTGCTATAATTATCGCTCGCCACTAGCATTATTCATCAATTACGTAGGCTGACTTCGAGTTTGTGTAATTAGTCACGTTTGTATATGTATAAATCTCTAGAATATACAAACACATATATATAATATACAATTATTTAACTTATATACATATAATTTTCACCTCTCTCCCACTCTTTGTTCTCTCTCTCGCCTCTCGCCTCCCTCTCCCAATCTTGCTCCCCTCTCTCCTAATTCCGCTTGCCATATATATAACTGCATATGTATAATATACAATTATATACCTATACAATTCACTTTCTCTCTCATTCTCTGCCCTGCTCGCATATATATTTATAATATATAATTATCTAAACGAAATACATATATACAATTCACATTTCTCTCATTTTCCCCCTCTCTCTCATCTCTCCTTTATCTCTCTCCTCTATATAATATATAGCTATGAATTATAATTATCAAATTATAATTATAAAAAATAATTAAATTATTTTTAAATAGCTATATCTAAAAAAAATCAATCTGCTTCTAAATCACATGGACTAACTTTTCACCGTTGGAATCAATTTTTAATGTTATTATGTCCTTCTCAATAAGATTAACAGATCTATTAAGTATAGCTTTTTGAATACACTATTATATAGTGGATGGACCCGCAATAGACTATTCAAAATCTCAATGAATGACTAACAGACAACCATGTCATAAACCACATTCACCAAGATACAAACGTTGGTGCAGCCTTTTTTTTTTATTTACCAACGTTTTGACTGTCATTTTGAAGAAAGAGATAATAGTCCCCCAAGAAGAAAAGTAATTAAATAAAAAGGATCAATTTTGTTCATGTTTTACAACTTTTCTCTCTATTTGACTTTTTGATGTAAAATAATTCCAATCTTTAGAAGAAAAAAAATACTCAACTTTTTATTTTTTACTTTTTTGCACTTTACTCTTAACAAAGCTTCGACATGGAGTTTATCGATTGATGTATTGCAATATGAAGATATACAATAATAAGTGATGAGTATATACAACAATGATTGAGTGGACAATTAAATAAAAATCTAAAATTGAAATAGAAGTATGAATTGACAAAGAATATATAAAGGGAGATAAAATAAAATAATTTTACAAGAGCATAAATTTTGGATATTTTTAAAAAATAATAGTAGAGGAAAGAGAAATTATGTTTCTTCCTGCTTTCTCCTTGGCTTCAAGTAGCGCGTGTTTTCCTGTGAAACTCACAACTCGGTTTGACTAAACTCCACCATGTGTAAAGCTTGCACTAAAATGAAACCCACTTTAGCATTTTTTTTATTGTTAAAAGATCGGACCTCCAGCAAATAATTAAATAAATGAAGGTGACATCGTCGAGGATTAAGTCCGTAACAAATAACTTATTCTACTACACTATTTTTCGATAGTCAACCGCTTACTATTCATGTGAAGGAAATCAAAAACGTGTGGACGGTGAATCATAAACTTTTATCCAGCTTATACCTCTTTCTATATATACCTTCTCATTCATGTCACTATGCTCAAAAAAATAAACATTCATTTCTAACTAATAAAATAAATCCTTCATTTTTTCCCTCTCTCCCAATTCATTAGCAAGAGAAAAAAAAAACCCATATATTTCAACGTAAATTAAAGAGAGAACATTATTATGGCACTTGCTAAAGAAATTATGGGTATTTCCCTGCTGGAGAAATCATCATCAATGGCACTTTTGAATCCCTATAATTATCACAAAGAAAATCATCTTTGTTTTAACCAGCAGTTTCAAGGAAGGAGGAATTTAAGTACAAGAAAAGCGTACAGACAGAATACTATGGCAGCTATAAGTGAAAATTTGATCAAAGTTGTGCCTGAAAAAGCAGTGAAATTCAAAGTGAGAGCTGTAGTTACAGTGAGGAACAAGAACAAGGAAGATCTGAAGGAGACAATTGTGAAGCATCTTGATGCTTTCACCGACAAAATCGGAAGGAATGTCACGCTAGAGCTCATCAGCACCGACATCGACCCAGGTATGTCCAAGATGTTAATTATTTATCCAAAAGGCCTCTTATTAAAATTTAATTTCTGAGTCTAATTTCTTCATTGTTATTGTAAAGATACAAAAGGACCGAAGAAAAGCAACCAAGCAGTGTTAAAGGACTGGTCTAAGAAATCGAACTTGAAAACGGAGCGAGTAAATTACACAGCAGAATTCATTGTGGACTCGAATTTTGGGAATCCAGGCGCGATCACGGTGACGAACAAGCACCAGCAAGAGTTCTTTCTGGAGAGTATTACTGTTGAGGGTTTTGCATGTGGTCCAGTTCATTTCCCCTGCAATTCATGGGTTCAACCCAAAAAAGATCATCCTGGAAAAAGAATATTCTTCTCTAATCAGGTATACTTCCTTATTTTCTTTTACTACTACAATTTTTAAATAAAAATAAAATTATCATCACGACAAATAACTCATGTGATATGACTTGTCCAGTAGTAATTAACATATTCAATTCAATGTTTGAATTTTTAGTTTAGTTGACATAATACTTTTCCGTGTGGAAAATAGGAAAGTAGTCTTAGTTTGAATTACTACCGTATTTGAATTGATCAAAAAGATTTTTTAAATATTAGATTTTACCAAAATTATACGGTAACTAACAACTCTATGACTATTTTTTAGAAAAATTTCTTTTTTTGATTATTCTTAACTGGTTAAATAGTTTAATTAATTAAAAGGAACAAAGAGAATATTTAGAATTAAAAAAAAGTAGAAACTAGAAGTACCATTTTTTATAAAAAAAAAGCAACATATCACGAGTTAAATGCATTATGCACGTTATGTCTTTTTATCTGTCCCCCAATGTTGATGTTGCTTATGTATTGAATTATGCAACGACTTTAACTTTATAGTAATACGTAATAATAATTGAGTTCATAGGTAAAGTATATAGTAATACTTATTAATATACATATATGATGTGAAGGAAAACAAAGTAAAATTGGTATAAATAATTTTTGCAGCCATATCTACCGGATGAAACACCAGCAGGACTGAAATCATTAAGAGAGAGGGAGCTAAGAGAATTGAGAGGCGATGGAAAAGGCGTCAGAAAATTATCTGATAGAATATATGATTATGACATCTATAATGATCTTGGAAATCCAGATAGAGGCATTGATTTTGCTCGTCCTAAACTTGGAGGAGAAGGCAATGTTCCTTACCCTAGACGTTGTCGTTCTGGTCGTGTTCCTACAGACACAGGTTAGCTAATTAGTTACACTCTCACTGTAGATGAGTTAAATTTGTGATTCAGTTAGTTAGCTTACGATTGTTGTTTTATGATTAATTTTTTGTAGATATAAGTGCGGAGAGTCGTGTGGAGAAGCCAAATCCAACATATGTTCCGAGAGATGAACAATTTGAGGAGTCTAAAATGAATACATTCTCAACTTCCAGGCTTAAAGCAACGCTCCATAACTTAATTCCATCTCTTATGGCCAGCATTTCTTCTAACAATCATGATTTCAAAGGATTTTCAGATATCGATAACCTTTATAGCAAAGGGCTACTTTTGAAGCTTGGTCTTCAGGATGAAGTCTTAAAAAAGCTTCCATTGCCTAAGGTTGTTAGCACTATCAAAGAAGGAGATCTTCTCAAATACGACACGCCAAAGATTCTATCAAGTAATTAGTCCCTAACCTGTTGCTTAATAGGATTAATGATTCATTTTGCTGAGTAAAACCTATTGTGCAATTCTTTTAACTAGTGATGAATGCTTAATTAACAAATGTCAGTATTGTGTACATTTCAGAGGACAAATTTGCCTGGTTACGAGATGATGAATTTGCTCGACAAGCAATAGCCGGAGTGAACCCTGTGTCCATCGAAAAGCTTCAGGTTTTTCCACCAGTAAGCAAACTTGATCCTGAAATCTATGGCCCTCAGGAATCCGCCCTCAAGGAGGAGCACATTCTTGGTCATCTCAATGGCAGGACTGTTCAAGAGGTAATTAAACACAATTGGATTTCACTTATACGAACAATATACATTATTTTACATTATCAGTGTATTTTAACTTACTGTCGAACTAATTAAAAATGTTCATTTCCTAATGTGACAGGCTTTGGATGCAAATAAGCTTTTCATTCTGGATCATCATGATGTATATCTTCCGTTTCTTGATCGGATTAATGCACTTGATGGCCGCAAAGCATATGCAACACGCACCATTTATTTCTTGTCTGATGTTGGCACACTTAAGCCCATCGCCATTGAACTTAGCCTCCCCCAAACTGGTCCAAGTTCGAGGTCCAAACACGTTGTCACACCACCTGTCTGTGCTACTGGTAACTGGACGTGGCAGATCGCTAAAGCACATGTCTGTGCTAATGATGCTGGAGTTCACCAACTCGTCAACCACTGGTAAGTAATTAAGCTGAAAAATGAGTTAATGCAGAAAAAACATAGAATTTTTACCTTTTTTTAGTACTTATAATTTTTCTGGATGATTTTATTAACTGATTTTGGTCATGTAGGTTGCGTACACATGCAAGCTTGGAACCATTTATATTGGCAGCACATAGGCAATTAAGCGCGATGCATCCAATTTATAAGCTTTTGGATCCACATATGAGATACACTCTAGAAATTAATGGCTTGGCTCGCCAGAGCTTGATCAATGCTGATGGTGTCATCGAGGCTTGCTTTACTCCTGGTCGCTACTGCATGGAGATCAGTGCTGCTGCCTACAAGAATTGGCGCTTCGATTTAGAAGGCCTTCCAGCTGACCTTATCCGAAGGTATAATTTCCCCTATAGTCAATAAGGATTTTAAGTTATATACAACAAAAAAATTATATACTGTAATTTAACGGATTCCAGCACATTAATTACCTATTAACCTTCAAATTATTGGTTATTCAGTTTGTAGCCTTTATTATTGTGTGATCTAAACAAATTTGGTCTTATTTCAAAATTCAGAGGGATGGCAGTGCCAGACTCAACGCAACCTTATGGGCTGAAACTTTTACTTGAGGACTATCCTTATGCTGCAGATGGGCTCATGATATGGGGCGCAATCGAGGGATGGGTTTGCGATTACGTAAACCACTACTACCCATCCTCGGCCCAAGTTTGCAATGACAGGGAGCTACAAGCTTGGTACGCCGAGACTATTAACGTGGGCCATGTTGAACTCCGCAATGAGGACTGGTGGCCCACACTAGCTACTCCAGAGGACCTCATTTCCATCCTCACCACCCTCATCTGGCTGGCTTCAGCGCAACATGCTGCCCTGAATTTCGGGCAGTACCCTTACAGTGGATACGTTCCAAACCGACCACCACTCATGCGTCGATTAATCCCTGACGAGAACGATCCAGAGTACGCGGTGTTCCTAGATGATCCACAAAAATTTTTCTTCTCAGCTTTGCCAAGTTTGCTACAAGCAACAAAGTTCATGGCCGTGGTTGACACATTATCGACACATTCCCCGGACGAAGAATACTTGGGGGATAGACAACAACCGTCTACTTGGACCGGAGATGCAGAGATTGTTGAAGCTTTCTACAAATTTTCCGCGGAAATAGGGAGAATTGAGAAGGAGATAGATGAAAGAAATGCCAATACGAAACTGAAAAATAGATGTGGTGCTGGTGTGTTACCATATGAACTATTGGCACCAAGTTCAGGCCCTGGAGTAACATGTAGAGGTGTTCCTAATAGTGTATCCATATGATATGAGTAATTATTAGTACATATATATAACCAATGTTTATGAAGCGCATAAATAGGGCGGACTGGTGTGTCTTCTCTGCATATATGTTATGTCAAAATGTATGTTTGTATCTACGGCTAGATATTTGTAAGAACATTAATTAAATTAAATAATTAGCCACTAATACTAGCTTAAGTCCATCTACCACATACTTATGTTGAGATACAGACAGGATATTCAAATGATCCTTTTTTGGTTGCTAAAAAACGACTAGTGAGGGTATAAGTTCCCATGAACTCCAACAGAGTCTTCGTTAAAAAATTATACTGAAAAAATATATTAAAAAATCATTATAATTATGACAAATCTTGGTTAACAGATTGCAAATTCATAATTTTAATTGATTTTTTTTTCTTTCAAATTCTTATACAATCATCAATCAACTATACATTTCATTGCCACTAGTGCAGTTTCATGCAGTACTCAACTCTTTTAAGACCTTACCTTTCGTTCCCACTAGTGCAATAAATATGGCAACATCCTACTGTGTTCACGGTCCAGATGTCCAGTTCAAAGCTGGTAGGAATGTTACAATATCTCACATTGAGTGAAGGAATAGATTGTTTTCTCCTTTAATGATATTGGACTCTACGCATTTGATGAGTTAATTTTTGAAGTCGAGTTAGTTTCATGATTTAATTCACATAATAAATAATGGTGTCTTAATGATCCGTAGTGACGTTAATCTAGAAGTAATCATTATAGACTTGGACTAAAACCAATACTACTACAATTTATCATGACTTCCTACAATAATGTTCGTCAACTTCGTCTACTTTTTTTGTCACTACACTTTCCATTAAAACAATTTTACTTTTTAGAATATGCAGCTGACTTTACAGAGCTAGTCACTAAATTATGCTTTTAGATGCTTGGACAGCTTGGCCCCAAATTGTCTTGTTATTAATTAACGTGTACCGGTTGTTTGAAATTCACATATAAGAATAGAACGTAAGGTAGCCTAACTTTTGAAATTGAACCATCAACAAGAAGTATGTACTTGTGTTGTGCCCACATTTATTGTTAAAAAAATTAAAGTTTTTTCGACATTCAACACTTAATTTTAATTTTTTAAAAAAAATTGAAAAATTAGATGCTTATCAAATCTGTAAAATTGCTTTTAAATGGAACCAGAAGTGTTTTTCGTTGTTGCAACAAGCTAATATTTTGTTTTGTTTTTATATGTATATTTATCAATATATCTTTTATTAATTAATTAATATATCTCATTATGTTTGGATAAGTTTTATTTAATCATTTCATTTTTTATTTTTATATAATAAAATTTTATAGTTTATTTTTTATGTTTATGCATTATTATTTTATTATTATTTTGCTCATTATTTTTTCAGAATTAGGAAAAAAAAAAGAATATTTTTGCAAGATTAGAAAAAGAATAATAATTAAATATTTCAACCCTCCAAAAATGTATAATATTGATTGAAAATTTAAATATGAATATATTAATTTATTTTTTTGTAACAAATGTTTAAACTAGTTTCTATTTATAAAATAATCTTAATATTAAAAATAAACACAATTTACTTATAAAAAAGACTTTTCAAATGAATTAATCAAACAAAAATTGTTTTTTCTTTTCAAAAGCACTGAAATTATTTTCAAAAAAGTGCTTATGAAAATAAGCAATTTTCAACGGCAATACCAAACAAGCTCATAATCAAAATCAATTGGGAAATTAATTTAGTTAATATTTTGAAGGCACTGTATTTATTTTTTTCCTTTTTCTTTTCTCCTTCATAGTTTGATGGTTGTTAGAGCAGTCCCACTATATGATTAGAATAAATCCAGATTGAGAGTGGTTAAGGCTCAAATTGCAAGGAACTTTCTTTGTTTATTAAAGGAAAAGTGAATATTAAAGTGGTATAGTCTGAAATGAAAATTATTATTTTTTCTTTTTTTTTTTAATTTTCCCACCAGGTGGAAACCCTTTATTATTAGATTATTTATTTTTATATATTTGATTATTGGGTTGTTACAGTCTGAAATGGAACATGTTACAAAAAATAGAAAGGGTCATTCGCACGAATGGGCCCAAAAATTATCAAAATTGTTGGTCTTTAATTTTTATTTTATTATTTTTAGAGCTTTAAATGATTAAAAATTAGCTGAAAATTTCCCTAAACGGAAAATTGCAAGACAACCAAATTTGCACGGAATAATTTCAGTTAAAAACATGTCCAAGACATAAGTTCTGTAATAATTATGTCGAAAATAAAGAAATTTAATTATAACAAAGTTAATATTTCAAAAGCTCACTCAATTTAGGTCTTTATATGAATAAAATGACTCGATTAAATTTATAACAAAAAAGTTTATATATCAAAATAAATTATTTTTTATGCTAGGTAAATATAAAATACATAAATTAATAAATTAAAGAAAACTCAATAAATAAATTTTTAGGGGTAAACTTAATAAGTAAAAAGTATATCATGGTCTAAAATTATGAAATTTGAACCTACCTTAATGAGTATATATCAAACTCAATATTGTAACAATATCTTTTAGAGCATCAAGTGTGTTTTCCGATTGAATATTGCCCCAAAAAAGTATTAATGCTAAAAAGATGTGCATTTATTTATGAGTTCTCCTAAATTCTTTTTCACATTTTAATTTTGTAAACTTAATTGAGGAGATGAAATGAATGATGATATGTCAGGTTTTTTAATAATAAATCGTGATATAAAAATCTAAATTGAATGATTTTATTGATATAAAAATTAAATTTAATAAATTTACTAGATAATTTTTATAAATAACTAACATTTTAAAATATTAACTCGCATACCGCCTATACCCTAAAACATAAAGTGTAGTGCGTACAATACAATAGCTTTGAATCAGAAATATATGACTCGATTATAGTGCTATGATTTTCTTTTTCTGAAAAAAAAAAAGGTCTGGTTGTTAGAAATAATTGTGAATTTTAAAATCACTGTTCCTATTTTGTGTATTATTCATGTCAATAATTATATTTAAAAAAGGGTCACTAGTCAAAGTGAAGTTAAATTTCATTCCAAGTCTCATAAAATTTAGCAGAAGGTGCATCACGTACAAAATTTGGAAAACTTGTGACCTGCTGTTACAAATTTCTATTCCAAGTCAAAAGTCAAAATATAGAAATTTACAATTCTTTACTTATTCATTTCCTGGTTCATTACTTCTATTGATTTTTTTTTATGTGATTACGCTTGATTAAGTGATAAAATTGAAAGAAAAAATGAATTTAAAATTTATTTTTTTGTTTTAATTTATATTACACTTTTCGTATTTCAAAATTCAAACAAGTTTACTTTTTATTATAATTTTTTATATACATTTTAATTGTAATTATTGTAACTTATCGTACTTTTTACTTAATTTATAAATATATAGATTTTATTTCAAAAAAATTGAAAATTATATGTGTAAAATTCCGATTAAATTTAAATTGTGCTATTAAAAAATGTAAAGCTAACACATAAATTGAGACACAGGGAAAGTATGATTTTTTAAAAATACGACAGAGTAACATTTATGTTATCACTTCACAAATTTATTTTCTTAAAACATTTATAAAATATATATAAGATTTGTGTTTACTCAGAGTGCCTCGTTAAGCAACTATTACAATTAAAAAGATTTGCCTTTATTTGAATCAGATTTGTCCAACATCCATCTATACTTTTTTCCAATGAATTTCAAATTAGTGGAGTGTGGGGTACCTTTTGTTTTGTTCTGGATTTTCGTACACCATTTTCTCGTCCCGCAGAAGCTTAGTTTCAAAACCTACAAACTATATTATAAATGTATAACTTAATTGCTATAAGATTCATTTCCAACAAATTAGATTATAAAATCCAATTTATGCCACATAACATACGTCCTATAAAACTTATGTTGAGTGAGATAAAAATTTTCTAAATATATGTCAAGTGAATAAGGTTATATAGCTAAGAATATTTTGACCTATAAATTTTCATCAAAAGAGGTCAAAAATCTAAAAATCATCATAGTTGAAAGTAAAAATAAAAAATCACCAAGTAAGAATTTAAAATTCTACCAAAACAAGAAGCATTTTTTTTATTAAAAAAAATGGGAAGAGGGGAAGGCAGTAGCCAACCTATACTGCTATTAAAATATTCCACCAAAAAAAAAAAAAAAAAACTTCGTCCTATCACTTTTTTTTGGTGTGGTGGGCTAGGTTATGTTATTATATTCCAAGTCGTTTCACATCCTGTTGGAAGGTAGTAAAGAAGAAATAAGAAGAAGTTTGTTGGAAGAGTAAAGGCAACTGAAACATAATTTCCAGGAAATTTTAAAACATTTTTCAAACTACACAAGTCCACTCTCCCCATTAATATATAACAGAAAATGAGATAATAAAGTATATAAAATGACTACTAAATTTATATTGACTCATTAAATTATGGGAAACTTTCACATATAGCCACTTAAAAATAATTAATTACTCTCTATAGCTATAGTTTGATAATTACAATTTGTAGCTACATGTTATATGGAGGAGAGAGGCGAGCGAGACTGGGAGAGAGAGGAGAGAGGAGAGAGAGAGGGGAAAAAGAGTGGAGAAAGGTGATTTGTATTTGTATATTGGTTAGATAATTGTATATTATACATATATATTTGTATATATGGCAAGAGAGATTGGGAGAGGGAGGAGAGAGGCGAGGGAGACTGGGAGAGAGAGGAGAGAGGCGAGAGAGATCGAGAGAGGCGAGAGAGAGAGGGCAGAGAGTGGGAGAGAGGTGAATTGTAAATGTATATAATTGTATATAACTGTATATTATACATATACATTTGTATAAATGGCAAGCGAGATTGAGAGAGGGAGGAGAGAGGCGAGCGAGATTGAGAGAGGAGAGAGGCGAGCGAGAGAGGATAGAGAGATGTGAATTGTATATGTATATAGGTAAAAAAATTTATATATTATACATATGTATTTGTATATCTTGGTGAATTAAACATATAGAAACATGACTAATTATATAAACTCGAAGTCAGCCCACGTAATTAATGTATAATGTTAGTCGCGAGTGGTAATTATAGCAAACTATAGCTATGATGAGTAAGTAAATAGTATAAATTTGCTTAGCCGCGTAATTTTTCCTTAAATTATTGAGGTAGTAACGACCATCTCTCAATTACTATAAATACAGCTTTCGTTAAGCGAGCCACAATCAAAACAATTAACCATTACACAATCAGTATCACTCTTCATCCAACGTCCAATCCACACAATGGAAGGTACTACCTGGACTGCAACTGCACTTTTTCTTGCTACTCTCTTTCTTTTGTTTCTCTCCAAATTTCTTCGCAAGAGGAAACTCAACTTACCTCCAGGCCCAAAACCATGGCCGATCATCGGAAATTTAAACCTTATGGGCAGCCTTCCTCACCGATCCATCCATGATCTCTCCGTCAAGTACGGACCCATTATGCAACTACAATTCGGGTCTTTTCCCGTCGTAGTTGGCTCCTCTGTAGAAATGGCCAAAATTTTCCTCAAAACCATGGATATCAACTTTGTTGGCAGGCCTAAAACCGCTGCCGGAAAGTACACTACCTATAATTATTCAGATATTACATGGTCCCCGTACGGATCCTATTGGCGTCAGGCACGTAGAATGTGCCTGATGGAATTGTTCAGTGCAAAACGGCTTGATTCATACGAGTATATTCGGGCTGAGGAACTTCATTCTATTCTTCATAATTTGAACAAATCATCGGGGAAACCGATTCTGCTGAAAGATTATTTGACGACTCTGAGTTTAAATGTTATTAGCAGAATGGTATTGGGGAAAAGTTACTTGGACGAATCCGATAACTCGATTGTGACTCCTGATGAATTTAAAAAGATGTTGGATGAATTGTTCTTACTTAATGGAGTCCTTAATATTGGAGATTCAATTCCATGGCTTGATTTCATGGACTTGCAAGGTTATGTTAAGAGGATGAAAGTTGTAAGCAAGAAATTTGACAAATTTCTGGAGCATGTACTTGATGAGCATAACGTGAGAAGGAACGCAGTGGAAAACTACGTTGCTAAGGACATGGTGGATGTTCTATTGCAGCTTGCTGATGATCCAACACTGGATGTTAAGCTGGAGAGACATGGAGTCAAAGCATTCACTCAGGTATTCACTTTATTCTTATAATTAATGAACATATATATAACTTGAACTCACTTTATTAATAGGGTACATAGTTATGGGTAATTTTCTCATTTAACCTTGCACTGATGAATCCCTGCTGCAGTGCTCTGCTCCACTTTATTGATATGGATGCAGACAAGATATTGTGGAAATATTTGATGGACCCAAAATTTGGTTTATCACTTTTCAA
This sequence comes from Solanum sitiens, assembly GCA_016801875.1. NCBI lineage: Eukaryota > Viridiplantae > Streptophyta > Magnoliopsida > Solanales > Solanaceae > Solanum > Solanum sitiens. The sequence goes on along the minus strand of JABWTJ010000002.1, from coordinate 4,287,672 downwards.
CAAGAAAATGAATATATACTCTTAATAATTGAAGTGGATCAATGATAGTGTTATAGAAATGATATCACATCCACTTTCTGTCTAAGTAAAATGGACAATTTAAGGTGGTCCATTTGTAGCTATTTTAGAAATAGAAAGTGACTTCTAAAAGAATATAAATGAATTTTGTAGCTAAATAACAAAAAATACAGCTCTAATAGTACTATTTAGCACCACATTATAATAAGCTATTAACTATGATTAGCGAGAAAGTTCATAGCTAGTTAGGTTATTTGTATTTGTTTCTTATGCTTGATTTAAGTTGATGAGACGAGATTAAATTGTGTATTGTACAATCAGGACTTGTTGGCTGGTGGAACTGAGAGTTCAGCAGTGACAGTAGAATGGGCAATTTCAGAATTGTTGAAGAAGCCAGATATTTTCAAAAAAGCTACAGAGGAATTGGATCGTGTAATAGGCCAAAACAGATGGGTACAAGAAAAAGACATCCCGAATCTTCCTTATATAGAGGCAATAGCGAAAGAGACTATGCGTCTGCACCCAGTGGCACCCATGTTGGTGCCACGTGAGTGTCGGGAAGACTGCAAGGTAGCTGGCTACGACGTTCAAAAAGGAACCAGGGTCCTCGTGAGTGTGTGGACTATCGGAAGGGATCCAACATTGTGGGATGAGCCTGAGGCTTTCAAGCCCGAGAGGTTCCTGGAGAAGTCCATCGATGTGAAAGGACATGATTTTGAGCTTTTGCCATTTGGAGCTGGGAGAAGGATGTGCCCTGGATACAGCTTGGGTCTTAAGGTGATTCAAGCTAGTTTAGCTAATCTTCTTCATGGATTTAACTGGTCATTGCCTCATAATATGACTCCTGACGAACTCAACATGGAGGAAATTTTTGGGCTCTCAACACCCAAAAAGTTTCCACTTTCTGCTGTGATTCAGCCAAGGCTTTCATCAAAACTTTACTCTGTTTGATTCAGCACCTACTATACTATGGTTCCATCGAAACAGAGTGTCTTTATCCAAATAATTAGCTAAATAAACTCTAGCTATAGTCCTAATACTCTACTTTTATTCCACTTTTGCCCCTCAGTCATCTGGATTTGCTTATATGTTTGTATCACTCAGGATGTGCTATTCAAGGTTAAGAAAAATGAATCAATTTCAATATTTCTGTAATGTAAGAATGTTTTTGAAAAGATTTCACATCATGAGTTAGCTCTTTTGTTTTAGTTTTCAGAAAGTCAGTCATACTACTTATGATGAAATGGAATATGGATTTTTGTTGAAGCCATTCTTCTATCGTTCTAGTTGTTAGTGAAGCGACTGTGTGATATCCCATCATGTAAATAGAACAATTATCAGCATGGTCCCTATTATCATATCCTTGTTAAATATTTTAGATATTGGACTAGAAATAGACTCCTCTTATAAACCCAAACAAAGGCAGTCAAGAATAAAGAAGTATGTATTTGTGTTGTATAGGTCACAATCAGTTGTGAATTAGGAAAGAAAATCACGCAAGTTATTCATTAATTGAGATATCAAGATTTCAAGTGTATTAACTTCCTTAAGAATCTATACTCACTATTTTTCTTTTTTTCAGTTTCTATTGTGATTGGATGGTACTGGTAGTTCTGGCACTCCTATGTGTGGTGACACACTTGAAAGAGTTAAGGGTTCAAAGCTATGAACTTGTACTACTTTATTATTCGTTGTAATAGTCTAATGTATAATCGAATAACTTTTACAAATTTTAGACTATGTAAGAAGTGTTCATTTTACTATTCAGCCATCCGATTTACTCGTCATTAATAGGGATTAAAACAACGAGTCACTAGTCAAAGTCGAGGTAAACGTCAGGTCAATTCTTAACAAAATTTGGCAGAAGATGCAAAAATTAAAGTTGATTTTTTTGAGGTATAAAAAATATCTTTAAGTATTTAGTAGAATTTATTAAAATTTTGTAGAGTAATATCTTTTATATTTATATTTAGAAAAATCTAGATAGTCTAAAGTATAAGATATTTATAGGAACGATTAGAAGAGTCTAGATACTAGAATCATCCCTACACAAGTATAAATAGGGATGACCTTAGTCATTTGTAACCAAGTATCAAAGAGCAACTCAAATCAAATAGTTTTCTTCTATAATAATTAATAAAGTTCTTTTATCCAAAAATACTCATTCTCCTTTCTAGCTTCCTCGTCTTTAGTTGAATCTTTCTGTCTGAATTAACCATTTTGGGCTTACTGGAAGCGTTCGTCAATTATACTTTTGATTTGCTGTTAAGTGCAATCACGTACCAAATTGGAAGAGTTGACATTTTTGTACACGTAATTTCTAATTTAAAGTGAAATGCACAAACTTATAACTGGTTATTCTCATATTTATTTTTGTGTGAATATAAATAAATCGTATAACTAAAATTTAAATAACAAATGTTGCCTAAAAATAAATAAACCACTCATCACCGTTTTTCCCTTCTAAACATAAAGTATATACTTATTACTAAATTCAAGTTGTTTAACACACTGTTGAAGATATGGAGCAAATAATAAGAAAGAGTTTCTTGGAAAACCTAAGGCAACTGACACAAAGTTTCCAGGAAATTATTACACTTCTTTTCTTTCCGTGTCTGATATCTATATTGAATTCAAATTAAATTTGAATTAGTGCCAAGAAAGTTTTCATTGAGATAAAATGCTTCCTAACAAAGACGACTCTATTACGAGAACACTCATACTCGATATCTCTGTTAAGGATGAAGCAATAGTTATCGCTCCACCACAAATTTTGTTGGTACTCTCTCTATTAAAGTGACGGAAAATTGTTCAACAACCTATAAAAGAAAATAGTAGTCTCACAGTCCCAATATATGTGTAACACATGGAGTATATATATAAAATATCTATCGACTATTATTCATGTAACACAATTAGACCATCTCTCCATTACTATAAATACAGCTCTGGCGAAGCCATAAACAAGTACACACTCCAAACAATTAACACTTGCAGTCTTGTTCCACTACAAACAACATAATGGAAGGTAGTAGCTGGACTGCAGTATTTGTTGCTACTCTGTTTGTTTTGCTTCTCTCCAAATATCTTCTCCAAAGGAAACTCAACTTACCTCCAGGACCAAAACCATGGCCAATCATCGGAAATTTAAACCTTATTGGCAGCCTTCCTCACCGATCCATCCATGATCTATCGGTCAAGTATGGACCCATCATGCAACTACAATTCGGGTCATTTCCCGTTGTAGTTGGCTCCTCCGTTGAAATGGCAAAAGTATTCCTTAAAACCATGGATATCAACTTTGTCGGCAGGCCTAAAACCGCTGCTGGAAAGTACACCACCTATAACTATTCCGATATCACTTGGTCCCCGTACGGATCCTATTGGCGTCAGGCACGTAGAATGTGCCTCATGGAATTGTTCAGCACAAAACGGCTCGATTCATATGAGTATATTCGCGCTGAGGAACTTCATTCTATTCTTCATAATTTGAACAAAACATCGGGAAAACCCATTCTGTTGAAAGATTATTTGACAACTCTGAGTTTAAATGTTATTAGCAGAATGGTACTGGGAAAAAGTTACTTGGACGAATCCAAAAACTCCATTGTAACACCTGATGAATTTAAAAAGATGTTGGATGAATTGTTCTTACTTAATGGTGTCCTTAATATTGGAGATTCAATTCCCTGGATTGATTTCATGGACCTGCAAGGTTATGTTAAGAGGATGAAAGCTGTTAGCAAGAAATTCGACAAGTTTTTGGAGCATGTACTTGATGAGCATAATGTGAGAAGGAACGCAGTGGAAAATTATGTTGCTAAAGACATGGTGGATGTTCTATTGCAGCTTGCTGATGATCCAACTCTAGAGATTAAGCTGGAGAGACATGGAATTAAAGCATTCACTCAGGTATAACCACAATATACATAATAACTTAATTAAACTCAAGAAAATACTCTAGTAGTTTTCATTAACCAAACACTGAATGCTCTCCACTCGAGGTGATTGTATACTATTCCTCCACTCTGTTGATATGGTCAATGACAAGATATTGTGTGGACCCAAAATTCAGCTATCGTTTTCCAATAAGAAAAAGGAATATACTCGTAATAATTGAACCGTGTTATCAATGATACTGTTCATAGAAATGATATCACTTCCACTTTCTGTCATGGTACGAAAAAACTCCTCTATTAAAAGAACAGACATAATCTTTTTTAGCTAAATAACAAAATCTGTCTCTAATTCTATTTAGCCACACAGAAGTGTCAGGTCATTTGTATTTGTTTCTTGTGCTTGATGGCATGAGTAAAATCAGGACATGTTGGCTGGTGGAACTGAGAGTTCAGCAGTGACAGTGGAATGGGCAATTTCAGAGCTGTTAAAGAAGCCAGATATTTTCAAAAAAGCTACAGAGGAATTGGATCGAGTAATAGGCCAAAACAGATGGGTACAAGAAAAAGACATCCCGAATCTTCCTTACATAGAGGCAATTGCAAAAGAGACTATGCGTCTGCACCCTGTGGCACCCATGTTGGTGCCACGTTTGTGTCTGGAAGACTGCAAGGTAGCCGGATATGACATTCCAAAAGGAACCAGGGTCCTGGTGAGCGTATGGACTATCGGAAGGAACCCTACATTGTGGGACGAGCCTGAGGCTTTCAAGCCCGAGAGGTTTCTCAACAAGTCTATCGATGTAAAAGGACATGATTTTGAGCTTTTGCCATTTGGAGCTGGGAGAAGGATGTGCCCTGGATACAGCTTGGGTCTTAAGGTGATTCAAGCTAGTTTAGCTAATCTTCTTCATGGATTTAATTGGTCATTGCCTCATAATATGACTCCTGAGGAACTCAACATGGAGGAAATTTTTGGGCTTTCAACACCCAAAAATTCTCCACTTTCTACTGTGGTTCAGCCAAGGCTTCCATCAAAACTTTACTCTGTTTAATTCAGCACTGTTTGTTTGTTTCAATTGATGCCCTGTGTAAGTACTTTTGTGATCTTGTATCCTTTTATTTGCTTGGAACTGAACTTCACTCATAATAAATTGTAAGTTGAAACACATCTCTTATGGAAACGATGTACTTCTTGTTTCAAAAATAATTCATCACATTTCATTCTCCCACTACAATTTCTGTTATACGAATCCTCTGTTCTGCCATGTCATTTCAATACCCAAAGACAAGGGGTCATTTTCACAAATGCCATTATCTTGTGGTGAAGTTTAATTTTTCCTTTAAAATTTGTGCTCTTTAATTTTATTTTTCCACTAGAACAATCAAGTTCTTTTTGAAATCGATTTTATATGGTTATATTATACGTTCATTTTTTTTTTACTGTAGTACAAAATAAAAACACACCAAAAGTCTGACAGGGAGTAGCACATTAGAGATTAAAAATGAACACAATCACTATACGATGCAAGTAGCACATATTGAGAGTAAAATGCGACATGAAATCAACCTATGGATGAACTCTTAACTGAAGGTGTCAAAAGAGACAACATTAAACTTCCGTTAAGTAAGTGATCTCACAAGATTAGCAATGGCTTGATATCAACACAAACTTGGTTAGCTAAAGACACCTATATATATTAATATGTATATTCAACGTATTTTTATCTTTTATGTTATTTACTATGACGATGATATGACATGAGATTTAACTGACGAAAGGAAAATTCATATAAACAACCCCGCCTTACATAAAATCGCACAATTCAACATCTCAATGAATGACTAACAGAAAACCATGTCAAAACACACACATCAGAAAAACTGATCTTTATTTGACAATGTACAAAACAACAAAACTAACTTCCAAGTGCCTAATTCTTCCCACTTTTGAACAAATAAAATTATAGCCAAAATACAATCAAAATGCACTACTTCATGCACAAACGCTACCACAGAAAAAACTGCAATGACATTGGGAAACAACCCGCCCTCTGTAAAAATCCCAACCCACCTGCATACTGAAGCACATAGAACTAACTGAAAATCCTTCCACTGTTAAAAGAAGACGGGACCAGAGAGCAACTCAAAGGCGCTGTAAAAAAAATTCCCTTACGGCGTTGTAAAAATAAATACATTTACACAAAAACGCCTTCAGCAGCCTTCACGTTGTGAGCAGCAAAATTGTGATAAATTAACATTTTCATATCAAGAAACTGCTTCCGCAAATTTACACCTACCAAATGAGAGCATAAAACAGATTACAACATAGAATATGAACAGGAGTTTCAAGTTCACCAATGTAAGCATTCTATTTGCCATACCTCGCTGTCCATGAGACTCGACGAATAATATGTACAGAAAAGAACCCTGTAAAATGAAAAATAACAATGTTATGCAGAACAAGTACATGATGCTATTAAATAAGTATAGCGTATACATTGGGACCCGTACCTGTTGACAAAATTATTTAACCAGGACAACTGGTTACAACAAGAAGCAAATAGGCATTAATAAAGTGATTGATCTCATCGTAAGGAAATGCTATCTAAACACCAAGCTTCCATTCTGTTGACGTCTCAAATTTTCGATAAGTGACTGATAGAATGATTTCAGCGCTTTAATATCACTACCCTGCTAATAAAAGCCAGAACAATACAAGGAAAAGTCAGTAAAAGCAGATTATCCATTCTGTTTGCTTGTAATACTAATGGAGGTTTTATTCATAATCCAGCCCTTCAAAAAAACAGGAGGATTCCAACACTGTTCTCTACTTTCTCCAGTTCTTCAAACAGTGCTTTCTGAACAGATGGTTCTGTCACCATCCTTGCTAAAATTTAATTCAGCATGTCAAAAAAAAAAGTAGAATACCTGCACTTTCTGACAATACTGCTCGGCCAACTCTTGAGGGCAATGAGCACTTTGCAAGCTTTTTGAAACAAAATGAACAAGAAAATCATTGCCAAATTTCTCAAACATGACCTTCTGAACCAATACAATCTCGCCGAAAAGAACAAGCTGCAATGGTAATTTTTAAAAAAAAAAAAGCGAGATCAACTATGCAACCCAGGAATATCAGATTCTTGCAATCATATTACTATACTATAGCAAACATCAAGTATGATTTTGCAGATCTAGAAAATGAGGCAATCGGAGAGAGCAAGTAAACTGCTGCAGCAGGAAGAAACAGGAGGACATATTTAATTGGTCCACCAAATGCTAGTTCCAGAAGGGAAAGGCCACAAATATACCGAAATAAAATCAGCCACATGAGAATGAACTAATTCACAGTAACAGCAACATATTCATATCAAAGTGCTGTGTGCTGACATTGTTGTGCCATGACCGATAACAGACAAGATTGATAATGTTAGTTTAGACTAGCCAATGCACCAACATACCGTATTTGCATCACGGAATTCAAAGGATTTGTCAAGGACACTGTACAGACAACAGTTTGTTGCAAAGGCCTCCATCACAAAACTTCGGAAACCAGGCACCTGGAACAGAGAAGACATTTTACATACTAATAGTAATAGACACAATCGATCTTTATTGCTGCAGTGAAGCTCAGAGACAGTTTTACCTTTTCTTCACCATAAGGACCAGCACACCAGTCTTTGATTAGTCTTATAAATATCTGTACACATGCCTGAAAGAAGCGTAAGGAATGAAGTTCCAATAAGTGGGATATAACATATTTTTGTGAAGCTCCTGAACACTAAATAACACAAGTAGACCAATGCTAAACTAACCTTACGAACAAGGATATCCTTGTGATTACAGGATGCATGTAATATCAGCTGCATCATCGGATCCAAGTAAGCCCTACTTTTGGAGGAAAGGAAAACTGATGATAGATCATGTGTAGCAATCACGTGAAGGAAAGTGTAAAATGTCCTCTGAAGTTCCTGTAGCTCACGGATTTCCTGAGATGAAACACAACTATCATGAAAGGACAGTAAAGGAAACTATAAAAAGAAGCATCCTCTGTTACAAATGCAAATACAAAATCCAGGATATACATTAGATGGTAATAATCCAACCAGGATTATGGTCTGCATAATTCAAGCCTTTAAGATATTTCCTATACATCGGTCGTATCCTTCTACAAAAATGAGCGCATATGCTGACCAATCTAATCTGAATGAAGGAACAATAACAATGCAACTGGCGAGAAACCACAGATAAGGAATCCCAACGTATCTGATAAAGCTCAATTGCACCAGCAGACATCCGTAGTGATAGAGATGGAAGCAAGACAAATAAGGAAGATTCCAGAAGATAACCATGAACATAAGGTAGCAAGGGATTGCTAGGAGTTTTAGATAGATGAGTGCCCAGAAAATAGGGACATGCAAGGGCAAAACAATCAGTACATGGGAAAAAGGGGCATAACAACGGCAGAGCAATTGGTACTAACGCTCGTGGAAAATCAGCATGAACCAAAATTTATGAATATCAAATGAGCTGGGAACTGGCTGGACTATGCATGTGGGAGTTCTCGGTTGACAGCCGGATAATTTAACTTTGGTCTTGGACATGGTCATGTAATGTTTGTGAAAATCATCTCTTAAGGTCCATCTGCTAGAAAATAACTGCAACTTAGACGGTTCTCATGGATAGCAATTAATTAGCCTTAGTATCTTGGAAAACAAAACTTGCTAATGGGTATCACCTTGCCTCTCCCTTTTCTCCACTTGCAAGCCATAGAAAAGAGTGCAGTCCATATACAATAGGGCAAAGATGGGCTGAGCTACTAAAGAGTTGCCACAGCTTACTCTCTAGGTATTTATGATGGCAATTCTCTACATACAAAGGATGGGTTTACATACCTCTGTATTGCTTCCAGGACCTGTAGGGAAAGCATCTCTCGGGAGGATATTAAATACTCGGCTAGCAATAGCAGGGTAAACTTCCTCCAGAATGTCTTGAACTCCAGTGTTGAATTTGCAGATAAGCTGATTAAGCAATAGCGAAAAGCCTGCTAGTTCTTTCGGCTGCATTGAGAAACACAAAAAAGTTATTCTCATGAAGACATCAATCATTGATGTGAAATGAACACCACTCATATGCTCTCTGAACGAAGTTACCTTTCCATTTTACAGTCTGTTACAATCTCTTAAATATCACAATATCAAACATGTTAACATAGTTTTGTTTTACATCAATATATCAAAATCTTTTATATAATTTGTAACAATACATTTGTTGGAACTTGGAAGATTTTGCCGACATAGTTCTTCATTGTTTCCAAAATTAGTACTGTTGATTTTTATCAATTTCATCTGTATGCATCTCAATAATGTTGTACTCGTTGATAAATACCATGCTAACCATTTATAAGATTTCAGACTTCCCAAAATTTCCTAAGCTTGCCTCTGATTTAGATTGAGAAATTCGGTAAAGAGTTGTTGACCATAACCAAGAAAGTGTGCAATTCTACCAAATAAAAACCTTGCATTATCTAAAAATGCCTGCAATCTATCTTGCTAGGAAATTAATGAAATTTTTTTACATAAAATAATGAAGGATCCACACATGATGCACATTAACCTAGAAAAAGTGTGCAATGAAGTGCTACAAAAAGTCCTGTGCATGAGAATGGAAACGTATTAAATATTAAAAAAATCATTAAGGATAAATACTATAAATTAGCAGTTACTATGAGAGAACAGCATCAGAGATACAAAAGATTTCAGTAAAAATCTATAACTGTGAGTTTACACCGTGAATCTACCACGGTCATGCTTTTCTTAAAAAAAACTGACCTCAGGTGTACTTGTTTACCCTAATCGTGAATGAGGTCTCATGGCGTATGCTATATGTAGATGATGGGTGTGTTTGTTACGAAGGAAAATGTTTTCCTTGAAAGTGTTTTCTTGGAGATTAATTGATTTCTTTTATTAAGGTAAAACTGAATGGGACTGTGATATATGCTCCCGCTGCTTTCCTATTTGTTGTCATGTTTTTCCTAACTGCCATTTTTCTTTCCATTACTACTTTGATTAGCTTCACTTGAGCCGATGGTCTTTCGGAAAGTCTTTCTACCTCCAAAAGGTAAAGGTGAAGTCTAAGTCCACACTATCCTCCCCAAACCACTTTTGTGGGATTCACTGGGTATGTTATTGTTGTAATATAGTTTAGAACATTCTACTTTGCCTAAAATACATACATCAGAAGCAAAATGCATTGCATTTGTCAACATTATATTTTCTAGAAGGAAAATGCAAAGCATTGGCCAATGGTTTGCTTCTCAAACTATGAGCCAGAAGACACAGAATTAAGACTGTTATGGCCGAAATCAAAGTTAATCTTACAACACAGACCAAATAGTGAGACATGATATCGCAGTACACTTTCCAAAATATGATTTGACTTTGGTTAAATGTATCATAATGACTTCACCTCACTTTCGGCTAGCAATTGCTCCAATGCCTTTGGTAGATATGGAAATACGGATGATCCCAGTATGTCCACCATGCGGTGAATGAATGATGTGACCTAGAGGAGTTAACATCGTCAGGTAAGGAAATGCATCACCAAAGGTGCATCAAATAGAACATTATAACACGAAATCATACCTTGCACCGCAGGGGTTCTATCTTCGGATATATGATAAGAATACGTAGAAGGACATCCAATGTCTGGATGAAAAAGAAATCAACATGATAAGAATTGATGGAGAAAAGTAACACTTGGATTAAGGCATTATTTAACCACAAAAATTTAAATTCTGTCTCCCTACAACGGGTGCACCAGAAAAACAAATAGTGCAAAAAAAGAAAGGGGAATAACAACACACTTTGTCATTCACTTGTTTCTGAGAACAAAGTCAACAACCAAATATCCATTGAAGTATAAAGACAGACAATCCAGGTACCAGCCTCCTTAAATAGTGACACTACTGAAAGGAGAATATTCCGGATTGCTTCGAATTGTAACAACATACGAAATAATTGACATGCATATTGATAATCAAGTGTGCCACAATGTATGGTTACCAGTAGTTGGTAAGCACAGACAGATAAAAACATGAGGTGGAGTTTAGAATTAATCTAGAAGAGCAAGAGGAAAACTCAAGCACCAATCAACTAACCTGTTTGAACATGAGACCAATTGCAGGACGACTGGCAGTTACAAGACGCTCGCTAAAACCCTGACATGCAAAAACATTGTGGTGAGGTTAGGAGGAATAGGCTACATATGCTGAATCAATTGCAGTGCTAGAAACATGATATGGCAGTAAGCTCAGCAAGAAGACAGAAATCCCAAGAAAAAAAATTCCTTAAAGACAGCTATCATATTGCTGAAAATATACTGAGAATTTCTAGTACTTTTAATTTTAAATTTTATTTGGTATAATGTTGTGGATTCATATAGCCAATTCAAACTTATCAAGGACCGAGGTGTAGGCGTTGCTCTGCATAATGTTCACTAAGATGAATTTAAATGTAGAAATATGTTAAGTGAGGAATCTGAGGCATAATTGTTGTTATCAGGTATGGTATTACTTAGATTATTCATAAAATGCTGGATTGAGAGCAGTGAAGAATTGCATCTTCTTCTTTTTTTCGAAATGGTAACATTATGAAGAATTGCATCTTAACGGCATACATTATAAAGCGAGGTGAATTATTATGAGTTGCTTGTGTAAGGAGTTTGGAGAGGACATTAACCACATTTTGCATTGCAGCTTTAAATCAAATATAAAACTTGGATTTCTCTTTGTTCAACATTTCACTGGATTTTCAGAATCTGATGGTGAAGCACTGTCGAGTAGCATGCTATGTAAGATTGGCACAGAAAGAAGGGCAGCTTGAAACGCAACAATACGTTTTTTGTGGGTTATTTGGTATAAAAGAAATAGAGATGCCCATAGTCATGAAATATATGTAACCAGTACTAGAAGATCTTTTTGTTGTTGTTTTATGTCCATACTTAAAAGGATAATTCCAAATATTTGGGCTACCTTGAAAGACAATTGTGATTAAACTGCAAACCAACTTCTTACATACTTTTGACACCACATTTTTGTGTTATTGATAAAATAATTTGATGTACAAGGATACAAAATTATAAGAAAATGTAGTGAGTTTGGTAGCACAAGTACAAACCTTGCTCAGAGCATTAATGGCCATAATTATCTGCTGGATATTTGTGATCTTTGCTGGAGACTCTTCAGGGTTCTGGGCTTTGGCATTTAAGAGCAGAGCCTCAACCTGTTAAAAGTATCTAAAGTCAATTCATCAAATTAACGGAAGCACGTGACCAGAAATACTTGTATTCCACATTAAACATGCAACCATACAATGCAAGCACCATTTGTACCATTCGAATGCATATGTGCATCACTAAAGCTAATCAAAACATCCAAAGAAAATTCAATTTACAGTCTTTGGCTAATGAAACGACCTGCTGACAAAGAGGAGTAAGCAAGGCGGTCAGGTACTCTGATTGCTTTTCAAGGGGTACATCTTCCATTCCAATTAATAAGCCAATTGCCTACAACATGACATGAATGTGAGTTAAGGAAGTAGGCCAGCAAGTCGAAAAAATCTCTGATGCACGTGTCCTAAGACCATGACCTGCAGATGTACCTCAAAAATGTGACTACCATCTTCACAACCTGAGAGCTCCTTGGAGACAGCATAAATTGTTGTGAATTGAGCAACTGTATCTTGCAAACTCTGAATGAACATATCAAGTGAGGAATTCAGAAATAGAATCCAAAGAAAATGAGATCTTTCCCACAGACAGAAACTTGGGAGATGAAATGGGGGCAAGGGGGTGGGAAAATCATACCTGCAGAATAGTCTCTATGTAGGGTACAAGTTTTGCTTTGAGCAGCTTCACAATCCTCATGAAAAGATAACTTGCCCTTCGACTCACATTGCTATTTGGATGATGTATGCCTCTTTCATCAAGAAAGGCACTCAAAACCAAAGGTATGTATTGTGTATTCTCCTGAAAAAACTTCATATACCTCGTTACTGTTTCCAAGTAGATAAGTGCAACAAGCCTGTTCTTGTGGCAAGGGAACTTTGTCGACAAAAGCATTGGTATTAGTTCTCCCAAGAGACCATTTCCTGTTTTCATTGTTTCATCACTAAGTGATTCCCCAAAGGCATATAGGAGAGAGAGTGCAGCTTCTATTTCCTCAACATTCACATCTCCATTAGATGCAACAGCACTAGCTAAGGAGTTCCTGATGAAAAGCTGAGTTGCATCAGGTGCTACACGGCCCACACTCCGAAGTAGAACAAACAAATCTTTCCTAAACTCAGTCATCCGATCTTCCTCTTCCTTTCCTGTTTTGTCCAACATATCGAGGTTATTGCGATATGCTGGGTCAAATCGGATCTGGGACCGAATAACATCCAGTATCTGACCAACATGAAGTGATTGTGTCTCGGTCAATGGAGCCAGACTCTTCAATGTGCCAACATACCCAGAGAGGAACTGCACAATACTGAAGGTTTCATCAATTTCACAATTTTGCATTACATAGAAAACAGAGGGCAAAACCTCATTCAGTAATTCAGTTGAGACAGCTTTCCCATCCTCGGAGTTCAAACGCTTTGAACACTCCAAAACCTCAGTTGAATATCCAGTAAGCAAAGAAGAAACACTTGACACCAACTCAGAGTCATTATCCTCTGCTACCAAACCAAAAACCTTTCTAATTTGAAGGCTCTGCAAAAGAGTGAGTTTTGCTTTCGGATCCATGCGCTTAGCAGCAACAGCGTGGATGCAACCAGCAGCAGCACCTCTGAGTTGATCGGGAAAACCACTCACCAACATCAAGTCAAATAACAACCCGACAAACGCATCATTTGCTATCAAACCTATGTCGATCCACGAAACAAACCTCCTCATAGAATCTAACACACTGCAACATAAATCCGGATCCGAATTCCTGTACATTAAAAGTATATCATACCAAGCCCTAACAACCTGAGAAATACACTGCTGCCTCATTGCATCCTTAATTTGCCCAGCGATAGCCACCTCCTCTTGGCTTCTCGGATAGTCCAAGCTAATAACTTCTTCATCCAATGCATTGAGAACCCGACAAAACATATCAATAACCACTACACCTTTACTAAGATTTGATAAAAAATCAACAAATACTGAAGGCCATATCATCGGATACTCGAAACAAATTAAAGTAACCATAACCTGAGCAAGCTTATTCTTTATGAAAGCTGGACCATCCAAAACTCTTACCAAATTCTTATCATCAATGCTCTCATAACAAGCCAATGAAAACACAGATTTCCGGATAAAGGATTTCTCCTCAGGACCCATTGATGAATACCGAATTCGAAGAACCTCGTGCAGACATTGTAAGCACCAGAACTGAACTTGAACCAGTTTAGAGAAACATAAACGCTCAATACATATACTACAAATTGATGGGGTTTCTTTAATTTGTTGGCAATAGCCAACTGCTTGTGCTTTAAGAGCAGAATCAACTGCCCCAGATTCATCAAAACTTATAAGTATTGCCTTTTCAAGATCATCCATAACTGTTCCTTAAACCCCTAAACCCTAATAAAACCTCAACAATGATCAGATTTTTTATTCAAAAATTTTCCTTATGAATCTGAATAATAACTTAATAATGAATTTGATAAGATACTTAAGCGTTTATTAACATAGATCTTTTGGGGCTTACCTCAAAATGCTTGCGGAAAATTTAATGGTGGGCAATCACAAGATTAAAGAACTAGGGTTTTGTATTGAACAATGGAGTAAAACTTACGGTCCCAGAATTAGGGTTTCTTAATCAAAATCACTGAAAGATTTTTCTGATTTTTTAAAATTTTATATAAAAATAAAAGTGCCAAGGAGCAGAGACTGTGTAGACTTGGTTAAAAGAGGTTGAGGAAGAAGGAGAAGACGGAGGCTTTTGTGAGATCTCTCTTTATATACTTCCTTCACTTGCCTATCAACTCTTTTTCTCTTACCTCTTCTATTTTTCCTTTTCCTAAATAAATAATGTGCATTTGGTTTTCAAATTTCATCTATTTTCTAAAAATTATATTTCTTTCTGTTTCGGTTCTCCCACCTAAATTTAAATTTGCGCGAAAAAAATTATTAAGTTGATGTTTGACTAAATTTGAGGTCCAAATTTAAATTAAAGCCACGTGAAAGTATTTCATGTTGTTGTTTGAATAAGTTCAAATTTACACCGAAAAGTTTCATATTAGAACTTACAGACTTCTTTACAAAATTGACTTATCGATTTGAATTGAAGAATCTAAAATCTAAGGTTAGGAATTAGAGTACTTATAACTTCTTTACAACACTATTAGATAATGAATAAGTAAAGTTTTCGCCTTTATAGTTAAAAATTTAGAACCATTAAAAATTTCTTTTAGACTTATTTGTTGGTCATAAATCTACCATATTACTTTCTTTAATTTGTTTTGTGAATTGATGGATATTAAGTAGAATGAGTTTAAAATTATTAATTCAACCTTTAAATAAAACGACATACATATTTATATTTTATCTCTTCAACAAGATTACTGATGCATGTAACAACTTGATTTCTATATCCTACATGTGAAAGAGGAATAATTCAATTTTCCTTATACTTATCATTTAACTTGTTTTATGAGCTTCCAAAAGTAACATTGAAAAAATTACAACTATTACCCTTTCAATGAAATTTCTTCTTCACTATATTGTCTAAAGAGGATCTTGACTATAAATGATAATATTACAAATTACGTGCTCCCCAAGCAAAATCTTATTGTGCAAAATGTTTCCAAAATACATGACAAATTTAAATAGTACTTAATTTGATTTTTAAAAATGTCTCTTTTTTGTTTCGATCAAAGCATTTACATTAGAATAATAAATATATATGTATTAAAATTAAGATTTTTTTCATTTAAACATGCATTTAATTTTAAGATATTGTGTTAAAATAATTAATAATTAATTTC
This sequence comes from Solanum sitiens, assembly GCA_016801875.1. Taxonomy (NCBI): domain Eukaryota; kingdom Viridiplantae; phylum Streptophyta; class Magnoliopsida; order Solanales; family Solanaceae; genus Solanum; species Solanum sitiens. The sequence goes on along the minus strand of JABWTJ010000002.1, from coordinate 4,271,738 downwards.
AATATTATATTTATAAAATCGTAAATAAATTCACATAGTAATTAAAGGTTGTAATTGCGAGTGTTGATTATTGTTATTGTTAAGTGATAGTTATAAATGATAACTAATTATGATAATATCTGATAATAATGATTGATTATAATTATTACCGATAATTTCCCACTGACAATATATTGAAGAGATTGTTGGTTAATAGTAGATGATGGCTAGTAGAGGTGATAACTATTTCTAACGGTGGTTATTGGTAGTGTAGTTGATAGAAGAGGCAAGGCAGCTAATAGCAATAAAAGTGGATGGAGTTGTTAAACAATTCTTTTTTATTTAAATGAAAGTATCCTAAAAATAAAAAGGGAAACTTATGGTATTAAGAAAATATTTATCATTTATAGTAATAATATTTTTGTTCAATTGATCACTTTTAATATATTTATAATACAGTTTTGATATATATTGCAAAGAACAATTTATTATTCACATATAATACAAGTTTTATTGATGATTAATATAATTATGACACATTTTAATACACTTATAATACAATGTGTCAATTTCTTACAAAACAAACATAATATATTTTTAAATATTTGTTGCATACATAATTCACTTTAATACATATTACAGATTTAACATAATATTACTATTAATAGTAACAAATAAAAATATCCTTGAAATCAGTAATTATTTATTAAAATGTATCATTCTAAACTAATTTTCTCTTTAGTCATTTTCACATGGAAATTTTAGAAAATGGGCCTTGTTCATTTTGAGTTTGGAAATTAACTGAAAGCCCAATTCTACACATGAATTTTGATGGGCCGAACTTTGAGTTTAGAGCAACAGAAAAGAAAAAGGAAACTTATACTACAAATATACTATTTTAAGAAAATATTACTTCATTTAATAACTAAAAATATTCTTTTTAACTTTATCACTTTTAATACATAATACAGTTTTAGTACATATTACATAGAACAATTTATAAAACACATATAATATCAATTTTATTGATTGATAATACGTTTATCACATATTTTAATATATTAATAATATAATGTGTCAATTTCTTACCAAACAAACATAATATATTTTAAAACATTAATAATACATACGAGTATATATTTACATACATAATTCATTTTTAATACATATTGTATATTTATTATAGTGTTGCTATTAATTGTAATAAATAAAAAATATAGTTGCTCCTATTTATTAAAGGGAAAAAGACTCAAATATGTCATTGCACTTTTATAAAAAAGCTCAATTATGTCATTCGTTAAAAGTTTGGTTCAGGATTATCTATGTCATTACTGTTGAAAAAATAAAAAATATAGTTAAAATTAATAACTGCTCCTATTTATTAAAGGGAAAAGGCTCAAATATGTCATCGCACTTTTATAAAAGGCTCATTTATGTCATTCGTTAAAAGTTTGGCTCAGGCTTATCTATGTCATTACTGTTGAAGAAAAGACTTATTCATACCATTATTTTTTAACAATGGTTTTGCAAAATCATTTTTGACACGTGCCAATTATAATTCGATCACGCCATCAATTTTTTTAATAAGAAAATTAATTTTTGAACGAAAATTGAATTATTTTTTTTTTGATTTTTTAATTAAAAATATTGATGACGTAGTCAAATTATAATTGGACACATCATCATTTTTTAAGGAAAATTTATGTAACTAAGCTAATTTTTACTACTTAATTATATATTATAGCTATAGTATTAATTAATTATAGAAAAGGGTTAATATTTTAAGATAATGATTAATATGGGTCCCATCACTTTTGTATTTCAACGTGTATATTCACATTTCTTCTTTTATACAATTTTTTTCTAGCTCTCTCCAACTCACTAATTAATTTGTCCCTCAATTCTCTCATTCTTCCTTTAATTTCTCAACTTATTCAAAATTTAAAATTTGAACATTTTTAATCATTCCTTTTAACGCTTCCAATACTGCAAAATAAGGTAATTTCACTTTTTTTCAACTTTCATCCGTTCTTGATTTTCTTGTATTTGTATAATATTTTTTATTTCCTCAAATTTTTTCATAATTTCACACCTAAATTTCGAATTCTTTGGTGCAATCAGTCTAAACATGGAAGAAGAATCTTCATCAAATAGAATCACAAGAGGTATACAATTGCATATGATAAATTTGGTTGAAATTCATTTTTTTCGTTGGATTTAACTCAAGAATTGAAGCACTTACAAGTTTTATTGCGAAATCTAAAACTTTTGATTTAAACACAACAAAGAAAGAGATTAGATCTAAGTTTATCAATGACCCCACCAATATGGGTCTAAATGACTCTGAGTTGATGATTTCTATAAAGAAAAAAAAGTACAAAAAGCATCTTGAAGCAAAAATGACTCAAAAATCATCGTGGAAAGATGGATTATGTCGAATGGACCAAGTTGGCAGAGATTTTAAGGTATAGCTCTGGTTTCATTTTTTTCCTTTTTGTATTTGGATAATTTAAGTTGTATATGACATGATAAACGAATTGTAATTTTGGATAATTGTATATATTTTGTAATTAATATCAAGCATATGCATGCATAACTAGTTGTGTTATTGTTTACAGTTATACAAGTTCAATTGATATATACAATTACAACTATTTGTATAATGAAGTTATATTATTTACATACAAATATTTAAATTAATGTTCTTTATTATATGGTCTAATTTATATCAATGATTGCATGTTGCATGTTGCATGTTGCATGTTATTGTACCATGACACACTGTTGACAATGTATATATCCTAGAAAATGTGTAATATATATATTTAAATATATAATACAATTACTTATTATACAATCAAATGGTAATATATACAAAACTGATAAAAAGTAATAAAAAATTATTCAATTATATTCATTTGTTGACTTAAATTACATAACGATTTGTATAAAATCTATCTAATATACAAATCATATTTAAAACTGATGCAATTAATTGAAATTACTAAATTATATACACTTGTTGACTTAAAGTATATAACGAATTGTATAAAATCTATCTAATATACAAATCACACTGTAACTTATACAAACTGCTAGAAGTACTCCAAAATCACTATATTATATTAACTTGTTGACTTAGAATACTTATACTTGTATAAAATTCATCAAATACATAACTAAATTGTAACGCATGTCAACTGATGTACTTAATCGGAAATTATTCAATTACATTCACTTGTTGACTTAGAATATATAACGACTTGTATAAAGTCTATCTATACAAAACAAAATGTGACATATACAAATTGTTAGAAGTAATGAAAAATTACAATATATATTTTTTTTGATTCAAAATACATAACGACTTGTATGAGATCTATCTAATATACAAATCACATAGTAATATAAACAAATTGATACAAGTACTTAAAATTACTCAATTTTACACTCTTGTTTAGTTAGAATTTATATCGAATTGTATAAATCTATTTAATATACAAAACAGTAACATATACAAAATGATACAACTAATCTAAAAACACTCAATTATATGTCTAGACAAAAGTCACTCACAAACAATCTTAACGTAGAATTCAATACCAATTCTATACATCTATAAAATATTTTCAAACAAAATCAACTACGCCATATAGAATACCATTTTAATCGATATCCGTAGGCAGTAACACAATAATACAAATCAAAGACGAATTAACCAAGAAATATATGAAATACATATACATTGAATATAGTCTTTTATACCACTTGTAATGAATAGATTTTTGTGTTTATGTTTTCCTTGCTCAAACCATAAAAATAAATTAAGTATTTTTGTTCAAATACATAAGAAACTTTGATTAAAGGAAAATAATGAATAGTCCTAAAAAAAAAGAAGTCTTGATTTGATAACGTATCCTAATTAAACTAAATGATCTTTAATTAAGGCACTCCTCAATTAATACTTAATTAGTTAGATATAATTAAATATTTTTTTTTGTATAATTAATTATAAATAAAATAAATATACAAATCAGAGAAATAATAGTTATTTAAACTATAACTATGATGCGTAAATAGGCAAACTATAGTTAAAGGGTCTATTATATTTCACACTGTAGCTGTTTGTGAAATTTCCCCATAATAACAATTCTGAACAAAAATTGAATTATTTTTCTTTTTTGATTTTTTTATTAATAAAATTGATTACGTGACCGAATTATAATTGGTCACGTATCACAAATGGTATTGCAAAATAACTATTAAAAAATAATGACATGAATAAGTTTTTTATTGAACGGTAATGACATAATAAACTAAAATTTTAACTGATAACATAAATAAGCCTAAGTTATTTTTCCCAACATAAAGTCAGTACGTGACTCGGTGCTTAAAAATCAATAATAAAAAAAGTGACTTAGGTGCTTGATGAGTAGAAGATATTTTGGATGCAATTTGAAATCATATTTCATATTTCAAATTATTTAAAAAGCATAATTTGAGATTTTAAATCATGACTTCACATTTTATAAATGTAAAATTTACTTCACAAGTTTATATTTTATAAATAAAAAAGAGATCAATCATTTTGGAGAAAAAAACTTATTTTCGGCGTGATGAGATTATTAGTATTTATAAAAAGATTATATTAAAAAATAACTAACTATTAATAATAAATTATTATTATTATTATTATCATAGATTAGTGAATCTTTATTATAAATCTATAATTATATGTATGTGAAAGTTTGTTATCACATACATTGTTAAAGGAAACACAAAAAGATATGGAATTTATAAATGTTGATCATTAGCATAGTTCAATATCTATCTTGATAAGCTCATTTATTAAAATTGTATAAGAATTGGAGAAATTTTGATAATTTCCATAATTTACTGATTTTTCAAGTTTGAGAAAAAAAAAAACTTAAAAAAATAATCTAATCAAGCTCTACTAATTTAATGCATAAATAATATAGACCTTAATGATATTTATAATCTATCTCGTAATGAGTCAATATTGTGGTCCATCATTCTCTCTCTCTCTAAAACTAGAAGTAACTGTCCTACCATTTCATTGCCATTCTTTGTCACCATTACTATTTACTAGGACGTCAAAATGCCCCCGCCCCACCCCCCACCCATCTAATAGTTAACTAATTAAAATATATATTATACTTCTGATTTCACAATTCTTATAATTAAATATATGATCAAAGTATATATAACATTAAAGTCAGACGTGTTTTGCCAATTGTGAATGATAGAAATTATAATTTTATCAATATACATGAAAAATCAATAATACTATTTGTTTGTAATAAATTTTAAACATATGGAAAATAAATAAATCACACAAATAAAATATGAAAAAAATATGATTTATTTATCAAGATAGCGGGTATAAATCTGTTGATTCTTTGATTCTACTCTTATTTATATATGATTCGAGCCTCTCCTAAGATTTATCTATTATTCGAGCGCTGTTAGTGGCGTATAACTAGCATGATTTGACCTCTCTATATAAATAATTCATCAATTTTCAAAGATCTTAATGTCTTTATGGAATTTCTGAGATGTCTTTTAAGGAAGTTTAGTACCATTTATATAGGCATAAACTAGGGTTTAGGGTTGAGTAGCCTCCAAGAATCCTAATCTGAGTTACACACAATTTGTAGAGTCTTAACTCGATTGAATGTATCTTGTAGAATCACACAAAATTCAATGACTACACTATTATTTTTTATATTATATATTTAAATTAAAATTATTTTTAAATAATGTATATTACCTTCATATGGAGATACCAATATAATCTTTTGGTTTGTGCTAAATCAATAAAAAATATTAGTACAATATTTTTTATTTGAGGAATCATATGCTTAGCTTGCACGTTTAACTCAAGAGAATTCCTACGCCACTACTATTCACACAGAGTTACTATTATAATTCCACACGCAAAACCATTCCATCTACTTTTCCTTGTGTCCAAATTGTCTTCCCCTTCTTCCTATTTTCATACGTCTACTTTGTTTTAATAAATAATTAATGGACGCAATAATTGACAATCGTTCATTGCTTTTCTCAATCGTTAGTTAGTTCGTATTTGATTCAAATTATTTTTAATTATTTTTTTTATTTATTTTAAAAAAGTGATTAAAGTACATTTCTTATGCTTTATGAGCCCGTTTAGATTGATTTATTTCAAGTGTTTTAGTCAAACAATTTTAAAGTACTTTTGAATTATTTGGGTAGATTACAAAAGTGTTTTTAGGCTTTTAGTTTACAACTAAAATGATAAAATAAGTTAAAACTAAAAGTTAATTATGCAAACAAATCTAAAAAGGTACAAAAGAAAAAAATCAAAGTCAAAAGTCAGGTGTTCCCCGCTTATAATTTTTTAAAAAAGTTAACCGATCTTTAATTTTTCTCTTATTTCGGTTTTTTGTAATTGATACTTGTATTAAAATTTGATTAATTTAAATTTGCGTCTGGTAAAGCTTATTAAGGAGAAAAGCTCATTACCATAAAATTTTCTAATACACAAAACTTAAAACAATCTTCTATACAATAATTGAAAGTGTTGTTAAAGAAAACCATTTGCTACGACGTAACAATAATTAGTTTTCTTCCTAAAAACTTAGCCAAGTACCTTTACTTTCAAAAATATATATATATAAATTATTTTTTAAAAGTACTTTTGAATTTCTAAAGAAGTGGCAGACATATTAGGATCTTGCTCCATCTGATAAGTTGTTGTAAACTCAAGCAATTGATACTTTTTTCTTTACCGTGCATTTGGAATATTGGATATTTTATTAAACTAATTGTCTCAATTTCTTCATCACCGAAATATCACTTCTATTGTGGACAAGGACGCAAGTATTTTAATCATAAGAGTTGAATAAATTCATAATTTTATACATACATTTATATTAGAGTTTATTTATTTAATACTAAAAATCATAAAAGTTAAGATTTTGAGTTTTCTTCTAATAATTGAATCTCTGTGTTTTAGTTGAGTATGATAATATAATTACTACAATTAAAGTAAGATATATTTAAATAATGACATATGCTATAATTAATATAGTACCACTTGCGTAACAGCGTAAGCAGTACTCAATTATTTTTCGTCATTGATAGTACTTAAAAATTATACCTAACAGCATCTTTTTCTCACCACTGAATGGGTATAAAACGTACATACAAAGGCAAACTTTTGGATATATTTTTTTTTTTTTTAAAAAAAGAAGTTTCCAGTATATACTTGGAAGACCACTTTGGTAACAAATATCAGGTAGGGAAAAAGCTATCGTGTGAAGTGGAAGAAATATTTTTAAGAAGATAATAATTGTCTGTGAAGGTTATTAGAAAATAAAAATCTGATCATAAATGAAAATATATAAAGAATAATATCGCTAAACTTGATAAATATAATATGATCATAATCTTAGACAATATAATAACTTAAATGATCCGCTCAACAAGCAACATAGTCATACGTATAAAATCCAAACTGACTCCATTTTTATCAAATATCAAAATGAAAATGTTAGCTAATAGCTGTCAAATATAAAATTATTAAACTAGTAATATATATCACTTTTTAGTTCAGAAAATAAAGAAAAAAGCTATGGATGACAACGAACTTATATGATTTAGATGTAACTACAAATAAATTATAGCATAACAAAAAAAAAAAAAAGCACTTCATATACAGAGGCATATTCTATATTTAAATTTTTATGGATTTAATATTAAATCAGTATATTTTAAAGTTAATGATTCATATTTCATATTTTTACAGTTTTTAAATTTGTATATATAAATTTATAGAAATTTGATAGTTTGCCATTTTATTGATGCTTGACTACAGTTAATTTCATGTGTGCTTTGTTACATTGTTATAACAATGTCATCAAATTAGGTGAAGTTGTCGTACTTCACAAATGATTGTCACGTATAATAGACCAATAAAGTTTGAGTCACATCAATAAAAAGTTTAATTTGAACGAGTTTAAATATTCGAATTAACATAACTTCTTATCAAATTATAATTCATTTAAATTATTAAACAAAAGTGATAAATTAAAATGAACTGAATTTATAAATAAAGACGTTATTAATTTGCCTAAACTCGAATGAGTCAAAATAATCATGTTTTTATAGATACTGATTTTGCTAGTTTTCAGCTTGGTTTAATTGGTTGTGGTAATTGACAAATTAAATAGATATATTAGTTTAAAAAAGGGATAATTGTATATAATAGCAAACTAATAACCTAAAATAAATGGAGTAGCTAGGGTTTGATTTAATCGTGCTCCATAGCAAACGTTTGCAAAAAATTGCCAGACGCCTCTCTCCTAAATATCTCGCTCGCCACTCTCCTCCAATCTCTCGCTCGCTTCCTCACTTTTTATACAAACACAAGTGTATAAAAATTATTTCTAATTGTATAAAGCAGAGGAAATTGTATAAATACATATATTTTTGTTCCCCTCTCTCCCCTCTTCCAGATCTCGCTCGCCACTCTCCCAAATCTCGCTCGCCACCCTCGTCTTTCTCACTTATACAAATAGAAGCGAAATGTATAAATTGTGTTTTTGTTTGTATAAAGCGTGAGAAAATTGTATATACACATGCAAGTACATATATTTTCGTCATATATACTTATAATTATACAATAAAAATACTCCCCTGCCCAATTTCTTTTGCCTTTCTCTCTTTCTCGTTTTATACAAATTTCAAATTATATCTAATTTCTCTCTTTCTCGTTTTATACAATTCAATTCAATTGTATATTCCCTGCCAAGTCTCTTTTGTCTTTCTCTCTTTCTCATTTTATACAAATTCAAATTGTATATAATCGTTCTACACACTTATAATCATACAATTCGTTTTATACATTTCGTTTTTATACAAGTCTCTGCTCAAGTGTCTTTCTCTTTCTCGTTTTATACACTTCGTTTTATATAATTCGCTTCAACTGTATATGTATAGCGAATTATACAACTTCTATGTTTGCTATGAAGCGCAATTATGCAAACTTTGCTATAGCATATAAATATGAATTTTTTATTTGCTATATGTGAAAGTTGCCATTTAAAAAATAATGTAATTTTATAAAATAAAATCTATCAATAATATAATAGAATAGACACAAACTCCGCTACTTCCGATGGGTTAAGAAAAGTCCGATATTTAGCAGAGTTACGACTAGTTACTTGTTTATCACATGTAGAAACTAGAAACAAGTAATTCCCTGGAAATTGGAACTAAAGTCCAAGAAAATAAAAGGTTGATGACCCGTATTTTAACCCGTTGCAGCCGAACAACTTGGTGCTGTAACAATCCAAGAAAATAGCTAATTAATGAGAGAACGAAAAATTACATGAATTAATATATTTAAATAAATAATTATTATTTTTAATAGTATTTTTTTATTTATAATAAAATTATATTAAATATATAATATGTATTAAAAATAAATATGTATCTAATATATATGAATTATATATGAATTATCATTGTTTTTAAAGTTGGCCACGTGGAGTGCTGATGGAGTTGAGAATCCACCATTGGCATTCAATAGTCATGGCCGCCGAAATATCGTCCAAGTGTTACGCTGTGACTGCTGACCACGTGTTTGTGCGTGCTCCTACTTCACACGACACGTTACTATTCTCACAATAAACCAGTTATATTTTCCGGGTCGGGTAAATTAACCCGTCCTTATCGCCTTCCTACACCTAACACTCGTTCTAGAACCAAAACTGAGACAAGGACTGAGGGACAAGGCGTATTCGTTGAATTCTTATTTTTGCAAAACCATATTTCCGTATTTACCCTTGCAGTTTCCTTCAAATTACATACTTTTGCGCGGGCGTTACGATTTCTCATTATGTGTCCCCACTATGGATCAACGGTTTTAGATCATATCCTCTTAAATTAGGATTTGAATTTTGTTTAGAGATTCATCAGTGGAATCCTGTATACCGGCCCCATTTAGAATTAGGAAAAAAATAATATCTAAACACACTAATCTAAAACACAAGCATGTCAAGAAGAAAACAAATAAAAAATAGTAGAACAAGTTGCCATTTTGCAAGAAATGAGAAACAAAAACTACATAAATCCGCCTTTTTTTTAAAAGAGATACAGAGTACAATAACCTTTTTTTAAAAAAGAGAGGTAAATAACCATAAATAAACAATCACAGTACATATATAAAGTATGATATAATTGAAAAGAAAAAGAAAGAAGGAAAAGGGTTTAAAAGTAGTAGGATGAAGTCATTCCATCACAATTATTGAGTTAAATATTTCACTTTCTAGAGCTAAAGAAAATACTAATAAGTATCAGGTTCCTTTTTTTAATTAGGTAAATGATTAATTGTCAAAGAAAAAATATTATAATTGTACATTAAAAAAATTAGGTTTAATACTCTTAATCTAGACACTATTGACATTGACCTTGTCTTCCGGTGATTAAATTAGCACAAGAAGGAACTGGAGGTAAGGTTCTAATTTTCATATTAATGCATCATTAATCATTAAATTAAGAAGTACTGACACACTAAATACAGTTCCAATCTTATCTAAACACTAATTTTAATTAATTTAACGTTATCTTATTGTTGTAATCCATTAGTACAATCCTTGGCATTAAAATAATAGGGTATTTTATAGTTTTATTTAAAAATACATTGAAAAAGATGTTTAATTAAAAAACTGTAAACCGGAGAAACAAACGCCAAAGGAAAGGAGGAAATTTCCCGTTATTTGAGAAACATCTTGAGGCTATTCCGGTCATTATACTTTGCGTATTCCTGGCCTCTAAGCAACCATAAAGAGGAGCATGAATGTATAGAATATCAACGCAAATAGTATTTTCATTTTTTTCTCAGATTGAAGAAAGAATAATTTGAAGAAACAAGAACAATTTCAGTGAAGTATCAGTTCGCTACCGTCTTCAACTATCTTTTCCAACAATTTTTAGGAGTTTAAATTCTTGTTCAAGTTTTTTTTCTCATTTTCCCCAATTTTTTTGGGAAAAAATCTCTCAGATCTTCCCATATTTGTTGTATATACTAAACTTATCTCGAAAAAAACTGTGAATTTATAGGTTTCCACACATTTATTCAGGTTTAGATTGATTATTTCTGAATTGATCCTAAACAATTTAGGAATTAGGGTTTCGAATTGCTGTAAAATTTGGATCTTTGGTGGTAATATTCAGAATTTCAGCTTCTAGATTGGTGGGTTATGGCGGTTCCGACAATAGCACTGTACGCAAGTCCGCCGAGTAGTGTGTGTTCTACGCCGTATCAATGCCACTCTCACGCGTCTTATGATTTCGATTTGAACGGCAGATCATCGTCGTCTTCCTCTTCGACATCGTCTTCGTCCCAGAAATCCATTGTCGGTGGCCTGTCGTCTCTGTTCTCTTCGCCAGCCGTGAAGGCCAGCTATTCAACTGGAACCGAGGATTTGGGGTCTTTGTGGCATGATAGAGGCGACGAATTGAGCAGCTCTTTTCGTTGTTCATCCCTCAGCTCTTCATTGAAAAGGGATCATCAGAGTCCAGTTTCTGTGTTTCAAGGGCCTGTTTCATGTAGCACTAGTAGTAGTGGAATCGGATCATATTCCAGAAGTCCTCCGAAGAGAATTGCTGGGGATGTCTGTTCTATTCGTTCTGGGACTGGTGGATTGTTCAATGGTTTTGTTAGGCACGCCTTGGGATCCTGTGTTGATCACGATCCGGTGGCTTTTCAGGTCCTGGATGTTGATTCCCGTTCATCAGGGCTATTGGATGAACTCACCTTTAACATGGAAGAAGGTTTCTTAGAGTCCAATACAGAACCTTATGCTAAAAATTTGCTGTTGGGTGCACAGGCAAGGCATAAAATCTTTTATGATGATTTTGTGGTGAAGGCATTTTATGAAGCTGAGAAAGCCCATAGAGGACAGGTGATTGTTTCTGCCTAACTTTTATTGTTTCTGCCTAACTTTTACTAATTCCCATTGTTATTAGTAAAAGTTTTAGTTTTGACTTGTTGTATTGTATTGGTTTTAGGTGCGAGCTTCTGGTGATCCTTATCTACAGCATTGCGTTGAGACTGCAGTTTTACTCGCAACCATTGGAGCTAACTCGACTGTTGTTGCTGCTGGACTTTTGCACGACACACTCGATGACACATTCATGACTTATGACTATGTATTCCGGACGCTAGGAGCTGGTGTTGCTGATCTGGTTGAAGGGGTATGGAGATTGACTTGTTTTCTTTATCTGAAGCTCCTGTTGCTAACACTCTCTTTGGGCATTTAAACATTTTGTTAATGGTCTTTTTTTCCATATTCAAAGGGTTTTGCATTTAAATTTCAAATGTAGATTAAATTTGGTTTTTGTTTAGGATTTGTTTTAGTAGGCATTTGGACAATACATAGGTTAATCTTAAAACAAGAGTACTGAGTTGAAGTTGAGAAAGAATATTTTGAATCTTAAGTTATTTTTGGAGTCATTTCACTCTGAAAAAAAGTTATTTTGTCATTGCAATACATTATTCAGTTGAAGTATTATGCACACCAAGTTTTGAATGTTTCAACAGTATCCAGAATGTGTTTGCAATCACTCATGGCCAAATCACTATTGGCAAAAAACTGAACTTCGATATTGGGTATGAGTATCTTTGATTAGTGAAAGGTTAAAGAGATCATAGGACTATCGAGCATCTGCTGCCTTCTATGTTTAATGATAATCCCGACTCCCAAGTGTTAAACTTGTTTTAAACTTAAATCATTTCGTCCAGGTGTCGAAGCTTAGTCAATTGAGCAAGCTTGCACGAGACTTCGATACAGCTAGTAAAACTGTTGAGGCGGATCGATTACACACCATGTTCCTTGCTATGACAGATGCCAGGGCGGTTCTCATAAAGCTAGCTGATCGTTTGCATAATATGGTTACTTTGGATGCATTACCATCTACAAAGCAGCAAAGATTTGCTAAGGAAACTTTGGAAATTTTTGCCCCTCTTGCTAATCGCCTAGGCATCTCAACCTGGAAAGAGCAGCTGGAGAACCAATGCTTTAAACATCTTAACCCAGATCAGCACAATGAACTGTCATCCAAACTCATGGATTCTTTTGACGAGGCAATGATTACCTCTGCCGTGGAGAAGTTGGAGCAAGCATTAAGTGATGGATCTGTCTCTTATCATGTGCTTTCAGGGCGTCACAAGAGCTTGTACAGCATTTACTGCAAGATGCTAAAGTAATTTCTCTGCCCATTTGATACACTTCTAAAAGTTGCACCATGCATGTCATTTAGGGCTGTACTGTGTAGGAGTGTTTTTCTGCAGATTAATCAATATGATGATAAGAATTACTTGTCATTGTCATTACACAGTTAGAAACTTTTGGAAGCCTTGTGCATTCCGTGCAATGCTACTTTCTTTGCCTTTGTGAATTGTGACAGTGAGCTAACAGTATTTTCATATTCTACAGGAAGAAGCTTAATATGGATGAAGTCCATGACATTCATGGGTTGAGGTTGATTGTTGAAAATGAGGAGGATTGCTATAAAGCACTTCAAGTTGTTCACCAGCTATGGTGTGAGGTACCCGGGAGATACAAGGACTACATAGAAAAACCGAAATGCAATGGGTAAGCAGCATGAGAGACTTGATTCTGCCTCTCTCTTTTCTTTCAAGTTTTTGCCCCTAATATGGATGTGTAATTTTTAGGTACCAATCTCTTCACACGGTTGTTCTCGGGGAAGGCATGGTGCCTCTTGAAGTTCAGATCCGAACAAAAGAGATGCACTTGCAAGCTGAATATGGTTTTGCTGCTCATTGGAGATACAAAGAAAATGACAGCAAGCACTCCTCTTTTGTTCTTCAGATGGTAGAGTGGGCTCGTTGGGTTGTAACCTGGCAGTGCGAGACAATGAGCAGAGACCAGTCATCTGTTGGCCACACTGAATCAATTAAGCCACCTTGCAAATTCCCAGCTCATTCTGAAGATTGTCCCTTTTCTTGCAAACCTGATTGTGGAACCGATGGGCCTGTCTTTATCATTATGATTGAGAACGATAAGGTCCGTATTTACCTGTGAATTCTGAAAGTTACAGAATTGATAATCATGGTGTCAAACTATCAGAATGTGTTTTGACACTCTGTTTTTTCTTTGCAGATGTCTGTGCAAGAATTTGCAGCAAACTCGACCGTGAAGGATCTGTTGGAGAGAGCTGGCCGTGGGAGCTCAAGATGGACACCCTATGGATTTCCTCTGAAGGAAGAACTAAGGCCAAGGTTGAACCATGAACCAGTTAGTGATCCCAACTGCAAGCTAAGAATGGGAGATGTAATAGAATTAACTCCAGCTATACCACATAAATCATTGACAGAGTACAGGGAGGAGATTCAGCGAATGTATGATCGAGGTGTAAGTCCTCTTCCTGCCGCTGCTAATACAGTGGTTGGTCTGAGGAGTTGACAGTTGATGTCTCTCCCTTCTCCTAGATTAAGGTCCTCCTTCGTTCTTGTACATAATTACAAATGATAAGCATTTGTACAGAACAGCCGTGGTTCTGTATATAAAAAATATGTTAGGTGACTGATCTATTCAAGTCTTTGACTTTGGAAATGCAGACTGCTTTAGCCATTGCTGCTTTTCCATTTTCCCTTATATTTATACCATGGTGTATCTCTCTTTCAGCTTTTTTCTTTTTCTTTTAAAGCTCATGAAGTTTTACTTGTCCTGTGCTCAGCAGCAAGGATAATTTCCTTGTATGTTCATGTATCTGCTTTGATACCTAACAAGATCACCAGTTAGATTTTATTCGAAAGAGTGAAGATTCGTGTTTAATGTCTTACTTATATACTGTTCAATTCTGCAATTAAATTTCTAGTTGAAACATAACAATCACATTATAAAGTAGCTACACATAACAAAACAGGTGACTCTCCTTCAAATACAGCAATACAATACTATTGGTTTTAGAGGAGAATACATTAAGATTTAAGGCCAAGTGAACACTGAACAACATTTGAGTAATTGTTAATTTCCTTTTGTGTCCTATTCCAGTGATCATACAAATTTCTTATGGCAAATGGTGTGCACTTCCTCTGATTATAGGGAGGAGAATAATAGTGATGACGAAATTGAAAACATCTATTTCCACAAATATTGTTGCATAGAACTCTGCCAGGAAAGCACACATAAGAGCATTACCAAAACACCAGCAAGACCCCAAGAGGAACTCCCAATTCTAAGCACAGCCGAAGGTTGTGGAGATGCAAAAATTGAAGATGTACTTGCTCTTCCTCTTTCTGCTGATGATGAACAAGTGCTTCTAATTGCAACAATTAATCCAGCCAGTAGAACAGGCAATACACAACTCCATCTCGTCTCGTAATAACTGCTCTCTTTCTTACCTCGATCCACATATAATGGCGATAGGACAACAGCGGAAACAAGGGCTAGAACCATTGCTACTCCTCTATGCGAAGAATATTGGTATGAAGTTGATGCATAATTCTCCATATTGATGAAAAGGTTTGATGAATTGTATCGATGATAGTTCAAATTTTACAACATAGTGGAGGAATATATATAGAGAGAGGAACACGATGAGCTATCAAAGGAATGCAGATGTAAAGTGTAGGATCTGATGATAAAAGTGACCGAAAAAGCCGTCCATAAAGCAGTATAGAAAGAAGATTAATTATTCAAAAATAAGACTTGGTCAAGAAGAAAAGGAAATATGAAGGAAAATGGTGAAGTAAGGTATATTTTTTACTTTTTCTTGAAAAAGATTTTCAGCAAAAGTTGAATTTCTATGGAGAAACACTTGGCACTGAATATTCATTTGGCATTTGCTATTATTATAAACAAGTGACTACATTGGGGAGGAAAATAAATGAAGCTCTTTTCATTTTCTTTCTGAATTTCGAGTACTTCATTCAATTCTTAGTTTCAACGGACAGGCATGGTTCGTCACAATGATTGAAGAAAATGTGTTATATTTGATTGTGAATCATATCTCTCTTAATTTATTACATGATGGGTTTGCACATTGTTGCCCCCTTACAGAGGAAACAGAAGGTAATGATAGCAGTATATATCCTTAGCTGGATCAACACCAATACCAGACACAATTTTATTAAAAACGTACTAAACTTGATTAATTTAAATTTATATTATGAGATCACAAAACACTTCGATCAAAGACAACTTCATATAATTCAAAAACTTCTAACGCTCTTGTATAAATTGATCATTATAAAGAGGAAGGAAAAGCTCACAACTCAAATTCCTAAAAGGCCCTACTACAGCCTGTTTAACGTGCCCTTTGTCGTCTCATATATATTCATTACTTACTCATATTATATTCACGTAAGGACAAAGGAGTCATGGTCCTATTTTTATGATTTAACCAAATTCTGATGTCTCATATTGCAAATTGCAATTTATTATTTATTTCTTCCACAAGGTTCATGATGTACTGAACTCCTAAGTCAGAATTCACTCATAATGGGCCGCTGGATTGTACACCCGTCACTCCATGAAGTATAAAATACTCTCCCGTTTTAATTTTATTAAATTTGATTAATAATATATATGTATCTTTCTTTTTATGGCAATAGAACATAACATTTTAATACTTGCTATATATTAACTCGTATAAAATCAACATAATTTTTACTATTATTTTAAGTTTTATATAAAATTAAAATTAAATAAATAGATTGAAACGGAGGAAACAAGATATTTTACAGTGATCTTTGATCAAAATGGCTACAATTGCTACACCTTTGGATCGCTGTGAGAACAAAAATTACCCATTATTTCAGTGTCCAAAAGGAATTTTGTTTACTCATACAGTGTCTAACAACACAGATACCAATGTGATGAAATACTGCCATGTCACTGCTACATAATGTCCACGATAATCAATAGATTTTGCCGAATTACCTACCTTTCTTTTAAAAAAAAGAAAATTTGGAGTATTGATATTGACAAATGCAGTATATACTCCATTTATAGGAAAAAGTACGAACTTGTTCTAGATTGAGTTAATCCCAAAGTGTTAAAATTTTAATTACGATACAAATATTATAAAATCTAATTACGATAAGAAAAATGTCGTGCATACAACTCTATTATAAGTGGCAGATAAAATATGAAAATGTATAATTAAGATAAAGCTAGATGTAAAATTGTTTATTTATTAGTACTATAAATAAAATATAAGGTCATTCTACAGTCGTATAAGAAATCACTAGCTGGGGTGCTATAGCACCAAGTTATATATTTTCAAAAAATGAATTCAACGTGATGAAAAAAAACTCTCGTATTTAATGTTAGCACCACACTAGAAAATAAGTATCTTATTTTTTCTATTTAGTCTATTCCAAAAAGAAAAAGTCTATTTTTATATTTATAGATTTTCAAATTTCAATATTTTAGGTGACAATTAGTTTTGAATCATAAAATTTGAAGTATACCTTTAATTTAAGATTATTAAATTTAAAAATTATCTTTTATTTTTATTAAATATGAAATTAAATAAGACACTTAAATTGATAACAAGAATTATTACTATTATATTGAGAGGATCAAAATTTAATAGAAAAAAAAAAGAAAGTATTAGTAGTATATATTAGTAAGAGGTAGGCTTGGTAGATCAAATAGTTGTTTTCCGTTAGGCAGTGATGGAGAGTTTGCGCCTCTGCTTCCACAATTTCTTATCGTTCCATCTCTCCATCATTGCTAAAATTTTCCGGTGGTTATTCTCCTCTGTACCTACCATAAAACGCTTCCCTCTCTTCGTCCCTTTCATCGACGCATATATATCCCTCTTATTCCGATTTGCCAACTTATCACCATGCACCCTCGATCTAGACCAACAAACCACCATCCATTTCTGGGCTCCCAATCACCGCCATTACGATAAACCAAATCTCGTCCTCATCCACGGTTACGGAGGCGATGCCAAATGGCAATTTATGTACCAAGTCAAATCACTGGCTGAATCCTTCAACCTCTACATTCCGGATCTGTTATTCTTCGGTAAATCGTATACGACTCGGAAGGAACGAACGGAGGAGTTTCAGGCGAAATGCGTGGTGCAAGGGTTAAAGGAATTGGGAGTGAGAAATTGTTCAATGTTTGCGATTAGTTATGGGGGATTTGTTGGGTATCGAATGGCGGAGATGAATCCGGAAATGGTGGAGAAAGTAGTGATATTGAGTAGTGGAGTGGGTTGCTCGAAAGATCAGAAGGAAGAGCAGTTGAAAAAAATTGGAAGAGATCCGGTTGAATTGCTGATACCGGCGAAACCAGAGGATCTGCATGAGCTCGTAAACTTGTCAATTTACAAGTACAATCCTTTCAAGTGGGCCCCTGATTACTTCCTCCAAGAATTCATTGATGTGAGTAACCTCACCAGTATTGCTCTTCTTTCAATTTATTTATCCGAATTTCGTTACACACAATTTAACAAACTGCCGAAGATTTTTAAATCACATCTCAAAATATTCAATTCATAACCAAGTTGAGAAGAGTGGAAATAGTAACATTATTGAGTGATATACTACTACTATTTTAAGATAAATTACGTGTTTCAATGATTGGTTTTGCTACCATATTTCTGGTAATGGAAGTGTATTTTTGTTATTTTGTTGTTGCATGCAAACGAAGATATATATTTATCTGTATTTGATATTTAAATTAAATAGTTTCCACTCATCATAATTAAGCTATTATTAATTAAGTTTATGATAATTAATTATGATTGAATTTTATACTCAAGGTGCGGGTATATGCTTACATGCCTGAAATATTCCTTATTTTTAAAGGACTGTTTTTTAGCACAGAATTTTGTAAGATGGGTTTAAAATGGAAGAAAATGTTTTAACTAAAAGTGCTTTTCTGAAAATAAGTGGCAATTTTGCTTGTTTTTTGGTGTTCGCTAGAGTAACAAGTACTAGTATAAACAGTGGTGGACCCACATGCACTGGTTAATTTCGAAAAAAATAATTGACAGAAATTAACATATAATTAACCGTGCATCCATCCACATGTGAAACTTGGATTCAAATCCAGTTAGAGTGTGTAATTAGTTTATCTTAGAGCTCAATTTTGAGCTAAGTTAATATTAGTACAGCCAAAATCTTCAAATTCTAAGTCATAAAAGATATTGTTCTAGAGAATTTATTTACTCCACACACCTTTTATATATATAATAATTAGGCAAATACTATCAGAGTGGGGTTGGATGGGATGTTGAGAGGTAATGAGTAGCCACAATATTAGTTACTATTAATCTTACCTTTTATACTTGGAAATCATTTTCTTTATTTTAAAGAATTTACAAGCACACTCCGAGTTCACTGATGATTATAACACATTAAGATTACAGAGATTAAAAAAGTGGTCTCTTGATGCTCTTCCTGTATTGTTTGAAGATGATAAGTAGGACTTACCTGAAGGAGAAGCAAGAGCTAGTGCACCACTTGCTGTGCAATCATACAGATTGCAGATTGCCCATCCTAAATCAGGTCAAGCTTCTCCCCATATTCTTTAACAAATCAACACATTATAGCAAAAAACTTCATGCATGGTTGTGAAATCATTCTGCTGACAATATAATCATAAAAATAACTTGTTTGTTGCTTAATTTGGTGTATACAGGAAACTCTGCTTATTTGGGGTGACAAGGACAGAGTCTTCCCTCTTATGTTCGGCTACCAGTTGCAAAGGTACTTTTAATTCTATTACTCCCGTTTTATATGACTTGCTTTCTTTTTTAAGTGGACTACAAGATTCTTCCTACTAAATTTGTATTTACTTGTAGGCATTTGGGGCCAAGAGCAAAGTTGGAAATTATAAAAAACACAGGACATGCAGCAAACATTGAGTCTCCTGATTCTGTCAATGCTTTGATTAAAGCCTTTATCTTGCCGCAAAGCAAAGACTTATAGGGTTGAAACTGATTGACACTGGGATTGATCTTGATACTGCTAGGCTTAGCTGGGGGTTCTTGCTCCCTATGTTACATATACCTAATTACTTTCTCACTGTTTGTAAATAATGAAACTACTAATGGGACTTTGAAGTATTACGAAGTCTCCTAGATGATATAAATCAAGTTGATTTAATGTACGTTTGATGAATAGCATCAACCTGAATGCAATTCAGCTTAATTTTGACTTGTTGCCTTATGAAAACACGTCTAATGTGGTAGTACGGAAGTACAATTTGACTCAAAATAGCTAAATCTTCCATAATGAGCAGAATGAAATTGGCTGCCCTTTCCACCATAGATCGACACAGCCATCTTTCTCCTCCACCCTCATCTCCCAATTGCTGTCATACTTCCTCAGCAAAGCCCGAGCTCCGTCAATGGCATCTTCACCAAACACCTCTTTTACAAAACCAGCGCTCCTCATTCTCTCACACCATTTCTCCTTTCTTTCATTCATTTCTCCCATGTTCGTCAACGCCTTTGCTGCTTCTCCTTCCATCATCCTCCTTTCTTCGCTCTCCCGCCCTTTGTAGGCCACACTCGTGGAATCCAAAAACCTCCATAAGTACTCCACTCTCCTTGAGAACGTTGTCGCAAAGTCCCCACAGCTGTTGCAGCCGCACTCCGTGTTATTCTCGCTGAGAACTAATCCTTTCGGGGCCAAACTCTTCAATATCTTCAATAAATCTGTTCGATTATCCGGGATAGTATGATTCAAGTTATGCAGTCTAAATTGAGCACAGATGACTAAGGTTTCATCAGATGAAGAATTTATGACTTGGGAATTGAGATTTTGAAGAGGAAAATTGTCCAGTCTGTTGATCTGTAGATTAATGTTGATAGCCTTAGCATAGGCCAGTAGTTGCGAGGAAAAATCATAACCAGGTGGCCCGATCATAAATGGAGTGCCTCTCAATTCTCCGTTTTCTGTGGTTGGTGTAATAACGGTCAGGCGAACCAGTGGTGGCGGTCCGCCTGACCGCCTAGTCAATTCTTCGAGAAGAGTTGGCCATTGAAAACCATGAGAAACTCCAATATCAAGGATATGAAGGTTCTTTAGCCGATCCTGTTCTCCAATTATTTGGAGAACAGATGAATTCGCAACGTTATTGGGGATTCGGAACCAGGGACTAACGTCGATGAAATTAATCAACGAGTCCCTGAAGAATTTATGATTGGCAGAAGAGAAATTAGTAACTCCAATAGTCCCAGAGGATGCTGATGATGAGCCAGGGGAAGACAGATGATGTGTCAAGGCGCGGAGTCCATGAGCAGCTAGCCTGTGGTTGGCGTCGCCTGTGAATGACGCCAACTCATGGAGAACGTACAACAGATGTTGCACGCGGTTCATGTTACCGACAGTGATTGCAGCAGCACAAGGGTTGAGCAAATGTTCTGCCCATCTTCCTTCTTTGTTGTTACTGTTATTTCCTGTTGTTACTCTCTTCGGTCCTATTGATCTTCTTAATTGCACTCCTCCTTGATCTACTATAGTATGAGCATGTTCTGCCTCATTAATCTGAAGTTTATGATTCTTCTTTGACGCCTTTGGATTTTGATCAGATTTTTTCCTTTTCTTAGACAGATCCACCGGCTGTGGATGATCCAAAATGATGGGCTCCAAAGGGATATTGTTAATAGCTGTGTTGACTGGGGAGCTAATGTTGAATGAGTTACAAGTATTGTCGATCATGATGTTGTGATTAACGATCTGATCATCTTGATCAGGAACCCACCATGAGTCCGCGTAGAAATTTAAATCATCGGTGTAACTGTAAGGTTCATCGAGGAAGGATGGAGCATCGGATAAAGTACTAGCTAGCCACTCTGATATGGGGTCGGAGTTGGAATTAGGCTCAGGTTCTTCAATGGCCATTGTATCACAAAAATTGTGATGAGAAAGGGTGTTTTGGTGTTTGGTCATTGACTATGCAAATAGAGAAGAGTATATGATGTGAATTTGTTGTGTGGAATTGAAATAAGTGATGTAAAACAAATGGTGACAATAATTTTTTCTTGAAGAACAAGACAGAATGGGGCATATTTAAGGGGCAAAATTGCTGTTATTTTGGAAGTTATGCTGTTCTATTCTGATATTATTTGTTTAATTTAAGCTGCTAATCTTGTCTCTGATTCGTGCTGTTATTTGACTTATTTTGTGGCGTGTCACGATTGTTCAGAGTGTTATCAACAACACAATTGTAGGCACTAAACTATTACTCGTCTCCCTCAGTCTAAAAATATTTTCTTTTCTAAAGAAATTAATAAAAAAGAATTCCATTTAGTTTATCTTTAGTTGTAGTTGTTTTAAATGCTACAAATACTTTAATTATGACATACAAAAGTACTCCTAGTTAATATTCAACATGTAAATAAAAATAGGACAAGTATTTTAAAACGGAGAAAGTATGATTTATCTAAGTTTGTGGGATAGTGACAGGTTTTTGTGTTTGAAATTACAGGGGACGGCAATCTCTTCATCACCGTGATTAATTTAATGGTGTTTTTGTTTGATATTGCTTTCTCCTAGGCTATTGGCTGATGCACTTTCGGCATCTTTCCCCAAATCAACAATTGACCTCTAAACAACTCATCATGCTACTTGTCTTTTTCAAGAAAATAATTATTGTTTTGATCTACCAAAGATCGTATTAATTAACACACCATTTTCAATCTTTATTGCAATTTCTGTACAAAATCAACAAAAGTTCTCGTTTGGACATCTATATGCAACTGCGTTAATATATTCTTGTGCTAAATAAGTTGTGACATTAGTCATTCTCAACGAATAGCAAAATGAGAGTTAGTTGGTATATATTTACTCACACTCAGTATTTGTGTCTAACTTGGCAAATGACAGGTTTTAATGATTAAAAGTTAAAATGAGACAAGTCTGCGATAAATATATGTATGCAATTAAACTGCAGATATTTATTCATTTGAAATAAACGAACAATTTTAAGATGCCACACATAGTTTGGAATGGACCCATGAAAAAAGAGATAAACATAGTCACATAGAGCTTTCAGTGTCTCAGTGCGGTTGTACCCACATTCTTTTTTCACCTATTTCGACCTAGTTATAGTTGGCCCATTTTGTTTGTGGATTCTAAAGCAGGGGTGGCTCGGCAGTGTTAAAAAAAAGACATGCGTCTTAGGCCTTCAAATTTAAGGGGCCTCATTTTTAATAATAATAGGTTATAAGTTATTATGTTTTAACAAATATTTAATACTATTTGTAGAAAAAGTTAACTTTTCATGAAAAACGAAAGAAATATTAGAAGAAATTTGACATATTTGAAGTACTATATCTCATGAAAAATAATTTAAAAAATAGAAATAGTTATATTATTAATTGAAAACTAGAAGAAATTATTAACATAAAAGTTATTAACAATACAAGTTTAAGGCTCCGTTTGATATTCGCTTTAGGCCACTAATATGCTTGAGCCGCACCTGTCCTAAAGTTTAATGATCAGGATCAATATGTTTTGTTTTTTTTACATGATAAGATTATTGAGCTATTATGCTTTGATGATTGCTTTCGAGTCCGCTTCCTGATTGTCATCGCTCAGTCACTTTCTTTTTTACTAAATGATTGCTTTTATTTGAAGTAAAGAAAATGTTGTTACTAAAGTATTGATTTAGGTGGATGATGATTGTTTTATTAAAGAAGAAGATAAAGGTAACGAAACATATATGAATAATCATTTTTTGCCATGAGAAAAAATTTAGTTCATTTCCAAACAAACAGAACTTTAAAGAAACAAAACAACCTTAGAGAAAAAAAATACAACAGACCCAATTTGTCAACAAGAAGTAGACAAGGAAAATACCCAAAAACAGAATGAAAAAAAAGAAGAAGAAGAAGAAGAAAGATTAACAGCTAACACAAAGCAATTGTTGCTTAATTAGTGCCTCCAAGCACACCCTTAAGTTTCTTAATTGTTGCTTCATCAAGGAATGTTGTTGCCCCAACCAACTTAGTTGGCAAATCATTAGCAAATAATGCAAAATCAGTAATCTGAAGTCCAGGATTAGAGCTGCTAAAAAATACATAACCCACAGAAGTATATCCAGCATCACTCACTTGAAAATGTAATAATCCTTGTGGAAAAACCATTAAATCACCTTTTTTAAGTGTTTTTAAATAAACAGAATTTGCTGATGAAACAAATCCAGCAGTAATTGATCCTTGCACCACAAGTAAAATTTCAGAAGCACCAGGGTGAGTGTGAAATGGGATCACACCACCTGGGGCCAAATCTAAACGGGCCGCAGAAAGCCCAAGCCCATTAAGACCTGGAAATTGGGCCGCAAATGCTGGGGTAACTGCGGCCTTTATAATGCTTGCTGTGTTTCCAGCAGCACTAAGCCCAGAAAACACGAAATCGTCAACTGTTACATTTGTAACACTTTTGCAAGAATAGCCAGAAGGTGATTCCGGTGCTTTTAAGTCTGCCACGCAGAAATCTTGAACAGCGGCATCGCTGCTCAAGATTAAGATAGCCAACACAAAGAGGAATTTAAACATTTTTTTAAATTAAAAAAAAAAAAGAATCTTGACTAGGATTAGTAAAAAAATTGTTATGTGAAGTTTGTGAGCAAGGAAGGTTAGTTTGTAAGTGTGTATATATAGAGAGGGAAATGAGTGAGAATTTTGGATATTGAAGTGCAAAAAGGGCAAATTAAATGCCACTTGAATTTCTAAAGGGAATGGTAACCACAAGTTGTGTGATAGGGTTATCGTGAGTGTGTTTTGTCATCTCCTTGGAAATTACCTTCACTAGTCATTTGTTGGAAAAATAATTAATGTTATCGTAAAGGTATGACATACGGACCTAACTTAATCTCCAGAAGTTAGCTCTTGAGAGTATAAGATTGTCCGAATTCATATGAGTAAACCACCGATCTATTCCCTAATCAATTCGTAGGATTGTAACCTATTCTAACAAGCTTATTTGGAGATTCACTATGTGCTACTTACATTACTAGGATATTTATAGCAATCTAGCTTTTATTTGTGTTTTGTTTGTCTTCAAACTATCTTGAATTGGTAAAGCTTCTCAAATTATGGGCATAGTCAGTCTGCAATTACTTACTTTTAGTATGATGTGGTATTGTTCGTTTTTTGTTAAGCCAACACAGCTCCTCAAAGAACATTACGGTATTAAGAGTAGCCCTACACCTTATACGTAGTTCTTTTTTTCAGTTATCATTACAGCACAACCAACATCTTCAGTTGAAGAAATTGACAAAAAGAAGAAGGAAAAAGAATAGAGACAAGGAGTATTTTTTGGTGTTATGTTATTATTAAGAGGTGATGTGATTTTGGGATATTTTGATTTCCAATTTGATAGGTCCGACTTCAATCATCAAAAAATCATTTCAAAGAGTAATGATCGCTTAGTGCATTGTTTTATCAAGTATCCTTGGGCCTAATGTCATCAGAAATAGAAATAGCATTCACCACCGAGTATGTTATTGTTATAAAAAAAAAAGGGAAAGTATTGGAAATGCCCATAATGTGAGGGAGTTGATTTATTGAAAGTGGTCCTAATTTAGGGCACATGGTGGGAAAAAGTAAGGAAAAGGAGAAGTCTATAAGAAGACATATGCTGACAGCTCGAATCCAGAAAGGCATCAAAGAGATAGTTGTATGATACTCTTATATGCATAATAATGCAATATTGTAACTTCCTTATTAGCTAGAAAAGGAATTATATGTGGACAACAGCAATTGTCTTTCCACTTAAGAATATCCATCACCATTGAAGTCATATACACAAGAGGACAAATTAAAGAAAACTTTTTTTTTTATCATTGGTTGACGTCTGATATGGTGCAATGCTACCTTGTAAAAAGGGTGGAGTTCGAAACTTGAGTTAAGAAATTTTTAAACGCAAATATACTTTTTTTTTTATCATTGGTTGACGTCTGATATGGTGCAATGCTACCTTGTAAAAAGGATGGAGTTCGAAACTTGAGTTAAGAAATTTTTAAACGCAAATATACTTTTTTTTTATCATTGGTTGACGTCTGATATGGTGCAATGCTACCTTGTAAAAAGGGTGGAGTTCGAAACTTGAGTTAAGAAATTTTTAAACACAAATATACTTAGTTTGGAGTTTGGATTAAGACTTGAATTATCTCGATCGATTAAAACAAAATTGTAGCTCTGTCTCTATTTAGCAACATCAACAAATTCGCTCATGATCCAGTTATAACCTAAGATATATGACCATATTAAGTGTTTGTATTTTGTTCATTCCATTTTTAGACCGTTTACTTGTTGGTTAGCTAGGAAGATAACTATTCATGAATTGAAAATAGAGCCGTCAATATGGGCTAGGCCTGTTGGGCCGGCCTGGCCTAGCCCGGGATTTAATAGGGCTGGGCTACGATTTTTGGAGCCCATTGAGAAAAGGGATTTTTAGCCCAGCCTGAATAAGCCTGTTGATTTGTGGGGCCTGAGAAATATTGGTAGGGCCGACCCGTGGGCCAATAAAAATTAATTAAAAAATATAATATAATATTAAAATTTAAAATTAAAGAGAGTACAAATTCAAAACAATTAGGTTAATATTTCTATTTAGATATTTATACTTTTACTTGAAAAAAAACTTAATAAATATTACAAAGATAATTTTATTTGTGGATTTGATTAAAAAAGTAATAACATTAACATCATGTAATATTGTTTTATCGATATTTATGATAATATATTTAAATTATAATTTATAATTTAATTTAATAATTCTAAATATAATATAATTTTTAAATAAAGTGGGCTGGCCCGGCAAGCCTGTAGCCCACGTACTTGTGGGTTGGGCCGACCGTTTTCTGGCCCACATCAAAAATGGGCTAGCCCGGCCTGACCCGTAAAATGTCAAAGCCTGTATGGATTAGCCCGGATGGGGTGGGCTAGCCCATATTGACGGCTCTAATTGAAAATAACATATTAGATAGTCATTTAGTACATTGCTTTGTATAAAATTTACATACTAGGTATGGTTTACAATCCTACGTAGTTAAAACATCTATAAGTATGAATCAATTGATGTATTATTTTACAAAGGGTACATACAAGATGCGAAATAACTAGTGAAACGCAAAATTTCTTGGATAAATTACTTATATACACATGTTTAATTTCCTTATTCTCTATTTTTCCCTATCTTTTTAAAATATTACTTAAATCCCTTCTTTTCTCATAATTCTAAAAACTATTAGATAGATAAAAGTAATCAGCCAAATCCACATTAACCACTCCCTTTTTCACTCCTATTTTCTCTCCTAAATTCGCTCCAAGTTCTTAGTAGTTACAAAATTCATATCCACATTTGATTTTCAAAAAATTTAAACTAACCATACACTAAATAAATAAATAATAATAATAATTTCAAATTTTGTTCCTCTTTAATCTAACTAAAAATGAAATTAAATTAAAAGAGGAGTATTTCCTCTTTAATGTAATCCTATACGGCTAAATGAGTATGTTAAAAATACTTCCTTAATTAACTTTAGCCTGATTTTTTATTAGTTGCATTTATTAACTTGTTAATCATAAGGAATGCAAGGTGGATGCAGCTAAGTCGTTAGCGTCAAAAATTGGTCACTAGTTTTTGCAATTATATGTGTAATAAATTATTTTTATTACTCATAATAATGTTTGATCGTTACGGTAGTAATAACTCAATTATAAAAATTATAAATTTAAATAAAAAATTACCGGCTACATAATTAATTTTACGATTTTTTTCTCCCCTTTCAAGTCATAAATTTCTCCACAATTATCTTACATTAACTAGAATATATTTAGTTAATTTTGTTTCTTAATTAATGTATAATTTTTGTTTCAACACTACGATACATTACAATTAGTGTATCATATTTAAATTTTAGTTTAGATACATAACCCTAATTAGTTTTGATACTTGATACAAAACTTTTATCAAATGTATCATTTATCACGTATCTAGGTGTGGTTATGTATATACTACTTTCTTCAAATTTAGAAGGATATATGTATCTGTACAAATCATATGCGTGATACATAAACTTTGTGTTATGCATCCCACAACAAAAAAATATGTTATTTGAAACATTTATCCTTTCCTTATTTCACTCCACAAATCTCTCCTTATTTTTAGTCACAAAATCTTGATAGTTATTTTCTCATTTACGTTTGAAATTCAAAATTAGTCTCTTTTCTGTAGGTTAAGAATATTTACAGACAAAAAAATTTTAAAAGGATAATTATAAGTCTTTTACATATTTTTAAAATACTCCAAAATTTATAATAAAAGAAACTATTCAAATTTTCAACACTAAAACGTAATTAGAAAAAAAGAAGTAATAGTATTAGTTTATTATCTGGTAATAATTAATATAATATATATACATTTTTCATAATCTGAGTTGGTTAAGGACTCTAACAACTAATCATTCATTGAAACTGATTAGGATTCTTGTATTATAATTTAAGGCGAACAATACAATACTTATCAACTTACATAAGATACATAATAGTAATATATCATGCACTAATTTTTTAGATATGATACGTAAATTCTAATTTATACTGAATGTATCAATTCATAGAAACTACACGGTAATGTATAGACCTCAAATCTAACATCTTATGGGCAACAATTATTTATTTACTGTATCTAGCATAAATACAATAGTTATCAATATAAATGAGATACATAAATAGTAATGTATTATGCACTAATTTTTTAGATATAATACGTACATTCGAATTTATATTGAATGTATCAATTACATGGCAACTACCACACAATAATGTATCATCTTATATCTAACATCTTATGGGCAACAATTATTTATTTAATGTATCTAGTATAAATACAATATCTATCAATTTAAACAAGATACATAGATAGTAAATGCTAAGTACCAAAGATATTCATGATGTATTTTTCAAGTTTTCTGACATAAATAAAAATTGAAAGGATCTTCAATAAATTAGGGGAAGAATTTTGAATCTAAAAATTTTCAATAATTTTGCATCAAAATTGAAAGGATCTTCGTTGAACTAGGAGAAGAAAGAATCTTGAATCTCAAATTTTGAATCAAAATTGAATGGATCTTCGATTAACTTCAAGATTCAAAAGAATATCCTCCAACAACAATTCCATCACTTTTTTTTCCTTCATAACTCACCTCGTTTACCCAAAATTTCCACTATTTTTTTTGAATCAAATCTGAAAGGTTTCTTCGTTCAACGGGAAAACAATTTGAAATTTGAAATTTCTTCGTTCTATTAGAATTTTCTTGAAGCAAAAGAGAAACTTGATGTTCTTACTAATTTCATCGAACAAATTAAAGATGGACTAGAGAAATGTTCTTACTAATTCCATCGAACAAATCAAAGATGGACTAGAGAAATGAAAGGTTGACTGTGAGGAAAAGGACTAAAATTGCAGAAGAAAATTTATTAATGAAAAAAGAAATCAACAGGCTATTAAATATGTTCAAAGATAACGGAGATCAAGCAAATAAAAGCGTAATTTATGGAATTTAATTAATTTCAAATTTTGTTCCCTTTTATAGCGCAATGAAATTTTTTCCTTGTATTAGAATTAATGTATCCGGATGATGACTTATGTATCTGGAAGTTATAAATTTTAAGGGATTTTTGTAATTAAAAAAAATAGGAATAAAATGTAATTTACTTTTTACACTATGAGATTTATGTAAGTTATACAAATTTCTTCCATTACTAATCTCTTCCTAAATCTAATAAGATTCTGTGGAATAGTATTCTCATCAAACATTGACCGTCTTCCAAAAGTTATATTCTAGGAAGTGTGCAAGGAAAGACAAATGGGATAATTGCAACTTACAAAATCAAAATATTTCAGCACAAACGTATAAATGTATCGGATAATAATAAGAGATAAGTGTCAAAAATATACCTAAACTGATTTTTTTTTGAGTTTCATACCTAAACTATAGAGAGTTCGAATTTCATACCTAAACTATCACTTTTTAGTTTGAGAAACATATCTATCTCTTTTATACCACTCTAATCATGGTATGTGTAATACACTCTCTCTTTTATTTTAAAGAATTTCCATATCACACTCCACATGGACAAATATTCAACCTTGACAAAAATTAAATAAATTATTAGTATTAATTAAGATTAAAAATTTAAAAACTATTATAAAAAAATAATATTTTCTTTATAAAATAAAATGTAAAATATTTTTCTTGCCCCACGCCATCATTCTCACTCCCCCCCACCCCCCACCACTACCACCACCAGGGGCGGACCCACATTGGGTCCAGGGTGTTCACCCGAACACCCTCGGCAAAAAAATACACGATATATATAAGGTAAATTTTATGTATTTTTATAGATGTATATATTTTGAACCCCCTCAGTAACAATTAAAAATAGCTTGCTCAATGGAAAGTCCCCTGAATATTAAGCTGCATGCCCCAGTTTTTATTTTTCGAACCTCCTGAACGAAAATTCTGGATCCGCCACTGACCACCACCACCATTTTTTAAAGTTTTTCATTTTGTTTGGATTTCTTTTATAAAATTATTTCATTTTTTTACTTTATTTCCTCTCCTCCTTAAATACTAATTTAAAAAAATAATTCTACCCATCCCACTTAATCCTCCGTTTCTAATTTTTTTTCCAGTGTTCAGATATACATATCAAAAATATGTTTACTTGCCGCCACAAGACTTTTTTTATTTTTTTTAGTTATTTATGTTATATTCGGTACACTAGTAGAAATCCTTTTATAAAATATATATGTACGTGCATATCTAATACAAAATGAGAAAAATGTAAAAAAATAAAAATTAGGAGCGGATGATTAAATAGTATGAGGTACATTTTTTTATTTTTTAAAAATAGAATAATATCAATTTCTATCCGGGGGTGGAGGGGTACGTGGAGGAGGTGATGGAGTGGGTAAGAAAAATATTTTAATTTTTTATATGGATAGTAATACTTTAATTTTAAATTAATATTAATATTTAATTATTTAATTTTTATCTAGGTAAAATATTTTATCTATGTAGAATGTCATGTGTCAAGGTTTTATCAAATAAAAGAGAGAGTGCATTACACACACCACTTAAGTGTGTTTCCCAAACAAAAAATTTAGGTATGAAAATCACACTCTCAATAGTTTAGGTATGAAATTCAAAAAAGTGAATAGTTTAAATGTGTTTTAGACACTTATCTCTAATAATAACGTTGTTCTAATAAATGGTGCACCCTTCTGAAAAGGCATAACAGATTTGATATTTGTTTTTTTGTTCAAATGTGGTTTGGGCTAACAACATAATACTGGAAAATGGCGCTAAAAGCCTAAATATAGCTTGTGGTTTTCGAAGTATAGGTAAGGCAAACCAAACATAATAACTTAAAAGGCACAAATAGCCAATTTTATGACACCTACTAGAGGTAAAACGTACAACAACAAAATACATCGTGATAGAATATACACAAATCTTACTATTGGATGTACTTCATACCCAATCAGTAATACTTAAGGGGTCATTTGATTGGGAACAAGTTATCTCAGGACTAGTTTGGTCATCCTGAGATAACTTATTCCACCATGTATATGGGATAACTTATGGCAAGATAAGTTATCCCAAACATGGCAACCAAACAATTACAAAATTTTTATTCCAGCACTATTTATTTTTATCTCTAGCACCAAAAAGTCGCGTGTGTATGAGAGAGAAGAAGAGCAGCAGTGCTTTTATCTAAAGTTAGTCAATACTGGCTATAAGTTAAATGATTTGAAAAAGTTGAATACAGCTTTAATAGCAGGTAGGAATCTGGTTATCAGATGCAATTCCAACATAACTTAATTAAAGACAATTTGGGCTACACCCATGCCAAAAATCTGAAGTCCAAAGCACAACCTTTCTTTTTTGTCACGTTGAAACTCAATAGACCATCAAGATATATATAATAATAGAGAAGGCCATGTTTAATTATTATCCTTCAAATTTGTGATTTTAAATTTTAGTCATTCAACACTTTTTAAGTATATGATAAGAATGACCCGAATATCCCTGACATAGAAAAAAAAAAAAAAATCGCAAGACATATGTGTTTATTTTCATATTATTATATAACCCAAGTGAAGTCACTTGTTTCTACATAACATGAGTCATGAGTTGAAAGAGGCATAAGTTCAATAATAGAATCCACAATTAGAGGTATAAACAACTTATCCTACAGAACTTATATGTCAGACAAGGGCAAGTTCTCTAATTAGAAACAATACAACTCATCCAAGATAACTTATGCCTTTTGTGACATTAGGTCAAGAAAATTGTACGACCCCTAAAACACATGCCACAATGCACAAAGGAAAAAAAGATCGACACTTCTTCACATTATTATTACAGAAAGAAACATTATTCAGATTAAATAATAAAGATAACCTGTATTTAGTGATGTTTATAACCGTTCAAGTCAGATACATTCTATATACTATATAACCATGTAATTCTGTCTGTTTTTGGTTAATAATATCAAGGACAGTATTATAGTTATAAATAACTGGTTTTCTTGGTGTTCAATTTCTATGGTACAAATCATCATTAGAGCTAGACAATGACAAGTCATGCCTCTAACAACAAGTATCCTTGCCTCTCTACAAGCTACAAGGTCCACATCTTACCAAACAGAAAATAGGTAAATCTTTAATGTCCTTCAAAACAAATCCAGGCCACTTCCTTACAAATGATAAATGAGGCAACTTGTCATCTTAAAAATTTCCTTTATCACCTACAATATCAAAGATTCACAGTCAAGAATCCCCATTTTGTACACACACACTACTGTAATCAAGAAATATTACTTACTAACAAATACTCTACAATTTAAGTTAGTTGGAGCTAATGTCAAACTAAGTTCTACTACAAATAACACACGTCTCATTCATGGACCAATAGGAAGCAAGCCTCACGTTCCAGACTCAACATCTTAATCCATTTATCCCAGAGTGTTCATCTTCTCCCATACCATTAACTAGTTAGTTGCAGTAAACAGATTAAGAATTCGACAATGATCCTTCGAAATTTCAGTAAACTGGTAAACATACTACTCTAATATTTAGATGTCCTACAAAACTTTACAAGTGAGGTTTCTAAAACAAATCCACCATCTTTATTCTATTCTAAACAAGACTTTTGTTTTTGTGATATAAATATTCTAAGTTATGCTACAAAGGTAAACAACAAGCACCCAACATATGATCCTGGTTGAGATATTCTAAGTTATGCTACAAAGGTAAAACAAGCACCCAAAATATGATCAAGTATAAAAGAAGACTCCTTCACATACACAGATTCATCTATATTTCTCAAAGTAGTGCTAGTTCAGACCTAGATAGGCAGTGAAAAGAAGGGCAATGGCAAATGAATTTCAAAATCACAGTGGATTTCGCAAGATGCTTTGTGCACCGGGCTGCCCCTTTTACAGTAGATTTTGCGAAATTGCAGAACACAAGCCTATGTGTACTATACATTCTACCCTCCCCGACCTCATTTATGGGATTTCAGTGAGTATGTTGTTGTTGCAGAACACAAGCATCATGACAATGCATAGAGAAATATTCCACAAAAAGGAAGCAATGATGCACAGAACATGTAACTTTGAAGCATATCTATTCAATAACTTTAGATCACTGGTGGAGTCAATCATTACTTTAGGTCCCCATTAAACGAAAACTTCACCCAAAGCAACAGTTTTAGTACAAGGAAGTAAACTACCAGATAATGGCACAGAATAGAAAACATCAATTAGCAGTAGATCATTCACAGAATCACAAGGAAAACTGTAATATTCACAATAAAATGTCAGAAGGAAAATGGACAAAAAAAACCCAAAAGAAAAATTGCTAATAATGTCAATCAAGAATTACCAATTTACAAGAGCAAAAACAGAAATGTCGACACCAATCTTCTGCTGAATCCTTAATTCAAGTAATCCAAGGAGTGCCATATTCGTTGTCAAATCCGCTGTTCAAAGAATCTCAATCTGTATAACTCTAGATATATAAAAACATGCTCCACCAGCTAACAATAATTAGTCAAAGAAATTGAAGCAACAACAGATTCATCAAATGGAATTGTGTCTTCAAAATCCAGAATGTGCTTTCAACAATTGCCTTCTCTTGATAATTAAAAACGCCACAACACAGACCTGCAAGATCGCGGCAATGCCAACAAACATTAACCCAAGTCTCTTACCCCAATTTAGCTTCTTTTCCTTTTGTGGTGGGCTTAATTTAACATTTGACTTATGGTGGTCTTGAGGGTGGTGTGAATGTTCTTTTTCTGAGGTTTTAATCTTGGGAGGAGGTGGCGGAGGGGCTCTTTGATTGGGTGGAGGAGGAGGAGGAGGTGGAGGAGCCAATGGTGAAGGTGGGGGAGGGGGAGGCGGAGGGGGAGGTGGCGGTGGTGGCGGCGATGATTTCCCAGATTCCGGCGGCGGCGGCGGCGGTTGTAAATTAGGGGAATTCACATTGCCCTTCGACTGCACAGGAAGACTAAATAAACAGAAGAAGATCCCCAATATGAAGATTACCCAAGTCGACAATGATGGATCCATACATGGGCAATCAAATCTCAACAAAAATTAACTCCTCCGAATCCTCATGTCATCTGGGTCGGACTCAAATCCCCCAATATTTTCCCCAAATTGAAAGAAGTAGGGTTTACAACCGTTTCCCCCAGATAATATTTTTTCCCTGATCTTTAAAACAACAACTAATTGTTCCAAAACAATCACCCCAAGAATCTGACAACTTGCGAGATTGACTAAGCGTGGAAAAGGAAGATAATTTGTTTTACCTCACAGATTGAGAAATATGAGATTATGTAAATGCGGCAAATATCTTGTTGCTGTTGACAAATTTCTTCCCAAAAATGGTCGCGATCCCCCTGTTATTCTTGAGAAATGAGGAAGATGAGAAATGGGGGACAACCAAGGGAAGAAAGAGAAGACAAGGAGAAAGAGAGAGAGAGAGAAATGGAAAATGCAGGCGGGGGATTCAACGGTTGGTCTATTTTGGGAAATCAATTCACCATTTCATCACCTGCCACTGTTAACTCTTTTAACACCGTTAGTTATTTCCATGAATAAATATTTATGTTATTAATTTTAAATTGATTTAGTAATATGTTTTTGTTCATAATAGAATGATTGGACGTGAATAGAATAGTTAGTGCATTAGGTTTTTGATGGACTTCTTAATTTAGAATTTTAAAAATTAAATGAAAAATAGTTTTAAGAATTCATTTGATCGAATTAACAAAATAAAAAGGGTAATACTTAACAATACCAACAAATAATGGGACACGGAGCCTCCTACATTCTTGCTCTTTAAAGTATAACTGTATTTAACTCATATTAGTATAATTATTGATAGAGGATGCAATTAAGTTTGTTGAAATATTTGTGATTTAATCAAGTTTTGAATCCTGAAACTGAAAAAAAAATCATATTTAGAGATTTATCTTGCATGTAAGAACTTAAATTTTGTTGGACTTTAGTGGGACAATGGAACTTCTACCCCTAATCAAAAGGTTTGGAGTTTGAGTATATTCGCAAGTCGCGATACCGGGTGAGAATCATGGCACACAAATGGGACTACCGTATTCAAATCTCCATGTTTTGTCTACGACACAAATCACAATAGTAAAAGAGGTTCCTTTATACTTTTTGTGTTAGAAAAACACACCATCTGATAATTGGTAGTAAAGATTACTATGAGTAATATTTGATCAAACTGTGCCAATAAAATGTATATGAAGTATGAACCGTTGAATTCTCTTTGATTTAACATGATAGCTAATTGGTATAGAAGCATTAGGCATCCCGTTCAATTTTCATTCATTATAGACAAACATATTATAGGTGATATGTGAGTTAGTTAAAGTGCGCATAAACTACTTTCGAATCCCTCAATTATTAAAAAAACTTCAAAATGGTTTAATGTTCTTCTAAGATCAAGGATGGCCCTATCTTATAAAACCATGTTCTAGGATTGGTGCATCTCACTCACCAGATCTCTAGTGAATTAAATAAACAAAGTATAATTTTAGTAAATCTGAATTGTGCAGTACCATAACGTCTGCCAGGGAATCCAATATTTCCAGCCCTACATACTACTTATAATTATTTCACTACACACATTTTATATTACTATATTTCTTATCTTAATCAACGTATTATTCTATCTGTATTTTCTTTTTCACCATTCGACTATAATGATCTAAAATCAGTATCTAATTTTAAAATAAAAAAAAAAGGTAGCTGTCTAAAAGGTACACCAACATTGCAAAGAATAATTGCACACACATAACATTCAATTATTTAGGGTCCATTATTTTGCAAGTCTGATTTGTTGTATATAGCTTTTTTCTACAAATCAGACAGCCTAAAATCTACTAGGACTATACACTTTTTTATGCAATAAAATAGTCTCATTACCAAAAGAATTAAGCAAAAAGATAAGTTAAATTATGAAATATTAATAACTTAATCTCAAATTTCCTCTATTAAGTTTGTCAACTCCATTATAATCAGATCTAGTCAGAAAAAAAAGTAAAGAGGATGATGGACCTTGTGTGTGCTGTTCGACAGCTACATATGAAGACAGTTTTGGCCTGATCATATAAAGAGAAAAAAAAAATTGTACCTACAAAGGATGAAAAAGTTGCATTCATCATAATAATCAAAATAGCTTTATTGACTTAGTTTTGAAACAAAAATTCTTGCAAACCCCTCCAAAGGGTCCTACTTTATTTATTCTATACACTGTTTTTACTATTTTTGGTAGATTGGTTAGAACCTCTAATTAAGCAAAAGATCATATTTAACACTCGCATTGTAATTTGTAGGAGTATTTTCTCTGAATTTCAATTATATGCGATTTCATCTGTTATATTTTTGAAGTAATTCAAAAATAGGTTGACGTGATGTGCCACATATAAAAATAGTGAATTCGCGTTAAATAACATGTCCAAATAGGATACCTTTGAGCAATTTCTACCATTTTTAATGTGGTTTGGTCCTTTCTTAAAAACTTGAAAGAGAAAAATAACTCATTCAAAGTATTTGTGGACATATTTTTATTAGTGTTACTCAAGATAACCAAACTTATGGAAATGGATATAACTTACTCGAGATAAATGTTTTTTTGTTTTAAAATATATATTTTATGTTAGTAACAAAAAGAAAACTAAATTGGAGGATTGGATGGTAGAACTGGGCCAAAGACTGAAGAATGGTTTGTAAGATTGAGCCCAAACAAACGCTTCATGAGGCCTGCCCTTTGTTGGGCTCATATTTAGATGACCTTCAACTACTTTCGCCGTTTTCAAAATAAGTGGAAAGAAAATAGATTTTTTAAAGAAGGATAAGACAAATAAATTAACCGTTATTCGGGGGAGTATTAAGTTTGTTTAGATAATTCTTCAATCATGTCATTAGGTTCGTAATAGTTGTTTTAAATGAATTACTTGTAATACAAATACAACATATATATCATTGAAAGTATTAAGTTATGCCAAATCGCAAGAGCAAATAAGGAATTCAAATTTACTCAAAGTTTAAATTTTTGACCCCTTTAAAGAAACATGAAAAATGTTGGAATTGAAGAGACAGAAGATTTTGTAGAAATT
The DNA here is from genome assembly GCA_016801875.1 of Solanum sitiens. Classification (NCBI taxonomy): domain Eukaryota; kingdom Viridiplantae; phylum Streptophyta; class Magnoliopsida; order Solanales; family Solanaceae; genus Solanum; species Solanum sitiens. The sequence continues at coordinate 4,234,023 of JABWTJ010000002.1, read as the reverse complement.
GTACAGTATGATGTGGGCCATGGGATGGGAATTGTGGGCCTACTTATATGGGGCCCATTGGCATGTGGGTATCTTTCAAAACTACAATACACCAAAAATGCATTGGGAAATTTTTCCAAATTATCTCTATTGATTTAAGAGTTTTAGGGTTCGTTATAATTTCAAATTTTGTAGTGTCTACCAAGCGTAAAAGATATTATCAAATTCTTGTATATTTTACGAAATGTGTAAATTATAACTTATAAATAAGATATTAAAATGTTGAAAAGAAAATTTAATCGAAAAATTTGGTCAGAAGGGTAAAATAACATATTTCATAATATGTTATTTAATTTTTTAAAACGTTTTTATCCTTTTAACTTTAATATCTTTTAATTAAAATAAAAAAAAATCAGTTTATTTTAAAATAAAAAGGATATTATAGACTTTTTAAATTTCTGTCCAAATTTGTTGGGCATTTAGCTTTACCTAAAATATTCTAGGATGTTTTTTTAGTAACTTCCATATATAGCAAATATAAAAAATCATATTTGTGTGTTATGACTATAGTTTGCATAATTACACTCCATGATAAATTTTATGTTTGTTATGGAACTTTTGATTTATATAAAAACAACTTTCACATATAGCAAACATAAAGATCAATTTTATACATTTGTATACCAAAAATGTCTAATTGTATACTAAATTAAATGTCAAAAGGGGGATGCTTGTTACGAATTACAAATAAAATAAACTACGAATATAATATTTAATTTAAATTAATAGTTTGCTACTTTATACAATTTTCTCATAGATAGAGATGTATGTTACATAATTTTATAAAAATATACTAATCAATAATAATAATAAGAGTAATTAAATATTCTTTAATATAATTTTTCACATAATATAAACCATCTTTTCATGTACGAGTGAGTTTTTTGTTGTAAAGTTTAAATTGATGTTATTATACTTTTACAAAATTATATATTGATGGATCAAGTTTAATACTATCTTTCAAAAAAAAAAAGTTTCAAATCATGTTTTTTTAAAAGAAATTAAGATTCAATCTAATGTAGCATGTCCTAATGCAAAGGTGTTTAAAGATATTTTCTTTCGTTTCATATTAGTCGATTAATTTCCTTTTTATAAGATAATTCACTTATTCTTCCTTTTAATACTTTCAAAAAAATTAAGTGCATGGTTTATATAGGAAAAAATTATTTAATGTTTTTTTTATATTGTAAAATGGATAACTAATATAGTATATGACAATAATAAAATAAGTCATACAGGCTATGGCGGAGCCACCTTACTATTAAGGTTCATCAAAATCTTTTTTGGCGAAAAATTATATAATATATACCTAGTTATAATAACTGTTTGATATATATAGTAGACGTCGAACTTCTTCTGTTACTTCATTTGTCTATTTTTCATATTCTGATCTCCCTTATTAAAAATTTTAACTTCATTTTAATTTAATTTATGGATTCTTGCTACATTGTCTGATGTTTGCTTTATTAAATGTGGATACCCAACCTTTTGTCAAATAGAGAGGGAAAAGTTGAAGGATCACATGAGAAACTGTGCAGAAAGTTCCAAAGCTCAACACCCAAAATTGTGAAAGGCTCAAACAGAAGAAAAAGAAAAAATAGTGTTGGCGTCACGTAAGTCTGAATTGAAATATAAAGATGGATGCATGGGGATGCTGCAGTACCAGCTAGGAACAAAAATAGAAAAGTTTTCATTTTTTTAAAAATAACTGAATGATTGGATTGAGCTAAATTTAAATGTTAATTATCTCTCGAAGATATCTATGTGGTGAAAATAAAAGGATACTTCGTCTATTTGAAATATATAATAACTAATTTAAATTTGGGCTTATCTACATTATTTTTATAAGTTAATTTTACGCCGTATTCGTGCTCCTAATATTGATATCTTATAAGCCGAGAGATTTGTTCAGTTAGATTCTCTTCGCTTGTTTTTTGGTACATTCAGAAAACTCAGTAATCGAATCTATCCATCTATATATTCTCTTATTCAATTCATTTTTCTTCTTGCTTATTTTATTCTCTCCAAGTACATGGAGGTTTTTTATATGATTTAGATAATTTTTTTCTATATAATTATTTTTTGAATTAAGCTACGTTCAAATGTTGTAGCTTTACATCATATCGAATTTATTGATTCGATGTGGACCATTTGGGGATTATAATTATGCATTTGATAATCTATGATTATACAGTTTTTAGATGTGAGGGATGGATGAAGATAATTTCACATTAGTTTAAAATGAGATTACATGGCTACTTATATGACTTGGACAAAAAAAAAAAATTAAAATTAAATTAGTTCGAAATTTGATATGTTTGTCGTATAGTGATGGTCAAATATATATTAGGTTCAAGGGTGCATATATAGATAGACTAAATGAGGGGAATAAAATCAGTATAGGAAAAAGTAGAACAAACTCTCCATGCAGTTGTCACAGGAAAAAGAAAACTAGAGGAAGACTTGACATGAACTCATGAAGGCACGCATATTAAGGTTAAAAAGTCTTACTTCATTTCTTTTCTAAAATACTATCATTCTGAAGAAAAGAGAATGTAAAAATATCCCATATTAGAACATGCAAAATATCTTTGTATTACTCTCTTGTAATATAAATAAAAAAATAAAAAAATACTTTTGCAAACTTAAGATATTTTAACTATTTTGAATAATTGCAAAATATTCTTGTATTACTCTCTTGTAATATATTAAATTATAATAAAAACTAATTATGAATTCAAACTTACGATCTTTTAGCTATTTTGAATAATTTTTTAGATTTGAAAATTATATGATAGAAATGACCATATATTACAATAATTAATAATTTAAAATATTTAATAAATATAAAAAAGACACAGTTAAGAAAAAAATTAACTCTCAAAAAAAGGGAAAAGGTACCACATAAATTAAACGGAAGGAGTACTGGGATATAATAACTTCTTTCCTTTCAATTTATTTATCGTTTTAGTCAATTTAAAAAAAAAACTATTCGTTTGGATTGACTGAAAAAAAATAACTTTTAAATTAAAAATAAAAAATCAAGCTGAAATAAATTTTAAGTCAAAAAATAAAAAATAAAGGGAGAGCTACTTTTGATTTCTGACTTATTTTATGAAAGAGTTGGTTTTGGTTCTTGTGGAATCAAACTAAATGGAAGATGAATTAACATGAATATTTGGTAGGAAGATAATTAGTACAAAATAAAAGTCAAAGATTGTATCTTGGTAGGTGAAATTTAGGCAAACCATAAAATGGTTTCATATTCTTAACCTTGACAATTTTGACACATAGTGATGTCATGAATGACATCAATAGGATGAATTTATTCCTATAAATAGGTAGCTATTAATTCATTTTCAAATCATTCTCTCACTTGCCTTCTCACCTTTTAAGGCATTTGTGTTCTCTCTCTTGTAGTATTTCACTTGTATTCTTTGTAGAGTGAAATAAATATTGGTGCAGTTGTTCTTTGGTGGACGTAGGATCATTTTGATCCGAACCACGTTAAATATTGTTGTTCTTCCTTGTTCTTTAATTTCACGTTTCCGCTAACAATTGGTATCAATGCCAAGGTTTTGTTTGAGTATGCTCTATGGTTGCAGCACAGTCTGAACTTCCACATCAGAAAAGGATTACTTTGGTTTTCTGTAGTTCCAAATACATTGTAGTAGAAAAGGAAGAACAAGTAAAAAAAAAAAATGAGTTCTATGAAGTTTGAAATTGATAGATTTAGTGGGCGCAACAACTTCAATATCTGGAAAATCCAGATGATAGCGTTACTGCGGAGGGAAGGTTCAATCCATGCTATTGACGGAAAGTACCCCGATAAGATATCGGATTTCGACAAGGAAAAGATTGAAGAAAATGCATTGAGTGCAATCCAACTGTCCCTTGCACCTAACGTACTTTCTGAAGTGAGTACAAGTACCGAAGAGACGTCCAAAGAGTTATGGGAAAAGCTGGAAGGGCTTTACCAGGACCAGTCAGTGACAACAAGGATGTTGTTACAACGGCGTCTTCATACATTTAAGATGGATTCAGGTACTTTGTTGCAAGACCATCTAGATGCGTTCAATAAACTTGTGATGGACTTACAAACTGCTGTAATTAAAAAGGACGAGGAGACGCTTGCATGTTCTTTGCTATTTTCATTGACTTCAAAATATCGTGATATTGAGAATTCAATGATGTATAGCAAACAACCTATTAAACTTGAGCAAGTGCGACAAGCACTAAACTCTTGTGATGTGCGGATGCATTTTGAAGGAGACAAAAGTGATGAAGCTAGTGGACTCTTTGTAAGAGGTCGTACTAGCCAACAGGGAAGGAGCAAATCAAAGTACAGATCAAAGTCTCGTGTGAACAAAAAGAATGCGGAATGTTGGGGCTGTCACAAGAAAGGGCACTTTGAACGAGATTGCCCTATGTCGAAGTCCAAAGAAAAGGCGAGCGCATCCATTGTTGAGCAAGTTAATGATAATAATGATGATTATGTACTAACAACATCATGCAATAGTGGAGTCTATGACAACAAATGGGTCTTAGACTCTGGTTGTACTCTGCATATGACATTCCAAAAAGATTGGTTCAGCAGCTATGAAACAAGCAGAGGAACTGTATTAATGGGCAATAATGCAACTTGTAAAATAGTTGGCATTGGTTCAGTTCATGTTCGCTGCCATGATGAAATCGTGAGGACTATTATAGAAGTCCGTCAAGTTCCTGATCTAAAGAAGAATTTGATCTCCCTGGGTACTTTAGATAAACAAGGCTATAAGTACATGAGTGAAGGAGGAACTATGAAAGTGACTAAAGGGTCTTTAGTCATGTTGAAGGCCAAGCTGTAGGATGGCCTCTACACACTTGCGGTAAGCACTATTATTGGATCTGTAAATACATCTACAGTGCAGTTATCTAATGATGACAAGGCAAAACTATGGCACATGAGACTAGGCCATATGAGCGCACGAGAATTGGAGATGTTGAGCAACCGCAACCTTTTGAATGGTGAGAAGATCAGCACACTTGAATTTTGTGAGCACTGCGTCTTAGGGAAGCAGAAAAAGGTCAGCTTCAGCACTGGCAAGCACAAGACGGGAGGGGTGCTAGACTACATCCATTCAGATTTATGGGGTCACTCTAAGCTTCCATCGAAGGGAGAAAAGAGGTATCTTCTCTCATTGATGATTTTTTCACGAAAGGTTTGGGTGCATTTTCTGAAGACAAAAAGTGATGCTTTTGAAGCATTTAAAGAGTGGAAGATTTTGGTTGAAAATCAAATGGAGAGGAAAATCAAGTATCTTCGCATGGACAATGGCTTGGAGTTTTGCAGTGAAGAGTTCAATGATTTCTGCAAGGTTCATGGGATCGCAAGGCATAAGACGGTCAGGCACACACCACAGCAGAATGGAGTTGCCGAGAGAATGAACAGAACACTTCTTGAGAAGGCTCGTTGTATGCTCTTACAAGCTAAGATGTCCAAAGTATTTTGGGCTGAAGCAGTTCATACTGCTTTTCATATTGTCAATCGGTCTCCAGCATCAGCGATTGACTTTAAGACTCCGAATAAGGTCTGGTCAGGTGAACCCTCTAACTATTCATACTTGCGAATATTTGGGTGTCCAGCTTATTATCATGTTAATGAAGGTAAGCTTGAACCAAGGGCTAAAAAGGTCATATTCGTAGGGTATGTAGATGAAGTAAAAGGGTACAAACTATGGTGTTTGTCTTTACTCAAATTTGTAGTTAGTAGAGATGTTACCTTTGATGAATCCTCTATACTTGATCCTCGTAAAGTTTCTGTGGAGTTATCTAGAAACGAGAACAACGAGCAGGTAGAGCTACCGGTGGAGCTTACCAAGGAACGGGATCAAGAGACTCAAATTGATGAGTCAAAACATGCAGATCTTAAAGAACTTGCTTTCAATGAACCATACACAATAGCGAAGGGAAGGGACAAAAGGCAGATACGGAAACCAGAACGTCTTATAGAGCAAGAAAATCTGATTGCACATGCGTTCGTAGCTGCAGAAGAATAGATTAAGGATCTCGAGCCCCCTTCGTATGTTAAAGCAACTTCTTGCAAAGATGCTGCACAATGGCAGTTAGCCATGATGGAAGAGATGGAGTCTCTTCACAAAAATGATACATGGGTCTTAGTTAAAAGGCCAAAGGGGATGAGGACAGTTGGATGTAAATAGGTCTACAGAAAGAAAGAAGGCATTCCAGAAGTGGAAGATGCTAGGTTCAAGGCGAGATTGGTTGTAAAGGGTTTCAGTCAGAAGGAGGGAATTGACTACAATGAGATCTTTTCTCCAGTCGTGAAACATAGCTCAATTCGCGTGCTACTAGCATTGGTTGCACAATTTAATTTAGAGCTTCAACAGCTTGATGTCAAAACTGCTTTCTTACATGGTGATCTAGAAGAGACAATCTATATGGATCAGCCTGAAGGTTTCCTAGCCGAAGGAAAAGAAGACCATGTATGCCAACTGAAGAAGTCTTTGTATGGTTTGAAGCAATCCCCTAGACAGTGGTACAAGAGGTTTGATGCATTCATGACTACACATGGATTTTCGAGGAGTGCATTTGATAGTTGTGTGTATCACAAGAAGATGTCTGGTAACTCTATGATTTATCTATTGTTGTATGTTGATGATATGCTTATTGCTGCTAACAACATCACAGAGATAAATATTTTGAAGAAACTGTTGAGCAAGGAATTTGACATGAAGGATCTAGGAGTTGCAAAGAAAATCCTTAGAATGGAAATTTCAAGAGAAAATGGTGTTGTACATCTTTCTCAGAAGAGGTACATCGGAAAAGTTCTTGAAAGATTCAATATGCATATGAGTAAGCCTGTAAGTACACCTTTAACTTCTCATTTCAAGCTTTCAGAGTTACAAATGCCTCAATCTATGAATGAGGTGGAGCATATGTCAAAGGTTCCTTATGCGAGTGCAGTTGGTAGCATTATGTATGCTATAGTATACACACGTCCAGATATTGCCCAATCTGTAAGTGTGGTAAGCAAGTACATGGCAAATCCAGGAAAAAGGCACTGGGAAGCTGTCAAGTAGATATGAGATATCTCAAAGGAGCTCCTGATGTTGGCCTAACCTTTCGAAAAAGTGAAGGTATTTCAATTCTCGGCTATGTAGATTCTGACTATGCAGGGGATCTTGATCGAAGGAGGTCCACAACTGGATACATCTTTACTCTCGTCGGTAGTGCCGTTAGTTGGAAATCGACTTTACAGTCGATTGTCGCTTTGTCTACAACAGAGGCAGAATATATGGCAGCAACGGAGGCAGTGAAAGAAGCTATCTGGTTGAAAGGTTTGGTGGCATAATTGAGTTCAGTTCAGCTTGAATCAATTCTAAAATGTGATAGTCAAAGTGCTATTCATTTGATTAAAAATCAAAGATTTCATGAGCGCACCAAACACATTGATGTCAGATTTCATTTTATTCGAGATTTCATAGAAAAGGGAGCTATCAAGGTTGAGAAGGTTATCACAGACGATAACGCTGCAGACATGTTGACCAAAATAGTCCCGCTTGCCAAGTTTGCACACTGCAAGGACTTGGCGGGAGTATGCATCAATTGATGCAACTCTAAGAGAACAACTGCTAGGTGGAGCTGGTATGTTCAACAAAGGTTTGATTCTTCTTGTTTCTTACAATAGGATTGCCCAGTAAGCTTAGAAGTTTTGGCCGGAGTTGTTTATACGCATGCTTGGAACACAAACCAAGGTGGAGATTGAAAGAGTTGGTTTTGATTCTTGTGGAATCAAACTAAATGGAAGATGAATTAACATGAATATTTGGTAGGAAGATAATTAGTACAAAATAAAAGTCAAAGATTGTATCTTGGTAGGTGAAATTTAGGCAAACCATAAAATGGTTTCATATTCTTAACCTTGACAATTTTGACACATAGTGATGTCATGGATGACATCAATAGGATGAATTTATTCCTATAAATAGGTAGCTATTAATTCATTTTCAAATCATTCTCTCACTTGCCTTCTCACCTTTTAAGGCATTTGTGTTCTCTCTCTTGTAGTATTTCACTTTTTTTTTGTAGAGTGAAATAAATATTGGTGCAGTTGTTCTTTGGTGGACGTAGGATCATTTTGATCCGAACCACGTTAAATATTGTTGTTCTTCCTTGTTCTTTAATTTCACGTTTCCGCTAACATTTTAAGTCATTTTAAACTTATTATAAGTCATGTATGATCTTACGAAAGAGTTCCTAACTTATTTTAAGATATTTTTTTATATAATTTTCAAACACTTTTAGAAGTAAAAAACGGACTCTATATTTTTCTTTTTTGACAACTCTTCAATTTTAACTTTCAAATGATATTTTTAAGACCACAAGTTAAAAAAATATTTTAATATATTTTTGCACACCTGTTTGCAACATTCAATGTCTACAATACCTTTAATTTAAAATTTCATAATGTTTTTTATAAAAAGTAATTTTTTTTATAATTTTGTGTCACGTAGATAAATAAACTCAAAGCAGGGAGTAATGTACATATATTCATTCATTTACCTCTTTCTAAATGTGTGGATATAATTGAAACATTTTCTTCATTCACCTTTCTAAATGTGGATACAATTGAAACATTTTCTTTATTTACCTTTCTAAATGTGGATATAATTGAAACAATTTGTGGGTGAGCCACTTATTAACTGGACATCTAGTTTGACTTTTTTTATACAAACGTTTGGATGATTTTGTGTTATTTGTTTCTCTATATTTAGAGGATTTGAATGTGGAAGTATCGACGGGGCCCTTCTGTTTATAACACTGCTTTTGCACATCAAAATTGACTTCTATCATCGCGGGATTCCCTTACCTAACCATCGCATCACTACTCAATCATATTGAGTTTATGTTCTTAGAATAGAATAAATATATTAGGTTCTTAATAAATTATTTATAAGTGAATTTTTAACACAAATTAAAAGTGTTACGCCAAAGCTAATAGAATTTACTCAAACGATTTATTTACATAAAATTAAAATCCTGATTCTAAATTAATAGGAGTATATGTTAAACTAATTCTAAAAATAAATATAAAATGTAGATCAAAGCTATTAAATTCGACATTGACATCCAAAAACAGTCTAAAACATACTATTTAAGATTCATAATCTAAACGCATTTTAGAAGGAAGATTTGAATGTTCCTTTGGCTCAAGGAAAGGGGGATTAGGACTAGTGAGCTAGCAAAACTAATGTATCATCATTCATTATCACTAGAGGTTTACCCGACAGTCATATTTGGTTCATTGGTTCCATAATGCAAACATGGGAACGGGATGAACAAGGTCCATATTTCCAATTTGGCCTGAACTCGAAGAATTATCTTCATTCCCCTTGTTACCATCTTCAAACTTTTGATCTTGAACCTGTACGGATGAATAATATGCCTGGGGATATTCTAATCCAACCCCAAAATCACAACTCATTTCACCTGAGCCAGAGTATTTGGGACTCGGGGCATTAGAAGAACTCCTGCTGCTTGATCCTGCTGCACCCATCAACGGTACCATGTCCATGAATGAATCTACTGGCTGCTGCAATTGCTCCCCATTTGTTATGGCTAAAATGGGCTGAGGTGAAGTTGTGCATGAACTATAGTCCTCATAGGAAGACGGGCAGACGACAGAATCTTTCGATGGGGAGCGCTTGGCAAGGTCTCCAGCTATTAAAGTTGAGCTTGAGCAAATCCGTTTGACATCGTACCTACTGATATCAAAATTCGTCACAGCGCTTGTCCCCCTGAACTTAATTGCAGCAATATCATAGGCTTCCGCTGCTTCCTCTTGCGTACCTGAAATAAGATACATGGCCAAATATTAAAGTTATCTACAATCTGTCAGTTTTAAGTTGAGAATATTCAGTACAAATTCCTATTGTGTATAGATTTTTGAAGCTGATTCCAAATGGCATGTTCTCAAAAAGTGGAAGTAAAAATAATTTGAATTTGTATTGCTACATCCTTATTATACTATAATTTAAATATTATAATTTTTTAGTTGCTGGCTCCATTTGTCCCACCGGATATAGTGGTGAGCTTTTGATTAACATTGTGTGGGATGAGTGTATGGGTCACATGAATTACACGCTCTCAACTAAGGGCGGAGCCAACTTGGCCCTGGGAGGATCATCGGAATCACCTTCAATTGAACAATTACACTATTTATATATGATTAAATTTAATTTTTATGAATATACAAGTAGATATTGAACCTCATTCATCTAGTTCATGTGTTTACTTCTTTATATTTTGAGCTCCATCTTGACTCCGTCATTTGGTTTCAATAATCCATAATTATATTACAAACACAAATACATCACAATCTGAGTTTTCAAAACTTCTAGTTGGGGTAGTTGTAACAAAATTATGATTAGAACTTGTGTTATAAGTTTTCTGTAGCTATAAGAGCATGCACATTTTTGGCACAGCGCAACAAAAAATAACTATTGCTACTGTACTATTATTATTCTAGTACATAGAGAATTCAGAAGCAGCACGAAAGTCACATGTTTAAAGACGTAGCACTTCTTTTACAAAATTTTTGTATCAGCGTGAAGAGAATAAAAACAAAATACCTATTAGGAAAAATGAGGAAGACAGCTAGAACGAATAGAATTTTAGATGAATAATTGAATAAAGCAGAGTAAAACAATAAGTGAATCAAATAACTTACTGAAGGTGCCAAGGTACAAGTCTTTGTTGCCTGCAACTCTTCCAATTCTGGCTTGCCACCTCCCATGCTGATGATGCCTGCCCAATTTCCCAAGTTTCAATCAATGGGTTTGCTATAGTACTAGATTTCCATAGGTATGGTTTATTGGTTTTTGCATATGATTGCACATGCATAATAAAGTTTGCCTGTGCCCCTATTATTGAACATGGATAATTGCATTCAAAGAAAGCTGCAAATTTTGCAGCAATAAAATAGTGAATGTGGTAAACAACTTTAATCGTAAAAAAAGGTTGGTTGCCCTTTTGGTTTAATGCTACTACGAACCTTGTTACTCCTCTGTACATTGATGCCCCTCTTGAAAACCCACTGCTTTTCCTGTTTTAACATAAAAATGGGATACCATACTAGGTCAATTTTAGCAATAGTATTGCAAGTATGTTCCTTCTTTTTCAGTGTAACAGCCCATCAAACAGAAGAAAGAAAAAGAGTACTAGTGAAGAAAATAGAAGGGACATTACTCCCCTATGTACCTTCTCAAGTGTGCTACAAACTCTTGCCTATTCATGTTTTTCATCTCCTCCAATTCCTTTTCATAAGTGTTCAGCTGACATTATACATGAAAGATAACAACATAATTAATTAGAGAAGTAGAATAATATTGTTCAATTACGAGTTGTGTTCTGCCCATGAAAAAGACGGGACTTGTTACAACAACAATAACATAGCCAGTGTAATTTAATAACAAGTGTGTGAAGAGGGTGGAGTGTGTGAGCAAGACCTCACCCCATCCTCATACAGATAGATAGACTGTTAATGTAAAGACCATTGACTCGTGTAACGCACATCAAAGCCGTTAAAAAAAATAAAAATATATAGAGGACATATTATTAGAAGCAGCCCATAACATTCAGTAATCAAGGAAAAATAACAAGAATCAAATAATCACAAGTGTACTTACGGGGGAATTAATATGCGTGTTAGGACCCCAGTATTTTAAAGCAGCTAAATCATATGCTCTAGCTGCCTTTTCCTCCGTGTCATAACCACCTGTAGAATTGAACAGTTGAAGAATTAAATTAATCACAAACAGTAGTCCAAAATATACATATACATAATATATTCACATTGTTTTCCTTTCCACATGTCAACAATATATTTTAGGCCCAAAAGTCAATATAGAGATAGAGAATGTCAATTACCTAGATAGACTGATTGATCGGAATGTTGGAGGAAGCAAAGATTAGAGGAGAAAACAAGATAAAAGTTAATCAGTATATGCATGAAGAAAAACTTTTGGAGAGTAAAATGCTGAAATTAAATTCAAGTGTAATATTTTTCATTGAACACTAGTTAGTTGTAGAGAATCAACTACCTACTGACATTATTCTAAACACAGTGAGAGAATGAAGCAGTACTACACACCTTGTCTGCCTTTCCTAGTTTGCCCTTCCTTTCTGCAACTGTTATCCCACAAATGTGCCTCGTATCTTCCAGTCCACCGATGTCTAATTTGGTCAAATTCCATTTCATTAAATAAAGATTATTCAAAATGATTTAGAATTAGTATGGTTAACATATTCTTTTAATACAAGCCTTAAATATAACACTATAATATAGAAATCATTGTAGATTTTTTTTTTTTTTTTTAAAAAAAGAGTTGAATTAGTACCTGGTGACTCCGCGGTACTGCGAAGTTCTTTGCCCAAAAGTATCAATGGATTTGCGCGGAACTGATTCCTTTGAACCACCAACACTTTTAACTGCTACCGGCCGTTTTTTCGGAGCAGCTGCAAGCGACAGCGCCTGGCAATTGCTAGGATTTACAATTTCTTCAGCTGATGACAGTAATGGTGCAGCAACAGAAGCCTGGCGTAACCACGATTTGAATCCAGAAACAGAAGTAGCTCCGTCAAATGGCAGATGATAGACACTACCAGTAGAGTTTGCAAACTCATGATGAGAGCTCTGAAATTGACTATTTTGAATCATCATCTGTGGAGACGGGATCAATTTCATGTTTGCTCCAATTTCTAACTGGTGTTGTTCGTGATCAGATTGATTTATGTTTGGTGGAATATTAACGTTGATTTCAGAAATTTGTTGTTCTTCATTAGGAGGAGAATTTGAGTAACAGCATCCAAGGAAATCCTCAAGCTTTGGACCCTCTTCTTCTGGATTATTAGCAGTACTCATTTCATGATTCTCATACCTCCAACAATCTATTTTTGAAAAACAAAAATAAAATAAAAGTACAGTATCAACTTCTCTTTAACACATGAATTAGCAGTGGAAAACGGAGCAAATCAGTAGAAATACCTTCAGTGGGTTCACAGCGTGGGAAAGGATCCATCATACCTAGAGAACCATTAGTGCTTAAAGGCATGACCGACAAAGGAGTATTTTCAGCAGCTTCGTTTCTTCTTTCGTAATTTTTTACTTCATCATCATCATCGATTCTGAAATCGGGAGTAAGAGAGAACCCCAACCAATTACTCATTATTACTATGAAGCAATTCGAACTCAATTTCTCTCTCTCACTAGAACTCCGTGAGCGTTTTTTGTGTGGAGTTGGAGCTCATACTTTGAAGATCCCAGTGAAAGGCGACTGGCGTGCACATTATATATATATATATGTTATATTCTTCCGGTACCCATAAAATGTCTTATTTTCGCTAGTAGACTAGTGGAATATATAAGACGAGAACAACAATTTTATTTTTTCTTGTATTCACATGCCCATGAGTATTACATACAAAACTTTTGAGACATTCGATATACTAATTTAGGTGAATGCTAGTGATACAGTATATTTTTTTTGTAACAGTTATAATTAGGAATTTCATATCATATATTATTAAGAATTAATTACATCATATTTCTACTAATATCAAAGTTAGTAATTGTATTTTAACAAAATAAAATAGTTCAAATTTCTAGGTGAAAACTTGAAAGTAACTCCTAAAATAGCATTTATCCCATTGGCCTTCAATAAAAATTTTATAATTTCAGAAAGGAAAATAAATTTGAAGACTATAAATTAAAAAAAAAAAGGTTTAGTTTTTGAGTTAGAAATTTGGGTGTTGAATTTATCTGAGAGTTTTAATTGATCCTATCATAAAAAGTCAGGTGAATAATTATTGAGTGTTCACTATTAATCAAAGGGCATAAGCATTAGATATAACATTTTTAACAAAGTAGATGAATGAAAGATGGAATCATATTTAGATGTTGTGTATTTTGACCATTTTCTGTTTTAGAAAATGTAACAGTGAAGGCTTTCTCTATTTTCTTTGACCGTATAAACTAACAAATTTCATGCGTTTGGGATATTCATATAGCAGAAAATCTATAATGAATTAGTAGTATTAGATTTATATTATATTATAAAAGAGTCTGAGAAGTTGGCAGAGAGAGGTGTAGGCTGTAGCCTCGATTTTCGTTCCGAGCCTCTCCTTTCATTTCGTTTCTCAGTTTTGTGGCAGTGCAGCTGGCACCAGCAGCCTCACCTGTGGACATGAGAGAGAGAAACGCCTCACAGTTTTTCCGCCAATTCACCTAGTATTTGTCTTCAGCCATGAATGATTAATTTAAATTTGTGATTATAGAAACTGCACTACTATTACTATTACTATTACTATCACAGTTTCATTCGTACTGCTTTAAACACACTCATTATTTGCAATGTATTTAAATTTTTCTCATTCGGCTCCTCTTACTGCAACCACCTATTACTATTTTATATAGACAACTTGTTTGTGGAGAGGCATATCGGAAATAACTTATGACTACATTTTAACAAGTTTTTATGAGGACTCTCCTGTTTCGGAAGTGTACATGTATAGTTAATTTTATAACTTTAGTACTAATAAATAACCTACATAGAAAAAATATTATGATTTTTACTTGTGAAAGATATTAATAATCAATAATGAAGAAAAAGAATATTAAAATTATTATTTGAAAAAAATCATTACGCCAATAAAAAAAATTACGTTTTAAAGCAAAAAAGGTTTTAAAAAAATCAGGGCGTACGTACAGGGGGTACATTTTTACTCTACGTCTTCAATTCGCTGCCCCCAAAAAGTTTTTGCTACGCCCGCCTTCGAGACTCGCCACAAAAAAAAACATTTTTGGATAAACCGGTTACAACCTTAATGACTATACCTATATCTTGCAAAATTACTTTGAACTTCCAATGCTAACATGGAAAGCAATTGGAAGTACACATTCGATCACTCAACCTATTGGCCTACTTGAACAAACAATGTATGTAACAATTCTACCAACAGTTGTGACTTGACAGGGTAAATCTCATTTATGAAATTAAACTATTAACCAAATGAACAATGATTCAAACAATTACAACAAGAAAACCTGTCTTGTAATCTAAATAGTTAAAGAATGAAAAAATTATAAGCAAATATGATGAATTTTGCATCGATGGCACTAATTGTCATTCATCATCAAAGTTCGCTATATTTCCTTTTGTATGAAATCGAGCATGGAGAGGTCTGGGAGCCCCTCTGTTTTCTGTCATATTATGAAATTAGACTATTAACCAAATGAACAATGATTCAAACAATTACAACAAGAAAACCCTGTCTTGTAATCTAAATAGTTAAAGAATGAAAAAATTATGAACAACTATGATGAATTTTGCATCGATGGCACTAATTATCATTCATCATCAAAGTTCGCCATATTTGCTTTTATATGAAATCGAGCATGAAGAGGTCTAGGTGCCCTCTGTTTTCTGTCATATCCTCTTACCACCATGAAACCTGTAAAGAGAATTAAGGTGAAAATACATAAGACTACTTTTTTTCTTCAGCAAGTAAACTATTTCTTGTCACATTTATCCATCTATACACAATTACACATAAAGGCAATTGTAAATTATGGTTGTGATATTTGACTAGGCCTTTTTAGGAAACATAACATCATCAAATTCAACACTAAAGGTGAACAAGACTAAAATGCCTATGAAAATGCCATCTCTTTTGTTTCTTATTTTATCATAGTTAAGGATTTCCTTTGCTAGATTCCGTATGACACCTTCGATTCGAACAGTTTGTAGAATGTGCAAAGGTAGGGGTATTAACGTACATCCTACCTTCCGCAAACCTCACATATGGGAACACACTAGGTTTGTTGTTGATCATATATAATGTGCAATCTATTTTAGCCAAGACTTACTTAGATTGTGGTTCAAAAACTTAAATAAGAATATATTAAAATTATTGAGATTTAGAAGGTCAAATTGGGCGGGTCAAGACCCAACCCATTTTTAAGCTCAAAGTAAACTTGGACGGGTTAGAAACCAACCCAATTTTTATTTCAAACTCAACCCGCTCATTTGACACTCCTAATCTAATATATTAAGTTCAGGATATGAAGGTATAGACATTCCTAAGAAAAAAGATATGTGAAGGTATAAAATCTCAAAAAATGAAAATATTTTTTTTCAATTTTGTATATTACAAAAGAGACTATCCATACCTTTCCAGAAACATTTCTGAATGTCCATTGTTGACAAGCCTGGTTTGATATTATGAGTAATATCAGTATATATGAAGTCAAATCCGATAAAACATTATCATATAAAAGTAAAATATAACAAGCAACAGTATAATTTTTACCTTTTACAATGGACGAAACTGAAGTTCCGCAATATAAAGTTGTTACACTCAAATTCCATATGGAGGCCCTTGCAACGGGAATTGGATTTAGGCTCGACTCATGATCAGCGAAAACCTGGTATACAAAAAATTTAATTTGTGAGTTGACTGTAATACAACAAACTAGTTACCCAGACTACTTTATGGGAGACAATCACACGATCTGATTACCTCATTGATCTGAAAGTAAGTTCCATTCAGTGGAAAACTTCCCCTATTTGCCGTTCGACACGGAATCTGTAAATTCATGGTTATATGTATCTATCTAAATAAAAAATCTCTTAGGAAACAATATGAAATGAAACGCTCATGATTCACTTACCAAAATCGTCCCAAAGATTATTTGATCATTTGGGGAGTAATTTGTACTATTCGAACATTTCTCTGAATCACAAAGTTCTAATTCATTGGAGCTAGAACCTTTTCCATTTTTTTCTTGTTTATACATAACTTGCTCTAGAAGTTACAAAATAATTGTTAGTTCAAACTGTGTATGGCCAGAAACATTATTAAAAGAGAATTTTTATAGAAACATTTATACTAAATCCACAAATGACAAATACTTTTTTACCTGTTTGGCTGATGGCAAGAAGGTAAGGGCAATCGTCATCAGGCTCCCGTTTCTCAAACTGTAAAGTAATAACATTAATGAATATAGTTGCATTGAAGAAAATTTGATAGAATGGGATGTATAAGAGATTACCTCACTCAAAAGAGGATGATCATCTGGAAGCTCATACCTGCAATAGACCAATTGTGTGGGTTTAACATATATGTGGGACATACTATTTACTTATGCTATAAGCATATAATTCATTTACTTGAGATATTTGATGTACACAGAAAGACGGATTATGTATTACTATTACTTACACTAAGTGCTCAGTCCTAAGTCGAGTCTCCGTCTTCAGTTTACGAGCAGGACGTGCAGCAGATTTTGGATTCAAAAGAACCAAGGCTTTGGACACTTCTTCATCACTTTGCAATTTACTGATCTCATCAATAAAGCTACACACAATTTCTTTGAAGTCTTTATTGGACTTGTCAATGAAGCTCAAAATATTTTCTCCAAACGCTTTAGTGTTGAGTTTTATGGTAGGAATCTCCTGCTCATGCTCCGCCTCATAAGAGAAGTCTTCAATATCTTGTTCCAGTAATTCTAGAGGTCTGTGCTCTGGAGATTCTGGCATTTCTATGATAGGCTCATACTGTTGAGTCTGGAAGCTGGACGGCGAGAAGCTTTCGCTAGAATGGGGAAAATTTGGTAACGACACACACATGTTTGGGACGTCATCAGCTCTATCAGGTTGCTTAGAGTCAGCCTCTCCTTTCTGTTGTGGTCCTGGCAGGCGAAGCCTAGTACTGTATATTGCAAAATTTATAAATATTGTAATGCACAAGGATGAATTTGTCTTTTTCTTGGAATATTGAGTATTCAATGTCGAAAAAATCAAGTGTCTTGTGGGAATGTCAGATATTTCATACAATAAACAGATTATTGTGAGGCCTAGATATCAATTAAATTGGAAAAAAATATATATATTATTTTATTTTTATGAGCAGTAATCTGATGCAAACCTTGCAAATGCACTAGCAAAGTGCCTGCAATCGGCTCTCATTGGGCAGGCATCACAGTTTGGCTTTTTCTTTGTACAGAAGACCTGTGTGATATTGAAGAAAATTCTTATGCTTACAATAAAACTAATCAAATTATGGTATCATTGACTATTGAGTGCAAATCTGACCTTTCCGAATGTGATCATGTGATAATGCAATTCATATCTGCCAAGCATACCAACTTAATGAGCAAAAGAATTTCCAGAACAATTTTTCAGTTACTTCCAGAACAAATCCATTGAACAAGAAAGCTCTAGAGAAAATGGAAATGCTTACAGTGTTGACACATCAAGTTCGCATAGACGTGGCCAAAGGTACTTTTGTATGGAACTCTCCAGGGGGAACCTAATTGAAAATAAAATCAACAATTAATATATAATAGATCGAACATACCAACACTAAATAGAATTTATTCAATACATACTTTTCCAAAAGATGCATTTGGAGCCCATCAGGTAATGGTTGCAAAGGAACCCATCCTAGACGTACTACTATCCGAGCAACATTTATGTCAACCTTCAACCATAAGTATAGTTAAATAAGAAAAATCCAGTATGTCGAGATTCCGAAGGCCCAACGAAAGTGGATAACCACTATATGCTGAAAACTTACAGGAAAGGAATGATGTCGAAGTGACAAAAGTCGAATGCAATCCGTGCTCTTCGGCCCAAGCCCATAAATACTCAACAAATATTCTCTGAACAGAAGCAAGACAATAAGAGAATGCTCTATGATATATTAGCTTTTAAATATCACGATGACCATAACTTTGACTAAATAATTTATATTCTTACTTCACATCCTCCTTCGGGACATCTCTTAACCACTCAAGGTCAACGCTTCCATGATGTTCAAACGATCGATTCAGAAAATTCTGCAAAGTCCGCCAACTAATTGGTTAAGAGACCTTACTCCCAATATGGTACACACTCATTACATATTAAGAAATATATTATATATCCATAAATATTTGAATTTGAACCTAGTATTATTATATTACCTAGTTCAGGTTATTATAGGAACCTATACATTTCAAATATTGGATCCAGGGCTCAATACAATCAATGCCTCTACCAAAACATAATAATAAATCACAAATATCTTTAATAAAATTCATGTGTTTTATTTGAAATTCACTCTTTTAAAATCTTTGGATGCAAAGCTATTCTTTCAAGGATCCATTCATTCAATATTTCTTTTCATAGACAAAAGAAAATAATTGATTCAAAAACCTTGAGTTTAAAATAGTATATAACAGCGTCATAAATAGAAAACAAAATAAAAACATGTATGGGAACAAGAAAAAATAAAACGATGTGGTAGGTTTATGTAATTAATGAGAATTTTGACAACCTAAACTAAAACTAAAAAATGGAAAAGCTTCATTTATGATCATTTTCTTTTGTATATTATATAAAATTACATACCATTTTCAAGTCTTTAAAAAAATTATAATTTTCTTTTATAATGACACAGGAATGCACTAACTTTTTTTCAATATTATCAAATTTTATTGCAAATCTGAAGTTACAATTAATTTTATTTGTTCAGCAAGAGTCCTCTTATTATTACAAAGTTACAACTGATATTTAGAAATTTTATTATTTCTTTATACATTATGACATTAGGAATGTAGTAAATTTTCTTTTTCAAATTTTAATTGTTTGTTGTTATTTTTGTTTCTATTTTAAAAATAATTAAAATAGGGAAAACAAAAAGCAGAAACTATTAGGGATATAATATTTTTATCAATTACTGTAGACATATTAATGTAACATATTTCTTTTTGCTTGTGTTTCTTTTCTAGGTAACGTGAAGAGATCAATTAATCAATTCTACGGTACATCATACGTTAAATCATAAATGAAATGAGAGAAGTCAAACGAGTGTACCTTAATTTTTGCAGCAAGAACATTACCCTGTCCTCGACATTTAATTGGTTCAAAAATCATTTTAACATCAGCATGTCTAACAGCTTCCCAATCAACCGAATCCCTATTACTTTCAGTGGAACCAGTATATGTTCCAGTAGAATAGGCTTTCCTCAATCTATCCCAATCAAATTCTCTCTTTGGCAATTTATTTTTCTCTCTCGACATCTCGTCTGGCAAATCAACTGTTTCATTTACTAAATCGCAACTCTTAGCAAAGGTTATCACTTCTGGGTTACCAGAATTGGCTGAAGACTGACTTCCACATGTACTTTCATTTCCAATATTTTCTTCTTGCATACTTTCTGACATATTTGACACAAAAATTTCATCTGAATCTGGCAGTACATGTGTAATCGCTAGAGCTTGTTGTGTAGTCATTTCTTGACTATTTTGAAGTGGGAACGCTGAAGCAAGAAGCATGAAGGCATTGCTGCATAGGATACAACAAGATTGTTTACACTCTACCGAATGAGAAAAAAATGAGGATATAACACAATAAAGTTTACCTTGAAAGATAATCTGACACGTTTTGTGTTAGGAAAACTCCAACCACAGAGTCTACCACTGACCCTTTCCATGGAGAAAAAGTCCTTTTCCCTATAAATAGATTTTTAGCATGGTAAAAGTTTAGCATAAGAATAGAAATATTGAATTACTTGTAAAAGAGAAATGCTCGAGTTGCACCTAAGACAAGGCACATGCGGGCAATGAATGAGGCTGCTCTTCCTTTAAATACTTCTCTTTGTTCCTTCCACCACATATTCTTCTTTTCATCCGGGTCCTCGTCAATTCCACCATTTTCTATGAGTTGTTCCCACACTCGCTCTGACTCAC
This sequence comes from Solanum sitiens, assembly GCA_016801875.1. Taxonomy (NCBI): domain Eukaryota; kingdom Viridiplantae; phylum Streptophyta; class Magnoliopsida; order Solanales; family Solanaceae; genus Solanum; species Solanum sitiens. The sequence continues at coordinate 4,213,189 of JABWTJ010000002.1, read as the reverse complement.
TATCAAGATCAACCTTGGGCAATTCTTTGGCTTTGCGCTTTTGAACAATAATTGAACCATCAGGATTCCGCAAGACAAGCTGGTCATTATTAACCTTGGGCAATTCTTTGGCTTTGCGCTTTTGAACAATCATTGAACCATCAGGATTCCGCAAGACAAGCTGGTCATCATTAACCTTGGGCAATTCTTTGGCTTTGCGCTTTTGAACAATCATTGAACCATCAGGATTCCACAAGACAAGCTGGTCATCATTAACCTTAGGCAATTCTTTGGCTTTGCGCTTTTGAACAATCATTGAACCATCAGGATTCCACAAGACAAGCTGGTCATCATTGTTGCTGGTTGTTGTTTTCTTTTTATAAGTTCTCGTATCACAAATTTTTATTTTTTTAAAAATCCGAATAAGTCCTGCAACGGTGATTATCTTTGTTGAACCTGCAAAATTTCATTCAAGGTTATATAGTACAAATATTATGATAAGTACAAAAAGGATAAAATGCATGTCTAAGTGGAGTACGCTTTGTTTTAGGCAGCAGATTCTCATGTTGTGTGTATTCCTGAATTTCACAGCAAGTTGATTTATTTGTTCTAGGCAATAAATCTTCATGTTGGGGGTACTCTTCAATATCATTGCGAGCTGATTTATCTGTTTGGGGCCACAAACCTTCATGTTGCGAGCATTCCTGAATTTCATTGCAAGCACTTATTTGAGACCACTTATAAACAAAAGATTCAAACCCATTGATTGCACTTATATCTGACTTAAGGCAGAGAGGATCTAGAATAGCAGTTGATCTTTTGCAATTCTTAGATCTCTTTCTTTTGGACGTGACTAGTGGAGACAAAGTCAAGGCGTTCATGGGCAGACTTGGTCCTAGTTCTGTATTTTCTTCCCTGCGAGCAGACAAAGTTAATGGTTCTAGTTCTGTATTTTCTTCCCTGTGAGCACACTTGGTCCTCCTAGGATGGATTAATCTCCTCCTACGAGACTTAACCATAGGGGACAAGCTGAACACACACTCAAAAGATTCTGTATCAGCCATTGCAGCTGCAATTTGATTCTTGTTAGGTAGGACCTTTACAACAAAATGTGATCTAAATTTTCCTTTCTGCCCCGATTTCATATTTGAAAAACATGTATTTTTAGCACCATTGACAATTTCAAAATCTCTCCTGGTAACCCTCTTGCAAATTGTAAAAGAGCTCTTTGAAGTCACTTTGCTCTTTGTATTAGTATCCAATGCATTCGAGCCTTTGTCTGCATAATCAGCAGTGCCGATGTTATTTGACATCCTGTAATTTTCCAGAAAATCAAGCCGAGAACCACCTTTTTCTTGGGATTTATGGTCATTCTGGGAGGTCGTTTCATTTCCTGCCAAAGGCACGGCACCAATGTTTCCTATTGTCCTCCTTTTATAAACTTTCACAGAATGATCCCGACAAGCTGAGATTGTTCCATGGTTGTTCGGGTAGACGTGAGCTTCATTGCCTGCCAAGGGCATCAAATCTATTTGAGTTTTCCTCCTTTCATAAACTTTCAGAAAATGATGCTGACAGGCTCTCTGGTCATCCTGGTAGATACTAGGATCATTTCCTGCCACAGATATGGTGCCAATGTTAATTTTTCTGAATAGACAGATAAATTCCAAAAATTCTTTGAGAATTAAAAGATTTTCAGCAATAAAAAAAAAAAAAAAAGAGACAAATGCAAATGAAATTTGGTTACCTTGGTTGGGTTGAGACTCTGCCTCTAAATTATCTTCTAAGCCAATGGAGCTATTTGTATCAACTGCCTGCTCATTAAAACCGTCCAATGGATTTTTCAAGAATTTGTTGTAACTTTGAGTTACATGATTTCTAATCACTTCTGCTGCTCCTATGGATAAAAAATCATTCTCATTTTCCAAGTTGAAAGGGAGAGATCGTTTACATGACTTCGAAACATGTCCAAAATCTGTAAGAATATCGTGCTCAAGATCTGGTGGACTTATTGCTGAGATAGCATGCTCAAGACTTTCTGGTTGAGGAGTTGAAACCTGTAGGACCAGCGATTCGGGAATAGTTTCTGGAATCTTACTATTAGGTGTTTGCATATAAGCATCTCCTGATAAATCATCTGAAACTTTGTGGCGGTTCTTTTCTATCTTCTTCTTTGTCTTGGCACTGACCTTAGAGTTACCTGATTTTGGAATTGAAGGCTTTATCTTAGGCTTTGGAGTCTTTTTGGGCTTACTTTCATCAAAGATTTTGGGTGTGTGTTTTCTCATTCTTGGTTTCTTCAGTGGTCTTTCATTCAAGTCTATGCTACCACATTGTTTCTTTCGTGGGTTAGCCTTCGTCATAGGAGTTGAAGGAGCCACTGTCGCAGATTTAGAACCACCATCCAAATGTCGACTTAGAAATTCGCTCCTCCCTCCGATAACACCAGAAACCTCCTCATCCCATTTTTGGCTGTTATCTGCAAAAATGTTTGTAAGATGTTAAGTGGACTTGAACTTAATGCATCAGATCTGGACATTAGAAAATTGTTAGTGGTTTAGTTGGTGTCTAATTACGTCAATTATGTTTTAAGTACATCAGGTATGGTTAGTTCGTGATTCCAATATTAGAAATACAGGGGGAAAGTAAATGATCAAGAAGGAAGGCAAGAGTAGCATCATGTAATTAATGCTCAAGTAAGTAAAATCAAGCAACCAAGTGCAGCATTACCGTTAGTTCTACCATTGCAATGCTACTCTTCCAGTGGTTATTGTAGTAAATGGTACCATGAGGTTCCGCAGTATTATCTTTACAGAGTTTCCATTGTTATTTGCAGTATCACTCCTGTTAGATAATTCACAGTTATGCTTTTACTTATTCTGTTAGACGAGCCTCATAAATGCGTGACTTGGTTGAAATGCTATTCCTTATTCTTACTGATTTCCTCCCTTTCTCACTTCATAGCTTTATTTTGGATTAGGTTCAGTTGTGGTAATTGCTACAGTTATATACTCATATTCAACTATGATCACTAAGCTCAACTAAATTCTTTTGAATCTGAAAAATTACTCCTAGATGCTGCACGTACTTAACAAACATTATACGGGACTACTCAACAAATTACTTCATTTTTCATTACATGAAGTTACTAAAAACGCCAATAAAACATTAAAAATCCATCATACTAAATCCATGATAATAAAACTATGTTATGCATTGACCATACAAAAGAATATTTACACAACTAGGTTATAATATTTAGGTGAGTTTCTACTAAGATAACCATCCATTGATAACCCGATAAACACAATAACTACAACAGTTATAACATGTCAAATAGTAAAAATATGTACACTATAGTATATAACTTACATGAACTATTTGTGGACCAAAAATTGTTCAAGCCAGCATTGATAGAGTTAAATTCTGTTGCTGCTGGCGTGCACTTGAAGGGTGTTATTGGTGTAAAAAAAACTGTTTTCTCCAACTCTTCCTGGTCTGCATTGCCCAGTTCCATCCCTATTTCAGTAACACAAAAACCCATCAGAATTAAACCCCAAAAATACAGCAAAAACAAATTAGTCATTTCAATTAGAGATCAAGCCAAAATCAAACCAATTTTTCGTCTCTACAACAATTCAATTTGCTTTTTTGGCCAAAAAGATTAAAATTTATTGCTACTTGAAGATAAACCAATTCATGAAATTCTCCCTAATTCCAGTAGGAACAGGAATTATGGAAAGAGAAAAAGAAAAATTGCAGAATTAGCAAAAACATACCTGATTTTCCACAGCAAAGAATGGAGGTGGATGTGAGAATGGCGCAGTAAAAGATGTAGGGTTAAAACAATTTAACTTCTATCCAACGACTAACTTTTTTAACCGTATAGCCTGAAATTAAGTACTCTTAACCAACGGCAAAGCTTTGTTTATTTTGGTTTTCTATCTCCTATCTGGTTTATGATATATATGTATTTAGGTTTTATGTTATGTTTTATTTGAATTGAAAGTCTGAATATGTTACCGTTGATATTATTGGCATGTTTTATTAGCTTTACTGGGTATGTTGTTATTATTATCAAATAAAAGTTTAATTATCATTATTAATATGTTTTATTTGATTTGAGAGTCTATTAAACTTTATTGGATATAAATTACTTTCTAACAGAGACGACAATAACAACCGTTATTATTATCATGTAAAATCTAATCTTCATAGAATCTATTAAACTTAATGGTATAAAACACTTTCTAACAGAGACGACAACGACAACCATTATTATTATCATGTAAAATCTAATCGTCATTATTGATTTGTTTTAATTCAACTGGGAGTCTATTATACTTTACTGAATATAAAATACTTTTTAACAAAAATGATGACAATAACTATGTTAAATTATTGTCAGCTATAAAACACTTTCTAACGAAGATGACGACTACTTTGTTAAAAGCTTAACGTATATAACCTATTTTAAAAGCTTAACGTATTTTTATAAATAAATATATTGAATCAATAATTGCAAGCATATATTATTATTAGGTGATATATATATATATATATATATATATATATATATATATATATATATATATATATATATATATATATATATATATATTATACAATAAAATTAACCGTTGATGTGATAGGTAGCTTTCCCCAATTTTTCATCTTTATTTTATATCCAATTCTACATTACAAAACTATTTTCCCAAAAAAAAAAAAAATCCCGTAAGGAAATATATCATTCCAGAATTTAGTTTTAAAAGGTACTTAACATGATTATGATAATACATTATTTTTGGGCTAATTTCAAATAGGTACCTAATAAAATAATTAGTTTATAATAAAAATAAAATTGTTTTTATTTACATAAAAACTAATCAGAAGTTACAGAAAATATATACTTACAATACATACGTTATGATACACTCAAAAGGTGAATATAACTTAATTATATATGAAATATACATTGACTACACATAAATATACACTAATTTTACGTAAAGATTCAATTTTCGATAAACTCAAAATCGCCTCTAAACAGTCCTAAAATTTAGATATGAAATCCACTTGATGAATTCCATATATAAATTCACTCAAAATGTATTCAAATTTTGTTTTATTTTTTAAAAAGACGAAGAAGAAAGAAGTTGTATGTAGGTCGTGATGTGCCTTGAGATGATAGTCTCATATCCCCTTCTAGTAGGGAACCCGCTCCCCGATCGTTACTTCAAAGATGGATAGTCAACCAATGATATCTTTTCGTTTGCCCGATACAACCGTAGAAGTATCAATGCAAGAGGTGTTGCCTAGAGCACGAACAACGGTGTAATAACCATCAGAAAATCAGAACTACACTTGGTCATAGATAAAACATCATGTATTTATGCAGTATATTTAGCAAACCTGTTTTCAGGGTGAGCCGGTATGTCTCTAATAGCAACATTTTTCTGTCCAGTGAATTGAAGTTGAGCATTAGGTAGTGGAGTAAGAGAACCACCAAGGAGATTTTTGGTGCTCAATTGTTGATATCTTGTCCGCTGTTGTAGAAGAAATGCTTCTTTTTGGTCTGATGAGAGTTGTTTATATATACTATGTCACCTATTATCAATAGTGCAGGCTCTATTCGTTGAATATTGGCGTGCCTTTTCTTGTGAGGACGACGCTAGAGAGATGACTTTTTTATCCATCGACACACCTATAAGAAAAAACACGTGTAATTAGGCCAACAAATTTCCAGACCACCACAAGTAAAGAATTTTGTGAAAGCAATATTACGATAGAATAGTAGATTAACAATTTTCATTCAGCCTTGTTAATCACTATGCACATTTTAATGGGTTAATGATTTTTAGCCGTTTGTTTCAACGTAAATACCTTATTTTGACCTGACACATATATTAAAAAGAAAATCAGAATATAGTTCTTAGTTGACCGAGCATATTCTATATCGACCTTTAGTTTTATGTAGAATGATGTAGAGTGAGAAGTCATACTCATGGGCTTTGTTAGTTGAGGAGATGTTGGGCACACCTTAATTTTCATGCAGGTTTTCTGGGTTTGGAAAATATTTAATTACTTTTGAATGACTTAAAACTGGTCAATCTTGAGAGGCACATCTTTAGGTATAATAGGGAGATAGATATATCACTTTTTCCTATTGTGTCTTGTTTACTTTAATAACCTTTTGAATTAATAATGCTGGAGTTGCTAATGTTCTTTTGTTTGATATCAAACAGAGATAACAAATGATAAGATACTCTTATTTAACTATGAAGATTTCAGAGCAGAGATCAAGTTTGTGTTGCAGCAATTGCTCGAGTCTTTGGTTCTACTGGCAATACTCTTATTACCAATTGACAAAAGCAATGATCCCTTCACTACATCTCGAATCTTATGTAGTAATACGTTAAAAAAGAAGTTATCACTTAAGAGGAAAACCTTACTAGAGTTAGCAGGAAGAAAATGTCTACTACCAACAATAACGTTGCTTGCCAAATTCAATTTCTTGTAGCTTTGGTTTTCAAGTAATAATGCTTTGTTTTGCCTTTAAGGTTACCTAGAAAACAATTCTTGTGTTGACAAAATCTACCACTTTGTTAGAATTCCTTTGCTCTATCTGTTTATTCTAATAAGTAGTGTAAAGATTCAAATTTTATCAATGCTCCTCCTCTATCTTTGGTTTATTTTTCTTATAACTTTTTGTATCCTTTGGAAATGACTGAAATTTTGACAACTAAGGTGAAAGGCTAAATCTTTTTAGCTTTTGTGTGTTGTACCTATAAGATCTATAAGAAATACTAAGATATTTTAGAACTTGAATTTGATAAATCCTTACCTCCTCTGTTTTGGAAATGGATAAGATCTATAAGAAATACTAAGATATTTTAGAACTTGAATTTGATAAATCCTTACCTCCTCTATTTTGGAAATGGAGAATTTTCTGGCAGTATAATGTTTATATTATATTCATCACTCACATGCTAGTCTATTAAACCACTTTTCATTTATGTTAATCAAAGAGCAACACGAGTATACGCGAAATGTAAGAGTTGAAGTTCAGGAGTTCATTTAGAATCCACGATCAACACTAGAGATCAGTAACAATTGAAGCAAAAAGTTTTTGGATGACTCAATCTCCATAAATTATGATTTGTTTTACACATGGAGATTCATAACATAAAACTCATCTATTAGAAGCAAAGGTAAATCAGAAAGTTGCTCTATGAAGTACTCAACAATATCTTTCCTCAACATACATCAAACACAAAGTCAGTAATTTGCAATCCACGTAAACATATGTAAGTAAACTATATGCACATATCAAAAACCTGCGTATAAAACAGAGAAATGAGTAGCAATTTAACACTACTTGCATTTGTAGAGTAGGCAATTAACTCATTAGTGTACGGTGGTCTAATTGCCTCCTTAGGGACAATGGATGAGTCCTCGAAACACTTCTTTTTTTATTCTGGCAATAATTATCAGTTATACTTCTTTCTTTGGTATAAATTCATTCACACAGAACAAGAAAAAGATGAGCTTTGAAATAAAAGCATAAAAGGTTCAAAGAAAAACTCCATTTGCTTTGGATAAGAAAGTGAAGAAATAAGTTCCATAGTAACATTCCACATTCTCATCCCCCATATTATTATGCGCCTAAATATTTTTGAGTTAATATTTTTTTGCATACCTATCAAACACCAGAATATAAGTTATAAACACATCCTTAGGTTGGATTACTTAAACTGTTTTATTTATTGCTAGAATACCCAACTGCTGCTCTAACTGTTAACAGAACTCTCATAGGACATGATCTTGCAAGTGTCCTTCCTACGTCTGTGGCGAAGTTATCATATCCTACTGACGAAGTTCATTCCAAGCAAAAAAGAACACTAACTGAAGGAAATGTCATTTTTGAACAAGTTTATGCTTTCATTTTGAGAGGAATTACTAATATAGAAATATATAATAAACTCGGCAATATTGTAGCTCTGCTCCCACCTCTAAGATCAATTCTTTTACCAAAAAAGAGAGAAATCATTGAATAACGAAAAAATCGATATTATAGAGAGAAGTTGTTAAACAACAAAACAAGCCAAAATTCTGTTCCACCCAAAATCAAAAACTGGGTTCACACATGCAATCACATGACATGCAGTACCAAAACAAATCTTAATCAATAGGTATTTACATACATAAGCGTTAAACCGCAAAAGGGAGGAACTAGGAAGGAGAAAACACCAACTACATAAAGAGAACTCAATTCAAAACCTAAAATTGAGAAGGAAAACAGTTATGGAAGCGAGGGCAAAGAAAGAACACCGACATTAGTGAATTTGAGCGAAAGAAAATGTTTTCCACGACTATTTCTAATAATTCAATTATCTAGGTATGTCCCAGAGTACCTAAGAAACCATTATTGGGAAAATGTATAATGCAAAAATTGAAGCGAAAAGCTCAGTGCATGGTCAATTTAAGCTCAACACAAATATTTGAAACTAACAAGAAACGGAAATTCCATCAAAGACCATAAAAAGAAAAGCACAAATTACCACAGATGAAATCCGTAGGAGAGGCAGTGTTGAACAGAAAGAGGAAAAGAGCATTTCACAAAGTATGTACATCAGAGGTCGACCAGAAAAGAGTGATTTTGGAAATCCAAATCCAAAGAAGAAAATCATAAATTCAGATACAACTGTTTGTTGTCAAAGCATAGATGTTAAAACTGTGAGACCTCCAAATTCAAATAAGGATAGTACAAAGAAATATTTCAGAGCACTGCTTGAAGACAGGACCACGGAAAAGACAAATCTAACCTCCAATAATGAAGCACACATCGTGATCAAGAGCGGCTCAAGCATATTAGTGGCTTAAAGCAAAAATCAAACGGGGTCTTAAATTTGAATTGTTAATAACTTTTATATAATTGATTTCTTCTAGTTTTCAATTGATAGTATAATCATTCTTATTTAAAATTATTTTTTATGAGATATAATACTACAAATATGTCAAATTTCTTCTAATAATTCCTTCATTTTCATGAAAAGTTCACTTGTTTTACAAATAGTATTCAATATTTATTAAAAAATAATAATTTATAACCTATTATTACTAAAAATGAGGCCCCTTAAATTTGAGACCTAAGACACATGTCTTTTTTTTAACACTATCGAGCCATCTCTAGACATGACGATCAAAAGTTGTCTGCTTTAGAGTCTTCTATATAATAGAAATTGTAAAAATTATAAATATAAATACAAACATACTAACCATTGTTATTATTATTATTTTAAACTAGATAATCGAATGATTTAAGACTGTAACTATCCAACTTTAGTGTATTGATGATGTTTCCCCACGATTTCAGTGCAATTAGTTCTATTTTTTGTAATACTTTATTTCATGTTATTGCGAATATTATTGTCAAAGAACTCGTGAAGACAAATTGTTATTTGTTCATGTTATGATTGTTGGACTGAGAATTGAGATGGCTGGATTTTTTTTTGTAATTATAAAGAGTTGTAAAGAATTAATTAAATTCCCTTAATCAAGTGTGGTGCTGGATCGGCTAAAGTACATTTAAATTTTCTAATCAAGTTTAATTGTTAAGAAAAGCTATACTTTATTTCTTAGATGGACATTTTCAATTACTTTGATTTTATCAGTGACTAAATTAATTATATTTGTGTATAAAAATTCAAAAATGCCTAGTAAAAAACAATGAAGAAATCATCACACATTTCCTTTATTTCTTTATTACGCTAATATTTTTAAAAATTCACCGTAATACAATATTAAAATTTATTATTTTTCAAGTACTCATGATTAAATACAATTTAGAAATCATCATAAATCTCCTTTATTTCTTTATTACGCTAATATTTTAAAAAATTCACCAGTAATTCAATATTAAAGTTTATTATTTGTCAAGTACTCATGATGGGTTCTAATTTCCAAAAATTATAAACTTCAACATCCCTTAAGAGCTGCTTTTCTCAAATACAATCTAATGTTAGTTTTATAGTAATAATCAATGGCGTAGCCAAGAATTTCATTAAGGATGTTCAAACTTTTAATAGTATCTTTTTTTAAATAAAACGATAATTTAAGCTATCAAAACAAATAATCAAGTTAAGCAATATTTAATTAAATATAATAATATTTTTAATAGAATTACAAGTGTATAATTCAAAACTAACATAAAGAAAATAAATTAATATTGAAAATATAATTCAAAAATAAGATATGCCTTTCTTATTTCATCACGAAGATTTGGATCTTGATTTAAAATTGGAGTTCTTTTTGTTGGATCAATTTCTAAACTATTTAAATTAATGCTTTCTTGTATAGAAGAATGTGACAATATCTCTAGCTGATCTGTCGTTGTTTCTTTATTTGGTTAACTTAGAGAAGTCAAACTTTTTTTTTTGATACTCTATTATAATAATTCCTCATGTCCATTGAAACTTGAAACTAAAATAAAATAAAAGAACGAGAAGAAAAAAAGATTTATTGAGATTCTATTCTTAATAATATGGTGATATAATTTAGGTAATTGCGTCTCCTATTTATAGAGAAAGAAAATCTTATTCCACAAAAGAAAAAAAAAATTTAAGAAAATCTTATTCTACAAGAAAAATGTATTCAAATTTAAGGAAATAATTCAATTTTAATTGAAAAAAATTTACAAGGAAAAAATATTAACTTTTAGGAATATTGGGTCTCTGGAGGGATTCATGATACAATTGACCAACACACTACTAAATGTTTGTGAGGAATCGAACTCGGGCAAAGTGTAGGGATGCGCCAGCTATTGCCAACTCCACTGCGTCTCGCTTAGTTATTTCAGGGGTCCAGCTTTTATATATATCAATATTATATCAAATTTTTATGTGTATATATAGCATTTTTTTTCGATGAAGGGTATCTAAATGGACACCTTGGAGCCTACGTGGCTCCACCACTGGTAATAACAACAATAATATATTCATTATTGTATGTGAATGATATATATATGAAGAAGTTGTTGTTCATCTTGTATTCCTGATATATTTAGAACAAAATTTTGAAGAACTTTGTAAGAAAACAAAGTTTAAGAATATTTTCACAACTAGAAAATTAAAACTAGTAGAGAAACTAGAATCAGAAATAGATTAGAAAAAAAATATACGAAATATTTTTCTTAAAGAAGAATTGTTATTAATCTGTTTTTAAAGAATATTACTAATTCCAACAAACTTTGCAGAAACACGTAGTTATCAAAGTTTAATGAACCAGTGAAGAACAGAAGAACATAAATTAATTCACAAATCTAAAATCTGTAACATATACCAGAATCTGGAAAAACAGAAAGAAGATCAAGCCCACTGAATGCACAGTGTCTCCTTAAGAAAATTATTCTCCTCTAATATCGAGGTTTGATTTGGAATATGTCCTCATAGGATAGAATGATCTCAATCACCAGTGTATCGATAATCAAAACGCTGGCTTTTGAAAATCTCACAAAGCAAAGTTTCAGATAGAAACGAGTCACTCAACGACAGTAAAGTACACGTAGAATACTAGACTTAGTAGTAGAAGAATTCCAGAAAATTCTCTTTTTAAAATGAGAGAAAATCCCTCAGTTTATAGAAAACAAAGGGTAGTGCGAAAATGTTCTTATCAGTGTTTTAAAAATATTTTTGGGGCGAGTCCCAGGGCGAGGTGTGCCAAAAACGCTTCGGAACGTAAATTAAAAACGTAGATCCATAAGGTGTAAGTCCTAAAATTTGAGGCGTAATCCCTGAACATAAAAACATAAGTCTTGGGCGTAAAAACGTATGTTCGGGCATTTTTATTTTTAAATTTCTTTTTTTTATATTTTAAATCATATTTTTATTATTTATTTAATAATATTTCTCAAATAATAATTATAATACTTGTTTCTTCATTATTACTTATCTCAAATAAAAATCATAAATCATTAAAAGGTTTACTTTTGCTTATTTTATTAGTAATAAAACTGTAAATTTGAATATACATGAAACTAGGCCCCGTAGATCCATGAGACTTACGCCCCGTGTCTCGAGACTTACGCCTCCCCCGCACTATATAAAACGCCTCACCTTTTAAAATACTGGTTCTTATTGAACCTTACCGAAAATGTCACAAACCTTTTAGAAAAATCGCAATCTTTTGGAAAAGTCATCACCTTTCACAAAAGTCACAAGTTTCCATAGAAGTCGTAATTTTTCATAAAAGTCACAATTTTTCAGAAAAATCGCAACATGTCTTAAAAATCGTAACATTTCTTAGAAATTGTAACTTTCATAAAAATCGCAGTTCTTCATTTTTTATTCACACCTTTTAAAATCAACAGATTTTTGAATTAATGTAACCAATGTTTTAAGAGGTATAAATTATTTCCAACAGAAATTTTAACTTTAAAATGACAAACAAAAAAGAATAGTGAAAAATTGAATATGTACCAAACAAATGACGACAAATTAATCACGCTTGATTATTCGATGATATATTATTTTGAAGTTACAACCACAATTTCCACGTTTACCTACTATTTACCAGGGATAAGGTCAAAACATTTCTTTAACTTATTTTATTATTAATTATGTACATTATAATATAATATATCGCTTTTTAATTTTCACCCATTTTTCAATATTTGGAAAATCAAAAAGCATCATGGAATTTATTTTTACTCGAGAAACAAATTAAAAGTAGAAATTTTAAAATGTTTAATATTTATTTATAATTTTTGAGTTATTAAATAAATCTTGAGTCTTTCACTTTGACATATATTATTATTTTTTATTACTTTTATCTCTTTCCTTACTTACGTGGGCTCCAGGTGATATAACATGGACCATTTCCATTATAGCACGTTTATCTATCTTATATTATTAAAATAATAATATTTATAAATTGACTTGTTTGTCCCCTACTTTTTAGTCAATATATACCCTCCACTTTATCTACCTTCCTATCAAACACCGCTCAGTGCTTACTAGCTCATTTCCCCAATTTCTGCCTTATTATTTTTGTGTTTATCCTAGAAAAAATTAAATGGGTCAAAAATCAGTTGCTGTTGGGCTAAAGATTCTAATTAATCAGAAGAAGATTTGTCAAGGCAAAGCAGCTGCTCCTAATAATGTTTTAATTATGTATAGTTCAAGATTCACCAAAGTGAAACCCATCTTCCATACAAATCCTACTCAATCTATCAGTATTCAACATAATAATTGTTGCTTCCTCAAATATTGTTTCCTTTGCAACAAGACCTTGAGACTCGACAAAGAAGTGTACATGTACAAGTACGTATATTATACTTTATCCGTTTCAATTTATTTCTCATACTTTTCTTTTTATTCATTTTTGTTTTGCAATATATTCGCCATAGATGATAGAACTCTGACTCGATATTGAAAAGAGAGCTTTGGACTTAAAATCACTCATTTTTAAAAATTTGGAAATTGGGAGGGATACCTAAATTCGTTTTTTTTTGCAATATTTTTTTAAAGAAAAATATTTTCTTAAACTCTGTATCAAGTTAAAATCAGATAATTGAAACACAAAAACAACCAACAAACTTAATTTCATCGATTTTCTCTATTTTGTTCATATATCAAATTTTGTTAGTGTATCAAAAGTCATGCCCCATCCCAATTCTGTTTACCTAATGTTGGGCCTTTCACCTTATATTTTTTACACTCTAACTGACAAATTTTGGACGTGTGGGGGTGTTAGTGTCCCATACCGTATGGGATTAATAGTCAAAATCCTGACTTCAGAGATTAGTTGAATTTAGCGAGATTTATTTTGTTTATCACGAAACGTTAATTAATAATGTTTATATTAATTAATGCAGGGGTGATCTTGGATTCTGCAGTGTGGAGTGTAGAAACAGGCAGATTTATTTGGATGAAATAAAAGAACTTGAGACTTGTACTAAAAATATGTTACGATCTTTTCGCCGATGTGGAGACGATAACCGCCGGCGGTGTAGTGAGACTTCGGATCTACTGGAGGAATACAATCAACGGCGAAATCCAATAGCATATTCTAAGAAAAATACTCGACCTATATTCACATTATCATAATTCGAATTCGTTTTGCTTTATTCTCAAATTCTTTTATTGGTTCCAATAAAATTATTGGAAGAATATGGTGCAAAGTATTATTGATCTGACTATTCCATGTATGTTTTGGATAAGAAATTTCAGATTAAAAATAAAAGAATATTTATTACTATATTATTTATTTTTGAAAATGAGTTGACAAGTATAGATTCGAGAAAAGTTATAATTTGAAGTGACAACATGAGCTGTCGAAGATGTTGATGTGGGCGCATAAGTCCATTAAAATCTCGTACGTGACAACAATTGATGACTAGGATGATTTTAACCCATACTTGTATATATATATATATATCTTTATCCATTTTCTATTTTCCAACTTTATGCATGTTATTGTATTTTACTTCCTTCGGTCCTTCCTGTTAATTTGTTTTAAGAAAGAATTAAAAATCTTCGGACTATAAATCATTATTTGTGATTTCGTCATATTTATGTTGAAAGAGCTGTGAGGCATTTGTTTCCGTCAAGTGAAACGTTTAATTAATACATATAAATTTTATACAGATTCATATATAAATAATAATTAAATAACAAATGGACCCGAAAGAAACCAGTCATCTTCGTTGAGATAAATCAAACCAATACCCGAATAGGAGGTATGTTTCGTCTCTAAGTGACATAAATATATCAAACGATCTTTACCAAAATATCTAAGTTGGGAGTTGGAAATATATGGTTAATTTATAAAAAGGTTTCTTAGTCCATAGAGACTATTAAGTTATAGATACTTCGAAATTTTAAGAGTATGATCAGGCATATAGAAATCAATAATGAAGTAATACATGATTCAAACAGTGAAGCAGCATGCGAATCAATTATGACATTCATTTATGTTAATCTACCCAATTTGGCCTATCTTATAATTGATTTAATATGTAACCCAAATTAATTCAAATAAAACATATTAATATGTTTTTTTATAGAGATAGCATAATATATTTTAAAGATAATTATTCAGTAATTAGTAAAAAAAAATATTGGGAAGAGTTGAACAGATTACCTGATGATATATTGTTTAGTCAATTTTGAAGCTGCCCATTTCAAACAAAGTAAATATTAAGGCTGCCAATGATTTTTCACTCACTAATTTAACCTATTTTAATTTGTTCAAATTAAATAATAGATCTCCATTTGACATCCCTAACAAAAGACTTAATAATATTTCTTAGTTCTAATGTGGACGGTGTTGAAAAAACATTTGATATATATATAGATATATATAGTACATGATGCAATAATTAGGCATAACGTGAGACATGCTTATTGTTATTCTATCACATGAACAGTGGCTAGTGCTTTTGCTCTGTGAGATCATAAAAAATGGAAGAATATGAATTAAGTCAATATATTCATCATCATGTTTGAGTAGTTATATAATTTTATTATTTTAACTATTTATGAGTTTACACTTGCAAGCACACAATTTTCATGTTCAGACAATATTATAAAAAGGGGACCCAGACATATTTCTGCAGCTTGTAATTTATATTATGACCCACTGGAAAAGTTGGGGAATTCTCCTAACTTTTCAATTTTTATCGAACGTGGGAACTAGGATTTAAATATTACAGAAATATATATGGACATTTATTCCATCAAAAACGTGTTCTTCTAATTATTTTTTTCCCTTTTTAAGTTTTTATTGTTTTCATTTTTTGAGACACACACCATGGCATTGTTAATTACTGAAAAATGCAGGGAGTTATCTGGGTTTCTACTGTGAAGAGTACAAGCTTCATACGCACATTTATCACTTTACATAAACATTTTCACTTGAATTCTTAAACTTAATGGTTAATCAAATTATTTAATTCGGTATAAATATGAGTGCAAATAAGTACCTCACTTGACGGTAGATGTTAAATTATGATCCAGCGTGCGATATGGATCTACCTATACATACATAGCTTTTTTTTTATGGAATGATACGATCTGCTAGCCATAGCCATTGGCAACAACCAGGGGCGGACCCACAGAGGGTCAAGTGGGTTCATATGAACCCACTTTGTTGAAAAGTAACACCGTATATATATGGATATTTGATCAGTTTTTAAAATTTTATATGTATATATTAACTTTCGACCCTACTAACACAAGTGTGACCCTTAGCCCAGTGGTGAAGAGGGCTTAATTTTCCCAACCTGTCCGAGTTCAAATCCCTACTCCCACATAAAAAATAACGTACCTAGTCTAGTCAGTACTAATGGAAGTTGTTTCGATATACAAATGTGAATCCTCATTGAAGTCAGATTCATGGATAGGATCTAACAGTCATTGAATTATATTAAGTTGCATTTGTAAAAATTGTTGAACCTACTTCTTGAAAAATCTGGATTATTTTTTATATCTTGAACCCACTTCGTGAAAAATCTGGGTCCGCTACTGGCAACAACTAGGTCCATTTAGCTGTTGGGTTTGCCGCCACCATCTTATATGAAAAAACTCCATAAAAAATAACGTACCTAGTCTAGTCAGTACTAATGGAAGTTGTTTCGATATACAAATGTGAATCCTCATTGAAGTCAGATTCATGGATAGGATCTAACAGTCATTGAATTATATTAAGTTGCATTTGTAAAAATTGTTGAACCCACTTCATGAAAAATCTGGATTATTTTTTATATCTTGAACCACTTCGTGAAAAATCTGAGTCCGCTACTGGCAACAACTAGGTCCATATAGCTGTTGAGTTTGCCGCCACCATCTTATATGAAAAAACTCCATAAAAAATAACGTACTTAGTCTAGTCAGTACTAATGAAAGTTGTTTCGACATACAAATGTGAATCCTCATTGAAGTCAGATTCATGGATAGGATCTAACAGTCATGAATTATATTAAGTTGCATTTGTAAAAATTGTTGAACCCACTTCATGAAAAATCTGGATTATTTTTTATATCTTGAACCCACTTCGTGAAAAATCTGGGTTCGCTACTGGCAACAAGTAGGTCCATATAGCTGTTGAGTTTGCCGCCACCATCTTATATGAAAAAACTCCATAAAAAATAACGTACCTAGTCTAGTCAGTACTAATGGAAGTTGTTTCGATATACAAATGTGAATCCTCATTGAAGTCAGATTCATGGATAGGATCTAACAGTCATTGAATTATATTAAGTTGCATTTGTAAAAATTGTTGAACCCACTTCGTGAAAAATCTGAATTATTTTTTATACCTTGAACCACTTCGTGAAAAATCTGGGTCCGCTACTGGCAACAACTAAGTCCATATAGCTGTTGAGTTTGCCGCCACCATCTTATATGAAAAAACTCCATAAAAAATAACGTACCTAGTCTAGTCAGTACTAATGGAAGTTATTTCTATATACAAATGTGAATCCTCATTGAAGTCAGATTCATGAATAGGATCTAACAGTCATTGAATTATATTAAGTTGCATTTGTAAAAATTGAAGCCCTTTTAGATTATCAAAAAATCAGCATTGGGAATTGTATACCTGTTCAGATTCCCAATGTAATCATCTCCCTATAATATGATGGAGAAGAAACACCAGAAATCACTTTTTTTTTTAAAAAAAAATAAATCAGATTCAACAGATGGCAGAATTAGATTGTGTGGACGAATTCTATTTCTCATTATTATTTGATCACGAAGAACCATTGTTCCCAATTTCAGATAAAATGTATGCTGAGGAATTGCAATCGCAAGAGGCCTTATATTCCGCAGCCACAATTTCAGTACACAATGAGTTTAAAAGAGTGAAGAGAGAATCCGGAGAATCTTCCGGTACATGAAGTTTGTATTTTTCTCTTAAATTAAAATAATTATTCGAGTGATCATTATTAAGTTTCTTTTGCTTATAACTCTGTAGCATACCTCCTTTTATATTTACTTCATTATTTTTCTTTTTTTCTCGATATATTTTTCATCTATTTTTCTAACAAGGCATATGTCAGTTGTGATTTTGTTTTACCTTACTTTTCCTTTATTGTGGACATCCCTTTCTCAACTCAACGTAGTTAATTAAAATAAAGTAAGAACATAACAGTCTTTTATACTTGGCGAAAAAGGAATGAGGGGTAAGCAATAAAATTCCTATCAAGTAAATAATAAGAATGTGAAATATTTATGATATTGTATTTAAGAATAATTGGTGGTATAGGTTCTAGTAGTCCTCTTCTCTTTCTCTTCTAATGTAAATTTAAGGATATTTGTGTTGGATCTGAACCTTATTCATCAAAAATTCTTTGATGGATAAAATAAGTGAATTTGATTTTTTAACACCTTGGTATTTGATTTGCATTCATTAGATTTGTTTTGAACGATCTTCATAGACTTATAACATTTAATCCACGGGAACTCTTTGCCTTGTTAAATTATGAAATCCTTATTATAGTTGTAGATCGGAAGAATTTGGAAAAGACAATTCTTTTTAACCATGTTAAAGTCGACACGATGATATTGATTGGTTCAAGCATGCCAGTTCTGTCAAGATGGTAAAGATGATAAACTTTTCTTGGCTAATCAAACTGAAACTGTATTTGATTAGCTAGAATTTGCCACCTCTGCTTTTGTGGAACATATATGAGCAGGACAATTATTTTGATAGTATTTCGATTGACATAAAATATGATTGGATAAAATGTGTCACTTGTGATGGGAAGAAACAAATGCGACGAGGACAATATTTTGATCGATTAGTCTGAAGTTGGGATGATAGATATTTGATTGGTTTAAACATGTTAATTCTGTTGAGTGGGAAGATCTTTGATTAGGATGTTTTGTTTTTGAATAATCAAATTTTAGTTTTATGCTTTTTTTAATGGTTCAAACACATCAATTTTACACTAGGCGTGCTTTCATACATGTTTGATTTGATTAGACAAGTTGTATCACTTTCAACACGTGACATGGTCTTATTGACTGTTTCATTTGGCTAAAACGTCTCTCGACATGTCATACCAAATCACGCATATTATATTATTTTAAATTTGATATGATTCAAATAAATTCTAAACCCTAAAAAGTAAAATATATAAAAGAACCTGAAGAAATAATATATACATATACAACATATATGCACGTACTGGGACAGAAATATAGGGTTCGAACGACGGCAGAATGAAGCGATCACATTAAACTTCTTACAGTTGCAGCCAAAGATCGAGAACAAAGATTATTCATGTCCAAGAATTTTCGCAGACTCTATAGAAGACATAAAATTAAGAAATCTGCCTGAGCCAACGATGTCGAAATGGAATCAATAAATTTGCGTGTTTTGGATACCAATCAAGTTGAAATGGTATCAACAGATTTGCAAATCGTGAATTCCGATCAAGTTGAAATGGAATCAACTGATTGGCAAATATTGAACTCGGGTGAAGTTGAAGTTGATCCTACCTCACTGAATTTTGATGACAATATCGATGTCACTGAAAATAACTACGGTTGCGAGAGCGGAGATGATGATATCGAATTGCAAAAAGTTCTCTTTTACTCAACTTAATTTCATTCTGGTAAGATCTTCAAATCAAGCTTTAATCACGATGTTGGTAAAAAAAACTATATATATTGAGTATTTGTGTATTCCAGATTCACTTAACCTAAAGAATAGTATTACTAAAAATGGGCATGTACTTTCTGTGAAACTTTTGAAATTGCATTTCCGCTGTCAGACACAATGATGTGGGGCACCAATTGCACTCATCGTTACTGTGAAGAATGCATACAAAATATATAGGTAAAAAAAATCAATAAAGTGTTGGTTATCCCACATTGAAAGTGGAAGGGGCTGGTGATCAATTTATAAGTGTGAGGGAAAAGCCTCAATCTTTGAGCTAGTTTTTGTCTTGAGAAGGCCCAAGACCACCCAACATTGGTATCAGAGCCCAGGTTGTCAAAAAGTCTCAGCCCACCGGGAGAAACTGGGCTGTCGCTCTCTCCAGCCCAAGGCCCGATGTGTGAAGGGGGAGATTGTTGGGTTATCATCGGAAGTGGAAGGGGCTGGTGGTCAATTTATAAGTGTGAGGGAAAGTCTCAATCTTTAAGCTAGTTTTTGGGTTGAGAAGGCCCAAGACCACCCAACATAAAGGTGTCCAAGAGGTTGCTAGAAAGTGTCATGCTTCTGTTAGCGAGGAAATTTTGGATATCGGTTCAATAATGCCGGTTTATTTTCTTATCTGGGTAAGAGATGTCAATCGACCAACGAAAGTTTCGACTTCTCCACTAATTATTAATTGCCCTTTTATGGATTGTATGGGTAAATTGATTGATGATCATCGGGGATATCCAATTAGAGCATGTTCGGAGTGTTGAAAACTTTTATGTGTTAATTGTAAATGCTCACATTTTGGAATGACATGTGAAAATTATCAGTTTAGTAGACAATTAAATTTGCTATATTGGCTACAACACTATGGAGGATAATCATGATGAACAGGAGGAGGAGGAGAAAGAGGAAGAGGAAAAGGAGAAGGATGAGGAGGGGGAAGAAGAAGAAGAAGAAGATCCATGATTAAAAAAAAAACTTCGATGAATATAAAAAAGGTCAAATTTTGTTTCCGTGGAGATAAAATAGCTATTTAAATACTTATTTACTTTATATGCAGAGTCTATTATTGATTGAAAAATAGTATGCAGAATCGTTCATTTGATTTCAATTAGTAGTTAAGTTGGTGAAATAAGAATATACAGGGTCTTATTTTTGAATTAGTTGTTAAGTCTGTGTAGGATGGGCTTCTAGTGATTGAGGCCTATTGTCCAATGTAACTGTAGTTTAAAATGCGCAAAATCTTGTATTTTGCAGACAAATTGTTCTATTTTATATAGAGTTCAAGTTCGTATGACCAACGATCATGCCCATATCTTTTTATTTTGAATCGCTTGTTTAAAAAAAGTTTTACTACATCATTTATGAGAATAAAATATTCAAGAATAATAAATAATTTAATTTGCTATTAAAAAAAATAGGAAGGAGATTGTATAAGTTACCTCTAACATAGGATAAGAAGTGTCATATCAGCAGAACACAAGATGAATATTAAGTAAGTAGATTTTATACTTTAATAATGCGTTTTAAAGTTGTATGTGTCTAGAACCAAATAGAACAATATCACTAGTGGATTAGACTGTTACAGATGATATTAGAGTCACTTCTGATCTGTGTTAGCTATATCGTGCGCGCTCAAATTTAACTAAGTTTACACAAATCCTAATAAGGTGGAGAAAACATCTTTGCTAGGTCTAGGCAAATCTCATGTGATGGGGCAATTCTTAGGCAAATTTTATATGGTGCGACAAACCTCAAGGAGTACGTTGAATTCATAAGAGAGGGTATTTGTGCGGATAAGAAGTCCACACGACAAAAATACGTGATAAAGTAAGTTGGTTTGGGCTCAAAGCAAACCATATCATTAGCGAGTTAGGTCATTGTTTGGTAGAAAAATCCAATATAGAATTATAAACATATATTTTATATGAGGGGATTTACAGGTAAGCAGACATGACACTCTAGTGACGTATTTTATTGCCTTGCGAGTCTAGGCCTATATCAAAAAAATATTCATAGCCAATTTATGGTGAAAAAAATATGGCACAAATAATAGTTTAAGGGATAAAAGAATTATATTAAGGGAATTTAATGGAAAACATATATTTTATATGAGGGGATTTACAGGTAAGCAGACATGACACTCTAGTGACGTATTTTATTGCCTTGCGAGTCTAGGCCTATATCAAAAAAATATTCATAGCCAATTTATGGTGAAAAAAATATGGCACAAATAATAATTTAAGGGATAAAAGAATTATATTAAGGGAATTTAATGGAATCAATTTGGGACATGAATCAGTTGTTTGCTCTTCTGGTTTTCATTTCATTTTCTCCTCTGTTAGTGAAAGTTCAATTTGAAAGGAAAAAGTACATTAAGACATGTGAAGTTGGTAGGTGTTTATTTGCTAATTAATTTGCTTTTCTATTTCATACCTTATTTTTTTATTTTATTTTCGTGATTAATAACTGAATAATCGAACCAAAATTAATAACCGACTCAAGAACATTGTTATTTATAACTAGAGCTCATTTTGTACACTTCAATTGTTCTATTCTAAGTCTTACCTCAGTTTGTATTTGTGCTATCCGTACTTCAGATGTTCATGAATCTCCTTGAATATATTCCAATTCATGTGTGTTATATTTTTTATTCTTATTTTGTTGTTGTCAACACCTTTCTAATCACTTTTAGTGTATGTCTACTTGCAAGTCAGTGTAGTGTTTGTGAAACTCTCATTTGAAGTTTCTAGTGACTAATTATGTATCATTTGAAGTCAATGAATAACTTAACTCTTCAATTGGTATACCATTTAATCATCTTTATCTGTGTAGAATTTAATTTTCATCAATATCAACTACAATTATTTGGGAGTCAAGTGGTCCCAAATATATGTGTTTTCCTGCAAAAGACACATTTTTTCTCAACCAAATGTCACACACTTATTTTCCCACAATTACAACATTTCACTTTCTCCCACATTAAATTTTTAAATCACTAAATTCTTTGGCAATTAAATTCCCAAGAGACCAGAGCCATTTTTCTCTGTCCCCATAAGCTAGAAGGTGTAGGGTTATTTATGGGGCAATTTTGTTGCATCACCAAATGTGTTTGAATTTCATTTTGGTGAGGATTATGCAAACACAATATAGTTGTCTAATTTTTTTCTGGTCATGATCAGAGTACACTTAATTCAATTCTGGTCTCACTCAATGTTAGGCTCCTATATTATTTTATACACATTTTAATTATCAGACCTACACATACTGAGACATTAACAATCTATATCAATAGGTACATGACAATTTATCTCATTATGTATATGATTTTGAAATCTTTTATCTTTCAAGCTAGTTTTTTAGGTTAAATTAACTATATATGACATCTTTTTGTCATCCACTAATATCTACTATGTTTGTGCAAAAGATGCATAAAGATAAAAGAAATTTCTCCACAAAATTCAAAAGTTGAATCTATACTTTATAAAGCGCTTTAATTTTGAATGAAGAGTTGATCAATGCTCATTACAAAAGGCTAAAAGATAAGAACATCCAAAATGGTAAAGTTAGATCCCGTTAAAACTGTTGGGTGGTCTTGTGCCTTCTCAATCCAAAAGCTAGCTCAAAGGTTGAGGCTTTCCCTCACACTTATAAATTGACCACCAGCCCCTTCCACTTCCGATGTGGATAATCCAACAATCTCCCCCTTCACACATCGGGCCTTGGGCTGGAGAGAGCGACAACCCAGTTTCTCCCGGTGGGCTGAGACTTGTTGACAACCTGGGCTCTAATACCAATGTTGGGTGGTCTTGGGCCTTCTCAACCCAAAAGCTAGCTCAAAGGGTGAGGCTTTCCCTCACACTTATAAATTGACCACCAACCCCTTCCACTTTCGAGGTTGGATAACCCAACAAAAACAAAATAAAGTTGATGTATGAAACCATTCTATAAGTCAATAATCCACATAGTGATGATGATGATATTTGTTCTTAAATAATAGCATTCAAAACTCTATGAGGGCCCTCACTTAGACTCTTTATTTCTTTTCATTTTAAAGAACCAATCTCATTGATGCCATGTTACACAATTTGTGATATTATGTTTCAAATTAACTTTTTTTTAATTACTTTTATATTTTTATTTGGATCTCATTATATTTTAAGGAGACGAGAGCCTTAACTTAATTGATAAAATTATCTTCGTGTTATTAAAAAGTCTCTTATAATTCAATATTTTCACGGATCCTATATACAATATAAACAATACATCAGACTGTTCTTTTTTACTCTCTGATTAAACAAAAAATAAATAAAAAAACGTTTTCCACTTGATTCAACATTTCAATTCTAACAATATTCTTCTCATGAAGCCCCTTAATTATTACTACTTCATTTTTAATAAAAAAAAATCCCTCTATTAATTTAGAAGATTTATTTTTCCAATATCATCTTTACTACTCCAAGAAGGTATATAATTACTCTTTTTCAGAAAAAGATAAAAAGATAATTTAGTTAAGTAGTCCCTATGATTAATGGTATTAAATTGTTTTTTCAATTGATGTGTCAAACTATATAGGGAAAAAGACATTGGAACAAGATCTCTGTTGGTATCTCTATCTATTTCTTTTTCTTATTTATTATTTAAATGGAAATGAGACCTGGCCGACCATGTCTCATTGTCACGGTATACACTCACGTGCTTTCTCTCACTCTGTGTTAAAATAAAAAAATAAGAATCAATTTTTTAGTTTTAATTTTGCATACGAGATGTTGAAGACTATAAAGAAAGTGGTGTAACTTACAGCTTGTGTCATTAAAAAAGAAACGCGTAAATAAATTTCAATGTTAATGTTGACTTGTTTGTAAAATGTAAAGGCCACATAATTCAACACCAAAATGCTAATATAACAACGCAACCGAAATGAAAGGCTGTTAAATTCCAAGCCCCCACTGTCGCAAATCTCAAGAATTCATATTGTAAAAAAGAATCCCAAATACTCTACTCTACACATCTGTTTAGTTAATTAATCAAAATATATTTTAAAATGTTTAGTATTTTAAGTGTCCAGCTCAGTCTCGTGTGTACTAACTAAAGCTACCACACTTGCCTCTCTTTCACTATAACCACTTGCAATTTCACTCTCAAATTATATTTCTGCTCAATTGACACCTCTTTCATGGCGATTTTTTCATTTCTCTTCTTTTGTCTTTCGTTTTTAGTATTCAATGGCTCACACTCATCAACTGCAAATGACCTAATGAGAACTTTCATAGTTCACGTCCAACATGATGCTAAACCTTCCATATTTCCGACCCATGAGAACTGGTACGAGTCGACTCTAACATCTCTTTCTGAGGATACCCAATCCTTAGAAATTGCTGCTAATCGCATTATTCACACTTATAGTAATGTATTTCATGGGTTTTCTGTTAAATTGTCGACTTTGAATGCTCAGAAGCTTGAGGGTTTTGATGGGGTTTTGGGTGTTATTCCTGAACAAGTTAGGCATGTTCAAACAACGAGATCCCCTCAATTTCTTGGATTGACTAGTGCAGACAGTGCTGGGTTGCTCAAGGAATCAGATTATGGGTCCGACCTTGTTATTGGAGTAATTGATACTGGGATCTGGCCTGAGAGGAAGAGCTTCCATGATCGTGATCTTGGTCCAGTTTCGGCAAAGTGGAAAGGGGAGTGTGTGGCTGGCAGAGACTTTCCGGCGACTTCATGCAATCGGAAATTGATTGGAGCGAGATATTTTTCAGGTGGGTATGAGGCCACAAATGGGAAAATGAATGAAACTATGGAGTTTCGATCTCCCAGAGACTCGGATGGTCATGGAACTCATACAGCTTCAATTGCGGTAGGGAGGTACGTATTTCCGGCGTCTACTCTTGGTTACGCTCGTGGTGTTGCTGCTGGGATGGCTCCAAAGGCTCGTCTAGCTGCTTACAAAGTTTGCTGGTCTTCAGGCTGCTACGACGCTGACATCCTGGCTGCATTTGACGCCGCCGTTGCTGATGGTGTCCATGTCATCTCCCTGAGCGTTGGCGGAGTTGTTGTTCCCTATAACCTCGACGCAATCGCCATTGCCTCTTTTGCTGCAAACGATGCCGGAATCTTCGTCTCTGCTTCTGCCGGAAACGGCGGACCAGGAGGCCTTACAGTAACCAATGTCGCTCCTTGGGTTACCAATGTTGGTGCCGGAACAATTGACCGAGATTTCCCTGCAGATGTCAAACTTGGAAATGGTAGGATAGTTCCTGGAGTGAGCATATATGGTGGCCCGGCGTTAACTCCCAACCGACTTTACCCCTTAATTTACGCCGGAAGTGAAGGTAGCGATGGGTATTCGTCTTCACTGTGTTTAGAAGGTTCATTAAACCCAAATTATGTACAGGGCAAAATCGTATTGTGTGACAGAGGCGTCAATTCGAGAGCTGCAAAAGGCTTAGTGGTGAAGAAAGCTGGTGGAATGGGGATGATAATAGCCAATGGAGTATTCGATGGTGAAGGTTTAGTAGCTGATTGCCACGTGTTACCTGCGACGGCAGTTGGGGCTTCTGCTGGTGATGAGATAAGGAAGTACATATCGGTAGCATCAAAGTCCAAGTCACCGCCAACGGCAACCATTTTCTTCGGAGGTACTCTTCTAAATGTGCGGCCAGCTCCAGTAGTGGCATCATTTTCAGCCCGAGGCCCCAACCCAGAGTCACCCGATATTCTGAAGCCCGATGTGATTGCACCTGGAGTGAACATCCTTGCAGCTTGGCCTGATGGTGTTGGTCCCAGCGGGCTTCCATGGGATACGCGTAGAACGGAGTTCAACATTTTATCAGGAACCTCCATGGCTTGCCCACATGTTTCTGGACTAGGAGCATTGTTGAAAGCAGCCCATCCGGGATGGAGCCCAGCAGCTATAAGATCAGCATTGATGACAACTGCCTATACAGTGGATAATAGGGGACAAATTATGATGGATGAATCAACTGGAAATTCGTCGTCTGTGATGGATTTTGGGGCAGGACATGTGCACCCTCAGAAGGCAATGGACCCTGGTTTAATTTACGACCTAACTTCCTATGACTATGTCGATTTCCTCTGCAATTCCAATTACACAACCAAGAGTATTCAAGTCGTTACAAGGAAGTATTCAGATTGTAGCAAGGCAAAAAGAGCAGGCCATGTGGGGAATTTGAATTACCCATCACTTTCAGCAGTGTTCCAACAATATGGAAAGCACAAGTTGTCCACACATTTCATTAGGACTGTGACAAACGTCGGAGATCCAAATTCAGTGTACCACGTGATCGTGAAACCACCTAGGGATATGGTGGTGACGGTGGAGCCAGAGAAGCTGACGTTTAGAAGAGTTGGACAGAAGCTTAATTTTCTGGTGAGAGTACAAGCAGAGGCACTAAAGCTATCACCAGGCAACTCCATAGTGAAAAGTGGCTCAATAGTTTGGTCAGATGGCAAGCATGAAGTGAGAAGTCCAATAGTTGTAACAATGCAGGAGCCTCTTTGATGCTTGGGAATTCGTGCTACCAATATGGATAACAATATATGGATCTCTGTTGATAAGCAACTAGAATGTTTAATATGTATGTTGACAAGGAAGAGTTGGGAGTCGGTTGTTTGCTTTCAGCCATGAAGTTTGTCTAGAGTTTTGATGAAGCACATATCATATCTTATGTTTGGTTTCTTTATAGCAATATAATGCTTTGTACATATGTTGGATGTTGTATTATGTTGAGGGTGAGAGTTGAATTTGAGCATATAACCTAAGAAGTTGCAAATATATAAAATTGAAGCTAGGTTCTTCTTGCTTCATAATATAGGTTTAGGGTTTGAACCTTGGAATGGGAGAATTCCAATCCTGGTAGAGAGAGAGGACACAAAAGATCGAGAGAGCTAGACGGAGTACATTAGTATCATGTGCATACCATTATTTACGTTTAACTACTTATCGAGACATATTTTCGTGGATGACCCTTCAATAATAGCAATGTCAAATTGCCTTGAAGAATCAAAACTTGGATTCCGCTTCTAGTTTCTTAAAAAATAGTACTCAAAAAGAATAGGAAGGAAATAAAGTGATTCATTTTGACTGCTTTTTTGGGGTGCATGGAATAGAATGAGAGTAAAAAGCATATTCAAGAGATTTTGGTCAATGCAAAGTTGGGTTAGGTGATGTGTGAGTGCTTTTGCACTGTTGCAAAGACATTGGCATGGGCAAAATAGGACAATGGTTAGGACAAAAAAATAATCATGTGCTACCTTGGCAAAACTCTACGTCGTGCAAGCCAATTATGTTCAAAAGCGACAAAACCATATTCATTAGATGTTCTTCCACTTCTAAGGGACCACTTGATCAAAATTATTAAAAGATAGGATTGATGATGGAATTAACGAGAGTCCGAAATTTAAAGGATAAAAAAAATTATCAAAAATTTAAAAGGGCTACATCAATTTCTATTCTAACCAAAGGGCGAAATCGCTACTGAAACTGCAATTTTATTTTGACGCCGTTAAGTCTCAAAATTCTCAAAATTGCTGACCTACCAGCGATTTTGTTCATATTTTTTTCCTTTTTTTTAAAATAAAATTGCTGCCCATGCAGCGTTTTAGGCAAATTTTATTTTTTAAAAAATTAAAATCACTACGAATGTAGTATTTTTATATAAAAAAATAAAATAAAATTGGATAATCGCTGCTTCGACAGCGATTTGTGTGTAAATGTGTTTTTTTTTCTTTACGATTGCTGCCATTGCTGCCTTGGGCAAAAAGAAAACTATTTTTCTAAAATATAGATGCCAATTATTTTTTAAAAAATTATTTAATGCTGGTGATTATTTTAAAAAATAATTAAAATCAGCGTTCTTATAAAAAGAGTTTTTTCTTTTAAATAAAAAATCGCTTCTAGTAAATTTTTATTTATAAAAATATCGTTGCCAATTATTTTTTTTAAAAAGTCGTATTAAATTTTGGTGATTTTTCTTTTCTGATTTTGATCAAAATAAAAATCGCATTACAATTCTCAAAAATTATGCTAAATTTAAATCACTGCAATTAGAGCATATGTATATTAAAAGAAATAAATTAAAAAGGCAGCATTTTAGTGAATTTTCTTTCTTGTCTGCTATTTTCTTGATTTTTTTTTAATAAAAGATCGCAGCATGGTGAAACTTTTTTTAAAAAAAATTAAATCAGTGCCAATTTGTTTTCTTAAAATCGTAAAATTATTTTTTTAAAAGAATTCATCAACATTTAAT
This sequence comes from Solanum sitiens, assembly GCA_016801875.1. Classification (NCBI taxonomy): domain Eukaryota; kingdom Viridiplantae; phylum Streptophyta; class Magnoliopsida; order Solanales; family Solanaceae; genus Solanum; species Solanum sitiens. The sequence continues at coordinate 4,184,288 of JABWTJ010000002.1, read as the reverse complement.
ATGATTTTCTTTAAACAATTGGCAGCTATAATTTTATAAAAATTAGACTAAAACAGTTGCCAAGATTTAAAAAGAAAAAGAAAAAGAAATCCACAGAAAATTGCTGCCTTCCAAAAAAAAAAAAATTACAACTTAAATCGTTGCCTAGGCAGCTATTTTTAAAAAAATATATATTTTTTTAAGAAACGCTGCAGTTGCAGCGATTTTACTTTCGCTACTACGTCAGATTTCAACTTTTAACAGACTTAACGACGACGTCAAAACAAAATCGCTACGTCAATAGCGATTTTGTCCTTTTGATTAAAAAGAAATTGATGTACCCCTTTAGAATTTTTGACAATTTTTTTTACCCATTAGACTTCGGAGTCGAATTAATGACGGTAAAAATAATTTCATAAAATATTATGTTATTCTTGTTTGTTCCATTTCACCAAACAAATGGGTTATTAATCCAGCTATAATCGCACCTTTTAAATCAATTACTAGATGTTTCTTTTGGGACAAATATCACCCACCATTCATAATAATTTGTTTAGGAGAGTCGGTGTTGATATTGTCATAGGTAGGCCATTATATATGCCGACAAGTCAGACAGGAGAAACTTTAAAATGAAACCAGCTCGTATAGATACAACAACAACATTTTTGAAGAATCAGATAAATTGTGAAATTAGAAATTGTATGCAACAGGCCTAACTTCAGCAAATAAATCTCAAAGGCCACAGCTGTGAACTACCACTCCAATTGGAGTGGGCCGATTATTCTCTAAATTTAGGCCCACATGAATAACTAACATGGGGAGCACGACGAAATCCATTATGGCCCAAGCCCATAAAAAATGGGCCTTCATTTTGAATATAATGTCACATTGTTACTCATTAATCTCTCCCCATGATAAATTGATAATTACAGAAATTTTTGTTAAGTGACACAAATATTTAGTAAATAACTGCTTTTATTTTCTTACAACATAATCTTATGACAAAATGTTAAATTGAAGTGTGAAATCTATAAGTTACTACAAAGTTACATCATATCCTAATATAAATCAATTAACTATTAGAAGAATTTAATTTTATCAGAAAGAAAATAAAAAACCAAATCTAAATAAAGATATAAAAATGTTAAGTCCTTAAACTCATGACATGTGAAAACTAAAATCAGAATTATCATGTTCATCAGTTCATATGGACAAACAAATTATTGTAAGTGGCCCATGAAGAGTATAAAAAGAACAGTAGTGAGATTCCCAAATATTTTAATAGGTAAATATCTCCACTATATATCTTTATGAAATCGAAATATTATTATATGTTTCTACTAGGGCAACAACTTGATGTTTTTTCCTCCTTTTTTATCTTGGAGGGGGTCAAGGGAGTAAACAACATAATGTGAAAGATACACTACGAAATAAGTGGCAATCACTTTCACTTTATTTCTTCAAAAACTTTTAAGATAAACATTGTATCTACGCTATAAGATTTGTGTTAAGAATCAAAAATAAATATTGTATAGATTTACACTATGTAAGATTTACGTTATGATGGGTCGAAAGTTAATAAAATGTTTTTAAATATATTCCATTGGACAAGTGGTGAGTTAGAGAAATTGGTCATCTACCCAACAAGAAAAGTTAAGCTAATTTCCCAACTTGCACCATTAACAACTAATTAATTCTTAAATTTCACTTATCCCAAAGGATATTATATATGCATGATATGCTTCTAATCACATGGTTGACAATGAGGTAGGGCAGATGAGATGAGGGTTAAATCTTAGCGGGTTAAAATAGCTCAGTTCAACATACGTCTTGCCCAATTTAAATTTCAATGAAATCAAACTCATATTTTCAAACTTAAATTTCGATAATCATACTATTAAAATTCTCTCTCATAGAAATATAGTGTGTATATATAAAGAAATCACTTGGCCACTTGTCTTTTAACCTTATTGCCATTAATTTGACCTTGTTAATTTTATTTCAGATATATGTCCAATATAGTCCTGCTACTTCATTTATTATTGGTCCTTTGAACATTTCATCACTGCATGTGTATTTTAGTTTAGAAGTAAAAGTTTTTTGTTGGGTAAAGAGGACAATATAAATTGGTGCTATTATTTCACTTCAACAAAATAATAAATATTGTTAGGAAAAACGTACGTCAATGTCTGCGTGTCTGCCCTATCCACTCTGCTTTCTCCTTCCACTTAGAGACACATGCATATTCATTAAAATACGGACGATCACTTTGATAATAAATAATGTTTCCTAAATTTTAATACTTGTACATGGTTGGCAATAACAATAATAATAATAATGAGTTATTTTTCTACCTCATAAGACTAGAAATGATATTTTCGAAGGAAAAACTAGGAAGTTGTAGACCCAATTAAGATGGTAACTTGTAAAAAATAACACTCCATGAGGTATTTTTCATATTTTGAGATTTAATTATATTTATTTTTAATCGTAAATTTTTTATACATATCTTTTAAATAAATAAATTTGTCAATTGTTATGGCATATACTATATTTTACTTAGTTTTAAATCTAAATTATTTGATTTTATAAAATGAAAAGCTTGTATAAATTAGAACAAATGAAATAATTGAACTTGGATAATAACGCTTTGTGTACACAACGTGACTTGTTTTTAGCGGCCCTCTCAGACACGATCAAAAGAATATTTGGTAATTAGGGAAAGAGCTAGGTGGGATTTGTGGGTTCAGACGTAAAAAAATTTTGTAGACTGAAAAATTAAGTAATAATTTGTGAATCTCTAATAAAATTGAATTGACAACTCAATGATAAAAAAAGGAAAAGAAAATTTAGAAATTTTAAACTCTTAATACTAACTTCCCTTCGGCCCGTAATAAATAAAAACAAAAAAATTCCATTGCCTTACGTGTGTAATGATTTTCAAGAATTGGTGTGCAATGTGCATAGTACAGAAACAACTTGCTATATTGTTTTTGTTTTTTTTTATTATAACTATAAGTAACAATCATGTCTGCCAATATTATGCCCAGATGCATTGAACAATTTTATAAATAATTTCTCCCATATATTATTAATTAATTAACAGGACTTTTTATCACTGGCGAACATGAATTTAATAGAGCCTATTAAGCTATATTTTAAGAATAAACAAGTCATAGAAACATAAAATTTTAAATTTCAGTTTCTTGTGCTAGATTGCTTTTTCTTTTGATATTCTATATAATATACTTTTCTGAGCTCATATTGGAAGTAAAATGTGTATTAGCTTATGCAATAAATATAACAATATTTAGCAACAAACTGTACCAAATACGAACAGACTGTACGTTTTTTCTAATGTAATATATATGTACCAATAATTCACATTCTGGTTACTTCCTGTTCTGTAACGTCCCATCTTATATATTCATGCCGACATATTTTGTCGCATGACAAATGTAATTTTGTATATGTGATTCTTCTTTTCAAGGTGATTTAAGATGTGAATGTTGTAGAATTGAAAAAATAACAGTAATACGATAAGATCAAGAAAAAGAAGAAAAAAACAGTAAAGGCCACATGAATAGTTGAAGCAACTAATGTTAATTGTGAATATTTTTATTATTTTACAACTCAGTAAATTCATTTAAATATTCTAATACCTTTGCGTCTAAAACCTTTAAATCGACTGAATAAGCATTCAACACAAGAAGACGATTACTTAAAAGTTACGTGTACGTTGATAAGGATATGATTCATTATTAGTGTTGTTGGCCTTGATCTTCTAAAATAGATAAGTCAACTATGTTATTTTAAGAAATTAATGCCCCCTCTATTATTTTGTTTTTGCTTTGTTATAATTTTCTAATCACTATCACATGTTTTTACTAATTTATTACTTTCTTTAATCACATATTAGTTGTTTACTTTTTTTTTTATATGCTTCTTTGAAAAATTATAAAAATTAAAAGGATAGATTTAGCAATTTACTCCATAAAAACTTCTTCAAACTTTACAAACTTGTTTCATTTTTAAAAAGAAAACGTAAGGAAAGGGAGAAAATTTGATTAATTCTAACTTGACTTTGTAAATTGATAAATAATTTGAGGCAACTATTTTTAAAAAATATGAATAACTAACATAAAAAGGAGAGAATAATTCACTATCATCTTATTCATTTTATTTAACTCATATGCTATGTAACTATATATATATATATATATATATATGTATATATGAGCCTTTAATCCTCATCTTTGTGCATACTAACAACTACAATGTGTTAGATAAAATGTGTCAAGAGTAAATACTAAATTTTGTTGGAGTGGACTTGTACTCTAATACTTTCTTTTATATATATATTTCCCTTTCATATTATCTATGCCTCTTTCTTCTAAATTTTAAGCTTCTTTATCATCATTTTAGAAATACATTGAACCATTATCTAGTGTTACGTTTCCTGAACAAACAAAGGCGAAAAGCCTGCAGAGTACGTGGGAATTAAGCAGGGTGGCATCTTGTGCATAAAGTGTAGTGTACAAACAGACAATGCAAGACGCACTCATCATCCAAGCGCCCATAAATCGAAGATGATAAAAATAGTGCACCTAAACGTTTTCCTGTTCATTTTATTTGTTGTCCTTATGTAGTATATATAATTTAAAATAAAATATAATTAGCTTTTGTTTTGATTTTGTTTTTTATCTTTGTTTACAAATTATACATTATTTAATATTTTTTCACTACAAATTAAAATATGTTAAAAAAAATTAATTAGGATTGATTTATGAATCGTCTCAACGGCTGAAGATGAGGCATGATATGTAGTCATTTAACGCCCCACATTGACATTGCTCGTGTTTCGGGTCATCACGAAAAGCGTGCCCTTTCCTTTATATCTCTTTTTTTTCTGTTGATATACTAACTTCCCTTTTTTTTTTGTTGTCACATTCTCATTTTAATTTCCATTTTTATATGCATTCTAATATTTAAATTATTATTTAAGAGCATGATATGTTAAAACGTATATAATTAATTTTTAATTTATAAAACCTTTATGACATATACTTTAATATTTATATACTTTGTAATGTATATGAGTAATTTTTTCTATTTTAATTTGTTGTTTTATTTTCTAAAATACATTTTAAAATTATATCTTTTTTAATTATTTTTTACTAACTCCTTAATTTAAATATTCATCTAATTTATTGAAGATTATAAAATTAAATAATATTGTAATGCATTTCTTATTGCTGGCGAAGTGCAGATTTTAGTACTCAATTCTCCTCTTTCATGTTGTCAGCTAATTGAAAATGTCAATTCTATTATTTTATCCGCACAATAATAATAACGGAAAAGGGTCATAATTATCTCTAAATAATGTGAAATAGATTGGTTATACGTTTTGTTATATTTTGGGATCAAAGATGTCGCTAATATTATTCTAAGAGACCACATATACCTTCAAGAGTCAACACCCAATATTTTTATTGTCTTGGCAAGCCAAGTGGGACTTAATCCTTCCACCTAAGCATTGCCAACTAGGATTCACTACAAAAGAGCTAGACCTTTAACGGCGACAATAGTCGCCACAAAAGCCCAAAAAATCGTTATTAAAGTTTGTAACATTAAATTTTATTTTTGTGTTTTTTTCTTCATTATTTTTAAAAAAACAAAAATGAACGATTATGTAGGAGTTTGAAGACACTGTATTTTTATGTTATATGTAAATGTATAAAATGTACAATGATGCATTATATAGTAGGAGATGTGAATCGAAAAATAATTTTCACAATTTTTCGTAATAATATTGGATGTTTTTAATAATGATATTGCAAGTTATTTGTTTTATAAAATTAGGTTGCGATCAAAAATTAATTATCATATTTTTTTTAATTGAAAAATAAGTTTTACTAGTGAATGGTTGTTGGAGCCTTAGTCGTCACTATAAATCACTCATAACCTTTAGTGGCAATATTTTGGGATTTGTGGCGACTTTGTCGCCACTAAAGTCAAGTTCTTTTGTAGTGAATCTTAGTTGATAATGCTTAGGTGGAGGGATTAGTCCCATGTGGCATGTCATGTCAAAATTGGGGTGTTAACTCTTGAGGGTATTTGTGGTCTCCTAAAAATAACGGCGGGGGTATTTTTTATCCCAAAATGTAAAGAAAAATATAAATGGTATATCTCACATAATTTAGGGGCAATTTTGACCATTTTCTGTAATAATAATAATAACAACAACATAATGATTAAATATAATTTTTAATGCACAAAATATTAATTTATGAGCACTCCTTAAATATTTTCTTTTATCAAATTTAAATAGATAAAATAATTACCATGGGTCACTTGGTTATCGATTATAAAGAATATTTTGTCGGAACTGAAAAAAGAAAATGAAATCATGAAATAATATATAAATTTTGGTTTAAACGAAGTATATATATATATATATATATATGCATCTTTTATATGTAGTGTCATAATACATGATACGTCTTATTTATTACTTTATATAAATAGTGATACATTACAAGTTCATTTTCTGTTTTAAAAAAAAATTACTGTCACTTGTTCAGTTACATAAGAAGCACCTTCACAAACGGGCCTCCAAGCGTTATGACACAATTAAATGTAATTTTCTCGTGTGGAAGTTTCACATGTCCTTGAGCCAAAATTCTTAAACAAACATGATACTTGCTGTGGTTACCGTTACCTACATAAAAATATTTACAACGAAACGTAATCATCTCAAAAATATGTTATTATTATAAGTCTATCTCTACGATTATCTATATTTTTTATATATATCATTTCAAATTATTAACTTGTCATTAATTGAGCTAAATCATCCCAAAAATATGTATCGACGCACCTTTTGTCTACCTTTATCATTTTCAACTGTTAAGTTAAGACTATTTCTCATGCCTAAATTAAAACTTTCTAATATAGGAATAATTGAATTATAATTTCAACCAATAGAATAGTATACATGTTATAAAATAAAGACTAAGTGCTAATATTAAACTTAATAGCAACTAAGGAGAGAAGAATGTATTAGAGAGATAAAATAGGAAACTTGAATCTTCCTTATTTTGGTGTATTTTCCATAGAGATTACAATGCCTTTTATAGGCATAAGAGGGGTATAATGGACATTTATAAATTGTTATTATTTACAACACTCCCCCTTGAATGTTCATTTAAAATAAATTCTTAGTAAAGTAACAAATGTAAATAGTTGATCCTAATACGCATTACTTGCTGCCTCATTAAAAACCTTATCAGGAAAATCCAGTGGGATAAAATCTTGATTAAGGGAAAAAGAGTACAGCGCGTATTTTACTCCCCCTGATGAAAACCATAATTTAGTTGTCCAAGTTTTCTCATTCCAATCTTGTATACCATCTTCTCGAAAGTTGCGGTTGACAAAGACTTGGTGAATAAATCAGCCACATTATCACTCGAACGAATCTTATGTACGTTGATATCACCATTCTTCTGAAGCTCATGTGTGTAGAAAAACTTTGGTGAAATGTGTTTTGTTCTATCGCCTTTTATGAATCCTCCCCTGAGTTGTGCTATGCATGCTGCATTATCTTCATATAAGGTTGTGGATACTTTATCGCATTTCAAACCACATTTTTCTCGAATAAGGTGTATAATAGACCTTAACCACACACATTCTCGGCTTGCCTCATGAATAGCTATTATCTCAGCATGATTTGATGAAGTAGCCACGATGGACTGTTTCGTAGATCTCCAAGATATAGCAGTACCCCCACATGTGAATACATAACCTGTTTGAGATCTAGCTTTGTGTGGGTCAGATAAATATCCTGCATCAGCATAGCCAACAAGATTTGGACTACAATCGTCAGAGTAGAATAAACCCATATCAATAGTCCTTTTTAAATACCGCAATATGTGTTTGATTCCATTCCAATGTCTCTTAGTAGGAGCAGAACTATATCTTGCCAACAAATTAACCGAAAAGGTTATATCAGGCCTTGTAGTGTTAGCAAGGTATATTAGTGCACCAATTGCACTAAGATATGGTACTTCAGGACCGAGAATTTTCTCATCCTTTTCTTGAGGTCGAAATGGATCTTTATTTACATCAAGTGATCGGATAACCATTGGAGTACTTAATGGATGTGCTTCATCCATATAAAATCTTTTCAACACCTTTTCTGTGTATGCAGATTGATGAACAAAAATACCGTTTGTCAAATGCTCTATTTGCAAACCAAGACATAATTTTGTCTTTCCGAGATCTTTCATCTCAAATTCATTCTTTAAATAATCGATTGCCCTGTGAAGTTCCATTGGAGTTCCAATAAGGTTTATGTCATCGACATAAATAGCAAGTATAACAAACCTTGATATTGTTTTCTTTATAAACACACATGGGCAAATCGCATCATTTATATAACCTTCCTTAGATAAATACTCACTAAGACGGTTATACCACATGCGTCCAGATTGCTTCAATCCATACAATGATCTTTGCAATCTAATTGAGTACATTTCCCGAGGCTTTGAATTGTATGCTTTGGGCATTTTGAATCCTTCAGGAATTTTCATGTATATATCATTATCGAGTGATCCATAAAGGTAGGCTGTAACCACATCCATCAAATACATTTCAAGTTTCTCATGGATCGTCAAACTAATGAGATAACGCAATGTTATTACATTCATAACGAGTGAGTATGTCTCTTCATAATCGACGCTGGGCCTTTGAGAAAATCCTTGTGCAACAAGACGTGCTTAGTACCTTTGTATTTCATTTTTCTCATTTCTTTTCCGAATAAAACCCATTTATAGCCAACAGGTTTAACACCATTAGGTGTTTGTACTATAGACCCCAAAACTTCGCGCTTGACAAGTGAATTCAATTCTGATTGAATTGCTTCTTGCCATTTTTGCCAGTCATTTCTCTGTCGACATTCTTCAACAGATTGAGATTCAAGATCCTCACAATTTTGCATGATTTTTGATGCAACATTGTATGCAAAAACATAATCCACCGCTATTTTTGAGCGATTTAGATTTATTTCATGATCACTTGATTTTATGGATAGTTCATTATTTTCTTGAGTCTCAAGCTCACTGATTCCTCCAAGAATATCAGAATTACTCACATCTTGACTTTCTATGTGAGGTTTTTTCATAGTGTCATTTTGATCTTTTAATTTTCTTTTTCTAGGATTTTGATCCTTTGATCCTAATGGTCTACCACGCTTCAGGCGTGCTTTTGACTCATTAGCTATGACACTAGTTGATGGTCCTACGGGGACATCAATTCGAATTGGGACCTTCTTTGCAGGAACATGTGATTTAGTAATCCTTTTCAAATCTGTAAATGCATCTGGCATTTGATTTGCGATTTTCTGCAAATGAATGATCTTTTGTACTTCTAGCTCACAAATGGAAGTACGAGGATCAAGATGAGACAATGATGGATTTTTTTCCACAAAATTTCTCCTTTAATTTCACTATTTTCTCCCCCTAATTTTAGGAAAAGTGTCTCATCAAACCGACAATCAGCGAATCGAGCTGTGAACATATCTCCAGTTAATGGCTCAAGGTAGCGAATAATAGAGGGCGATTCAAACCCAATATATATTGCTAACCTTCTTTGGGGACCCATCTTAGTGCGCTGTGGTGGTGCAACCGGCACATAAACAGCGCATCTAAAAATTCTCAGATGAGATATATTGGGTTGTTGACCCAAAGCCAAGTGTAATGGAGAAAAATTATGATAATTTGTCGGCCTGAGACGAATAAGTGCTGCAGCATGCAAAATTGCATGACCCCACACAGAAGTGGGCAACTTAGTTTTCATAAGTAATGGTCTTGCAATCAACTGCACTCGTTTAATTAATGACTCAGCCAGACCATTTTGAGTGTGAACATGAGCTACATGATGTTCAATTCTTATCCCAATCGATAGACAATAATCATTGAATATTTGGGATGAAAACTCTGCAGCGTTATCAAGGCGAATAGACTTAATCTGATTATCAGGGAACTGTGCCCGTAATCGTATTATTTGTGCCAATAATTTTGTAAATGCCAAATTACGAGATGACAATAGGCATACGTGAGACCATTTAGAGGAAGCACCTATCAAGATCATAAAATATCTAAATGGTCTAAATGGCCCACTCGGTGGGTGAATTGGCCCACAAATGTCCCCATGTATACGTTCCAAAAACGCAGGGGACTCAATTTTGATCTTTGTTGGTGATGGTCTCACAATTAACTTGCCTTGATAACACGTATCACAAGAAAATTCACCATTTAAAAGAATTTTCAACTTCTTTAATGGATGCCCATTTGAATTTTCTATAATTCGTCTCATCATTATAGATCCTGGATATCCCAGACGATCATGCCAAAGTACGAAAGTATTGGAATCAGTAAACCCCCGGTTTACTATAGAATGTGCCTCAATTGCACTAATTTTTGTCCAATACAATCCAGAAGATAAGGCCGTGAATTTTTTCTACAACATATGTCTGCTCGGAGACATTTTTGGTTATACCAAGATATTCAAGATTCATTTCATCAATTGTCTTGATATGATAACCATTTTCACGGATATCTTTGAAACTCAATAAGTTTCTCCGAGACTGAGGAGAAAACATGACATTATTTATTATGAGTTTAGTTCCCTTGGGCAAAATTATAATGGCTCTTTCGGAGCCCTTAATCAAATCAGTACTACCAGATATCGTAGTAACATTCATATTGCCCATACTCAAATGAGAAAAATATTTCTCATTTTTAAATATCGTGTGTGTTGTACCAGAATCAATCAAGCAAATATCTTCGTAATATAATAATTTGCTTGGAGAATTATTCATATCTTCAAAAGTAATGAAATAAATTTATATTAAATGATTAATTATCTTTTGTTAAATATTTAAGAAATAATGTAAATGTTAAAATGATATTTGAATCATTAATAATGCATAAGATTTTTATCACTCAAATCTTTAACACTAAATTTGATTTAGTTTAGTATGTTTAAAATAAGTATTAATATAATTTATTATCTTGAAATGACATTTGAGTGACAAAAAGGAAAATGTGTTTTCCACTAACCAATTTAGGTAGTGGTCTTACTTATACATTTTTCTTTTATGGCCACAAAAGTTAAATGAAAGAATAATTTTAATATTTTTCAATTCCTTTTCAAATCATAACATTCCAACTCACTTTCCATTGGTGTTTCTAAAAGAATGGACTCAATTATGATCAATACAAAACAACAAATATTAATAACATTAGTAAATATCAACCATTATTATTCTTCCATATTCACAAAACCGTCACAAATTAAGTGATCTATTTTTCCTTCAGGGTGTGTGAAGAAATCCGCCACATCCAAGTGTGTGATGTCAATATGATCAGTGATAAAATTAGTTTCGGGATTTTTATCCTTCCTTTTTAGTGATGCTTGATAAAGCTCAACCAAGTGTTTAAGAGTACGACAATCACGTGCATAATGACCCTTTCCACCACATCGGAAACAATTTATTTTAATTGTTTCACGTTTTTCATCTTTTCCTTTTCCCCTTTGATGACTATTTTTCTTTGGTGAATGATTAACACCGGGAAAAGGATTTCGCTCTTGGTCGTAATTACGACCACGTCCACGTCCACGGCCACGGCCTCTTCCACGCCTAGCGTGGTGGGCGTACACCTCATTCACTTCAGGAAGTGGTGTAGATCCAGTAGGACGATTCTCGTGATTTTTCATTAACAAATCATTATTTTGTTCAGCCACGAGAAGATGAGAAATCAGTTCAGAATACTTCTTGAAACCCTTTTCTCGATATTGTTGCTGTAAAAGCACATTCGAGGCATGAAATGTGGAGAACGTTTTTTCCAGCATATCAACATTATTAACTGTATCTCCACATAGTTTCAATTGAGAAGTAATTCTGAACATGGCAGAATTGTACTCATGAATAGACTTAAAGTCTTGTAGTCTAAAATTCATCCAATCATATCGTGCCTTTGGATGAATGACCATCTTCAAATGGTCATACCTTTCTTTTAGGTTATTCGACAGAACGAGTGGATCTTTGACTGTGAGATATTCAATTTTCAAAATTTCGTCAATATGATGACGTAAGAATATCATTGTTTTAGCACAGTCTTGTTTTGATACTTTATTTTCAATTTTAATGGTGTCTCCAAGACCCATAGCATCCAAATGAATTTCAGCATCCAATACCCATGAAAGGTAATTCTTGCCCGAACTTTGAAGGGCAACGAACTCAAGTTTAGTAAGATTAGCCATAATAAAAAGAAGAAAAATAATAATACCTTAGCCTTCAAATTTAGTCTTCAAACTTTGATATGACAGAGTCTCGTGCTGATAACGTGTTATAAAATAAAGACTAAGTGCTAAAATTAAACTTAATAGCAACTAAGGAGAGAAGAATATATTAGAGAGATAAAATAGAAAACTTGAATCTTCCTTATTTTGATGTATTTTCCATAGAGATTACAATGCCTTTAATAAGTATAAGAGGGGTATAATGGACATTCACAAATTATTATTATTTACAACAATAAATAAGTTCTTTTCGGGGTTTACAGAAGATGTTGGGTGCATTCCCCACTTACCCCAATCTTTTTTGACTTGTTTTCATCAGCCAACACACCCCAAGACTCAAATGCTACGTGCTTACACCTTCTGTATAACACTCATTCGTTTATTTCTATTTGATTATTATATTTTATATTTATTTAATTTAAAATATTTCACTTATACTTGTTTTTAGTATATTGAATATATTAATTTAAAAAGTAATATTATATATATATTATTTCTATTAATAGATGTGTCAAGTTAATATATACTCTCTCCATCCGGTATTGTTTGTCATGATTTTTATTTTTAGAGTCAAACTATAAAAACTTTGACTAACATTTTAAGATGTATTTTTTCATTATATTAATATGCAAAATATTGTAATTTATAGTACTTTTTATATAGTTTTAAAATATCTTTTGTTTAAAATATCAAATTAATGTGATCTAATTTATCTTTAAAAATTAGTCAAATTGACTTTTCGATAAGCGTAATATGACAAATAATTCTGGACGAAGGAAGTAATAAATAAAGAATGAACAAAAGGAAGTAATACTCTCCACTTTTACTTTCTTCCAAAAAAAATAATAAAAAAATACGGCATGCGTCCGTACCATACCTACAAGTATTATAGAATTAGTTTATTGAATAAGTAAATATTCATATAGATGGTTGGTAAAGAAAATAATGTTCTCCTTTGAATGAATAATATTCAATAAAAACATGATTAAACTAGTACTCCTTATTCATTAAAGCGGAAGAAGGGGGAGATTCTAGAATGCAAAAATAAAAAAAATAAAAGAATATACAAGGACCGTACGAGGAAAAAGGATGGGCAAATTACTACTGCTAATTTTACTTTAAATAAGTATATAAGGTTAAAGGATCACCCGCAAAATTTCAGTGGATAAGATTATCCTTCAAAATAAGTTCAAGAGTAATTTTTGTATTTAATCATTTGGGTAAAAAGTCTCATAGGTAAATTAAAATTATTTTTATTTTAATTATAATAAATAATATACTTTGGCACGTGGCACATATAATCCGCATCATGAACGTGCATGACACATGCACATATTCGTAGATACCAAACTTGATGACAAATTGACAATGCGATACATTTCAACACGTGCTTTTTCATGGCATTAACAAGTGGGAATAATCAAAGGTACATTTACAATTTACCCAAAGTAAAACAAACATACATCTATAATTATTTCATAAATATACTAGTGGCACAAATTTAATGGACCATTTGTAAAAGAGTTTTATAGGAATAAGTTCTTTTTAAGTTCTAATTACAATTATTTAGAATACTTACACTTAATTACAAGATATAACAATACAGTATCATTAAAATTATTAAATAATAGGGGGGGGGGGGGAATAAGTGACGAGTTTTGCGAGATTACGAATTGAAACACAAAAGAAAAACAAAAACAATAAGGGTGTGTTTGGTATGATGGAAAATGTTTTTCATGAAAAATGTTTTTCTAGAAAATATTTTCCTGAAAAACAAGTAGATTTTACACTTATTTCTCATGTTTGATTGGTGAGTAGAAAATATTTTCTGGAAATAATTTTTAGTGTTTGATTTATGAATGAAAAATGTTTTTTAAGGACATCTTTTATTTTTCCTAGATTAAAAAATAATTTATAAAATTGAAAATATTTTTTAAAATCAAAATTATTATTTTTTTGGGATGGTAGTAGGGGTGGGGTGGGGGGTAGTGGGTGGGGGTCGGGGGAGGGAGGAGGGGATAGGAGTGAAAAAAAAAAAATTTAAAGTTGATAATATTTTTAAAAAGCAAAATTAATTTTTTTGGGGTTGGGGGTGGGTGGGGGGCGGGCTGGGGGGAGGGTAGGAGTTTAAAAATAAAAATTTGAAGTTGAAAATATTTTTTAAAAAGCAAAGTTAATTTTTTTGGGAGGAAGGTTGAGGGGGGGGGGGGGGGCGGTGGAGTCAGGGATCGGGTGAAAAAAATAAAATTTTGAAATTGAAAATATTTTTTTTAAATTGATGTTTTTCTCAAAAAAAAAATATAATTTGAAATTTGAGGAGAGTTTTGGAAAATGTTTTTCTTAATTTTTGAAGGGAAATCATTTTCCTTAATTTGGAGGAAAATGAGTTGATTTGGAAAACTTTTCCTAAATTTTTGTCCCAACCAAACATGGAAAAATTGGAAAATATTTTCCAGAAAATATTTTCCTTCATACCAAACACACTCTAAGTTTGTTTTTATTTTGCATGTCGAATATATATTATTTATATGTCCAATACATACGGTGACATACCCGCAACGTATAATGTACATACAACATAATTGTATATTGTTTTATTTGTTTTTAGCAAATTATATGTTAAAAGTTGTATATTGCAAATTAAAATGTACATACAACATAATTGTATATTGTTTTATTACCAAAATAAATTAAAAAATTGGAAGAAATTAGTGTTATTTTTTGAAAATAATATAAAATACATTATTCCGCTAATTAAGCTAAATGTGTCCTTAATTTTTGTATATGTAAGTACAATTTGGCCGTCCATCCTTGAAATGGCAAATCTACTTCAAAGTCCAATAACCGATACGGTAAAAGCTATGAATAAGTTTAGGTAATTAAAGAAAAGTAGATGTTTGTTCATTCAGTCAAATTTGGTTATATTCTATGTATCTACTCCACAAGTTGGTAATACTGCTAAAAAAAAGAAAGTTGTAACTTTTAACCTACCACGGTAGAAAAGTCATAATCAAGTCTTGTGCCCAACATGATCCCTCTTTTCATGTTTTTTTTTTTTTTCCTTTTTCATTCTATATTCAATATCTATAATCAATATCTATATTGAAGTCTGATTAATTTGAGATTTGTAACAAAAAGTTTTACACTAAAATTAAAGTGCTCGCTAGCATAGACGGTTGTCCAGGGAAATGAAACATTATTTGATTAAGCAGTGGCGGACGCAAGGCTACTTGGGCTTTGAACACATAATCAATGGAGTGTTTGCAAGCCCTAACCAATAGACTAAACTTCAATTTGTTTTAAGAGGTGTCAATTTATACATTTATATTTATTAAAATAAAATTTGATCACTATATACAACGTAATTTTCCGACGAAGGGGTGTCGCTCGACACTCTGACCCAAAGGTAGGTCCGCCATTGTAATTAAGGATGAAAAAATATTTATCACTCCACCACAACTATTGTTCGTCCCTCTTTTCATGGTTAGTGTACCCATTGTTGAATGTTTTGGCTACTCTAGAACATCTAATATTATCGTTATAATGACAGTCTACCCTCTAGAAAATTAACACACCAACTTTCATGTTCTATTTATATGAGATTGTAATATTATATATGCGTCCATCGTAATAATGTTCGATAATTATATATTTTAATATATCAAATGTACTATGGTACATAAACTAAGTGTTTTTGTATGTAATTAATATATGTTATTTGTATATTGATTGATGATTGTAATTATAATTAGTCGGTCATCACATATATGGTAAAAAACTTATTTAAATTGTTTTTTTCCATGAAAGAATAGGATGAGAGGTGACAAATACCTTTTTCGTCAAATTACTAAAATCATATATTTAGAAAAGATGGTTTTAAAGTGTTTTATGGAATTTTTTTGTGAAAGAATAGCCGTTCAAGTTTGGTTGAGTCATCAAATAAGTGTTTTTTGCAAATATTTTGAAAGAATATATCTGAGTGTTAAATTTTGTAAGAAAAAGAATATATATGAATTCTTAATTGGATAATTTTGTCCTAAAAATGAAAAGTTATTTGTTTATGGGAGAAATTATTTTTTCCAGCCTGTGCTTGGAAAACGAAAAAAGAAACGAATTACTGCTACTATTAAAAAATAGTTAGCTCTTCTGTTTAACACATTATTTTGAAGTTAAAACTTGAATAATTGTGCTCCCAAGTCACCGTTTTTTGGAATTTAAAGTTGTTTGTAAACATATATTTTACTTGGTTTTTTAAAAAAGTTTTAATTAAATTTATAATTAATCAAACATGTTATAAAACAATAAAATGTTGATGTCCACTATACTAAATAGTTACAACATAACCTTCTCAATTATGAAGATAAACATAATCTCCATAACCTCCAACTTTATAACCATTACTATTGTAACCTTTCACTTTCGTAACCTCCCCATTATGTTCAATTATTCATGTTAATGTCATGTTTATGACTAGCCTTTTGTATGCCTCTATGTTACACTATAAATAGAGACAAGAGTTTCTATTGTATACACTTGAAGACTTGGAATAATAAGAAAAACTCTCATATCTTGTCTTCCTATTTCTATTGCTTTCATCTTCTATATTTCTTGTCTTATTTTGCTTTAGTTTTATAATACGTTATCAGCACGAGTTGCTCATTCTCCGTCAAGAATCAATGGTAGGTGATTTTTATGAGTTATCCTAGTAATTATTTCGTTGCTGTTGCGGTAGCCGAATATATAGAGAGTGATAGAATCACAACTGCTATATCTGAAGGTAGCTAATAAATAGTAAATGAGACAACAATAAAAGGAACACCAGAAATTAACGAGGTTCGGCAAACTTTTGTTTTCTTTTGCCTAGTCCTCGGACACAACCAACCAATATTTATTTCACTCCAAAAGAGTACAAGTGAAATACTACAAGAGAGAAAGAAAAACAAATGCCTTAGGAGATGAGAAGGCAAGTGAGAGGTGTGTAACAAATGAATTAGGAGCTACCTATTTATAGGAGTGAATTCTTCCTATTGATGTCATCCATGACATCACAATATGTCAAAATGTCAAGATTTACCTTGTGAAACCAATTTATTGTTCACCTAAATTTCACCTACAAAAGGTGCTATCTTTGACTTTTCTACCAATGAAGAATTATCCTCCTAACTACCATATTTTCTCATTAATTCATTTTTGAATCTTGTCAAATTTAACAAATCTCCACCTTGGCAAGATTCTCCATTTTCAACTTTCTCTCAACAACAATTTTGATTGTGTCTTCAACCTCAATCTTCAATGTTCAACAATGTTGATCAAGTTCAAACAGTGTTGAAACTTGACCGCAGTCACCACTTTTGTCAACATATCGGCAGGATTATCCGTAGTATGAATTTTCTACATTATGACTCCACCATCTTCTATGATCTCTCGTATGAAATGATATCGGACGTCAATGTGCTTCATCCTTGCATGATAAACTTGGTTCTTTGCTAATTGAATAACACACTGAATATCACAAAATATTGTGATTCCTTCTTGTCCAATACCAAGCTCTCTAAGCAATCCTTGAAGCCAAATTGCTTCCTTCGTAGTCTCTGTAATTGCCATGTACTCTGCCTCAGTGGTAGACAAAGCAACTGTTGACTGCAAAGTAGACTTCCAACTAACTGGTGCATTTGCAATAGTAAAAACATAACCAGTAGTTGATCTTCGTTTGTCCAAATCACCTGCATAATCTGAGTCACAATATCCAACAAGATATTGACTATCTTTCTGCTCGAAAACCAAACCAACATCTACAGTATTATCAATATACCGTAGAATCCATTTTATAGCCTGCCAATGATCCTTTTCAGGATTGTGCATGTACCTGCTTACAACTCCAACCGCGTGTGAAATATCTGGCCTTGTGCAAACCATTGCATACATCAAGCTACCAATAGCATTCACGTATGGTACTCTTGACATATATTCTTGTTCAACTTCATTCTTAGGTGACATAGCATCACTAAGCTTAAAATGAGGAGCAAGCGGAGTGCTAACCGACTTTGTTTTTTCATTCATACCGAATCGGTTTAGTACTCTCTTCAAATATTCTTTCTGAGATAAATAGAGTTTCTTTGAATGTCTATCTCTTTTTATCTTCATGCCAAGAATCTTCTTTGCCTCACCCAAATCCTTCATCTCAAACTCCTTTCTTAGTTGAATCTTTAGCTTCTCAATTTCCTCTTGACTTTTAGAAGCTATTAACATATCATCAACATATAGGAGAAGATATATAAAGGAATTATCTTCAAGCTTGCGCAAATACACACAATGATCGTATTTGCTTCTTATGTACCTTTGCTGCAACATAAACTTGTCAAATCGTTTGTACCATTGTCTAGAAGATTGTTTCAATCCGTACAATGATTTTTCAAGTTTGCACACCATATTTTCTTTTCCATCAACTTTGAATCCTTCTGGCTGAGTCATATAGATTTCCTCTTCCAAGTCTCCATGTAAAAAAGCTGTTTTTACATCCAACTGAACTAGTTCCAAATTCAACTGTGCTACCAAAGCCAACAAAACTCTAATGGAGGAGTGTTTCACAACTGGAGAAAATACCTCATTATAATCAATTCCCTCCTTTTGAGCATATCCTTTGGCCACCAATCTTGCTTTGTAGCGAACATCTTCTTGGTTAGGAAATTCCTCTTTCTTTGCAAATACCCATTTGCACCCAATTGCTTTCTTGCCCTCTGGGAGATTGGCCAATCTCCATGTATGATTCCGATGAAGAGATTGCATTTCTTCATCCATGGCATTCCTCCACTTATCTTCTTGTGAACTTTGGACTGCGTCTTTATAAGTGGTAGGAATGTCATCGGCTGCAATTGAGTTAGCACAAGCCACCATATCTGTGAGTCGAGCAGGTTTTCTTATTGTCCTTTTTGGCTTGCTCGTTGCTATTGATTCAAGTTGTGGTTGAGGTTCTTGAGATGAAACCTCCTCTTCGACTGGCTCTCCTTCAAGAGGAAAATCTTCTATTGTTTCCTCGTTTGATCCCTGTGTTGGAAAAATTATCTTTCCCTCAAACTCCACCTGCTTTGAAGCACCATCAAATTGTTTGGCTTCTTCAAGTGTTACCTTATTTGTCAAGGCAGATTCATCAAAGGTAACATCCCTGCTGAAAATAACTTTTCTTGTCTCAGGACACCATAAATGGTATCCTTTGATTTCAGAAGTAATTCCCATAAATAAAGCTTTCTTTGCTCTTGGGTCCAATTTTGACTCTCTTACATGATAATATGCAATTGAGCCAAATACATGTAAAGAACCATAATCTTCAGCAGGTTTTCCATACCATTTTTCAAATGGTGTCTTCCCACCAATAGCAGCAGATGGTAGACGATTAATGAGGTGGCACGCATATGTTATTGCCTCAGCCCAAAATTATTTGCCCAAGCCAGCATTGGACAACATACACCGAACTTTCTCCAGCAAAGTTCGGTTCATGCGTTCTGCCACTCCATTCTGTTGTGGTGTATTTCTGACGGTGAAATGTCTGACGATGCCATTTTTCTCACAAATTTTTTGAAAAAGATCATTTTTGTATTCGCCACCATTGTCTGTGCGAAGACACTTGATCTTTCTGCCACTTTGAGTTTCTATCTTTGCCTTCCATTTGAGAAAAATTCCCAAAACTTCATCTTTTATTTTCATCGTATACACCTACAATCTTCGAGAAAAATCATCAACAAAGGTTACAAAATAGTGTTTCCCACCTAATGAAGGTGTTTTGGAAGCACCCCAAATATCCGAATAAACATAATCCAAAATACCTTTAGTATTATGGATAGCTGTTCCAAATTTAACCTTATTTGCTTTCCCTTGATACAATGCTCACAAAAATCCAAGTTGCAAGTTTTTACTCCTTTTAGCAATCCTTGATCTGATAAAGTTTTCAAGGATTTCCCTCCAGCATGTCCCAAGCGCATATGCCACAGCTTGGCCATTTCTGCCTCCTTCTCGTCATTGGATGTTGTTGCCGCTGTCCCAATAACTGTACTACCTTGATAGTGGTACATGTTATTATTTCTTCGAATTGCCTTCATTACCACCAGTGCACCAGAGCATATTCTCATCACGCCATTATCTGCAATGACTTTGAACCCCTTTGATTCTAGGGCTCCTACAGAAATGAGATTTTTCTTCAAATCTGGTACATATCGAACATCTGTTAATGTTCTACTTAATCCATCATGGTTCCTTAATCGGATTGAACCAACACCATATGTGGTAAGAGGATTATTGTTTGCAGTGTGAATAACTCCACATTCTCCTTCTTGTAAATCAATAAATCAGTCCCGATTGGGACACATATGATAACTACAAGCTGAGTCCATCAACCATACATCAGATGATTTTGATGGATCTGTTGTAACTAGTGAGTAATCGGAGTCATCACAATCAGCCACATTTGAATCCATGACAGCCTTTCCATTATTTGGTTTGGCTTTGCTATTCAACTTTGGGCAGTCTTTCTTCCAATGCCCTTTTTCTCGGCAAAAGGCACATTCATCTTTGCTGAGTCTCGATCTTGACTTGGATCTCCCTTTCTTCGTTCTCATATGATTTTGAGAACGACCTCTCGCAACCAATGCTTCTGCTTCTCCGCCTTTTTATTTTTCTCTCTTTCTTTGTTCATAACTGTATAAGGCAGAACAAACTTCTTTGAGAGATACTTCATCATTCCCATGCAGTAGAGTCGTTTCAAGATGCTCGAACTCATCGGGAAGTGAACTTAACAACACTAAGGCCATATCTCCATCCGTAAAAGTCACGTCCATATTCCGCAAATCTGTCGCCAACTTATTAAAGCTGGTGATATGATCATTCATTGTGCTACCAGGAATATAAGTGAAGCGTAACAGTCTTCTTTTCATGTAAAGTTTATTTTGACTATTTTTCTTCAAAAATTTCTTCTCCAATGAATTCCATAATTTATTTGCAGATGTTTCCTTCGTGTATGGATACTTTTGTTCTCTTGCAAGGTAAGATCGAATGGTACCGCAAGCAACACGGTTGATAATCTTCCAATCTTCTTCTCCTACACCGTCTGGTTTCTTTTCTTCAATGTCAATATCTAGCCCTTGTTGAAAAAGAACATCAAGCACCTCGCCTTGCCACATTCCGAAATGTCCTGACCCGTCAAAAATTTCAACTGCAAATTTCGCATTTGACACAATTCTTGTCATAAGCGAAGATGCCAATGATAACGTATTATTGACACTTGATGTGGACTCATCATTTTTCTTGTCTCCCATTTTACTACAAATACTATTTACTAGCTAACAATGCAAAGACCAAAGTAAATCTTTTTCTGATGTGGAAGTTCAGACTATGCTGCAACCACAGAGCATACTCAGATAATACCTTGGCTCTGATACCAATTATTGCGGAAGCCGAATATATAGAGAGTGATAGAATCACAACTGCTATATCTGAAGGTAGCTAATAAATAGTAAATGAGACAACAATAAAAGGAACACCAGAAATTAACGAGGTTCGGCAAACTTTTGTTTTCTTTTGCCTAGTCCTCGGACACAACCAACCAATATTTATTTCACTCCAAAAGAGTACAAGTGAAATACTACAAGAGAGAAAGAAAAACAAATGCCTTAGGAGATGAGAAGGCAAGTGAGAGGTGTGTAACAAATGAATTAGGAGCTACCTATTTATAGGAGTGAATTCTTCCTATTGATGTCATCCATGACATCACAATATGTCAAAATGTCAAGATTTACCTTGTGAAACCAATTTATTGTTCATCTAAATTTCACCTACAAAAGGTGTTATCTTTGACTTTTCTACCAATGAAGAATTATCCTCCTAACTACCATATCTTCTCATTAATCCATTTTTGAATCTTGTCAAATTTAACAGTTGCATGGTATATTTCATATCCTATATATTATTTGTACTAACAAAGCTTGTTTTCTAGTTATTCTAAAATGGTTAGTATATAAATTATAATAATCTTCATAACAATGTTGAGAGGGACTATTTAAATGTTTGAATTTATTTTAACTTGGGACTTTTATATGATTCTAACATGTTGTTCTTATTAATTGATTTTGTCCATGTTTCTTGTATATTAAGTCAAGTTCATATTATATTTATGTTTTTCGATTAAAAAAAATTTCTTTTTGATAATGCATTTGATTTATTAAGGCATTGGTTGAGGGTAAGACAGTGAATTCATGTTTCACCGCAACAATTGGATAAGACATCGAGTTAAGGTCTTGGTGCACCATGATAATAAAAAGTTGGGTTCAAGTCCCATTGATTTATGACCAAAGATGTCTTTATATGGGTAAGACAGTGGGTTAAAATCATAATGCACTATAGAGATGATATGATGATAACAGACATAAAGTTTTATACTTTTGACTGAAAGTCATGAAATTTACCCAATTAATTTGCTCCATTCTCTTATGTGAATGTGGTAGCAATGTATTAATATGTCTGAAAAATGACAAGTGGTTGAATGTATGAATATGAGTATGGTAAAATGTTAATGGTCATCATTATGGTAATTAAAAGGAAGAACATCATTGGTTCTTAAGATGTTCCTTCAAATGCGAAGGTAATTTTGTCCATTAAAATTGTATGAAAGGTTATTGGACACGTTGTTTCTTGAGATGATCCTTCAAATGTGAAGGTAATTGTTAAAAGTAATTGTTATCCATCAAAATGGTATGAGAAGTTGGACACATTGTTGTTGGTGCAACCCAATTTAAAAAGTTTTATAAATCCTCCATCAAAATAAACGAATACAAAGTGATAGTACATTTGGTACATTTGACCTTTTAAAGTGATGTTGAGGTGAGTCACATAATGCCAAAACATGACAATGAGTTTCTAATAAAAATTTATGAAACATGTACAAATGGTTATGGTTCATTTCTTGAAGAAAATGTGACTTGTGTTCGTATGGATAAGAATATGTTCATATATTGTTGGATGAATGTCACATCTCACCTTTACAGGAGGTTTCAGAGATTGAAAGAAAATATTTTGACATAAATTGTCATTTTGGTTATATATATACTTTGAGTACTACACAAATATGTGGTATGCTTTATTATGAACTATTGGAGGGCAAAAAGAAAAAAAAAATTCTTTTCTCTAAAGGTTGTGGTCATGACCAAAATAAATGTTGTTGTGTGGCAACACAAATTTGTCATTGGTTATCAAGAAATAAGTCTTGAATGTAATAGTTTTAACCATGACAATAATAATAATTTTCTCTTTAAGGAGATGGTCACCATAAGAATAACGTTGTGAAATTTTTGGTAGTACACAAAATTAATTGAGAGTTCCGAAAGGGATAATTTGTTACTATCCGGAGGAATAAAATTATTCACAATATTGAGGTTGTAGTAAGTCTCAAAAGAAACTTTTTAATTTTTAGAGGAATTGAAAATAATTGTTATATTGAAACTGTAAATTATTGAAAGATGAAATATCATCAGATTACTACAATCAAAGCGGGTTATGAATATTTACATAAACGATTACTCGTCTTTCTCTTGTTTGTTGTATACAAATATGAGCATGCTGATGGAATCACATGCAAAAGTAAACTAGAAGCTTACTAGAATAAATATCAGTTGGCACAATCGGTTGGCTATTCCGATTCAAATGTGATGCTAAAGAAATTGAGAATTCACGTGGCTATATGTTGAAGAAATAAAAAATTCTTCAAGAATTCTCTTTTGTAGTTTGTTCTCGTGATAAAATAATCATTGTACCAGCTAAGGGTGGGATTGTATCCCCTGAAATTATTTAGAACATATAAAAGGTGAATATAGGCCGTTCACCTGCCATGTGGACCGTTTACTATTGTGATTTAATGGATGCATCTATGGTATGGTCACCTGTGCATTTGTATCAACTTATAAATTGATTTTTGTAAGGTTGTTTCCTCGAATTATTAAATTAAGAGCACAATTCCAAACTATAAAATCATGTGGGTAATGCTGGTTGGTTTAACAGAAATTGTATACCTCCAATTATAGTTAGACCATTGATTATGAGAACAAATCTCTCAAATAAAATTTGGTATGAGATGAGTTAATTTTACATGTATGCATCAAGCCAACAAGAATCTCCCAACACAATTGGTTCAGGGTCACGAACCAAATAATTTTCATCTAAAAATTTGACGTGTACACATATGATTTTATTGCTCCACCGTGCACAAAGATGGATCCCCAATTGAGGTTGAGGGTGAATGTTAGATTTCCTAACATTAGGGGGAGATATGTGTAGTAGCTGAAAGTTATGTGTCGGGTGAATTATCTAGATCCTCGTTAAAAAAAAATAAACTTGAAGTTCAAGAGATAATTCATTTGCAAAATGTTGCAAGTAATTTACCAGATGTATTTGCTGACCCAATATTTTAATTAAGCTGCAAATGCTCCAATAAATAGTCATTGAAGGACATAGTCTAGGTACGCCAAAAGCGTGATACACCTGCCCCCCCCCCCCCGACCTTCCACCAACCTACCCCTAAAAATCTTTTGTTTTTGAAAAATAAAAAAGAACTGTTTTTTGAAAAATAAAATAATTACCCCCCCTCCCAGGCACCCTCCACCTTCGACCAACTGATTCCTAGTTATTTTTGCTTTCCAAAAGAAAAAAACTATTTCATTTCTCACTTATATGGGCTGAATATGGGTTGAATATGAATTTTCTTGTTAATCCATTTTTTCCATATTTGTATGAGCTTAAATAGATTGAAACCATATTAACCCATTTAGAAAATTAAAAAAAATATGAGTGATCCATTTAATTTAATATGGACAAAATGGTTTTATTTCATTAATATGGGCTGATATTGCCACCCCTAATTTCATCAATACTCTATGAAGATTATATTATTTATCATTATATCAAAAATACATAGTTTGACTAATTATCCACTTTAAAATAGAAATAAAAGTAATTACTTTACTATTATTAAATAAATACATTGTCGTCAACTGTAAATTCTTAAAACGTAACTAATAAAATAATATTTTAAAAAAATTGTCATCATCATCATTTAAAATAAAAGGGAAATAGTAGTTTCCAGTACATTACAAGCAGACGATAAATAAAACAACATAGAGGCACTTGAAATATTTATAATGACATTGTTAACCCTGTGGACAGAAAGTGGGCAATTTAGGTAAGTAACGCCATTGGGAGGGGCATGAACGTAAAAACAAGTGCCGGCTCTCCGCAACGTTTTCGGCCCTTTATAAAACAGAATTGGCATCTTTAGTTAACGCAGCCAAATAGCTTAAGTTACAATTATACATTTTTCCGTCAAAACCAAGAAAACATAAATCATGTGTGGTGGTTCTATAATCTCCGATTACATAGACCCTAGCCGGACTTCTCGCCGGCTCACCGCCGAGTTGCTATGGGGTCGTTTCGATCTCGGTAACAAGCAAAAAAATCCCAACAATTATCACTCTAAGCATTTGCGATCTCAAGTTGTTGACGACTTTGAAGCCGATTTTCAGGACTTCAAAGAGTTATCCGATGATGATGATGTTCAAGTCGATGTCAAGCCATTTGCCTTCTCTGCTTCCAAACACTCTACTGGTAATTTCTATGGACTGTTCTAGTTTTTTCTGGCTTGAATTTAGATTTTGTCTATTGTTTTGAATTTATTCAAGTGGACAAAATGGGTTAATTTTGGAAATAAGGGATCCAAGATGCTATTTTAATTAGCTAAAAAGACAAGAAAATTAAACAATTTCACCTAGCTGATTAAATTAAAAATAGCTGGTAGATGTGTATATTGCCTAAAAAAGTAAACAGAAAATTTGTGTGAAGAAATATGTGTGGCGTCTAAAAGGAGGAAGGATCCACAATGGCATTTTTTTTACTTGATTAGCTAAAATAATGATAAGTGCAGAAAAGGCATTCATGTTTTGAGAAGCCTTAAATTTACCTTTATTATTTAATCCTCATGAACATTCATATATCAAATTTAACATAGTTGCGGTGAATTTTGTGTTGGAAACTTATGAAATGCTTTTAAGACAATAGAACAAGGTTATGAAAAATCAATCACAAGTGTTGTTGTGTTGTGTTGTTTGGATCAATATTTCCTGTTTAGATCCAATTTGATTGTTAAATAGTTACTTTGGGAACCACTTCTATAGATGAACTCTATTACCTAAGAAACTTTGTTTCATCATGCTTACAGAATAAAGTCCCATCACTTTGATGATGATTTTTTGTAATAAGCTTAGATCTAGGCTTCTCAGATCTGTAGTTTTTAATTTGGGTAGGTAGGCTTTAACATATGAGTTGAAACCTGGTATTTATAGCTCAAACCCTGTATATGTGAGAAATTCAATTACCAACGCTTGAGACCATTTTCCTAGAATTCATAATCTATAAAGTTCAAATCTTGGATCCATCTGTGTCTTTTATCATCATACCAAGAGAGATTTTGGGAATGCTTGATTTTGTGTAAGTTGTTGCCTCTAGCAATCTAGCACTAGTGTAATCAGCGAACATGTTGTGCGTGGTTGATTTGTAATTAAGCTTCTTAAGTTTTATTGTTATTTCTATAGCATGCTAGTTGGTGGATTTATCAATGAAAATTTATGGATGAATGAAATACTTAATAATTCATTTTATCATCTGAAGGTTCCAAATCTTTGAAAACTGTTGATTCAGACAAGGATGCTGCTGCTGATAAATCCTCTAAGAGAAAGAGGAAGAATCAGTATAGAGGGATCAGACAGAGACCTTGGGGTAAGTGGGCAGCTGAAATACGTGACCCAAGGAAAGGGGTTCGGGTCTGGCTGGGAACCTTCAATACTGCAGAAGAAGCTGCCAGAGCTTATGATATTGAGGCGAGGAGGATCAGAGGCAAGAAGGCTAAGGTAAACTTTCCTGATGAAGCTGCAGCTCCTGCATCAAGACACACTGTTAAGGTGAATCCTCAGAAGGTCCTTCCTGAGGAGAGCCTGAATTCACTTCAGTCCGACTCAGCAATCATGAACAGCGTGGAGGATGACCATTATGATTCTTTTGGATTTTTTGAAGAGAAACCCATGACAAAGCAGTATGGATATGAGAATGGGAGCAGTGCTTCTGCAGATACGGGATTTGGTTCGTTTGTCCCTTCAGCTGGTGGTGATATCTACTTCAACTCTGATGTAGGAAGCAACTCTTTTGAGTGCTCTGATTTTGGTTGGGGAGAGCCATGCTCCAGGACTCCAGAGATATCATCTGTTCTGTCAGCTGCTGTTGAAAGTAATGAAGCTCAATTTGTTGAAGATGCCAATCCTCAGAAAAAGCTGAGATCATGCACCAACAATCCCGTAGCTGATGATGGAAACACCGTTAATATGGTACCTGAAGAGCTTCCAGCTTTTGAACCCCAGATGAATTTCTTTCATCTTCCATATATGGAGGGAAATTGGGATGCATCCGTTGGTAACTTCCTCAACACAAGTGCAACTCAAAATGGTGGTGAAAATGCTATGGACCTGTGGTCCTTTGATGATGTTCCTTCTTTAATGGGAGGTATCTTTTAAGTCAACATGCCTAAGTTTTGTAAATAAGGCTTCATGTGAGTGATTTTTGCTGTTGTATAATGTACTTAGTGCAAATATTTGATCTGTTAATTTGATCTCTGTTAACTTGTTCTTTTAGGTATGTCTGGTGGTGGAAGAAGAATGATCCACAGAGAACCATGATTAAGCCATGGATTATGCACTCAATAGAGCAGTGCATAGGTAATTAGGGTTTAATTAACTAGTAGAGATGTTAAATTTGAGTTTTACTTAAAAACAATTGGGCTGTATGGATTATGAGAATTGATGAGACGTCGATGCTTGCTATAACGTTACCTTTTGTTGCTTCACATGGAACTATTCTTTCAATTCACTCATTTGCAGACACTAATAAATAATAGTACTGCAACTTGTCAGACCTCAACCTATACGATGAGTACATTGGTGAATAAGCGTTGCCATTTTCTATGGCCTCGTTTTCCGGATTCATCAATGTCTATTGGAACTCAATTATCGAGATATTCTTTAATGTTTTGCCACGCCTCTCATTTGAAACATGAGATTTGGTTTCAATAAACTCCTAGCTAGTGTGTGTGGGTGTAGATTTTGTTCTTGTTAAGATTAATTGATTTTTGTAAAAATATATTGTAAAAAAATGGATCTGGAATTCGTTTAGATGATTTCGATTTGTAAGTTGAATTTACATGCTGGAATCTATGTGAATGTACATATGGCAGTGTAATTTCTTTACGCCATTGGTGTCAGTTGTAGAAAGTTTTTCAACGAGTGAATGTGAGTTCTATATCATTAAAGAAAGAAATCACGTTGGAAGCGTCATCATACTATTAGATATGAGATCCGTTGTGTAAATTTAAATTAATCGAATTATAATTGAAAATCAAAAAGAAAGAAAAGAGAAAAGGTTAGTGGGCATGGTAAGAAAACAAGGTTTAGCTTAGATGAAAGACATGACTGGTGTGGGGGAGGGAGAGGTATCGGTGGGTAGGTGACAAGGTGTTGTTGAGGTGAAAGCATTGCAAACGTGGGGAGGCTTGAAATTAAGCAATCTTGGAAATGCACCAATCTACTTAATTTAAATTTATATCTCATAGTTCAAACTCAATTTCTTTATCGAAAATATAATATATTGTACTTGGTGGTTTAATGATAAACGTGAAATAAAAAAGGTTGTGGTATGTCATTGTGTCAGGCAGATAGTTTTGGAGATACATATGTGGTTGTCCGTGTATGAAAGTAGTAGTACTATAATTAGGAGTAACCACGAGGGCCGCAGGTTCGTTTGTTATTATATGGATAAATATAAATAGTTGTGTAATAATTATTTTATCTTTTATTTGATCAGTATTCCTTCAATAAATTATATCAAAATTAGTAATTGGCATCTAGACAAGTTATTGATTTCATATGGGAAATAATATAGTATTGGAATTAATAACCACGAGATAAAATAATGAGAAGAAAAAAATTCCTCGAGCCATTTTTCCTATTTAATAAGATGAAAAGTATAAGGTATTTTTCTAAGCAAACAATTTCTTTTTAGAATTTGTATATGTAAGCCAGGTTATTTTTATACTATAACATAATAAGTCAAACAATAAATGCATTTTTGGTTCCTACTATCTTACATACTTTATGAAAAGTGTAATTGGTGAATATTCATGTGTTATTGATATTTTATGATGGATAATATGAGTTGATACATATTTGACTTATTTAATTGATTGGGTATCCGTTTAAGATGAGTTAGGTAGAGCGATAACATAATTTTTATCTATTTTGTCATACATGCTCACTTCCAAATTCCAATAACGCCGTGTGCCAAATACTTGCATCGATTTCTAACGACTCATTTGCACTTTTATCCTATTTTGTACTGATTCTTCAATTTATGTCCTTCATAACGAATAAATTTTAGTCAGACATAAATTTACATTGTAATATCATAATATTCTATTACTATTCGATCATAAAAAGAAAGAAATTAAACCAGACTAGCTCATTCGAAACACAAATGTGTAATTTTATGATTTCTACCATGAGCCCAAGTAAATCCAATTCAA
Organism: Solanum sitiens; assembly: GCA_016801875.1. Classification (NCBI taxonomy): domain Eukaryota; kingdom Viridiplantae; phylum Streptophyta; class Magnoliopsida; order Solanales; family Solanaceae; genus Solanum; species Solanum sitiens. Next base: position 4,154,293 of record JABWTJ010000002.1, on the reverse strand, counting down.
GTGTACTATTCAAGCTGGCCCAACTCATTACCTTAGCTAAGAACAAAGGTGGCGGAGAAAGTCCAAATAAATAAATCAACAGCAAAAAAGAGAATTAAGAAGAAAGCAATTATTTAATTTTAAGTTGAAGAAAGGAATAGGATCAGAAAGACCGTGGTAGAAAGAAAAACATCACATTCCTCCTTACAATTGAAGGCTTCATTAATATTATATGTAAAGACAAATTAAATACAAAACCACATTGAAGAGCTATTGAACTAATTAAACCCATACCGAAATTCCAAATATGATTTGCTTCATTTCATGTCATGGATTATATTTCATATTATTATCAAGCATTTTCATTCAAAAAATGCCTCTTCTCTCTTTTCACTTTCATATTCTTGATAGCCCTTTTGGTTGTGATTATTCCTTCCATCCTTTACTTAATCTTGAAGCCCCAAAACCCTAATTTCACTCTCCAAACGTTAAAGGTACAATCATATTACTTGAATGTCTCGAATTCGAGTTCTGACCCTCTATTTTCATCTGTCATAGGTGTGACACTGCTTGCGCAAAATCCTAATAAGGTTGGCATAAGATATAAACCGATACGTTTTCACGTGTATAGTGAAGGAGTAGTGATTGGAATGATTCAAGTTCCTGCCTTTTATCAACCTCCTCGTAGCAATAACATAAAGTTGGAGACTCGAGCCATATTTTACTGCGTCAACGTTACACAAATTTTGTCTAACATTTCATTGCAACACAATAGTTCCGCAAAAAGTGTTACATTAGCAAGCATATTGGGTGATGTTAAAGCTCAAGTCAAACTTTTCAATGTCAACTTGCCTAAGGTGAAGGTTTGTACTTTTTCATTTGAGAAGTTAGTTCTTTTTTTTAATAAACGTTTGATAACATATGATTATCTTTTTAGGTGATCTGATAATGAAAAAACATAAAAACTTTGGAAGTTAGATATATAAGTTGAATTCTTTTAGTATTAGCTAGGGTTGATTTGTATTACTTATAATTGTATTTCTTAATTTTGTGAAGCTGGCCGTGGAATGCGCCATAAATATTGACCAAAATTATATTAAACTCAGTAACCAAATGGTCTACAGCTTGAAAGCAAGAAAATCTAATACGGTATGGACGATGATTATATAACTTATACTTTAAACTGATATTACGCATTGTTTATAATTAATCTGAACATCTTCTTTTTTTTTTCAGATATCTCTTCCAATGAACATCAGGGGAAGTTTCTCCAACAAGTGCTCTGCATTTATTTACATCTAACGAACTGATACTTTGTACTCTAATACCTTCAATTTATTTTGTGTAAATGTAAATACAGTTTTGGATATTCTTATTTGTATGTTTGAATTATAAGTCTGAATTTGAAAAACAAAATGGTACGTACCAACTCATGTAATTGATAATAAGTTCCCTGTCGGAGCCTTTTTGAAACCAAACCAAAAAGTGTAAAAATGAAAGTTAAGTTTATTTACAAGGAAATAGTCTATCAATTAATTAGTCGACAATCTACGCGGCTGTTTCATGTATTAATTAGTCGACAATCTACGCGGCTGTTTCATGTATGTTGTTAAAATTTTAAACATTCTTTAATTTCTCAAAACAACTTTTTTCGGTCGTCATTACATATTTTTTCAAATTATTGAAGTCAAAATCAATTAAGTCAAAAGGGAAGGTTGAATGATAAAGCAAAGTGGTGTTTTAACAAATATCAACGTGAATGAATGAATTATTTCATAAATAATGAAGAAGGATAGGACCCCCACTCATATGTAAACCTTATAACCATGCAATTGTTTTCGTTATATTTATGAATAAGTAACCACCACTCATGTTATGTTGGAATGAATAAAAAAAAATTTATTCTTTTTGTTTGGTTGGTCCATAGAATATGATGAGGAAAGATTTTCCTTTTGACTTATGCGATTTTACTTAGCACGCTATATATAGTGAATTTGGAATACCTAAGGGTTAGTAAAAAAAATTGTAACCGACCTGGCATTGCTGAATACTCAAAAGATAAGAATATTATTGTGTACAAACCATAAATGTGAACAACACTAAATTGAAAGTTTGGTGGTTAATGTCAATCAAATAGTAGTAGGTAAGCAATGAAGATAAAAAAATGCACGCACTTGGCTTGTTTCTTCTTCTAGTATATATGTGGTGGTCCTATATATATATATACATATAGGCAGCTTATTACTCATTGTTGTGCATGTCTCCCTAATAATTATAACATCAAAGTTACGTTGTCTAAAACCATATATAATATGGCAATAATAAGAAGCTATTTCACCATATTCACTATAATAATAATATTATTAGGTACTGCAACATAATAATATTATTATGATGCAGCAGACTCCCTAATGGTATATATGATGAGTGAATGCAAAAAGGGAGTTGCTCTCTTCATCTTTGGTGCATGACTCCTATTTTGATGTTGGAAACAACAATTTACATAAATAATACATCAACTCTTGACCAAGCCAATTTCTGGCCCTATGGAAAAAAATCTTACTTCAACAATCAACTCCCCTACCCTACCGGAAGATTTTCTGACGGTCGTTTGATTTCTGATTTCATTGGTAAGCATTAATACTATATTTGCTATGTTTGGTTTTTGGTGTTTGATAGTCATAAATTAATTTTTTCCAAGAATCAAAACTGCTAGACTTAGACATATATTATTTGGTAATTACTCACTGCTATGGTCATTTTTGTGACAGCTGAATATGCAAAGGTTCCAATAGCAGTGCCCATTATGCAGCCAATTAGGAGCCTGTTTGAATGAGTTTAAAAGCTGGTCAAACTGATTTAAAAGTCAATTTTTTGACTTATTAGGATGTTTGACAATTATCAAAATTACTTATTTTAATTCAAAAATGACTTATTTTAAGCCAAAGGTTAAAATCTAGGTGAGGGGTGCTTTTTTTTTTAAACTTAAAAGTCATTTTATGTTGATCAAGTATATTACATTTTTGCCCTTAATTCTTTTATTATTATTATTATTATTATTATTATTAATAATAATAATAATAATAATAATAATATTATTATTATTATTATTATTATATTTTTTTTAGTTTTTATTATTATTATTATTATTATTATTATTATTATTATTATTTTTATTTTTATTATTATTATTATTTTTATTATTATTGTTGTTATTATTATTCTTATTATTATTATTATTATTATTATTATTATAAAAAATTGTGATGATAAAGAAATATGTGAATGATAGAAAATATTATTATATTTTATTTTAAATTTTTTAAGTACAAAAATCTTGAATTAATCAACTTTTTATCATGTTAACAGTTTAAGGGTATTTCAGACATTTTGATAAAAAAAGTGTTTACTAGCATTTATTTGTCAAACAGATCAACAACTTTTTTTTAACTGAAGCACTTTTATTCAAACACATAACTACTTATTTAAAAAATAAATTTCAATATTTTCAAAAGTACTTTTTAAACGGACTCTAGGAATGAAAGAGGAACAACATTACATTATTGGAGCAAACTTTGCATCCGCAGGAGCTGGCTCTCTTCTCCACACATTCCAGGGTGCAGTAAGTTCTTTTCACTTCAGCATGCCTAATAAAATATATAGTATAAATTTTACATTATTTATTTTAATTTGTGATATGATGATAATTAAATCGATATGTACTTACTACTGTAAAGAGACAGCTATCAAAACAAGAAAACGAACAACTCATCACAAGATTCTACTTTTAATTTGTAACCATATAAGTAAAACAACTTTAGACAAAATAATTAACGTGCCGCTGATTGCGTTGGAATCTTCTAACTCTTGTAACTTCTCATGTCATTGAATTATCACTAAGCATCTGTACTAGCTACTACTTTTAACTAGCGGACCACTGTCAGAATTGAAACCCTGTTCGATGATTTCTCCAAAAATTAGCCACAAGCCATTTGCATAGTTACTTGGGGCCAGGATAATGTGCTCCCGCTGTAATCTTTATCCTTAGGGTGAACACTTTGTGCGCATTGGGTAAACTCCACAGGTTTACTAATCACACAAAAATGTAAATCGCACTAGGCAGGCCCGAGGAAGCATTGAGGAAGGATCAAAGATATGTGTGTGGAAGACCATCGTTCAAATCAACTAAGCCATCCCGAAAAACTTTTTCATAGATCTTTTCCGATGCCACTTTTTAAAGTTTGTGCATCAATTTCCGATGAGCTAAACAATTTCAAGAATAGCCCAAAAAAAGTTAATACAATGCCAATAATATTGAAAATAACTACGAATATGAAATAAAGTTTTTTTATAGGAAAACCTCTAGGACATTATTATGGAATTTTACGTGTAGAATGTGATAATATATTAAAAGTTTCATTAAACTATGAAATTCTAAAGTCCAAATATGTAGATAATGTAATTATTTTTCAAAGATTGGGCCGAAAAATGGTCAGTGTTGCTATTTCTATCAAATATAACATACAACATGGCCCAAAAACGAAAACTCTCGCTATCTAAGACCAAAAACAGTATGGCCCCTACAAGTGGAATTTTGTTTTTTTATGTGTTAGCCAACGTGCATTGTGCACAACTTGTTTTGTTTTAAACTCTTATTGATTTATTTCTTCAGGTGATTGATTTGAAGACGCAACTGAATAAGTAGAAGGAGGTGAATTTTTTGTTGAGAAACAAGTTTGGCTTTACTAAATCGGACAAAATATTGACTAGTGCTGTTAATTTACTTGATAAGTATTGGGACCAATGACTACCTTTTTGACCAATTCAACAGTCATAGCTTCCTATTCTCCTCACCAGTACGTACAAATGGTCAGTGGTCCAAGTAAGTAAAATTCTGTCATAATAGAAATTGACTACTTTTGTAACCGAATAGTCACTGTGTTAATTTGTTATTTCATGAGTACTATACAATAGATAATTATTTCAGTTGAACAATTACCTCAAAATTTGTGCAGGAGAAGGGAGGAAGGAAATTTGGGATGTTTACCAGGCGTAAGAATGCTTAATTAATCCTCACAACAAAAATGGTACTTTTAAAATAAGAAGCTTCAAATTGGCAAACGTTGAGGTTCACAATGTTTTGTTAGGAATGCAAAAAGAGTTGAAAGGCTTCACTTACTCACTTTATGACTTCAATCGTAATTTGAATCATCCCTCAGATATGGTGTGCACTAATTTACACTTACAAGTTAGTTAGTTAGTTTGACCAGTTTATATATAAGTTTTTATGTTCTTTGTATAAATCAGTAATTATTGTAGGTTTGAAGGAAGGGAAAGAGAGCAGTTAAGCAATTTGAGGTTTGCAACATTCTTATCATCTAACTCAATCTGTTTACCAGCAAATGGCGCTCTTCTACTCTCAACACTCTCTTTCAATGCCTTTAAAGAGCTAACTACAAACTCATCAACTTCTGTTGGCAAAGTATGCATTATTATTGTTATTAATTGTATCTTCTTGATTTGGTCCATTATCTAGGAAATGTCAATTCATAATTTTGAGTTGATTTTATGCTTTTGTAAAGATAATTGTTCCCTCTAACTTTTTTTTAAGTCTGTTACAAGCTTAATAATATTTAAAAATTATATACTTTAGCAAGTTTGATTACAGAGTATTGGAGGTTTTCAATATCAAATATGGATTAAAGTTATCCAACATTTGATTGCGGGTATTACCTAAATCAAGATAAGATTATATTGAAATCATGAGATTATCTATTTCGGATAAAAGGTGTGATAAACTAGTTCCTAGAGAACAATACTTTGAACTAAATCATCTCTAAAAATATAAAAACTCATAAATAATAATATGAGAAGTTCTGAATTAAAAAAAATATACTCTTCTAAAAATACCATAACATTATTTAAAACCACAAATTGTAAAGACAATTTGTAACACAAAGTGACTTACTATATTTTGGACGTTAATAATTGTAATAAGGTAAAATAAGGAAATATGGGGATTCGAGTGTTGGTGTTAACCAATAAGGAGGACAAACTATTAATTGTAATGGGTCCATCCAATATTTGACATTTGACAAGAAAGAGGATGCTGACAACCTTATACTATTAGCTCCAAACATTAACATGTTATAGTAAGACTGTTGCTAAACGACGTTGCATTAATTCCTGATGCTAACGTATTATTCACAACCCTACAACTTACATATGAATATAATGAAGAAGACAACGTGCTACGTACTCCGCAAATTTTGCTATCAACTTCTATACATAAAATAAGAAATTGTATTTGATAAGAATTGATAGGACTACTAAATTATTGGTTTGCAAGTAATTCAATAAGTGGTTGAGATTTACTTCTTTATATTCTAAAATCTTCCATAAAAACATATAATTATGCTATTATTCGTAACTAATACATTTGAAATGAACAATAGAAAACCTTGATTTCTATTCTCTAGAATGAAGGAGATTATTTTCTTAATAAAGTTACAACAAAATCACACATAAAATATTAAATATGGTAAAGATAATTAAGAATCCTATACTAATCAATTACTCCCTCCGTCCAATTTTATATGTCATTTCTTTCTATAATAGTTGGATCATAATACTTGTCATTTATAAAATCTATACATAAATTATCATATTTTACTTATTATATCCTTGATAAAATAATTAATTAATATTGAAAATATATTCATTATTTATTATAAAATTAATTTATGAAAATATTAAATAAGGATAGAAGGTAAAATTATATTATTTCTTAATCGAAGTAAAAAGTAAAAAATATGACATATAAAATGAGGCAAAAAAATATTATATGAAAGATAAAAAATTTAATTGATGCGATTATAAATAAAGTTGAAAATTGAGCGGACGCAGTGAGACCCGCCGCTAGCAGTTTGTGTAGCAATAATTGTTTGTCCAAACGAACCATAAGTGTCGAGGCACGTGCTTATTCTTTGTCACCTCAAACCAATTTTTCCACATCATACACCATTGCCGCCTTACTATTTTTTTCTTTTCTTTTTCCACACCGCTTCTAATGGAGTGGACAAAATCTGTTTTGTCCCAAATTAGAAAATCAGCTTCTTTATTCAAATCTCATTCAAAATTTTAAAATTTCAATTATATCATATAAATTAGGATCAACTGAAGATTAATGCATGTGAGATCAAATCTATAATGAAGATGTAAATAGTGATAAATTATCCGACTGATCCCAACCCATTTAATAAGGACTGATTCTAACTACTAATATTTAAGGGAGAGAGTAAATCAAAACTTTTGTATAATTGACTAGGGAAAAAAAAAAGGAAAAACACAAATTCTACTGTCTAGCTGCAAAATAGTGAATAGAATGAATTATTGGACGGCATATGTATAAGTATATTCCATTGACAGTTTGACAATATTTTGATAGTGGGGGGGCCATAATTTGTGTATACATTATTTTATACCTGAGATACCACTCCCTAGTTGTTATATATTTATACTCCAAAGACTTTCTCTACACAATGAATAAAAGAAATTGTAATTGAAGTGATCATAGGTCAATTTTTTTCTCCATATGGAACAATCCCATTTTCTAATGTCTTACGATCATGCTGTCCACAATCATTTTTTGAGCATGCCTACGTTACTTGTCTCCTTGATTCTGATTACTATAGTTAATTATATCAACCTTGGTAATTTTATTTAGCAAATTGCTTTAGTTTATTATTTCTAGTTGCTACATAAGATATTGGAACAATATTTGGTAAAAGCCTAAACGTAGATACATTTTTGTTAATGTATTTACTTTATATTAGTATTTTTGGAATTTTAATATTTTCGTCAATGTATCTATTTCATGTTGGTGGTATTTTTGAAATTTTGATGTCTATGCTTTAAATGTGTTCTATAAATATCTTTTTGACTTGATGGGTTGGTTATGTATGAGTCAATAGTTATTCTTTTGCCAAATAAGTGGAATTCAATATAGGTAAAATGTTAATAACATTATTAAAGATTTGTAAAATAAGAGAATGTATCTTAATTTTTGTTAAAGTTGATTAAAAGAAATTGTCACGCAAATTAAGAACAAAATATACATAAGATCACTTATAATATAATTTGTTCAGTTTATAATGAAACTTTGAATCTAGTATATAAAAAATTGACGTTAGCTATATAACTTTTGCTAGACCTAAATGCAGTGGTTAGATCTACGGAAAAACATCTCTTTGCTTCCTCCATTAAAATAAAATTCTGAAAATATTGATTAGAATAAAATGTAAATATAATTTCAGAACTTATAAGAAAATTGAGAAAATAGTTTTCATACAATAAAATAAATAGATAAAGCATATACTCCCTATAGAATTGCCATGTTAGGTCTAAAATCACATTTATTAAAGACTATTTTGGTATGCTTAATTTTCAAAGTTCATTTTTAATTAAGAATCATTGTATAATATAAAAAAGATGGAATGTATGAAAAATAACGGAAAAAAAAAGGAAAAATATTAACAAAGGTTGCACTAAAAATCTGGAATGATGTTATTTCATTTTGAATTTGAATAGTATTAGGTATGAAATTATCTATATTAGGAAATGTTTTAATGAGCCTTTAAACGATTTAATTCTGACTTTGTAATAATATATATACATAAAAATAAAAGAGGAGAAGAAAAGAAAAAGAGAAGAAGAAAACAAAGGTATTTAAGGCAAGTATTACAGTATTTTTTGAAAAAATTGGGTATACCTTAGCTAGCTGTACGAAAAAAAATATAATGAAATAAATAAAAAAAGATATAGTAATATTTGCGTGTTTTGTGTGGATGTGGTCACCGGAGCTCTACTCTTTTGCTTACCTCTTCGGATCTGAAATCTCCAAATCATTCTGCAAATTTCTCTCTGAGTTGACTCTACTTCTACCGCCATTCTTGGCACCAATTTTTTCTTGATTTACTTCATTTGCTTTTTCTGCTTTAAATATCTGATTTCTTTTTGCACAGTTTAGTTTATAAGTATTTCATTTTAGAGTATCAGTGTTGTCTTTTATTTGGGGAAGCAGTTTGGAACTGATTTGCCGGTCCAGAGACTTGGGATCGGAAATATGGGTTCAGAAAGTCATCAACAATCTGAAAACAATGAACACGAAGATTCCACACCTTTATATCTACAAAAATTTCGCCTATACGAAACTACCTCGGTATATTTCACCATTTGATTTACTTCATCAAATTATTATTATTATTATTATTTATATGTTGAATGATTTTGTTTTATGTTTCATTTCCAGTTGTAGATTGCTGTATTTTTCACCTTTAGATTGTATAGTTAGCATATGTAGATGTTAATTTCACTGTTTGGTCATTTATGATTGTGTAGCTACAAATTGCTTTATATCCAACTTGATGGCTGAGCAAGATTTCTGCTTTTTTGATGTTCTCTATTCTTTTACCTATTTGGCTTAATATATGTTCAATTAAGAATTTGATTCAAAATGGTTTATCTTATTTAAGACAATATCTCCAAAGCAAATGTTTAGAAACAAAGTCAAAGGGAGAAAGCATCTCAAAATAAAAATGCTATTTTTCCTCACACAAGTCGTGCAATTTGTAATCTTGTTTCATTTTTGATTTTGTACCTTCCCTCTCCCAAATTTCCGAACGTAATGTCCAAAAATACTTAACTATTTCATCTATTGACAAGATGATTTTCTTTCTTTTATGTTGAACTTATCAATTACGTGCGAGCTTGTATCTATGTAGATTGTAGTCATATATCCTTTCTTTTTATTCTACCAATTGTATTAGATAATGAATATAATGAAGATTATAAAGTTACTATAGTAAGTTTTGAGAGAGGGTTAAATATGCTTGAATTTTATTTGTCAAAAATGTTAATCTACTTTCATTTGTGGCAGAACTTCTATATGGTTGGAAGAGATAAAACTAGAACTTATTGGAAAGTTTTGAAGATAGACAGATTAGAGCCTACAGAACTAGTTATGTATGAAGATTCTGCCACATATTCTGAGATTGAATGTATTGATCTACTTAAAAGAATACACGAAGGCAACAAATCAACTGGAGGGCTTAAGTTCGTTTCAACTTGTTATGGAATTGTCGGTATGTTATATAACTATTTTTTTTTCTTTTTAAATAGATTTTTTGTATTGATTTCTAATGCAACTCGTGTTGTTCTTTTCTTTTCGATTTTAGGTTTTGTAAAGTTTCTGGGACCTTATCACATGCTTGTTATTACGAAAAGAAGGAAGATTGGAGTAATATGTGGTCATGCGGTTTATGCCATTACAAAGAGCGAGATGTTCCCAATTCCCAATTCTACTGTGCTATCCAATATGCCTTATTCTAAGAATGAGAACAGGTCTTTTGTCAATTTTGCATGTAAATGTAAAATATCCATAGTATTCTTGAGAAGACATTATAATGGAAATAGAAATGCTTCTAGTTTATTTGTATCTTTATGAGCATTATACTTGATGTGGTTGTTTCATTTTTCTATTCTTTTATTTGGATAATTTTGAATTTTGTTATCTTTAAACTTGTCTCACTTTTGAGGTACTCTTCTATACTATCTTGAGAGTCCCCTTGCAGTGTTGTCGACGCGTGGACAATATAGACTATAGTGAGCACATTATAGATGGGCATTTTGTAGCTATACTATTTTAGAGCCTATTGCCAGTTTATTTACTATAACTTTACAGGGCAAACTACAGTGGTGTTCTGATGTTTTTTTACATATTGAGTAAGACAAGGTATCATCAGGATTCAGTGACATGTGATCACCTTTTTTGTTCATATTTCTTATGTCAACATCTCTTCATTTTTTTAAATACTTTCTTCTTTTATATACTGCATCTGATTTAGTAACTCATTTTTGCCTTTTTTTTCTCCAATTATTTTGTGAATAGATACAAGAAGCTCCTGCGCACGGTGGATCTCACAAGAGACTTCTTTTTCAGCTACTCCTATCATATTATGATTAGCCTTCAAAAGAATTTGAGTAATCGTCAATCTGGACTCACGCTTTACGACACAATGTTTGTATGGAATGAGTTTTTAACCCGAGGAATTCGCCATCAGCTCAAAAATACTCTCTGGACTGTCGCTTTAGTATATGGATTCTTTAAACAGGTATTTTCCATTTGAAATTGTTTCAGAGTTATATTGTAATCAAGGAAAATCCAAATTTTAGCTGAACTTAGAGTTATATTTAAACCAAGTAAATGACTTGGTTATTTAACAATTGGCAGCTAAACGTGTTTCATGATGCTGTTGTCTTTTGTAGGTTACACTTCCTCTCTCTGGCAGGGACTTCATATTGACCCTAATTGCCAGACGATCTCGTCATTATGCTGGTACCAGGTTTGTTTGATTGACTTTAATAATGAACTTATTTGTATTTGATGGTGATATCTAGTAACTTTGGCAATAGTATGTCATCTGAGTGATCTTGTCATTTACATTTAATTAACTTAAATCGATTGCTGAAGAAAATTCGAGAGAGTGTTATCAGCTACTTTCATGTGATGGTCTTTGTCTGTTCAGATACATAAGAAGTATATCTAGATTTAAATTGAATATTGCAGTTAGTGATCCTGCGTCATCTCTTGATTGTTGAGTTATTTCTCCTTTTATGTTTTGTAGATATTTGAAAAGAGGTGTAAATGAGAAGGGTCGCGTAGCAAATGATGTCGAAACAGAACAAATTGTGCTTGAAGATGTGCCTGCTGGGTGCCCGCTACAAATAAGTGCTGTTGTGCAGAACCGTGGTTCAATACCTCTTTTTTGGTCTCAAGAGACTTCACGTTTGAATATTAAGCCTGACATCATACGTATGAAATAAGATACCTACATTATTTTTAGAGGATCCAATTTACTCTATTTTTCATGACCGTTTCTTTTTATAGTCTCAAGGAAGGACTTGAATTTTGAAGCCACCAAATGTCACTTTGAAAATCTTGTGAAGAGATATGGAAATCCAATCATAATATTGAATTTGATTAAGGTACACTTAATCAAAGATTCTGGATCCAATTTATGTTGCCTTTTGATTTATATGTAGTCTAAACTTCTATTGTTCATCTTTCCCTTTATTTGGTATTTTATCATGCTAAGCAGACTCGTGAGAAGCGACCAAGAGAAACTATTCTTCGTGCAGCATTTGCTAATGCTATTGAGTTTATAAATAAAGATCTTTCTGAGGAAAACCACTTGAGATTTCTTCACTGGGACCTAAATAAACACTCAAGAAGGTTTGACTTGCATCCTTTTTGCTTGTAGATGGTTGTACATGTTATTTTTTTTCTTTTTTTGTATGTTGGTCTGGTGGGTTGCTAACAGTTTGGCTACTTTTCCAGCAAAGCTACAAATGTCCTGACACTTCTGGGCAAGGTGGCTGCTAATGCATTGGAGTTAACAGGCTTCCTTCACTGTCAACTTATTCCTGCCTCAAAGACTGGGAAATTGCTAAAATTATCGCCCATTGAGTAAGTGTGGCAATCAAAATTCTCCCAGAATGATTTGATTTTATTCGTTCACGGGAGTTGATTGTTCAAAAAATAGCTTTATTACTTAGTAGAGTACCTCCAACACTTAGCTTGGTCTTAAAAGCTCAAATGTTTCTTACATTGATTTTGTTTGTCTCTGTGTAGCAATACTGAAGATCAAGCTGGACAAGACCCCTGTGAAGTGAGAGCTGAACCGAATTCCCCCAGTGGAGATTACCATGTCAACCTTTCAACACTACAGAGAGGGGTATTACGAACTAATTGCATAGACTGTTTGGATCGCACAAATGTTGCACAATATGCCTATGGGCTGGTTGCCCTGGGCCATCAGCTGCATGCCTTGGGCTTTATAGATGTGGAGAGTATTGATTTAGATTCCCCATTAGCAGATAATCTAATGAAACTCTATGAAGAAATGGGCGACATACTTGCATTACAATACGGAGGTTCTGCTGCACATAACAAGGTAATACCATATCTTTCACTTACTGGATCTATATGGTAAATATCTGTTGATTGCTCTGATCCTGTAACTTGTTTCTTCATAGGGGGCTCTGGTTGATACTTGGTGCTGATCTTTCTTCTTCTTTTTTTTTTCTTTTTTCTGAAGATCAATTTTAACGTCACAACTGCATTGAGCCAAACAACAATTTTTAGTTCATGTCGCGTTTTAAGTGAAATCTATGATTTGCCGCAATTGAGATAAATCCTTTTGTTTTCTAAAGTAGGAGATATGGGCTCCTTTCATTTTCATCATGATTGAAATTGATGGATTTGATTTAACAGATATTTTCAGAGAGACGAGGCCAATGGAAAGCAGCAACTCAGTCTCAAGAGCTTTTTAGAACGCTTCAGCGCTATTACAGTAATGCCTACATGGACGCTGAGAAACAAGATGCCATTAATGTGTAAGTGAAATATTGTCTTCGTAATAATTAGGTTCTTTTATCTGTTCTTTCAACAGACAAAGGTAAATTTTAAAATAAATACAAGTAATGTGGTCCCTATTCCAGGTTTTTGGGACATTTCCGGCCTCAAGAAGGTAAGCCAGCTCTCTGGGAATTGGATTCAGACCAGCACTATAGTGTTGGGGGGCATGCATCAAGTTTAGCAATGGAGAGTTCTAGGTATAACTGATCTTTAATTAATGCATCCCTTGAGTATTTTGTTAATGAAGTGTTAGTATTGTAGCCGCAACATCATTTCTGATGGTGGTAATTTGAAATTTGCAATCCAAATCAGTTGGAGTACTTTAAAGCTGAGAGCATTAAGTCTTAAGACAGTTTTACCTGTGTTATGAAGTTGTAAAAGTGTGTCACAAATTACATCATGGCTTATATATGTGATACATTCTAGGAAAGTGAGATCCGAGTGATGTTGGCCAAGTGACCAGCATTTTTAATTTTCTGAGGGCTATAAATCTGTGCTATACTATAATCATTGTCTTATCCAAAAGGAAGTTTACCTTAAACTATACTATAAAAGGAAGTTTATCCATTAATCTCTTACTGAGATGAATATTAAAGTCAATTAGTGATGTACATGGAAAATTCACTTACGAAAAGCTGATTAGGGGAGTTGACTTCTGGTCAAACTCAAAAAGAGAAAAATACTTTGATTAAGTCAGACGGTGTATCAAAATCTCCCAAAGCTATTATTGAGGCAGTTTCTTCATGTGCAGGTCATTTATTAAAAGGTCGCTGTCAGAAGGAAATTTGATCTGCGGAAGCAGCTCTCCTGTCAAAGAAACCGACACAGAGCAGACCGATGACTCTGACCAACCTTTGCCTGAGAGTGCAAAAGGTGGTAGTAAGGGTCTTTCCGAGTCCACCCCAGAAATCTCTACCTGTGAAACTGATATTTCGTTTGCCAGGTAGCTTGGTTTAAATGTTCTTTGCCACATAAATTTATTTTGATTGAGTGGATACTAAGGGCTAATCATTGTGAGAGTTGTATCTCTTTGTGGTTCCTTCATACTCCATCGACAAATCCGCTGCTCCGACTTTTGAATGTTATATGTATCTTTTCAATGAAGAATATGTAACAATTTTGTTTTTAAGGAGATTCTTATTATCTATTGTCACTTTTAATGTTCATGGACGAATGTGTGCTAACAAAATGCTGTCACTCTTAAGATTTTTATTGGATCTTTCCACTTTCTCTGTTGGTTCCTCTCTATGTTTTTCTATTTGGTGGGGTTGAGTGACCATGTTGTTTGGAGGGGTGTGTATTTCATGCTGGCCTTGTTTCTTTTTTTGTCTCTTAGTAAATTGGCGCCTGTCTCACTTTTAATAGGTACACACCCTCAATGTCTGGTAGACAGCTTTTCCTAGATATGCAATTAGAGCAGCGTCTCGGCAGTGGAAGTGTTAGATTGCGTGATCGTGTTGATTCAATTGATTTTTCAAATTTCCTAGATGTTGAGTGGCTCTCTTCGTCCGGAAATTCATGTGAAGAAGAAGCATTCGAGAGGTATTTTCTTTCAATTTGATCAATGCTTTGATAGAAATTTAATTTGCATACTGCCATTTTTTATTTGGTTGGAAGTATGATTAGCATTTTAATAATTCTATCATTGAGATTAGTTGTTTGAATCTTATGGAAACATCCTGGAAGGCTAGCGTGTGTTCTGCTTTGGTTTCTTTGAATCTTACACTTTGCTCTGTTCATGCAGATCTGCAATCATAGGTTCACCATGTTGTGTCCTCTCATCTGACTGTGTAACAGTTGAATCTAAAGCTGAAACAAGCTCTTCAGTAATTGAGTCTTCAAGCTTGAAGGTCAGTCCACACAAATCTCATAGTTTATTACTCCCTCAGTTTCAAAAAGAATGTCCCTTTCCTTTTTTGGTTCTAATTTTCAACCTGGTATGTTTACAACCACTAGATTGAAAGGTTTCTTTACTTTCTTAAACTCAATGTCAAAGTCAAATCACGCAAACAAATTGACAAGGAGGGAGTACTTTTTTTGGTAGGGTTGGGGGGGGGGGGGTTAGATCTTGCTTTTATTTCTGCCTCTTTACTTCTTATTAGTTTGTCTTTGCATCTCTAGTATGAAACGCTGATACACGTAAGTAATTCCTTTTACTTTTTCAATCTTGTTATTTTAACGTCAGGAGCAGACTAGTAAAGATCTCAACTTTGATGCCAAAGGAAGTAGTAAACATATTGCTGAATTTTCGGAGAAGTTTGTGCATTGGGTTAACAACGGAGATATGCTTTTCCCTTGAGATCATTTCTGGTCTCCTTGAAGCTGTACTCTTCAGGCAATTGCATTCAATCAACATCCGAAGGATGTGGATGACTTACGGAATAAATGACAGGTGATGAAGATTAGGTAAGAGGAGAACAATGATTTTTGTTAGAGAAAATATGCCTAAACAAAGCCACTGAGATTGTAAATTGAAGTACGTTAGAAAATGATATAGAAAGTATAGAGTACGTAGAAGCAGATGATTCTTTCAGTCGTTTTTTTGTTTCTTCATTTTCTACCTTACTGTTTTGTAGGTTTCAGTTCTGTAAATATCTGTTATAGTTTTGTTAGTTGGAGCTCCATTATTCTTTCCTGTATACAAGCTGATCTTTATTGTGTCACATGATTTAAATTTTTAGTTCTTGAGTGTAGCTGAGAAGAAACTTAGATATTCCTATATATTATAAGGTTGCAATTTTTGTAGCCATGACAAAAGAAGCATATCGTTTTCCTTGTAGTCATCGTGTCTTTGGTGGCAGAAATTGTAGTGGTTTCGTTATCCAACCTTTTTGGTGCACCTTGTGTTATATCACGAGGAACATCTACATCTGCCTTGGAATTTGCTAGAAGGCTGGAAATTTTATTGGCATTTGTCTATTCTTAAGAAATGAATTCCAAGGTGATATATGAGATCTAGTACTATAGCAAGCCCATATTCGTTATGCTAAGGCCAAAAAATTAGTAAAATTGGTACAGTTGGGACTCAGTTTGTGATCAATGGCTCAACAGATTCATGGATCTACCAGATTGTTCCCCTAACCAAGGTACCTGAATTTTGCTACATTTTTTTGTTCAATTCTGCTCTGTTTTCTCAGCTTACTGTTTTTATGGGATCAGTTCTCAACACTTAACGGCCTGAGGAACTGTCTGAAGGTGAAGTAGTTCTTTAGTTTTTTCTTCTTCTAGTGTGTTGGAGTTCGTTTTTACAGTTAGTTCCTTGCCTTGTGCCATTATGTGTGCGCGCTAGAAGTAGAATTTTTTATTGTATCTTCTACTCTGCAGCTCTTAAGTCTACTTAATAAGTCGCAGGCAAGGTGATTTGAATTGAGACCTCTGAGCGTGATGTGATAGGCTGATTCACATGCCCATTAGCTAGTAATTTCGAGGCTTTTGTCTCAAAATTATGTCAACTTTCTAGGATGTGAAGGTCTGAGACCGTGTTCTCATTGAGTTGTATGAGAGGCTAGAGTCAGTCTAATCTCCCTATGCATAGTTCACGTTGAAATGTATATCATTAGACTTTACTCGATCTTTGAAGCGTATACTCCCTGTGCATTCTTATTGAGAATACTTATTTTTAGTACCTAGAGAACTCTTATCTTTTCTGAGTCTCATGTGATTAGTGATTTTTACTTCACTATCAAGACATCTTGAAAATTGCAACTGAACCGTGTAACATATAGCTCTATGGAGGAGGGTGTATAGCAAGTTTTAGTCCAAAAGTAACAATTCCCTTGTAATAGTTGTATACATACACGTCTTTATAAGTATGGAGGGTGTATAGCAAGTCTTTGTCCAAAAGCAACAATTCCTTGTAATAGTTGTGTACAAATAAAACACGCATCAAATATCATAAAGTATGTTATCACCTTTTCTTCTAGTTAAGCATCATAATTGTCCACTACCAACTTCAATAATACTGTACTATCAGTCACCACCATCACTACTGACTAGCTAACACAATCACCAATAAACATCCTTAACAGTTACCTGTCACTGTAGATAATGTAAATTCGTTAATTCTCAATAGATACCTATAAGGAAACTCATCAAATTGAATCGTAGAGGCCATACCTATTATGCGTTAGCTATTTTCCTATTGTTAATTTGATAATTCGATGTGTAAATAAACCTATTTTACTATTGGTAATAGGTCAAATTTGGTTTTTGAACAACCAGAGTACATTATCAAGCAATTGACACACACGACTAGCGGTGGCAAATAAGTGGATTCGATTGGATTTGGATAGATCGAATATAGATTGAGTTAAAATGGATTGGATCATAGTTAACCTATATAAAATAGGAAAAATTATATAGATGAATGTTTTTTAATAAATAATTATTAATTTTAGCGATATTTTTTTATTTATTACTAATTATAGCAATGCTATGTTACATTTGCAATATGTATTAAAAGTGAATTAAGTATATAATATATATGTATTATACTAACTATTTTAAAATATATATTATGCTGTATGGTTAGAAGTTGACACATTGAATTAAAAGTGTATTAAAAATGTAATAAATGTATTATTCATCAATAAAACTTGTGTTATAGTATATGAATAATGAATTGTTTTTTTTTTCTAATATGAATTAAAAGTGTATTATAAATATATTAAAAGTGATAAAGTGAAAAAAATTATTATTGCTATAAATGGTCAATATTTTTTATTTGTAGTATATTTATATAAGTTTGCCAAAAAATATTGATAAATATAAATTTAATCAAATATAATTTGAGTAAAATGATTATAACCACTTTAGTCTCCTAAAATAAAAAAGTATTAAATCAAGCTAAGCTGTTAATACATCAAACCATATCCAATCCACCCCAGGTCCTCACCCCAATTTTTTTTAAAAAAAAACATTCATTGTTGAAATTTGTATTTTTGAATTTTTGATTGGCAACCCTTACCCGCCCACCCCGACACCCCACCTGCTCCCAACCCCAATTTTTTTAAAACTTTTCTTTTAGGAAAAATAAAATTTTTAATTTTTTTTCCAACCCTAACCCCCCAAAAATAATTTAAAAAAAGACTTTTTATTAAAAAAAAAATTGGCAACCCCAACCCCCTTCCCTCACCACCCCACCCACACTTAAAAAAGTTCTATAAAAATTTCCAACTTTTTTTTTTTTGCCCTGACCCCCAATTTTTTATATTTTATTTTAAAAAATAAATATGCAAATTAAGAATTTTTATGATAAGAGAGTGATATATGAATTCTCATGTTTAGCCGTATTTGAAATCTATATTTACCCCTTTAAAGAATATGAATAATTAATTTAATTTAAAATGATTTCATTTCACTGAAGGAAATTGCACGGACAGCCAATTATATATATTGTAATTGAATTAGGGGGTGATATAGTAGTGAGTAGTGACTGCTTGTTCCATTCTGTGTTGAAAGTTGAAACAATAGTCGGTAGGCTGGGGCTTAGAACAAAAAAAAAGCCCAATAAAAAGTTCAATTCGTAAGCCCAAATTCATCACTTTCAACCCGCTCTTTAAACCTTCTCAAAACCCTCTTTCAGTTCCTCCTCTTCTTCTTCTTCTTCTTTCCCTAAAATGTCTGTAATGGATTCAGAAGCCTTCAAATCGGAGCTTGCATCTGTTGTTTCTTCCCTAGGCTTTGCTACTTCTGCTGTGCCTTCCTCTGGTTTTGACGACTCAGACTTCCGCAAGAAAGGTCGCATCAAATCTGAGAAAAAGCCACCTTCTAAGGATAGTAATAATAATAATAGTAACTCTCAACATGGAAACGAAAACAACAACAGAAAGAGAATCAACAATGATAAATTTGGCAAAAAAACGAAGCCGCAGCCTAAGGCGGAACTTCAAGTCGACAATAATTTATGGAATACAACTCCCGGCAAGTATAAAAACATGCCAAAGCTACCGCTTGTGAAAGCGAGCGCATTGTCTCTGTGGTACGTTGATGCAGGAGAATTGGAGGACAAGGTTATTGGGAGTGACAGTAAGAATAAAATTGCCGCGTTTAAGAATGTCAATGAATGGAAAAGCAAGGTGGAGAAGAAGAAGGAATTGGGCGAGAGGTTATTGGCCCAGTATGCGCAGGACTATGAGTCGTCTCGAGGACAAAGTGGCGATATAAAAATGTTACTTACCACGCTAAGGTCAGGGACTGCTGCTGACAAGATATCTGCTTTTTCTGTCATGATTGGGGATAATCCTACTGCCAATTTGAGATCGCTTGATGCTCTCTTGGGTATTTATTCTGTTCTTACTTTCTCTTCTGTTGAATTTAGGGAGAATCCTTGAGACTATCTCAAACTTATTTAATGTCATTGTATTTTAGCTCTAATGTTTGGACCAGTAGCTTGTTTTCATTTTATATTAGTTTTTTCAGTTTTATCTTGTTCGAGTCATGCTATAGTTAATTTCTTGATATCCTTCAGCAAGTATATGTTATACTACTATCACTTACTGTACAATTTTTTCGTGAACTTTAAGTTATAAACAAATGGAGACGCTGCCAAACTTTGACTATCGTGAGTCAAATGACTAATGAAGAGCTGGACTCTGCACTCTGCAGCATATGTTCCTTCAACAACACTATAGATGCTCATTGTCAGAACTCATTGAGTCATTGCAGTAGTTTTATTTATGTAAAGTCAAACATGTAATATAAGGGTCCTTCATTTTGTCAGATCTTGAATCTAGGAAGATATGTATTTCAATCAAGGAGGTTAATTGTGTAGTGATATGCTAAAGGCAAAATTAAACTTGCGATGATATTGTTAGGCGAATCATAAAGGTGGAGGATCAGTTAAAATTTCTTCCCCTTCATTGACTGGCCCCTAATGAAAGAGCAAAAAAGAAAAATACCGAAAACTTTCCCATTACTTAGTTTAGCTTTCTAAATTCTATTATTCTTATGTGCCCCATTCTCTATTTTTCTATCCTTTTTGCTATACGTGTTCTCAAATAGGATCTTTTTTGTAACTTTCTGGTATTGGTACTTCATAATTCTAATTAATTTTTCACATGGTTTGCATCCTAGATTATTAAACTTCTAATCGTTTCTTTCTCTTGTCTTAAAAAAATTCAGTATTGAGATTCTTTCTGGTGAGATTGTTTGTCATTAGTGCTTGTCTCTAATCAATGTAAATAATGACATGTAGGGATGGTGACAGCTAAAGTTGGAAAGCGCCATGCTCTGGCAGGTTTGGACGCATTGAAAGAACTTTTTGTTTCTAGGTGAGTTAAACTTTTTTTCCCTTTCTTATTGATCATCCTTATTATGTTTAGTTGCCTCATTGTTTGACTATGAAGAATTCCTTCTATCCAGTTTGCTGCCTGATCGCAAATTGAAGACACTCTTTCAGCGGCCGATAGATCATATTCCGGATACAAAAGATGGTTACTCGCTTCTACTCTTTTGGTATTGGGAGGAATGTTTGAAGCAAAGGTACACTTAAGCCGAAACTTTCAGCAAGTGTTTCATGGTAACATTTATTTGAGTTCCAAATACTGAAGTATATGTGAAGCATTCTTTTAGAACTTGCGTCAATCTTGAGGAGTGGCCCAAGTCGACCCATGGCCCTACATGGTTGATGGCCATCGAGTGTTCTGTCCTCCATCTTAATGCATTTTATATAGTTTGTTCTGATGAAGGGAAAGGATACCTTGGTTGGACTCCTATGTTTGTTTTGGTTATCGCTAAATCTTACCCCTATCTACTGCATTCATGGCTGGAAGTTTGTAATGTACCAGTTACCGTATGTGTAGGTGGCAGGTTGACCATGATCGACCAGAAGTTCTATGTTCATATCCCTCATGTGCTTGTACTTCCATGATACCTACCGTCAATGTGGAGAACAGACATTTTGCATTTGGATATATTTGATATCACACTAATCATGTTCCTGAATTGAGGATTGATCTAAACTTCAGTTTATATGGCTGTATTTGTTACTATGTTGATCTTCTGCTAAATAGGCTTCTCTGTTTCAGGTATGAGCGGTATATCGCTGCTCTTGAGGAAGCATCAAGAGATGTCTTAGATATACTCAAAGACAAGGCATTAAAGGTTGTTATTGACAGCTTTATTGCACATCTATACAGTTGCCTTTCTATGTTTCTCCTCAAAGAACATTCTTATTCAATGTTTTTAGCTAATTGCATCTTAGAAAAGATGAAAAGAATGACTTGTGAGAACACCCTTTTTTTGCTTCTTGCTTTTGACTAATTGGAACCTATAATCTGAGTGAAACTCAGCAACTGCTAACTTAACCATAATTTGTTGATGAGTGGCGAGAACACCTTTTAAGGCTGCTTTTTGTTTACGCAATCGGGACCTACAAATTGGTGAAACTCAGCAACTGCTAACCCAAACAAATATTTTACCTTGCAAACTGTTTTGAGGATCACAAGTCACAACAATCTTTTTCTCTGAATAGAGCAATTTATTAGGACACTACCTTCAACCAAGTACAGTTGATAAGCTTCTTCAAAATTAGGATAGCTTGACCACTTGCCAAAGCTTTTGCTATCAAACTATATGGATATTTTGATTTAAAGTTGATAAAATTGTTTATAGGTAACAAGTACTTTTTCTTTTGATCAATGGTACTCATTTAGCTTCTTTTGTAGTAGTTGCATTAAATATTCTGGTCTGACTTCATGATTACGTATTGCATCTTCACTGCAGCTGGATTTCCTGTAATTGATATTTTCTGAGGGTCCATTTGTTGTGGAAGACTTCAATGTCTTCTCGGGGTTTAAAGTTTAACTGGCATAAATTCTTGGGGTTTAAAGTTGTATCTGAGTCTTTTGGGTGTTTGTGATGCAATATAATCTCATATAGTTAATGTTGTCCTGAGAAGTGAGGAAATACTAACATGTATAGTTATGTTTTATAGACAGTTTACGTTTTGCTAAAGTGCAAACCAGAACAAGAGCGTCGATTGCTTGCTGCCCTAGTAAACAAGGTAAGCCATTTACCGCATTGCTTTTTGTGCCATTTACTTTGTCCTGAGAGTTCTTGGGACCATGGAGCTCCAGCTGATATTTCTTCGCTTCGTTGCAGCTAGGAGATCCTAAAAACAAGGTTGCATCTAATGCTGATTATCACCTATCAAAGCTTTTGGCTGACCATCCAAATATGAAGGTAAACCAACATATTTGGTTGAACTTGCTAAGACATACAAGTACTGATAATTAAAAAAGAAAAAGAAAACAGCTTATTTCTTCAAAAGAAAAAAAATGAAGCAAACAGCTTTGGGACGATGTTATCTCTAGATTTATAAGTTGGCTTCACGGAGTGACACTCAAAAGGAAAAATCTACTTTCAAGAGTGCTCTTTGACAGCCCATCTTAAGGATGTTTTTCATGCATAAATCTATTCCATGAAAAATGGAGCGATGTTGTGTAGTTGTAATTTTATTGCCAATCAAATTGTTAGAAGTTGGTACAAATACAAATCTGACTTGGTTGTGATATTTGAATAAGACCAAGCAGGATAATGTGATCTTTGAAAATGGTTCCACTAATAGAATATTGTGCCCCCATTATATTTCCCAAGCATACACCATGTTTTGGTGGCAGGTACTAGTACATCGAAGCCCTTGAGTGTGCTCGACTTTAGACAAGCTGCAAGGAAGCACATATCATAGAATTATCGAAGTGCAATTATGATTTCTGTTGTGATACTTTTTCTGATGAAAGTTTGTTGTTTAACGTGTTATTTTTGTCGTGCAGGCTGTTGTGATTGATGAAGTAGATAGTTTTCTTTTCCGGCCTCATCTGGTATTGCGAGCCAAGTATCATGCTGTATGTCTAAACTTTACTCCTGATCTTTTATGCATATCACACTAGATACTTCCTGATTGTATTTGTGTACACCTTTCGTCCTATTCAAGTTCTTTTGTCTGTGATTTGATAATTCTTGTTCGACAGTGTCTATCCAAATTCTTCATGTCATTGAGAAGCATAAAGTTTTTATAGAAGTAAGACTATCGGTAGATGTCATTTTTCACAGGTGACTAGGTGTGTTTAGTTTGGATTATGAGAACTGGTACATTGATGTGATTATTGTCCTTTTTGTGATCTATTATTTTTGAAACATACTTCAGCTTTCATCTCTTGACTAGGCCATTCAATGGAATTTGTTTATATTTCCTGTGTATGAGTATACAACAATAAACTCAGGTGGCAAGTCGTGTTGAATTTATTTGTTGTTTCAATTTTCTGTTAAGAACATCTCTAAATATGCTGATGCAGATATGTTGTTTTAAAGTCATCATCTATAGATATTGCTGATGCAGAAGATGTTGTCCTGAAGTACATACCTTTAATTGTGACAGGTTAACTTTTTAAGCCAAATTCGCTTAAGTCACAGGGGGGATGGCCCAAAGGTGGCAAAGCGTTTGATAGATGTATATTTTGCTCTATTTAAGGTATGATCGTTAGCTGCCATAGTCATAAGTTTCTCTTGTGCGTCCTTGCTATTCTTCTAAGTGGAGCTGAGAGCTTCATATTCTTATACTGAAGCTCATCAAGCGTTTCTTATCTAACTTCATGGAATATTTTTCTTTACCTCCTTTTACCCCAAATCAACATTTCAGGTAATAATATCTGAAGCAGGGGAAGGACGGACGATGAATAAGAAGAACGAGGGACACAAGGAGGTTTCTGGCACTTTGAAAGATAAGAAAGAAAAAGATCTATCAGAATCTCATGTTGAAATGGATTCACGCTTACTATCCGCACTTCTTACGGTTTGTGTTGACTAGTCTAGTTCTATTTCTTTTTTTGTTAATTCTTATGGATCTGCACATAGAGTAACTTCTATCTTCCAAAGAAGCTTTTGCATTTGTTGACTTGCTTGGTTTGTGCGGGTTAAAATGTAAAATCTGAGCAAAAATATGTCAATGTCAGTATTCCTGCTTGGGCAATGTTCCTCCCTTTGAGCTAGCTTCTTTTGGGGTATGAATTACGCCCAAGACCTAATTTGTCACAAACTCTATAGTTCTACTATAAATTATTTACAAAAAGTATATGTAAAATACTTGTTATATTTTAAAGATTATTGTTCATTATTTTGTTTTACTAACCCCCTGTTTTGTTCTTCCACATGCGAACATGTTTGCCCCGTATACATTCCATGTCAAACAACTTCGCTTACGGTCCTTCACTAGTCTTAACTGAGCTTGCTCAATCTTGGCAGCTTATTGCATCAGTACTCATTGTTTCACATTTATGCCGGATTAGAGAAAATAGTAATCTGCTTCATTTAGCACAACTTTCTCATTTGCAGGGTGTGAATAGAGCATTCCCTTTCGTTTCAAGTGATGAAGCCGATGATGTAATTCAGGCCCATACACCGGTATTGTTTCAGCTGGTAAGCATGGCTACTCATTCCATTGTTTGATAAGTTGGATGAGTATCATATATTCTAATATATTTTATCATCTTAATATTTGCTTGGAATGTGCAGGTTCATTCGAAGAACTTTAATGTTGGAGTTCAAGCTCTCATGCTCCTAGATAAGATCTCAGCAAAAAATCACATTGTTAGTGATCGGTTTTATCGTGCCTTGTATGCAAAGCTTCTACTACCGGCTGCAATGAATTCTTCCAAAGTACGTGGATACCTTCATACTTATATTCTTCTTCTTCCTGGTTTAATCTAAGCTTTAATAGGGCAAACATACATACACTGCAACAATTTTCTTCACCTCACCTTCTTGGTGCTTTTATCAATACAATTACTAATTCTCAAAATAAAAGAAATAGAAAGAAGATTCTCTTCCCCTCTCGAACCAGAAAAAGGTTCATGTTTAGTTGCATCTTCCTATTTTTGGAAATGTTTATAAAAAGTCCAGGGTAGTTTGAGCTATCTTCAATTAATACATTGATCCTTTAGTTTTTTTTCTGGTTTGTGGTGAGGGGAAAGAAAGAGAGTGGTAGATTAACCTTTGTGTTGACATTCATGAGGTCAAGATCAATATGGTGACGCACTTGTCTCTAGTACATCATCTTTTTTAATCTATGGTTTCTAGTCTTGTCTGTTGTAAGCTTTAGTTGCACACTTGATTTGCAATTTTATGCCAGCGAAGGCATATAGGATACTTAGAGATTTGGTTTGATTAACGATTATAATTAGGATTATGGCATTGCTGATGTTTAAGTTTGATTTGTTGAAGCTTCATCTGCTCTTCTTGCCTTCGTGATGTTTCTTTTATGCCCTTCAGCTCATAACCGGTGGCAGTTGAGCAGTGGATTTCTTGTTTGCCCCATCTCAAGGGGAACTTTGACATCTTTTTTTAGTTGTCCAGCAGTGAATGTTGATTGTAACAGTAAAATTAGAGAAACCAGGGAAGATATAGAAATTTTGTTACGACTAATATTTTCGCACATTAAGAATAACTATCTTTCTGAAATTGACACGTAACTAGACATCAATGTGCTTTTTCATTACTTGGCAACTTTTGCAAAAAAAAAAAAACATGGTTTAGAGATACCTCATTTTCAAAACAATATCAAGCAGAATGGGTAAATGAGAATAGAAAATTAAAATTTCTGAGAGCCCGAGCAACCAAAGTTCTGGTGAAGCATTCATAACTTTTTTTTGCTAGATATTTTTTGAAGAAGTCCTGAGTTTAAGAACCAAGATAGTCATTGCAGCACAAATGCTTCAATTTGTAAAGCAAATAAGCCTCCAGAAAATCTGTCTTAAAGAATGAAGATACGAAGCAACTGTAAACCATGTTATGATGTATAAAGTGAGCTACAAAAGTTGACTTTCCCTGTATTTTATAGCTACATCTATATTGCTGATTCTGTAACTGATTTTGAGAAGGTTAAACTGTGAAGAATTAGATCATCCCAATTTTTTTTTTTTTTTTTTAACGGACTTGTAACCTAAACATTTTCTTCTAATACTTCCACCGTTAGTTGTTACTTCTACTGCAACCTCCTCTTGCTGAGAATGGAAAACATGTGGAAGGGTTTTTTTCGTCCTGGCCTAAATTTTGTCACAATTTATCACTTCTTGGCAATGCTGGTTAGACCTCTACTCATTCGATTGTGACCAGTCGTGCTTTAGTTTGGATCTAACCCTTGCATTGCTTGCTGACTTAGTCTATGTCCGATAATTGTCTGATGCATGTTCTGGTCGTATCTGCAGGAGGAACTGTTTATTGGACTCCTACTTAGGGCTATGAAAAATGATGTAAATGTGAAGCGAATTGCTGCATTCTCGAAGCGTTTATTGCAGGTTTGTGCAAGGCATCAATTTGTTATTATGTGAAACCATACATAGTTAGCAGTATGAGTACAGTACACTGAGGTGAGGTGTATTTAGGCAATTTTTCCTCAATTATTCTCCTGCAACTATACAAGTTTAGGCTTCCATTAGTCTTCTATAAATTTCATGGTTTACTGTTAAATAGGTATTCTCAAGTTACTGAAGAACTACACTAATTCAAACATAGTTTAGGGAAAAAGAAGCTACTTGAAGCTGTAATTACATTCGTTCTTACGTTCATCAAGGGGCCGCGTACTCTATTGGCCATGTGCTTGATATTCCGTTGAATTTGGTTTCAAAAACCACATACTGTTATTGCCCTCTTGAGAATTTGTCTTTTTCCTTTCAAATTAGCATTGATTGTCTGGTATTAACAGGTTGCAATTCTGAAGCAGTTTCAAAAAACCACATACTGTTATTGCTCTCTTGAGAATTTGTTTTTCTTTATTCAAATTAACATTGATTATCTGGTATTAACAGGTTGCAATTCAGCAGCAGCCTCAGTACGCATGTGGGTGTCTATTTCTCCTGTCTGAGGTCCTTAAATCAAAACCAACTCTCTGGTAGGGTGCTAGGAACACTATCCATTGACAAAGTTTATGACATGGCTAAAGGATTTGTTTGCAATGTAAATGTCTCAACTTTTTCATGCAGGAACATGATGCTCCAGAGTGAGTCTGTTGATGATGACCTTGAGCATTTCGTAGATATTACAGAAGAAGATGACGATCAACCCAATCCACCAATTCAAACAGATAATGCAAGTGAAGTTGCTCAAGAAGCTAAGCACTTGGAAAATGGCAATCATTCTCTGCCGGAAGAAGGTAATTCTAGTTCGGAGTCTGATGATGATTCACTCCAAGCTGAGGAGTCGCCTGCTAGAGGTGATTTAGATGAACCAAAGGATGCTAGATCGATGTCTGGATTCAACAAACTTCTACCTGAAGGTTCAAATGATAAGCTCTTATTGCCTGGAGGATATGATACACGACACAGAGAACCTTCATTTTGGTACTGTTATTGTCTTCTTTCTGGCCTTAAATGCTTATTAAGTCCGCAATGTCACAAACAAAGATCAAAGACTATCTTGCTTTTCTTGCTGCGTTCATTTGAAATGGCTATGATTCCTTGTTTGGCTTGAGCTCGCTCTTCACAAGGGTTTTATAAAAAAACACTAAAATGGTTGAAATATAAGTTTTTTGTGGCTTCCTCTTTCTACATGTCGTGGCTTGATTGGACAACAAAATTTTGGAAAGAAATAGAACATTTTATACCTAAGTGAAAACTATATGGCATACCAAAGATTTCCTTGGTGTCTTTTGGTCTACAACCTGCCATGTCACTTTTACAAGATTGTCTCATTCAGGGTCGTAAGTTAGCGTAGACACCACTATCTATCCACAGAAACAGAAGTAGAATATTTTAATAGTTTCTCCTGAGTAGACAGAAAATGTAGTTTCTTTTATTGACTTTTATGAATTGACAGCAATGCAGATCGTGTAAGCTGGTGGGAGCTGATGGTACTGGCATCGCATGCGCATCCATCTGTTGCTACCATGGCTAGAACCCTTCTTTCAGGAGCTAACATTGTGTACAATGGTAATCCCCTGAATGATCTTTCGCTGACTGCCTTCCTTGACAAATTCATGGAAAAGAAACCGAAACAAAGCACTTGGCACGGTGCTTCTCAGATTGAACCTGCTAAGAAGGTTTGTATTTTCTTGATAACATAGGATATCTATCATGTCTACAGTAATAGTTTACCACTTCAGACTGGAGCTTTATTAGCTTGTTTCATCACATTTATCTCGTTTTTCTTGCAGCTTGACATGCAAGATCAGCTGATTGGGTCAGAAATACTCTCCTTAGCTGAAACAGATGTACCACCTGAGGATCTTGTCTTCCATAAATTCTACGTGAATAAGATGAAGTCCTCGAAGAAACCAAAGAAGAAAAAGAAGAAGACAGTAGAAGATGATGCCGCTGAGGAATTTTTGGATGCAGATGGTAGCGATGTTGAAGATGAGATTGATGAAGATGCTGATGATGAGAGTGAAAATGAGGAAATTGACAGCATGCTAGAGTCCGGTGTGCTTCCCTCGGAAGCTAATGGTGAATATGATTACAGTGATTTGGACGAAGTTGCTAATGAAGACGATGATGAATTGATTGGTGATGTCAGTGATGAGGATATGGATGCCCTTTTGGCACATGACGAATCTGACACTAATGTTGGCAGTGATGAAGACAATGATACAGAAAAGGCAAATGAAGATGACGAAGAGGATGATAATGTACATCAAACAAAAAATAAAAGAAAGAAAGAGAAGCGTGTTGCCGGAAAATCCCCATTTGCTAGCCTTGACGACTATGAACATTTGCTCAAGGACGAGAGTCCAAAAGAGGCCGCTAAATCAAGAAAGAAGAGAAAGAACTCAAATGAGCATTTGCTGAACGAGGAGACCCCAGCAGAGGATGCAAAAAAGCCCGCTAAATCAAGAAAAAAGAGGAAGAACTCGAATGAACATTTGCTCAACGAGGAGACCCCAAAAGTGAATGCGGAAAAGCCCGCCAAATCAAGAAAGAAGAGGAAGGGTTCAAATTAAGTTTTGTTGCTAATCTGCATGAAAGAGTTTGCTGATTTTGATATCCTATCCTGAGATAGATAGATAAAGGAACTCTTTTAATACCCCATAGTGTCACCTCAATATTGTCAGTTCTTGTTTATTGTGTTGTAATTTTAGCCGATAACACAGCATCATTCTTACTTCTTTTTTCCCCCTTTTGTTGTTATGATAACTTTTGGAAAGTCATAAATAGCTCTGTCACAGTTCGTGTTATGATAACTTTGCAACCGTTATATTATAGAAAAGAAAAAGGGAACCAGCAAATGCCATACCATCTCTTCATTGGACAAGAGTAGAAGATCAACTATACATCAAGGTACCCAAAACTAGTTGATAAATAAAAGTAACATACAATTGATAAAAGCTGAAGTAAGACAGAGAGATGTAGATTTATGATAAGTTAATTCATGAAATTGCAACTTTAACAGTCATAGCCTTAGATGGTGGAGGCAGCTTTTCAACTACAACCGTTAACACCCCATTCTCGCATTTTGCAGTAATAGCAGAAACATTGCAGTTATCGGGCAGCTTGAACTTCCTCATCAGTTTGAGGGGTGGCTTCCTCTCCAACCTCACGTACTTGCATCCCTCTTCTTCACTCTCCTCGCGCTTCCTCTTCCCGTTGCTTCCTATCACCAGCGTGTCCTCATCTTCTACAGTCACCTGTAATACATTTCAATCAATCACCCTAGAAAAAACAAGTGTTATTATTAAGACAAAATTGAAGATGGTACCAACCTGGATGTCAGATTTGGATAAACCAGGAACATCCATATAGAAAATATACTCTTTTGGGGTATCCAGAATGTCCACGGGAATGCTACCCCTACTCTCATTTGACCTAGAAGGAATCACCAGCCTCTCAATGGATTCTGGAAAGAGAAGTTGGCTCACCACATCCACAACAGTGCTCATTTTCAACACAAAGTATGGCTGATATTTCGGTTTGCAGCTTACTGGATAATCAAGAGTGGTAGAAATTCTCGACGAAAAGGGTGTAGCAACTTCTTATTTAATATAAAATTGGGGAAAATGGTCTCTGCTGAAAGATACTTCTAGTACGTTCTAGCAAGTTCCTATTTTGACACGAAGCATCTAGAACTGTTTAGGAACTTGCCAGACATACGGACATTTGGTGCACCCTTATCGAGAAAAAGCTCAAAATAATCCTTAAATATTTGTGCTTAAATTTAAAGTCATTCTTAATATTTCTAAGACATTAACTCAATCTTAATATTTGATTTGACAAAAATAACAAGCAGAAAGAAATATCAAATTAAAAAATATTTAACAAATAAATAACGACAGGAGTATAATAATTTAAGGATTGAGGCGCAATCCATCTCATTCCATAGTCATCTCTAAAAATGTATTTCAAAGTTCGTCGGGTTAATATTTGCTCTAAAGTTAAAATGAAAAAAAAAAAAAAAATATTGAAAGATCATGATTTAAAAATAATTTTTCATAGATACATATATATTAAATTTAAAAATATTTTTAACTATATCTCTAACTTCGCTTCATACTCTCCTTTCAGTTAAAGAGATTCTCTTTGAACATCTTGATTAATTTGTCCAATGTTTCAAGGTATAAATATTGAAAACCTACTTTATATATTTATGATATTTCTTGTCCTTTTAGAAAATTCGGTATAGTTGACATATTTTTTGGTGTGACATCATGAAAAATACTAGTAAATATTTCAAAATGGCCATCGTTTTGACAAGTTGCAGTTGTATCAGCTAATTAAATCGAGGTGAAATTATTGGAGGGAAGAAGAATCTGTTTTTTTCTTCTCAATTATGACCGACGGATTTATAATAGTCCAAAGTTAATGGTCCCAATGAACAGTTTAATGACTTATAAGAAAATAATTGAATGGATAGATCGTCCGGAGCCTAAACGGCAAAAAAAAATGATAAAATTTTTAAAAGAGTACATCAAAAAAATTTTAACAATAAGGGTAAAATCACTAATGACGTAGCGATTTATTTTAACGCCTATTAATAGACCAATTTCTTTTTTGAAAATCGCTACCCCTGCAGCGTTTTTGTAATTCTTTTTAAAAAAAAGTTTAAAATCGCTGTTATGTCAGCGTTTTTAATAAAAAATCTTTTTTTTTTTAAATTGGAAATCGCTGCCTTAATTTCTTTTCTTTTTTTTGTAAAATGGTTAGAATTTTTTTTTTGGAAATCGCTGCCAAGGCAGCGATTATATTGAGTTGGATTTTTTTTTTAAAAAAAAACATGAAGTCGATACCTTGGCAGCGTTGCGAATTTCTTTTTTCTTTTTTTCTTTTTAAAAATTTTGTCAATACTTTTTAAATTTTTATTTTATAAATTGGCTGCAATATAAAAAGTATAATACGATTTAAAATAATAATTAGCTGAAATATTTATAAAATAAAATAAAAATTAAAAAGTATGACAATTTTAAAAAAAAAAGTTCACAAAAATCGTTGCTAAGGCAGCGATTTACAATTTCAAAAATGTTAAAATATTCAAAAAAAAAATCCTCTAAAATCGCTGCCTTGGCAGTGATATCGTAAAAAAATAATTTCCAATCCACTAAAATCGCTGCCTTCATCTTTTTTATATATAAAAAAATCCAATCACTAAATCGCTGCCAAGGCAGCGATTTCCCAAAAAAAAATTCTACCAATTTTTTTGTAAAAGAAATTAATTGGCAGCGATTTTCAATTTAAAAAAAAAACGCTGTCATAGCAGCGATTTTAAATTTTCTTTTTACAAAAAATTGCAAAAACGCTGCAGGGGTAGCAATTTAAAAAAAAATTGGACAAAATCGCTCATAGAGCAGCGATTTTCATCTGTTAACAGCGTTAAAATAAATCGCTACGTCAATTGCGATTTTACCCTTTTGGTTAGAATTTTTTTTAATGTACTCTTTTGGAATTTTATCAATTTTTTTTTGCCCTTTAGGCTCCGGACTCATTCATATAGTATATTAAGTCTTGAAAAATGTTTTAGAAAATTAGTAATTAATATTAAATAAAACATGAATTTTTTGTTTATATTTTTTTCTTGATATGCTAAAACCATATATATGTGATCCATGCATTTGTCAAAATTAAAATGATCCTGACAAAAACAATCTAAAATTTTCAAATATTAGACCAACATGTAAATATAGATTACAATCCATCTGAGGAGGGAATAATGTACCCCGATAAAGATAATATACAAAGTTCTTCTCCAAGGCAGATGTAGCTGAATAGAGAGGATTGAATCATTTTAAGTATGCGCAAAAATATTAGATATAATGTACTTTCACAATAGCGGTTAATCCGATCCCATAATTTTTGGAGTAACTCGATTGCTCCCACCAGCACAAGTAGCAACATTAAACATACGTTCCTCAAAAACATTAGTCTCATAAGGAATTCTCAAAATACCTCGATTGTGAAATCCATATTCTTCGGCGGATCGTGACAACATCTCCAAAAATTCAGCATCGTAGAGAGCCGTTGTGTGTACCATAAATCGTTTCGATTCATTAAGGTTTACTCCAACGGCAACAGGAACATAACCTCTAGGTGTCATAACGGCAGCTCCACCGAGTTTTAGCCGTTTCCCAACCATTCCCATCCCAATCAGCTTGCTCAATTTGCTTGCTTTAACGCCCATCAACTGCTTCGATTAATTCAGATTTTTTTTCTTTCTCGTGTTGTTAGTAGAATTTCAAGGTACTTCGTACCAGGCCGTGCAAAGTGCCAGTACCTTGTGGGCTTCATTATATTAGGTAAAGGACTAATGACGTTTTAGCTGTAGGGATAACGACACTAATTAATTACATTATTGGTATTAAGAAATTTAATTATCAGATTATTTTAGTAGCAATTAGATAGAATTATGGGAACAAATGGAATGCCGTAAACACAAAATTGATGTATCAGTATTCTGTATTTAGTCCAAAGTCTAGTATAGAACCAATAGGCAATTACCAAACGTTTACTATGACCGCCGTCCATGTTGATAGTATTAGCATTTCGACAAATATTTTTTATCTTTTATTTTTAAGTCGTGTCTTCTGAGTAATTTTTTATCTTACTTCCTCCGTTTCACAAAGAATGATTTGATTTAACTTGACACAAAGTTTTAGAGTATAAAAAAGACTTTTGAATCTTGTGGTCTTAAATTAAAGTTAGGTCAAATGTACAAAATTACTCTTTGATCTTGTGGCCTTAAACATGCCACGTGGAAAGCTGAAATTAAAATGTTATCAAAAAAAAAAAAAGGTCATTATTTTTTAAACGGAGGGGTAATATTTTATTTTTATTACTGCTAGCTTACGTATCAGCTTGTTGCAGTTTTTATGTTTATCTT
Source organism: Solanum sitiens (assembly GCA_016801875.1). NCBI lineage: Eukaryota > Viridiplantae > Streptophyta > Magnoliopsida > Solanales > Solanaceae > Solanum > Solanum sitiens. Next base: position 4,120,545 of record JABWTJ010000002.1, on the reverse strand, counting down.
TTCTGAAAAAGACATCTCAACATGTTCGTTTTCATTACATTTCTGGATATAGTAAGTGTTTTGGACTTGCCGGCTATCCTATCGAGCTCCACACATAATGCTGGCTGAGGAAGAAATCGGTTATTTAAATGATGATACTTAAGTGTAACATTTTTATATTTTTATTTGTAAATAATCAGGCTCTAAATTTAATTATACATAGTTAATTCAAAAAATTAGACAAGAAAAATATTGGATTCAGGTGTTAGCCTCCGTCATGGTAAGATGCCCATGTGAAAAGCAAAAACCCATTTGTATTTTCATTTTTCATAAAATAAATTATTCTTTATTAAAAATTAAAAAAAAAATGTACTCATAGTCATACTGATCTAAGTTAGACTCTTGAAAATTTATGTAGAATGTTTCAGATTGATATTTGATTAATATCAATATGTTATGTTTTATATTGTTTTGGCATGCATATTGCTTTCTATAGATCCTTACTTAAAAGATCTTTTGGAAGTGAGTGTAATATTGAAAAAAGAAATTATAAGTCATTTTATGTGTGCGATTAAGAAATTTTGTTAATTAATTAGATTTCAACTGCGCTCATTGAGAATGTCAACCGGCTTATAATTTCCTAAACGACCATGGATGACTTAAATTCATAAGCATTTAAATATCAAATAATAAAAATAGAAAAGTATAAATCATATAATAGTCAAATATTCCCAATAATTTTAGATTTTGTTTAGATCGTATTCATACCGGCAAGTGCACAGTGAGAATATAACTTAAGTTAATACAATATCCTCAACTTGGATATTTGAAACCTCTATTTCATTATTGCCACGTCAGTTAATTAGTAACCGGTGATCGATGCTCAAATGGGCCCGACCTCCATATTACATAAGTATGAGCAACATAATTTTATATTCCATTAAATTCATGTTATATATTTCTTCTCATTCTTTATTCTTATTTATTTTTGAATTAACATGTCTATTTAAAAATAGAAGGACAAAAGGAGTACTCTATACTCTTACCAATTTAATGCGTTTTTTTGGTGATGTAAAAATTGATTTCTTCAAATGAAGATAAATTTGGAACATAACATAATTTCTTAATTAGATAAGGGATCAATTATTTTGGACTAAATTTAAAACCTAAAGATATTATATAATAACGACGGGAGGGAGTGTGTAGTTCATCGTAGGGATATCAAAATTCATAAATATATAAACACTTTGATACTGTAATACTCTATATAATCATCTTATATAGAGACACAAAATCACTCAAATACACATACTTTACTCATAGTCATAGGTAGTACGCCCTCCATTAAAAGAATAACCCTATTTTCTTTTTAGTTTGTCTAAAAAAGAATGATTTTTTTTTTTGGCAACACTTTAATTTTAACTTTCCACGTGACATGTGTTAAGACCACAAGATTAAAGGGCATTATGGTACATTTGACATAACTTTAATTTAGAACCACAAGATTAAGAAAGTCTTCTTTCTTTTTTTTAAACTCCGTTCCAAGTCAAACTAGGTCATTCTTTTTAAAACAGAGGGAGTAATAGAAAATTCGTTGACACAAAACAAGTACTCCATATCGTATAATATAATATGGAAAACTGTTCAGTGATTGATTATGAGAAATAATTATGTAATTTTACTCATTTGACAAATTTTAAAAGTTTTTATCGTGATTTACTTCAATTAGGTAGTTGGTGTATGTATTTTTTTTCTCCGGACCTGTAAAAAATATACAATATGCGGAAAATTAACGTATAGTTGCATATTGTAATTAGTAAAACTATAGTTGAGGCATGAGGGGTCCTATTTAAAGTTTAATGTTTGATGTTTATGAAAACTATTAGGAAAAATTATGCGATTAAGGAAACATATATTAGTTAATTAGCTAACATAGCTATAGTTTGAATTAATTATGGGACACAACTTAATTTTAGTTGTAATTATGTCACTTATACATACAAATATATATATACACACACAAAATTAGTCTCTCTCCACTCTTTGCCCTCTCTCCTCCCTCTCTCCATCTCGCTTGCCAGATAGATAAATACATATGTATACCATTACATATACACAATTATACATATAAAGTTTGCCTCTCTCCACTCTCTACTTCGTTCGCCGAATATACGAATACATATGTATACTAGTTACATATATACACAATTCATGTCTCTCCAATCTCTGCCCTCTCTCACTCGCCGCTCTCCTCCTTCTCCCGATATCGCTCGTTTCTCTCCTCCCTCTAACATGTAATTACGAATTGTAATTAGCAAATTATAGTTATGAAGCATAATTAAATTATTTTTGAGTGGTTATATGCGAAAATTTCCCCTAATATTATCGGAGGGTCCAAAAATTAGGCCCGGAAAATGGTATCCTTAGACATTGTAATGTGTTATATATAACACGGTCTCAAAGAAATCCAAATCCATCTCATGCTGCAAGTGTAAGCCCAAATTCATTTTAAACAAGTCCAAATAGAGGGCCTGAATGTTGAGGAATTGAGGTTAATGATACATAGCCATGTTAAGTATACATAATCAAGACATTCCTTTAATCAAACCTTTTATTGTTCTTAAGTATACACCAGTAATATGTATATCATTAGTATATACTCTCCTAGTTTCCCGGTACCTCTTCCTCTACTATATCACACAGCGTGTCAATTGATGCAAAACAATCCCTAAGACTCTTTTCGTGAACTAGGTTTACGTAAAAAATAAATAAATGAAATTCAATTAATTGTTGGAAAATTCGAGAAAAGATTGGCATTGCATGGTACTTGTTACTAATTAGGAATGATATTTATGAGAGCATGTGGCTGAGCAGGTCGATTTTTGTAGAAAAAAAGCCTTTGGACCACACGTAGAAACCAACAAGTTTTCCTTTATTGAGCACAAAGAAGAGGCCACTGCTTTCCAAAATATATATTTATCAACATCAAATATGGCCAAAAGGAGACTTTTCATATCGTCGGATAAATTATGCCCCATCTAATGAATGAATGCTCTCAGTAGATTTCAATTTATGTCTCAGACACAAAATTTAATTTTAAAAATTAAAATGATTAGTGTCTATTTATGAAAAAAATAATTGATAGCCGTTTTTAGTCGTTGTTTATACATGTTTAAACCAACCATTAAGGCAAATGACATGTCTGCTCTTACAATAAAAGTCCGATAAATTGCATGCTTTTCAAACAAGTTCTAGTCTATAAAGAATTTGTGACAACACATTGCGAATATAAATGAAATCCTATATTTTTGTCTATTGTCATGATAATTCGATATGGTCAAATAAAGTCATATTGGTTTACCATAATATGCATAACACAAATAATCCAGTACTATAATTCTTGCATAATCAAACAAGGCAATTAAAATTAAATATTAACATGAAATCATGCCGTACGTGCATGTCACAATTTTGATTTCTATTGCCGTTATCACAATTTAGATGTAGTAACTTGTAAGACCAAAAATAAATTTAAGAAGAGTAATATAAATTCAATTGCGTGAGGGACTGGATGCTGCAAATTGCGTTACACATGTAAGGTGTCGGGTGTGTAATGAATCCCACCAGTAAGTAGCTTCTAGTCTTCTCACTTGTCCTTATCCAAGTTTTATTTATATCGATCGTCTTTTATCCATAGTCATCAATTAAATAATGTGTTTTTTACGTCTCTAGTCTAGAACAGTGTTCTCTCCTACTTGCATTTTTTCTTTATGAATTTTCCAGAAGCCCAAGTTGCAACTTTATTAAATACAACTTGCAATGGCTATATGGTAAATAGTTGGGAACAACGTTGCCCAATTTGCAATAAGTGGGTCCTTACCTTTTTGGTGTGGGTCCCACTTGCCCACACAATTATAAAATGCAAATCCTTAAAACAGTTTTAATAATGCAAAAATCAAAGAAGCTTCTGGATACAATCATCTCGTACCGTCACTGAATCTATGCCGTTCATCCCTTAATTAATCCTTAATCTAAGCCACACATTAGGGACTTTCTTTGTTGGGAGGAAAGCCCAGCCAATGTATTAATGGAAGGCCCGTTTCTGGAGACTTCTTTTGAGGGAGAGTTGTTCATCTCTCTTCTTTCTCTCTCTACAGTTCCGTCTCTATACGGCACACAGTGCTTTCAATTCTTTGAACAAAGAAAAAAAAATCTTATCACTTTTTGTATTAAAGTTTGCTGGAGATTTGTATTTAATTTGTCGACAAGACAAGAAATATTCTGGGGGTTAGGTTTTTGTTGATCGCTTTTTGGTGGTATTGAAGAATGGAAGACAAAACCAATGATTATTATGCTGTTTTGGGATTGAAGAAGGAATGCACTGAGACAGAGCTTAGAAATGCTTATAAGAAGCTTGCACTGGTCAGAATTTGAAGAAAAAATAATTGAATCTTGATCATCAAACAGAGTCATTTTAGCTTAAATTTGTGTTTTCATATTTATAGAAATGGCACCCAGATCGCTGTTCAGCATCGGGGAATTTGAAGTTTGTAGATGAAGCAAAGAAGCAATTTCAGGCAATTCAAGAAGCATATTCTGGTACTTATTTGATGTTTTTTGTAACATAATTGCGCCGTACATATTTAATGATTGGTTCATTGAAATGTTTTGTCCTGCTAAAGTAAAAATGAACTCTGTGAATTAGAAATGTATTAATACATTCCATTATTTGCAGTGTTATCGGATGCAAACAAAAGGTTTCTGTACGATGTAGGAGTTTATGACTCTTGTGATGATGATGACGAAAATGTAATAACCCTGTTCTTTTATGTATACTCTCATGTTGAAAGTTCTAAATCATGTCGCAAAATGTACACTAATACTTGGGTGAAGTTTAATTTTATGACTTCATTGATACATAAGTAATGTTTTGTGTCATGTGAGTTGTTCCATTAGGTTTTACATTTGGAGAGGGCTAATAATGGTGTTCATGTTGAATCTCAAGAAATGGACTCACATAAGATTATTTCCAAGTACTAGTGTTAATCAAGTATGGAGTTTTGATACATTGAAGAAAAAAGTGATCTTTTTAATCCTTTAGGTAAGTCATAGATTCGCCGTTATGCCAGGGGATAAGGATATGATTCTACTTTAAGGGGTCGTTTGGTAGGCCGCATTAAAACAAATAGTCCATGTATTATAGATGGTATTATTTAGTACTACGTTTGGTAGAAAATTGAGTCTATGTATAACTAATTCATGGATTAGTTAATACATCCTACATGGTATTATGTGATGTAATACCTTCTATTTGGAGGTATTAGCAATACATGGGATATAATACCATGGGATAAGTCACCTAAAGACAAAAATATCCCTCAAAACATTTTATTATTTGTTTATTTTCTTGATTTTATGTTTTATGGTTGTGCAAGTAAATTTATTTAAATAAATTAGCTTACAAATTATTTAACTCTCTCTCTAAATAATTTGTAAGCTAATTTATTTAAATAAATTTACTAGCACAACCATAAAACATAAAATCAAGAAAATAAACAAATAATTAAATGTTTGTGCGGTTTTTTAATATTTTGTATTTTCAATAATTTATAACATTGAATACATATAAAAATTACAACTTGCAATTTTATTCGTAAATATAGATGGTTTATTCAATTTTACTATTGTTTACCATCTTTTCAATTTTAAAAGTTGATAGTTTATCTTTTTTTAAATTGAAAATTGACATTTGTAAGTGATCAATTTAATAAGATGACAATTATTTACCCTCAAATAATTTAAGAAAAAAAAGGCAAACATGACAATAAAATTGTTCTTTTCTTAGCTAGTTAGAAGGTCATAAAAAAATATTATCCGGCAATTATTTACCTTAACCCAATTGCATAAGAATTTAAGGGTATAATTGGAAAGAAGTTTTTTATAAAGTTTTAATCCAAACATAAGATGAGGTCGAAAACAATGAACCAAACACTTGATAAAAATAATCCCTGTATTACTAATCCCTGCACTATTAATCCCTGCATTACTAATCCCAGCATTACTAATCCCTGCATTATCAATCTTTGTACCAAACGACCCCTAAGAGAGCTGAACATGGAAGTTTTTGTTTCTTCTAATCATGTACCGGTTATTCTATTGAGGATAGCTTATGTCTCGATAAAATTGTTGTGTTTTTGCATTCATTGAGCCAGGAGTCTACTGGGAACGTCCTCTCGACCTGCCAAGGTAAGGGGTAGGGGTATGGTCTGTATACACTCTATCCTCTGGAGATGCAGACTTCACTTGTGGGACTATATTGAGTATTATGTTGTTGGTTCAATTGAGGACAGATAATTAGATCCTGATCTTTATCCGAAAAACTTGGTTTAACTTGTATGATATTTTGCTTGAACTGGTACGGATACCACGGTTTTTCCTAAAAAAGATGAGTTGTATATCGCATCAGACAAATTTTGAAGTGGATTTTCTTGTGCAGGGCATGGGTGATTTCCTGAATGAAATGGCAGCTATGATGAGCCAAAATAAGTCCAATGTAAGTTCTCTTTTTTTCCCTTTTATCTTCTTAAATTTACAATGGAAAGACCCCACAAAAGGTGAAGGAATTTATGCTTCTATACTGGGTGCTAAGAGTACCTTATATATAAGATGTTTGTTGAACGATACTGACATCATTTTCACTGTCTTGGCTCTGTTAAACTGAAGTAGTCTACTAGGTGGTGGACCTAAAACACTTGGGCATGTTTTCGCAAATTCATAAATACTATAGTAGTACTTTATTTATAACATAGAGGTCGCTAAGAGGTGGCATGGTGTTCAGATGGTGTTGTATGAATTGACAGGAAAATCAGGGAGAAGAAACCTTTGAGGAATTGCAGGATATGTTTGACGAAATGTTCAACAGTGATAATGGAACGTTTTCTTCTTCTTCTTCTTCTTCTTCTTCTCGGGCTGGAACTCCTTCAATGTGTTCTACTACATCTTCCAGTGAGACCTTTTTTACCTTTTCCAACAAGAGAAGTTCCGGTGAAATGAAGTCGGGTAGTAGTGTAAGAGGCGATTCTTGCCAATTCCAAGGATTTTGTGTAGGGGTTGGTTCCCGTTTCCTTGTGCTAAAACACATTGATGTACTTATTTTATGGTCATTTGTGTTGTTACTAATTCAGTTACGTATTCGTTTGTTAATACATGAAGACAGGTGGGACGTCTGGAAAATGCAATGAAAGAGAAGGGAGTTGGAGGAAAAATTCCAAGAGTGGACGGAAGCATTAGGAGGAGGGATGGCAAAAGGCAAAAGGTTCTATCATGATTCAGCAATGATTTTATCCAAAGGATAGGGAAAATGAATAGAGCTGCAGCTGCTTAGTCCAAGTTTTTTTGTGGCTCTTGTTTGTTTACTATTTAGGATCAGAGTTGTTGGCAAGCTTCTTTTTCACAGAAACTAGGATCTTCTTGGTCTTGTGAACACAAATGTATTGTAATCCTAGCTACCTAAATGTGATTCAAAAGGTTTTCACCAGACAGCAATTATCTTACCATTCCTAGTATTTCATAACTTAAATTCTTTAGCAGTTATATTGTATTGCTATTGAATCAAATGATGTTTCCATACAAACTCCAGCCTTACGATGAAAGGAGAACTATAGCTAGTATCATATTACTTCACTCAAGTCACAGGTGGAATAACAGTGAGATTAGTTATTTCAAGACAAACAACCAAAATGATAAAAGAACTACTCCAAATTGATTGCAATATAACATATCTTTGCACCATAAGTCCATTGTTGGATATATATTATCATCCATCGACTTGCAACTTTTTTTTTTTTTTTTTTAGAAAACGTTAAACATGGGTCTCAACTCTCACATACATATAGTAATACTGTACTACTTATGTACAGGTTTATTTCTCCTTAGAAGTCTTTCCTCATCTTCTTCTTTTCTTATTTATTATTTTTATTATGATTATTATTATATAATCATATCCCACTTTGAAAAGAATTTTATAGGAAAAGAAAATGTAAAAAGGCCAATTAGTGGCCAAAAGGGCAACCCATGATCAATTTGTGTTTTGTTAGTTAAAGGTGAGACTGACAAAAGGGCAAGTTTAATAAAAGTCCAAATTCAATTTGTCAAAAAGTTGAATGAAGTTGATTCTGTGTCATGCGGGCCTTTATAATCAGCAACTTGTGCAAGCATATGCTAATAAGAGAAGTCTGCTGGTTACGGTGAAGCGATCTTAATCAAAATGTTAGGTATAAATAAAAGTTGGCTTTGATAAAACAAAAGTCCTTTCATCTTTCAATTCATAAAACAAAATTAAGTCCTTTTTATCTTTCAACACGTAAAACAAAAATAATTAAGCGCTAAATCTAATGCTATCAATTAGGGAAAAAAAGTGCTTCTGCACAACTTGCAGTTCTATAGAGTATGAGGCTCTAATAATAGCATTAACTTTATTTCCTAAATGTTCTTTTTTGTGCCTAATTACTTCTTTTCAACCGAAGGATTATTAGGTTGCCAGCCGTTTGATGTGAGTAGTATTAGATTAGATGGATGCTATTATGTAATCTAGCAAATGATGGATCCCACTCGTACAACAATTATTTATCGTCACGCACTTATTTTTAAATAATAATTAGTCCAAGTTGCTTTTGTTTAGAACTAATTTAATTTAATGAGCCTTTTATTTTATTTTATTTCATATTTTTGGTTGAAAAAATAAATTATTGATTTCTTTGTTGATAAATTATAAAATCGTGTAACATGTCGTATAGATTTATTTATCTAATGTGTGTCCAATAGTATAAATAATTTTTGCACCGTCAAAGTATTTTAATTTTTGATGTTATTAATTTAATTTGTCCAAATTAATCAATGATTAAATACTAATATTATTTATTGGTGTGATGAAAAGAGTAAATTTTTGGTCATGTGATAATGACTTGTGTGTGAGTAGCTCTAATTATTATATTGATTAATGTAAAAAAATGAATCCGAATTGGGATGGGAAAAGCGAACCAGTTTAATGGGATCAAATAAGAGGATCTATAATAAAAAATGGATGTGAGTGACAAAAGGGGATGTAGCTCAAATGGTAGAGCGCTCGCTTTGCATGCGAGAGGCACGGGGTTCGATCCCCCGCATCTCCATCGGGTTTTTTTCTTCCTTTGTTGTGTTTTTAAAATAATAAAAATAAAAACACATAAATAAATGTCATACAAACATGGTTTGTTTGGACTGTTTTTACAAAAATTGAGTATTTTTTCCAGAAATATAGAGTGGTTTATTCATGCTCTTCGCTACCAAAGCAATGTAGCTACTAGGTTCTCATCAACCTCACTATCTGCGGCCTTGACAAAAATCATATCAACTTCACCATGATATACCTATACCAACCATATCCAAATTCACTTATCGAGTTTTGACTAATTAAAATTATTTCTTTATTTATTGGATTAGGTTCATGACTTCAATATAACATGACCCTCAACTTTACCACATTTTATCTCCTTTAAAAGAATCCGTGTTTCCATGTGACTTGTAAAAACATATATATAACCTCAAAATTATGGTTGCTTTTATTCTATCGCACGCCATTTTGTTAATTGTCTTTTCATATAAATAGCTACGGCTGTATTACTTTACTCCTTAGGAATAAACAAAAATTAAGAACTAAAATGTACATCAATCAAGAAAAAGGTAGTATTGTAATTTGAAAATTGCACCATTAAAAATTAAATCATTCCTACCATTAGTTTTTAACGTTGCTAATTTTGCTAAAAGATTAAAAATGGCTGTTTTCCCAAGTTAGGGTTGATTAATAAGGTGGTGATGACATGCAACCCATTTAAAAAAATTAATACTACTGTTAACTAGCTTTACATGTTTGGTATAGTAACCTATAAGTATCTAATAGTACGTTGCTATTCTGAAAAATCAAAGTTAACTTTTTGGAGGTACAAAACATATTTTAGATATATAGTAGAATTTTTTAGAATTTTGTAGAGTAAATATCTTTAATATATGTATTTAAGAAAAATCTAGATAGTCTAGAGTATTAGATATTTAAGAGAGATGTGTGTAGAAAATATTAGAATAGTCTAGATCCTTGATATCTAGAATCATCCCTAAACAAGTATAAATACGGGTGACTTTAGTCATTTGTAAACAACCTGAGAACAACCCAAATCAAATAATCTTCTTTCATAAACAAATTCTCTTTTCTAACTTTCTATTCTTTAGTTGAATCTTTCTGTATTAGTTAATGATCCTTAGCTTGCAGAAGGTTCCCCGATTATACTTTTTTCTGCTATTCTCTCTCTATATATTATATATATGAAATATGATGTGTGTTTTTTATGTAATTATCTCCTTATTATAATATTTGAAATGAATACTGTGTGAGAGGTCAAATCAAAATTAAGAGTTTGAGGTTTTAAATTTTTTTAATAGCTGTCAATCAATTTTGTTAGAGGTTCACAAATTAATATATATTTATATATATAACTAATTAAGTTTTTTAGTACAAATATAAAATCTATGAAAAAGCTACTAATCTATAAACCTTCACCTAACTTTGCCTCTAACTATGTTTGTCTTTCTTTATTTAATAATTTTATTTTTGCAGATAAATCACTTGAAATGAAATACATATGTAATGAAAACAGATTAGTATGAAATCAATATGTGAGATTGTGTGTAATGATTTTACTTAGTAGGGTCTAACTAAAATAATTTGTACACATTAAATAAATTTGTTGATAAAATATCGTGTTTAATCAAAAAAAAAATAACCGGGCTTTGCCTTGATGCAACTCCGTATGATAAGAGATGGACTAATATATGACTTTTTTTTTTAAAAAAATTATAAATAAAATTAAAGAGCGTTTGAAAGATCATTTCTTTTGATTCAGTTGACATAAAAAAACAATTTCCTCGACATATTAATAATTAATAAGTAACTATTTAGCATAAGTCATTAGTATTATGCCGTTGTACAGCTAAGCACGAATACATGAATTACTTGTGTGATGAGTAAATCAGCCAAATGATACGCGCTTGGCATTAATTGGGGGAATTTCTGCATTCAGATTGCTTAATGTTAGGCAACTAATTAACTAAACTATTTCTCTTTATACTTTGCTAATTTGTAAATATGAGTTGCGAATAGAATGAGTTAAACCATTAATCATACCTCTTCTCTTTCGGTTTGAAAAATGAATGTAATTTATTTAAAGAAGAATTACTTTTTTTTTTAATATCTTAATTTTAGTTTTTCACGTGGTATATTTAGGACGATAAAATTGAATGATATTTTGATATATTTAACATAATTTTAATTTAAAATAACGATATTAAAAAGTTTATTTATTTTATTAAATTTGGTGCCAAATCAAGCTTTAAAATTGAGAGACTAATTTAGTAAATTGTTCGAGTTTGAAATCGATGTTGCTCCTAATTGAACATGTCAAAGACGAGTAAAAATCACTTTAACGTGATAATGAAGATCCTAGTCATAAAATAAAGTCAAGTTTGATTTGTTTTGCATCACATTCTGCAACTATGCTGGCATAACCAAGTCACTTTCATTTTTACTTTTACAAAAAAGAGTTGAGTTACTACTCTCTTGAGGCTGAAAGAATGAACCACTAAAATATTCAACATGGAGAGAGCTCCAGTTGTAATTTTTTTGTCCACCAATTCACTACGCGTAAGTCGTAAATCGTAATCCATACTTCACGATACAAAAAACTTACTTCCTCTTTCTACTAAAATTTTGAGATTTTAAATTTAAATATTAAAATATTAATTTTTTTTTAATCATATTACATTAAAAATAAATTTTGATTGACTTGGAAATTGTGCCACTTAAATTAGAGACGGAGAGATTAAAAAGGACGAAGAAGATTCTCCAGTTAAGTTTGACCTTTTTTTCTTTTTTCCAGACAAAAATTACTATATTTTCTTTCTCTTTCCGTTTGAAAAAAAAAAAGACAAGTTACTCCATTTTGTAAGAAAAAGTCTAGGCAAAAAGTGTAAAAAAAATGAAAAAGAAATAAAAGAGATGATTTGACTGGCGTAAATATATTACAGTATTGTTTTTGTTATGATTGGATAAAATAGTTTTGTGCGGCGTCACACACAATCCATTAATTGCATAAACCATAGCGCAGTAAAACTGAAGTTTCTGTCTTCATCTGCTCATCTGTTTCTGCTGATTGCCGTGAAAAGGTGAACTCATGGCGGCTCTATTATCTACTTAACTTAATTGATATAGCGATATTTATTGAGATGTATTTTTGTTGGCGAAGAATTAAATATCGATTTTTATTCATGATTCAATTTCAGGAGTGACAAACATGGGGTTTTTAATTCATTGCGGCTTTTATGGATTCCGCGTCGGAGTGATTTGACGACAGTTGGGTTTTTATTTTTTTTTATCGAGGATAGCGTGTTCTTCTTCTTGTGTCTGCGCTCTATAAAAAAGGTTTGCTTATCTGAAATCTTTCTTGTTTAGTTGGGATAAATTCCTTGTTTTCAATTTCAATTTTTGATTTTTTTGGGTCCATACTCATTTTTAGGCTTAGGGCTTTTGTTGAATGATGTGTACTTGATCAACCTGTGAACTGGTGATTTGTGTCTTCGTTCCGATAATTCCGATCTGCGGAAGTATTTGGAGTTGCAGCCTGTTATTGAGGCATTAAGGTTTTTTCTGTAATCAGTGAAGACTTTGTGTGGTCAACTTGTTAAGGGTTTTATACTGTTGTTTGGATCAGAGACATTTTCTTTAGGGAAATTTTGGTATAAGGAATTGGATATGAGGGTCGTAACTGATTGAGATTATAGCAATGAGAGGCACAGAAGGTCTCATTTGTTGATGGATAGGAAATCCCTTGATCTTTTAGGGTTGCTGAAATCGTGGATCCCTCAGCGGGATTCTTCTGCTGACGTGTCGAGGGATTTTTGGATGCCCGATGAGAGCTGTAGGGTATGTTATGAGTGTGATTCTTTGTTCACATTATTTAACCGGAGGCATCATTGTCGACTCTGTGGACGTGTTTTCTGTGCCAAGTGCACATCTAATTCTATTCCTGTACCACCTCGCGAACCAAGGTTACTACAAGAGGAGTGTGAAAAAGTCAGGGTCTGTCATTATTGTTACAAGCAATGGAAGCAAGGCTTTAATCATGCTATTCAGGTTTCTAACTTGGATTCCAATACTTCCCTTTCTGCGGCTAGTTTTATCAGCGTAAAATCTAGTGGAACTGGTGACAGTAGTAGCAGTTCCATTACTTCAGTGCCACACTCTCCTGTACTTAGTTCATGCCAATCAGCAGTAATGGAATCTTCTTTGGTCAGACAAAATAATGTTGCTACAGCAAAAGGGAGCACTGATCCTGCTGATATAGGGATCAGGGATCCATTGACAAACCAATTTTCATTTTGCACAACTAGGTACTTTTCTTCACATCTTTACTGATTTTTCACCTTGGGAAGTTGCAACATCTGTCATTCTTTGTTCTCAAATGTTAATAGGTAGATACCTGTAATGGTTTAGGCATATTTCAAATTAGATAGTGAATGAGGTAGATTGGCATTACTTGAGTTATTTGTGATCACCCTCAGGCTTTGCCCTCTCTATCAGATTTGATTCTACAATTTTTCTGTATGCCAAAGTGGCATTAGTTAAACCCATGTTTCAAACATTTTCCCTTTTCAAGTACTATTGAAAAAGAAAATTAGAAATATCATGTGCTTTGGCTGGAATTTCTTTAACAATGAATATCAGAAGCAATATTATAAAGGCCGTGCTGATATTTGCTGCCTGGTCAAGGCCTTTATGGTGGCACATATGTTGTCATTGCAAGACTTGGTTTTCCTAAGACCAGCTATGTCCAAGCAGTGACTAACCAGAGGAAACCTGATGCTATTCTTACATGCAACTTGCAAGATAATCAACCAGCGATAGTACGTGACCAATCTCCTTTGACCCTAATAGATAATAAGCTGAATAGAGAAAGGAGAAATAATCTGTTTTCACTTCCATAGTTATTTCTTGGGATAATTGTATAGAATGACAGACTAATAATATAAAATAAATATAGTAGCTACCCTTTGATTTATTTGTGTTCCATAGTAAACTGTTTGTCAGTTCCTCTCTCCCTCATATTCTCGGTCGCCACTCGCCCACTCTCTCTCGCTGCCTCTCTCGCTTTATACAATAGAATTGTATAAATTGTGTTTTAATTGTATAAAGCGAGAGAAAATTGTATATACACATGAAAATACATATATTTTTGTCCTATACACTTGTAATTATACAATAAAAGTACCCCCTGCCCAAGTCTCTTTTGCCTTTCTCTCTTTCTCGTTTTATACAAATTCAAATTGTATATAATTTCTCTCTTTCTCGTTTTATACAATTCAATTTTATTATATATTCCCTGCCCAAGTCTCTTTTGCCTTTCTCTCTTTCTCATTTTTATACAAATTCAAATTGTATATAATCGTCCTATACACTTATAATTATACAATTCGTTTTATACACTTCGTTTTATACAATTCTCTGCCCAAGTCTCTTTCTCTTTCTCGTTTTATACACTTCGTTTTATACAATGCGCTTCAATTGTATATGTATCGCGAATTATACATATATATGTTTGCTATGGAGCGCAATTATACAAACTTTGCTATAACATACAAATATGAATTTTATGTTTGCTATATGTGAAAGTTGCTCTTATTTCTTTCGTTCCTCAATGAGCTCATGAGTCCAGAGATGAAAGTAGGAAATCTAGCTCCACTTTTCTACTGATTTGATGAAAGTTGGATTTTATTGAGAATAATGTTTTTTCCTCGTTACTTTGGTAAACTCACTTCCAACTTCCCTTTCCTATTTGAGATTGTTTTAATTTTTAAAGATTGATTTGCTCTATTTGACTGCCCTTCTTGCTACTTGTGGTCGACATGTATTCACTTCAGTTAACTGTTTCTTGTTATTTTCTGGAATCAGGAGTTATGATGAAGATGATGAGTATGGTGTTTACCAGTCAGATTCCCAAGGAAAACATTATTTTCAGACTAATGGATACTTTAGTTATGACGACAATGGTAAGGACTATGGATCACATAAAGTTCATCCTAATGGGGAAGCTACTGATGAAAAAAGCATGAGCAGCTTGTCCTCGCAGAATAATTGTGATCCCCAAGCTTCTGAAGAAGTGCAGCAGATTGTAAAACAGGATATTGGTGATGAATGTGAAGCTTCATCATCCCTATATGCTGCGCAAGATGCTAATCTGGAACCTGTGGATTTTGAAAACAGTGGAATTCTGTGGCTCCCACCTGAACCAGAAGACGAAGAAGATGAACAGGATGGAATGCTGTTTGATGATGATGATGATGATGGAGATGCTGCAGGAGAATGGGGATATTTACATGCGTCAAGCAGTTTTGGAAGTGGTGAGTATAGAGGTAGGGACAGGTCAAATGAAGAGCAAAAGAAGGTAGTCAAGAATGTTGTTGATGGACACTTCAGGGCTTTAGTGTCTCAGCTTATGCAGGTTGAAAAACTTGTCATTGGTGAGGAAAAAGACAAAGAGAGTTGGTTGGAGATAGTTACATCCCTATCGTGGGAAGCTGCAACACTTTTGAAACCAGACACAAGCAAAGGTGGGGGAATGGACCCTGGGGGATATGTAAAGGTGAAGTGTATTGCATCTGGACATCGTAATGACAGGTGAACAAAATAAAGCTTTTCATTTTGGTGCACTATATTGCTCAGCTCTTTGTTCGAATGTTGCCTCTCATATTGCATGGAGTTAGGATTAGTAGCTAGACAACTTCTGAAATTGGAGAATTGGAGCATTATTGTGGTTCATGTATCTGCATGCACAATCTCTCACTGTCTGTCTGTCTCCCCCCTCCCTCCCTCCTTCTTTGCGTGTGAGTCATTTGTGTCTGGTGAGATAGCTTGTGTTCCCCCCTTAAAACTTTCAATTCTTTGCCCTCGAGTAATATTTGGTGAAGTTGTAGCATTTCGATGAGTAAAGAGGTGTTTAGAGTCGGGGTTGCTTTTCCCTGTGATTAACCTGTCTTATTGTGCTAGCTATAAATAGGGTGTGGCATAATTGGGCAGCTTTTATTTCTTGTGATTATGTTCTTGCTTCTTCTTCTGTGTTTTTATCTGCACTTCTTCAGCTCCTTTTGTTATTGTGTACATTTTTAGTCATATCTTCTCTCATTTGAATTCGTTCCGTTAAATAGTGCTGTGGTGAAAGGAGTTGTCTGCAAGAAAAATGTAGCTCATCGGCGAATGACATCAAAAGTTGAGAAAGCCCGCATAGTAATCCTTGAAGGTGCTCTCGAGTACCAGCGCATCTCTAACCACTTATCAAGTTTCGCTACATTGTTGCAGCAGGTTTTGATTATTTGACCTTTTCTTCAAAGACTTTTAACTGATAATGTTATGCTCTTGTGCTTAAAAATATTTTTTGCTATTCAGGAAATGGATCATCTGAAGATGGCTGTTGCCAAAATTTATGCACACAATCCGGATGTCCTTCTGGTGGAAAAATCTGTTTCTCGCTATGCACAGGAGTACCTCTTGGAAAAAGATATATCACTTGTCTTAAACATCAAAAAACCAGTCTTGGAGCGTATAGCTCGCTGCACTGGTGGTCAAATAGTTCATTCAGTAGATCATCTCTCATCTCAAAAGATGGGATACTGTGACATGTTTCATGTTGAGAAGTTTATGGAAGAACATGATACGGCTGGAGAGATTGGAAAGAAGCTGGTAAAGACACTGATGTACTTTGAAGGCTGTCCAAAGCCACTGGGATGCACCGTAAGTTTATTATAATTACAAGAAGAATAAGATGTAGATAACTATCTATTGATTGGATATGATCTAAATAGTTATCTGAAACCTACTTTTGAAGAAGACCAAGTTCTTTTAACAAAAATCTTTGAAGTATTCCTTGGATATTGAAATATTTAATTGGCTCTCTTTGCATGGGTTGTCTCAGATATTACTCCGTGGTGCAAATAGGGATGAATTGAAGAAACTGAAGCATGTGGTTCAATATTCTATTTTCGCGGCTTATCATTTGGCTTTAGAAACATCCTTTCTTGCTGATGAAGGAGCTTCTCTTCCTGAACTACCTTTGGATTCTCCGATAACTGTGGCACTTCCAGATAAGCCATCAACAATCGACAGATCCATCTCAACTATACCTGGTTTTATGATTCCTGCCGATGAAAGAACTCTAGGGCCGCTATCTGGCAGTGAGCCACAAAGGTCAATGAGTGCTCCGCCAACTGACCTGGTCAAGGCTGCCAGCAATTGTGCTCAGAAAATGGGTGTGTTAGAGTCTCCTGGATTGTGTGCTACTAAAGACAACTTGTCTTCCTTCTGCAAGCCCTCTCTTGATCATGAATCTGACACAGGTATCATGGATATGATGAAGTGCTCTGAGGTAAAAGCATCAGTAGCCAACGATGTCCAAGATGCCCATGGAAACAAGTTCCTTTCTACTAGTTTTGGTCCTTCACAGGAGGTTGATCAAGACATGTTGTCACAGAGTGTTCAAAATGATTGCAATGCTATGGATGTGAACCAAGGTGGGGAAGACGCCCCTGATGAATTGACTTCTTTGAAGAAAGATTTCTCTCCATCGCCATCCGACAATCAAAGCATTTTGGTTTCCTTGTCGTCTCGATGTGTTTGGAAGGGAACTGTCTGTGATAAGTCTCGTCTCTTTCGGATTAAATACTATGGCAACGTAGATAAGCCACTGGGTCGTTTTCTACGAGACCAATTGTTTGATCAAGTAATCTCTCCCTCCCTTTCTTCATGCTAGAAACATTTCCAATATGCTCAAGGTGACTGAAAGGATCTTAACTTTTTTTTCTTCAATTTGTGTCTCAGAGTTACAGGTGTCATTCATGTGAGATGCCTTCAGAAGCTCATGTTCAGTGTTATACACACCGACAGGGTACTCTAACTATTTCTGTTAAGAATCTACCGGAAATTCTTTTGCCAGGTGAAAAGGAAGGAAAAATATGGATGTGGCGCAGATGCCTTAAATGTCCACGCGATAATAAGGGCTTTCCTCCAGCAACTCGGAGAGTAGTAATGTCTGATGCTGCTTGGGGCTTGTCCTTAGGGAAGTTTCTAGAACTTAGCTTTTCAAACCATGCAGCTGCAAGTAGGGTGGCAAACTGTGGTCATTTATTACATAGAGATTGTCTTCGATTTTACGGGTATGATCTTACTCTCTTGGTAGGATGAAATGCTTTCTCCTTATTGGTCACACACAATATTTAATACGTTGGCATGATTTTCTAGAGTAAATGGTCAAAAAGACTAAGCTATGATGATAATATATCTTGCTGTAAAATATTGAAACGTTGAGTATATTTTGCAATACTCATTTTGTAACTTTTGCAGCTTCGGGAAGATGGTTGCTTGCTTTCGCTATGCATCCATTGATGTTCACTCAGTATACCTTCCTCCCTCAAAACTGGATTTCAATTATGAGAATCAGGAATGGATACAACATGAAGTGAATGAGGTAAAAAGAATGTGATTGGATTTTGAGTTGCTGGCATCTGATATCCCCCTTTACTGATTTGCTGTTTTAATATAAGCAGGTCATTTTCCGAGCTGAACTTTTGTTCGCTGAGGTTCTTAATGCAATTCGGCTTTTGGTAGAGAAGAGATCTGGGAGACAACTTAACAGCAGCATTAATGTACCTGAAGCAAGACGTCAGATTTCTGATTTGGAAGGGATGTTGCAGAAGGAGAAACAAGAATTTGAGGTATGAGTCAACGAATTGGACTTGTGAGTAGGGTTCAGTGATCATTAATTGACCATTGTTTAACCTACATGGTCCTGTAGACATTATTAACTACTCTCTCCCTAGCACTACTTCTCTGTGCTTGTTGGATATTGACTACTGGTAATTACACTTAAGTGCTCCACTTGTTTTTTCTTGAGTGACCAGTTAGCTCTCTGACAAATAGGTCTATATATTATTCCCTATGTCAGTTTGATTGCGGGTTTATAACCTTGTCATGCTTGTGGAATACAAACTGTGGTGAAATTATCTTCTCTGCTGTCTGTGTTGCAATCTGTAAACCGACACTGTATGATGCATCAGATATTGTATTGCTTGTTTTCATTAACGATTTGCATTGTTGAGCTTAACTTGTGTGTCCTGATCTTAGAGGATATTTCTAATTCGCTATTGATATTAGCAGGAATCTCTCCAGAGAATTCTGATTGAGGAAGTTAAAAAGGGGCAGTCTGTTGATATTTTGGAGATCAATCGATTGAGAAGACAGCTCCTTTTTCAATCTTATGTTTGGGACCACCGTCTAGTATATGCAGCCAGTATGGATGACAAGAGTCATTGGTTTAGTGCAGATGTCACCTCTTTGGAACCTGAGAAACCGTTGGTTTGTGATGATAAGTCCACTGACCTGGATAATTGTGCTGATCCCAGCAAATGTCCTAATAGCTCTGAATCTGTTCCTGCAATTTTAAAGGCTGGTGAAAATGGGGATGAAGGAAGAAGTGTTGGCCAAAACAGTCACGTGGATGCTGTTCATCAAGAATCTGCAGTTGATTTTGATGCTGATTGTGCAATCAAAAAACCACCTGGTCTTCCTGTTGCAACAAAAAGTTTCTGCGGATCACATCCCGAAGAATCCATATTACAGCGGCGAAGAGCACTATCCGCTGGGCAGTTCCCAAACATGGAGAGTTTGTCAGATACTCTCGAGGCAGCTTGGACTGGTGAAACAACTTCCGGTGTTGTAGTGATAAAGGGTGATATCTGTATATCTTCTGAACCACTTCTGGTGAATACACTTACAACTGGAATGGCGGAAAAAGTGTATACTGAAGACCATGGGACTATGCTGTCTCAATCTCCTTCTCTTTTAGCCTCTAAAGGCTCCGAAAACATGGAAGACGCTGGGAGCTGGTTAGGTGTGTCTTTTACTAGCTTCTACCGGACGCTGAACAAAAACTTTTTACCAAGTGCTCAGAAACTGGATCCACTTGGGGGATATAATCCGGTATACATTTCATCATTTCGGGAGTCAGATGCCCAAAGTGGAGCAAGATTGCTCCTACCTGTTGGGGTTAATGATACTGTTATACCAGTGTATGATGATGAGCCCACGAGTATTATATCTTATGCACTAGCCTCGCATGATTATCATGCTCAACTATCCGGTGAGCTCGAGAAATCTAAGGATGTTTCTTTGGACTCTAACTTTTCGTTCCACTCACTGGATTCCAGTAATCTGCACTCCCCTCAATCATTTGATGAAATGGCTTTAGAATCCTACAGAAGTCTTGGATCTATGGATGAGAGTCTCTTGTCCTTGCCCATTTCTCGCAGCTCTTTTGATTTGGATCCACTCTCATACACAAAGACACTGCATGCCAGAGTTTCTTTTGGAGATGATGGATCGCTGGGGAAAGTGAAATACTCAGTGACTTGTTATTATGCAAAGCGCTTTGAAGCCTTGAGGCGGATATGTTGTCCTTCAGAAATGGATTTCATAAGATCTCTTAGTCGCTGTAAGAAGTGGGGGGCCCAAGGAGGCAAGAGCAACGTTTTCTTTGCTAAAACCTTGGATGATCGATTCATTATCAAACAAGTGACAAAGACAGAGCTGGAATCGTTTATGAAATTTGCTCCTGAATATTTCAAATATCTTTCTGAATCAATAATCACGGGGAGTCCAACTTGTTTGGCAAAAATTCTGGGGATCTATCAGGTATTTGTGATAAGTTGACTACTTCAGCTTCTCAAATTGCTGATTTAGAATTTACAAAGCTCTCTGTGACTAGACTCGCAGCACAAATAGTGATCTGATTGCTGTGAATTATGAGGCAAATATTAGTTATGCTCTGGGAAACATGATTGATATGATGGATTCTTGATCAATGGGTTGTGAGATTAGTATTTACCTTCTTTATGGCATGAGCTTATAGGTGAATGAACCACAAAGCATGGGATGCATATTTCTTGCTGCAGTATTTGGAAGTAGTTACTGATATAATCAGTTCATTATTTCCTTTCTGTGTATTCTCGCTAGTCATAGGCTCATAGCACAGACATATTGTATAATTATATTATTATCAGTTCGTTTAGAGTTTTTATTTCTAATGGTTTCTGTGAAGGTGTCATCAAAGCAGCTTAAAGGAGGAAAGGAATCTAAAATGGATGTGCTAGTTATGGAGAACCTTCTCTTTGGGAGGAAACTGGCAAGGCTTTATGATCTGAAAGGTTCTGCAAGGTCTCGTTACAATCCTGATTCCAGTGGAAGCAACAAAGTCTTGCTGGATCAGAACTTGATTGAATCAATGCCAACTTCACCTATTTTTGTTGGAAACAAAGCAAAAAGACTTTTGGAGCGAGCTGTATGGAATGATACTGCTTTTCTTGCTGTAAGTTTTTGTGCTTACATTTAATGAATTTACTGTCGACTACTTGCACCTATTGTGGTTGGATCATGTATTATTTCTTGTCTTTGATGGTCCATCAAAGCTTGGTAAGTTGGGATTGCTGTAGACTGAAGCATTTTCAACCCGTAAGATTCTCATATCTATTCAGAACAAGTTAGTTTGTGTTTGGTACTAGGATTGCGTGTGGAAGAGGGAGGGAGAAAACACCTTTGTCAGTCATAAGGAATTGAGCAATTGATGACGGTCCAGCAGAATCTGGGGGGTGTTTGAGACTCCACGGACCTTATCATTCCCTTCCCACAATTCCACACCCAAAACTAAATAAGTAAAATAGATTAGATTATGACGGGAATAGAGAGGAGATTTGGGTTCAATCCCTCCTCCAAATTCTTCTGTTGCGCAAAAAGATTAAATTAGGGATGGTCACTTTAACCTTCACTTCTTCTCCAGTTAAGGATTCAGATGCTTGCCTTTCCCAAAGCCCTTCATCTTCGTCCTAGCTAAACAACAGTTTTGGGTGCCAAGAATGGAAAGGAAAGAGCTAGAATATTAAAATGTCCACTGTTCTTCTTGTGTGCTTGATAGTAGGAAAGGGGTGAGGAAGTGGTTAATTATTTTTTACTAGAAACAATATCCTCCATAGATCCTGGTTGGAAGTGTCAAGTATCCTTTCATTTCAAATACCGACATACAAGAAAATTTGTTCCTTTCCTATTTTATTTTGCTTTTCTCAAGAAGAGCAACTTTTTTGACATCTAACTGAAGACCATTACTGTTGTATATGTGTTACATTTTCTCATAATCAGCATAAAAGTGTATACTCACTTTGAAACAAATTCCTTCCGTGGTCAAGGTTAGTGAGGTTCTTGACTAACTGAGTAAATTATCCTTGCAGGCAGTTGATGTGATGGATTACTCACTGTTGGTTGGGGTTGATGAAGAGAAGAATGAGCTTGTTGTTGGGATTATTGACTTCATGAGACAGTATACGTGGGATAAGCACTTGGAGACTTGGGTCAAGGCCTCTGGGATCCTTGGTGGACCCAAAAATGCGTCGCCGACTATAATCTCACCTAAGCAGTACAAAAAGAGGTTCCGAAAGGCCATGACTACCTATTTCCTGATGGTCCCTGATCAGTGGTCACCAACATCTGTTGTTCCCAGTAAATCGCTGACTAATTTATGCGACGAGAACATGCAAGGTGGATGATCTGCCGCGTGACTTTGTTAATGCTGTTTGTCAGTATATTGAGCACATAAGTGGGTTTATTGCATTGGTTCATACATCTCTCGTATTTTGGATTCCCATTCTTTTGGAACACAGTTCCAGTTGCGTTCTCACTTGATTTCTTGTCAGAAAACTGTGAGGCTTGTATTTCGTTGAAAGTCTCTGCTGCTTAGAATTCAGGTGTCCCTCCGTGGATATAATGTTGTACATTTCTTTTGTTTCATTAATTTATTTTTCCTTCCTTTTGTTGGGTAGAATTCAAGGTATACATATGAGTTCCAAAGGATCTATGCCAATTTTATAGAATGCATGATTTTGGAACAGTTAAGCTACTTTTTTTTTCTTCCCCTCAGGTGTTTTATTTTTTGTAATTGTAATATTTTATCTCTGATTTGGGTTCTTCTCCATGTAATCTTTAACGGAAACAGAGCTAATGGAATTAAGTTTTCAGAGTGTGGAGTTGTGGTCCAAATGGTTGTAGTAATTGTAGTGCATCTTATACTACTTAAAGCTTGTAAATGTTAATATTGACTGACTCAATCCCAGTTGCAGTAACTTGTGGAAAAACAATGGGAAAATTCTTCCATACTTAATAATTGATGTAGTAGTATTTTACATTTTGAGCATACCCACTACTGAACAAATAAATAAGGTGGGACTCTGAAACGAGCAATCCCTCCCTGTTTTATTGTGTTATTTGTGAGTAGTGATCCTAACTGAAGTCATGAGCAGAATCAGTTACATGAATCCACCAGCATCTTTGTAGGAGCTCTATGATTTCTTCATCTCCTCTGCATATAGACATATGTTACTTTTTCATCACACGATTATGGAGTATTAAATCATTGTTATGTTACCTTGAATTAGAACAAAATCTGGTGAGTTGTTGGCAGTAACGAGGGCCTTCATCATATCCTTCACAAGTGATCTCTCCATTCTCATCTCTATAACAAACTATCCCTGTTGACTCATCTTCAAATATCTATCAACAGATATCAGTAAACAATTGTAGTGCTACAATTCACCACTAAAATACACTTAACTACCAACGCGATTCAACAATTTATATAAGATGAAGAAGAAAAAAACCACCTTAAGTTTTGAGGTTGAAGTGGATCTGATCTGAAGAGCAGTTGGTTTGATTGAAATATTTTGATCACTTGCACATGCGTACACCAACACTACTCTTTGTGCATGCTTTTCCCTTTTGTTGGAACATGATTTCCAAATTAGAGGAGCAGCACCAAAAGAAGAGTGTCTCACAGCCATAATTAGTATGGGGAAAAAATAATGGAAGAGAAGATAAAAAATTATAAATGAAATGAAATGCTGTTTGTTCTATACAGTTGTATTTAATAAGTAAATTAAAACCAAACTAATTAAGGCCTTGTATTAATATTAAAGTATTCGAATGATTTGATGTTAATCCTTGGTTTTTTGTTTGTTAGCTAAAGAGAATGATATTAATATATGGAAAACTAATATTGGGTGTTTTGTCAATTGTCACGATGCATTATCCAATTATTATTATAGGTTTAAAGGGGGAAGTGGGACCTATCAGCATTATCTTCAAACTACTATTAATGTATTGTGTTGGTATATATATATAAGGGCTTACAAAGTCATTTGGACGGTTGATTACATTTTTTATTTTCCCAATTGATTGATTTGTTTGTTGGTGGGTCTCTCATACCCTCAGTGTGATAAGGTTTGTTTGTCTCAACTTTCATGAAAACTATAACAAGAAATTAAAAAGATTATAGGGATTATTCGGTACAAAAGAAAATGTATTCTATAACTATAGGGATTATAGGTGTGTTGAAGAGTGAGGAGAGAAAAAAAACAATATTGAAATTAAGAAAGAAGTTTATTTATAACTTTTTCTATAATAATGGAGCAAAGTGAGAGTACTTGGAAAGACTGGGTTCCAGCACGTCCGTGAGGAGAATTAGCGTTTTATCCGTTAGTGATTGATAAAAATATTGTTCTAGCCTTACAAGTTGCTCATTATTTCCTCAAAAAAATTGTTGCTATTTAAGTTCTAGACAGAAAGTAAACACTAAAAAGAGTTTATATGCACAAAACACATATAGGAGTATTCAGATAGTGTTGAGCAATTTTATATCAACAAGAGTTGGGCCTATATAAATTATAACAGTAACAGAGTCAAACGTACAGGGCACATTTTCAGAACTAGTATATATATATATATATATATATATATATATATATCCTTTGAATGACCCGCTCCATTTAACCTGACCCGCTAAAAATATAATATTAAACATTTTATTTTATCATTAATTCCCTAAATCATTCTCCCTTGTCTCCCACATTCTTTTAACGAGTTAATGATAAAATAAAATGTTCAATAGAAAATGATTTAGGAAATTAATGGTAAAATAAAATGCTTAATATTATATTTTTAACGGGTTGGATTAAATGGGCGGGTCATTAAATGGTTTAAATGGATATGTATATTTGATTCTTAAAATTTTAGTTGATAATTAAAATTTTATGTCACTAAATTTTAATGAAAAAATAATTAAATAGGTTGAGTGGCTTTCTGTGCAAAAAAGTCATAGTTGAGTGATTTTTAAATTGAAAATGAAAGTTGAGTAACTTTCGATCAAAACAATTGATAGTTGAGTGACCATCAAAGTTATTAATCCTTATTTATCATTTATTTTCTAACAAATAAAGGAAGTCAAATGTAAAATTTCAGTATGAATTAACCCACTACTATAATTTATTTAATTTAAGCATATTGTTAATCTTTTGTGGCTTCTCATACCATCAAAAGCCAATACAATTTTTACGTTACCTCAAAAGTATTTTTTTTGTTGAAAGACGAAATATGTTGGACCTATAAATAATTTCAAGTTTAACAATCAGATTAGTAAAAAAATATGTACTAGTAAGTAGTAACACTCCGTAACAATGGAATTTATAAATGAAAAAAAATTAGGTCCATGGAACCTCTTTTCTACTAAATAATATGGAAGATACTTTTATAAACAGACAACTAGCTTTATAGAGATTATGTAATTGTATGTTATTTTTAATACAATAAATCAATCGGACAATAAAAAATTATATTAAAATAATTTAATCTTTAACATAATTAATTTCAATATAAATTATCTTCAAAACTAAACAACCCATAAGAGTGACAAATAAGCCTATGGAAGGAATAGTTGATCAACCTGTCCATTTATTACTCAATTTACTTAAATTTGTTTTAACTCAATTTATTTAAAAGTTAAGTTAATATATAATCCAAATTGATCGATACAAAACATTAAAAGTTAAAGTTAATATATAATCCAAATTAATCGATACAAAACTTTATTCGATCAAATAACATTCAAACTATTTAACATCCACATATTTATTACCTCAATTCATTTCATTTTCACCCATTTAAATTTAACTTAATCCATCCCTTGACAAAACACATTATTATTTTGTTGGTACAAGTCGAAACCTAGAAATAGAGGAGCAGCTCATGCTAAATAGGGGATAAAGTAGTACGCAGTGACAAAAGCCCAAGGAAGGGCCCCAACATTCTTTTCAATTTTTTGGTTTACTAAAACAGTACCTTACTGTGTACTAACAGTCTCTGAGGTGGATTAATTATGTTAACATTAACACCTGATAAGAAAGACAAAAAGTTTGCTTTGCACTACGCTAACAAAGCACTTTACTACTATTATTTTTTTAACCTTTAATTATTCAGTCTTAGGTGCATGAGCCCACCCTACAACACTGTTTAGCTAACATTATCAATAACCTTAAAAGAAGTTTCCCATCTTCTCACATTATTACATATTGGAACTAGAAAATAAATATCTATGAAATTTGTTCTTGTAATCTGAAGTTGTTCCTGATGTTTTTTTTTATAGTATGACAGTGTAAATTCACATATATAAAAAAGTTGACAACTTCAAAAATTGGATGCAAGTTCTTAGTATTGATATGCAAAAAAATTTATGATGAAAACTAATAATAGGTAATTTGGTAAAACTGATGCAGTTTACGTAGTGTACTCAGTATTCAAGATTATTTTTTTTAAAAATTGCAGTAAAAAACAATCATATACATATATAGAGTAAAACAAAAAGTTAAAATTAAATTATTTTTGATAAAATAAAGGTCGTTATTTTAACATGTTAAAAAGAAAAAGTGTGTTCCAGTAGTTGAGACATACGGACTAACTTGCTACATTATTATTATATTAATAGGTTGCTAGGGAGTTGCTTATGTAGAAATTAAATATCGTATAAATATACATTATGTTTGATAGTTGATTAGTAGATAAATTATTCATATATAAAATTAATATTATGTTTAGTTTATGATTTAAAAATTCACATAACTATTACATATAAAATTAAAACATATTAATTAATTCATACATATATTAAAAATACATAAAATTACTCTAATTAAATTATACATTATTATATACTTGCATAACTCTATTCGATAATCAAATGTCGTATAAAAAAAAAATGTTTAGATGGTGCATATAACCTATGGTAAATCTTACTAAAAAATAATCCATTCATCATACAAGTTTGACGAACTTTTCTCGTCTCCCAAAGCATCACACACCTCCATGAGTTTTTTATTTATTTATAAGTACAAATTTTTTGTTTGTTTTCTTCCTTGTCCTCACTAGTCCAGTTTCTAACCAGGAAGGACTATAAACACTGTTATTTCATTTTCCCTTCAGCTCTTCAACACCAGGCCTGAAAACACATCATATTTGTATATGGTCTTTGTCCTCCAATGCATGTTCTTCTAATGCTTACCTAATATTCAACTGTTCCTGCTTCCTTTTGCATTGGCATGTATTAATACTCTTCTCTACTTCACCTAAACAAAACTTTTCTTTAACATGTAAAAAGTCCTACAAAAATCTTATATATGGATCTTGCAAGTGCTAACTACTGTGAACCTCCACCTCAAGGGGTAAATGTTCAAGATTGTTCTTTTAGGTTTCTTGAATGATATTTATGTAAATGGGGTTTCTTTTTTTTAGCTGATGATTCTTGATTTTGTTATTGACAGGAAGCAGAACTAGAAGGGAAAAATGGGAACCCATTCTTGGATAGTTTCCCTGACCCGCTTTGCAAACTTAATCTAAAGGAGACATCTGATTTTGTGAAGTCATTGCCAACAGCAAGCAATGGAGCAGCAGGGATTTTAAGGAACGAAGGAGTAAGTTCAGTGACAAGGAGGAATATGGATGCTCCATCAACACCGGGTCGACCCATTTTCAGCTTCAGTGTTGGGAATTTTTCAAGAAAAAATTTCCCTTCTAAGTGGGATGATGCAGAGAAATGGCTTGTTAATGGAAGTTGTATTCAAGATTCTCCTGCTTCTCATCATAATAGTAATAATGGCTTAAAGCCAGTATTAGAATCCTCAAAATTGTTAAAGCAGTGCAATGGGTTCAAGCTTAAAGAAACTGAAATTGTCTTTGCAGAAAAAAACAGAGTTACAGATGAAAAGGTATCTAAAGTAGCTTCAGATTTTCAGGTGCTTTTACCTTTACACCATCACCATATTTCTGCTGGAGCTGCCAACACTGTTTCTGCTGCAACTGATGTTTTTCTAAAAGGTAAAATAAATAAAAAAGAGTTTGCTTTTACCCTTAGCTTTATCAATTACAGTTCAAGATTTAAACTTGATGATAGTTTCAATCTTCAATGACCTCATTGTACATGTTAAATTTTGGGTTCTGTATTTATTGAAATTTTAGTGAATTTTCACATATATATCTATGCTAACAAAAGGTCTCGGTTATAAACTTGGTTTTGTTAGGATAATATATCTATATCTGCCTTTCATGCTCCACATCAATGTGCATTATATTTGTAGCTCTAATTTTGGTAAAATTTAAAACTGATACAAGGGAACAACTTTCTGAATGTTATAATGGATGTTGAAGGAACACCAGTTTTATTGTAACTGCAGATAAGTTCACAGATGAAGTGGAATCTATTTATCCCAAATTCAGGTGCTTAGAACCTACAAAAGAAGGATTTTTGTTTGGAAACGCAGCAGGAAAATCGATGAAAGAGGCAATTCATGAGATTAAACACAGAGATATTGGGACAGAAATGACCCCAATTGGCAGCTCTACTACTTCTAGATGCCATACTCCATTCAAGAGCCCATCGCCTGCTCGACACAATACCCCCGCGGACAGATCTGGACCATTGGCCTTACCAAGTTCAGGTTCCGATAGCACAGTTGATATCATGCAATTTCAGGAGTGCCATTTAGCAAAATTGCAGTTTGGGACACAATTTGATTCTGTTACAACCAATTGGAGTTCGAGAGAAGAAGAAGAGGAGGATGTATCGAAGAGTTTGAGACATTTTGAGATAAATAATGAGTGTAGAAAGAGCGTCTCGGAGTCCAAAACACGTTCGTGGGAAGAAGAAGAGAAGAACAAATGCTGTCTCAGGTCAGTGGCGTTTGCACTGTTCATTAATATTTTCATGTGTACTTGGAGCTTATTATTAGTTTTATAGTAACATTTATTTTGAGTTGTAGGTACCAAAGAGAAGAAGCAAAAATTCAGGCTTGGGTAAACCTCCAAAATGCAAAAGCAGAAGCTCAATCCAAAAAACTTGAGGTATTTTGTTTCGTCTCTTTTTTAACTTTTGGGCAGTAGGATTTCATTTCTAGAGCTGTTTTCGTCACCTTTCATATCCTAAGAATTGTCTACAAGCTACTGTCCGTTTTGGCCTAACAAGCCTCACAAATTTGTTACTATGCTCTGGTCTTATGTAAAACTTCACTTTTCTCCCCTTTTGATGTGAGATTTGCCTAAAGTAGTATACGCAAACTTGTCAGTCTAAAACTCTGTCGATCCATTTTCTTGATTGCGCTCTTTAGCTTGTTTTCATGATGGGTGTCAAAAGAATATAACTAAATACAGTCTCCAAAGAGTAGCTGTGCAATGTTGACAATTTATGAGTCTTGTATATAGTATTGATCTACATAGAGCCACTCAGCACTCTTCTATTGTGGTTCAACATGTTTCCTCCTCTTACCCCTATGTACTGCTTATAATTTTTATCATTTCACATGCGATGATAGCAGATTAGTCAACATTAATGCATTATTATATTTACATGCATGACAAATTCTTTCTGGAAATTCCAAACCCATGTGAAGATGGGCACAACAGCTGCATGCAGTAGAAAAATTCCTTTGAAATTGGTGTGTCCCCCCTTCCTTTTTGTTCCTAAGATAATTATAAATGGCCAAATTTAACTTTTTAACTTGTGCCATCAGACACTAGAAACATAAGTTATGTTTAAGGATTCTTATACAACAACTCCACACTCAGCGTGGTCCCACAAAGTGAGGAGTGTACTTACACCTTACGTCCTTACCTATCGACTGTTTCCATTAGACCACCGGCTCAAGGGTTAGAGGACTCCTATGACTACAATACTCTTATGGCATAGCATTTGCTTCTGTTTCAGGTGAAAATCCAGAAGATGAGATCAAATCTGGAAGAGAAGTTAATGAAAAGGATGGCGATAGTTCACAGAAAAGCTGAAGAATGGAGAACTACAGCTCAACTACAACACAAGGACCAAATAGAAAAAGTGGCTGATCAATCACGGAAGATGATGTTGACAAGGCAAAACTCACATTTATCTGCCCAATCTTCCTGTGGGTGTTTGCCATGCCGAAACCATCTTATTTAATTCCAATCGAGCACCAATGTTCACTGAGATTCATTCTGTATTCCTATTGAGTTATTTCCTCAGAAAAAATCTTAATGCAACACTTTTACTGGACAACACATCATACTGTGAAGTTCTAGTAGGCGAGTCTTAACTGATTGTATGAAACGATGACATTATGAGCTTTGACACTCTGATGAAACATTTGTTACTATATATCCTATAATGTGGCCTCATTGTGAGAATCCCAGTAACTTTTTTAACAAAATGCAACGTTCACAAATTGAGAAGATGGTTTAGCAGGCTATGAGGTTTGCTTTAATGAATAGTTGGTGATTGTTGATGTAGCAAACACAAACACAAACTCGCAAAAAAGTGATACTTTGTGTTTCTGACCAGTATCTTTTACAAATTTGAATCCATCTTGTGTTTTTCAGTGTTCTCCACATTTTAATCTGGATTATCAATGCATCTACTCATCAAAGTTGAGGGTGCAATCCTTGGTCCTGAATAGGACCACATTTTTCCGAGGTAGTAGAATTAAGGCCTCCAGTAATCAAACTGTTCAAACTAGTAGATTCTATGTCTTAGCTGGAAAATGAAATACAAGATGCTGATTGTTTGTCAGTTGTGCTTGTTGTTAATTTAGATTTTAACTTTTATTGTAATCATAAGTTTGATTTGATCCTGGGACCACGTTCAACTGCTACCTGGGCATAGGTTCTCATGATAAGCTGCTAAAATTGGTGCAATAATTGTACCTTGCCTTCAATTATCAATTTAAGCAGCACTGAGATTGCAGTTGAAAAGAAGAGCTACTTGGGTTTTAGATTATTAATTTTCTCTTATTAAAACTTCCCAAAGAGAATTGCACCAATGCCTAACATGACGCCACTAATTTTTTTTATAAAAAAAATGCTTACACAGAGATTTTCAAATATTTTAATGGGTTGATAGGAAAAGGCCTTAGCCGTGACAAGGGCTTTTTGGGATTCTTGGTCTGCATGGTTTCCAAATTAGACATGAAGACAAAACACATCCATATGAGGTCTATCTGACAAGCTCTACATTGAGGAAAGAGAGAGAGGCCCCAAAACAAGAAAACTGAAAAGAAGTATACGTGAGATAATGTTTGATAGATTTCTGCTGGATACACGACAGTATCATTACAGATTTTCTTTATTCACTAGGTAAAACCACAATTTTTCTTACCTGCAAGTCAATCTTACTCTCTCCTCTCGATTCTTTTCTACTTTTAGTTTGAACTTTTTTATTTGACGTATTTAAGATATTTTAATCTAAACTACAAAATTCAATACTCTTTTTTACTTTCTTATGAATTAAATCAAACAAACAACATACGGAATAATTTAATACTAGTTTGATTTAATTTCACTTTTGAATTGTCTTTTTTAAAGCTGCTGGCGTACAAGTACAAACGGACACTAACCTCTAGGGTAGAAAAATAATTCGAGCCTCCAAATGATCTTTTTTTTTTCTTTTCAAAATCAAATACTAGCCATTTGTGACGTCCCGCCACAACGCCAGCTGAATTTGCGTCCGGATACGGGCCAGAAGGGTCTAGAGGTTTGTCAGAACGCTCTAGACTCCTGGAGAAGACTAGAGAATTTCGTAGAATTCTCTAGAAGGTCTTTGTGACCGTTGGAGGGGCGGACCGTTCTAGAATTGGGCGGAGAATTCTAGAAGGTCCAAGTAGCCGTTGGAGAAGGTCCCAAGAGAAGTGTAGAATTCTCTAGAAGAGGACCAAAGTGTAAATAATTAGGGACTTGTAGAGTTATTTTTATTTACACGCAGGCCCTTAGGAAGTTGTATAAATAGGAGGGCCTTTCATTTGTAAAACCATCCAACAACCAACCAAAGAAGTAATAGAGGCTTCTTCCAAAATCTCTCTCTCTCTAAGTCTTCCTTTGCATTTCTCTTAGCGATCTTAGTGTGAAAGGCTTACTTGAGCTTACAAGATCGTGAAAGATTCGTGAGTAAGTTGTCAAGTGCCGCACGGAGTCTTAGCGAAACTCTAGGTCCGTGACAGAGTGGTATCAGAGCAGGATAAGAGAATGGCTTCCGAAGGAGACATGAACGCCGCTAACATCCTCAACGTCCGTCAGGAAGGTAGTAAGAAGAACCGAAAGGGGAAGAGACAGCAGAAGGGAAATGAAGAGATGTTGCCAGAACCAAGCGAGGTGCTGACATCTCATCCACCTTCGACCGCCGGGGCCAGTGACGATGAGATGGGTGAGGAACCCATAGACATCACTGCCGGAGAAGAATGGGTCGCAAGGGTGGAAACGGCGAGTCAGGCCGTGGAGATTTTAGGCCGGCGCTTGAACGTGGCAGATAGCAAGTTCAAGACCCTTGAAGACTTCACCCTCGAGGAGACCGAATCCATCCGTAAGGAGTTGGAGGGGCGTCAGCGTGCTGAGTATGAGATGAAGGAGGTTATCACTTCCTTGGAGTGTCGGCTCATGGAGGCATTGAGCGCGATTGAGACCATGAAGGCCGAGATAGAAGCACTCAAGGAAGGTGCGAGGGTTGGAGGATCACCGTCGTTCGACCGGGAAAGGGAGGCCAGCGTCGAGACTCCCAAGCCACCTATGTTCAGAGGCGTCCGTGACACGCATGAGGTGGAGAACTTTCTATGGCATTTGGAGAATTATTTCAAGTGCAACAGGCTGAGGAACGACGAGAGTAAGATCAACACCGCTGTGTTGTATCTTACTGATATGGCCATGCTATGGTGGAGGCGTAAAGAGTCCGACATCAGGAAGGGGACGTGCACCATCAACACGTGGGAGCAATTTCGCAAGGAGTTCAAGAGGGCGTTCTTCCCCAACAACGTCATCTATGAGGCAAAGCGCAAGTTCAGGGAGTTGAAGCAAACGGGTAGCATACGTGCGTATGTGCGGGAGTTTACCACCCTTACGCTTCAGATTCCCAACCTCACGGATGAGGACATGTTGTTCCACTTCATAGATGGGCTGCAGAATTGGGCCAGGACGGAGTTGGAACGCAGACAGGTCGGGACTATTGATGACGCCATCACACAGGCTGAAGCTTTGACAGACTTCAGGCAGGAGAAGCCTTATAGTGCCGGAGGGGACGAAGGAAGAGGTAGTCATGACAATGGTGGGGGAGATCGTGGCGAATGCGAGGAGCAACGGCCACAATTCAGGAGGCAATGCAAGGAGCAACGGCCTCAACCCAAAGGGCATGCTACCTATAGGTCTGACGGCAAGAAGTCTGGAGGACATGGCAAGACGGTGAGGAAGACAGAGGTTGCCAAAGAAGATGGTTGCTACATATGCGGTGGGCCGCATGGCTATGCGAAGTGCCCTGAACTGAAGAGCCTTGGTGCTGTCCTACGAGAGCGGAAAGCTAAGGAAGCACATGAGCAAGGTCAAGTCGAGGAGACTAAGCAGTTGGGCGTGATAGGCCTATGCGGAGCTATCACCAAGCAACCGCAGGAGCCGCCGAGGCATGCGGAGTCAATGCATGCGGAGCCGAAGACATGCAGGGCGCAGTACGTCGACATCACGATCAATGGAGGACATGCTCGTGCGATGGTCGACACAGGTGCAGAGGTCAACATAATGACCAAGACGACAGCAACGAGGTTGGGGTTGCGTTACAGTCCATGCAACGCCCAACTCCGGACGGTCAATGCACCACCGAGTCCCGTGTGTGGAGAAGCACAGGGAGTAAACATCACGTTAGGCAAGTGGCAGGGGAAGACCGACTTCATTGTCGCTCCAGTGGATCTCTTTGACATAATTCTTGGGCAGGAGTTCTTTCGGCAGTGCTATGCTGTGATCGACCCTTTCCTCCAGCGACTCGTAGTCTTGGAGCAAGGAGGAACATGTATGGTTCCCATGGTTAAGGCACCAAAGACGGAGGGACAGGTCAGACTGACAGCCATGCAGCTCGAGAGGGTCGACAAGAGATCGGGGAGGACATCCGCAGCTACCATTGCAAGTTCGAGAGAAGACAATGGTGCTGAGAAGTCCTTGCCACCGTGCAAGAAGAAGGTTCCACGAGGGAACGCTGTCGTGATGCAGGAGAAGCCGCCGAGGCGCTTGCCTCCTAGGAAGGAGGAAGTTCGTGAGATCGGGCCGAGAGAGATCGGGCAACAGCTGAGGGAGCTGCTCAAAGGGATTGATCGAGTACGTGGATTGAAGATCGCACGACAAGACTTGGTCGCCGAAGAAGCAAGGATGCGTCGCGGTCATCGCATCATAGGTGGGGGAGAGTGTGACGTCCCGCCACAACGCCAGCTGAATTTGCGTCCGGATACGGGCCAGAAGGGTCTAGAGGTTTGTCAGAACGCTCTAGACGCCTGGAGAAGACTAGAGAATTCCGTAGAATTCTCTAGAAGGTCTTTGTGACCGTTGGAGGGGCGGACCGTTCTAGAATTGGGCGGAGAATTCTAGAAGGTCCTAAGAGAAGTGTAGAATTCTCTAGAAGAGGACCAAAGTCTAAATAATTAGGGACTTGTAGAGTTATTTTTATTTACACACAAGCCCTTAGGAAGTTGTATAAATAGGAGGGCCTTTCATTTGTAAAACCATCCAACAACCAACCAAAGAAGTAATAGAGGCTTCTTCCAAAATCTCTCTCTCTAAGTCTTCCTTTGCATTTCTCTTAGTGATCTTAGTGTGAAAGGCTTACTTGAGCTTACAAGATCGTGAAAGATTCGTGAGTAAGTTGTCAAGTGCCGCACGGAGTCTTAGCGAAACTCTAGGTCCATGACACATTGCTATGTAAATCTTAGCTTAATAATAAGACAAACATAAAAGACACTACTTTTACGCTACACTTAAAACGTAATTTACCTTTAATTCTTCTCGCACACATATAAATTGTACTTTCAATTTCTTTTTCAAAGCTAGCACGCCTCTGTCTGATCTTCATTGACGTTTCATAATAATACTATCAAAATAGAACATCATTATTGAGTTTTATCTAAAGCTGACGTTATACTCCTATTACTTACCAAATTAAGTGTGCATTTCGTTAAGTTAGATTCTTATTATATTTAAATTAAAAATGGAAGTCAATTCAAAGGTGTTGATAAATTTATTTTGAATAATTTAATTCTCCAAGGAATTTATATATATTCACGTCTAGAATTTAGATATGCAACATATATTCAAGGAGCCAAGGAGGAATTTATTATTTGAGTAGACCAGAGAATAGTTACAAATTTACATCACATTGATCATCTAGAAGGATAAAATATATATATATATCAGGTCAAATACAAATAAGATTAAAAGATAAACAATCCGACCAGGGGCGGCTCAACATAATGCGAGGCCTAAAGCAAAAAAAATTTTAAAGGCCTAAAATCTTAATAGACTTTATCTGTATTTATTTATTTTCTAAATTACTAGATATAAATTACTACTTAATATCTTTATATAAATATGTTTTTCGAATACTTTTTTTATTGCTACAATTATTAACAAAATTCTATAAGTAATAAGTTAATAAACATCAGAGATAAGAGCTAGAATCATAAAATCCGATTAAAAGAATTGATAACTTGGTATACCTACTTTAATATGATAATTAACAAAGAAATAAAAAAAATTGTAATACACTTTGTTCAACACTTTTCAACTATTGATTCATTTTTTTGAGAGTGTATTACTCTAACTATTAAAGATTTGAAAAAATATAATGCAAAAAGAGTTAAAATAAATAAATAATGTGAATATTAGCGAAGAAAATGTAAAAATTCAAAATAATGTTTCCTTGATTTCTTCAATTTTAATGAGATTAAGATACATAATTTTTTATTTGTAAAAATTTGAGGCCCCCAAAAAATGGGG
The DNA here is from genome assembly GCA_016801875.1 of Solanum sitiens. Lineage (NCBI taxonomy): Eukaryota > Viridiplantae > Streptophyta > Magnoliopsida > Solanales > Solanaceae > Solanum > Solanum sitiens. Next base: position 4,084,259 of record JABWTJ010000002.1, on the reverse strand, counting down.
GCCTAAGGCCATTGCCTTAAATTTTGAAGGCAAGAGCCGGCCCTGAATCCGACCAGTTTTCACTACTGAAATATGATTTGTTTTAGTGAAGATGAAAAATAAAACAAAGCTTACCAGATGTTCTTATTCAAAATTCCTTATAATAGAATGCCCAGATACTTTAGCCGCGAAATTCATCCATGAACTGCTTATGGAATTGTGTAAAACGAGATACAATAGCTGGTATCTTCTCTTCTTGCGGTAATATTGTGCACCTAAAATGCCACGTTCCAGGACGCTTCATTGAAGCAACAAGTAAATACAAATTTAGTCTAATCCAATAATTCTCAAACATGCAATCAACAGTTTTATTCTTCTCTACTTGTAAGGTGTGCTGCTTTTGCACAAAAAATCACCACCCTCTCATTGTTAGAAGTTACTACCTGTACTTGCATTCTTGATTTTCTTTTATTTGCCCAATTTTCTTTCCACAAATATCTTTGTCCAATTAATTAGATTCTTCTGAGGTAGAGAGATTCAGAGTGTTGGGGAAATGCTTATTAAGTTCTCTCTGTTAATGTTCAATAGTCCCGGTGAAAGCCATCTACGTTTTTTTTAAATAAACAATGACAGTTACAGACCATATTGGCAGAGTATGCCTTGACTATCAGCAACAATAAATAAGTGGAATGAAGAAGCAAGTGGGCAAAAATACAACAATCACCTGGCCAAATCCAGAGCCTGAGACAACGACAATTCCAGTGGCATTAAGGAGACGCCAAGCATAAAAGGTATCTGGTGCAGTTTTAGCTTCTTCTGCTGCTTTTATTGCTTTGTCAGGTAAGTTAATACGTGGAAATGAATACAATGCACCTTCTGCTTTATAGCATGTGACTCCCTCCAAACTATTGAATGCGTCTTCTAGTATCTGCTGACGAAGTAGTCGATTTTTAGAAACTGTTGCGGAAGCCAAATATATAGAGAGTGATAGAATCACAACTGCTATATCTAAATGTAGCTAATAAATAGTAAATGAGACAACAACAAAAGGAACACCAAGAATTAACGAGGTTCGGCAAACTTTTGTTTTCTTTTGCCTAGTCCTCAGACACAACCAACCAATATTTATTTCACTCCAAAAGAGTACAAGTGAAATACTACAAGAGAGAAAGAAGAACAAATGCCTTAGGAGATGAGAAGGCAAGTGAGAGGTGTGTTACAAATGAATTAGGAGCTACCTATTTATAGGAGTGAATTCTTCCTATTGATGTCATCCATGACATCACAATATGTCAAAATGTCAAGATTTACCTTGTGAAACCAATTTGTTGTTCACCTAAATTTCACCTACAAAAGGTGCTATCTTTGACTTTCCTACCAATGAAGAATTATCCTCCTAACTACCATATCTTCTCATTAATCCATTTTTGAATCTTGTCAAATTTAACAAATCTCCACCTTGGCAAGATTCTCCATTTTCAACTTTTTCTCAACAACAATTTTGATTGTGTCTTCAACCTCAATCTTCAATGTTCAACAATGTTAATCAAGTTCAAACAATGTTGAAACTTGACCGCAGTCACCACTTTTGTCAACATATCGGCAGGATTATCCGTAGTATGAATTTTCTGCATTATGACTCCACCATCTTCTATGATGTCTCGTATAAAATGATATCGGACGTCAATGTGCTTCGTCCTTGCATGATAAACTTGGTTCTTTGCTAATTGAATAGCACTCTGACTATCACAAAATATTGTGATTCCTTCCTGTCCAATACCAAGTTCTCTAAGCAATCCTTGAAGCCAAATTGCTTCCTTCGCAGCCTCTGTAATTGCCATGTACTCTGCCTCAGTGGTAGACAAAGCAACTGTTGACTGCAAAGTAGACTTCCAACTAACTGGTGCATTTGCAATAGTGAAAACATAACCAGTAGTCGATCTTCGTTTGTCCAACTCACCTGCATAATCTGAGTCACAATATCCAACAAGATATTGACTATCTTTCTGCTCGAAAACCAAACCAACATCTACAGTATTATGAATATACCGTAGAATCCATTTTACAGCCTGCCAATGATCCTTTCCAGGATTGTGCATGTACCTGCTTACAACTCCAACAGCGTGTGAAATATCTGGCCTTGTGCAAATCATTGCATACATCAAGCTACCAATAGCATTAGCGTATGGTACTCTTGACATATATTCTCGTTCAACTTCATTCTTAGGTGACATAGCATCACTAAGCTTAAAATGAGGAGCAAGCGGAGTGCTAACCGACTTCGTTTTTTCATTCATACCGAATCGGTTTAGTACTCTCTTCAAATATTCTTTCTGAGATAAATAAAGTTTCTTTAAATGTCTATCTCTTTTTATCTCCATGCCAAGAATCTTCTTTGCCTCACCCAAATCCTTCATCTCAAACTCCTTTCTCAGTTGAATCTTTAGCTTCTCAATTTCCTCTTGACTTTTAGAAGCTATCAACATATCATCAACATATAGGAGAAGATATATAAAGGAATTATCTTCAAGCTTGCGCAAATACACACAATGATCGTATTTGCTTCTTATGTACCTTTGCTGCAACATAAACTTGTCAAATCGTTTGTACCATTGTCTAGAAGATTGTTTCAATCCATACAACGATTTTTCAAGTTTGCACACCATATTTTCTTTTCCATCAACTTTGAATCCTTCTGGCTGAGTCATATAGATTTCCTCTTCCAAGTCTCCATGTAAAAAAGCAGTTTTTACATCCAACTGAACTAGTTCCAAATTCAACTGTGCTACCAAAGCCAACAAAACTCTAATGGAGGAGTGTTTCACAACTGGAGAAAATACCTCATTATAATCAATTCCCTCCTTTTGAGCATATCCTTTGGCCACCAATCTTGCTTTGTAGCGAACATTTTCTTGGTTAGGAAATCCCTCTTTCTTTGCAAATACCCATTTGCACCCAATTGCTTTCTTGCCCTCTGGGAGATTGGCCAATCTCCATGTATGATTCTGATGAAGAGATTGCATTTCTTCATCCATGGCATTCCTCCACTTATCTTTTTGTGAACTTTGGACTGCGTCTTTATAAGTGGTAGGAATGTCATCGGCTGCAATTGAGTTAGCACAAGCCACCATATCTGTGAGTCGAGCAGGTTTTATTATTGTCCTTTTTGGCTTGCTCGTTGCTATTGATTCAAGTTGTGGTTGAGGTTCTTGAGATGGAACCTCCTCTTCGACTGGCTCTCCTTCAAGAGGAAAATCTTTTGTTGTTTCCTCGTTTGATCCCTGTGTTGGGAAAATTATCTTTCCCTCAAACTCCACCTGCTTTGAAGCACCATCAATTTGTTTGGCTTCTTCAAGTGTTACCTTATTTGTCAAGGCAGATTCATCAAAGGTAACATCCCTGCTGAAAATAACTTTTCTTGTCTCTGGACACCATAAACGGTATCCTTTGACTCCAGAAGTAATTCCCATAAATAAAGCTTTCTTTGCTCTTGGGTCCAATTTTGACTCTCTTACATGATAATATGCAATTGAGCCAAATACATATAAAGTACCATAATCTTCAGCAGGTTTTCCATACCATTTTTCAAATGGTGTCTTCCCACCAATAGCAGCAGATGGTAGACGATTAATGAGATGGCACGCATATGTTATTGCCTCAGCCCAAAATTCTTTGCCCAAGCCAGCATTGGACAACATACACCGAACTTTCTCCAGCAAAGTTCGGTTCATGCGTTCTGCCACTCCATTCTGTTGTGGTGTATTTCTGACGGTGAAATGTCTGACGATGCCATTTTCCTCACAAATTTTCTGAAAAAGATCATTTTTGTATTCGCCACCATTGTCTGTGCGAAGACACTTGATCTTTCTGCCACTTTGAGTTTCTATCATCGCCTTCCATTTGAGAAAAATTCCCAATACTTCATCTTTTGTTTTCATCGTATACACCCACAATCTTCGAGAAAAGTCATCAACAAAGGTTACAAAATAGTGTTTCCCACCTAATGAAGGTGTTTTGGAAGCACCCCAAACATCTGAATGAACATAATCCAAAATACCTTTAGTATTATGGATAGCTGTTCCAAATTTAACCCTTGTTTGTTTTCCCTTGATACAATGTTCACAAAACTCCAAGTTGCAAGTTTTAACTCCTTTTAGCAATCCTTGATCTGATAAAGTTTTCAAGGATTTCCCTCCAGCATGTCCCAAGCGCATATGCCACAGCTTGGTCATTTCTGCCTCCTTCTCGTCATTGGATGTTGTTGCCGCTGTCCCAATAACTGTACTACCTTGATAGTGGTACATGTTATTATTTCTTCGAATTGCCTTCATTACCACCAGTGCACCAGAGCATATTCTCATCACGCCATTATCTGCAATGACTTTGAACCCCTTTGATTCTAGGGCTCCTACAGAAATGAGATTTTTCTTCAAATCTGGTACATATCGAACATCTGTTAATGTTCTACTTAATCCATCATGGTTCCTTAATCGGATTGAACCAACACCATATGCGGTAAGAGGATTATTGTTTGCAGTGTGAATAACTCCACATTCTCCTTCTTGTAAATCAATAAACCAGTCCCGATTGGGACACATATGATAACTACAAGCTGAGTCCATCAACCATACATCAGATGATTTGAATGGATCTGTTGTAACTAGTGAGTAATCGGAGTCATCACAATCAGCCACATTTGAATCCATGACAGCCTTCCCATTATTTGGTTTGGCTTTGCTATTCAACTTTGGGCAGTCTTTCTTCCAATGCCCTTTTTCTCGGCAAAAGGCACATTCATCTTTGCTGAGTCTCGATCTTGACTTGGATCTCCCTTTCTTCGTTCTCATATGATTTTGAGAACGACCTCTCGCAACCAGTGCTTCTGCTTCTCCGCCTTTTTGTTTTTCTCTCTTTCTTTGTTCATAACTGTATAAGGCAGAACAAACTTCTTTGAGAGATACTTCATCATTCCCATGCAGTAGAGTCGTTTCAAGATGCTCGAACTCATCGGGAAGTGAACTTAACAACATTAAGGCCATATCTCCATCCGTAAAAGTCACGTCCATATTCCGCAAATCTGTCGCCAACTTATTAAAGCTGGTGATATGATCATTCATTGTGCTACCAGGAATATAAGTGAAGCGTAACAGTCTTCTTTTCATGTAAAGTTTATTTTGACTGTTTTTCTTCAAGAATTTCTCCTCCAATGAATTCCATAATTTATTTGCAGATGTTTCCTTCGTGTATGGATACTTTTGTTCTCTTGCAAGGTAAGATCGAATGGTACCGCAAGCAACACGGTTGATAATCTTCCAATCTTCTTCTCCTACACCGTCTGGTTTCTTTTCTTCAATGGCAATATCTAGTCCTTGTTGAAAAAGAACATCAAGGACCTCGCCTTGCCACATTCCGAAATGTCCTGACCCGTCAAAAATTTCAACTGCAAATTTCGCATTTGACACAATTCTTGTCATAAGCGAAGATGCCAATGATGACGTATTATTGACACTTGATGTGGACTCATCATTTTTCTTGTCTCCCATTTTACTACAAATACTATTTACTAGCTAACAATGCAAAGACCAAAGTAAATCTTTTTCTGATGTGGAAGTTCAGACTATGCTGCAACCACAGAGCATACTCAGATAATACCTTGGCTCTGATACCAATTGTTGCGGAAGCCAAATATATAGAGAGTGATAGAATCACAACTGCTATATCTAAATGTAGCTAATAAATAGTAAATGAGACAACAACAAAAGGAACACCAAGAATTAACGAGGTTCGGCAAACTTTTGTTTTCTTTTGCCTAGTCCTCAGACACAACCAACCAATATTTATTTCACTCCAAAAGAGTACAAGTGAAATACTACAAGAGAGAAAGAAGAACAAATGCCTTAGGAGATGAGAAGGCAAGTGAGAGGTGTGTTACAAATGAATTAGGAGCTACCTATTTATAGGAGTGAATTCTTCCTATTGATGTCATCCATGACATCACAATATGTCAAAATGTCAAGATTTACCTTGTGAAACCAATTTGTTGTTCACCTAAATTTCACCTACAAAAGGTGCTATCTTTGACTTTCCTACCAATGAAGAATTATCCTCCTAACTACCATATCTTCTCATTAATCCATTTTTGAATCTTGTCAAATTTAACAGAAACTGCATCAATTGGAAATTCACCAAAAGGAAGCTTACATGGAACTCTAATGAAAAAAATTCACACACCATTTTCGGAAAGCAGAAATGAAATTTAAGCGAAAAAAAGTCTGGGACAACTTCTCTAGAGAAAATTTTAGACATCTTTGGTTACTATTTTGAGCGCCTCTACTATTCAAAATCCAAGGCTCATGATTGAAAAATAACTTAACCACTTCAGCAAAATAAAGTAGAAGTTTATTTTGTCGATCCCAGTCTTATATGTTAATTCTACTGACCTTTGCACGCCTCGCCAATGATGAGAGTATTGCTTCTTTCTCAGCAGAAAATGATTCGTATGACTCATCGCCCACCTGAACAAATCAGCAGAGCAGTGCTGATAGTTAGGCATCTATAACACGGACACAAGGGGCCTCACACCAAAGCTTCAAAGTTTACAGTTCACAATTAGAGCTGAATTCATGTCGCCGTAGTGACATCAAATTTTATCTTGCCACATAAAAAAGTGTGATACCTACAAAATTTGATAAAATGTTCTAGCAATCTTAACTAATTGAAGGAATTACTTTATCAATCTAATTCGACATTTAGACCATGAGATCACCAGATTTAGGATGAATCCACAACACTCATTTGGAAATGGAGGATTATTATCCAGGATAAGGGATCAAAAATTCCCCTCTGAGGACTTGGGATATGGAGGATTCTTATCCAGGATAAGGGGGAGACATTTTGCCCTTCTCTCATATAATCCTTTCCCTTCTCTTACTCTTCTTCCTCCTTGAAAGCCTAGGGAAAAACCAGTTACCTGTTGATTTTAGGTCTATCTCATCCACACATCCAATTATCATGGTTTCACAACTCAGGAGTCTGGAGTCTGGACTGATGCATCTGGAGGTCGATATAGGACATGACCATTCCATCTCATGCCATGTTATTACCCTCATACCAAAATTACTACTATATGAATGACTCATATTCTACTTGACAAAATAAGCCAGAAAATCATTGAGGTAACATTCTGGGAATGCAATAACTGCTAGTTCCCAAATATTGAATTGACGGTGGAGACACCACTCCTCCTCCTTAACAACTCCGCCTCAAACCCAAACTTGTTGGGGTCGGCTATATGAATCTTCAATATCCATTTTACTCCTTTTAGAACATGGCACTACCAACCTTTGGAGGGCTCATGATGAGGCTTGCAAGAATCTGACCAGAAATGTTGGAACACAGATTGACAGATGCCAGTTTGTATATTTGTTCCCTTATCTCAGGACTAAATCCAGTGAACTCCGTGTAGCCTCCTCGCTTTCCACACTCGCCATAGTATCCTAAAACCAGTAAGAAAAGTTAGCAACAGCAATAAACAATTCAGAGGTATTTGTAAAAATGAAATACTGCGCCTTACCCCCTTCTTCCCCACAACTTCCTAACATCCAGACAAACAGAAGAGAAAGACAACCAACCAGAGAGGGAGAGATGAATGCATTTGTATCTACCTTTTGAGGCAGAGTGAAAAGAAACTAAAGAGATGTCCTTTTCTCCAAATCCCATAGAGCGGGATATTTTCTTAAATGAGTGGAACTGCTTATCAGGTGCATAGACATTTTCCTGATACACCTGCACAGGTTCCACAAAATATGAGAGTGCTTACAATGTTACAATAGACCATCGCGGTCCAGCCCTTCCCCATGCATAGCGGGAGCTTAGTGCACCGGGCTGCTATTTCTAACAATGTTGAAAATTAATCAAAGAACATTCAGAAATGAAAAGGAATGTTAACCTGCAGAATCACTGTTAATTAAATTTCCAAAGAAGCAAGAGAATTTGTCGGAATCAAGCAAAGAAGCATCTAAACAGGAATTAACTCACTTCATCAGCTAGAAGAACAAGGCCTTCTTTCCTGCAGAATTCCACAATTTCCCGTTGGTTGGCCTCAGCAAGAACCTAATGCATATATAGAGAACTAATCATGCCACATGTAAAGATTCCTGAATATTTGCAGGGAAGGGAGGACCACATTTACCATCACTGTATGCTCTCATTAAATGAAGTAAATCACGTTGTTCATACAAAATAAAAAGAGATGACGATGAGCTTCAGAAATCGTATAAACCATTACCCGCCCAGTTGGGTTGCCTGGATTGATCACAACCAAAGCCTTAACGTTAACACCCCTGGATCTTGCAATTTTTAGCTGATTCTCAAGCTCTGAGATCTCAAGTGCCCAACCTGTTTCTTCATCAAGATAATATGAAATCTAGCACCAAATAACATCATACATTAGAGGCTTCTGCATGAATTACCTGAAACGTATTATTTTTTTCTTTTTGAAAAGGCAAGTAAGCAGTATATTATTAACAAAGCAGCCTGGCACTAAAAAGGTGCAAAGGCAATATAGTGTCTAGGAATCCCTCATAAGTCATACCAAAGGGAAAAAGAAGAAAGGATCCACGGTACAAAAACCTATTCGTGTAAAGTATCTATAAAATCTAGCTTGTACTATTCCTCCTTTACATCTTGAAGATTAGACCAAAAGCCAGCAATCACAAACATTTGTATTTTATCTGTTCAATAATAGAGTAAATTTAATCAGGTCAGATATTTCTTTAATATGCAACAATCTCTTACGAGAGACTGGTATTTAAGCGGAGGTTAGATGGGTGGCCCCATTAGCCACAATATATGCCACTGACTCTTTTGAGGGGATTTCTCAATAATCCAAGGGGAAAAAAATAATCTCTTCCAAAAGTAAGAAGATTAAACTAAGTTTTTATAAAAGAAACTAATTCAAAGCTAACTACTCAAATAACATTAATAAACTTAGATAGAAGCAAAAACACGTACATGAGTGCCACCATGGAGGGTAATTGAAGCAGAATAAAGAGGATACTGGGGGATGGGACAGAGGATTCCATCATTCTCTGACCCGATGAGCAACTGCATCATCATGTGAACCTGAATATAAGATGAACGAACAGAAACTGTTAACGTCTTGATGTTTCATTCAATCACTTCTGTCAAAACTGTTAACTTGGAGATCCATAGAATTTACTGCTGGGCTTGCACCATCAGTCAAGAAAATATCATTTGGATCGGCAGGGAAACCATCACGAGCTTCAATACCAGATGCAATTTTATCACGTAATCCTTTGATACCCTACATTTAGCAAAACACAACAATAAGTTTTATGACTATAATGGTATACAAAACTAGGATAATACAATAGAAGATATAGTCACCTGACTGTGACTGTATGCACCTGTAGCTCTACAAGGAATTTGATCAAGGATCTGGATAGCTCGTTCTATAGAGTCCGCACTACAAAACAAAGAGAGAATGCCACTTAGACCAAAAAATCCTGTAGAATATGCTGAAGTTTATGAGAATTATTCACCAAAGGATACAATAATATTTAGATAAATACTCAAAGAAAGAAACCATCAACTAAAACTTTCCAAATTCAAAAACAAAATGTAAAATAACTAAATTTTAGTGAGCAGAAATTAGTATGCTTTATGTCAATAACAACAAGGGAATGATAACTCAATAAAGAAGCACATTGTAGCATACAGCAGTTTCAACACTGCATTTCACTGATTTCAAATGAATGACGGAAAAGTCCAGTCAATGAAAATGAGGAATGGATGGATTGATGAATTAATAGTGAATCACATCTAACATAACAAAAACATTGCACTGATCTCAAAGAAAGAAACGTGATAGCCACTTGCATTTACTTCAAAACACCAAGAAATATGATAAAATTTTGAGGCTAAAAACCTGTAAAATAAAAAACCATATGAATTAGGTGGCAAAATAAACAGAGACGTCAATCATCTCAAAAAGGTTCAGAATCAATATACTTAGAGAGCTTCCCTATCATCACAACCTTTTAACACCCTATTTGTTTTCTAGCATAAAGTCATATTTTTCATTTTTTTTCAAGCCTCTAGAACATTATAATGTATATTTGACATGAAAAACTTGACTACTCTAGTACATCTGATCTGACAGCATGGGATTTGTGATCATATTGGGATGCTGCCATCAGGCCATGGGGGACTTTTAACATGTGCACTGGGAATTCTATGAATGATGGACGGTGGGGAACTTCCTATTTGTGTGAAGAAGGAATGCAGCATTAGTACCTTACAAGATATCTGATCTTTCATTAAAAAAGACAAATTATAAACTATCCAACTAGCTTTTCCTTTTCCTTTCTCAACTGAATGGCTATAAACATATCATCCTACGTTAACGGCTCACTTTCACCCTCGTAGTTAACTTTTCCTCACTTGCAAAGATTACAGTAATAATCACTTGATTTTATAAGTTGGACATTTGAAATAAAGAATACATTCATTTAACTTAGAATCATACCCCTGCAAATTACTCACTATAGGATAAAAGATTCCATCACCAGTCGCAGGAGATTTAACGATACCATTCGAGATATACAGGGGGAAACATTTGTTTTATGGAAACTAGTCATGTCAACCAGATAGACATTAGACAGCTATGAAATCGTAGGTACATGATCTGTTTCATTGACCTACAAGGTGCACCAAGGTTGATAAACAAACTTCATACCTGAAAAGAGCTTTTGTTTCACTTCTGTCCAAAAGAAGTGGATGATCACATAATGCAAGGACCTAATAAAGAAAGCTCCTTAGAAATCATTCTATTGAGATTGAAAAAAGAAAACATAATCTAGATCAAACAACTTATTCCCACCTCCCTAAAGAAAGTGATAGGCTTCTGACCCAGGGAATGAGGATTCCCAATATTGCAGTATAAGATCTGCATGAATTAGAGAATCTTACTTAAAATGACTAGACGTACTAACAAAGCTCCAACTCACATATATTGAACTTTGTTAGAATAATTCCTTAAGATATGCATTATTAAGAATATAATGGAAACAAAAAACAAAGTCTACAAGGGCTGGTACCTCATTAAACGGATGAGATCCTGGATTCTCCGTGAGGTCTTGCTGTAGTATCTGCATCACAAAGAACACCATCAATACATCGTGGATGTTTTTTTTTAGGATTTGTGGTAGCATTTGTTTGTGGAAATTTTTTCCCCAGAAAAACTGAAAACCAACTTTTAACCAAAATAAACTGAAATTAGAGTGACATGGGCTGCTAGTGTAAATTGAGCTTGGGAGCAACCTGAGCATGGGTAACAATTTCTCCGCGGATAGCATATGCGCATTTCAAAACCTGAAACAAATGTTGCGCTTAGCTCCCGTTTGTCTATTCATTCAAAAAACAGTAGTTGATTTCGAAATTGAAAAATTTTCAAGTATCACATTTTGTAATGTTAGATGAGGTGATTGGACCTTGTAGTAGTGGAAGTCAAAAGAAGAAAAAATACCTTTGGATTAAGGTCGTTAAGGGTGGATGAATAATCGGAAGCCATAGAAGGAGGAGATCATGGTGAAGAGTGGAGAATAAAAGGGAAAGAGGTGCGGTGCGGTGCGGTGCTGCAACACGGAAGTAATTGGAGAGTAACAGGTGGTATTGCTGATGAGAGTATTTCTAACTTTGACACCTCTTTGTTTCCCTCTACTCTCAAAAATTGAAACGTCTACGATGAAACACTTCAACACCAACAGCTATGTACCACCCGTCAACCTTATGGAACAACCTTGTGTTCTAATTTGTGAGATGGTATTTATGGTAAGTTGCTTTGCTTTCCTCTCAAATATTTATATGTGAGCCGATTGGCATTTTCACTTATTCTCAAGGTTAATATATATTTTTAACCATTAATCGCTATTGCCATTTTCACTTTAATTTATCAATTCCAAAGGTAAATTGTTTAGCTAGGTTTAAACATTTATCGTTAAGTTGATGTCATATCTCCCGTTAATTGATATCCCTATTAAGAACCATCAATAAAAACAGTAGAGTGCATATTGAAATTTTTAATTTCAAGTATCGTGGATTGGAAATATAAACCTACAAGTGTTGTATGAATTAGCTGCACATGGCAAGTTCAAACCCTACAACAAATAACAACTCTACATTTAAGTGTTAAAAAAAGGGAAACTCAGCCTTCTCTAAACCCACTGCTCTAGTGCTCTTACGACTAAAGTCATGCTGCATATGCAACCATAAGCCTCAGACTAGATATGAAGGGTCAATAAAAACGAGGTTATAACTTGCCATGTGGTGATATAAAACTGGACTTGATTGGCTTGAATATTACCAGTTGGAAGTGACAAACACTGCCTGCGTTAAAAATAAGATTGCAAAAAGACCAAGACATTTAAATATCAGTTAACCATGTTGACTTTGGCTAAAGCTTTACCTGTTTGGTATACAAAACAATCTTCACATTGATCATCTAGGAGAGAGGATCAATGTCAAGTCTAGTACAAATAAATAAATAAAAAACAATCCCCAACTTGTATGTGCCAAACAATCCTATATCAGCTTTCACTACTGAAACATAATTGTTTTTGGGAGAATGGAAATAAAACATACAAAGATGGCTTATTAAAAATTCTCTATGATCAAGTCTCCAATAGAATGTACCCCCCAGACTCCTTAGCCGCGGAATTCATCCATGAACTGCTTATGGAATTCTGTAAGACGAGATACAATAGCTGGAATCTTCTCTTCTTGCGGTAATATTGTGCACCTAAAATGCCACGTTCCAGGACGCTTCATGGATGTAACAAATAAAAACAGATTTAGTCAAAACGAGCAGTTCTCAATAATTAGTGTAACAACTACCCCTTAGTCCTCAAATTAAAACAGAGAATTTAACATCTACCAGGTATGCAAACTAAGCAGTGTCTTGACAAAGGAATGTTTCTCGAATAAGACAAACCTTGACAGCAGAAACAGTTGCTGTTCTTCCCATAGAAAAAAATCCTCCATATCTGTTTGCCCAATTTTTTTCACAGTTCATTTTTCATTGAACCCTTCCGAAGGTAAAGAATTTTTCTTCCTTCTGAAGATACTAAAACTGTTTAGGAAATGCTTACTAAGTTGCTTCTTGATGTTTAATCAATCCCGGTGGAAGCCATGTGCATTTTTAAAAAATTAGTGATGGTCTATCGGAACAACCTCTCTAGTAGGGGGGTAAGGTTTGTCACTTGGCGTACACTCTGCCCTCCCCATACCTCAATTATGGGAGTACATTGGGTACGATGTTGGTGTTGTAGTGATGATAGTTACCAACCATATTAATACTAGGAATATCATGATGCAAGTGGTGAAAAATATAACAATCACCTGGCCAAATCCAGAACCTGGGACAACAACAATTCCAGTGGCATTAAGGAGGCGCCGAGCATAAAATGCATCTGGTGCTGTTTTAGCTTCTTCTGCTGCTTTTATAGCTTTGTCAGGTAAGTTGATACGTGGAAATAGATACATTGCACCCTCTGCTTTATTACATGTTACTCCCTCCAAACTGCTGAATGCATCTTCTAGTGTCTGTTGACAAATTAGTCAAAAATTTGCCAGACACAGAAGAAAAACAGAAAACATACCAATCAGAGAGATGAAATTCACCAAAAGGATTTGAAAAGTCAAAACTGGAACTCTAGAGGAAATTATTTTGGGACATCTTTATTTTAAGAAAATTTCAGACATCATTTTCTCTTCCTACTTTAACCAGCTTTCTTTTCAGATGCAAGGTTCATGATCCAAAACACTCCACTACTGCACCAGAAAACTAGTTCATTATTTAGTCACCACCAGTTGGATATGCCGATTCTACTGACCTTTGCACGTCTTGCCAAGGATGAGAGTATCCCTTCTTTCTCAGCAGCAAAAGACTCGTATGATTCATCACCCACCTGCAGAAATCAATAGAGCAAGTGCTGATAGTTAAGTCTCTATAACACGGAGAAAAGGAGAACCTCCGAACAAGCTTCTAAGTTTATAGAAAAAAGACGTCCTTCCACTTGAAGGTGTCCTATTTCCCTGCAGTAATCTCATTTGTTTTGTACATTTCGTCACTTCAGATTATTCAAAATTCATACTATCTCTCTTGGTCTAGTTTATATTGTTTTACAGTGATATGAAAAAGATATATATAAAACTTTTGATCATGCTATAATCATACCAACATGATTAAAAAAAACTCCTACCCTACATCTAATTCCCTCGTGCAATTATCCTTAAACAAAAATTCCTATTTAAACGGTAGCAAAAGATTCGGAAACAACTCGACAAAATTAATGAGAAAGCCATTGAGCTACTCGTTCTGGGTATAGAAAATTACTACCACTTCCAAAATATTATATGGATGAAGGTGGACACTCCACTCCACTTAACAACTGAACCTCAATCCAAAGCAGTAAAGCTAGTTGGGGTCAGTCTCAATATCAATTTCACTCCTTCAGAATGCAATGTCCATGAGTTACACAAACATAGAATTACCAACCTTTGGAGGGCTCATGACAAGGCTTGCAAGAATCTGACCAGAAATGTTGGAACACAGATTGACAGATGCCACTTTGTATATCTGTTCCCTTATCTCAGGGCTAAATCCGGTAACCTCCATGTAACCTCCTCGCTTTCCACACTCTCCATAGAATCCTAAAGCCAGTAAAGAAAATTAGCAACAGACAAGGATTGAAAGATCAAAAATATCAGATGCATTCGTGAAAGTGAAACCCTCCCCTTCTACCCATAACTTTGTGACATACAGACAAACGAAAGAGAAAGACAGCCAACAAGAGAGGGCTGGATTGAGGCAGTAATATCTACCTTTTGACACAGACTGAAAAGAAACTAAAGAGATGTCCTTTTCTCCAAATCCCATAGAGCGTGCAACCTTCTTAAATGAGTGGAACTGCTTCTCAGGCACATAAACATTTTCCTGATACACCTGCATGAGTTCCACAATATATAAGAGGACTAATAGTTTAGATATTAATAATTGCACAATCTCAGGAATGGAAAACATTATGAACCCTCCCAAACAAGTGGAGAATCACTGGTAAATTGCCATTGAAGCAAATAATTTATCAGAATGAAGCAAAGAAGCATCTAGAGGGGAATAAACTCACTTCATCCGCCAGAAGAACAAGGCCTTCTTTCTTGCAGAATTCCACAATTTCTCGTTGGTTAGCCTCAGCAAGAACCTAAGGTATGCAGAGAAAACTACTCATGTCATTCTGAGATATAATTGGGAAAGGGAATACCAGCATTTTCCACCACAGTCGGTTCTCATTAAATAACATAAATCACATCCTCTATGTTTGTTTGTTTTTAAAAAAAAAGGTACGATGAGAATCCAAAATCTTAAAAACCATTACCTGCCCAGTTGGGTTGCCTGGATTGATCACAGCCAAAGCCCTAACATTAATACCTTTGGATTTTGCAGTTTTCAGTTGATTATCAAGCTCTGAGACCTCCAGTCCCCATCCTGTTTCCTCATCAAGATAATAAGGAACCTAAATAACCAGATAAAAGCATACATAAGAGGCTCCTGTGTGGTTACCTTCAAGTGAAGAGGAAGTCAATCAGGTCATTTTTCATTTAATAATAGGTTACAATAATATCCTCCAAAAATAAGCAGGTTAACCAAGCTTATTAAAATATATCTTTTCTATAAAGATCTGGTAGTTGCATTCGAAGACAACTACACAACTAACACTGATCGAACTATAAGTTTAAGCAAATGCACTTACGAGAGTGCCACCATGGAGAGCAATTGAAGCGGAATAAAGAGGATATTGAGGGATGGGACAGAGAATTCCATCATTCTCTGACCCGATGAGCAACTGCATCATCATGTGAACCTGAATAGAAGATGAAAACCCAACATTATAAACATCTTGCTATTCTTTTAGTTACTTCTTCAACGCTGTACAAATAACTTTATGATCAAACAAATTTACCGCAGGGCTTGCACCATCAGTCAAGAAAATATCATTTGGATCAGCAGGGAAGCCATCACGAACTTCGATACCAGAAGCAATTGTATCACGTAATCCTTTGATACCCTAGATTTAGCCAAACATAACAATAAGTTCTATGATTATACTGGCTGCAAATCTAGGACAATACGATAGAAGATATAATCACCTGACTGTGGCTGTATGCACCTGTTGCTCTACCAGGAATTTGGTCGAGAATCTGGAAAGCTCGTTCTATGGAATCCGCACTACAAAGAAAAGAGAGATGGAAGACATCAAAATAAAAATTTCACACAGTTTCTGACTGGTTGTATGAGACGTAAACCAGAATTCACAAGTTTTTTGCTTCTATTTGGGTGCAAGCCATAGTCCAATACCATAATATTTAGGAAAAAATCTTGAAGAAAGAACCTATCATCTAGAACACACACAAATTTGAGAACAAAACTGAATGACTCAATTTAATAATAACACTACATTGCAAATTTGCAATGACTTCAAAGAATAAAAAAAATGTAGGAGTTCGATTATAGCCAGATAATATGTACACATTTTGAAGCTAAAAAAGCAAAAACAATACCCATAGAAACTAGATGCAAATAGAACAGAATCATCAATTATCTAAATAATATGCGACTTAGAGCTTCTCAGTCATCATAACCTTCCACATCCAATTGATTTTTAGCTTAAAGTTATACATTTTTACTTTTGTCGGGCCTCAAGAACATTATCTGATATGTCAAGTTGACATGAAACAGAAAACTCAAGCACACGTGATCAGACAGCAAGGGATTTGGGATCATAAACAAGCACCCACACTATGCCCATTGCCCCAAGTTGAATGCTTCTCTTGGGAACTTGTATTTTGGACGTGTGCCCAGGGAATTCTATTGATAATGAACAAGGAGCTTCTGATTTGTTTGAAGAATGAAAGCAGCATTTAATAGCAACCTGATATGGAAAGCAAACAGCAACAGCGTTTCCAACACCTTCCTTACAAGCTAAATAATTGCTTAGAACTTTGGGGGGCAAGAAAAGCTTTTGCATTATGTCTCTTTTTGTGAAGATTATGTTACCCTCGTACTTTCTCCAAGGGATGGTGATGAAAATTTCATCTTACATGAATGGCTCACTTCACCAGCATAGTAAACTTTTGCTCACTTGCACAAATTATAATAAGTATCACTTGGTTTTATAAGTTTGACATTTGACTTAAAAGAACTAAAAAGAATGCAATCGTTAAAATTTGATTCTTACTTAAAAGAATTAAAAAGAATACAATCATTAAAATTTGATTCTTACTCTTTCTGCAAATTATTTATTATACCATAACAAGGACTAAAGGTTCTATCTGTTTCAGGAGACTTAACTATACCATGTTTGAAAAGTACAGGGGAAATATTTTTTCTACGGATATTAGCCATGTCAACTCCATTTCTTCAGACATCTATAAAAACGAAGGTATATGAACTGTTTCCTTGAGCTACAAGGTGCACCGAGGTTGATATACAAACGTCATACCTGAACAAACCTTGCGTTTCACTTTTGTCCAAAATAAGTGGATGATCACATAATGCAAGGACCTAACAAAGGAAGCCTCCTTAGATGCTGATCTATGAAATAAATAAACATAATGTAGAATCAAAAAAATTATCCTCACCTCCCTAAAGAAAGTAATAGGCTGCTGAGCCAGAGATTGAGGATTTCCAATATTGCAGAATAAGATCTGCATGAATTAGAGGAATGAGTACAGAAAAGATCTAGACAACAATAAAGCTCTAGGTCACCTATATTAAGCTTTGTTAAAAGTGAAAGAAGAAAAATTGATTAAGATATGCAATACCTATAGCTTAAATGGAAACAAAAAAACAAGTCCAAAAGAGTTGGTACCTCATCAAAGGGATGAGAGCCTGGATTCTCCTTGAGGTCTTGTTGTAATTTCTGCATGACGATGCATCGCACAGGACACCATCAATATATTGTTTTTATTGAAAGATTAAGCATTCCCAGATAATAAATGTCGCAAGTGCAACTAACAAGATTCTGAAATTCAGATTGATAAGTCTAACTAGAGAGTAAAATAGACTTCCAAAACTACCTGAGCAAGGTTGACGATTTCTCCACGGACAGCATACTCACATTTCAAAACCTGAAACCAAAATGAGTTGTAATACATCAAGTCATTTGACTGTGGAGGCCATAGTAAAATCCTACACCAGAACAGGGCAAAATTATAGCATTCACGCCAATGATTTAGGGTCAAATCAGAGGTGATGCTTAGCGCAACAAACGTCATGAATCATAAGCACCCCAATTGAAACAACTAAAATATATCAACGTCACATACACTACTCGTTGGTATAATAATTTGTAGACATTACTTGGTATCAGACTAATTAAAGTATGTACATAATAAATAGATGAAAAATCCTACACTTCTGGGAAGAGATTAACCTATAAAGAAAACATATAAACACAGAGCAAAACCAAAACTAAAAAAGTTATGTCGTGTAAACTCTTTCCTTTCTGCGGACAGACTATCAAATGGGCACAACTTCCCCTCTCCCAGTTAAACTGTCCAAATAGGCCAGCCTACAATGAAAATCCTAACTAGCCGAAGTAAGGGACTTTATTACTGGAGCATACATAATGGACAAGGACCAATTAAATAAATATGTAAAGAGACCAATCACGAAACACTTGAAAAATCCTTTTTTGGCTCAAGTCAATAAGGGCAATAGCAGAAAAATAAAAATTGAAAATCAACAGTTATACCTTTGGGTTAACGTTGTTAAGAGTGACCGGAGTGGATGAATAATCGGAAGCCATTGAATCAGAAGAAGTGGATAAAAAACGAAGAACAGCAGGTGATTGAGAAGAAGAAGATGTAAGCCGCTGCAACACGGAAGTAGAAGTAGAAGTAGTAATAGGAGGACGAGGAGAAGAAGACGAACAGGTGGTCCTGCCCCTATTGATGAGAGTTTTGGCTTTATCAGCTACGAATCTCCGCATTCTGGATTTGGCGAACAATGGGCGGAGACTGAAGAGCGGTTAACGTTTTTGATTCACCAACTTTTTTTACCGCTTTTCGCATAAATCGAGCGCACTTTTGACTTAACGCACACGTTTTTAGCAGAGAATTAGTAGACTATTTTTAGAAGGGAATTAGTACCCTATCTTGATATTTTAATACAAAAGTAGTCTATGGGTATTCTGTCGATGGCGACTACCCAATCGCCGCCCCTTGTATTTGTATTGGCTTTCGCTAAAATTAGAATCAAGAGATATGGGTATCAAATTCTTCTTAGTTCTGTTGTCTAATTATTATTTATTTTTTAAAATAGTTTTTCAATAAACTCTTCCTAAGTTTTTTCAATTACATCTACTAAAACATTTTTTTAATTCTAGATATGCGTGAATCGTGATCAAGTCATCTTTCTCCTAATCAATTACTACTAATTTAAGGTCAATTATTGATAAACAATGAGTATAAAATACTTTTCGAAATGACTATCTTTCTTTCAAATTTTTTACAAGGGGCACATGAAAACTATAATAAATCAAGCTAAGTGAGAAAATTCATAGCTTTCCTAGAATCATTGGAATTAGATCAAGAGCATATCTATCGAGAAATTGACCGAATATTACTGCATCTTTTTTTGTTTTAGTAGCCAAACTTTATTTGTATAGCCAAGAAAGACTTCAATTTATAATTTATAGATTAAATTACAATCAACATTTGTCAATTTTGTTGACAAGGCTTTAATAAAACATACTCTTACATATACATACAGGTTAAAAGAATGTCACTGCCGGAAAAAGAATACACACAGTAGTAGATTGCCAAATAACTGGACTTTCAAAGAAAAAAGAAACTGAACTTCCTAGAGAAGCAAACCCGTGTTTAATTTAGTCCAGAGTTATGTTTACAAGGAAGAATCAAAGACAACTGCTGTCTCTGGTAACCAAGTATCGCCTTGTATGAGAGACGGTACGGTGTACTGGGCCGCCTGGTCTGGGGTAATGCTGGACTTATAACCGGCCCATTTGACCCTTTGGGTCACAGATGCACCTGGGCCGGTGTTGGCATACTCAGCATAGAAAATGGTGTTGGCTGGCTCCACACCCTTGACCCATTCAATCCAGCCTAGAGGATGCAAGAATGCACCAATAGTGGACTGCATGATTACTGTTGTAGAGTAGTCCTTCCAGGGCCTGCCCAAGTATGTTGGAGCTTTCAGATCATCCAATGGTGAAATATCACACTTTTGAATAGACATGCCTGAATTCTGATTTGGATCTTTTTTGCCTTGGGCCGTAATGGTCACAAACTGATTGGCTAATGGTTGTCTCGGCTGGATTCTACAACTTTGGAAAACAACCGCAGCGTTACCAAACATGAAATCGATTGTACCTGTAATGTCACATTCCCGGTAAAATTGACGGTTGGAGTGGGCATAGAGAGTGTCCTGGAAGGCATCAAAGGAGCATCGATAAAATACAGATTGATCGGACCCCGAACGCATGGCCACTGCCTGGTGCTTTGCGGCCCCAGCGGTGTTCTTGAATGTTATGTCTCTGGCAATGAAACCTCTACCAGCAACAGCTGATACATGAACAAAATTATTTAACCATGTAGTAGTATTAAAACTAGGTAAAACTGTAACAACAGTAGATTCCTCTCATTTTAGGTTAAATCCAAAAGGATAAATGAACAATTAATGATGTCATTTGAAAGCCTCAGCTAACCACTCCACCAGTCGGCAACTGAGACATCAAATCACATGGTGACAAACAAAAACCATGTGCATTCTGATGACAGTAGATAAGGCCATCGATCAAAGCCCACATGCAAACACACCATAACATGAAACCACGAGTTCACTAAGCATTGGGATGCTTATTTCAGGATTAGATAGTTTGAGCATATAAATTATGGGTCAATAAATAATTCTTTGGGATGAGCTTAGTTCTAATATAAATAAATTTTATACCTAACTCAATTCAAACATTAACTCAAAAAGCGTGTATCATCAAGAATATTTAATTATGTACAACCGCAAAAACAGAACAGAAAAGAAATGCAAAATTTCAAGAAAAGATCAAAGTCAATTTCTTAGACCAACCTACCTTTGACAAAAATCCTATAGAAGCAGTTTTTAAATAATCTATTACTAATACCTTAGACTAAAATTTTTCTTAAGTTGACCCTTTCTTGTAACCTTGTAGTACAATTTTAATCAGCAACTTGTAGTTTTTAGAACTAGAAGAAAGATGTTAATAAACATAGTAATTCAGTTGGCTAATTTAGTAGTTAACCATGTAAATTGAATAATCACCCCAGTAATCTTGAATTTCTATAACTAACGTTTGTATTTTGTGTAAATAATGAGTAAATGAAAACTTACCAAATGTGGCCGTCTCAAAAGTGGGAGTTCCATCGATGAAGTTCAAGCGGCCGGAAATAATGGTCTTAGTTTTGCCATCGCCGTACATCATGACATTCCAAAGCGACTTATCCATTCTCACTGTCTCAACATATTCACCTCCCTTCACATATATCACGAATCTCGTTTTGCTCTTTTTCGGCACCATTTTCACTGCTTCTCCAATAGTCGTAACATTTCCTGAACCATCACTCGCCACTGTCACGTCCGGGGTCGGATTAACCTCCTGCATTAGTCTCCGGTCACCTGCTGCCACCCATTCCGGGAATTCTCCAATGTTCAACAATTTCCGGTGAATCGGAATATTGAATTTACCTAGAATCCCAAAAATGTTAGCCACAATAGCTAAACTGTTGCTGGTAAATTCAGTTGAATTTTTCATTAACAGCTTAGCGTCGTTCACGAATGTGGCATTCATTTCTTCGAGTGCGTCCAAGCAAGTCTCCTGATCTGTAAGCGTCGAGCTCAACCAAGTTCTGAGATCGTCGATTTTGGGTCCTGAAAGCAGTTTTGCGCCTCCGTTCACTTGCACGGATGAAACAGAGTCGTCAAGTTTATCAATTGCATCGTCGAATACAGTCTCGCAGACTTTCAATGCCTTTTGTACTTTGGGTTCTTTAGTCAATTTCGCCCAATTCTGTGGTCCAGAATACAATTTTTTGACCGCATCCATGGCGATTTTCAAAGAAAGTACGAACAACGTTTCTGGATCAGTGACATTTGAGGATGATAAGCTTGATAAGCACGAATCTTTGTACTCAGTTAAGCTACAGAGAACTTCCAGAGATTGAGCAGTAGAAGAGGATTGTTTGGAATCTTTGTTTTTGTGAACAACAGTTCCAACAACTATGCCTACAACTGCAATAAGGAGAAGAACGGCAGAGACAATTAAGATAATGAGACGCTTGCGGGTTTTCTTCCTGAAAGCTTCTTCTTCCAACTCGTCCACTTTGCCATAGCCTTTGAAAGATTTCATCGTATCCATTGATGGAGAAAATGAATTAAATTTTTTACTACTATTTTTTTAGTAACTTGTTGAGTTTTTTGGAATATGGAAAGTTTTTGTATTTTGTGTCTGATTCTGATTTCTAATTGAAGGATGCCATTTTTATACAAAGTTTAGGTGACAAATGGGGCCTTCACTTTTTCCGAGATGCTTCCATGTCGTTAAAGATCTCGTTCCAGATTCCCGAATAATTTAGTGGCACGACACAACTTATCATTTTATATTAATTAAAATAACATGATTGACTGTCTTCTGAGTTCCATCGTGAGCACAATAAGCAACAAGAATTAATAAGTATAGAGTTTAAGTTATACGAACTATTTAACTTTTTTTCGTTCAAAAGAATTTTTCATACAAAAGATATCCATAGATATGTTTCATTAAATTACGAAATTTATAATTTTAAATTTAATTATTATTATAAGTCAATTTTATCTCAGGGTATAACCGGATCAATACATCTTGTGAAATGCTTAGTGTATCTAATTACTTTTTTTTTGTGTGTGTGTGTGTGTAATTTGATCACTCAATCGTGTGACAGGTATACATTTATTTTGCAAAGAAGAAATAATGTTATTAGCTGGCCTGTCTGTTTCTCTATATTTTGGGGCAGATATGAATAGACTTTGTCTAAGTAAAATATCCTAGTTCATTCGCCTCTCATCAATAGCGTGATGGAGAGCCAGCAGAAACCATACACAGAATAGCATTTAAACTAGCTGGACCTGTTGAAAGCAAAGATATAATCAATTTAGGTCGTCATTATATCTAGCTAAATGTAAAAGAAATATGAACTTTTGATCCCTTTAATAGTTAATATTCATATATTTATAAGAGAAAAGGGTTAAAAATGTTCTTAAATTATGTGGAAAAAAAATAAAAATATTTATTGTTTATAGTTTGATTCAAAAATATCATTGATGTTAATACTTTAGTGCAAAAATGCTCCTATAGTTACTAAATGGGTCAAATTTCATTTTCCCGAATAAATATATTGTTTCTTTTCTTTTTAAACAAATCTTCTTCCTAATTAAAGTATTATTAAAGAACCATATTCTTGTTTTCTGTCTTTTAAAATTACTTTGACAAATAAAAATGTAGTAAATAGTTTTTTCTTCTTAATCTCATTTATTAATTAAAATAAAATAACTCCATATACCTTTTCAATGGATAATATATGTCATATATATAAAACCATTGCATATTCATTATTAATTTTCATTATATAACGATAAAAATGATTATGATAAAATAAGATTTTATTTTATTTTTTTATTTTATTTTGGATTGAAGTAGGATAAACATTTGCTAATTTTTTTAAAACACTATTAGAAAAAAAATGTGTTAAAAGAAAATAAGTATATTTATTTTGAAAATGAGCATTTTTAAACCATTAAATAACAATAAGGGCATTTTAAACCAAAGTATTGACATCAAGAATATTTTTGGACTAAATAACAAACGAATTTTGTTCATTTCACTTAATTTAAAAGCATTTTTGACCTTAATTTATAATAATAATTAACTATTTCACTACAAAACAGTTTCTAGATAAAGGACTGAAACACAAATTTCAATTAATATAAAAGTTATATATATATCCCTATTAAACTGTAGATGTAATATGCAGCTGGAGCCTGGAATCATGGCAATACGCGGGCCGCAAGTCCAAATGGAAGAAAAGGGCCGCGTACGCATACTGCGGGCGCAAATGATGAATAAATAGAGTAATTAATATCATTTTGAGTGTATTGGTAAATTTGGTATCCACATCACATGGAAACAACAGAAGTGTGGATCCCATTTGACAAAGTACATTATATTCCTGTTGCCTCCATGCTCCGCTAATTGCGCCTCATAACAATCTTTCTCCACTCATGTCCCTCATCTTTTAAGGTTTTTTTTTTTTTTTTCCAATTAGCTGTTTTGTATCTATTTTAATTTGTGAGGCCTAGACTAATTTAAATTGATGTTGCATATATATTTTTTAAAAAAAAAAGTATTTTCTATGCGGTTTTTTCATTAGCGCATTCAACCAAAAAACATCTTATGAGTATCCAGGTAACCAACAAACCTTGATGGTTAAGATTGGTAAGTTAGTATAGAGACTTCCAAAGTATACATAGTTTAGTGTATTTAACTAAACCAAATGGAGAATTATAATGGCCATTGGGTAAAGATACCCTCTCTCACATATGGACTTGATTACTTCAACCCAATATGGGTTTGCAGTGGAAGATGTTGCCGAGTTTCTACTAATAAGAAGTATAACTTACCTAAATTTCATAGTGTAATGACCTAAATTATATTCTATTTCTACTATTTTTAATTTATAAAAATTTCTCACAATAAGTGATATCCGGATACATAGCAAACGAGCAGGATACATAAATTTCGATACATTAAAACAAATTCAGTTACACTTTTCAAAGAAAGAGAATCCATTTTGAATATGACTTCTCCAAATCATGCTAATCAATTTGATGTCAATCTCTCCGAAATGGTAACAACTTCAATCAATTCAAATTTCAAATTTTCTTCCATCAATTCTCTTCCAAATATTCAGTTAGATGCAAATCCTTCCAGAATCAACAAATTCAAAATTTATTTTTTTCTTTCTATTCATCGTCTCATGTTCATCAAATAATTATTCAAATTTGTCGAAAATTTGATAAGATGCATAATGAATAGTAGTTGGACAAATAATTTTGTGTGAAAAATCTGATATATAGCAGAAGGAAATCATAGGAAAATGTTGATTATGTTCCTTGGCCTCCTCTTCATCCCATCTGGGTACCATAGTACTAGATGATCAAAGAAGCTACTGTCCATTTGAATTTGTATTTCATAATACATTAAAATCAAGTTAATGTATCCCAAAATTCTTCTTCTGATTCTGTCTAAAAAAGACTCAATTTTTTGAACCAAACTTATCGACAATTTGTACTGATACAACTTGAACATGTCAATCTTGTTGAGACATTTCAAAATATGAGAAAGTGAGGTGAGGTATACACAATACAAAAGTGATGAAATTGTTGTTCGTCAAAATATTGATTTGTGAATCTCAAATCAACCATTGCAGTTGAACTAAAGATCAATAAGTTGTTGAAAATTTTGGAGATCTAATACATCGTTGAGGTGAAGAAACAAGAGTTGAGATTTTCAATATATTTGTTATGCATTGATACAATAAACACACATGTTAAAGAGATGCATAGCTTTGATAGATCATTCATACCTTCTGCAATGTTGCGTAATCGTTTTTGTTTTAATTTTATTTTTGACATGGATAGATTTATAAATACATTACTATTTATGTATCTCGTTTAAATTTATAAATGTTGTATTTCTATTAGATACATTAAATAAGTAATTGTTGTCCATACAAATGTTAGGTTTGAGATTGATACATTACTTTGTGATAGTTTCTACGTATCAGATACCGTTAGTATAAATTTAAATTTACGTATCATGGCTAAAAAATGGTGATTTGCTCATGCAAAAATAGAATGTTGTATATCCGATACAATATAGATATCATGTATCAATTATATGATTTCATAGATGTAAAATTGTGTATCTAACACACAATTTGTACAGTTGTGTTTGATAAAAGGGTATTTGATATTAGCTCTGTTTAAATGACAAAATATTGTGTACATGATCTTCAAGATCTTCACATATTGCCTCAAACTAAATAGTTTTTTGATAATAACATTTACGTATCACCATTTATGAAGCTGATACATACTTGTGTGACACTTTAATGTATCATATATTGTGTACGGATACATATCCTTCTAAATTTGAACAGGATAGAAGATACATAGCAACACCTAGATACATGATACATTTGGTAGAAATTTTGTATCAAGTATGAAAACTAATTAAGTTTATGTATCAAAATTAATATTTGAACACGATATATTGTGCATGATAAAATCGTAATGTATCGAAGTGTTGAAACAAAGACATCATACATTAATTTGAGAAACAAAGTTAGCTAGATACATTAAAAAATAGCTAACGTATCCCAAACTATAATCATAAACATAATTTAGTATTTAAACACGATACATTGTACATGATGAAATTATAATGTATAATAATGTTGAAATGAAGGTATTATACAATAATTAAAGAAACAAAAACAACAAGATACATTAGAAATCTGAATCAATATATATCAGAAAAAGATGAACAAGAAAATCAACAACTTGATCTATTTCGATTTCTCCTTCTCAACATTCACTTTAGAAGATAAATGTATATCTATTTTTTTTTTACATTTACCCTTGAATCTTTTTTTTTTAACTATTAATATAGACATCATTCATCGATCTCGATCCAAAGTCCTTACCAAAGCCACCAGTAGATCAATTTTTTCCGTCTTTTTGAGATATTTTTCACAATCTATTCAGAAGTTCTAGATGCATCCTTCTTCGACTAGTTGAGTAATTATAATACTAAAATAAGGATCTTAATCCGTACGTATCAAGAAATAAGAAGTAAAAATATAAAATTGAAGAAGAAACACATTATCAGGAAGTAAAGAAGAAAAAAATAAAATTGAAGAAGACAACTATTGAGTAGTTTAAATTTGATTTAGTGGAGAAAGAATTCTTTTGTAAATTAAATTGATATGAAAATTGTAACTGATAAGATTATGGAATGAAATCAGGGAGAGATTAAAGGAGTGAAAAAAGGAAGAAAATCATGTGTTAAGGCTGTGATATTTATATATCTTGTTGACTTGAGAATTGAAAAAAAATAAGGAATTTTAGAAAAATTTTAAAATGGTAGGGAATAATAGAAATTATGAAAAATAAAGAGATATATATAAGAAAGGTCAAAGAGCAACAGCTCCAGGCCCAAGCCCACAACATATATAGCCAATGCCCAATGGCACCGCTTGTCAGCTGTTTCAGAATTTTTCAATTTTATCTATTGTTAAAAGAGTGATTTCTTTTTCATTTCAATCTCATAACGGAATGGTAATTGGTATAAACAACTTTGGAGCTGGTATACTACCTAACAAAAAAGTAGTAATATAGATGGACATTTTCTATGTTAAGCAATAAATTTTAGTTGACAACGGATTATAAAATGAATCTTGTTAGCTACCACCTATTTTATTACAAATTTCGTAGCTTATGATTAATACATACTAATTTCTTAAGATATAATACTAGTAGTTTATTATTACTTGAGGTTAAGGGAAGAATAATGAATCAACAGACAGCAACAAGTCATCGGAGACGTTAGGATATAGGCCAAGTATAAGCACTTAGAATTTTGGAAATTCTCTTCTTTTATTTTTATTACATTCTTTTGCTTTTCACATGAGATAAATATTGCACACAATAGTTAATATTAACATCTACATTACTTAAATTCCTCAGCACGAATAGAAGTTGACAAAACACAATTCGTGAAAGAATCTTGTTATTTTGCCGTCATGCCAAATGGCAATGCCCTGCACACTTAGGTCTCCAATAAAAAGTAGTAATTGAAACAAAATAATACTCCCTCGGGCTTTCACTTTAGTTTTAAAGACCAAGAGAAAAAGGGAAGCCTGTGGAGCTCAACCAACTACCTCCAGCAATGAACCTGCCAGGAGTATAAGCTTGGGCCTCAGTTGAACTTGTTATTACCTTATGCCCTTTCCATTTAACTCTTCCTGAGGTCGCTGCTCCTGCCCCTGTATTTGCATACTCCCCATAAAACAGAGTATCCAATGCAAAATTCCCATTCCATTCATGCCATCCAGCAGGCTGAATCACATCAGTAATCGACGATTGCATGATCACAGTCCTCGAATACTCTTTCCACGGCCTACCCAGATATGTTGGAAAACTTTTTTGTACTGGTCTCAAATCGGACGTTGCACCAATTCTACATTTCTGGATGACAATACCAGTGTTCTGGTTCGGGTCAGTTCTTCCTTGAGCAGTCACCATGTTCTTCTGTCCCGAACCAGGACGCCTGGCGTGAATATCACAGTCTTGAAAAACAGCAGCACCATTTCCGAATATAAAATCAACGGTACCAGCGACTAAACATTGTACAAAGAATTGACGATTGGAGTGGACGTAGAGGGTGTCCTGATAAGCCAACATGTCACATCTATAAAATGCGGACAAATCAGAGCCCACGCGAAGTGCCACCGCTTGATGCTTCGAGGCTCCTGCTGTGTTTTGGAAGGTTATGTCCCGGGCCAAGAACTTTTCCCCCACCGCGGCTGCATCAAATAAGTTTATGTCATTTCTGTTTTGGACAACTCATCAATAATGTCATGTTACATTTTGAATTTTTGAATAAATATCTCAGCGACTAAAGTGGAGGGTGTCCCTATTATTGTCAGCTAAGAATGTACCCGTGAGCTGTTCTTATCAAAGGACACGATTATTGTAGGCCGCTTGCCAAGAAAAGGACCTTCGGTACGAATAGATCGAAAATTATATGTAGTAAAAAAATATTTATACAAGAAAGAAGTCATTTATGAATTATTCAAGGGAAAGGGAGCCCTACCCCAGCTGGAAAGCAGATTCTATATCACAAGCTGATAGATACACTAGTAGCAAAAAGTAGCTGACAAATCTATATCCTTCTGTCAATAAGATATGCCTTTTATCCAACCTTTACAGACGTGGGATTCGTTATATATAGTCATATTGAGTATAAGCCAGCCTACACCAATAACATAGACTGTTTGGTTGATTGGTTAAGAGATAATAATCTCAGGATTAAAAAAAACAAGAGTATGTACATTGTATTTGGTTATAAGTGAAATTATTTCTCTCTATTTGTAGTACAATAATGAGATAAACCTTACTTTAATAATATGACTATATCTCATATTTGTACCAAACAGCTCCTACATTCTTCTCAACTACTACCAAACAAGAATAGTCTATTACTGAACTAATATACTACTCCAACTCTTTAGTCAAGATTCTTTCTCCTTCTAAAGGTAAATTAGTGAACTTCCTTTATTTAACAGTGATAATAAATCAACCTAAATGCTACTAACTTGACAAACTTTAGAGTGAAGTAGTGGATATGGACTGATGATGCTCCTAGATAGTAGCTTCACACATCTAGCACGCAGTACTTTAGTTCTGAATGCAT
This sequence comes from Solanum sitiens, assembly GCA_016801875.1. Taxonomy (NCBI): domain Eukaryota; kingdom Viridiplantae; phylum Streptophyta; class Magnoliopsida; order Solanales; family Solanaceae; genus Solanum; species Solanum sitiens. Next base: position 4,054,635 of record JABWTJ010000002.1, on the reverse strand, counting down.
GAAGCGTATGTTTATTAACTTTTTCCTACCTATCTATAAAGTATTAAAGTAAAAAATTAGTATACATTTAACATGTTATACAAAATTATATTACTGGTTTACCAAATTAAAATTAACTCTACCTTAGTTAGCTAATTAAGGCAGTTGTTTGATAGGTAGATAAAGATAATAATCTCAAAATAAAATAAGTCTAACTTACCAACTGTAGCAGAGTGGAAGGTAGTGCTGCCATCTTGCACATTCCTACTTGCTGTAATTATTGTATTGCTTTTGCCATCTCCCATAAACATAATATTCGTCTTCTTCTTTGGCACATCCACGTTTTCCCTGTAAACACCTGCTTTTATCCTAATCACATACCTCTTGCTACTCTTCTCTGGCGCTTTCGCTACCGCCTCCGACACCGTTTTGTAATCTCCGCTTCCGTCGGCCGCCACAACCACATCCGGCGTCACCGTCGACGACTGCAATAACCTCCTGTCGCCGGCGGACAACCACTCCGGCCACTCGCCGTTATCCTCTACTAACTTCCTGTTATTCGCGGCGCCCGATAATTTCATCTCATTTGCAATGTCGGTAACGGTCATGTTACAGATCATAGCTAAAGCATTGCTGCACATCTTTTCCACGTGCTTTTGGCCTTTCAACAAAACCTTGCGTACCTTTTTATCGGCCTCATCGTGAGAGAAACCGTCGAGGCAAGTTTCCTGGTTTGTAATTGCGGAACTTATTAGAGTTTTCAGGTCTTCAGCGTGTTCTTTCAATGATTTTTTGTTGGGATATAGCTCCAGATCTTCTACAGCAGTGTGGAGCTCGTCGAGTGTCTCGTCCATCGTCTCCAGGCAGTCATGCAGCGCAACCTTTTCTCGTGGGGTTAAACCTATAATTAAAAATAATATAGTGAGATGACCGATGGCATCAGTGTAATTCAAATAAAAGAAGTATGAAGTTTAACGTGTCAAGACATAATACCTTTTCTAGTTTTGATAAGTTCCTTGACTGCATAGTAGTTGCGTCGAACGGCTTTGACAGTGATATTCAAGGACAATTCAATCACATCTTTTTGGCTTGTTACTTTTTTTGAGAAATCAGTAACATTGACAATTGCAGAGTAACACAGTTCGGGGTGTAGAGAGTTGCTACACGCAGATTTTACCATAGCGTGGGCTGAAGACGAAATGGCCATTACGTCTGCATGGTCGTCGGAGTTATTCGAATGAGATTTTACTCCGGCGACTACTCCGATTACTGCAGCAACCAGCAGGACTGAGGCAACAATGGCCATGTAGATTTTTTTCTTCCTTTTAGAAAAATCATTTTGTTTGCCCAAACGTGTCATTTTGGTTGAAGAAATTTAAGGGAGAGTTGTGGAGAAATTGGATCGGATTGGTGGGGTTTTTATATCCGTGACATTCCTCCTAATTTCAAAATTCTATTTTTTTTTTACTTTACATTTTATGTATCATTAGTTTGAATAGTATTTTTAGATATATATTATTAATTTATCGAATAAAATATGTAAGCTAATTCTCTAAATTATGATATTCAAAATTTTAAATAAAGACAGTATGACATTTACTAGGAATAAATTTGGTTATAATGTGAATTTGCATGTAATAATAGATGCCACGTGAATGGTGGGGAAGGCATCGATACTTTTCTTTGTTTGATTACTTTTGAAAAAAATTATCGATGTGCTGAGTCGTGCCTTTATCTAACTTTAATCAATTATTATCACTCCATCATTGATATTTGCAAAATGACATGATTAGTTGAAATACTTTCTCCGTTTTAAAAAAAATTAGCTAGTTTAACTTGACACGAAGTAATAAAGTGTAAGAGTATAAAGAATATTTTTATATCTTGTGGTTCTAAATTAAAGTTAGGTCAAATATATAAAATTATCCTTTGATTTTGTGGCTTTAAGCATGCCACGTGAAAAGATATTAAAAAAAAAAAAGAGCTCATTCATTTTTAAACGGATAAAAAGAAAAAAATATCATTCTTTTTTATACGGAGGGAATATTAAATTTTTTTAACGGAATAACAAGTGGGTGAAGCAACAAAAAGAAAAAAGAAAAACTTTAGTCTGGGCCAGGATATTGGACATCTTAACATTTATAAATAGAACTAGATGTTAATGTTAATGCCTAGTCTATTTTCATAGTAATTTGATTTTTAGCATGACATTTCTCGGCAAATATTCATTAACTATAGCTTGTTGTTTTGGCCTAATTAAGTGTTTTAGAAAGATTTTAATTAACTGCTAATTGTGGAGTAGTTTAGTGACATGCCTAAATTACCAAGAATCAAATTGTTTATTTCATTGTGATATTATTTCCCTTTTAATCTATCTATGAAATTGTTACATGTAAGGGTGAACTTCGAGCCTTGGAGGGGGCAGGATGCTCACCAGAACCTCGTTGACCAAAAATTACATGATATATAAAATTAGAAATTCAAAATTCACTTAAAATAAAGCTCTCTAGATTAGCTATAAGTCCTAAAACTGGAGATGGGCGGCTACTTCAAAAATTGGGTATCCACAAAATAAAGATCTAAAATTGTTCATAGGATGAGATCAATAACCAAAATTTATCAAAAAGCAAAAAAAGACTTGCGGTTAAAAATTATGTATATTAGAAATATCACTTTAGCTTCATACTCAATTAAAAACTTTTATACAAAGAAAAACAAAAACTCCTCTTCCATTCATTTTATTTGTCATGTTTTTCTTTTACACTTTTTTTCAAGAAGTAACTTTATAAAAATTATCTTATTTATTCTTTAATCTCAATTCATATCAAACTTTTATTATCACATTAATTCCTTCCACAATTATTAAATAAAAAATAACTAATTACTCTTATTTTAATTTTAAAATATGACAAATATTTTTTAAAGTAACAAGAGCGGAGCGACATACAGGAGACGGCTTCATATAATTGAGATGCCTGAAGAATGAATAGCCGCCAATCAAGACGACGTATTCCTCGAAAAAAATGAGTGTTGATAAGAAAAAATCTAACAATAAGACAGACAAAATGCTTTTGTAATGCATATTTTGTAGAGAATAGGGACCAGTTGTTGTTAGATATTTCACGGATTCTTTACAATTGATAAAATAACAATAGTAAAAGGATCCTATGGACCTATGAAATAGACTGTACAAAAAGAATCACTTTTAAAAGACAAAAAAATATTATAGTTAAAAGGGATTAACACACACAAAAAAAAAAATGAATACAAGTGCCAATAGCCACGGCTTTTGAGAGAAGCCGCCAGTACTTGAGCTTTATTAAGAGCCATGCCAGCTACCCAGCATATTGTTTATACTCTTGAACATTATTTTATACCAAATCAACATTCTCTTCGTTTTGGTCATTTTTATTTCAACCTTTAACATATTTTACTACATCTCATATTTTAAATTAAAATTAATAAATTTAAAATTTTATATATTTTCTTAAATTTTGTATCTAGTCAAAATTGAAAGACTGAATTAAAACTAATGTAGTAGTGTATTTTTTTTTATATATGTGTATACTCTGTTAACTATCTTGGTCTCCCAATTTTCCCAAAAATATCACAGGCCATACATCACATATCTTTATTTTAAAATGGTGAAAACCCCAAAAGAGGACAGTATAATCACATGAGCATTGCACTCTTTGAGGTGTGTTTGGTAGTGAGGAGAATTTTTTTTTTTTAGAAAAAAAGTAATTGTTCTTCAATGTTATTTGTTTAATTGTCCAATGTTAAAAAAATATTTTCATTCTAATAAATAAATTTATCTTGATAAACATGAAATAATTTTCTTTGAAAAATCGAGAAAAAAAAGTTTCATAAATGATACTTTAACACACTCCCAACACTCATGCCCCCCAGCCCCTCCTCCCAGTAAGTGAAACGGATGATGAATTTTTTACTTAAATTATTTTTTTCTACACGTTTCTAATATATATGTGCACTACTCTTTGATTCTTTTTCATGAATAAAATACATCCACTTTACAGGTATTTATTAGCTTTATCATCATTTTAGAAACTTGTAAAAAATTATTATAGCCTTTTTTTTCATGAACAAAATATATAAATAATATTGAACGATAATAAAATTTACTTGAATTTAAATTTAAGACCTCTATTTACATTGATATTATAATAAATTGTGCAAAACATATCAAAAATAATTATTAAACTTAAAAAACCATATATATTTATTTACAAAAAGTAGATTGATGTCACAAGTAACTGTGACAACACATTTATATCGACAATCAGTTTAAGAAATTGAAGAAAGATATAGAAGAAAGGTCGTCGAAGTAATTTTATCGACTAGGTGGGGGACGGGGTGGGGGGGCATGGAAATTAAGATAAATGTTATAGATATATAATTACTATTGATAGATGGTCGGAGTAATAATTTCTTTTATCAAATTAAATATATAAGTAATTTTAATCTTATACAAATTGTATATGATAACTTTTTTTATAAAAATTAAAGATAATCCCTCTCGATATTATTTGGCTCCACCCCCTACCGGTAGGTGTGTCTTAATTTGTGGTGTAATAAATTGGCGTCCCATTATATTGTTTTATACAGTTTTTTCTTTGCCATTAATTCACATGGCAACTGCCAACTTGTGATTTAGGTTGGTAGGTATTCATTGTTCCACACATGTTGTTTTCCGTTTAATTTTCTAATAAAAGAATATTTCGTTTGTTTACTTGTTCAATTCTATTATTCTTCCTTTAAATATTATTTATCTAATTTTATTAAATATTACTTAATGGTAAATTTTTAAAAATAATATAATAAAGAAACTTTTGCTAATACTTTTTATTTGATCCAGTAAAGTAGAAGGATCGGAGTAAGTTCCAATCCGTCCAACCATATAGATGTGCTTACTTACCAGAGTACATAATTTTCTCTCTAAATTCAACGTCGCTATAAGTCTATGGACATACTGTATCTATAGTTTGTCTGGTTGAATTTCTAAATCTAATTTTTATAATCTTAAACTTGTCATATAGAATTAATATTGAAAAACTTATTAACTACAGAAATAAACATTATTATTGAAACAAGATTAAGAAAAGAGCAAGACACAAAAAAATTAGAATGGTTAAAATATTTATTATTTAACAAATATTTTAAGAGCAATAATTTGTGTTTGACCTATCATTTTAAAAAATACTTTTATCATTATTGAAACAATAATTTATGACCTATCATTTTAAAAGATACTTTTATCATTATTGAAACAATAATTTATGCTCAATCAAAATGATTATGCAGGAAAAAACTACTTTTCAAAAAAGCTTACGAAAAAACTAATTATGCTACAACTCAAAAGCACTAATTTTGCATCGCTCTAAAAAGGACTTTTGGCTTTATAAAAACTTGGCCAAAGAAACTATTTTCTACTTTTTTCTCTTTTACCTTATTCGATGTGTCTTAATGATGGACGCTTTATAGCACCATTTAGGGAGATTAATTTGTATTAGTTTAGAGGTTCATAAATGGGGTAGGTCATGTACAGCAGCACAACTTGTTGTTGATGATAGAAATAACCATTTTTGTTATATTAAAAAAAGTTGACGCACATGGATGACGTTTCCTGTATAGCCTCACGCTATATATTAGCTAGCGTTTGATCATAGAGTTTCAAATATTTTTGATAAATAGTATTTGGATGAAAATTTGAGTGAAATTTCATCATGTTTTTGAATATAGTATTTGAAAAATATATTTCACTTTTTTAGAAATTATGATTTATATCCATAAGTTTTTAAAATATCAAAACTAATCATAAGTTTGTATTATAAGTTATTTGGATTTTTTTTACAACAATAACAAATAGTGTCCATGACACTAGAGTAATATGGTGATTTGGCGTGAGTGCAACAAACATCATTTCATACATCGTGAAGTAGACAAAACACATGACTTTGTTATTGTGAGCCGATTGTTCATCATTTTCATCAATAATCATATTATCATTTAACATTCACCGAATATTTCATCACTACTTTGGAATTAACGTCAAAAATTATGTAATACAACGTAAGAAACAACTATAGAGGGTGTTTGTGTAAACGATAAAAGTTTGGGGTAAATTTTCAATTTTTAAAAGATCCTAAATAATGAAATTTGGCCCAAATACTAGAAAAAACTAGTATTTGAGAATTTGGGACATTTACCAAAAATATTTGTCAAATAATAACAAAGTGTATGGACAAACACTATTTGTCAAGTTTTTTCTCAAATATTATTTGGAAAATCTATGGCCAAACGGGCCCTTAGTCTAGATTCTCCTTTAAACTTAATATATTTGCTTCAACAGTTTTTTGTTTTGTTTTTTTTGTCCTCTTCATCAGAGTAAGGAATAATCAGTGCAAGGGCAATGAATGTTTCTATTTTCGAAATTTGAATATCTTCTTCTCTTGGAAATTCAAATATCTAATTTTAGAAATTCACTAACAAAAAATGAATTGTAAATATCTAATTTTAGAAATTCACTAACAAAAAATGAATTGTTTGTGAACACCCACGTAAGCCTTTCAAAGAAATAATCGAGTTAGATATATCTAATAAAAAAGGTTAATCTTGTGGTTGGGGTATTTAATTAAAAAAAACATTAAAATTTGAGTATTTAATTTATAAAATTACTCAGAAATCAGAATTTTAAGGAAATGTTGATGTATTCAAACAACTAATTTCTCATGTTTAAGTTATAAAATAAAATAAGAATATGTAGTAATTAGGAACTATATATTATTACCATATTTTTTAGTGTTTACTGATATATATGCATGTGGAAATATGTAATGAATTTATTGAATAGGTGTAAAGATATGAGTATAAGTAAAGTTTTTTTATTTACCAAGTATAAATAGGATTATGCTCCACCAATCATAAATGTATTGGTGGTTTAAATTTTTAAAAGAGACTTTGTATGATTGATTGAAAGAACAAAGAAAATTATACACCAAATTCATGAGACTTGTCAAAAATTGATTAAAGGAAATACCAAATAAAAGAAAGGTAGACATCTGTTTTTAATCAATGAAATAAGACAATGTATTAGTTAATTAGACAAATTATTTGACTAATAGAAACGCATTGAATTACAATGCAGTACTAAATCATAACGTCAGAGCACAGCTAGATTTTAGGATATATGTAGCTAGGTATAAATTATGATGTTAAAAGGAATGTCTTTTTCAACCTTTAATATAATTAATTACTATAGTTTATCTTTGTTGATAAAGTGATTGAATACTATCAAATATCCTTCTTTCCACCAAATTCCCCCTTAATTTGCGTGAATTATGCAAAAACTAACATGCATACTTTGACATAATATTTATTAAAAATACCTTATATCTTCACCGATTTGGAATAATAAAAATAATTTATTTAATTTAAAAATTCAATAAATAATTTCTTATTTTACTTTTATTATTAAGTATTAGATATTTTTAATTTATTTTCTCATGAGAAAATAATAATTAAACAAAAAAAGATCAAACCTTTTCTTAGAATTCGATGTCGAACAGAACGGGCCGACAATAAAGTTAGTATTTTATTTATTAATTATTAGAAAGTGTGCCAAAAACAAACATGAATAAATAAAGGGATGAAGTATATATTTGGTGTATAAGTGAGTATAAAATATCCATCAATCACCATAATAATAATGTGCTTAAATGAAGAACAATGTGAAGTGTCGGTGGATAATGAAGAAAGTTTGCATTGTGTCGGTGGTTAAAATCTCCAATTTAAAGACTCTAATTTTCTATTCTTTTCACATAATTTAAAACAGTTAATTTGTAGAAATAAAAAATTGTACTGTTAGGTTATTTCGCTCAGAAGTGTTTTTCTAATACTTCACTTAATTTTTAGAAAAAGTTTTTTTTTTAGTTTATTTTTTGAGAGAACATAAGTGTTTTTGAATAGTAGTAAATTTGTTTTTTCAAAGGCTAAAATTTGGCAAATTCCAATTGCTGCTTAAAAATATTTTTAAAATTTATCGATCAAACACTAATTGCTCCTCTTCTAATTTTTTTATTTAAACAGACTTTATAAATTTTAAAAAGTTGACAAAACAAAGTGTAATTTGAATTCTTAAATCACACGAATCAAGCAAGTTGGGAAATAAGATGAAGAGTAATAGATATTTGGAATATGTACAAAAGGAAAAATGAAAAATTAACCTAACTAGTAGTTCACCTAATCACTTAAATTCAAAATTGTTAATGAAGGTATGATGTAATATACTATACTTTTATGAAAAGTAAAACCATCCGATAGGCTATTTGTGTAAAGATGTGAAGGGTGACTTACAATCAAAAGTTGGTTCAATTGGGTGGGCTTGTGTGTGGTGTATTTAATGGGCCTGCCAGAATGACCTTAGTAGCTGATGATGGACTTCATTATCCACTTTTGATAGACAAGAATTATGGGCCCAGTTATTATAATAATATAATAGTCTAATAAAGGAGGGGAAGACGAAGGATTTGCCGTTCGTAGCGCAGCCTAGTTTATGTTATTGGGCCTTTACGAACGACGTTTGGTCATTGCAGAAAAATCATCACTTCCTCCTTCGTCTTGCTGCCCTCATTGCAGAAAAATACACCAGTTGTTGCTGTTCCTGTAAGAATTTCATAACCTTCACAGTTTTATTGACTTATCTGTGTGTTTCTGACGTACCTTATGCTTCATATGCGTAAGGTTTTGCTAAATGAGTTTTCTGCTATCTTTACTGTAATACTTATGAATTGAGGTTACAGATATCTTATTGAAGTTAATTCCGTTTTATTTGGCTTTGCTGGGGTACTAGTTTTTGGTTTTGTATTAATTTCAGTGACTTATACTACTTTTTATACAGTTTGTGATTTTGTTAATTATTTTTCAAAAACCTTGAAGGCTGTATGACCTAATGCACGGTCAGAAAAATGAGACTCTAGAAATCTGAACTATATCATATAAGTTAGCACAGAGAGAGTAATTGTTTTTTCATATGAATATCTGTCACTTGCTTCATTGAATAATCTAGGGTTTCTTAGCTTAAGCTCTGTCTATGAACAATGGAGGATGTCGTTTTAACATTATCTTGTCTCTGTTTATGTTTCTGATGTCTGTACTCTTTGAATTTTATGTTACTCTACTTTGATCCAACTATATTATATCTATTCTAGTAGCCAGAATTGCATCCTTGTATTTGATTTTCTGAAAAAGGTGCAAAGACTTGTATAGATGGGTTAGAGGGGTGATTTGTTCCCAAAATTCTTTTCTTTCTTAAATTTTGTGAAAGTGCATCACATAAATTGGTTTACAGGGGTATAATTTGTGAAGCAATCTAATACATTTCATATCCATTTTATTATTCAACTAAGGATTCCCAACCATAGATAACATCCTTTCAAAGGTTAGACTTCGCACCACATGATTTCCTTGAAGTCCCTTTTGGTGATAAGATCTCTTGCTGACTTCACCAACCATACTCCATTACATTCATATGGCATATTCATATCAAAAAAATATGGGATTGTCAAATATTCCACTGAAGTTGGACTAATAAAATTAGCACCAATGAGATCTACTTAAAAACCCATTGTTGTGTGAATAGTGTGTTATGACCCGTGGCCGCCTGCCGGGTGGGGGCAGCTCCGGTGGATAAGAGCTACTCGAAAACCGTGATGGTGCTTGAGATCAGAACTGTTTACAATAGCCTTGACCTGGTCCAATGGAAAGAGGAATTGAGTGAAAAGCTTACTTTTAGGTAGTGGATATCTACTATGAATTTGCACAAACTTCTTCCTTGTGCCATTTTCTCCATAGTAGTATCCTACGGAATATTCTTGAGGAGATAAACCACACCTTCCTTTTTCTCCAAATTTATTTCCAATAGCATGCCTATACTCAAAATATGACATACGTGAACTGGAACGACAAGCATAAGGCATTGTATCCCTTCAAGTAGGAAATGTACATTATCTCTATCATTGGATGATATAGACTGTAGTTTTCAGAAGATTATGGTTTTCTTTAGTATTGAAATGAAAAACATATTATAAAAGAAGTATATTTTTTCCCGCTGAGGTGTTTTCTGGAAACACTAAATATATTTCTTTGATAGTATAAGGCTACTGCCTTTTCTCTTTGGTTAAAAAGTACTCATAGGCATTTGCTTGAGCATGCTATTGAATCTTAGTTTACTATGGGCAGGCATTGCAGTGTAAAAACCCATGGTTTCTGTAGGTCTGCATGCTTTAGTTTCGAGAAAGCATAAAGGCTGTGGTTTGACGGAGCAACCAACTGCTTGGGAGAACCAAACAAATAATCAGGGGGTAAGGAAAAGAACAATGGGCCGAAAGACTTCGAAAAAGCATGTTGGAGTTAACGCTGACCATACTGTTGAAAGTGTGTCCGGAGGGAATGCCGATGACAATGATAGACCTCACAAGGACAAACAGACAACCCCTGTCCCACAGACGTCATTTCTCAGGTTCAAATTGCTTCATATACTTGGTTCATCATTTCCAATTTTTGTAGATAAAGTATTTGGAATATATCAATGTGAAACATTCATACTTTTTCATGATTCTTCGTGTAGAAAGCAGATTGATCCTGAGACTGCAAAATACTTTGCAGAGATTGCTAATGCCATAGAAGGTACTGAAATTGACCCAGAGGAGCGATCTGTCATTTGTGGAAATGCCTTGGAAGAAACCAGAGGGAAAGAAGCAGAACTTGCAACTGATTATATAATAAGCCATACTTTGCAAACCCTACTTGAAGGCTGTTCTTTGGATCACCTTTGTAGTTTCCTTCAGAGCTGTGCAAAGAATTTCTCTCATATTGCAGCTGACAGATCTGGTTCTCATGTAGTTGAAACAGCTTTAAAATCTTTATCTTTTCACCTTCAGGATAATGAGAATCATTCTCTGATTGAACATGCTTTGAAAAAAATCTGTAAGGTATGAAATATTTTAATCTTCATTGTTTATAATGGTGCAATATTGCCCTATTGCATAGTTTGATTACAACATGTTAGAGCCTGTTTGGATCGGCTTATTTGTTGTGCTTTTAAGCCAAAAATAGCTTTTAAGCACTTTTATAGTGTTTGCGTAAAATTAAAAATAGTCAAAACCATAAGTTAGAACTCCTAACTTATGACTTATCCCATCCTAACAGGCTCTTAGTTTCTTGCATAATCCCTTTTCGCTCTTCTGGTTCTATGTGAGAGCCCTTCTACAAATTTGCTACAAGATTTAACGTGGCGAATGTCACAGGGGATCAGAATAATTTGCGGAGTAGAATTTCTTGTATTACATGATCCAGGTTCTTAACTTGATTGTTCATTGGCTCCTTTATATTTCCATGTCAGGCAATTGTTGTCAATCCTGTAGATATAATGTGCAACTGCCATGGATCTCATGTGCTTCGGAGTCTTCTGTGTCTATTCAGAGGTGTGCCTTTAGAAGAGTTCCATTCCACAAAGTCATCAGTTGGCTTGGCAGAACGCTTGAATCTCAAGGCACCTCATGCAAAAATCGTCTCACTGCAAACTGTGCAAATATTTCCTAGTTTGCTTAAAAAATTCGTATCAGAGATGTTAAATACTGCCAGCAAAGACATTTCGAAACTTCAAATGAATCAATACAGCAGTTTAGTTCTGCAGGTATATAATTTTTATCCCAGCTTCCATTCTTATGTCAATCACTTTGCTTGCAGTATGTAAATGTGCAAAAGATGATAACGATGAGTCGATGACTATGTAAGCACTACTAATACATGTTTGTATGAAGTAATGATTCATATCTTGTTTAAGGCTACTGGTTTAAATCACAACTGTCAAATTACATATCAACGAGCAATGATTATTTTGTTCTCTTGTTTACAGACTGTTTTGAAATCATTGGCCGGAAATGAACAAGAGTTGTTGCATTTAATTCGAGTTCTTCTTGGAAGCAGTGCTGGAAGTGCCAATGCTGGAAACTTGTTAGAAGGAATAACCATACGGAACATTTTAAGGCTAGTGGAAGAAACTGCATACAGTCATTTAATGGAGGTAAAATATCATCGATTCCTATTATATTTCCTCTCTGTATATGCTTTTCTAGCAGTATTTTAATTTTTTATACTTAATTAGTTTAGACTTTAGAGCTCCTTAGTCATGGAATCTATTTGTATGCTGCAAATGGTTGTATTCCAACAACAACATACCCAGTGTAATCCGACAAGTGGGGTCTGGGGAGGGCAGTGTGTACCTAGACCTTACCCTACCTTGGGAGAATGTAGGTAGATAGGCGGCTTTCAGTAGACCCCCGGTTCAAGAAAATAGAATAAACGAAGCACTAGGAACAATAAATAGTAACATAAATCGAAGAAACCAAAAACTACAAGAATTATGCAACGAGTGCTAGTAAGTAAGGATAAGCAAGACAGTACTCAACTACTTACTAGTCTACTACCGTAATCCTTGTCCTCCATAATCTCCTCTTAGGTCATGTTCTCAAAAAGCTGATGTTGCGCCATGTCTTGTCTATTCCATTTCTGTAAATGGTATTATGCAGATAGTTATAGTCCAGACTTCATTCTAATTTGAATGGAGCAATTGGATTTTGCTTTGTCATAGGACTATAGTTCACTTCTCGTAAGAAAGAGATATGGAAGGTCATTCCAACCTATATTTGGTGGACAATATATAAAGGTTCTTCAAAGATAAAAATCAAGTCATATCCTGATGATAAGGTTGAAGTTGTTGGTAGTTTTTGTATTTTTGGTGTAAATGAACATGTGTAGAAGATCATGATTCAATTTTTTATGTTTTAGACTCCTTGTTGATGATAGAGGTGATGTAAGTCTGGTCTCTTTACAGTCCTGCAATTATGGATGATTATACAGTCTTTGTATAGTCTTACTATTTATATAAGATCTGTTATCTGTTTCGGGAAAAAAAGTACCACTTCTCCTGTTTAGGAAAAGGACTATCTTCAGCATCTACTTTAGATGCATGAACAACAGTTTCCCCCATGCTTCTTCTCAGTGATTTTCTTGACCTGTAAATTGCAGAAACGTTCACCCCCCACCCCACCCCCACCCCCACCCCCACCCACAGTAATGCAGTTTTTTACAATTCCAGCTGAATTAGTTGCGTACGTCATATATTTGGCATGCCAGCCTTCTGTTTCTTTGATGAAGTATCAGCCTTCTATTTCTGCAATCTAGTACATCTGCAAGATGGAGGATGGTTGAATGTGTTACACAATCCTACCATCTGAAGAAAAACTTAGAGCAAATATATTTGTTTATCCTGGAAGCAGACTTTATGGCTTATGCTAATATATATCAGCATAAGTTCTTTGTGGTTTGTTGACATTGTTCCACCAGTTTCTGTAAAATCAGATGAAGCCTAGGTCTATAGAGACGTTTGCAAGTTTTCTGACATCATGATTTACTCTGCTTCTTTTAGCTGCATTGCTTTCTAACTTGTAAAGTGTTCTCCTTATTTGACGATTTAATGCACATTGTTGCAGGCCATCCTGGAATTTGCTCCTGAAACATTGTATGATGAGTTGTTAACGAAAGTTTTCAGGAAGTCATTGTTTCGAATGTCATCTCATCACTGTGCAAACTTTGTCGTGCAGGCTTTAGCATCTCATGCCAAAAGTCAGGATCATGTAAGGCCTTTCAAACGTCACTATTAGGAATATTTCTTTCATGTAAGATAAACATAAGGACAAGTAGAATTGAATTTAACGATCTTGAGAAATTCATCTAGATCCAAATGTTGGTAAATGTAAATCAGTATGCAGTGTGCCAGATGAACTTTAAAAGCATGTCTTCTATTCTTTTTGCACATTAAATACTATCTGACAAGACATTATACTGATAGTTTGAAATAGGTTTGTCAATGGTTTCCCTTATGGTATCACTCACACCCTATTTTTTTACTAGATGGACTTGATCTGGGAGGAGCTTGGTACAAAGTTTCGCGATCTTTTTGAAATGGGAAAGTCTGGAGTAGTTGTTTCTGTCCTCGCTGCAACTCAAAGACTCCACAGCCATGAACATGAGGTTTGTTGTGAATATTCAAGGTCACACTTCATATTTTCCCGATTATTGTGTTCAAACATTCTAGATGTTTGGATGATATAAAGGAACAGGCCACAGCGGAGGAACTGTGCTAAGCTGTTTTTTACTTCTCACAGTTTCATCTTGGTACTGGTTAGAATAAAATTCTCTTTATCCTAGATTCCAAAAGAACTATTCGTTTGCACAGTATCCAGTTTGATAACGATAAATATTTCTTTCTGTATTCATTACCTTTATTTATTGATAAATGTTTCCTTTGACTATAAAAATGAAGGATCAGCTGAGTGTTTTCCTTTCCTTTTGTCTTCTTTGTTCAGTGTTGTCAGGCCATTGCTGCTTCTGTATGCACAGGGGATGAGTTTCCCAAGGGTATCGTCCCCCGAATATTATTTCTTGAAAATTTCTTTTGCTCAAGAGACAAATCGAACTGGAGTTGGCCACATGGAACAAAGATTCATGTCGTTGGATCTTTGATTCTGCAGTCGATATTTAGACTTCCCAGTGTATGTGTTCCTTTCTCATTCTTCTTTTGAATTTGGTTCCATGTATATGCATGTCTATGCCACAGATTTATCTCTTCCATCTTTAGCTTAAGTCTGACTATTTTGAAGTGTTCTATCTAGCTTGTTTGCGTCAACTCTTATTTCTTCTATTATTTCCAAAGCCAGTTCTTAGTATTGTATATCTTATATTTATCCTGTACTATATTGCTATTATAGTAACGAGTGAAGTGTTACTGTCAGCATGATTATTAATTTTTTTATATGCTACAGGAACTAATACAGGTGTACGTTACTAGTATCACATCTTTGGAAGAACATCATGTTCTTGAGGCATCGAAAGATCCTAGTGGTTCACGGGTCATTGAATCTTTTCTCAACTCGAATATATCGGGAAAGCAAAAGAGGAAGTTAGTTGCCAAGTATGTATTATAGCAGACTTTTGTTACTCCATACAGTTGGAATTGATATTGTTGATTTTCTAATAATGATGGTCTGTAACTTGAAGGCTTCGAGGACATTTTGGTGAACTCTCAGTGCACCCATTTGGTTCATTTACTGTTGAAAAGTGCTTCGCTGCTAGTAACTTGAATCTGAGAGAGACAATAGTATCGGAAATGTTACCTCTCCAACCAGAGCTATCCAAGTCTAAGCAGGGACCTTACCTACTGAGGAAACTCGATATTGATGGGTAAGCCTTTCCTTTTGCATCTTCATGGCTTCTCCCCCTTTCCACTATCTAATGTAGCTGAACACCAGAGGCGTATAGTGCTCTGTGGCTGAGTGCACATTTTTTTCCCGATCCGGGATATGTTGTGTCATAACTCTTAGTTTCTATGCATTTTAATCCTGTTTGTGTCACAAAATTAAAGGGCTAGACGTTGAGGTTATTGTTTCTCCAAGCACGACTGCTTCTTATTTCTTATAATTTAGTTACTTCATGCTGTTTATCATTAACATTAGCATCTGAAGGGGGATGCCTTTAGAGGCGGAGAATTATGTTTTCTGGCAGTTTGAATATTAGCCTTTCTTTAAAAAGAAGTAAATAAATACTTCTCTGAACTGTGAGATAACATGCTGTAATTAATTCAATCATCTTCATTGGAGAAGAGTGCAAATTGATAATGGGAAGACCTTCTGAAACCATTCTGACAGTCTCATCTAAAGTTGTGTTAAACTCTCCTGGTTTTTATCTTGTTACTTATTTGGCTTCCTTTTCTGTCATGATAGATTTGCAAGGCAACCCGACCAGTGGAAGTCAAGACAAGCTTCACAACAATCTGCTCTGAAAGAATTTTATGCTACATTTGGACCAAAGGAAACCAAATCATTTGATAAGGAGAGCTTTCTTGCTGACACTGTTTCCAAATCAAAGCCAGGAAAGTTAAAAGACATTAGGAAAGAGATTGAGACAACTTTAGCTTCTGCCAAAACTTCAAATACCCCCTTCTTGGCTCATCAGGTTTCAAAAAAAGTGAAAAGGTCTAAAGACGAGAAGAAAAGGCATAGGAAAGATGGCGAGTCAGAATCTAAAAGAAAGAAGATCAAAGTTTAACTGTAATGCTTTTAGGTTCTTTATTGAATTTTACATTACTGTATCTGAGCTCTCAGTTTTGGTTACTTTCTGTTGTTTGATCAGAAATGATGGAACTTCTATTGGATGCCGAAAACACTTAATTTTGTTGATTCTAGTTAAAATTATTCATTGGTAAAGTTTAAATGGTTGGTTTATAAATGTACTGATATGAAGAACTTAATAGTATTCACATTTATAAAACTTTTGGAAATACATCTAGCAACATATTACATAGCTACCAAGGAACAAAATTGGATCCTGTATTTGTGCTGCAAGTGACTATCCTAGCTGGATAGTGGAAACTAACTTTGTACTACGAAACTGCATTGATATTGAATGAACGAATTGCTTTGACGGTGCTGTTCTTTGCTGAGGGGATGCTTCTTTTAGTCATCCTATGGAGGCTTGTACCTGGTACAAGAATGTGATATTTGAGAAAACTGCTTATGGATGTAACTGAGGAACACTTTTAGATTCAGAAATTACTTGTTTTGTATAGGATTCCATCTGCTTGGAGGTATTCTCCTAAAGCTTGAATCAACTTTCTTGAATGGTTTCTTCTGTTTTGTATGCAGACCCTTGAGTGTTTGTGATGTTGAAGTTTTTTGGGACGGATGCTGTTTATTGGAGAGGAACCGAGCTGCATGTGCGGCATTGGACTCTGAAGTAAGAATCAACAGAAGTGCTAGAACAAAAGCAGCTAGTATTCTTGAATGGCTCTTCATAGTCTTGCTGTGCTGTAAGCTGAGTTAAATGGTTTTTTTTCTATGTTTATGGTGATTTGGTAGCTTTGAAGCTGAGGTGATGAGATCTCATATATATATGATGTTTGAATGTGTTGGAACAGTTGAAGGATCCAATGCTTAGTGGGATCATGTGATGTTCCTTTGACTGTTCGGTGTTGGAACTCTGATTTCCAGATAAGTTGTTAGAAAGTTTCAGAGTGATCATGTGACATGGCACGTGATAATATTTTATTTACTGGAAGAGGGTGATTATTATATTGTTTTTAACTTTTGATATTGAAAGATTTGATTTCATCCCTTACGAATTGCTTTGGCCCTTTCCTTTAACTCAACTAGATTTCAAAACTTTTAAAATTTATGTGCGTCTTGTTTCATTTTTCGGTGTTTCACTCGGAAGCACAATATGGTTAGTGAGAATTCATATTCATTTGCATTTGCATTTGATAACAATCTGAAACGTAGTTATTATATTATGTAAATTTGGACTGTGTTTGGCAGTGGATGATTTTGTGCAATTTGTTTCTTTATTCCTATGAGTTGTCTAATTATACGTGTAGCTTGTAAGGCATGCTTGAGAGTATTTGCAAGTCAAAAGATGCTCTTTATGTATTTTATATTCTGCGGATGCAGTGTTGGAAAATGTTTATAAAAAGGAGGAGGAGGCAGAGTTTTCACTTTTTGAAATGGGAAAAGGCTCAAAATTGCTCTTAACCTATTAGAAATGGTTCAAAAATGTCCTCCTTCCACCTATTGGTTTAGAAATGCCCTTAACATTTTTCTTAGGTTCAAAAATGCCCTTTAGTTAACAGAAAATGTGATATGGAATTGTACTAAACAAGTGGCCACTTTTCATTGGTCCACAATTCTTTTATCAAATAAAAAGACTCATCCAACCCAAACCAAACCCATTTTTTGCCAGAAAGCAAGTACCAAAATTAAGTATCCATATGTATATATAGCTAAAGTTATCATCTTTTAACTTGTAATTCAACAAAAGATTCCTTGGAAACAGCCGAATAATTGCTGTCCATCACCACAAATGCTATTTACAATTAAAAAATTAAATGCATCTACACGACTTTTATGTAGCAAAAACGAGACCTGTGTTAAAATTAGCTAAATTAAGAAAGTGGGTTTTGAATTCGATGACTCCAAGATTCAAAATTGTATTTCCAATGTAATCAAAGGATGAAAAGAACTCTAGATCGTCGAAATCAAAGTTGAAGCGATTTATTTGCGGATGATTTACCTCTTAATTTTTGCCAGAAAACAAGTACCAAAATTAAGTGTCCATGTGAAAACGGGTTAGGTTTGGGTTGGGTGGGTCTTTTTATTTGATAAAAGAATTGTGGACCAATGAAAAGTGATCACTTGTCTAGTACAATTCCATGTCATATTTCTGTTAACTAAAGGGCATTTTTGAACCTAAAGAAAACGTTAAGGGCATTTCTAAACCAATAAATGGAAGGAGGGCATTTTTGAACCATTTCTAATAGGTTAAGGGCATTTTTAAGCCTTTTCCCTTTTGAAATGGGTGTGCGCAGATCCCCATCCTCTTTTCCTTAAACACAATTGTCATATCGTCCCTCCCCCGAACACCCACCACTTTTTGTGTCTTATGTTTAAAATTCACCAACTTGATTACTCCTTTCGTTTCACAAAAAATAATCTAGTTTGACTTTGCACGGAGTTTAAGAGTATAAAGAAGACTTTTGAATTTTGTGGTCCTAAATTAAAGTTAGGTCAAATGTACAAAATTGTCCTTTGATCTTGTGGCCTTAAACATGTCACGTGAAAAATTGTTATCAAAAAAAGAAAGAGGTCATTTTTTTTTGAAACATACTAAAAAGGAAAGGAGGTCATTCTTTTTGAAACGAAGGGACTAATAAATTTGGTCACCTTTCGAGCCGTCAAATTAAATATGATTCTTTTAAATTTAGGATAGACACTTCAAATTCAATCTAAATAGGTTTGGATGGGATTGAATTTTCTTTTAAGTTTGGTTATTGGATTTTCTATTTTGACTTTTGAGCGACCATTTACCTAATAATTTGCTCCTTACCATGTGCGGTTAATCAGAATAATTCATGTCGCGTATGCAATACAATCAGCGGTGGGTTGACACTATTACTTCTATAATCATTACATTACATTACATTACACATCTTATATGAAATAATAAAGGGGGTCGCACTTTTTCTTTTCTTCTGGAAATGCGTGTGAAATGTGGAAATTTAAGACAAAAAGAATGATCCATCTAAGTTGAAAAACACGAACAAGAAAACTTCGAAGTTGAGATGCTTCGTTGATTAATTCTATATTAGACACCAGTACACCACTAAGCCCTTCCCTTTCCAACTAATAATTTACTAATCATATTACCGTCTTTGCTATTTTAAAGTTTTAAGTTTTTTTTCTTTCTTTCTTTTGTTATAAATAAAGAACACGTTTACTTTTGGAGACCATGTGCATTTAAGATAGGATAGTGATCAAGAAACATGACAAATAGAAGAACTTGAAAGACATGTTCACAACCAAGTCATCATTTTTTAACCGCAATTAATAAGACTGATTATGTTATTATTACGAATAATTATCGTGAAAAATAATTTTAAAAGTTTGAAAAATATTATTTTTCATCTCTATAACTGATATTAATTGTGAGAAATTGGATTTTTCGGATCATAAGTTAGTGGAATTAAAATTTGTAGATCCAAAAAATATGAAATTTGAGTCCATCAGCTTGTGAGAAGAAAAAAATCAATCATGTAAAACACAAAATAAGTTTCTTCTTTCTACATTTTCTAATTGGAGTCTATCTACCCCTCTTGCATTGTCTTAACTTATTTCTATAATCCTATTATGTAATTTGTTATTTTCTTTGAATTTAAAGAAGTGGAAGCTAGATTTTTTTAATTTTGTTTTTAACTTAATAGTTTTGAATTATTATTTTTGTTTATTGCATTCCAAAAATAAATCATTTATAATATTAATTATTTTTTTTTACAAATACAACGTTCGAATCAAAGTTATTTATATGAACTCGTCATTTTATTATGTTCCATCTATGCGGATTTTGAACTATAAAAAGAGTCTTAGACATCTATTTTCTTAATATTAATTCCATAAATTATTTTAAATTATTCGTATAAAACTTACAGTACCTTTAAAAAATTTTAATTTCGTATTTTATAAATAAAATATTCCAAAAGATTATAGTATATAAATTTATCATTAAAAAGTTATTTGGCCCTTTACTCAATTAACAATACCAATAATATGGACGCGACAGTGCCACACGGAGAATGATAAGTTGGCGAAGTTACAATTAATAGGGGTAAATTCGTCCATCAAATATTAGGAGTATAAGCAAGGTCAATTTTGTCCTTGAAATAAATTTTATTGAATTGCATTATCGGACTCAGCTTCGGCTCGTGAGTCGGGTCAGTGTCCATCATCTGCAAGCCGAAAACCAAGAAAAGCTTCTCTTCAATTATTTTTGTTCCTCAACTCGCAGCCGTTTGAAGTAGATCTTCTCAGATTCTGGAAAAACTCAATTCGCCCAATTCAATTTCCAATTTCCGCAAGATCTTCGGTAATATATGATCTTCTTTATGTACATCATCTACTTCGTTAATTTTGATACGAAGACAATGAATTTCGATCTGATTACCTGGATTATTATGCGGTTTGTTTTCTTGTTTGTATGATGCGTAAGTCTCTCGGCTATTTCGGTTACGGTGTTGATAATCAATAGTGTTTTAATTTGAGAATATGTGCTTTATGTTCGTCGTTCGATAGTAATGTACTTAATTTCTGTTAGTTCCGGTTTCTTGGAGGACTTATTTGCTGAATTGCGTGTTTTGGCTCTGAACTGTTTCCTCCTATCTAGTCCTAGCATTTCCATCACTTGTTTTCCTTTGAATATTTGACTGTTATTATTTTTTAGGTTAGAAATTCGGGTAAAGAAATAAAGATGTGATCATAGATGTCAGTATATCTGGTTTTATTATTTTTCTAATGTAGGCAATAAAACAAGACCTATTCCTAATCAAATGTGGACCAGAGAGAGTTTTATCTTCTTATAGATGCAACTGCTTTCACCTTTTGCTGTAAGAAAATTTCTTTCATTAGGTTGTCTATGTAGTACTAGAAATATCTAAATAACCAGATGGATGTCTATATAGGTCCATGAAATCGTCATTTTTTTTTAGGTAAAAGGCAGTGCCTTGTACGGCATTGAACTTTTTCTAATGTAACAGCCGTACGAGTGGAAAACAATAGATGTCAAACCTTCTACCAAAAAAGATCTGCCACGCTTGACGGTATCCATTCTCTGGTATTTTCTGCTGGCTATATTCCATAGTTTTGCCAATGATTTTGTACTCTCATTCAATCCCCATCCATGATTGGTCGTGAATACTTTCATGTCTTTTCCTGTTCAAAAAAATCTTCACTCCTTTCCTCCACAATGCTCGAGTATGTAGAATCTTTATTGGTGTTTGAACCTTGTGTACTATAGAGACCCATCAAAAAGAAAAACTTTGTGTACTATAGAGTAAGGACTTGATATGTGTTGGTTCCTCTTACGAAAAACATAGATTAGGCTTTTCAGTTGAAGACTGGATTCTTTACAAACATTCTACTTTATTCTATCCAACTTTCTTTTCACTTGTAGAAAAATATTGTTCTCTTATTCCATTATTCTTTGCCCTCATTACTTTGGAAACCTGTCTAATCCTTTGTATGGCTGAATATAATGACTTGTGGGGAACATTTGTCCATTTGATTACAAACTTACGGTTTATACACATTTCAAAGTCCAGGAAGAATCCAATCTGTTGCTGAAGAAAAGGGAGGATAGGTAAATAGGTGATGCCTCAACAGAAGGGCTTGGTGAAGCAAAATGAATGTTAGGCCTAGTCAGAAGAAAGTGCATTTGTTTGCTGGCTAGAATTTTTATTCAGTCACTATTTCTATCACACCCTATTTCTCCAATTTTATAATCTGGACTGATGTTCATCAGTGACCTGTATTATATATGATAGTTGTCTTTTTGAAATTCAAATGCACAATATGGATGCGTATTGTAAATGACCTGGCAATTTGGAACAATATTTCTCTTTATTCTTCTTTTCGATAGTTAACCCGCTCCTCACTCCTCAGGGTGTCCACAGTGTTTTCTCCTCTCCCCCAGTGACTAATTCATTTGATTGAAAGTGGAGGGTTCTTGATCAACAGTCTCCTGTCCAATATGTACTGTTGATTGATCGCATTTCTTGTCATCTACCTAAGCCTCGTTGGACCAAGTTATTGGGTACTTGTGTGTATGGGGGTGGCAGGTACCCAATGCATTCATCAAGATGAGTAAAGTTGACCTGGACACCGCCATTATTAAGAATATGTGAAGTTATTGGCCTGTTTAAATTAAGAAATATGAGAGTCTAGAAGAAACCTTTTAAAATATATGCTGATGCTCCCTGTTTATTGTTTTCTCTGAAAATACACGTTGCTCGCTTCTCTTTGTAAGCTTCCTCTATTTTTCAATTCTTGGCTCTGCCACTATTCCTAATTGCTACTGGGAACTGACTTAGCTGGCTTTGCCTGCTTTTTGTTCCTGGATTATTTTTTTGTGGACATAATAGTCTTTCTTGGGCATTATTCTACCTAGAAATGTAATGCCCTATATATTCTATGTTTAATAAGTTTGGAATTCCTGGGTTTGTTAAGCATCTCATATGTCTACAGGTTATTGTATTTCTTTGGTGGTCAAGAGGATAAGGAAAGCTTTGCAGGATTCTCTCTTAGTTTCAATATATTTTGAAGCTAAGACATGGCAGAAAAAGCATGTGTAAAGCGCCTTCAGAAGGAATATAGAGCACTTTGTAAAGTACGTAACCTTTTAGTTGCTGGTAATTGCTCTACATTTGAAGCATTACCAGATACTTTATTTCAGTCTATAGCTATTTGCAACGCATGTAAACTAAGGCTAGTAATTGTTAATTATGCAATGGTGGGTGCTTCCTTCCACACCATTGCTAGGCCTGAAGATATGCAAGTTGTGTGCTTAAAGTCCTGTCATATCTTGGAGAATGTTTTACTTCATGGACTTACTCATGTGGGATGACGTCCTCCTATGCCTTTTATGGGCAAGACTATTCTACACCATGCAAATTTAATTATGTTGTACAACGCTATGGTAATGATGCATTCTCCATTGCAGGAACCTGTTTCCCATGTTGTGGCCCGCCCTTCTCCAAATGATATCCTTGAGTGGCGTGAGTCCTACTTCTCATGTTCTTGCAGTCAATTATGGAATAAAATTGTCTCTTAACAAATGATCTTTTTTTCTTTTATTCTTTTATCTTTACAAGTAAAGTAATTATGAAAATGTAGCAGTATTTCTAATTAATATAACTGACTAGACTTATTTGCAGGGAGTGGCCCTCCTTTTGTTTTCCTTGTTTTCCTTTGGTTTCTCTTGATCAATTAATTCGTCATTTGTTTGCTTTGATATTACTAATGGTCCTACTTCTACCTAACTGTCCAGATTATGTTTTGGAGGGGAGTGAAGGAACGCCATTTGCAGGTTGCTACTTTTTTCTGAGTTCAGTGTTTAAATTATTTGATTAGCTGATATTGTTGGGTGATAGCACTCCCGTTCCTCCAACCCGTCTTCCTGTCTTTTTGAATATTTGATATTCTTCTGGAATTAACTTATGCTCCTTTTGTTGTTGTTCATGAAATGATAACCACTTCTTATCATTAGGTGGATTTTATTATGGGAAGATCAAGTTTCCTCCGGAATATCCGTTTAAACCTCCAGGGATCAGGTAGTCTAACTTCAGATGAGTTTGAAATTCCCTTGCTTGTTTTGACTCTCCAACCTAGGTTGTCTCCATGCTTTTGAGAGTTTTGTTTCCTGCTGATTTTTACAGCACATATGTTTTCTTTTTCTGTAGTATGACTACTCCAAACGGAAGATTCATGACGCAAAAGAAAATCTGCTTATCTATGAGTGACTGTAAGTGCTTTTAGAATTGCCTGATTGTCACAGTTTTCTGTTGCTTTGTGATGATCTTGGTCTGTTCTTAACCTTTGTTGCCTTATTTCCTCACAGTCCATCCAGAGAGCTGGAATCCAATGTGGTCCGTATCAAGGTAATGAGCTGCAAACAATAAATATGGCTTATTTGTCTGGCAATGCTTTCTTTAGTGCCTGTTTGGTAACCAAAAAACTTGTCTGGTTTGATTTTGTAATGACAGGAAAAAACAAATCATTATTGCAATTTTTTTTAAAAAAGGTTTATGTTTTCGTTTCTGCCATGACAAGGAAATATATATCACCCTTTCCACTTTCAAAAGCAAACATGATTTCTTAACGAAGAGGTTATATGTGTTTTCATTTATGAAACATTTTGTTTTCAGGACCACTCCTCTGTATCTCCCTGCCACCTGAGACCCACCTCACTGCACTCCAGACTCTCCCTCATCCCCCATAAACAGATGCCCTATCCCCAGGCTGCCAGTCTCCCTCTTTTGCTCCACTTTAGCATAAACCTTTGCCCTGTCTACCTCCCTTTTTAGTCCCATTCTCTCATTCCATGTAATTTTGCTTGAATTAATTTGTTTGCCTACCAAATTTTTTCTCTTTCAACGACAAAGGCAAACTACTCTCAATTCCAAACTAGTTGAAATCTCAAACACCATCTCCTCAGTTGTCCTCCATGTGTGTCTACTTTGTTAGAAATATTTATTATTTTTTCTTTTTTTTGTTTAACATGTTTCTGATTTCTTGTTGAAACAAAATAGCAAAAACATGCCTATTTATTCTTACAGCTAAAATGAGATGTTTTTTTTTCTTCGCTCGGGCTAACTTTTCCCTGTTCTGCATGCAGCATACTAACAGGGCTGCTCTCATTTATGGTAAAGTTCGTTATACTAATGCAGCTTATAATGACTCCTGGTGTTCCCATTTCATCTGCTTATGTATTTACAGATCATGCTTTATTTACTTTGTGCTTTTCCTTTTATCAAAATGTTATTTCTTTTGCATTTGTCTAGACAATTGAGTTCTATCTGTCTCTGTGCACGGAAGCCTTACTAAATGAAATAGATTCTTCATCTTGAAATTACTGGTAGAGGTTGAGGACAATCTGAAGTCATCCCATCACATTAAAGATCATTTAGCTAGCATAAAAGCTACCTCTGACTGGTATAGGAGAAAAGGAGGGAGTCTGGTAGTTGGTGAAGTTGCCCCATACTTTCCCTTTGTGGTTCTACATATGCCTACCAAAAAAAGTATTCTAAACTTCCATGTTCTTTCACCTCTATGATGATGTCCTCTTCCAGTTGTATGATCTTCGCCCTCAAATTGTCTAATATTTCCATCTACCCTCACTTCCCAAAAAATGCACAAAGGGACTGTTCTCCAAATTTCTCTATGCTTCTTGTCTATCTTTTGACCCTTCCATCTGATGGTTGCTTTACTCAGACCATCAGGCATGAACACCAAAATTATTCAGAAACATGAACCAATTCTCCGATTTCTATCTGTAGTTTATGAATAGTGGTTTACTGATACGTTGATTGCTTGCTTAGATGACATTTTCTTCATTTGTTGAATCATTTCTTTTTGCAAATCATGTTGGGGTTTAAACATGCATTGCATAATGCAGCTTCTGTCTCGCGCTCTAACTATCTATTACTTGCAGATGGACAATAGTCCTACCACAGGCAGTGTCTCTACAACCGTTGCTGAGAAGGAGAAGCTTGCGAAGGCATCCTTGGCTTTTAATTGTAAAAAGTGAGTTGACTGCGAGTTCCTTGTTGTTGTGTTGTATTTGTATAATTGCCTCGAGCTTTTGTCTCCATTGTTCAAGATCTCCTGCATGAGAGATGGATATGCTATTTTACCGTGTATTTTCCTTTATTACGTTTTTATTAGGTAGGAGGGTAACTTACTTTCTATTTTTTTTAATGATAGCCCAACCTTTAGGAAATTGTTTCCCGAGTATGTGGAGAAGTATGAACAGCAGCAGCTCCCGTCGCAGCCAGTTCCAGAGCAGGTATCATCCATGCCAGCTGGTGCAGATAAGTCTAGACCCTTGTTGGAAGAGCATGGCCATTCCACAAAGGACGAAGTGAACAGAGTGAAGCCTGTAAAAGACGTCAAAAACCAACAGAGGAAATCCGTCCCAACTTGGTTGTTGCTGTTGCTAGTTTCAATTTTTGGTGTTGTAATGGCCCTGCCTCTGCTTCAGCTTTGATGACTGGAATCTTGTTTTGTGCACTACGGTGAAGAACAAACCACCCCATATCTCACATGGATACGTAGTAATCCCCGCTGCTGGTTCCTGTTATTTCACCTAATATTATAGGTTTTTGATTTACCTAGGGGGGAATGTATAGGCATTACTCTTAAGTGGAGATCTAACTAATCTCTTAATCTAGCTAATGGGCTTCTCTTTCCTATTGTGCACGTCAGTGGAAAGATAACATAATGTGCTTTTATTGTGAAGGGCTCAGAGTTGCAGGAGCTAGTTGTTTGCTTTTGCTTTGTCTGTTTATAGTTGGCAAATGTGGGTTTATTCTTCTTCGTAAGTCTTATTTTCCTCTTTTTTTCAGGGAGGGGATGAGGTATATATAGACATGTGTAGTTATACGCTTGACAAGTGAAGTTAAAAGGTGGAGCCATGGTAAAAGTATGTCTAGTCTATTGTTCTTTCTGGTAAAAGTATACATAGCGCATATAAGCAGGCAGTCTGTCATTACTAATGCTTTCTGTTCACGTGTTTGATGAGCTAAACCAATTATTTCTGTGCGGATGGATCTCACTCGTGACTGGTTTATACTTGTTTACTGAAGTCTCAGGTTTTTCTTTATGGGAAACGGAGACTTATCAATCAATGAATCAACTAAATTTGAATGTTAAAATAGATGAAAATCCAGTAAAAAGTGCTTCGAAGAGCCATGCTTGAAAGTTGAAACCCATCACTGCTGGCATGATGATGCAACATTAACCCCTCTTTTCACGTTCCCTTGTCGCCCACTTGGTAATTATAAAACCTTTTCACCTAAAACTCCACTCCAAAAATTGCGCCTTCAAATTTCACTTCCAATTTATATTTATTACCTACTCCATAGTTTATACAGTGAAGACGTGAGATCGTACGTTAACAAAACCTGCTTTTGCTATTTAATTACTCCCTGAGACATGATTACGTCTCTCTCACTCTTGTTACCAACATTTATTTCTTCATGAATTCAAATCTTCACCTCACTCCAGAAGAGTCAACTGCTACAACACTTGTTTTGAAGAAACTCTTTTTATAATTACTGAGTGTTATTTAGGTCTCTGTATTCTGTAATGATGGTGATCCGTTTCAACCAATAAAAACAGTTGCTTATGCTGATACTTCCTTTCATTGTTAAGCATTGGTAAATATAGCTTTCCTTAACTAATCCAACCACTAGATTTTTCCATTTTTTCATATACACTCTCATGGGATATAGAAAAGCCTTAGCTGTTCTTTCCATCTTTATTTCTCTTTTTGGAATCTACTATTATTGGGGGAGCCCTCATACTTTCTGCAATGAACAAAATGTATCTCTATACAGGCATGGGTTGTAAGACTTGATGAAAATTTTCACTTCACAGGGCTCAAGCTTTTGAAATTCCAGGGAGCAAAATATGAACAAGTTTCCCATATACCCAAAATATGAAGGTGGGGACTATTGTGGCTACGAGTTTGATCCTCACACAGACTTTACGGATGTAAGTCAAATGTTTTTTCTTTGCCTTATATCTTCAACTCATATAAAGTTTTTATCTTTTATTCAGTGTAAGGAATTAACCTTGGTATATACAATGTACCTTTCTGCCCTTCTTTGTTTACAACATCACTACAGACTACAGTTGTGTATTATTATGTATTTATATGATAGTATAGGTGACTTTTAGAGATTTGAATATCTTGTTACTGTAGTTAGCTTATACTCTCTGTGTATTAATATCATTGTATTCTTTGAGTAATGAGATAAACTACTCCCCGACTTTGTCCGTACATGATATCAGAGTCATATGTCTATCCCCATTTTGATTTCCGATCCATGATCCAGTTGGTTTGGGTCGGGCTCAAGTGGCTGTTAAATGTTGAACCTTTAATTTGAAAGTGCTGTAAATTTAGTGCTAAGACACTCAATAGTTGTCAAGTTAATATTCTGTATCCGTCTCTCATTACCAGCTAGATGACATTTGATGGTTCATGACTTGCGCGTTTTATAGTTCTTGTCAGAAGCGAGAAAGCATGTATCTGAAGGGACATTCAGCGCTACACCTCCACGTTCTGTGGAACAGAGAAACAACAATTTTGGAAATGATGTTAAGAAAACTTGCAAGAAGTCATGGAAAAGCTCTCTGTTTTCATGGCTAAGGACTGATAAGAAGAAGAATCAGGGGGGCAGAGAAACTTCAAAAGGCTCCACTATTAGCAAGCTGAAACGTGGATGTGTCTCTGGTCCAATGCCGGGGATCAGCGTGCCAGGTACTTTAGCTGGAAGGCCCAATAAGCCTTTGTCTGGGCCCCTAACATATCTGTTCAGTCCAATTAACAGAGTGGACAATGAAGTACCTTATCTCTGTCTTAACAAGGTTAAGAATAGTACTCCTGATGTTCAATCTTATGGACCTGTTTATCTGGTAACTTAAGATCGCAAAAGGGTAGGTTTAATTTAGCAGAGACCACAGGTATGTGTCATGAATCTATGTGTTCGGTGAATGCAAACAAATATCATATGCAAAAAGAATTTGCATTTGTTGCAAGGAACTGGTTCTTTGTTTTCATCATCACATGCTAGTCTAGGAATGGGTTCTGAATTCACCCATGATTTTGGAGTTCTGAATTTGAATAGCGTCAACACCAACATTTTGTTTGATGAATTTCAGGAAAATCACACTCATAATGCTTCATTTTTACTGCAGATATCTATATACATGTTTACTGCAAACTACTCTTAAATTTCAACCAAATATCGTCCAAACGCCTGCATGATATTTCGAGTAAGCTGTAATATATATTTACAATGAATTGTAGAAGCCATACGACAAATGAACACTCACATTAATAACAAAAAAATCCTAATACTCTCCTGTAAGAGAAGATAGATTCCCCTCAGTTCTCAAACAGAGAAGCTCCTTAGCCCTAGCAATACACATATACAATCTAGTATTACAAATACATAGACATATAAAGTTTGCAGACAACTTCTCATCTGCATCAAGAATCAATCAATTAACTTCAATCTAGTGAATTATAGTTCCTAAGATTCCACACTTGTCCGAATTCCAGAGGTGTAACAATCTCTAGCTCTGGTCCCTGCTTCCTCGTTCTACATCTACATTTCTGGGACTGCAAGGATTCAAAGTGCTAAATAGCCTCGTTAAAGATCTCAATTGTGTCGGTGTTGGTGTTTTCTGTTCTTCTTCATCACTGTGTCTTGGAATATCAATCATCAAAACCCCATCTGGCCTATTGCTTGTGGATGCTGATGATGTAATAGTTTCATCTCCCCAGAAAAGAACATTAGTTGGTAAATTTGGTGTCTCTATGGAAGCTACTGAGCCTTCTTCTGCTGGTGTTTTGATGGCCCCGGAAATGGGGTTTCGGCATAAAGGGCAAGTGGAATGAGATTGAAACCACATATCAATGCAATCGATATGAAACCCATGATTGCATTTAGGCAAAAGTCTCGCCTTTTCACCTTCACAGACTTGGCTAAGACAAACTGAGCATTCCAATCCATCTTTAAAATCCTTGGTATCAAATGGAATTACAGGTATGGTTTTAAGGATTGAAGGGTCAAGGCCTCTCCGGAGTGCATTCACTTCCTGATAACCACCGGCGAAGTCGAACCGGCGGCGGCGGCGGCGGCGACGCCTTGTGCCGTCATTCGGGTTGGCGTCCTCTGTCGTGAAAATCTTGGAGTATATGTGAAGGAAGAAAACCAAGAGTACCGCAAAGAAGAGAAATACGACGACAGCCATCATGATCTTAGCCGTGATGGCAATAATACCTGAATCACCTAATTTACCACTTCCCATTTTGAGACAGCTCGATGGTATTTTGAATTTGCAGTTCCTTTCTTTAAGAAAAATCTAGAATTTCGGAAGCAAAACAGCAAGTTTGAAATTTGAGAGTCAAACAGATGGAACAAGGAATTGTGGAGTATGATGTGAAAAGTGGGAAGATTTGGAAAGAGGATTTAAAGGTGGAAATTGCAACGTGATGGGGAGTTTAAAAGTAAAAAAAGCAAAATAAGAAGATGAAAATGGAGTCTAAGCTTGACTGCGACAGTGGAGGGTAAGTAAATACATACACGAAACGAAGAGTCACCAAAAGACTCCCAGCATGGCGGCATATGAGTTTCAAATAAACAATTCTGGCCGCCTTCCCTTCTGAACTTCCATTTGACCATTTGTTAACTTCCTTGACTTCAATGGCGTAGACCCAAAGAATAACATTCAATGGAAAAAGACTATTCAAAATTTATAGTAATTTTTTAATTAATAATTTCAAATGGAGGCCCATATTTGTTTGAGGGTCTTTCTAGTTCTTTGATATTTGTAAGTGCTTAGTGAATGAATATAAGTGCATCATCTCTAATTATTTCACAATAATAATTAAATTAAATTTATGAATTATTTCACAAATAAATGTTACATGAACTCATGGATAACAACTTTGAATCCGTCATTGGTCACACATTCAAATTCTCCCTGCTCATCAACATAACACATGATCCAGCCCATTTATGCTAATAGGAATAGTTAGCCCAATTAATAATAGGTTCAAATAAAATCACTTACACCATTTTATTTTATTTTCAAATTATAATTTTAATTAGTTTATTTTAGTTATTAATCATCAAAATATCACATGAATCAACAACACATGTTTTATAATTTATGTGGTCGAAAAGTCAAATGTGTTTTTCCGAAGAGATGTTCAAAAGAAGCTGATAAACCATAGATTGTAGAAATAAAAATCAGAAAAACTAACTATTGTTGGTCTGATTTGATTCATAAATCTTACAAACTAACGTAGTTGGTTTTGATAAATAAAAAAATAATAATCTAAATCGCCTATGTCGTCCAAACTAAGTAATAGCAAGAATTTTTTTTCATTAGTTAAAAAAAGATTTTCATGTGAAAACGTTTTTGAAACGGTGATCAAGCATAAATTATCAACAAAATATATTTTCAAATTAATTAAACTAATATTTTTAAAAAGTATTTTTTTGAAAAGCACTTTTGACAAAGAAAAAAACACTTGGTATATTAAAAGTCTAGAGTCTAGACCAATGCTCATGTTTATAAGATCCAAACAGCTTAGGGTACTATTCGTTGTTTTCGGTTTTCTCCTACTGTATCTACATCATACAGGCCTCAAAATGTAATCGGCAAGACCAGAACTTTGGTAAAACTGTACGTGAGAGATCGATCCTGTAGAAAAAACAAAGAACAAATTACAACTACTGAAAACCAATTACAATTATAATGACTGTCTGATATGTCCTGCTAATTAATTTGTTTAGATCAGTCCATACATTATGGATTAGGATTTTGCTTTTGACAAGTATATATTGTAAATGAGAAAGGAGCTGAATTGCGACATTCAAAATGAATTTGAGCAGCAGGCACGAAACAACACGTATATATGTGCTGAATGAAAAGGTAAACAAAAGTATAACATTCTGTTATATAATATAAAACACAAAATAATGAGCTTTCATATGAAATTTTAATTTCCTGTAAAAAAACAAAAAAACAAATTAAAGAAAATACAGTCTCGTGTCGTTGTTTAGCTGAGGCATTCCATATTTGTAAGGGAAGCAATGACCTCAGAGCTAAGCGGATCAAGAAACCAATTCCAAATGTTATCCGCAGCAAATATCAAGGACGAAACGAAGCGATTTTTGGTACATGATCTCATAGAAATGTTAGCAGGCACAGGAATTCTGCAGAGAGGGCAAATTGAATTGATGTTTAGCCATGAATCAATGCAATGAGCATGAAATTCATGTCCACATATGGTAAGCACTCGCCGGGATTCACCCAAAGAAATATGGGCAAGGCATATTATACATGTCAAGTGATCATCTACACAATGGTTATCTTGTTTTTGTGTAGTGATAATGCTATATTTAGAGGCGATTACAAGCGACAACAATGCATCCTTGTGTGCAGTTATTATGGACATTATAGGAAATGCTGCAATCACTGCTACGGCTATCATCTCATGACTACTGCTTGATGATGATGATGATGATGAAACCACTTGTGCCATTAATTAATTAATTTGTTTTAATATGTGTTCCCCTATTTATAGTGCATGGTTTGAGGTTTATCTTTACAAAGGTTGTTAATTAATTGACTACTAATTACTCACCAATATTATCTATAAGGATTTTGGTTTTGACTACTGGCCTTGGAGCTGAATACACAAAATGAGTTTGAAGTTTTGATCAAAAGCAGCAGGCGTGCTGTGCAGGGCACGAAGTTTGCAAACAGCATGTGCTGAATGAAAAGGTAAACAACATTAT
Organism: Solanum sitiens; assembly: GCA_016801875.1. Classification (NCBI taxonomy): domain Eukaryota; kingdom Viridiplantae; phylum Streptophyta; class Magnoliopsida; order Solanales; family Solanaceae; genus Solanum; species Solanum sitiens. The sequence continues at coordinate 4,022,102 of JABWTJ010000002.1, read as the reverse complement.
GGTCAAATACACAAGACAAAATAGTGGTTACGTTGCAAAAATTGCAGCCGCTGCTACTATTAAGAGCCTATTTGGATTAGCTTAAAAGCTGGTTAAACTGACTTAAAAGTTGATTTTTGACTTATTTAAGAGTGTGTTTGGTATGAAGGAAAACGTTTTCTGGAAAATGACTTCCCTTAAAAAATTAAGGAAAACATTTCCAAACTCTCCTCTAATTTCAAATTACATTTTTTTGGGAGAGAAACGTCAATTTAAAAAATTTCAATTTCAAAATTTTAATTTTTCATCCGATCCCTGACCCCCCAACCACCCAACCACCGGCCAGCCCCCCCAACCCCACCCCCTCCTCAAAAAATTAATTTTGTTTTTTAAAAATATTTTCAACTTCAAATTTTTATTTTTAAACTCCTACCTCCCTCACCCCGCCAGCCACCCACCCACCCCAACCCCCCAAAAAATTAATTTTGTTTTTTAAAAATATTATCAACTTCAAATTATTATTTTTTCACTCCTACCCCCTCCCCCTGCCCCCATCCACTACCCTCCACCCCACCCCACCCCACCACCACCCAAAAAAATAATAATTTTATTTTTAAAAAATATTTTTAATTTATAAATTATTTTTTATTCTAGTAAAAATAAAAGATGTCTCTCAAAAATATTTTTCATTCATAAATCAAACACTAAAAATCATTTTCGGAAAATATTTTCTAGGAAAACATTTTCCTCCATACCAAACACACCCTAAGTGTTTGACAATTCTTAAAGTGACTTATTTTAAGTTTAAAAAAAAACTTATTTTAAGCCAAAAGTTAAAAGATGGGGAAGATGTGTTTTTTTTTTAAGCTTAAAAGCTCTTTTAAGTTGACCAAATATTTTACCTTTTTGTCCTTATTTTTTATTATTATTATTATTATTATTTATTATTATTATTATAATTATTAGTATTATTAATATTTTATTATTTTATTATTATTACTCTTTATTATTATTATTATATATTATTATTATTATTAATATTTTATCATTTTTGTTATTACTATTTATTTTATTATTCTTTATTATTATTATTATATATTATATAGGCAGAACACATAAGCGGCCCTTGAACTTGTCAAGATTTTCCGTATAGACACTTTAACAAGAGCTTCTTCCTATTGAACACACTCAAAAAGTGTACCTATCAAACACACTTGGCTGACTTGTCACCTGTCGTTTGAGGCACGCCTTTTGAGCGCGTGAAGTGAGAAAAAAAAAAAGCTAACGTGTCTGATTGACACACTTAACGGTCCAAATCTTCCCCTTTTATTTATCTAACCCTAGATTTTTCCCTTTTTTTTTTATTTCTCATCTCTTTCTTCTCCACATCTCACCATTGTTGCTGAAAATCAAAAAAAAATTCTTCATTCATCTTCTTCAGAGCGAAAGAAATGTCCAATTTGTCGATTTCAACTTCTTCAAATGTCTAGCTTTCTCGAATCAGCCGTAGAACATGTCTTATTCACCTCTTGAAAATGTTTCTTCCTTCACTCTCTAAAGTTAAAATTAAAATGGTGTCATTAAAGCAACATCAATCCTGATGGTTGAATTAAAAAAAAAAACATGATTAAACAAAACCCATAAACAAAGTTGCTAAAAATAACTAAATACGAAGTTGTACCTTTTTTATTTCTTAATAATTTCAAGTTTTAATCATATTTGTTAATGATAAAAAAGAGAGGAAGAAGAAGAATTGAGCTGTGCAAGTTAGAGAATATTGTTTAGGAGGAAAAGGTATTTTTTTTAATTTGCCACATGTCACTGTATGATTGACTCTTTTTTCATATTATAGTGTTTGAAAGTCACGCACTCTATATATTTTTGGGTAATGTATTGAAGTGTTTAATAGACACACTTTGTGTATACATAAAATGTTCAATAGGAATATGACCTCATTAAGGTGTCTAAACGGAAAAAGCGTGCAAGTTCAAGGGTCCGTTTATGTGTTCAGCCTATTATATATTATTATATATTATTATTATTATATTATTTTCATATTATTTTATTATTATTATTATTATATTTGTTTATTATATATTATTATTATTATTTATTATTATTAATATTTTATATATTATTATTATTATTTATTTTATTATTTATTTATTATTATTTTTATTATTTTCATATTGTTATATTATTATTATTATTTATTATTATTATTATTATTATTTTATTATTATATTATATATTATACATTATTATTATTATTAAATTAATCAACTTTTATCATATTAACAACTTTTAAGGATATTTCAGACATGTTGATTAAAAAAAATGTTTACCAACACTTATTTGCCAAACACATCAACAACTTTTTTTTTTAACTTCATCACTTTTATCCAAACACATAACTATTTATTTTAAAAGTAAGTTTCAATACTTTCAAAAGTTACTTTTTTTTTTTTAGCCGCCCATTCGGGCTCTAAGTACTTATTAAGCTTCGCCGTGTAGAGATAAGTTTTACGCTTTTTGTCAAACAAGCGCTATTGTAGAGGCGCTTGACCAAAAGGAGATAAACATAATTTTTTTAAAACAATATAGTAATGTCCAAATCAATTGCGTGTAATACTTAACTGCTACTGTTTAATAAGTATAATTAAGGGTTACAGATTGTGGAAACTATGTACTACTTTATTTGAAAAGTTAAAGTATTTGAAATAGATAACACCGGATGGGTATTAAATGGTTGATTAAGTGATTCAATAAAATAAAATATATAGCGATTAACTAAATAAAAAAGGGAAAATTACGCGGATAAGTAAATTTATACTATTTAATTACTCATCATAGCTATAGTTTGCTATAATTACCACTCACGACAAACATTATACATTAATTACATGAGCTGACTTCGAGTTTGTATAATTAGTCATATTTGTATATGTATAATTCGCCAAGATATATAAATAAATATGTATAATATACAATTTTTTAGCCTATATACATATACAATTCACCTCTCTCCCACTCTCTGCTCTCTCTCTCTCGCCTCTCTCCTCCCTCTCTCAATCTCGCTCGCCTCTCTCCTCCCTCTCCCAATGTCGCTGCCATTTATGCAAATATATATGTATAATATACAGTTATATACAATTATATACATATACAATTCACCTCTTTCCCACTCTCTGCCCTCTCTCACTAGCCTCTCTCCTCCCTCTCTCGATCTCGCTCGCCTCTCTCCTCTCTCTCCAGTCTCTCTCGCCTCTCTCCTCCCTCTCCCAATCTCTCTTGTCATATATACAATTATATATGTATAATATACAATTATCTAACCAATATATATATATACAATTCACCTTTCTCCCACTCTTTTCCCCCTCTCTCTCTCCTCTCTCCTCTCTCTCCCAATCGCGCTCGCCTCTCTCCTCTATATAACATGTAGCTACAAATTGTAATTATCAAACTATAGCTATGGAGAGTAATTAATTATTTTTAAGTGGCTATATGTGAAAGTTTCTCAATAAAAAACCCTGAATTCAAACATAAAACATGCCTATATTGGTTTGAGCTAAACATCAAACTTCTGTCCCTAGATTAAATTTTGGGTTTGAAAATTTCATCTTAGAAATAATTTCTCATACTTATAAATTTTTTTAAAAAAGAGATAATTCTATATAAAAAATTATTTTAAATTTGGAGGTCTTAAATTTAAATCAAAATAAAAAAGAAAAAGATATACTATACTAGGTAATTCTATCTGCCTACAAATCTTAGTGAATGAAGTTATTCATAAATTTAGATCCGTTGTAGTAACAAAAGGAGCGCTCAATTTTTTTTTTTGTATGAAATTTAAAATCACATCAAATAATTTTATTAAATATATAAATCATATGAAAAAATTAGATGGGTACGAAAAGAAATGAAATAATTGTGACATATTGGAAAATTAAAAATCTTTGAATATCATATAGTAGTAGTATATTATCCAGCGGCTTGTGAACATTTGGACAAAGGGAAGTTGTGTGGCTATCTATCGCTGTGTCACCAAAACCCAAACCTCTCTCTCTCCCGCTTTCTCCCTTGCAACCGCCTTTGCCTTTCTCTGTTATCTTCTTCACTCCAACAACACTAAACCCAAGATTTCAATTCAATACACAGTTGCCAGTAGTCGGTGTATGTAATCTGAAAACACATTGCACTCCGTTTCTCTTCTTAAATTTGAGCGACTTCGAGTTTGACTGGATGAGCTCCCCATGCCTTTATTAGGTGAATTCAACCACTTTTGAATTTTAACTCTCTGTCTTCAAATTTGTAATTGGGTTAATGGGTAAGTCTCAGAATCTGTTGCCTATTTGGGATATGTACTGAAGCAGCCGTCATGTTTTATTCCGCAGATATAGCTACTACACAGCCTTGTTTTAGGAACAATGTCTGTTCAATTAGTTCTCACAATGTATTTGCTACTAGATTTCTGTACAATAATGAGATTACATTTGTATCTACTTGGAATTCCTTCCGAATACCACAAAAACCTTCAAATTCCAGAATTAAGCTGTTTCGGAGTGGGTTGATGATAAGGGCAGTAGCTACCCTCGAAAAAGGACCCACCAAGAACACCAAAACCAATGAGGAACAAAACAATTTTGGTGGTGTGAGGATGGGAAAATATGCAGCAAGTTCAACTTCTGTTGTTGTAGAGCAGCAGTCGCCAAGTGAGGAAGCTGAGTTGAATGAGAGAGAGAAGTTGAGGCGAATGAGGATATCCAAAGCTAATAAAGGGAACACACCTTGGAATAAAGGCAGGAAGCACAGTCCAGGTACTTAAAGCATGCCCCATTTATTCTTTTGAACTGTTTGTTATGGATAAGGTTTAATATTTTCAAGCATGTTTGAACCATCTGCAGAAACTTTACAACGAATTCGAGAACGTACCAGGCTTGCTATGCAGGATCCTAAGGTGATGTCATGTAAGCATAATTTTGTGAATTAAGTAGTAAAAGATGAGAGTTTGATTAAGAAGAGGGAACCCCGAAAGTGCTCTGAAAACAGTAGTACCTATAGTGCAACGACTTCTAATTTTTTTGTGACATTATGGGCATGTGAAGTTATACCGTCTAATGGTGAAGGTGTAATGCTAACTATGGGAAACCAATGAAAAGGTATAATAGAATGCAAGTAGGATCTAACTAAGGTGGATCTGAGCAGAATGTACAAATTAACATTTTTCTCAAGGGAAGAAGCTCAATCTTACTTCAGCTGGAAGATGTGTTTTGTGGTCATTCATCTAAGTTCAAACCTGTTTAAGGGTGCAGTGTGGGATTAGAAAATCAATACTCTTGATTACATTTTAGGCACATGCCCTCAGGGTATCTTGGAGAAGTTTGAGATAACTGTATTTGTCATTTTTCAAACTCTCAGGATTTAGTGTCATTCTCTGGATGTCATTAATCTCAGTAAACTTCATTATGCATTTCTGAGAAAATAACTTAAAGAGTCGATATTGGTGTCATCTGTGAGTATTATGACATTATCCACATTTCTACTATGCTATGTGGTCATCTATTTATGCATGTCATGACCCGATTTCTCAAGTCATGGTGACACTTAATATACTCCACTAGTAGGTAAGTCAGCTTGTAATCCAGAACATCAAGTAATAAGCGTAAGGGTAGAAACTAGCGAAAATAATAATCTAAACAAAGGACAACAAGACGGAATCAAACCAAAACAAATATTTACAGAAATCCCTTCCGTAATGGATGGTGTTCCACGGTGGTTGTTGTTGGATTGAATCCTATTGGAGAAACCATCACCCCCCGGGGCTGTTCTTTCTAGTTGGGCTAAGTAGCGTACGCCCCCGGGCCTCTCTTTCTAACGGGGCTGGGTATGCCCGAGTCACTCTTTCTAGCTGGGCTGAGAGTGCACTGTTAGCTGGGTAGAGTATCTTGGTTACTTTGGACTGGGAGCCCTTCTTTCTCCGTGAACTTAGCTATTCTGTGTACCCGTCAAGCTTATGGGGTCCGTTCAGGTTTTATTTAAACTTGCCATCATGACTCGAGAAGTCGGATCATGACAATGCATGACTTAGTTCTTCCCAGCAAAGCTATATATAGTTGAAATATATACATACCTTCATGTGACTTACCTGCATAGGCACATGTCGAAGTGATTTTCAAAGTCACAATGAGGAGCAGATAGGAGCTTCCAGACTGTGGGACTGATATGTAACATTCCTAATTCATATGGGATATTTTTTTGCCCTTCGTGAATTTGTACGGGTATTTGGATCTCCTTTTGTATCAACACATTTAATTCCTTTGAATTGATTGAAATCAATTGTGAACTAACCAGTTTTATACTTGAAAAGCTTGCATTCAAAATGTTCCCTGTAGAGGTAGAGTGCCTCTTTCTTAAAGAAGAGGAAGATGTGGTTAGGTGATGATTCCAGCATAGTGTTAAAACTTGTATGTTGACAACTTTCTACTCACAACCATCAGTTAGTCGCATTTACACTAGCCACGTTGTTGATCTTGCCGCAACATTTTTCTCCTGGACAGGGTGTGACTTTTTCTTTCCCTTCATTTTGGTGCCTGAATAACCATTGTTTTGTTCAGTCAACAATTTATTAAGATTATTCATTTCTGTTCAAATTGTGGCTATTGCAAATGATCTCGTAAAATCTGAGATAACCAGTTAATTTTTAGTCAGCTATGTTGTCCATTTAATGTCATGCTTTAGAATATTTGCCTGATAATATTACTGATATGCTCTAATTATACAGGTGAAAATGAAGTTGGTTAACCTGGGGCATGCTCAAAGGTGGGTTTTGCAAATTATTCTTGAAATTCGTTATTTCACCCTTTTGATAGCATAGTGGAGTCTCTTAATCAAGATGTGAGTGAAAAATAACCTGCACGATAGAACTTGTCTATTCTGGAAACTGAAATAGCATAGAATGATGGTTAAAAAAAGAATAGACAGTATTGGACCAACCGTTGCTTCCTATATCATGATAACTCGTGCTTCAATATGTGAAACTCACGCTTCACTTAAAGTCACTGCCAAATGAGTGTGCAACAGACACATTGCAAGGTAATGCCTTCAGTTGACATGGCAGTAATGCGCGAGTTTTAGTCTCTTCATCACGAAATTCTTCCTTGGGAATTCAATTTAACCTAGCAACATCGTACTAATTTAGCATTTCATATCCCTAATTGTAAAATCACCCTCTTTATCCAGACCTCAAATTAATATTGGAGCTTTGTGAAAATTGTATGTTTCAAATTGCTGCTAAAGGAGACTTTTTCCCTTTAATTGCAGTGAGGAAACAAGGTTGAAAATTGGTGTTGCTGTAAGGATGGGGTGGGAAAGGCGCCGTGGGATGTTGAGGCTCCAGGAAACTTGCCAGTATGAGTGGCAAAATTTAATTGCAGAAGCTTCTAGGAGGGGCCTTCTGGGTGAGGAAGAGTTGCAGTGGGACTCTTACGAGATCTTGAGCAAACAGCTTGAGCAAGAGTGGATACAGAGTGTTCAAGAAAGGAAAAATAGGCCCAGACTGAAGGGAAACAAGAGGGCTCCCAAATCTGCTGAACAGAGGAGGAAGATTTCAGAGGCCATTGCAGCTAAATGGGCTGATCCTGTAAGTGTCTTTCTTTGTTGGGACTGGACTTCTCTTTGGGAATAGCTCCATCCCTCCATTTACATGTTATTCGTTTTCACCTCCTCCATTCTTTTTTTTTTTTTTTATAAAGCACCCTCCTCCTCCATTCTTTTGACTAGGGTCACAGTTACGAGTTTAAAGGCTGCGAATTTGAACTTCCTCACATTTTGATAGCTTTCCGAAAAATGATTTTTTTACCAATCTACCTTTTCTTCTAACTAGGATTACCGTTCGCGGGTCCAATCCGCTCTGTCCAAATATCATGGAATACCTGATGGAGTTGAAAGAAGACCAAGGAGAAAGCCTGCTAGTGATGAGCAGACTAGAAAAAGAAGCCCCCCGAAAAAGAAAGCTAATGAATTGGATAATCTGGTAAAGCCCGAGCCGAAGAGCCAAGTTCAACGTGTTCGATTGAGGAGAAAAAACACACCAATGTACAAGGATCCTTTGGCTAGTTCCAAGTTAGAAATGTTAAAGAATATCAGGGCACAGAGAGCAGGTATTGACCAGAAGAAAATTGAAGCCGTCATGAGAGCAAAGTAAGTTGTTATTAAATCTTCGTTATCTCGGCATCTTTCCATCTGAAGTCTGCTGGTCACTCTGTCATTTTATGAACCTCATAGCAACATGATACAATTGCTGCCAAAATGGTGAAAGATGAATTCCCTCTGAACGAAGACGTGCCTATCTTAATGCTAAGAAGACTACCCCCAAATTGTTATTGACTGGAATTATTAATTTGCACCTGAAGCATTAGTGCATATATTGACAGGAAACTTAATTAATACAATCTTCCTTCTATGGGAAGTTCGAATTTTGTTTTTCCTATATATTTCCAGTGACTTATGGATGTCTTTAGACTTTGTTCGGAACTGAGAGGGGGGAGAAATGGAAGTAAGGCAAGGTGGAAAAGATAATTTTATTCTCTGCTTAGAGTAGGTAAAAGTCTCACATTGGTTGGGGAATGGACTAACGATTTGCTTATATGGACTTGGGCAATCCTTTCCTCATGATTTGCTTTTGGATTGAGTTAAGACCCAAGTATCATATCTTTACATTCTTCAATGAAAAAGGAATTTGATACTTCTCTGTCTCTGTTAGGTACAATGAAAAAGGAATTTGATATTTCTCTGTCTCTGTTAGGTACAGGAACGCCAGGGAATAATTGGTTTCCTTCTTTCAGTCGTCCTGTTATTCTAGCCAGAGCAAATAAACTATTGTAGGATTTGTAGACTTCCCCATCCTTTCCTTCTCTCTCTATCTTCCACATCTGTATATAATAAAATCTTTACATGATTTATAAGTAGGTCAAAGGGTTGTGTTAAAAATTTAGAAAGTCCCTCCTCCTTCAACTCTTCTCCCTCCCTCCCATCCCCAAAGAAGGAAGATAGTGCAAGAAAGGTGATTGAAGAAGAAGGTTCTTTGGGCTTCTGCCCTTGCTTGTTTCCATCAACTATACTGACGAAAAAACATATTGATGATATCATGTCTTTTAACCTTTTTTGGTAGGAGGTGAAATGTAATAGTGTGGAGTAAACTATAATACTGAAACAGGGCTTGTTGATACCTCAAACTGAGGAGAGGGCTAAATCATGGATTTTAGGACAATATCTATTTCTTCACGATTGTATTATTAGTATCAATCTGCTAGGTATTAACTGATAAGTTCTTGGTGTGCTAACAATGTTGCAGAGCATTGATAGCTGAGGCTGAGAAGGCAGCAGAGGCCTTGGAAATGGCTGCCCATAATAGCCCTGTTGCTGAAGCGTCGCTAATTGAAACTAGGCAGCTCATCTCTGAAGCTATCCGCTCCATTGAATCTATAGAGAAAGACGTGTCTGTTTCAGATAGAGATCTTTCACCACCTTCAACTGAGCTGGGGAGCCACACTGCAGACGACGGAGATTCGGAATTTGGAGCTCTGGCTGATCCTAGTGAAAGAAGAATAAATGGTTGGCATGCTGTGACACCTATGGACAGGGGTATTTATCATTTAGATGATGGACGACATGCCTTGCAAGGTTTACCCAATGGTAAAAGCACAACTCTCTTGTCAAGCTCCAGTGACTATGACTTACTGGGTGACAGGCAGGAAGTTTATCAAATGATTTCCAGTAATTTATCTCCGGAAAAGGAGGTCAATATAACAGAGTCCACCAACTCGTCTCAGAGATTTGATGAGTATGAAGCTAATGAAAGCCCAGGAGATGAACAGAAACAGCTTCTAAACAGAGATGAAGCTAATGCAAGCCCAGGAGATGAACAGAAACGGCTACCAAATGGGTTGATTTCTGGCGCAAAGATTGAGGCGACCACCACCACCACCACCAAGAAATGGGTCCGTGGGAGGTTGGTTGAAGTAAGTGAAGGATGTTAGATTAGCTGAAAGATTATTTGAAGTATCTGATTTACACACTTGGAATGCATCTCATGGATGCACTATAGAGTGCCTAGAACAATTTTTTTTGACAAAACAAAGGGAGTTTTATTTGCAAATCAAATGATATTCTGAGCTTTGATAGTTGCGAATAGGCATTTCAGTCTCTAGTTTCATGCTAGATACGTATTCTGTTGTAATATCTGTTTCATGACCATTTATGTAAAGTTTCAGGATCGCATTGTAATCTGTTGGGCCTCACTTAATTCATTCCAATTATTGTGACATTTGATTCGTTTCTGTGAATATTTTATCATTGTGCGAGGATGATGTTAAAGCAAATGTCTTAGATTACATGACCAATAAGCAGATAGAGATTATTACATATATGAGTAGAGTATAACAAGTGAGTTTAGCTGGAGAAGCGTATAACATTCCAGTTCTTCAGTTGGGAGTCGATAGCATTCTCCATTTCTCGCCTCTTCTTTTCCTTCCCTTCCCTAGCTTGATTGATCTCCACTTCAACTTGTTCCTTCTGCAAAATTGGTAGATGAGAAAAGAAAGGGGGAATGAATGAGGGATGTATCAATCACTTACATCGACAACGTCAGGGATGGGAAGCTTGGTGCCGTGGACGGCGGAGCGATTAGCTGCTTTGCCAACAGACCGCAGTGCAGAGTGACGGAAAACGACCTTAGCGGTGGTTTGTGCTACTTTCAACACTCCCTTCATCTTCTAAATTACACCGATCACAAATCAATTCTTTTTGCTAAAATATTTGCATCATCGCTACATTCTATTATTATATATATATTAGTAACAACGAGGTCATGGATATGGCAAAGACACGTGGCTTCATGTCTCGCTGTATCGCGAACTCCAGATGTCTCTAGTGCACACTTGAAACTATTTTGTGTTCCATTTATTTTTCATTCCATATTTTTTAGGACGTATTGCAACTTATGAATATAATAAAAATCATTTTGAGAATTAATTCCTAAGTTAAAATTAGGGTCTGAAATTTAGACATATATGTGTCAAAAAAAAAAATCAAAATATAAAATGGAGTGCAATTTCAAACTTTTTTATTTGAAATTTGATTTGAAGTTTGAAAATATCAAACCTAACTTGAGAATTGACAAAACTTTAATATAAAAAAGAAATCGAAGTGTGAGTAAGAATTAAACAAAACTGGTTTGTGGATGATGCACTTTGATTGGTAATGTGCAAATCACGTCTTTTAAGAACTATTAAATGTTTTTTTGGATTGATTTATTTTAAGTCAAAATAACTTTTAAGAAATTTTGAAGTGTTTAGGAAAAGTTATAAAATACTTATAAATATTTATTTTAAAGCTAAAATAAAAATAAGTCAAAAGTCATAAGTTAAAAATCTTATGGCTTATCAGTCATAAGCCAAAAATCAATTCAAACAAGCCCTGATTCCGTATACATTAAAGGATAAATTACTTAAATACGCATTTTTATTTTTCATGATTTCCATTATTTCCTATCATATTAAAATATCTCAAAAGTCCCTTTTTTTCCTCCTAAACCCCACTGTTTCGAATACATAAAGTTTCAACACTGAAAACAAAAGTTTCTCTTCTTAATTTCACTCCCTTAATCTCTTCCTATTTCACTCCCTCAATCTTTATTTTCTTTCTTTTTTAAATTTCAGATTTGTTCTCTCACCATAATATCGTTTTATAACTTTTTCCAAGAATTCAAGTAAATTTTCGCTCTAAATTTTTTTCGAAGAACTACCAGATCTTCTCCCTTTCCACATTCACAAATTGTATAAGAAAGGGTGAAAGAGATGATGTATTCACATTGCTCACGCCTCACGGTAACAAAATTGTCATTGTTTGCAGTAAAAAAAGATACAGAAATTGATAAGGAGCAAAGATAAAAGTGTAGGGTAATTTCTACGTCATCTTTTCTGGTTTCAACAGATCAATTGTTGATTTATTCATTTTTTGTTGTTCATCCTTTATAATATATATGAGTTCAAAAAGATACATAAACAGAAATTTAAAATGTCTTCGTTGATTTTTAATGTATCTCGTTTATTTTAATTTTTAAATTAACCTTTGTAAGTGTCATCATTGATCTGATACATTACTGTTACAATAATTTTTGTTTTATGCAATGTATCATATTAATATTTAAGGTACTGATACATATTTCGAATATTGTTGAATATTCTATGAGTTTTATCATATTCAATATAAATGTTGTAGATACATAAACAATATCTAATGTATCATCTGCATATATCAAGCTCTTTAATGTATCATCAATCTTAGTCAAATTTAAAAGGTTATTAGCAGTAACAAATCAGTTAATATCTGCACTTTTTAATGTTTATTCAGTCTTACCCAACTTGGAATGTGATGTAAATATATCATATATTATTATAAGTGAGAAGCTGCAAAGTAAAAAAGTTGAATTACAATTTTACCCTTATGTTAAAACTAAATGTATAAAATAAATAATTAATTAAATAGTAAATAGTAGATTTCTGTAATATTTTTATTTAATTGGTATACATGTGAGTAAAAAAGTTGAATTACAATTTTACCTATCAAATGTTTTAAATAAATAATTAATTAAATAGTAAATAATAGAATTTCTATAATATTTTTATTTAATTGGTATACATGTGAGTAAATTAAATAGAAAAAAAATAAAAATAAGAGTTATCTCTTTAAATAGATATAATACTTGACCTTTCAACTTTGTAAGTGAATTTTCATATTCCAAAGCTATATTTTTCCTATAAATACAAATCTTTCAATAGTATTTTCATAGAAAGATTTATATGTGAGATAATTTTTGTGTGTGGAAGACTAGAGAAGGTAAAGAGGATTTGTGTCAAGATTACAAGGCATAATGTGATTATAGGGATAAATAACACTTTAATTACGAGAATATCGGAGTTTGATGTATTTTTTTTGTAATTTGTCGAGATTAGAACTATGATAAGACCCCTCCATTTATGTCTTCTAAAACTTTTAACTTTTTTTAATGGTCAAAGTTTGAATGTTTATTAGTATAGTTTTTTTTCAATTTGGATTATCAATAAAAATAGGGAAAGGAATGTCTTAAAATTTTTCTATTTTCGTTGGTAGCCTTATGCTAAACTTGCTCCTATATATGATATTTTTTTTCTTTGTATTAGTAATTTCCTTTTAAGAATGTATTTGATTGTGTATTTTTGTACGAATTTTTTAAATACTTAGTCATAATGATTTTCCATTACAGATTTAATATATTTGAATTCTTTTACATGTTTTATTCTTAGATTACAGTTTTGTTTACATATTACATTTAAATTTTATGAATTGTTTAATAAATTAAACATTAATATTAAATAGTAAATAATAAATCATCATATTAGTATACATGACTTACCATCAACTCTTCATTATGTAAATGTATGTAACTCTCACTAATTATATTCATTATGTTTATTACTCTCATTTCTCATCTATAATCTCAAATGGATTAATATCTATTTATGACTACTCTTTATATTCCTCAATGCTATCCTATAATAAATAGTGACATTTCACACATAATATATAAACTTAAATCAATTGGAAAAAAAACATGAGAAAAACCTCTATGCTCTCTTTTCTCGTCTCTTTTTATTTGTTTAGTTTCTTGCTTCTTGTTATTGTACAACTTTCTATTGTTGTGTTATTATTATTGATAATTTACTATGACTTGTTGTTTTGTATACATTAACCTATCTTGTTGTATTTTAATATCTTCAACATTGAATTTATGTGATAGTTATTTTTACTTTATGCACTTTTAGTCAATTTTATAGTTAAAGATATATTCTTTTTATTAGGAAGATATATGTAGTTTCTATCGAAACAATGATGAATTTTGCAATACAAAATTTATATGAAGTATTTTGGGATAAACGTGCAACGCACGTTCCTAAATCTAGTATATGTATATACATTTACCCAATAATAATCTTGATACATAAATCATAATGTTTTATAACTGGAGCATTATATATCAGATCCAACAGTAGATATATGGTACATATTCATTCTTTGGCATACTAGAACTACATGTATATGATACTTAACAACTAACTCACAATAATGCATAGATCTAAAATCAAACATTTTACGAACAATTATTACTTCTCTAATGTATCTGACAGGACTACAATACTTAACAATTTACTAAGGGGTCGTTTGGTACAAATATCAATAATGCAGGGATTAGTAATGCAGGGATTGGTAATGCAGGGATTAGTAATGCAGGGATTATTTTTATCAAGTGTTAGGTTTATTATTTTTTACCTAATTTTGTGTGTGGTTTAAAAGTTTACAAAAAAATTTCTTTCCAATTATACCCTAGAGTTATTATGATATTTTATATTTCATGTAATTAGTCAAAATAAATAATTAACAAACGATATTATTTTTTATAACATTTTTAACTAGCTATGAGAATAAAATTTTTATTGTTATGTTCACTATTTCCTCACTTAAATTATTTGAGAGTAAATAATTGTCATCTTAATAAATTGAAGTTAATATCTCAAAAGGTCACACAACTATAATGATTTATAAAGAAAATTTATTGAACTTTGATTTGTATCAATAAATTTTAAAAAAACTCTTTATCATAAAATTAAAAAAAATAAAATGTAGCAAAATAAATTAAACTATTTTTATACTAGAGAAGAGTGTGTATATATACATATACATGCTCTTGTTTTAGACTACTTGTGTAATGTTTAATGAACTTTCATTAAGAGACAATATTTTACTTAGGAATTGTTCTTAAATTCATACATCAACATAATTAGCATATTAGTCGGATTATAATATTTTATATTAATAATAAATAGATTAGATAACTCATATTTTAGAAACAATTATATCTAAATAATAAAATTTGTAAGCAAATTTATTTAAATAAATTTATTAGTATAAATATAAAATATAAAATATAAAATAAACAAGATGATTAAAAGGATTTGAGGGGGTATTTTTGACTTTACCTAGATTAGTACCATGGTATTAGAGCTAATACCACCAAATGGAAGGTATTAGTTATACACCCTCTAATACCATGTAGGGTGCATAACTAATCCCTGGATTGATAATACATAGACCCAAAATTCCTACCAAACATAGTATTAAATAATACAACAAATAATACTTGGATTATTTCTCCTAATACTCCCTACCAAACGACCCCTAATACTTTAGGAATAGTAATGTATCATGAGTAATATATTCTTCTTTCCACAACATTCACAAGGTTATCTCGTCTAGTTAAAATCTCCCACAATTACATAGTTTTTGCTTAAAGCAAACAATGTTTTTTCTTTCAGCATCAAACTTACACATAATGACACAATTTATATGTATAATATACAAAATAATAGGTTGAACTCTAATACATTTATACGAATTTGTGATATACACACTCAATATTCAAAACGTATTTGATTCATCTCAATTGTTAATCTATTTATTACATGTATCATATACAATTTATTATGATGATACATTTTTATACAAATCTTATCTAGATGCAAAATAATTATCACATCAATATCCATAAATTCAAAATCACAATACACGCGTGTCGTTTACCACTTATGTATCATGACTTATATATATATTCATATCAAAATGACAAATAAAACCATGACTCTAGCTTTTTTTCTCATATTGATCACTAGACTTTGTTTCTGTCTAAGGAAAATGTCCAAAGGTAATGACCATTACTTTGTTTTAATTCTTGCAGTACCAAAATTTCATGTTGAACTGCAGTCTGCACAACATCAAGCAATTAAACCTGATTTTTATCAACTACATTATGGTTCAACTCGCTGCACATGTCATCCTTTTCAGTTTCTCAGGTGTAATATTCTAAGGATGTTGTGGAGCGTTTTATACATCACTTGTAATCCAGAATAATGACATATAATGCTCAGAAGGATGAATATATATATATATATATATATATATATATATATAACATATATTTGCGTCTGCAACTGCACTTGAGAAAAATATTCGTTATTGGGAGCTTCTTAGATTCGTTAATTTTCTCTGAACAAGAATGAATTAGCTTTTTAAAAATCAAATTAAAGTTTAATAAACGAAAGATGAAAAAAGCGAATATAAACTTACTAATTGACAGAGATGTCTTGTTAGCAATGTTAGCACCAGTTAAGGTTGTCCAATCAAATCTTTGTGATACATTGAATTCAAATTACTCAACTATTCATTATATTCAATGATTTCGAATAGATCATTCAAAATCGTGAATCGTTTGTCCAATTATCTACAACAGCGGATTTGAGATTCAAGATTCAAGAGAAGATGAAAAATTGATTTTTGAATTTTTTGAAATTGTTATAGATTGGAATAGATTGATATTAATCTATCTATGTGATTTGTATCAACACAGCGTGATTTATGGGGATAGAAAATCAGATTTGCGTGATTTTGGGAAAGAAAATTGATTTTACATTATTATTTCGTATTAAGCACAACAAACAAGTTTATAACGTATCATTAATATATAATGTATCAGAATAAAATTTATATATTCAGTTGGCTATTTTTTTAAAGAATTTTTATAAAATAAAAAAAATAGAGATAAAATGTATTTAATGTCTAATACTATGAGATTTATGTAATGTATACTTAATTAAACGCGGCAACCAAGTGAAATTCCCGAGGCCCAACACTGGAACTGTTTCCAATCATGCAGCTATAGCTACTAGCCCAATATATTGAGGGAACAGACCGATGGCGGGTCATTTTCTCCCACCGACGATGTGGTACTAGTAATTCCTTCGGCCACACCCTTCCCCTCCTAGAAATATTTTTACAGATCACAGGTAGCAGCACTTGTTAACTTGACAGGACCACTCACCAAACACATCTCATCACTGTTAATACCTCCATCTTCTTCTCTCTGTTTAGTTAATAATAATTAAATTGAGCACACAGTCGTCCTGTTTACTACAACAGTTTAGAGTCCAACAAATACCACTACCATTTGAATGCACATTCGAATTCCGTAAGAACATGATGAGGGACAGAGAATCATCTGATGAAGAAGATGATCGAGAGAACCTGATCCATCAAAATGAAAGAGTAAATGACCTCTCTAAATCTCCACGCCCTTCCACATTCCAAATCGAAGACGTCAAGGACCGGTTTGCCCTTTGTCGGCGCTTCAATTTCACCTCCGGTAAGAGGTATTTACTGGCAATTATTCTTCCAATTCTGGTGCTCATTCTTTATTTCGCTACCGATATCAAGACCCTATTTCAGACCACTGTTACCACCATAAAGTATGATGCTTCTGTCAATTCCATGCGCGAGTCCGAATTGCGGGCTCTTTATTTGCTTAAACAGCAGCAATTGGGACTTTTCAAGCTGTGGAATCACACACTAGTTAACGATACTTCTACCACACATAGCTTGGAGTCCACTCCTGGGTTTACTTCGGTTTCGAGGTCCTCAATTGTCGAAGATCTCAAAGCCGATTTGCTCAGACAGATTTCACTTAATAAACAAATTCAACAAGTTCTTTTATCCTCTCATCAATTACCTAACTCTTTAACTACATCAGATAATTCCACAGACCCTAGTCTTGGTGGTTTAGGTAGGTGTCGGAAGGTGGATCACAACTTGTCCCAGAGGAGAACTGTGGAATGGAAACCAAGATCCAATAAGTACTTGTTTGCAATTTGTGTCTCCGGCCAGATGTCAAACCATTTGATCTGTTTGGAAAAGCATATGTTCTTCGCAGCTCTGCTCAACCGCATTTTGGTTATTCCGAGCTCAAAAGTTGATTTTGAGTTTCGTAGAGTCTTAGATGTTGATCATATAAATAAGTGCTTGGGGAGAGAAGTAATTGTGACCTATGATGAGTTTGCAGAAAGGCGAAAGAGCCATTTGCACATAGATAAATTCCTTTGTTATTTCTCTCAGCCACAACCTTGTTTTTTGGATGAAGAACATGTTAAGAAGTTGAAGTCATTAGGGATATCTATGAATAAGCTCGAAGCTGCTTGGAATGAAGATGTTAAGAATCCAAAGAAAAGGACTGCCCAAGACATAGTGGCAAAGTTTTCTATGGATGATGATGTTCTTGCAATAGGTGATGTGTTCTTTGCTGATGTGGAGAAGGACTGGGTAATGCAGCCTGGAGGCCCCATTTCCCACAAATGCAAGACACTCATTGAGCCAAGTCGTCTTATTATGCTTACTGCTCAACGTTTCGTCCAAACGTTTTTAGGAGACAACTTTATCGCTCTTCATTTTCGCAGACACGGTTTTCTAAAATTCTGGTATGTTTTCTTTCGATGCCGGATCTAGTGTTTAATAGCTAGTTGCTTTTGCATCCATCACTAGTAGGGGTAACAAAGCTGATCAATATATTGCTTAGTAACTTTCATTTCCAATCTCAATAGTGCCTCCAATTATGTGTTACTTCCATAATGACAAAAGCTTCTTGTCTTAGTTCTTCCTCATCTTTTTATCATACTTTACCACCTCTAACTCGTTTATTGTTCTTCTCAGCAATGCCAAAAAGCCAAGTTGCTTCTACCCTGTTCCTCAAGCTGCAGACTGTATCAATCGTGTGCTTGAGAGGGCCAATTCTCCAGTAATGTATCTTTCCACAGATGCTGCAGAAAGTGAAACTGGTCTTCTTCAGTCACTTGTTGTATTCAATGGGAAGACAGTACCCCTTGTTCAAAGGCCTGCTCGAAATTCAGCCGAAAAATGGGATGCTTTATTGTACAGACATGGCCTCGAGGGCGACCCTCAGGTGAATCAGAGATTAAACGTTAAATATGCACTTTGTCCATATTCATAAGCAGAAAATTAAGAGCAGCTACTTTATGTGGCACTGGACTATTCAGTTGGTAACTTTGCACTGGAACTTCTATGTTCTATCTTTTAGGATCCAGCGTCTGCTTGCTAATCTTAATCTATCAAATGAGCACATTTCGAATTCGTCGAATTTAACCTGTAGCGAAATTAGACTTAAATTGTAATTCTATTTATGGGAAGGTAGAATAGATCTGATCCAATTTTATCTTGGATAATATAGATCATCACCCCATTATACTTGCATTGTATTCAAGTTTAAACAAGGTGTTTAGAGGTTTCATAATTATTGTGGGTTGGTAGGGTTGAGAAGGTAAGGGAGGAAGGACATGCAAAGTGGAGAAGGTGTGAGCCATTTTTCAAGTGATAATGTAGGTTCTAGAAGTCTTTTGATTGAAAATAGAAATTTGTTTTGTGGGTTCTTGAATGTAGTTTGATGTCCTTTAGTTCTTCATGGGCTTAAGTCAACAACAGCGACATACCCAGTGAAATCCAAATCCCACAAGTGAAGTCCAGGGAGGGTAGAATGTATGCAGACCTTACCACTACCTTTCTGCGGTAGAGAGGTTGATTTCGAAAAAAAGTCAAAACTTTATTTAGTATTTACTTATTAAAAACAAAAGGTTAGTCCGTACCTATTAGCTGGCATGAAATTTGTAAATAATTCTCTTTGGCAAAAGAGAGTTTTTCCGTCTTTTTAAAGATGCTTCGAATTTTGGGATGTCAAAATAGGATTCTAGGATTCTTACCAGTTTCATGAAGTACTAGATGTACAAGAAAGTCGTATTGAACTGGCTGTGCATTTTTACTCTTGCCTGAAATTTATTTTTACGGGACCTAATGTGTATAGAAAGCCATAGAGTCTGTTTGGATTGGCTTAAAAATTGGCCAAACCTACTTTTAAGTCATTTTTAGCTTTTGGAAATGTTTGGCAAAGTTAAAAATAACTTTACATAGTTAAAAACCTTAAGTAGGACTCTCTCTACTTCTTATTTTTTGACTTAAAAGCTACTGTTTTTCTGCCTATCCAAACGGGCTCTTAATGGTACCTCCATTTCCGGGTAATAGGTACAAAATTAATCTGTTCAAGTCTGTGAATCCTACTGGAATTCTCATATTTTAGACACAGTGAATTAATGCGTACATCCAAACATCACATGTTTCTTCTCTTAGATTGGACAGTTTCTACCATCAGTTGTATGTAGGATCTTAGAGAACTTATTGGTAGAAGAACAAGGTTCATGTAACTTATAAATAGTATGGTTTTTCGATAGCTCATGTTATTATTATTTCTTATAGGGGACAGGCAAATCAGAAGCAGAACCCAGTAAATGAAGTCTGCTTTTCTTTAATCTTTTCTTGCATTCTATTGATAAATTTTGTTTGTTGGTCTTGCATGCTCTTATTTGTCTGCTCATTTCCTTCATGAAGGTGGAAGCTATGCTGGACAAGACAATTTGTGCTATGTCTAGTGTGTTTATTGGATCATCAGGGTCTACTTTTACTGATGATATTTTGCGGCTACGAAAAGACTGGGGATCTGCTTCGCTTTGTGATGAGTATCTATGTCAGGGTGAACTGCCAAACTTCGTCGCTGATGACGAGTGAAGTAGATAATGGTTGAACATACTTCGTCTAGTACTCCTCAAGCTCATTCTGCTACTGGACAAGTTACTATGCCCGAAGCAATTGCTCTACTTGCTAAGCAAATGAAAAATTGTGTTGGAGTAAAGAGTGATATCTGTTGTTATATTGTCTGTTCCATACTTGTAATCTCGATTCTTTAGCATAGATGACCTATTTGGCCAATTCTTTTGGTCTGTATTCTAGTGTATAATATAATATTGGTTAGCGGAGTAACAATGTATTTGTTCTGTGTAGCTGTTTTATCTCTTGCCACCAGTTTTAGAGTTTGTAGGTTTGCATATTGACACATACACATTTCAATAGTTGAATATTTTCAGGATGAAAAAAGACAACTTCACTTTCTTGTGGTAGAAAATGCAGTTGTTTCATTTCTCTTTAGTTCTTTGTTTTTGTGTTTTATGTATACTGAGGGAAAATCACAAAAGCTGAGGCAAATATAAGTGGATGGATCAGAATCAACATACTTTTAGAGATGGAAAAAAGAAATCGACATGTTACATATTCCGCTCACACTTTGTTTTCTTCACTCTTGTATTTTTCCTATCCGCTGGTTGAGAAAAGATGAAAATATATACAAATGATACAGAAGTTTCTGTTCAATTTTGCTATTAATGTTCATGGACAATTCTCATTTGTTTCACAGCTGAATTGACTGCTTTGCTCAATCAATTCATTTTACTAACCAGCACACAAGAATGTTTTTCTATTATGACAATAATTTTTCAGCTCTAGTAACAAACTACTAATTCAAAAGAATTGATAAGATATACACCTATCACATACTTTATAATACTCAAAACCATACTATTTAATGCCAAACGTTCAGATATAAGCAACTGCATAGTTGTTACATGTAATATCCATTTTTCTTTATTTAAGATTAATCCTTAATTAATTGTTATTAGTTGATACCTTTAATTACCGGAGTGGGCTTAAAATTTGTGAGCCCATTAGGATTTAACCCGAGAAATGGGGCCTAAACCCACCCCCACGGATCACGTGGATAGAAAGCCCTATATATAATGATTCGTCTGCTCTAATTCTCTGGTATTTGTTCCCATTCTCTTCTTGTTTCTCAAGAAAACTAAAAGATTCTTTCAATCTGAAGGAAATGGCACCCGCTGCAGATGTGGAGGATGAGATTAAGGACGAGAAGAACCCTAGGCCTCTTGATGAAGATGATATTGCTCTACTCAAGACTTATGTACTCTTCTTCCTCGCCTAATCTTACATATTCAAATCTTTTTTATCGTGTGCCTTCTTTCTAATTATTGGTTAGCCACTGTTGCAACCATATCGTGATGATGCAGAATTGCGAAGAACTCACAGGCTGTACTTAAACAATGAGAATTTAGAAATCACAAAGCTATGTAATAAGTAATGAGCTGAGAAAACTAAATGAGTTTATTAATATTAGATGGTATTTGTAATTTTCATACTGATAACTAGTATGAAACGATCCCTACGGCCTAAATTAACTTGAGACTACTTCTATTGTGCCTAACAAATTTACATGTGCTACCTTTGAGCTGCACTTGAGATATGTATGGTTTTCTTTTCCTTTATTTTAATTATGTACTGTTAAAAACCTACTCCGTATTATTTTTGTGTATCAATACCCCTTGAAATGAACCTTGTCGTCAAGGGATCACGTCTTGTCTGGAAATCGGTCAAGTACTGATGATGAATTTTTGATTTCCAAAGTTAGGCGGAAGGCCGGACCATATAGAAAAGAAATGAGCAACATCCAGGGTCCAAAATTTTTCTCATCAGCTTGAAAGCAACCATACAACAACATGACCTTCCATTTACTTCCAGATGTGCCGACACTCCTTGATATAGGCTTTGGCAGATAATTCATGAGATTTTTCTTGAAATATAAGTAAATGAAGTGACTAAGTTTTCCAGCTCCATTAAGAGAAGGAGCAAAGAATGAATTATTACCAGCATAAGTAGATGAACAACCTGTTTTTGATCTGCCCTGTTGAATGCTTTCTCATTCTTGTGTTTTGAAAGATGGCTACCCTGCTACTACGTCAGACTGTACAATCCCCTTCTGCTTTGAGCAATTAGCACCCTTTAAATCTGAACAGACCTTTTCTGTTACCCATAACTTCTTTTCTTTCCATGGTTTCTTTCTTTCACACGATTCACTTAATCCTCTATGAAATCAATGTTTAGTGGACAATCATCAGCATCATGAAACCTTGCTCCTCTTGAAATATTACAGAGGTGGAGAACTTAATATCCACTCCGATAAAACAGAAATTAGACTTACTCTTACAAGTTCTTAAGCCATACCCATCTTACCTGAAATAAACCTTCTTACAGTTTGGAGATTTATTTACAAAAATATGGTGTGATCAGGTGATAGGGGTGTATAGTTCTTGGCGATAAAATATCATTTATTTGGATAGACATTGCATGAGTGCTATTCATGTTAAGAGTGTTTGATCACATTTCTATATGTACTTCTGGAGTGCAAGTCCAATCACAGACACATCCCATATTATATATATATAAGAGTATGCTATTTTTTTCCTTGTGAAATTTACAGTTTGGTTCCTTTTCTCTAGAAATACCTTCTTTCATTTTGAAGTATATGCGACTTAATATCTGATCATTGTTTTAATTAAATTACTGAAATGCTCTTTGCAGGGTTTGGGGCCTTATTCCACAAGCATAAAGAAATGTGAGAAGGAAATCAAGGAAATGGCAAAAAAGATAAATGATTTGTGTGGTAAGTATTTGTAAGTCTTTGCTTTTTGTCTTTGATGTTGAACTAATTGT
The DNA here is from genome assembly GCA_016801875.1 of Solanum sitiens. NCBI lineage: Eukaryota > Viridiplantae > Streptophyta > Magnoliopsida > Solanales > Solanaceae > Solanum > Solanum sitiens. The sequence continues at coordinate 3,998,744 of JABWTJ010000002.1, read as the reverse complement.
ATCTCTAAATGAAAACTACTGTTTTTTGCCGCACATTGTGGTCTTTGTTTTTTCTGGGAAGACAGAAAGGAGGAACAGAAAGCTTTTCTTGTCCCTTGATCCTGGGAATTGATTTGCTTCTGTTAAAATGTGTAGATGTATTTTCCTACTTTTTTCTTTACACATTTCCCTATATATGCATGGTGAATTTCAACTTGCTGTCTTACTGATCATGCAGGTATTAAGGAATCTGACACTGGGTTGGCTGTACCAAGTCAGTGGGATCTAGTTTCAGATAAACAGATGATGCAGGAGGAGCAACCTCTTCAGGTGTGGCTTCTTTTGGAAATGAAAGTTGATTAAGTCTTTGCTTGTCAGATACTTTGAAGCTGTAACTAAATCTTTGGAGCAGGTGGCTAGGTGTACAAAGATAATTAGCCCCAATACTGAAGATGCAAAATATGTTATAAATGTCAAGCAAATTGCTAAGGTATGTTATCATTTATTTTGCATACATTGGCAGTAGTAATTTTATTTCTGACAGTATTTCAAGTTGTGTGAGTGTTTTTTGTCTTGTAAGTCTCTGCAAACTCATCCAGAATTAGGTCTGTGCTTAAGCAGTAATAAGTAGCATATTGTGGTTAACAGCAACACATAAGAAATTTGACCTTTTCTTCTGAGAACTTACACTGATTAACTAACAGGATATCTTCACATGTTTTTGTCTTTAGCCTGAAGGTTTGTACTCTTTAGCCTGCTTTAGTTTTTTGGGGTAAATGATGTATTTCCATGCGACAATTGTTGCAGTATCGTTGGTTGGATTTATTTTGCAAATTGCAATGGATTATGATCACCTTGTTTGACTATATGCTTCTTTCGTACCTGCAGTTTGTTGTTGGATTAGGTGATAAAGTTTCACCAACTGATATAGAAGAAGGCATGAGAGTTGGGTAAATTCTTCTTCTTATTGTTCTGTCTCATGATCTTGTAGCATGGTTTGATGTTTTGCTGTGGTCTGTCCCCCCAAAAAGTGTTGATTTGTTTAGCGAGTTGTTCATAACTTTTTGCTGGAGATGGTGAATTATCTTTTTAATTGGTGGATCCACAATTCCACATTCTCTATCAGAAGCAAACTGTTGCTTATTGCAGATTATGAAACTTGATTGGTGCATATCTTGCAAAATTATTAGTTTGTGGAATGGACCAAATCAACTTACCTTCTTTTCCTGCTAAAGATGGCCAGTATAGATATTATTTAGCTTTTAGGTGGAACATTTGTAAGATTATTTAAATTGACTTCGAGTCTTCTGTTCCTTTAAAATTTTGTTGACTCTTAGCTTGACTATTTTTGTTAATGTTGCAGTGTTGATAGGAATAAATATCAAATTCAGATTCCGCTGCCGCCCAAAATTGATCCAAGTGTCACAATGATGACTGTCGAGGAAAAACCTGATGTTACATATAATGATGTTGGAGGATGTAAGGAACAAATTGAGAAGATGCGAGAGGTGATGATGAGTGTTCATTCTTCTGTTGTGTTTCATATTATCCCTTTTCCACTTTGGTTGACGTGTGACAAATTGGTTTGTGCTCCTTCTCTTGCTTAATTAACAACAGGTTGTTGAACTTCCCATGCTTCACCCTGAAAAATTTGTCAAACTTGGAATTGATCCCCCTAAGGGTGTTCTCTGCTATGGTCCTCCTGGTACTGGGAAAACATTGCTTGCCAGAGCTGTTGCAAATCGTACGGATGCATGCTTCATTCGTGTTATTGGTAGTGAGCTTGTTCAGAAATATGTTGGTGAGGGGGCTAGAATGGTTCGTGAACTGTTCCAGGTTAGAAGCACTCTTATTTTTATATTTATTTTCTTTGGATTACCTAGGTATCCCCCAACTCCAATTGGTCTATTGGTGGAAAACTCAGGAGAGTATTGACCTGCACCTCTACCATGTTCCCACTTAAATACCAGACCTCTTGTCAGTTACAGGTTCGAATTCGTGAGGTGCAACCACCTAACGTCCTTACTATTGAACCAATGCCCCACTGTGAGATAATACACTCTTATTGTTGAACTCGTTTATGCAAGATTCAACTTTAGCATTGATTCTTGACTGGAACTTTGATATGACAGATGGCACGCTCCAAGAAGGCCTGCATTGTGTTTTTCGACGAAGTAGATGCCATTGGAGGTGCACGATTTGATGATGGAGTCGGGGGAGACAATGAGGTTCAAAGAACCATGCTTGAAATTGTGAACCAGCTTGATGGTTTTGATGCTCGAGGGAATATTAAAGTTCTCATGGCAACCAATAGGTTAGCTTGCCTATATGTTGCAAAATAATTTGTGTATATGTTGCAATTATTTTTTCCTCCATTAGTGTACATATTTACTTATGTTATTTCACGTTTTGGTAATTAAAATTTGGAGCTATTGGCCAATAAGTGTTGGACAGAGACGTGAATGGCTCTCCTGAGCATGTTTCAAGTTGACTTCATATATATATGCTACTGAAAAAAGTCACCTAGGGCTGAACCACATGAAGTCCCTTGTGGGCCATTTTTTTTTAATTTGATACTCTTGAAGGCTCTTCCCCTTTTTGTGCTCTCTTGGTGGTCTGAACTTCTCATTTTTTTTAATATAATAGTCTAAGGTCAGGAATGACATAGTGTCTTCAAACAAATACTCATGCTTGGTAGCGTAAAATGCTGCTCATAGCTTGTTATCATCTTGCTCAACTTCTAACTCCATCCTATTGTTTACAGACCTGATACACTTGATCCAGCTTTATTACGTCCTGGACGATTGGATCGGAAAGTTGAATTTGGGCTGCCTGATTTGGAGAGTAGAACACAGATATTTAAGATTCACACACGGACAATGAACTGTGAGCGGGATATTCGGTTTGAACTCTTGGCCCGACTCTGTCCTAACTCTACAGGTAATCTCCAATAAACATGAGTAGCATGTCAGACATTATAAAATAAGCAATAATACATCTGACATATGGGCTTTAACTGTGTCTGGCTGATTGTAACACCTACCTTCGTCTTTTGATAGCTTAAAGACTATTCTCGTAAATCGGATATTTGTACTGTCATACTAATGAAGTCTAGGAAATCATTTAAGTGCCACCTTTCCATTTTAGGATTTGTCAGAAAATTACAGGAAATCATTAGAAGTTTTAAGAAATTATTTCTCGTAGTAGTTCTATGTAAACAAGGTCCTATAACTTTTGCTGACCGTATGTCATCCGTCTCAGGCTGCCATCTTTCTTGATACCTTTTGAATCTGATTCTCTGATTGTTCTAGGGCAACTAATTATTGTTTTTGATATGTCATGTTTGTTTGTACTTCTGTTGGAGGTTTAAATAGCTTTAATACTATGGGAGAGCTTAGATTAATTTCCATGATAGGCGCACACTGCTAGGGACATAAGATCTCTGTGCGCTATTGATGCACTTAAACTGAAGTTGAGTAGGCAGCATCAAAGGAGAAATATATGGTATATAATATAAGCAGAGATGAATAGGGACCGTAACATTCTATTGGTTCTTTTTGTTCCAGGAGCTGACATTAGAAGTGTGTGCACGGAAGCTGGAATGTATGCTATTCGAGCGAGGAGGAAAACTGTCACAGAGAAAGACTTTTTAGATGCTGTCAATAAAGTCATCAAAGGGTATCAGAAGTTCAGTGCAACACCCAAGTACATGGTCTACAATTGATTGGACCTCTTTTTGGCTCTTGATGGAGGGGACAAAAGGCATTGACAGGAACAAGGAGCTTTCATTTGATCATGAAAAATATAAATGTTTGGCTTGGTTACTGCCTGGAAGATGCAGGATCAGATGTGACTTTTGCATTTTAAAACCTTTGATGATTGTTGTCGGTACCAAAACAGAACTCTATTTCTCTGATAATTTTCTCTGTTTCAGCTTCTTTAGTTGTACTTCCATTCATAGCTTTGCAATGTTTTGTTTTGATTGCCCGCTTGCTACACATCTTCAAAGAGATACATTTGTTTTTTGTTCTGCACATGCTTCCTGGTGTCATGTGTGCAATCTAACATTTTTAGTATAATAGATAGATAGAGATATCCAGCAAATGTGTGAAGGTGACTCAAGTTCTGAATGATCCTTATACAGTGGAAGTCTCATCACATACATATTTAGGTGGGTCATTGTAAAATGCAAGGAGTTTTTATTTTTGGGATAATGCCATGCCCTGTGTATTGCCTTGTCGCTAGTATAATAGATAGATAGAGATATCCAGCAAATGTGTGAAGGTGACTCAAGTTCTGAATGATCCTTATACAGTGGAAGTCTCATCACATACATATTTAGGTGGGTCATTGTAAAATGCAAGGAGTTTTTATTTTTGGGATAATGCCATGCCCTGTGTATTGCCTTGTCGCTTCATGCCCAACATTGTTTCCCCTGGTCATGATGAACCAATATATCCATCCTCTCCAGATTCTTTCCCACAACCAACAGCCAGTCATTGAGTAGATTCAAGTATCCTTCCTCTTGACATCTCATTATATTATAAGCTTGGCGAAAACAACTGGGGCCAGGGTAGGCGTGCAGCTAGTTGGCAAGTAATAATGTCATGTCAGGTGTCAACTAAGATAAAGAAAATCGATTGTTGGGTGTTGGGATATAGCACAAGTACATGTTTGTTCAGATGATAGTTTGTAATGTGACATCATATGAAAATATGAAATATTATTATTTCTTTACTCGAACAAATTAGAAGTCAAAAATTCAGATAAAAAAGGGAAAGAACTGAAAATAAATTATGCACTATGAACAGATTTTAGCATCTCGTTTTGGTACAATGCACTCTCAAGTCTGTAAAACAACAGGCTCGACGTCATTTCTCATGACACCTCCACGTGTTAGAATAGGCAACATCAACGAAATATGGAAAGCTATGGTTCATAGTCCGGGCCATCTGTTTCACCCCTTGAAGTACCCTGATCAGCACCAAATGTCCTCTTGCTCATGTTTGCTCGTTGCACTAGCCGAACTAATGCTTCAACCACTTCCGACATAGGTGGCCTGAACTCCGGTTCAGGCTGCCACAAAGGGAGAAAAAAATGAGAGGTCCATTGAGTGATTTAAGGAACTAGATTAAGTAGCAGATTTCTGAAAGCTAATCATACACTTCCAGTTCGAAATATTACCTGGACACACAGAGCTATTACATCGGCAAAGCGTGATAGAGATTTAACAGGATAGAGCCCCTCGAGTGCTGGATCAACCATCTTAGCTAGGGCATCAATATCATGCAGCTGAGGTGTTGCCCATCTAACTAGAGATTGTTCAGATCTTGTTCTTGCGCTGCATTAAGAGAACATCATCAGAAATTTTTCTGAAACTTCAAATTTGTACTGTTTCTTTAAGAAACTTACATAATATCAATGGCATGCTAAAAACATTACCTATCAAAAGGTTTTCGTCCGGTAAGAAGTTCCAACATAACCACTCCAAAGCTATACACGTCACTTTTTATGGTACACAGTCCAGACATAGCAACTTCGGGGGCACCATATCCCGATCCTGTATTATGGTTCAATGCCTACAAGAAGAGATTGATAGTCATGTGAATATCTCAGGAAATTGGCTTTATGATGAAAATCTATACTAGCTGAAAAAGAGGAAAAAAGACACCTTGCAGAAAACTAGTAGATACTTCTCAGCTACTGGGTCAATCTAATTTTAAACATGGCAACAAAATTCCTTTTTTGATATTTGATAGTTCATGGTAAAGAGTATACACCTCCTATAGATATGATACAGTGCATCACTTATATCGAAGATCTGAATAAAATTTCTCGATTCTTTTCTCCAAGAACAGACGAATAGGCAAAGAGAATGCAAGTACAGCCATATAGGCATGTGCATGAGCACCCTTATGCATATGCATTAGTCAATCAGAACCCACATTAATACATTAGGGCCTGTTTGGAAGGACACCCTGGTAATTGGATTTGGTGTAATTGATGTAATTACACTATCTTGTGTCCTGTTTGGAAGGACACGTAATTACTTGGTCAGCAGGTAATTGGTGTAATTGGCAGAGTGTAATTACACAATTACACTCTACAATTCACAGGCAGAGGCTGTGAATTAATGTAATTACCACCTCATTACTTTTTAATTTCATGTTTTTTATTTCTATTTTAATTTTTTTGTTTTGATTTTTTTTACCTCTATTATTTTAATTTCTTTTTCTATTTTTATTATTCTAAAAATTTGTAAAAGTATTTTTTATTTTATAATTTTAGATATCATTTTCTTCTTGTTCTCAACCTTACTTTACGTGATTCTATGTAATTTTCTCGTATTATCTATTTATATATGCCATGCTTATTTTCTCATTAGCATAATTTTATTAATATTCTAATTTTTAAATTAAAATAAAATTTATTGTCAAGTAAGGTTATAGACTTACGTTTTCTTTATTAAGAAAAAATAAAAATAAATCATATTTATTTTTATTGCTATGTTGAAATTTGTTATAAGAGTATTATGTTAAATATTTTGTTTTGAACTTATAACTTACGATATATATTCAGTTCATTTGTTTTAATAATATTGAATTTACACTGCGCGTCATTTTTTAATTAGACTTGATAGATTATATTTTTGTCAAACATTTAATAATTTATGATATTTTATTTATATATTATTCTTTTTATCAAACATGCATTTCACGATGTTCGTAGAAACTTCAAATTTTTAGTTGTTACGATCAATTCAATTAAAATATTTTAATTTGAAAAAATATAAATCAATTATTTTTTTCATAATATTAGTTACAAAAAATATGTTTATTAATTAATATATTCTTTAAGAAAAGAATATATATCTTAAATATTTAATTTAATGTCATTTATAAAGTTTCTTATTTGTCTAGTATAAAGTTTAAATAATTAATTTTTATTTTTAAAATTTATTATAATTTATGATTGCAATTGTGCATCCAAAGAGAACATGTGTAATAACACTTGGCATCCAAACAGGACGTGTGTAATTACACTGTGGCAATCAAACAGGTCAGTGTAATTACTAGGCTGGTAATTACTACCCTAGCAATTACACCAATTCCAATTACCAAGTGGCTTTCCAAACAGACCCTAGAAGATATAGCAACATCCAACAAAAGAGACTTGGCAAAGGAATCCTAAAGCTAGGAGCTATAGCTTACCTGATCTGCATCAGCAATAAGACTTGCCAATCCACAGTCTGATAGATGAGGATTGAGTTCTGCATCAAGTACAATATTTGCAGACTTGATATTCTTGTGAACCAAAGATGGTGAACAAACTTCGTGCAGATACCTGCAAAGGATGCTTATTTTAGCTACTACTCTAGAAACTTGAGAAGAAGATGGAAATATCAGTATATCAAACATGGTGAATAAACAATGGCTGGCAACACATATTTCTTTTCTTTTAATGTTCAGATAACGAATCATCTTCTTGCATGTTACTGATCATCAATTTTCCAGAAATCTAATCTATTTAGTGCAATTTATAATAAATGATTTAAGTCTGATTTAAACACAGAAACACAGCTATAATTACTGAGTGCTTAGGTATTGGAGTTCACAATATATATCTCTCCACCTCCTCTTCAGGAAGAAATTAACTATTCCATAAGCTTCATTACCTGGTCTTTTCTTCTCTCCACCCCCACCCCCCCCAGGAAAAGAAACTTCATTATTGTTGACTACAGATACCAGAAAATATATGACAGAGACTAGTATTTCAATCAATGGTACAAGGAAAATATAAAACCTTGTTGTGAGCTCCGTGAACATTATAAAATGGCATAAAATATCTTTGTAGATCATGGAAACTCACTCTAGTGCTCTTGCTGTGCCTAGTGCAATCTTAACTCGGCTATTCCATGTTAGAGGCTTGTTTTCCTCATCTGACAGATGCAGGAAATCATGCAAAGAACCATTTTTGTGGAATTCATAAACCAACAGATGCTGCCCATGCTCTGAACAATATCCAACCAGCTCAGTAACATTTGGATGGTGCAACCGTGATATCTCAGAAACAATATCGAGAAAATCTTCAGGATTCTGGAGTGCAGAAGAGTTGATTTTCTTGACTGCAAGAACCTATGGCATTTCAAAAATTAGGAAGGAACTTATGAGGATGGTTCAGTTAAACAGGACAAGATGATAGTAGCTCCAAACTGAGAGTTTTGAACAAACATAATTTTTCAACTAATTTTTTATGATCAAACTTTTTTCTTTCATTTTCTTTAGATAGGTACTTTTTCATATTGAACATTTATCTGTCATTTCAACTATCTTGCTTAAACATTCATTAGCAGCACATAAAAAATTCATGATATGAAACTTTTATTCAATTAGAGAGAACCATTTTCTTTACATTAGTCAGTTAGTCATAAGCGAGAAATCATACCTTTCCATCATCGAACTGAGCCCTATAAACACGCCCAAATGATCCCTCGCCAATAAGGTTATCAACATTGAAGCTATCAGTCGCCATCTGTAGGTCTGCGATTGAATATTGTCTTGCATCTATTTTAGCTGTATTAACTTTCTTGGGTGGGACAATTGGTTTTGCTGCTATGTCAGCTTCATCAAATGACTTGTGGCGTTCAATAGGTGGAGGTCTTAGATTTACTGCTGCAGGAGCTTCAAATACTTTCACTATTGGCGCAGAGGAAGCTTCATTAGTTTTCAACTCTGCAGTAAAAAAAGGACAATGAACAGAAAATCCAGACAGAGAAGGAAGCACAAGACTGTAAGTGTTACAAACAGGCAAATGCATAATCAAGTCCGGATTAATGAGATACGGAAGTGAGATGAGGCTTAAAAGGCACAACTATGCACCAGAAGTGATGGAGTTGAGAAAAGCAAAGAATTAGTATTTGCAAGGAGGTTAATTTGGTGGTGAGCACAAATGGTTTAGAATGGGAGAAACTTTCACTTAGCTGAAAGTTACATTTTGAAGCAATAGTTGTTCTATAAAGGTCGATTAGAATTATGAATAGTAGTTTCATAGGAAGGCAAACCATCAAGGGGGGCATACTTATAACAAGCATAGGACAAGATCCACAGAAAGAGATCATAAAGCTGAAGTTTTCTTCATTATCAAAAAAGCTGAAGTTTTCTTTATCCCACTGTCAGCTTCAACAGGCAATACAGAGTCTAAACATCAGTTCAGACTTCTACACTCAAGTTCTTGGAACTTTTCAGTAAGAAGTTTTGCTTCCATGGAAGATAGGACCTAATCAGCCTAAGCAGTTTTACATTTCGATATAAAGTTCGTTTTTACTTTGGTGTTTTTCTTTTATAGCGGAGACAGTGGGTGGCAACGTGTTGATCCACTATTAGTTACACACTACAGGCAGTGATAAAGCACAAAGGTTAAAATTGATTCTCCAAATTCACTTTCATAAAATTTCCACTTCATGCAGCAGGTCTATTTTGTACCTTTTTAAGCAAGATACAGGAATGAAGTTGACTATAGTATGGTTGATTGATATGTTCCATAGTTAAATAACAATCACAGAGATCATGAAAGTGTATAATAGGCATCTTAACTGAACAAAGAAATTATGAAAAGAAGTACCATGTACTTCCTGGGAGGGAGCAAGCGGAGCAAATGGCTGATTATCATGTTTCTCAATGTCCGTCGATGACCGTTTCAGTCTCTTCTTGATAACAAAGAATGCTACAATTGCCCCAACAACTAGAACAGATATCACTATGCCTGCAATGGCTCCACCCCCTATCCCCGATTTACCACCACCATCACCACTGCTTCCACCATCAGATGGGCTATTATTGCCTCCAGATTTGTGGTGCGGCCTGCTTGCAGGGGGTGTGCCAGGTGGAGGAGGGGGTGCAGATCCTGAGTTCCACGAGTTACCATTTGATCTGTAACAGAAGTGTCACAAACCCTGAATAAACTCAAAGTACTTCTGAAATAAATTTCAAAATTTATTACGCTAACATGATGTACTTACTTTGTGATCCCTTTCAAGTGATCAGGAACCCAGCCAGTAAAACGGTTGTTCTCAACATTCCTAAAGCATAAAGGAATACACATGACTTTCAACCATGCTTTCAATCGAGACTATATAAATGAGATAAAACATCAGGGATAGCATCTAAAAAGAAGCATAGACTGAAAACTCACAAATCGTCCAGAGGAAGATTGGCTAAGACATCAATAGTTCCTGTAAACTGGTTGTTCTGCAAATACCTGCATACGTCAACGTGTAAACTTCAATACTAAAGGACTCAACCAATTACAAGGACGAAGTAGAAAATTTATTATCTCACATTTTGTTCATACTAGTCAGTGCCTTGAAGCTTTGAGGAAGGTCACCCGTCATAGAATTGAATGAGAAATCCCTGAAGCGTACAGATTAATCAATCAAAAACTATGAGACAGAGAATGATTAACTAGTCATTTAGAGGTTTCTAAGACTTGACTAAAGAATATCTCGAAATGTATACAGCTTCTTAGTTAACTTAACTGGGACAGCCACATAAGTTTACAGATTACAACAAGGATCAAGATTACAACAAGGATCAGATACTATTTTTCATGATATTGACTTTCTTTCCCAAAGCAACAACTCACATGGGAGAAGGAAAGTTAATACTAATGAAGTAAGAACGACATGTTTTACCAATAACACCTCATATATGAGTTATGACCACAACTTTGTACTATTAAAACACTCAAGAAATTGCATGAGAGGAAGATAGGGGCTTACAATGTATCGAGAGAAGACAGAGAGTCGAACGCGACAGTCACTTGTCCTTGAATTTGATTATGACTGACATTTCTACAGCCACATAAAAATATTGAAGTCATTTAAAAGCTTAACCTTAAACCAAAAGCTTATTGCTGGAAAGCAAATTGCAGTCAAATTCAAAGATTTTACATACAAGTATCGAAGAGAAGCCATCTGCGAAACGGAATATGGAAGCGCACCATTAAAACCATTAGCAGCAAGGTTTCTGCGTTGCAAGGCAAGGTTTAAGAAAGATAGGTGGAAAAATCGCATCTGGAATGATGAAATTATACTAACTACGAGACATACAGTCTTTGCACATTTGGAGGAAGCTGATAAGGTAACTGGTTTCCCAAATTGTTATTACTAATGTCACTGCAAAATTAGAAGCGTGTAAGAATTTGATATAGATATAGATCAAAGAAACATATATGGGGACATTATTGAAGACCATTTATCTTACAAATTAGTCACCGATGTAAGACTTGCTAATTGGTAGCCCAGTGAACCGGAGAGTCCAAGACCTGATATCTTGCTGGAGGAAAATGAAAAGGTAAGAAAGCATCAGAAATTACCAAGTCAACAATTCCAAGAATTGAAACATGATGAAGAAGATAAAGAAGGAAAACATCAACAATAATTACTTACAACAATAAGGAAGAGAGGAACTCACATTTCAGTAACTCTATTGCCCGAGCAAGTAATACCTGTCCAGGACTCTCCACATGGATCACCACCATTGGCATTCCATTTTGTTAGCTGTCCAGGTGAATTTAGACTGCTATACAGAACTCTCAGAGCAGAAGCTGAAAATCAAAGCGCCACCCAAAAAATCAGCTAAGCATACTTACCGGTCAACATATTCTTATACTGTTCAAAGAAATAGTGTCTTTTCATTAATAATAGCTTGAAGAGTAATCAAACGGTGGACAAACTGTTAACGAGTGGTTTTATCTACAAAACATCAATAAACATGGTGAAAGGCAACAAGTGCGATTATCATGCCATGAACCTATTTGTGTGGTATCACTGGGAGAAGAGTCTTTAAGGTTATAATGTCCTTGATCATTTTTAACCTCACTTGTTTTTGGCCCCATCCCCACTACCCTGTCCCTTACAAAGCAGCAGAAAGAAGAAAAGCCAAAATCTTCTGGAGCAACTTGGCTGAAAATAGTAAGTCAGTCAAATATGTCCGACGAAGTTTCTATATGTCAGTTCTCAGAATGAATGGAAGTAATAATGCAAAGATTCAACACTACTATAAGGCCACCGACATAGCCAATACATACATAATATATAAGAATCCAAGTGAGCTCCTTCTATAAGATTCATGCCTTGATCAGAAAGAAACTTTTCGCATTTTTACTTATATAAGAGACTATACTATCCAGGTAAGGAAAATATGAACAAATTTGCGACGGTTGCCGAGTTCATTGTCAGGTAGATTGATACTCATTGACTTTCCAAATCAATCCACCTCCATTAATGATGCATCAGCTGATCAGTAAGCATACAGATAGAAACAATAAATGAGAATGATTAAAAGCAATAGCTGACCGTCATTTGGATCTGTGTCGGCAATGGCATAATTAGCAGAATAAAGCAAAATGCCGATGAGTAGCGGCAGCGGCAGCAACCTCATCTTTACGGCGTAGTTTTCTCCTCTTCCACCTCAGTCACAGTCGTCGGAGTTTTCCTCTACCAGCAGCACCGGGCAGTACAAACACACAAAAAAACCCAAGCTTCAGCTCGGGAACAGAAAGGCTCTGTCAGAACTTTCCTATTTTTATTTCGATTAATTTGCTTTATAATATTGGGAAGTGTATTTTTATTTTTATAAATAAAAAAAGATGAGGTGGTTGGGTGGGGAGAGGTCGTATAAGGGAAAAGCTGGCAGGCACGATCTGCTACAAGAATCCAAAGACAAAAGAGCGTATAATCCTTCATTTTATTTTATTAGAATAATATATATAGTAATTGGAATTTATTTTCTGTATACAGCTACAGACCTTAGATTCACATATTTTACAAAAGCAGATAGCCAACAAACACTACTCCAAGATTTCACATTTTCCCAGATAGAAAAAAAAAAAAAGTAGTAATTATTTTTCAAAAATCAAGCTGTTGTTAATTATTATTATTCCAATTAAATATTTTTCTTGTCTGGTAAATTGAAATAATTTACTTGAATGGATTGATTTAATCTTTGATAGATAAAGTTATTTGGTATTGACAAGAGGCACAAGTAGCTGATAAAATTAATTTAGGTGTGTTGAAGCTAAGTTTGGTTCTATTTACAAGTAAATATTTTTTGAAAAATTACAAATCATTTTTTTTTTCATGAGAGTCTTTGTATGGTTGGCATTTATTCAAGGAGAGAGTCGAATTTCATTTTAAGAAACAGAAATGATTGCTGGGCATCTTTAACTTTGCATTAAATATTTTATGGGAGGGGGGTAAGGTACTACTTTAACGGCGTTAAATGTATATTATTAGATTTAGGAGTAGTACAAATTTATGGACAGATAGAGTGGGAGTGATAAAAGAAAGAGCTAGTCACGGGCAATCCGTTAAAGTGACGCATTTGTCTGTATCTTTACCAACGGGACATTCACCTTCTTTTTCTTTTTTTTTTTTTTTTTTTCTTTTTACAAATTTAATTAATTTCAATTTGTATCATATAAAATATATTAAAATGATTTTATTAAAAGAATTCATATTCAGAATTTGAAACTAAGACCTAAACTTTTCACAGTTCCTAACACATTTTTATAACGTAGATTCACTGAGTCTCATCAATGATATAATAAATATTGTTTTATATTATTGCTCACAAAAAGAAGTTAAAACTTATCTAATTTATTAGTACGAACTAACGTCGCTAATTTTTAAAATTATAATAATAAAGAATCAAACCCCTTTTTGTTTATCTCATTAGAATAACTAAAATTTATACAATAAAATAACTAAATATTACCCATTACAACAGCAAAACACATTCATCAAGGTGAGTTGGCATAATGTAGATAGAAATTACGTAGTTTTGAACTTATATATGTTTAGTTAGAGAACTATTCAATTTATTCGTAAAAAAAATATTAGATATGGATTAAGCTTAATCACCCTTTTTTTTCACAGGAAAACATAATATTCCATATTGATAAAACAATAGGGAAACTATCTCTTTAAATATATATATATATATAAAATCAAAAGAATTTTCGATACACCCAAGGAAAATTCAAATGAGTTGGTTTTGAGTAGAAGATAAGTGAAGCAATAGTATCACTATGAAAGTAGAATGAGAATTGGAGAAATTATGTTTTCTATATCAATAAAAATGAGGAAAAAATCTTCTTATACTTACGCGTTAATTAGTGATTCATTCAATGTTGAAAAACGTAGTTTAGTTTGGTGAAGTGGCAATTTTATCAATATAAAAACAGTTTGATGTGCTTGTTTTCCAACAAACAAATCACTCTCTGTCTTGCTAAGCACCAAAGTTTCTATTCACTAATAAGTACTGTTCAATTTGACAATATATATTTTTGGAAGGCTTGGATATATTGCAAGTTTTTCTCAAGTAAGTTTCAAGTTTAGACAACACGAGGTGGGGTGTGGCTGTTTGTTTATTTTTCAGAACCCCCATGAAATGTGGCCATTTGTGCACACTTTCACATCAAAATTAGGTAGAATTGATCTTTGAAGAAACGGTCTCTTTTTTTTTTGCAACCAAAATCTTGAAATTACTCATATATGTGTACCAATTACCAACCCCTCTTCTGCACTCCTAACGTTTCCATTTTTTCTCAATCAACTTCAATGTTCCATCTTTTGGCAATCTAAATTAATACTCTTTTCTATCCCAAATATTAGTCATTTCGATAAATTAAACTATTTCGAAATATTTGACATCTTATAGAAATAGAATGTATTTAATACTTTTTTGTTTTGTTTTTTCAAATTCACTCTTACTCATCCAATTAGTGTAAATATTAATTAATAAGTGAAACATTTAAAGAAAAATAAAAGCTATGTTAAACAAATACTTTAAGTTTAAGCTAGCCTTGAAGCTACTCATTTGTTCCGGGGGCAGACCTTCCTGTCCGAAAATACATTATATACGTCAAATTTTGACTTAATAAATATAAATACATATTTTATAAATATTAACATTCTTTGATGCAAGTAAAAAGTTTAGTCTGACGATTAAAAGGTTACAAAAGTTTCTTGAGAGGTTGTGTGTTCAAGCCATTGTTTCGTTCTCTTCCACTTTTCATTTTGCACGCTTTTAATAAAATATTTAATAAAAGAATAATTAATATGGCTAAATAATTCAATATATTCTTTTATAAAATTAATCTATTACTACTTCTTATTTTCACCACATCAATCTCACAATATATTTATTAGAATCAGTTCTCTCTCATTTTCTAAAATAAATACTCACTCTGTTACTAATTGCTTGTCCACTATTTTTTTAATTATTTCTAATTGTTTGTCCATTTGGACAAATTAAGTAAGGACAAAATATTTTTATTTATTATACCTTAAACTAGGTGATTTGCTCGCGTTTCGCGCGGTCATAATTAGTAATTACAATGAACTTGCAAATATGTTTTACTAATATTCATACATTAAAAATAATGGAAAATAAGTTGTTAAAAAAATATTAACAATATTCCAATATGAATTTGATTATTTGTCATTATCACACAACCCAATAACTTCTAATGAATGAATTATTCACGAAATAATAAATCATTGATCCTTTAAGCAACATTAAAAGGAAAATAAAAAAAAATAAGAATATATATACAGGGATATTTTGTAATAAAAAGAAATAATTAAGTTATATAGATTATACAATTGTGATATATATCTTAGAAGAAAATTCAAAAAATTATTAACCTATTAAAAAAAGAAATAACATTGAACATGAAAGCAACTATAACTTTTGAACTTGCATAATGAATTTCTTCAATTGTTAAGTTAGAAATTTCATATCTAATAATAATATGTAAGCTTATATATAGTACTTTTAAGTTATAGAATTTGATATAAAATATCAAAACATGAATTCTTGGAATATGGTGCAATAATTATTTTTTGCACAATAATTATACGTACTATATGTGTATATGTTCAATATAATCGGAGACAATAACTTTGCAGAAACATAAATAATAGAGCTTAAAACATGTACTAAAAAACAACAATTAATATCATATGCATAAATTAATGCGTTAGAAAAACATACCATGATATGTAAAAATAGAATAAAATAGAAAGAAAAGAATCGAGTTCATTAAATGCACAATGTCCACTTAAGAAAACTATTCTCCTCCTATACCAGAGATTTAAAGAATTACATCCTTCCTCAAGATTGAACTATTTTACTCACCAACTTATTGATACAAAAAAAATAGTGGTGTTAGTAAGTCACTCAACAGGAGCAAAGCATACAAATATTTAATTTTGCGAAAGTAGAAGAAGAAGATCAGATTTTTTGTTATTTTAAAATGAGATGAAATTTCTTTATTTATAGACAACAAAGGATAATGTTTATTTTGCCTTATCAGAAATGTTACAACTATTTGGAAAAGTTGCAACCATTCGAAGAGTTCACAACCTTTCATAAAAGTCGCAACTTTTCATACACAACTCTTCATTAAAGTCGCAACTTTTCATAAAAGTTACAACTTTTAAAAGATATCGCAACTCTTCATTAAAGTCACAACTTTTTATAAAAGTCATAACTTTTGATAAAAGTAACAACTTTTTATTAAAATCACAACTTTTCATAAAAGTCATATATTTTCATTAAAGAAGAAAGGTAGTTTTAGAAATAAATAAATATAAAGGAAAATTCTCGCTTGTGATGGCACCACGTAGGCAGGGCTATGATTCTCTTTTATATAAATATATGATTGATTATTTTGAAAAAAAAAAGAACTTGAAAATCATAAATTTTTAATTCATCCACTTCATAATTAATAGGGATAAATGATAAACTGACTATATCAATAATTGCTTCCTTAATAGATGTGTCAAGTTAAAAGTGAACAAATAATTAGAAATAGATGGAGATTTAGGTATAATAATTTTTAGTAAACATGACCAAAAATGGAACAACAAGTGAAAATTAAATATTTTTTTTAAAAATGAAACGGCAAACAATATATTACTCCCTCCGTCCGATATTGTTTGTCATATTACACTTTTCGAAAGTCAATTTGACTAATTTTCAAAGTTAAATTAGATCACATTAATTCAATATTTTAAATAAAAATTAGATATTCTAAAACTATATGAAAAGTACTATAAATTGTAATTTTTTGCATATTAATATGATGAAAAATATATTTTAAAATATTAGTTAATTTTTTTATAATTTGACTAAAGAAATAGAAATAATACTGGACGAAGAGAGTATAAATGAAAAAATTGAATAATTACATGTCGACGTATTAAATGGTGTTTAATCTATGAGGAAGCAACTTTGAGCTAATCTAGATCTACAAGTCAGCTTTGAAGTCGGCATCATAATTAATGAATTGATTATGAAAAGAGTAGAAGAGTTTAAATGTAAAGCACATTACACGCAATTCTCTAGTTGGAAGTTGGAACATGAACTTTTGAAGGACCGTTTCGCTATGTATTTCTCAATTAATATTTGGATAAAATTTAAGAAATTGATGTTTATTCATAGGATTTATTATTATTTAATAAATATTTAAATCTCTAAATATTAGTATTTTTTAACATTTGGGCGAAATCTCATTATTTGGATCTTTTAAAAATTAAAATTTTATATCAAACTTTTTTTTATTTTATAAAAACACCCTCTATAGTAGTCGTTGCGTTGTATTCCATAATTTTTTATATGAACACCAAAGTAGCTAGTATGATATATTCCGTTAATATGAAAATGATCATAAAATTGTTGATGAAAATGATGAACAGTTGGCTTAGGATAACAAAGTTAAGTGGTTTGTCTATTTCACGATATGAAATGATGTTTGTTGTACTTCCTCCAAATTACTATATTGTTCTAGTGTCATGGACAGTTCTTGTTATTAGTTGCAACGAAGATATTCAATTGACTTGTAATACAAATTTATGGTTAGTTTTGATAATTTTTAAAGCTTATGGACATAAATTATATTTTCTAAAAAAATAAAATATTTTTTCATATACTATGTTCATGCACATGGTGAAATTTCACCAAATAAGAATATTTGGAAATCTATTGCAAACGCTAGCCGAATTAACATTTTCAGTCCTACCATTACCTTAATTAAGACCACGTTTTCTCCGCAAATCATTTAGTAATTTTTTGTGTGATTTGATATTTGCTCTGCAATCAGTTAACTTAACAAGGGACCATTTAACTACTGTATCTATCTTAATTAAAGCACATCAATTGATAACTAATTCTATTTTGTCTTCTCTCTTCACTTAATCATAGTAACAATCAAATCAAATTTCGTTTTGCAGACATAAATATTTAGTGTCTCTTTATCTTATTTTACTTGTCATTATATTATTTGATTAAAGCATAAGCCACTGTTCTTATAAATTTGCTGTTAAACACTTGATTTTGACATATTGTCAAAATTATTTAAAGCATAGTGTTGTATAAATGGGAAGACCAATTAGTTGTGATTAAGCTTAAGACCAAGTCATGTACATTCGTCTTGCTTAGGTCCACTATTTGCATATTAGCTTTGTAACGGAAAACAAACAGAACTTTTAGTAATTATAAATCCTTTTTTATTTAATAGATAATATTATATTCAGAAATTTGCAAACTTGACTTTTTTTTTTCTTTTTTTTTAAAGAAAATGTATATATGGTTGGTCCCAGCAAATCACCGAAACGCGCATTGAGAAATACAGCAGACTAGGAGCTGGTGTATATATATGTCATGTATTCAACCAATTCCAAATACTAGTAGTATTATTTTATTTTATGCTTTAAAAACAAGTACTTGGTAGGTGACAATATTATTATTATTATTAATATAGAAAGCAACACAACCGAATGCATGAACTCAACCTGATGGAAGGCCACGAAGAGACGATGACTTAATTCGATCATCAAAATAGAAGCCACTCACCATACACATACGCCCCAGTCCCAAAGCTGGCATGGCCTGGTTTGGGTTCGGACCATCCTGTTTGAATTGATTTATTTTAAATGCTTTTAAGTTGAAATATTATTTTTGGGGTGGTTGGGTGAATTTTAAGTACTTGATTTAAACTTAAAATTATAAAATTAAGTTAAAAGCGAAAAGTTATTCTAGACTCTAAATCTATGTGTCTGAGTAATACTCAAACATAAAATAATTTTTTTGTCCAACAATAGTTGTCCACTATTGACTTGACACGCACTTTAAAAACAATACAATAAGGGTGATATGACTATATTACCCTTTGAATATATTTAGTTTAATGCTTTAAAAAATGTATTAATTATTGAATAGTATTTAGTGTCAACGATAAAATAGATACAAAAGGGTAAAGTATCTCTTGATTTTCCATAGTGAAAATACTCTGTGTTCATATTAATTATTATTCCATTTATCCCATATTAGTTGATCATTAAATTAAAAATGATTTTTTCGTATTAGTTTTCCACCTCTTAATAAAGAAAGCATTAATTAAAATTATTGGATCTGACTTCTCTCTATTTTCCCCAAGTTCTATCTTGAATTGGAGACACGTGTCATAGTTTAGAAGTAATGATTGAGATCTAATTGATTAAAGTAAATTTCTAACCATAGTTATTTATTTCCATATATTTACTTCTAAAATATTTTTACAATATAAAATATTTTATTATAAATATTTTATGCAATTTCCACTTTGGCTAATACATTCTGAATTATTGCAGGGGTGTGTTTGGAATGGAAAAAAATATTTTCCATACTGGGATGGTGAATGATAAAATATCAAATAAATAAAATAAATTACATAGTATTTTGATGAAACGTAGGATAAAAGAGAATATAGATATTCACAATAACATATATATAGACTATTATAGTTGAATTGAGTAATTAGAGATTAAAAGTTAAAATATGTGCAAGGAAAATGAGATATATGTCATTTTGATAAAATCAATTTCTTTTTTTCCCTTGAAAATGATTTCCGTCGTTTCAAGTATCATTAAATCAGTTTTTTTTTTTTTTTTTAAAACATTCTCCTAGTAAACACACCAATATAATATATTTTCATTATAGTATGCGACTTTGCGCTTTATTAACGATTTTTATATGTTTCTAAATTTTATACGTATGAGCAATATGCACTCCATTATTTATGATTTCTCAAATATTATACAAAACAAAAGTGATGAACTAATATGAAATTGAGGAAATACTCCATAGCTTAAGATATATAATGCATAGTTCAAAGTAGACACATAAAGATATATAAGAAAAGTATTAAATGAGAGTTAAATTATGTAGAACATTGAAGCATGGCCAAATATTGAAATTAGGGCGCACGACCGATAATATAATTTGAGTGCGTGCGGGTGGGCAGGGGTTTGGAGTTGATTGTCCTTTCTGTTAACTCACCAATTTTATGTATTTCTCCCAACTCCCTTTTCAAACTCCTCAACTATAGACCATCCATTTCATGAGCAATGCCTTTTTTTAATTCTATTAACGTTCACCTTCATTAGAATCTCCTATGACACAATATCTAGAACAAAGGATATTTATAATAAAAAACTTACCTTAAACACATAAATATAGATGCTAATTACTCACTTAGTGCATTTATAATTACACTGTATTTGTCTCGTGATATTCTTTTCTTTGTTACAACCATACAATCAACTCAAAAAGAAGACACCAAAATGGGTCCACAGTTGTTAAATCCAACTTCGTTTCTGTCCCAACTGAAGATGGGCTGGGCCTAATCTCCAATGGACACTACTGGTGACTCAAGTTTTATACTAAATTTGGCCCATAAGAGAATGCTGGTGTACATAATTGGACGTGTTACCTTTCAATTTTTGTACTTTAATTATGCTGGAACTGGACTTATATTTAGCGAGACAAAATTGATGTCATGTCAAACATAATTTTGTGGAATATTATGATAAAATTATACTTGTTTGTTACAAAGGACATAACTAATTGAGAGAAATGTAAATAAGCCTTATTTTTTTGAAGGATATTTGGGAATCTTGTTTATGAAAAAAGAGAAAGTGGTTTGGCTTTGTAACAGCGAAACAAACTTAGCGGCTGTTGATGAAATCACATAATAATAATAATAATAGTAAACCCATACGATTTTTATTCTTGTTGAACATGCTTTTAAAGGAAGTTATGTATATAATCACTTGTATGTGAAGTTGGTAAATTCTAGAGTTGAGAATGGGAGATAGCGTCACGTATGTTGTTGTTATATATAACCCAAAAGAAGTTAAAAGCCCAAACGTCGAAAGATTCTCTTTGGATAAAAATAGATGAATGGCCCACGACATGCACAATCTTCTCTTGTGACGCAAAATACCCATTACCACCCGGCCTCTTTTTTCTCAGAATTATATATACTCGGAAATTCACACTTATCCTAAAGTTGAGATTTATTAATCTATGACGACGACGACTTAGTATTAGGGCCAATAAGTTAAGTTGCTTTGCAAAAATGGAAGTGGATGGAGGTGAATGGACTGGGAATTCCCGGTTTTTGATTGTTAATTACCAAGTTGGAGGAATTTTCGACCTCATGCGCTTCCTCCTATCAGCTAACAACGAAACCGCTCATAAATTTCTCCACTATTCCGACGACGGTATCCGTGTGGCCGAAGAGTCGCCACGTGGTGATGACGATTGCACTGCCGGAGAAGGTCCTGATCATCGATGGGTTATATTTGTATCCGTTATCGTTCGCAAATTAATCGCCATTTTTGGTAAACCCATGGAGTGGTTCGGGTATCTCCTCGACTTCATCCTCAACCTTCTATCTCTCAATGGCAACTTTTTTGGCCTTTTCTACAATATCTTGCATGGTAAGTGAGTAAGTAATACTTAACACTTCCTCCTATTTAGTAGAGTATTATTTTAGCTGTACACATCCATGGATTCAACTATTATGCACTGTCCTTACAAAATTCAGCTTGTGTAAATACTTTTTTTCCGCTAAGGATATTGTTGATTCATGAGTTTAAACTGGTCAAGTAGTTGAACACCTTCACCATCGATCACTATGTTGAGGGTTTGAGTCACACATAGGAATACTATTCATCCTACCAAGGTTGGGGTGGAACAAAAGGAATTTTAAAAATGAAATACGTAATGAAAGATTTATGAGTCACATGTTACATGAGTGTTGATTTTGTCTGGTGATTTAACAAGTTGTAGCTTTTTTGTTGGGCACTCTTTGGAATTCGCATACTTATAAAGTGTTATTCTTGCCATTTGGAAGAAGATTTGAATAGCACTTCCAAAATTTAGGAACAAAAGTATATTTCCCATAACAATCTGACGTTGGTTCAATGCTTCCATTCACCCTACTCCTACGCATATGCACTTACTTGGCACTTCGCTACTAAATATCATGATCTGAGGACACACTTATCTTTTTGAGGTTAATGCTGGCTCAAACTAATGTGTTGTGTTTCCATTATCAAGCGTTGTCTCTGTAATTATATATTCATGGACAAAATGTTTTGTGAAAACAGGAAAGGTGGTGATGCCACAGAGAGGGTCAGAAACGTTTATAAGTGCTATTGGGCATTTAGATGGGCGTATAGACTTATACAAGACTGAGACGTTAACCAAGGAAATTGGAGAGCCTAATTTCTGGCAGAAAAATATTCAACTTGAAATAGGACACAGAGCCCTTATGGACCTCTGTATGATGGCTTCAAAGTTGGCCTACGAGAATGCAAAGGTCGTTCAGAATGTCGTAAATATTCACTGGAAGGTTATGTTATGATTTCTTTTTTTAAAAAAAAAATCTTCTTCTCTAACTAATGAAAGAAAATAAGTTTACGTTGTTTATGAAAACTTATACTTTAAATTGCTTTCCATAACAGATGCATTTTGTGGATTTCTACAATTGTTGGAATGGTGAGAATTCAGCCTTTACCTTACATTCGAGTCATATAAAATCACCATTTAAGCACACCCTCTCTCGGGGGAGAGTTAATCCTTTAAGACTTGCAAGTCGTTTCTTGCCAGTTGCCAGTCTTCAAGGGAAAAGAAAACCACATTGTGAACTCACCTTTCATCCTCTTATATGTTTATCAGTGTTACTGGTTTATTTTCTATGTTGGAGCAGACTTTGACTCATTTTGCTTCTTTTTCTTCATCATCAATTGTTATGACATCTTCTGATTTATGGGCTGTTTTCTTGTTCTTCCTCTGCACTTGCTGATATAGATTTCGAGAAAGAGATGTCCACCCAGGTTTTTATATTGTGCGATAAGCCAAAAGATGCAAACTTGATAGTCATCAGCTTCAGGGGCACAGAGCCTTTTGATGCTGATGACTGGATCACTGATTTTGACTACTCTTGGTATGAGATTCCAAAACTTGGCAAAGTACACATGGGTTTCTTGGAAGCCTTAGGTTTAGGGAGCAGAGCTAAAGCCTCTACGTTTCATGAACAACTGTTCATGAATAATCAGAACTTCACCAAGTTAGAGAATGATGCAACTACTGCTCCTTCAGAAAGTTCTGAATCTTCTACCATGTTCAGTGATTCTGATGCACACAGTGTGTCAGACCAGTCGCCTGAATCAGATAGGCCTACTGATACCAGATCAAAGAAGTACAAACTAGATATGCCAGAGAGGACGGCATACTATGTTGTCAGAAGTAAACTCAAAATGTTACTCAATGAGCACAAGAATGCAAAGTTTGTTGTTACAGGCCATAGCCTTGGTGGAGCATTATCTATATTATTCCCGACAATCCTAGTGCTGCATGAGGAGATGAATGTCATGGAACGATTATTGGGAATATATACATATGGGCAGCCAAGGATTGGCAACAGACAGTTAGGGAGGTTCATGGAAGCCCATTTGGAACATCCAGTCCCAAAATACTTCAGAGTTGTTTATTCCAATGATCTTGTGCCAAGATTACCTTATGATAATAAAACATTCCTGTTTAAACACTTTGGGATTTGCCAGTATTACAACAGCTTATACGTTGAGCAGGTAAAAGCTTCAATGCCCTATTCTTTCTACAGTTATAAATGTTGCTTGTCTAATATCTGGTGTTCTTGTAGAAATGTCAATTGGCTTGCAGCACATTGTCCTCTAATATCCATTCAAGCTTCTTAGATGATGAAACATTTGTCAAATTTATTAATTTCATAGTGTTCAGTCTCAATTCTTTTGCAGTTTCCTCATCGTAAAGTTGTCTAATATGAAATGAAAATGTTTTCTGTGTTGTACTAATACGTTTTCATGGTTGTCTATAGAACGTCGATGAAGAGCCAAACAGAAACTATTTTGGGCTGCGATTTCTGATACCACTATATCTGAATGCTGGGTGGGAGCTCATCAGAAGCTTTACAATGGGTCACATATATGGAGCCGAGTATGAGGAGTGCTGGGAATCAGTTGTGCTTCGTGTTCTAGGACTTTTTCTTCCTGGTATTTCTGCCCACAGCCCAGTTGATTATGTGAACTCCGTCAGACTTGGAACGGAGAGAAGTACCCAAATGTCGTCTTTTTAGAAATAACTTTTTGTCAGGGGTTTACAGCTACAGAAGATCATGCAGAAGGTGTCCAGTTTAGTTTTTGAAGGTTGTTTTGGAGTTTATTTATCGAAAGTAAACTTAAATCAGCTTTTTGTTCGAGTTCAGTGAACTATATGTTCAAATAAGACTTCCCTTTATAGAATATGTGGTCTTTTTTTTTTGGTAAACTTCCACCCTGTAATAGAGAAGTAAACGCACTGAACAAACCTTAGCTGATCCCAGGTCATTTGTGTAGATAACATCCTCCAAACTAACAGAGCCATCGTGAAGGACAAATATGTGGTCTTATATACATTGAAGTTTGTTGTTACAGGCTTCCTTTTACTTCTTTAGTTTTCTTGACCATATTTTCTTCTTTTTTTTCCTTCTGTAATTGACATTTTGTTCGAACCATCCACCAATGTGGAAGCTTGAGGATTTTCCTTTAGAGGAGAAACCGAAAAGAATCAGCTAAAAAGGGATTGTATATTTGGTTGACTACTAAAAAGTTTACCTTCGATTTCATTTTTATTTTTCAATAAACTAATAAGAATTAGAGAGAGGATAGCAGAATTTTGCCGAGATTTTTAAAATTTCCTACGATGTTACACTGCCTTATAAATTTCTTAATTAGTACATCCAGAACGTAATAGTTTAGTTCTCAAAAGTCAAAACTAGTACATAATGTGTTCATTTTACACCTTAAAATGCCTACATGATGTAAAAGTAAAACTCGTAGTATTTGGTAGCATTCTACGTGTTTTACTCAACTCAAACATCCTGTCCATTTTAATAAACGTAAATGAGTCTCTCTCTCCATTTTTTTTAAAACTAAAAAATATATTTTTAAAGTCTATTTAAATCGACTCTAAATAATATGCGTATTAAATTTATAATAAATTAGATTGAAAGTTAGACATAAAAAAAAAAAAAAAAAAAAAGTTTATCTCGCAAGTGTGGCTATGGTGGGACGTGTCAAATTTTGGAGTGTAGCCAAACATCAGATTGAGTTAAAGAAATGAAAATAAAGGGAAGTGTCCAAACCACCGAAAGCAGGCATCTTCACCAGAAATTAGTTTGTTTATTTATACAGAAAAAATTTCAACATTATACGCTTTTACTTGTTATAGCATTCGGTATCTTTTCCTGGGTAACTGCCAAACCACCACAAATTTCAAGTTCCCATTCAACTCTTCAACTTCAACCCAACCAAATTTATTTGCTTAATTGTGCAGAACCACTCCCTATATCTTCTAGGTGGTTTCATTCATTCCGAGGTAAGAAAAGATTTTTGTTTCTTTGATTTAATCAACTGAATGCTTTATGCCACTCGTTTAACTTCTGGATCTTGTTTATTTTTTAGGCGAGTGTTTTCTTTTTTTTCTACTTGATTTTGTGTATAGTGTAAAGTTAGAATTTTTTATTTTTTTTTTAACTTTTTGTATGTAAAATTTGTTTCATAAATGCTTCTCAGCTAGAATCTTGACAAAGAGAAGGAATTTTACTAAGTACTATTTAGGTTCAGAAATGGACAATTTTCTTACTGTGAAATATCCTTATGGCAGGTTTTACTGTTATTTTTCAGTAAAATGCCTCAAATTGGACTTGTTTCTGCTGTTAACTTGAGAGTCCAAGGTAGTTCAGCTTATCTTTGGAGCTCGAGGTCGTCTTCTTTGAGAACTGAAAGTCGAGATGATTGCTTGCAAAAGAATTCTTTATGTTTTGCTGGTAGCGAATCAATGGGTCATAAGATAAAGATTCGTACTCCCCATGCCACGACCAAACGATTGGTTAAGGACTTGGGGCCTTTAAAGGTTTGGTTTGAATGCTATAAACTGATGACTTGATTATCATCTCAAGGCATATATTTCTCTAAAATAAAGGAAGTATCTTGCCGTTCAGGTAGTATGCATTGATTATCCAAGACCAGAGCTAGACAATACAGTTAACTATTTGGAGGCTGCATTCTTATCATCAACATTCCGTGCTTCTCCGCGCCCAACTAAACCATTGGAGATTGTTATTGCTGGTGCAGGTGATATTCCGGGTCATTTATATTTGTAGCATTCGTTTTGCTTTATTTCGAAGGAAGCATTTGATTGCTATATTATCATTAGAATATTTATTGTACCTGTACATGCCTTTTCTGATTAACTGTTCGACTACAAAATTTTAGGTTATTAAGCTCTTGTCTTTTGCAACTAAATAGAAAGTCACTGCTGATTGGATGAGGAGCAGTTACACAAGTAGTAAATTTTGACTATTCTGCCATCACTCTCTTTATTTCTGCTTGTCACATCCGGGGTGCACCCCCTAGAAGTAACATGGCGTACTTGACCTATAGGAGGTCTTATACAAGCCCATAGTTATCATTCATCGCATTGTCATAGTAAATTTAGCGGAAAATTTAAAATTTTTCATAGCACATCATATGCTAGAAACATCACTTCATATATATAAAATATAAGTCATAATACATATTTAGACCTTAAGTCTCTTTGCCATCCTAGAATCAACATCATAAGAGTACCTTAGGAACACGACCCTTACAACATAATACATAACTATACAATTTATAAGACTTTATAGTAAGTTAAACATTAGGACATCCTTGGACTTAAGGATTCCTTTCCTTGAGCTTGGGAATCACATATCAGGCTCCTCAATCATATAGACATCCTTTAAGCATCCATAACCTACACTTCGTGTAAAAAGTAGAGAAGAATGGAGTTAGTACAAGAATGCACTAAGTATGACAACCATGCAAAAATATGCATTTAAAAGGGACATTTTACTTGAAATCCATACATGATTCCTTTTTTGTGAAATCTTTATAAAACCTTGATACAATAGCATTTATATCATTCACATACTTCATATAGACATATTCAAAGGCTAAACATCACGTAAGGTCACATATAGAATTTAAGCCACATTTGAGGTTACTTTACAGTGAGCTCTCTTCACATTACAGTGAACTATCTTTTCTTTACTCATTAACCTCCCCAAGTAACCCTATAGTGATACTTGGTGCAATGCATCACCTTAGAGCCACAAAGAAAGCATACATACAACCTACATGAGCCAACACATACCATCATAGAAGCATAACACGTCATAGACACATTTAAGTCAAGACTCTATTGGCTTTACAATAAGCTACATCAATTTGCACTTATATTCACTTCACTTCACATAAATCATCATAAAACCTTATTTTTAATCCCAATCTAAGTCTACTAGTGCAATGTACATGTGAAGCCTCATAACCTCACACATACTTAGTAAACCTATCATAAGATCACAAGCCTTAACATCCAATTCATACATCAACATAGTGAGTGAAGACAACTTCATTCATGTCAAGCAAGACCTTCATCATATAGTCATTAAGACCAATATTAAGCATGTACATCAAGACTGCTTCATATAGACTCATACCATGCATTTCATCACAACAAGTAGACAAATACTACAAAGTCATGCATAAGGAACATATACATAGACACATGCATTAGAACACCTTCCTAGGACTTCCCTTAAGAGCCACTTGTGCAATGCATATGTGAAGTCCCATACCCCCACCTACACTAAGCAACTACCCTTAGGTTATCCTAGTTAGGGTCCTTACTTTACTTTCATTGTCCATTTTACTTTAGGGAAACTATAGCCTTAACCGACACTAAGACCATGGGTGCTTTAACATGGAATTTGGTGTTGTAGAGTCTTACACTAATGGAAAGTGTTCTCACCTAGCCAAGGTAGAACATTAACACATGCTAGCATCTTTAGTTGATAACACTTGCTAGATCCTATGTGGCAAGCATAGTTTATGGAACTTGGGGGCCGTCATGGAAACATCACTCTAC
Source organism: Solanum sitiens (assembly GCA_016801875.1). Classification (NCBI taxonomy): domain Eukaryota; kingdom Viridiplantae; phylum Streptophyta; class Magnoliopsida; order Solanales; family Solanaceae; genus Solanum; species Solanum sitiens. The sequence goes on along the minus strand of JABWTJ010000002.1, from coordinate 3,970,383 downwards.
ACCCTCTTTGGGTCATGAGGCTATCCACCCCGTGAGGACCGTTAGTGGACCCTTTAGCCTTCCCTCCTTAGGATGGTGCCACCCCCCTCATCTACAAGTTCACTCGGTGCTAAGCTAAGTTCCCTTTATTGAATAGCCTTTATTATCATTTCTTTATAAAACATAGGCTTAGGAGAGTCATCCCCTCATATGCTTAGCTCATAGGTCATAGATTAGAGTTCATCAACCTAAATCATGTGAGAAATCCTTTCACATGGACATAGCATATGTATTAGCACTATCTAGTTAAGGATACACTTGAGCACACCTTCAAGGCCCCTCTATTGACTAGATCATCATTCATGTGTGTGTAATTATATGTGAGCAAACCTTTCACATAACACACAAATGTCACACATGTTCATATATCAATGCGTAAGTCTATAAGTATAACTATATGAGCAATCCTTTCATATAAACACACTAAGACACTATGCACATTCATACTTCATCATATCATATAAGTCATATTCATAATATGCCCATACATTCATTTTCATGTACATAGGAACCAAACCTAAGAACTATCCTATCAAGGTACACATGTGCAATGCATAGACAAGGTCCCTTACCCTTGCCCATACTAGTACACCTATCAAGTCATCCTAGTTAAGGGATACATAACATACTTCACATACATATACTTTACATGCATAGTAGTAGATATTAGTGCATATGAGAGTTACCCTTTCATTTAGACACCATGAACCTTTACTACTTTTAATTAAGCATGCATGAAGTGTGAGTGTGTGTACATTGGTCGACATGATCACATAATGGCTATCAACAACACATTGAGGCAGCCACCCTCTTAAGACCATATTACTCTTTCAAGCATAGACCACACAACACACAATAGCATAGGAGACTTCATATTACACTTAAGACTCCTAACTTTTGCTATTCATGCATTCACATAGATATACACATGTTTATGCAATAGCCATACAACCTAAATCACAACTAGAATAGGAAAGTAGGCATAAGCTTCACATAGTGTGATCATCATAACCACACACTCATATATTCATCAATTTGCCTTCAAGGCCATAATCAACACATATATAGATTGACAATAAGTAAACACCGCCACCATAAGTGGACCATACCACACAATGCCATACAAGGCTTCATCAACAATACTATAGAGAAGTAGAGGAGAAGAGTAGACCTTACCAATTCATCAACCCTTTTTGATATCAATACACCCTTTTTATCAATAATACATGTATAGGACAGTAGCTAAATTTACATTTAATCATGAAAGAAACCATGTACAAGTTGCTACAAAATCACACTAAAATCTAATACACTATATCACATATATACTAGAAAGTAGAGAGTCATAGGTCATCAACTAATTTCCCTAGTCTTGTTCATCAATCATCTTGTATCAATAATATACATTTAGGGCAGTAGCTAAAGAGATAGAACATCATAGCTAAATCATGCTTCATCCACCCTAAAATATAGATCACAACATATACATTACTCTATCAATGTCTATAGGCTAGAAGGACTTAAATCAATCTTTACCAATTCAATTGTTATCTATTCATATTGAATCAATTATACTTAATGATTATCATATTACACATATAGGCAGTAGCTAAGGCAATTCACCATAATCGAGTCACATAACAACCATCCTAACGTCAAGATCACAAGTTACTACTTGATAGATTAGGAGCAACTAGATTAATTCATACAAAACCTTCTTTACTTTGATCATACAAGATTTATATCCACAATTCAACCATGGTATTAACCTAAGGCAGTAGCTACAAGCATCTTAGCATAATCGAATTCCACTTTTATACCTTTAAAGGTCAATGTTACAGTGATCTCATAAAGACCTAAGCTAGGTATATTCAAATATTCATACATTGATCCACATGGATCATTCATCATCAATTCATCATCAATACACTTAAATAACAGTAGATATAAACAATTCAACGTATGAGAATCACAATTTAACCAATGACAAGCCACGATCACAATGCCCATGCAAGGGCTAAATCAAATTTGGGAAGGGACATGGGTTCATAATGCAATTGGATTAAATTTCATGTTAAAACCAATACATTATCATCAATTCATCATGATTAAGCCATTAAAAACGTTTTTAGAAAGAACCCATGGCTAGATTGAAGAAGAAGAGATTTGATCATATTTTTTCTTTGAAAATTTTGAGATTAACTCTCCAAGTGAAAGGTTACTTAGAGATGAAGGATCACCATACCTTTATCTAGATGAAAACCTCTAAACTTGATGAAGAATCCATGGAAATCCAAGCTCCAAGCTGTTCTTGAGCTTCACCTTCAATGGAGGTTTCTAGGGAGAATATTTGTGGAGGGAAAGTCTAATTTGTGTGAATGGGATTGGGAATGGGTTGGTCACGTTTTTGATCCCTTAAATACACTCAAAAATATGAATTAAACCAAGTAGGGTCAGTTTAGGACGTGGGGTGAATTTCCCATTCACCCCTTTAATGAAACAGTCGCTAGGCATCAGTTGCAGGCCACCATCGACGGCCACCATCGACGGCCAGTAGGTCCATTGATGGGCCGTCTGTGGCTTCAGTCGATGGGGTCTTGGGCTGTTCTTTGGCTGAGCCTTATCTAGGCTAAGTGACCATCGACTTCACCACAAACGGGCCGTTTGTCAACAAACGGGGCGTCGTTTGGTTCAGTCGATTGACAATGGCAAGGCAGTGTCTCGACAACCTTTGGGTCCTTCTTGTTGGCCCTTTTGCGGGGCCATTGAGAAGCCGTACCCGGCCGGACGTTTCCAACGTAAATATGAACATTGACAAGTCAAGGACCTTCCACATCAGTTTCACCCAAAACAATTACACGCAACACGTCCAAACATGCTAGGCCCCTTCAAGACACACACATGCATGTTTCAAAGACTATCTTTCGAACGTCTTAGACGTTCTTGGACGTTTGACCTTCAAACTTCATGAAACTCCATATACTGCCTATAAACATCATTATAACTCATTTTAAGACTTCATAAGCTCATGACATACAAATATAATCACGCATAGACACATGAGACACATAGGTGACTAGTCGTCGAACGTCTTGGTCGTCCCTTGACGTTTCACTTCCAAATCACCTCAAACTTTACGCACTGCCTCAATACCATATTATAAACCATTTTAGGATCTTAGACCCTTATGACGAACATGTTAGGCTCTAGACACCCTAACTCATTTTGGGGGTCTTACACTGCTGTTATAATAATGTCTTATCTCTCTATCATTTGAGCCATGATAAGTCAGAGAACATGCTATTGTCTGAGTGACATGTCCAAATGGTGACTCTGAAGTATTAGAGGTGTATATATCAATTCTCCAGTGCAAGATTGATCCCATCCCACTATACCTATATATTGCAGTATGTGGAGTTCCAAAATTTGAACACTAATTTAAGTTACACAATAAGGGTTTGCAATCTTCTAATGCATGCAATCTGTGAGAAAGTGAAGCAGATATATGATAGATCTTTATATTTCATCTTTACTATGCTGGAGCAGTGACCTCTCAGCTGCCTTGAACTTGTTCATTGACTTGGCTTGCAAAATACTGTAGCATTCATTTTCAACTAGTACTGTAATCAACTAGTAGAAAATTATCTTACTACCTAAAGAAATGTTATTTGCATGATTTGTTCCATTGTACTACAGAGGATATAATAAAGAATGCAACGCGAGGTACTAGATAGCTATTTCAGATAAATGGAGCAGTAACATGATTCTATGATAATTCAACTTTTTGGAATATCAGGTTTGGGTGGTCTGTCTACAGCAAAATATTTGGCAGATGCTGGTCACAAACCGATACTGCTGGAGGCAAGGGATGTTCTAGGTGGAAAGGTTAAGAAGATTAAAAATTTCCTTTTTTCAAAAAAATCCTTTTCTTTTTGTGTCTTTCCTTATTAGTAGTCCTTTCTTGGGTAGGGGTTCTATTTGTTTCATATAAATATGTCTTTTCTGTGGGATGCTACGTAACCTAACCTTAGTGTAGAACACTATGTTAAGTAGTTTCAAAACAAAAAACCCTCTCTCTTAGTTTGTTTTATGTTTTGATGCACGTTTCTCTAAAGATTAGATGTCCTTTTTGTCTACTTGCTTTTGTTACATTTGTATTTAGGTGCAAGTTGGTATTGGCATACTTAATATTTGTTTAATGTTTTGATGCATGTTTTAATTTTACCTTTCTGCCTATTCTATGTCCTTTAATCAAGAATCGATTTGCACACTATTTCTTCCTCGTATTTTATGCATCTATATGCTTTCATGTGAAAATGGCTAGAATGGATTATCTTGCTTATGGAGTCACCAAGAATTCTAGTTGTATAGGCCAACGATCGATTTAGCATTTGTCTTTATGGTGTTCTACTGTTGAGAATTTATATCTCCCTTTAGGTAGCTGCATGGAAAGATGATGATGGAGATTGGTACGAGACTGGTTTGCATATATTCTGTAAGTTTGACCTCACATTGTTATATGTTTACGTTAATCTTCTATATACTGTCATTGTAATTTTTTTTTTGATCTGTTGTCGATTAGACATCTCCTATCCTCGTTTGTCGTTTATCTTTTACAAAAATAGCCTATTATTGTCAGTAAATCTGTATTATGCCTTGCTTTTCCTTTCTCATCTTATTATTCATATAGTGACTCATACAAATTGGTGCTTGATCTCTTTTAAGTTGGGGCTTACCCAAATATTCAGAACCTGTTTGGAGAATTAGGGATTAACGATCGATTGCAGTGGAAGGAACATTCAATGATATTTGCAATGCCAAGCAAGCCAGGAGAATTCAGCCGCTTTGATTTCTCCGAAGCTTTACCCGCTCCTTTAAATGGTGAGCTAATCATGAGTAAATTTCTCCCTCTGTAGTCATTTTGTCAAACTTCCCTAATAAGCTGTAAAATTGATTAGAATTCTCAAAAAAAAAAAAAAAAGTGTAAATTGACAAGTCAATTACACCTATGGGACTTTACTAACCTTAAAAGAGCATAAAATTTCATTACTTCTTCATCGGACCTTTTGTGTGCAGCTAAAATGTCAACTTCTTTGATGTAATTTGCAGGAATTTTAGCCATCTTAAAGAACAATGAAATGCTTACATGGCCAGAGAAAGTCAAATTTGCAATTGGACTCTTGCCAGCAATGCTTGGAGGGCAATCTTATGTTGAAGCTCAAGATGGGATAAGTGTTAAGGACTGGATGAGAAAGCAAGTGCGTAATCAATTATGTTACTTTTTAAAAAGTGCATAACCCTGGCTATATAGTTCCCAGTTCACACACAAATTGTTCATTTGAGGTGTTAGATGTCTACCTGCCTTTCTTTTGCTAAGAGCATACATCTAGCAAATCTCAGCAGCAGCAAGTTGCTTTGCAGGGTGTGCCCGACAGGGTGACAGATGAGGTGTTCATTGCTATGTCAAAGGCACTCAACTTTATAAACCCTGACGAACTTTCAATGCAGTGCATTTTGATCGCATTGAACAGGTTTCTTCAGGTTAGAATCCTGATCCCACATTCAAAACAAAGTGAAAGTAATTTTGTCTCTTCCAGGTCTCTCATATAACATGAAATCTCTAACTAAGGAGCTTAAATGTGATTGAGTTGTCCATAAGTGCATCTTGTTTGGTACGCAACACTAGATTGCTGTAGGAAACATTCATAATGGCAGTTTTGAAGATGAAACTTTTGAAGTTACCATCTGTTAAAGAATATACTTTGGTTTTGCTTGTTACTTCTGAAAGGACAGGTTTCTCTAGGTTGAGGGCATATTGTTTGACTGCTGGAGAGGTTTTTGTTTAATCGGCGTACTCTCAGAAGCTTCTACTAGCAGGAGTGGAACTGATTTATGCCAGTTTGGACACTTATATTAACTATCCTCCTCCTCCTTTTTCTTTTCCCATTACTTCTCTGAATCATCTTCTGGAACTTCTATTAAACTTTTCCATATTCTACCATGCAAATGGGCCTCTTGTTAGTCATACCCTGAATCTCATGGATGAAGGACTACTTTACTGATTCACTTTCAAACAACTCAGTTGTCATCTAGTATGCATTTTTATGTCTTAAAAAATTTAAGGTGAACTACTTATAACCTGGAAACAAACACCCCCCGAAAGTATAAGAAATGATGGTGATTTCTCCATTCAGTTTAGCTTTTCTGATATATTTGATTTATTAATCAACAGGAGAAACATGGTTCAAAAATGGCCTTCTTAGATGGTAATCCTCCTGAGAGACTTTGCATGCCGATTGTTGAACACATCGAGTCAAAAGGTGGCCAAGTCAGACTGAACTCACGAATAAAAAAGATTGAGCTGAATGAGGATGGAAGTGTCAAGAGTTTTATACTGAGTGACGGTAGTACAATCGAGGGAGATGCTTTTGTGTTTGCCGCTCCAGGTATAATATCCATTATACTAGTTGATTCTTCCAGTTTTCAGGTTCTTAATATGAGTTTATGATTTTTGCTGACTTTTGATGAACCAATTAGTGGATATTTTCAAGCTTCTCTTGCCTGAAGACTGGAAAGAGATTCCATATTTCCAAAAGTTGGAGAAGTTAGTCGGAGTACCTGTGATAAATGTACATATATGGTTAGTGGTGAATATTTTACTTGTTAGTGTTTGTTCTTCGTGTAGAATACCTATGTATGTGCAATGAAATGTCTATACATACGTGTTTATGTTTATAAATGTTGACATGCATATCCTCAGTCTTGTGTGAATTTCCTTTGAATGAGGAACTTATGGATGTTGGGTTTTCCAAAACTTTGATAGGAAAAGTGCAAATTTCTGTACATATTTTAATGAGCAGAACTACCTTCGTTTTGGCCGTTAGTGGCTAATTTTCTACTGAAAAGAGAAAAATTCTCAACATGAATTCATATGTATCCTTAATACACTGAAGCGACTACTGTTATCGGTATCAAACCAATAACGATTGTATCAATCAAACTGCAGGTTTGACAGAAAACTGAAGAACACATATGATCATTTGCTCTTCAGCAGGTTAATTTCATTCACTTTATTCTTCCAAAGCAGTTTGTGTGTCGATGACTTCATTTTCATTTAGTTCCCTTCCCCCTCTTCCAGTCTCATTATTATTTATACAACATTGAGTAGACGGATTGTCAATTTCCAGCAAATTTCCTTGTGACTTAAAACATTAGATTCATATCATTGTAAATGGCTACGTTTAATAGAAAGTTAATGAAATATTTGTTGGTCTAAGTAACCATTTGTTTTTGCCCCTCCCCCTTCCCCCTTCCCGGTGAAAATCCTTTCTCTAAGCATTAGCTGGTGAGATTCAGTCGAGGATAGACATGACATGTCACGACAACCACTTCTCTGTGGAATGAAAAATGGACTAGAGATCCAAGTCCTCCACATTTCATCAGCTATGTCTTGATTATGTGCCCTTAGATTTTAAATGACACCGCTGGTGGAGACAAGATTTATAGAGCTCCTTTTTCAATTCTTAGAATATTGTGTTGTTTATGATACTTCTATTGGTTCCCTTTCTTAATTTCTCTTTCATATTCATGCAGAAGCTCACTGCTCAGTGTGTATGCTGACATGTCTGTTACATGTAAGGTACTCATATGTAACCATTTATATTGCTCTCAAATTATAATCTGTGGACTTATGTATGAATTGCTGTCGATTGCATAATGCTTGTTGGTAAGTGTATGAATTCCCGCTGTTGTAATCTTCATTTCGGATATACAATGATATTGGTTTTGTATAAATGGAATAGCCAGGACTATGATTCTGTCTGTGCACGGGCCCGGGGCCTCCACATGAGTCAAGTTACGAAGGACAAGTAAAGAAACTTTGACGAAACTTAGGCGGGGGTTTATTTCTCCATTTTAGCTAATTTTCTAAGAATTTAATGGAATAAAATTCTTTTATTAGCTATTTAGGTTCTTGCTGCCTTGGGGGTGGAAGGGTAAGAAGGGAACTTAAGTCAGTGTTACCTGCAGTTTTTGGAAAGAGTCTATAAATCTACTTCTCAGTTTTATTGGTTGGGGAAATGCTGTACAAAATATAAAGCATTGCCAAAAAGTTGGAGAAGTTAAACTTGAAAAAAGAGGCTTATGATAGAACACTCAGACAATTGTCTATCGTAAAAATATTTTCCTTTGCTGTGTATAGTCATTATCCCATTCACGTCATGTGTGTTTTAGGACCCTCTGACATAACTGGCATCTATGCAGGAATATTACAACCCCAATCAGTCTATGTTGGAATTGGTTTTTGCACCTGCAGAAGAGTGGATATCTTGCAGCGACTCAGAAATTATTGATGCTACGATGAAGGAACTAGCAACGCTTTTTCCTGATGAAATTTCAGCAGATCAAAGCAAAGCAAAAATATTAAAGTACCATGTTGTCAAAACTCCAAGGTAATATAGCATTTGTCCTTCATAGTTGCTCATCATGATATGTTTTTTCACTCTTCATACGAATATATTTAGATCATATTTGAGAGTCCTGCATTTACTAGAATCGAGTCCGAATGGAGTCTATACATGAATCCTTGTTGATCTGCTTTTTTTCTCTCAGGTCTGTTTATAAAACTGTGCCAGGGTGTGAACCCTGCCGGCCCTTACAAAGATCCCCAATAGAGGGGTTTTATTTAGCTGGTGACTACACGAAACAGAAATACTTGGCTTCAATGGAAGGCGCTGTCTTATCAGGAAAGCTTTGTGCTCAAGCTATTGTACAGGTTAGTTCTCACTGGTTTCAGCAGTTGTTTCTTTCTTTCCTGGTATGTTTGATTATATTCTGTCTTCTTTGTTATGGTAGAGAAGTATAGAACCATTTCTTAGGCATTACATTTGGTAGCAGTCTCTTTCTGTAAGCCTGTTTCTCATAAATTTGGCGGGAGAGAGGGGTTGTCAAGTAGTACAGCTTTACTTCTGATGGACCTTCTTTCTTTCAACCTGTACCTGCAACAGAAATGGACGTCAAACACGCCTATACTAATTCTGCCTAGCGTAATAGTTTCTCCAACCAAATTTAATAGTTTGTGCACACACCAGTTAAGTTCAAGGAGTACCGTAGTCCCCCATTCTTAATTAAGGTCTTGGTTTGAACCCTTGGAAAAGGAGAAACTCTTGGAGAGAGCATTTTCCCCTTTAAACGGGCCTTATGTTGCACAAAAGTTAGTTTTGAATACAGGACGGGTTAAACAAAAAAGAAAAATCGCGCACAGGTTTCAGTGTTGTGTGGTATTAGAACCTCAGTAGTAGCTTGATATATGCAGAGAGTTGTGTTTATTCATCTTTTATTACACCTATACCTCTATATTTTGCAGGATTATGAGTTACTTGTTGTCCGGAGCCAAAAGAAGTTGTCGGAAGCAAGCGTAGTTTAGCGTTGTGGTTATTATTTAGCTTCTGTACACTAAATTTATGATGCAAGAAGCGTTGTACACAACATATAGAAGAAGAGTACGAGGTGAAACAAGTAGGAGAAATGTTAGGAAAGCTCCTATACAAACATAAACATGTTAAAGAATAGCATTCTTCAATCCCAAGTTTAAATATAAAGCATATTTTATGTACCACTTCCTTTATCTGGGATTTGTAATCCCTTTATTTCTTTATGTGTCCTTGTGCAATCTTTACGTTTGTTAATATCTATATATCGATATTCTATTATCTTAAATCCAACTGAACCAAGAAACACATACAATTATGAACTTTGTATTCAGTGGTTGAAACCAGAAATTCTAATAATGATTTTTTTTTTTTAAAAAAAATATATTTATAATGGGAATTTTACAAGACAGAATAGAAATACATCCTTACAAGTATACATGTCAGTTTACTTTTTCAACTTAATATCTTCTAATTATAAGTGGGGTGTTGGGGTCAAGGCAAAGTGGATTATATAATATTATGATGATTAGTCAACTGCTGCTCACTTACAACGATGGGGATGAGGATAACTTTAGCGACACTCTTGGGCATACACTGTATTTGGATAGGAAACAATCTACAAAAAAAGGAATGTTCTTAGAAAAAGACTCGTTTGGTTCACTGAATCTCTTCTTCTACTTCTTTTTGTACACAGTTCATTACAAAATCTCTCCAATTTCTTGGGAATACAATTGTGATTTCTGATTTGTGATTAAAGATTGGGATGATTTCATTTGTTGATCTTCTTTGGGTTTATATTCCACCGACCCATTTTGTCAGATTTCCCACATATTTTGTAGGCTCCAAAATCCAAGTTGAAAGGCACATGACTTTTGATTTGAATTTTACAAAAAAAAATTGGTTATTATTTATACATAAGATTTCTCGATACAAATACATAATTTTAAAGCAACCCGTAGCTAAAACTCTAATTCCATCCTTGGGTGTAAAAATTATGCAATTGATTGGAAGATAATAAGTATCGTTATCAGGGAAGATAAAGATATGAAGTATAAGTTAGGCTACCAATGCAGCACTAATCGTATAAACTAGTAGAGAAAGATCTGTGATGAGCTGTATCATATCTTCTTCTTGGACATAATAATGAGTATAAACAAGTAGATATCTATCTATTGAGATTTGAGGTCCTCCCAAAACGTAACAATTCAAAATTGTATATTGTTATTTGCAAGATTAGTAGATAAATCCCAGCTCGGTTTCATCTAATAAAATGAAGAGCTACATAAAGCAAATCTGCTAAGGATGAGTTGGGATTTAATATTATTAATACTACAAACATAGTTTTGAACGTTAACCAATTTGAATATTCAATACAACAATATCGTACAACAATATCGCCAATGTATTTCAAATAAAAAAGGTACAAGAAACAACAATACGATACAAATAATCATATATATAGTAATAGAAATCGATAAACTACATTACGACTACTAACATGAACAGAGAGGACAAAAAAAATAAATATTGGCCGTTGGGAAATCTGGACTCGAACTCCAAAAGGTACAGTAAATAGCCGACATTGTGTTTCAAAACCCCATAGGGATGCCTTGTCCAGATTAAGCAACCTTCCTTTTCTCACGCCCACTTTACCACTTTTTTAATCAAAACACAACACACGTAACTACAAATTACAACAATCATCCCTTGGATTCCAATTTACTATGTCTCAAAGTGTAAAATACATACCCCACGTTCACTTCTCTTTCTCCAAGATTTTAAAACTACTGCTTCTTTCCATGCAAATCCCCCCTGTTTTCAAAGTGACCATGTTCATTGTTTACCCCCTTCCTTGATTTGTTGGTATAAATACTTTGTTTCCTTTCAACATTTTTCCATCAGGGTCCAGCTCCAATTGAGCTTTTTTCCCCTTTTTACTCTTTTTCTTTCTCTCTTCTCCGCTCCCAAAACCAAAAGTTATCAACTTTACTACTAGTAACTAATCATGGCTGATCAACAAGTAATGCAAGTGTCATCATCATCAAAGAAGAAGAACAACATTTCAAGAAAGTGTGCTTCCTTGATTAAAGAACAAAGAGCCCGGATTTACATTCTCCGTAGATGTGCCACTATGCTTCTCTGTTGGTATATTCAAGGGGATGAATAAGTCCATCCATCATCAATCCCCAAATCAACTCCGCAACTACTACTACCACTACTTCAATTAAACGTACAGCAAAAATAACCCTACTCTACATCGTCTACTCTGTGCTTTCCCCCTTTTTGGCTCCATCCATCATTTTCACGTGCTTGATCATGAAAAAGAATTCGGGACGTGTTGAAGATATAATTAAGTAAATAAATGTGTACTCTCTCGAGATACTCACACACTTCAACACGGCTACCTACTCAGGCACTTGGTCGTATTGCTCCTGTTTGTCTTCCATAGTTTCTTACAAGTCCCTAGTTACTCTTGTCATTTTGATCGTGTACCGCTTCACATTTTTTACCCAAACTCTATTGGGTTTTTTTGGTACATGAACAAATTACAGGGGAGATGGGCACTTTGAAACAGAGGTTTTTGGACAGACAGGGTACAAAAATTGGATGGGGAAGCTGATAAGAGGGCATTTCCAAGCATATGGTGGTTGTTCTATATAATCTGAAAGCCTATTTTCATGTAACAAATGTATATGTAATTGTAATGCAATCCACAATGTTTTCTAGTATGTTTAATTTGGATCAAATAAATATCGACAATTGAATAGTACGTAATTCAATAAGTGTAATACATCCATAGTGATGTGCTAGCATGTTTACTACTAGTATGATATGTATAATAAGGAGGGCCGCGATGGCAGCCCTTAATGGAATAAAAGAAGGGATTGTATGATATTATTAACAATTATTTTTGTTATTTGGGGTCAAGAAGTTAGTTTTTGGGAGTTTGTACAGACATGAGATTATATTAGATAAGAGTGTCGTTGGATTTGGAAACCAGGTTGGTGATCAACATGCTGCTGCTGTCTTATTGACAGATGAGACGCTAGCTAGCTTGAGCCAACCTGGTTCGATATTTGATATTATGTGTAACTGGATCCTGCAACATTCCTAATCCTAGTTAAGCTGATCTGTTTTTATTTTTTAATGTTCATTCATCTGAAAGTCAACCTGGAAAAATTTAAAAACAAAATATAATCCACAAGCAACATTTGAACAAGTATTTACCAGATGGAGTGTGTAATCACTTGAACATGTAAAAGAAATCTTCACTTTCAAATAATAAAAACTACCCATTTGTCACATAAATGAGATAGTTTTATTGTGCTAAAATAAAGCTTTTATTCCCGCCCTCAGTCTCAGTGGGCTCTAAAATCATATATAATGGTTCCAAAAGTTGCTAAATTCCCCTACCAATGCAGACAGAATCAAAGCAGTGGAATTAAAAGTACCTTTAATTTGGTCCTCTTATTCAATTTGTTGTTATAATAAGCATATTCGACTTTAAACTTTTTGTTTCTATCTCTATCTCAAATTGATGTGTATGACATTTATTAGCACATGAATGTTATGAAGTGAAGATCAGTGTAGGAAAATTATGGAGAGGTGGGGATTCGATCTCGGAACAAGATTACAGTAGTAACTGAATTTCGGAAGAAGTAACTAACATTTGAAAGGAACGGCTAGGATTTAATGGGAAGCAATGGTGAGGATGATGCCACGTAGACTGAAGGTGGTTATATAATAGTGGTTAGAAGAGAGAGAGAAAACAACTAATTTGAAAAAGTCACATTTCTTCCATTTCCATTTCTGCTTTTCCGTTTCTCTTCTTTTCTTTCTCTTTTCTCTGTACTTCTTCTCGTTCTCATCTTTCTTCTTCGTTTCTCATTTACAGATTTTCTATGGAGGTTATGAAGTTCTTAGTTGATAGTTAGTTACGTGTAATTGAGATTTCCGATTATTAATAAAGTTGGTTTGATTTTCTGTGATTTCCAATTCAATTCGTAAATTGAATTTGTGATTCAATTAAGGTCATAACAGTTGGTATCAGAGCCTTCGAACCTGTGTGATGGCTGAAGGTACACGCTGGAAGATTACAGAGGATAAGCTAGCAAGGCACGATGACATGCTAGCCGATCTGCTGAATTCGCAAGAGGAAGTACGTCATGCTCAAACTGGAATTCAGGGAGCATTGGATTTAATTTTGGAGAGATTAGGAGTGTTGGAGAGAGCTCCGGTGGTTCCGAATGTGGGAGCAGGTTTACTACCTATTCCGAATGGAGATAATCGCAACAGAGTTCAGCCGAATGCAGCGACGTTACCTAGGTGGGAGTTACCTAGCTTCGCAGGTCAGGAACCGAAGGTGTGGATTCGAAAGTGCGAGAGATTTTTTACACAGTACAGAGTAGGTAATGAACAGAGAGTAGAAATGGCTGCGTTGTACTTGACCGATGCAGCGGAAGTGTGGTATCAGTCTATGGTGTTAAGTGGAGGAATGCCGAATTGGATTGAGTTTAAAGAGGATTTGATAAGTAGGTTTGGGGAAATTGTAGTGAGTGATGTGGTGGAAGAATTTAATAAATTGCAACAGATCGGAACTGTGGAAGAGTTTTTAGGACGATTTGAGGATCTAAAAGCTCAAATGCTTATACGAAATCCGGCTTTGAATGAAGCTCATTTCCTATCTAGTTTCATTGGAGCATTAAAGGAGGAGATCAGATTAGAGGTGAAAATGTTCAAACCGAGGACATTGAAGGAAGCTGTAGAGAAAGCGAGAATGAAGGAAATGGCAATTGAAGCTGGTCGAAGGAGAAATAGAGTAGCAAATCGAGTGTTGCCGGCAGCTGTGCAAGGAGTAGAAAAAACCTCTACTGCAATGGTTAATCGGAATGGACCTTATCGGCTTACTCCTGAGACTTACGAGTTTAGGAAGTCGAATCATTTGTGTTTCCGATGTGGAGAGAAATATGGGCAAGGACATATTTGCAAAGTAAGGCAGTTGAATTATTTGACTGGTTTCGTTGAGGGTGAGAAAGAAGGGGATCAAGTTTCAGTATTGGATGACAATGAAGACATTATCATTGAAGGAGTAGTTGAACAGGAGGTACAACAGGCTGTTTGTTTAAATGCATTGATGGGCCATAATAGGGGAGAAAATACAATTCTGGTGGGAGGAACTGTAAAGAAGAGACACTTGGCAATACTAATTGATTCGGGAAGCACTCATAGTTTCATCGACAAGCACACATTAGCTGCATCGGGTTACAAGCCTCAGCCTTGTTCTCCTGTACGAGTAACAGTGGCGGATGGCAATTACGTAATGTGTAATTCTCATTGTAGAGGGTTTTCGTGGAAAATGCAGGAAAGGATTTTTATGGAAGATTTGCTCATTATTCCTTTGGGAGGCTGTGCTTTGGTGTTGGGAAACGACTGGATGAAGAAGCATAATCCGACTAAGTTCGATCATGAGCGAAAGTGTGTGACTATAGGAAGGAAGGCTAATAAGTTGGTGCTGCCAGGAATAGCAGGAGAAGGGAGTTTGACTATGCTATCTACTGGATCAATGAAAAAAATGTTGAAGAAAGGTCAAGCTATAGTTACTCATCTTTTTATGATGAACATGATAAAAAACAGTGAGGATGAAGTAATTGAAGAAGGACTGCAGGAAGTGTTAGATGAGTATGGGGATATTTTTGCGGAACCAAAGTCCCTGCCACCGAAGAGATTGTTTGATCATGAGATAACCCTCAAACCAGGAGTTGTACCTGTCAGTTTGAGACCCTATCGGTATAATTTCCATCAAAAGAATGAGTTGGAGAAGCAAGTAAAAGAGATGTTAAGCAGTGGAATCATACAGGCTAGTCAATCACCTTATTCATCACCGGCATTGTTAGTAAAAAAGAAGGATGGTACCTGGAGGTTCTGTGTCGATTATAGAGGGTTAAATGACTTGACCATTAAGGACAAGTATCCCATACCAATTGTCGATGATTTGTTAGATGAACTGCATGGAGCATCGATATTTTCTAAGGTGGATTTGAGAGCTGGTTATCATCAAATTAGGATGAAGATAGAAGATGTACACAAGACTGCATTTCGTACTCACATGGGCCATTACGAGTTTCGAGTAATGCCTTTCGGACTCACTAATGCGCCAGCAACATTTCAAGCCTTAATGAACCAGATTTTTCGATTGTTTATCCGAAAGTTTGTTTTAGTATTTTTCGATGATATACTAATCTATAGCAGAAACAAGGCAGAACATTTACAGCATCTGCAAATGGTGTTTAACATTTTGAGAATGAATGTGTTGTTTGCGAAGAGGTCTAAATGTTCTTTTGGTCAAGCTAAAGTGGAGTACCTAGGCCATGTTATTACTAAGGAAGGGGTGACCACTGATCCTCATAAGATTCAAGCTATGGTGGATTGGCCTAGACCCAAGACTTTACGGGCTCTAAGGGGGTTTCTTGGTTTAACCGGATACTATCGAAAGTATGTACAGAATTATGAAACCATCAGCAGGCCACTCACTGATTTGTTAAAGAAAGAAGCCTTCAAGTGGAATAGTGAGGCCAAAAATGCATTTGAAAGTCTTAAGAAAGCTATGACGACTACACCGGTGTTGGCTCTTCCTGATTATACTCAAGAATTTGTGGTGGAAACTGATGCGAGCCATGGGGGTATTGGGGCTGTGCTTATGCAACAAGGAAAGCCAATTGCGTTCTTCAGTAAAGTGTTGGCTCCTAAACACCGAGGTAAATCAATTTATGAAAAGGAGTATATGGCTCTACTTAATGCGGTGGACAAGTGGGGACATTATTTACAATTTAAACACTTTGTTGTTAAGCCTGATCATCACAGTTTGAAATACTTGTTAGAACAACGAGTGACTTCGGCTATACAACAGAAAGGGTTAACAAAATTATTGGGTCTTGATTATGAGGGGCGTTACAAAAAGGGCATCGAGAATAAAGTGGCTGATGCTCTATCTAGGCGACAAGAAGGATTGCAGGCAGAAGAGATTTCGGAGGTAGGATTATTGATGGCTGTGAGTATGATCACGCCCATGTGGATCCAAGAAATTATGCACAGCTATAGTGAGGATTCGTTTGTTCAAGAGTTAATGACCTTGTTATCAGTAGACACACACGGGCCTAGTTTGTGGCATAATGTTAATGGTGTTTTGAGGCGAAAAGGCAAGGTTTATGTGGGTTCTCAAGGGCCTTTACGACAGCAGCTCATTTCCAATTTTCATGACACTCCTTTGGGTGGGCATTCGGGTCAGTTAGGCACTCTAAAGAGATTAACTCAATATTTCTATTGGCCTAAAATGAGGGCTATGGTGAATGACTATGTGGCTCAGTGTGAGGTATGTCATCGTAACAAAGACGACAATGCAGCATATCCTGGTTTACTTCAACCCTTGCCAATTCCGAATCAAGCTTGGAGTCATGTTAGCATGGATTTTATAGAGGGGTTACCAAAGTCTCAAAATAAAAGTGTGATCTTGGTGGTGGTTGATCGATTTACCAAGTACGCTCATTTTATAGCTATGGCTCATCCCTTTACTGCTGTGACAGTGGCTGAATTGTTTTGGAAGCGAATCCACAGGTTACATGGAACTCCAGAGTGTATTGTATCTGATCGAGACAAAGTATTTTTGAGTAAATTCTGGCAGGAAATGTTTCGGCTATTAGGTACACAGCTGCATTATAGTTCGGCCTATCATCCTCAGAGTGATGGCCAAACTGAGCGAGTCAATCGATGTTTGGAGAATTATCTTCGTTGTATGACTGCTAATCGACCTATTCAGTGGAAGAAATGGCTGTCTGCTGCAGAATGGTGGTATAACACCAACTTCCATACGGGCTTGCAATGCACTCCATTTGAAGCGTTGTATGGATATACTCCGCCTCAACTTTCGATCGGGCCTCTTCTGGAAACAGTAGTACAGGCAGCAGAGGATGTGGTGATGCATCGACAACAGTTTCTTCAGTTATTGAAGGATAATCTCGCTACTGCCCAAGCTCGGATGAAGTTTTTTGCGGATAAGAGAAGAACTGAGCGTGAGTTTGAGGTCGGCGATTGGGTTTATTTGAAACTACAACCTTATAGGCAGACTTCATTAGCTTTGAGACGAAATTTAAAACTCAGTTCTAAGTACTACGGTCCATATTTAATACTTGAAAAGGTGGGGTTAGTGGCTTACAAATTAGCTCTACCTATGCAGTCTAAGATTCACCCGGTCTTTCATGTATCGTTGTTAAAAAAGAAGGTGGGCGATCGAGTGGTAGTACAGTCGGAGTTGCCTTATACGAATGATGCAGGGCAGTTCTTGGTGAAACCAGTGGCTATTTTGCAGAGACAAATGGTCAAACGTAACAATGTAGCAGTGGTGCGCGTACTAGTGCAGTGGTCTAATCTTCCACCTGAGGATGCTACGTGGGAGGATTATGAATTTTTGCGCGCTAAGTTTCCTGGTTTTGACTCTAATCCTTGAGGTCAAGGATTCTTTGATGCAGTGGGGAATGTTATGAAGTGAAGATCAGTGTAGGAAAATTATGGAGAGGTGGGGATTCGATCTCGGAACAAGACTATAGTAGTAACTGAATTTCGGAAGAAGTAACTAACATTTGAAAGGAACGGCTAGGATTTAATGGGAAGCAATGGTGAGGATGATGCCACGTAGACTGAAGGTGGTTATATAATAGTGGTTAGAAGAGAGAGAGAAAACAACTAATTTGAAAAAGTCACATTTCTTCCATTTCCATTTCTGCTTCTCCGTTTCTCTTCTTTTCTTTCTCTTTTCTCTGTACTTCTTCTCGTTCTCATCTTTCTTCTTCGTTTCTCATTTACAGATTTTCTATGGAGGTTATGAAGTTCTTAGTTGATAGTTAGTTACGTGTAATTGAGATTTCCGATTATTAATAAAGTTGGTTTGATTTTCTGTGATTTCCAATTCAATTCGTAAATTGAATTTGTGATCCAATTAAGGTCATAACAATGAATTTTTATTCCTAAAGTATAGAATCATTTCATCACGATAAATAAGTGAGGTATTTTGCTCCCAGAAAAATGTGTGGTGAATTGAAAAGGTTAATTAAGTTGAATTACTGTAAATTATTATATAAAGAAAGCTACTTGTACCCCCTCAAGATCTTCAATTTTAAACTCAATATAATTTTTATACTAGTAGATACTATCTTATTCAAGTGTAAGTTGGAAATTATGGTTAGTTTGTGGCTCATTTGCCTATAACCTGCTTGTGGAAATGCCTGAACCATTTTTTGGCATAACTTGCCAGAGCTGATGGACTGGTAGAGCAATATAGTGAAATTAGAGCATAACTGATACTAAATGGTTAAGGTAAATTTGTGCTAACATCAATTGGATATGCTTATTTTCAGCACTTTCCCATGTATTCATAAACATGTACCAGAAACTGCTGAACCCCCAAAAAGAATACTCTTTTCTTCTGATTGAATGCTGGCTTTCCATGACCCCTAAACCTCTAGGGAGTTTCTTTCTTTTTGCATGATTGCATATGTCATCGGATTTTTGTGCAAGTATCTTAATTCTGCATTGGAGTTACACGTTACTGAATTATTTAAGTTGCTCAATGAGAATTTCCCATGTTTTATTCCCACATACTAATGCTGCCTAAGTTAACATGCTAAATGTCCAACATTCATTACCTGTCATCCAATGTTAGCCATGATGCAAAATCGTAAATGTAATTTATTGAGTAAATCATTCACTTTATACATTTATTCCTATATGTTAACTTCCTACGTGTAAAAACCAAAAGTTCATCTATACAGACACTCACATCTACATCAAATTTATGCGTACCACCACCTTATTTAGGTGCTCCATGGTTGGATACTACTCTGTTGAGCCACTCAACCACTTCTGCTATAGTTGGCCTTTTGAAAGGATTCTGGCTGACACACATGCAGGCAACATCAAGCACTTGAAGCATTTCTTCTTCGAAACCCTTGTCTCTCAGTATAGGATCAAATATTTCTTCTTGTTTACCCTCATTTCTCATTAGGTGCACCCATACAACCAATTCCCTTGACATCTTTGGTTTGCTCATGTCCACAGGTCTTCTGCCAGCCAGGAGTTCTAACATCACAACTCCAAAACTATAGACATCTCCTCTCAAAGTGGCTATCCATGATTGACTATACTCTGGTGGGATGTAGCCAAGGGTACCAACCAGTTCAGTGGTGACGTGAGTTTGGTAAGGAAGAATCAATCTGGACAATCCGAAATCTGCCACATGTGCTTTAAACTTTTCATCAAGGAGGATGTTACTGGACTTTATGTCACGATGAACAATATGTGGTTCACATATCTGATGCATGTAAGCCAGCCCACAACTTGCCCCCTGTGCAATCTTCAGTCGAGTTGGCCAATCAAGTTGGGATGCTCCATCAGTCTTCTCGTGCAACCAGTAATCCAGACTTCCATTTTGCATATAGGAATAGAACAGCAACCTACAGCCATCATGCACACAGTAACCTTGAAGAGAGACCAAATTATCATGTTGGGCAGTGGATAAAACTTCCACCTCTGCTTTAAATTCTCTTTCAATTAAACCCATATCTCCTGAAAGTTTCTTAACAGCCAACGTAGTTCCATCTGCTAAAGTTGCTTTATAGACCAGACCAAAGCCTCCACAACCAACTATGTTTGCTTGGTTGAAGTTATTTGTGGCTCTCAGAATGTCAAAAATTGTGAGATCACTAATCTGATCCTTATTGGTTGGAAACATAACAAGCATGCTGTTATCCTTTCCAATCTCAGCTGACAATCCAGAAGTGGAGTTGTAGGACACAATTTCCAAGTCATTTTTCTCCGCGTCACCTCTTGGAAGGATCCTCCTCTTGGAGAATATCCAGAATGCTATGATGATGACTGTGAAGGCAATGCCGAAGGAGATCCCTAGGATGAGTCCAATTAAGATTTTCCGTTTTGCGGTTTTTCTAACTGCAGAAGGTTGTGTAGTTCCTGATCGATCAGGGCAAGGGTGCTGCAGGATTTGACCACACAGTCCTGGATTACCTAAGAAACTAGTGATAGGAAATGTGTCAAACTGACCTCCCGTTGGAATAGGTCCCTCAAGATTGTTGTGAGCAACACTGAAAGAAGACAAAAAATGAAGACCCTTGAGTGAAGAAGGAATTTCACCTGAGAGGTTGTTGGCAGAGAGGTCTAGTTTCTCCAGATTAGTGAGGTTGGATATTGTTTCTGGAATGTTTCCTGTAAAGTTGTTCTTGCTCAGATCAAGAACATGAATGTACTTCAGCTGGCCAATCTCAGTTGGAATATTGCCATCAAGGTTGTTGTTTCCAAGGTAAATAGCTGGTGGCAGGTTTGACAGTAGATTATATTGCTGATTTGAGGCATTGTTTGGCTGAACAAACACAGGCAATTCTAAAGCACTTCTGTCGACCTGATCAGCAGCCTCTTGTGATGCGAGTCTTTGCAGTTGAGTAAGTTCGACTGGGAAGCCTCCATATAGAAAATTCTGAGACAAATCCAGGTAAAATAGATTCTGTAAAGTCCCCAACCAACCTGGAATTCTGCCTGTGATTTGATTCATAGAAAGGTCTAGAACCTCTACCCTCCCAAGTTTAACCAGCCATGTGGGTATCTGTCCGGCGAAATTACAACCACCTAAACCCAGAATTTGGAGATTTTGAAAATCTTCAGACCCAATCAAGTTCCCATTATCAGGCAACGTTTCATTATAAAAGTTTTTGGTGAGGATTAGTGTGGTAAGATTCTTACAACCCTTGAGGACTTCTATTGCCCCTGCAAAATTGGTTAGGCTGTTATTGGAAACTGAGAGGAAGGACAAAGCTTGTAAAGACATTATGCCAGGCAAGATATCTCCTGTCAGGTAGTTAGTAGCCAGACGGATTGCAGTTAATGACCTGCATGAAAAAAGGCTTTGTGGAATGCTTCCAGTGAAGAAGTTATTTCCAAGGTCGATTATGCCAAGTCGACTAAGGTTGGAGAAATCAAGAGCTGAGAGTTCACCTTCCAAGAAGTTGACCCTTAAATTGAGCACAGTGAGACGGGTGCAAGTCATCAGCGATGGCGGCACAGTGCCATTCAGATTGTTTATATGGAGGAGCAACTGTTCCAATCTAGAGAGCCTTCCAATATCTTGAGGGATCAAACCTGTCAATTCATTGCCATAGAGTGCGAGGATTCTGAGGTTGACAAGGTTGACAATGCTTTCTGGGATGGGTCCAGAAAATTTATTGCCA
Organism: Solanum sitiens; assembly: GCA_016801875.1. NCBI lineage: Eukaryota > Viridiplantae > Streptophyta > Magnoliopsida > Solanales > Solanaceae > Solanum > Solanum sitiens. The sequence goes on along the minus strand of JABWTJ010000002.1, from coordinate 3,948,629 downwards.
GGTAAAGAGATTTCTTGCAGTGTTGACACACTATAAATATCATCAGGAATGAATCCCGAAAGATGGTTGAATCCTGCTCTCAAAGTAACCAAACTGGAGCAACTCCCAAACCCTTGGGGCATCTGGCCCCTGAAGTCATTGGAAGTGAAATCAAGAACTCTGACAGCGGCTGAGTAGCTGCAAATAAAGGACGGTATTGGACCAGAGAAGCTATTGTTGCTAATATCGAAACTCTCTAAATTAATTGCTGGCTCGAGAAATGATGATAGAATTGTCCCATTGAAGTGGTTGCTAGATAGATTTACTGTCTTGATGGGTGATGGCAATCTATCTGATAGCGGCAATCGTCCTGATAAACGGTTATAACTCAAGTCAATGATCTGCAAGGTACTAAATGAGTTGAAAAATCCATCTGGGAGGGGACCAGAAAATCGATTATTTGACAGGCTGAGTTGAGAGAGTTTGCTCAAATTTGCAATAGCAGGGGTTATGTTTCCAAAAAGGCTTCTTGAGGGAAGCCAGAGTGTGGTTACTCGGCCATTATCATCACAAGCAACACCTTCCCACAAGGTGCAGCAATCCGCGGAAGAAGACCAATTCAAAGGAGAAGGTGAAGAGATACCAACAGAGAATGATAACAAAGAATCACGATCAAGCTGATTGCAAGAAGCATGACAGATGGTAGCAACAGAAGAAAGAAGTAGAATAAGTATCAGTATTATTGGATAATAGAGAGATTTATGGTGTGGTAAAGAAGAAGAAGAAGAAGAAGAAGAAGAATGAAAGGAAGTAAGAAGCATGGCTGGTCGAAATTGATGATATGTCAGACCAGATTGGTGGCGGCTGTCTTTATTATCCATGATGTTTACTATTATTTTTAGACAACTAAAAGATGAAGAAGAAAGACAGTTGAAGATGCCAAGATACTCCAATCAACCATGTGGGTATTTTTTTGGCAATTCTTTGTCCTGTTGATCGTGCAGACTTTAGTCTAACCCCATGAAGAGAAGAGAAGAGAAGAGAGAGAGAGTGTTAGTTGATGTTGACAAGGTGCAATTTTTATGTAGCAAAAAGGTGAGGTATGAGTTTTTGAAATAAAGCGTTTACTTTTGGGACGGCTAGTGGACTTTGTTTATTCTATGGATATTTGAAAGCGTGTAATATACGTGGGAGAGAGAGAGAGATTTTACCATACTATTCTCCTCTCCTCACTTTGTCTCTTCTATCTAAGTGTAATTTTATGCCCATGCCCCACTAACAGATTATGGCTTATTGAGAGGTGGAAACTGTTTCAGATAATAAACCCAGCCAGACCTTTAGAGATGGAGGAAGAGTCACATACTTTTTTCTCTTTTGGTGTTCCATTTTTTTTTTATGTAACTGACTTTTCTCTGTATGTATATACAGATGTACTATAGTCACATGTTATGTTCTTCAACATTATTTGGCATCTTGTTCATTTTAAAAATAAATACATCACCTGGTCCGTTGACTACTCAATGAGTTTCCCGATCCATCCAATTATTTTATTTGTTTTACTTCTCTTTTTTTTTTTTGGTGACAAGGGAGTAAATATATAGCCTTGAATCTTGATAATATATATATAGTAAAATAAGGATTGATTATCTGGTTGATATAGACACTTCCAATGTCTGCTTATTGGAAATTCCAAACTCGTCAATCCACGGAGTTTGACAGCGTCTCAAGGCATCATTTAGAAAAATTACTCTGCAGATGGCCAGTCGATGCTGCTAAGGGACCTCAACTGTTGTGATACAGAATCGTGAAAACAAAATCCAATTTATTTCAAGTGGAGTCGTCCTTTGAGGAATCATAATCCATTACCGTGCACTATTTTTGCGCATGATGGTGAGAGGAAAGGGGATCACAAATCACCAAATAATTGTTCAAAAGTCAATATTAATAATCATAACAAATAATTCTCTAAAATTTTGTCAAAGGAATTATTATGGCTTATGAGTATTGTGGAGGGAACACCATCAGATAGGAATCGCACACTTTAGCAAACATATATATCTCACCCAATAGATGGCCACATGATAAATTTAAGTTTTATAGTTGGACCATCAAACGGATGTCACATGATAAAAGTTAATCCACATGAAACAAAACGTTTCAAAGTTTGTGCTCTTTACAATGCAAATTCAAATTATTCAGACCAGTGTATATATATGATATACAGTTGTTGTCAGTCACTTTCGCCAACCACCAAAGTTTACCAATTTGTAGAGACCTGAAGACTAAAGAGAAGACTGTCCCATTTTCAAACCAAATGTTCCTCACCAGATAGATAGATGCAGATACTAACAACTTATTCGAGACCAGTCAAAGGTCAGAGTCCTTTTTCATCTTAATTTTGATCTACCACAACTTACTCTTATCCAGTAAAAACCACTGCATCTTATTAGCATCCTGGACCACATTTTATCCATGTATTCAAATATTAATTGCAGAACAGATTTCCCTTCTTTTTTTTACTTCTCTTTTCCTGTTCTGTTGCATTCAATAGGTATGTAGGTACAGCATTACATCATTTTCAATTTAACTACAATAGTTCACAAGACAACTAATGAAAACCACAGATGAAAAACACCCTTGTGTGCAAGAGTGAAAGTGAAAATATCTCCTTGCAACAGAGACATCTTGGATTTCTATAGAATTTTTCTTTTTTTACAACTGTTACATCTCGTAACACTAACATTTGGAACAACAATTTGAAGAAAGAAAAGAATAAATATATGAGATTTATACCTTCACCCCTTCTATTTTTTTTTTCTCCAAGTGGAAGACTAAAACCAGCTTTCTTGCATTGCTGGGAATAATTGGAATTGTTTGTCTGCTAGAGAAAAATGATACAACATGGATAAACATTCAAGAAGTCAATACCGAACTACTTTGAACATATCGTTGTAACAAGCAAGTCCCTTCATTCCTCCAACCCAATCATCATTTGGGTAGTGCAGCTGGCCAGCCTCATTGATGTTCATTACATTGCCAGGAGTCAAGGTGATCATTTGGCCAAGGCATGGGTAAAACCATGGCTGCTTACTCTGCATCTACACCAAGTCCATTGCAACAAAGGTTAATTACCAATTTTTGTTATCTTGGGATTTGGTTATATAATGACAGTGGTCAAGATGAGCAAGATCTTAACTCATCAAAGCCTCAACTCATCAATGTCTGAACAAGCATTTCGTATTTGCAAGTCCCACTTAGAGCCTAATATGCAGCTAAAGAAAGAGGGCATGAAAAAGGGAATCTACCATTAAACAAACTCATTTCAGGACTCATTAAGGGTGACCAAACAATGATGATATTTGTAATCCTTTTTCTCCTTTCTAATTTATGAACACGATCTATGTTAATGTTTAGTTTGCACGAATATCATGGCAATTTTTTTTTGAGAAAGAATATCATGGCAATTTAAAACTACTAAATTCAAGAGAAAGTGAAAATCATTCCTTATTAATCAAATGCTTAAACCTTGGTGGTAGTAGATAAAGCCAACAAGTTTTGCACAAAAAAGGTTATGATAATGAACTCATGTGAAAGGAGAAATAGCAAAGTGCTCAACTGTGTATTAGAAAATTATTGAGGAAATGGATATTAAAGGATGATCAGGCTTCAAAAGGAACAAGGAAAAAAGAATGAAACTAGGGACCTACCATTGGATGGATCAACGTGTACAAAAAAACTTGCAGCAACAATCAGATAGCATAGGATCAGCATCAACCCTTTAAAATAGTTTGACGTGCCTTCCTACATTGTGTCAAAGGAACATCAGAAGTTAGCGACAAGCCTACATTTGAAAGGTCCAGGAACCAAATTTACAGGGAAAGATGAACAATTTTATTTTCTTTCGTCTTTTTTTTCATTGGGGGTGGAGGGGTGAGGTGGGGGAGGGAGATGAAAGTGAAGGATGTTAAGAAAGAACTGGGTAGAATGCCGAACCTGCAACATGAATGCCACGACTAGCACCGTGATGAAGAGTGTAGCGGTCTCGAATAATTGGAAATTCAAGTCCATGGGCTTTCCCATAAACCAACCAACGACAACGCAAAATGGTATCTGCATATTCAACAGCACGAGATATGAAATTACCAACTACATGCATAAACTCTATCATCTATCTTGAATAAATATAACCTGGCTGCCTCAAATTTAACAGTGACACATAAGTACTACGGGCTCTCAGGAGAGATAGGAAAATCCATATAACGATCTCTAAATATTTTTCTAAAATAAATAAAAAATTCTCCGACAATTTAAAAAGTTATCTCGGATAGTTGCAATGCATAAAATGTCTTACCACAAACATTGATATCTGAGTAGAAGATCCAATTGCAACTCCTAGAGTGATGTCCTGCCAACAAGGATACATTAATAACTGTTTTGGAGCAAAAGAGAAAGTAGATTTAGTTTTATAAGAACTCACAAGCTTATCTTTCATTGCGAACATGATTGCGCTGGCGTGTTCTGCCGCATTTCCTACAATTGGAAGCAAGATGACACTAATAAAGGACATCGGCATGTTCAACGAGTCAGATGCACCCTGAAAGAATATTAGTGGCATGGGTCAATTACCATGAAGAAACAAAAAATTGCCACTAAAGGATTAAAAGCTAATATTGAGCCCTTTTGCATTATGCACATAGCTCAACTTTATTAGGTGCTTACGGGAGACTATTAATTTAAGCCAGAGTTAAATAATGCTTCTCTCGCTACTATGACATTGCATCCAAAACTTTTCTTGCTGTATATGCTAAATGCTGTTTTTATATATTAGAGTTCTGGGCTTCTTCCTCACATGGTTAAACAAGGGACAAGCCCCATTCATTTTGTGTGCCTCTATCTTGACATTCTTTACCTGGTGATAAGTAGGAAAACACCTAGTTAATTTTCTACTGATCTACTGGTTCTCTCAATTACTGCTCTGTCAACATTTAAAATTGCTTACTACATGATAGTATTTTTTTTAATGTTCAAATATATTTTTTAAATTGTATCTTGTGCATACACATATGCACTAGAATCTATGGATTATGTATTTTTGTTATGTGTTGTTTCCTGCTCTTCAGCAGGTTAGCATTTTTTAAAAGAAATCTGATCTCCCACCCAGCTTGTGCGCACCTCAATTACCCCACCAAGTGGCTGCCTCCCAACAACACAGGCACCAGGTACTTTGAAGCCACACCCTTGGGTGCTTAATAGTTACTAAAATTTGTTCAATATTTATGATACTATATCCAACTATTGTCATGTTCTTGATTATTTTCAAGCCTTGATGTCTTCGCGTGCATGCTCGACATTACAATAGATTGATTTTCTGATTGAATTTTCTTAAAGGAAAATTAAACATTTTTTGTTTCACTTTTGACAGACCCTCGGGACGAAGAACACACAATCCGAATCCCTAACTTCCATTCACAATTTCCATGTCCAATAAGTAGCCAACCTTTTTGTGGTGTGGGCTTTCCAGTGGAACCAAAAGGCATCATGAGGATTGGACAGGAAAATTAAGGCAGACAATTTCTGGAGGTGTACTGCACGAGGTTATTTATTATCATACAATTTTTTCTTTGATAACCTTAAAAGGGAGCATCCAAAGTTAAGTAGGAGGTAGATATACCTTTATAAAACTGGTATATAAAAACAGCTTGCCGTAAAAGGAAAGGAAAAGGAAATAGAAAGGAAAAGGAGGAAGGCAAATAGATCACCTCGATGGCATCTACTAGATATCCAGACAGCACTGATATCCATATTGTCAAAACAGCAAGCCACCCAATAGCTTCCCACTGGGTTATCTCAGGCGCCTCTTCTTCTTCAGGATCTACTGAATTGTGTTCGTCATCCTGTATACATATCAGAGAAACTATTAGATCCGACAAATCATTTACAGCAATAAAAAATAACAATCACATATTTTGGTATAAACTCATCTCGAGAACTAGCTGAAATATGTGCACTCTTCAGACCTCATATTAGGCATTTGATTATTACTCCAATGAAAAACATACTGTAGAGAAACAGAAACAGGTAACCTACGGAAAATCAGACAGCTAAAATTAGATCATCTACCTCACTCACGGAGCTATAAAGATTTGGTTGACTCTTGAGCTGAAAGTATAGGTAGCTTGCATATGCTACCAGCATTATGCAACTGCTAAATCTTGAAAGAGCCAACTGTGACTTGCCAAAATGCAATTCCGTGTGGGTGAAATGAAGTACAGCTGGAAATAACAAACCCATGACTGCCATCAACAATAATCCTGAGTTCACAATGGCAGTAGCCTGAAACATTTAAAATTCAATGACTGTTTACACATTAAAGCAGAGAGGCACTTAATGGCGACATTATAATAAGAGATCACACTGAACCATTGCTCATAAAATGTGAATTTAATTGTATTAACTTTCAGTTTTATTTAATTCCTCAATAAAAGGTCATTGCCTTCATTACAGATTTGAATAAGAGTATGAGTTCATGACTCAGAAGAATATGATCACCTTATTAAACACCTGAACTTTCTGCTGATGAATAATTCCACCACTGAAGAAGGCACAGCCAAGAACCAAGAGCATATTTGATAAAATGGAACCCAGCAAGGACTGTTTAACAACCCGCATCATTCCATTGTTCAATGCATATAGCGAGATTATCATTTCAGTTGCATTTCCAAATGTAGCATTCAGAAGGCCCCCAACTATAAATCAGAAAAAAATAGCGTGCTGATAAGAAAACGATAAATACGTGGTGGGAGTGGGGTGCAGTCATGGGCTCCACATATTAGACACAGCACACATGTAACTGACTCGTTGACAAATATTCAATGTACAACATCAAAACAACATGATGCACTATTCCACCAAAGGTCAATGAGAGGAAGTTCAAGCACTGGAAAGCATAAAAACCATTTTAAAAGATACAAGAAACTGACGACCAATCCAACTGGCGTCAGTAAGGAAATCAGTAACATATGAGCAATTATTTAGAAGCTTGCTAAGTAATTTCATAGGAAACGGAAAAAAACAAAATACTTCGGCCAGCCTGGATACAGAATGAAATTGCTTGTGTATAGTGACTCTGTAAGATCTTATGATGTCTTTCCTTATTTCCTTTTAATAAGTGCATGAGAAACTAATTCACAATTATACAGCAGTGCAGCAGGTTTCTCACAAGCCTTCTCAAACAAAAGAGAAGACGCTAATCGCAAAGAACATTGTAAACATGTTGCAGCAGTCTTTTTCCATCAGAACTTCCACTAAATGAACTGCAGTAAATCATCCCCACTTTAGATGGGTTACGTTCAACATATTACACTCATCTAAATGCCTTTTGCAGTTTGGAGTTGAATAGAACTTTTGCTCACTTAGTGCCACTTCTAAATTCACCTTAGATACCATATTCAGATTCTTTAAGTTAGTCTGATGACTGCATACCAACTAGACAAAAGCACTAATTATGGCAAGCATTTTGAGAAGCTTAACTTGATTCTCCAGACTAATTCATTTAATAGGAGCATGCCGTGAATCTTTTGAAATGGAAAGGGCATGCTTGAAACTAGAAAATAGAAATGGAGGAACCATTGAAACAAAATTTAAATGGAGTACCTGTTGGCCCGGTATAGAACGCTAGCTGCCTGTAACAAGAGGATTAAGAAGGTCAATAAGAGCAGAAACAAGAAAAGCAGTATAATTGAACTAGAGTAAGTTGGAGAGAACAAGCTTACTCAGTGGCATAGCCCAAGCGCTCAGCTAAAGGTGTAATGCCCAGTAAACTGAAGAAAAAGACCCAAGTCTGAAACATCAAATTGTACAGAAAAGACAGAGATAAATAAGCATATATATAAATTATAAGGAAGAAAAGAGCATGGTGTATATTCAGCAACCATGATTACATGTTTTCCTGTAAGATAGTGAAGCAATATGGCGAGGGGGCCAAAAGGAAGTAACAGATTGATCTTTGCTTTGATAATAACAATGTATATACTCCTTAGAAGGCTGATCTGATACATCTTTGTTAAGACCCTAGTATAGCGATAACTTGTGGGTGATGATGCAATATGATGTGCCTCATAATGCAGACTGTCTATTTTGATAGTTCCCTGGGATGAGCTAAATGGAATGACCTCGTCAAGTTGAAGGTCTAACTTCTCTCCAGCAGATCCCATCTCCTGAAACATGAAGGTCTGAATAATTGACCACACAAAAACTTACTTATTGAAGTTGTAATTCTTCCGTACCTCAATGAAAGATGCTCAAAACACAAATTATACCAACTAGTCAAAGCAGGTCAGCTGGAAAAAGAAGATTAGTCAGAAAAGTAAAAACAAATATTGAAGTTGATTCAGAGAGACAGACCAGATCAAGAATGGATACTAGTGTAGTATAAAGATTGAACATTTACCAGAGAAAAAAAATTCAACAAGAGGGCTAATGGAATCGATTTGAAGCAATTAATTTAGTTATGGTACGAATAATTAGAGTAATTAACAAAACGAGGTTTGGTTTGTGTTGAAGAAGGGAGCCGGCTGTTCTGAAGATGGACATTATAGGAAGACGAAGGTTCGTGGAAGAAGCGCTTAATTAATTATTTGAAATAAACAATTGATTATAATTATGATTAGTAATGGAAGAAAGATATCAAATAAAGAATTGATTGGGAATATTTTATTTTAGTAATTTGTAGGTGCAGAAGGTGTCCCCACCCACTCAATTATTTATTTATTTATTTAACAACATTGCATGTTGGATGAATCAGCTCATTACATCTTTTCCCACAACCAGCCCTCATCTCTTTTCTTTTCTTTTCTTTTCTTTTCTCCATAATACAAACAAAATAATTAACTTTATTTTCATCAAGAAATCCTTAATTCAAAAAAGGGAAATAACACTAATTTTGCTTCACATTTAAGAAATTTTTCGGTTCAAAACCAATAAATAATTAATGATATTTTAAAGATAAACAATAGCGACTTTTCTCATTCAAGGTTTAAAGATAGCTCTCTAAGATTAAAAAATTTAAAATTGAGGAATATGAAGTACAACTTTAATGAAGTAGTTAGGCTTGATAGGCAAGTCGTTCCAAGAGAGGAAGATTTTAAATATTTGGATTCAATAATTCAAGAAAATGAAAAGATTGGCAATAATGTCTCAAGTAGAGTATTTTTAGTAAGTAATCGAGCGTATTATATTTTCCCTAACAGGGGCATTAGTATCTTATTTTTATGTTTGCTTATTTTCACTACTATAGTGCTACTGATTGTTTGTTTCTTTCATTTATTATCTTGGTATTTTCCTATTGTTACTAGTTATTACCATGCTTTCTTTTTTAATGGAAAGTCTATTAAAAACATCTTCCTTTCATAAATAAAATTTATATGTACACTCTATATATTATATATATATATTATTTGTGAAATTTTATTAAATATTTTATTATTAATCTTTATCAATAAGATGATTAAAAAAGAGCAGTGATATAGCTGTGTTTGTTTTCATTTGATGGTCAGCACTGAGCAGAATAGAGGTGAATTGATGTTAATGCCAACAAATATATTAGTTACAGTTAAGAACAGTTAATGCAAGTTGCTTGAGGTGATAACTACCTCTGCGATGTACTTTCTCAAGTCATTTTTATTTATTCGTGCAATATACCAAAAACATGTTTTTGTTTTTGTTAATTTGTCAATTTTAACATATTAAACTTTTTTTTTATTTCACATTTTATCTTCGACATTAATAACTTAAAAATCTAAAACTGTATATTAATTAATAAAAATATTGAAATAATATACGCATAATAATCATCAAGTAAATAAGTAAAATAGAAGTGAGAAAGTATTTATACATCAAACTAGACATTGAACTTATAAACAAATATTCACGAAAGGGCCAAAATTACCTCTAAATATTCGAAAAGGTTAAAAGATAACTTTTTATTCACCTATTGGATTAAAAATAGAGAAAATTATATATAATGACAAACTAATAAACTAAATTAATTGTTATAACCACCCTTTGATTTAATTATGTCCCGTAGCAAACTGTTTGTCAATCACCTCTCTTCCTCAAACTCTCGCTCGCCACTCTCCTCTCTAGCTCCATATCTCGCTCGCTTCCTCTCCCTTTTATACAAACACAAGTGTATAAAATCTGTTTCTATTTGTATAAAGCAGAGGAAATTGTATAAATACATATATATTTGTTCCCCTCTCTCCCCTCTTCCAGATATCGCTCGCCACTCTCCCTAATCTCGCTCGTCACCCTCGCCTCTCTCGCTTATACAAACATAAGCGAAATGTCTAAATTGCGTTTCTATTTGTATAAAGCGAGAGAAAATTGTATATACACATGTAAATACATATATTTTTGTCCTATACACTTATAATTATACAATAAAAACTCCCCTGCCCAATTCTTTTGCCTTTCTCTCTTTCTCGTTTTATACAAATTCAAATTGTATATAATTTCTCTCTTTCTCGTTTTATACAATTCCATTCAATTGTATATCCCTGCCCAAGTCTCTTTTGTCTTTCTCTCTTTCTCATTTTATACAAATTTAAATTGTATATAATCGTTCTACACACTTATAATTATACAATTCGTTTTTATACAATTCTCTGCCCAAGTCTCTTTCTCTTTCTCGTTTTATACACTTCGTTTTATACAATTCGCTTCAATTGTATATGTATAGCGAATTATACATTTATATGTTTGTTATGGAGTGCAATTATGCAAACTTTGCTATAGCATATAAATATGAATTTTATGTTTGCTATATGTGAAAGTTGCCCTTAAAAATATTCCTCGATTCATCTTTATGATCCACAATTATCTTAAAACTAACAATCTTTTATTTTATACTTTTTTTATTATTAGTTATTACATGACATCTTTCTATTAGATAAATTTCAATTTTAATCCATCGAAAAGAATTTATATCCGTATCCACATTCTTTGATCCAAATCCAATTTAAAATTTTAATCATCTCTTTTGTGCCCCTCAAACCTAATAATCTATTTTCTTTCTTTATCACCACATACAAATACAACTTCAATCAATGGTAATTAAAATAATGCATATATATGAAGTAGCAAATTTAATTTGATTCAGTCCATTCCAAATTTAAATACTAATTGATTCAATCATTAATTTTATCTTAAATTTAATAGTAGTAGTACAAAGTAAAAATGAATTTAGTTGTAACTATATATACATACATATATGGAGAAAAGAATATAAAGAGAATAATGATGAGAAATAGGGGTGTACAAGACCGAATCAAAAATCGAATCAAATTGTAAATCGAGTCAAATCGGAAAGAAAAACTCGATTAGTGATTTAGTTTGACTTGGTTTGGTGTTGGAAAAAAACTCTGAGTATATTTAAAGTTGTTTGGTTTCAACTAAAAAAAATAACCCGAGATCAAACCAACCCGACATTAATATAATTATTTCATGTTTGAAAGTTAGAATTCTTAATGATCTAATAAGATTATAGTCTATACATGTTGATAATTATAATAAAGTTTAAATAAAAATCAAATTAATACTAATGCAAAAAAAAAATCAATTAATGACAATATTGAATATTTGTTTTTTAGTTTTATATAGATTTAGACAATTAAAATACATGATATAATTTTACTTTCTTTTAATATTTAGTCATGATAACTAATACTTACTAAATTTATTTTAGCATGATTTAGTACTTTAAATTATGATTAATTTCATTATGACTTATTAATTTATAATATTTGTTTTACGCGATTTTATTATTATTATTATTATTATTTTGGATATTTTAGTGTCACTAATTATATCATAATTTTTGTTATTTTCTTGAAAAATAACTTAGATAGTTGCATCTTGGTAGGAATAAAGAAATATTTGAAGTACAAGTAAATTATATATTTTTATGAATACTTTATCGAAAAATTCGAAAATCCGAAAAAAAACCCGAAAAATTCAAAGAAACCCGAAAAAATCCAAAGTTGAAAAACCTGAGTTTTATTGGTTAGATATGGTTTTTACATTCAAAAATCCAACACAAATGATTTGGTTTGATATTTGAAAAACCTGAACCAACCCAGTCATGTACACCCCTAATGAGAAGTATTTGAAGCAGCGAGAGGGGAGAGGGAAGCGGCATGAGGCATGAATAAACACACGTCGTTTTGATGTTTAGTATAAATAAATATAGTAAGGAGTAAGAAGAAGATGGAGGCATCAACTCCTCTCTCTCTCTCTCTCTCTTCCTTTAAAAATCAATTAAGTATTGCACTCTTCTAAGCTATATAGACTTCATCTGGAATATGGATTCTTCATTGAAGTTGAAGAATGAAGACAATCAACAAAAAACAAGCTATAATGAATTGTTATAGTATGATTTATCTTCCAATAAAACAAAAATAAAAATAACGATATAATCATGCTCGTTATCTAATATATCCATGAATAAAACAAAAATCAAGGATACAATTACACCACTAAATGAATCGTTATCTGATATATCACAAATAAAACAAATTAAAGGTAATGATATAATTACACCACGAAATAAATCCTTATCTAATTTATATAATTACACCACTAAATGAATTGTATCTGATTTGTCCACAAATAAAACAAAGACAACGATATAATCACACCACTAAATGAATTAAAATATATAAAACAAAAACAAAAACAAAGATAACGATATAATCACACCAATAAATGATTCGTTATGTGATTTAAACAAAATAAAAAATAACGGGTATAAATGATTTGTTATGTGACTGAATAAAATAAAAATAAGGGTAACAACCATCGGAACTATAACGACTTTTCATGAGAGACTAGTTTGCCGACACTTGTGAATCGTGATACTCTTGTTATTGCATCCCTCCTCCCTCAATCACACACACTTTTGAATAGGCGTGGGTAGAACATTATTATTATTATTACAAATATGAATAAAATTCCCTAAACCTATTATCTCTTGAAATTTCTTATAAAAAAGACTAGGCCACTTTTATGCTCATTCACTAAATTTTACATGTATGAAAAAAGGAGAGGGAAAAGTCACATTCATGATATTGACAGAGGGAAAAGTCTATGCTTAAAAACGAGTGATCCTTTTATACTCTTGTTTTATTTATGAATAAGCCAAGCAAGCAGGATTGACGAGGAATGAGCACAACTCACTCATGTTATACTACTAATAGAATTAATTGATCAACAGTTTTTACCACCCCTAAACTAGTAGTATAATAAACACAAGAACCAGACAAGAGGTATCAATCAATAGCACATTTTGTTCAGCAACAATTAATCTAGTAATCTTCAACACTTGATGATTCCAATAGATTAGTGTTTACAAGTATGTTCATCATCATCATCTAAAACTAACCAATGCAGAATCCATTACCTCTTTAACTCAAACAAAGGTGCAACTCTATTAGTTAAGGCAAAAAACGACTAGAGACCTGTACTAGCATTGCTTTTAAATCTTTTTTTTTCCTCATTTGCTACACTTTGGACAAGAAAATGTAACTTTGAACTAGGGAGAGTAATTCACAAGGCTAGTTTAACAACAAACAAATCCAATACAGAATCAACCACAAGCAAAATTAAAACTTTCTCTTGGGAATGAGAGGAGGATGATTTACAGATGAATAAATATAAAAGACATATATCATTAATTGAATCTCTAAGTTGGGGCAACCCATAATTTCTACTTCCCTTTCTTCTCCTGAAAGTGGAAAGACTCTAACTTTATCAAAACCAACCAGCCCCATTTTTTCTTTCTCCCACAAATAAAAATCCATCAGTAATAAAGAGAGAGAGTAACAACATTTAAGATTACACAAAATAAAACCACAAAATTAATAAGTAAAACAAAAGAGAGTGGGGAATTTCTCCAAACCTAAAACGTCAAGAAGAAGAAGAAGAAGAGGAGGAGGAAAAATGAGGAGGTGGAGGTAACAATGGATGACTCAGTGAGGTAGTAGCAGGACCGGTGTGGGTTCCTGGGCTATTCTGGGTGATGAAGGGATGGCGCAAAAGCTGTGCTGCCGTCCACCGCCTGGCAGGATCCCTCTGCAAACAGCAGGCAATGAACTCCCTAAACTCCCTAGAAGCAGTGGGTGGTGCCTCAGGAGGCTGCGACATACAAATGGCACACATAAGGCTGGCCCAGTCACCTTGTCTCCCCACAGAAAAGGGGAACCTTCCCAAGTAGAACTCTAAGATGCTCACCCCAAGACTCCATATGTCCCCAGCATACCCGTCGTACTGTCCGTGATTCAGATCTGTGTTGATTCTCTCGGGACTCATGTAAGCGATGGTACCCACTGAGGAATTGCAAGGATCCATAGTTTGTGCGAGAACTCTTGAGACCCCAAAATCTGCAATCTTGACCTCACGCCTGGAGTTGATTAAGAGGTTAGAAGGTTTGATATCTCTGTGAACAATCTTACGCCTGTGGAGGTAATAGAGGCCGGATAGAACCTGTCGAGTTAGATCGGAGAGAGGTGGTTCGAGAGGGATATGGATCCCTTCGAGAGAGCCTTTATCCATGAACTCAAGAAGAACTTGGATTTCTCCGTTGTGATCGAACATATCGTGACACCTAACGACGTTAGGGTTGTCTACATCTCGTAGAATCTCGATCTCACGGCACATCTGAAGACGGACAGAATCCTCATGGTTACCATAGATAACTTTCAAAGCATAGAGTCTTCCAGTGGGACGATGTAGAACCTTGTAAACAGTACCTCCGGTGCCACTACCGATGCGATTAACCCTCTCGAGCTCAGAGAAATGTAAAGGGGTAGGAAGCGGGGAGGAAGAGGAAGAGGAAGGAGCAGAGGTTGGAGGTAGAGGGAGAGGGACAGCAAGAGCAACGTCACGTTGAGGAAGAGGAAGGGTCAAATCAGTACGACGGCGGGGACGACTGCGTTGTCCGGCGGAAGATGGAGGAGGCATGGATGATGCAGCGGTGGTGGAGTTGGCGGCTGGTCGCATGATTGATTGATTGAATGAATGAATAATGGTATTGGATGGATTGTATATAGAATGAATGGGGATTTTTTTCTTAGGTTCGAAAATTCGAGAGAAAGAGAAATGCAGCCATCCAACACACAAACACAAAGAAAGAGAGAGAGAAAAAGAGAGAGAACTTTCTTGGAAGAGAGGAAGAGTAAAACGTATTTGTATTGGGTGGATGAGTAGGTCACCCTAAATCCTACTATTACCATCTCATTAACAAATAAGTACTAATCAAATTATTTATTCATTCAACTTACTTACCAAAAAACATTTGGTCTATTTGGTATAAAAAGAAAATAAATAAATTTCTTACTTATTTTCATGTATGAATGAAAGTAGAAAATCCAGGTCAGCATGGGTTTGTTTATCACTTAATATATTTTTTAAAAAGTTCTATATTACATTTATGAGTGGTTAAGAGATCTCAATTCGACAATAAATTCAAATGTTTTCATATTTTTAGTTTAGCTTATATTTCAATTAAAATCAAATGTTTTGTTTTATAAAAGCAAATTTTAGTATTGAAGCATAAATAATAAGTTTTAGGGATATTTATGTTATTGGTCAGACCGCATCACTCCAAAGATTTTTGGAATTTAGTTTTGTAAAACTAAAGAAATCTTATAGTATTGCTCAATGATTTGTTGAATCAGATATTTTTAAAATCAAATGAAGTGGAGACAATCATGAAACACGAATCATTACCTTGCCAATTACAACGTTTTCTCAATTCAATTCAAATGGAATGAATTTCTTGAAACAAAACCCATATCTCACTTACTTTTTGTCTGAAATCGTTAAATTGTACCAAATGATGATAGGAATTATTTCATTGCTTATATATTCAAAAAGTTTATATTACTCCTATTTACCAGTGCAACCACACGGATAGCAGCTTGAGTTGTGGTATGACAATTGAGATCCTTTCATCTTGATCACTCGAGTCATAAATCCAAATTAGTTGGATGAAAAAATAAACATAAGGGAACGACATCAGCGTATCATCTATGAAATTAGTCCTTCCGTTTAAATATAATTATTGAACAGGTTATCTATACTTATCACAAGTTTCAACTATAATTTAATGTCAACGATGGGAAATTCAAAGTCCAAAGATATGCAATACTTCTTCTTTGTCCCAAAATTATGGTATTCGACTAATCAATGTGTGGCCTAGTAATCAATGAAGTGGGTTGAGGTCTCGGGTCCAGAGACAAAACACTAGGAAATTACTTTCATCTATTCTTCTAGGCTTGGATAGAGTTATATAGTATATTGGTTCATAGGAAGTAGAGAATGTGGGATGGGGTGGGGGTAACAAATTGAGATACGATAACAAGGTTATGGAAAAAGCGTGGCATCTTAACAAAACCACAATATACTATACGTTGCATTTGCCCAAATGTATACATGGAAAAGTGCTATCGTCAACACGGAAACATGTTTGATGAGATAAGACAAAAGCTGCAACCTTTTCTTTTAGTTTTATATTTATATATATATATATATTCTTTACTTAAAAAATGTAAAAATCATATCATATTTCAAAAGTACTCCAGCACATTATACGTCTTGGAAATTTTGATACCTGCTGGACAAATGACATTTAGTACATATTCATGTGCATGCCAAATCATCATATTTCCTAATCACAGTATCGAGTGAGAGCTTAAAAAGGGAGAAAGAAAAAAACCATATTTTTGAGTTTTTATACCAACTACTTTAGTTAATTCTCGTGGCCAACTACTTTCTTCTCCATTCTCTAAACATCATAGGCCTTAAATGAGTACCATCTCATTCATTCATCATGTATTAACAAGTACACACATGGTTTCTCGAGCAGAGTGGGCAAATATGACTGCTTTCATTACACCAAAACATATTTTACAATTAAGTTAATCAATCGTGTCTGACCTGTAACAAAGTCCGCCTGTAATTTCTGTAAAATTCTTTGCTTCTTGCGATTTACGTGCCAATACGAGCATCTGTCATTGAAACAGTGGACCATAAGAGTATCTCCACTCTCCACAAGCTAAGCACCGTTCAACCTCATGGCTATTTTTCAACGTGCAAAACTTACAAGACCAGACCTTTGCTGCCTTTGCTTCATTTCCTCTGTCCTTTGGGGTTCCACAAGCTCCACAAAGGAGGGCTAGAGGCTGCAACGGTGAAATGAATAAACATCAGTTGGGTTGGGGGGACTTTACAGTCACAGAGATCATGCTATGACTAATCCCATTAGTTCGATATGTCTGAAATGATCTCAAATCTGGATAGGTGTCATTTGGTTGGGTTTAAATCACATGGTTGGAACAGAGCTGCATTTCAAAGAAGACTTATACAACTCCTATGTGGTACAGGACTAACATAGGAAATAAAAGAGCAAGGATAAGGCCAAAACATTACCTGATTCAATAAAGTGCGCACACAACATTCCCACATTATCTTAGAATCAGTTCCTACAATTGAAATATGACGAAACTCTGGTATCGCTGAAGCTTTGGAGCTTTCAGAAGGCCCCTCACTCTCTAACATTTTGGAGCCACACCACAGATCATCATGTAATCTCCTTTCTGCAGCCATCGCAGCAGCTTGAATTGGGCTGAGTACAGCCTTGATGCTGCTATCACCCCCCAGACGCTTAGGCCCCAATGGCAAAAGTACATCCAATCGTGCTCTGTTTTCTGCAGCAGCCAGTGCTTTCTGACGCAATGATGGCAACGGAGGTTGACGAGAAAACCCACCCAATCGCTTTCCTAGGAGATCAAATCCTTGTCCAGTACCCGTAATTCCTTTAGCCATAAGCTCCTCACATTCCTGAAAAGGGATGCATGAAGGGTTTAAATTAGCAAAAGAAAGTTGTAAGAAAAGCAAAAAGAACGTAAGTGGTGCAAACAAAGTAAAAAGTATCTCACGCAGGCACAACCTTCCTGATTTCATCCAATAGGTTATAAAAGTCAGCATTATGTGGGCCATATTCATTGTGGCAGAGTTCATGAAGCATGGTATCAAGAATTTGAGCATAAGGGTAAAAGTCCCACTCATTGTTTGGTCGGCGCAATCTAATCTTAACTTCAGCACCTCCTCCTATGTTGAGTCCCAAAAGAGATGGATTGGCAGGACTGTGAAATCAGATACGCTCATGAGCAACAATAAAATGGAAGATATAAATAAAAGCAGGAAACTCATTAAACCTATACACTCATCAGGAAATAAAAAGGCTGAAAGGAAGGAAAGGCCAGTACCAAAATTCAGAAAGCACCTTGACTTTCCACTTCCGTTTGCGCATTATAGGTTGCACCTGTTTTGCTACATTTTCAAGAATTTCCCTCGCCTCATCATCACGCACCTTCTTCAAAGGTTTGACTTCCCAAACCTTGTTCAGATCATTAAGATCCATATCGGGTGGTGCTAAACCGCAACTGAACTGACAATGTGGAGGAGCCGTTGACATCAAATTGACGTCAAAATGGTCAGATGTAGAAAAAAGGTCATGTTATTATACAGAATTAATAAGAGATGACACAATTTCTTTTCTAAAAAGAGATCATAGTGATTGATGGCTCTTTCAATCCGGTGAAATCAAATTGGCGTGCACCAATTTGGGTCAGATTAATAAGCTTACGACCACTGAACAAATTGGTTGATGAACATAGTTTATGCGCCGCTAATGTAGTGGCTTGTCGAGCATTTGACAAGCAAGGAGGTCAACCTCTTTCAAATATACAACATGAATTCTGGCAATGTAGCTGGACTCTCATGTCGATCCGAATGAATCATCTTTTCCACGGAGGTAAATCTTTGCCTGCTAAGCAAGAGGATAGCAAGTTCCAAATTCTTTCTCGTTAGGACATGTATTTCTACTACTATGAAACTATTAATGGTAGGGTTACCATTATACTTTTTGTGGTGACGAATCTTGTATGTGTTCCTAAGAAAAGGAATTTCTTCATTTTTTCGGGGTCTCAAAGGGGCGTGGAAACGCATAAGAACTCTTGAACGGAAATGAGATGTAACTCCAATTCCTTCAGAATCGGTATTCAATCCTATTTCCGATAGGAGCAGTTGCTTGCCAATTGAATCAGATTTTGACCATTCTTTTCATATCCGTAATAGTGCAAATAGAAGGCCAAAGTATCAATTAAGCTAGTAGTTAAGTTAACTAAAATTGACACAACAATTGTTGTTGTTTTTGGGTTGACACATACATTTTTTCGTGGTAAACTGTCAGGTGCCTTAGAATTTAGATTGGTGATAAACTAAGGATGGATAAAATATTGAATTAAAATAAACAACTAGCTCAGTGAATCTTAATGTTTTACAAATGTCGAGTTCAACAATATATCTTCTTTGGTACAACAAAGACAACATACCCAATGTAAATATAAGTGATTGCCGAGATTGGAAACAAATTTTTTTTGAAGTATAAAGTTCGATTATCTCAAAAAAGGAACATCTTAAGAGCAGAATCCTAGCAGTATCGTACCTCTATCTCTTAACATACTCTCTCACCATTTTTCCCCGCACATCCTGCCGTATCTCAAAATTGTCACATCACCAGTTAACACTATTCCTGCCTATTGCTGGTCCTACCATTATTGTGTCGGAAGCCATAACTCTTCTCCTCTAAACTTATAGGCTTAAACCATCTCAATGCCCATTTACCACCTGGATTACCGCTAGTTCTCTCGAGTCTCCCTCGATTTGGTTCCGATGTTCTTCCTGTTCGATTTGCCACACTCATTTTTGAGGATCCCCCTTTACATTTAAGGTTCTGGAATGCGATTTGTCTATTTGGTAATATACCACATAGGGTCCAAGATCATGTCTGTTAGGTAAGTTATACTGGATGTAAAGAAGAGAGGGGATATTTAGTATGGACGAAGGGGATCATATTCCATACGAATTTTGGGAGTCCAAAGCCCCATCATGGGATAGGGCTGCTTGGGATGCCAACTAGTGAACTCCCTCTTTGCAAATTACTTACTTGATCACTCATCACAATTCTCTGTGAAGAGAAAAGGCAATGAGATGAATACCCAAGTTGAGGCTCTCCACGACACAGGGTAGTCAGTACCACGTAGAGGATTCTATAGGTGTGAGAGTTGCCAAAATACTGAGTTGTGTTTTACAACTCAAGAAGGGAAGTGACAAATTGATGGTGTCATGTGCAACATCCATGAATGATGGTTCGTTAATGTCCATTAAGTTGAAGTTTGAAGATATTGTCACCATTCCAATATAAGTGTGATCCATGCTCAAACATTAAAAGAGCCTAACATAACATGGAGTATTGAGATTATAATGGCATGTATGTGTCACTATTAATTATCCCAGTTTGTTTGAGGATTCTTCTTTCATGTTTTAGTATATATATGTAAGGATTAACAAACGCTATTCATCATTCTAAAATTGTTTATGCAAGTAAATTTCAGATAAACAAAACTTGCAATCGTGCAGAATAACTTTTTACGAACAATAGGGACGCAAATTTACAGTAAAACACAGAGGAGGTTTAAGGCTTACCTGAGTCGCCGGTTAGTCGGAACTCAGAACTCAGAACTCGGAATTGGGGGAAAACGTGTAGACTTTTTTGGTTACTATCTCTCATCCGATGTGGGCCTGGCCGGCTCCAATTCATTTGGGTTTGGCTTTGACTTTTGGGCAACTTTCACATATAGCAAATAAAAAATTTATATTTATATGCTATAGCAAAGTTTGCATAATTACGCTCCATAGCAAACATAGAAACTGTATAATTCGCTATACATATACAGTTGAAGCAAATTGTATAAAAGGAGAAAGAGAAAGACACTTGGGCAGAGAACTGTATAAAAACGAAGTGTATAAAACGAATTGTATGATTATAAGTGTATAGAACGATTATATACAATTTGAATTTGTATAAAGTGAGAAAGAGAGAAAGACAAAAGATACTTGGCAGGGAATATACAATTGAATCGAATTTTACAAAACTAGAAAGAGAGAAATTAGATACAATTTGAAAATTGTATAAAACGAGAAAGAGAGAACGAAAAAAGAAAATGGGCAGGGGAGTATTTTTATTGTATAATTATAAGTGTATAAGACGAAAATATATGTACTTGCATATGTATATACAATTTTCTCACGCTTTATACAAACAAAAACGCAACTTATACAATTCGCTTCTGTTTGTATAAGTGAGAAAGGCGAGGGTGACGAGCGAGATTTGGGAGAGTGGCGAGCGAGATCTGGAAGAGGGGAGAGAGGGGAACGAAAATATATGTATTTATACAATTTCCTCTGCTTTATACAATTCGAAACAATTTTTATACACTTGTGTTTGTATAAAAAGTGAGGAAGCGAGGGAGAGATTGGAGGAGAGTGGCGAGTGAGATATTGGGAGAGAGGCGCCTGGCAATTTTTTTCAAACGTTTGCTATGGAGCACAATTAAATCAAAACCTAGCTACTCTATTTATTTTATGTTATTAGTTTGCTATTATATACAATTATCCCTTGACTTTTCCCTTTTAATATGACTCAAATCCAATAGTTCAATTTTAAACTAAATAAGTAATAACCATAAACTCAAATATAATAGTGTAAATTTTGAATATAGCATAATATGTAGTATTATTATCAAGTTATGGCATTAGAGTTTCAATTTCATTTTGTAGCATTTAATATCTCACTCTATAGCATTTAATTAGTAATTATATTGTTAATTATAATTTATTAAAAGCATTTGTTATTAAAAATTAATTAAAAAATAAGTGGATAAAGTGCTAATGAGTAATTAATTCTAATGAGTAATTAATTCTGACAACATAAATGAAGTGCTAATGAGTAATTAATTCTGACAACTAATTTTCAGTTATAATTAATGCGCAGTAATTTAATATGCACGCCTGAGAATTTGAAGGGACTACTTTTTTATTGAGTTAAATTAAAGGTAGATAAATGATTAGCATTACAATTATTCTTGAAGATTATTTTCATAGCTACATATTTCACTTCCGATGGATAACTTTGTGTCAATTTTAATTAAACATGGTGGAAAGTGGAATTATTCGGATTAGTTTTTAGTTTGATTTGTTTATTTTAATTATGAATTGTTAGTTTGTTGTTTTTTACATTTAAAACAGTTTTAACTTTTTTTTTGTAACTGTAATATATGTAATACAGTTTGTATAAAAAAATTTTTGGAAAGAAACAGTATGTTTTGTATAGCGTACATACAATATTCATACAATGTTCATATATATCATTTGTTTCTGTTGCATATGTCAAAGTTCAATATGTCATTCATAATTCATACAATTTTTATACATTATAAATTTAAATTGTACTGTCCTGCCATTCATAAAGTGTTCTATGTGTTATTCATACAATGTTCATACAATATTCATACAATGTTTATATATATAATTGGTTTCTGTTACATCTATCAAAATCAATATGGCATTCATAATTCATACAATGTTTATACATTTAAAATATACATTGAAATATACTGAAAATAATAAGTTATTATGACTTGTTATATTATAAAAAACATTAAAAATAACATAAATTGTTATAATGTTTAAAACATTGAAAATAACAGAAATTAATAATTATAAAAAAACATTAAAAATAACAGAAATTGTTATATTGTTAAAATAACAAATATTTCAATAAGAATTCAAAACGTGCATTTAAATTTTTTCATTTCCTATTCCATGTTCTTGGAGTGGGATAATTGGTGGTGTCCATAACTTGTTCTTTTTGCGTGCGAGTTCCACCATACTTGCTTGCAACTGTACCCGTAACTTCACTGTCACTTATTGCTTCCTCTTCATTCTTTGCTTTTTCATAGTGCCAAAGTAAAGTTGCATACCTCTGACGATGATATGTTGCATCTACTTCAATATCAAACAAATCAAAAATACCATTGTTGATATATTCAGCAAAAAGAGAGGTGTACGACCACAATCATTGTAACAAAAATAAAAAAAAACTTCATACAATATTCAGACAAAAAAAATACAATATTAATACCACAGTTTCATCCACAATGTGTAACGGCCTGTATTTTTGTATGTGGTAGTTCTATTCATGTTATACTTGACATATACTTATAGTGTAGGTGAGGGATCATGTTTCTTACATGATTAGTGTTGGTTTAAACTAGCTTGGAAGGTGATGTAATGCCTTGCACGTTTTAGCATATGTATTGCAAGTTAACTCCGATGGAAAGTATTTAAGTAATTATAGTAAGGTGGTAATTGAGCTAGCAGTTGCATCACCTACTTGATCTATATTATAGTTAAAGGGCCCAAGTTTGATTGACCAGATTTAGGCTTATATTTAAGGACTCATTTGAAACCCAAACCTATTAAAGAAAAATGTGAATGAAAGAAGGCCCAACAGCCAAATCTGCCAATTGGCCATTATGGATAAAGCCCAAGTGAAACTAAGTAAGTACATGACCTCCTAAGATTTGTTTTACCATGTTATTGGGCCAAGTGTGTACCACCTACTTGCACTAATCTGTCCCAAGCTGATTAAAAGAACAAAGGAAAAAATGGACAGCCAAGGTCCAATAATATTAAGTCCAAAAGGGCCCAAGTTAAAAGGACAAGCAGGTGGGGCACCTACTTGACATTATATGGCCCAAAATTGGTCAAGAGTGTCGGCCATAACACCTCCTTTTTCAAAGGATAAGGATCAAGTCTTATTCTCCATTTTGAACTTGCAAAAATTTCAGATTTCCTAAGTTTCTTTCTTGTTCTCTCTTGGCTTCAATTAGCAGCCCTAAACACCTTAGGAGTTCTTGAGTGCTGTCTCATTTTTCAAGTAAGAAGTTTGAAGGAGAGTTTGAATTCTTGAAGTACAAGTTTAGAGGATAAATTTCCAGAATTAAGGTAAGACTTCAACCCATTTGTTTCCTCTCTTTGATTATGTTTGGATTGGAGAATTTTGTATATATTTATCAAGAATTCATGGATGATGATAAATCTTTGAGTCAATATTCTCCTATTATGCTGAAAGATTTGAGATTGTTAGTGGCTGCCTTATGAATATTATTGTTGAGGGCTGTTTGGGTATCTCTGGAAATGATGTTTGAAGTTGTATTAATGTGTAGAGAAAGGGTGTGGTGGTTCACCATTTATGTAAGGGTTGTATGGGCTGATTTCCATCAAATATTTTTATGCTACTGTTTTCGGAGCACCTTATTTGTGAATTAGCTGCTGATTGTTAGCTTAATCATGACTTAATGTTGTAGATTAGCAACCCCAATAAGGAAGGCTGAATCGTGATAGTGGTATTGGTCCATAAATATAAGGTATGTAAGGCTCTTCGATTCTATATCTTTTGGCATGAAATCTGCCACCTGAATTAATATCAATGTAAGTGATTCCTCATAAGTTCTATTTCTAGAAAAAGAAAGCATGGTTGGCGCGTACTATCTCCAAATAGCTAACAATATTTCTTTCCCCATTCTAAGTACATGGAACTACTTCATTATATGTTCACTACTCTATACTTGTGTAATTTCCCCTTGTGCTGTTATAGAAATTGTATTTGCAAAAAGAAAGTTTAATGAATCCTTCTCCTAAGCCAATTGAAGTCAATTGTGCCATTAAGGTCTTAAAGTAAGGTGTTGATGTTTCATAGCTCCTTATGTCATTGTTACTGCCTCAAAGTATTGTTTTCATGTATTCCACTACTGTTTCATAATTTCATGTCTCCAAGATGATTATGACCACCAAATCAACATCTCAAAGTGTTACGATTATCCCAAATAACATCTCAAAAGAGTTATGAACTGATTAACAATAATCTCAAAGATTAAAGAATCTAAGTGAAGAAAACTATATAATTAAGGGTGGGCAAGCTCAGGGGCGAAAGCCTAGCAATGGGCCGATCCCTATTGGTATAGAAGGGTGGCCAGCTCAGGGGCGAAAGCCTAGCATGGGCTGATCCCAAGTTGTGTAATTATGAGGACCGCATCCCAGGGGTTAATACGCCTAGCATGGGTCATCCTCTTCTACCACTGATCAGCTGGTCACTTGTATCACATGCCCAACAAAGATTATAACATACAAAGAAGGTAAAGAAAAGAATGTAGCTTACTTGATTCCACAAGAGTAAGCAAAGGTGGTCTTCTCTCCTAATCTATGCACTCATATGTTGCTACTTGATTTCATTTGTGCCTTGTATTACATATACTTTTTGCCTTACATATTCAGTACATTTTTCGTACTGACGTCCCGTATTGGGGACGCTGCATTTCATGCTGCAGGCTCAGGTACTCCAGCTAGTAGACCTCCTCAGTAGAAGCACTCGAAATTCTGCTACTTTTGGTGAGCTCCAAGTTGATTCGGAGCTTTATTAAGTCCTTGGTAAATTCGTTTGGTATTGTATCGTAGTTAAGTGTAAGGCGGGGTCTGTCCCGACCTACTCTAGTCTTCTATCTTTTAGAGGCTTTGTAGACGTATGTACATGGTTCAGTTGTGTCTTAAGGAGTTGTGGCCTAAACGGCCAAGTCTTGTATATAACTTTTGGATCTACTTACGTTGGTTTGTATCGCTGCATCCAAAGTTAACTTGTCTCAATTGTTATAGTATATGCTCAGTAAGAACAGGTTGTAGGTTGGTTCTCTCGAGCCTTTAGGGCATCGGGTGCCTGTCCGTCTTAATGGGTTTTGAGGCGTGACATAAAACCATTATTATTCAACATATGACGCTCTAGTATAGGTAATGGAATTTCTGGGGTGTGTCAACACTTTGGGTGATTGAGGATGGTGTTCCCATTGAGAAGAGGGACATGAACGTAGCTTCCAGTTACTGATTCGGGTTTATTAGCAGCACCATTATTCCTTCGCATAATGAATCCATACTTCTGCACTTGAAAGTTGCATTTTTGGGCTTCGTCTTGGATAGGGAGACTCAATTTGAGTCTACTCATTCAGTAGGAGATGGACATGAGGGCTGAGAAGAGTCAAACCTCTCTTTCCTTTCCTGTTTTTATAACTGATTTGTGTAGGCAGGTCCGTGTTTCGTGATTGCAAAGATGGATATGGAAGTGACTCCCACTTCCTCTACTAACATCCGATGGATAGAGATTGAGTATATGAGGGATGAGGCGGATCAGAGAAGACCTACACCGGCGGATACGTCCCCTCTAGTTAATGTTGAGATGCTTCCGAAAGAGGTAATATTTTCCCCTCAAGCCAGTGAGACTATACGTACACCTTGTACCTCTACTTCTGCCCCTCTTGGTTCGTTCAATGTTTCCCTCCTACTACTGTTGTTGTTGCTTCTTCTGGTTCCCAGCCCCCTATCTCCCATGTCATGCTTTACAATATGGGTTATCTAGCTCAGTCTACTAATGTCTGTGCCTCTCGGGTAGAGGCCGATATGCCTGGGTTGATTGAACGCTCGATTACTGCCGGTTTAGCCCCGATTAGGGCTGAGTTGAGAGAGAACATGGGATTGATAGATGCCCACAAATATTCATTGGATGCTCTTAATGTAATGGTAGAGGCTTCTGAACAGAGCCGGGGTTATTATGATGTTTTGACGGCCTAAAAGACTGATATTGTGGGGCATAGAAAGGATGTGGATGAATTGAGTTCCACCAATCTATCCATTCTACTTTAGAGATACCCGAGATTTAGAGTGTAGATACCCCAAATAGTTTATGATAGAGTGCAGGTGCCTCATCTAGTTCAGAGATTCCTTCAGCTACTACGCTCGGAGATGATTCTAGAAATGACGCAGATGTTGAGAGAGAGGCTGAGATCGATGAGGAGGAGTTGGATATTTGCGACACAACAATATAAGATGAGTCGGAGGATCTTGAGGGATCTATGATGGAGAATGTTCGTTGAAGAATCACTTAGGGATACGTCAATGGTGGGCTCCAGTATAGCCAAGGATGATGTTTCATCGGGCAATAATTCCCCGATTGACGGAGTCTCCTATATGTAGAGTTCTCCACCTGCTTAGCTTGTTAGGGGGATTTTTATTCTTTTAAATTTTTGTATGATTAGTTATTTCATTGCATATGATGACAAATGCTAGATTAGTTTGGCGGGATGAGGTATTTCCATATCTACCACTTTTGATTTATTTTGTGGATATTTGTTATTTTTGTGTTGTGATTATCGGATATGATCTTGTGTTGATATATATTGGATTTTAGTCCATTGTTTTTAATATAATTGTGGATTTGACCCCTTTTGAAAATTTCCACCTCTTTATGTGTGTGAATGTGTTAGTTCTCTTGCAATTTCGAGTGTCAGTTGTGATCAGTACCGATGACTTTAATAGTGATCTTGATTTAACGAATATGTGTGGAAATTCGATGACTGAGTTGGATAAGTCATATGTGAACTCGTACCATCTCATTGTGACTAAGTCGGTTGTTGAGTTGAACTCTTGCGATGAGCGTGACACGCTAGCTAAAATTGTCGAGTCTTGTTTGATTATTGTGTTGAATGTAGTGTGTGGTGAGGTTGTATTCAAATGCATGCATGATAATACCTAGAATTGCCCCGTTGGTCTAATTGACTAATGTGAGCGAATGATACAGATGATCTTAAGAACAATTTGTAAAGAGTGAACCGATATTTCAATTATACCTCTTTGTGACCACCTTGTGAGAGTGTGAACCTAGTTTGTCAGTGTTTGAGCCTATCATTTTGTTTGGATGAATATTGAACACAAATGACCCTTTTTTCCCACCTAAATCCTTCATGGAGCATTGGTTATAAATGAGGTAAATCAAGAAGTTTGACAAATTCGTCGTTGAAACATCATATTTAAAAAGATGGAACCCCGACATATGAAAAATGAGAGAGATGGAAAGAAGAAAAATATCTAAAAATAAAAGAATTGTTAAAAAGTGTTTGCAATGAGCAAAAGAAATGGGGTATCCAATGAGTCATGCTTAAAAGAATAAGGTGCGAATATTGCGAATAAAAAAATGTGATAGAGAAGGAAAATTAATGAAATGCAGGACATGCTTGTTGAAGGTAGAAGTCACTAAGTCTAAATGATCATACCATTACCCTCAGCCCCGTTGCAAGCTTCTAAGACCTTTGTAATATTGAGTGAGCTTAATATCATGTTGATTGAAAATACGGGAAAACCTATAGGGATGAATTATGCATATGTTTACCTTTGAGAGGGTGAGAGTTGTTTTTATTCCAAATTTTTGAAAGTTTGAATGAACTTGTGTTAGCATGGAATCATTCTTGATATGAGGGCATTCAAATGTTTTTATTGGGCTTGAACTTGAATTTGAAGCAAGCATTGTGATCTTAGGTCCATTCATTAATATGGTTAGTCACTGTTTGAAACTTAGAGTGCACAATTGAACATTTCTTGTGAAGTTTGAACCTCTTGTGTGCATTCAGGTTGAGTCTTGAGTAGCACTGTTTGTGGACATCTGTGTTGAACTGATTTATCTTCAGTTTTACTTGAGGAAAAGAAAAAGTTTTAAATTGGGGTGTTGATGAGTCTGAGATTTCAACTCATTTAGGGCTTTGGTTTCAAAGTTTTATTGTCCTTAATGCTTAAATTATCCTCTAAATTATTGTTAAAGTGTTATTTGTATAAATGAAGGCGAAATAGCAAGGCAAGGAAATTACTGGGCAAAAAGGAGCAAAAAAATTCTGAAGAAGTTGAAGAAAGTAAATTATGGTAATCGCCAACACCAGTTGGCAAACCGCAGAGTGGTCCCTCATGTAACACCTCAAAAACGACTTAGGTGAAACTAGAGCCTAACGCGTGGGACATGAGGTTCTAAAGTCCTAAAAAGGTTTATAATGATGTTTATAGTTATTTTGTAAAGTTTCGTGAAGTTTAGAGGTCAAACGTCCAAGAACGTCCATGACGTTCGATAGGTTTGCCTTGAAACGTCCTAGTGTGCCTTAGTATGTTTCATCAAGTTTTACGTGTTCATTTTGGATGAAATTTATGTGAGGGTACTTAACATGTTTACTAACATAATTGGGTTGGAAACGTCCAGGCAAATCTCTCCAAGGGATCAACCAAAGGTTCCTTGAGGAGGACGCAACTTAAGAGCCAAAACTTTCAAAACCAGCCCCACCAACGGAGGCAATCGACGCCCAATAGGCTGGTCGACGCCCGTAGGTGGAGGGAGTAGGTTGAGACTTTTCCTAGGGAGCTTAATATCCCATTTTTCAAGCTCTGTCCCAAACGATGGTTACCAAAATATGCCATCGATGGGACAATGCCTCGTAGGTGCTAGTCTTTCTATGGCACCAGCAATTTCTGCATGTGTCTCGACCAGCCCAAGGGCAATATGGGGTTTTCACCCTAGCATTCCAGAATTAGTTGGATGGTTTCTTAAGGGTGTTTTAGGTATTTTAAGTAGTTTTATAAGTCTAGAACCCCTATGAAGGTCATTATTTAAAATCAAAACCCAAAGGTGTCTAAAGAACTCTCTAGACCACCATTGGAGATTGAAGGGATATTGGAGCTTGGAGATTGATTTCTCCATCAAATCTTCTCAATTTTCGTGGCTTAGCATCAATTAAGGTGTTTCCTTGATCCTTGAATCTCTTTTCTTCAACGAGCCAATCTTCAAAGGGATTTTTCTGAAGCTTCCTCAAAAGATCAACTTCTAACTTATAATCTAGCCATGGGTTCTTGTATAAAACATTTTGAATCATTGTATATGGATTGAATTGATATTTATTTGATGATTTTAAGCTTAAATCTCCATGAACCTGTGCAAAACATGAAATCCTAGTTTTAACTATATTATGGGTGAATTGATCATGTCAGATACTATTGATTTCTTGTGTAGTTTACATTGGGCTATTGAATTATGAAAGAATCATGTTAGAATCTTGAGTAGGCTTTTTTAGGTTGATAAATTAATATTTAATTACTTTGGCTTCATTGTATATTATGATTATTGGATTGAATGGTGATCATGGTCATTGGTAAGGGCCCTTGAGTATTGTGCTGGGTAATTTGGCTATGGATTGAAGTTGTGTGATTAATTTGGTAGTATGCTGCCGTAACTCTCTCTATATTGTATAGTATAGGTCTTAAACTATGATGATGATTGTTATGGTCCACTTATGTTGGCGGTGCTTATGTGCTATACTTGTACATTTTGTGGCCTCGTCGACATTACTTTATGAATTGTGAAACAATCTGGCCTAGTCGGCATTACTTTATGTATTATGTTATTATCATGTTATGATTTTTATATGTGATTATTGTTGAGGCTTATATGAGTTATGTATATATATTAAGTGAAGTACGGAATCTCTTACTTGAATATAGGTGATCATAATAGGCTATAATGATGCCATATGTGAGAATGCTTTCTATTGAAGTGTGAACCTTCTTAATTGGCTAAATAAGTATTGCGATGGATTATATTGATGTTCTATAGTAGTGTATAGGGTGACTTGTGAGTATGCCTAGTTTACCCTATATGCTACTTGAGATATTGTACGTGTGTTAAGATGATAATGAAGTGTGTCTTGTTTTTGTAGACTATTGTCCCTTACTTGATATGTGAAGAATGTGAATATGAAACCTTGACTTAGTAGGCTAAATCACCTTTGTAATGAATGTATACGAATTAATGAATTATTCTCTTAAAGATATTAAAAGAAGGTCATTATTTTGAACCTTGGAAGAAAGAAGGTTAAGATATCCTTGAAGTTCAAAGTCGTAATGGTATCCTTCTTGTGTGCATGGTTGACTTAAGGGTGGTTGGCTGGAAAGGCATGAAACCATTCTTAGGAAATTCATTGAGCTATCCTCTTAGCCATTGTAGGCAGACGTAGGGGCCCCCTTTGGTAGGGTGTGTTATGATTTAGTTATGAACAAGATATAGGAAATCTTCATACACTCCTTTATTGAAATAATCGATGAGAATAAAGGCTAGCACCGAGTGAGTATGCTTGGGTAGTAACTCTAGCTGAGAAGGAGGTTAGAGTACAATGAAACCCTTGATATTCTTTAACCATGTGACGAAATGGGATGTGTCCTAGTTTTACCATTGGCAAGTACAACACTCTCCATCGAAGTAGGTTCATGACTCTGTATTCCATGTCTAGCTAGTATGGTCTATGTCAGTTATTGCCTATTCTCATCATATGGGAAACCTACTAGTGTTGGAGAAGGTCTATGAAGTTTAGGTAGTGGTATGTGACACTATCTAGACACTGCACGATTAGGCTTTGAACATGTTACTGTGTCTTTTCCAAGACCATTACATGAAGTCCTCTAAATGCTTAAATGAACTCTAATTGACTTAATGATGATTATGACTTACGTTAATGAAGGCTGAATGAAAGTATACCTATTTAGGGAAGCTTTGAGGATTGCTTAGGTAGACTTGAAGAGGGTGTATGGGCAGTCTCTTCATGTTCCACTCAAGTGAATCTTAGGGTAACCTTAGGTGGGGATTGGAATGTTTGGAAGGTTATAATCTTGTCTTAGGTAGTCTTAAGGATCATTTAGGTGTGCTTGAAGAGAGTGTATGGGAAGTCTCTTCTTGTCCTACTTAAGTGAGTCTTAGGATAACCTTGGATGGGAGGTTTGTGTGTTAAATAGTGAAGTTACTCTGTAATTTGCTCTAAATTGGATATGAATTGGAACGTGTTATAAATATGATATTTGGTGTTTAAATGTAATCTTATACTTTTAATTTGAAGTTTTAATAAAAAAGAGCATGTTTCTCATACATGTTCGTTTCTCATGATTTTGATGCATTATGTCATATTTAGTACATGAAATGTACAAATTCCATACATTTTGTCTATATCTAAAGTTGTAGGTGGAAGGTGAGAGGCGTCTTGAAGCAAAGCTTTGAAACTAGGACTCTTTCAGGAAAAGTGGGGTATGTCCTCACTTGACTCGGTGACATTACTATCTTAGACTTCTTTTATTCAAAGTGTTGTAATAGAATAAGTTTCTATATTTTGATTGTCTTGACCTTGTCCCAAATAATCTTGTGTCTAAGAATGGCGTATGTTGAGACTTAGTGTTTTCTATAGTTTTATATGAAAGATGTTTGGAGATATTATTCATGTGAAAAGATTTAATTCCGCACTACTTTTCATACATATATGCAATGAATGATGTCTAAGGGCTCGTACAAGACCTCCGAGAGGTCAAGTACGCCGTGTTGCGACCTAAGAATACCCTAACTTCTAGGGTGTACATATGGGTCGTGAAACCTCATCTCGCCTATTGTTACAGAGTGCTAGCCCTTAGGAACAAGACAATTTGCGATGGAAATGGACAGCCGACAAACCGGTGAATGGATCAATGACTCAGCTATCTTGTTCGTCCAAAATTACAGAAGCCTGAGGTCAAATAAGCAAGAAAAGAAGGCAATGGGGAGTGACTCTTGGTGCATCAGGGAACCAGTCAGCGATGCTCAACTTTCTTCGCCGATCAATCCACAAGCTGAAAATTCTGAAGAGTATAAATACTCAATTCAAAAGAGCAGAAAGAGGAGAGTGGTGAAAGTTATGAAATTATCAGATTCTAAACATGTGTTCTAAGAGTTTTGACCTTGAGTTTTTTATTCTTAGCACTAGTTTTGAAGATTTTGAGTATAGTTTTCAAGTGGGTTTTGAATTTTAGTTGAATTGAAACATTATAAAGACTTGGAAATCATTACCCAATTTATGAACAACATAATTGGTAATTGTTTCTTCCTTTTTATGATGTGTGGCTTAAATCCCCATTCTTGGGGGTGTGATTATGTGATTATTTGTTGTAATTAGCTCATGGGTATTGTTGTATACTGAATTAATTGTTGTTTTAAAATGGGCTTGATTGATAGTTGTGTATTTACTCATTAATTGTAGTTGCAAATGCAATTCTAGCTTAGTGTTCTGGGCTTTCTATATAAAGAGATCTACAATTAACGTTATTGATTTATGATTGTAGTGATTGGGTTGTTGTGTGTTAGCGTGAGAGAGTGAATCTTAATTTGATCCTACCTATCTAGCTTGAGAGTAGATAAATTATGGTATTGGGTTGTTTTAGTGTTATGTTTGTCGAGGTTCGATAAAAATCACTTAAATCGTAATAGTTGTTCTAGAGAAAGGTATTTCATCTATAGTCTACCCCCCACTAAGATTCAGAAATTTTTAGTAAATTACAAATACCCATATAGTGAAATTAGCTTTTAACCTATCACATCCCGAAGAATCCCTCTCTTCTTATCTATTCCATTATTTTCATAATTGTTGTACTTGTTAACTGACAAACCTAATCCCTCATATTACATGTGTTTTCAATTCCCTTCGATTTAATGTTCTTTGATTCCATAATGTCTACTTTTAGAACCGATTAGAACACACTCTTTACTGCTTAATTGAATTTCAATATGTATCACTCCCTGTGGGATCGATCCCAACTCTTTATTGGGTGTATACTTGATTATGATCACCTACACCAAGTATTGGATGAGGTGTGCGTTATGAGCGCCGCCCCAACCTCCTTTTAATGGGGTCTGATTGGGCATACTATTGGCGCGCTGCCCTTCCCCAACCCAGAAAATTTCAAATATTTCTTCTTTGATTTCGGACCTAATTCACCTAGAATAAATTGATTTATTACAAACTCTCTTCGAATCATATATTCAACATAAGTAAATGATAACTTACTCAAATCTACTTAACCAAAACCCTCAATACTCAAACCTGCACCTCAAGAACTTATTAAACTCCAATATAAAAAATTAAGAACGAAACCTCAGGAAATTCATCAAGAACCTAAGTACATTGATTTTCATGGATGACAGTTAACTAGAAACTCATGTTTGGCCTGAGGGTGACCGAACCCATCACCTTCAAAGCTTTAATACATCATAAGGATCAAATCCTTAGCGAAATACCTCTAAGATTGAGAGAATCATAAACACTTAAAGGTTTTTTCACTTTTTCTCTTCTTGAACTCCTCCTAAAACCCTAAGTGTATTTTGAAATAACTAAAGCTAATTTCCAGTCAGTGGGGGTAAGGAAAAGAAAAAAAACATCCCTTATTAATTCGGGTAAATTTCCTTAACTGCACAAGTTGAACTCAAACAGGCCTTCATCCGAAATCAAATTTTAGCAAACTCAATGGAATTGGAAAGAATATTCATTTGATATCTTATGGGCCTCCTGACTAATTTTGTTTTAAAATTTATAGTCATTTCAAGTTGACCCAAAACTCAAAACAATATATGAATGTCTTGAATGAATTTCTCTTTAGTTCTTTTTGGAACTCAAGGTGCCACATCTATTGACCAATTCTTTTTGGAACTCAAGGTGCAAAATCTAGTGACCTTAACACTCAAGAAATTTAAATTCCTCAGTAAAAATCTTACTCACAACGAAGAATGGTTCGAGTCTTAGCTCAACATTTTGTGGAGTGCTAGAGGAATGGTTCTAACAAGTGCTTGATTATTGTGGTTTGATGAACCTGATGCTTGTGTTGATCTACGTCATTATTGTGATTAATCTTCTTGAAATTTAAAAACTTTATACTTGTTTGTTGTTGAACTTTGACTATTGGACTATAACTGTTAATCTTGTGAATTGTGTAGTATGAAAGTGTTAGGTTGTGATGATTTTTATGTAAGTTCTAGTCTTAGTAGATTCATATGAGAGTAGATTTAGATGACATGAAAGGATTACTCATATTTTAGTTCTACCTTGTTTATTTGGTTACTTGCTCAGTGTTATGTCTGCTTCTACTCGCTCCTTGATTCTACACCTATGTAGGTTCTGGATATACATGATTGCTTTTCTTGTAATTACATGCGACGCTTTATGAGGATACATTGAGAGGTAGAATCTTGTATTTCTGACATTCCTTCTTGTTCCTTATTTTATGATTTGTTTGAATTCAATTTGTGTTGGTTTATAGTTGTATCGATTCATTTTAGTTCATTGATACCAACCTATTTGATTAGTGTCGTTGGTGAGCTTAAATTAAGAAACAAAAACTAAAATGGGAACCGATAAGTGTGTAACGGCCTGTATTTTTGTATGTGGTAGTTCTATTCATGTTATACTTGACTTATACTTATAGTGTAGGTGAGGGATCATGTTTCTTACATGATTAGTGTTGGTTTAAACTAGCTTGGAAGGTGATGGAATGCCTTGCACGTTTTAGCATATGTATTGCAAGTTAACTCCGATGGAAAGTATTTAAGTAATTATAGTAAGGTGGTAATTGAGCTAGCAGTTGCATCACCTAATTGATCTATATTATAGTTAAAGGGCCCAAGTTTGATTGACCAGATTTAGACTTATATTTAGGGGCTCATTTGAAGCCCAAACCTATTAAAGAAAATGTGAATGAAAGAAGGCCCAACAGCCAAATCTGCCAATTGGCCATTATGGATAAAGCCCAAGTGAAACTAAGTAAGTACATGACCTCCTAAGATTTGTTTTACCATGTTATTGGGCCAAGTGTGTACCACCTACTTGCACTAATCTGTCCCAAGCTGATTAAAAGAACAAAGGAAAAATGGACAGCCAAGGTCCAATAATATTAAGTCCAAAAGGGCCCAAGTTAAAAGGACAAGCAGGTGGGGAACCTACTTGACATTATATGGACCAAAATTGGTCAAGAGTGTCGGCCATAACACCTCCTTTTTCAAAGGATAAGGATCAAGTCTTATTCTCCATTTTGAACTTGCAAAATTTCAGATTTTCTTAAGTTTCTTTCTTGGTCTCTCTTGGCTTCAATAAGCAGCCCTAAAACACCTTAGGGATGCTTGAGTGCTGTCTCATTTTCAAGTAAGAAGTTTGAAGGAGAGTTTGAATTCTTGAAGTACAAGTTTAGAGGATAAATTTCCAGAATTAAGGTAAGACTTCAACCCATTGGTTTTCCTCTCTTTGATCATGTTTGGATTGGAGAATTTTGTATATGTTTATCAAGAATTCATGGATGATGATAAATCTTTGAGTCAATATTCTCCTATTATGCTGAAAGATTTGAGATTGTTAGTGGCTGCCTTATGAATATTGTTGTTGAGGGCTGTTTGGGTATCTCTTGGAAATGATGTTGAAGTTGTATTAATGTGTAGAGGAAGGGTGTGGTGGTTCACCATTTATGTAAGGGTTGTATGGGCCTGATTTCCATCAAATATTTTTAGCTACTGTTTTGGAGAACCTTATTGTGATTAGCTGCTGATGTTAGCTTAATCATGACTTATGTTGTAGATTAGCACCCAATAAGGAAGGCGGAATCGTGATAGTGGTATTGGTCATAAATATAAGGTATGTAAGGCTATTCGATTATATATCCTTTTGGCATGAAATCTGCCACCTGCAATTAATATCAATGAAGTGATTCTCATAAGTTCTATTTCTAGAAAAGAAAGCATGGTGGCAGCGTACTATCTCCAAATAGCTAACAATATTTCTTTCCCCATTCTAAGTACATGGAACTACTTCATTATATGTTCACTACTCTATACTTGTGTAATTTCCCCCTTGTGCTGTTATAGAAATGGTATTTGCAAAAGAAAGTTTGATGAATCCTTCTCCTAAGCCAATTGAAGTCCATTGTGCCATTAAGGTCTTAAAGTAAGGTGTTGATGTTTCATAGCTCCTTATGTCATTGTTACTGCCTCAAAGTATTGTTTTCATGTATTCCACTACTGTTCCGTAATTTCATGTCTCCAAGATGATTATGACCACCAAATCAACATCTCAAAATGTTACGATTATCCAAAATAACATCTCAAAAGAGTTATGAACTGATAACAATAATCTCAAAAATTAAAGAATGTAAGTGAAGAAATCTATTTAATTAAGGGTGGCAGCTTAGGGGCGAAAGCCTAGCATGGGCCGATCCCTATTGGTATAGAAGGGTGGCAGCTCAGGGGCGAAAGCCTAGCATGGGCCGATCCCAAGTTGTGTAATTATGAGGACATCATCCCAGGGGTTAATACGCCTAGCATGGGTAATCCTCTTCTACCACTGATTAGCTGGTCACTTGTATCACATGCCCAACAAAGATTATACCATACAAAGAAGGTAAAGAAAAGAATGTAGCTTACTTGATTCCACAAGAGTAAGCAAAGGTGGTCTTCTCTCCTAATCTATGCACTCATATGTTGCTACTTGATTTCATTTGTGCTTTGTATTACATATACTTTTTGCGTTACATATTCAGTACATTTTTCGTACTGACGTCCCGTATTGGGGACGCTGCATTTCATGCTGCAGGCTCAGGTACTCCAGCTAGTAGACCTCCTCAGTAGGAGCACTCAAAATTCTGCTACTTTTGTTGAGCTCCAAGTTGATTCGGAGCTTTATTAAGTCCTTGTTAAATTCGTTTGGTATTGTATCATAGTTAAGGGTAAGGCGGGGTCTGTCCCGACCTACTCTAGTCTTCTATCTTTTAGAGGCTTTGTAGACATATGTACATGGTTCAGTTGTGTCTTAAGGAGTTGTGGTCTAAACGGCCAAGTCTTGTATATAATTTTTGGATCTACTTACGTTGGTTTGTATCGCTGTATCCAAAGTTAACTTGTCTCAATCATTATAGTATATGCTCAGTAAGAATAGGTTGCAGGTTGGTTCTCTCGTGCCTTTAAGGCATCGGGTGCCTGTCCGTCTTAATGGGTTTTGAGGCGTGACAAAGTGTTAAAGGATTCAAGCTGAAAAGCAGCTCAAAAGGAAGGAACAAAAATAATTCCTTAGGCGTAGCCGTATCCTCTCTGCGTCGCGGAGAGTGATTTTTATTTTTGTTTGTAAAGAAGAACTTTGAGGTAGAATGGTCTGTGGACTTGCCACTTTGCACTGAAGAGTGTTTTTCCATGAAATAGATCTTATACACGCCTCCACTTCGCGTCCTTGGTAGCCAGATTTGGCTGTTTCGACTTTATTATAAATAGGTTAAAATATTTTATTAAGGATTCTTTTTTTAGGTTTTGAAGAAGGACGACTTGGAGAACTATTTCATCATTTTAAGGGTTTGTAACGGCCTGTATTTTTGTATGTGGTAGTTCTATTCATGTTATACTTGACTTATACTTATAGTGTAGGTGAGGGATCATGTTTCTTACATGATTAGTGTTGGTTTAAACTAGCTTGGAAGGTGATGTAATGCCTTGCACGTTTTAGCATATGTATTGCAAGTTAACTCCGATGGAAAGTATTTAAGTAATTATAGTAAGGTGGTAATTGAGCTAGCAGCTGCATCACCTACTTGATCTATATTATAGTTAAAGGGCCCAAGTTTGATTGAACAGATTTAGGCTTATATTTAGGGGCTCATTTGGAGCCCAAACCTATTAAAGAAAATGTGAATGAAAGAAGGCCCAACAGCCAAATCTGCCAATTGGCCATTATGGATAAAGCCCAAGTGAAACTAAGTAAGTAGATGACCTCCTAATATTTGTTTTACCATGTTATTGGGCCAAGTGTGTACCACCTACTTGCACTAATCTGTCCCAAGCTGATTAAAAGAACAAAGGAAAAATGGACAGCCAAGGTCCAATAATATTAAGTCCAAAAGGGCCCAAGTTAAAAGGACAAGCAGGTGGGGCACCTACTTGACATTATATGGCCCAAAATTGGTCAAAAGTGTCGGCCATAACACCTCCTTTTTCAAAGGATAAGGATCAAGTCTTATTCTCCATTTTGAACTTGCAAAATTTCAGATTTTCTTAAGTTTCTTTCTTGGTCTCTCTTGGCCTCAATAAGCAGCCCTAAAACACCTTAGGGATTCTTGAGTGCTGTCTCATTTTCAAGTAAGAAGTTTGAAGGAGAGTTTGAATTCTTGAAGTACAAGATTAGAGGATAAATTTCCAGAATTAAGGTAAGACTTCCAACCCATGTTTGTTTTCCTCTCTTTGTCATTTTTGGATTGGAGAATTTGTGTCTATTTATCAAGGAATTCATGGAGGATGATAAATCTTTGAGTCAATATTATCCTATTATGCTGAAAGATTTGAGATTGTTAGTGGCTGCCTTATGAATATTGTTGTTGAGGGCTGTTTGGGTATCTCTGGAAATGATGTTTGAAGTTGTATTAATGTGTAGAGGAAGGGTGTGGTGGTTTACCATTTATGTAAGGGTTGTATGGGCCTGATTTCCATCAAATATTTTTAGCTACTGTTTTGGAGAAACTTATTGTGATTAGCTGCTGATGTTAGCTTAATCATGACTTATGTTGTAGATTAGCACCCAATAAGGAAGGCTGAATCGTGATAGTGGTATTGGTCATAAATATAAGGTATGTAAGGCTATTCGATTATATATCCTTTTGGCATGAAATCTGCCACCTGCAATTAATATCAATGAAGTGATTCTCATAAGTTCTATTTCTAGAAAAGAAAGCATGGTGGCAGCGTACTATCTCCAAATAGCTAACAATATTTGTTTCCCCATTCTAAACTGGCATTACTTTCTATTACACTGTTTCCCCACTACTTCTATACTTGTGCAATTTCCCCTTGTGCTGTTTATAGAAATGTATTTGCAAAAAAACAGTTTGTGTGAAATCCTTCTCTAAGCCAATTGAAGTCAATTGTTCCATTAAGGTCCTTAAAGTAAGGTGTTTGTTGATGTTCATAGCTCCTTATGTCATTGTTACTGCCTCAGAAGTATTTTTTCATGTATTCCACTTACTGTTCCGTAATTTCATGGTCTCAGATGATTTATGACCACCAAATCAACATCTCAAAGTGTTACCCTACTCACAATTAACATTCAAAAGGAGTTATGAACTGATTAACATAATCTCAAAGATTAAAGAATCTAAGGTGAAGAAAAACTCTATTAATAACGTGGTGGCAGCTCAGGGGCGAAAGCCCCTTTAGCATGGGCCGATCCTATGGATAGAAGGGTGCCAGCTCAGGGGCGAAAAGCCTCGCATGGGCCGATCCAAGTTGTGTAATTATGAGGACCGCATCCCAGGGGTTAATACGCCTAGCATGGGTCATCCTCTTCTACCACTGATCAGCTGGTCACTTGTATCACATGCCCAACAAAGATTATAATATACAAAGAAGGTAAAGAAAAGAATCTAGCTTACTTGATTCCACAAGAGTAAGCAAAGGTGGTCTTCTCTCCTAATCTATGCACTCATATGTTGCTACTTGATTTCATTTGTGCCATGTATTACATATACTTTTTGCCTTACATATTCAGTACATTTTTCGTACTGACGTCCCGTATTGGGGACGCTGCATTTCATGCTGCAGGCTCAGGTACTCCAGCTAGTAGACCTCCTCAGTAGAAGCACTCGAAATTCTGCTACTTTTGGTGAGCTCCAAGTTGATTCGGAGCTTTATTAAGTCCTTGGTAAATTCGTTTGGTATTGTATCGTAGTTAAGGGTAAGGCGGGGTCTGTCCCGACCTACTCTAGTCTTCTATCTTTTAGAGGCTTTGTAGACGTATGTACATGGTTCAGTTGTGTATTAAGGAGTGGTGGCCTAAACAGCCAAGTCTTGTATATAACTTTTGGATCTACTTACGTTGGTTTGTATCGCTGCATCCAAAGTTAACTTGTCTCAATTGTTATAGTATATGCTCAGTAAGAACAGGTTGTAGGTTGGTTCTCTCGGGCCTTTAGGGCATCGGGTGCCTGTCCGTCTTAATGGGTTTTGAGTCGTGACAACATTGTACTAAACACTAAATTGACATGTCTTGGAAATTCATCTAGTGATGCTCTCTCAAAGATTGTTAACATATAATTTGATTAATAAACCAGATTTATTTTTGCTCAATATAACAGATGTAGGATTAATTTTGACATGAAAATCCTTTAAACACCATACCTTTATGCTTTATTGCTGTTTCCATATATTTTGAAAATAGTCCAACACAAAATTAAATTTGACTCAGTCAAAGATTGCTTTAATGTAGAAATAGTTAATCTAATCAAATTAGGATAGCTAATTAGAGTCATTGGGGTTGTAACCTTTGGTAAATTAACCAATGCAAATGAAAGTAATCTTAATTAGGCTGCAGTAATTACATGTCTTTGGAAACAAAATTACTCCTAAGGGTTACTAAGTTATTACTCGCTCCGTCCCATTTTCACTATCATTTTAACTCAAAAAAATACTCATACATTAAAAATTCAAGATCAAAATCTAACACAAAAAAATATGCACAATTTTAAGAAGTAAAATCGATCTACTTTTATTTCATAGGAATATGTTGTAAACTATAATTTGTGCTTTTTTAATAGACATTAGAAAAACTTAAACGATAGTTAAAAATGAGTCCTAGAAATATACACTATTCTCTATGTCCAACAATATCGAGTTTGCACACTTTTAATATTATATCAAAATCTAACACAAAAAAATATGCACAATTTTAAGAAGTAAAATCGATCTACTTTTATTTCATAGGAATATGTTGTAAACTATAATTTGTGCTTTTTTAATAGACATTAGAAAAACTTAAACGATAGTTAAAAATGAGTCCTAGAAATATACACTATTCTCTATGTCCAACAATATCGAGTTTGCACACTTTTAATATTATATCACCCATTGAATGTGAAGTAATAAATAAAATGTCTTGAATAATATAATAAAAAAATAATTATAACTAATAATAAGAATAAATTAGAAATTAAATAGTCTCTCTTCCTATTTAGTTATCCACTTTAGAAGTGACACACATATTAAGACACCAATTATTATTATAGGTTAGTTACAATTTTATCGTTAACTTAAAAGATTATGCAACTCTCCAAGTATAATAAATGTATTTTCTGTTTCCAAAAAGCATGCATTACAACTTAGTAGTACTAGAAATTTTCTAGAATTAAATAAGGGCATATTAAATAAAATATTATTGTCCTTTCTTGATTTATTTAAATAAACAAGTAAATAAAAACAGATATAAAAAGAAATATAGACAAATAAATAAAAACAGGGAGTATTAAATTATTCTTTGATTTCATGAAACAAACCAGTATTGTTGGGCAAAAGGGTTCATAAAGCAAGAATAGATTAATTTCTAACGGTTAATTAAAATGTAATGGAAAACCATTTATTGCCTCGGAATTAAGTAAAGTATTAACTTTATTTTGCTCTTTAAAGCCCAACTAAATTGTACATAAATCAATAATATCGAATGAGAAAAAGAAGACCGTTTAAGAATTGATTGCGTTTAATTTCAATTAATTTAAGTTCTATACACACTGGAAATTATTTTTTCTACACTAGTCATACTGTAATTTAATGAGTAATTTATTATTTTAAGGTCCTTTTTATATAATAAAAAAAAACCATCTGAAGTAAAATTGGCTGCAGTTTCTTTATAAAACTAATCTTCCCTATGATCTCTATTACACAGAAGATAAACAAAGAAAAGTTGATTTGAAGATAATTAGATGTCCAGTTCAAATCGAATATAATGACATATATCATGTCACTAGAATTTCTAAAAGATATTAACTTTATAATATGAGATATATATGTCTTTGTCCAAACCGTCCATAAAAATGCACGAACATTTGGTACCTACTTAATACTTGTATAATTAGTTACCAACGACAATTGTAATGCAATAATTAAAATAAATAAATAAATTATTTTTGTTTAATTATGCAATAATTATCGATTAAAAATGTCCGTATCTACAAAAAGAGTACATTTTTTCTTGTTTGCCATATTAAAATTGTAGGGGACACTCCACAAATAATCCAGTCCACAAAAATAATTCTAATACTACAAAATTGATTTGCATCAAATAATACGTTCAAGCTTGTTGGTAGAACTCTTAAAATAGGCTTAGCTCATACGGCCGGTCCAATTCAATTCGTTATTGGCGTAGGGTTGGTATAAGATTTTTCAAGCCCTTTTAAAAGTAGGGCTTATAAGTCTGGCTCATAGAAGCCCTTAGCCCTTGAGGCTTGATCGGGGTCGGACCGAGGTTGACCACTGGACCAAAGCTTTTTATTAGGGTAACTTATAATAATCTAAATAGTATATAATTCAATTACTTGAATACACGCTATGTTATAATATTATGAATCATACCAGATTTTGGTACGTCCAGATACATATATCTAAGAATATATAGACTCAAAATTAGGTTAATATGTTCTAGATACGCTCTATCAAAGTAGATTCACATGTATCTAGGATGCACAGACAAAATCTCGCACCCTCGCCTCCCTCTAATCTTGCTTATCACTTACTTATTCCGCACGCGTATATGGTATGTGAGATATATGCTAATTACACTAGACTTTTTGTTAGTGTTATTAAAACAATATCATTGTTTGTCCTATTTTATTTAACAATCTTTTCATTTCCTTGTTGTTATAGAATTATAAGTTTGAAAAGAAAAAAAAGAAAAAAAAAGGGCTAACCTACCCCAGCCCTCGGCCCTTCAAGGGTTGGGTTGACGATATTCAAGACCTTTCGAATGAAGGGCCAGCCCGCCCCAATCC
The DNA here is from genome assembly GCA_016801875.1 of Solanum sitiens. Classification (NCBI taxonomy): domain Eukaryota; kingdom Viridiplantae; phylum Streptophyta; class Magnoliopsida; order Solanales; family Solanaceae; genus Solanum; species Solanum sitiens. The sequence continues at coordinate 3,905,162 of JABWTJ010000002.1, read as the reverse complement.
TTCGAATTCTTCGGCCTGCGAGGCTTGGGCCGACCCTTTTTGACAGTTCTACCTATAGGTAGTTTTAGATAGACATAAAACATACTTTCTCCGTTTAAAAAAGAATGATCTAGTTTGACTTGGAACGGAATTTAAAAAAAGAAAGAAGACTTTTTAATCTTATAGTTCTAAATTAAAGTTATGTCAAATGTACCAAAATGCCCTTTAATCTTGTGGTCTTAAACATGCCATGTAGAAATTAAAATTAAAGTGTTGTCAAAAAAGGAAAGTGATCATTCTTTTTGAAACAGACTAAAAAGAAAATAGGAACATTTTTTTTGAAACGGAGGGAGTAATAATTATTCAAATTTAATCTTATTTTAAGAGTGTAAAATTTAATCATTTTAATTTGATCTTAACTGATAATTAAATTAACAAACTACACATGATTTTTAAGGTCTACAAAAGATACTTTCATATTAAAAATGAGTTGAGATGTCTAGACGTACTGTGTGCGGAATTGAGAAGTAGCGAAGAAGACAAAAGTAAAACGTAATCAGTCACATAGAGCCATTCTTATCTTAGCAAAAACTGATATCACACGCATCTTTTCATCATCATCATCTTCTTGCTCTATGCAACACACAAATCTACAGTGTATCATCCTCCCCCACAAGGCTCCATTTTCTCCTCTTTAATTAAAGCCCTTTCATTTATAAAGCCCCCTTCTCTTCTTTTAAGCTAAAATCCCCATTTCCCAAAAGTTAAAGCAAAACAAATCTCCCCCTCTTAGTTCCATCTTTTTATTCTTTTCATTCACTTTCTTTACTTACTGTATCAAGTTTGAATCTTCATTACTACTACTTTTTTAGTAATATAAAATAAAGGGAATATAGTATAATTTTAATTTGTTGCTCTGTTTTTAGTGAAGAAAATAGATACTCTGTTTTTATATATTCTAGAGAGAGAAAGAGTGGTTTGGGAAGCTCTGCTGCTCTATTGTTTAATGGATAAAAGCTGTAATTCTTCTGGTGAGGGTGATTCTACTGCTACTTCAGCAAGTAGTAGTAGCAGTGGTAATAGAGATATGTATTTGAAGCACTTAAACAAAATCTCTCATAAGATCTCCAAACCCATTAGAAAACCTACTTATTTTGAAAACCAGAATCCTCCGCAGGCGCAGACCCAACACGCTACACCGCCTCTTCCTCCTCCTCCTCCTCCGCCTCCGCCAGCTGGGCCGCAAAGTTTGCAGCCTCAGCCGCAGCAACAGCCGCCGGTGTATAATATTAACAAGAGTGATTTTAGGGATGTTGTTCAGAAGCTTACGGGTTCCCCTGCTCATGAAAGGATTTCGACTCCTCCGCCTATACAACAACCCAAGGCTGCAAGTTCACGGTTGCAGAGGATCCGTCCTCCGCCACTTGCTCAGATTAGCAACCGCCCACCTCCGTTTGTGAATGTTTCTAATGACGCCGTTGCTGGTGGTGGTGGTGGGTTTGTTGGCGGTCAACGTCCTGTTCAGGCACAGCCGTTATCTCCTCTCCCACCGTTTCCGGCGGTGCATGCGTCCGCGGAATCGCCGATCTCCGCTTACATGAGGTTTCTACAGAGCTCAATCGGTTCTTCTTCGACTGATTCCGACACCAAGCGATTCTCTACTGGGCTATCACCACTAGCTCCGCGGTGGAACAACTTTGGTGCGCCGCAGCAGCAACCACTATTTCCGCCTCCTCAGACACTTCCGCTGCCGCATCAACAGAACATTCCTCCGCCACCAACAAACTCCTCCTTTGTTTTACCACCGTTTCCAGCTTTTCCCTCATCGCCACTGCCATTTGGGTGTTTGCCGTCACCAAGGTCGCCGTACGGCTTGCTGTCTCCCGGTCTTCTGCTTTCACCGTCCCGTCAACTAGGGTTTCAGCAGCTCCCTTTGTCGCCGACACTTCCAGTGGCAAGCCCCAAGTGGAAGGGTATTTGAGGAATTTCATAGAAACATAAAAAAAGTAAGTCTTTTAGTAGTTTTTCAAAAAAAAAAAATTGTTTTGTTTTTTATAATAGGAATATAGTCTATAATTTGTACATGTACATTTTGGGGGGAATCATTGGACAATATTGAAGCGTAGAGTCTTTTATGCCCAAATATGATGTAGCTAGCTAATTAGGGCTTCTTTTTTTGTGTACATGAATATTATAAAGACAATGAAGAGAAGAATTTTTTGTTTGTTCATCCAGCTCTTATCATCTTCATTGAGAAAATAATAAAATACTGAATTCTTTGTGATCAACTTAGTTGGATCTTTAAGTTAGATTGATTTAGAATGGGATATAATGGTGATGTTTAGCCAGCTTGAGTTCGTCGTTACTCTATCAAAGACATTCTTTCCTAGTGATATCGTGGTATTCAAGCAGCTCGTGCTTATCCGGACTTAATCAAATGTATCTCTCTTTCCATTGCCAAGGTCAAGGTATGTGCAAAACACTTGTTTATCCAAGTCTACAATATGGAGACACCTAAAGTTGAGATGATTTTTCGCTTAGATATCTCAATTAAGGTGAGGAGAGCAGGGGAGTGGTACTTGATAGAGCAATAAGTTCAAATTAAATCATACATTTGCTTCTGTTCTGTTTTGATTTGCCTTTTCTAGGGTACTTTCTTCTTGTTGATTCGAGGTATTTCACTCAGATACACTTCCATATTACTTGCATTTGTGAGTTTATCACTAGCATTGTTTCATGGCATAGACTTTGCTGTTGACATTGGATGTGGTCGTTGTTAAATGCTGGTTAGCGAAGTCAATCACGTAGGATTATCTCTGCTTGGTTTCTGAATTGTGTTTATTTGGTTCACTGCTACTCTCCCTTCCAACCCTCTTCTTACGGATTGTGAAGTGTAATCATTTTAAAAATGTCTATAGCATGAACGTTGAAGTTAAAGTAGGAGAGTGACGTGGAGAGATTGAGTAGTTCTTTTGGTTGATGATTTTATTATGAAAAGAGCAAAATATGTGGACCTGTGTGTTTCTAGTTTCTGATCGATTAATTTTGAACCTCCTTTTGACTGGTTGGTTTCAAAATCCTTCCTTTATGAGTAGTGTTTTAGTGTGTGAGGTCATTGTAGTGGCCAGTGGGGCTACTTACTCCCATTCAAGGCTATGACTTATGACTCCCATGAGCCAATGTGAATCAATTATCTGGTTTACGAACAGCAACCGCATCCAAATGCTACCTTCTTTGCGGAACAAGTTATACCGAGATGAGGAATGAGAATATTACATATGCTTAAAGTTCTATTTGTTTGAGATAGAAATATTGTTGTTGTTGGACCATACTTTTTTTTTCTAGCGTTTTGCTATAGATTTTTAAATAAAAATTACTGTTACCGAAACATAATTATTGGCTATTAGTTACTCATCTCACGAAATCATCCAACAATGTAGATTGAAATTAGCTGATTACTTTTGTTGAATATAAGAAGTTGAACGATACCAAGCAATGCGCCAAAAACTGAAAGAATTCATTTGGTTATAGATTTTGAAAGCAATTCTTAAATTCATGAGTGGAGATTGATTGAGTAGGAGTCCAATATTAAAATGGACAATTATTCAAACCCTAAACATCAAAAAAAGAGATACTCTCTTGAAAATACTTATCAAATCGGACAATTATTCAACCCTAAACATCAAAGGAGTATTACTTTATAACACTGTCATCCTCATTAACTTTAATTTTTTTTAAAATAATATTATAAATGTTAAAGATATTTCATATATAAATAGTAGGTGAATTATAATTCTTTTTATTTCTCTCGATCCTTATTTTCACGGTTATCGTCATCTGACACTTGATGATCATTAGTTAAATTGTCTCCATCCGACTCATATCAGCTGCCTATGAGAATGTTGTGTGTACAAAATGTCTGCTTTTAACTCTCATTGTGACATAAATCTATTTCCAATTCATTTATTGATAATATACTACTACTTTTTTTAATTAATGATTTTGTTTGTTGTTATACATGTGTATATTTTATGGCTCCAAAAACAGTAAGAGAGACAATGATCCGTTCCTAACTCAGGAGTTGGGACTAATATAATTCTGCATGTTAGATAAAACTTAATCATATGACATGTACTCTATTCACTCTATAGGCCCTATTTTGATTGATTAAAAACTCTTAACATGTCCGTTCATAAAAAATCGAAATTCATTGAGAAATTTGAAATATATTAAGAAGTTTGTTTCATATTTATCACTCCCACTATTCATAAAATCTCGAAAACAGCTCCAATTTATAGTTATGGCCAAACAACTCTAATAACCATAAAATTTACAAAAAAATATTGTCACTTTGAGAACAATTTTTTTTTTCAATACTCAAATTCATGACCAAACGCCACCCCTATGTGTGCTTACATGGGTGTAAGCTATTATACAGGAGGGCTAATTTTTTTACTAAGAGAAATGGTCAATATGTTTTTTATCTACGTGAAATTGTCTAAGATGTGTCCCTATCCCCAAGCTTCAAATAGAGCTCAAACAATTAACAACTTCACCAACAAATTAATTATCCACTTCTACCAAAACTTCATCACACAACTCAAATAATTGTTGCTTTTTTGGCCAAAAAAAGGAAGGGAGGAGGGAAGAGAACCATAATGGAAGCCTATCCTTATTGTGGTCCAATGCATTTCATCAGCAATTTGAGGGCATTTGCTAGGTATCACTTTTACTATTCACCCCTTCGGAACACGAAAGCTCAACGACGATGACGAAGAATCCCTTAAATTATACAGTTGAAATTTCTATGGACTATGCGCAAATGTGCCTAATTGTTAAAGACAAATCAAGGTCAACTATGACAATTATGAAGTTAGTTTAGGTCTGAAAGTGACATTTCACCCCTCCTCATGAATTAACCGATGATTCTTGGGAATTTTCTTGATAGTGATTTTGTTGCTTGTATTAATATTTGAATCGACAGTGAGAAACTCCTATTTAGTTGATTTCACTGCAAACTACTTCTGAAAAAGGATGATAAGACAAAAATAAAGCTTTATTATTTCCAAAAACAGATGGTTGCGTTTCACTTCTGTTGTATTTGATATGTGAAGTACACAATAACAATTCAAAAGCTTTAGTTACGCCGCTAAGAGAACCTCTTAAATGGAAAACATCAAGATGGAAACCACATTGAAAAAAAGAAACCTCTTAACCTCAAGAACCACATTAAATTAAAGATGGAACTTTTAAAACATCAATATAAAAGTTGTTTTGTTGCCAATAAGAACAGAACCTCTTAATGGAAAATCATAATACTAGCAAGGAAATTATGATAATCAGCTTCTCCCAATAAAAACAACTAGGGGAGAAAGTGAAAAGCAAATTAGAGGGTTTCAATTCCCCTCAATTTTTTTCTTCAGGTTTGGGATCTTCCTTGATTTCATCAGCACCATCATCCTGCAAACCAAAAGTAGATAGAATTATGAATAACATTAACACCGCAAACACCCCTTGTCAAAAATACAAACATGATCATGATTATTACCTGCATATCGGAGGTCCAGAGAGTGAGATTGTCGCGAAGAAGTTGCATGATCAAAGTGCTATCCTTGTAAGACTCCTCTCCCAATGTGTCCAACTCAGCAATTGCTTCATCAAAGGCCTGTTTCATAGGAAGAACATGATATCAAAAGGAAGACACTTTTTATTCGCAGCCGAGATGCATAGATTGCTGAGAGAACAAAAGGTGTCGACAAATCTAAGATAACCTGGAAGTTCAAAACATCTGATCGATATGGAGATTGCCTTACCTGTTTGGCAAGATTGCAAGCGCGGTCGGGAGAGTTCAAGATCTCATAATAAAACACAGAGAAGTTAAGAGCCAGTCCAAGTCGGATGGGATGTGTTGGGGCAAGTTCAGCAGATGCGATATCCTACAAGCATTGTAGAAAATGAGAAAACAGAACATAAACAAAAACAAGATTGTTCATACCATAACCAAGAAGTCATGACTAATTAAATAACATCATGCCACAACTTTCATACAACTCTTATATATAAGAATGACCTTCCAATTATATTGAAGGGATATAGCTACCAAGAGCCAGAAACATACATAAATTAATAACCCAGTCTACATAGACGAGAAAATCCATGACCACATATCCCAGATAACATCAATTAACATATACTGCGAGCAAAAAAAATATTAAGAGCTGAAATGTTATCAATATCCACACAAGTACCCTGCAGTTGTGAATCAGCAAAAGGTCAACTACTCATCACGGAGGAGCATTTCAATACATTATGTTGTTCCTTCGTTAATTAACCCCAAATATATTTTTAAAAAAATATGATCTTGCAGGAAAAATATCATTATGGAAAAAGTTTCATAAATAGAAGATCTGCTGAGAAATATACGAATTAGGGGGCTCAAATATGCAGCAAGCAGATCCGTAACATCTAATCAAATCGATAAAGAGATCAAACATTATCTCAATTAAGGAAATTAAAAAACAAACCTGAGCAGCTTTGTAGGCAGTGAGAGTACTCTCAGCGGCCTCCTTACGTTCAGCACCGGTCTTGAACTCAGCCAAATAGCGGTGGTAATCTCCTTTCATTTTCAGGTAAAAAACCTTGGAATCACCAGATGTTGCTGAAGGAATAAGCTTAGAATCAAGCAATTTGAGAATGCCATCACAGATCTTAGAGAGCTCGTTCTCAATCTTAGATCTGTACTCGCGGATAGAGTTAACATGTTCCTCATTTCCTCTAGACTCTTCCTTTTGCTCGATCGATGAAATGATACGCCATGATGCCCTACGCGCTCCGATCACATTCTTATACGCGACGGAGAGAAGGTTTCTCTCCTCCACGGTTAGTTCTTCCGAGCCAAGGGAGTTGGAGACCTTCTCCATGAATTCCACCATCTCTTCATACCTCTCGGCCTGCTCCGCCAGCTTTGCCATGTACACGTTCTCCTCACGCGCCGTCGGTGCCACCGCCATGTTTAGATTTTTTTCCTCTGTGTGCTCGGAAATAATTTTTTTGAGATCTGAATGAAATGAGAGAGTTTTTCGATTTTCTGAATTGAATTTAAAATTGAGAGAAAGAGGGCTTTTTTTGAATTGAGAGGAGTAGAGAGATTTTAGGATTTTGTTTTTTCTTTTATTTCTAGAGTGAATCTAGACCGTTGATTTTGTAAAGTGATTGACAGCAGGGATTTGAGCTGTATTTAAAGGCGTAAGTGGGGCTGACTTGGGCCTAGGCCAGTTGTTCTTGGGCCGTAATTGGGCTTACATTGATTATCACGTCTGGCCCATTGTTTTTACCACCATTTGTAACATTTAGCTTTTGTTGCTTTTAACAACTTTTTTTAAAAACAAACAAAATTGTGTGTTACTTTTAACTACACTTTGGCTATAAATTTATTCATTTTTTTTTGAAAAAAAATTCACATTATTTAAAAGTTCATGTTTGGTGATGAAATTCAATTTGAAAAACAAATTATATACTAATGTAATTCTAGATATTACTACAAGAAATATAATCAAACATAACTCAACTTTAACATCGACTTCGTAAATTTCAAATAAAGATATTTAAAATCTGTGTACGGCCTTGTAAGTGGTAACCCAATGAAGTCCTTGCAATTCGAAATTCTTATTCGTCTTTGTATGTTCCAAAAGTTATCCTAGAAATCTGATTCTAAAGTTTGAATTGAAAAAAAAAAAAAAAAAAGAAGTATTAGAACAGTATTAGTGATTTGGGACGAAATTCTAATTTATTCAGCGGGAATATTGAGGGGCATGGAACAAATCTTTTGTTTCTAAGTGGTCAAGTTTGCCTACCCTCAATGTTATCAATATTTTCTCGGTAAATATTTATTCGTATCAAATATTTATATCATATTCATATTCATATGACTCCAACTTTACTTTAGAGCTATACTAAAAAAAAAATCAAAGGGAATGAAGAAAGAGATGGGGAATGTTAGTGTCCCTGAAACGTGCCTATTCATGCATAGAATTATGTTGACATAAATACATAAATATTCTTCAATGACGATATAGACAAGTAAACATTTAAATTATTAAGATAGTTCAGAAACCTCATTCAATAAGAATCCATCTAATACACTACTATTTTAATATATTATATTATATAATATTAGTTAAGTGATAATCATATAGTAATATATTAATATGATGCACATAATGCACCCACGTAGTATATAGGAAATTATACTTTTCATATTTTAATATTAGAAGGAGAAAAAAAGTGGAGTGGGGTCAAATGGAAAGGTCCCCGCCATTTTAGGCGAATGTAGTGGGTGATGGGCATGGACGGTGCAAGTTTGTTCGTTACTATAGTCCCACTACATGCGGTTCCTATATTTTTGCTGAATTTTAATCTGTATTGAGGTAGACGGTCTATGTTTTATTATTATTTTTTAAATTATATATAACATGAATATGTGATATTTCAGATATAATTTTTAAAATCTTAAGTTTAAATTATTTATAAAAAAAATATATTATTATATATCTAAAAGTCCAATCATAGGTAATTGTCTAAATGAATTCAATTATTTAAAGCAATTTTCGATGCACACCCACCCTTTTAAAAAAGTAGGAAGAAGTATAAAGCTATATATAAAGTGTACTTCCTAATTTAATCATTAGACAAGATGCCTAGGAAAGAATGGGGATGTACGACTCATATTGAGAATAGTCATATCAAGACTCTCCTGTCATATCTAATACAACACTAGTTGAGTAAGGCGAAACCTTACATGCTTCTCACCCACCCTGTTGTGATATGATCATGTTAGTACCATTGTGCGAAATAATTGTATGCCTATTGTATTAGTATACGTTCAAATGTTCATTGAAAAAAATTTGGAAGTAGCAAATATAATAGACGCTTTATAATTATAGTTTAGATAATTGTGATCAATAAGTAGTTATATTTGCTACGGTATATTTTGCTTGTCCGTCTGTATATTTTACTTGAAAATGTACAAACATGATAAGTATATACAAATGAAGGTTGCGATTTGTACATTTTACTTGCATTATTCGTTTGTATTTTTCGCTTGCGATTGTACAAACAAGGCAAGTATGTATACATTATGTATTTATACATTATTTTTTGAAAGCTTCATTTGTATATTTCGCTTGCTAAAATACAAACAAGGATAATTTATTATGAAATTTTCATACTCCGTATACAAATAGTTAGGATAAGCATATACAAATTATGGATTAATACAATTGGGGTCTAAACCATACAGATTCTGGATTTATACCATCAAAATATCAAATAGCAAAATTATGTGAAACTATAGCTTAGGATTAAAAATAATCAAAATCATAACTATGTGACATAATGTACTTTAGATGTTTGTCATTTCGCATAATTTTACCTTTGTTAGTTTCCTAATTCAAGCTGTCCATTATAATGGGCCTCCTCCATTGTTTTTGGTGGTCTGACCCATGTTTTAGAGGGTCTCACTTAGGTCCTAAATAATAGCTCATCCATTCCAATTATTATTGTTTACTCTAATTTTCAGTACATCTAACAAAAATGTCATTTTCCATTTAAATAGTTATTTAGTCTCAACTTTCCACAAGAAAAAATTGTGACTGCTAATGAACTTGCACTAGCTTCGTAAGTAGTTAACAATTTTAGCATCCTTTTATATGAATATACAATGATATGTATTGACATATATATCAGGTATCATTTGTATGCCATGTATATTTCACTATATGTACAGTAATTCACGTGACATACAATTGACATATGCATAAGGTGAAAAATATAAAATATAGTGACATACATATGATATTTAATAATTGGCCAAATACATAAATAGATCCCTAAACTTGTTGGGTTTTTCCCCTCAGGTATCTCAACTACGACATTTTCCTATTGAATCATTGAACCACTCATAATTTGCTCCGTTTAAACAAACACCGTTGTCTGATGTGGAATCATATTTGTGAGGGGTATTGATAGGGGTATTGATAGAGGATACATATGTTGTTCCAGAACTCATTAGTCCAATTGATAGAGAAAATATTCGAGAATAATTGTGTTTTACTTAAAGTTATTTGAACACATTAGAAAACAAATGAGATTAACACGGTTTGTCTTCATTCCTTCAATCAAAATCATTACAATTCGAACACAATTGAAGGCATTTACAATAGAAAAGCCTATTAAAATTAACCAATATTGTTTTAAAGGAACAAATTATGGCTGATTCAATGATTTAATAGGATCTTTTTATGTATTTGGCTTTAATAATTTTATCACTAGATCACCATCCGAAAAAACCAGAACCATCCATATAACTCACCTTATACAATTACTACTCAAGGTATTATAACAGAAAATAGCAAAAGAAAAGTATACAGGAGAAATTTCTGTTAACTCAAAATTGTTAAGTAAGATCAAAAGATTAACTAAAGAAAAGAAAGCTAGAAAAGGAGAATGACATTTTTTTTTCTCATTTTATTTGGGTAGATTACAAATGACTATCATCTAAAATTGTGTTCCAGTTTGATCAAAGAGCCCAAATTCAAAGGAGCAGGACCAACATGAACAACTCCAATCAATTTGTCCACCAATCTAATCACAACTAGTGGCAACTTTTTCTGCAGATCTTACAGACGTGACCAGACTTTTCTTCTCTTTTTTACATATAAAATATGTATCTGGACTAAGCTTTTGATTCCTATGGTAAATTCTTATTGAAATTCACCAATTAAAGATAAAAGTAAAAATTCTTCCTACCCACTTGAGCTAATTAGTGACGACAATAGTTGAACAAACGTAGTACCTGCCAAGAATATGTGTCCAATAAACTCAGAGTCAGTAAACCTATGAATATTTTGAACCCCTTTTGCTTGTACTGTTGAATATTGTCAATTCTGTAAGTCAATAACAGGAGTGGAGAAAAAAAGTTTGATTCTTTCTGAAGAATCTGAAACCCCTTTTGTTTCTTGATGATGGAGCGTTATGAGATAGTGAAGGAGTTGGGTTCTGGTAATTTTGGAGTAGCAAAGCTTGTTTGTGACAAGAACACTAGAGAACTCTTTGCTGTTAAGTTTATTGAAAGAGGCCAAAAGGTTTCATCTTTTATCAACTTAAATTTGATGTCTTTAATTCATCTAGGGTATTTTAGTTGTATATTTATCTGTTTTGATGTTTTGAGGTTGTTTGTAGATAGATGAACATGTGCAAAGGGAAATTATGAATCATAGATCATTGAAACATCCAAATATAGTGAGGTTTAAAGAGGTATACTCTGCTTTTTACAGTTAGAAAGGATCTTCCCTTTTCTTTATTCTTATAATCTGCTTTGATTCCTATTGATATTCTGGTTTTGCTGTCATTAGGCTTATAAGGAACTTTCATGAAGTTAAAGATTCTTTTTTTGATATGGAGATAGCTTCACATAATGATATGATGAAAAATATTAATGGGTCTAATTTCTAGAACAGAAGAGTTGGTTCATAATGTAATGACAGTAACAAGATTCTTATTGTTATGTTCCATTTGTCCCTCATTGGATAAAAGAAATGAGAAATGCTAATGAGTGTATAGGCCAAATGGGCTCCCCACCGATCAGATTAGTCTTGTTGGTTGGCCTCTCCTGTTTGGTCTATAACAACTATGTTGTGTTATGATTTCTTTTTGAAGGACTCTGCTGCTCGCAAGTAAATGCAATCTTCGGTATCTAATGGATTGGGTAGAAAGCAATCAACTTTTCTGGACAGTAGCTGTAACTTGATGCTTTGCATATTATATTTTGTGGTTGATGATAGTAATTTACAATTAGTGGGATTGCAGTGGCTGTTCAAAATAGTAGCTAAATGGCAAACAGACTTATCAATTTTGTTTATAGTTTGTCTTTTTACATGAATGGACTTAACACTTCCAGGTCTTGCTTACATCTACTCATCTAGCAATAGTAATGGAGTATGCTGCGGGAGGAGAGCTCTTTGCGAGGATCTGTAATGCTGGAAGATTTAATGAAGATGAGGTAAGGACGATACTTACACCAGATCCTGCAGTTAGTCTTGGCTTAGAACAAACAAACTGAGTATTTTCATTTGATTTTATAAGCATTGCTTATGATAGTCAGATCTTTGCTGCCTCTTTACTTGGTTGGGTTGGGTAATATGCCTTTTATATTCATGGTAAAGTAGTAGTCTACCATGACATCCATATGGTCCTTTGATGTGGGAACTCTGCTGGGTAGTTAGTCTACCATGTCATGGGCTCTGTCGAAGAGTGAAACTAAACTCTTATTTTCCAAGAATGCCATCTTATAAGTTGAAAGCACAGAGTGATATTCAATGAGAAGTGTCCCTTTAAATATGTTATCAGTTGACTATCTCCTTGTGTTTATGTCAGCTCTTCCGAGCAGACTCTTTTCTAGTTTAAAATCATCTCAGTGGCTTGATTATGTTTATTTTTTACTCAGGCAAGGTTCTTCTTTCAACAACTGATATCAGGGGTTAGCTACTGCCATTTCATGGTACAACATCAATACTTCTATTGCTGTGAACTTCGTTCAGTCCTCCTTTTGGGACTTAGTATTATCTTTGGTCTTCCGTTGCAGCAAATCTGTCATAGAGATCTCAAATTGGAAAACACATTACTTGACGGAAGTGCTGCACCACGTGTCAAAATATGTGATTTTGGGTACTCCAAGGTTACTGATCTTTTCTCGAGGTCGTATTGATTCTTACATCTATTCGAGATTTAAGTTCATATAAAATTGCTACATTTGTTTGCAGTCATCCGTCTTTCATTCTCAACCTAAGTCCACTGTGGGGACACCTGCTTATGTAGCACCAGAGGTCCTAACAAGGAAAGAATATGATGGAAAGGTGCTACATCTTTCTTCTTCCCTGCTGAAATTGTCATAATATTTGTCGTATACACATTTCTCCTCGTGTTAATTCTTGAAACTATAGCTTGCAGATGTTTGGTCCTGTGGAGTCACCTTATATGTAATGCTGGTTGGAGCTTATCCATTTCAAGATTCAAGTGATCCCAAAAACATTGCAAAGACTATTTCTGTGAGTGATGACAACATAATCAGATTTCTAGTAGATGAAAAAGAAGCCTGCTTTACTCTGAATTTAGTTTATCAGTTTGCTAGATTTATTGTTCATGCAAGTGTGAAGCATTGAAAAATTTTACTGCAGCATTATGATTGGCTAGTTTCCATGACAGAAAATACTCACCGCTCGCTACTCAATTCCTGAGCAAATCCAAATTTCCCTTGAATGCCGCCATCTCATAACCAGGATTTTTGTGGCAGACCCTGAAAAGGTATGCTCTTCTGCTGATCATAGAATAGTTCCTGCGTCGTGTCCAAGTGAAAATATCATTATCAGTAATTACCTCATTGTCTCGATGTAAATATATATATTCTGCTTAGGTGCAAGGTTCATTCCCACCAAAGGCGTTACATCAACTTGCTTTCGTGTTTCTTGTTTCATGTTATATTGCGAATGTGCCAAAACCATAAATGCATGCTGATTATTCTTTTGCAGAGAATAACCATTCCAGAAATTAAAATGCATCCCTGGTTTTTAAAGAACTTACCAGTGGAACTGATGGAAGGAGGAAGTTACCAGTGTGTCGATGTAAATAACCCATCCCAGAGCATGGAAGAAGTTTTGGCAATAATACAAGAGGCTAAAGTTCCTTTGCAGGTTGGAACACATTCTTTAGGGGACAGTATGGAACTTGATGAACTGGATGAAGCTGATATTGAAGATGTAATCGAAACTAGTGCTGATTTTGCTGGTCTACTTTGATGTGCTACACAATGCTGTAATTACCATTAGGGTGAAAGAAGAGAGCAATTGGTAACTGCTGTAATATCCTGAGTAGACACTCAAGAGTTCATCCTATAAGTTGCTCATAGTTTTTTTTTCCTTTTGACTAAAAGGTGTAAACTACTTTTGAAATCTTGGCTTAGTTGAAATCTGGTCTTTAGAAACACACACTTGTACCACAAGATAACAATAGTTTTGTTTAGATTTCTGGAGTTAGATCCTTTTTTTTTACACCAAGTAGAATTTTAGTGGGCTTTTATCGTATTTAACAACATTCATACAGGTCAGAATACAGATTGATTGACTGAAGTTGCTATTAGCACCAAGTTCTCATTTTAGTTGCATAGATGAGCTGTTTTCGAAAGCAGGACGTCAAATGAGTTAAATAAGAGGTCGTAAGAACCACCACCAAGGCTAAGCCTTACTCCACAATCATTGTTTCAAGTTTATGGTAGATAATAAATTTGTCATCTGAACGAAAGATCAGTAGGAAAAAGGTAAAAAGTATCAATAAATTACATCAAACAAATGTTAGTGTACACACGATTGGACTTATTCAACATTCATCAATAAAACTGAAAGACAAAAATTAGAAAGAACAAAAGAAAGTTCAACAGGAGCCTGCATAACTATTAAGATCTCCCCATACAGCTTCCTCGACTTCTTCCCATGTTTTTGCCATCTTCAGTTTCTTCCAAGTACTGAAAATAGCCCCCAGAACATTTTCATCATGCAAAATACAGTAGCACCTGTACAGATAGAAGTCATTGAAAGTGAGTTTAAACCACTACTCCATGTACGAATAAGGTGCGAAAGGGGGAGTAGTAATAAGTCATATAGAATCAATGGATTCATGAAAAAGTGAAATCCCTTGATGTCATATTTTTATCACGATTAATATATTTTGGCTGATACAGGGATAAAATGGCAAATAGATCATTTGTTGGTAGCTTGGAGCATTAAAAGCACACCTCTTACTTTCCAATTGGTTGTTTGCATTAATTGTACGAGGGGTTATTTCTTTGTTTCGTCCGGTCATTAATAACTTGATTAGATAATAGTAGATAGAAACAACGGTTGTAAGGAGTCAAGGAGGATGAGGTTCCAATCTGTTCTATCTTCATCCACAAAGCTCATGTTGGCCGCTAACACAGAGAACATCCGGACTCTAGTTCTAATAATTGACTAAAACCTCTACTGAATGATCTCAAGTTCAAACTCCTAATGTATTCAGCATGTTAAACAATAATGCGCATAACTAATGACTTTGAAAGTGGTTTAGGGGTCTGATTGAGAATATGATATAGGTGGAGAATCAACAATTCTGAAAATGACATATCATGCATTGATTTGGTGAAGGTTGAGGGTATGGATTCTAAGGCATGAGTTTAAATGTTATCAAAACACGTCTTACTATCTTCAAATGGTCGAATATTGTATAAGCTCTGGTAGTGCAATTTTAACTTTGAAGAAAAAAATGTCTCCAATTGTTTAATGAAAACTAGTGACAGCAATATAGAAGAAATATGACATGAGAACATATGTACTCACATGGCTCGGTAAGAAAGTCTCTGAAATCCATTGCTTTTAGCTGATGCATTCACTCCTGTTTTAATAAATGGAAGTTTATAGCTATCCAGAAACTGTTTCAATAAATGTGGATCTCCTCTAAAGATATCCAGGTGTATTGGGATTAAGTCAGCAATCGGGTCCCCTGAAAAAATAACTGGTTACTAATCACAGAAACTCAAATGTTTTGAAAAATAAAATACAAGGAATCAGCATTTTACAACTTTCCACATATGAGGTTTTTAGTGATGCAGGGATTACTGTGCTAACTCTGATCTACTTGAAGTTAAGTGATGGCTTTGCACACAAGACTGCCAATTAAATATGCACCAAAAGCTTCTCTTGTCAAAAGTCAGAGAAACCACCCAAAATAAGGTAAAACCTTTTTTTTTGAAAAATAGACCCACTAGTCCTTAAGATTTGTTGATTAGCTCTTGTGTTTAAATAAGTAAAGCTAATCTTCAAAATTCAAGGAGAGCAATATTCAACTGTACATTAGAATCGGTGTGGCAAACATACAAGAAAATAAAAGAAAGTCTTTTTTTTAAGAATTGGTAACATTAAAATAAAAGAAAATAGTTCACAAATTGTACTTACTAAGCAGTAAACTTGAAGTACCTACGAATATGACTCTGAAACTTTTCTTTTTTGTTCTTTTTGTTTATTTACTTATTTGTTTAAATAGGCAAAGCCTGCCTGTTAAACTGGTGCCAAACTCTAAGATCCAATTCAGTTCCATATTAATTTCTATTTTCTTTTCTTTAGCTATATCTTTTTGTGCTAGATAATCATTGACATCCATCTAATATGCACCATAAACTTAACCAGATTCATATGACATGAACAATAATAAAACATATTATTTAGGACGAGTAGTAGAAGACTAATATAGTTCATATAAGATCCATCAGGAAAAGAAATAAAAAACAACCAGCAGACCAAGCCCCAAAAAGCAAGTTAATAGTTGCTCAATAACTCACCAACAGATAGACCACTGAAATCGAGTATATGAGTAGGTCTCCATGCACGTATAGGCTCATCAGTAGTCCCTCCAGAGCGAGAAGTAAGGGAACACGGTTCCATGTGGATATTGTCATCCATCACATCGGAGTGTATCCAGGTACAAGATCTGACTCCCATGTCAACCTTAAATAGGAAACCATAAACAAGAATCAGGGAAATGCATTTTCATCAGAGAGTGAACATAAGTTCCATTGTCACTAGCAGGAAGGAAAAAGGGACAAGAAACAATGAAGTGTCTAGCCAATTGAAGGAAGTCTAATCAACTTCATCTTTAAATATAAGAACCTTTTGGAGGTCATCAGGGATGTATTCCTCGACTTTCTCAATCAGCTCTCTAGGAATTGGATCACCCCTACAGATTGAAACAGAAAAGTCTCAGATACAACTATGCAGTAGCAGCTCAAATCTACTGTGCTTGTGCCAGCACATGTAAATGCACAGGAAAAAACTCATGTATAAATACAGCAGTACCCAACACATACACATTAACAGGCAAAAGAACTGTCTGAATAAAAATTGTTTTAAAAAGGAACAAAGAACTTTTTTGATGAGCTTAGCAAGAGAGTTGAACGTTAATCCAGTAGAGAACAAGCAGCCCAAAATCCAACACACAGATTAATAGGAAGTGTTTGTCTAAATATAATTCTTTCCCAATTCTAAATAAGAACTGAATATATTCATGTCCTTAATGTGGTGTATAGGGGAGTTAAGCTACGGTAATATGCCTCCTCTACCATTTTGGTTATGCAATATATAAGTAGTAAAGAAGTTGTTAAGGATTTTATCTTCTCAAATCAAGAAATGACTTTACAAGGTACTTTCTTTGTCCAGATTTAGGTATCACGCGGAATTTTAAATTGAATTCTTCTTTATAAATTATTTCACCACTACTATTAAGGATGAGTTGAATTATATTATATTTTTGTGTGTACAAATATGTGTGTGTATTATTAATAGAGTTGAAACTTACTATATTTCAATCAAAATTAGTCAAACAAGAAAGAAACTTTTTCAAGACTTTGAACATTATCTGAAATAAAAGTGGATCTCAAGCTAAGGCTCTGGTCACAGAGTAACATATACGCTGATCTGACACCAAATGAAGAGACAACCAAGATTCCCGCCAAAAATCATATAATCCCTGACATAGAATTTACATTGAAGTAACACTAATCAACCCAAGAAATTCTCTAATGAGCCGTTCGGTTTGAAGAAAAGTTATGTTGGTATTATTTCTTATTGACTGTTCAGTTTGTTGTATTAAATATAACATGCATTGCGAAATTTCTAAGAAAGAAGTTGTTTGTTTACAAAAATACCCTCCACCTTATTTAGGTTTGAGGGACCTCAGGGATAATTTTTTTCATTTTCAATGTTTAATCCTGGGATAACTAGTTCTGGTACTATTATCCGACCCTCTGGCAGGGATAACTTTTTTTTTTCTTTTCAAAATTGGGGTAGGGGAAGGGGATTACAGGGTGGGGATTAGAACCCTCACCAACAAGGTGAAAATTCAAATATTCAACCAATTGAGCTACTGAGATTCCCCCGCAGCAGGGATATCCCGGTACTAATTACTAATCCCAGTATAACTTATCCCAGGACCATCTATGTTTGTCCAGCATACCAAACGACCCTTAAGACACATGGTCTCAAGCATCACAGTGGAGAATATTTGCTACATAATATTGAGATTTTAGAATGCTGCTTTATGATCAACAAAGTATTCTGTTGTTAAATGTTTACCATTTGGTCAAGCGGTCACAAACATCCTTCTTTTTTCTGTTCAGAGTTTTCAGGAATAAATTCCACTCTGCAGGGACACAAATCTTGTCCTCATCATCCTCGAGATTCCCATTAGCAGTGGGTACTGCTTTCTGCTGGGTTTCCAATAACGTTGAATCATTCAAAGCTGGGCACGGCACAAGATGAAGGTTGCGCATTTGTTCTCCCAGGAACGAGGCCAAATTTAGAGTGTCTTCCCATGAGATGGAATCTCTTCTGCGAGCAAACACAAGCTAAATGAAAAAGAGGAGCAGTACATCAAAAAACAACTGCAAGTACTTCATATAAATGATACAGGCAATTGTAGAAATCGGCTTCACTAACATTTGAGCATATATTTTCCCTTTGCATCTCTGTGTTATGACGTATGGCCATATTGTTGTGCCACTGCCAGTGCTTACTAGTTCGGCTAATGACATCCCGGCTTTTGTATAATCAAGCTGCCTTTTACTCCATAAGCCAAATGGATAATCAGCTTGCCCATGTTCCACAAGGGGTCTAAAATTAGCCATCACCTCTGGAATTCCTTTGCCATCCCAACACTGAACCTTACACAAGCCATTTTCAATATAGAGAATCCCACTGGATAAAACATTAGGAATGTGATTCCTCAAAGGGGAGTTCATTTTCTGGAGTGAACTATAAAACTCGAGCTACAAAAGATCAAACCAAACTGAATGAATAAAGTACAAAGAAATATATCAGCTGGAAAAATAACTGCCAGAAGAACTGATATACCTCAGTGCCCAAAGAATGAAGACAAACTTCTAATCCCTCTTCAACAAGTATTTTTATAACATTGTCCCCAACTAGATAAACCTGTACACAGGGTATTACCACTTATTAGGTTAACAACTACAAAACATCTTTGTAATAGAAAGATTGATCTTCCACCCTTTCTTAAGCATCTCAACTTTAGCATTAACTCATTGAGATGAGAAAAACCTACTTGAGTATTGATGAATAAAAACCTCAACACTATCACAAAGGTAATGGTGTCAGGCACTAATAATAACTAAAAGTTTCCTTCAACTTCAGTCAAGATAAAAAAGTGACACTAATGAAATAACCACATAAGTAGAAGATCAACTAAGCACAAAGACTTACCGGATTGCTGCCTGTTCCAACAGGAAGCCTCTCATCATCTGTAGGCAACGGCAACCCATGGAAGGTACAAATTTCTGTCGCGTGTGCGTACCATCTATCAGCATTCAGCGCCAGACAGGCTCCCTAGCAGAAGTGAATCTAAGGTCATAAGCAATAACTGAAGCTTAAATTACACAAAAGGTGACCACGATGAGAGATGACCAATTATTGATCTAACACCTCATTATGCAGAACATTTATAACCTGCGACTACGTGTGATCAGCTGTGCAGATGAAAAAGGTCAAGGTCCTTGCTATGCAGCTACTTAGGCATATATAGATTCATAAGCCGTGATGTCTAATATGATGTAGATCAAGGATTTTGGAGCATTCTTCCATCCACCATGAGCTTGGAGGATTTGGAGGAAGCATGGCCTCAATGTCTAAAGTATGCTCAAGTGGATATTTGAAGGAAGGGTGCCAAGCACCAAAGCAATTAGAAGGTCAAAAACATAGAAGCTGCAGATTTTTACTACAGTGAAGACCCAATCATGAAGAAGGCAGCATCATGAAGGCTGCGATTGCGGGTCCCAGATCAATATTATGTCCTGTAAGTTATATTCTGCATTTGGCCAATTTCTGCAATTTCATCCGAATTCCGTTCTACGGTTCTACCCTTATGTCAAGGGACTCTTAAGATGTTTATAATACTAAGAAAAGACCTAGTGTAAATAGTCCCTTCCTTTCCATTTTTAGATAGCTAACTCTGAACATGAGATTTCTCTTTAGAGGTGATGGTTGTATGCCATGGTTGATCTTAACTTGCAATGGGTGTTTCCAAGTAAAAATTTCCCACTTGAAGTATCTCTTTAGTTTAGGTTTTTCTTGTTTGCATAATAGAGTGTTCATTTGATACTGAATGTCTAATAATTGCTTTCTAGTTGGCTCTATTCTAAATTCCTTATCGCTTTACTATAACTCTTGATATCCCTATCCCGCTCTACATCATATGATGGTTGATACAAATAACAGGATTTTCTTTTTCGTGTAATTGGAGCCATGAGTCGAGACAAAAAGTTTGATTGATAAAAAATAAAAAGAGAAAAAAACACTAACCATAAACAAACAGAGAAGTGACGTATAAATACCTTCCATATAAGGTCTCTAGTCTCTGGTTTTTCAACCCAGAGCTTTGATAACCACTCTCTCATTTCTCGCTGCCCTATGGAGTTGCTTGAGCTCCATAACGAAGTGTAGTGATCTTGCTCTTTATCCAAAAACATAGCTAGGAAATTTATGTCATAAGAAAATTCCACCTCTGTCGAATCTATACCTTTAGAGACACCATCTATAGTACTTCCATCTTCTGAACTTCTAGGCTGGTCAACTCTAATCCTCTTATCTTTCCTTGACAGGTCAGAGTAGCTCAAACCACTTTCTAAGGACAACATCTTTTTCCTGACATCCTCAATACTGATGGCATCTAAAGCAAGAAGCCCAGCACGGCATACTCCTTTATGTCTATAACCAGGAGCCATATCCAGACACACAAATTCAAAGTTCTTGGAGTTCACAAAATTCTGTGTCACAGCAACAGTAGTCTCTAAATTTAGCACGCAATGCCACCATCCACTTGGGACAAATATTGTCTCCCCAGGCAGTTGAGTGCACTCTATTGGTTTGTCTTCCTCAGCAAGAAGAGGGTAGAGGTCCAGCCACCACTAAATGAACACGACAGAAAATAACACATGGCTCAAATAAATGAAAACCTATCACAATATTTGGCAATGTAGAAGCAAACTATTTGCATCCCAAATCATTAATACCTGCAAAGATGATGGACTGTCAATATTGACATCACCATCTTCTTCATTTACATGCACTGTTACTCCTAAAGGTACTCTTCCAGGGGGATATAATGCCCACCTGCAAAATAAATATGAATAAGGGCCTTTTTTTTTGTCTCCCAACAAGTATCACAATGGTGATCAATCACTACTTTCAAACTACAGGAGAAGAAAAATTCTTGGACAGTGTAAAATGAGAATACACCAAAATATTTCAAAAGCTCATAATGATATTTATTACATGCTATAAACAAGCTCAAATCTACTCCTGAAATTTAAAAGCCTTCAAAAAAAATTCCTTCTTTGCTTTCCACCTTTGGTGGGAGGACAAAGGAGAGTCACAACTCAAGAAGCAGACAACTTAGCACCATGTCTTAACATTGTAGAACTTTGACCAAACAACATCAGTCTAGTTCTATAAGCAAGACTCCCAGCAGCGAACCAAAATCTATAGTTTGTCACCATCCACTTCTTTGGTGAGTTTCTTTTAGCTCATTCCCGCTCCAAGCTATCATATATATATATATATATACACACACTTTTTATTTCAGGAAAAAAGTGAAAGGCTGATTTTACTTGAATTTTCTGCAAAACTTGCCCCTTTTGCATATATCCATGAACCTACCATAAAATGCAGAAAGTATAAACTACTTATAGATCCAGAAGGGAAGAGAGAGCTTAAGAATGCATCGTCCAAAAGTATGTTTTCTAAATGAAATTCTTATTTAGGTTTTTCTTTTGTATCTTTGACTTCTTTCTTCAACACTCTGGCAGCTGTTTTCTGATCAACCCAACTATCTCCACCCAGAACTGAGCGAACCAGAAGTACTTCCATTGGTTTCTACCACAACTTTATTACTGATCTGGGAATTTATCAGCAGGAACTCAGGCAGTAATGAGGACAAGTTTGATCGGTCATATTATCAAACAAAGCATGCATCAAGTGACGCATTCAGCAAGATCCTGAGACAAGATGACTGGCAAGTGATAGACTGGTTCTCATAACATACCTTTTACGGCCACATAGAAGTGTATTCCAAGCACTAGTTAGGGATGGATCAACATGCCAAGAGGCACCAGACCTCTCTGGTCCCATAATGAGCCATCTGAAGGAAGGTCGCTGGTCCATGTCCAGCACATCAAAGAAGTCCTCTTTGAACATATTTGGAACAGTGTACTCCTTCAACAACTCTGGTGCAGCTTCCCCAAACTGAGAGAAAGTAATTCAAATTAGAACATCCTATTGTCGGAGAACTGTACAGAGAGGACAGCAGGATTGGAAAGGAACCTTCTCGTCAAAAATGTAAAGAGGATCCTCGTCATGCTGAACTTTCATATATGCCACATAGTCCTTCAGTTTCATCCTAATTCTGTGACGACTTCTTTGAGATAATTTAAATGCTGTATCTCCATAATTTTTTAAAAGCTCCTCTGTTGTCCATGTAGTCCTTGCAGGCCAAGTGTCGGCCAATCCACCAATTAAAACCTGTTATAGTGTAAGCAATAGGCTTGGTGAAGATCATAACGTATTCATTTTTAAGAAAAAGATCATGACATATTCATGACTGTCTATCAAGAAAACCATGCACATAAGCTATCAGCACATAAAAAAGGTAGACAGATTAAGCCATTTATTTGCCCCTTTTTCAAGAATTACATATGAACGACATTGGTCAAATGCTAGAAATGCCAAGTAGACTTAAAGAGAAAGATCCAGTGTATATCAATCAATCAACTCACCCTCAAATCCTAAACTTGTCGGCGTCTAGCTATATGAATCCTCGGGATAAGTTGATGAACTCAATGTATATAAGAAAGAAAAGGAAGGGAAAGACAGCAAAAGTAAAGGAGAAGAAAAAAGAAAAAAAAAACAAGCAGCAGCAAGAATCACCATATAATTTTCTTTTGATGAGTAAGAATCAGTAAGTGATTTGTTTTCTGGTACACATGTAAAACTATTAATTACAAGACAGTAGATTCTACCTTCATCTATTCAAGTCTCTGCTTTAACTTGGGAACAACTATTAAGTAACACTTGACATGTTAAAGTAGTTAAGTAGAAATGGGTCCAAAAGTGACATAAAACCTATGTTGCTCGGACTCTTCAAAAATGCCAATGGGTGCGTGTCGGATTCTACAAAAATAGAGTACTTTTGGAGAATCCGACACAGGCGGCATCAAAAGTGAAGAATAAAAATAGTGTATTTTGGAGATTCCGACACGGGTGCAGCATCGAAAGTGAAGAATCTGTGCAACTTAGCATAAAACTAACTTTGCAAGAACTTGAACATTTTAATCAGTTTTCAAGTGGTTACTACATTGATTTCTGATACTAAGAGATAAGATAATAGAGTAACGGTGTTCTTTCAAGTAAAGTAGACACAATTGTGGGGCGACTTAGAGAAGAGAATATATGACATAGTAGGCAGTATCTTCAAAGGGAAGGAGGTAAAATAACTTGAAATGATGCACACTAAAACATAATTTTATCACAGATTTTATTTGACAAAAGATAGCAAATACAAAGACAATCTAACAAATTATCAACAATCTAACAACTACTCCATGTGCTTCAAAAGCATTTATAAGTTGAAAACAGCATACCGGTTTCTGTCCATCATACTTATCACGAAACTCATCTATAGAAAGGTTCTTCGCTCTTTCAACATTTCCAGTATCATAATAAAATCCACTCAATGATGTATGGCAACGGTATAATCTACGATAAAGGAATAAAGAGTTGAATCCTGCAAAGTTAAGCTTCCATTAGCATATTATGTACAGTAGCATTGCGGAGTTGAAGAATATTCAACAAACCAATAACAATATATATTACCATTGAAGTGTAGCGGTTTTTGGCAGGATTCCTTATTTTCAAAAGTCACATTCAATCTACATCAACAGGGAAATACAATGAATTGAATGTCAGAGAACTTGAATCTAGTCAATGAAGGGTAACAACATTGCAGAAGAAAATATTATGAATAACCATACTGATCCAGGGCTGTTCTTTTCCAGGAGCCTTTATACTGAAGCAGACGATCAGCAATATCAATGCATAAGCTCATCCATAGGGGCTCCTCGTTGCATAATATATACATCACACTGCAAAACAGTAAGTATTTGAAGAAGGTACCGGAAAAAGTCACTGAGTTTTCCCTTAAGCTTACTCAGAAAAATGGAAGACAGTGACAGCACTTTAAATAAGGAGCTGTATCTCAGGAAATCATATCCAATCAATAAGCTCGAACTATTGACTCAAAGAGTGATTAACAGGTAAAGGTGGAACAACCATTAGAAGTAGTAACTTCATCATTATCATCCGTAGCTTTGTTAAGCAGATGATCTAAGTGTTAAATCATATTTCTGCAAACATGCTTACAAGTAAATCCCTGGAAATTTGATCACACAATATGAAATAAGCAAACTATCTGCATCAACCCGTCCACAGACCAACGATAACCGAAAATGAGAAGAAAGAAACAGCATAATCAGTCATTTATCATCTATTATTTAAAATTTGAAAATTTCCTACAGTTCGTTACCAACAATCCCTATTGAACTGATTTTGTGCTAGAAAAAGAAATACGCACACACAAACACATCGAGAAGCCTATGCTGCACAAAAACATCACAAAATGCACATTCTACTATATCATAGAAATCAAATAAATATTAAACACACCTATGTAGAACAGGAAAAAGTACCTGTCCATTTTGTCAGCTACTAGTTAAATTTAGCAAGTCTCTAATGCTATAACCAAAATTCTCTCCTATTAGTATGCAAAAAAGAAATGCATCAAGCGCACACAAGATCAACATTCCACTAATTCAGAGGAATCAAATAAAAACTAAACAAAAAACGATACTTTAGAAGAAACAACAAATCATGCAATTGAATGAATAAAAGCTTAGCTAAATTCAAAATTAACACTCATTCCTATCAACATATAATTAGCTGAAATTGAGCTCCAATCCAAATAACTTATTGAGCAACCCTATATACAAGACTAAGTTTTGGCAAAAGATATCAGTTGGAGAATTGAAAGAACCTGCTAACACAGGAAAGTCGAGCGACATCGCGAGGAGTGAGATAAGTCAGTATGGAGCACAGGATTTCGTCAGGAAGAATGCGGAGGTCTCCGAGAGCCGCCGGCCTCCGATCAATTTGGTCAATTTCCATAGGCGATGACTCTGGTCGCATTTGCAATTGGGGATTTTTCTTCGACTTAGATTTTCCAGTATTCGATACGATAGTTTGTTAAATCTGCCGCGTAAAACTTAAGCAACAAGCCGAGCGCGTTACATTATTCCTTTCTCCTTTTTGTTAATTTTTTCGATTTCTTATGCGTGGCAAAACGTGTCACATTCAACAAAATTGTTGTGTTATCCAATTTTGGTAATCTGAAAATTTTATAGTCTCTTCGTTTTAAAAAGAATTAAATTTATTTTAAAAAAAATAATATTTTCCTTTTTTGGTAATACTTTAACTTTAACTTTTCACGTGGCATGTTTAAGACCATAAAATTAAAGGGTATTTTTGTACATTTGACATAACTTTAAATTAGAATCACAAGATTAAAAAATCTTTTTTTTTTCTTAAACTCTGTTCCAAATCAAACTAGGTTAATCTTTTTGAAACGGATAGAGTAATATGCTTTATAAAAATAATTTTAACAAAAATGCCTTATGGATGTCTTAAGTTTCTGAAACGGCAAGAATTCAACCTACAAAGCTTTAGAATAATATTTGGCAGAATGAAATAAATAAAGGGCAAATTATATATAATGACAAATTAATAAATTAAATTAATTGTTAATAATTATTCTTTGATTTAATTGTGTTTCGTAGCAAACTGTTTGTCAGTTACCTCTCTCCCTCAAACTCTAGCTCGCCACTCTCCTCTCTCGCTCCATCTCTCGTTCGCTTCCTCTCATTTTTATACAAACACAAGTGTATAAAATCTGTTTCAATTTGTATAAAGCGAGTGGAAATTGTATAAATACATATATTTTTATTCTCCTCTCTCCCCTCTCCCAGATCTCGCTCGTCACTCTCCCTAATTTCGCTCGCCACCCTCGCTTCTCTCACTTATACAAACAGAAACGAAATGTATAAATTGTGTTTCTGTTTGTATAAAACGAGAGAAAATTATATATACACATGCAAATACATATATTTTCGTCCTATATACTTATAATTATACAATAAAAATACTCCTTTGCCCAGTTTCTTTTGACTTTCTCTCTTTCTAATTTTATACAAATTCGAATTGTATATAATTTCTCTCTTTCTCGTTTTATACAATTCGATTCAATTGTATATTCTCTGACCAAGTCTCTTTTGCCTTTCTCTCTTTCTGATTTTATACAAATTCAAATTATATATAATCGTTCTATACACTTATAATTATACAATTCGTTTTATACAATTCTCTGCCTAAGTCTCTTTCTCTTTCTCGTTTTATACAATTCGCTTCAACTGTATACGTATAGCGGATTATACATTTATATGTTTACTATGAAGTGCAATTATGCAAATTTTGCTATAGCATACAAATATGAATTTTATGTTTGCTATATGTGAAAGTTGCCCATAAATAAATACGAATTTAGTGAATTGGTAATATGTTATTATTGTTAATTAAGGACTTAAGTACATAACGAAGTAAAATATATTTGGTGATGTAAAAGTTTCTTACATTTTTTAAGGTATATACTTCATTAAATTCTCATATATTTTACGTCCTGTTGAATTGAATATCTTGTTTTATTTCAAAGGAATTGCATATAGAAAAGATATATTCTCTCCGCTTCAAAAAGAATAACCTAATTTTCTTTTTAGTCTGTTTTAAAAAAATGACCTCTTTCTTTTTTTGGTAATATTTTAACTTTAACTTTCCACATGGCATGTTTAAGACCACAAGATTAAAGGGTATTTTGATACATTTGACATAACTTTAATTTAGAACTACAAAATTAAAAAATCTTATTTATTTTCTTAAACTCTGTTCTAAGTCAAATTAGGTAAAAAAAATTTAAGCGGAGGAAGTAATTGAATACATGAAGTTATCGTAAATTTTCAAAAAAGATACTTTAATTATATGAGTGTTCTATTATCCTCTAAATAATTTCAAATTAATATTATTGCATAATTTTCTGACTATTCTCAAATTTGAAATAAAAATGTTATTAAGTATCAATCATTGCGTGACATGTGTTAATTTAATTTAAAATATAATTTGTTATATTTTATATTTTTCTTTATTGTTTTATTTTTTATATTTTTCCCTCGGTTATTTTTTTAATTTTTTTATACTTTAATTTTAAATTCATATTAAATTTCACTTCACCTCCCACCCCGACGTTGAAGTTGGCCTCCTCCTATTTTTTTTTTTTTTTTCTTCTTCACCTACCAAAAATTAGAAATGATAATCTTTGAAACTTGAAAGAACTAATGAATTCACCAAAATTTGAAAGAAGCTTAATTGAGATTCAGATAAAAAACAAAACGATACATCCTAATCATCTTGAAATCTAATTGGTTTATCAAATAGTTCGCAATGTAAAAAGATATTTAAATAAAGTTTTACAAGTGAAGAGAGTTAAACTAATAGTAGTAAAAGAAGGAGGGTGAAGTTATACTTAAAATGGTGACATTAGAAGTGAGGAGTTTCAATGAAGATGACAATGAATTTTTGAAGAAGAAAGATGAAAGAAAAAGGAAAATAATAAGGAAAAGAAAGTGAAAATAATAATAAAAAAATATTTTATAATTAAATTCTCATAAAAATAAAATTATATTAATTAATTTAGGCTCTTCACGCTCTTTAAGAGAGTGCATAAATTTTTAACAAAAAAATAATGTAATAATATATCATTTAGGAGAGTAATAGAATAGCTTATATTCAAAATATCTTTTTAAAAATTTGAGACAACTTCTTATATCATTTTTTTATTTATCAATTGTATATCTTAAATAATTATTGCATTTGATATATAGATATATATACAATAAGTTAAAAGATGATTTCGCCTCTATTTAAAATAACTTTAAGCATATATTAGTAAGTTATTTCTGGAAGATTAAGAAAATGAATATTTTGAATTTTTCAGAATTTAATTTGTTGAGAAAACATGTGATGTTATTGTTGTACCTGTAGATGGTTCATACAGATATTTATTCCAAGTGTGTGGCAGTATGGGGTAGGTGTTTCATGTGTTTTAAATGCTTAAATTTATATAGATTTGGATATATCTGCTTGTTTTATTTTTTTCTTTTTTCGTTAATTTTTATTTTCTACTTTGAATGTTTATTAAGAAATAATGATTAATATGAATTTTTTAATCATAATTTTCATATTAATTAATATATAGTTTTAACTTTTAAGAAATGATCTGAATAATAGGTTATTAATATTGAAAGTAAAACATAAAAATAATTTTTTTTAATATGCTAAAAATAACAAATAAATATGAAAAGTTGTAGCGGGCAAATGAAAATGAATAAATGAAACATATCATAAAGGGGGAAAATAGCCAGTAAAATTGGGTCAGATCAAACCATTCCTTAGAGCATTAATTACTATATCTAAATAAAAATTGAGATGGAGAAAAAGATAAATTATAGTAATGAGTAGAGATGGGAAAACGAATATTCTTCCGTCTTAATTTATGTGATATTTTTTATTTTTTAAGAGTCAAACAATATAAATTTGATCGAGAATTTGCGCATAAAATTTACATATCTATAAACTATGTAAAAAGTACTATAAGTCACAATAATTGATAATTCAACATATTTTAAATATATATTAAAAAATTAAGATAAAAATAAAATTACTTGAATTGTCACATGAATTAGGAGACTAAGGGAGTATTATTTTTGACAATGACCACTTGATATTTATAGAATTCATTTTCCTAAAAATTGTCGAAATACTAATGTCTGATTACACTCAGATTGGCAACTGGAGTATATAAGTAAGTCATCAAAATAAAGAAAAAGATAACCTTTGCAATAGCACTTTTGTTTGTGTTGAAACTAAAATCTCAAGTGTTAGCTAAATTTTATAACATCTTCTATAAATGGTAGACATATTATTCACAACCTTATTTGTACTAGTGTTTTGTAGCATTTGATAATTTGATGCAAGACATCTTGCTCCTAATTTATAGACAACTTTTTGCCTTTAACTTCTAATTGAATAGCTCCTCAACGTGTTCGCATATAAATGCAATAAACATTATTATTACAAATAGCTGAAGGGAATGTTTATTAAATGAGAAGTTAGAAATTGCTCGGACATTATTGGACTTAGCGGAGCAAGTATACAAATAGTTGATTTTGGAATCATCATTTAAGTCATACACGTCCAATAATATATAAATACGTATAGGTTTAGCCGCTCTAGAACTCGAACTTCATTGGACCGATAAGCACTCTCTCTCTAGGTTGTTAGTTCGAATAAGCAAAGAGAATAAAAAGAGTGTGACTTGTTAGAGAGGGGATAAAAAAAGAAACTTGACTTCAATTTAATTTCCAGATCTAAAATCTTGACTTGCATAGTTGGAAAACAGGCAAGGAATATAAAATAGATTACTACCACTATATCTCAACATAAAATATATTTGATTAAGTGGTAGGTGGCCAAAATGAAGGTATAATTGCAAGGCATATTCTCATTTGATCTATATATATGCCAACAACCAAACCCACCAACAAAAAATAGAAAAAAATAAGTAGTAAAGAAATATCAAGTAGATGGTATACACACACTTGTCAAATAAAAATAAGGCCAAAAATATATTTAGTAGACATATATAGAGTAACTTCCTTGCTTTATTGCTTAGTCTCACCAAACTCTCATTACATTAAAACAATTTCAGTATGCACGTAGGGCAAACATAACATATATCCTCCAAATAGGATTTAAGAAAATACAATTTTTTTAATACAAACATTCATAATATAAGAGTGAAGAAGTAAATAAAAAAAAGGCAGTACTTGAACATTTCCAAATATCTATTGCCCTAATGAGCTTTGCGATCCGAGCCTCCTTTTCCTCAAACGTTCTGCGATAATGAATGAGAGCTCAAGGGATTGAGATGCATTGAGCCTAGGATCACAGTGAGTGTGGTAACGTGAGCTCAGATCATCAAAGGTCACAGTTCGTGATCCACCGATGCACTCTGTGACGTTTTGGCCTGTCATCTCCAGATGAACTCCTCCTGGGTGGCTTCCTTCTTGATCATGAACATCAAAGAAAGCTCTTACCTCAGCCTGTTGCAAGAAAGAGTCATGTGAGATATGTGCTTTGTTATATAATGTACTGTATTCGCAACTGTAAAATAGGATCTCAAACTTCCAATCTATTTTTGGGGGGACATAGCAGTGGAAAAAGCTTTTCATTTTAAATAAAATTGGGGCCCGATGATCAAACTCATCGAAAGGGACACACAACAACCAAACCTACTAAAGTAGTTGCATACATTTTCTAAATCCACCATCAGTATTGAGAATATATATATATATATATATATTCTGTTGACTGATTCACTGAAGAAAAACTTTCCAAGCTCCACCAACCCACTATGCTCATTTTCTTAATCATCACTTCTTCCTAACAGCTACCCATGTTCTCATCATTGAGGTCAACTGGTCCATTTTGTATCACAATGAGAAAACCTTATTAAATGACTACTAGTTTTTAGTTTAGACCCCACATGTGGGATTACACAGTTTTTGTTTTTTGTTGTTAGTTTTTAGTCCTAGTCTTGCATTCTATTATACCTACTGTGTCACCATATATGGTTGGAAGATCCATATCATTAGCTTATCAAATGATGAGAGTAGTTCAAGGGAGTGGACCCATTGAGCAACCCCCAAGTGCAATGAATGTATCATACTAGAACTTGTACTTTGATTTTCTGAGTGACCCTATCAATGAATTATGAGAGTGCACCATTTAATTGGGTGCCATTATTGATCAGTACAGACGAACTATGCAATTTACTTTAAGAACTATTTTAGGGTTGTCCAATATGAGTCGCCTTTTTAGTTATGCTTATCATGTTGAAATAAGAAAATTGATATAAGGGTATGTCAAATTTAGGTATTTCTGAACCTGGCGCGAGTACTTACCCTGATGGAATCAAAAGGTCGAGTTTTTAGACCGCAAGGAGCTTTGATGGTATTTCCGTGCATAGGATCAGATACCCAAGTCACAATTTGTCCTGCTCTTCGGACTGCCCTGATAAGATGAGGAAGCTTAACCCTCATGTTTTCTGCTCCCATTCTAGTAATAATTGTGATCCTTCCAGCTTTGTTTTGTGGGTTCAAAATCTCAATGAGCTTGACCAATGCACTTGGGTCCATCTTGTCACTCACCTGCAACACAAAGTCTCGTAAGCCCCCAAACTCAACATTCAAAGAAAGAAAAAAGAAAAATTACAAAAGATTTAAAGTACACTGCAGTCACCTTAATACCGAGAGGGTTGGCAATTCCTCTCAAGAACTCAACATGGGCACCATCCAACTGCCTGGTTCTCTCTCCAACCCAAAGGAAATGAGCAGAGCAATCATAGTAAAGGCCAGAAGTTGAATCCCGACGTGTTAGTGACTGCTCATAGGGTAAAAGTAAGCACTCATGAGATGTCCAGAACTCAGTGGTTTTCATAATAGGATGGTCCATTGTAAGTCCAGCTGCAGTCATGAAACCAAGGGCCTCATCCACTCTACTAGCTAGTTCACGGTACCTAACATGTCAAAAATTGCATTATTAGCCCACAAAACTAACCACTCAACAAGAACCATCATAGTTAGAAAATGGAGATCACTTATTAGCTAGTCCTGAATAGCATGCACAAAAGAGCACCTTTTATAGCCAATATGGTACTAAGCTCTTTAGAATCTACTAAATATGTCACAAAATATACTTCTTCACATTAATGATGTATTTGTAAGTGCTAGGAAAAATTCAGTGGAGCATACCTATCACCCTGCTCGCTATGCTCTGTGAAATCCAAGTTCCACTGATTGATCCTCTGCATGGCAGCATATCCTCCAGTGGCGAAAGCCCTCAACAGATTCAAAGTAGCTGCAGATTGGCAATAGGCCCTGATCAGCCTCTGAGGGTCAGGAGTCCTGGACTTGACATCAAATGCATCTCCATTCACATTGTCTCCCCTGTAACTCGGCAGCTTTACACCATCCTTCTCCTCAAATGAATCTGATCTCGGCTTTGCAAATTGCCCAGCCATTCTTCCAACCTATACCCAAGGAAGAATCTTGCTTAATACAAGCATATACTTAAAACATAAATCACTTAAAAACATGGAAATCTACAAATAAGTAAACGATAAAAACAGTCGATGCCAGGAATCAAGTTAGATTCATTTCCAGCAGGATTTTAAATTAGATACTACAATTGTAAAAGGTACCTTACCATATATATGCATGTTACCAAAATCCCACTTAATTTAAGGTCTAAAAAGTACTTAAAAGCTTACAGGAACAACAAACAAGCAAGAATCTAATACTTATATAAATAGGGTATGAAATTAAAACACAGAGAGAGACAGAAAAGCCAAAAAAAAAAAGTAGAAGAGAAAAAAAGATTTAACCTTGATCACAGGCATCTGACCACCAAACATAAGAACAGCACCCATTTGAAGAAGGATTCTGAAAGTATCCCTAATATTATTAGCATTGAATTCCTTGAAACTCTCGGCACAATCTCCTCCTTGTAACAAAAACGCCCTTCCCATAGCAGCCTCACCAAGTCGTTCTTCAAGGCTCCTAGCCTCACCAGCAAAGACGATAGGAGGGAACTCATCGATCGTCTTAAGAACAGATCTAAGCTCCTCTTGATCTGGGTATTCCGGTAGCTGAAGCGCCTTCTTAGACTTCCAGCTATCCACCGCCCATTCAGTTTTGGTCACAGCCGGAGCCGGAGACGTGGTGGCAGTGGCCGCCGGTGGAGAAGACTTGGAGGGCTTATCAGAAACAATGGGGTTTTTGTTTGAATCAGACGAATGAACAGCTGAGATAGGTTGAACAAATCTAACCGTTTTGGTTGATTTGTTGGAGAAAAATGCATTCTTTGAAGGAGAAGACAAAAGGGGTTGATTTTGAACCAAAGATTTGTTGGAAAGAAGAGAGTTGGTAGTGGTATTAGTTGAAAGAGCCATTGCTATTTTGTGGGGGAAAAAACACAAATGTGAGTGTTTATGAAGTGTAATTTTTCTTGTTTGGGCACCTTGTGTTATGGAGAGAGATGGATGGATGGGTACCTGAAGAAGAGGAAGCAAATGGAATGGGGTTTTATAAGGAGGTTTTTGTGTATTGGAAAGTGGTTGGAGGGAGGAAGGAGAAAATGGTACAACTAGACAATAGTTAGGTAAAGGGTATTTTAGGAAAAATATATGTTACTCAATTTGGACTGCTACAAAGTCTATGTACACCTACTTGAAAATCTAATTTTTCTTTATAATATTATACTACTTTCTCCGTTTTACAAAAAATAATATAGTTTAATTGATATGAAGTTTAAGTGTATTAAGAAGACTTTTGAATCTTGTGGTCTTAAATTAAAGTTAGATCAAATGTACAAAATTACCCTTTGATCTTGTGGCTTTAAACATGTCATGTGAAAAGCTAAAATTAAAATATTATAAAAAAAAAGGTCATTCCTTTAGAATCCGACTAAGCTAGCATTTGACCATAGATTTTTATAATATTCTTGACAAATATTATATGGGTGAAAATTTGGTGAAATTTCACCATTTGTTTGGCCATAGTATTTGAGAAATATATTTCATTTTCTTAGAAAAATATGATTTATACCTAAAAGTTTGTATTACAAGTCAATTGAATTTTCGTTACAACAATAACAAATAGTGTTCATGACACTAGAGCAATGTTGTAATTTGGAGTGAGTGCAACAAACATCATTCCATACATCATGAAGTAGACAAAGCACATGACTTTGTTATCCTCAGTCGATTGTTCATCATTTTCATCAATAACCATATCATCATTTAACATTCACTCAATATTTCATCACTACGTTGGTGCTAATGTAAAGAATTATGTAATACAACGCACCAAACACTCGCAAATGCCTATTATAGTACTGCCCCAGTAAAAAGTTCATAAGGTCAACAACTATAGTGGGTGTTTTTGTAAAAGATAAAAAAAATTGATAAAATTTCAATTTTTAAAAGATCCCAAATAATGATATTTGGGTCAAATACTAGAAAAACTAGTATTTGGAAACTTGGGATATTTCCCAAAAATATTTGTCAAATAATGATAAAGTGTATGGACAAACACTATTTGCCAAAAAAAATTTCAAATATTATTTGGAAAATATATGAACAAACGGGTCTTAAAAAAAGGTATTCTTTTTGAAACTGAGGAAGTAATTAAACTTAACTAAGTGAAATACCATCATTTAAAGTAAGTATTTTCTTCTTTCATTACCTTCTTATAAAACACTCACTTAGCTGCTTACGAAATTTTATATTTCTTTCTAGAAAAATGGATTTCTTACCTTCATACGTTTGATTTTAATGCGGTACGAATTGTAAATATATGTGATTTTATGTGGGTTAAATTTAATTTTAATGTTTTTTTAATAAATTATAAGAGCGACAGAGCATTAATAATAAGATAATTTTTTTAAAGCTACTGAAATATTAAGATAGTAAATGAAAATAGTTTGATAAAAAATAATTCAATTCTTATATGTATTTCAATTGACCTCTAAAAAGAATAAATTAGGTCATCCTATTAAATTAGTAGAACTTAATGAAATGAATTTAGTTTTAGTATCAAACTTAACTAGAAAAGAAATATAAAAAAAAATGCGAGGAGAATTACAAATTTTGTGGGTTAAAATCAACTCGCATTGTCCTATTGTTATTCCTGGATCAAGCATTCCTCATAGCAAGGAACGATCGTTCAAATATAAAAGAAAACCCTATGACCGATTTTAAAAGAAATTCACAACAACTAAAATCCAATATGATACCTTCTTCATGCTATTAACTATTGAAATGCTTTGTATAACTAAATCTCAATGTTCAAGATTTAAAAAATCAATAAAACGAGCGTTTTCACAAAGAAAAACTTGATGATAAATACATGAGAAAGAATTTTAAACTCAAAACACTAGAAGTTGCAAAATTGATACAATTGCTTCAAGAGGAAAGTAAAATGTGAAACAAACAAATAGATGGTGCAAAAATTCTCATATTTAGTTCTTCTTGTTTTAGGTTTTGAATTTTTTTAAAAAAAGATTTCAAACTTATTCCAAATAATTTTTCTATATTCAAATTTAAAATTTAAATTACAGGAAATTTAAAAATATTCATAAGTATTTATTTAGAGCAAGCGGAAGCATGGCAGCCCTATATTGTCGGACGTCTAAAGTCAAGTTTCAACTATGGGCCGTAGTTATATATATGCTTTTTGGTCAAAAGAAAAAACAAAATAAATTATATATATATAAATAAATAAATGAGATCAAGATTTGAGTTTTGAATAATCAATTTTATATTTTCAAAGTTAACATATATATTACGGTGCAGTAAATGTCCGAACAAGCGGATTTTAGATTAAAAAAACAATACTAAATATTGAAATAATATAACATTAACATGATTTAAAAAGTTGATAGTAGATTGAATATTTGTTCGATCAATGTACTATAATTGTTCTATAATTACTTACTAATTTAGGGGGGCTTTCTGATCAATTAAGTTAACTATAAACCAAAAATATAACCTCTTGATAAAAAATGGAATCCTTAAGAAAATAGGGGTTTAACTTTACAATTTACTGTACCTAAAATCAGCTCTGAACGAAAGGAAACGAGAAAATAAAATTTATTATTAAACCAAAAAATACGAAAATTCTATCCAAGAACATTGAACTCGAATTACCATTTACCATGAGAAGAAAAACATGCACTAAAATTTTATAATAATTTCCATCTTTCTGAATACTTGAAATCGTCAAATAATTTACATATATTTATTTAATTTTTTAATATAGATATAGAATTTAGGAAAAGTTAAATGAATTTTTTCAAATGATTTTGTATATATGTATAGTGTGTGTCCCACCCTTCGAATTTAAAAGGGGTGGGGTGGGGTGGGGGTTGTCGGCCCTTAACATATATGTTTAAATAAGAGGATTAGAGGAGTAATCAATATTTGAGTGCCAGCTTATGATTTAATTTACTTTTTAAAAAAAAACATAAGAGCCACTTGTGAGTTTATTAGGTGAATAAGCACTAACTCACGCAATATAAATATGCATTTAAAATTTGAAACTTAGTAATATGTAATTAAAGTTGATAATTTAATATGAACAAAGCTAGCCGTGCCTATTCATTTTATGTAATAACGCATATTAAGTTAAATTACTACCTCCATTTCATATTAATTGAATTCTTGACATATTTCACACATTAAAAAAAATTAATACATAAATTAGATTTAATTTTTTATTTTTATCCTTATTAATTATTAGCAAAATTTATAATTAAAATAACTAAACATTAATAAATAACTAAATTCATTACTAACTAATGAAAGATAAAATTGGAAAAACATTCTTAAAATAATCTTAAAAAATTAAGTTAATTTGAACAATAAAAAATGTCTCTAACAATTCAATTTGATAGAAAATGAAGGGAATAATATATTATCTTTGTTTACGAAAAAAAATGTAATCAAAGTTGGTAATTTAATGATTTACCAACTCTATTTCCTCTTCTTTTTAACCTTTTTCTTTCATATTGTGGATAGGATACCCAAAACCTCTTTGTTATTATTTTTTATTTTTTAGTTTTCACCATAGTGCTCCACTTTATATGTACACTATATATATAATATATAGACTATTATTTAGTGAATTAATTTTTTTGCCTAAACATTTATAATGATCTTTAAAGTTTTATGCTTAAGATATTAATGTCCAAAGTGACATAGGAAGTCGAAAATTTTGACCAACCTTATACGTTGAACCTCTCTTTATTTTTTGAAAGAAAAAGAAATATTTTTCTTGCGATGTCACTATTATATTCTTGTACATAATTATATTTTGGCAAATTGTTGATGTCACAATGTATTCATCAACTTCACCAACTTATGAATCTCTTGACTAACAACAACAAAAGGATCTATAGTCTTCAATTCACCAACCCCATTTTCTTTCTTTATATTATATTATATCTTCCTTTATTATTAATAGTAAAGTAATAGTAATATATAATATCCATTATATTTTGGCAACTTTACCAACCATTTGTTCGTCCTCTTTCTAATAAGATAGCTTATCTTCTCCACATTAAATAATGGTCAAATTTCAAAAATGTATTGAACTCGTTTCCAAACTTTGCATAAAAGCAAACAAAATTAGGATTTCAATTTTATAGATTTGAAACTAATAAAGATGAGTTTAAACAATAAAAGAAAGTGAGTTATAAATTAAATATTTATACATATTTAATAAAAATTTTCATACAAATTGAACGAAATTTATAGAACCTGATTGAACTCACATGATTATTACAAATAAGTAAGGTGTGGGGGTAGGGGTGGGAGTGGGGGAGCTACCCTAATGAGAATTGTATAATTTGTTAAGGTGTTGCAAAAGCCTCCTACACAAGTCAATATAAGCAAAAGCCTTTTGTCATGGAGTGAAAATTAGATATTTTTGTGGTTTGACATAGAATTTAAAAAAAGTTTTATTTTTTTTGAAACGTTTTATCCTAAATAATCTTAGCGTTCATTTTTACTTGTCAAGTTTGATTTGACACACCCATCATGAAAATAATTAATGATATAAATATTTACCAAATTATCCCTTATTAAATGATGATTGAAAAATAATTTGAAAATAAGTATTTAATGTTGAGAGTAAAACATGAAAAAAAAAATTATCTTTTTTTGATATATCATAAATGACGAGCAAAAAAGAAAATTATTTTAGAAATAAAAGACAAGTAAAAGTAAACAGATGAGTGAATTATAAATGTTTGTGGCACGATAAATTGATCATTTCATTAATTATAATATAAATATTTTAAAATTAATAAAAATACATTATTTTTTAATTGATTTAAAAAAGTAATTATATAAATTGAAGAGGATAGCCTTAGGAATTGCAAATGAATAGAGCCACATTTATGTGCTAAATAAACTATAGAAAGAGATGTGGAAAAAGAAAATCGTCTTTAAAACTTTTACAAGCTGGTATATACTATGACATATCCGTCCACTTGTAATCTCCTAGTCAATGGCATGAAAAACAGAATTATTATCAATTAAAAGGGTTGTGGTAGTTCTGAGCTAACCATAAATATTTTTTTTTATTTTTAGCGATGAGTTGAATTTGGATTTGAGTTTTTGGTATGAAATTATTTTTGTACAGAAATGTTTTTTCACACAATGTAGGACTTGAGGCCTAGGTGTAATTAAGTTTCTGTTACTCTTATCGTTTATTTTTACCGCTTAAATATTTTCTAATTTGATTTCATATTCTTTTTTGCCTTTTTTGACAAATTAAGAAAAAAAAATATTTTTTTTATTATACCCTCAATTTATTTATATTGATTCAATATATTTAAAAAAAATATAGTGAATAAATATATTAAAGCTTTATTAATTAATGAGGATAAAATGATAAACTTAATATACTAATTATTACTTTTTGATGAGTTAAAATAATATTCGGCTGAGATTGTTATTTTATTTTATTTTTTAAAAAACTAAATTTGAAAGATCCATGATAATTATGAGCGGATATTGTATTTAATGTGTCTATCATATTCTTGCTAAAGACTTCATAGGCAAGTGCCAATTGAATTATGATTTCCACGTTTGTAATAGATTTTGCCCCCCAAAAAAAAAGAACGGAAAAATCATGGAGAATAGCAAATATTTAAATTAGGGAAAACGACATTTTTAGTCCCTGTGTTAAGACTATATTCTTATTTTAGTCCTTGTATTATCTAACTAAGCATTATTAACCTTCAATTATATCAAGTAAGTGATTTTAGTCCTTCAACTTACAGATTCAAAAAAAATTAACAGAGAGTTCAGTGCTAATAGGGGTAGTTCGGGTATTTCCTTTTTAATTCTCTCTCTTTGAAGAACAAGCTAAGTCTTCCCTATCTCTATCTAGAAGAACAAGCCTGTCGATTTGAGCTACTATTTTAAAAACCGACTTGATAGGCATTAACCCTCCCTCTCACACTGACGAACTATAAATTATGCAACGAATGATTTTTTTTAAAAAAGTTTTCTGTTTTCTCAAGCAATTACTTTAAAATATCCGAATTACCCCTTTTAGCAGTGTACTCTTTGTTAATTTTTGTGGGTCTGTTAGTTGAAGGATTAAAATCACTCACTTGATATAATTAAAGGTTAATAGTGCTAAGTTAAATAACACAAGGACTAAAATAAGAAATTAGCCTTAATATAGGGACTAAAAGTGCCGTTTCCCCTTTAAATTATATTGAATGTTGCCATTGTTTTGGAAAATTATGATTTGTGGTTATAGTTTTTTTAAATCTTGCTATTTGCTTAATATGTGATCAATTTCGTATAATTCGATATTTGATTGTATAAATCTCTAATTTGTATAGTTTATTCTAGTTATCTGTATACGATTCATGAAAAATTTTACAATAAATTATTTTAGTTGTATATTAACAAGTGAAATATATAAACGGAGTTTTAAAAAATTCCTAAATGTATAAATACAAAATTTATTTGATAACACTATTTATATATCCGCAAGCAAAATATACAAACGGGCAAGCGAAAGATAAAAACCACGCTAATATACAAATCAAGGCCTCCATAGTAAACGAACCTATATCTATGGAGGACAATTATGAAAACTATAAATATAAAGCCTTATTATATATGTTATGTTTACTATTTCTAAAATTTGCTTTTTAAAATAACTTTATTATTTTTTTGACATAAATTGTTACTCCCTTCATTTCAAATTAATTGAATTGTTGAGGTATTTCACACCCTTTAAGAAAAAAAAATTAAGACATAAATTGAACATAATTTTTATTTTTACCCTTATTAATTATTGTCAAATTTATGATTAAAATAACTAAATATTAATTAATCATTAATTTCAATACTAACTAACGAAGTATAAAATTGAAAAATACTTTAAAAGGAGTCTTGAAATTGAATAATTAGGTTAATATGAGAAATATCTCAAACAATTCAATTAATTTGAAATGAAGGGAGGAGATTGAGAAGTTTTAGAATTATTTCATACTTCTATCAAATTATATTTAAGGTTTTTTCCAAAAAAAAAAAAAAAGAATTGTATTGGGGTTACATACAATATGTTCAATACAATTCTTTTTAAGATGCAAGAGAAAATC
The DNA here is from genome assembly GCA_016801875.1 of Solanum sitiens. Taxonomy (NCBI): domain Eukaryota; kingdom Viridiplantae; phylum Streptophyta; class Magnoliopsida; order Solanales; family Solanaceae; genus Solanum; species Solanum sitiens. The sequence continues at coordinate 3,864,573 of JABWTJ010000002.1, read as the reverse complement.
AAAATGGCCTACTCGGTCAAGTTAAATCATTGAATGTTGATCATGACTTGATTACAAATTGAGGCGTGAGACTTTTATAACTAAATAAGGAAACAAAAATATTTTAATACCGTTTGAATTGTTCAAATCTATTGCAACACACTTTACCTATTAATTCAATATTAAATATAAAAATTGAATTGATAACCTGATAATTTTTTTAATAAAATCATTAAAAATTGTTAATTCAGTAGTAATAAATTGATAATATTTTTTAATTCAATTTTTGCACACACCCAAAAGGCCAAAACCAATAGTATCAACTATCAACATATGCACTTATTACTTTCTCTTTTTTTAAAAAAACATTTAATTATGACATTTTTTTTTAATCGTTTTTCAAAAATAATAACGTATTTCTAAATTTGTAAAGTAATTAGTTTTTACCTTTGTTGTTTAATACTTGGTAAGAAAATTATATAACCATACGACTATTATTATATTATAATGGAAAAAGGGTTAAAAATACCCTTAACGTATCTCAAACGGTTTATAAATGCCTTTTTTTTATTTTTTAATTTAAAAATGCCCTCAATATTTTTTAAGGGATTGTGACATGGATTTTCTTTACTTATTACAAAATATATGACCTATTTAGTCTAGAAATCCATTTAAAAAATCTGAGCCGATATGATCGATTAATTTTGGGTCTTTTGTTCCCATTTGTTCCTAACTCTCATCTTTCTTCCTACCTCCTTCAATTTGTCTTCTTTTTTCATTTCTCAATTAATTTCAATAAGAAAAAGAAGGATGAACTACAAAGAATAAGGTAGTTATAATCTTGAATTTGTTCCTTGTTGACATTGAAACGTTCAAGAAGAAAAGATTTATCTTCTTCGGTTCTGAAGCATCCTGCTTCCAACTATAAACACCACCATTCAAGCTAATGACCAACCAAAAAGTCCAATTCCAAAGAAAATGATCCATAAAAACAAAAGCTTCATTTGTCATCTCCACCCACAATTTGGTTCTGGCAAAAGACTCTCTGGCCTTCTTCATCCTAAAACTTGAAGAGAAGCTCTTACTAATGCCTAACGATTTACAATTTACGGACATCTTTAATAAAATCCCCTACCTAGCTTCAGAAAATGCCTTGAAAGCTTATGAGCAAATCGACCCAGATCAGAAAAACTCATCAAAAGTCAATAATTGACATGAATTTCAACAATTCTCAAGCAAACACATCTCATAATTCCGACAAAAAGCTGATAGTGATCAGTATCAAGATTCTGCTATAAACCCACCTCTACAAACTCCTAATCAAACTCTTAAAAAGGTAAAACCATTACCTAAGTTACAGAGCAATGGAATCAACTGAGTAAAAAATTGAAGAAACAAAAAAATATTATCCGAAAAACATAACTAGAGGTGTTGTGATTTACAACCATTGTCGGATGAGGTTGAGAGTCGTCCTAAAATGGAGCTTAAAGATAAGATAGGTTAATATGAAAATGGGTTTTAGGATGGGTTTAAGTTTTTTTTAGCAATATGGATCGGGTCGTTAAGCTGAATTTTAAAAATTAGGTGGGTCAATAAGATAAAATCATTTTGCTAATTAAATGAGTCCATCATTTCTCATATTAGTGGGCTGTTAATAAAGGGCAATTTTAACCCTTAAAAAAAATGTTAAAGACATTTTTAAATTAAAAAATAAAAGAAAGACATTTATAAACTATTTGAGATACTAAGGACATTTTTAATCCTTTTCCTTATTAGAATCACAAGTTGTATAATTTTTCGTTTTCTTTCTTAAAGTGCACATGTCAATTTAAATTATGCCAATCTGTTTTTTTTATCCTTAGCCGCCTATGATTGCGATTGTTCGAAAAGTAAATGAACACACGTGATATGGAGATCAAAAAAAAATTAAACGGAAAAGGACCTAAAACACCCTTAGTATTGAAAATAGTACATAATTATCCTCCATCCACCTATTGGCCCCCAAATATCCTTTCCATCCACCTTTGGGTCCAAATTTACCCTTCATTAATGGAGTAAAATTAAAAATAATTAAATAATATTTTCTAATTACGTGGCACTCAACTATTAGTTGAAATTTAATTATTTAAAATAATTTTAAAACCACCCAATACCCACCCTTTTTAACTAAACCCACCCCAAATATTATTAAACCCGCCCCACTTGACCCAATTCAGAAAAAACCATATAATTAAAAAAAATTAAAACCTTATTCCTCCAATTTATTCAGGATCTGCAGACAACTTCCATCCATCGTGTTCTTCAACTCAAGTAGCAACTTCCATCGTGTTTCTCAAGATCACGATCTACAGAGGAAAATGTCAGCTTCTTCTTCGATTTCTTCCCCTGAAGAACTTCAATCTCGTACATGTAAGTGTGGATTTTTGGCAAGATATTTTACTGCTACAACTCTTGAAAATGGTGGGCGTCGATTCTACAGATGTGGTCGTCTTGGGTTAAATTCTTGTGGTTATTGGAATTGGATTGATGACAAAGTTCCACGTCATGTGTCAACCATGATTCATAATCAACAAGTTGAATTGGATTCAATTCGGAAAGAAAAAAATCATTTGAAGAAGATTGTTGAGGATATAGGTGACATTGGAGATTCTTTTTTGAAGAATATAAAACTGCCGATGAAATGTCTGAGTTGCATGATATGAATGGACATGAAATTTCTGATTTGACGAAAGTTTCTGCCTTGAAGGGGAAAATGTCAAATTTGAAGTTGACGGATAAAATTGAGAGTTTAAATATGAAGAAAGTATCTAGCTTGGATGATAAAGTTTCAAAATTAGAGTTGAAAGTTCATAAATTGATAAGTTTGCTTGCAGTTTCTTGGGCTATTATTGTTGGTTTTGCAGCTGCAAAGATGATTTCTTGGGCTATTATTGTTGGTTTTGCAGCTGCCAAGATGTTTTAGTGTGGTGCTATTGTTTGTGTTAAGTTAGTATTGTTAGATTACATTAGTTTTATGGTTTTTTGTTATTATAATCGGCAAGCTTAAGGCAAAGAGGGGCAAGCATTAGAAAGTAATTGCTAAGTATTAGTTTAAAGTTTTTGCTTAGTATGTAATGGCACAGTAAAACTTCTTGATTTGCTATTTTTGGATAATTAATCGTTTATCACTAGCCATGTATGTTAATGACAAATTAGTTTGATAATATTTTGTGGGCTGAAAATGTTGTGTGACTATCAAGATTATGCACCAGCCTATGGCGTTTTGTCACAAGGAGGTACTACAATCAATAATATGTGGAGCTTGTATTTTGTATTGATGAAAGAATGAAATATAAGGTAATAGATGTTATTTGCAAGTATACTCTTATCAGAGGATTTTTCTAATTGATGATAAACAGAACATTTAGATGTATAGTATTCTGAAATTCACTAGCATGACTATAGGGATCATAAGAGAAAAGTCTATTCATGTTCCCTCTTTGCTGGTTGTGGTTAGGTCGATGTCAATAGCAAGCAAGTTCCTGTGCTTTGAATGGTATAATCGATGTGCAAGAAGAGAAGAATAAAGCAATACAACAAGAATACTGGTCATGAGAAATTGGTGATTTCGTGGATGGCTCGTTCTGGTGGGCAATTTGCAAGTTAATTTGATAATGTTTTGTGGGTTGTGCATATTTATGTGGGTTGTGCATAATTATGATGATTTATAGTGGGGAACTGCTCTGAATTAGATGGATTTTTTCGGAATAGGGTTTTTTAATTAGATGGGTTTTTTAAATTGGGTCAAGTGGGGCGGGTTTAGTTAAAAGGGGTGGATATTGGGTGGTTTTAAAATTATTTTAAATAATTAAATTCTAACCAATGGTTGAGTGCCACGTAATTAAAAAATATTATTTAATTATTTTTAATTTTGGTCCGTTTAATGAAGGGGTAAATTTGGATCCAAAGGTGGATGGAAAGGGTATTTGGGGGCCAATAGATGGATGGAAGGTAATTGTGTACCATTTTTAATACTTTAAAGATATTTTAGGCCCTTTTCGAAAATCAAATAAAAGAAACAAAGGGAAATTACAAATTAGGTAGATAATAATGTAAATACAAAAAGAACCACCAACTAAAATGATGGTGCTAAGAACTTCCAATAAGAGAGAAAAAAAATAATTAAAGGCACTTAATCATCATGTTTTAAAAAAAGTGAAAAGAAATAAAAAAATATTAAAAGAAGGTGCTAAGAATGTAACATCAAATCTATGTTTAAACATGCATTTTACATTTTACTTGAGAAACATTTAATATTTTTATTGTAAAAGTCTTTAATTCAAAAATTTATGTGGACTAACTTTTTAAAAAATTGAAATACTTAAAAGATTATATTTTCAAAATCTGATGAAATTTCATATCAAATATATATTTAAAAATCAAAATTTGAAATTTAATCCAAAATTTACAGATAAATGTCAACTTCAATAACTTTGTAATAGAAGCTAGAACCAAACTCATTCCTTTAATTTCGTAGCCCCACGACTCAACCTCTTTCCTAGTTTTGTTCAGGAAAGACTACCTTATTTTGAAAATTGATTAAAATACTTAATTTTAGTTTGATATAAACACGCAGCAAATAAATTTTATTCTAGTGCTTTATATATCTTGTATCCTAAATATTTGGATTTCAATATACATATTAAATACCAGTCAGAAATCAAATATTCAAATATATACGTGGGGCCATGCGCCGAACCTAATTACACTAATTTATGAGCGACTATGTCAACTGACATTTTTGTAGTTGTAATTTGTAAATATTGAAAATGTGAACGGAAAAGAAAATACAAGTTTTTTATTGTTCACGTGCTAGATTTTTTGTTTTTATTTTTTTAAAAATATATGTGCATGTCGTGTTGTGTTATAGAGGCGATACTCAATTTAAACAAGAAGTATAAGGGCTAGAAAAAGTTGACGTAAAAGTTTTAAGTTTTTTTTATTAAAAAAATTTACGGAAAAGGGAAGGGGATTAGAATATGGTGAATTGAGCTTTCAATAACAAGGTGATAGTTGAGACAATAAATTGACACAATTTCTATTTTGATAGTTTAGTACAAGATCAACAGAAAATCGGAGATAAAAAGGCTACTAGAAGTCTTTTTTCTTTTATAGCTCTGTAGATACAAATGGTACGATAGATAATTTATAGTGCTAGATCGAACTTACCAAAGATCAATTAAAAACAATATCTCAACTAGCATAAGCCCATTATCGACTATTCACTTAAGCTAATTCCTAGTGTTTTATGCATTGTTTTCTCTTTAAGTTGTTCTTTAATTTTTGCCATTAGCAATAGGATGTTTGAAATCAAACCGTAGTCGATAAGTCAATCGCAAAATTGTCTTATTGGTTCATTAGTATTGAATTATCGAATAATTCAATTTTTTAAATATTTAATGGCTTCTTAGTGTGATGTGAATTATTCAATTTCCTTACTGGATAATCCATTAAAAATTATCATACTTACGATTCTAACTTAGGTATGTTTACATCATTTAAGATTTTTCCATAAATAATTATTTATTAGTCCTAAAGTCTAAAAGCTTACTTTTCCGTTATTAACTATTATATTACTATTAATCCATATATTTATTTATTTTTGTAATTAAGAAATTTTTTATAATTTAATTCCATTTAAAATAATGAAAAAAGTCATTTTTTTAAATACGTTCATGGAGAAAAAAGGGTAGAGATTTACCAATAAACCATTTGATAACCGTCTGATAAGTGTTAATTTGTTATTGAACCAACCGATATCTTATACGTTGGCTAGAGGATTAATAAATCTAAAACTCGATATCTTATAGATTGGCATGCGGATTAATAAATCTAAAACTCGATATCTTATAGGTTGGCTAGTGGATTAATAAATCTAAAACTCGATTTCTAATAGACCAAATTGTTAAGCAAACTTATTCACACATTCGTCTGAGCAACCCTACTTAGTGATGTAACTTATGCCTAGGTGGACATGAGTTCTTAAAGAATGTGGACCCATAACCTCTCATATTTTAGAGAATACGAAAGAGAAAAGACATAAAATTAGTATTGAAGTTGTCCCACATTTTTAAGAAGACAATTTAACTTTATAATTGTTTTATTATCTCACTAAACAATTATGAAATGATATTATTATACAATTTTTCGATCAGCTCCAAAATTTAAGAAGCAAGTGTGTTTACACACCAATCATTACATGACACGTGTTAATTTAATTAAAAATACATTTTTTTTTCATTTTTAGTTTTTCCTTTGAGTTTTTTTTTTCTTTTATCTCTCTCTCTCTTACTTTTTAATTTTAATTTTGATTTATCTTAAGTTTCTATTTCATCTTCCATCTCTCTCCATTTTTTTTTCTTCACCTCCCACCCCACATGTCAAATTGAACCTCACTCCCATTTTTTTCTTTTCTTTTCTTTTTCTTTTTCTTCTCCGGTCAAATTCTATTCATACTATTATTTAGACTTTACTAAATAATTGATAACAAAATTAATTATTTTTCTAAAAAAAATAAAATTTTGAAGTATCATCAACTACTCATTTTCATATAAATTCAAAATTAGAAATCATAATTTTAAAAGAATAAATTAGTTCCCCGAAAATTGAAAGAACTTAATTGAAATAAGATAAAATAAAAACTATATGATACTTCCTAATTAATCATCTCATTAGTTTATCTCATTTTCATATAACTTCAAAACTATAAATGATAATTTTGAAAGAATCATAATTCTCCGAAATTTGAAAAAGTTTAATTGAAATTTGGATAAAAAAAACTAAATAATACCTACTAATCATCTTGAAATCTTATGTGCTTATCAAACTGTTCGGATGTGATAAAATATTTAGATATAGATTTAAATTAAAGATAGTTAAACTAATAGTAGTAAAAAGGGGAGATGAAAGTCTGATAAAAAGTGTCATATAAAGTGGGGAGCTTCAATGAAGATGAAATGAATTTTTGAAGAAGGAAGAAAGAAAAATAAAAAAATAAAATTATATTCGATTTTTAGTTTGTTCACGCTCTTTAAGAGAGTGCATACACTCTCTATGCCAGGTGGACAATAAATGATGTAATACTATCAGTTCAAAATTGTTTAGGGGGTAATAGGACGCTTGCATAGTTTAGGTATATTTTTGAAAATTCGGAATAACTTCAGTTGTTACTTTATGTCTTTTCTCAATACGAAAATATAAACTTATATCGTGCGAAAACATTAAGTACATTGATAAACAAAAAATTAAAGATCACATAAAATAAGAGCAAAAGTAGAAATGGCCCAATCTCCGGATCTAAGACAATCGTCCAATGGACATGCCCATTATGGCCCATTGTTATGAACTTTTTGGGATTTCGAAGCCCAAAATCACATACTTGACACTCTGTTCTTAATTAATAAAGAACTTCCAACTATGATGACTTAAATCTTTTCAATTTTTAATCATAAATCGAAGATTGATTTATTTTTTTATAAAATAATATTTATAGGATCTGCACAAAAGTTTCAGAAATCACAGTGTTTTACTTTCATTTATTTAAATAATATACATAAATGGATTCAAATAAAAAAATAATTAGTGAAGATTTATATAGTCGATCACAACTTATTTATGATTGTGCCAAAAGTGTCAATTGTTGTTTGTTATCTAAACAATATATGAAAATATGTTAGATTTCCTAAACAGTACTCTCCGTCCCAAATTATTATATGATGAGATTTGACTGATTTCAAAATTTAATTAAAATAAAAGAGAGAATTCTAAAATTGTAATATATTAGACTCTTGTGCGAACTTTACTCTTATGTCATTTTAGATAATTATTTGGTTGGTCAGCTAGAATAAATACCATATGAACAGTTTGCATTTATTCAATAGTTAGAAAATAATAAAGCATTATAGGTATATTTTCGAGTAATATAATTTGATTAACTAGTATTAGATAGAACATATCAATTGCAAATTTAGAGTTAAATGGCCAATTAACTAAGAAAAATGGAATATATAATAATATACTTAGTGTGGTCGGATGATAATGTGATATTGTGTGTATACAACCTTATTTCTACTATGCAGTGTTTTGAAAGGCGGGGGCGTGAGGTGGGCATTTATACAGTAAAGGGCGAAGCGTAAGCCCCGAGACACGGGGCGTAAGTCCTATGTATTTATGGGGCATAGTCTCATGTATATTAATTTAGTAGTTTTATTGCTAATAAAATAAGTAAAAGTAAATCTTTCAATGATTTATGATTTTTATATCAGATAAGTATTAATAATCAATAATAAAGAAAAAAATTATAATTACTATTTGAGAAATACCATACACCAATATTTAAAATATGATTTAAAGTAAAAAAAGAAGTTTTAAAATAAATTAAAAATGCCTTAGAGTACGTTTTTACGCTCAGGACTTACGTTTTTATGTTCGGGGCTTACGCCTCAAATTTTTGGACTTACACCTTATGGATCTACATCTTTCATTTACGCCCGGAGCGTTTTTGGTACGCCCCATCGTGAGACTTGCCCTGGAACTCGCCCCAAAAACATTTTTTAAAACATTGCTAGTATGTGTATATAAAAAAATTGTTTTCGATAGACTCCACTCATATAAAGCAAAGCAAATTGGAATATGAATAATCTTTTTCTTAATAAGTTTTACCATATATTTCAATCTTTTCTTTTTTATTATTGATTGTTTAGTCTGAAAATTCGTTTGCCAATTTGAGAACAGATGTCTGGGTGGTGTAGTCGGTTATCACGCTAGTCTCACACACTAGAGGTCCCCGGTTCTAACCCGGGCTCAGACATTTTTAATTTTATTTTTGATAATTCTGTCGATCCATATTTCATCTTTTTTGTTGATAATTCTTCCGATCCATATTAAGGTATTTAGAGGTTGAAATTGCACCGAAACACAATAATATAATTAAAGTTTACTCCAACTTATTTTTCATATTTCATATTTTACATTTCAAGTATAAAATTTAAATAATAGCACTCTCCAATTTAATTATTTTGAAAAAACACACACACAGACGAGTAAGGTCCTACGGACACAATATGCTCTATTTGGGTTACCCAATGATATCTCCTTTTTTTCTTAAATATATTCAATAAAATTTTACAATTTTATATTATATTAGTATAGTATTGTAAAACAAACAAATTCCAAATCGAATAAACAAATAAATATTACAAAATAATATTACAATATCTTCCCTTTTCTTTTTCTTTTACTTTTATGGCAAATATATATAATTTCACACGAGTGTCTTGCACTTTGACGTTTTTGGGTCCCACATAGCAGGAAGCAAATACTTTCGCCCATTCACACCCGGCGCATTATAGCTAGCACCCGTAATTTTATCCAGCAAAACCATACCCGGATATCCAGGAAATGCACCCGACCCGAATATCCCTGTACAAGCAGACACAGCTTCTAAAGGCGCGTTACCTGGGCCCTGAAAATACCCGCCATCAAACGGGTTTGTAACGGTACCCGCTAAAACAGTCGCCAAGTTAATAATCATTCCGTCAACTCCCACGTCTCCGTTTGGTGCAATTAACGGCGTAATCTGTGGTCCCACAATCGGCTTTTGGAATGGCCACGCGCATTGACCCGGACACTGACTCGCCGAGTAACCCACCCATGCATACGCAAATTTACCCGCTTTCTTCAACCGGGTCGACCCGTGCATGCCACAACGGTTCATGCAAAAGTCGTCGACTCCCACATCTGTCGCTGTCAATATGACAGCGATGGAGTTGACCCAAGTAGCCTTAGAAGCCAAAGATTCGAGTTGAGGATCTTTCAGATATTTTCCTAGAGAATATTTTTCATCGAAAATTTGTTTTCCTAGGGAAATAACCGAAGCACCACCTTTGTACGCTGCGGTGGTGCTCCACCACGAAGCAACGGAAGGTGGTGACTTAGTTTTCTTAGTCTTAGGGTTAAGAGATTGGATGAAATCGATGATAATCGAACGTTGTACGGGAGTGAATTTTCCGTACCATATAAGATTAATCGTAACGTTTCCTTTTAATAGAGCCCCTTTATGATGTTTTAGGACAAGGGGTTTTTCTTTAACTAGAGCAAGTATTCTTGAATTGGCTAAAGAAGGATTAGGGAAAAGAACAAAGAGTGAAAATAATAAGATGAAAATAGTTATGATAGGCTTAGAGGATCCCATTGATAAGAATATTGTAAGAGAATATTGTTTTGTGTTGTGAGTTTGACAATTATATGTCTCTCTCTCTATATATGAGTGGAAGTTGAGAAAGTGCTAAGAAAGTAGTAGATAAAATAAAAAGGGCAGATTTGGTATTGTTGAATAGGGGTGACGAGCATGTTGGGGGCCTGATAAAATAAGTATGAAAAAAATGACGATTGAATAGTTGACCTAAAGAATATTAATGAACAAATTGCATATTTTTAGGTTGAAACCGTGGGAGAGTAGCTAGTATACTTAAACATATATAAAAATACAATAGCTAGTTTGGAAAGATGGGAACAGGTGAAGGTGTTTTGTGAGTAAGGGAGAACATTTCAGATTAATAAGTCAATTTATACTAATATTCTTCCTATAGATATATATTTGTATTTAGGAACGTCTACTCTAATACGTAGAATCTAAGATTTTCAATCAGAGACTTAGAAAAATAAAAATGTAGAGCATAGAATTTTTACTTAGAAGACTTTAAAAAATAAAAATGTAGTGCCTAGGATTTTCAGTTAGAGAGTCCGGAAAAAAAAGAAGTAGTGCCTTGAATTTTTTTATTTGAAATCTTAAAGTAAATTTCAGACTCTCCAAATCATTAAACCGACTTTATGTCTTGTGTTTGTGGGATTTAGAATCCATATATAGTATATCTCATTTATATAGTGAAATTTTTTATCGAAGAATTTGAATGAACATTCTCGTGACGTCCTAATTAATCCGCCCCTGATGATATGAATTGAGAAATTGGGGAAAATGAAATTTGAAGATAGAAGACTCTTATATTTTATAGATAGGGTTTAAGTTTGTCTTATCCATTAATCCATAGAAATTCACCTGATGAGTGTCACTAATCTCCTTTTGATTTATCTAAATGTACTAATTAAAAAAGGGAAACTTTCACATATAGCCACTTAAAAATAATTAATTACTCTCTATAGCTATAGTTTGATAATTATAATTTGTAACTACATGTTATATGGAGGAGAGAGGCGAGCGAGACTGGGAGAGAGAGGAGAGAGGCGAGAGAGAGGGGGAAAAGAGTGGGAGAAAGGTGAATTATATATGTATATTGGTTAGATAATTGTATATTATACATATATATTTGTATATATGGAAGAGAGATTGGGAGAGGGAGGAGAGAGGCGAGCGAGACTGGGAGAGAGAGGAGAGAGTCGAGCGAGATCGAGGATGGCGAGAGAGAGAGGGCAGAGAGTGGGAGAGAGGTGAATTGTATATGTATATAATTGTATATAACTGTATATTATACATATACATATACATTTGTATAAATAGCAAGCGAGATTGGGAGAGGGAGGAGAGAGGCAAGCGAGATTGAGAGAGGGAGGAGAGAGGCGAACGGGAGAGGGCAGAGAGTGGGAAAGAGGTGAATTGTATATGTATATAGGTTAAAAAAATTGTATATTATACATATGTATTTGTATATCTTGGTGAATTATACATATACATACATGACTAATTATACAAACTCGAAGTCAGCCCACGTAATTAATGTATAATATTAGTCGTGAGTGGTAATTATAGTAAACTATAGCTATGATGAGTAATTAAATAGTATAAATTTGCTTAGCCGCGTAATTTTCCCATTAAAAAACTATTAGCTAGTTACTAGGGTGGCCTGAACTTTCCCTCAACTTTCTGGATGAGCTACTTTTGAGGCTATTGATCTTCTTGAGTTTATTATTACAAGTCTACAACTTTGCTTTAAAAAATGATAAAAGTCTCACATCGGCGGTTAATAAGATGGGTGGACTCCTTATAAGGCTTGGGCAATCCTCCTCCCTTTGAGCTAGCTTTTGGGGTGTGAGTTAAGCCTAAGACCTAATTTCACATGATATCAAAGCAGGGCCCGTCTCACCCAATTGCCCACGCCCACGCGCCAGATGCGTTATATTGGGATCCCCAAAATCAAAATTGCTGGGCGTGAGGTGAGGTGTACAATTAATTAATGATAATGACTTAATTGTCACTAAGTATATATTTGTAATGACAATTAGCAGTTTTTGTAAATGTTTCTAAAACATATAGTTATATTAGATTCAATAACAAATACTATAATGCCGCTAAAAAGATTAAAGCACTCATCATAAATGTATATATTTATTGCCACTAAAAATATTTTTATTATCATGATAACTACCCCATCACTTTAATTTGAATAAAGAATTCAAATTATATACAATATAATATAAATATTATTTATGCTATTAACATTTAATCGGTAATATGAGGATATAAGTTTTACACTGTTATTAAGAATTGCAGTTATATATTATTTATACAACATCATCTTGACTTGAACGATGGCATAAAAAGATTAGTTTATTACTCCTTCCTTCACTTTATTATATATGTCTATTATATTAAAAATAAAAATGCATTTTTCGACTTTTTAGAATATCTAGAAAAAAATTGTTTTCGTATTTTACATTCTTAATGTTAATTACTTCTTCTTCGAATCATTTTTTTCAAACTATAAGACTAAATGTGTATTAATTATGATAAAATACTAATATCAATAGTATTAGTATTTTTTAAGAGGCATGGAGAGTCTAAGTTGAATTAAAATGGTCCATGCGATGAATCAATTAAGTTAGTTGATCATAAAGTGTATCCCTTTCGGTGGCTTCCAATTGTAGGAGATGCATTAATTAATGTAAAACTGATACTAATTAACCCAACACGTTTTCATACTATACAATTTGCAACCTTAATTAAGAGTAGTTAACAAATGTCAAAAAAGAAACTAAGCATCAGGGGAGGGGCCAGGAACAAATTGAAGATGGCATGAAGTAACGTCCACATTTCTTAAGAAATTTACCCATTTCTAAAAAAGAAAGAAGTGATTTTGTTAACTTAGCCTGTGTGGATAATTGTTACTTATTGTATCGTGTGTTATGATGCTATTTTAAATAAAATATTTATTTTAATTGTTATTTAAATTTTATTGTGTCATATTCTCTGTAACTTCTTTAGAGTGTATAGGTGTTAGTTAGCGCCCAATCTATATCAGGGTTTTCTACCTTCATTTGGTCATGATGTTAAGATGCAGCCGTCTCAAGCAGTGGCGTAGCTACATAATTGTCAGGGTTTCTTTCGTCGGAAAATATATTGTATATACAAGTAATGGATTAAGTAAAATATATTGGGAACTAAATGAAAAAGAAAGCTAAAAAAATGAAATGCTCAATCGGGATTCAAACTCCAAACATGAAAGTTAACTTTAAGGAGACCTACCACTGCACTATAGCTTTTTTCTTGTATATGAGGAGGTTCAAAATTTATATATCTACAAAATATAGAAAATTTATCTTATATGTACGATGTAATTTTGTATGGAGGGACCGGGCGAACCATCTGGAACCCACGTGGGTCCGTCCTTATTGGACACCCTTAACACAACAAGCTATTGTAGCCTAATGATTTTAGACGTTTGAAATGAGGCAATGATTGCATGTTTGAATCTCACTAGTTGTTTTTTCCACTTTCTGAAAAGAACTTTTATTGTGTTATTTTTTAACACCCTTTGAAAAGGTAACAAAATGTATTCTATAGACCCCCTATTTTATCTTTGTTAAAGTCCTTTATGTATTTTGAGTTGAAGCAAGAGCAATTAATGGCTTATTTAGAGTTACATTACAATTTATTTTCGGACATAGTTGTTCACAAAAGATGGCATGAAACATATATCCACAGTAAGAGGCATACAATTTTTTTAAAACATTATAATTCATATATAGCAAATTATATTGCATATATAAATCAAAAATCATATGTATACAAATACTATATATAAAAAATATTAAGTACACCCTTAATCAAATTTCTGGATTATAACATTACTTGGATATGCAACTAAATGAATTTTAAGTAGTACACTTTGAATTCAACATTACTTGATGTGCAACTAAATATATAATTATGTTATGCTAAATAAATGTCATTATAATTACTAGCCTAGGAGTTATAGAACCTAATAGTAGTACCTTGGATTTTCAAACATGCCATAAATATTTGAGAAAAGAATCAAAGGAACATTGAATTAGACATTGAGAAACTCTCTTATGCATATGGAGTAGTACTGTAGTACATTTAGATTAGCTATTTATAATTCATAAGTAATTAAAGCTTGGTCAACCATCAATCAAGGAACGGTATGACTATATATTGAGTCGACAACTCCATTGATGGGGGGTAGGGGGATCTTAATGTACCTTGAGTTACATGGACATGAGTATATGATATATATTCTCTCCGTTTTAATTTTTTTTGTTGGTTTAAAGTTGAAAGTTAGATTCTTTTCTTTTGTTATTAATCATTTAGTTTTCGATATGACATGTTACAATGTATTTAATATGGACGAAAACATTTTTGAGAAAATATTTTTCAATATTTCTATGTTTGAGTGATCAAAATATTATTCTGGATAACAAGTTTTTAAATAATCAGAAAATGACTTCCCTAATGAAAATAGGAAAAACTAGTTGAATAAGTGACATTCCAACTTTATTGTTTCCTTCCACTCACCCGGGTTGTTCAAAGCAGAACCGAAACCGAAATCGATAATTCAAATCAATAATTTGGTTATTGGGCCAATGGTCCGGATTAATGATTTAACGGTTCGGGTTTCGATTACTATATAAACTTTCATATTAGCTTATTAGTTCAGGTCTTGGTATGAGCATATTTCTAATTGGTGCTCTGATAACTCGATAAAAAGTTCAATAAATTACATTTATATCACTTAAAACGAGTTCAAAGCCTAAAGGGCAAAAATAATTGTCAAAAATTTTAAAGGGGTATATCAGTTTCTTTTTTAACCAAAAGGGCAAAATCGCTGACCTACCAACGATTTTTTCCGAATTTTTTCACTTTTAAAATTATTTTTTTCTAAATCGTTGCCGAGGCAGCGATTTTAAAACTTCGTGCCATGGAAGCTAGCAACTATTTTAGTTAATTAATTATTTTTTTAAAAAATATTGCTACCATTTTATTTCTTATAATCGTATTAAGTGAAATCTTTATTAACAATTGTAATGCGATTTTTATTTTGACCAAAAATAAATTACTAATATTTAAGACGACTTTTTTTTGCGATTTTATTTTGAGAAAAAAAAATTACAATATTTAAGACGACTTTCTTAAAAAATAATAATTGGCAGATTTTTTTTTTTAAAAAAACACTTTAATTGATGGCTTGATTTTAAAAAAGTCAGGACATGAAAAAGTGCAGAAATCGCTGTATTGACAGCGATATTCCAAAAATAATAATTTTACCCACTAAAATCGCTATCTACACAGCGATTTTAATTTTTTTTTTAAAAATCCGCTAAAAATGCTGCATTGGCAGCGATTTTCTTTTTAAAAAAAGGAAAAAAATATGGACAAAATCGCTGATAGATCAGCGATTTTACGATTTTACCCTTTTGGTTTGAAAGAAATTGATATGCCCATTTAGAATTTTTAACAATTTTTTTTGCCTTTTAGGCTTCGGACTCCACTTAAAACCTTAGATACTTTTTGGCTTTAGGTTTACACTTTAGTCTTCAGAGTCTTTACAGTAATTTTATAGTTGACACTTAAATTTCACAATAATATTTCAAAGCTGCGACATCACTCATTGATTCACTGTCACTGCTTCCACGCCGGTAAGTTATATTGAAATTGAGTTGGTTGTTATGAGGAATCATTTTGAGTTTGTTAGTTTGAGCAATATTGACATCTCTTTAATATGGAGTTTTATTAAGTGTTTTATGCAGTGATAGACTAACAAGGAAAAATTGTCAATGACTATTGACTACTGCGCGCGTACTGTTTATTAGTGATTAGACTATTAGTAATTTTTCATGAAAATTGTGTGAACGATTAACGATTAGCTCGATAATCGAATTGATAACGATCACTAATTGATAAACCAAGATAAATCGGTATTTAACGTTCCATTATGATTTAGTATAATTACGAATCGATTACCGATAAATAAAATCGATAATTTCCAAAACAGAACCGAAGCTACAGATATACGCATCCCTTCTCACCCTACCTCCCAATCCCCACCCCTTGACCATACTCTTCAACCCCCCCCCCACCATATTCCATCTTATCTTTTTTTCATACTGTTTTGCTAGATAACATATAAATGTTCTTGGGATAATATTCTCTTACTTAACACTGGAAATAAGTAAGAAACTCACTTTTTTTTAAATAAAAAAAAAAGAAAACATTTTCCTTCCTACCAAACACACCAAATTTTTAATTTGAAACCAAAACTTTCACAAGTGTTATTTTATTTCTTTAAAACATGTGAAGTTAAAATCAGATAAAAAAATTGAAACGAAAAATTAGTAATTTTAGTTAATGAGAAGAGAGACAAAGTAAGGTAGCATCCACAATTAAACAGTGGGTAGAAGGCATCAAACTTATTGAGCCGTTTGTTTGTACGTCCATTTCCATCAAATCTTCAATCTCTCAACCAAAAATTTAAATACTAGTTTGGTATCTGTTGACTACTTACGTCTACTTCCATTATGATTCGTATGTGTATTAGTTGAATACATGAATGTCGATTTTTCTTTTTAGGCATCGAATCGAAAAACACGTTTTTATCATAAAATTTTGAAGTTAAAGTTAAATATTGATTTTTTCATAATTTGTAAGACATCACAAAAGTATTTTTCTCTTCATATTATTCACAGAAACTGAAAAACGATTTCAATTTATATTAATAGCATAACACAACAATTTTCAAATTAAATTTTTTATTTTGATTTCAAAAGCTACTTTTTAAATTTTCACAATAAAATATGGACAAATGGAGAGGTGGGGACCCATCATATAGAAGAGGATGGTAGTGGACCCGTTAACTTCGGAAAGAAAATCATGTTTATATATGTATATTTATTTTGAGAAGCCGACGGAACTTAAGATATAATAAACAGTGCACCTCAAGGTGTTAGGATCGAAATAAGCAGGTGTAAACGCGGAAGCTAGCAATGCAGACCTCGAAAGACCACGAGTAAGAAGATAAACGAGAAATATACCTAAAGACACAAAGATTTAACGTGATTCGGTCAATCGACCTACGTTCACAAAGGAGATGAGCAATCCACTATAAATATGAGAGTACAAAATACAGAGAGAAACAACCTCAACCAATTCACTCGGAATACATGAGAGGTTCACACAAGTGATAACGTATTAAGCTTGTGACCCACAAATTCTCCCCCTAACCAAAACTCTCAAAGCCCTTAAGACTACATTGTGAATGCTGATTAAGTTAGAAGAAACATGCCTCTATTTATAGAGTCCTAAACCTTTTGCTACCAGAAAAAGGATTAGTCAATCCAAAACCTTTTCCTAAAAGGAAAAACTATTTATGGTAAGAAATCAGGGCAAATAATACCCAACACAAGGAGTATATGAGTGCCATTGTGCTATTGGTAAGAGCTTGAGGAACCACCGGCGAGACTTGAGTTCAAGTCTAGCTTGAGTGCTTATTTCACTATTTGTATTTTAAGTTTATTTTAAAACTCATATTTAAGGTAAGGTAATTGATGCACCCGATTTATAGAAATTCCACTAATTTTGGATTCCAAGAAAGAATAGGGCCAACATTTGCCAATACTTTCTTGTGACAGGCCTGGGCCATCAACATTTTTCCTTTTCCTTTAATTGAAATGAGCCCAACTAGTTATAGCATGGCTTATAGGAGCCTAATTTTTTGTTTCAACATTCATACGAAAATAACAATAAACCCATATTTTATATAGATTTGATTCACATCTAAGAGTGATTAAAAAAAAAAAGGAACTTACTTTTATATGTGATCAGGTCTTAATTATTACCATGTCTCAATTGGAGCCAATAGAATCCATTGCAAATCATTTGTTTTTTTGTTGTCAGGGAAATTACGTGGTTAAGTAAATTTATATTAGTATTTAATCACTCATCATATCTATGGTCTGCTATAGTTATCACTCGCGATTAACATTAACCATTAATTACGTCATGGTTTGCAATAGTTATTACTCGCGATTAACATTAACCATTAATTACGTGAGTTGACTTCGAGTTTGTATGATTAGCCACATTTGTATAATTCGCTACATTTGTATAATTCACAATTAACAAGTCTTCGTTTGATTTGTATTTGTATATTATGATAATTTCTTTTTATTTTTCAGTTTTGTCACCATATACATTCAGTTTTTTTGTGTATAACTTTTTGAAGTTTATTCAATTTTTTGTGTATAACTTTTTGAAGTTTGTATAAATGTGTAGTTTTCAGATTTTGTATAATATAATTTATATAATATATTTGTATAGTTGTCTAAAGTTCATATATTTATGTTCATATCAATTTTTTATTTCGAGATTTATCATATTTCTATGATCAAGACTTTATATATTACTCAATTATACAAAAACAAGCAAATTATATAAACATATCTGTGAATTATACAAATGAGATACTATTATACAAATTATTGCCTCTGTCGCTCGCCTCTATCCTCCCTCACTCAATCGCGCTCGCATCTCTCCTCCTTCTTCTATTCTCGCTTGCGAGATACAAATACATTTGTATAATTTTCAGTTATCTAACCGAAATACATGTACAATTTCTATCTCTGCCGCCTCTCGTTCGCCTCTCTCCTCCCTATAACATGTAGCCACGTATCGTAATTAACAAACTATAACTATGAACTGTAATTAGACTACTCCCTCCATTTAAAAAAGAATGTCCCTATTTCCTTTTTAGTTTGCTTCAAAACGAATGACCCCTTTCCTTTTTTGGCAACAGTTTAACTTTAACTTTCCACGTGGCATGTTTAAGATAACAAGATTAAGGCATTTTGATACATTTGACATAACTTTAATTTAGAACCACAAAATTAAAAAGTCTTTTTTTTTTCTTAAACTCTGTTCCAAGTCAAAGTAGACCAATCTTTTTAAAACGGAGGGAGTATTTTTTAGTAGATATACGTGAAAGTTCTCCATTATTAAATGTATAACTTACATAAATGACTATAATTTAAGGGTTATTAGATTGAAATAGCTATAAGTATCATATTTAAATAAAATAGCTACAATTTGAGTTAAAAATAGCTGAATTCCATAAACATTTCATTTTCTTTAATACAAAAATACATTTAAAATAAATTCCCACTAAATGAGGTCAATTAGTTAATGTAACTAACCTATTTTTCAGCCCTTAAATCCACTAATTTGACATTTTAAAAAAACGTAACTGGCATATACCTTCTATAGGATTCTGATCAACTTTAAAAGAGAAAATATGTTCCTTTCTTTCTTCTTCATTTTACGCCTAAAACCGAAATATATTTCATTTCACGACTAGAATGAAAAGACAATTTCATGGCTACTATCACAGTTTTGATCCAGCATTCCATAAAATGGAGCGAAGAGAATTGTTATGTAGAATATAGCATTGACGGGATAGTGTTGAAAGAATATGCTTTGTATTCTGATTTAGTTGATTTGATTTCGTTACAGTTGAACGTCGATCTTACAAAAAAGTGTATGAAAAATAAATACATTGTCGAAGGTAACGACACGTCAATGGAAATACATAATGACATGGGTGTGAGCGTATATGTTCTGTTGAAAAAGATCAACACTCAACTTGGAGTATCTCCCTTGTGTGTAAGTATTTTCGATATTGATATAATATATTCTGATTCTGTAGAAACTTCTATTGAAGGTGATGTGTTGCAACTTGAATACAATCAAGAATTAATTGGTACGAATGATATATTACCAATTGTCCCAACGTTTGACGATCAATCAGTAAGTGTATTTGATCGTGAAAATGATTTAATAATTACGAACTGATTGCAAAAGGAGATAATGGTTGATCAGATACACATGGATAAGTCGACACTGAAGGATGTGATGGAAAAGTATAGAATTAAAAAAAGGTTTAAATTCTTGGTGGAGAGGTCAAGCTCTATTAGGTAAATTGTTGTTAAATTCATTTAATTTTAAGTGTATTGAGTTATCTTTGCAGATGCAAAGTAAAACTAACAAAAAAAATATAAATTGTATTCGCAACTATACTCTTGTATGACAATCTAAAGAATGCACATGGTTGATGCAAGCGACAAGTATTAACAAGTTGAAGATGTTCAGAATTAGAGTTTTTAACTCTAACATACATGTCTTTTAAAGGATGGGGTGTATTCAGACTGTCGTACAATAAGTGAATTGATTGGAGGAATAATCGCACCTAAATTGAGGAATCACAAGAGGAAGTACACTCCAAATGATATCAGGGATGACGTTAGATTGAACTTAGGTATTGATATTAATTATATGTTGGCATGGTGAGCAAAACAGAAGGAATTAGAATCGATAATGGGGCAACAATTCAGTAAACTACCATTTAACTATAGTCATTTTCAAAAAACAGAATGACAACATAACCCCAAATAAACTAGAAGGTATCAATATGTGAAAGTAGGCCACATTAAAGGTATGTCATAGTATAATACATTGGAAGGTATATCCTCCACATAACCTTTTACATTAGAATAATATTACGTACAAGTTACAACATATACGAAAAGTCATGCTAGACAACAATCACATATAGTACATTAATATTTCGCGAGTAGCTGCATTAATGAGACCTAAAATAATAAACATATTAAGGCAACTACATACAACAACTTAACAAAATAAGGATCTCCTAAACCACATATAAATGACACAATCAAAAATAATCTTGGCTCTATTAAAATGCAACTACTATGTAAACTATGCACCATAAAAAATCTTATGTGCCAGAACATAATGCAAAATGGTTACACCAACAAACATTGCATGCAAATTGAATACATTACAAGTTGAACAGTTTCTACAATAATCCTACATTCAGATTACTTACAACTTCAAATGCTCATATCAAAAGAAGATTACATGTTCAGTTAAAAGTAGCACTTCAACATTCATATTAATACAGAGCTGTAATAACAATATCTCCACTAAAGTCCTACAAGTGGGGTTTGAGGAGGTTAGTATGTACATAAACATTACCACTAAGATAAAAAAGTTAATATGAGTAAATAAATTCAAGATAAAATACCGCAAACTGCAACGACACCTACTCTAAAATTTTTAATTCCTGATACTCAAGTTCCAAATTGTAGTTGATATATGATATTTTCATTCCACTATACTACATCACCACTGCATACATCCACATAGGTGCTCTCAGGTTATCATTATGCGTCAAATACTCGAACAAATAGCAGAAAATCAGAATGTATGCAACATGTATATATAGTTTAGCTACAATTAACTGCTATTTAACTACAGTTATTATAAAAAAATAATTACAACATAATCGCAAATAAACGAGAAGGTATTCAATGTGTGAAAGTATGCCACACTAGAGGTATGCCATAATATAATAATTTGAATGGTATATCCTATAAATAACTTTCTTGTTCGAATTACAGTACACTGCAGGTATATAAGTATACACTTATTCTACATCCCAAAAAAAATTAAAAATATACATACGTCTAGTTCTTCTTCACTCCTTTCTTCTTGTTGTTTATTAACTACATGTTTTCCAAGCGTGCCCAAAACAACATATTTGTCTTGTCAATTTTTGTTTCATTCACTTTCATTGTTGACCTTTCTTTCTTTTTTAGAAGAACCCGATCTTACTAATTCATCATTCAAATTCAATGTAACAGGGCTATTAAGAAATTTTGATTTCTTCTCTATTTTCATCGCATCAATGGAGCCTGATTTTTTTTTTATTGAATTTGAGTTATACACAAATCAAATGAGGGTATCTCCACCATGCAATTATCGGTATAATATGTACCTCTTGTGATCCTCCTTGGAGTATTTATTTCTGACATTGCAATACCAAA
The DNA here is from genome assembly GCA_016801875.1 of Solanum sitiens. Taxonomy (NCBI): domain Eukaryota; kingdom Viridiplantae; phylum Streptophyta; class Magnoliopsida; order Solanales; family Solanaceae; genus Solanum; species Solanum sitiens. The sequence continues at coordinate 3,842,409 of JABWTJ010000002.1, read as the reverse complement.
AACAACCTTCAACTTCAACACTAGAAATAAATATAAATGTATACCTATATAAGACTTTCAAAGAAAAAAAATAGAAAAAAAATAAGAATTTGAGAAACCTGTAGAATCTAAACAACAAATAAAACTCCGAAAATCAAGTTATGTCGCTGATTGCAAGGATCCGTGATCGAAGAGACTGATTTTGTGGATACTTTGAAGAGGTGAAGTTGATTTAGGAGTGACGTTTGTGATTTGAGGATAAAGATTTGATTTGGGATAATGGCTAAAAGCTGAAAAAACGAGAGTAGGAAAGAGAAGCGTGAAAACTGAAAAAGAGGGGAAAAAAATTTAGGCGTGTGAAATTGTATAAAATAATTTAAGGCGTGTTAAATTGTATTTGCTATTTATTAATTAAATATAACCATAAAATATAAATAAAGTATACTATAGCTATATTATTTTAATATGAGATATAGTTTGCCATTTTATGTAGTTATTCCTTATTAAATAATGTAAACTATTATAGTTAAGTGATTTTAATGAGCTAAAAATACATGCTAAGCTACATTAGGTAAACAAAAACATGCTTTGCATGAAAATATATCTAGTGATAAAGTGTTCCACTATGATCACAAATATATCTCCATGTCTTCACGTCACGTTAAGCAATTTTCTCATTTCTTATATGTTCAATATTCACTTACAACTCAACTTGTCCATTTCACGATTCGATCAAAGACCCTTTAATTAATGCTAGTAATTAGATTCTCATTCAACCACCATAATCCTTGGTAGTTACTGGTTAGTTAATAAATTGGACAAAAACATGAGTTCCTTCGTTAAACTATAGTTATTTTTTGTCTCAAAAGAGTTTCTTTTCAAAGAATGACTATAGTGTCTTTTCTTCTTTTTTAATCAATACCAATTTGCTATGAAATAGTAGAAAACATGTAATAAAAAAAATCATGAATAATTTTATTTATCAATCGATACGAAAGAATATGAATTATGTAGAAGGAAAGAATATCCTTAGGAGGGGTATTTTTGGGACTCAAAGAAGATCCATGCGTCCCACATCGGCTGGTGCAGAACCGATCAACGGCTACATCAGACGCCGTTAACACAATGTTGATTGCATTTTTTTGTGCGCCTTTAGCAGCTAATTGTTTATTTTTAAGTAATTTTCCAAGATAATAACTCTTGTCCAATATTTGACTACCAAGTGATAGAAATAAAGGAGATGATTTCTTGGAATTTAGTAAACTAAAATATTTAACAGTCGATTTCCACCACGTGGCAACAGATGGTTGGTTGGGAGAGTTTTTTCTAGAAGAAGACAAGGAAGTGATGAAATCTGAGATAATTGCACGTTGATTGGGCTTAAACTTGCCATACCAAATAAGGTTAATTTAGATTTTACCAGTTAGAAGTGGACCATTGTGGTAATGGAACTTATAAAGATCAGTTTGTTGATCTTCAAGTTGCCAATGAGAAATGAAATAAAGAAAGAACAATTGAAAGTTGAAGAAAAAAATAAAAAGTTGTATTAATGAGAGAAGGCATTTTGTTTAGATAATTATGAAGAAAAAATAGTTGAGAATTGGTATGAGAGTGAGTATTATAATAGTGTTATTATATATATATATATATATAGGGGTTAACTAATTAAGTAGAGCTTATTATAAAAAGCGTAATTTATTTGAATAGATCACAGCAAAGTTACAGCTAAGATAGAAGAGGGGCCATGGGTTTTAAGAGACAGCCAACTGTCACAGCAAAAGAACAAAAAATTATCAAGTTGTGTTTGGTCGGTAATCTTTCCTGGAAAGGATCGAAAGAGACAAAAGTAATAAGTCTGTAATCTTTTTACAAAGCATATACTAATAAAGAGTACAATCACATATATTTTACCAAAAGAAAAAAAAATGTACGTATTTCTTTTGATTTGTATGTTACACAATAGAAATTTTGATGATGAGTTTGAATATAATAATTTTCAGTTATTTGATTTTCTTTTTATGTATTTGAAAACTACAGTACAATATTTTACAATAATTAAATTTAAAATATTTAAAAAAGTCTGAAAGTTTGATTAAAAGAATTGGTTAACTTTCAAAATTTTAACGGTGTCATTCTTATTAATAATTTCTTAAAGGCAAATTAAATATTTTTAATTTTATTTCTTTTTTAATTTTATTTTTTAAAGTTAATGAATTAATAATTTATACATATTTAATAAATTTCTTAAATAATATATAAGATTTTAATAAAAATTAATAGGTTAAACTGAACCCATAATGTGTACTTGTATTTAAGAGGCGCCTAAAAAAGAAGGTGGGCAAGTAATATAAAATAAAAGGAGTATAAGTAATTAAATTCATTTAGTAATCTTATAGTACATGTTGCGGCACGTTACTTACTTAAATCCTAATATTTAATTTGCTAATAAACAAATGAAGGAATAAACTAACCACCATTTTGAAATATTCAGGGGAAACTAAAAACCGTTTCCTTCACCTGTTGAGTTCTTTGACAAAAGAGAACAACATGATTGAAAAAAAACTTTTTTATTTTTTAATTAATTCCAAGGTAAACAAGGGAAGAAAACAATAAACTCTCATCCAAATCCAGCACTTATGAGGTAAAAAAACTCATAAAATGTACAAAATGACAAACATTTGTTACGTTGAACTCTACTAATTAGAGGCCAAGTAAAGTCATGTATGCTTAGCACAATTAATTCACAGATAATTTAACTAGATAAATTAAAATTGGCCCGGAGACCATGATCATATATATATATAAAAAAAAACTAGGCAAATTACAGGATTAGTTGTGCCTTAAGCAAATTAAAATATAATTAACCAGAGGTTACAAGTTCGAGACTTGTATACGTAGTAAATTCTGTTAGGAGCGCTATATGCCTTGTGCAGTCCTGATTTAATTGAAACTCCAATATGAACTTTGTGCACCAGGTGGAAAATCGAATAAAAGAGGTGAATTACATGCGAAAATATTACGAATATAACCTTAGAGAAGCCAATAATTTGTAGTGGGCTATGTTTCCAGTTTCGAGCAGGCAAAAGAACAAATACATCTCTGGCATTCTTCCAAACTTCTCTGTAAGGATCAATGTTTTAGAAATCAAGCAAGTATATATGTCCCTTTGGCCTCTCTGGTTTTTTTGTCCAACTTAACTCTATCATTTTATTTTTTTGTAGTGCTTGGATGTCAATGGTCATGACAACTATTATTAGATTGATGGTTTTTATATAATGCACAATTATTATGAAAAATAGGAGGGAATATTGTTGTATTTTAATAAATGCAAATAATTGAAGAGTCATCCAATTATTTAGAGAATTGTATTGTACAATGATTATTTTGCCATTGGGTAAGGGAAATAGAACTTCAAATACTTACGAGTTACCATCAAATGATATAGTGTAGTAGATAAGGTTTTTAGAAGGAGACTTCCCCCAAATGGAGCCCTATGAGATACTCTCTTTGTCCCTATTTAGTTGTCCACTTTAGAAGTGACACACATATTAAGACATTGATAATTATCATATGTTAGTTACAATTTTACATTTAACTTAAAAGATTATGCAACTCACCAAGTATAATAAATGTATTTTCTGGTTTCAAAAAGCATGCATTATAACTTAGTAGTACTAGAAATTTTTTAGAATTAAATAAGAACATATTAGGAAAAAAATTGTTATCCTTTCTTGATTTGCTAAAATGGACAAGTAAATAGGGACAGATATAAAAGAAAATATGAACAAGTAAATAGGGACAGATATAAAAGAAAATATGAACAAGTAAATAGAAAAAGATATAAAAAAAAATATAGACAAATAAATAGAGAAAGAGGGAATACAAATATAAATTAATCAGACTTCAATACATACCTAACAGTAATGACAAAGAAAACTTGGGATACTTCTTTTGTCAATTTTAACAGAGAAATATAGTCCAAATGACAGAAGACTTGGGAGTGAAGCTGTAAAGTATTGGCTACTCCATAACGCGTTAAGCGTAAAATTTAAGTTTTGACTTGTAAAAGTAATAACTTGACAGGGCAGGTATGAGGAGGGTACAATCTAGAACACGAAAATAGGTGTCAATTGATACATATGGTTATACTTGTTAGCTCATCCCTCAATAATTAGGAGGGAGCCAAGTGGGAGCAAGGGTTCATCTGAATTTGAAAATCATAAAATTCAGAAGTGTTTGGCCTTTTAATTTCAATGCCAAATCAAAATAAAAAGAGTATATTTTACTGTGAGGGAGACAGGTACAGGTGCAGTAATGAATGAAGTTAATTGTAAGTTGTAACAGTGAAGTCAATTGTGAACTGTTGAGCCGCGGAAGTAGTAACCGCTATAACTTAAATGGGAGTAAAGTTTTGTTAATAAGTGGTGCAGCTAGCTAGCTCCAGTTAATCAAACATGCCAACGCGTTTTACTTTTTCTCTCTCTTAATTGTAGTACTAACTATATACTATATATATTGCCCTTCTCTTCTCCTAAATTCCATCCAAACTACTACTCTAAACTTCAATCGAAGTTTCAACTTCTCCTTATTGTTTTTAACAAGAGAAAAAGAAAAATGTCTACTTCCCATTTCATTTTATCACTTTTTGTATTGATTTCTTTCATCAATGTGTGTTTTGCTTCAAGAAAGCTCAGTGCTTTAGTACAAGACCCACAAATGCAGCTCTTAGAGTACCACAAAGGTGCACTTCTATCAGGCAAAATCTCTGTTAATCTGATTTGGTATGGTAGATTCAAGCCATCCCAAAGAGCTATTGTATCTGATTTCATCAACTCTCTTTCTTCTTCAACTCCATCTAAAACCAATCCATCCGTAGCACAATGGTGGAAAACTACTGAAAAATACTACCATCTCGCTAATTCTAAGAACACCCTTTCTCTTAATTTGGGCAAACAAGTTCTTGTCGAAAATTATTCCCTAGGAAAATCACTGACCCAAAAGCAAATCGTGCAATTGGCATCAAAGGGTGAACAGAGAGACGCCATTAATGTTGTATTGACCGCCTCTGATGTTGCTGTTGATGGGTTCTGTGTCAATCGGTGTGGAACTCATGGTTCTTCTAAGGGTGCTGTTATTAAGGGCAAAACTTACAAATTTACTTATATCTGGGTCGGTAACTCAGAGACTCTGTGTCCTGGTTACTGTGCCTGGCCATTCCACCAGCCCATCTACGGACCACAGACCCCACCATTGGGTGCACCAAACAACGATGTGGGTGTTGATGGTATGGTGATAAACTTAGCTAGCTTATTAGCTGGAACTGCAACAAACCCATTTGGAAACGGTTACTACCAGGGCGAAGCAGATGCGCCATTGGAAGCTGCATCTGCTTGCCCTGGTGTGTACGCAAAGGGCGCTTACCCAGGCTATGCTGGAGATTTATTGGTGGATAAAACAACAGGGGCAAGCTACAATGCACATGGTACAAACGGAAGGAAATACTTGGTTCCTGCTTTATATGATCCTGCTACATCTTCATGCTCCACTTTGGTCTAGAGAGACAGCCAGTATTTACATAATAGGATATTTATAATATAGTTGAGCATAGAGTTGTAAGATACAATTTGTTGATTCATTCATTTGTTTCAGATATAATAATATGTGATAAAAATTATTTTTCTGGTCTATATTACCTTGTAATTTTGTTTTCCTTGCTCAATTGATTTAGGAATCCTTAGTTTTCAAAATAAGACAGGTAATGATACTCAACAATATTTTGGGAATTCAGTTTAATTAATTAGTGATGTCCAATTAGGCCAAGGCTTATTAGTTGCCCACCTAAGAAAATTATTAGCTTTGCATTTTACACACTGTATAGGAGTTGACGAGAGGGAGTTGCTCGAAGTAAGCACACCTCACTTTCAAATAGCGTATGACAAGAGGTTGTTTTATATGACTAGAGATCATCAAGCATGTCCCTTGTGCCCTTCTTCCTAATTCTTTGTCAAGTACTTGTATTGTTCTTTTCTTTGGTAGGGCTTGGATGCCATGACGAGTTGACAGCCATTACAGGGACTGATGGTTATATTAGATAAAAATGCACAGTGATGAACAAAGCTCGAAGGAATGTCGTGTTGTACTAAATGTTACTCCCTCCGTTTCGAAAAGATTGACCTACTTTGAATTGGAATGAAGTTTAAGAAAAAAAGAAAGATTTTTTAATCTTGTGGTTCTAAATTAAAGTTATGTCAAATGTACCAAAATATTTTTTAATCTTGTGGTTTTAAACATGTCACGTGAAAAGTTAAAGTTAAAGTGTTGCCAAAAAAGAAAAAAAAATCATTCTTTTTGAAACATACTAAAAAGGAAATAGGTCAATCTTTTTGAAACGGAGGGAGTACTTAATAATAATATATAATTGAAGAAGCTGCTAATATATTTACTTGGAATTGGAGCAAGCAAATTGTTTTGAAGGATTTTTCACTAGAGTATTGTAGGATATAATTTACTTTTTGAAATTACAAGTATAATGGGTAAACAATAAGAAATACGACACCATATGAAGATATACACTGAAATGAGCTTCCAATGAAATTTTAAATATGATTTGAAGGTGCATTTCAGGTTTTTCCTCACAAATTTAAAACTAGTAAATAATTTTAAAGTTCAGTCTTTTCCAAGATAAACTGAAAAATTGTTAAAATGCCTAAAGTTCACTCATTTGATAGTCAATTTAACTAACTTACGAAGTTAAACTTGAGTAGATTAATTTGATATGGAAGGAGTAATAATAATGCAGAAAATCATCAAACTGTTTTTCTAACCCTAAAATAACTGTGTTTTCATTTAAAGGTCACCGGAAAATTAGTTGTAAGTTTCTATTATAGCTACAAAATTAATGTTAAACATAAAATAGCTCTTCCTCAAATAAACTAACAATGAAAAAAACTGAATTACCTAAAATTGGAAACAGATGAAGTAATTGTCAATTTTTCAGAGTAGTGTTGGGAATGTGGGTTAGTATATTTACATTGCTCTGTTTTGCACATTTCATACAACATTTTGACTTTCACGAAACTGGTGCAGCAACACTAATGGAGTCAGTAATACTAGTGAGCAATGTAAGTTTTGGGTTTGGGTCGCCCATGTGGATCGACCCGACTCAAATAAACCCAAGAATTTCATTTTTGAATAAAAAAAAATTAATAAAAAGAAAGGAGAAAAAGATAAGTATTGATTTTAAAAAAGGGGCGGAAACTGTTCAAACGTTAATAATCACACCTTTTTTTAAATCAATTGTTTTTTCCTTTTCTTGGTATAAAAACGTTTCAGAAAGAAAATTCAGGAAGAACAACAATAACAACAACAAAACAAAAAAAAACTTCTAAAGTTTATAATAAAAACACAATAAAACATTTAGTTTGTGAAAAATTATCTTTATTTCCTAGTGATTCAAAGAAGGATTTGGAGCAAATTATTCAGTTCGTGAATTTTTCATTCCGCTGCAACAATCAAAAGGTACACAAATCTTATACTAAACTTTGTTTAAATGTTTACGAGCAATGTGCATAGTAGGGCCGCAGAAATAGGAACAGCTGTTAGTTGGCATTGAAGTTATTGATCTTCCTTCCTTGTGTTACACAACTACTACAAGTAACGCGCGTTTATATTAAATTCAACTTTTCTCCTTTCTTCGTAACAAGCAAAACATACTCTTTCAATTGCGCTATATATAATCCGCCTCTCTTCTCCAGCATCCAAACTACTGACACACTCTTTCAGTTGAGCATAGTGTTGTAAGATACAATTTGTTGATTCATTCATTTGTTTCAGATTATGATAATATACTACTTAAAAATGATTTTGCTATGTCTATATTACCTTGTAATTTTGTTTTCCTTGCTCAATTGATTTAGGAATCCTTAGTTTTCAAAATAAGACAGGTAATGATACTCAACAATATTTTGGGAATTCAGCTTATTAATTAATTAGTGATGTTCAATAAGGCCAAGGCTTATTAGTTGTGCACCTAAGAAAATTATTAGCTTTACATTTTATACACTGTACAGGACTTGGAAGAACATTTATGATTTAGTAGGCAGATGAAGAAGTATATACATTACGAGGTGACAACCATTATAGGGACATGAAAATATATCAGATAAAAATGCACATGAAAATATATACTGAAATGTGCATTTCGGATTTTTCCTCACAAATTCATTTTGAACATCTTTTAAGAAATTATAAATAAAAAAATAATTTTAATATATTCTATCCGTCCAACAATACTTGTCTATTATATTAAAAATATATGTCCAGTAATACTTGTCTACTTTACGAAATTCATAATTAATTTTTTTTACTTAGTTCCTAATTTATTCTTATCATTAATTATGGTCATTTCCATATTACATTTTGAAGACATTGTATTTATTATATTCAAAATGTGATATAGTTAAAATTACCCTTCTATTTATAGTTTATTAAGGGGAGTACCAAGTCAATAGTGGATAACTGTTATTGAACGGATGGAATACTTTTCCCAGATCAACTGAAATATTGTCCAAATGCCTAAAGGCTTGGAGTGAGGCTATGTAAACATGTCATCCCATAATTAATTATCCCCCGATAACTTAATTTACTATGTATATGAATTAACTAATCCACCACTATAATATAAATTGTAGAATAAATTATTTCAAATTTCAAACTTGACAATCAAACAAGACACCAACATATTATTCTAGAACTATTTATCTTTATCCCTCGTACTTAGGGTCCCTAAAGTGACATCTGCTCCATAACGCGTTAGTAACTATAATGGATTGAGTAGAGGCGCATAATTCTAAGTGGTGAGGGCCTGAATCTGAATATAATGGTGTATTTATTAATTACTTCACTCACAAGGCAGGTATTAGAAAGTGGTAATCTACAACATGTCTAAGACGCGGCATTTATGTAACATCGAATTCACCACCATTTGACAAATTATGTAGGGTTGGACATATAATACCTAATTGAATCTAAGTTTTTGGTAATTCGATATTTGGTATGGTATTCGATAGTAGAACTTTAGAATTATATTATTTGGGTATGAATTGAGTATTTGACATAAAATTATTTGGTATTAGGTATTTCCACGAATACCAAATTAATTACTTAATAAAGAGCATATATTGAGATATTTTAACTTTCAGGAAACAGGTGCAGCAAGTCAATAATACTAGTGAGCAATGTGCATAGTAGGGCAGCGGAAATAGAAACCGCTTGTTAGTTGGCAGTAAAGTTATTGATCTTCCTACCTTGTGTTACACAGCTATTACAAGTTAATGCCAAACGCGTTTATATTAAAGTCAAACTGTTCTCCTTTCTTCGTAACAAGCAAATCGCACTCTTTCAATTGCGCTATATATAGTCCGTCTCTCTTCTTCAACATCCAAACTACTTTACACACTCAAATTTCCATCAATTCTCTTTACAAAATATGTCTTCCAATTCGATCCATTTCATTTTGAAACTTTTTCTTCTTATTTCCTTCTTTAATGTGTGTTTTGCTTCAAGAAAGCTCACTGCTTTAGTACAAGACCCACAAATGCAGCTTTTGAAATACCACAAGGGTGCACTTCTTTCTGGTAAAATATCTGTCAATTTGATATGGTATGGTAAATTCAAGCCATCTCAAAGATCTATTGTATCCGATTTCATCAATTCCCTTTCTTCTTCAACTCCATCTAAAACCAATCCTTCTGTAGCACAATGGTGGAAAACCACTGAAAAATACTACCATCTCGCTAATTCTAAGAACACCCTTTCCATTAATTTGGGCAAACAAGTTCTCATTGAAATTATTCCCTAGGAAAATCACTGACCCAGAAACAAATCGTGCAATTAGCATCAAAGGGTGAACAGAAAGACGCCATTAATGTTGTATTGACCGCCTCTGATGTTGCGGTTGATGGGTTCTGTGTCAATCGGTGTGGAACTCATGGTTCTTCTAAGGGTGCTGTTATTAAGGGCAAAACTTACAAATTTACTTATATCTGGGTCGGTAACTCAGAAACTCTGTGCCCTGGATACTGTGCCTGGCCATTCCACCAACCCATCTATGGACCACAGACCCCACCATTGGGTGCACCAAACAACGATGTGGGTGCTGATGGTATGGTGATTAACTTAGCTAGCTTATTAGCTGGAACAGCTACGAACCCATTTGGGAACGGTTACTATCAGGGCGAAGCAGATGCGCCATTGGAAGCTGCATCTGCTTGCCCTGGTGTGTACGCGAAGGGCGCTTACCCAGGTTATGCTGGAGATTTATTGGTGGATAAAACAACAGGGGCAAGCTACAATGCACATGGTACAAATGGAAGGAAATACTTGGTTCCTGCTCTATATGATCCTGCTACATCTTCATGTTCAACTCTAGTATAGAGAAAAGCAGTATATAGGATATATTATAACCGAGCATAGCATTGTAATATATGATTTATTGATTCGTTCATTTGATAATATGTGAGATACTTATTTTCTTTATATCTTATATCAACTGTTACTAATCGCATATAGCATTGTAACTTGCTTACAGAATATATCAAGACATGCATTCTCTAAAGTTGTGATAATATGTTTTTGTACAATTTGAACAAAATACAAAGGCAAACAATGAGAGTAATAGCCTTAGTAGTTCTTTATTATCATCAATAATCTTAGAGCCCATTTGGATGGGTTTAAAAAAAGTAGCTTTCAAAAAGTAATTTTGAAAGTGCTGAAACTTATTTTTAAAATAAGTAGTTATGTGTTTGGATAAAAGTGCTGAAGTTAAAAAAAAAATTGTTCATGTGTTTGACAAATAAGTGCTTGTAAACACTTTTTTTAATCAAAATGTCTGAAATACCCTTAAAAGCTGTTAACATGATAAAAGTTGATTAATTTAATAATAATAATAATATATAATAATAATAATATAATAAATAATAATAAGAATAAGAATAATAATAATATGAAAAGAATAATAATAATAATATATAATATATAATAATAATAATAATAATAATAATAATATAACAATATGAAAATAGTAATAATAATAATAATTATAATAATAATAATAATAATATAATAATAATTATTATGATTATAATAAATATAATAATAATTATAATATTAATAATAATAATAATGATAATATATAATAATAAATAATATATAAAATATTAATAAATAATAATAATAAATAATAATATATATTATATAATAATAATAATAAAAATAAAATATTAGTAATAATAAAATAAATAATAATAATAATATATAATAATAATAATAATAATAATGAATAATAAAATAATAAAATATTACTAATACTAATAATTATAATAATAATAATAATAGTAAAATAAAATATAATTAATAATAATAATAATAATAATAATAATAAAAATAATAAAAATAAAAATAAAAGAAGTAAGGGTAAAAAGGTAATATACACGATTAACATAAAATGACTTTTAAGTTGAAAAAAAAAGCATCTCTCACCTAGCTTTTAGCTTTTGGTTTAAAATAAATCATTTTTACTTAAAATAAGTTACTTTGATATTTATCAGTCAAACTAATAAGTCAAAAACTGACTTTTAAGTCAGTTGAACCAGCTTTTAAGCCCATCTAAACACGTTCTTTAAGGCCTCTCCTAAGTCCTTAGCTTTATAACCTTTAATGAACAGTTTATTCTTAAATCGGAATGAAAGATGAGGCTAAGCAAATTGTTAGCTCGCCATTTATATGTTAGACTAATTGAGAAACCAATAATTTAGTGGCTCTTTTTCCTGTTTCGACTAGGCAGAAGAACAATATACATAGCTGGCATGTCTCCAAGTTTTATTTAATAAATGGATCAATACAAATTGCATAAGACAAGAGGTTTGATATGACTAGAAATCAGGCATATCTAACTTGTTTTGTTTTGTTCTTTGGTAGGGCTTGGATGTCATCACCAGTTGACAACCAATATGGGAATATCAATAATGCTCAATGATAAACAAGCTGGGAGGAATGTTGTGTTGTATTTAAATACTAATAATAAATTTCTTTTACTATTCAGCATAGTTTAAAAAAAAAACAAAAAAAACTTGCACTGAATTAGCCTGGTGCTCATAGGATATAATTTCTTTTAGAAATTAGATATGTAGTTTGTATACAAAAAGAACCAAGACAACATATTGTCACAGACTTAGACTCTCACTAAAACTCTCTGATTTTAATGGAGAAGTGGCGGGTGCGGAAAATAGGAAGAAAAAGAAATATTGAAATGTACTTCAAATTAAATAGAGCTCTTCGTCCCAATTTATAAGATATCTAATATTACAAATTTTGAGAGTAAAATGAAACTTTCTTTGACCATGTTTTAAAAATATTTTTAAATTGCTAATTATTGTGACTTGAGTTACATTTTACATATATTTCAAATAAGTAAATTTTAACTCAAATCTTATAAAGATCTCATGTACGTCCAATGACAAGGTCGAAATTAGGAAGTTTGATTGACGATAAATGAAAATTGTCGCACAAAGAGAGATAGAGGGAATAGTAAGGTGCAATATTTCCTGTACTCCCAAATTATTTAACACTCGAACATGTCTTTTTTGCAATTGTAGTTCATCAAATACTGCTGTTTTTTCCATGTTCAACAGAAATTTTGATGAATTTGGAGTGAAACTGTATAAAGTGGCAGCTACGTACTCCATTACACACATTAATAAACATGGATATGACGCTCTGAGTAAACAGGCGTAAACCGATACTAAATTGACAGAACATGTATGAGGAGGAAAAATTTAGTTTGCAATTGGTAATAGGTTTAGTTGGGGGAGGGAGATTTAGCTTTTTTTTAAATAAAACAAGTTGTTATATGTACATTGCTCTATTTTGCTCAATTATAACAATTAAAATATCAATTAAACACTAATGAATGATCAATAAAGTCAATTGAAATAGTGATATGTGAATAGTTGAGCCGCGGTAGTAGTAACTGGATAGCAACTTATAAGTTGGCGATCGATTAAGTTTTTCCTATTCCTTATGCATCTGTTGCTGCTAGCTCCACTAAATTAAAACGCCAAAGCGTTTTTAGTTGATATCTTGCACAGTTCAAAAATTCATACACAGATATTTTATCAATAAGTAATTTTTTGGGCCATAATTTCAAGCCCATAACTTGGACTCATTGTATTATAATTCCTATTTAAAAAAACTTTGTCCATTAGGTTTAGGGGGTGAAATATTTTTAAATTAGGGTTGAGAATTTTCAGATTTTTTAGACAAAAATTTCACTTATCAATATTTTCCGGTCACCACCACCCCGGATTCCAGCGAAGTTCCGGCAACCCAAAAGACCCCTTTTGTTTTTTTCCATTTTCCGGTAAAACCCCTCTCCTTGCAGCCCCCTCACTCCCTCTTCTCTTCTCCCTTCCCTCTCCTTGGAAGCCACCCAAACAACCTCAAATCACTCTCCATTTTCCTTCTTCTCCAGCCAACCAAAACCGCCTCCACCACCCTCTCTCTCTTCTCCTTTCTCTCCTCCCCTATCTCCAACCATTTTCTCACCAACGCCACCACAAAACCCCTCTATTCTCCCCTCACTGCCAGGTGGAACATCCGTTCAATAAAGCAACCGCCAACCCCCATTGGTCATCCTGTTCTTCTTCCTCGCCCCATCTCCTCTTCTTCTCTTTTTCTCCGAGTAGCAGCAGCAACCGCGGACAGCAGCAGCACGGCAGGGAACCAACAACAACTCCGGCAGCCCTCCCCTTTTCAGATTTATGATTTTTTTGGTTTATTTTGCAGATTTTCCAGCAAACCACCAGAACCCCACCTCCATTCATCATCTTTCTCCGGCGGAAAACTTGCCTGGCACAGATCCATCTCTCCTCTCCTCACTGCTTCCAAAACCCCCACCAGAAACTAACCAAAACGACCCTAAAATCGGCCAGCAAACACCACCCAAATACACCAGCAAATCAAACGACCAGTCCTTTCCCCCTCTCCCCCTTCACAATTTTCTTTTGTTTTCAGGTGATTTTTGCTCAAAATCGACAAGTTCCAGTAATTGAAAGCTCACAATGTTGCTGATCCATGTTTTCTCCGGCGAAATCTGCTTACTCCGACTAAACCTCACGCCTGAAATGAGCTCTAAGCTCCGATTCTCCCTCAAAATGGGTAATTCCAACAACCTGTACTTAGTCACTGTTTTGTTTTCTTGTACATACTAATTTGTTACATTATTATATTGTTGGGGCTGTTTCATTATTATTATTATTATTATTATTATGTGTTTTTGTCAATTGTGACTTTGCCTCACTTTTATATATATATATATATATATATATATATATATATATATATATACTACTTTTATATTTTACTATGCTTGTTAGGTGGACTTCATTTTCCCATGATTATAATTGTTGTGGTTTATTTTAATACATGTTATATTTTATTATGTTACTAGCATTATGTGTATTTTGAATAATTTTCTCTTGTTGTTTTGTCTAGTGTTCAAGAGTTTCTTTTTTTAATTATTATTATTTAATTTTGTTGGATTTTATTTGTTTATTATTTATTTGTTTCATATTCATCTTAATATATTTTATTTGTTTATTATCCGATTTGGTTACTTTTCCACTTTTAATCATTTTGTTTAAGTTAATTTTGTGTAGTATATTTTTAGTAATTTGTTCATCATGATCCCTTAATTATTGTTAAAATTAATTTGTTTTTGATTACTTTACTTTGTTGGAATGATATTGAACATTACAAGTTGAAATTGACCAATGATAAAATCTCTCCGTCGATTTTGGAGGCCTTCCCATTTTAAAAAGACGGAATTTTAATTTAAGTTTATATATTTTATATGTTGAAATTGGCCGATGAAGAAATTACCGTCGATTTCCAAGGCCTCCAATGTTAATAAGACGGGTTTTTATTTTAAATTATTATTTCTTATATTCAATTTTATTCATATTTAATTATTTATTACTAACACTTTTACTAAGTGTGTTTACAGGTACCCCGGAGTTGCTTTCCATTGAAGTTATTCGAATTAAGGTCGAATTCTACTCTTTATTCAATATTTTATATATTAAACGTTAGGCAAACTTTAGGCCGTTTCTTATATTTTTTTATTTTATTATTTATGTATATTGCATGTTTATTGTATTCGTATATTATTTTATTTTTCTCCTCAATTTGAAAAAAAAAAGAACTCAGTTGGGAACCACATTTGTGGATTTCGAAGGATGCCTAATCCTTTCCCTTCGGAATAATTTGAACCCCTTACCTAGAATCAATTTGGTTTCGTAGACTATCTTTTAAATTAATTTATTAATCGGTTTCCTAGTTTTTTCTAAAATTAGGTGGCGACTCCCTTTTCCCTTTAACCCCCTTTTATCCGTTTTTAATATTCTTTTAACTTAAAAGTTTTTTTTAATTGAGTCGTCGCGACGTTGCTCCCGTCCAAAGGATGTCAACAGAATGGCGACCCCGCTGGGGAATATTGAGGTTCTAACCATTATGGGTTTATTTTTTCAAATTTGAGGATATTATTCTTTTATTGTTTTATTCATTATATCTTGTATATTTTGTTGATTATTTGCATATTGAACTCAGTATTCATTCATTATTTATTGTATATTGTCATTGCATTTATGATTTTTTTTCAACATGTATGTATAGTATATTAAAGAACGATTTTGCGGAACCGCAGACCAGACTTTTTATACTCAACCCTTTTTCGGAATGATCGACAATTTATTGGTTCGTCATGCGTCCAATGGTTGTCATGATTTCCAGCCTAAGTTGTCCACTTGGGTTTCCAATCACTCAAAGCCACTCTTGATCAGCTAGTTTTAGAACATTCATAATCTGAGTCCATTCTATTCGAGTTACAGTCTGTTGGAACTACGTTTGACCTGATTCCTGTTTCAACGGGATACGTAGGCGCCATAAGAGCTCGGTCATGTTCCTCGTAAGCTTTCCAAATTTTTAAAATGGAAACTGGGGCAAATTGTTTTTGAGGAGGTCTCCAAATTTTACAAAGGAGATAGCTGTTACAAAATTAGATATTGGAGGTTGTTGAAGCTGACAGGGGCAAAATTTTTTAGGAATGCCCTAAAAAATTTTCAACAAGGTGTTACACAGACTTTTGAATTTATGAGGTTTCACTCCGAGTTGGTTTGTATATTTTACAATAATTTTTTGTACATAATGTCACATTCATTATATATCTTTGATTTTATTTATCTTACATTTTATTAAAAATATTATTTTAATTGATTTTTTTTTTTTTTTGTTAAATTTGGGTTGTCCGCCCTTCAAGGTGACTCACTGATTTCTTCTTTCTTGTTCAATTTTCTTTGATTAATAAAAAATATTTTTTGTTAAATTTAGGTTGCCCGCCTTTCAATGTGGCTCATTGGTTTTTTATTTTTATTATTTTTCCTTTAAAAAAAAAATCATTTGTTGTTCAAATTATAAGTTTTGTGCCATATCTGGAAGAACTACGCAAACCTGATTCTCATCAATGAGATACGTAGGCAGCCCTTATTGGGTTCGGTATTCTTTATTCAAAAGATTTTTTATTCTTCTAATGTTTATATTTTTGAAATTATTTTTGACTTGGTTGGTGCCAACACAGTTGAAGTGGGCATGTGAAAAATAATTTGTACAATAAAGAAGATTGACTTCTTGTTAAACCATAGATTCTTTTGGTACCTCTCATTCATACTTTTGTTACAATTGTAAATTTATCTTGTATACATTCAAGATTAGAACAAAACCAGATTCATTGTTTCATGTGCATTGTGTGGTGAGTTTTGAATTAAATTCAATTGTTTTGCATTGTCGATCTAGAACTTGGCCTAAATGTTATTGAAGCGAAATTCTGAGTAATGTTTGATTTGAAAAATGATTGTAGGCCTCCTTTGACCCGTTTGAGCCTTTCAGAGCCTGCCAAATGACGTTAACCCTTAGTATGTCCCACTTTGAGCCTTAAGCCTTTTCCTTGGACAACCACATTTTAGCCTATACACTTTTTAAGTGCTTGTATGCACTAACCCTCTTTTGACCAGACTTTCTTGAGCGTATTGAAGTCGTGCAAGTTACTAAAAAAGATTCAAAGTTTAAATTTGTCAAAGACAAAAGTTGTCAAAGTCCTTGAAAGTCAAGAAGACAAAAATGACTTCAAAAGAAAAAAGGTTCAAAATTCTCCACGAGTTTAAGAAAGCAAAATTTCAAGAAAAGAAGAAAAACATTCCAAACAAAAAGGAGAAAATTCAAAAGGGGAAAAACTCAGACAAACAAAGTTTCAAAGAAGTCAAAAGTGTAAAAGGAAAGGACAACAAAGAGAATCAAACGCTAAAAGAATAACAAATGTTGAAAGCACCAATTTAGTGCAATGCTCAAGAAATAAATAAGTCACTTTTATCCCAAATGACTATCATATCCGTCTCTAAGCCCACATTACAAGCTATTAACAAGCCCTACATGATTCCAATTCATTTGTTCTCATATTAGTTGAGATTTACATGAAGGCCAAGCATATGGTATCACAATTGCATGCGTTGAACAGAGTGTGCTTTTTCAGATATTTCCCAAATCAAAATATTTTAAATGTGTGGAAATTGGGATTTTCTTTATAGTGAGGGCACTTGAAACATGATTTTTGGTCTAGTTCAAAGTCTTTGTTTATAGCAAGATGGACAAATCTTGTTGTTACTTAAGAACATTTGAGGTACCACTTGAATCCATAGGATTTACCTCGAAATCAATCTCAGTTGAAAGAAAAAGAACTATGAGAATTTTTTGTACAATACTTTTGTTGGTGCTAACCAAGTTAAAATATGTTTCATTGTTCATAAAACAAAAATGGGTTAAAATCCACTTTTCATTTTTTGTCCAAACAACTTTGTGGACCGTTTCATTGTTGATATTTGTTCAAATAACTTTGTGGACCATTTCAAAGTTCAAATCATATTTTTGGGTAGTCATACCCTTCAAAATGACATCTTTTTATTTTTGGATCGTCATATCCTTCAAAATGACATATTTTTTTTTTACTTTTTTCGGTAGTCATACCCTTTAAAATGACATTTATTTATTTATTTATTATTTAGGTCGTCATACCTTTCAAAACGATATCTTTTAGAAATTATTTTATTATCTCAAATAACTAATTCTTTTCAAATTGGTTTGTCATGCCGTTCAATATGACACTTTTTATTTTGTTATCCAATTTCAAATTGTCATTTTTTTTATTTAAGTTCAAATTGCCCCATCAGTTAATTACCTTGTCTATATGAGGTCATGGTTGCATATTTTATGTCGCTTTTATGTTATATTTGCTACTAATATGGTTATTGCAGATTTTGTGATACGTCATTCATGTTAAGTTCAAGTTGGGTCGTCCGCCTTTCAAAGAGACACGTTGGGTTGTCATGTCCCTTCAAATGACATGTTATGTTCAAGATGGGTCGTCCGCCTTTCAAAGAGACACGTTGGGTTGTCATCTCCCTTCAAATGACACGTTAAGTTCAAGATTAGGTTGTCATCTCCCTTCAAATGACACATTAAGTTCAAGATTGGGTTGTCATCTCCCTTCAAATGACACGTTATGTTAAATATTGGGTCGTCATCCCCCTTCAAATGGCACGTTAGGTTCAAGGTTGGGTCGTCATCTCCCTTCAAATGACACGTTCAGTTCGAGATTGGGTTGTCATCTCCCTTCAAATGACACGTTATGTTCAACATTGGGTTGTCATCCCCCTTCAAATGACACGTTAAGTTCAAGATTGGGTTGTCACCTCGTTCAAAGTGACATGTTAAATTCAAGTTGGGTCGTCCGCCTTTCAAAGAGACAAGATTGGGTTGTCACCCCGTTCAAAGTGACATGTTATGTTCAAATTGGGTCGTTCTCCTTTCAAAGAGACGCGCTGGGTTGTCACCTCATTCAAAGTGACATGTTATTCACATCATCCTTCTTTCAAAAGGTACACCACCTGCATTGTGCAATTTTGCGAGTAACATCAAAGGTATGTGAATTTTCTCAGTTTACAATCAATCTCTGTCTTTTATTTATTATTTTCAGCCCAGTCAACGGACGTGGAGTCTTGCTCAAAAGCTCTACTAACATGTCATTTCTGTTCAAAGTTCATCAAACCAAAAATGGGTTCGTCAACTTTGTTTGACCAGAATCTCTTTCATCGATCCTAATCAAACAAAGGGGCAAGTTGTTGACACCAAATTTTGGTCTGATAGTTTTAATATTAATACATTTTTAAAGTATTTTATTTTAAATAGTTCAAATTACATATTTTTGTCATTTTAATGAAATTTGGTTGATAATCATCCTTTTCCTCAAAGTATTAAGATTTTTATCGATTGTTATGTTTATATTATTTTGTCACAGCCAGACGTTTCAATATTTGTTTATTTTTTATAAAATCATTATTTCCGTTAAATTACTTTTGATACATGTCATTGGTTACGTTTGTTATATTTTTCATATTAATTTTCTCGATTACATTTGTTAATATTTATTTTGATATCTTGCACAGTTCAAAAATTCATACACAGATATTTTATCAATAAGCGATTTTTTGAGCCATAATTTTAAGCCCATAACTTAGGCTCATTGTATTACAATTCCTATTTAAAGAAACTTTGTCCATTAGGTTTAGGGGGTGAAATATTTTTAAATTAGGGTTGAGAATTTTCAGATTTTTTAGACAAAAATTTCACTTATCAATATTTTCCGGTCACCACCACCCCGGATTCCGGCGAAGTTCCGGCAACCCAAAAGACCCCTTTTGTTTTTTTCCATTTTCCGGTAAAACCCCTCTCCTTGCAGCCCCCTCACTCCGTCTTCTCTTCTTCCTTCCCTCTCCTTGGAAGCCACCCAAACAACCTCAAATCACTCTCCATTTTCCTTCTTCTCCAGCCAACCAAAACCGCCTCCACCACCCTCTCTCTCTTCTCCTTTCTCTCCTCCCCTATCTCCAACCATTTTCTCACCAACGCCACCACAAAACCCCTCTATTCTCCCCTCACTACCAGGTGGAACATCCGCTCAACAAAGCAACCGCCAACCCCCATTGGTCATCCTGTTCTTCTTCCTCGCCCCATCTCCTCTTCTTCTCTTTTTCTCCGAGTAGCAGCAGCAACCGCGGACAGCAGCAGCACGGCAGGGAACCAACAACAACTCCGGCAGCCCTCCCCTTTTCAAATTTATGATTTTTTTGGTTTATTTTGCAGATTTTCCAGCAAACCACCAGAATCCCACCTCCGTTCATCATCTTTCTCCGGCGGAAAACTTGCCTGGCACAGATCCATCTCTCCTCTCCTCACTGCTTCCAAAACCCCCACCAGAAACTAACCAAAACGACCCTAAAATCGGCCAGCAAACACCACCCAAATACACCAGCAAATCAAACGACCAGTCATTTCCCCCTCTCCCCCTTCACAATTTTCTTTTGTTTTCAGGTGATTTTTGCTCAAAATCGACAAGTTCCAGTAATTGAAAGCTCACAATGTTGCTGATCCATGTTTTCTCCGGCGAAATCTGCTTACTCCGATTAAACCTCACGCCCGAAATGAGCTCTAAGCTCCGATTCTCCCTCAAAATGGGTAATTCCAACAACCTGTACTTAGTCACTGTTTTGTTTTCTTGTACATACTAATTTGTTACATTATTATATTGTTGGGGCTGTTTCATTATTATTATTATTATTATTATTATTATTATGTGTTTTTGTCAATTGTGACTTTGCCTCACTTTTATATATATATATATATATATACTACTTTTATATTTTACTATGCTTGTTAGGTGGACTTCATTTTCCCATGATTATAATTGTTGTGGTTTATTTTAATACATGTTATATTTTATTATGTTACTAGCATTATGTGTATTTTGGATAATTTTCTCTTGTTGTTTTGTCTAGTGTTCAAGAGTTCCTTTTTTTAATTATTATTATTTAATTTTGTTGGATTTTATTTGTTTATTATTTATTTGTTTCATATTCATCTTAATATATTTTATTTGTTTATTATCCAATTTGGTTACTTTTCCACTTTTAATCATTTTGTTTAAGTTAATTTTGTGTAGTATATTTTTAGTAATTTGTTCATCATGATCCCTTAATTATTGTTAAAATTAATTTGTTTTTGATTACTTTACTTTGTTGGAATGATATTGAACATTACAAGTTGAAATTGGCCAATGATAAAATCTCTCCGTCGATTTTGGAGGCCTTCCCATTTTAAAAAGACGAAATTTTAATTTAAGTTTATATATTTTATATGTTGAAATTGGCCGATGAAGAAATTACCGTCGATTTCCAAGGCCTCCAATGTTAATAAGACGGGTTTTTATTTTAAATTATTATTTCTTATATTCAATTTTATTCATATTTAATTATTTATTACTAACACTTTTACTAAGTGTGTTTACAGGTACCCCGGAGTTGCTTTCCATTGAAGTTATTCGAATTAAGGTCGAATTCTACTCTTTATTCAATATTTTATATATTAAACGTTAGGCAAACTTTAGGCCGTTTCTTATATTTTTTTATTTTATTATTTGTGTATATTGCATGTTTATTGTATTCGTATATTATTTTATTTTTCTCCTCAATTTGAAAAAAAAAAAGAACTCAGTTGGGAACCACATTTTTGGATTTCGAAGGATGCCTAATCCTTTCCCTTCGGAATAATTTGAACCCCTTACCTAGAATCAATTTGGTTTCGTAGACTATCTTTTAAATTAATTTATTAATCGGTTTCCTAGTTTTTTCTAAAATTAGGTGGCGACTCCCTTTTCTCTTTAACCCCCTTTTATCCGTTTTTAATATTCTTTTAACTTAAAAGTTCTTTTTAATTGAGTCGTCGCGACGTTGCTCCCGTCCAAAGGATGTCAACAGGAAACACTTTAAAGAATTAATTTCAGCGACATCAGTACCAGTCATGATTATATCATCCACATATATAGCAACAAATACCAAAGAGCACCCATTCTTTTTATGAAATAATGAATAGTCACTATCTGAATGTTGATACCCTCTTGAACACAAACTAATTGCCAGCTTCTCATACCATTGCCTACTTGCCTGTTTCAGGCCATACAAGGATTTCTTTAATCTGCACACCATGTTATCACAGCCTGTTGTAAGACCTTGTTGAGGTATCATGTAAACTTCCTCATGTAAATCACCATGTAAAAATGCATTATTCACATCTAGTTGATACAAATTCCAACCTTTCTTAACAGCTAATGAAATCAATGTTCTAACAGTAGTCATTTTCACCACTGGTGAAAAAGTTTCAGTGTAATCTACTCCAGCTTGCTGTGTATAACCTTTCACTACCAGCCTAGACTTGAACCTCTCTACACTTCCATCAGCCTTATGCTTTATTTTGTACACCCATTTACAACCAATAGCCTTTTTCCCATCAGGTAACATGACCATTTCCCAAGTATCATTAGCATACAAAGCTTCAAACTCATGTGTCATGGCTTGCTGCCAAGCAGGGTGCAGTATTGCCTCTTCAAAAGAATTAGGTTCACATTCATGTGAAATGGTTGTGACTCGCTCCTGGCTATCAGAACAAAGACTATTGAAACATACA
This sequence comes from Solanum sitiens, assembly GCA_016801875.1. Taxonomy (NCBI): domain Eukaryota; kingdom Viridiplantae; phylum Streptophyta; class Magnoliopsida; order Solanales; family Solanaceae; genus Solanum; species Solanum sitiens. The sequence goes on along the minus strand of JABWTJ010000002.1, from coordinate 3,819,750 downwards.
TGGTTATTGTGAGACACAAAAGTATTGAGGAAGTGTAACTTAGGTAGGGTGTAGTTGTAATCCTTTAGGTAACTAGGAGTGTTTATTGTCCTGGAAGTTCTTCTAGGTTCTTGTGGTGTAGGTATTGATAAAGTATCATTGATCACAGAAGTATTTGTATCAAGTAAAGTACTATGTGATGCAGAATCATGTATATCAACAGATGGTGTTTCATGTATGTTAGTAATATTGGTTACTTGATTGTGAGTGACTTCATGTGGTGTAAGATTGTCCAGCCTTTCATCAGTAGCAAAAATGTTTATTTTACCAGGCATACAAGGCATGTTGACAAGATGAATGAGCATTTGTAAAACAGAATTGAAACTAGAGCCATCAGGGGCAAGAACAAAAGGAAAAATCTTTTCATGGAAAATGACATCTCTAGATATGTGAACTTTCTTGGTAGCTAGATTCAAAACTTTGTAGCCTTTTGTATTGAATGGGTAGCCAACAAAAACATGAGGTATTGTTCTTGGTTCAAGTTTATCCTTGTGAGTTTTTAGGACAGTTGGAAAACAAAGACAACCAAAACTCTTAAGATGAGAATATGTAGGTTGTTTATGGTATAATATCTCATATAGATATTTGTTTTGAAGGAGTTTAGTAGGCAATCTGTTTATTATGTATGTGGCAGTTAATACACATTCTCCCCAGTATCTCATAGGCAATTTTGATTGAAATAAGAGTGCTCTTGCTGTTTCAAGTAGGTATTTATGTTTCCTTTCTACCACTCCATTTTGTTGAGGTGTATATGGACAAGTCCTTTGGTGTATGATACCTTTGTTTTGAAAGAAACATATAGCTTCAGCTGAGGTAAATTCTAAACCATTGTCTGATCTTATGGCTTTCAACTTAGTTTGAAATTGGTTTTCTATGAGAGATATGAAAGCTTTGATGGTTTGAAGAGCATTACTTTTGCACCTTAGTAACTGTGTCCAAGTGGACCTACTGTAGTCATCCACCATAGTAAGAAAATAATGGTAACCATCATGAGTAGGAATGTTATATGGTCCCCATAGATCAACATGTAGCAATTCAAAAATTGTGATAGTGGTAGAGGTGCTTTCTGGAAAAGGCATCCTAGTTTGCCTAGTCATAGGGCATATATTGCATGTAAAAGGTTGTTTAGGAGAAAAATTCACAGGTATGGCTGATATATTCCTCATTTTTACAAAAGGTACATGGACTAATCTAGCATACCACAAAAGTTCATCATTATGAGTGTGACTAGAGACATTAGCAAATGAAAGACATTTATCAGTAGAATAAGAAGAAGGAACAACCTTACAATCTGCTTTATTTATAGTAGAAATGGGAGATTGTTTTACAGAAGATGCAGGGTGAATTTTAGAGACAAGATGACAATCAGAATGAGGTGACTTCTTCTCAGCAGATTTGCAGCAATTGTGACTGTTTACATCCCTACTCTGTTCAAATAGGGCGAAACGTCGCAGTGACTCAAAAAATAATTAATTTATTCAATTTTGAAAGAGTTTTAAAAATGAATGAGTTTTAAAAAGAGTCGCCACCGAATTTTAGGAAAAACTAGGAAAAACATTATGTGATCTACGAAACCAATTGATTCTAGGTAGGGGTTTCAAATTATTTCGAAGGGAAGGGGTTAGGCACCCTACGAAATTCATAAGTGTGGGTCCCGACTGAATTCATTTTTTTTCAAATTGAGGAGGAGATAATAATAATATACAAGTAATATAAATATGCAATATACACAGGTAATAAAATAAAATAATAACATAAGAAACGGCCTAAGGTTTGCCTAACATCGATATTTACATAATAATTAATAAAAATATAATTTGAGCTCTTCGAATAGCTTCAATGGAAGCAACTCTGTGTACCTGTAAAGACACTTAGTAAAAGTGTTAGTAATAAATAAATATGAATAAAATTGAATATAAGAAATAATAACTAAAAATAAAAACCCGTCTTATCAACATTGGAGGCCTTGGAAATCGTCGGTAATTTCTTCATCGGCCATTTTAACAATTTTAACAAACAATTTATATGAACTTAAACTAAAAATTTCCGTCTTTTAATATTGAGCAGGCCTCCAAAACCGACGGAGAGTTTTTTCTTTGGCCATCTTGACATATAATTCAATAGCGTTAAAAGTTAAATGATAAAATAACACTAGGTAACCATGTGAAAAGTGGAACAAAATGGGGCAAATAATCCTACAACATAATTGACATCCTAACAATATTTAATAAAATGAATAAAATTAAACATATGTTCGCCGAGAAACTTCTAAACAATTGCATTAGCAAAAATTCCAAAGGCTAGGAGCAAAAGAAATGAAATAAAAATTTAAACACACAATTAAATTAAAGGAATAACAATTCAATCAAGCAATATAACAATAAACAAAGTCTAACTATAATAAATGTAACCCAATAAAGTTTAAATGTTATAGATATACCTATGGAAAAGAAAAAATATCAACAAATATGATTTGGAGTTTAGACACTTAGTAAAGTGTTAGTAAGAAACAAAATATGAATTTATCAAATAATAACTTAAAAATAAAATCCGTCTTATAAACATGAAAGGCCTTGGAAATCGACGGTAATTTCTTCATTGGCCATTTAATTTGTTTCTTAGCAATTAAACAAAATTAACAAGTAACCAAATGTCTCTAAAAGAATCCACGACAAAAACTACAACTTAGAAATAATAACAATTATTGAAGGTAATAATCTTATAATGTGACATTTCATGTCTGACCCCTCAAAAGAATTCAAATAGTTGATCAAATTAAGATGAACAGTAAAGACAACTAACATTATTGACAATGACAAATTGAATATATAAAAACGCTAGAAGAAACAAATAAAATAAGCAAATATATTTTGACCATCAAACTAATCAACAAAGGAATATAATGTCATTAAATTTACAGCTCAATAATAATAATGGTAATATATTAAAATAATAAAAGTGAATTGACCTTGCAACAACAAAACAAATGGGCATCATCATTAACTAAAATCACTTTAAATTGAACAACATTATTATTCACTGCAAGGAATAAATAATAGAATAAATAATTAATAATAATAACTAAGCATATTCACCAACTAAATATATCCGGATCAATTGAAGACAATAACAATAAATGAAAAAATGGAATAAATCTAAGCAATAACAAGCATTAAAACTTGAACTAAAAATTTCCGTCTTTTAATATTGCGTAGGCCTCCAAAATCGACGGAGAGTTTTTTCATTGGCCATTCTAACAACTAAAATATATAAACTTAAATTAAAATTCCGTCTTTTTAAAATGGGAAGGCCTCCAAAACCGACGGAGAGATTTTATCATTGGCCATAACTCCTAAACTATAACTAATACACAAATAAATTCCTAAAGAAACATAAGCAAAACTAAAGAAAAAAAATAAATAAATAAATTTACAACTAACAGTAAATAAAACAGTAGGAACAAAAGAAACGCTACTAAAATGTCATACCACAACCTAATACACAAAAGCTAAAACAAAGCTAATTAACATATAACAGATAGAAAAGCTAGAAATTAAATAATACAAAGCTAAGAAAGAATTTACCTAGTTTTGGGCAGTGAACCGGAACTGCGAATTTGACGAAGACGATCCACCACCTCCCCAAACTCGAACAGCCGCAAAAATATTTTAAAAATATTAAACTATGGAACCAAGAATTCCCGAAAACTTTCTGGGTACTCTTTTGTCTCCTCTTTTGTTTTCCTCCCCTCTTTGGTGTAATGAAGAGGGGCTTATATAGGACCAATTTTGGGTTCAAAATAGATGTGGGAAGCGATGTGGACAAATGCAAAAAAAATCCAAAATTTGTCTATTTGAATGGTTTTAAAGTAATTAATTAATAGGATGAATTCACATAAATTAATTTAGAGAGCTTCTTAATCTTAACAAAATAAATTAATTGATTCGAATATGAATTAAGTGGTTTTAGCAAATCAAAATTAAAACTATAAAATTATGGATTTTTAAAATGTTAGGCCAAAATTGGGTGTCAACAGCTGTCCCTTTCGTTGTGTATGATTGATGAAAGAAATCGTGGACAACGAAAATTGACAAACCCAATTTTCACCGAACACATGACCTTTGTAGAGAAGTGCGGTGAAAATATAGTGGAAGTCAATCCCGAACTCGCATCTAAAAGGTTTCACGCTTTGTTGCGTCTTTGTTGAAGTAATTCGCACATGTGGCTCCTCTGAGAGTGCATCCTCTAGAATATTCTAAAAAAAACAAAGATAAATGTCATTATTATAGGCAAAACTAAAAGAAAAAGGGTAGCATCTCTTATGATACGATAATTGGAGATAAATACAGGTCCCTTGGTAGGAAGAATGAAGATGATGATCAATCCGTAGGATTTGGAATGTATGTCCCTCGGTAGGACGAATGAAAAAAAAATGATGATTCATCGATAGGATTTTGAAATGTATGTCCATCGTAGGACGAATGAAAAAAAAATGATGATCCATCGATAGGATTTTGAATGTATGTCCATCGGTAAGACAAATGAAAAGATTATCCATCGATAGGATTTTGAATGCATGTCCATCGGTAGGACGAATGAAAAGATTATCCATCGATAGGATTTTGAATGATGTCCATCGGTAGGACAAATGAAAAGATTATCCATCGGTAGGATTTTGAATGTATGTCCATCGGTAGGACAGAATGTAAACATCTTTCAACGCAAGTTTCCACCGTCTTGAACGTTGAATAGATAGGGTGCACAACCTTCACCTCTGAATAGATGCGTCTTAAATGCAAATATCTTTCAACACAAGTTTCCACCGACTTGAACGTTGAAAAGATATGGTGCACATCCTTCACCTCCGAATAGATGCGTCTTAAATGCAAATATCTTTCAACGCAAGTTTCCACCGACTTGAACGTTGAAAAGATATGGTGCACATCCTTCACCTCCGAATAGATGCGACTTAAATGCAAATATCTTTCAACACAAGTTTCCACCGACTTGAACGTTGAAAAGATATGGTGCACATCCTTCACCTCCGAATAGATGCGTCTTAAATGCAAATATCTTTCAACGCAAGTTTCCACCGACTTGAACGTTGAAAAGATATGGTGCACATCCTTCACCTCCGAATAGATGCGTCTTAAATGCAAATATCTTTCAACGCAAGTTTCCACCGACTTGAACGTTGAAAAGATATGGTGCACATCCTTCACCTCCGAATAGATGTGACTTAAATGCAAATATCTTCTTGGCGATGTATAAACTTTTGCGAGGGATGAAATCTTCTCGCGATGCGTGAATAATAACCTGCGATGCATGAATATTAACTTGCGATGCATGCTCTTTTGCAATGCATAAATATTGACTCGCGATGCATGATTTATTTATTTTTTAATGAATATTGACTCGCAATGCATGATTTTTTGCAATGCATGAATATTGACTCGCGATGCATGATCTTTCGCGATGCATGATTTTCCGCTATGCATGAATATTGACTCGCGATGCATGATTTTCCGCTATGCATGAATATTAACTCTCGATGCATGATCTTCTGCGGGGCATGAATATCTTCCCGCAATGCATGAATTTTGCGAGGGATGGAATCTTTTCGCGAATCATAAATTCCGCAAGGTATAAAATCTTCTTGCGATGCATAAATTTCTGCGAGGCATTAAATCTTCTCGCGATGCGTGAATAATAACTCGCGATGCATGAATATTAACTTGTGATGCATGATCTTTTGCAATGCGTGAATAATAACTCGCGATGCATGATGATTTTTTATTTTTATTTTTGCAATGCATCAATATTAACTCGCAATGCATGATTTTTTGCAATGCATAAATATTGACTCGCGATACATGATTTTTTTATTTTTTTTTTTGCGATGCATGAATATTGACTCGCAATGCATGATTTTTCGCTATGCATGAATATTGACTCTCGATGCATGATATTCTGCGGGGCATGAATATCTTCCCACAATGCATAAATTTTGCGAGGGATGAAATCTTCTCGCGATGCATAAATTTCTGCGAGGTATTAAATCTTCTCGCGATGCGTGAATAATAACTCGCGATGCATGAATATTAACTTGTGATGCATGAACTTTTGCAATGCATGAATATTGACTCGCGATGCATGATGATTTTTTTTTATTTTTTTTTTTGCGATGCATGAATATTGACTCGCAATGCATGATTTTTTGCAATGCATGAATATTGACTCTCGATGCATGATATTCTGCGGGGCATGAATATCTTCCCGCAATGCATAAATTTTGCGAGGGATGGAATCTTCTCGCGATGCATAAATTTCTGCGAGGTATTAAATCTTCTCGCGATGCGTGAATAATAACTCGCGATGCATGAATATTAACTTGTGATGCATGAATTTTTGCAATGCATGAATATTGACTCGCGATGCATGATGATTTTTTTTTTTTTTGCGATGCATGAATTTTGACCCGCAATGCATGATTTTTTGCAATGCATGAATATTGACTCTCGATGCATGATATTCTGCGGGGCATGAATATCTTCCCGCAATGCATAAATTTTGCGAGGGATGGAATCTTCTCGCGATGCATAAATTTCTGCGAGGTATTAAATCTTCTCGCGATGCGTGAATAATAACTCGCGATGCATGAATATTAACTTGTGATGCATGAACTTTTGCAATGCATGAATATTGACTCGCGATGCATGATGATTTTTTTTTTTTTTTTTTTTGCGATGCATGAATATTGACTCGCAATGCATGATTATTTGCAATGCATGAATATTGACTCTCGATGCATGATATTCTGCGGGGCATGAATATCTTCCCGCAATGCATAAATTTTGCGAGGGATGGAATCTTCTCGCGATGCATAAATTTCTGCGAGGTATTAAATCTTCTCGCGATGCGTGAATAATAACTCGCGATGCATGAATATTAACTTGTGATGCATGAACTTTTGCAATGCATGAATATTGACTCGCGATGCATGATGATTTTTTTTTATTTTTTTTTTTGCGATGCATGAATTTTGACTCGCAATGCATGATTTTTTGCAATGCATGAATATTGACTCTCGATGCATGATATTCTGCGGGGCATGAATATCTTCCCGCAATGCATAAATTTTGCGAGGGATGGAATCTTCTCGCGATGCATAAATTTCTGCGAGGTATTAAATCTTCTCGCGATGCGTGAATAATAACTCGCGATGCATGAATATTAACTTGTGATGCATGAACTTTTGCAATGCATGAATATTGACTCGCGATGCATGATGATTTTTTTTTTTTTTTGCGATGCATGAATTTTGACCCGCAATGCATGATTTTTTGCAATGCATGAATATTGAATCTCGATGCATGATATTCTGCGGGGCATGAATATCTTCCCGCAATGCATAAATTTTGCGAGGGATGGAATCTTTTCGCGATGCATAAATTTCTGCGAGGTATTAAATCTTCTCGCGATGCGTGAATAATAACTCGCGATGCATGAATATTAACTTGTGATGCATGAACTTTTGCAATGCATGAATATTGACTAGCGATGCATGATGATTTTTTTTTTTTTTTGCGATGCATGAATATTGACTCGCAATGCATGATTATTTGCAATGCATGAATATTGACTTGCGATTTATGATCTTTTGCAATGCATGAATATTAACTTGCGATATGTAAACTTTTGCGAGGAATGAAATCTTCTCGCGATGCGTGAATAACACCTCGCGATGCATGAATATTAACTTGCGATGCATGATTTTTTGCAATGCATGAATATTGACTCGCGATGCATGATCTTTTGCAATGCATGAATATTAACTCTCAATGCATGATCTTTGTAGTTGCTATCAAGCTTCTCGCAGTACTTATCAGAATTTTGAGGTCTTCCTCAAAAATTTTGTCCCAGTTAGAATTTTGGCAAATCTCAAAATGATCTTCAATCTTGATTTGTTGGCGATAACACCTCTATGAGAATTTTTTGAGATATTTTCAAAAATTCTGTCCCAGTTTTTATTGTAAGGAGAAATAATAATCACACTGAGTATATGACCGAGCCGTCGTGGCGCCTACATATCATGTTGATCCAGGAATCAGGTCAAATGTAGTTCCAAACTTGTAGATGATGAATACTGCAAAAAATCTGAAAGAAGATCATCAGTAGAAAATGTACAATATGAACATGATGAAATAGGAAAATGATATTGCATGTGATATCCAAAGCCTATAAAAAACATGTCACATTTTTGGACGAACAATCCATGCCGTAAAATATGACTCTCACACATACGAGATTAACCCAATGATACTTTTTACAATGAACAGCTCAAAAGGCATTTTTTTTTATATAAAATTGAAAGACTCTTAAAAAGGTTTTAAAATATTAAAGAATGAGTGTTTTTTCACTTTTTTCTTTTCTTTTTGAAAAAATAAAAAAAAGTGATGAGATAGTCAAACCTTCACTACAATTGGTACCAACAGTTAAGATTGCAGGTAAATCTCTCATTCCTTTTTTTTTTTTTTTTAAGATTGAATTTAAGGTAATTCCTACAGCTTCAAGTGGTACCTCCAATATACTTAAGGATCAACATGATCCGTTCATCTTGTTTCAACAAAGGTTTTGAATTGTATCAATCCTCATGTTTCCAGTGCCCTCACGAAAAAGACTTGTCCTATTTCACACGTATTTGAAACATTTGATTTTAGGACATTTTGAAAGTGCACTCACACTCACAAGAATGTGCAATGCATACAACTGTGATACCATAGGCTTGACCCTTATGTAAATCTCCAGTAATGTGAGAACATTCGGAATGAGATCATGTAGGGCTTGTCATTGACTTGTAAAGTAGGCTTAGGGACGGGTAGGATATTTATTTGGGATAAAAGTGACTGAATTCCTCCTTGAGCGTCACACAGAATTTGTGCTCTTAATGATTGGTACGCCTTTGGCGTTAGATCCTCTTCATTATTATCTGCCCTCTCAAACTCTTTTGAATTCTCATTTTTAACGCCCTTTCTTTTTTTTTTTTTGGGAGCTCTGATTTTTTGGAGCTTTTCTCTTCTTCTCTTTTCCTTCTTTTGAGTCCTTATTCCTTGGAGCTTTTCTTTCATTCACTTCTTTATTATAATAAATTTTCCTTTTTTTTTAAAGTATTTTCCTTCCCACTTTTCATTGACTCTGTAAAGGTATTTTTTACCTTTCTTTATTTCTTCCACCCTTTTTTTTCTTCCTTTCTCTCCTTTCTCTAGAGTCTTTGCTTCCTTGATTTTGGGAGACTCAATATCTTTGCTTTTGAAAATTTCAAACATGGATCTTCTCTTATAATTTGCACATTCTTGGTGCACTCAAGAAGGTTGGGCCAAGAGAGGATAGTGCTTGTAAGCACTCAAAAGGGTAGTGGTTAAGATGTGGTTATCCAAATAAAGGTTTCAGGCTCAAAATGGGAAAACTAGGGATTAATGTAATTTGGTAAGCTTCGAAAGGCACAATCGGGTCAAAAAAGGCCTACAATCCTTTCTCAAACCAAACATTACTCAGGATTTCGCCTCGAAAAACATTCAAGTCAAGTTCTAGATCAACAGTGTAACACAATTGAACTTTGATCAAAATCTCACCACACAATGCACATGAAACATAAGGTTAGTTTTATTCTTATCTTGATTGCATGCAAGAGAATTTTCAAGCATCACAAAAGTACAGATAAGAGGTACCACGAGAATCTATAGTTTACCGCAAAGTCAGTCTTTTCCATCATATCAAATATATTTACATGCTCTTAACTACATAGGTCCCAACCGAGCTGAAGACATGACTCTTACAGTATGTACAAGTAAATTTTTTTTTTTTTGAAAGAATGATTACCGAACCCGAGAAGGGCTGCCTACGTATCTCATTAAGATGAGAATCAGGAGTGCGTAGTTCATGCAGATATGACTTGGAAAATATGCAAAAACTATTTTATTTTTATTTTATTTTTTTTTACCTTTTTTGGAGAAGATAATACCGAATCCGAGAAGGGTTGCCTACGTATCTCATTAAAATGAGAATCAGGTACGCGTAGTTCGTCCAGATAAGGCATATAATAATTTAAAGATTTATACAACTCAAAGAAATTCTTTTTTTTTTGTTTTTGACCCCTTTGTTTTTTTTTCCCGCACCAATATGTTTTATAGTCTCTTAATCGTCAATTTTTATATTGTCTTTTGAATGTAACCTGCGAATTTTCACAGTAATTTCTACGTATACTCTTTTTGGATGTTTTCTTGGAACTGTCTCCTCCCAAATTTTCACGAGATCCAAACATTGTCATGACCATCCCCGACTGATGTCGGGGACGGTATTCCTACAAAAATATGAGAAATATGTGAGAGCAGGACCATCATGCAAAATAATAATAAAAATAAGCGGGTGTCACCTCATAGTCAAATACTCCCCTGATTTATGGTTTTGACTTAATATTAATGTCTTGTGAAATACAAGGACTCACATTTCGCTAATCCTCTTGTCTCTTGCGACTTCGGACAAATAATGATTTTTGAATCAATTTTTCGCTGTGAAGAAGAACAACTCAAAATGTAAGAGTGTTAGTTCATGTACATAATGGATAATGCAAAATATCACACAAATAATGAATTAAACACACAAATATTATTTAATTAAAGACAAACTGAAATATATCACATAGCATACAAATAATTATTGCGCGTCCTATACAAATATGTGACCCTTTTATGCCTAGGGTAGGCCTACCGATTTAAAAGATGTATATATCATTTGAAACATTCCATTGTCCCGAAATCTAAACTTATACAAATTTATACGAATAAAATGAATGGGGATACATAATAGGGAAAATGGGATACAAAATATTCAGTCCCGCGCAGGGGTTCAATCCTATACTATGCTTCCATAGAAGGTCTTTCTCTCTTTATTTCTTCTCTTCTCTGGGTTCCCACGTCTTAGACTAGTAACTTGTGAGATTTTTTTATTTTTTTTAAATAGAATAAGCTACAATATACTCCCAATTCCGAGGACAATGATTTTTTCAGATGATGTATACATCCTTCAAATTTAAACAAATAAATATGATCGTCCGTTCAGGCCGTAGGCACTTTTGGACTCAAGGTGGTCTATCTAATGAACCCAACACACCTTGGGTGTTGGGTCATCTTAGTTCAATGCTTAGATTTGGATTTGGTTTTGCTCTATCTTAGGCTTCACTAGAATAGTTTTCAAGTTGACGGTAACCCGAGTCGGACAAACAACGGGGTGAAGCTACCAAACGACGTCGGATGACCGCATTCCAACTATTCGTTTGATACTTCCAAATGAAACTCTTGTGTATTTCTGAAAGAAGCCGTGGAAAGCCACGTAACTTCTGTTTTACTAATGCATACTATTTGCCATTTGGCGGAAAGATGTATGAGTGCAATGACAATATACATACAATAAAAGAAAATTGTAAACAACAAATACAATATACACATCATCAACGAAATATAAAAATACAAGGTATAACACAATAAAAGAATTTCCTCAATTTTAAAAAAAATGAATTCATATGGTTAGAACCTCTAATAGTCCCCAGCAGAGTCGCCATTCTGTTTACATCCCTACTCTGTTCAAATAGGGCGAAACGTCGCAGTGACTCAAAAAATAATTAATTTATTCAATTTTGAAAGAGTTTTAAAAATGAATGAGTTTTAAAAAGAGTCGCCAACTAATTTTAGGAAAAACTAGGAAAAACATTATGTGATCTACGAAACCAATTGATTCTAGGTAGGGGGTTCAAATTATTTCGAAGAGAAGGGGTTAGGCACCCTTCGAAATCCATAAGTGTGGGTCCCGACTGAATTCATTTTTTTTCAAATTGAAGAGGAGATAATAATAATATACAAGTAATATAAATATGCAATATACACAGGTAATAAAATAAAATAATAACATAAGAAACGGCCTAAGGTTTGCCTAACGTCGATATTTACATAATAATTAATAAAAATATAATTTGAGCTCTTCGAATAGCTTCAATGGAAGCAACTCTGTGTACCTGTAAAGACACTTAGTAAAAGTGTTAGTAATAAATAAATATGAATAAAATTGAATATAAGAAATAATAACTAAAAATAAAAACCCGTCTTATTAACATTGAAGGCCTTGGAAATCGACGGTAATTTCTTCATCGGCCATTTTAACAATTTTAACAAACAATTTATATGAACTTAAACTAAAAATTTCCGTCTTTTAATATTGAGTAGGCCTCCAAAACCGACGGAGAGTTTTTTCTTTGGCCATCTTGACATATAATTCAATAGCGTTAAAAGTTAAATGATAAAATAACACTAGGTAACCATGTGAAAAGTGGAAGAAAATGGGGCAAATAATCCTACAACATAATTGACATCCTAACAATATTTAATAACATGAATAAAATTAAACATATGTTCGCCGAGAAACTTCTAAACAATTGCATTAGCAAAAATTCCAAAGGCTAGGAGCAAAAGAAATGAAATAACAATTTAAACACACAATCAAATTAAAGGAATAACAATTCAATCAAGCAATATAACAATAAACAAAGTCTAACTATAATAAATGTAACCCAATAAAGTTTAAATATTATAGATATACCTATGGAAAAGAAAAAATATCAACAAATATGATTTGGAGTTTAGACACTTAGTAAAGTGTTAGTAAGAAACAAAATATGAATTTATCAAATAATAACTTAAAAATAAAATCCGTCTTATAAACATGAAAGGCCTTGGAAATCGACGGTAATTTTTTCATTGGCCATTTAATTTGTTTCTTAGCAATTAAACAAAATTAACAAGTAACCAAATGTCTCTAAAAGAATCCACGACAAAAACTACAACTTAGAAATAATAACAATTATTGAAGGTAATAATCTTATAATGTGACATTTCATGTCTGACCCCTCAAAAGAATTCAAATAGTTGATCAAATTAAGATGAACAGTAAAGACAACTAACATTATTGACAATGACAAATTGAATATATAAAAACGCTAGAAGAAACAAATAAAATAAGCAAATATATTTTGACCATCAAACTAATCAACAAAGGAATATAATGTCATTAAATTTACAGCTCAATAATAATAATGGTAATATATTAAAATAATAAAAGTGAATTGACCTTGCAACAACAAAACAAATGGGCATCATCATTAACTAAAATCACTTTAAATTGAACAACATTATTATTCACTGCAAGGAATAAATAATAGAATAAATAATTAATAATAATAACTAAGCATATTCACCAACTAAATATATCCGGATCAATTGAAGACAATAACAATAAATGAAAAAATGGAATAAATCTAAGCAATAACAAGCATTAAAACTTGAACTAAAAATTTCCGTCTTTTAATATTGCGTAGGCCTCCAAAATCGACGGAGAGTTTTTTCATTGGCCATTCTAACAACTAAAATATATAAACTTAAATTAAAATTCCGTCTTTTTAAAATGGGAAGGCCTCCAAAACCGACGGAGAGATTTTATCATTGGCCATAACTCCTAAACTATAACTAATACACAAATAAATTCCTAAAGAAACATAAGCAAAACTAAAGAAAAAAAATAAATAAATAAATTTACAACTAACAGTAAATAAAACAGTAGGAACAAAAGAAACGCTACTAAAATGTCATACCACAACCTAATACACAAAAGCTAAAACAAAGCTAATTAACATATAACAGATAGAAAAGCTAGAAATTAAATAATACAAAGCTAAGAAAGAATTTACCTAGTTCTGGGCAGTGAACCGGAACTGCGAATTTGACGAAGACGATCCACCACCTCCCCAAACTCGAACAGCCGCAAAAATATTTTAAAAATATTAAACTATGGAACCAAGAATTCCCGAAAACTTTCTGGGTACTCTTTTGTCTCCTCTTTTTTTTTCCTCCCCTCTTTGGTGTAATGAAGAGGGCTTATAGAGGACCAATTTTGGGTTCAAAATAGATGTGGGAAGCGATGTGGGACAAATGCAAAAAAAATCCAAAATTTGTCTATTTGAATGGTTTTAAAATAATTAATTAATAGGATGAATTCACATAAATTAATTTAGAGAGCTTCTTAATCTTAAAAAAATAAATTAATTGATTCGAATATGAATTAAGTGGTTTTAGCAAATCAAAATTAAAACTATAAAATTATGGATTTTTAAAATGTTAGGCCAAAATTGGGTGTCAACAATGACATTTTTAACACAAGAAGTACAGACCATTCTTGGCTTTACCAAGTTCCAGAGGGCTCTTCAGAGAATGGCCCTGCAACAAACAAGAAAACTTATCAAAACTGATTACTCCATTGAGTTGTAATGCTAAACAATGAACAGAAATGAAATTAAACTTGAAGCTAGGCACAAATAATACTTTGCTCAGAGTTAAGGCTGGATTTAAACAAGCATCACCAATTTGATTCACTTTAACCTTGTAACCATTTGGGAGTGAAATTAAGAAAGGATATGGAAGTGTTCTAATGTTTGTGAGAGTTGCTTTATTATAGGTCATATGATGTGATGCTCCTGAATCTATGATCCAAGAGCCAGCAGTCAGTTTAACACATTTACAAGAAAGATCACCTATATCAGTGATAGAGGAATAACAAGCAAGTATACCTGCCAAGTTCACAGGTCCATTCAGCATGCTGTTTGAACTATCTGAATTAAAACCTCCATTTCCAGCTTGTATAGTTCCCAAGATATTAAGTAGTTGTTCATATTGATCTTTGGACAGGTTCAGTGGCATCTGTTTCCCTATTTCAGACTCTTCCTCAGCTTGCTGTGTATTCATATCAGAGGCACACATATTTGCCGCAGAACTTCTTCCTTTTCCCTTTTGAAACTTTGGATTGGATGGATATCCATGAAGTTTGTAACATCTATCTCTCGTGTGTCCTGATTTCTTGCAATAGTCGCAGACTAAAGAAGACCTGTTGGTACTCGAATTGCCTCTAAACACATTGTTATTGCTTGTATTACCAGAACTAGTTCCAGCTTCTTTAGATGAACTATAATTTGTTCTGAATCCCTTGTAACCTGTATTATTGTTGTTCTGTCCATAGGCATTGAGAGAAGTTGAATCTAAAGCTATATGATTATGAGGCTTCACCTCTCTTTGTTTTTCTTCTTGGCATAGAATGGCAAAAGCTTGAGCCATGCTAGGAAGAGTGCTCATCATGAGAATGCTACCTTTAACAGTCGTATACATTTCATTCAACCCCATTAGAAAATGTATCAGTCTTCTATCTTGTTCAGCTTTGTGCAATTTTACTTTACCCTCACAGGAGCACACACAGGTGCACTGAGAATAGACATCGATGGTGCTCATCTCCTCCCACAGCTTTTTCATTGTTGTGTAATACTTAGTGATGTCTAAAGTGCCTTGAACAAGTTCATTGATCTCCTTCTGTAATTGATACAATTTGCACCCATTGGTCTGATCGTATCTTTCTTCTAACTCTGCCCATAACTCCTTGGCATTATTCACGTATTGCAAGCTATCACGCAATTCTGGAGACAAGGAATTTAAGATCCAAGATGTGACCATATCGTCACATCTTTCCCATTGCATGAAATTAGGATCAGTAGGAACAAGTTTCACAATTGCTCCATTAATAAAACCTGTTTTGCTCTTAACTGAAAGTGCTCTGAGAACTGCCCTTCGCCATGATCTATAACCAGTACCATCAAAAACTCCAGGTAACAGAGATGATCCTGCATTCTCTGAGGGATGCAGGTAAAAAGGACTAGCAAAATCCAATCGAAATGTAGTTGAACTAGAAGCGGAATCAGTTTGAGTATCAGTCATTGTGTTTGAGTATTTGTGAGAAAATTCAACACGAAAACAACCAGAGAAATTTGCTAATCTCCAATCACGAAATCGAAAAAAATATCGATAGAAGTAGAGAATTTCAATACGATTCCTCAATCAGAAGAGAAAAAAAAATGGCAGACACATAGAATTCACAACACAATCTCTCAATTAGCTAATCGAAATCAATCTAAAACATCACAGAAGAGTTTCTGCAAAAATGCAGAGGAGAAGCTTACGAAACAATTTCGAAAACAAGAAGAACTACAATCAATCAACCTGAGCTCTGATACCATGACGAAATCAACACCATTGATGAACTTTATTCCTCTGTTAATGAAGATGAACTCAACTAGAAAGTAAACTGAATTGAGAGAGAAAAATTGTGTTTGTATTGAATGTGAATTAAGAGAGAAAAGTTACAATATGAACCTATATATATAATGCTACTAACAGAATGTAAACTCACTAACAACTTTTACTTCTAACAACTTAATGCTAACTAATTTTACTGTATAAAACTAACTAATGGAAACTGTACATAACAGAATTAACTAATTGACTTTACACCTCATATTCTCATCACACTACCACAAGGGTGCACTGCTTTCTGGTAAAATATCTGTCAATTTGATATGGTATGGCAAATTCAAGCCATCCCAAAGAGCTATTGTATCTGATTTCATCAACTCCCTTTCTTCTTCAACTCCATCTAAAACCAATCCATCAGTGGCACAATGGTGGAAAATCACTGAAAAATACTACCATCTTGCTAATTCTAAGAACACCCTTTCCATTAATTTGGGCAAACAAGTTCTCATCGAAAATTATTCCCTAGGAAAATCACTGACCCAAAAGCAAATCGTGCAATTAGCATCAAAGGGTGAACAGAAAGACGCCATTAACGTTGTATTGACCGCCTCTGATGTTGCGGTTGATGGGTTCTGTGTTAATCGGTGTGGAACTCATGGGGCTTCTAAGGGTGCTGTTATTAAGGGCAAAACTTACAAATTTGCTTATATTTGGGTTGGTAACTCAGAGACTCTGTGTCCTGGTTACTGCGCCTGGCCATTCCACCAGCCCATCTACGGACCACAGACCCCACCATTGGGTGCACCAAACAACGATGTGGGTGTTGACGGTATGGTGATTAACTTAGCTAGCTTATTAGCTGGAACTGCTACAAACCCATTTGGGAACGGTTACTACCAGGGCGAAGCAGATGCGCCATTGGAAGCTGCATCTGCTTGCACTGGTGTCTATGCGAAGGGTGCTTACCCAGGCTACCCTGGAGATTTATTAGTGGACAAAACAACAGGGGCAAGTTACAATGCACATGGTACAAATGGAAGGAAATACTTGGTTCCTGCTTTGTATGATCCTGTTACATTTACATGCACCACTTTGATTTAAACCTTAAAAATACTATATATAATGGAGTATAGAGTTGTAGAAACATATTCTAGTGTATGATTTGTTCATTCATTCATTTGTTTCAGATATGATAATATATACTATTAAATTACTTAGCTAGTTCTATATTCCTGTTAATCGTCTTGGTTTCCTCCCCCAATTGATTTAACAGTTCTTATTTTTCTAACAAAAAAAAGCAATGCAACTAAACATTATGTAATGGTAAAAATTAAGCAGATATCAACATTGTATAATAAATAATAATAAAAGGGAATTAATAGAAGACATGAGTTTGCCTAGAATCAAAAGAAAGCTATTTGACTTTCGAGACCTACTTTTGGCTTGGTAATCAGCCGCAGTGTTTTAAAAGGCGGGGCGTGAGGCGAGGTGTTTTATACAGTACGGGATGAGGCGTAAACCACGAGACACGAGGCGTAAGTCCCATGAATCTACTGGGCGTACTCTCATCTATATTCAATTTTATAGTTTTATTACTAATTAAATTCCTTTCAATGATTTTACATATGATTTTTTGTTAGAACCCTATAATATATAGAAATTAAATTATGATTTTTATTTGCGATAAGTATTGATAATCTATAATAAAGTATCATAATTACTATCTGAGAAATATCATTACATCAATAACAATAAAATATGACTATACAAGTATAAATAATCTAATATCTTAACTTTCTAATAATAAAAGAATCATTATTTCTAAAAATATATATATATCGTACTATACAATTTATCCCCCTCTCCCCCCTCCAAAGCCTTAAAAGAAAATAATCAATAAACTTTCAAGTATTATACTATAAATATCACTATTTCATGAATAAAATAAAATTACTTTCAAATAATTAAATAAAATATGATAATTTTGAGACATATGACAAAACCATGGAGACCAATGATAAGTGAACAAGTAAAATTTCGCTACATATTTTTAAGAGAAATGTTTCGTAATATATAATTACCTTCATAATGTTACCAAATAGTAAATATGTGATACTACATTTGTTGTTTAGGTTACTCTCAATCTTGTTATCTTTATAGATTAAAAAGTTGTGTATCATTCATTTATTCAAGAATTATGAGGGTCAACAATATTAATTAAAGATTTTAACACATAATTTGTGGAAGATCTGTTAGGCGAGTCCCGAGCATTGAGCGTTGGGCGTGCTTAGGACGTACAGTCGGGCGCTTAACAGGGGCGGACCCACATTGGGTCCAGGGTGTTCACCCGAACACCCTCGGAAAAAAATACACGATATATATAAGGTAAATTTTCTGTAATTTTGTAGATGTATATATTTTGAACCCTTTCAATAACAATTAAGAATAGATGGTTCAATGGTAAGACTCTTGATTAGTAAGTTGCATGCCTTTAGTTCAAATCCCATCAACATCATTTTTATTTTTCGAACCTCCTGAACGGAAATTCTGGGTTCGTACTGGTGCTTAGGGTGTAAATCTTGTAAAACTAAGTCCAAACTTGAGTCTCGAGGCGTTTTGCTAGAGCCCCGCCCCAGGGCGAGCCCCGAGGCGAGTCCTAGAAGAGTCATTTAAAACACTGATCAGCCGAAACCAAAGGGTACAAAATATTAACAAAAATTCCAAAACGGTATATAAAATTTTATGTTAACCAAAACGGCAAAATCGCTGCATCAACAGCGATTTACTCCACCGGAAAAAGCAAAATCGCTGCCTCTGCAGCGATTTTGCAAAATGTGAATTTTTTTTTAAAAAAAATGAAATCGCTACCTAGGCAGCGATTTTTAAATTATTTTTTTTTTAAATCGCTGCCTTGGCAGCGATTTAACATTTTTAAAAAAAAAAAAAATTTTTTCTGAAATCGCTGCCTAGGCAGCGATCTCCATATTTAAAAAAAAAAAAAAAATTGAAAATCGCTGCCTAGGCAGCGATTTTTTTAAAAAAAAAAATTTAAAATCGCTGCCTAGGTAGCGATTTCATTTTTTTAAAAAGAAATTCACATTTTGCAAAATCGCTGCAGAGGCAGCGATTTTGCTTTTTCCGGTGGAGTAAATCGCTGTTGATGCAGCGATTTTGCCGTTTTGGTTAATATAAAATTTTATATTCCGTTTTGAAATTTTTGTTAATATTTGTATCCTTTAGGCTCCGGACTCGGATTTGTTTGGTATTAAGGAGAATATTTTTCATAAAAAATAAATATATTTTTGTATATATTTGATAAATAAGAAAAAAAGTAATTTGTAAAATATTTACATGTAATCGAGTGAATAGTGACGCCGGGAGGTGATAGGTGTTAAATTGTCAAGGGTTAGGATTGAAGGGTCTTGGAACTACGTAGTTAGAGTGGATATAATTTTATTTAAAAACTGATTTATACATACCATAATCATCTAACAAATATTGCACATATACCCTCCTTTTGAGAAACAATCATATAATTACTAAGAACTTTTTGTTAAAAAAATCTTAATTCTGACTTTTTTTAATTCAAAAAATGTTTTGTAGTAATAACTTTAGACCGACGCAATTGAAAAAATTCAATCCCTCTTTTGTTCAATAAAAAAATGGATTCGAGTCGAATCTGCACCAGGTCTGGAAGGATCTTTAACAATTTTCAATCGGTTAAATTTACTTTAGGAATCGTTTTGTGTGATTGATAACACCAAATAATTTTGAGATTAAATTTTAGTATCACTTAATTTATTGCTACGTTGGCATGTTCTAGATAGCTTATGTCGGGATTAATAATTGATATTAAAATAAGTTGTCCTGCCCTTAAAGAGTAAACAAAAAAATGTGAGTGCTTCTTCACTATACGACTTTTTGGCGGTAGGGTTATTGTGTTGGGGTGCTTGAGGCAGATTTAAAAAAAAAAAAAAAGGGTTGATCACTCAATTGGTTCTCGACTTCTCGCAAGTCGCATCCCTCCAAAAGGACAAGCGAGTTCGTTTGAGTGTTCATCGATCGGGTGTATCTATATGCTTCAAGTGGTGAGACGAGGTGTAGCACAGTCTGTTCGGCGAAAATTTCAAAATCCAGAACGTTGGTTCTTTCTCTTCTTTCAGTCGAGTGACTTCGTACCTCTGCTAAATTTTAAATCCTTTTTATACATCACTTTTTACATTTATAAAGAATATTTTTATAAATAAATAACTTATTCATAACATACATACAATGCATACAAAAAAAATAAAAACTCAATAAAAATAATCGCATTATATTTTATCTCATCATAATAACTTGTATACAAACCAAACTACTACTAACCATTTGTTAGATCCGATATCCAATTCTTATCATATACTCATAATTATTTTTGCTATTCACGAGCCTGTTTATGTTGTACATGGGATAGTATTGGTTTGTGCCAAAAAGAAAAGGACAAAGTAAAGAAGGTGTTACATTAATTGATGAAATGTAGTGTTTTTTGTGTGGGGACTATGAAACAGTATGGCAGACAAAACTATGGTAGAAAACCTTTCGGCGGCACATCAAACCAATGCGCGTCTTAACCTTTACTTTATCGACAAGTTTTATTTAATTCTATCCAAACCTAATTAGAATTTAGACCCACAACTCAACAACCTTATACATGTGCCACATACTTTGGATGTTGTAGATTTTTTGCCCCTTTTCTCATAAATACATGAACTACCCTACTCACAAGTTAATGGTACTTGATACTAAAGTCACCATTACACCAGCCAGGTCAACTTGTTGCTACTCAGCACAATGTACTGTTTTCATTATATTAACGCCTAGTGGAGCAGGTAGCTCCCACTTTAAACCTTCACCTGCTCCTGCTCCTGCTCCTGCCTCCCACTTTTTTGTGTTTTGCTTCTCTTTATTACCAAAATACTAAAGAGTTATTTTTTGTCTTTGCATAAACAAGATGCAATTGAACCTATCTTAACGTAATCTAGCTCCGCCCTAAGTATTTAGTGTATATATATACATATGGAGACAAATGAGGTATGTGCACGTGACAAATCATAAGTACTAGGACAGATAGGGGAGTAGTCAGCAATTTTGATTCAAATTTTATGTAAAATAAGTTTCAAATATCATAAATTTTAAATTTTTTTACAGATAATACTCACCCGGACCATCTCAACTTATCTATATACTGAAAATATTTATCCAGTTTGAAAATTCAAACCATTAAAGTTACTATATTCAAAGAATAATATAGTAATATTATCCTATTATTAATTAGTTGAGGTGCGTACCAAGTTAATACCGAAAAGGGTAAATATAATTAACTCTTATGAATACACAAGGAACTGGCAAATAACTTAGGGCCTGTTTGGCCATAGATTTTCCAAATAATATTTGGGAAAAATTTAGCAAATAGTGTTTGTTCATCCACTTTGTCATTATTTGGCAAATACTTTTGGCAAATATCCCAAATTCCCAAATACTAGTTTTTTCTAGTATTTGGGTCAAAACTCATTATTTGGGATCTT
This sequence comes from Solanum sitiens, assembly GCA_016801875.1. Classification (NCBI taxonomy): domain Eukaryota; kingdom Viridiplantae; phylum Streptophyta; class Magnoliopsida; order Solanales; family Solanaceae; genus Solanum; species Solanum sitiens. The sequence continues at coordinate 3,797,972 of JABWTJ010000002.1, read as the reverse complement.
TTAAAAATTGAATGTTTACCCCAAACTTTTATCTTTTACAAAAACACCCTCTATAATTGTTGCTTACGTTGTATTACATAATTTTTTACGTTAATTCCAAAATAGTGATGAAATATTTTGTGAATGTTAAATGATAATATGGTTATTGATGAAAATGATGAACAATCGGCTCAAGATAACAAAGTCATGTGTTTTGTCTACTTCACGATGTATGAAGTGATATTTGTTGCACTCACTCCAAATTACCACATTGCTTTAGTGTCATGAACATTATTTGTTATTGTTGTAACAAAGATCCAATTGACTTGTACAATACAAACTTATGGTTAGTTTTGATATTTTAAAAACTTATGGGTATAAATCATATTTTTATAAAAAAATAAAATATAATTCCCAAATATTATGGCCAAACACATGGTAAAATTTTACCCAAATTTTTACCCAAATAATATTTGTCAAGGATATTTAGAAATTTATGATCAAATGGTGACTTAATTACATGTTGAAATCTAAATGGGATGAGTAGGGTGTGAATTAATAGTAGCATTGATTGCAATAGCGACAATCCCCCATCTCTCATCATTGTGCATTACCTAATAGCTGGGATGAAAGGGACATATGCCAGATTTCTAGTTACTATCTCTTCGATTTCTATTGACTATTTTCATTCACTTTTATTCGTTCATTTTAATGTATTAAAAGAAGAAAATTTTATGTTTTGATTTTAACTTTACATAAAAATTTATTCTAAATCATATTTTCAAGTCCATTAATCAAAAGAAGACACCAATTATTATGCGAATTACAATAAAATACACACTTCATATATTATTTCTTAAGAGTATGCAAAATCTGAAACGGACAAATAAAAATGAAATAAAAAAGAATTATTTAAGTTCTTCAATTTTAGAGTAATTGGAACATAGTACATGTCTATAATAATATTCTTTTGCGACTTGTCGATAGAGCCCACTAAATCATTGGTTTCTCGATGCAATATATGCCTTATCGCCAATTTTTTTCAAAGTTCTACAAATAAAATTTATAATTGAGTAATTTTTCAAGATAGTCACTCATGTTTGGAAAAATTACCTAGTATTTAGAAATATTACTTATGTTTGTTTTAGGATTACAATATCATTCAACTTTGTCTATTTTTCTCAAAATATATTTAACACAAAAATATATTATCTCTCTCCTACTAAGATGTCATGTCACATTATTTCTCTTTTTATAATTAACAATTTTTTAAAAAAAAAATTAGACAAAGCCATTATTTTACCCAGTAAAAAAAATTACATAAGGAATTATAATATGAGCTCCTTCGATTCTTCAAGAAAATATGCGCTTCCTCTGGTTCTTCAGGAATTGTCTCCTAGCCCAAAGTAAAATTCAAGTTTTCTTCTGATTCTTTTATTTTGAAGTGTAAATTGTGAAATAATTTGAATACTTAACATGATATTAAAATAATTTTCACAATATTTAGGGATTTTTTGCTTGCTTGTTTTTTAATTGGATATTCTTATTGTTTGAATTTGCCTAAGCTTTTGAACAAATGTTTATAATTTGTGTAAAAATCTTCTTCTTTTTTACAATGAACAAGAAACCTTTGGTTTTTTTCTGTGAACAAGCAACAAATGTTTATAGTTTGTGTAAAAATCAATGTTCCGAATATTCAGTTTATCTCTAAATATCCAACTATATTTATTGTCTTCTTCATCAGTTTCAAGGAACTAGTTTAATTTTTTCTTCGACAACAAGACTAAATTTTTGTATGGATATAACGGCAAATACTCGTAAATGAAACATAGGATAAAAAATTTTGCTATAAAATTGAAGTAACTAGATTTCCATAGAGAATGGATTAATGCTCTCTTATAGATACATTAAATCCACTGTCATTTAAAGAATGTAAGAAATATTATTAATAAATTTAAAAATGTGATATGGCATCCTAGTAGGAGATAGATAATGTTTCTTTTTGTCAAATATATTTTAAAGAAAATAGGCAAAGTTGAGTAATATTATAGTCCTAAAACAAACATAAGGAATATTCTATATAATTTTCCAAACATGAGTCACTATCTATGAAAATTAGTCCCTTATAATTCGCTTGGATTTTTTCTTTTTATGTAATTTTTAAAAAAATTTGGGGATACTGAGATTAGGGAAGGAAACTAACTATGATAAATATTTTAATAGCCAACCAATGGAGCTAATACATTTCCTCTATAATTTTCTTAGGCGCACCTAATTCTTTAGGGACTTAACTAGTCGGCCTCAACTCCCTCATAATGTAAAGCATCTAACTAGGAGCTGAATTTCGGCTAATTATACTTTAGAGTACAAAAAATAATAGTTCATCTGTTTTAAAAAAGAAATTAAGAGTTCTAAAGTATGGCATTCAATCCTTTTAATATTGATATAAATTAGAAATAGTTTGAATGTTTATTTGCTTCTTCCCATGTATGGTACGTGAAGTAAAAAAATAAAAACAGTAAAATTTACGTTATAATTTGGGATATTGGTTAATAGTATACTCTTGTAATTGTAAATATTCGGATATTGCATAACAGGACCATGAATGAATGAATCAATAGTTACAAAATTAGTGCACTAATTTTCTAGACCAAAGTGGTGCATGTAAATGTAACAGGATCATACAAAGCAGGAACCAAGTATTTCCTTCCATTTGTACCATGTGCATTGTAACTTGCCCCTGTTGTTTTGTCCACTAATAAATCTCCAGGGTAGCCTGGGTAAGCACCCTTCGCATAGACACCAGTGCAAGCAGATGCAGCTTCCAATGGCGCATCTGCTTCGCCCTGGTAGTAACCGTTCCCAAATGGGTTTGTAGCAGTTCCAGCTAATAAGCTAGCTAAGTTAATCACCATACCGTCAACACCCACATCGTTGTTTGGTGCACCCAATGGTGGGGTCTGTGGTCCGTAGATGGGCTGGTGGAATGGCCAGGCACAGTAACCAGGACACAGAGTCTCTGAGTTACCAACCCAAATATATGCAAATTTGTAAGTTTTGCCCTTAATAACAGCACCCTTAGAAGTCCCATGAGTTCCACATCGATTAACACAGAACCCATCAACCGCAACATCAGATGCGGTCAATACAACGTTAATGGCGTCTTTCTGTTCACCCTTTGATGCTAATTGCACGATTTGCTTTTGGGTCAGTGATTTTCCTAGGGAATAATTTTCGATGAGAACTTGTTTGCCCAAATTAATGGAAAGGGTGTTCTTAGAATTAGCGAGATGGTAGTATTTTTCAGTGGTTTTCCACCATTGTGCTACAGAAGGATTGGTTTTAGATGGAGTTGAAGAAGAAAGGGAATTGATGAAATCAGATACAATAGCTCTTTGGGATGGCTTGAATTTACCATACCATATCAAATTGACAGATATTTTACCAGAAAGAAGTGCACCCTTGTGGTAGTGCAAGAGCTGAGTTTGTTCTACTAATGCAGTTAGCTTTCTTGTAGCAAAACACACATTGATGGAAGAAATCAATACAAAAAGTGATAAAATGAAATGGGAAGTAGACATTTTTCTTTTTTATCTCTAGTATTACTCTAGAAAAATCTGTATTGAAAATGTAAATTGTAAGTAGTTTGGATGAAATACACAAGGGTATCGAGGAGGGTTATTTATACAGAGGGAGGGAGAGTGGAGAAGGGTGCGTTTGTAATGAAGGTGCTGAGAAAGCAGTTAAGGTAGAAAAGTGAAATTAAAACAAAGCGCGTTCTCATTTTCAATAGCTAGCTAGCTGCTACGCAACACAAGAAAGATGCAATCTTTACTTCTTGACTTATGGATTCCTATTCTCGCGGGTCGCTGCTCATCATTGACTTACAATTAATTTATTATCTCGTAATAAGTTATTTCATCATGTATATAATTTAACTTATTTCATATCTATGATATAAGTGGTGTTATAAATAATTTTAAAATTTTGTAATACCTTTTATTAAACGTATGATAAAATAATTCTATATTTTATTTTGAGATTGTTATACTTTATATTTCATATCAAGCGACTCTGTTATTGTGTCACTCAACAACTTCCTCAACAGAAAATAAGAGATACACAAATCAATGTAGATAATGCCAGTAGCTTGTTTCAAAAGAAAGATAACCGCATCAAAACTCTTATTAACAATTTCGGAAAGTTGAAAATAACGATATTGCTGCATGACAGCTAACATTTGATTCTAATAGATTTCCAATCAAAATTTTGAAAATTTGTCTTCGATAGTTTTTGAGACTTTCCCTCTTTATACTTTTTTAAAAATCTACTCACAAAATGCATATGCAAGAATAATTTTAAGATTCAAGAATAACAACTTCAAATATTTAGATTTTCAAATTTCAAAATCTATTTCCAAATTGGTAAAGTACTTTTTAGCCTGATATTTGCATTTTTTTCCTTAAAATATTTTTATGGAATGATTCGTATCCTTATAGATATTCCTATTTAGTTTAATAAATTTAATCAAATTCACAACTTTACAATTGAAAAATGGAGGATATTTACTGTTTGGGCAACCTCTGTTGTCGTTAAAAGAAAATCAAAACTATCAGCAAATCACGAGATCTATTTAAATCATTGAAAATTCATAAAAATTCCCAAATTATATTATTCTCGTCAAATTTGAACACTTCTAAAGTCCAGCGGAAGTGGTTCAGTCTCTAAAAGCTCATCAAGCATAAAATTAATACTCCAAAGAATATCTTTTTTAATAAATAACTAAATTATACATAATTAATGAAATACATAAATAAGTGGATACATAATTTTTTTACTAACCAATTTCTACGTTACTAAAGTTTCTACCTCCCAAATGACCCTTAACTTACTCTGCGTAGACCACCAGGTTGTTACAAGGACAGGTGACTATCTCTTTCTTTCCAAAAAATCGATATTTTCTTTTATTTATCTAATGTTTAATATTTTATTTCCTCAGCCTAAAATTGTATATAAAATAAGAGTGGAAATAAAAAGAGGGAAGTGTGTAATTTAGAACTTAGCTTATGGCATATGGGGTATTATCTCCAAACACCTTGACTATCTTTTTTTAATGAGCAAATCATAGCTTTGGTAAATATAAAAGTAATATTTATAAGTATAGCTAGAGTTTGAGTTATTATGTTTTATAACAAATTTTATGTTTGTTATGATTACAATATATATGTTGGTATATTTACACAAAAAAATCAAAGAGAGACAAATGAAAAGATATGTATGCTTTATACGAATACACATATAATATATTTATTTTTATTTATAAAGTAAGATAGGTGAGAAAGAAAGTGACAAAAGCCACATATCTAGGGAAGAGACTAAGGGCCCGTTTGGCCATAGATTTTGCAAGTAAAACTTGGAGAAAAATTTGGCAAATTTTGTTTGTTCATACACTTTCTCATTATTTGGCAAATTTTTTTGGCAAATTTTCCAAATTCCCAAATACTAGAAAAAACTAGTATTTGGGCCAAATTTCATTATTTGGGAAGTTTTAAAATTCAATTTTTACACCTAACTTTTATATTTTTCTATTTATTGACACCAACCAATTCAATTAGTATACTAGTAAAATATAGCTCGTGCTATGCACGAGATCAATAATATTTGTGAAATATTTAAGATATTTAACATGACTTAAATTTTTTTCTTTAAATTTATATATATTAATGAAATTAACTTAATTTAATTAAGCATTAAAGTAATTTGAGGAGTTTATTTATCAGTATTGAAGTAAGTAAAATAAGTAATTGTAGAGGGGGTCGATAAACATAATGAAATAAGTTAAAATTTAATAATTAATTATATTATGAAATTAAAATAATCCATTAGTAAGTTTATTAGAAAATATTAAAGTAAGTAAAATGAAACATTGTCATTTAATAATAATAATAATAGTAATAATAATAGTAATAACAAATTTATACTTTTGTAAGTAATTAGTAAGTTTTATTGGAAAGTGTTAAGTTAAGTAAAATAATAAACGGGTGGGTAAACATATTAAAATAAGTAAAAAATTTTGCTATGTAATATAAATTTATGGTTAGTTTTGATAGTTTTAAAAACTTATGGGTATAAATCATATTTCTTAAAAAAATGAAATATGTTTTCCAAATTTTATGGCCAAACACATGGTGAAATTTCACCCAAATATTCATCCAAATAATATTTGCCAAAAATATTTGAATATCTATGGCCAAACGCTAGCTAAGTAAAGTTTAACAATAGATTTTCAAATATTTTTTTATATATATTATTTGCGTGAAAATTGAGTATATTTCACCATGTGTTTGGTTATGTAGTTGGGAAATATATTTTATTTTTTTAGAAAAATATGATTTATACGCATACGTTTTAAAAATATCAAAATTAACCATAAGTTTATATTACAAGTCAATCGAATCTTCGTTACAACAATAACAAATAGTGTCCATTATGCTAGAGAAATGTAATAATTTGGAGTGAGTGCAACAAATATCATTCCATACATTGTGAAGTAGACAAAACACATTATTTTGTTATCTTGAGTCGTTTGTTCATCACTTTCATCAATAACCATATCATCATTTAACATTCACCGAATATTTCATTACTACTTTGATGTTAACGTAAAAAATTATACAATACAACACAAATAATAACTATAGAGGGTGTTTTTAAAAGATAAAAGTTTGGGGTAAAATTTTAATTTTTAAAAGATCCCAAATAATGAGATTTGACCCAAATAATAGAAAAAACTAGTATTTGGAAATTTGGAATACTTGCAAAAAATATTTACCAAATAACAATAAAATATATGAACAAACACTATTTGTCAAATTTTTTCCTAAATATAATTTAGAAAATCTGTGGCCAAACAGATCCTAATTGCAAAGTGTTTGTTATATATTAAAATTAAATGAAAGTGTAGTTATATCATTTAATTTTAATTACTAATTTGCTATTTTATAGTAATTTTTACTTTATTTTATTTGACGGGTCTAATATATACCATTAGACTTCCCTTTGGATAATCTTCTTTTAGGCAAAATGTTAAATGACACCTGGATTACGGTTTACTAAACAAATTAGTTACCAATTATCACTAATATTAGTAAACAGTAAAATTGCTTAAAGTAAATAAGATTCGACAATATTTGTGAAAGCAAACCGAAGCAATTTGCTCTTCAATTTTCAACCTCAAACAAATCAATGAATCAAAAATTACAGTATTCACTAAGCTAGATTAGCTTCTTCTTCTTCTTCGTGTACAACTGGTACTACATTACTACCATTATTATTTTTCTAGACTAGTGTTGAACACGAAGATGTAGCAGGATCATATAAAGCAGGAACCAAGTATTTCCTTCCGTTTGTACCATGTGCGTTGTAGCTTGCCCCTGTTGTTTTATCCACCAATAAATCTCCAGCATAACCTGGGTAAGCACCCTTCGCGTACACACCAGGGCAAGCAGATGCAGCTTCCAATGGCGCATCTGCTTCGCCCTGGTAGTAACCGTTTCCAAATGGGTTTGTAGCAGTTCCAGCTAATAAGCTAGCTAAGTTAATCACCATACCGTCTACACCCACATCGTTGTTTGGTGCACCCAATGGTGGGGTCTGTGGTCCGTAGATGGGCTGGTGGAATGGCCACGCGCAGTAACCAGGACACAGAGTCTCTGAGTTACCCACCCAAATATAAGCAAATTTGTATGTTTTGCCCTTAGTAACAGCACCCTTGGAAGCCCCATGAGTTCCGCACCGATTGACACAGAACCCATCAACCGCAACATCAGAGGCGGTCAATACAACATTAATGGCGTCTTTCTGTTCACCCTTTGATGCCAATTGCACGATTTGTTTCTGGGTCAGTGATTTTCCTAGGGAATAATTTTCGATGAGAACTTGTTTGCCCAAATTAATGGAAAGGGTGTTCTTAGAATTAGCGAGATGGTAGTATTTTTCAGTGGTTTTCCACCATTGTGCTACTGATGGATTGGTTTTAGATGGAGTTGAAGAAGAAAGGGAGTTGACGAAATCGGATACAATAGCTCTTTGGGATGGCTTGAATTTACCATACCAAATCAGATTTACGGAGATTTTGCCAGAAAGAAGTGCACCCTTGTGGTATTTCAAAAGCTGCATTTGTGGGTCTTGTACTAAAGCAGTGAGCTTTCTTGAAGCAAAGCACACATTGAAGAAGGAAATAATAAGAAAGAGTTTCAAAATGATATGAGCAGCCATTGCTGTTTTTTTTTTCTTCTTCTATTAGAAGCTTATGAAGAGTATTATAACAGAGTATAAAAGAGGAGTTGTGTAATGAGATGAGATGGTTATGAGGAATGAGGGGTATTTATATAATACAGTGAGATTGAGTGATTTGGGTGTGAGATTATTTAAATTATTTTAATTAAAGAAAAGCATTAAAATAAGACATGGAGGAACTTACTAAGAAAGTGACAATTGCTAAAATCAAACGCTATACACTTTTTAGGTGAGGATGGAAAAAATTAGCTTTAGCTTGTTATCAAGCTAGATCGATAAGTAAATAATAGTAATAATAATATCACAACAAATCAAAAAGAGCAATACAGCTTAGATACAGCATTTGCTTTTGGTCCATAAAAGTGGTGCCTGAACCTGCAGGACCATATGGATGGATAATAATAATTGAATAACAGCAGTGATGATAAAAAGCAAAGGGTATATTAGGGATTTACAAGGTACAGAATTTGAGACGTTGAGACTCTACTGGATGCTTGAAGGAAAAAAAGAAAAAAAAAGGGTATTCACAGGCTGGAAAATAAGATGTATAGTTATGGGGAAATGTGTGTGGAAATATGACGAAATGGAAAAGAGTCTAGCTGGCAAAAAGGAGTATTGAGAAATGTGACTGAGCATTCTTTTTTGAAATATCGTTACTATTTTTGTTCTTTCGTTTATTTTTACTTGTTCATGTTTGATGTATTATGCTCTTCACCAGATTATAAATAAAATATATTTAAATTTTATCAAATTTTACAAGTGAAACATATAAAATAGAACGACTATATTTATTATATTGAACAAATAAAAATGAACGGAGAAAGTGATCGAAGTTGAGTGAGGCTACTGGCTAGTTTAATGGACACAACAAAAGTCTCGTGAGATGCATATATGGCTACACTGCAGGCAGCAGTCTAGTAAGAGCTGAAGGAGCTGTGAAATTGAATAATCCAGCTGGATCTAGCTATCACGTGACAACTGTTATTTCCTATTTTGTATATTACTTTCTTTTATCCACTTTTTCTTTTTCTTTCTCTTTTCTGCTTTATTTATGCTCTTTTGCTCTTTTTATTTTTTAAATTATTACAGTATCTATTTTCAAAATACAGATCAAGACAAAAAAAAATTGAAATATATTCATTCACAAAATAGTGGAGTATTTTGAAGTGAGAGTAAATGAAAAATTAACTTCAGATTCTTTTATAATTACTAAAACTAGTACTACAAATTACCATTGTACGTATGATCATGTCAATCCTATTTGAAAAAGTAAATGAGATTAAAGGACCACTACAGAAATTTAATGTAAGTCAGAACTTAAAACCATTCAATTTTTTTGAGCTTGTTTGGTACGAAAAAGAAATAATTTTGAGATAAAATATATGATTATTTCAATTATTTTTTTTAGATGTAGTAGGTTATCTCATGTATACTTTTAGAGTTGATTGTATCAAATATTTTGCTTGAATAAACTTATTATACATAAAAGAAAATAAACATTTACCCAAGTTATTCATCGAATTACAAAATGCTGTCAGATTAATTATATAATGTTAATTGTATGTTATCAAGGAAGCCATTCTCTAATCCCACAATAATGTAACTGGATTAGATTATTATATTGTGCAAATATACATAAAATGGATAAGCTAGCTGTTAATTTTTTTGTGCAGTATCCAGAAATGCGCGCATCCAATGAACTCCAGTAATCAAGAATGCTAAACAAATTTATTTTAATTTTAAATTTTCACACTTACCAATTCTTAGTTGTCCGGTACATTGCACACTAAATGTCAGATGACACTCCATCACTAAGATAGTATATCATAATTTATCTTATAACATAATTACGCACTTGAACAAATACAGGTTGTATTAGATGAGATAAAAAAAAAAAAACAAATAGAACCTACTTCCTCTTTCCAGTAACTATATTAAGCTAATCTTATTTTCAGAAAATATTTAAAAAGTGTTTGAGACGAGTATTTTTAATTGTTTTGACAACTAATACGAAATGAAGGAGTACCATACGCTACTGAAAATAGTCACGGATACAATAGTGCAATTTCCTTCGTAACATCGCACTACGTTTGAACAATTATATATATATATATAGTTGTGAGACATTTTATCAAAAAAACATCATGGGAAAACTAGAGACATTCTCAAAAGTATCACGTGCAGTGTTTCAAGTTCAAGAAATGAAGTTCACGGGACTTTTTTTTAAAAAAAATCTTAAATTTATAGATATAAATAATACTTACTATTTATATGATCAATTGGATAATGCAAGATTTGCTTTCTCCCTTTCAACTTTTTCTTTTTTTTCTGGCAATTGGATGAGCCGTTAATTGTGAGGAGAGTGATATATACGAACTAATATTTCACATCATAAATATACGTTATTTAATTTTTGAAGATAAAGTGATTTATGAACACGTGAATTAAATAGTTAAGGTATGTAGAAATGGGAGTTATGCATAAATTCAAGCATAAAAAAATATAAAATAATAGCTTTTAGGATATATGCTAGATCTAAGACCTAATTTGACATGGTATCAAATTAGGATCAATTTCAACTAATGTTATGCCCCAAAGTTAAAATTGTTCATGCATCAGATTCTAAGCACTGAGCGTGAGATGAGCATTAAATAATAACAAAATTGATAATTAATGAGACCAATGAACTTCTCTTAAGATTTGAACAATTCTCTTTCTTTTGAGTTAAAGGTGTGACTACTACTACTACTATTATTATTATTATTATTATTATTATTATTATTATTCGGTCTAGTTGCAATGTCCTAAACCCCGGTAACCGTGACTTGGAGCTAAGAAATCAGCGTGTCTCACGGATGTTTCATTTTCTTTTATGAAAATTATATAATTCCAGCTGTGGATTGTCACTATCCTATTACTAATTAAAATCCCTATGTTTCATTATTCCTAACCATTGCTTACCTCATACTTAGCTAACTACCTTTATTTTTTAAAATTATTACGATGGAGTCTCTGATATTTTTATTTATTTAAAGTTTTGATTAAATTTAAATTATGTATGTAAGTTCATTTAATTTGCACTACTACAAGATTTTTTTTTTAATTTCAGAATCAAACTCAAAAATTTTAATTAAGAATGAAGTAATTCTATCACCGCACCATAATTCGATTTATAAGATTTGAACATGAGAAATTAAAAGGACCCCCAAAAAAAAAACGTACTACTTTGAAATAGAACTTAACGAATTACTTATGATATCCAGCATCATCTTAGCTGTAAATGGTCCAACAATTTAGGAACTTTTTGTTTATATGTACCTAATTTTAAAAAAGCTTCTGGAAAACTCTGACTATTTATATTTATATGGGTTGTCTAACACCTTGTTAGGTTGCATGCTCGTACAATATTGTATTGTGTTTTATTATGTAATATACTCATAAAAGTCATAATTCAAATAAATATACTAAATATAATCAGCGGCCAGTGTATTTGACAAAAATGGTGCTAATAAATACTATTTTATTTTATTTTAAACAACCTAAATGTCCTTAAAGTAATTTTTTAAAAATTATAAATTAAAAAATAATTTTGAACAAAAAAGGACAACTTAATGATGAAAAAGGTGTAACAAATTTTATTTCAGAAAAATTATTTTGGAAAAGTACAAAAAAGAAATAAAAGATCTGATCAAACCATAAGTACTTATTTAGACGCAAAATTTATAATTTTAAGATATTTGACTAATTACTTTTAGTTAATTTAATTTATGAAAAAGGATCAAAATTGTCCTTAAAATATGTGAAATAGATCTCTTGTACTCTTCATTACATATTGGGATAAAACATGCTCTGTTCTTATCCTAAGAGACCACATATACCCTCAAGAGTTAACACTTCATATTTTTATTGACTTGGCAAGCCAAATGGGACTAATCCTTCCACCTAAGGCTTGCCAACTAGAATTCACTACAAAAGAACTAGACCTTAGCAGCGACAATAGTCGCCACAAAAGCCCAAAAAATCGCCACTAAAAGTTTTTAACATTAAATTCTAATTTTGTGTTTCTTTCTTCGTTGTTTGAAAAACAAAAATGATATCGATTAAGTAGGAGTTTGAAGACAATGTATGATCTAGTTTTATGTTATATATAAATGTATAAAATGTACAATGATGCATTATATAGTAGGAGATGTGAATCGAGAAGTAATTTTCATGATTTTCGTAATAATATTGGGTATTTTTAATATTGATATTGTCAATTATTTATTTTAGAAAATTAGGTTGCAATCGAAAATTAATTATCATATTTTTTTGTTGAAAAATAGATTTTACTAGTGAATGATTGTTGGAGCCTTAGTCGTTACTAAAAGTCACTCATACCCTTTAGTGACAATATTTTGGGATTTGTGGCAACTTTGTCGCCACTAAAGGTCAAATTCTTTTATAGTGAATCTTAGTTGGCAACGCTTAGGTGGAGGGATTAGTTCTATGTGGCATGCCATGTCACTAAAAAATTGGGGTGTTAACTTTTGAGGGTATTTGTGGTCTCATGGGATAACGACGGAGGTATTTTTGATCTCAAAATGTAATGGAGGATATAAGTGATCTCTTTCGCATAGTTTAGGAGTAATTTTGACTCTTTTCCGTTTAATTAATAATACTCGACTTATAAGCATTTATGATGTGTCTCGGAACTCATAAATAACTATAAATTGTTTATAAGTTGATCAAATTTATAAACTTTGTTGAATAGCTTCTTAGCAAGTGTTTGATCATAAACATTTTATAAGATTTTAAAAAATTATCTTTATAATATTTTCTATTTTTTCAAAGACTTACTCGAACCAGTTTTGAAAGAAATTAATTTTAAAATTTTAAATTCTTGAATTTTAAAAAAATTTGAACTTCAAAATTTACTATTAGATCAAAGGAATTTACTGTACAACTATACATGACAGTTAAGCACATGGAACATGACCTTCTATGGTCAATCGAATTTAATTATTTTTTTGCCCCTACAGAATCTTAATTGAATTAAATAGAAGAAAATGTGAGTTTGAATATTTACAGTTGATGCATGCATTGAAGTATAGAGGGATCCAATGAGGGAATATCATTTACTTTGCCTTACACCTTATCTGCCAAACATTTTATCTGGTCTTTTATTGTTTTAAATTAAAAAAGTATTTAATATGTATAACCTGGTGATTATTACAGTACTTTTTATATATGAATTTTTACGTTATCATACTACATATAATTTAACTTGTTATATTTTATAAACTTAACTTTGTCTTGAACCTGAAACAAAGAAAAAGGGTAATCAACGAAATTCAGATGATTTTTTAGATTTGCTCCGCAAATGCTAAGTGAGATCAGGGGCGAATTTAGGTGTACGGATGGGATGTTACGATCCAGTATTTTTGAAAAAAAATATTATATATATATATATATATATATATATATATAATAATTAAATATATATTACTTTTGTCACCCAGTAATTATACAACGGAATAACCCAATTGTCAAAGGAGAGGGTCTACCACCTCCTTTTTTTCTTTTTCTTTTCTTTACTCTATTCATTCTTATTTATTTATATTCTTTATTAATCTATTGATATGAGTGCTCCCTTCTTCTTTTTCTTTTTCTTTTCTTTTGTTCATTTATTTTTATTTATTTACTATTTTTTATTAATTTAAATTGACCCCTTTTCATAATTTATTTTATTTTATTTTTACTTTCTCTCGCACTAATTATTAATCTATTGATTTGAGTGTAACATATTTATTTTGTTTTATCAATTAGTGAGTACTGAATTATGAGCGTCAAATAAATATTATTAGAATATATTTAAATAATGGTTTTTAGAAAAAAATAAGTTTTAAAAATGTTTTTTTTAAAAAAAATTAAAGGTTCTTTCGATCTTCACCGACGTTTTTGCTAAGTAAGATGAATAGGCTGAAACTACATTTTTTATTATTTTCCTTCTCCAACAACACATAAATTCAATGGAAGATAAATATATTATGTTAATATTATAAGATGGTTTATACAAGCTTAAATTTTAACGCGACTTTTTTTCTCTCAAAGTTTCAGCGAATAAGACATTTAATTTCAAAAAGAAAATAAAATTGAATTGTTTAGTTATCTCTGATCACATAATATCTAAAAAAAAATATTACTATAGGCACATTTGATCGTTTTGTTTATAAAATAAAATAAAATTAATTACCTGAATTGTAACCCAAAATTAAAGCAAACAATCCTTTTATCTTACTTGAACGTTGTGGCACCTCCGACCTTCAAATTCTAGATCCGCCTCTGAGTGAGATCGAAAATCTATATAGTTAATTTGTTATTCAAGTTACTACGAGGGTGTTTGAATTGACTTATAAGTTGGTCAAATATATTTTAAAATTAGTTTTAATTCTAGAAGTGTTTGAAAAATATAAAAATAACATAAAATAAGTTGAATATGACTTCAAATAAGTTAAGAAGTGTTTGACAAGATTAAAAATAATTTAAGATAAGTTTAAAATGACATAAAAACCTTCCCTCAACGTTTTATTTCCGACTTAAAAATTATTTAAGTTTGTCTTTTTATTTTTTTGACTAAAAAAACTATTATTTTTAAGTCAATCCAAATTTATAAGTCAATTTGTTTTTAAAAAAAATACGATCTTCATCTATCTCTGAAGTGGCTAGATAGATGTAAGGGCTCATTTTGATTTGTGAACAAGTTATTTTATGATTGGCTATCTGAATCTCAATATGGGATAAAAATAAAATACTATAATCCTAGAATAACTAACTTGTAATAAGTCCTTTGAAATTTTTTCAAAATTAGTTATTCCTTATCCCTCGTACCAATGAAGCATGTGCTATTACCAGTGGTGGACCTACACTTGGTTCAGGGATGTCCTCAACACCCCTTTGTCGGAAAATCAAATTGAATATTTATGGTCAAATTTTAATTTAATAAATGTAAATAAATAAACTGACAACTCTGTAAACACTCCATGAGGTAATGTGTTTCAAGCCCTACTAGCCTTATTATAATTCTTTTTTTACTATAACCATTGACACCATTTAATAAAAATCATGTGTTCGCCACCGATTATTACAGTATCCAAATGAAATGTTTGGTACCATCAACCATGTATAAACAAAAATAGCTGAGATAAAATTTTTGTACTATCTTAGCCCTTGTTCCTTTTTCGGTTTTTAGTTCCCGTAGTCGTATATCTTAAACATCAAAGTTAGAGATATTTATATTTGTGGGATCCTGGAATAATAGTGTGGATTATTATCAGCGAATAAAAATGACAAAAATACATGTGAGGTCCCTTGAACCTTTTTTCCCTAATTTATAAGGTGTAAATACTTTTTCAAGCAAATAACTTCTTCTTAGAAAGTATACACAATGCATATTGTTCTTAAATTTTTAATATAACAAATCACACAATTGATAAAGAAATAATATGAGAATAATTATTTTCAAACCGATCAACCCCTAATTGTAACCGATGTTAGGATAGTTATAATATGAAGGGAAAATTCTCATATTGTTGGGAGAAGCCATTTTTTTAGATCTTTTAAGGTCTAGCAAATTTAGCCATTTAATAGACTTAGTCTACTATTCCATCACTTTTATAACTTTCATACTGCAATTCGCTAACTCAAATTCTTGAATGTCTCAGTAAAATTGATGTATTCATCATGTATTAGCCAAAATAATATAAATTTAATTCGTATCTTCATTTTTTCAATGAATGTTCATAAACTTTTCTTCAATGTAGATGATATAATCTTGAATTTTTAAATTTGTAACGTTTGATTCAATTACCTACTCAAATATGGAGTCTTTATGGTCAGTTACCCATAACTTAACCTAATTTAAATAACCGAATTGATTGTTCCATTTCCCTCCCTTTTTTATCTCAACAGTTATTTAATTACTGTGTATCAATTACTATGTTTCAGTTGGTAGTCATGTATCAAACGCATACCTTTTTAAGAAATTTTACGTAAATTATAAATTAGTCAGGACAGATTGTAATTATTATGTTACACTATTGGATTCCTTAAATTTTTATTTTATTAAATGAGTTGGACTTGGGCTTGAGGGCATGCCGAGTCAGATCTTCAATTTAATTTAAAGGTTTATCTTTTCCGTAATTTATTTTGAACAAATTGTTTATTTTTAAAATTTGAAATTAAAATAAAATAAAAACTTTTGTATGTTTAAATAGAGAGTAACAAAAGTTTTGTCTCTTCAAAAGCAAGCAACCTTTAACTAAAGGTTGTGATTATTCAGAAAATGAGTATCTCTTTCATCAAAAATCATTTGTACATGAAAGAACGTGATTATTATAAAAAATGATATCTATGTTCAAATAACGGAAATATTATGAAAAGTCATCTACGTTCATGAAAGATTATAACTATTATAAAAAATAATTTTATAAGTTTTATAAATATGAAGCATTCCCTAAATATAGAAGCAATTACTACTCTTGAAACATAATAATCTTTCACGGCTCAAAACTTTCAATTTCTCTGTTATTTTTCTTCTAACAATTGATACATCTGTCCAATAGATCTCAGTAATTTTTATAATCAATTGATCTTGCATTGAGCACTTCAACAGTGTTTGTGCATTATCTTGTGAGTTGTTAATGTTATAACTTAGAAGTCAAATTCTGGTTGTCTCTCCACTTGTAATGGCTAAATCTGTGGTCGAATCAAATCAAGTTTGTATTTCTGTCTCTACCTTAAGATAAAGAGTGTATTTTTTTTTTCCAATGAAATTTCCTCTGTTTCCTTTCGTCCTAGCAAACATATTTTCTTATAAAATATAATCCATTGCTTAGATACGTAGACTGCACGAGTGGCCTCCTTGTCGATTTTTTTTCAAATTTCATTTCCTACGTAAGATTTGGATATGCATGCATTTAATAACATCTTTTCAATTTGACTACGCAAAGAGGCCCTGCACGACCCCGACCTTTTAGAGTAGATATATAAAATAAAATAAAGGTAGATCTAACGACAATAATATATTTAGTAGAGTTCGAAAAGAGTTAAACATACAAAGATCTTAATTGTATCTATATTTACAAGATAGAATATGACGCTTTCAAAGTGTTATATTAAGAAATTCATATAATTTGAGATCTCTACGTATAAATTTATTAACCTTAAATCTTGATTCTGACTGATGTTCCTTTCATATGTATATATTTATTTTTCAATTTTACATTTGGTGCCCAATACCCATTTAAGATTATATTACCAACAAAAATTCTTTCACAAAATAATCTAATTATTACACCACGAACTAATACTTATCTTTTTATGGATTTATATATCATAAGAGAAAGTTCATAGAAAGGAAGATAACAGCTGACAAACTATTATGGAGTAACTCATATTATCATATGTTTGACTTCAAGTTTGATTAATCACATCTACTGTAGCCACATGTGTAGGTGTTGACTTGTTTACATATTAAATTAAATAAATTAAGAGGAGTAGATAAGATGGGACCAAGTGCTAAGCAGTATATAGCTGCCCCAGCCAGTTTACATATTTTCCCTCTAAATTGGCTATTGATTTGGGTCATATCTACAAAGTAGTTAAACCTTTTCGTCTTCGAGATATTTCGACACGTATTACTTCAATTATTTCGATTTCTCTAGCATTATTAATTATGTGAACATGAATTTTTATTTATATATTTTTAAACAAGACAGTTGAAATTGGCGGTATTCAACATGCCACTCTTTTGATTTTAATTTAGATGTCTTTTTTTTGTTTGTTTATTTTTTACATTTAGTAAGTTTTCTAAATCTTACGTTTTCTACGATAAATTTAAGATGAGAAAATTCAAAGTCTCTCTTTAATTATTTAATTTTTTTAAAAGTTCATGCTCAATCAAACTAAAATATTTAAACTAAAATGTAATGAGTGTGAAATTTCTATGGCTACAAAAACATAGCGCCACCATTTTAAATTATATAGATTTGGATCTATATTTTAAATATACATTATCTTATCGTATTGACATAAGAATAATTACAACTTATAAAACACAGTGTTTTGCAATTTTTTTTTTATCAATATCTAAATATTTAGTTTTAAAATGAAGGACTTAATCTAATAAATTTTATATCCAAAGATTAATCTAATTGATTTTCAAGAAATAAAAAGTACCACATAAATTAAAACGGAGAAAGTAATGCATATTTCTTATTTTAACTGGATAAAAAAATGGGAAAAAGTCAATGACTATGTTCTATAAATTCTAATTACTAGTTCGAAGAAACCACAGTGCGTGTCTAGAGAGTGTTTCTGTGTGTTGGTATACTAATCAATGCTGTCTGGTTTCCTTTCCAATTGACAAACATAACGTGGATAGTAAATATATGTCTTATACCGTTAATCTATTTAATAATATTTATCCACTTCATAAAAATAATGAATATCGATACTTACAGCACAAATATATAGTAATTATAAAGGAAATCTTACTTTAACCTTTAATTTATCCGTAGATCCACGAGTCAAAAGTGTCAATAATATTGCTATCTAAATCAATTTATACCGAGTTTTAGTAATCCCTAAAGGTAGGTGGCCTTAATTATACGTGTTACATATAAATTTATTGCAAAATGCAAATATTGGTTGTGGATAAATTGAAGAATTGAAGAGAAATAGTTATGATCGAGTAGTTTTCATGATCCTATCCAAAAATTTGACTACATGCAAGGATCTTGATTGAAATTAAATGTTGAAAAAGAATTAATAAGAACCAAACAAGTTGATTAGTTAACTCAAATATTCAACATATACATGCATGAAAATTAAAGATAATTGGGTAGATAATTAAGAGTGAGCTGCTTAAATGATAAACATTTTTTACTTTCAATTCAAAGATTATCATAAGTTCGAATTATCAAGTTAGCAAAATAAAGGGAGCTCCTTGGCGAGGGCGATATCAGCAAACAAAATCTAGGAACGGGTGAATGCATGTATATTAATTAACGAAAAGAGAGATTAAATTGACATGCTACGTACCACAAATTCAATTAAATTAATAATACTGGAAATAATTAAGTACATATAAATTGAGCGTTTATTATATACGTAGCACGATGCTATATTAGCTGAAGGTACATGCATGCATTGTCAATAATTATCGAAATTTGTTGTGGTATGGCCTTGCCAACGACCCATAATTCATTTAATTTATTCTCCCCACAAAATAAAGGAATGCCCATAATGCTCACATTCAGTGCATTTGCATGCCTATTTGTAACTTTTACAGTAATTTGGAAAGGGAAGTGTTAAATGGACAAGAAAATTGGGTCAAAAACTTTTTTGGCCAGAAAATTTGGTCATGAGATTTTTTCGGTGTATTTTTACTTTTTAAAAATATTTTTACCCCTTTAGTTTTAATACTTTTTACTAAAAAATGAAAACAAGATTAATTTATTTTAAAATAAAAAAGATACTATAGTTTTTAAAATTTTCTGGCAAAATTCATAAAAATATATAATATATTCTTTTATTTTAAAATAAACTGATTTTTTTTCATTTTTTAGTTAAAAGATATTAAAGTTAAAAAGATAAAAATATTTTAAAATGTAAAATAACAAAAAAAATATCATTCTGATCAAATTTGATCAAATTTTCTGACATAAATTTTTTTTCCATTCGGTAAAATAAAACAAACTTTTTAATTTTTCGGGATTTACAATGTTAGTTGAGCAACAAAAGTTTGCTTTAGGAAAAAAATTGTAGTAGCTAGTAGTACTTAATTTACTATCGAATCTATAATTATAAAGTTTATGAATTTAATTAAAGGTAAGTTAATAAAATAGTTCGTATTTTGCATGAACAATTAGCTTTTCAAGGGACATGTCCAAAACATCACTTACATTAAAATCGAGTGCGAAATACTTAATTTAACTCATTCCTTTAGTTAATGAAAGTTTTTCATTTAAATTTTTCAAGAACTTCCTAATTTCTAAATTGTCTGACGTTAAGCTGGGTTAATCTTTTTCCATTTTTCCAGTAAAAGCTTATACTCATTTTTTATTTTTACGTGATTGTATAGACTCCGACCATTAAAATTATATGAGAAAAATTATAACTTATACTACTATTTTTTTGAGTCCGGAGCCTAAAGGATACAAAATATTAACAAAAATTCCAAAACGGTATATAAAATTTTATATTAATCAAAACGGCAAAATCGCTGCCTCTGCAGCAATTTTGCAAAATGTGAATTTTTTTTAAAAAAAAATGAAATCGCTACCTAGGCAGCGATTTTAATTTTTTTTTTAAATAAGGAAAATCGCTGCCTAGGCAGCGATTTAACATTTTTTTTAAAAAAAGATTTTTTTTTTAATTTAAATTTAAATGATGTTTGAGTTCAAATAGAATTCTAAATTCAAATAATTAAAATTTTTTAAATATATATATATATATATATATTTTTTTTAAAAAAAATTGAATGTAAAATTTTTTTAAATTAAATTTTTTTTAAAAAAAATAAAATGAAAAAGCGATTTCATTTTTTAAAATTAATTTTTTTTTTTAAAAAATAAAAAATAAAAATCGCTGGAAGACACTTTCTTAAAAAAGTATATTATAAATTCTTTTTTTTATAAAATCGTTGCTTTAAATTTTTTTTTAAAAAAAATAATTTTTTTTAAAAAAAGTAATTTTTTTTTTGAAAATCGCTGCCTAGATTTCCATATTTTTAATTTTTTTTTTTTATAAAATCGCTGAGCGATTTACATATTTAAACTCATTAATGTCCAAATTAATTCGATCATATTTTATCATCATTCATATTTCAAGAACCTAATTTGTGTGTGGGTTGTTCACTTCGGAAAAAATTATGCTCAAATTCATGCCTATAGATATTACAGGTGATTAGTATGCTATGATGTTGCTGATTTTACCCTCTTCCTCTATGTTTGTTCTTCTCTGTGGTGAGTATTTTAAGACTTTGAGAATCGATTGTGTTACTTGTGATCTCTTTCTATTTTTTTTAAATATGTAAATCGCTCAGCGATTTTATAAAAAAAAAATAATTAAAATATGGAAATTGCTGATTTTAAAAAATTTTAAAGCAGCGATTTTATAAAAAAAAAATATATATAATATTTTTTTTAAGAAAGTGGCTTCCAGCGATTTTTATTTTTTATTTTTTATTTTTTTTTAAAAAAATTAATTTTAAAAAATGAAATCGCTTTTTCATTTTATTTTATTAAAAAAAATTTTAATTTAAAAAAATTTTATATTCAAATTTTTTTAAAATATATATATATATATATATATATATATATATTTAAAAAATTTAATTATTTGAATTTAGAATTCTATTAGAACTCAAACATCATTTAAATTTAAATAAATAAAAATTTTTTTTTAAAAATGTTAAATCGCTGCCTAGGCAGCGATTTAAAAAAAAGTTTTTTTTTTTTTTTAAAATCGCTGCCAAGGCAGCGATTTAACATTTTTTAAAATTTTTTTTTTCATATTTAAAAAAGAAAAATAAATAAATAAATTGAAAATCGCTGCCTAGGCAGCGATTTTGTAAAAAAAGAAATTGAAGATCGCTGCCTAGCAGCGCTTTTTTTAAAAGAAAATTTTAAAATCGCTGCCTAGGTAGCGATTTTATTTTCTTAAAAAATAATTTCACATTTTGCAAAATCGTTGCAGATGCAGCGATTTTGCTTTTTCCGGTGGAGTAAATCTTTGTTGATGCAGCGATTTTGCCGTTTTGATTAATATAAAATTTTATATACCGTTTGGAATTTTTGTTAATATTTTGTACCCTTTAGACTCTGAACTCCTATTTTTTTTTTTGTATAGATTTACTAACTAAATTTTAAAACTAAAATTTAAAAATTAGTCAAACTAAATCTTATAAATCAAAATGCTACTAGTAAAATTGAACAGAAATTGTATATTTATCTATCCAATTTCATTAGTTATTTTAAGTTTCCCAAAGCTAATTATATCAAGATTCAAGACGCATATCCCCGTCACCATAAGCAACACCAAGGTCCACCGCCCCTTGCTAATCTTAATCTAAAGTCGTGAATTAAGAAATCGTAGCTCTATATTAATTATTACCTCTATGATTATATTCCTGTCTCAAATTATCTGTTATAATTTTTTAAAATTATAGTTATCTCAAATTATTTGTTATTTTAGAAGGTTAAGACTTTTCATAATTAGTGTCTTGAAGACTACAAAATTATATCCTCAAATATTTTTCATGATTAATGTGTTTTAAGGTACATGTTAAGATAAAAGCATTACTGATAATTTGAATCGGATGGAGTATATGCTACATATTTTAGGTTTCTTAATTAAGACAATTGTTTAATACTGCTTGCATAACGTCATGCATGCACAAGCTACATAATTTAAAAACCAAAAGCTTCTTGGAATAATAATTAAATTAAGAGGTTACTTAAATCTCTATTTAAAACATTGATCTTTTTGAGATACTACTAAGAAATTGAAAAATTACGTCGACTTTTCTTGGGAAGAGCTTGGAACACATGCTCATTGCCCACTTGACACACTACCAATCCCTCTTTGCAACATTTGGATTACTTTATCCACCATTCAGACGTGTCAAATAAGTCGGATTGAATTGTATTTAAACGATTAAAATGAAATGAATTTATAAATGAATGAGTCATTAGTTTAAATTATGCCGCTTCCCAATTATGAATTATTTATTATATACACCAAAGTGAGAGCAAATTCATAATCTTTCTTCTCATAGCTACATATGAAGATTGAAACCCCTACTTTACAAACATATTCATGCATCTCATCATCTATATATACCCTCATTACTTCACCCCATACCTCTATCCAAATTCATAATCCTAACTTTTTTTAAAGAAATAAACTTCATTTATTCTATAAACATTTCTCAAATATGGGTTTCTTTGATTATTCCAAAACCCCTTATCCACTTCTTGTTCTTGTTTTTCTCAGCTTTCTCCACATTACTTATGCAACAAGAAACTTGTTTTCACTATATCAACCACCTCCAATGAGTCTTACGTACCATAATGGTGATTTATTAGAAAGTGAGTTAAAAATATCAATTATTTGGTACGGAAACTTTTCGCCTGCCCAAAAATCTATTATTGTTGATTTTCTTCGATCTCTAAATTCTCCTAGTAAAATTTGGTCACGTAAAACACCCACCGTTACAAAATGGTGGCAAACTATTCAAACCTACTTGACAAAAGCGGGTAAAAAAGAGACCCGTTTAGTTCTATCCAATGAATTCACGGACGAAAATTGTTCCGTTGGAAAAAACCTAAAAAAATCCGAAATATCAGAATTGGCTCACTCGAAAAAAGGTGAATTAATTTTGGTCCTAACAGCTCAAGATGTTGCAGTTGAAGGCTTCTGCATGGGCAATTGCGGGTATCACGGGTCGGGTCAAGGAAAAAGATCCGTTTTCATATGGGTGGGTAATTCAGCGACTCAATGTCCGGGTCAATGCGCGTGGCCGTTTCACCAACCAATTTACGGGCCCCAAGCCGAGCCGTTGGTTGCACCAAACGGTGACGTGGGTGCGGATGGCATGGTTGTAAATATAGCGAGTCTGTTGGCTGGAGTAGTAACGAACCCGTACGGAAACGGTTACTACCAAGGCCCGGCTGAAGCCCCGTTAGAGGCGGCTTCGGCTTGCGCCGGGTTGTACGGTAAAGGGGCTTATCCGGGTTATGCGGGTGAGCTGCTTGTGGATTCGATAACGGGTGCAAGCTATAATGCACATGGTACAAACGGAAGGAAGTATCTATTGCCTGGGCTTTTTGATCCAAATAAATCAGCTTGTTCAACTATCGTCTAGTATAATTCTGTTGGAAGTTATGTAAATTTTGTTTATATAGAAAGCTTTTTAACATTTACTTTTAGGAAAATGTAATTTTCATCTGGTGTGTCGTACTTAATATATATTTTGCTATCTTTAATATAACGGTGTATGGTGTTTGATTAGCTATAGAATTTATCAACAATAAAAAGTCGTTTGAAACTTGTAATTATAAACGTGTTAAAACATTTATGTGGAACACTTATTGTGCTAACTAAAGACTATATTTGTCTTTATCTAGAACATTGTGCCTCCAAAATTTATTAAAAAAAAAACAAGTATGAAGATGTTTCTTTACACAATGTACATTGGTAGAAATATGTTTGAGTTTCTCTTAGAAATTAATATTTCAAGTTAACTATTGAATTGTACATTTGGTGTTACTTTGATTTGTTCATGAATGATTTAATTGTTGATTGAATTTTTAACTTTTAATTAAAAGAATGCCCATAAATTGTGAGACCCTTACACCAAACATCGAAACGAAGAACGAAACTTTTGAAAAAATAACGACAGCAAATCAAAAAAGCTAAAGAAGCGAAATCGAAGAACCAACTTAGTTTGATTCGATTTGCTTTTTTGATATTTATATCCACCCCTACAATATTCATATAATATAGATACATTGCATATACATGTAAAATAGTGACCGGGATGCTTTGGGCCAGTAGCCTTGGTAAATGGACCTGAGATTAAAACTTGGGCTATATTCCCACTTCACGTTTATTAGGAATAAATGACACATTATGACAATCTATAGACTAAATTGATAAAAAATAGTTCAATTTTAATTTATTAGCAAAAAAAGGGTTTTCTTTTATTTATTTGACATTCAATAGTTATTTTGTTTCTTCTTAAAAAATGTATCTTTGTTCCCCTAATTTTTCTCTAAACACGTTTGGTTGTTATTTTTTTTGAAAAGGTAAAATTTATTCTTTTATTTTAGTTTGCCAATTATTTTATAATAGGCATCTTCTTCTTTTTTGTCTCCTTTATTTTCTTGAATTCTTTTTAATTCACTTTATTTATACAAATCAAATATAACAATATGTTTATTAATGGATACTTTTAATTTAATCTTTTATATGTAATTTTGTTCTTGTCCAATTAATTGTTAAATTTCATGAGTTGTGAAATTGAAGTTTTTGCAAAAATTTATGTTATTAATCCTTTTTTTTTTCATTTTAAAATCTTTTTTCATATGCATATTTTGTTGCTTTTCTATTTTTTTATTCTCCTTAGTTTACTTTGTTTATGCAGATCAGATGTATGTTTATCTATTAATCCTCCCAAAATCTTCTTTTAATATATAATTATGTAGTATTTTTTTTTACTTAATTTTAAAAATTCGTGATTTGTGAAATAAAAAATTTAAACTTTTTTGGGCAATAATTCAGGTTATAGTATTTGGAAATTTTATTTTCAATTTCATGGGTAATAAATGTTCTCATAAGATGATCGTAAAAAAAATAGAATGTTGATTTTGTTGAATACAAACCAATGTATACCATTAAATGTCAATCTCAATCTGAATAAATATATACAAATTTATTAGGAGAAAACGGACCAATGAATACATGGATAAACACGAACCTATGTATACATAGTGCAGTTACCGTATACATAACAAGAATCACATATACAATTTATGAATAAAAAATAATTTTCATGGTTATCATATTAACTTCATTCTTGTATTCATTATAGTTATAACCTATAATTGTTGGTAACATTCTTATGTATACATTACAAGTTTATGTATACATGCTACAATTATTGTATACATCAATAAAATTTACACGCCTATTTTTATAAATGAGTTTTTGTGTATACATATATTCTTTTTATGTATATACTATGTAATTGCAACTTCAATTATTGTATAATTTTTCATACGTGTAATTACAGTTTCTAATTAAAAAACATTGCCTTTTTGTATTATTTAATTAATTATTATCAATTATTTGATAATTAATGCACGTTAATTAAGCACTAATAATATTTTTTTTACCTTAAAAGTAGTCTCCGTCTTTTGATAAGTCAATTACAGAATTAAAAAAAAATCCTTACTTAAAAGTTGATATAACCTTTTTAAATTGGTTTATTATATATATATATATATATATATATATATATATATATATATATATATATATATATATATATATATATATATATATATATATATATATAATTACTATCTCAACTTTGAGCTAAATTTGTAAGCACTAATCTCAAATCACAGAAGAAATATGTCTTTAAAAATAAAAAACTCTATAATATATTATTTTTTGGAGTAGTATTGAACACCGATATGAGAAGAGTCCAAACAACTATCGTCCCCAATAAACCATGTAGTCATCATGGATAGAATAAGGGTCATACATTTTAGATTAATACTTTCCACATGGACTAGTGGATCCACTTAGTAGCTCCTATACCTTTGGCTGGGTATAGGATGCTATGGCAGCGTGAGACAGATCGATGTATCATCACTATAGCTCTTAAGTGATGGTTGTCGATATAGAAACTCCCACAGTAGTAATTGCATGGTTCTGCTAGGGTGATGGAACTTCATTCATTCCTTGCACAATTAGACTTTGAGAAGGAGCATGGTATGATTTTTATGATATTATGATTATGAGTTGACATCATATTTTAAACAATATTCCTATTCTTTATATTGCACTTATTTTAAACTGCTTTCTAATGAAATGAGTTCAGTTAAGTATTTATGAGTTGAAAAGAGCCAAGTTAAGAGTTTCTTTCAGAATCTTTTCGAGCATATGTTGTATTTAACATACCAACTCGCACACTCGTACATTCAATGTACTGATGTCAGTTGGCCTGCATCGTCTTATGATGCAGCCATATGTAACAAGGATCGATATTCCAGCACACCGTTGATCCCGTGAGCAATTCAGTGTCTGTTGGTGAGTCTTCTTGCATTCCGGATGATCTATTTTCATTGCTTTCTAGTTAGTTCATTAAAATGTTGTGGGGTTTGTCCCAACATCCATCCAAGTAGTTTTAGAGGCTTCATAAAAAGTCAAATGTAAGTCCTTTGAGTCCTTTCATTATCGTTTCTTATTGTTAAGACTTGGGTTGCAACTTTTGCCTAAAGTGAATATTTAACCTTTAAGCATCCTTAGTTATTTTAGTATTTACTTCAGTGAAGTTCTATTGATCTTTATTAATAGGACAAATTTTATGTATAGCAAATATAAAATTAAGAACTTTGTGCGCTGGCAAAGTTTTTAAAATTGCATTCCGTAGCAAATTGTAGTTTGCTACGGATGTGTTTTTTTTTGTATAATTTATACATTTTAATTGTTCAAATTAACAAGGGTTGTAATTTCGGTTGGATGGAAAAGGAAAAAATCCCAGCAATCATGCGGATTCTGTTTCAGTATAATTTTATTCCTTCTTCGGCTCCTTCAATCGAAAGAACTCCATTGTAGTCAATTCAAAAAATCTATCAAACTATTGAAACTGTCAGTTTTTACGAATTGTATAAGTAATGAAAATGTTGAATGTTTATACGAATTTGTCAGTTATATAAATATACCTATTTAGTATTTTTTGGTGAATTATATAATTGTATTAAACTGTTGTATGTTTATACGAATTTATCAGTTATATACATATATCTATTTAGTGTTTTTTCGTGAATTGTATATTTGTATAAAGCTTTAATTTGTGTATATAAAGACTGAAATTGTTGTATAAGTGTATGAAACTGTTGTATGTTTATACGAATTTGTCAATTCTATACATATACCTATTTAGTTATATACATATACCTAAGATAAATTATACATTTATACAACCACAATTGTATAAGCAGACAATATAAGAGATGAATCATCACAAATACAAAAACAGATACTAAGATAGATTATACATTTATAAAACCACAATTGTATAAAACATGAATAAACACAAACACAAAAACAGATACTAAGATAGATTATACGTTTATACAATCACAATTGTATAGTACATGATTCAACACAAAAATATAAATATAATATAAAATCAAAACATATAAACAATGATTATACAGATACCTTATGATGCTCGAATAACCCAGAACCAACAACTTCATTTTTATCATTGCGTATTGCATAAACGTCAGTTTTGACTTTCATTTTGTTACTTGACCCAGCAACAACATCGGCATGGTCTTTCACACCTCCATCCACAAATCTAGTTGGGTTATTCCTCAATTTGAATCTGATCTTTTGCTTGGTGTTCGATGTAGATATTGAACCTGAAATCTCCCTTAAATCCTGAGTTAGACCCAAGGAAAACGATGGGTGTTCAACATTATTTTCAACATGCAATGGTATACCTCTTGTGAATCTCTTCGATGGAGATTGGGCATCCATTGTTTGAACCAAAAATCTGAAGGGATTATGAAGTGAAGTGAAAAATTAATTTAATGAAATTGAAAAAAATTAACAAAAATTGATAAAGTGAGATGAATTTTTGGGTGGTACCTGAAATTTTTGAAATACTTTAGTAAACCGCAAAGACGTGCTAAAGAAGTTGAAAATTTGAAATTGAATTTGTGGAGGTAATTAAGGAGAAATTGAAGAAAAGAAGAAAAGACTGTATAATATGAAGGAGAAAGAGAAAAAAAGGGGTTTTGTTTGGGGGTAAATTCTTTTATACAATTTGGTGGGCTCTACTATAGTAAATTGAGCGATATTTTGCCGTTTAAAGGGAATAACTGAAAGGAAAGTTACTGCATATAATTTACCTTCATTAGTTTGTCATTCCTTACAATTATTCCTTATTAATATGCATATTGTCTTCCGTTGAGTTAAGTAAGTCAGGCCAAAGGTTCGATTAGAACCAACAATGGTCTTCGAGTGTCAGTCCCGCCTAGGGTGTAGGCTCGGGCATGACATTATGTATTAGTTCAAATGAGTAATTATAGGTATTTATAAGTTAAAATGATGTACGGACCATGAAATATAGTTTTTCTATATCTGAAACAAACATATAAAACCAAAATTATAAACATTCGAAGTTTATCTTATTTACACTAGTCTCGGCTAAAATAGTCACAATGCTTTATTTTAAACATTAAATGATACAAAATAGGTGACATTTGAAAGAAAACTCATTGTTCTACAATTTCATAAGTCATGGCTCACCAAATTCATTACGTACTCAAAGATATGGTAGTATGTATTGTTTGCCTTCAAGAGAGGCACACATTGATTGCATGTACTTTTTTTATCAACATTTATTTGTGAGAGTTTGTGATGATTTAATAAATTATGTGTGTTAGTTTGAGTGGATAATTACAGGTATTTATAAGTTCAAATGAGGTATGGACCATGAAATAAAATTTTTATATTCCCGAAATCAACATCTAAAGCAAAAATTCATGAATGTTTGAAATTTCTCTTATTTACAACTACAGTATTCTCTGATAAAATTGTCATAATGCTTTTCTTGGAACATTAAATGATACAAAATTGGTGACATTGAAAGAAAATTCATGGACCTACAATTTTCATATGTCATGACTCACTTAATTCATTACGTACTAAAAAATATGGTAGTATACATTGTTTGTCTCCAAGAGAAGCAGACATTGATTTTACCAAACTTTTTTGTAGGTGTTTGAGATGATTTCATAAATAATCTGTGTTAGTTCGAATGAGTAATTTTAGGTATTTATAAGTTCAAATGAGGTATGAAACGTGAAATAGAGTTTTTCTATATCCAAAACTAACATTCAGAACCAAAATTATGAACGTTTGAAGTTTTTATTTTTTGCATCTACACTAGTCTGTGGTAAAATTGTAATAATGATTTACTCTAACATTAAATGATACAAAATTGATGGCATTTGATAGAGACTTCTATATGTATTCAACTTCAAGCTGATGTGCATTTCACTTTCTAATAAAATAGTACGAATTATAAAAACGTAAGATTATATGTATTTGTACAAGCTTATTTGATTACACAAATTATCGTATAAAATATTTCTTTGTACAACCTTATTTGATTACATGCTTACATTATCATATGCTTATTCAATTACAAACTTTATTACTAAAGTATATAATAAAGATATACAATACCGTATATTTATAACAAGTTTGCATTTCTTAATCTAATATTTAGTTTTATTTTTTTTAAATAAAGGAATTAAGAGGAAAGGTGTGAATAATGTGATGGTAGAATTTGGTGAGTTTCATTTTGAGAAGGTCAAGTTGGGTTGGTGTTACCGGTTGTAACCGATTTGAACAAAATTATGCGCATGCAAATCAATGCACTTGGGGATATGATAAGTCTGTTGACATTTGTCAATAATCAAAATTAGAGAACACCAATATTTAATTATTGAATAGACAATAGTAGTATTTATTTAGGACTTTTGAGGATAAATAAATAAATAAATAACTATAAATTCCTTTATTATTCGTAAATTTTACTTTATTTAGAACGTCAAACTTTTAATTTCATTGCTTACGAGATTGAAATATATATTTATGTTGTTGTAAATTGTATTTAATAATTTTTTTTTTAAAAGTAGAACAATAATAAAGTTGAGTTTGAGAATATGAAGAAACTGAAAAGTTAACTTCCTTAATTATAGGAGTTAAAAATAAGGAAGAAAAATAATTCTACATCTCCTTAATTAATGCTGCTTGGTTACTGATTAAAAAAAACTATAAAAAGTCGTTATATTCCTTTTAGGCTATTACGTGCTTCTTCTATTTTGAACTATTAATTGCTAATTAATATTGAACTATATATTACTAATTGCATATAGTAATTGTATGTCAGTGTCAATTCCCATTTGTTAGTTTTTGGCATCAGATAGCCCAAATACTTCTTTAAATTTTTTGAATTGTGTAGTCAATAATACTCATCTATATAGGATTTTTTTTGGGTCTAATAATCAATACATGATATGTCCTGTGGTATACTGAAAGTGTGATACATATTATATGACCATTTCATTATAAAATCCAACACTTATGTAATACATAAAGAAGTATTAGATATACATGATATGCCTTGTGGTATATACATAATATACATATTTTGTGAACTAATCTTTCTTTTCACATCGCCTTCTCCCACTTTTCTTTGCACGTTTTTTTCTTGGGTGGTGGTGTATGAATAAATTTCCAAGAGTAATGAATCATTGAACACTTTTACTCAGCTTTAAGGAAGATAATTTTTTATTGGGAGTGTTATTAATGAGTAGATATTATGGAACATGAAATTAAAAAGAGAATCGTTACCTTCTTATTATAAATGTGAAAATTAGGTATATAATATTTTATATAGTAATATTTTCAAGTTATAGCATTAGAGTTTGACTTTCAATATATAACATTTAATCAAGTTATAACATATTATTATAAATTCAAGGTTCATTTTAAATAATTGAAAACACTTATTTTTTTTTTAAAAAAAGAAGATAAATAACATTTTTGTTTTTAAATAGAAAATAGCACGTTTGTTGTGATTATAGATAATTTAATTTAATACTATATAATAACTAATTAGCACATATTAAGGAATTCAAAAAAATCAGATTATTCAATTTTCTTTAAACGCTCAATTAAGTTGAAATCAAATTAAATTCTGATTTGATTCCTTAAAACACTCAAATAATTTGAAATCAAATTAAAATCTGTTTTTTATTCTACTATCGTGTTTTTCTCTCTTGTTTGCAGATTGCATTTTCAATTTTTTTTTGTGATTGAAGATATTTTACTGTGGAAAAAACGTGATTTGTTGTGATGGATAACAACATATCCATATCAATTAAACATGGTGGAAGGTGAAATCCGTCAGGTTGGTATTTATTATAGTTTGTTGGTTTGCTTTTGATAATTTTCTTCATTATACAGTTTATATTTTTTGTTTCACAACGCGTATTCGTAGGTACCATATTTGCAACAGCACGGAACAGTATAGACATCGTAGTGTTATTAAAATTGAAAATTCGATTAATACGTATTTTCTGGAAAAATAAAAAAATGAATAATGATGAGTTAATTTACTAGTAAAAAAATCCATCAAAATTGAATTACAATGTGTTTAGTAACGTGCAAGAAATAATTATTTATAACGTGTTGGATCATTGTTGTATGACATTTGTATTAAATGTGTATGAAGATTTAAAGTTTTTTGTTTGTATGAATTTTGTTTGTATGAATTTTGTTTTGTATGTTTTTGATGAAGTATGAAGTATGTTTTTGAATAACAATTTCTGTATGAAGTGCGTATGAGGTTTGTATCCTTTTCGTAAGGAAACATGTGTAAAGAGTAATTTCAATATGGTACATGATGATGAAAGTTATAGTAATTATGTATGAAGTGTGTATGAAATTTGTATCTTTTTCGTATGAAATATGTTTTGAAGAGCAATTTCTATATGATACATGATGATGAAAGTTATATTATTGCGTATGAAGTGTGTATAAAATTGTGAAATTTGTATTAAGTGGATATGAAATGTGATTTTTTTTTTTGTACTTAATTGTATTATGGTATACTAATTGTTATTTTATTGTAATGAAACAGGGAAATATATATTCTTGGATAAGTCTATTTGGAATAGACGGATCCGAAACAAAATCAAAAAGTGGCACAGATTTGAGACCAGTTATAACGATAAATTCTTTTAATCCAAAGTGTAATCTGTACCATTTACATTAATAACAAACATGTCATCTCTGACGTTTTTATATTTAAGAAAAAAAATATGACGCAACAATTGACATTTGATTTTTATGTTATGTAATTCATAAAAAAAAATCAAATGATGTTTCTTGCAGAAATTGTTGGCCTATCTTGACCGAGGAAGGTCAACAGATCAGCGAACACGTTCATGTTAGTACATGAAGATCGATGTGTGTATCTTCTTCTCCTATAAAATTGGTAATACTAAATTAAGACTTTTAACGAAATATATAATTTCATACAAATATCATTCATACACTGCCATATCAAGGGATAACCACATCAATTCATACACAAAACATAAAATGAAATTCTGAGGTACTTTCATACACAAATCATACAACACTAATACATCAATGCATATCTCAGTTCATACATCATTTATATACAACTCATACAAACTAATACATCAATTCACACAGAAATCATACTATATTAATACAAACTACGATTGTTAAAATCTACTCTGTGACTTTTAAACTACAAAATAATACTCATACAATACTAATACTTCAATTCATACATCAAATTCATACATAAACTATACAATAGTACTACATATTAAAATTGTCAAAAATCTACACAATGACTATCAAACTCATAAATTGTACTTATACAATACTATTATATCAATTCATACATAACTCATACAATATTAATACATAATACGATTGTTAAAACAGAATAAAAAATTATACTTACATACATATAACATTTTACCCAAATTTTAAATTATGTGTTTTACTTACCTTAACCACTTTTTTGACTTTTTTTTGGAAGTTTGTATCTCTGACTCCTTCCTTTTTGATGATGTCTTTGTTGATTGACCAAGTTCAACATTTGTTGATTTTATTGACTTTTTCTTTTTGATTTCATCAACAAAGTCTGAATCCGATTCTGAAGAGGTTTGAATAGCTTTTCCCTTCCTCTTCTTCCTTTTCTTTGGAGATCCTCTTCCTTTGCCTCATTTTTTGTCTTTTTGAATCTTCGATTTAATAAAACTATCCATGATTTTTATCAGCGGATTTGTGCGATGGAGTTTGAGTCAAAATATTAAACGAAAGAACATGAAATATATCAGATGATGTCCCCTCAACAAATCTTGGACTTTTACGGGGTGTCCACTAACTTTCTTCGAAATTGTATAAGAACTTAAAATAAAGCATTTTTAAAATCAACGCTCAAATATTGTTGAGTAGTGTTATGAAAGAACAATTGTGAATCTTGAGTTGTGGCTGTTGGGGAAGATTGGTATGGATATTGCTTCAAGGCTTGAGACGTGCAGGGGAAGAAGAATAATGATGGTGTATACAATGGTTGGCCTGTGATGGGGTGGGTTGAGATTGAGTAACGGTAAAGTAGGAAGGTGATAAAATCAAATCCCTAAAAATATATAATTTATTTTTTATTTTTCAAAAAGGTAACTGTAAACTAACAATATTAATTTAGTATTTAATTTCAAAAAGGTAACACTAAGCTATTAATACTTAATCTGTTTAAAAATTTAAAGAGTTTATTTAAATTAGATTATATTATTTTAATTATATATTTTTAATTGATATGCTATAACTCGAAAATAATATGCTACAAATATTTATTTTTAAAAAGTATGTTTATAACTCGATATATATATAGCCTTAAATGTGTATAGGGTGTGATTTTTATATTACAAAACAGGGTGCTTTTTTCTCTACGCTATCAATACTTGTGTAAAGATAAATGTTGAATGTGAATCAACTCTAGTCTAATGAAGTAAACCCTTAAATCATCTGTAACCTTTGAGTATGAAAATTTGGAGTTGATATAAAAGAAAGACAAAACTCAAATGGTGTCCCACTTGCACTCACATGAGTCGTGACTGATGAAACCAATCACCATAATTATTCCTAATTGAAATAATAATCCTAAGTATAACATCGCTGTAATCGAGATATGCCACGGATCTTAAATTTATATAATATTATACAATATGATATAATATAATATCATCGTTTGATTTCAATTTGTATGCATATCATGCAGGAATATATCGTCTAACATGTCGAGGATACCCAGTATTCCTTTTTGTTATATTTTAAATTATTTTTCACTTTTTACTTATCAAATTAAAGACAATTTCTTTCTCTTGGTGTATTCATAGATCAAATATTTATTTTAAATTATTTTTTTAATTAATTAAAAAATTATATCCCTCGTTTTTATTTTTTTAAGGAGGACATAAAGTCTATCATAAATAAATAAAAGTCAACGGAAAGAGAGTAAATTTTTAGATTAAAAAATAAGCAAATTACTGCCTAAAATATGTAAAAGATACGAATCACCGTCTCTTAAATAAGTTTGAATAGTATCTAATTAAACTACACCACATTAGCTGTTTTCGATTAATTAAAAAATACTTTATTTTTTAAGGCTTGCGTTTGCATTGAATTCTTCCCTTCATTCAATTAATGATGGCTTTTGTTTGTATTGGATTCTTTACTTAATTCATTTTTGAAAAATAAATTAAATACCTTGATCCCGTGAAACATTAGTCACTTTTTTAAATTAACTTTTAAAAACTAAAACATCAATAGTTCTATTTAAGGCACTAGTCAAAATATAATTTGTTAATGTTATTCTTTTGATTCTTTTCAAACTCTTTTTAAAAATAGAGATAAATGATAATCACCATTTTAGATTAAAAATAATTTAAAACCCCCATGAAAATGATAATCACCATAATATATTCTTTAACTTTAAATAACTCATTCATTTTAAACTATAAAAATAAATAAAACAATATTCCTATCCCCTTGCTCGAGGTCACATGAACCATGGCAAATGGAACCAATTACCAATCAACTAATTAAATGCAATAATCTTATGTCACTTAGTACAGCATCAAAACTTGAAAGTAACATGATTTAACCTTTGACTCAATTTAGTTTCACTTTGTTTCGATGGTTACATTATTTAGTTATTGTTGTCACTCATTTAGAGTAGATTATGTATTATTTTTTTTGACGTGCCATATTTTCTTCTTTATGGCTAAAATAACTACATGTAGCTGAGAGTTTTTTTTAGAAACACTCTCTCTGTATACCTTCACATGTAGTGATAAGATGATTTGTATACATTCTATCTTCTCGAATCTCACTTGTGAAATTTCACTAAATGAAAGAGTTGGTTTTGGTTCTTGTGGAATCAAACTAAATGGAAGATGAATTAATATGAATATTGGGTAGGAAGATAATTAGTACAAAATACAAGTCAAAGATTGTATCTTGGTAGGTGAAAGTTAGGCAAACCATAAAATGGTTTGCTATCTTAACCTTGACAATTTTGACACATAGTGATGTCATGGATGACATCAATAGGATGAATTTATTCCTATAAATAGGTAGCTCTTAATTCATTTTCAAATCATCCTCTCACTTGCCTTCTCACCTTCTAAGGCATTTGTGTTCTCTCTCTTGTAGTATTTCACTTGTATTCTTTGTAGAGTGAAATAAATATCAGTGCAGTTGTTCTTTGGTGGACATAGGATCATTCTGATCCGAACCACGTTAAATATTGTTGTTCTTCCTTGTTCTTTAGTTTCACGTTTTCGCTAACAATTGGTATCAGAGCCAAGGTTCTGTCTGAGTATGCTCTGTGGTTGCAGCACAGTCTGAACTTCCACATCAGAAAAGGATTACTTTGGTTTTCTGTAGTTCCAAATACATTGTAGTAGAAAAGGAAGAACAAGTAAAAAAAAAAAATGAGTTCCATGAAGTTTGAAATTGATAGATTTAGTGAGCGCACGAGGATTGGAGATGTTGAGCAACCGCAACCTTTTAAATGGTGAGAAGATCAGCACACTTGAATTTTGTGAGCACCGCGTCTTAGGGAAGCAGAAAAAGGTCAACTTCAGCACTGGCAAGCACAAGACGGGAGGGGTGCTAGACTACATCCATTCAGATTTATGGGGTCCCTCTAAGCTTCCATCGAAGGGAGAAAAGAGGTATCTTCTCACATTCATTGATGATTTTTCACGAAAGGTTTGGGTGCGTTTCCTGAAGACAAAAGGTGATGCTTTTGAAGCATTTAAAGAGTGGAAGATTTTGGTTGAAAATCAAATGGAGAGGAAAATCAAGTATCTTCGCACGGACAATGGCTTGGAGTTTTGCAGTGAAGAGTTCAATGATTTCTGCAAGGTTCATGGGATCGCAAGGCATAAGACGGTCAGGCACACACCACAGCAGAATGGAGTTGCCGAGAGAATGAACAGAACTCTTCTTGAGAAGGCTCGTTGTATGCTCTTACAAGCTAAGATGTCCAAAGTATTTTGGGCTGAAGCAGTTCATACTGCTTCTCATATTGTCAATCGGTCTCCAGCATCAGCGATTGACTTTAAGACTCCGAATGAGGTCTGGTCAGGTGAACCCTCTAACTATTCATACTTGCGGATATTTGGGTGTCCAGCTTATTATCATGTTAATGAAGGTAAGCTTGAACCAAGGGCTAAAAAGGCCATATTCGTAGGGTATGTAGATGAAGTAAAAGGGTACAAACTATGGTGTTTGTCTTTACTCAAATTTGTAGTTAGTAGAGATGTTACCTTTGATGAATCCTCTATACTTGATCCTCGTAAAGTTTCTGTGGAGTTATCTAGAAATGAGAATAACGAGCAGGTGGAGCTACCGGTGAAGCTTACCAAGGAACGGGATTAAGAGACTCAAATTGATGAGTCAAAAGATGCAGATCTTAAAGAACTTGCTTCCAATGAACCATACACAATTGCGAAGGGAAGGGACAAAAGGCAGATACGGAAACCGGAACGTCTTATAGAGCAAGAAAATCTGATTGCACATGCGTTCGTAGCTGCAGAAGAAGAGATTAAGGATCTCGAGCCCTCTTCGTATGTTGAAGCAACTTCTTGCAAAGATGCTGCACAATGGCAGTTAGCCATGATGGAAGAGATGGAGTCTCTTCACAAAAATGATACATGGGTCTTAGTTAAAAGGCCAAAGGGGATGAGGACAGTTGGATGCAAATGGGTCTACAGAAAGAAAGAAGGTATTCCAGAAGTGGAAGATGCTAGGTTCAAGGCGAGATTGGTTGCAAAGGGTTTCAGTCAGAAGGAGGGAATTGACTACAATGAGATCTTTTCTCCAGTCGTGAAACATAGCTCAATTCGCGTGCTACTAGCATTGGTTGCACAATTTGATTTAGAGCTTCAACAGCTTGATGTCAAAACCGCTTTCTTACATGGTGATCTAGAAGAAACAATCTATATGGATCAGCCTGAAGGTTTTCTAGCTGAAGGAAAAGAAGACCATGTATGTCAACTGAAGAAGTCTTTGTATGGTTTGAAGCAATCCCCTAGACAGTGGTACAAGAGGTTTGATGCATTCATGACTACACATGGATTTTCGAGGAGTGCATTTGATAGTTGTGTGTATCACAAGAAGATGTCTGGTAACTCTATGATTTATCTATTGTTGTATGTTGATGATATGCTTATTGCGGCTAACAACATCACATAGATAAATATTTTGAAGAAACTGTTGAGCAAGGAATTTGACATGAAGGATCTAGGAGTTGCAAAGAAAATCCTTGGAATGGAAATTTCAAGAGAAAATGGTGTTGTACATCTTTCTCAGAAGAGGTACATCCGAAAAGTTCTTGAAAGATTCAATATGCATATGAGCAAGCCTGTAAGTACACCTTTAGCTTCTCATTTCAAGCTTTCAGAGTTACAAATGCCTCAATCTATGGATGAGGTGGAGCATATGTCAAAGGTTCCTTATGCGAGTGCAGTTGGTAGCATTATGTATGCTATGGTATGCACACGTCCAGATATTGCCCAATCTGTAAGTGTGGTAAGCAAGTACATGGCAAATCCAGGAAAAAGGCACTGGGAAGCTGTCAAGTGGATATTGAGATATCTCAAAGGAGCTCCTGATGTTGGCCTAACCTTCCGGAAAAGTGAAGGTATTTCAATTCTCGGTTATGTTGATTCTGACTATGCAGGGGATCTTGATCGAAGGAGGTCCACAACTGGATACATCTTTACTCTCGTTGGCAGTGCCGTTAGTTGGAAATCGACTTTACAGTCGATTGTCGCTTTGTCTACAACAGAGGCAGAATATATGGCAGCAACGGAGGCAGTGAAAGAAGCTATCTGGTTGAAAGGTTTGGTGGCAGAATTGAGTTCAGTTCAGCTTAAATCAATTCTAAAATGTGATAGTCAAAGTGCTATTCATTTGATTAAAAATCAAAGATTTCATGAGCGCACCAAACACATTGATGTCAGATTTTATTTTATTCGAGATGTCGTAGAAAAGGGAGCTATCAAGGTTGAGAAGGTTATCACAGACGATAACGCTGCAGACATGTTGACCAAAATAGTCCCGCTTGCCAAGTTTGCACACTGCAAGGACTTGGCGGGAGTATGCATCAATTGATGCAACTCTAAGAGAACAACTGCTAGGTGGAGCTGGTATGTTCAACAAAGGTTTGATTCTTCTTGTTTCTTACAATGGGATTGCCCAGTAAGCTTAGAAGTTTTGGCCGGAGTTGTTTATACGCATGCTTGGAACACAAACCAAGGTGGAGATTGAAAGAGTTGGTTTTGATTCTTGTGGAATCAAACTAAATGGAAGATGAATTAATATGAATATTGGGTAGGAAGATAATTAGTACAAAATACAAGTCAAAGATTGTATCTTGGTAGGTGAAAGTTAGGCAAACCATAAAATGGTTTGCTATCTTAACCTTGACAATTTTGACACATAGTGATGTCATGAATGACATCAATAGGATGAATTTATTCCTATAAATAGGTAGCTCTTAATTCAGTTTTAAATCATCATCTCACTTGCCTTCTCACCTTCTAAGGCATTTGTGTTCTCTCTCTTGTAGTATTTCACTTGTATTCTTTGTAGAGTGAAATAAATATTGGTGCAGTTGTTCTTTGGTGGACGTACGATCATTTTGATCCGAACCACGTTAAATATTGTTGTTCTTTCTTGTTCTTTAGTTTCACGTTTCCGCTAACACTAAATATATTATTATTGTTATTGTTATTGTTTTTGTGGTATATTATTAATGAATTTTTATTGGGCAGGTCAGTCACCATTTTTATTAGATTGTTAATTAATATTAATATGAAAAAAATTGTAACTTACAATATTTATTATATTATTTTTATATAATTATGATATATTAAATAAATATATATGAAATAACGGGTTTAAATTAGTGAACTAGTTGTTCTAAGATCCATCCATTGCACCAAGAGAATCAGGTAGTTTTGTGCATAAATTGTTTTAATTAACATTTTCTTAATCATAGTTTAAGATTTTATAAGAATCGATAAACACCTTCATGACGTATACATTTCAGAAGGCAACGATTACAATAATTATCATTATTTTTTCTGGAGGGTATATGATATGATAATTTATATTAATTTTCATTTGAGAATCTCCATTTAGGAAAGCTGTGCGCTAGGCGACAGAGGAAACAAGAAAGAAACAACTCATACTATTAAAATATTAGTACTATTTTTTTATTAGAAAATGTTTAATAGCTATTTCTAATTTTATATGTACGTTTTAATTTGTTTGATATATTCTACTTGATGTGAAATTTATGAAAATAAATTAGACTTTTGAATTTTGTAATTCTAAATTAGATATATGTGAAATATATTAATCTTTAATCTTTAAGTTTCAAACATGCAACACGAAAAATTGAAATTAAAAAGTTGTTTAAAAGGAAAACTTTTTTTTTGAGACGGACTAAAACAGAAAAGTAAGTTAAATAAATTTAAACGGATGATTCTAATTTTTTGGTTTCCCACCTGGTGTCCGGAGTCTATATTGGAGCTCCGACTAAATCCGAATCGCGCATTGCAGGATCCATTCGGGAGTGGGCTCCCAATAGAATTTTCTCCATATCCAAGGCTCGAACCCGAGACCTCTGATTAAGGGTGAAGCACACCCACCAGTGCACCACAACCCATGTTGGTGGATGATTGTAATTGGTGTTTATATTCGTTAAAATTAGGAGGCTTGATATTCGAGTAAGAATTGAAAGTTAAAGCTTCTGATTCTTATTGTATCCACTGCTCAGGTGTTGGAATTCAACTTTGACAGTTCTTCCATTTCCAAATTTCTTGCTTCCCTTTATATTATTTAACTTTGAATCTCACAATTATCATCTCACTACCTCTTCTATATATATATATATATATCATCTCACAATTATCATCTCACAATTATTTGCCAAAGTCAAACTAATCTTTTCCCCCTTTAGTTACTCTTTGAGACAAACTATAAGCTTTTTTCTCCCCTGGAAATATGAGTTCCACAGGAAATCATGACAAGCCTCATGCAGTTTGCATACCATACCCTGCCCAAGGCCATATTAATCCAATGTTAAAATTAGCCAAAATCCTCAATTACAAAGGTTTTCACATCACTTTTGTCAACAATGAATACAATCATAGGCGTCTACTTAAGTCTCGCGGCCCTGATTCCCTCAAAGGTTTGCCATCCTTTCAATTCGAGACCATTCCTGATGGCCTCCCACCATGTGATGCTGATTCAACTCAAGATATTCCTGCTCTATGTGAATCCACTACCAAAACTTGTTTAGTCCCTTTCAAGGAATTGCTCGCAAAGCTCAATGATACTTGTTCATCTAACGTCCCACCTGTATCGTGCATCATTTCCGATGGTTGTATGAGCTTCACTCTATCTGCTGCTCAAGAATTAGGCATCCCTGAAGTATTCTTTTGGACTCCAAGTGCTTGTGGTTCTTTAGGTTACATGCATTACCATGAACTTGCTAAAAAGGGATACTTTCCACTTAAAGGTATACTCTGTTTCATTTTTCCTGTTTTTATATATGTTTGTGTTTTAACATTTGTTCTTTTTATGTTCTTGTAGATGCAAGTGACTTAACGAATGGTTATTTGGAGACAGCTTTGGATTGGATACCGGGCATGAAAGACATACGTCTGAGGGATTTACCAAGTTTTTTGAGAAGTACAAATTCAGATGATTTTATGTTCAATTATCTTATCCAAGAAACAAATAGAAGCAAATTAGCTTCTGCTATTGTAATCAATACATTTGATCCATTAGAGAAGGAAGTTCTTGAATCACTTCAAACACTTGTTCCTCCTGTGTACACCATTGGCCCCCTCCATTTACTTGTAAAACATATTGAGGACAAGAATTTGGAGCGGTTGGGATCCAATCTTTGGGAAGAGGATCCAAAAAGTGTAGAATGGCTTGATTCCAAGAAACCAAATTCTGTTGTTTATGTTAATTTTGGGAGCATCACTGTCATGACCGCGAACCAACTTGTTGAATTTGCATGGGGACTTGCCAACAGTCAAATGGAATTTTTATGGATCATAAGACCAGATATTGTATCAGGGGAAGAAGCAATTCTTCCACCTGAATTTGTGGAAGAAACAAAAGAAAGAGGGATGTTGACAAGTTGGTGCCCGCAAGAACAAGTCCTTAGCCACCCTGCTATTGGAGGGTTCTTGACTCACAGTGGATGGAATTCGACCCTTGAAAGTATCAGCAGTG
This sequence comes from Solanum sitiens, assembly GCA_016801875.1. Classification (NCBI taxonomy): domain Eukaryota; kingdom Viridiplantae; phylum Streptophyta; class Magnoliopsida; order Solanales; family Solanaceae; genus Solanum; species Solanum sitiens. The sequence continues at coordinate 3,755,462 of JABWTJ010000002.1, read as the reverse complement.
GTGTGCCAATGATCTGTTGGCCGTTCTTCGCGGAACAACAGACTAACTGTTGGTTCAAATGCACACAATGGGGAATTGGGATGGAAATTGACAATAATGTGAAAAGGGATGAAGTTGAAAGTCTTGTGAGAGAGTTAATGGTGGGCGAAAAAGGTAAAGATATGAAGAAAAAGGCAATGGAATGGAAGAAATTGGCTGAAGAAGCAGCTGCAAAACCAACAGGATCATCTTATGTGAACATAGAAAAATTGATCAATGAAATTCTTCTCAAACATTAGGTGGTTCATTTTCTATGTTGATGTCAGATCCTTTAATTCATATTTTTCCATTTTCTGTTATTACTGTTATAGTAATATTATGATCCAAAAATAAATTGAAGTCTTTTTGATCCAAATAAATCAGCTTGCTCAACTATTGTCTTCTACAATATGTAGTTAGTTCTGTTGGAAGTTGCGCACTCTACATGTTTACTTTTACTTATGTAAATTTTGTTTATATAGGTACCCTTTTAATATTTACTTTTTAGGAAAATGTAATTTTCATCTTGTGCATCGTACTTAATATATATTTTATGTTAGGTACGTTTGATATGACGATGTATGGTGTTTGATTAGCTACAATATTTATTAATAATAGAAAGTCCTTTGAAATTTATGATTATAAACATTTCATAACATTTTTAGTTCTTCTAAACCTTTGGTATATGTTCAAATTCTATTGGACGCAATTTATATATATATATATATATATAGATTTCGATAACAAGAAAGACGGTTTGAATATTTGAATCCAAGATGAATTATTATATAGACCCCATGTATACACCTTAACCCAATAGAGAAAATTGCTTAATGAAATTTTGTATGACTAATTGTGAATTTTTAGCGATGCAAAATTGGTTTTTTTCTTTCTATTTTGTCGTCAAAATCCCTTTTTTGTTTTATTTTAGATTTATGCAAAAAATAAATAAGAAATTGCTGCATAAACAATGAAAACAAAAACTTTTTGAACTCTATTTGAAATATCTGCGAGATCGGGGTCACAATTTGTATCGGTTAAACAAATTGTTGGAATTCCTAAAGTAATACACTCTCGCAGGGCCGTATAAAATGGACAGTGTTCAATTGGAACATGAAAACGTGACTAAATTGGTCCTAGTTACTCTTCGGGGCGGAGTGGAAGAAGGGGGTCTTTTGTTCTTCTTATATATAAGATCGTGATTGGATCCGCATATGTATGGTGAAGAGAATAATCTTATCCTTTGAGAATAATAAAAAATGGACAGTGTTCAATTAGAACATGAAAACGTGAGAAATAGCCCACTTGTTTCTCGAGAAGAGATGGAAAACATGCTCAATATCATTTGATTGAATAGTTGACCCAGCCCCTTGTTGTTTGAAGAAACCCTCCACTTCAATTGGTATTTTTTCACGAAAAGCAGACAAGAGATAAGAAATCCAGTGTTTCACTAAGATTTCTAATAGAGATCTCGAATTCAAGTTGATTCTATTTCGACTCTTCCTTAGAGAAAGACGATCAAACAATTCCCAATCATGGTCCTTGCGGATCGGATCATCCAAATAATATACAAAAAGAAACTCCATATATTTGAGATTATTCTCTTTGAATAAGATCTCAATTCCAACGACAGTTTCATTAGATATCTTACAACTAGAATCCCTCTTTTTTCCGATCCAATTCCTCCACCAACGCGAAATCCAGATAAATTTTTCAGGCATGCTACACTTTTTAGAGTCTGTTTAATATGTAGTTGATTTGTCTATGGTTGAAAACAATCATGCTACAAGTTTAATAAAATGATCATTATTGTTTGAGTCGAAAATAGAGAGAATATAAAAGTGAACATGAGAATAAAACTTTGCGCTATATTCCCACCTCACGTTTATTAGTTTTTGGCATCAAGATAGCGCAAATACAAAACTTTAAAATTTTGACATTGTGAAGTCAATAATACTCGATCTATACAGGATTTTTTTGGCTCTAATATTGTGTTATACTGAAAAGTGTGATATATTATAGGGAAAATTACACCGTTAAAGCAAATATATACAGAATTAATTAATCATAATAACTATACTTTTAGTTAATTACCACTCACGATCAACATTCAATGATAATTACGTGGATTAGAGTTTCGAGTTTCTATAATTCACTCGTCTGTATATTTCAAAATTTGCATAATAAAATTTGGATAACTTTTGTATAATATAATTTTGTATAATATAATTTGTATAACTGTTTAAAGTTCGAATGTTTGTGTTTGTATAAATTCGTTATTTCGAGTTTATACAAAAATAATCCAATTATACAAACGTATCCGCTAATTATACAAACAAGACAACTTAAATTTTAGCTATATCCCTAAAATATGCAAACTATAGTTATGAAGTATAATTAAATTATTATAGTGGCTTTCTACGAAAATTCCCCTATTTTTTGTGACCATTTTATTATAATGATACAATATTTATGTGATACATTAAGAAGTATTAGATATACCTGACTACCTCCCAAAAAATATGTTAGTATTTGGTTCTGATCAAGATGAAGATGAGGTGCAATTGCTCAAAATTAATCGATATGAGTTGTGTTGTAGCGCTGAGACTATTTTATCATTAGTTAGAGATTATGGATTATTTTTCTTGGTATAAAGAAAATCTTTTTGGGAGCACCACCCCTAAATGGTCCCTGTAATGCGTAATCGAATTCAGTTGAGACTCCAATATAGCTTTCGGGATAATGAATGAATAACAAAAAAAACAAAAATAAAAATTGCTCAACACGATGATTGATGGAAAAATGATTCTTTTGATTAATGGGATTAAGGATAATAATGTTACAACAAAATATAATTTTATCCTGCATTTGATTACGAATATAAGTTGATTTCAAAATTATTTTATCATACCATTCCTGCTAAATTTATGAATTAATTAATGTACCACATTCCACCAATCAAGCTATCCTAATTGTAATCATATATTTTTTTTTTTCATTTTTATTATTTTTACTTTTCTTTCCTTATTACTTGTTGCGCCAGTAATTTAGTATCAACTTTTATATATCTTCATTTCAAAATAAGAAGGGTATCCTGATAAAAGTTTAGTCCACTGTGTAATTATGATTATGTAAACTGTGAATATCACGTTAATCAATATTTTTTATTCTACTAGAATAGTAATTATCTGTCATTATATTCAAAGTTTAATTATTTATTTGTTACTAAAAAAACATTTAATAATAAAAGAGTGTATGACATCTCCAAGATTGGACTCCTCTTAATATATTTTAGAGAATTTTAGATTGTATTTGTCATTAGTTATTAGATGAACAAATCAATGGATTATAATTCTAAAAGAGTGTAAGTCATCTCCAAGATTTGGACTTTTCTTAATATAACTAGATAACTGAAGGCCCGTTTACGGGCTCAATATAATTAATTATCTTTATCATTTTAATTTGTTTTTACGTAAATTCACATATTATTTATATTTCTAAAATTTTCTAGCATTTGAAAAAAATACAAAATTCTCTATCAGAAACATCTCTCTCCTCTGTCAGATACATCACTATCCTCTCTCGAATACATCTTCATTCCCTCTTGAATACATCTCTCTCCTCTCAGGTATATCCATATTCTCTCTCAAATATAACTCTCTCCTCTCGAATTCATCCGTGAGCTATGTGTCTGCAAGTTTCCTGAATAGCAATGTTTCATGATCGATGTATCTGCATGTCCGCTGATAAATCTAAATTTTTTTAATTCGAAGAATTCTTTTGTAATTTGAAAAAAAATAGAGATATAATGTAATTAACTCTTAAAACTATGAAAATTTATGTCATTTTAACTTTAATTTATGTGACATATTTTTCTTTGTAGTCAATTTAAAAAAAATGATGTATTAATGTATTTAATAACATTTTAATTTTAAATATGCATGTTATTCTTAGTAAGAAGATTTATAGTCATGTGAACATCAATGATTTGTTTTTTACCACGATTTTTAAAAGTATTTTTTTTAAAAAAAACTTCATTTTAAGTCAAATAAACATTTAAATCGAAATGGAGTGAGTACAAACTTTGGTTAAGTTTTTTTTTAAAACTATTTTGCTGTTTAACAAAATTTAAAATGAAAATGTTAAACCTTTTTCACAATTATATTTATAGTTTTTTTTATCAATATCTAGTCGATGATAACCAAAATTTTAATATAAATAAGGTAATAAAATAACTTAATTCTGAAATTCAAGTATTGATATTAATTGAGAAAATATTTATTTATAAATTGTAAAGCATTCACAATCTAATATTTAATATGCTTCTTACTCTCGACGAATGACACTAATTTATCATGATTCAATGTAAGAAGTAGAAATTAAGACTAAAAAGTGCAACTCACTATTATATGAAGGTCAATCTGTAGTTTATCTCTTGTGGAAGTTTCCTAAGTATATGATATATAATTCTATGACAAATTAATGTTTGATCCCATATATTTATACTATTTTAAAATTTATCCCGTCAATTGATTATGTATTTTCTTAAACTACAATATAATTATGCGGTCATTATTTATCAATTCTTACATTATCAACTCTACATTATTCTTTTTTATCTCTTTAAAATTGTGCTATTTTTGTTTTCTTATTTAAGTCACAATATTTAAAGATAAAATATTTTGGTGATAAAATAAGTCAAACAAAACTATATGAATACTTATGTTTAAAAAGCATTATATATAATTAAAAAGAATTGTGCTATTTTTATTTTCTTATTTAAGCCACAATTTTTAAAGATAAAATAAATATATTTTGGAAATAAAATAAGTTAACTAAAACTATATGAATATTTATGTTTAGAAAACATTATATATGATTAAAAAGGAAATTACATATATGGACGATTGTAGGATTTGAATTGTCAAGAGTATAAAAATAAAAGTATTTTTACATTATTATTATAATCAAACAAATACAAATTAATTTTTAAAAATAAAATAAAAAACTTTGGATTGGATACCAGGCATGAAAGACATACGTCTGAGGGATTTACCAAGTTTTTTGAGAAGTACAAATTCAGATGATTTTATGTTCAATTATCTTATCCAAGAAACAAATAGAAGCAAATTAGCTTCTGCTATTGTAATCAATACATTTGATCCATTAGAGAAGGAAGTTCTTGAATCACTTCAAACACTTGTTCCTCCTGTGTACGCGATTGGCCCCCTCCATTTACTTGTAAAACATATTGAGGACAAGAATTTGGAGCGGTTGGGATCCAATCTTTGGGAAGAGGATCCAAAAAGTGTAGAATGGCTTGATTCCAAGAAACCAAATTCTGTTGTTTATGTTAATTTTGGGAGCATCACTGTCATGACCGCGAACCAACTTGTTGAATTTGCATGGGGACTTGCCAACAGTCAAATGGAATTTTTATGGATCATAAGACCAGATATTGTATCAGGGGAAGAAGCAATTCTTCCACCTGAATTTGTGGAAGAAACAAAAGAAAGAGGGATGTTGACAAGTTGGTGCCCGCAAGAACAAGTCCTTACCCACCCTGCTATTGGAGGGTTCTTGACTCACAGTGGATGGAATTCGACCCTTGAAAGTATCAGCAGTGGTGTGCCAATGATCTGTTGGCCGTTCTTCGCGGAACAACAGACTAACTGTTGGTTCAAATGCACACAATGGGGAATTGGGATGGAAATTGACAATAATGTGAAAAGGGATGAAGTTGAAAGTCTTGTGAGAGAATTAATGGTGGGCGAAAAAGGTAAAGATATGAAGAAAAAGGCAATGGAATGGAAGAAATTGGCTGAGGAAGCAGCTACAGAACCAACAGGATCATCTTATGTGAACATGTTAGAATCTAGATCTCAACACAAGAACTTTTCTAATGAAGAAGATGAGAGATCTAGAGAGAAAATAGAGAGAGAATTTCGTGGAGAGAGAATTTCGTGTCGTGGTAAAACCCCGTGTATAAACTTCCACGGCGGTGCGGTATATATATATTAATAAATCAGAGTATTTTTGTTACAGAGAATAAATGGAGAATAAATAGTACAGCCTAAACATTAATATATCTGACAGTACATCAAATATTAATCAGGCTCCACAACCTAACAATTCTCCCACTTGGAGACTGATGCAGTAATCCAAAAAAAATAAATTACATTCTCAAAAAAAATCTCTTCATCATCAACATCTTTACCGCACCGCAACATCTATAGCAACAACTACAGAAGACCAACCGAGGTTTTGCATAACCCAGTTTCCCAACATCAACACATTTCGTCAACATGTCTGCCGGGTTCTTTGCACCCTCTATCTTCTCCAAACACATATCACCATCCTCTACTGCGCTGCGAGTGAAATGGTACCGCCTTCTGATGTGCTTTGTCTTCGAATGATAGACTGGATTTTTCACCAACTGTATGGCACTCTGGCTATCTGAGTAAAGAATCTTCTCGCTCTGCTTCTTGCCCAATTCCTCCAGATAATCTACCAGCCATATCATCTCTTTCTCAGCTTCAGCTATTGCCACATACTCAGCTTCAGTAGATGAAAGAGAAACACACTTTTGAAGTCTGGACATCCAGCTCACTGCTGTTCCACCTATGGTGTAAATGTACCCGGATGTACTCTTGCTCGAGTCAACATCTCCACCAAGATCAGCATCCACAAAACCCTGTAGAGTCACATTGCCTTTGCCAAAACAGAGTGAAGTACTGGATGTACCTCTCATATATCTCAGAAGCCACTTCACCGCTTCCCAATGCTCTTTCCTCGGGTTTGCCATGTACTTGCTAACAACTCCCACTGCATGTGCTATATCAGGTCTTGTGCAGACCATAGCATACATCAAGCTCCCAACTGCTGAAGCATATGGAACAAGTGCCATATGCTCACGCTCCTCGGCTGTCTTGGGTGACTGCTCCTTTGACAATTTAGAGTGATTTGCCAATGGAGTAGTTCTGGGTTTAGCATCATTAACCCTGAATCTGCTCAATACCTTCTCAATGTACAACTCATGAGATAGATTTAAAGTGCAAGCAGATCTATCCCGAGAAATCCTCATCCCTAGAATCTGCTTCGCTGGACCCAAATCTTTCATCTCAAACGCTGCAGACAACCTTGTCTTCAGATTGTTAATCTCCCTCATACTAGATCCTGCAATCAACATATCATCCACATACAAAAGTAGAAAGACATATGAATCAGTGTATTTCTTGAAGTAACAACACGGATCCTTTTCAGCTTTGCAGAATCCACTCTTGGTCATGAAGGAGTCAAACTTCTTGTACCACTGCCTTGGTGCTTGCTTTAGTCCATACAAGCTCCTGGTGAGCTTGCACACCATGTGTTCCTTGCCTGGAACCACAAATCCTTCCGGTTGCTGCATGTAGATCTCTTTGTCCAGATCTCCATGTAAAAACGCTGTTTTTACATCCATTTGCTCTAGATGCAAATTCTCTGATGCAACAATACTCAACAGAATTCGAATAGAGGTTAACTTCACAACAGGAGAGAATATTTCAGCATAATCAATACCTTTCCTTTGTGAATATCCTTTAACCACTAAACGAGCCTTGAACCTTCTTTTGCCATCTGGTTCAGTCTTGATTCTGAACACCCACTTGTTCAGCAAAGCTCTCTTCCCTGCAGGTAACTCAGTCAACGCCCATGTGTCGTTCTCCTCAAGTGACCTCATCTCATCATCCATGGCTTGCTCCCACTTGATCGAATCCTCCACCTGTAGGGCCTCATCAAAAGACTCTGGTTCCCCCTCATCAGTCAGCAATAGATAGTGTAATGAAGGTGAATACCTATCTGGTGCCCTGATGGTTCTGGATGATCTCCTTAACACCTGCTCAGGTGTAGCATGCTCCACTTCAGATTCTTCAGTAAGAGTTGGTTGAGTATCTGCTTCGACATATTTGGGGTTACTCTTCTCCAACTCAACCTCAACTCCCACTTGCTTTGTAATCTCAAGAACCTTCTGCTCTCTGTCCTTGTACAGGACAGACTTATCAAACGTCACGTCACAATGTCTCAGGATCTTTCTGTTCTTGTCATCCCAAAACCTATAACCAAACAAATCAGAACCATAGCCTATAAAGTAACACTTCACAGCCTTGGCATCAAGCTTGTCTCTCTTTTCTGGATCAACATGAACATAAACAGTGCAACCAAAAGTCCTCAAGTGTGAGTACTTGAGTTCTTTTCCTGTCCACACCTCCTCTGGAATCTTGAACCCTAAAGGAACTGATGGTCCCCTGTTGATCAAGTATGCATCTGTGCTCACAGCATCCGCCCAAAATGTTTTGGGCAGCCCACAGTGTATCCTCATACTCCTCGCACGCTCATTCAATATTCTGTTCATCCTCTCAGCAATTTCATTCTGCCTTGCCTTACCAGGAACTGTTCTCATCAATCTGATTCCCTCAGCTGCACAGAATGTCTTGAACTCTGATTTGTCATACTCTCCTCCATTATCAGACCTTAGGCATTTGACTTTCAAACCGGTCTGATTCTCAACTTCAGCTTTCCACTTCTTGAAGGTTGCAAACACATCTGACTTATGCTTCAAGAAGTAAACCCATACCTTCCTGCTGTAGTCATCAATGAAGGTAACATAGAATCTGGATCCTCCAAGTGATAATACTGGAGATGGTCCCCAGACATCTGTATGGATCATTTCCAACCGTACTTTCTTTGGCTCTCTAGGAGTCTTTGTGAAGCTTACTCTTTTCTGTTTGCCCATAACACAACTCTCGCAAAGACCCATATCAACAGACTTCAGACCCTCTAATGCTCCTTTTGCAACTAGCATCTTCATTCCTTTAGCACTCATGTGTCCAAGTCTGTTGTGCCACAGACATGAACTGGAAGCACCTTCAATAACAGCGGCCATATTAATACACCCATCAGTGGTGTACAAGGTTCCAGATTTTGTGCCACGAGCTACTACCATAGCACCTTTCACAATCTTCCACGAACCTTTCCCAAACTCTGCTGCATATTCCGTGCTATCCAACTGACCAACAGAGATCAGATTTTTCTTGAGGCCAGGAATATATCTGACATCCTCCAATGTCCACTGGTTTCCCGAGGTGGTCTTTATGCAAACATTCCCCTTTTCTTCAATCTCTAAGGCTTTATTGTCAGCAAGATATACCTTTCCAAAATTTCCAGATTTGAAATTTTGGAACAACTCTTTGCTTGGAGACGAATGGAAAGATGCACCAGAATCCAAAATCCAAGATTCAACCGGGCTGTTCACACTAAGGATTAGAGCATCCCCAATGTCCTCTGCTGAATTCACAGAATCATTGTCATCTCCAAATTTTGATTCTGTTTCTTCTTTGGCTTTGTACAGCTCGTCCGAAAGTGCCCTTTTTCTCCACAGTTCCAACAAGTCACGTTTGATCTGTTCGGGGATTTTCCTCGATTCTTTGATTTTGATCGACCATGTTGATTTTGGCCTTTCGTCTTACTTCTCCCCCTTCGGTCAACGCTGAGAGCACTGCCGGATGAATCTCCCACTTCTCGTTTGCGAATACTTTCGCTAAGAACAACATCACGGATTTCATCAAACTTCAGTTTCTCAGATCCACGGGAACTGCTAATCGCAGCAACAACAGTATCCCAAGACTCGGGCAGAGATGACATCAAAATCAACGCCTTAATTTCATCTTCGAAATTAATATCCACAGAATTGAGTTGACTCACAATCATATTAAACTCATTTATATGATCAGAAACAGATCCATTCTCAGACATCTGTAAATTGAACAATCTACGCATCAAATATACCTTGTTCATCGCCGATGGTTTTTCATACATGTTTGACAGTGCCTTCAACAGACCGGACGTGGTTTTTTCCTTCACGATGTTGAACGCCACGTTTCTCGACAAAGTTAACCGGATCAACCCAAGAGCTTGGCGATCCTTGAGCTTCCACTTCTCCTCCGTCATGGATTCCGGCATCACCCCGTCAACGGTTCGTGAAGACCTTTCTGGTACAGATAATCTTCGATCTGCATCTTCCAGAAACTGAAATCGGATCCATCAAACTTCTCGATTCCAAGCTTCGAACTATCCATCTTCAGTGATCGTGTTGAATCAACCTTGCTCTGATACCAGTTGTTAGGATCTAGATCTCAACACAAGAACTTTTCTAATGAAGAAGATGAGAGATCTAGAGAGAAAATAGAGAGAGAATTTCGTGGAGAGAGAATTTCGTGTCGTGGTAAAACCCCGTGTATAAACTTCCACGGCGGTGCGGTATATATATATTAATAAATCAGAGTATTTTTGTTACAGAGAATAAATGGAGAATAAATAGTACAGCCTAAACATTAATATATATGACAGTACATCAAATATTAATCAGGCTCCACAACCTAACAGAACATAGAAAAATTGATCAATGAAATTCTTCTCAAACATTAGGTGGTTTGGTTTTCATTATTTCCTGTGTTTGGCATCATCCTTTAATTCTTGTTTCCCTTTTGTTTTTTGTTATGTTGTAACTTGGTGTTATAATAATGATAAAAGAAAGCAACTGTTGTTATATGCTACTACATCAAAATCTTTTGTCCCTTGCAAATTTTCCAGCTTGTCCTGCATTTGAATTACTCAAATATTAGAGATATTTAGTCCAAAAAAATACATACATCAAGAGTAGGAGAAAGCGTCCATTGGGTAAATCTGTGCCAATATTTGAATTTTGTGAAGGGAAAATTTTCCTTGACATGTAAGAGCAAGATTCATCGAAACCTCATCCCTATGGAACATTGCAAGCAGCGAGGGAGGTTCATAATGAATCATACAATATAGCATTATGAACACAGATCGATACATACACGCGACATCTGTTTGCCATTAATTTCCTTCTCTTCTCGGACCTAATTTGACAATAAATTAAGTGAAGCGTATAAACTATATGTTGTGGGTATTTCATGTGATTTCTAGGGCGAACCCAGGTTCTGAAGACTAAACTTAAAATAAAAACAAACTTAAATGGGGTTCAAACACTGGTCTAGAGGGTGGTATCTCTAGCTTCTACCAATTGCACAAGGGCACTTCTATATTTTTTTAAGGTGCACTGTTAACTATCTCTTAATTTCTATTAGTTTTTCTAAATACATTTACATATATACATATGATTTTTTCAAAAGTTAGCGGGTGCACGTGCATGTGCACCTCCATCGTATAGTGTTGGTCCGCCCCTGTTTCTAGTGATGATTCATAAGATATAAGTGTGATACACTGAAATAAATGTTAGGATCGAAAATAATTAGCTAACAAAGTGAACCTCGAAAAACCACAAGTAAGAAGATAGACGAGAACTATATCAAAATACACAAAGATTTAACGTGGTTCGGTCAATCGACCTACGTCCACAAGGAGATGAACAATTCACTATATAAATATGAGAGTACAAAATATAGAGAGAAATAACCTCAATCAATTCACTCGAAATAAAAAGAAGGTTCACACAAGTGTTAACGTATCACCTATGTCCCACAAGTTCTCCCCATAACTAGAACTCTCAAAGTCTATAAGACTACATTGTGAATGCTAATTAAGTTAACAAACATCTATTTATAGAGTCATAAACCTTTTTCTACAAGAAAATAATTAGCCAATCTTAAACTTATTCCTAAAGTTTATGTGTGACGTTTGGGGCGTGAAGACGGTAAATTAACGCGTATGTATGTTTAATTTTTTAGAGGTTGAAATTTATATAATACTTATTTGCAACTTCTTCTTTAAAAGATTTTTGTTATTTTGAAATAGATCTACTTTATTATTGTGTTCGTTTTATTTTACATAGATGAATTTGAGTAAGAGGATCAAATCTCTTATTTTTCTTTTTGTATGAAAAAGTTCGGCGCCGATTAAAATATTTCTTTTAACCTTTCATTGAGTAAAATTAGGACTTGTATCATCTTTTCTCATGAATTTTATTTTGAATAGTTGATATTGTGATTCTTTTCATAAGATGAAAAATTAATGGGAAGAGAGAAATAACAGAAAAATGGGTTAAATATTTATTTTCTGAAGTTTTTTGAGTAGTTAAAGAACTAAATCGATAAGTAAATGTATATTTAAGAGACTATTTCATATCTACTCCTATAGGAAAGGTACCATTTACTGTATAACGTTTTCTGCTATTCATGCTTCATTTTGTTAATCATTAAACTTACAAGTTCATCTCACTCACATTCTTAACCAGACCAATATGGTATCCCCTTTAGAAATGGATTCCATTAGAAGCACGCATGAACTTGACAAGCCTCATGCAGTTTGCATACCATCCCCTGCCCAAGGCCACATTAACCCGATGTTAACATTAGCCAAAATCCTCAATCACAAAGGTTTTCACATCACTTTTGTCAACACTGAATACAATCAGAGGCGTCTACTTAAGTCTCGGGGCCCTGATTCCCTCAAAGGCTTGCCATCTTTTCGATTCGAGACCATTCCTGATGGCCTTCCACCATGTGATGCCGATTCAACTCAAGATATTGTTTCTCTTTGTAAATCCACTACCACTACTTGTTTCGGTCCTTTCAAGGAATTGCTTGCAAAGCTCAATAATACTTGTACATCCAATGTGCCACCTGTCTCGTGCATCGTTTCTGATGGATGTATGAGTTTCTCTCTAGCTGCTGCTCAAGAATTGGGAATTCCTGAAGTTTTCTTTTGGACTCCAAGTGCTTGTGGTTTTTTAGGTTACATGCATTACCGCGACCTTGTTGAAAAAGGATACTTTCCACTTAAAGGTATACTCTGTTTCATTTGTCCTGTTTTAAAATGGCCCATTTATATTATATATATATATATATGTTTGTGTTTTAACCTTTTTCTTGGGGATATTGTAGATGCAAGTGACTTAACAAATGGTTATTTGGAGACGGCTTTGGATTGGATACCGGGCATGAAAGGCATACGTCTGAAGGATTTACCAACTTTGTTGAGAAGTACAAATCCAGATGATTTTTTGTTCAACTACCTCATCCAAGAAACAGATAGAAGCAAATTAGCTTCTGCTATTGTAATCAATACATTTGATCCATTAGAGAAGGAAGTTCTTGAATCACTTCAAACACTTGTTCCTCCTGTGTACGCGATTGGCCCCCTCCATTTACTTGTAAAACATATTGAGGACAAGAATTTGGAGCGGTTGGGATCCAATCTTTGGGAAGAGGATCCAAAAAGTGTAGAATGGCTTGATTCCAAGAAACCAAATTCTGTTGTTTATGTTAATTTTGGGAGCATCACTGTCATGACCGCGAACCAACTTATTGAATTCGCGTGGGGACTTGCCAATAGTCAGATGGAATTTTTGTGGATCATAAGGCCTGATACTGTATCAGGGGAAAAAGTAACTCTGCCATCCGAATTCATGGAAGAAACAAAAGAAAGAGGGATGTTGATAAGTTGGTGCACGCAAGAACAAGTCCTTAGCCACCCTGCTATTGGAGGGTTCTTGACTCACAATGGATGGAATTCAACCCTTGAAAGTATTGGCAATGGTGTGCCAATGATCTGTTGGCCGTTCTTCGCGGAACAACAGACTAATTGTTGGTTCAAATGCACACAATGGGGAATTGGAATGGAAATTGACAATAATGTGAAAAGGGATGAAGTTGAAAGTTTTGTGAGAGAATTAATGGTGGGCGAAAAAGGTAAAGATATGAAGAAAAAGGCAATGGAATGGAAGAAATTGGCTGAAGAAGCAGCTGCAAAAACAACAGGATCATCTTATGTGAACATAGACAAATTGATCAATGAAATTCTTGTAAAAAATTAGGTGTGGTTCATTTTCTATGTTGATGTCAGATCCTTTAATTCATGTTTTTCCATTTTCTGTTATATAGTAACTAGGTACTGTAATAGTATAGTAATACTATGATCCAAAAATAAAAATAAATATCTCTGTTTTGACAAATTTTGCAACATGTTCTGCTTTGAATTATCAAACTCTCAATGATAGGCTGATTGAGTTCCGGTATTGAAGTATGCAACAGATGCTTTACTTCATTTGACTTGAGTTCATTCACATTCAACATTATCTTTACACAGGTATTGATAGCGTCATCGTAGTAAGCTTTTGATCTCTATCAAATTCATTTAAGCTAATTAATTACTATATGCAATATTATTAATTCCCATACCCTAATGCTAATTGTGATGAGATTTTGTAATCAGAAGCGACTAAAATTGTGGACAAGTAAATATAAACAAAGTGCATTAGATTAACCCTAATACTTTCAATGGCGGCTACTTATTTTCTATAATTAATGTATTAGGCATTACATTCTAATACTTGGTTTGTTAAACTGTTGTAAAAATGAATAATCTACCTATAGTCTCTAATTCAATAAAGTAAAATCTAATGGGCAAACCAAATTTTCCTCAAACATTAGACATAAATAATTAATTAAACATAATAATCGGTGGTTTATTTTCAACTTTCATAGGTTTGAGAAATGTAAATATATAGGTGATTTAAACTTGTTTCAAGTTGGAAGAGGTTGAGTTCAATTTTTATATGGGGATTGAACCCCCAAACTTAGAGAGAACAAAAGTTAAAAGTCTACGTAACTTTTTAATTAAACAAAATGGAGTAATTATTAAGGACAAAATTGAAAAAAAGAAATAATAATTTTTTTTTGATTATTTAAATTAACAATTATCTTGGACATCTATTTTTGATATACCTGCCAAACATTTATAAACGGAGGGAGTATAATAAGATTCTAATAACAATAAACAAAATATATCCTCAATGTCTATTGGTCCCCCATGCACGTGACACTATTCTAAGCCTTGCAATTTCCGCTCATGACAAAATAGAGTCCCACAACTATTGATAGCTTTCATTGATGCATATAATAATACTAGTTTTTGGATACATGCGATGCGCGTGTAATCATATAAACAAATAAAACTTTATGAAAATCGTGTATAAATAATATTCTAAAATTATATTATACGTTATAAAATAGAAAATACAAATTACATGTTCTTAAAATTGATAAGTATCTCATATGGTGTTTTGATTCTAAGATCCAAAATCAAAAAAATTATTTGCATATACCATTATTCATTTATTTATTCTGGCTCTACTTTTAAGATGTTTTGTACTGCATACAATAATTTATGTGGTAAACAAATAAACATTTTATTTATCTCAAAATTAGCAATCATCATAAAGTTATAGATATCTACTTTAACAAAAAAAATAGAAATCATGATGTACGAAGCCTATTTGTAACTTAATTTTTAAATTCAGTTAACTCTAAATAGGAAGATACTTTTTTTTTATAAAATATATATTTCGAAGGTAGATCATTTAATTCTCTAGTTTTCCTTTAATTTTTTGTGTTTATTTTTAAAGAAAATTATAAAGAGGCTCCGCCAATCATCATTCATTTGATAGGAATATCAACAACTACCAACATTACTAATTAATCAAACTTCTACGAGATATCTCCTTTCCGATAAAAAGTACATGACAAGTATATCAATCTACACATAATCTTACAAAATAAAATAACTAACTAAAGTACAACTACAATAGTGAAATGAGAAAGTGAAACATTATGTTTTACGTTAATGAAATATGTGTAAAATCAGGAATATATAGAGATCTTTTACCGCAAAATTAATGTTGTGCTGCACATAATAAGCGCTAGCAAGTAAATTAAATAATAAGTGCCATGAGTATATTCTTCGACTGAAAAAACTAATGCTCCTCTGCACTACGAAATTTCTTTGACGAATCCAACAACATCCATAACTGAAATTCTTAGACAAATCCAACAACATTCAGAGCGTATTTTAATAGCCTTTAACTTTGACATTGAGTGAGAGAAAACTGCTGAGAGAAATAATATATTCTTCTTTAGAGTCCATAAAATGGAGACGGGACTTCAGCAAAATGAAAGTTATTCTTGGATTTATATAATACTCACTTTAAATGATTAATTAGTCTTTTTAGCTTCTTTTCAAGTACTTATCATTGAAAATAACATATATTAACTATGAGATTTAATGTATTGAAATCTAAAACTTTTAAGATTCTAGCAATGTAAAGGTAGTGTTACTATGTTTTGGTTAATGTGCAACTTAAATTTCTACCTAATTGCTCTCATTAATAACGTTTGTCTCTCCATTTTCTATAACGTTTAGATTATTTACTTTTCATAACTGTTCAAATATTCTCAATTCATTAATAGTAAAAAAAGTTTATTGCTTATATTTTTAAAAATAAAATAATCAAGTAATATGAATATAACATATTTATTTAGTATAGAGATAAAAGGTAATTCAACTTCACATCTTGAAGCTTTCCACTTATAATATAATATGATAACTCATGAAATGATCTATCGTACTCGGGGGCGGATTTACAGTGGGTCGAGTGAAAGTTTTTACCAAAATAAGTCATTATTTAAATCAATTCATTAAAATAATATTTGTTTAAAAAAAATAATTATATAATACTTATTTGCAACTTCTTCTTTAAAAGTTTTTGTTATTCTGAAATAGATCTACTTTATTATTGTGTTCGTTTATTTTACATAGATGAATTTGAGTAAGAGGATCAAGTCTCTTATTTTTCTTTTGTATGAAAAAAATTCGCGCCGATTAAAATGTTTCTTTTAACCTTCATTGAATAAAATTAGGACTTGTATCATCTTTTCTCATGAACTTTATTTTGAATAGTTGATATTGTGATTTTTTTCGTAAGATGAAAAAGTAACGGGAAGAGAAATAACTGAGAAATGGGTTAAATATTTATTTCCATGAATGCATTGATTTCATTAATATAAAACTAAACTATTTGAATAAAAATTGGGCAAAGAGTCAGAGACCTTGAAATTTTTTGAATAATTAAAGGACTAAATAGATAAGTAATGTATATTTTAGAGACTATTTCATAGTTACTCCTACGAGTAATTTCCCTAGATAGTCGCATCCCCTGTGGCCTGCACACTTCAGTCAGCCGACGTCGGACGTGCCTACACGCATCATTCGTGGCTTGCACTTGTTAGACGAGCGACGTCGCATGCGGCGACATTGATCGAGTCTAGTCGACAACATGCAAATGTCCATTCCGTACAAAAATCAAAAAGTTGGAAAACTATCTAGGAATATCACTTATGTTTGTTTTAAGACTACAATATCATCCAACTTTGCCTAATTTCCTCAAAATATACTTGACTTATAAATACATTATCTCTCTCCTACTAAGGTGTCATGTCATAATTTTTAATTTATTAATAATATTTCTCTAATTCTTTAAAGTTAAAATTACTTATATACACACATTCCCCCCATAATTTTCATTATTCCCTATTAGTTTTAAAATTTTCCAAAATTTCTTATTTTACTCCCAAATTCCCCAATTGCTGGATACATAAATCCTAGCTCCCAAAACCAACATTTATCCCTTCCTTGTTTCACTCCACAAATCTCTCCTTATTTTTAGTCACAGAATCTTGATAGTTATTTTCTCATTCATGTTTGAAATTCAAAATCAGTCTCTTCTCTATAGGTTAAGGATATTTTAGACAAATAAATTTTTTTAAAAATATTTATGAATCTTCTACCTATTTTAAAAAATACTCCAAATTTTATAATTAAATAAGTGAACTTCAAATTTTCAATTCTAGAACGTAAATTAGAAGAAAGAAAAAGAAGTAGTAGTAGTAGTTATTATTTGGTAATAATCAGTTTTTTTTCTCGTCTTCTTATGAACCCTAAACCTCGAAAAAAGTTCAATGACGACAATACCAGTTAATCTGAAGCCTTTTTTTTTTATCAATTTGCTGGAAAGCCTGTGATGGTAAATGTAGAGTGGGGATAGAGAAGAAAGGGTATTTGGTCTCTGTGGATTGATACATGAACTTACAGCTTGCTAATGGGAAACAATATAATACCTATTAATTTAAACGCGTTACATAAATAGTAATGTATCATGTACTATTTTTTAGATATGATATGTAAATTTGAAATTTATACTAAATGTATCAATTATGTAGCAACTATCACACGGTAATGTATCGATCTCAAATCTAACATCTTATGTGCAACAATTGCTTATTTAATGTATCTAGTATGAATACCATATTATGAATTTAAACGAGATACATAAATAGTAATGTATCACGCACTAATATTTTCGATATGATACGTAAATTTTAATTTATACTAAATGTATCAATTACATAGCAACTACCACACAGTAATGTATCGATCTCAAATCAAACATCTCATGTGCAACAATTATTTATTTAATGTATCTAGTATAAATACAAAACTTATCAATTTAAACATGTATCTAGGTGTTGCTATGTATCTTCTATCTTATTCAAATTTAGATATGTAATCAAATTTTGATACATAAACTTAATTTGTTTTGATACTTGATACAAATCTTCTACCAAATGTATCATTTATCATGTACCTATTCTACGTACTTTGGCAATCTTCAAAATAATCAACACTTCTAGCGTCCGACATTTACAATGTTCCCTAAATTTGCATCATCAAAGATGTTTGATATCATGTCAATTTTTTCAACTTTTTAAATCTTGTCTCTTTCATTTTTCTCATCCTTTTAAAGGACTTCTCTGTCGCCTTGAAAATCAAAGACAAGAGTGTCACGATCCGAGTCTACACCCTGGAAGTGGCCGACACTCAAGAACCATTGTTGGTCCCCAAGCGAACTTTAATCATGGCTGACTACAAGCGGAAGACTACCTTAAGAATGCAAAAGCTTAAAAACTGAAATAAAAGTTCTTACAACTTAAATACAAACTTTAACTCAAAAAAAAACTCTGAATAATAAAATATATTCAACTCACCCCAAAATAGCAAACTTAAGTCTCTAAAATATTTAATAAAATAAATGAATAATACAGACTTCTCAACTATATTGACTATTTATGAAGTCTCTAACCGATAAAGATGGAAGTCGGTACAAGACCCACGACATGCTGACTAAATTGAAAAGTAAATGAAATCCTCCGGAAGCAAGGAGGCTCACATAGCTAACTCGAACTCTCGGATGTATCAACGAAGCTCCTATTGATGATCCTGAATACACGTGTCTGCATCATGAGAAGATGCAGGCCAAATGGCTTAGTACGTGAAATTTATGAGCATGTGAGAGGAATTCTATAACATAACATAAGCTTGAACTTGATAAAAAAAATGGAAATATACTTACCTTTTTTCATACTTACTCAACTCAAGAAATACTCCAGCATACTCAAAACTACTCAACTTACTCAACTCAGAAGTACTCAAGGATAAGATACTCAACTTAAAAATATGATACTCGACTCTGGATATTCGACTCAATATAAAGCGACAATACACATGTAATATATCAAAGGCTTTATAAAAGTAAAAACAACTCATATCATAATATCATAAAGGCTTTATTATTGTGGGAGTTTCTCTAACTGACAACCACCACTATAAGCCTAAGTAGTAATACAACGTGTTTACTATCACGTTGCCAGACTGTCCTATACTTTGCTGTCATATAGCACTACTTAACTTAGTGGATCCACTAGCTTAACTTATGTGATCATCTAAAAAGTATTACTCATTAATTCCCATAATGACTACATGGTTTATGGAGACTTGAGTTATCATCAACTCGCATCCCCATATCGGTGCTTAATACTACTCCCAAAATATAAAAACAACTTCTTTCTTTGATTTGAGATAATTACTCAAAACTTAGCTTAAAAACTCTGTTTTGGAATCAATGTTCCCTTTCTTTCTCAAATGTAAAAACATTCTAAAACTCATTGGGAATACATAGTCCCCATTTATAGGTAGGTAAGGTACCATTTACTATATAACATTTTCTGCTATTCATGCTTCATTTTGTTAATCATTAAACTTGCAAGTTCATCTCACTCACATTCTTAACCAGACCAATATGGTATCCCCTTTAGAAATGGATTCCATTAGAAGCACGCATGAACTTGACAAGCCTCATGCAGTTTGCATACCATACCCTGCCGAAGGCCACATTAATCCGATGTTAAAATTAGCCAAAATTCTTAATCACAAAGGTTTTCACATCACATTTGTCAACACTGAATACAATCAGAGGCGTCTACTTAAGTCTCGCGGCCCTGATTCCCTCAAGGGCTTGCCAACTTTTCAATTCGAGACCATTCCTGATGGCCTTCCACCATCTGATGCCGATTCAACTCAAGATATTGTTTCTCTTTGTAAATCCGCTACCACTACTTTTTTAGGTCCTTTCAAGGAATTGCTTGCAAAGCTCAATAATACTTGTTCATCCAATGTGCCACCTGTCTCGTGCATCGTTTCTGATGGATGTATGAGCTTCACTCTAGCTGCTGCTTAAGAATTGGGCATCCCTCAAGTTTTCTTTTGGACTCCAAGTGCTTGTGGTTTATTAGGTAACATGCATTACCACGACCTTGCTGAAAAAAGATACTTTCCACTTAAACGGTATACTCTGTTTGATTTGTCCTGTTTTAAAATGGCCCATTTTTATATATGTTTGTGTTTTAACCTTTGTTCTTTTTATTTTCTTGGGGAAATTGTAGATGCAACTGACTTAACAAATGGTTATTTGGAGACGGCTTTGGATTGGATACCGGGCATGAAAGACATACGTCTGAGGGATTTACCAAGTTTTTTGAGAAGTACAAATTCAGATGATTTTATGTTCAATTATCTTATCCAAGAAACAAATAGAAGCAAACTAGCTTCTGCTATTGTAATCAATACATTTGATCCATTAGAGAGAAATTCTTGAATCACTTCTTCCTCCTGTCTAAGTTGGTGCCCGCAAGAACAAGTCCTTAGCCACCCTGCTGTTGGAGGGTTCTTGATATGAACATATTCAATATCGCACATACAGATGTACAGATAGAGTAAGCTAATTTTAAATAAATATACATAATGTCAATATTAGTAGATTTGCTTTTGCTAAACATGTTTTGGGTCAAATTGATTTCAATTTTAAATATATACAGGGTGTACATAAATTGATTTGGTTCGCTTTTTTTTTTTTTTAATCAAAATCCAACTTTGTCGATATGGTCAGTTCGGTTCTATCGAATGTTTTCAAATTTTTGGTCAGGGCTAATCCATTGGTGGCCCCTGAAGTTTGCATTAAAGGTGTACAAAATCGAACCAAAAATTTTGAAATTATTTATCGCAGAAATATTATCTCTATCTTACAACTGGGGATAACTAATTTCATCACGGAATTAATTACACCCAACAATGACATAAGGTCTTCGTTTTAACTAGGTCGTCTATAAAATGTACCCACTCTCTTCCTAGCAAAAATATTTCACTCAAATAAGGAAACCAAAAAAAATGTGTTCCATTAATGCTGAAAATTCAGACAAACCTTATGCAGTTTGCTTACCATACCCTGCTCAAGGCCACATTAGCCCAATGCTAAAATTAGCCAAAATTCTCAATCGCAAAGGCTTTCATATCACCTTTGTCAACACTGAACACAACCATAAGTGTCTCCTCAAATCTCGGGGCCCCGGTAGCCTCAATGGTTTGCCATCTTTTCGATTTGAGACCATTCCTGATGACCTCCCACCATGTGAGTTATGACCCTGATGCCAGTCAAGACATTTCTTCTCTTTGTAAATCTACAACCACTACTTGTTTAGGTCCTTTCAAAGAGTTACTTGCAAAGCTCAAAAATACTAACGTACCACGTGTATCGCGCGTGCATCATTTCTGATGGTTCAATGAGCTTCACTCTCTCTGCTGCTCAAGATTTGGATATTCCTCAAGTTCTCTTTTGGACTCCAAGTGCTTGTGGTTTATTATGTTACATGTATTACCGCGATCTTGTTGAGAAAGGATACACTCCACTTAAAGGTATACATACAGGTCCGATCCCTGTATCATTCTTTTAACGGAAAAGAGTAGAAAAATGCTCTTGAGCTATGCGAAATTGAATGAAAATAACCTCAGTTTATAGTCCGATCGAAAATACTTAATGAATCAAAATGCCATAAAATTTACTCTTTAAAGTATCTAGTGTCGCTTTAAATTTGGTTTATGTTATCTTTGGGAATTGCAGATGAAAGTTACTTGACAAATGGATATTTGGAGACAAGTTTGGATTGGATACCAGGCATGAAAGGATTACGTTTTGAGGGATCTTCCAAGTTTCTTAATAACTACAAATCCCGAAGAATACATGATCGAATTCATCATCCAAGAAACAGAGAGATCAAAATATGCTTCTGCTATCATTATCAATACATTTGAAACATTGTAGAGAGAGAAGTTGTTGAATCACTTCAAAAACTTCTTCCTCCAATCTATGCCGTTGGTCCATTGAATCTTCTTATGGAACACTTTGTCGTTGACAAGAACTTGGAGGGCTTGGGATCGAATCTATGGAAAGAAGAAACCAAGTGTCTAGACTGGCTTGATTCCAAAAAAGCAAATTCTGTTGTTTATGTTACTTTTGGGAGCATTACTGTCATGACCGCGAACCAACTTACTGAATTCGCGTGGGGACTTGCCAATAGTCAGATGGAATTATTATGGATCATAAGACCTGATATTGTATCAGGGGAAGAAGAAACTCTTCCAACCGAATTCGTGGAAGAAACTAAAGAAAGAGGGATGTTGACAAGTTGGTGCCTGCAAGAACAAGTACTTAGCCACTCTGCTATTGGAGGGTTCTTGACTCACAATGGATGGAATTCAACCCTTGAAAGTATCAGCAGTGGTGTGCCTATGATCTGTTGGCCGTATTTCGCTGAACAACAGACTATTGTTGGTTCAAATGCACTCAATGGGGAATTGGAATGGAAATTGACAGTAATGTGAAAAGGGATGAAGTTGAAAGTCTTGTGAGAGAGCTAATGGTGGGCGAGAAACAGTGGCGGATCCAGGATTTAAAGGTTGTGGGTGCTCACTTCCTTTAACATAAATCTTTTAGCAATCACATATTATATATAAACTATACTAACTGAAATTTTTCAATAAAAAAAAAAGAAAAATAAAAAAGCCCTTAATTAGGAAAAGGAAAAAGTGTCAGAAAAAAAGAGAAAAAAAAAAGTTAAAAAAGAAGTCCTTAAATTAGATAGAAAAAGGAAAAAACATTAAAAAAGAAAAGAAAAAAAGGGTGCAAAATTCGCTGCAAAAAGAAAAGAAAAAAAGAATGTGGCGGGTGGGATTCAAACCCTGGCAGTTTCCTTTGCGGACCTCTTGTTTTCATGTATAAACCAGCGCGCCCATGACTGTTTTCATACTATGGGTGCTCATTTAATTTGTAAGCACGGATTTATTATATTTTCTATATATATATATATATATATATATATATATATATATATATATATATATATATATATATATATATATATATATATGTATATATACAAAAAAAAATCGGAGTCAATGGGTGCTCGAGCACCCGAAATCCCCTTACTGGGTCCGCCCCTGGCGAGAAAGGCAGAGATATGAAGAAAAAGGCAATGGAATGGAAGAAATTGGCTGAAGAAGCAGCTGCAAAAACAACAGGATCATCTTATGTGAACATAGACAATTGATCAACGAAATTCTACTCTCCTCGGAAACCACTAGGCAAAAGTAGTAGAGTACTAATCAATGGTTGGTTTTATTTATGGAATAAAAATGCTCACTATAAGTTATGGAAATAGAGTCAACAGCTTGACTTCATTTGGCTGGCAAACTAATGCTATAACAAATGGTTTATGTATCTTTAACTACAGAAAACTATACATGTGATTTTCAAATACTCCATTTTTTTTAAACTATTAAGGTATGCAGGATGGTGTTACTATGATTTGATCTAATAATGATGGAAAAAAACATAAGTTTCGCCTTAATCTTGTCCCGAGAACTCGATTACATACTCCTAATTTTACGAGTAACTCTATACCCTTTATTTTTGTTTGAAGAGAATTTAACACCTCTAAAAGGTGACATGACAAAGAATATGTTACCGATTGCCTAAAAGCGTATATTGTATCCTTTAGGGGTGGCTCGACAGTGTTACAAAAAAGATATGTGTCTTCGGCCCCCAAATTTAAGGAGCCTCTTTTTTAATAATAATAGGTTATAAGTTAGTATTTCTTTTTAACAAATATTGAATACTATTTGTAGAAAAAGTAAATATTTCGAGTGTGTTTGGTATGAAGGAAAATGTTTTCCATGGAAAATATTTTTCTGGAAAACAAATAGATTTTGAACTTATTTTCTCATGTTTGGTTGCTGAGTAGAAAATATTTTTCAGAAATGATTTTTAGTGTTAGATTTATGAATGAAAACATTTTTTAAGAAACATCTTTTATTTTACTAGAGTAGAAAATAATTTATAAAATTGAAAATATTTTTTAGAAACAATTTTTTTTTTTTGGGGGGGGGGGGGGAGGTGTATGGGTAGGTGGTATGGGGTAGGTGAAAAAATATATTTTTGAAGTTGAAAATATTTTTTAAAAATAAAATTAATCTTTTGGGGGGTCGGGGGTTGGCGAGGGGTGGGCAGGGGTTACGTGAAAAAATAAAATTTGAAGTTTAAAATATATTTTTAAAATGAAATAATTTTTTGTGTGTGTGGAGGGGGGGGGGAGGGGGGGCTAGGGGATGGGCGGGGGTTAGGTGAAAAAATAAACTTTTAAAGTTTAAAATATATTTTAAAAATAAAATTAATTTTTTTGGGGGGTGGGGGTGGTAGGTGGTAGGGGTGGGGGAGGGACGGAGATAGGAGTTTTAAAATAAAAATATTTTTAAAAACGAACTCAATTTTTTTTGGAAGGGGGGGGGGGCTGGCCAGTGGTGGGTGGGTAGGGTGGGGGTCAGGGATCGGGTGAAAAATAAAATTTTGAAATGGAAAATATTTTAAAAATTGATGTTTTTGCCAAAAAAAAAATGTAATTTGAAGTTGGAGAAGAGTTTTGGAAAATGTTTTCTTTAATTTTTGAAGGAAAATTATTTTCCTTAATTTTGAGGAAAATGAGTTAATTTGAAAAATATTTTCCAAGACTTTTGTCCCAACCAAATATGAGAAAATTGGAAAACATTTTCTTCATACCAAACACACTCTTCATGAAAAATGAAGGGATTAGTAGAACAAATTTAACATATTTAAAGTATTATATTTATTAAAAGTAATTTAAAATAAGAATAGTTATATTAGTTTGTGATAATGCCCAAAATAATAGTCAAAATGTTTTGTGACTTTCAAAGACTCCAAAGTTTTGCTGAACTATCAACAAAAGCACGAGATAATAATGCCATGTGAATAGTCAGAAATCCAAATCATCCAAATAACAGGCAACAGAAATATTGTACTAACTAGTAATTTATTTTCCAAAGGTATAAAAACATAAATAACTTTTAAATTAAGATCAAAATCTCAGAGACAGATTTAATTAAATTAAGTTTTTATTATCTTTGAACTCATTTTTTTTTATTCATCTTTTAAGTTACGTGATACAGTTCATAACTCCACATAGTTGAGACGCATGGGAGATGCCACATAAGTTAAGATTGAGTTACGCTCAAGATCCATTTTTACATGGTATCAGAGTGAGACCAAACCCAAATTATTGTTCACCGATGTTAGGCCTCCATTTAGAAGTGTTCACATTCCAGCTGAGGACTGAGCATGTGGGGGAGTGTTAAGAAATCCCACATTGGTATAAGGATGGGAAATTGCTCTCCTTATATAAACTTGGACAAAACTCCCTTCATAAGCTGGTTATCAAGGTTAAGTTAGGCCCAAGATACATATTTACATAAAGTGTATAAAACAAAATTTAAAAGCAAACTGGGTTCGAGAATGGAGTGTAATAGGACCATAGTCTAAAAGGATACTTGTATCTTATTCCTTTTTTGAAAAGAAAATGTGTGGCTGTGTGAGATGTTTCCTTCAATTTTTGTGGGTGAGCTTTAATAATGAATTTCCTCCGTTTCAATTTATTTGTGTGAGCTTTAATAAATTGAAGCTTTAATAAATTTAACAATTCTTTAATTTAAATTTGTCATATGATATGGCTATGCACAGAAGATTAAAAGACATTTCTATAAAATTTAAGAATCAATTTTTTTAAAATTTTTTTGTAGGTCAAATCAAATTATAATTAACAAATGAAGTAATTATAATCAAGTTATTAGTTAATACACCCTTCGTCCGGTATTATTTGTCATATTGCATTTTTCAAAAGTCAATTTGACTATTTTTCAAAGTTAAATTAGATCACATTAATTCAATATTTTAAACGAAAAAATTAGATATTCTAAAACTATATGAAAAGTACTATAAATTGCAATTTTTTTCATATTAATATGATGAAAAAATACATTTTAAAATGTTAGTCAAAGTTTTTATAGTTTGACTCTAAAAATAAAAATCATGACAAATAATACCGGACGGTGAAAGTACTAATTTATCATATAAAGTTCATCAAGAAATATACGTCTAATTACATAACAGATGACCCACTATATAAATTTATATTTTACACGACATTGTATAAATAATTATCTATAAGTTTGTGCATACTCTTCTTCTTTCCAAAATAATAGTCAATATATATCTTTCGTTTTCCAGCACTTTGAGATAAGGAAAATGTGAATATTGGGACGTAACAGGTTATTGTAGCTTGTTGGCTTTAAGCAAGAGTAGTCAACACATGTTATTCTTTTTATTTTAATTTATATGATGATATTTGATCGACATTATTTTTTTAAAAAAAGATAAATTTATGAATTTGAATATGATATGAATGATGAAATAAGAAGTTTCAAAATTTAATTATTTTCAAATATAAAATAATATTATATTTATTAAAATAAATAATAATAAGAAAGTAGTATCATATAAAATGAAACAAATCGGATGTTCTTTTATTTAGAGTTTAAATACTTGCCTGGACAGCCTAGTATTGTTGAAAGGGATAATACTGAAGGCAACTCAATGACTTTAATGCTTGAATTTTCACTTCACATTTTTTTATAAATGAAAACTTTGTTTGAACCCATGACTGAGATGTTCAAACTGATGAAAAACACAAACGTAACTTGGAGGAACAATTCAATAAATGATTTTGTGCCAACATTCATTGCTAATTATTTTTTCGGAAAACAAATTTCATAAGTAAAAGTTTTGTTGTCTCTGCTCTCTACTTACCCAAAAATCCCAACCCTCAACCCTTGACCACTCACTCACTCACCCACCCCATCTCATTTTCGTAGTATTTTGTTAGATTATATTTATATAGTGGCGTAGCCACATAGAGTATAGAGTGACTAGTAGAACGGTTTTGGTTGAAAAATTATACTTTATGTATACACATCAAAAATAATTCTCATACATATATATTGAATCTTGAATATCTATAATGAAATTTCTAACTTTGTCACTGTATATATTTTTGCTCAATCATCTAACAGTAAAAATAAATACATTTCGTAACTCTTCCTCTATCCATATATAGCCTTTGTTTTCCATCACTCTGAGAGAAGCAAAAGATAAGGGAAAAAATGGCTTCCACTGGTGCTGAACTTGATAAGCCTCATGCAGTTTGCATACCATCCCCTGCCCAAGGCCACATTAACCCGATGTTAAAATTAGCCAAAATCCTCAATCACAAAGGCTTTCACATCACTTTTGTCAACACTGAATACAATCATAGGCATCTCCTTAAGTCTCGAGGCCCTCACGGTTTCGTTCCGTTTTGAGGCAATTCCTGATGGCCTTCCACCATGTGATGCTGATGCAACACAAGATATTATTGCTTTATGTAAATCAACAGATACTACTTGTTTAGGTCCTTTCAGAGAGTTACTTGCCAAGCTCAATAATACTTGTTCATCTAAGGTGCCACCTGTATCGTGCATCGTCTCCGATGGTTCAAACAGCTTTACTATAACTGCTGCACAAGAATTGGGTATCCCTCAAGTTCTCTTTTGGACTTTTGCTGCTTGTGGGACTTTAAGTTACATGCATTTTTGTAACCTAGTTGATAAAGGATACATTCCACTTAAAGGTATCCCCTGTTTTTAAATGCTCTGCTTCACAATTTTATCTTCTTGATGTATCTGTCTTGTTAACTTAATTTTATTTTATCCTCAGATGAAAGTTACTTGACAAATGGTTACTTAGAGAAGACTACTTTGGATTGGATACCGGGTATGGAAGACGTACGTTTAAGGGATCTTCCAAGTTTTCTTAGGACTGCAAATCCAGATGATTTTATGCTTAACTTTATCATACGTGAAACTGAGAGATCGAAAAAATATGCTTCTGCTATTGTTGTCAATTCATTTGAGGCATTAGAGAAGGAAGTTCTTTAATCACTTCAAACACTTGTTCCTCCGGTGTATATCATTGGACCGTTAAATTTGCTTGTGAAACATGTTGATGACAAGAATTTGGCGGATTTGGGATCCAATCTTTGGAAAGAAGAACCAAAGTGTCTTGAATGGTTGGATTCCAAGAAACCAAATTCTGTTGTTTATGTTAATTTTGGAAGTATTACTGTTATGACTATGAACCATCTTATCGAATTCGCGTGGGGACTTGCCAATAGCCAGCTGGATTTTTTGTGGATTATAAGGCCTGATGTTTTATTAGGAGAACAAGCAATTCCTCCACCCGAATTCTTGAAAGAAACTAAAGAAAGAGGGATGCTAGCAAGCTGGTGCCAACAAGAAAAAGTCCTTAACCACCCCGCAATTGGAGGGTTCTTGACTCACAGTGGATGGAATTCGACCCTTGAAAGTATTAGCAGTGGGGTGCCAATGATTTGCTGGCCATTTTTCGCAGAGCAGCCAACTAACTGTTGGTTTTGTTGCACCAAGTTGGGGGTTGGAATGGAGATAAACAATAATGTGAAGAGGGATGAAGTTGAAGCCCTTGTAAGAGAGCTGATGACCGGGGAGAAAGGCAAAGAGATGAAGAAAAAGGCAACGGAATGGAAGAAATTAGCTGAAGAAGCTGCCGCAAAACCAGCAGGATCATCTTATGTGAATATTGACAAATTGATCAATGAAATTCTCCTCTCTCCTATACACTCGGTCGTTAAGTAACATTCTCTTTAGCAAACAGTTATACTGTTTTTTTTTTTATTTATTTCTTTCAGTATATTGTATTATTGTAACACTATTAATAGGTTGTTTAGTTTAGCTTGGTTGAGATACATGATAATGTATGTTTCCTTCTATCAGTATATTGTTGATACTATAAAAGATCTTACACTATAATTTTATCGATTGTAACAGATTATTCTTTTATTTTTCGAGTTTCTATTACACAACAATGCTATACCAGAGACAGGACTAATCCACTATGACTAGAACTATGTGTAAAGTGTGCTACAGAGGGACGGCTTATGGAAGCTGAAATAAGAAATTCGAAAGTATAAACTATACAACAAATGTTTTACCAAGTACCATGTGCTGCAAGTTGTTTTTTATTTAATCTAGAGACTCCAGATCAAGTTTATTTAAAACACAAAAAACCAGAGAAGAAAAAGGTACAACATTATTTCAACATGTCAATCTACTAGAAGAAGTGAAGAACCTTTTGGCGATAGCACTTCCCTAACCAACTTGTCGAAATTCATATAAGATGATCCATTTGGAGAAATGATTGCTTCTTCTGCTAACTTCTTCCACTTCAATGCATTTTCTTTCATCTCTTTACCCTTTTCTCCAACCATCAATTCTCTCACAAGTTCCTCAATCACTTTCCTCTTCACATTGCTATCCGTTTCCATCCCGACAACCCAACGATTACAATTAAACCAACTATTTGTTTGTTGATCCGCAAAGAAAGGCCAACACAACATTGGCACACCATATGATATACTCTCGAGAGTCGAATTCCATCCACAGTGAGTTAAAAATCCTCCGATTGACGGATGGCTTAAAACTTGTTCTTGAGGACACCAACCAACTAATAAACCTCTTTCCTTAGTCTCCACGAGAAATTCATGTGGAAAAATGGCTGAATCACCCATGACTAAATCAGATCTAACGATCCACAAGAAATTCATTTTAGTATTTGCAAGTCCCCAAGCAAATTCAACTAACTGATCATTGCTCAGCATTGTAATACTTCCGAAATTCACATAAACAACAGAATTTAGCTGCTTTGTGTCCAGCCATTCGAGACAGTGAGTATCATCTATCCACAGATTAGAACCAATTGATTTCAAATCATTGTCTTGAGTTAGATTATTATTCAACAAAGAGTGAAAGGGTCCAATAGTATAACTAACTGCAGAGAGCTTGGTTGCAATTTGTTTCATAACATCACTCTCTAACATGTCGAAAGTGTTCCAAATGAGTGCAGAGAATTTGTGAATTTTGCCCACGATTTCTTCTACTATAAATTTGAGTACAATATAGTTTGGTTCATTGACTTTGGCTTTGAAGATTGGCAAGTTTTTTAGACGGATGCCTTCCATGCCAGGTATCCAATCTATAATTGTATCTAAATGGCCATTGGTCAAATAACTTTCATCTGAAATTCAAAATGTTAAAAAGAAATCGTAAGTATATACTATATTAGAAACTGTAAAACAAATTAAAAATATATGGTGGTAAGGGTTCAAATTTCAGTTGGTACCTTTTAGTGGAGTATAACCTTCTAGCACAAGTTTAGGATATTGGTGGTAAGCCAACAAAGCACCAGCACTAGATGTCCAAAATACAACAGAGGCAGAATATATGGCAGCAACGGAGGCAGTGAAAGAACCTATCTGGTTGAAAGGTTTGGTGGCAGAATTGAGTTCAGTTCAGCTTAAATCAATTCTAAAATGTGATAGTCAAAGTGCTATTCATTTGATTAAAAATCAAAGATTTCATGAGCGCACAAACACATTGATGTCAGATTTCATTTTATTCGAGATGTCGTAGAAAAGGGAGCTATCAAGGTTGAGAAGGTTATCACAGACGATAACGCTGCAGACATGTTGACCAAAATAGTCCCGCTTGCCAAGTTTGCACACTGCAAGGACTTGGCGGGAGTATGCATCAATTGATGCAACTCTAAGAGAACAACTGCTAGGTAGAGCTGGTATGTTCAACAAAGGTTTGATTCTTCTTGTTTCTTACAATGGGATTGCCCAGTAAGCTTAGAAGTTGGCCGGAGTTGTTTATACGCATGCTTGGAACACAAACCAAGGTGGAGATTGAAAGAGTTGGTTTTGGTTCTTGTGGAATCAAACTAAATGGAAGATGAATTAATATGAATATTTGGTAGGAAGATAATTAGTACAAAATACAAGTCAAAGATTGTATCTTGGTAGGTGAAAGTTAGGCAAACCATAAAATGATTTGCTATCTTAACCTTGACAATTTTGACACATAGTGATGTCATGGATGACATCAATAGGATGAATTTATTCCTATAAATAGGTAGCTCTTAATTTATTTTCAAATCATCCTCTCACTTGCCTTCTCACCTTCTAAGGCATTTGTGTTCTCTCTCTTGTAGTATTTCACTTGTATTCTTTGTAGAGTGAAATAAATATTGGTGCAGTTGTTCTTTGGTGGACGTAGGATCATTTTGATCCTAACCACGTTAAATATTGTTGTTCTTCCTTGTTCTTTAGTTTCACGTTTCCGCTAACAGTTGCCCACCTTATTCAATGACAATAAATAATTTCATTTCCAGAATTGGTAATTGGGTGGAATTTAAGATGAATCTCAAAGCCTCAACATTTTAATTGATGGGTAATTCCAAACGTGAAGATAACGTCACAGGCGGAAGGAACGTATTTTTGAGTCATTTCTTATATACTAGTTTCTGGACACGTGTTTCGCACGTATATTCCATATAAGTAGTTCATACAAAATAAATCATATTAAAAAAATAATAGAATAAAGTAAAAAAGTACAAGCTAAAATAGATCAATAGTCCACTTATATTCAAATGACCTCTTTGTTGAGCATTATTAGATGATTAAATATTATTCGAAATTACAAAATTCAACAACTAAATTTATCTAGATAGTTAAAATGTATAATGAATTATATATATTTTGAGCATCATTTAATGTATTGATATATTACATGATACTTTTACACAAGTAATGTTCTTAATGTGTATTATGTTTGTTGTTTTGATTACCGATTTCAACAGTTAAAGTTGTTTCATTCATCCACTTATAATTATATAATTAGAAAAACATTAATAAACATATATCACCAAAATATTATATATGAATGTCTATTATTTTCATTTATCCACTTTTTTTTTACCAACTTCAGCAAATTTAAGGTATTAAAAGTTAAAGTTTCAAACAACTTCAAGCTAAGTAAAGACTCAAAGCTAATGGTAAATGTATGACATATAAGAGGACCAAAAGTCAATCTTTACCACTTCTATGTCAATACATCCAATTGATTTTAAATCATAAATATGAATATAAAAAACATTGATAATTTATAAAACTTAAAACTCATAAATATTATATAAACAAGAATAATATATATTTCACAAAAACGTTCACAGAAAATAACAAAGCTAAAAAATGAACTTACTCGTTAATATATTTCCTCTATTGTGTTCCATATTCTTGATTTATGAATTCATTTATATATATATTGATCATTGAGCATAATTTAATGGAATAGATATGATTATTCATTATCAATTAAGTTAGGTAACTAAAGAAAATCAAAAAATTTATTGTTGGAGACAGACTTAAACTATGATACAATGTTCTTTCCAACTTTCAAACAACAACTGTGTATAGCCATTGTTATGAGATTTATACATTGCAAGTATAAAAAATTAAGAAAAAGAATGAACAAAATTACACAAGAAAACATTGTTCTAAATTACTAGTACATAAAAGTATTGATAGATGAACAAATATAACATGTAAAAGCTTCAATCAAACTAATAAATGTTCAGATGTGAAAAGGTTGTATTCTAATTATTATTAAGGAAATTTGCTACTATAATAATTATTGGAAGATGAACCATCTATTACTCATTCGGTTCAATGCATATGATTATTAATAAATTTTATATTTTAAAATTATAGTTGCTCGATTTTAAATTAATGTTATCTTTATATAATTAAAATATTATTATTTATTGAGATATTTGATTAAATTTACATTTAGTGTAAAACAAAATGCTAATTCAACTTTTTATTTTGAAGCTTCCACTTATAATATATGATTGATTTCCATTTTAAAAATGAAATATTTACCGGTTAGTCCTCAACCTATGTTGCTCCGCTTTCATCTGTGATCTATATAGGCATGTCACATGCACTAGAAAAGAGACAATGACATGGTCCTAAAATTTAGTCTCGCAGAAAAATTGATAAATGTCATTTTTTTCTATTCAATTTATAAGTGGTCATAATATCGAAAATGGAAAAGTTTTATTTTTGGTCAATTATTAGGCGAATTAAGAGTTTGAGATTCTAATTTTCGTTAATAACCGTCAATCAATAGGCGAAGCTAGGATTAAGAGTTAGGGTTCACAAATTAAATATACATGTATATTTAAGTAATATTCTAGTATAAATATAGAGTCTAGGAAAAAGTTATTGGATTCGTCCGAATCCATGAATTCAAGTACAATTTACAACCTTGGAGAAACATGACATTCACAAAACTTAATCTTTGAACTTGTTGTCATACTCGAACTATTGGACCATAGCAAGCCGCGTATTATAAATTCAAGACCACCCACCTTTAAGGTCATTCTTGTAAATCACCTGTTAATGTTTTATAAAGACTTCTCCAAGCACATGCTTAGGTGCCTAAACACCAAAAATGAATTGGTAGATTAAGTGATGGTTGCTGCTTTATATAGATGAAATAATTGGCATTATAAGTCAATAAGCAAGCACATTGTCGAAGAACTAAACGTCAGAGCTAAAAAGGATTCTATAATTGCGAAAAAATTGTATATGGGAAATGCAAGCTCATCGAGAAGGGATTGTTCATAAAATATGGGAAGATTATATTAAAGAATAGTTTGAACTCTTTCAGATTATTCAGGGATTGCAATATTTATTTCCTTCTTTTTTTTCTTTTTTTTTCCGAATTTATATTAATTGTATTTTCATTATCATGATTTGTACCAAGACCTTTTCACTATACGAATGTTTACTGTAATGATGCTTGTTGATTTGTTGCGAAAGTCATGAATCTTGTTACGTGAGATTTCTATTTTGCTATGTAATATAAATTTATGGTTAGTTTTGATAGTTTTAAAAACTTATGGGTATAAATCATATTTCTTAAAAAAATGAAATATGTTTCCCAAATTCTATGGCCAAACACATGGTGAAATTTCACCCAAATTTTTATCCAAATAATATTTGTCAAAAATATTTGAATATCTATGGCCAAACACTAGCTAAGTTTGTCTTTGGGTTGATTGGTATTAATTTGTTGCCATCCTCATTCAATGAATTGGGAATTGGGTGGTATTTAACAAGAATCCCAAAGCCTCAGCATTTTAATGAGGGACAACTGGTGTAAAAAAGCGTATTTTTGAGTCATTTCTAATACGGTAGAATATTTTTAAACTAATAGGTGGAAGGGGTTTGGAGGATACAGAAAATTTGATCAAATAAAAGGAAAAATGGTACTTTCAAGTCATTTGCTCTGCCTACCATCTGGATGTGTATAGGCATGTCACATGCGCTTGAAAATATATTCACAAGACAATGACATGGTCTGACAATTTGGTTTCGACGAAATTTTTTTCTTTTCTTTTTAATTTTTTGTAAGTGGTCATAACTCATAAGAGATCATTTAAGCCCGAAATAATAGTGTTTTTCTAGCAAGAATGAGGAAGTTTATTTATCAAATTATTGCAAGTACATAATACAACCTTGGAGAAACATGACATTCACAAAACTTAAATCTTTGAACCTGTTTTCAATCTAATGTAACAAACTTAAGGTGAAAGACCCTTTAATTTCCTAATAGTACATGGCTAACCAACTCGTCGAAATTCATATAAGATGATCCATCTGAAGAATTTATAGCTTTTTCTGCTAAGTTTTTCCACTTCAATGCATTTTCTTTCATCTCTTTACCCTTTTCTCCAATCATCAACTCTCTTACAAGTTCCTCAATCACTTCCCTCTTCACATTACTATCAATTTCCATCCCGACACCCCAACGAGTACAATTAAACCAACTATTTGTTTGTTGATCCGCAAAGAAAGGCCAACACAACATTGGCACACCATATAATATACACTCGAGAGTCGAATTCCATCCACAGTGTGTTAAAAATCCTCCGATTGACGGATGACTTAAAACTTGTTCTTGAGGACACCAACCAACTAATAAACCTCTTTCCTTAGTCTCCGCGAGAAATTCATGTGGAAAAATGGCTGAATCACCCATGACTAAATCGGATCTAACGATCCATAAGAAATCCATTTTAGTATGTGCAAGTCCCCACGCAAATTCAGTTAACTGTTCATTGCTCATTACTGTAACACTTCCAAAATTCACATAAACAACAGAATTTGGTTTCTTCGTGTCCAGCCATTCGAGACAGTGAGTATCTTCTTTCCATAGATTAGTACCGATTGATTTCAAGTCTTCGTCTTGAGTTGGATTATTATTCAACAAAGAGTGAAAGGGTCCAATAGTATAACTAACTGCAGAGAGCTTGGTTGCAATTTGTTTCATAACATCACTCTCTAACGTGTCGAAAGTGTTCCAAATGAGTGCAGAGAATTTGTGAATTTTGCCCACGATTTCTTCTACTATAAATTTGAGTACAATATAGTTTGGTTCATTGACTTTGGCTTTGAAGATTGGCAAGTTTTTTAGACGGATGCCTTCCATGCCAGGTATCCAATCTATAATCGTATCTAAATGGCCATTGGTCAAATAACTTTCATCTGAAATTCAAAAAGTTAAAAAGAAATCGTAAGTATATACTATATTAGAAACTGTAAAACAAATTAAAAATATATGGTGGTAAGGGTTCAAATTTCATTTGGTACCTTTTAGTGGAGTATAACCTTCTAGCACAAGTTTAGGATATTGGTGGTAAGCCAACAAAGCACCAGCACTAGATGTCCAAAATCCAACATTGGGAATACCTAATTCCCCAGAAACTTGATGAGTGAAGCTCATACCAGCATCAGAAACTATGCAAGTAATAGAAGGGAAATTAGAACTAGCGTTTAGTCTCGTGATGAGGTCTCTGAAAGGAACCAAACATGACTTCTTACATGCCTCACACAAAGACGGAACGTCTTGTGTGGCATCCTCGTTAGAGGGAGGAGGGAGTCCATCAGGGATGGACTCGAAACGAAAGGAAGATAGGCCATCAAGGGCATTGGGACCCCGGGATTTGAGTAATCTCCGGTGATTGAACTCTGTGTTAACGAAGGTTATATGAAAGCCTCGGACATGGAGGAGTTTGGCCAATTTGAGCATAGGGTTAATATGGCCTTGTGCTGGAAATGGAATGCATACTGCATGTGGCTTGGACAATATGGATTCCTCTGCCTGGCTCATATTGTGAATATTGGGATGGGCTGTTCAAGGTTTTAATCAAGCTTACTCCCTTTATATAGACTGTTAGCGGAAACGTGAAACTAAAGAACAAGGAAGAACAACAATATTTAACGTGGTTCGGATCAAAATGATCCTACGTCCACCAAAGAACAACTGCACCAATATTTATTTCACTCTACAAAGAATACAAGTGAAATACTACAAGAGAGAGAACACAAATACTTAAAAGGTGAGAAGACAAGTGAGAGGATGATTTGAAAATGAATTAAGAGCTACCTATTTATAGGAATAAATTCATCCTATTGATGTCATCCATGACATCACTATGTGTCAAAATTGTCAAGGTTAAGATAGCAAACCATTTTATGGTTTGCCTAACTTTCACCTACCAAGATACAATCTTTGACTTATATTTTGTACTAATTATCTTCCTACCAAATATTCATATTAATTCATCTTCCATTTAGTTTGATTCCACAAGAACCAAAACCAACTCTTTCAATCTCCACCTTGGTTTGTGTTCCAAGCATGCGTATAAACAACTCCCGCC
This sequence comes from Solanum sitiens, assembly GCA_016801875.1. Taxonomy (NCBI): domain Eukaryota; kingdom Viridiplantae; phylum Streptophyta; class Magnoliopsida; order Solanales; family Solanaceae; genus Solanum; species Solanum sitiens. The sequence continues at coordinate 3,718,321 of JABWTJ010000002.1, read as the reverse complement.
AAAACTTCTAAGCTTACTGGGCAATCCCATTGTAAGAAACAAGAAGAATCAAACCTTTGTTGAACATACCAGCGCCACCTAGCAGTTGTTCTCTTAGAGTTGCATCAATTGATGCATACTCCCGCCAAGTCCTTGCAGTGTGCAAACTTGGCAAGCGGGACTATTTTGGTCAACATGTCTGCAGCGTTATCGTCTGTGATAACCTTCTCAACCTTGATAGCTCCCTTTTCTACGACATCTCGAATAAAATGAAATCTGACATCAATGTGTTTGGTGCGCTCATGAAATCTTTGATTTTTAATCAAATGAATAGCACTTTGACTATCACATTTTAGAATTGATTCAAGCTGAACCGAACTCAATTCTGCCACCAAACCTTTCAACCAGATAGCTTCTTTCACTGCCTCCGTTGCTGCCATATATTCTGCTTCTGTTATAGACAAAGCGACAATCGACTGTAAAGTCGATTTCCAACTAACGGCATTACCGACGAGAGTAAAGATGTATCCAGTTGTGGACCTCCTTCGATCAAGATCCCCTGCATAGTCAGAATCTACATAACCGAGAATTGAAATACCTTCACTTTTCCGGAAGGTTAGGCCAACATCAGAAGCTCCTTTGAGATATCTCAATATCCACTTGACAGCTTCCCAGTGCCTTTTTCCTGGATTTGCCATGTACTTGCTTACCACACTTACAGATTGGGCAATATCTGGACGTGTACATACCATAGCATACATAATGCTACCAACTGCACTCGCATAAGGAACCTTTGACATATGCTCCACCTCATCCATAGATTGAGGCATTTGTAACTCTGAAAGCTTGAAATGAGAAGCTAACGGTGTACTTACAGGCTTGCTCATATGCATATTGAATCTTTTAAGAACTTTTCCGATGTACCTCTTCTGAGAAAGATGTACAACACCATTTTCTCTTGAAATTTCCATTCCAAGGATTTTCTTTGCAACTCCTAGATCCTTCATGTCAAATTCCTTGCTCAACAGTTTCTTCAAAATATTTATCTCTGTGATGTTGTTAGCAGCAATAAGCATATCATCAACATACAACAATAGATAAATCATAGAGTTACCAGACATCTTCTTGTGATACACACAACTATCAAATGCACTCCTCGAAAATCCATGTGTAGTCATGAATGCATCAAACCTCTTGTACCACTGTCTAGGGGATTGCTTCAAACAATACAAAGACTTCTTCAGTTGGCATACATGGTCTTCTTTTCCTTCAGCTAGGAAACCTTCAGGCTGATCCATATAGATTGTCTCTTCTAGATCACCATGTAAGAAAGCAGTTTTGACATCAAGCTGTTGAAGCTCTAGATCAAATTGTGCAACCAATGCTAGTAGCACGCGAATTGAGCTATGTTTCACGACTGGAGAAAAGATCTCATTGTAGTCAATTCCCTCCTTCTGACTGAAACCCTTTGCAACCAATCTCGCCTTGAACCTAGCAGCTTCCACTTCTGGAATACCTTCTTTCTTTCTGTAGACCCATTTGCATCCAACTGTCATCATCCCTTTTGGCCTATTAACTAAGACCCATGTCTCATTTTTGTGAAGAGACTCCATCTCTTCCATCATGGCTAACTGCCATTGTGCGGCATCTTTGCAAGAAGTTGCTTCAACATACGAAGAGGGCTCGAGATCCTTAATCTCTTCTTCTGCAGCTACGAACGCATGTGCAATCAGATTTTCTTGCTCTATAAGACGTTCCGGTTTCCGTATCTGCCTTTTGTCCCTTCCCTTCGTAATTGTGTATGGTTCATTGGAAGCAAGTTCTTCAAGATCTGCATCTTTTGACTCATCAATTTCAGTCTCTTGATCCCGTTCCTTGGTAAGCTCCACCGGTAGCTCCACCTGCTCGTTATTTTCGTTTCCAGATAACTCCACAGAAACTTTACGAGGATCAAGTATAGAGGATTCATCAAAGGTAACATCTCTACTAACTACAAATTTGAGTAAAGACAAACACCATAGTTTGTACCCTTTTACTCCATCTACATACCCTACGAATATGGCCTTTTTAGCCCTTGGTTCAAGCTTACCTTCATTAACATGATAATAAGCTGGACACCCAAATATTCGCAAGTATGAATAGTTAGAGGGTTCACCTGACCATACCTCATTCGGAGTCTTAAAGTCAATCGCTGATGCTGGAGACCGATTGACAATATGAGAAGTAGTATGAACTGCTTCAGCCCAAAATACTTTGGACATCTTAGCTTGTAAGAGCATACAACGAGCCTTCTCAAGAAGAGTTCTGTTCATTCTCTCGGCAACTCCATTCTGCTGTGGTGTGTGCCTGACCGTCTTATGCCTTGCGATCCCATGAACCTTGCAGAAATCATTGAACTCTTCACTGCAAAACTCCAAGCCATTGTCCGTGCGAAGATACTTGATTTTCCTCTCCATTTGATTTTCAACCAAAATCTTCCACTCTTTAAATGCTTCAAAAGCATCACCTTTTGTCTTCAGGAAGCGCACCCAAACCTTTCGTGAAAAATCATCAATGAATGTGAGAAGATACCTCTTTCCTCCCTTCGATGGAAGCTTAGAGGGACCCCATAAATCTGAATGGATGTAGTCTAGCACCCCTCCCATCTTGTGCTTGCCAGTGCTGAAGCTGACCTTTTTCTGCTTCCCTAAGACGCAGTGCTCACAAAATTCAAGTGTGCTGATCTTCTCACCATTCAAAAGGTTGCGGTTGCTCAACATCTTTTATCCTCGTGCGCTCATATGGCCTAGTCTCATGTGCCATAATTTTGCCTTGTCATCATTAGATAACTGCACTGTAGATGCATTTACAGAGCCAATAATGGTGCTTCCCGCAAGTGTGTAGAGGCCATCCTCCATCTTGGCCTTCAACATGACTAAAGACCCTTTAGTCACTTTCATAGTTCCTCCTTCACTCATGTACTTATAGCCTTGTTTATCTAAAGTACCCAGGGAGATCAAATTCTTCTTTAGATCAGGAACATGATGGACTTCTGTAATAGTCCTCACGATTCCATCATGGCAGCGAACATGAACTGAACCAATGCCAACTATTTTACAAGTTGCATTATTGCCCATTAATACAGTTCCTCTACTTGTTTCATAGCTGCTGAACCAATCTTTTCGGAATGTCACATGCAGAGTACAACCAGAGTCTAAGACCCATTTGTTGTCATAGACTCCACTATTGCATGATGTTGTTAGTACATAATCATTATCATTATCATGTACTTGCTCAACAATGGATGCGCTCGCCTTTTCTTTGGACTTCGACATAGGGCAATATCGTTCAAAGTGCCCCTTCTTGTGACAGCCCCAACATTCCGCATTCTTTTTGTTCACACGAGACTTTGATCTATACTTTGATTTACTCCTTCCCTGTTGGCTAGTACGACCTCTTACAAAGAGTCCACTAGCTTCGTCACTTTTGTCTCCTTCAAAATGCATCCGCACATCACAAGAGTTTAGTGCTTGCCGCACTTGCTCAAGTTTAATAGGTTGTTTGCTATACATCATTGAATTCTCAATATCACGATATTTTGAAGTCAATAAAAATAGCAAAGAACATGCAAGCGTCTCCTCGTCCTTTTTAAAGCAGTTTGTAAGTCCATCACAAGTTTATTGAACGCATCTAGATGGTCTTGCAACAAAGTACCTGAATCCATCTTAAATGTATGAAGACGCCGTTGTAACAACATCCTTGTTGTCACTGACTGGTCCTGGTAAAGCCCTTCCAGCTTTTCCCATAACTCTTTGGCCATCTCTTCGGTACTTGTACTCACTTCACAAAGTACGTTAGGTGCAAGGGACAGTTGGATTGCACTCAATGCATCTCCTTCAATCTTTTCCTTGTCGGAATCCGATATCTTATCGGGGTACTTTTCGTCAATAGCATAGATTGAACCTTCCCTCCGTAGTAACGCTATCATCTGGATTTTCCAGATATTGAAGTTGTTGCGCCCACTAAATCTATCAATTTCAAACTTCATGGAACTCATTCTTTTACTTGTTCTTCCTTTTCTACTATAATGTATTTGGAACTACAGAAAACCAAAGTAATCCTTTTCTGATGTGGAAGTTCAGACTGTGCTGCAACCACAGAGCATACTCAGACAGAACCTTGGCTCTGATACCAATTGTTAGCGGAAACGTGAAACTAAAGAACAAGGAAGAACAATAATATTTAACGTGGTTCGGATCAAAATGATCCTACGTCCACCAAAGAACAACTGCACCAATATTTATTTCACTCTACAAAGAATACAAGTGAAATACTACAAGAGAGAGAACACAAATGCCTTAAAAGGTGAGAAGACAAGTGAGAGGATGATTTGAAAATGAATTAAGAGCTACCTATTTATAGGAATAAATTCATCCTATTGATGTCATCCATGACATCACTATGTGTCAAAATTGTCAAGGTTAAGAATATGAAACCATTTTATGGTTTGCCTAAATTTCACCTACCAAGATACAATCTTTGACTTTTATTCTTCCTACCAAATATTCATATTAATTCATCTTCCATTTAGTTTGATTCCACAAGAACCAAAACCAACTCTTTCATAGACCATTTGGAAATTACAATCCAATGATCTTGAAAGTGGTTGGTGTTGAAGTTTTGACCCCTGCCTATCCCATGGAGTAGTCATCATAAACACGCACGATGCTATGCAAGTTAGATATGAAACCCAACTTTTGCTAACATAATTATTGGTCATACGGACAGCATATAGGGTTGTTCATAACCATACCGAAATAGATAAGCGAACCAAAAAAAAGTTATTGAATTATCAATAACGAGTTATTGGTTTAGCGGTTTTGATAACAATTTTGATTTTTTTTTTCTTTATTGAGTTATCGGTTCTTAATGGATTGAGGTTTTTTCTTAACGGATTATATCAATAACCCGATAGTAAATTAAATAGTTATATATGTACTATTTTGTATATAAAGTCTTTGACTTAGAGTTTGGTTTCCTACTTTTAATTCAACTTGTTTCAAACTCTTTTTATTATACAATATAAAAGTGTTTGATTTTGAGCAAGATGTAATTTATGAACTCATGTGCATGCGGTTCATTAACTCATATTATTTGTCACCTTATTTCTAAGTGATTTTCAATGATTTTTTTATGTCAAAAATCTTAATGGTTAAATCGATAACCGAATTGATAAGTCAATATCTTAATTAATGGTTTTATAACGGTTTAACATCTCTACAAATCAAAAACCAATAAGTCAAACTGATAACCTTCCAATCGAACCGATCGATACGCAGGCATCTACCAAAATAGTTGACAAACCTTCGTGAGTTTAAAGCTTTGTCCATGAAGCAAGCGAGTATCAAAAATTCAAAAGCACCATTTCTTAAATCACTCTTTACCCTTCAATGTCTTAATAAAGATTTTCCAAGCACGCAAAAAAATGGTAAATTAAGGGATGAATGCTGCTTTATATATAGATGAAATAATTGAAAGATGACAGCAAATATTACTTTTAGCTTGAGGCCAACTTTAGAGCTTTAAGTTTGTTTGGTGTTTGGGTTTGTTGGTATTGTTGCTGAAAGAGTTGGTTTTGGTTCTTGTGGAATCAAACTAAATGGAAGATGAATTAATATGAATATTTGGTAGGAAGATAATTAGTACAAAATACAAGTCAAAGATTGTATCTTGGTAGGTGAAAGTTAGGCAAACCATAAAATGGTTTGCTATCTTAACCTTGACAATTTTGACACATAGTGATGTCATGGATGACATCAATAGGATGAATTTATTCCTATAAATAGGTAGCTCTTAATTCATTTTCAAATCATCCTCTCACTTGCCTTCTCACCTTCTAAGGCATTTGTGTTCTCTCTCTTGTAGTATTTCACTTGTATTCTTTGTAGAGTGAAATAAATATCAGTGCAGTTGTTCTTTGGTGGACATAGGATCATTTTGATCCGAACCACGTTAAATATTGTTGTTTTTCCTTGTTCTTTAATTTCACATTTCCGCTAACAATTGGTATCAGAGCCAAGGTTCTGTCTGAGTATGCTCTGTGGTTGCAGCACAGTCTGAACTTCCACATCAGAAAAAGATTACTTTGGTTTTCTGTAGTTCCAAATACATTGTAGTAGAAAAGGAAGAACAAGTAAAAAAAAAAAATGAGTTCCATGAAGTTTGAAATTGATAGATTTAGTGGGCGCAACAACTTCAATATCTGGAAAATCCAGATGATAGCGTTACTGCGGAGGGAAGGTTCAATACATGCTATTGACGGAAAGTACCCCGATAAGATATCGGATTCCGACAAGGAAAAGATTGAAGGAGATGCATTGAGTGCAATCCAACTGTCCCTTGCACCTAACGTACTTTGTGAAGTGAGTACAAGTACCGAAGAGACGGCCAAAGAGTTATGGGAAAAGCTGGAAGGGCTTTACCAGGACCAGTCAGTGACAACAAGGATGTTGTTACAACGGCGTCTTCATACATTTAAGATGGATTCAGGTACTTTGTTGCAAGACCATCTAGATGCTTTCAATAAACTTGTGATGGACTTACAAACTGCTGGAATTAAAAAGGACGAGGAGACGCTTGCATGTTCTTTGCTATTTTCATTGACTTCAAAATATCGTGATATTGAGAATTCAATGATGTATAGCAAACAACCTATTACACTTGAGCAAGTGCGGCAAGCACTAAACTCTTGTGATGTGCGGATGCATTTTGAAGGAGACAAAAGTGACGAAGCTAGTGGACTCTTTGTAAGAGGTCGTACTAGCCAACAGGGAAGGAGCAAATCAAAGTACAGATCAAAGTCTCGTGTGAACAAAAAGAATGCGGAATGTTGGGGCTGTCACAAGAAGGGGCACTTTGAACGATATTGCCCTATGTCGAAGTCCAAAGAAAAGGCGAGCGCATCCATTGTTGAGCAAGTACATGATAATGATAATGATTATGTACTAACAACATCATGCAATAGTGGAGTCTATGACAACAAATGGGTCTTAGACTCTGGTTGTACTCTGCATATGACATTCCGAAAAGATTGGTTCAGCAGCTATGAAACAAGCAGAGGAACTGTATTAATGGGCAATAATGCAACTTGTAAAATAGTTGGCATTGGTTCAGTTCATGTTCGCTGCCATGATGGCATCGTGAGGACTATTACAGAAGTCCGTCATGTTCCTGATCTAAAGAAGAATTTGATCTCCCTGGGTACTTTAGATAAACAAGGCTATAAGTACATGAGTGAAGGAGGAACTATGAAAGTGACTAAAGGGTCTTTAGTCATGTTGAAGGCCAAGCTGGAGGATGGCCTCTACACACTTGCGGGAAACACCATTATTGGCTCTGTAAATGCATCTACAGTGCAATTATCTAATGATGACAAGGCAAAATTATGGCACATGAGACTAGGCCATATGAGCGCACGAGGATTGGAGATGTTGAGCAACCGCAACCTTTTGAATGGTGAGAAGATCAGCACACTTGAATTTTGTGAGCACTGCGTCTTAGGGAAGCAGAAAAAGGTCAGCTTCAGCACTGGCAAGCACAAGACGGGAGGGGTGCTAGACTACATCCATTCAAATTTATGGGGTCCCTCTAAGCTTCCATCGAAGGGAGGAAAGAGGTATCTTCTCACATTCATTGATGATTTTTCACGAAAGGTTTGGGTGCGCTTCCTGAAGACAAAAGGTGATGCTTTTGAAGCATTTAAAGAGTGGAAGATTTTGGTTGAAAATCAAATGGAGAGGAAAATCAAGTATCTTCGCACGGACAATGGCTTGGAGTTTTGCAGTGAAGAGTTCAATGATTTCTGCAAGGTTCATGGGATCGCAAGGCATAAGACGGTCAGGCACACACCACAGCAGAATGGAGTTGCCGAGAGAATGAACAGAACTCTTCTTGAGAAGGCTCGTTGTATGCTCTTACAAGCTAAGATGTCCAAAGTATTTTGGGCTGAAGCAGTTCATACTGCTTCTCATATTGTCAATCGGTCTCCAGCATCAGCGATTGACTTTAAGACTCCGAATGAGGTATGGTCAGGTGAACCCTCTAACTATTCATACTTGCGAATATTTGGGTGTCCAGCTTATTATCATGTTAATGAAGGTAAGCTTGAACCAAGGGCTAAAAAGGCCATATTCATAGGGTATGTAGATGGAGTAAAAGGGTACAAACTATGGTGTTTGTCTTTACTCAAATTTGTAGTTAGTAGAGATGTTACCTTTGATGAATCCTCTATACTTGATCCTCGAAAAGTTTCTGTGGAGTTATCTGGAAACGAAAATAACGAGCAGGTGGAGCTACCGGTGGAGCTTACCAAGGAACGGGATCAAGAGACTCAAATTGATGAGTCAAAAGATGCAGATCTTAAAGAACTTGCTTCCAATAAACCATACACAATTGCGAAGGGAAGGAACAAAAGGCAGATACGAAAACCGGAACGTCTTATAGAGCAAGAAAATCTGATTGCACATGCGTTCGTAGCTGCAGAAGAAGAGATTAAGGATCTCGAGCCCTCTTCGTATGTTGAAGCAACTTCTTGCAAAGATGCTGCACAATGGCAGTTAGCCATGATGGAAGAGATGGAGTCTCTTCACAAAAATAAGACATGGGTCTTAGTTAAAAGGCCAAAGGGGATGAGGACAGTTGGATGCAAATGGGTCTACAGAAAGAAAGAAGGTATTCCAGAAGTGGAAGATGCTAGGTTCAAGGCGAGATTGGTTGCAAAGGGTTTCAGTCAGAAGGAGGGAATTGACTACAATGAGATCTTTTCTCCAGTCGTGAAACATAGCTCAATTCGCGTGCTACTAGCATTGGTTGCACAATTTGATTTAGAGCTTCAACAGCTTGATGTCAAAACCGCTTTCTTACATGGTGATCTAGAAGAAACAATCTATATGGATCAGCCTGGAGGTTTTCTAGCTGAAGGAAAAGAAGACCATGTATGTCAACTGAAGAAGTCTTTGTATGGTTTGAAGCAATCCCCTAGACAGTGGTACAAGAGGTTTGATGCATTCATGACTACACGTGGATTTTCGAGGAGTGCATTTGATAGTTGTGTGTATCACAAGAAGATGTCTGGTAACTCTATGATTTATCTATTGTTGTATGTTGATGATATGCTTATTGCGGCTAACAACATCACAGAGATAAATATTTTGAAGAAACTGTTGAGCAAGGAATTTGACATGAAGGATCTAGGAGTTGCAAAGAAAATCCTTGGAATGGAAATTTCAAGAAAAAATGGTGTTGTACATCTTTCTCAGAAGAGGTACATCCGAAAAGTTCTTGAAAGATTCAATATGCATATGAGCAAGCCTGTAAGTACACCTTTAGCTTCTCATTTCAAGCTTTCAGAGTTACAAATGCCTCAATCTATGGATGAGGTGGAGCATATGTCAAAGGTTCCTTATGCGAGTGCAGTTGATAGCATTATGTATGCTATGGTATGCACACGTCCAGATATTGCCCAATCTGTAAGTGTGGTAAGCAAGTACATGGCAAATCTAGGAAAAAGGCACTGGGAAGCTGTCAAGTGGATATTGAGATATCTCAAAGGAGCTCCTGATGTTGGCCTAACCTTCCGGAAAAGTGAAGGTATTTCAATTCTCGGTTATGTTGATTTTGACTATGCAGGGGATCTTGATCGAAGGAGGTCCACAACTGGATACATCTTTACTCTCGTTGGCAGTGCCGTTAGTTGGAAATCGACTTTACAGTCGATTGTCGCTTTGTCAACAACAGAGGCAGAATATATGGCAGCAACGGAGGCAGTGAAAGAAGCTATCTGGTTGAAAGGTTTGGTGGCAGAATTGAGTTCTGTTCAGCTTGAATCAATTCTAAAATGTGATAGTCAAAGTGCTATTCATTTGATTAAAAATCAAAGATTTCATGAGCGCACCAAACACATTGATGTCAGATTTCATTTTATTCGAGATGTCGTAGAAAAGGGAGCTATCAAGGTTGAAAAGGTTATCACAGACGATAACGCTGCAGACATGTTGACCAAAATAGTCCCGCTTGCCAAGTTTGCACACTGCAAGGACTTGGCGGGAGTATGCATCAATTGATGCAACTCTAAGAGAACAACTGCTAGGTGGAGCTGGTATGTTCAACAAAGGTTTGATTCTTCTTGTTTCTTACAATGGGATTGCCCAGTAAGCGTAGAAGTTTTGGCCGGAGTTGTTTATACGCATGCTTGGAACACAAACCAAGGTGGAGATTGAAAGAGTTGGTTTTGGTTCTTGTGGAATCAAACTAAATGGAAGATGAATTAATATGAATATTTGGTAGGAAGATAATTAGTACAAAATACAAGTCAAAGATTGTATCTTGGTAGGTGAAAGTTAGGCAAACCATAAAATGATTTGCTATCTTAACCTTGACAATTTTGACACATAGTGATGTCATGGATGACATCAATAGGATGAATTTATTCCTATAAATAGGTAGCTCTTAATTTATTTTCAAATCATCCTCTCACTTGCCTTCTCACCTTCTAAGGCATTTGTGTTCTCTCTCTTGTAGTATTTCACTTGTATTCTTTGTAGAGTGAAATAAATATTGGTGCAGTTGTTCTTTGGTGGACGTAGGATCATTTTGATCCTAACCACGTTAAATATTGTTGTTCTTCCTTGTTCTTTAGTTTCACGTTTCCGCTAACAGTTGCCCACCTTATTCAATGACAATAAATAATTTCATTTCCAGAATTGGTAATTGGGTGGAATTTAAGATGAATCTCAAAGCCTCAACATTTTAATTGATGGGTAATTCCAAACGTGAAGATAACGTCACAGGCGGAAGGAACGTATTTTTGAGTCATTTCTTATATACTAGTTTCTGGACACGTGTTTCGCACGTATATTCCATATAAGTAGTTCATACAAAATAAATCATATTAAAAAAATAATAGAATAAAGTAAAAAAGTACAAGCTAAAATAGATCAATAGTCCACTTATATTCAAATGACCTCTTTGTTGAGCATTATTAGATGATTAAATATTATTCGAAATTACAAAATTCAACAACTAAATTTATCTAGATAGTTAAAATGTATAATGAATTATATATATTTTGAGCATCATTTAATGTATTGATATATTACATGATACTTTTACACAAGTAATGTTCTTAATGTGTATTATGTTTGTTGTTTTGATTACCGATTTCAACAGTTAAAGTTGTTTCATTCATCCACTTATAATTATATAATTAGAAAAACATTAATAAACATATATCACCAAAATATTATATATGAATGTCTATTATTTTCATTTATCCACTTTTTTTTTACCAACTTCAGCAAATTTAAGGTATTAAAAGTTAAAGTTTCAAACAACTTCAAGCTAAGTAAAGACTCAAAGCTAATGGTAAATGTATGACATATAAGAGGACCAAAAGTCAATCTTTACCACTTCTATGTCAATACATCCAATTGATTTTAAATCATAAATATGAATATAAAAAACATTGATAATTTATAAAACTTAAAACTCATAAATATTATATAAACAAGAATAATATATATTTCACAAAAACGTTCACAGAAAATAACAAAGCTAAAAAATGAACTTACTCGTTAATATATTTCCTCTATTGTGTTCCATATTCTTGATTTATGAATTCATTTATATATATATTGATCATTGAGCATAATTTAATGGAATAGATATGATTATTCATTATCAATTAAGTTAGGTAACTAAAGAAAATCAAAAAATTTATTGTTGGAGACAGACTTAAACTATGATACAATGTTCTTTCCAACTTTCAAACAACAACTGTGTATAGCCATTGTTATGAGATTTATACATTGCAAGTATAAAAAATTAAGAAAAAGAATGAACAAAATTACACAAGAAAACATTGTTCTAAATTACTAGTACATAAAAGTATTGATAGATGAACAAATATAACATGTAAAAGCTTCAATCAAACTAATAAATGTTCAGATGTGAAAAGGTTGTATTCTAATTATTATTAAGGAAATTTGCTACTATAATAATTATTGGAAGATGAACCATCTATTACTCATTCGGTTCAATGCATATGATTATTAATAAATTTTATATTTTAAAATTATAGTTGCTCGATTTTAAATTAATGTTATCTTTATATAATTAAAATATTATTATTTATTGAGATATTTGATTAAATTTACATTTAGTGTAAAACAAAATGCTAATTCAACTTTTTATTTTGAAGCTTCCACTTATAATATATGATTGATTTCCATTTTAAAAATGAAATATTTACCGGTTAGTCCTCAACCTATGTTGCTCCGCTTTCATCTGTGATCTATATAGGCATGTCACATGCACTAGAAAAGAGACAATGACATGGTCCTAAAATTTAGTCTCGCAGAAAAATTGATAAATGTCATTTTTTTCTATTCAATTTATAAGTGGTCATAATATCGAAAATGGAAAAGTTTTATTTTTGGTCAATTATTAGGCGAATTAAGAGTTTGAGATTCTAATTTTCGTTAATAACCGTCAATCAATAGGCGAAGCTAGGATTAAGAGTTAGGGTTCACAAATTAAATATACATGTATATTTAAGTAATATTCTAGTATAAATATAGAGTCTAGGAAAAAGTTATTGGATTCGTCCGAATCCATGAATTCAAGTACAATTTACAACCTTGGAGAAACATGACATTCACAAAACTTAATCTTTGAACTTGTTGTCATACTCGAACTATTGGACCATAGCAAGCCGCGTATTATAAATTCAAGACCACCCACCTTTAAGGTCATTCTTGTAAATCACCTGTTAATGTTTTATAAAGACTTCTCCAAGCACATGCTTAGGTGCCTAAACACCAAAAATGAATTGGTAGATTAAGTGATGGTTGCTGCTTTATATAGATGAAATAATTGGCATTATAAGTCAATAAGCAAGCACATTGTCGAAGAACTAAACGTCAGAGCTAAAAAGGATTCTATAATTGCGAAAAAATTGTATATGGGAAATGCAAGCTCATCGAGAAGGGATTGTTCATAAAATATGGGAAGATTATATTAAAGAATAGTTTGAACTCTTTCAGATTATTCAGGGATTGCAATATTTATTTCCTTCTTTTTTTTCTTTTTTTTTCCGAATTTATATTAATTGTATTTTCATTATCATGATTTGTACCAAGACCTTTTCACTATACGAATGTTTACTGTAATGATGCTTGTTGATTTGTTGCGAAAGTCATGAATCTTGTTACGTGAGATTTCTATTTTGCTATGTAATATAAATTTATGGTTAGTTTTGATAGTTTTAAAAACTTATGGGTATAAATCATATTTCTTAAAAAAATGAAATATGTTTCCCAAATTCTATGGCCAAACACATGGTGAAATTTCACCCAAATTTTTATCCAAATAATATTTGTCAAAAATATTTGAATATCTATGGCCAAACACTAGCTAAGTTTGTCTTTGGGTTGATTGGTATTAATTTGTTGCCATCCTCATTCAATGAATTGGGAATTGGGTGGTATTTAACAAGAATCCCAAAGCCTCAGCATTTTAATGAGGGACAACTGGTGTAAAAAAGCGTATTTTTGAGTCATTTCTAATACGGTAGAATATTTTTAAACTAATAGGTGGAAGGGGTTTGGAGGATACAGAAAATTTGATCAAATAAAAGGAAAAATGGTACTTTCAAGTCATTTGCTCTGCCTACCATCTGGATGTGTATAGGCATGTCACATGCGCTTGAAAATATATTCACAAGACAATGACATGGTCTGACAATTTGGTTTCGACGAAATTTTTTTCTTTTCTTTTTAATTTTTTGTAAGTGGTCATAACTCATAAGAGATCATTTAAGCCCGAAATAATAGTGTTTTTCTAGCAAGAATGAGGAAGTTTATTTATCAAATTATTGCAAGTACATAATACAACCTTGGAGAAACATGACATTCACAAAACTTAAATCTTTGAACCTGTTTTCAATCTAATGTAACAAACTTAAGGTGAAAGACCCTTTAATTTCCTAATAGTACATGGCTAACCAACTCGTCGAAATTCATATAAGATGATCCATCTGAAGAATTTATAGCTTTTTCTGCTAAGTTTTTCCACTTCAATGCATTTTCTTTCATCTCTTTACCCTTTTCTCCAATCATCAACTCTCTTACAAGTTCCTCAATCACTTCCCTCTTCACATTACTATCCATTTCCATCCCGACACCCCAACGATTACAATTAAACCAACTATTTGTTTGTTGATCCGCAAAGAAAGGCCAACACAACATTGGCACACCATATAATATACACTCGAGAGTCGAATTCCATCCACAGTGTGTTAAAAATCCTCCGATTGACGGATGACTTAAAACTTGTTCTTGAGGACACCAACCAACTAATAAACCTCTTTCCTTAGTCTCCGCGAGAAATTCATGTGGAAAAATGGCTGAATCACCCATGACTAAATCGGATCTAACGATCCATAAGAAATCCATTTTAGTATGTGCAAGTCCCCACGCAAATTCAGTTAACTGTTCATTGCTCATTACTGTAACACTTCCAAAATTCACATAAACAACAGAATTTGGTTTCTTCGTGTCCAGCCATTCGAGACAGTGAGTATCTTCTTTCCATAGATTAGTACCGATTGATTTCAAGTCTTCGTCTTGAGTTGGATTATTCAACAGAAAACGATGTACGGGTCCAATAGTATAATTAACTACAGGGAACTTGGTTGCCATTTGTTGCAGAACATCACTCTCTAGCTTGTCGAATGTGTTGAAAATTAGTGCAGAGAATTTGGGAATTTTGTCCACGATTTCTTCCACTATATATTTCATTATAATATAGCTTGGTTCATCAACTGTGGCTCTGATGAAGCTTGGCAAGTGTTTTAAACGGATGCCTTCCATGCCCGGTATCCAATCTATAATCGTGTCTAAATAACTTTCATCTGAAATTCAATCAGTTAAAAGAAACTTAATTAATTTCAGAATGGTTAATGTTAGCAAGTACAGTTTAATATGTATGAATGGACACTCAACGAACTTATCAACCTTTTAGGTAACTTTTAAAAATCTATACATATTAATTGAGCTAGAGATCAAGGTACGATTTTAGCTGAACTCAATAATCTTTACTTTTTAATAGAGAGAAGGCCCAAAAGAGTTAAAAAAGACTCAAAATCATCCTTGAGTTTTCACACGGAGCAGTAATAATCGTTCATGTTTGCAATATTTGTGCACTTTTGGATTCTGACTACGCCTAATTGACTAAAATATTTAAAACGTTGGTTTTCATACCTTTTAGTGGAGCGTAACCTTGTTCCACAAGTTTAGGATATTGTGTGAAAGCCCACAAGGAACAAGCACTAGCAGTCCAAAAGCCAACATTAGGAACACCTAATTCCTCAGAAACTTGTTGAGTGAAGCTCATACCAGCATCAGAGACTATGCAAGAAATAGTAGGAAAATTGGAATTATCTTTTAGTCTCGTGACGAGGTCTCTAAAAGGGTCCAAACACGACTTCTTACATGCCTCACACATAGAAGGAACGTCTTGTGTGGCATCCTCGTTAGAGGGAGGGAGTCCATCAGGGATGGACTCGAAGCGAAAGGAAGGTAGGCTAACGAGGGAATTGAGACCACGGGATTTGAGCAATCTCCGGTGATTGAAATCCGTGTTAACAAAGGTGATATGAAAGCCTCGGATATGGAGAAGTTTTGCTAATTTAAGCATAGGGTTAATATGGCCTTGTGCTGGAAATGGAATACATACTGCATGTGGCTTCGATAATATGGATTCCTCTGTTTGGTTCATATTGACCTGTTTTTCTTTTTTCTCTTACAAAAATTGTGAATATATTTTCTCACTTAATATACACCACATTTATAGCGCGCTCTCAACACTCTCCCTCTCTTCTCTTTCACATAACATTTATCTAAATCGATTTTACTAAAAAAACAGAAAAAAAGATCTGTCATAGTCTCGAAAACTGTATATATGTATAAACAAATATTTCAATCAAATTCATTATGTGAAGTTTTCATCTAATCCTTCTTTGTTTTTTCTTTTAGTACAAAATATAATTAAAATTTCATCTGAATTATTCATATATATATATATATATATGGGGGGGGGGGGGGGGGGGGGGGGGGGGGGGGGGGAGGTTGCTTGTTTTGAATTTTTAATATTTTCTTGCTAATTACTGATTCATTTTTTGCTGGATAAACATTGGTATATCAAAATTTTTGATTCATCAGATTTTGTATCACTACACACAAAATATGTATCGAATGTGTCAGACTCTTTTTCGCTTTTGAATCTTCTTTTCTTATTTAATTGACACATATTAATACAACCAATGATATTTATACATCAAAAGTATTGTATATGTTTGTATCAGAAAAGATTCATACATCTATTATTAGACTATATTTATAATAAGCTTATCGAAAAAGACTATTAGAAAAACTGTATAGATGTATATATTTAGGGGTGATGCAATGATTCAAACATTGTCTTAATGCCTTTTTTTTCTTTTGATCTGAGTATAAAAAGGAGTAAATTTTAGGTTTAGCAAACATAAAAATTATATTTATCTGATATAGCTATAATTTATATAATTGTGCTCCATAGCCAATTTAATATTTGTCATGGAGCATCAGATTGTATAAATCGCAGCCATTATCTCGATTTGTATAAATAGTAGGCAGCATCTCGATTTGTATAAATCGCAGACAGCATCGCATTTTGAATAAAAATGCAGCGATTATATATGTATATTGGATAGATAATTTTATATATGCAACTATTATGTATGTTTATCAAAGATTGTGTTTGTATAATTATAAGTGTATAGGACGAAAATATATGTATTTGTATTTGTATACGGTTTTCTCTCGCTCTATACAAAAAGAAACGCAATTTATACATTTGTGTTTGTATAAAGTGAGAGAAGCGAAGGGGATTTTTGGGGATAGAGGCGAGCTAAAAGATATGTATATATACAGTTTTTTCTCACTTTATATAAACTCAAACATAATTTATAGTGTTTGTATAAAGTGAGAGAGACGAAAGCGACTAGCGAGCGAGAAATTGAGAGTGGGGAGCGAGAAATCTGGGGAGAGAGGTGAATGACAAAGTGTTTGCTACAGATTAGAATAAAATAAAACTATTATTATAGTATTTAATTTTAATTAATAATTTACTATTTTATGCAATTTTCCCTATAAAGGAACCTAATACAATTATCATCAAATTGTATCATCGAGTGAATATCCATAGACTAAAAACATATACTCCCTTCGTTTCAAAAAGAATGTCTCTATTTTCTTTTTAGTTTATTTAAAAAAAATGACTCCTTTCCTTTTTGTGTCTCTGTGTATCTATATTTCAGTTTCAAAGTACCCCTTGAAGTAAAAACTGACTCGGCAAATGCAATTGTCATGATTACAAAGCACTACATACCTTAAGCTAACATAATCTTTAAGTTCGGGTCTATATCACGTATTTAAAAAGAGAACATGGTTGCGAACATACTGGCAAAGGAACATGCTAGAAACCCTACTATTTCATAATACTAAAGCAAGTTAAAGAAAAGAAGAAAATATTTTGAAGTCTCACCATTTGAGTTTATTTTAGCCGAACTTATTGATCGTCAGGTGATATCAATTTTTAATTAGACATTGATATCCCATATCATTTTGATTTTTTTATTATTATTATTGACGTCACATATTATATATTGCACTAACTCAAGGCACGTGAAAAGCTTCTATTTTTCCAAAAGTAAAATTATTTCTCCTTTTTCTTGACCCTTTCTCCCTTTCATCATCCACTACTCTACCACCATCATATCTTTTGGAATAGTACGGGAAAACAAAGCAAACGTCAATTCTTTGTATAATGCTTAGTAAGGAAAACGTTTTTCAATTTTTCACGTTGATTTGTTATAATATTTTAGAAGAATAAATTTCTAAAAAATGAGTAAAATGATTTTTTCAATAAAACATATTTCCTATTGATTCATAAGTAATATTCAAGCCTATAGTCCCACCACCCCACCCAACAGCACCCAACCCATCACTCGTGAACCCCCACTTCCCACCTTATCCCACCTTTATCCTGATATGATACATTACATATGTTTTTAGATAATTTATCAATATTAGAATTTAAAGAAGACACTTATTTTTTCAAAAAAGAAATTTTATTTTTAGAAAAATTACGGGAAAGGGAAAATAAGGTGAGAGTTTGATTACCAACCAACTGAGCTATCAAAAACAATTTTCATTGAAATTCTTTCCATCATACCAAATACACCTTTAATCATAATCATTTTGGCGTCAGAATAATTTCTTTACAAATGGACAACTTAACAAAACAAAAGTGATATTATTATTATTATGAAATTTAAAAAGTTAGTTAAAAATAATTGGAGTTGATGACGGAGAATTAAATATAGAAGTTGGTGGATCGGTTCCTTTAATTTGGTTGCACACGACAAATGAACAAGACGCTAAATTACAATTAATGATCTCTAAGACAAAGGATGTAATGGTTTTTAAATTACTCTAATTAGAATTGACATAATTGAGATTACTAAAAAATAAGAAATTAATTGGAGTAAATCGAAGTGGATTTAAACTATGTAATTGTCTTATGCGGACTATTTAAACAATATTTCAAAGAACAAGGTGTATATGAAAGAACAAAATTGATGGGCCAACCGACGGTTGCACCACATAGTTATTACGCAAAATGGCAGTAATCTTATCTATAAGTTCTCTTATTACTATTATTGTCTATTAGTTTTATAAATTCTCAAAATCTCTTATTTTCGTATATCAGATTAATGTATCAACGCATCAAATTAATGTATCTCGCGCATCAAATTAATATATCTCGTACATCAGATTAATGTATCTCGCTTATCAGATAATGTATCATGTATAAAATGTAATATATCTCACTTAACGATTAATATATCTCGCGCATCAGATTAATGTATCAGCCTTATATTATTGTATCAATTTGAGGGATTTCTGTAATTATAAATTTATAAAGGACAAATGGTAATTTTACCTTTAAAGTATTTGATTTCTGTCATTTGCCCCTTCGCCTAAAATTTGGCATTACCCGCGTTTTTTTTATATATTTTTACTTGTTAAATTATTTTGATGGCAATATAACGTGGCAAGAAATAAATAAATAAAAGAAGTTAAAATATAGAGGTTTCACGTTTTTTAAAAAATTAACTTCTTTACCATTATTTGTAAAATTATTATTATTTAGATAGGTTTAAATTAAATTTTGGTAATAATTGCGACTTTTTAATTATTATTTTCTTTTTGGATATAGTTTTATTGATTGGCGTAAGTATTGAAGTTAGTTAGTTGTTAGCTAGTGATAGTTGTCTAATAAAGTTAGTTAAAAATGATCAGATTCTGTCAGTGGCGGATTCATGAGTTAAGCTAAGAGGGTTCAAAATTTAAAGAAGAAGTTCATGTGATAATGTAAGTATGCGGTGATCATAGTAACCCCGACATGCTTTTTGTACAAGGTATCTCCTTGGTTGATGAAAGTTAACACCAAACTAATCAAAGATATTGAGAACAAAGCTACATAGATTAAAAGAAATTAGTGGATCAGTTGTATTACATATGTAATTCCTAAAACACGTGAAAATTAAAGGAAGAAAAAGAAAGCGAGACGGAGAAGAAAAATATTTATCTTAATCCGCTAAATTTGTATTACTTTATCGTACCACATTAAGCATTTCTTCCTACTTTTTACCTTGGCCATTGAACATCCTTAAAATTTCGTGTACTTCTTATATTTTTATTTTGTAATGTTTTACTTTATTTTCCATTTTAAAAATTTTCAGATTAGTATCCATTCAGACATTTATTACTAGGAAAATTATCAAGATTCTCAAATAATGTGTAAGTATTTACTAATATTATAATCATATTCAGAAAATAAATAAATGACATCGTCAATTTTTAGTTCATAGTTTAATTTACTAAGTTAGTCATCACTTGTTGGAAAAAAAAATGACGAATAAACCAAATAAGTTTAATTTCCATCTCGAATTGAAAAATAGAAAAGAAATTTCATGAGTTCTATTAAATATATATTATTAAAAGGATATTGACGATTTTTAGTTTCTTCATTCAATTACATCAAATTTATCTTTATATATATAATCCATCATTTTTAAAGAGTTGCACATAAAATTATGTTGAAATAAAATGACTAATAAATATAAGAAGAATATAAAAAAAATGTGTCTAATAAATTTAAACAAAAATAAATTAGGAAAAATTATGACATAAAAAAGAAAAAATAATGAAAAAGAGAAGATCCAAGTCCAAAAATTGAGCCCAAACATGCATTAAAGAGGGTAAAAATTAAGAGAAGCGGATTTGCTACGCATGAGATTTAAACTCACGACATAAAAGCGACCGTTGAACCCCCTTATACATTGAGCTAAAGGTTCTCACTTATTTTCAGAGGTTCATTTTAATATATGTACAATAAAATCAGAATTTGTCCTTATATATATAACATAATTTTTAAATCGAGAGAGATCGGGTAAACCTCTGTACACAACCAAGATCCGCTTCTGAATTCTGTTAGAATCAATAACTAACAAAATGCTGAGCTGGATGTATATGTGTGAATAGCACCTCTTATATACATACAGATGATTGTATCTACTCTCTTTTCTAACATTGAATAAATATTTTTTCCTTTTCCTCTTATCATTGAGTTACAGAAGTAGTTATTCCATTAGTGTAGCTTAAATCACAAAATCAACGGCAAGACATACGTGTAATTTGTAAATTCTAGGGACTTGTTTTATATTATACTTGTGTGAACGAGATATTGTGTATTTTCTTTTATCTAGTAGATTGTTTATTTTCTCTTGTGAAATGTAGATCGATTGATCGAATCACATTAAATATTTATTTTTCTTTTAATATATTTCATATTTATGTTCTTACTTATGATCTTTTGAAATTTACTCTATTAGCTTGTGCATACAAAGTACGTGCAGTAAATTAGTCTATCTATATCTTTAAAAGAAATAAATAAATCTAATGATGTAATATTTGTTTACGGCTAACAATTTATATTATTTATTAAAATGATGTAAGGATATGTTTGTGGAATTCGAAAAACTGGCGATATATAAAGTTTAGAAGGGTTTGCAACTCTGTCCAAAATAACTTTTACATAAAACTAAACTGGAAAATAATTTTTACTCCTTTGCATGTCAATTTCCCTCATCGAGGGTTAATTTAATCAACTTTTAGAAATTAACACAAATACTTTAATTCAATTTTTAAACTTTAAATTTAGGAACTCATAAACTATTCAAATTTAAAAATAAATATATTCTATTTGAGTTAATTCCCAAGATTCAATTTCGTTGGCACTTGATGATTGAAAAAATAGCAAAAGAAATTCAAAATAGAGAAGCACTTCTCAACGATATAGTAAAAAAACATAGTTCAGAAACTACTTTTTTGTTAGCACATCTCTTCTATATTTAATACAAATTTGCGAATTATATGGAGATTTTCATGCACATGAATATAAGTTGCACCAAAAATAAGTGCATATATTTTGATACGTTTGCTAATTTGTGCTATAAGTTTCAATTCATAACGCACAAATATACCCAAAAAAAAAGAACTTGTTATTGATAAAAGAAACTCCAATGTGCATATCAGACGTAAAAATTTGCTGATCTCTGAACTTCAACTCCATCAAATGAATTATTATTAGTAGGAGAACAAGCCCCGTGACCTTCTCCAAACGACGCGATATGATCCTTCAAAGATCTCTTGTGTTTAAAATCGGAACCACAAACACATAGCCAACGTTTTCCACAATTCTTTTCGTGTGTTCTCCAGTCTCCTTTCACAGCTAAACACTTGCCACATTTTCTACACGCGAATCGCTTTGTTCCATGCTTCCTCTTGTAATGTGTTTGTAGTGTTCTAAAATCCTTCAATGGCTTAGCCCTAGAATGATTTATGTTGTTTTTGCACCCTTCTTCACAACAATAGCATGGAATCCCTAACATGGCTCTTGGTTGTGTTCCTTTAAGTGATTCTGGTCCTTTTCTATATTGTGATCCATGACCCCACATGTGCATCTGTTGAATAATTGAAAAAATATACGTTGAGATCATGTTGTTATTGTGTGTGTTTTTTATCTTGTAGACTATGCTAGCACGCACCTGATAATATTTTCCTTTCAGCAAAAGAAAAAGAATATAGTAATGAAAAATAATACGCGAAAAATAAATAATGCACCTGAAGATTGTTGTAACGATTGAAAGTTTTGTGACAAATGTGACAAGAAAAATGGGTGAAGCCAACAAGGATTTGTGAAGGAGTTGGTATCCAATATTGAGTGGTTGCTCCAATAATATTTCCATCACTTTTGTTATGATCAATTGGAATATTAGTATTATTGCTAGAATTTGGAAGACCAATGTGTAAGGCAACAGTCACATCATCTTCAATGTTGTTCCAATTAGGGTTTTCTTCATAATTTGACATTTTTTCAATATTTTGATTAGATGGTTGAGACAAACTAAGAAATTCAAATGCATTTTGGGTTTTATCTGCAAAAAAATCAAATGGTTCAATTTGATTTTCAATAGTACTAGAAGATGAAGCAAAATATGAGTGTTCCATTTTATTTTTTTGTGAACCTTAGTATGAGTGAAAGATTGAAGTAACCTATGATATTCAAGGTGTTTTTATAGGCCTAGGAAGAATGTTTGTCTTTAAAATTTAATTTAAAAGTTAATCTTTTAGAGGGAAAAATTGTGAGAAAAAAGACACTGGAGAAAATGGGGTATGTTGTTGGTCGTTGAATGTAAACAACATTAATTAGTAATTTGTTTTTAAGGGAAAAGATAGTTAATCTTAGCTGCTTGTCAAATTTATCTCCTTTTGATATACAATGTAATAAGACTTAATTGTAGTGGACCATGGCTTCTATAATTTACATGAGGTTCACTGCAGTGGGATTTAGATTTATGGCAACATCTTAATCACAAATATTATTTAATTTTATAAAGTTTGATTAGTTATATATATTTTGACAATAAAAAGAAAATATATCATCGATTAATCAGGTCACCCAAAAGATACATTATTACTTATATATAAGCCTCACGTGTTGGAAATGGTTGTATAATTAACCTTGGGAAGCAACTAATAATAATGATTTGAACCCATAACTAACAATCTCTAGCTCCGCTTCTTGAACTTGATAGCAAAATATAAATATTTCTTACGATAACAATGTATATAACTTAAATTCTTTTTCTTTTTTAATCATACTTTCTCAACGGCTTTCTTGATAGATTATCGTTTATTAAACTCTAAATTGCTAATTAAGGACCGATAATCACTAAAAAGTGTCTCTCTTACTAATGCATGTGTTAATCCTCATTTTTATTAGTGGTTTTCTTAATAACGTTGAAAAGAAAAAGTCAGTTTTGGGATAGGCGTGTGTTAGGGAGGCAACCATAAATTTTGTAGTGTTTACATCCTCAGTTTCATATTAGTTGATTATCTTACTAAAAATAATTGTCTCATATTAGTTGTTCATCTTATTAAAATAATCATTTCATATTAGTTTGTCCACCTTACATAATCAAGAAAACATTAGTTATATTTTTCCTTTGTTACCCTTACAATTAATTATTTTTGAAAGTGTTCACATTTGTTTATATAATTTCCAAAAAAAAAAATGTTTGTTTAAGGGGTAAATTAGTAAAATTATCTTCTTATGTATGATTTTTTATGATCAACAAATATAAAACAGAGAGAGTTTTAAGGATAATTTAATACACGAACCAACTACTTTTTGGCGTGGATTGAAGAGAATTTGGCCCCAAAAAGAAAGAAAAAATTGAATTTTACAAAAATGGAGATAGTGAGTAAGAAAAGATTTGAGAAATGCAGATATCACAAATAGGAGGCATTAATTAATTAGTACTAGAAGGATTAATTAATTTTGTAACAAACTTACATAGGTCAACCATGAAATAACTACGTGTTTAGTTAATTATAGTAACTTAGGTCCATCAGTGACATCCCCTTAGCTACATATTGACCTGAACTACTTAGTTTTTGGTTGTAAGTTTCAATATTTACTGAGCTATTGACTTACAAGAAGTAAAAGGAAAAAAAGTCTTTATAATATATAGAAAATCTTAATTATGGAGTATTAATTCTCAAGAATAATATCACTTTTTGTATCCCTAGTAAGCAATGACGAAATCAAGAATTATCAAGCAATGACGGAATTAAGAATTTAATACAAGTTTAGCATTATATTCAAAAATAATAATTTAAATTTTAACTGATTTATTTCTATACATTTAAAAATAATTTTTCATTTGTTTTTATCTTTAGAGACTTCATTTCTATGAGATCAAGTCTTTAAAGTTCAATAACCATGGATAGAAGATGAGCATGTAATTTATATTCAAATCCTCATTTGTAATAGTTCATTTTGATAGATGCGAGAGAGTTAGTTCAAACATACACTTAATTTTCAATTAAAAAAATGTAAGTTCGAGTTACCAAGAAATCAAAAAGGCTGAAAGCTTTTAAATTGGATAAATTTCACTTCAGCGAATAAAAGGCATATCTTTAGGCGATCTTTTTTTCATTTCTATCCTTTTAACTTTGGTAAATTAAACAAGAAATAAGTAAATGATCATAGCCTACTACACATATAGGAATGAGGAAACATAAAATACAGAATATATATAATAGAACAAATAAAATAAAAAAAAAGGGGTAAATATGTCATAAATTCGTTATTGAGAGCTTAATATTTCTGTCCTACTGTTGGTACAGTAATAAAAAGGATCGATCCATGTTTAGTAAAATGAAAAATAAATAAATGAACAACAATTGAAATGTTTAAAATTGAAAATTAAAGAAATAAATAAAAAGATGAATTGGCCATGAAATAATAATATCTCTGAGTAGTCCAATCAGCCATTTCTTCTTCTTGTTGTTGAAATCAATTTTGCCTTATGGGATGCATGGACCAAATGAAGAAAAATTAATGGATAGACTTTTTTGAAAATAGAGTAAAGTCTCGTTAATTCCTTTTTTTTTTCCTTTTCTTGTTAAAGATTGTACAGTTTTGTTTTTTTTAAAAATCTTATTTTCACCATGCTGATGAACTGCTTGTACTCTTTTTTTTTTTTTTATGTATTTGGACTCTCGGTAGTCACTGCCCCAACTTCTGTTGTTTCTGCTGAGGTTTGCTGTGGAATTTGAGATTCTGCCATTTACAATTGTACATAGAAATATCAGAGATTATTCATATCACTTGTAAAGATATCACAAGTAAAATTTTATGATAAAATTATTGTATTTCATTTTTGTATTAATATACTTTAAAAAGAATAATATTATTTTTTATTTGGATTTTTCTTAATTTTTGAAACTTCTTTTTTTACACTTATGAGTATTTTCACTGTCTTACCATAGTTGTTCACTAGTAACTAGACACATCCTTTAACAGATAATAAATAACAGAGATAATATTATTATATTATTTATTAAATTTAATGTTTTAAAAAAACGTATTTGATGATAAATAATATTTAATAGTAAAAAGTAAATTATTTATTGATTTTCTAAATTAGAAAACTATTTTAACATATTGGACAAGTATTGTTAGACTGAGGAGTATGTTTTTATAGCCATAAAAAAATAGAGCTTATTTAACTCACAATTTCCACAAGTATTTCTTTCTTTTCTAAATCTAGTGTCCCATCAAATACCGCTAAAAATTAAAACATATGGAATAATTGATAGACAGAATTGTAACTAACCTGTTATAATCAACTATGATTTTGTAATTTTGTATATAAAAAAATTAGTTTTATGTCATTTTCACTAGAATTCTTCGTTTTGCTATATATAAAAATACTAAAAAATTCTACTTAAATTGTAAGTAGCCATAAGATCATTTTCTTTAGTTTTCTATCTAGTTGTTATTAGCTACACATTATATTAAGTAGTTGATGCTGTAATTTACAACACAGTAGAGTTGTTTTTGTATTAATTTCATCAATTAATAGCTACAGCTGGAAAATGCAGGAAAAAGAATACTAAATAGGAAAATAAATTCAAAATCACAATCTATGGATTATCATTTATTTCACCAATCTATTTGTAGCATGTACTTCCCTATTTGGCCATCAATGTATAATAAAATATTTATTTTTCATTTATTCAATTAGGCCTCTTATATACATGCTGCAAAATATATATATATATATATATATATATATATATATATATATATATTTGAATTTTAACTTATGTTTTACTCTCTCGGTCAAACATTTACTTGTCTATGTTTGATTTAAACACACTATCAAAAAACAATAAATAAAATAATGTTTTTATTATATCACCTTTAGTTATTTACTTAATAAGAATAAAATATGTATAAATTAATAAATTATCTCACAATTTCTTACACTTATTTTTAATATACTGAATAGGTATAAAAAATAGACCAAAGAAAGTATCTCAATTATCCGAATTTCTTTAACTGCTAAACATAATTGTCAATAGGTGCACCTGTAATGTTCGAGGAAGATGTTACGTATTTGATAATTCTTGTGACATATTAATTGGAGTCTACTACCTAATTATTACAACCTTTTAACTCATATATGTTCATCATTATAGGATTATTCGGCTAATTAAAGAGCCCGTTTAGATCGATTTAAGAAAAATAATTTTTAAGGCAAATATAAAAAGTTAAACTTAAATAACATTTAAGTTAAAAAATAAAAAGAAGGGGAACCTACTTTTGGTTTTAACGTTATTTTTAATTTTGTTAAATACTTTCTCAAAAACTAACTTGAAGGTACATTTAATCAACTTTTAAGTCAATTCGAACACCCTCTAAGATTTCTAAAACATGTATTAATCTTCCCAGAACATGTATAAGTTTTTCTCTCCTTAATAGAAGTCAATTTGACCAAACTTCTAAAAAATAACTTATTTTTAAGAGTATTTTTTGTGTGAAATAATTTGTTTAGAATGATAAATTTAAAATTGTTCGATGAAATTGTTTAAAAGTGATTCTAAATATATTTTTCTAATGTTTTTAAAAAAAAAAAACAATCGGGTAAAAGCTTAACGTCTAAAAATAACTTTCACGACTGCACTTCAAAAAACACATTATTATTTTTTTCAAAAACATAACTAAACACTTCACTTTTTTTTATCTTCTAAAAAAAAAAAAAAAAACTTTCGCTACACTTCAAAAACACATTTTTTTTTTCTCAAAAGCTTGACTAAACACTTTCTTTTTAAAAATAAATACTTCTAACCTTTCAAAAGTTTGATCAAATAAATTATTAATAGCGAAAAAAATGTAAAAATCTTTCCAAATTAAATAATCAATCCTGACAACTATATTATTAAAGAGTGGTCACAATTGATTCTTCTAAGTGAGGACATACACTGAAAGAACAGGAGGGTGACTAGTTACATGATGTACCTAAAATAGCATAATGTTTTAAATTTTACATTATAGTGGGGAGATTCATATGCATTATATTCAGCCACTTGCATGATTCACTGCTTATTGAGAACCAAACATCCATTATATATATATATATCTATAGTCCTAGATAATTGTTATGACCATTCACATGCATTTACTGTTATTTTACACTCATCAGAAGAAAATACACACACATGCCTCCCTGGCATATGATTTTCATTTGACCCATTGATACATCACTACCTTGCCCAAGACAGCTCATATGTCACATGCTTAGGCTCCCCCACATGCCCCTCTCTATCTTTACCGTTTCACATTTTATAATGTTTACAACTATAACTAACTGTAACAATTGTTCTACATTGTTAAAAGTATAATCACTTTGCATCTTTTCATTAGTATTATATATATAATAATAATTGTAACAAGTATTGTTTAGTGTTTCTTCTCCAACTTTAGGTTAATGAATTTGAAGTTTATATTCTGAATTTATTTATTAAATTCATAAACTATACTATTATGTTAACGCTATTAAATTCGTCTAAATTCATATCTAGTATTATAATTTCACCCTTGATTGTGAGAACTTATTACGTAGTTTTAACAATCAAGTTACACACAATATATTATTCCTGATATTAAAAATGTTTTTGTAAGTAGTTTAACTCCTATATGAGAATTTCTATTCTATCACATCACTCAAAAGATAATTACACAAAATCATTTATAATAAGTTAAGTGGATTAATTAGTAACCTAGATATAGGTTAAGTTATGTGCTATAACATGTAACTACTTAATAGTTTGAAATTATTATTACTACTACTACGTACTACTTAAGTTGAACCACATGAGGAAAAAATGAATTAGCTAGTACGTAGCTAATAGAATTTAAGTATAAATGATAATCTTAAGCAGATAACTAGTGAAAAATATATGTATATATTGAGAAAGAATACTTACCAGTAGTAGGAGAAGGAAACTGAAGCCTTGTGGGTGCAGCATGAGGAGGAGGAGGAGGGTGTTGGAGTAGAGGTGGAGGCGGCGGAGTAAAAGAGGCAGCATCAGCTGGCAAGTGATGAGCAGTAGTAGCAGTAGTAGGATAATAAAGATAAGAAGCAGTTGGGCTTTGAAAGCGTTGATGATGATGGCCAGTAGCTGCAGAAAATGTTCCCCTTGATCCCTGCATCGAATATCCGTAATAATATGCAGGAGATGGTGATGATGAACTTCCATACATTTGCTGATAATAATGCGCTGCTGCTGCTGCTGCTTGCTGGTACGTCCCTGGATTGTACATCCCAGCGGCCTGTTCATCAATTCAATTTCCCTCTATTCTCATTTCCACGTCAAAAAAGAGAGAAACTCATCAATACTATATTGGATAGTCCAAGGGAACTTACTTGATGGTAATAATCAGGAGGGTAAGTTGCATACCTGCAAAATATAATTTAAAACAAATCATAATTATATATGTATAGTTACAAGTGACTACTTATATCACACTGCAGAGTTGCTCAGATGATTGTGAGTTTGAGTCACCAAAAAAAGTACTCCGTTTATAATACAACTTTTAAGGTGCATATTTTGTAAATGAACCATAGTATACGTACGTACATAAATTTACATAAAAATGTTTAAGACCTATATAGTATATATAGTACAATGAAAATTGAAAAGTAGCTTTCACGTAATAACTAGTCTATGAAACGGTACGTACTCTCAACATGTTACAAGTTAAGTGAGACAAAATAATTAATGGAGCGACAAGCACCTCTCTGTACCAAACGTTGGATTAAAATTACGTATACATAAATGCAACACCCCGTATTGTATAATTTGACATATTTTAGCATTCGTATTTTATAGTAATGGTTTACAAATTATATACTTACACTTACAAGGCAATGACGGAGACAAAAATTCAAACTAAGATAAATAAAAAGCTAATTCACGGTGATGATAAAAAGCAAGGTATTATTATTTATTGGGTTATTGAAAGAGTGCAATGTACATTGTCAGATATCATATGGTAAGTGGTATAATATTGCTAGTTACTTTGTTCCACTCGTGCTACCTATAACATTCACGCCTTTGATCAAAGTACAAGCAAAATTGACCTAAAGGCACAAGGTTTGTTCAGCCTTTTTTTGTGTCACATAAAAAAGAGAGAAAGAGAGAGAGGAGAGAGACTTATCAAAAGTAAACAAAAACAAGTTCGTTGTGGGCATGTAAAGATGGTCGGATCACTCAATTAAATATATGCTCTTTCCAATAGCCTTTTAGATGAGTGGTGGTCGATATTTAAATTGAAGTCTGATTAAATTTAAATTTGTGATTGACACTATCAATTAAGTTGTTTTTTTTTCATTCTTAGAAATTTGAGTTTGATACTTCTAATTATATATATATAACAACAATTCTAATCACCATAATTCATGTTGATTGGTCACACGCTTTAAGATGGATGGAACCCAAAAAAAGAAAGGACTAAGTAGTTAAATATTAACAATGAATACTTTGCCAGCAAAAAGTGACAAAAAAATATTGCAAGAAAATGTTGAAATAGTAGTTGAGGAAAAGGTATCGAACTATACTAAAATAAGAAGAAAAAATATATATTTGGTTAGAAAATTTCTGCAAGTCAAAAAGCAAGCAGATATAAAGTCAAAATAGCTATGGTCAAGCCTAATTTTCATCTCTAATTTTTCCAAAAAAAAAAAAAAAAGTAAGCTAATTGGAGTTTCCTTATAAATTCCAAAACCCTCTTTTTCAATCAATCATAATATTAGTAATTTTCAAACTGTATAAATTAAAATTTATAAAAACATTGAAATATATGATCATATTATTTTAAAAAATTAGACTGGCCAAAATCCAACACATAAAAGAAAAGCATTGCACGTTGTCTGCAACTGACAACTCATTGCATAGCAGTCACCATTTATCAATTTTATTTATTATTATTGATCTGCCTATACCAACCTGCATTCAATTAAATTACTTCATGATATATAATGTATATATACTACTTCTTTCCATTTGTATGATTATAAAAATTAAGACATACGAGACGACGACGACGACAACATCAATGTGAGGTTTTCAGTTGTTATACCACTGGCAAATGCCTGCCCATTTTTATCACACATCTTTTTCTTTCTGCAGTATATTATCAGATCATGGACCATCATATATTTATTTATTTTCTCATTTAATTTACTATTAATTACCTAAAAAAAACAAATTAATTATACTTACCCATATGGTGAATATATCATAGGAGTTGCAGGTGGTGGATGTAATGATAATGGTGCTGCTGCTGCTCCTCCTGCCACCCCACTATAAGATGATGATGATGCTCCTTGTGGAATCCCCCCTCCTTGATAAGGATTCCCTCCTTGTCCCCTACCTATAATAATAATAATAATAACAATATGTAATTAACTTAATTACTCCCTCCATTTTTTTTGAGGAATTAAAAAGGTCGGAAAAGAAATATTGATCCATTAACCTACTAAGATTTTTCATATTTTCTCTGTTTTAATTCACGTGACATATTTGTTGTTGTTATATATATGTACAATGTGGTGGGATAATCGAGGAAATAAAGTTTGACTAGTCAAATTAAACAATCAAACAGACAGAAAAGATGAGCACCTCGAGGTGGTGAAGGACGAGGCCGTCCAAGAGAAGCGATGTTACAGTTAGCTCTTCTTCCATCAATTACCGGATTCGGGTTATCACAAGCCCGTCTTGCAGATTCCGGATCACGATAAGTTACCTGCCGTACCACAAAACAAAAATACATCTCTTATTCATCACACCAAATTATAAATGATTGAATAATTAAAATCAAAAACAAGCAAAATGTAAATATAACTTACGAATCCATATCCTTTAGATTTGCCGGTATTTTTATCAGTGATAATGACAGCTTCAAGAATCTCTCCGAATTGCTCGAAATACCGACGCATTACATCTGTTGGAGTTTCCCATGCTAATCCACCAACGAAAACTTTGGTGTATGTTGTGTCCCCAAATGGTGATCGATAATGTTGATACGCCATTAATGCATCTAAAAACTTCCAATGAAAAACTAGACTTGTTATTCAAGCAATTAGAAGATCGATAATATGGAATGAATAGACAATGGCATATCTTGTTTGTACTTCTTCTTCTTCTCCTGTAATGTCTTCCTTTTTTTTTTCCTTCTTCTCTCCCTTTCTCTCAGTGTTGTAGCTAGCAGAAAAAGATCATGGAGAGAGAAAAAGGGTGGGAAGGAACAGATATAACTTAGTGGGAAATGTTTATAAATTATTGCTGATGTTTAACAAATAAAATGCTTTGGAAGAGAGAGAGAGGGATTCGACAGCTGCAAACTCTTAAGGCAGATAGGGTGTTGGGTCCACAAAACCAAATTGAAGATATATAATTTTTTTATCTGAACTCAATAATTTTTGCTTAAATAATATATTTATATTTGAAAATTCATCAAATGAATATAAATAATAATATTTGAATTCATCATTATAATACTCATTCTGAGTTAACCACTGTAATAATATTAAAAGTATTGAGTTTAGATAGATCGTTGTTGAGGAACGGAGGCAACGAATGACAGCTGCGCGACTAGAAGCACTTGACTCTGTCCACTCTGTCTAAGCATTAAAAATACTCTTCTCTCTATCAATAGTCTACTCTGTTCTTTCTAATCTCTATAGTTGTTTTATCGTTCTCTTCTTTATGTTTTCTTTTGTATAATTTGGCCACTGTCTTAACTCCTAACTCATTCTCATTTTTTCATTGGTTTACATTATTGTATTTGAATAATAATTATTGTTGTTATTCCATATTATAATCAAGATTTTCTTGAATATGTAGGTGGAAATTTTGATGATGGGGGTCCACATACTTTGAAGATTGTATACAACTTTTTTTAAGTATCATTATTAATGACGTTGTACTAGTTGCAAGACCAGTTGGGAGAATCGTATTCCCTTATTTGGTTAAACCCTGATGAACCACCCACATTTGGTTTTTATTGTGTACTAACTAAATTAAGACCTTCACAATCAATGGTCCACCTTCCTCATCATTAATTTTACCATGTTATTTGGTTCCCAGCATTTACTTTAACTACTCCTATGTATTGATGATATATACAACAGTAAAATCCTACCAAAATAAACTATCACCAATCCTTTAGCCATTCTTTCGAGATCGTTCTCGATATTGATATTTTTTACTCAAACAGTCTTCTATCACTAGAATAAAAATACATTTTAGCAACAATAAATATATACATTAACATAGCATGTAAAAGTCTTTATCGGTATTAATTAATTGACATTGGATTCAATTTCGCTAAGAACTTTATAAACATATAAAAAGAGTACATATTTAGTGACAATTAAGTTATTGTTGTTAATTAATTACTTATAAAGATCATTTTTTTATGTGTAGTGTATGTACTCAAATGCCTCACTCTGAATAGTTTAGAATTCGAGAAACTAGTAGTTTTCGCGCTTAGAGACCCTTACTCATATAAGTTTAAAAAGTTATTTGCATTATTTTGGTATAAATAATAACTTAAATCCTATTCGGAGACATTTTGCCTCTTCTATATTACTTTTTATGGAGCAGACAAGTCATTTCTTGACCGTATGATTGATCGGACTAGCTATCTTAACTTTGTAGTATAACTTCATATATATAGAAATCGTACGTAAATATTCTGTCTGTGTGACAATGGTCCGATGTTTTCGTGACCACTTCAGGACTATGGTTCAATTTATCAAAAATAAATATACATAAAAATTTTTTAAAAAATGTTCAATCTAATATAAAGTTCAAGACCCTTATCAAAAAAGAATAGAGAATAATATTCCTACACATCACCCCACGTTCTCTTAACGATTCCAATATTCATAGTAAGCTGTTACATGGCCAACTGTCCTAACAGACCAGAAAAAAAAAAACATGTCGTGAGACCAGTTAAGATCCCTTTGACCCTAGTAGCCTATTTTCTTCTTTTCTATTTTCCGATCTGTTTCAATTTATATAATTTTATTTGACGTGAATTTAG
This sequence comes from Solanum sitiens, assembly GCA_016801875.1. Classification (NCBI taxonomy): domain Eukaryota; kingdom Viridiplantae; phylum Streptophyta; class Magnoliopsida; order Solanales; family Solanaceae; genus Solanum; species Solanum sitiens. The sequence goes on along the minus strand of JABWTJ010000002.1, from coordinate 3,684,673 downwards.
ATATACTATCTTTAATTTGTACTAAAAGTTATACGATAGTAATTAAGATAAACAAATTAGAACGGAGAGAGTATAATAATACTCCACAGTCCAAAGGAAAAAAGATAAAAAAAAATCATTCTTTTTCTCATTATAGTATTCATTCATCCCATTATATGCTATACCATTTGGCTTTGACATAATATCTTTTTTAAAAAGGAAAAAAATTTTAAAATTTGTGATAGAAAATAATCCTTAAATATTCGTATGGTTTTTTCAAAAATTAAATATCTTTTTCTAATTACAATAAAAAGACATTTTTAAAAAATGCATTAAAAATGAAAAAATATCACGTAAAATAGTGAAACGGAGGGAGTATATAACTTGTTACCAAATGAGGGGCTGGCGATAAAACCGAAAGTATCTGGACTAAAACTTTAAAAAGACAAGTATAACAAAACCGTTAGTATAATGATTATAACAGTCAAAAGTTATATTAGTCAAACTTAGTTTAAAAAAAGTTAAATCTTTATACCAGGCTAATCTTGATTTTGTTAATGTATTTAAATATTACTGGAATATGTTAATGGATGCCCATAATGTTCTCCACATCCTTTCTCTCTCTTACTTTATAACATATTGTATATATGATATATAAATGCACACAGTGATATGGTGGATTCATCAAATACGAGTAGATGACTTTGAAGAATTCATCACCTGCATTGGAAATTTTTTTTTTCTTTTAAAAGACATTTTATTACATGGGTTACAATCCTATAATAACACACTTGTCCTGGTATTATGCTTTCTCGATTATTATCACATTTATTTTGAATAGACAGAGTTATTCGATATCAACTAGCTTAATTATTAGGACAATGAAACAAATTATGCACAAATTGTTATAGTTCAAGTTCCTAACACACAATGTCCGCTTTGAATTTAAATAGGTGTAAGATTTATCTTTGTTGCACTACGTTTACACATTAATCTCAAAACAAGCGTACCCTGCATATAAAACTTGAGTTAAATCTTATAAATTTGTTCACATTTTCTCCTATTATAATGGAAGAATCATCTAAAGTGTCATATGAATTGCGCATTCCAATATCTTTTCCGTCTTAAAGTTTATTAATTCTACTTGATCCGACCTTAACAATTTATCCTCCTTTAAAGATATCACACAAATTGATTTATACACCATAATTATAAAAAAAGTTAGTTTGAAATAATCCATGGATATCTATAGAAAATAAGATGTAGTAACCAACGGGGATATTTGTAGTGGAACGGTAAATCCTTCGCGAAAGGTTTTGTATTTAAGTCCTCCTAAGCGCTTCGTCCTCCCATGTAAAACTTATTGATATAAAATAAACTATAATCAAGTTTTAATATAAATATCGATCATAATCATAAATTTCTCCGTTCCCGATAGAAGAGAAGGAAGTCATAATCGAAGGTTGTTGCCAGCGTTAGAGACGAGGAGACAGCTAAAGGGTCCTTCATAGTTTATGACAAGTGTACGAGTCCGTGAACTGGCAGTCCCTCCACGTGGGGTCCTGTCACCTATGAGCTGGATTTCATCTACCTTTCTCCCCTTTTTACCCCTAATAACCCCTCTTTCTTTTCTTTTTTTTTTCCTCCCAAAATTTAATACCAATATCTTCTTTCAAAAATAAAAAGGAATTACTCAACCAAATAGTATAACAGATAAAAAAAAGAACTCATATTAATATATTTGGTTTCAAATTTAATGGTTCAAAATTGACTACTTATTTAATGGTTTTAAATTTAAACTATTTACATATTTTTTTAAAAGTTGGCGTTCAACTATTGGATAAAAATTAATTTATTAATATCATTTATAATTTAATTCACTACCCACCCATTACTAATTAAATCCACCCAATTAATAAACCAATTCTAATATCAACATCACCCTAAACACTACTAAAACACGATAAAATTATATAAACCCGAATACAGTGGTGGATGCACATTCAAGTGCATGGGTGCTTGAGCACCATTTGGTATCAACTTCAAATTATGAATAGTTGAGCATCCATAACTAAGAAATTCTGGATCCGCCACTGCTCGAATATGACATTCAAAATTATTCGAGTTCGAATTGAAACCCTAACTAAATTTTGATTGATCTGCTTATTTAGGAGGAAACTTTCAATAGGATTCTCTTTCAATTCGAATTTTATGATTAAAGGTAAATAAGTAGTATATCCCACATTAATTCATGCACTTTTTTTAGATATAATTTTATAAATATTTTTTATTTGTTTTAAAGGTTAAAACTTTAACATATTCTTTTTTAAAAAAAGTGATTTATTAAGTAAAATCTCATAATGTGACGAATGAATAATTAAGAAGAACATAGTCAGATTTTAAGTTTAACAATAATTTTTAATTAGACAATTGAATTATGATATGTTTTGATTGAGGACTTGAATATTTGATAACCTACTTCTATAGACATTTTCGCCTCAGGTTTTTAGAAACAGTAATTGACAGTAGCTTTTCTGTTGTTGCATGAGTAATGGGGAGGGTTTAATAATTGGGTGTGGTTTAATTAGTAATGGGTGGGTAGTAGATTGATTTATATACTATATTAATAAGTTAAATTATAAAAAATAGTTGAGTGTCATATATTTAAAAATATTTAAATAGTTTAAATTTAAAATCGTTAAATAAGTTATCAATTTTGAACTCAAAGGTGGATGACAAATGATATTTTGGAGCCAATAGGTGAATGATAAGGGTATTTTGGAGAATTTTTGGCCAAAAATATCTTTCAACTATACCCCAAACCTAAACTACATCCTTAAAGTATCATTTTTAGCAGAAAACATCCTTTAACTATATCTCAAACCTAAACTACATCCTTAAAGTATCATTTTTAGCAGAAAACATCCTTTAACTATATCTCAAACTTAAACTACATCCTTAAAGTATCATTTTTAGTAAAAAAATATCCTTTAAGTATTTGTAAGTGAACAACTTTCATCCTTTTGTTAGATATTGTCAAAAAACTAAGGGATCTTACGAAAATATGAGCAGTTAACGTGAGTATCAACAAAAGTTATTATGCATAATTTCATTGCTTTCTACAAGAAGTTCTTGAAAAATATAAAAAATCTTAGAGATTTTTGCTTATGGAAACTAAAAATGATTGGAAGGTGTGAGCGTACATGATTTGCCTTTTTCGTAACGGAAAGAAGTTGATGATTAATTATTTTGAGTTTTTGGCCAAACTTATCCTTAAAGTATACCTCAAACTCAAATTATATCCGTAAAAGTATCATTCTTATCATAAAACATCCTTAAAGTATTTTAAAGTAAATAATTTTCATCCTTCTACTTGAATTTTTAGAAAACTAGCCGATATGTCCCACAAAAAATAAGTCGTCCCTTCCTAATTATTATTCTTAGATATGCCAAGAATATTATCGTGGAGTTTTTCATAATTGAGTTAAGAATTATGCAAAATCTTTTAATTTGACCGTTTTTTTCTTCATTTTTCATATAATTTTAATTAAAAATATTATTAGCTTAAATATGTTTCTTCTCAATTGGATATGCTAGAAGACATATGTTGGAGACTTCCCCTTCTAATAATGTAGAATGAAACTCAAATACGAGACATAATCAATATTCTGGTCACTTCAATATTAGATTGACCCGGAAATCTATTAATTTAATTGGTTAAGAAAAAGATAAAAATAATTAATCTTCAACTTCTTTCCATTACGAAAAAGGCAAATCATTTACGCTCACACCTTCCAATCATTTTTAGTTTACATAAACAACAATGTCTAAGATTTTTTATATTTTTCAAGAACTGCTTGTAGAAAGCAATGAAATTATGCATAATAACTTTTGTTAATAGTCACCTTATCTGCTCATATTTTCGTAAGATCCCTTAGTTTTTTGACAATATCTAACAAAAGGATGAATATTGTTCACTTACAAATACTTAAAGGATGGTTTTTTGCTAAAAATGATACTTTAAGGATGTAGTTTAAGTTTGGGGTATAGTTAAAGGATCTTTTCTGCTAAAAATGATACTTTAAGAATGTAGTTTAAGTTTGAGGTATAGTTGAAGGATGTTTTTGGCCAAAAACTCGTATTTTGGAGTCAATAGGTGAATGGAAGTTATTTTTGTATCAATATGAGTAATAAGGATATTTTAGACCCCTTATCCGTTGTTAATTAATTATCATTAAAGATTATTTTTTATATACATATAATTGCTATCAGTTTATACGCAACATAGAGTATCCATAAGAATAAAGATGAATTAATATATTTGAGTATACTCCCTCTATTTCAATTTATTTTCTAATTTGATTTAACATAATAAACTGAATTTTTAATTTTAGACTAATGATATATGGAAATGTATTCAAAATATTGTCTAATAGTGGTCTAAATATATTATATGCAAAACTAAAATTTAAAAGTTATATAAAAAGGAAAAAAAATATTTTTTTAAACGAACAAAATAAATAATACTCTAAAAGACGAACCAAATTGTAACAAATAAAATTGTACCTAAAATTACTATATCAGGGGGTCCAACCTATAGCAATACTGATTTATTGTTGTTTTTCTGCAAGACATATTTACCCAATAATTAAAAATGGTTCTGACACACCTTAATTTATACGTGCTATCAACATTCGTCTCCTCTATAATTTCTTTTCATCTTTTATCTTTTATAATATATTTCTTTAAGAATTATTTGATTCGAATATTAAACTATTTCGTGATCATAATTTTTGGATTAATATACTTTACTTAGTAGGTGAAAAATAATAATATCAAGTTGAATGATATAAAATGATATATTTAGAATTCTGTTTGGAGTAACTTGTATATTGTGTTTAATATAAAACTATATTATTAACCTATAAAATTAAAATAAAATTTTAATTTTGCAAGCAAAGAGAGCCAATGAAATGTACCCACAGGGGCTGAGCTATCTTTCAAAATATGAATACGGCTAAATTCAATAATTTTGATTGAAGTTTTATATTTGTTTTAAGAAATTCATTCAATATATACTAATTATCAATTTTGATCAGTTCAATAGTTTTAAAAAAAATAAAAATCTTAAATTCATAAGCTTCAAAAGTCGACTCGGCCTATGATGCCCACTAGTAATTAAAATCCCACTAATGAGTGCCCTCAAAAGGCTGCAAATAAATGTGTAAGCATTGGCCATATATAGAGCCCATGGTTGAGTTGTTTTGAGCAAATAAAGTAAAATTACTAGATATTATTGTTCCTCAAGGAGATCCACTTATATATAGAAGATGTGGTTGATATTTCATTTTCAATTATTAAATCTCCACCTCAAAAGAAACAATTGTGTTTCTCTCTTATCTTTACTCAATTCTTTGCAAAGCAGCTTTCAATTCCAGTTGGTGCTTATAAAGCTAAAATTAAAGCCTGTGCATATTATAATTACTTCATTTTTCACCTAAAAAAAACTTCTCCCATAAAAACCTAAACTAATTTCCTTCATCATAATTACTTCATTTTTCACCTAAAAAATCTTCTCCCATGAAAACATAAACTATTTTCTTTCATCATAGTTACTATGTTCTCAATTATCAACTTATCGATAATATAATCATAGATAAAAAAAACAATATAATAATGAAGGATTAAAATAGAAAGCTACAATCAGTCAAGCGTTATCTAATTTTTCTTGTCAATATTGTTATATTACTCATATACTGTTTTTTTTATTTTATCTGTTATTTTTTTTTATTTCGGTCATACAATATCGTATTACGTGTTATTGCTACTGTTAATCTCTTCTTGATCATTAATTATGTTCAACATGAATACTTTCAATATTGTATTTTACTTTTTTCTACTTGATTTTATCGTTTTTTATATATCACTATCCCAAATTATATTTGATCATTGTGCGATTATAATAAACATGTTATTGTTATAGTAATGCTTCAATTATTATTTATGTTATGTATCTACCAAACATAATTTAATTGCTATCCATGTGGATAGTTAATTATATTTCTGGTGTAATATTGGCTGGACTACATTTAGAACATAAAATGGAAATCTCAAGTAATGATCGTGTCTTCCACTTTTTAACACTTTCTTGAAATTATAATTAAAAGTTCATGAATAAAATTGTTAACACGAAATAACTGGAATATAGTCACTTCAACTTTAATTGGTTTCATTAGAAACTTCTATATATGTCCTATAAATATATTCTTCTAAAAAGTTAGTACTTAGTACTCACAAAAATTTTTGTACTAAAAAGTCATTTTTTTGAATAAAAATGTTCTAAAACATGCCTACGAAATAAGAAATTTTAGTGACGATCGCGCTCATTTTGACCTACTCGTGCTATTGTTAGGGTAGCTGATGACACGATATGAATGAGAATATCTAAACTGAACTTGTGAAATTATACTAAATATATTATTATTGTTGTCACTAACGATACTTCAGAAAAAAGTCTTTTAATTATTAGTAATTTTTAATTTTTGACAAAATCACTTAACTGTTTTTACAATTTTTAGAATCATTTACGTTTCCAGATTTTTGTGATTCCTAGGATAAACATTTTAATTAAAATCGTCAAATGATTAAGATATTTCATGGAAAGAGATTGATACTCAACATTGGCACGTTCTTTCTACAGTTGATATGTTAGAGATTTAATGCAATATTTCAAAAAATAAAAAAATTTGAAAATGCATTTTCTTTTAATATTGAGAGATCAACTCTAATAGGAGTGAGTAGACGTAATATTCTAGGCAAAGTTCAAATCATTTGAAACAATACTGAAAATATAAGCAAATCTTAGATTTTATTGACATATTTTGAGATTGTGCGAGCTAGACTAATATTAATTTTGTTTATGATGAAGTTGTGTATAATTGAAATCTTTTCTCTATTTATTTAATTAATTATATAAACAGTTTTTAATATACAAAAACTTCTTATAATTAAGCGTGTAAAACGTGTGGATAGGTAGTTCAACATGATTTTTTACTGTAATTACATAATTTCGCATATTTATTATCTGACAACTTGGTCCATACTAGATTGATTACAATTCAAGACTCAACTTAGTTATTAATCAAAAATAATTTTAACCCTTAACAAGTTCAAGCTTTAAGCATGAGTAGAGGCGGAATCAGAATTAAGAGTTAGGGGGCTCACTAAACCGTCAATCGATTTTTGTTAGGGGTTCATAGATTAATATAATATATATTTAATTAGTTTTCTAATATAAATACAGGGTCTACGAAAAAGCTACTGGGTTCGACCGAAGCCATCAACTCCACCTAGCTCCGCCGCTGAGCAACTTAATTAGAAGTTACAATATTTATGAGTCATTTCTTTACATGGAATCAGAGCAGGTAAAGGCACACTAGGATCAAATATCATCGCTACTCATCATCAAAACTAATCTCCACGTACTTGGTTCATGTTCTTTTTTATAAAACAATCACCAATGCAAATGATGAGGCATATTGAGAATATAATTAAATAAATAAAAATATATTTTATCATACGACGTAAATTATTAAATGAGATGATCACGTGTACAAATACATACTTCGACGTACAAGATTGGATGTAAATATGTAAACTAAGCAAATTAACGTTATAAAGATGAACAAGATAGAGAATAAGATGAAGTGATAGATCGATTCACTATTTCAAACTTATTTTCTTAAAATTTCACATAATAATATGTGGCCAGCAATACTAGGTCTTTTTTTTTTATTATTTAAAGAAATTAAATGTTTGATCTCATTGATTGTGAATGATTAATGCATTCCAGACTAGCAAGAAATCATACTTATCATACTGACCTAATTAAACTTCCAAGCCATAAACCAAAACCACAAAAGTACTACTATAATTAGTACTATATAATAACTAAGATATATAAATATGTTTATTTAAATTAAAGTTAGAAAATTCAAACTAATTATTGATTTGGATTTTTTGTAATATGTATCTCAAAGAAATATCGTTAAAGCTACTTTGACTATTTATTATGCTAGAAACTAGAGAACAAGAATTATTAGCTTATTTATTGTCGATTGAAGTAAAGAATTGTAATATTTCATCGAATATGTCTAATGTTAATCGATATATCACACACATTTAGTTATTACATGAAATGAAAGTGCTCTATATCAACAAGAGTTTTGAGGAATTTTGATTCTTTAATTTATAACAAAGCGTGTGTTACATAATTTGTCTAAATACTATAGACTAGAAGTAGATATAATATGTTAAGTGGACTATTCTTAGTATAGTATATATAAGAAGAGAGGAGAATTTTTGTATCTATCTTTAATTACTATGGAAGATACTCAAATTCAATCTCTTAACCCTTTTTTACATAATATTGTAACATAACAATAAATATGAAGAATATCTAAATCATTAAAAGTACCAAATAAGAATGTTCGAGACGATCAGGATTCAAAAAGAATTCAGAAAGGCCACAAAAAAATGAGCATACATTTCTCCTATTTTTATAGGTGATTCAAATGAAATTCTATACATGCAGAAAAAATTGTGATTAATTTATGAAAAACTTGTATACGATAGAAAACTATAAATTCAAATTAAATGTTATAAACATCACTTGATTTAATTGTAATTCATAGCAAACTATTGTTATTTTGCCTCTCTCTCAATGACTCTCGCTCGTCATTCTCGTTCTTGTTGGTAGTCTCCTTCGCCTCTCTCGCTTGTATACAAATACAAATATATAAAATATGTTTGTGTTTGTATAAAGCGAGAGAAAATTGTATATATACATATATTTTTCGTTCTCCTCTCCTAGATCTCGCTCGCCACTCTCACTTTACACAAATACAAATAAATGTAGTTGTATAAAGCGAGATAAAATTGTATATACAAATACAATTGCATATATTTTTGTTCTATACACTTATGATTATACAAATACGATCTTTTTCTGCGCAGTTTTCTTTTGTCTTTCTCTCTATCTCGCTTTATACAAACAAGAATTATAAAGTTGATCTTTGTATATGTCTACCGAAACAGAAACAAATTATACAACTGCTTTTTTTTTTATATGTATAGCGAAATATACATATTTATGTTTACTATGAAACACAATTATACAAACTATAAGTATAACATACGAATATAATTTTTATATTTGTTATATACAAAAATTGCTCTTAATTTATTTTATTTACTCTTTAAAACTTTACGATACAGGAGGCATATGACAATAGAGTTGAAGGTGCATAATCTACCTATATATTTTCACGGATGAATTAAACGTGAAAAAATATTTTAATTTATCGAGGTTACTAATTAATAATTAGAGATAAGAGGGGGGAAAAGTTTAATGTGGACACATTTTATTAGGCAAAAACCAAACAACTCTCAATGAAGATAACAAAATACAGAGTTTTTTGTTTTTGTTTTCAAGATCATAGTACAATATAGGTCTTGTTTGTTCTATATACTTTTCTCAAGAACATTTTTAATTTAGCATTAGCCTTTTAAGTAGGCGTTTGGCCATGCGATTTTACGCTGATTCATCATATCATGAGATGTGATATCATATTCTCCAAAAACTATGATATGGAATCATATGTGAATACCATATTATGATTTGAGTTATTTTAATACAAAAATTGATCCACGAGTTTATATTTTGTTAAAACAACCCAACATTTATATCTACTAACTATTTCTTTCACATATAATAAAAATCTATAATCACATCATTACTTTTAAAAATTTATTATTCTCACTAACATATAGTCACTTTAATTACACTTCACGATTGTTGAGTAATAAAATCTTGAAGAGCAGTGAAAGGTGTTTCATTTTTACTCAAATATATTGATGAAACAATTACTTAAGTGGAAAACAAATAACTTTGTAATAATTTATTATACGATTTTATGATTTTATGTTTATTTGATAATATTGAATAAATAATTGGGAATATTTTAATAGTTTTAGAACTTATGGAATTTTTATGTTTATGAAAAAATATACATCACCAAAATTTCATATCGCATGTCCAAACAAAACTTCAATTTTATCTCATAATTCCATATCATGATACCATATTATGATACCATATCGCATGGTCAAATGGGCCCTAAATATGGAAAAACTATACTGTTTGAATAAAATTTTAAAAAGGAGGGGGGGGGGGGAATTTTATTTTCACTACAACAAATAAAGAACTTTCCGGTAAGTATTTAGTGATGCTATTTATAATTACCATTACATTATATTTTGTAATAATAGTAAATATGAGTATTTATAACTAGCACATATATGCCGCTTATTCAACAAATATATATATATATATATATATATGACATATATAATAAATATTGAGAGAGTGGCCAAGGGATACTATTAAATTTCAAATAACATTTTGAAATTTTTTTCCTTGTTCATATTCTAATTTGATATACTTAAAATATACACTTCTGATCAAAATAAAAAACAAAATTTATACCCTTTAGTTAACTAGAAAAATAAATATTTGGGCCAATGGGCCAAATATGTAACTTGTCTTTGTAGTATTACTTGTTGGCAAACATAATTCCCACTCATCAATTAGCTGTGTCACGCCACTTTTTTTTCTCATCAAAATTTTAATTTATTGATTTGAAAAAAAAAAAACTTTTCCAATTAAAGTGACATTTTGTAAACGATAATATTACTCAGAGTCGCCACTTGAAATTGAGTTTTGTGTTCCAAGTCACCTTATTTAAATCCCTAATTAAAAGGAAATTGACTCTATTTTTAATTGGTTTGCGGACTAGAAATCCGGGTAAGAAATTCTGTTGACCGAAGGGAAGGTGTTAGGCACCACTCGAGTCCCATTGTTCTAGCACGGTCGCTTCATTAACTTTGGTATGACTTGACTGAATTTTGAATATTATATTATTTAACTTAATCATAAATTATTTTACTTTATTCTCTCATTTATTTTAAACCTATTAAAAATTGTCTTATTTATTTTTAATCTATTGAAAATTGTCTTATTATTTTCGGTGTGTTTTCATTAATTCAAGATCTGAAACACTCATATTTGTTTATTTATTTATTTATTATTTATTTATTTATTTATTTTACATTTTTTGTATATATTTTTTTTATGTTATATATATATGAATTTTTTACGTTTTGTTATCTTTTTCTTTTTTTTAATATATATTTTTTTCACGTTCTGTTACTTTTATTATTTTATTGTTATTTTATTGTTATTTACAAATTTTTCTATTTCTTCTTATTTATTATTTTATTTATTTTTTTAAATAAATTTTGTTATTTTTTCTTTTTAAACGTTTTTTTTATTTTTTTATTTTATTTTATTTTATTTTCATTCTACTTCTTCCTTTTTATTATTTATTTATTGATTATTTTTTCCTTTTTCGTTTTTATTTTTATTTTTTACTGTTTCTTTCACTCTTTATTTTCTGTTTGAATTTTTTTTTTGTTATGTTTTTATTTTTATTATTTTTTTTCAATGCTTTCTTCTTTTTTATTTTTTAGTTCTCTTGTTTTCTTTATATAATTTCTCAAATTTTACTTTTTTTTAATTATAATTATTAGTTTTTTATTATTATTATTATTATTAATAATAATAATAATAATAATTATCACTATTTTATCATGAATCTCTAGATGAAATTTATTTCTCCTTTTAATTAACAATTCTACTTAGATATATATTTTTTTAAAAATCATTTATTAATTATTCTTATATCCTAATCTAACAAGTCTACAATAAATTCAACAAAATCTTCTAAAGTGAAAACTAGACGGAAAGATATACGAGTCTATTCAAATTTAACAATTCAATATCATGAAGAGATATAAGTTACAAAGTGTATCTAAAAAGTATAATAATAATAATAACGTAACAATAATAAATATAATACATGCGATTTGAAGAATTTCATACTATTGGAATCAAATTATCATACAAGTAATACTACTTAAATCATGCGAGAATTTATAGTTACCTCGCTGCAAAAATTGATACCACAAAAATAAGCTGTTATCCACGAATTTGGAATCACGATCAAAGCCTCTAACCCTAACCTATTCTCAAAAGAAATTCACTTTTTTTTTCTTTGCTTTTGCTTTTGCTTTTATTTTTCTGTGTATTTCAATCTCAGTTTCTGTATTCTCTTTTGTTCAACTTAACGTGTCTTTTTATATTAGTTTTGGATGAGAGTCTGATGCTAATTAAAAGAAACGTAGTAGAGTGGGATTAAGATAAAATTTGAAAAATAGTTGAGAAAATTGGGTTTGAGATAAGGATATAAAAATAAAATAAAAAAATAATAATAATAGCAAATTAACAAAACAAAAATAAAAAAATCGTGTAAACAACAACAAACAAAAAAAAATGTACAAAAATAAAATAAAAATAAAAATAAATAGATGGGATGAGGATTTTTAGGAAAATAAGTTAGAGGAAGTTGGGAGTAATTAGGATAAGGTAAAACAAATTTGAAATTATTTAGGACTCCTCTTTTCTTTTCTTTTTCTATACTTTTTTCATAATATTTTCTATATTGTTATTATTTTTAGACTAGATAGAATTAACAAATAACTTAAATTCCCATCTTCTATTTATCATTTTATTATTATTATTAAACTATAACTGATCTTATAATTTGTATTAATTTACAATTTATTATTATATTTTTTTATTTTTTTTTAAATATAACCCTTTTCAAATTGATGTAAAATATTTATGTTTTGGTAAAAAATTAGGTGTTCACAAGCTGCAGAAAGAAAGAAATGAAAAAGAGCATGTGAGCAGCACATTGTATCAACACGTGAGAGAATAGAATTAGTTAGGTTGTTAGAATATTTCTACAAGATTTAGACAAGTGTACAACTGAGATTTTTTTGTATTTTTCTTTTTGCTTATTTTCCTACACTGAATACTTGTATATATAGATTGAAGATAATGATCAATAGATCATCAGAAAATTTTCACAAACATCTCCTACATATCTTACATTGTATCAGAGCAGTAAGCTCGATCTATTTCTCATTCACTCATCATCCACAATGGGAGATTCTTCATCACCCTCCAACAATTCTGGAATCAGTGTTGCACCTGCAGCATCTGCTATGGACTCCAGTCACCCTATTATCTTCACCCCTCTGATTCTCCTGGAATGAACCTCATAAGCATTGTGTTTGATGGATGAGGTTTTTCCGGTTGGAGGAGATCGATTTTGATAGCTCTTTCAGCTAAGAGGAAGCTAGGCTTCATCAATGGCACTTGTCAAGCACCAACTTCCAATGCTTCTGATTTTTCTCAATGGAATTGTTGTAATGACAAGGTAACTTCTTGGTTACTCAACTCATTGTCCAAAGAGATTGGAGATAATGTCATCTATTCCAACACTGTAAAGGAGCTTTGGGATAGCCTCGAACAAAGGTTTGGTAAGTCTAATGGTACCAAACTTTTTCACATTCAAAAGGAACTTAATGGATTAGTGCAAGATAATTCTGATATATCAGGTTATTTCACTAAATTGAAACGTTTATGGGATGAGTTGGACTCTTTAAATGCAGATATTACTTGTTCTTGTGTCTGCGTTTATAATGGAAAATCCAAAATCTCTGAGTCTTTACAGGATCAAAGACTTATTTAGTTCCTAATGGGTCTAAATAACACCTATGGTCAAGCCAGAGGTACCATTCTGATGATGAATCCACTTCTAGGCATGGATCTTGCATATTCTCTATTATTGCAGGATGAAAATCAGAGGGAGATCTATCAATATACTCAAACTACTCCAGACTCTTCTTCCTTCATGCAAGAAATCATTATCACAGTTCTGGTTTTTCAAATCTTAGAAATGGAAATGGTAATCAAAATTTCAGAAATGGATATGGTGGTCAGAGGTCTGGTGTCTACCCTCCGAAAGCTGGTTTTCCTTCTAAAAAATCTGGCATCAATACACAAAGAACCAAAGGGAAGAAAAGCAAATACAACCAAAATATTACCTGTACATATTGCTTTAGAACTGGACATGTCATGGATAATTGCCATCGACTGCATAGGTACCCGGAGGATTTCGAGTTCACTAAAGGGAAAAACTCTATGATCAAAGGGACTGCATCTTTTGCATGAGAGGACAACCCTTATCAGTCTTCTAAGGAAGGAGGGACGACTAACTTTTAGCACTTTACTAAGGAACAATTGGCACAAATCAGTCAAATGGTAAAGGAAATGCAGATGTCTCAATCAGTGCCTTCAACAGAGATAAATACAAATGGTGTAGCTGGTCCATCCTTAAATACTCAGGCACATGTTTTTCAGTTTTAAATTCTGCAAATTGGATTATTGACTCAGGAGTATTAGAATACATGTGTTTTGACACTTCTTCTTTCTCCTTTATGAAACCCCTTCCTGTTCCCATTAACATTAGTTTACCTAATTCTTTCAAGGTAACTGTCACCCATATAGGTAGTGTTTCTATTCTGCCTAACCTTACTCTAACCAACGTCCTTCATGTTTCTGTTTTTAAATACAATCTTCTTTATATACATAGGTTGTGTGATCAAATCAACTCGAATCTGTTGTTTACTTCTAGTGCCTGTCTCTTGCAGGACCCTCTAATGAAGAGAGTGGTAGCTTTTGGTGAACTTAGAGAAGGATTATATCTTCTACAGCCAACTAATTTTAGACCTAGTTTAAATTCTGTGAAGCAATCTGTCTCTTTTTCAAAAGAAAGCAATTCCAGTTTTATTCCTGTTTCTTGTCCTATTCTTTGTGATGCTCTTTCAAATGTAAGCCTTTGGCATATGAGACTTGGACATTTGCCCCTATCAGCAATGAAATTATTTAATTTTATCAAACATTCTTCTAATTCTACTCTTATTTGTCCTATTTGTCCTCAAGCAAAACAAACCAGGTCCTCGTTTCGCACTAGTTCAATCAAAACTAAAGGAACTTTTGACTTGATTCACATTGATACTTGGGGCCCTTATAAACATGTCACTCACAATGGTTACAAATATTTCCTTATCATAGTTGATGACTATAGTAGAGGTGTTTGGACAATCTTGCTAAGTACTAAAAGCAATGTTTTTTCGATTTTAAAGACCTTCTTATCCATGGTCGAAAGACAGTTTAACAAAAAGGTTAAGTGTATGAGGTCTGATAATGCTTTAGAACTTGGGAAAAGAACCCTGGAAGCTGCTTATTTGCAAGAACATGGCATTTTACATCAACAGAGTTGTGTAGCCACCCCACAATAAAATGGGGTGGTAGAAAGGAAACATAGACATCTTTTGGAGGTTGCTAGAGGTCTGTTTTTTCAATCCCATGTTCCCATTTCTTATTGGGGTGAGTGTGTTCTTACAGCTACACATTTAATCAACCTTTTTCCTTCAAAGGTTTTATATGGCAAGACACCTTATGAAATTCTCTTTCACCAGTCACCTTCATACTCTTCTTTACGAACTTTTGGTTGTCTCTGTTATTGTTTCAACTTATCTCAAGGAAGGTCCAAATTTGATCCCCGAGCTACGAAATGTGTCATTTTAGGCTACCCTCATTCCCAAAAGGGGTACACAGTCATGGACCTCACCTCTAAGAAGATATTTATATCCAGGGATGTCATTTTTTATGAAGGCCAGTTCCCTTTTGCTACATCTTCTACCTCATCCTCTCAACTCTTTACTCATTCTCCTTATTTTGATAATGCTGATCAACCTCTTTCTCCCATCACTTTCCATAATTACATATTTTCTTCTGTTCCTCACCACCTTGCTCTCCTAATGTTGTTCATCCTCCTTCACCAGACCCTATCATTCCTACTGTCCCTTATCCACGAAGATTAGAAAGGCTTTCTCACAAATCAGGTTATCTTAAGGATTTCATATGCAATATTGTTTATCTCACTAATCTTACTGACTCGTGTTTTGCTTCCCCTCCTCTTACTCAAGTGTTTTCTTTTAATACCCTGTCTGTTTCTAATCAGCAAATTTTCAAATCCCTCACCAATTTTACTGAACCCACTAGTTACTCTCAAGCTGCTGCACACCCTGAATGGGTATCTGCAATGGCTGCAGAAATTGCAGCTCTAGAACTCAACGACACTTGGGAAGTTGTTTCATACCTCTAGGAAAGAAGGTTTTACCTTGCAAATGGGTATACAAGATCAAACTTCTTTCCGATGGTTTAATTGAAAGATTTAAAGCTCGATTGGTAGTGAGGGAGGATATTCAAAGAGAGGGAATTGACTACAATGAGACATTTTCTCCTGTTGTCAAAATGACAACCATCAGATGTCTCTTAGCAGTGGCAGTAAAGAAAGATTGGAAAGTTTCACAATTGGACGTCAATAATGCCTTCTTACACGGTTCATTGGAGGAGGAAATTTTCATGATATTCCCACCTGAGCTTATTCCACCATCACCTAACCATGTTTGTCTTCTTAAAAGGTCTTTGTATGGTTTGTAACAAGCTTCTCGACAATGGTATTCTCGACTTCCTGGTGCTCTCAGTTACAAGGGGTACACTTCGTCTTTGAATGACTACTCTCTGTTTTTTAAAAGATCCGCAGGCATTATCTCTATTATTGCAGTTTATGTGGATGATATTCTTTTAACTAGTGATGATCTTCCTGAAATTGCTGCTATCAAGTCTTTTCTCAATGCTGAATTCGGGGTAAAGGATTTAGGGGACATTAATTATTTTCTTGGTCTGTAAATTATTAGAGAGAATCAAGGTTTTATCATCAGTCAACGCAAATTTGCTCTTGACCTTCTCAAAGAATTTGATACTTCAAATGTTTCCTCTGTTACTTCCCCTTTGGATCCCTCTATCAAACTACATGCAGATGCTAATATACTGCTTTCCGATCCTACAACTTAGAGGCATTTAGTAGGGAAATTGAATTATCTGACACATACTCGTCCAGACCTTGCTTTCCGGTGTTGAAACTCAGTCAATTTATGCAGCGGCCATGCCACTCTCATTTCTCTGTTGCTCTTCGTGTTTTGAAATATTTGGCTTTGGATCCAGGGCAAGGGATTCTCTTATCGTCTGCTCCTTCCTTGTCTCTAAATGCTTTTTGCGATGCCGACTGGGCATCTTGTAAGGATTCTCACCGGTCGATCAGTGGATTCTTCATTACCCTTGGTGGTTCCCCCATCTCATGGAAATCAAAGAAGCAAGCTTCTATTTCCCTTTCTTCAGCAGAGGCAGAATACAGGTCCATGAGAAAAGTCACTGCCGAGATCACTTGGCTCATCTGTTTACTGGAGGATCTTTCAGTCCCACCATCATTACCTGTTCCTATTAACTCCGATAGTCAAGCTGCGATTCATATCACTCACAACCCTGTTTTCTATGAGAGGACAAAGCATGTGGAACTTGATTGTCACTTTGTCCGACAACAATATGTATCTGGGTTGATCTCTCTTCAGTTTGTTCTTCAAAGCTCCAGCTCGCAGATATCTTCACAAAGCCTCTTTCTGGCGCCTCCCATCATGGCATTTTATCCAAGTTGGGGGTTTCTTCTCTCCCCTCCAACTTGAGGGGGGATGTTGGCAAACATAATTACCACTCATCAATTAGCTGCAGAAAGAAAGAAATGAAAAAGAGCATGTGAGCAGCACATTGTATCAGCACGTGAGGGAATAAAATTAGTTAGGTTGTTAGAATATTTCTACAAGATTTAGACAAGTGTAAAGCTAAGATTTTTCTGTATTTTTCTTTTTGCTTATTTTCCTGCACAGAATACTTGTATATATAGATTGAAGATAATGATCAATAGATCATCAGAAAATTTCCACAAGAGTCTCCTACATTTCTTACATTACTTATAAAGGAATTTTCAAAAACAACTCACGTTTGACCATTATTAGACCTCATTAGCTACAAATTTTTTATTTACAATCTGCAACAATAATTTGTGTTTGATATATAATGTATTAATTGTATTTTCAACAAATAAGAATAGAAACTATAAAAGCAAAATAACTAATTTGAGTAAATATGTGTGAGATAATCTTTTCAAATATTGTAATTGAGCTAAAATAACACTTTAAAATACTTAAATCTCCCATTAATATTTTCAAATATGGTAATTCAGCTAAAATCATTTCCTAAAATATGTAAATCTTTCAGTTTGAAAGAGGAATCCAAATTTCTCTTTCATCTATTTGGAAATATTTGATAAAATTTATATCTAATTACACATTTAATATAGTTCATTTTATACACCTTACGTTCAAAAACTATTTAAAAGCAAACTAAATAGGAATATGC
Source organism: Solanum sitiens (assembly GCA_016801875.1). Taxonomy (NCBI): domain Eukaryota; kingdom Viridiplantae; phylum Streptophyta; class Magnoliopsida; order Solanales; family Solanaceae; genus Solanum; species Solanum sitiens. Next base: position 3,666,345 of record JABWTJ010000002.1, on the reverse strand, counting down.
TTGGAGTATTACGTTCTTTTCAATTAAACTTTTTTTTTTATTATTATTATTGAAATACTAAAGAATGATGCATGAATTAAATAACAGAAATTTCAATTTTTTAGCATAAAGGGGTGGTGGCGCAGTTGGCTAGCGCGTAGGTCTCATAGCTTCTGAGTAATCCTGAGGTCGAGAGTTCGAGCCTCTCTCACCCCATATAAATGCTTTTTCTTTTATTCATTTTTTACAAGAGAAAATTAGTGATGTAATACAATTTTGTACTCCCTCCGTCCCATTTTATGTAGCAACATTTGATAGGGCCCATAAATGCTTTTTCTTTTATTCATTTTTATAAGAGAAAATTAGTGACGTAACACAATTTCGTACTTCCTCCGTCCCATTTTATGTAACAACATTTGATAGGACACGGAGTTTAAGAAATAATAAAACTTTGAGATGTTTATCAAATTGCCCTTCAAAAAAAGTAAACTCATTTTTCTCTCCTCATAAATATATTAGAGTACTATCTTTAAAATTAAGTGGGACCAATAAGGGTAAAAGAAGAATTGTATTTTTAAATACTTACCATATAAGAAATGTGACTTTTTTTTGTACTAATCAAAAAGAAAATGGTACCACATAAAATGAGACGGAGGGAGCATAAATTATAAATGTATATTCATGTTAGTATTATAAAATATTATATATCGACTGTAAGCATTGTCACACTTTTATAGATGAATTTTGTTTTTGAATATTGTACATCTATATTCTTTAGAACTAAAGATGAAGCCTTTGACATGTTTTTTAGTTTATAAGTCTGAAGAAGAAAATCAATCAATAAGAAGATTAAAGATAGACCAAACAAGTCGTGAGTACGTATTACTTCAAATATATTAAGGAAAATTAAAAAAAAATATATATACTCACTCGTGAGACAACACTTTCATGTTTTTAAAAATAAATTAGTGTAGCTGAAAGAAAAAATGAGAACTTAGATTAGATTGAAAACATGTTTAAAAATATAAAGGAAAAACGAAGCAAACGTCTCATTAATATAAATAAATTATAAATATATAACTCTTTACATGGATATACCCCCTAAGTAATTACCACTTATATTAAGAGTGGTAGGGACAAAAATTTTGGAAAATGTTTTTCAAATTAACTCATTTTCCTCAAAATTAAGAAAAATAACTTCTCTTCAAAAATTAAAGAAAATATTTTTCAAAACTCTCCTCCAATTTCAAATTACATTTTTTTTTGGAAAAAACATCAATTTTAAAAAAATATTTTAATTTCAAAATTTTATTTTTTCACCGATCCCTGACCTCACCCCACCCACCCCCATCCCCTCCCCAAAAAATTAATTTTGTTTTTTAAAAATATTTTCAACCACCCCCAACCCCCCAAAAAAATAATTTTATTTTTTAAAAATACTATTAACTTCAAAATTTTATTCTTTCACTTCTGCCCCTCCACCCTGCCCCCACCCACTACCCCCACCCAACCCAACCCACCACCATTCCAAAAAAATAATAATTTTATTTTAAAAAATATTTTCAATTTCATAAATAATTTTTTACTCTATAAAAAATAAAAAATGTCTCTCAAAAATATTTTTCATTCATAAATCAAACACTAAAAATCATTTTTGGGAAAATATTTTCTAATCACCAACCAAACATGAGAAAATAAATCCAAAATCTACTTGTTTTCCAAGAAAACATTTTCCTCCGCACCAAACACACCCTAAATCAATATAGAAAAAAAAAAAAAAAAAACCGCCAAAACGAATCAGTCAGGTCATTTGACAGAAATTGAAGGTTTTTTCCTCTCAGAAAAGGTCTATTGGAGTAAAGGGAAGTAATTAAATTCTTAGGAGTAAACCTATAGAAAATAGAAAATGAAATAAAAAAAAGTTTCATCAATAAATAGTCAGTAACGCAGAGATAATATTAAGCCTTTTTCAATAGTACAAGTACAAATATACTCTTCTTTCAAAATTCGTGACTATTATTCATAGCATAATAACTAAAGTTGGAACGAAACTTATGTTCATGATAAAATTTGTTATATAGAACCTGACAGGATTTACACACGACTTAGCTTAATTATGAGTATTAATTACATCAGAAATTACAATTGTAAAAGAGAAGATAGAACAACAGAAAAAAAAAATTATGAATAGTGCACAAAAACAGCATAACCAATTCCCAACTACAAATAAAAAGTGAATGTGAGTTTTCAAATTAATTCAAGTAGAATTTAACAAACCACACAATAATCATACTTCTGGTAAAATGAAACATGCTATCATGTCAGCTTATAAGATGAGGATCAATTAAGAAACTTCATATATATTGTTGAAAACAAACCAAAACAAGGAACATTATCTTTTGAAAGTCTGCAGAAAATATCCCTCAAGAACAGAAGTCAAAATTTAGAATACTAACATTTCATAATAAAGAAAACTACTCGAACAAAACAACAGAGCACATAACATCTAATGAATCAAGCCTCAACCCTCTCAGGTGCTGCCTCTTCGGTGGCATAGACAATAACCTTATTGGCAGGTTTTGCCAAGATATCAAAGTACTCTTGGAATGGAGATTTGGTGAAGCGAGTCTCTTTCCAGAAATCTGGGGTCAGGAACCCGTAAGTCTTCATTAAACAATCAAATGTCGCCTGCATACATTATGAGTGGTATTGTATTAGACTCAAAACACGATGAACTATACATATTTCATCAACCCTGTTTTGGATAAAACAGTAGCTGGTTACAGCAAAAAGTGTAGTTATATTGCAGCCCCATCATTTAGATAAGGTCTAAGATGGTATTTGCATCAACACTTGCGATAAGCCAATCCAAACACCCTCCACATAACAAAGTGCTTATCCCACATTGCCGCACAAGTATTGCAGGAAATGGTAAGAATTGATAATGATACAGCTCCTATCCCACAATTTGACTTGCTCAACACTGTATTCAATCACAACACACTGTCCCAATTTAACCACTACCCTAAGGGTCGTTTGGTTGGGACAAGTTATCCCAGAATTAGTTATCTATGGGTTAGCTAACATGTATATGGGATAACATCACTATGACATAAATGGCACAGCAACCAAACAACACACAAATTTTATCCCATCACAACTTATTTTTTTCCCTCACACCAAATGACCCCTTAATACATCAATCCTTTCAAAATTAAACTAAACGATCTTGCTCTGAACAATGACAAGATTTGGAACTATAAGGCTAACAATTGATAGTATCTCTGTAATAATCTACCAAGTTCCAGTGCAATATTTCTGAAATTTGGGGACTTGGTAGCCAAATATTGATATAGATATAACTTTCATATACGAAAGATCATTTTTTATCAACATAAAAACTCATGGATACTTACAAAATGTTCTATTATAAAGATATATGCGTCAATTCTTATGCTATAGTAACATACATGTAAAAGAATCATCACACAATTAACAATAATGATATTTGCAAGATCTGTTAAGATATCAAACCTTAACGAAGTTTCCAAGGGTTTTGGTGGATCCACGAGAAGATGTGAAGACATCTTCAATACCAGCAAACTGAAGGACCTTCTTGGGGACACGAGCAGCAACAATACCAGCACCACGAGGAGCAGGCACCATCCTCACAGTAACAGACCCACATTTCCCTGTAACCTTGCAAGGCACAGTGTGTGGCTTTCCAATCTTGTTACCCCAGTAACCTCTCCTCACTGGAATCACTGATAGCTTAGCCAATATAATCCCTCCACGAATAGCAGTAGCGACTTCCTTTGAGCACTTAACACCCAAACCAACGTGACCATTACCGTCACCTACAACAACAAACGCCTTGAACCTGGTTCTCTGTCCGGCACGGGTCTGCTTCTGAACTGGCATGATTTTCATCACCTCATCCTTGAGAGATGGTCCGATAAGAGTATCAATGATTTGAAACTCCTTGATTGGGAGTGAATGAAGGTAGATTTGCTCAAGTGACCTGATTTTGCCATCTTTAACGAGCCTTCCTAGCTTTGTCACTGGAACCCATTTCTCCTCCTCTGTTTCACGGCGAGGACGACGGCCGCCACGGCCTCTTCCACCACGGTCTCCACCTCTACCACCACGTCCTCCAAATCCACGACCGAAGCCTCCTCTGTCCCCTGCTCCTCTCTCCGCCATGATTGTAAGGTATTAAGTTTACAGCTAGGGTTTAGAGAGAGTGTGTGAGAAGATGAAGAAAAACGGATTGTTAGGTTTATAAGGGAGCTAGGGTTTCGTAAAATGGGCTTCAGGGGTATCAAATCCATATGGAACTGCAAGTTTGGCCCATAATGACACAAGCCCATGTTTGCAATTTTTAAAGGAAAAATTAGCAAACTAGTCAAAATTAACAACTTAATTAGTAAAAAACTCACTACTTTAAAAATATTAATTAAAATGTCAAAATGTCATTATTTTGAAAAAGAATATGTATCCTAATTAAACCCCTATTTTATCTCCTAAAAAATTAATTTATTTACATTTCCATGTATATCAATAGTTTACTTTTTCCAAGTTATTTTAATTTAAAAAAAATTAAAATCTACAAATTTTCTCCATATCTCTCTCTTCCCATAAGTAAAAATAATAAAATTCTCTCTCTCCATATTTTCCTATTCATATTCCTATTCAACCTTCAAATCCTTCTTCTCTTCAACCCCAATTTTCTTATTATCTTCTACCGAAATATTTTTTTAATCTTCAAAATCTGGATTCACACAAATTCCTCTAATTAAGGTATTTTTATCATTATCAATTTAGATTTATTTTTTGATTTCATTGTTGTTTAAATCATTGGTGAAAGTAGGATAATTCTCGTTTAGAACTATAAAACACTCTTCAATAAATGATTCATTGGGGTCAATTTTTGTTAATTTTGTTAATGTATCATTTTTTGTTCATTCCTTTATATTTTTTCACATTTGTAGATATTCAATAATTTAGTATGTATGCTATTAATAATTGTATTCATTCAAAATCTCATGTTGTATAGTTATGAATCTTGTATTTGTTCCTAATTGAATTCATCCCAAATGTATATTAACTAGATATGTATATTATTTACATGAAGAACAAAATCCTATTAGTTTCTTTTTTTTAAATATATATATATTTATAAAAATTTCAGAATTTTGTATCCTTTCTCAATTTGTATTTAAAATCGTATGTATACAATTAATATTTGTATTCATTCAAAAATTATGTTGCATAGTTTATGAATTTGACATTTTTTTCTAATTTGTATTTATTCTAAAGGTATGTCAACTAGTTATGTATTTTATTTAAGAATGATTACACCAAATATTCAATTATTTCTTTTCAATTTTATATTTCATTCTCACTTTTTCATCATACTATTTTGTTGTATTTTATATATTATTATAAAAAATTCTAAATAAAAACTAGAATAAATAGAAATACAAATAAAATACATATTGAAATGAATACGAAATACAGATTTTTGAAGAACAAAATAATTACAGAGGAAAAAAAATATGAATACAAATATATTTCTTAAATAACTATATAGATACATTTGGAATGAATATAAACTAATAAAAAACTATAATGAATATAAATAAAATATATTTTGGAATGAATACAATTTAAAAAGGTAAAAATTCTGGAGAAAAAAAAAAGAACAAAGTTTAAGTTTTTTTTTAAAATGTAACTAATGAGAAAATTAAGTGATACTTACCTTTTTTCTGAAATATTCTCTCCCTTGATTTTCTCCCTTTTGTTATTAACTAATTATATTCTTTAAATAAAAACAAATAATAAAAACATAAATAAGATACATAACAAAGTAAAATTTGACATTTCTACTAAATATTGAAAGTTTGCTAATGAGCCCTCTTAAATGTTAAAATATTGATATTTTGAAAAATTTCCCATTTTTAAAACATAAAATAACCAAATACTTAAAAAGAAAAATTACGTGGTTAAGCTAATTTATACTATTAAATATTTATCATAGTTATAGTTTGATATTATTACCACTAGCGACTAACATTATACTTTAATTATGTGGTTTGATTTAGAGTTTGTATAATTAGTCACGTTTGTATATTACCCTATGTATAATTCGTCAGAATACACAATACACATGTATATTATACCATTCACCTCTCTCCCACTCTCTTCCCTCTCTCGCTCACCTCTTTATTCCGTCTCCCAATCTCACTCGCATCTCTCCACCCTCTCCCAATCTCGCTTTCCATATATACAAATGCATATGTATAATATATAATTATCTAACCGATATACATATACAATGCACATGTCTCCCACTCTTTTCCCTCTCTCTCGCCTCTCTCTTCTCTCCCAATTTCGCTCGCCTCTCTCATCCTTATAATATGTAGCTATGAATTATAATTATCAAACTATAGTTATAGAGAGTAATTAAGTTATTTTTTAGTGGTTATATGTGAAAGTTCCTCACTTGAGTGAGGGGCAACTACAGCTACGAGAGAACACAAAGCACATGACCTTAGCTCTGAACCCTACCTCACCGCCTTGTTTCCTCCGTATCGGTGGTTACAATGTCGACTCCAGGTAGAAAGAGGTTGATGAGGGATTCCAAAAGGTTGCAGCAGGACCCTCCTGCTGGTATTAGTTGTGCACCTCAAGACAACACATTATGTTTTGGTCCTGATGACACTCTTTGGGATGGTGGTACGTTCAAGTTGACTCTTCAATTCTCTGAGGATTACCATAACACATCACCGACTGTGTGGTTTGTTTCTCGCATGTTTCATCCTAGCTACTCCCTTTGTTTAAAAAAGAATGATCTAATTTGACTTTGAACGGAATTTAAGAAAAGAAAGAAGATTTTTTAATTTTGTGGTTCCAAATTAAAGTTATGTCAAATGTACCAAAATGTCATTTAATCTTGTGGTCTTAAACATGCCACGTGAAAATTTAAAATTAAAATGTTGCCAAAAAAGAAAAAAGGACATTTTTGTATAAACAGACTAAAAAGGAAATAGGATCATTTTTTTTCAAAAGGAGAGAGTAATATTTATGCGGATGAAAGTATATGTTTGGATATTCTTCAGAATCAATGGAGTCCAATTTATGATGTTGCAGTCATACTTGCATTCATTCAGTCATTGTTGTACTCCTTTGAAGCCGGACTACCACTGACTCAAAAGTTTTTAGAAAGTTGATACCTTTATCTTGAACAAAACGATCCTTATGCAATGAACGTATGACTCTTCACTATATTCTTTACTACTCTTCCTTTGGTAATTGATTTAGGGTTCGTTTGGTAGAAAAGGTGATAATGCATAGATTATCAATACATGAATTAGTAAGGCAGGGATCAGTGACGAATCTAGGATTTGATGGTCCTGGGTGCTCAATTTCTTTAACATAAAGTTGCTAGTCAAGATTTTTTTTTTTATTAAATGCCTACTAATATTTTTTAGTTAGTTAATGAAATACAAAAAAGAATAAGAAAAATGAGAAAACTAGAAAGAAATATAAGAAAAGGTCTGTGAAAAAATATAAAAAAAAGACAAAAACTATGAAAGAAGTTTCATTTTTGTCAACAAAAATTAAGGGATTACACACAAACTGTGCATTCAACTTCACGACCAACGCATCCACAGGCCATTTCGTTTAATGGGTGCTGAAGGATATATTATACAACTTGTTCAAAATTTTCTATATAGTTATATAAAATTTTCGTCAGGGTCAATGGGTGCTCGAGCACCCATAACTCAATATATGGGTCCGCCCCTGACAGGGACTATTTTTTATCAAATCTTCGATTCATTATTTTCAACCTAATCTTGTGTGTGGCTTACGACTCTATAGGAGGCTTATTTTCAATTATACTCATGAATTATTATGTGATTTCTTTACAAAATTTCTACAAAATAGATACTATTTAAAAGAAGTACAAAATGTTGAATACATATAATGTGGAAATAAATCTTGGCAGCAATTAATTTTGCAGCCATACTTGTTGAAATTACTAGCCACAAATGTGAAAATTGGTAGCCACCAATGTGAAAGTTGGTAGCCACATTTGTGGAAGTAGGTAGTCAAAGTTTGGTATAAGTTTGGTATTAGTTTGGTAGAGTTAGGCAGCCAATTTTTTTGTTGAAATTGGCTATCACATTATGTCATTAATGATGTCAACAAGTGTTCAAAAAAAAACTCTATAAATAGAGTAGTAATTGAACACTTGAAGACACACCAAAATAGAGAAGCAATAGAGAGTAGAGAGAGTAATCCACAAACTACTTCTTAGTTTGTGAGAAAATAGTGTGCAAATAATATTATTGTGAGTTGTAAGAAATAAAAGAGTGTTGAGTAGTAGTCTTTTGACACTACCAAGTTTTTCATCAATATTATTGTATTACTTATTCGGGTATCATATTTACCCATTTTAATATTTGGTGTCGTTGTTACTCTCTTTCTATTGCTATTTAGTTTGGACATTATCCTGGGTGTGATTATCATTTTGTCCAACAACGTGGTATCAGAGCCATGACAAATAATAGTCCGTTGTCCTTTCAATACCCCCGTCTCACAAGACAAAATTATGAAAAATGGTGTCTACGAATGAAAGCTATTCTTGGCTCTCAAGATGTTTGGGATATTGTAGACAAAGGGTATACAAAACCCGCAAATGAGGAAACTTTGCCCTCAAATGAAAAGGAGGTCTTGTTAAAGACAAGAAAGAAAGATCAACAGGCCCTCACTCTTATCCATCAATGTTTGGATGATGGCATGTTTGAGAAGGTGGCTGATGCAACCACCTCAAAAGAGGCGTGGGAGATTTTACAAAATTCTCTCCAAGGAGTTGATAAAGTAAAGAAGATAAAACTTCAAACTCTAAGGGCTGAGTTTGAAGTTTTAAAAATGAAAGAATCCGAATCCATTTCGGATTTCTGCTCAAGATTGATTGCTGTTGTAAATCAACTAAGAAGATACGGAGAGAAAGTAGATGATGTGCGTGTGGTAGAAAAGATCCTTCGTTCTTTAACACCTAAATTTGATTATGTGGTGTGTGCTATTGAGGAGTCTAAAGATCTAGACTCTATGACGGTAGAACAATTGGAAGGTTCTTTACTAGCCCATGAAGAGAAAATGAAAAGGAGAAAAGAAGAGCCACTAGAGCAGCTTCTTAAAACTCATGCATCCTTCAAAGGATTTGAAGGTGAGAAAAGTTACAAAGGAAATGGACAATGGAGAGGCCGTGGAGGTCGTGGAAGAGGAAGAAGTTACACCAATTATTTCAACAATGAAGATAAAGGTCACCAGTCAATCAGAGGTCGTGGTCGTGGTCAACGAGGAGGCAGAGGACGTGGAGCCTATCAAGGTACAAATGAAATCAGGTATGACAAATCTAAAATTGAGTGTTATAACTGTCATAAAATGGGACATTACTCTTGGGAATGTCGTAGTAATGTTGAAGAGAAAGTTAATCTTGTTGACAACAACAAAGATGAAGATGAGTCAACACTGTTATTAACACTCAAAGAAGAAGATAAAGATGATTGCAGCTCATGGTATCTTGACAATGGAGCAAGCAATCATATGTGTGGCCAGAAAGATAAATTTGTGGAGATAAAGAAGACCGTGAAAGGTAATGTGTCTTTTGGCGATACCTCAAAGATCCAAATTGAAGGGATAGGTACGATTCTGATATCCTGTAAAGATGGTGGTCATAAATTGATTACCAATGTTTATTATGTGCCAAAATTGAAAAGTAATATTTTGAGTTTGGGTCAACTTCTTGAAAAAGGATATGATATTCATATGAAAAATATGCATCTTTGGCTAAGAGATTCAAGTAACAACTTAATTGCTAAAGTTCATATGGCAAAGAATAGGTTGTTTCCTTTGAATCTTCAAACTATCTATGCAAAGTGTTTGAAGGCTAATGTGCAAGATGACTCATGGTGTTGGCATATGAGATTTGGGCACTTGAACTTTGAAGCGCTCAAATCAATGGGAGACAAGAACATGGTTGATGGGATACCGCCAATCAACCATCCAAATCAATTGTGTGAAGCTTGTCTTCTTGGAAAACATGCAAGGAGGAGTTTCCCAAAGGAGACTACATCAAGAACAAGTAAGCCACTCCAACTTGTTCACACCGATGTTTGTGGTCCAATCGATTCACCTTCTTTTGGTAAAAGAAAATATTTCTTGCTCTTTATTGATGATTTCAGTAGAAAGACTTGGGTATACTTCTTGAAGCAAAAATCTGAAGTTTTTGTTGCCTTTAAAAATTTCAAAGCACTTGTAGAAAAAGAAAGTGGCTATGAAATAAAAGCATTAAGGTCTGATAGAGGAGGCGAATTCACTTCAAAAGAATTTAATGACTTTTGTCAATCTCATGGAATTCGTCGCCCTCTAACGGTACCTTACTCGCCACAACAAAATGGAGTTGCAGAAAGAAAGAATAGAACAATTCTTAATATGGCTAGATGTATGTTGAAAGCTAAACATCTACCAAAAGAATTTTGGGCCGAGGCTGTTTCTTGTGCAGTTTATTTGAGCAACAGGTCTCCAACAAAAAATGTACGAGATCAAACACCTCAAGAAGCATGGAGCGGAAGAAAGCCAAGTGTTAAGCACTTGAGAATCTTTGGGAGCATAGCATATGCTCATGTTCCACATCAAGGGAGAGCTAAACTTGACGATCGGAGTGTCAAGTATGTGTTTGTTGGCTATGACGCAAGTTCAAAAGGCTACAAATTGTACAATCCAAGCAATAACAAGGTGGTGGTGAGTCGTGATGTTGAATTTGATGAAGAAGCATCATGGAATTGGGAGGCTCCAGAAGAAAAAACATATGATTTTCTTCCATACTTCGGAGATGAAGAAGAACAGGAGACCATGGCACAGGATGCAACCCCGCCTCCTTCACCAGCAAATATTGCATCTCCATCTTCTCAAGAGAGTTCAAGTGAAAGACCACATAGGATGAGGAACATTCAAGAACTCTATGATGACACAGAAGAAATTACTAATTTTGATTTTTTGTGTTGTCTTTTTGCTGATAGTGAACCAATGAATTTTGATGAAGCTGTTACTGACAAAAGGTGGAGAAAAGCCATGGAGGAAGAGATCCAATCAATAGAGAAGAACAACACTTGGGAGTTGACAACTCTTCCAAAGGACCATCGAGCAATTGAAGTCAAATGGGTATACAAGATGAAGAAAAATGCCCATGGAGAAGTAGAAAGATACAAGGCAAGACTTGTGGCTAAAGGCTACAAACAAAGGCATGGCATCGACTATGAAGAAGTTTATGCGCCTGTTGCCCGCATGGAGACAATCCGTCTATTGATCTCTTTAGCGGCGCAAATGAAGTGGAAGATCCATCAACTAGATGTCAAATCGGCATTCTTGAATGGATATCTTGAAGAAGAAGTCTATGTTGAGCAACCATTGGGTTTTGTGGTTAAAAATCATGAAGATAAGGTGTTGAGGTTGAAGAAAGCCTTATATGGGTTGAAGCAAGCTCCACGAGCTTGGAATAGTCGCATTGACAAATACTTTCAAGACAATGGGTTTACTCGTTGTCTCCATGAATATGCTCTTTATATTAAAGTTCATACTAATGGAGATATTCTGCTTGTTTGTCTTTATGTTGATGATCTCATTCTAACGGGTAACAACCCAGTTTTATTTGAAGCTTTCAAGAAAGCTATGTCCCTTGAGTTTGACATGACAGACATAGGGCTCATGTCATATTACTTGGGCCTAGAAGTCAATCAAATGGAGGAAGGCATCTTCATATCTCAAGAAAGCTATACAAAGGAGATTTTGAAGAAGTTCAACATGTTTGATTGCAACCCTGTGAACACCCCAATGGAAAGTGGAACAAAACTGTCAAAATTTGATGATGGAGAAGAAGTGGATTCCACTTTGTTCAAAAGTCTCGTAGGAAGTCTGTTGACATGTACGAGACCAGATATAGTCTTTGCAGTTGGAGTAGTAAGTCGATTCATGGAAGCTCCTACCTCCACTCACTTGAAGGTCGCTAAAAGAATTCTTCGCTACCTAAAAGGTACAATCGACCTTGGGCTATTTTATTCTTCTTCCGATAATTTTAATCTTGTGGGATATTGTGATAGTGATTATGCGGGAGATGTTGATGATAGAAAAAGCACATCTGGTTTTGTGTTTTTCTTGGGTGATTGTGTTATTTCTTGGAGTTCAAAGAAACAATCAATTGTTACTCTCTCGACTTGTGAAGCTGAATATGTGGCAGCGACATCATGTACATGTCATGCTATTTGGTTGAGACGGTTATTGAAGGAACTCAATTTGTCACAAATTGAAGCCACAATGATTTGTGTTGATAACAAATCTGCGCAAGCACTAGCAAAGAATCCAGTGTATCATGATCGAAGCAAGCACATAGACACAAGGTATCACTTTATCCGAGAATGCATTACCAAGAAAGAGGTAGAGCTCAAGTATGTGAAATCTCATGATCAAGTTGCGGATATTTTTACAAAGCCTCTCAAGTTTGAAGATTTTCAGAGATTGAGATCAAGCCTTGGAGTAAAGAAGAAAAATCAAAATTAAGGGAGAGATTTGTGGAAATAAATCTTGGCAGCAATTAATTTTGCAGCCATACTTGTTGAAATTACTAGCCACAAATGTGAAAATTGGTAGCCACCAATGTGAAAGTTGGTAGCCACATTTGTGGAAGTAGGTAGTCAAAGTTTGGTATAAGTTTGGTATTAGTTTGGTATTAGTTTGGTATTAGTTTGGTAGAGTTAGGCAGCCAATTTTTTTGTTGAAATTGGCTATCACATTATGTCATTAATGATGTCAACAAGTGTTCAAAAAAAAAACTCTATAAATAGAGTAGTAATTGAACACTTGAAGACACACCAAAATAGAGAAGCAATAGAGAGTAGAGAGAGTAATCCACAAACTACTTCTTAGTTTGTGAGAAAATAGTGTGCAAATAATATTATTGTGAGTTGTAAGAAATAAAAGAGTGTTGAGTAGTAGTCTTTTGACACTACCAAGTTTTTCATCAATATTATTGTATTACTTATTCGGGTATCATATTTACCCATTTTAATATTTGGTGTCGTTGTTACTCTCTTCCTATTGCTATTTAGTTTGGACATTATCCTGGGTGTGATTATCATTTTGTCCAACATATAAAAACTTGCCTGTTTGAGACTGGTTTTTTTTTTTTTTTATCCTTTTTCTTCTCTTGAACCCTTCACTTGAAAGAAGACCAACTAGTCTATTTCAATTTTCGATGTACATTTGAAACTATATGTCAATACAACTAATTGCCAAACACTCTTGAAGCCACACCTTAAGCACAACCTTTTAAGTTATATCGTAATTTGTATAAATTTGCAAGCCTGTCATCATGAAATATTTTTAGATATGCGGTGTTTAGAGTTTTATATGGGTAAAATTCATCCATTTTTTGTCCGAACTTGAGGCAAAGTACCTTAAATACAAATATATAGAACTTCAGAAACTGGATCTTACTTTTCAATTTATATGGCTTAAATACCTTAAAACTGGATCTTACTTTTCAATTGGGTTTTGAAAAAAAGGGTATCTTTCTCTTGTAAAAACACTTGATTGAGTTCTTTTGAAGAAGTCAACCGAATTCTCTTGGTGCAACACGAAATGATACTTCATTTGGAGACTCTGATTCAATCGAACATTTTGTGTTTCTTTACTAATTTTGAAGAGTAATGTATAAAGAAATTGAGGGGTAGTTCGGTCATTTTGTTGCCTTATCCAAGTCTTATTAAATATGATATTAATAATCTCTAGGTATCCTTGTTATTAGATAAGACCACATACGGTGTATTAAGTTATCTATATATTAGGTGGGTTTGAGTTGAAATGTGCAACCAAACATAGTATTAGATGGATTAAATTTTAACCCAAGGACTATTTTAATTACTACATCCTACCAAACGACTCCTTAGAGTTATAGGTAAATATTAAATTGGGAAAGGGTCAAAATTACCCCTCAACTTAGTTTTATTGGTTGGCTTTACTTCTGCCATTAAAAGCAAGTTATTTTGTTTTACCGTTGTTGCTAAATAAACTTAACAAATATACCCTCATTGGATGGAAAACCCAAATCAATTAAAATTATTTGATTTTACTTAAATTACCTAATTTTAATCCGACCACATCCACTCAATAATATAATCCATTTCTTTTATTGTAATCTACGGTTGTACTATTGTTATTTTTTATCAGAAAAGGTAAAGTATTTATTATTGGAGAAATTACAGAAATACATATTTTTTGTTTCATTTATTTCCTTTATCCCCTATTACTTTTTAAAATCTTCAAATCCCTTATTTCTTTAATGTATCCGATCTGCATATTAATGTATTCGAGCTACATATTATATATCTGAGCTAGTGTTTAATGTATATGAGCCAGTATTTAATGTATCCGATCTAGTTTTAATGTATTTGAGTTATATATTAATGTATCCGGGATGGTATTTGTATGCAGGCTATATATTAATGTATCTGAGCTTCAATTATTGTATTCGGATATTTAAATTTTTAAATAATTAATGTAATTAAAAACTTTTTAGGGATAGATTGTAATTTCATATTAAAAGTATGAAATTTATGTAATCTACCATTAATTATTGAGCCATTTAATATTGTTACACATATAAATTTTTTGTTTTAAAAAAAAAATACTTTAGAGTAGATTATTGTGTTATTTATTAAATGAAAAAGAAAATTTTAAAAATAATTAGAACTTTTGACTATGTCAGGTAAGTCAAATAAATCTGTCTCTAATTATTTGTTCACTTTTGAATTGACATACTTATTAATAAAATAATTATTGACATAGTGAGTTTATCAGTTTATCTCTATTAATTATGAAACGAATGAATTGAAAATTTAAGATTTTGAAAAAATTCTATCTTTTTTAACGTAATTAATTAAGCATATAATAAAAAATTATTTATGATTTATCAAAATAAACCAGTAACAATTCTGAAAAGAATTTGGATAAGGGGGTTGATATTTTATTTTCAATTTTAAATCTCCACCTCAAAAGAAACAATTGTGTTTTTCTCTTATCTTTACTCATTCTTTGCAAAGCAACTTTCAATTCCAGTTAATTACTTCATTTTCACCTAAAAAAAATTAGGAATGGTGTCACGTAAGTTAAAAAGTATATAAATTTTTTCAATTTTTTTAATAATAGTATGATTTTAATTTAATTAAAGTGTATTTTATAATTTTGATCTTAATATAAGATACTCTTGTGTCTTATCTCTAAATAATAAAATAAAAAGACAAAAATATAAGATAATAAATCAATACTAAGTAAGAGATACTATTCTAGAATCGGAAAAGGGTCATATTTGCCCTTAAATTCTTAGAAAAGGATCATATTTATCCTTTGTTATACTTTTTTGATATATTTGCCCTTACCATCCAACTTTAGGCACATATTTGTCCTTATACAGTTAAATATTGCATCAGCATTTTATTAGTTTACGTGGTGCCTAAATGTCACCTACGTGGCTCCATGTATATATATTTTTATTATAATTTTTTTTATTTTCTAATTAATATTCTATCCGACCCAACCAAAATAAATACCCATTAACAGATTTCAATACCCATCCATTCACATTAGTTTCTCCATCAAAACATGATGATACAGAGATAACAATATTCAACTTTCTCTCCTTAGCTTTACAAAATCTCAGAAGAAACAAAAGTTTTATCAAAGCGTATACAAAAAGGTCGTTTTGACAAGATCTCGTAAGTTGTCGATTTTCATAAATTTTCAACTGCTAATTTTTCACAACAGATATGTTGTTGTCAAAGTGCATCGGTCCTGGGATGAATTTAGGGAGTACTTAACGGGACAGGTTTCTTAATACCTCATACATATAGCACCAAAACATTCGGATACATAGATTAAATTAGTGCACGAAAAAAAATGACTTTTCTCTAGGAGAAGCGTTGCAAGAATGATGAGTACAGAAATTAGGGCAATGGGTATTGAAATCGAGTTTGGGTCTTTATTTTGATTGGGTCGGATTTTACTAAATGGGTCGGATAGAATATTAAATAGAAAAATTTTAAAAATTTATAATAAAAAATATATATACATGGAGCCACGTAGACTAATAAAATGGTGATGCAATATTTAACTATATAAGGGCAAATATGTGTTTAAAGTTGGATGGTAAGGGCAAATATATCAAAAAAATATAACGAAGGGTAAAAAGACCTTTTTCTAAGAGTTCAATGGCAAATATAATCCTTTTTCGTTCTAGAATTAAAAGATTTGTAACGGTAATATACTTGAGACGCAAATAAAATAAATCCCACTAATTTAAATTTTAATTACAAGTGTTATCAATCTGTGTTTGAAAAAACAGAATTATTGATTCTGATAAAACTTTACAGAAACACGAAGTAACTAAAGTTTTCAGAATCAGTACAAAAGATGAACAAAAATCAATCAAGTAAAAATTAAAATCTGTAAAAACACGTACCATAATCTGGAAATTTTTAATAGGAAAAAGATAAAAAATCCACTGAATTCACAGTATCCCCTTAAGGAAATTATTCCCCTCTAGTATCCGAGGTTTGATTTGGAAAATGACCTCCCAGGGTAAAATGATCTCAATCACCAGAGTATAAATACCTAAAACTCTGGTGTCAGCGAATCAATCAACAACAGTAAAATACACGAAGTAATTTGTTGTGCAGTAGAAGAAGAAAAAGATATTAGAAAATTCGTAAGGAAAAATTCTGAAGAGTGAAAGATATACATAAGCAAGAGGAACAAGTTTCGAAAGGTTGCAACCCTTTCAGAATCCTCACAACCATTAATGAAAGGTTGCAACCTTTGAAATGGTAATGACTGTTCCTGAAAGTTGCAACCTTTCAGAACAGTCATAGCGGGAATTTAAATAAAACGGGAAAGTTTTTAAGTTCAAACGGGTCACGCGCCGATCCGAGTCGGGTCGGATTAATCAACTAAAAAATTGAACGTTTCGGTTAATTTCAACTAAATAACTGAAAACGTTTTCAACTAATTAATTGAAAATATATTGGCCATTTAATTTAATTAATTAAATAAATAACTAATTATATAATTAAAACAAACTTTATCCAAAAATAATCTCTCGATCGATCATTTGCCAAAGCCAAAGCCAAGCCGAGCGAGCGACAACGGCGCGAGGGGGGTCTCTCTTTCCAACCCTTTTAACAATTAATAGGAGTGTTTCTATATTTAAACTCTCCTATTTTTCTTTCCACCACCAATGAGGGACAAATGCCTTTTCATTAAAGCATAAGATAACTTTTCAAGTTTTCAACTTTTCAAATTCTCAACTTTTCAAATTTCTCTCTTTCCCTCTTTTTCCCATCAATTGTTGCTATATATCCAACAACAAGTATTCACAATAATTTCAAATATTAGCAGAAGTAATATTTGAAAAAGTATAATATATATTTAATTAAGAATTATAACTAAAATGCTTAATTTAAGTAGAAAATCATTTCTTTAATAGTTTTTGAGTATATATAATATAACAACTTCTAAAAAAATAAAAATAAAATATAACCTAATTTCTTCGGTTTATTTTCGATCAACAACAAAGTGACTTTAATTTTTCAAAATTTGAATTTATTTCTGATGAATATTGAGCTTCCTCTTTCAATATCTAATATAGGTTCATCTTCCAGATACACTTATTCAAAATATGTTTCTCTTTTAAATATTCGTGTTTGAGATATGTTTTATTTCTATATACTCATATTCGAGATATGTTTTATCTGAAATGTGTTCCTTTTTTGAGAATATGTAACATAACAACTTCCTAGTAAAATGAAAATATAAGATAATAAATATCACAATTAAGAGAGAATATATTTATTCGATAGACCATAATTAAAGGATTTGTAACTGTCAATATAATTAATTTCCTTATTCGTCTCTCAATTTATTTTCTACTTCCCATAATCAATATTTTTTGTATTTTCCGCGATCTGCACCATTTCTTTCTTTTCCATTTTTCCGTAATCGTCCTTTAAAAAAAAAAAAAAAAATTACTATTGAATTGTTTTTTTGGTCTTCCTTAATTTTAATTAAATATGCGTGTTGATGTTTTTAACCGTCTATTTGCATTTTAATACTTTTGGCACCAAATTTTGTACATAACTTATGTATTGTGGTCTCAAGCAAATGTTTCAAGTACGTACTTATAACTGTTGCATACAATTGGTTCATTAATTGATTTCAAACAAATGTTTCAATTACTTTCTCGTCAATTAATACAGGGTAAAAAGGAAAAATATACCCTCAAACTATCGTAAATGATATGCAAATACCCTCTGTCATACTTTTGGAATATTAGTACTCCTGCCATTTAATAACTAGAGCATATATACCCTTTATACTTACAGACATACACGTGTCATAATCTTATCCACCGATCCGACATGTATCGACGAATAAAATTGTGTCACGTGTCCCTATTTAGTCTTTCGTTAGAGTAAAGGGCATATATGCTCAAATTTTTGGACGGAAAGGGCACTAATGTCCCAAAAGTATGACGGAGGGTATCTGCATACCATTTACGATAGTTTGAGGGTATATTTTTCCTTTTTCCCATTAATATATATATATATATATATATATATATATATATATATATATATATATATATATATATGCTATATAATTTTGATTTAATTTATGGTTTCAGAAAAATTGGTCTTCTATATTAATTCCGCATGATATGGAGTGTTTAAAAATAAAATTAGTCAATTACTTTAATTTGATAGATCATGGACCACCTAATTTATTTTATGCTGATAGATATGTTGAAGTTGACTGTAAAATCTCATATTGAAACTCAATTTGTAAAGAATATTTCGACTCAACTTTGTACTAGGGATTCTAGTGACCTTAATTCACCTCCAAAATCATTTCTACTCTAAAAAGTTGATCTTAACACCTAAGAACAATTAAGAACCACTCGGTATGATCTTATTCACTAATAAAAATAGTTCGAGTCTTAACTTAGAAATTTTCGGAACGTTACATGGATAGCCTGTGAGAATCCTGAATGAAGTTAAATACATCTTGTAGAATCCAATTAAAATTGAACAGGTCATGCAACTTGCAGAGTCCTACAAATTTTAAGAATCCTGAATGGAGTTAGCCATGCAACTTGCAGAATTTCACAAATTTTCAATGTCTATGATAATGTTAAAAATAAAACTAATCTATGATATTGATATATTTTTGGTTTCAATATTTACAAATGTATATAAATTGCTTACTGTCAATAATTTTCTTTCAAGTAAAAGTGTATAAATTGAAAATATATTCTTATATAATATTAATACCATTTTCATACGGGATTATTGAAATTTCAAGTAATGGTTAAGAACTTAAAATTATTATCTTTTTGAAATATAGAATTAAAATTCTTGTATTACCTTGGTAATTTTTATAAATAATACGTACACAAATCAAATTTGTCTTTAAATTAAATACGAAAATAATTATAATAATAATAATTTAAATTAGAAAAAGTTAGAAGACCCATAAAATTAAAATTCCTGAATTGTAGTGGGATAATTACCTTGATACAACTAGTCTCCGCCAAAATCACACGAGTTAGTCGGCGTTTCTGTTATATTTCTTTCCGTTTCTTTTTTTTGTTTTTGTTTAAGAGAGGCGATAACAGAATTGCAGGTATTATTAATTTTTAGTTTATACAATTTCGTTCCGATTCTCTGTTATTTGTTCACAGAAATGTGTATCGGCCAGGATGATTTGCCTAGAAAAAGGTCCAAACTGTATCATCAAAATGATGATGAATCGAAGGAAGTCAAACTTCTTCGAGGGATATTGAAGGATTTAGAATTTAAACTCAATTTACTTAAAGCCAGATGTAAAACAAGGTTTGATCGAACCGTTTTTGGTATTGCTGAAAGTATGAAGAAGAACGTGGACGAGATTCTGAAAATATGTATGTATGGTTTAATTAATTTGTTTGTATCAATTTTAGGGTTTAGTAATTGGCATCAAAAGTATAAATATTTCAAATTTTATTTTGGTTTATCAGTTTCAGAGGAGAACAGGGATACAATGACTAATGCTGAAATTGAGAAACATTTTGTTGAGAAGAATGATAATGGTATATCTTACATTTTCTGTTTTCAAATAGTCTTTTCTACCTTTTTAAAAGGACTTGTTCTACTTTTTGATGTGATAAGTAGATTTTTCTACGTCAAAAAGTTTTGTTCTAATTTGATTAGTTGGTGATTTTCTAGTTTATTTGTTTGAGTAACAATTTATGACGTTCTAAAGTTTATATGTGCGAAAGGGATTTTCCATTCCAGTCAGAAATTTGAGCATAACAATTCCTTTTAAGTGAAATCTGGGTATCTAATTCTGAAATAAATTAGTTTGAATGAAATTTGGATTTTGGATTTTGTTTGTTGCATGTGTTTTAACCTAAAGTCTATATGATATATATATTTCAGAGTATAAACTGCAGTTGAACAGTGCTGAAGAGTTGAGTTGAAAGAAGACAAAGTGGATGTTGATGTTGTTGCTGATCTACACTGATTAGTACATGGATTTAATTATTCAAATCATGATTATCTTGCATATTTCAGATTTAATTATATGATCATTTTTTTCCAGCAAAACGATCATATTAACTGATTTGAGGAGACAATCCATTTTAATCTAGACTGCTTATTTATCCAAAATTTCATTTTTCACGTTTTTATCTTTCTTATCTTCCGTTATAAGAGTTGACATCCATTTGTGGAAATAAATTCATAGAGCTTATAATTACTGAAGTTGAGTTATACTCTTCTCTTATCGACAACATAGGCGTATTTCACCTCTTTTTTGACTTGCAGAACAAACTTGATTTTTCTATCCAAGTCCAAGGAAAAAGGCATATTATATAAATATACCCTTTTAACGTAGTTTCATTTTATATTTATACTCTCTAACTTTGAGAGTACACAAATAGACACTTAAACTTGTATATAATTAAATAAATAAACACACGAGTCCCATGTGTCAAAATACACGTAGGACACAAATTTCTACGTAGGATATCATGTAGGACGTTTGTGTCTATTTGTTCAATTTTATTATTTTATACAAGTTTATGTATCTACTTGTACACGTTCAAAGTCGAAGGACATAATATCAATTATTTTTTGTCCTGAATCAACTCGCAAAGCATCAGCCCCAACTTTTATGTTGAGAAAACGCGGAGTAATGAAACAATTGATCTATAGCATGCACGTCTTGGGCACTTTGAGCTATAGGAAACTAAAAATCATGATGCAACAATCAAAATTAAAAGGTCTTCCCAAGCTTGAGTTAGAGGAGACATTATATGTACTGAATGTCAAAATGGGAAAGCATATCAACTTCCCTATGGAGAATCGAAGTATCAAGCGAAGGAGCCATTGGAGCTAGTGTTGACACCCAAATTTTGACCCTCCGCGATAGAAATTAATTCATGAGCTTCCTAAAATTTTCAAACAATATAAAATAATTAGTTTTATAAACCTGAAAAGGAAATTTTAAAAATATAAAGTTTGCGTTATTTTGAGTAGTTTTGCCATTTCATTTTATTTTAGATAATATATATATATATATATATATATATATATATATATATATATATATATATATATATATATATATATATATATATATAGATGGATATAGATATAGGTATATTACATATTATGTATATATTTAATATATTTTTATGATTATCCAAAAATCATCTTAAAAGGATTTTAATTTTAAGTAAAATATTTAGACAACTAGTGTGGTTAAATAATAGCTTATTTTAGATTAATTAGTTTTTAATTAAAATAATTATTTTATTTTGTTGAGTTTAAGAAGCTTATTTAATTAATTCATGTTAATCCGCCTCATCTAGATACCAATTTTAAATCATTTGGCACACTATTTTGGACCCCTTTTTCTTTTATGTCAGCAGCCCAACTCTTAGCATCCTTCACCATTTTAACTCAATATTCCCAGGCCCAATCCCTTATTTTCCAATTCAAAATAACCCTTCCAGCCCATCTCCATTAATTCACAGACCCCATCAGTTCAACCCAACACATCATCTTTCCCTTGGCCTTTTTTTATTTATTTCTCTTCAGCCCATTTATCATCAATAAAGACCCGGCCCACCCCCTTGTCTTCAACAAAAACCAAAATGCGTTACTGTAGCAGAACAGACCCAATTTCTTTTTTTCCATCAAAAGAGGCTCGAAAAGAAGGCGTCAAGGACAATTTCACAGAAGGTGTGAACGGCGTAAGCATAATAGACGGGGATACACGACAAGTTTACGGAAAAGAGACGACTAAGGACGCGCGCACTGTGTGATATTGTTTTCTTCCTTAACGTTCATTTCTCCGTACCATCGCAGCAGGTGCAATTTCACGCGAATTCGTCCTTGGTATAGCAAGATGAGTCCACGTCGAGCACAAGGACGATGGGTTTAATCCCAGTCGTCCACGTCGCTATCCTAGTACGTATTTCAAGCGATTTTAGGCGAAATCAGGTACAAAAACCAGCTGGCTGTTGTCCTGGGAGGGTTTTCGAATTGGAACGAGGGCTTAGAATCTCGATTTTACCCCAAGCCATTTTCAAGAATTCCCCCGCCTTCCCTTGTTGAAAACCCTAGTTTTTTTTCCCTATAAATACCCCCCTTTCTTCGTTTGTTCGAGGTTGAGGATTTTTTCGGAAAGGGATGCAAATACTAGAAAGGGAAATTTTTTTTGAGTAGAAATTTTGTCAAAGTTTTGGTCAGAAAGTTTTAGTGCAGAAAGAATTGATAGTGGCGTAGAGAAAAGGTTTGCTAACAATCATAGTAAGACATTTAAGACGGAGCTTGTGTTAGTTCTGATTGAGGTAGCATCTCCATTTGGTTTGCATCGTCCCCTTCAAGTTTCGCTCGAGTGGTTGGAAGGCCGTGTCTCCCCTACTCTTTGTCTCTGTTCAGCTGCCCAACGAAAGGTAACACTTCTTCCATTGTGGCATTTCTGCTCGTATTTTCTTCTATTTTGATGTTGCTTTCCGATGTTGTAATCTTCGCTCTGTGGCTGTTTTGCTTTGTTTTGACGATGGGCGTATGATGGTTTTATCATGATCTGTATGTTGTCTTAATCCTTCTTAGTCGTCTTGAGTCAACATGATGTCGAGCTAGGAGCTTTGAAAATTGGTGATCTGCTGATACCTTCTTGTTACCTTTTGTTTTGTTTTTGAGGTTTTTGCTTTACTGTTATCCTTCTTGGATCTGCTGCTTGATTTCGTTATCAAAAATTTCGAAGTTTAGAGCTTATTATGTAGCATGTTGTATCTTGGCGGCCATCTTGGTTCCTGTTTCGTTGTTCCTTCTTCGACTCTACTGTATAATGTCAATAGGTTTGTGTTGCTCTGCTCAGACCATGTTTAAGCATTAGCCGTTATGTTTGGTTTTTGTTTTGTTATTTGTTTGCGCTATGTCTTCGAGTCAATTAAATGGTTGGAACATGCGATAAATTTGCTTGCTTATTCTGACAGTTTGACTCGAGTCTTTACCTCTATTCATATTTTTAAAAGCTGGTTGGGAAGCACTCGAAGTTCTTAAAAGAGTGTGGCTCCTTCCTAGGTCTCAACTGGCCTTACCTTGCTTTTCTCCACATTTCGTGTATTTTTAACTCTTAAGTAATGCGTTTGGATTTGGTTATATTTTCGTTAAAAATTGATTTGTCTGTTATATAAGAGAATTGCCGTTTTGGTTTTGTTTGCTGGAAAATTTGGTGAGGATCAGATGTTGCCAACTCGAGTCGCGAAATCTTGTTTTGTTCTCATATAGTTTGTTAATTATATTCGTATTTTTCGATATCTTGTTAAATTTTTATCGAGTGTGTTCGCTTTTCTTATTTTACTTGATTCGAGGGCTGGTTTATTTTCGGTCATGTTATTTTTCTTGCTGTCTCGATTCGCATAATATTAGTGTGTTTAGTTCCATTTTTTTTTAGCTTGATTTGGCATCATGAACCTGTATTTCATCTGTAGGCATTTGTTTAAGGCCGGATGCCTATGATTAATCGCATGAAATTTTCCTTGTGAACGGTATTAGTCTAGTTGTTTAAAGGTTCATTCGTGGAAAAATAGTCTATGATTATCTTGTTTTCTTTTTCCTGCTCACTGTGTTAAATCCCTTGATGCTTTCCTCTTATCTGTTTATCTATATCCCTGAGTTTAACTTAAATTCCTCTCTTAGATGTCAAAATATGCTCAGAACAATGCTTTATTGGAACTGATCCCCTCTGACCCGATAATTTGTCAAAATGGGTTATCCGTTGGTGTTAATTCGTAGTGAACCTACCATTGTATTTTATATTATATGATTTGCCATTCTGCTCGATGCTTCTAGCACTTATGTGTCTCTTTTTTTTTGCATGAAAATCTGTATGGGTTCGTCGTGAACCCTCATCCTTCTTTGCATTTTGGGAGAGCCATAAGGGCTCAAAATTTATATTTTGAGTCATCCATCCTAGAAAAGGGCGTACAGATCCAAGTGCTACAATACGAAGTGGGAGAGTTGAAGAAGTCGGGCCAAGAAGCCCATATTATTTATTTCTTCTCTTTATATTTTGTAATGGGCCTAAGCCCTTGTCGTCTTTTACTTTAATTTTTATATTTTGTGTAATTGTTTGCTTAGTTTAGGACAGGTACAAAAATGGGTCGAAACCCAAAAGAAAAATGGGTCAAAAACCCAAAACAGGTGGGTCCAAAAACCGGTCAAGGCGAACAGAACCCGGATTTGGACCCAAGTCTCTTTCCCTCTCTCTCTTTACTTGCTTTAATTATTTTGTTTGCTTTAATTGTCGTTTAGTTTAGAAGTTAGAAAAAATCTGAATCCCCGGAAATGCCGTAGATGTTTTATCGACTTAAAAGTTAAAATAATTTTGCAAAACGAAGTGATCTAAAAAACTAAGTTAGTATTTTAAACTCTTTATTTCTAAATATTTTTCAAGTCAAGTTAGAAACAATTTTTAGCCAAATTAAGTTAGTTGCCGGATAACCGTATTTAACGTGTATTTTAGGTGCCTTAAACACCTTCCTAAAATACAATAGGAATCCCCGAACCCTTTAATATTTTCACTAGATTTTTCTGTTAAGTCTTTTGAAAAATAATAGTTTTCTTGATTTTTCTTTAAAAAATTAAGTGGCGACTCTAAAAAAGTCGAAAATCTTATAAAAAATATCTTTTTAGATAAAACAGAAATGGCGACTCTGCTGGGGAGTAGGAGGATTCTAACCTTAAAACTAACGTATTTTGGCTATGTGAGTTAACTGTTTATCTGTTTATTTATTGCTTTATTGAACTGTTGCATTCATGGCATATCATAACTCCGTCAAACGACAATTATTCTATTTTTCACTAAAGGACGATTATGCGGGTTCGCAGTCGTTCATTAACCAAAGATTTTCTCGGGACACCCTGACGAGTGTAGTTGGCTACTTGATAGTCAACGATCGTTAACTGTCCCAGCCCAAGTAGTCCGCTTGGGTTACCCTTTCCACTCTAAATACAACCCACTCTTAGTTAAACTAAGATAGAGCGAAACCCAATCCCGAAAATAGCGCATTGGCCTAAGATGACCCAACACCCAAGGAGTGTTGGGCTCATTAGAAAGACCACCTTGAGTCCAAAGAGCCCACGGCTCGATAGGACGATCATATCTGTGTGTTCTGAAGGATGTATTGCGTGTTTAAATATTTGTTGTATCATGGGGGGTGGCAATTAACTAGTTGTATGTTTTTGTAGATGTCGAGTCAATTCCTCCA
Organism: Solanum sitiens; assembly: GCA_016801875.1. Classification (NCBI taxonomy): domain Eukaryota; kingdom Viridiplantae; phylum Streptophyta; class Magnoliopsida; order Solanales; family Solanaceae; genus Solanum; species Solanum sitiens. Next base: position 3,640,427 of record JABWTJ010000002.1, on the reverse strand, counting down.
TTTCAACATGGTCACCAAGACACCCGACATTCTCCGTGTATGGTGGGATAACCTCAAAGATTGTCAAAAGAGAGAAATCTCGATTCACCTGGGTCACTTACCTTCGATAATGGACTTCAAAGTTTGGCCCACGTTTATCGAGGTTATCACTCGGTTTTGGGATGACAAAAGGATGGTATTTCGATTTGGGGACGTCGAAATAACACCAACACTAGAGGAAATTAAGGACTGTATAGACTCTATTGGGACATGTGGTAAGAGGAAAAAATGTCCCGATCATCATATCCTTCTGCCAGATAGGCCAACAGCCGGAGAATTGAGAGACATATTGTTACTGGTAAGGGCTAACTGGTTGGACGCCCAGAGCATACCACTAATGAGATTCTTCGAAAGATGGGGGCACGATAGCTATTTCGAGCAATTTCCAAATGAATTCCATAATCACAGTACTTGGAGGCAAACCCAAACCATTGCATTCTCCGCATGCCTTTTAGGAACTATGGTGTTCCCTAAAGATGGAGAAAAAGATATCGACACTCGAGTCGTGATGGTAGTGGACGCCATTTTCAGAGGGATAGGCAAGAAACAAGAAGAAAAGAAATACTGCAGTTTGGCTCCGATCATTTTGGCCGACATTTATCGATCTTTGAGTTTGTGTAAGAACGGATTTCCGTTTTTCCAAGGTTGCAACATTCTACTTCAATGGTGGATGACTGAACATCTCTGCAAAAAGGACGATGCTCGACCACAAGAATTGGCCAAGCCAAGCCAGACGAGTCTCCTGGATAATTATGAATTCTACCTAAGCATCCGCAGATTCCCAATTCATACCACCAGGGGTGCGTGGGCAAGGGTATTTTATGATTTGAGAGAAGGAGATATACAGTGGATGCTACCGAACTTCAAATCCGAGAGGATAGCAGCACAAGGAGCCAAACTTCCATTTCTAGTTCTTCCCGGCATCAGAGGATTACGGCCTTACAACCCAGCTAGGGTGATGCGGCAATTTGGTAGAACACAAATCACACCCGTCCAAGGGGATGCTAGCTCTTTTATTGTCGATTACAGCGAGAGCGAAAAAATACCTTTCGCCAAGATCATCCTTCAAGAGTGGGCTGGACGTGTCAACATGAAATGGGATATGGCTGAAAACAGATATGAAGCTGGGTATGTTGACGAATACAAGACATGGTTGCAGAATGATCTGTGTGGTGTAGTGAACCCAACACCATGCGCAGGTCGAGAAATTGAAGATGTATAGACAAGGCTTCAAATCCATACATATCATTTTCAGCAAGAATGGGATTGAAGGGAGCAAGAATTTCAGCAAAGGGAGCGGGAATTTCAGAAAAGGGAGCAGGAATTTCAGAAAAGAGAGCAGGAATTTCAGCAAAAGGAGCAAGAATACCAGTTCTGAGAGTTAGAAAATCAGAGGGTTTTGGCTGGTACGTCACAAGAATTAGCTGATACAAGGACTTGTCTGATGCGTTTGGATACGATCCTGGATGAGCAGATGAACACTCTACAAGTCGTACCAACATCTTCCAAAGCTGCGTTCGCTGAGCCGTACGTGTTCACAAGCAAGTGCATTATCCGCGAAGAAGTAAAGAAAGCCCGAAGAGGAGCAGAGCCATCAACCTTCTAGCTCCCCTGCGTGGGATTGTTTTCTATCTGTATCCGCATTATATCCCCCTCCCTGAAAATGTACCCCATTTTGATTGAAGTTATGTAACGAACATTATAATTTTAATTAAAAGTTATTTTGGGGGGTGCAACAATATGTTTCAAATGATGCAATACATCCTTCAGATTCGCTAGGCCTACCCTTGGCACAAAAGGGTCACATGCATGATTAGGACGCGATATATGTGCTATTTAACTGCTTATGTGTTGTGTTGCTGTGAATGAGGATATCGAAAACCCACTCTTTTTCAGAAATTTCCAAATATACAAACAAGTCACTGTTACAAAAATTGTCCGACCAAAATTTCTCGAGTCTTAAGTTTCTCACTCAAAAGACATCTCTCATACCACAAATCTCAAACATTAATCTATTGTCTCAGGAAAAGCAAATCACTGTTATGGATAAGGGTAAGAATATCCAGATGAGGCTCACTGGAGAGGAGTTACGAAGAAAGATAGAACAAATCACACGAAAGATTCAAGAGGTCAGAGAGGAGGGGCTCAGGGTCGAAGTTGCCACGTCAGTCTACAAAGCTGCGACTGCGACACTGGACGAAGAATTGATGTCAAAAGAAAAGAGGAAGAAAAGTATTGAGGAAGAAAAAGAGGATCTAAGCCAAAAATTGGACATGCTTCGATTACAGATTCAAGAAAGAGAGGCAAGAGAAGCAGAGATAGATTCGGAAACCGCGAGTCTGTTGGCCAAAAATGTGTCACTAAATGAAGAACTGAAAGCGGAAGTGACGGAATTCATCGCTATGAAAGAAAGGATGTCGGCATTAAGAAAGAAGAACAAGGCGTTCCACCATGACATGATAGATAAACTTCAGAACATCCGCAGAAAATACTCTATCCGTGAGCAAGGGGCCAATAGTGGTCCCGACAACGCTCACCCCGAATTGACTGAGGAGGACTACGGTGAGGAAATCGTCTACATACCTCCATTTCTAGGTCGTCTGAAAGGAAGAGAGTGACGCTACAACAAGAAGAGAAATGACTAACGTGTCATCATCATGTTATCTTTTAAGAATTCCAATGTTGTCTTTCAATTTCCTTGTAACCGTAATGAAAGAATGAATGAAAATATTTTATCCCGAACTCGAACTACGTTGGGCCTGAATTCTCCTAGTGAGATACGTAGGCAGCCTACCAAGGCCCGGCCCCTATCTTTTAAAAATTTTCATTCGTTCTTTTCATATTACAAGAGGATACAAAGATCAGATCAACGAACGTCAGAAAACAACTGCAAGAAGACCTTAGCTCAACGCGATTTGGCCTTTCTGAGACAGTGTCAAACTAAAAGAGCAAGCAAATTCCTGCTTGTAAAAATCTGTTTTCGTCCTTACTCGTGGGTTGAAGATGTTCCTCAAACATAGCAACTTGTGTGTTTACCTGCTCTATGTGTGATATTATGTGTTTCGTATTCTGAGTCCAAACTGACAAATCTGCCTTTGAGTTGTTTCGCTTCTAAGGTACTTTTAAACTGATCTGTGTCGATCAAAGCTGGCAGATCATCCCTACTTCACCAGATCGAAAGGCCCTACAGATTCCTTCCCTAAACAAAATTCAGACAGAGGAAAGACAGTCATGGGAGACAACAACGACGAAGTAAGTCTTACTGACGTTGTGATGGCTCAGCCCACCGTAGCGGAACAGAACGAACTGATCATGCAGATGATGCTACAGATCGCTGAAATGAGAGTTGAAATGCAACGAAGACAAGATATGCCTCCACCTGGATTTGGTCCTAATATTGCTGATGGAAGACCTCCGATCTACTTCCCTTCATCAAATACGGAGCTAAATTCGCCGAGATAGTCAAAGTTGGTGAGACTATCGAAGACGGTTTGAAATCGGGGAAGATAGCCCGTGTATCCGCGTCACCTGGATCTTCAGAATTGATGAGGAAGAAAAGAGAGGAAGTTTCCGCTGTCTCGTATGGGGGAAGAAAAACCCCCAGAAACTCGTCACATTCCTAAGATCGTTCCAGGCCTTCCCCAAAGTCTCACCAAGCCTACTACCTGCAATCCAATCATCCCAATAACAATAATACTACCTTCACCTATCCAAACGCTCAAGTTCCGTTGTATCAGAGTCCACCCCTTAATCTCCAAAATCTTTCCCCCCTATACCCAAATTACCCTCAACCTTACCAGATTTCATCCCCTTATCAGAATATTGCTCCCAACTGTGCCAATATACAGTCGAGCTATCGAGCACCATCACCCGTTTATCAAGTCCAAGCTCCATTATATCAAAAACCCCTCCCGAATTACCAAGCTCCATCGCCAAATTATCAAACAAACCCTTATCCTAGAAGCCAAGCTCCTCGTCCGAATACCCAAAATTATCAGCAGGTGCCTCCCCCTCAGCAAAGTGGTTATGACCCTTCCCGACCCAGATTTGAAAAAAGGCCCCTAAGGAATTTCACTGCACTTGCTGAAAGCCGAACCAAACTATTTGAGAGACTAGCCGCGGCTGGATACATCCACCCTGTAGGTCCCAAGCCCGTGGATGTCAATTCAAATTTCTACAAGCCAGATCAAAGATGTGCTTATCATTCCAACAGTGTTGGACATGACACGGAAGATTGTATCAACCTTAAGCACAAAATTCAGGACCTGATCGATCAGGAAGTAGTTTCTCTCCAACCGGCGGCACCAAATGTCAACACAAACCCGTTGCCGAATCATGGAGGTGGCAATGTTAATATGATTGAAACGGACGAAGACGGGTGTGGCACAAAGATGATTACCCCCATTGTGCATGAGGACTTGGAAAGGGCTGTCGCTTCTTTAAGCGTCAAAGAAAGAAGAGAGTTCGTTATTTTGACACCTACAAAGGTTGTTGCCTTGGTGCCGTCAGAAACTCTCGTCAAGCCTAAGTTTGTTATTGAAACCGCTGCTGCTCAAGGCATGACCAGGTCTGGAAGGTGTTACACTCCTGACGAGGTTGCTCTCGGAGGACAGAAGAAGGACCAGGCTAAGAGGCCGATAAGCGAGGGAGAGGCAGAAGAATTCTGGAGAAGGATGCAACTAAAGGATTATTCCATCGTCAAACATTTAGAGAAGACCCCAGCTCAGATCTCCGTGTGGGCCCTGTTGATGAGTTCTCAATCACATAGGCGGGCCTTAATGAAAGCTCTCGATGACACATACGTACCCTCAGGTACAAGTAGTGATAACGTGGCTGCCATGATTCATCAAGTTATTCGAGGGCACCGAATCAGCTTTTGTGACGATGAGCTGCCTATCGAAGGGAGGTCACATAACAAGGCGCTACACATCACTGTGATATGTCGTGAGAAGGTCATAAATCGTGTCTTGGTAGATGACGGATCCGGCTTAAATATTTGTCCATTGTCGACACTGAAGCAGTTACGTTTTGACTTGGGAAAGTTGGAGCAAAACCAAGTCAACGTAAGGGCTTTTGATGGGGTCCAAAGCGATACCTTGAGAGCGGTAAATCTGGTCATCCAAATGGGTCCGTCAGAGTTCAGCACACAGTTCCAAGTCTTAGATATTGATACAAGTTACAACCTTCTTCTGGGAAGGCCTTTCATTCATATGGCTGGAGCTGTGCCTTCTACTTTGCATCAGATGATGAAGCTCGTTTGGAGAAATAAAGAGTTGGTTATTCATGGTGAAGGGAATCGCTCTGGTAGACAGGCGCCGATTATTGATGAAGTGTCTCGGGGTACCGATTTCTATACAGTGGAGCTGGTAAATGCCACTGGTAAGGATTTGGCCCCACAGCCTCATATGCCTGCCGTGTATAAGATGATAGCCACTGTGATGCTGCAGAATGGTTTTGAACCAGGTGTTGGATTGGGGAGAAATTCCCAAGGAATTATTGAACCTGTTCCGGTCCCCGTCAAAGGAGCTAGATATGGTTTGGGGTACGTCCCCACAGATGATGATTTGAAGCTGAAAAAAAAGAATGATCAAGCATTAGCTAAACCAATCCCTCATCTATATCAATCATTCCCAGTTCGTGAGCATGCAGAGGAGGATAACCTGGGGGAAGGAATCTGTGGCCTTTTGAAGAGATAGATGCCATTATTGAAGAAGAGGTCGAGCTGACAGGATTCCGTGATACTGAGCCCGGAGAGACGCTGCAGAACTGGACCTCCACGCCCATCCTGGTCTCCCGAACTCCTTGGTAGAAGGGCATCGTTTTATGCATGTTTTAATCAGTGGTAGTCCGGAAGAGGCCCGAGACCCACCATTTTGCATTTTAACTATTTGAACTTTTAAATTCCCGTCGTGATGTTCAAAAAGGCAATATGGCTCTGCCATGGCCAAAGTTTGCATTGTTTTTCAATTTTTATGAAAGCCTCTTTTATTTTTTAATTTTGGTTTATTTAATCATCTGTCCTGCTTTGATTTTCTAACTTCGTTTATTTATGGTTTCAGTAAGGTAAATTTTAAACCTGCCAATGTCATGTCGTGTCACGAGCTGAATGAACAAAATGAGACAGGTGATGACGAGGTTGATGATTACGGAGAGGAAAGTGAGGAACCAGAGTATGTTGCCAAGGAATTTCGTCAGTTTGAAAATCAGTATAAACCAAATTTAGAAGAAACTGAAACGGTAAACCTAGGCAACCAGGAGTGTGTCAAAGAGGTTAAAATCAGCATCCACCTAAATGAGGTTCAGAAAAAGAGCCTGGTTCACTTGCTCGCCGAATATAGTGATGTGTTTGTTTGGGAAGTCGGTGATATGCAAGGGTTGAGTACCGATGTTGTATCTCATAAGCTACCGATTAACCCAGGGTTTGAGCCGGTGAAGCAAAAAACTCGAAAATTCAAGCCTGAATTGAGTTTGAAGATTAAGGAAGAAATCACCAAGCAAATAGAGTCCCGATTGGTGGAAGTAACATAATATCCAACCTGGTTGGCCAACGTCGTTTCGGTCGCCAAAAAGGATGGGAAAATCAGGATTTGTGTTGACTATAAAGATCTCAACAAGGCTAGCCCGAAGGATAATTTTCCGTTGTCGAATATTCATATTTTGATTGACAACTGTGCCAAACATGAGATGCAGTCATTTGTGGACTGTTATGCAGGTTATCACCAAATTTTGATGGATGAGGAAGATGCAGAAAAGACAGCTTTTATTACACCATGGGGTGTATATCACTACAGAGTGATGCCATTTGGCCTCAAGAATGCTGGTGCTACCTATATGAGGGCTATGACGACCATATTTCATGACATGATTCATAAGGAGATTGAGGTATATGTAGATGACGTCATAATCAAGTCCCGCGAGAGTTCAGACCACTTGATGCATTTGAAGAAGTTCTTTGATCATTTGCGTCGTTACAACTTGAAATTAAATCCCGCCAAATGCGCTTTTGGAGTTCCAGCCGGTAAGTTATTGGGATTTATAGTCAGTAGAAGGGGTATAGAGCTCGATCCTTCTAAAATTAAAGCAATTCAAGAGTTACCTCCGCCGAAGACGAGAAAAGAGGTGATGAGTTTCTTAGGGAGGTTGAACTACATTAGTCGATTCATAGCTCAATCAACCGTGGTGTGTGAGCCTATCTTCAAGCTGTTGAAGAAAGACGACCCGACGAAGTAGACTGAAGAGTGTCAGACTGCTTTTGATGCTATCAAGAACTACTTGTCAAATCCGCCAGTATTGGTCCCTCCGCGAGAAGGGAGTCATTTGTTGCTATACTTGTCTGTTTCAGATAGCGCATTCGGATGCGTACTTGGTCAACACGACGAGACAGGAAAGAAGGAAAAGGCTATCTACTATATAAGCAAGAAGTTTACTCCGTACGAGTCTCGCTATACTTTGTTGGAGAGAACGTGCTGTGCTTTGACGTGGCTTGCCCAAAAATCGAGACACTATCTGTCTTCGTATACTACATATCTCATTTCCAGAATGGATCCATTGAAGTATATTTTCCAAAAAGCGATGCCGACCGGAAAGTTAGCCAAATGGCAAATGCTGTTGAGCGAGTTTGATATTGTGTATGTAACTCAGAAGGCAATAAAGGCACAGGCTTTGGCTGATCATCTCGCAGAAAATCCCGTTGATGAAGAGTATGAACCACTCAAGACTTATTTTCACGATGAAGAAGTGTCATTTGTGGGCGAAGATATTTCTGAAGCATATCCAGGTTGGAGATTATTCTTTGACGGAGCAGCAAATCATCAAGGTAAAGGTATCGGAGCAGTCTTAGTGTCAGAATCTGGTCAACACTATCCCATGGCAGCTAAGCTCCGATTTAATAGCACAAACAACATGGCTGAGTATGAAGCTTGTATCCTTGGTTTAAAAATGGCCATCGACATGAATGTCTACGAGTTGTTAGTTATTGGAGATTCAGATCTTTTGATTCATCAAGTTCAAGGAGAGTGGGCCGTGAAGAACCCAAAGATTATACCGTACGTGCAGTATGTACAAAAGCTATGCAAGAGATTTCGTAAGATCGAATTTAGACATACTCCCAGAATACAAAATGAGTTGGCCGATGCTCTTGCCACCATCGCTTCAATGATTAAACATCCGGATACTGACTATATTGATCCACTGGATATAGAGTTGAAAGAACATCCAGTTCATTGTTCCCATGTTGAAGCGGAACCAGACGGTTTACCTTGGTATTTTGATATAAAGAAATACTTGGAGTCAGGTATTTATACAGAAGATGCTACATCCAATCAAAAGAAGTCGATACACCGTATGGCTCTCAATTTCTTTCTAAGTGGAGAAGTCCTTTATAAGAGAACTCCAGATTTGAGTCTTCTAAGATGTGTCGATGCTGTTGAAGCCGCGAAGCTTATTGAACAAATACATGCTGGAGTGTGTGGAACGCATATGAATGGGCTCACTTTAGCACGAAAAATCCTTCGAGCTGGTTACTTCTGGATGACTATGGAGAATGATTGTTGCAAGTTTGTGCAAAAGTGTCATAAATGTCAAGTGCATGGTGATTTGATACGAGTGCCGCCTCACGAACTTAATGCTATGAGTTCACCTTGGCCGTTTGTAGCTTGGGGCATGGATGTCATCGGTCCGATAGAGCCAGCCGCTTCCAATGGACATAGATTTATCTTGGTTGCTATTGATTACTTCACCAAGTGGGTGGAAGCAGCTTCGTACAAATCGGTCACCAAGAAAGTTGTAGCTGATTTTGTTCGCAATAATATAATATGCAGATTTGGAGTGCCAGAATCCATCATTACTGATAACGGTGCAAATCTCAATAGTCACCTGATGAGAGAGATATGTGAGCAGTTTAGGATTACTCATCGAAACTCAATCGCTTATCGTCCGCAAATGAATGGAGCTGTAGAGGCTGCCAATAAGAATATTAAGAAGATCCTGAGGAAAATGATTGATAATCACCGAGGTTGGCATGAGATGCTGCCATATGCTTTGTTGGGTTATCGAACGACAGTCAGAACGTCGACTGGAGCTACTCCATACTTGCTAGTGTATGGAACAGAAGCAGTCATACCTGCCGAAGTTGAGATACCATCCTTGAGAATTATCCAAGAAGCTGAGCTAAGTAATGCTGAATGGGTTAGCAAGAGAATTGATCAGTTAACGCTGATCGATGAAAAGAGAATGGTTGCCGTTTGTCATGGTCAGTTGTATCGACAAAGAATGATTCGTGCTTTTCACAAGAGAGTCAGAGCCAGAATTTTTGAAATCGGTCAATGGGTCCTTAAGCGCATTTTTCCTCATCAAGACGAGTACAAAGGAAAATTTGCACCAAATTGGCAAGGACCCTACGTGGTTCGTAAAGTATTATCTGGAGGTGCATTGGTCCTGTCAGAGATGGATGGGACCGCGTGGCCAAAACCGATCAACTCAGATGCTGTCAAGAGATACTATGTGTGAATATTTGGTTTGCGTTTCTACTATTTTCTTGTAATTGTTCATTTGCCTGTATTTGCTTTGTCTTAAATTTTTATCCCTCTTGTAATGAACTACGTCTGACCTGAATTCTCAAAGAATGAGATACGTAGGCGGCCTATGTCGGCCTCGGTCACCCCTTTATTCCCTTTTAAATATTTCCTTGTAATGAACCCGTCTGACCTGAATTCTCAAAGAATGAGATACGTAGGCGGCCTATGTCGGCCTCGATCACCCCTTTATTCCCTTTTAAATATTTCCTTGTATTTGAACTGCGTTCGACCTGAATTCTCAAGAATGAGATACGTAGGCGGCCTATGTCGGCCTCGGTCGGTTTCTTTGAAAATTTCTTATTTTGTAAGCCTTTGAGGGGGAACTACGTTTGACCTGATTCCTGCCTCAACGGGATACGTAGGCGCCACAAGGGTTCGGTCATATCTCCCGTAAGATTTCTATTCCGCTTTACAATAGAAACTGGGACAGAATTTTTGAGAAGGGCTCAAAAATTCTCAAGAAAAGATTTTTCCTCAGCAAGTCGAGACTGAAGCTACTTCAAGATTTGCAACTGGGACAGAATTTTCGAGAGGATCTCGAAAATTCCACGGATTTACTTACCGACATTTTAAGATAAACAAAACTTGTAACTGGGACAGAAATTTTGAGGATGACCTCAAAATTTCAGCATGGGTTTATCGACAGTCTAGAGTGACTCTGAATACTCCCTATCGCATAATCAGATATACCTCCCAATCATCAAGCTCAGAGAAGTTCGATAAGCCTGACGTGACATGACATTTGGCAATGCCCCTTTTCAAATATTACTTCTCAAAAATTTATTTTTCTAAAATATTTTCTTTTATGTTTCATTTGTTTTGGCATAAATGTTCTGTCTTGTCTATCAAGAGTCGGGAGATCTGGAAAACAACCAGAGATAGCAGGACGAGGAGCGGACGATTGAAGAATCGACACGGATCAGTTCGTTTTTAAAACTAACAATTTTTCTGTGCATGTAGGCTTATATCTTCGATTTGATATCAGCAGATTCCTCCGATCGATAAATATGGAGAAGTCAAGGAAAGAGACAACTCTCCCAAAATTAATAGTTGTCCTGGATTGCAGGAAGCATGTTACGTTGCAGACGTCGAAGACTTGGGAATATGATTTGTTTATTTTAGTCAATTCCTAACAACATGAAGTTCATAAGGAACGTCAAGCTAGATTCGAAGGTGAATCAAGTGAGGAAGAGTTTACGGTTGCCGTAAAAGACGTCATTTGCATCATAATGTCAGATATGATATATACATTACCCGGAAGGTTTATTTACTTTATTATCGATCAAGATGTTACATTACCTCGAGGGATCATTTATATTATTGCCGATCAAGGCGATATACTATCCGGAAGTCATTTTACCATTACCGTCAATTAAGATGACATGATTATCCAGAAGACACTCAGAAGATCGCTACGTTGCTCGATTTAAGCACTATCTTCACTTGGTACCAAGGATGACATCAAGATTTAATCGCGAGTCGATATTCATGCATCGCAGAAGATCATGCATCGCGAGTCAATATTCATGCATTGCGGAAGATCATGCATCGCGAGTCAGTATTCATGCATTGCGAAAGATCATGCATCGCGAGTCAATATTCATGCATCGCGGAAGAACATGCATCGCGAGTCAATACACATGCATCGCGAGTCAATATTCATGCATCGCGGAAGATCATGCATCGCGAGTCAATACTTATGCATCGCGAGTCAATACTCATGCATTGCGGAAGATCATGCATCGCGAGTTAATAATCATGCATCGCGAGTTAATAATCATGCATCGCGGAAGATCATGCATTGCAAGTTAATATTTATGCATCGCGAGAAGATTTCATGCCTCGCAGAGATTAATACATCGCAAGAAGATTTCATGCCTTGCGGAATTTATGCATCGCGAGAAGATTTCATACCTCGCTGAATTTATGCATCGCGAGAATATTCCATCTCTCGCAAAAGTTTATACATCGTGAGAAGGTTTCATTCCTCACTAAAATTTATAATCGCAAGAAGATTTCATACCTTGCGGAATTTATGCATTGCGGGAAGATATTCATGCCCCGTAGAAGATCATGCATCGCGAGTCAATATTCATGCATCGCGGAAGATCATGCATCGCGAGTTAATATTTATGCATCACAAGTTAATCGCGAGAAGATATTCATGCCTCGCAGAAAATTATACATCGCGAGAAGATTTCATACCTCGCTGAAATTTATGCATCGCAAGAAGATTTCATGCCTTGCGGAATTTATGCATCGCGGGAAGATTTCATACCCCGCAAGGAATTATGCATCGCCGGAAGATATACATACCCCGCCAGAAATCATGCACTACCACAGTAAAATCGTGCATCTTAAGAGAAGTATTCACCCACCGGCATCAACTGCATTTCTTTTATTTATGTTAAAAGTAAACATGAAGAAGAGCATCGAAGACGATATCAAGAGAAAATATCGACACTTCATCAGTTTTATTTATTTCGACATCAAATGAAGAGTACATTGAAGATTACATTGCAAACAGCAGACATAAGCTTTATTTGCTTTACGTCAAACCGATCGAGTTGACGTCAAACGTCGAGGAGAACAATTAAGTGTCGACACGGTAAAAGACACTGTCTCCCTTTTAAATTGCATTTTTATGCTGACGAGTTTTATCTCGATCTTTGTCGAGAGCATCCGAAAGGATGAATTCTCCAAAACATACCACAGGTGCGGACGACATCAAAAGGATGCAGCACAACGTGGAACTTTTTCTTAGCAGCGAACTGGGACATAGTCCAAAGAGGTTATCAAACTCTTAGGACGCGAGCAGAGGAGCGACTTCCACCACAATCAAACCACACCCCTATTTTAAGGCATGTGGGTTTTTCTTCGTTTTTGTCAGTTTCAGTTTTGCACCCGGAATTTTGGTCTACCGGAGGCAAGTTTCCAATCTGAGTGACAATACACCAAAAGCTTTGGAAATTATGTCCGTGTTAGTTCTTAATTATGGGTGTGAAGCGCGCCACATTCATGACTAAGAGGTTACAAGTCTCCTTTTCATACTCGTTTAATTTTGTCACTTGTCCAAAGCCAAAGGTTATCTAGCATAATAGATTTCCTTTTAACCGATCGAGTCGAACTACAAACAGCCTGATTCCTGAGGTATAGGGATATGTAGGCGAGCTCAATGTTGAAAATTCGGCTGTGTTCTAACATTCGCACTCGAATCTTATTCTCGAGCTTTTCGGTACCTTCATAATTCGATATCGAGGTAGCTTTTGATTTCTTTCAAAATCGTGCGTTAAATCAAGCGTATCAAACTACAAGTGGCCTGAATTCTCATTTGGCCTGAAATATGTAGGAAACCCATTGTCAGGGTTCGGCCATAATTCCTAAAGTCCATACAAAATCCCTTTCCTAAAGATGAATATGGGAAAGGTCAAAATTGGATTGGTCAATTTCATTTTCCTCGAATTTCTTGCATCAATCCAAGTAAAATGAGGGACAGTTGTTGACACCCAAATTTTGACCCTCCGCGATAGAAATTAATTCATGAGCTTCCTAAAATTTTCAAACAATATAAAATAATTAGTTTTATAAACCTGAAAAGGAAATTTTAAAAATATAAAGTTTGCGTTATTTTGAGTAGTTTTGCCATTTCATTTTATTTTAGATAATATATATATATATATATATATATATAGATGGATATATTTAATATATTTTTATGATTATCCAAAAATCATCTTAAAAGGATTTTAATTTTAAGTAAAATATTTAGACAACTAGTGTGGTTAAATAATAGCTTATTTTAGATTAATTAGTTTTTAATTAAAATAATTATTTTATTTTGTTGAGTTTAAGAAGCTTATTTAATTAATTCATGTTAATCCGTCTCATCTAGATACCAATTTTAAATCATTTGGCAAACTATTTTGGACCCCTTTTTCTTTTATGTCAGCAGCCCAACTCTTAGCATCCTTCACCATTTTAACTCAATATTCCCAGGCCCAATCCCTTATTTTCCAATTCAAAATAACCCTTCCAGCCCATCTCCATTAATTCACAGACCCCATCAGTTCAACCCAACACATCATCTTTCCCTTGGCCTTTTTTTATTTATTTCTCTTCAGCCCATTTATCATCAATAAAGACCCGGCCCACCCCCTTGTCTTCAACAAAAACCAAAATGCGTTACTGTAGCAGAACAGACCCAATTTCTTTTTTTCCATCAAAAGAGGCTCGAAAAGAAGGCGTCAAGGACAATTTCACAGAAGGTGTGAACGGCGTAAGCATAATAGACGGGGATACACGACAAGTTTACGGAAAAGAGACGACTAAGGACGCGCGCACTGTGTGATGTTGTTTTCTTCCTTAACGTTCATTTCTTCGTACCATCGCAGCAGGTGCAATTTCACGCGAATTCGTCCTTGGTATAGCAAGATGAGTCCACGTCGAGCACAAGGACGATGGGTTTAATCCCAGTCGTCCACGTCGCTATCCTAGTACGTATTTCAAGCGATTTTAGGCGAAATCAGGTACAAAAACCAGCTGGCTGTTGTCCTGGGAGGGTTTTCGAATTGGAACGAGGGCTTAGAATCTCGATTTTACCCCAAGCCATTTTCAAGAATTCCCCCGCCTTCCCTTGTTGAAAACCCTAGTTTTTTTTCCCTATAAATACCCCCCTTTCTTCGTTTGTTCGAGGTTGAGGATTTTTTCGGAAAGGGATGCAAATACTAGAAAGGGAAATTTTTTTTGAGTAGAAATTTTGTCAAAGTTTTGGTCAGAAAGTTTTAGTGCAGAAAGAATTGATAGTAGCGTAGAGAAAAGGTTTGCTAACAATCATAGTAAGACATTTAAGACGGAGCTTGTGTTAGTTCTGATCGAGGTAGCATCTCCATTTGGTTTGCATCGTCCCCTTCAAGTTTTGCTCGAGTGGTTGGAAGGCCGTGTCTCCCCTACTCTTTGTCTCTGTTCAGCTGCCCAACGAAAGGTAACACTTCTTCCATTGTGGCGTTTCTGCTCGTATTTTCTTCTATTTTGATGTTGCTTTCCGATGTTGTAATCTTCGCTCTGTGGCTGTTTTGCTTTGTTTTGACGATGGGCGTATGATGGTTTTATCATGATCTGTATGTTGTCTTAATCCTTCTTAGTCGTCTTGAGTCAACATGATGTCGAGCTAGGAGCTTTGAAAATTGGTGATCTGCTGATACCTTCTTGTTACCTTTTGTTTTGTTTTTGAGGTTTTTGCTTTACTGTTATCCTTCTTGGATCTGCTGCTTGATTTCGTTATCAAAAATTTCAAAGTTTAGAGCTTATTATGTAGCATGTTGTATCTTGGCGGCCATTTTGGTTCCTGTTTCGTTGTTCCTTCTTCGACTCTACTGTATAATGTCAATAGGTTTGTGTTGCTCTGCTCAGACCATGTTTAAGCATTAGCCGTTATGTTTGGTTTTTGTTTTGTTATTTGTTTGCGCTATGTCTTTGAGTCAATTAAATGGTTGGAACATGCGATAAATTTGCTTGCTTATTCTGACAGTTTGACTCGAGTCTTTACCTCTATTCATATTTTTAAAAGCTGGTTGGGAAGCACTCGAAGTTCTTAAAAGAGTGTGGCTCCTTCCTAGGTCTCAACTGGCCTTACCTTGCTTTTCTCCACATTTCGTGTATTTTTAACTCTTAAGTAATGCGTTTGGATTTGGTTATATTTTCGTTAAAAATTGATTTGTCTGTTATATAAGAGAATTGCCGTTTTGGTTTTGTTTGCTGGGAAATTTGGTGAGGATCAGATGTTGCCAACTCGAGTCGCGAAATCTTGTTTTGTTCTCATATAGTTTGTTAATTATATTCGTATTTTTCGATATCTTGTTAAATTTTTATCGAGTGTGTTCGCTTTTCTTATTTTACTTGATTCGAGGGCTGGTTTGTTTTCGTCATGTTATTTTTCTTGCTGTCTCGATTCGCATAATATTAGTGTGTTTAGTTCCGTTTTTTTTTAGCTTGATTTGGCATCATGAACCTGTATTTCATCTGTAGGCATTTGTTTAAGGCCGGATGCCTATGATTAATCGCATGAAATTTTCCTTGTGAACGGTATTAGTCTAGTTGTTTAAAGGTTCATTCGTGGAAAAATAGTCTATGATTATCTTGTTTTCTTTTTCCTGCTCACTGTGTTAAATCCCTTGATGCTTTCCTCTTATCTGTTTATCTATATCCCTGAGCTTAACTTAAATTCCTCTCTTAGATGTCAAAATATGCTCAGAACAATGCTTTATTGGAACTGATCCCCTCTGACCCGATAATTTGTCAAAATGGGTTATCCGTTGGTGTTAATTCGTAGTGAACCTACCATTGTATTTTATATTATATGATTTGCCATTCTGCTCGATGCTTCTAGCACTTATGTGTCTCTTTTTTTTTGCATGAAAATCTGTATGGGTTCGTCGTGAACCCTCATCCTTCTTTGCATTTTGGGAGAGCCATAAGGGCTCAAAATTTATATTTTGAGTCATCCATCCTAGAAAAGGGCGTACAGATCCAAGTGCTACAATACGAAGTGGGAGAGTTGAAGAAGTCGGGCCAAGAAGCCCATATTATTTATTTCTTCTCTTTATATTTTGTAATGGGCCTAAGCCCTTGTCGTCTTTTACTTTAATTTTTATATTTTGTGTAATTGTTTGCTTAGTTTAGGACAGGTACAAAAATGGGTCGAAACCCAAAAGAAAAATGGGTCAAAAATCCAAAACAGGTGGGTCCAAAAACCGGTCAAGGCGAACAGAACCCGGATTTGGACCCAAGTCTCTTTCCCTCTCTCTCTTTACTTGCTTTAATTATTTTGTTTGCTTTAATTGTCGTTTAGTTTAGAAGTTAGAAAAAATCTGAATCCCCGGAAATGCCGTAGATGTTTTATCGACTTAAAAGTTAAAATAATTTTGCAAAACGAAGTGATCTAAAAAACTAAGTTAGTATTTTAAACTCTTTATTTCTAAATATTTTTCAAGTCAAGTTAGAAACAATTTTTAGCCAAATTAAGTTAGTTGCCGGATAACCGTATTTAACGTGTATTTTAGGTGCCTTAAACACCTTCCTAAAATACAATAGGAATCCCCGAACCCTTTAATATTTTCACTAGATTTTTCTGTTAAGTCTTTTGAAAAATAATAGTTTTCTTGATTTTTCTTTAAAAAATTAAGTGGCGACTCTAAAAAAGTCGAAAATCTTATAAAAAATATCTTTTTAGATAAAACAGAAATGGCGACTCTGCTGGGGAGTAGGAGGATTCTAACCTTAAAACTAACGTATTTTGGCTATGTGAGTTAACTGTTTATCTGTTTATTTATTGCTTTATTGAACTGTTGCATTCATGGCATATCATAACTCCGTCAAACGACAATTATTCTATTTTTCACTAAAGGACGATTATGCGGGTTCGCAGTCGTTCATTAACCAAAGATTTTCTCGGGGCACCCTGACGAGTGTAGTTGGCTACTTGATAGTCAACGATCGTTAACTGTCCCAGCCCAAGTAGTCCGCTTGGGTTACCCTTTCCACTCTAAATACAACCCACTCTTAGTTAAACTAAGATAGAGCGAAACCCAATCCCGAAAATAGCGCATTGGCCTAAGATGACCCAACACCCAAGGAGTGTTGGGCTCATTAGAAAGACCACCTTGAGTCCAAAGAGCCCACGGCTCGATAGGACGATCATATCTGTGTGTTCTGAAGGATGTATTGCGTGTTTAAATATTTGTTGTATCATGGGGGGTGGCAATTAACTAGTTGTATGTTTTTGTAGATGTCGAGTCAATTCCTCCATTTCAACATGGTCACCAAGACACCCGACATTCTCCGTGTATGGTGGGATAACCTCAAAGATTGTCAAAAGAGAGAAATCTCGATTCACCTGGGTCACTTACCTTCGATAATGGACTTCAAAGTTTGGCCCACGTTTATCGAGGTTATCACTCGGTTTTGGGATGACAAAAGGATGGTATTTCGATTTGGGGACGTCGAAATAACACCAACACTAGAGGAAATTAAGGACTGTATAGACTCTATTGGGACATGTGGTAAGAGGAAAAAATGTCCCGATCATCATATCCTTCTGCCAGATAGGCCAACAGCCGGAGAATTGAGAGACATATTGTTACTGGTAAGGGCTAACTGGTTGGACGCCCAGAGCATACCACTAATGAGATTCTTCGAAAGATGGGGGCACGATAGCTATTTCGAGCAATTTCCAAATGAATTCCATAATCACAGTACTTGGAGGCAAACCCAAACCATTGCATTCTCCGCATGCCTTTTAGGAACTATGGTGTTACCTAAAGATGGAGAAAAAGATATCGACACTCGAGTCGTGATGGTAGTGGACGCCATTTTCAGAGGGATAGGCAAGAAACAAGAAGAAAAGAAATACTGCAGTTTGGCTCCGATCATTTTGGCCGACATTTATCGATCTTTGAGTTTGTGTAAGAATGGATTTCCGTTTTTCCAAGGTTGCAACATTCTACTTCAATGGTGGATGACTGAACATCTCTGCAAAAAGGACGATGCTCGACCACAAGAATTGGCCAAGCCAAGCCAGACGAGTCTCCTGGATAATTATGAATTCTACCTAAGCATCCGCAGATTCCCAATTCATACCACCAGGGGTGCGTGGGCAAGGGTATTTTATGATTTGAGAGAAGGAGATATACAGTGGATGCTACCGAACTTCAAATCCGAAAGGATAGCAGCACAAGGGGCCAAACTTCCATTTCTAGTTCTTCCCGGCATCAGAGGATTACGGCCTTACAACCCAGCTAGGGTGATGCGGCAATTTGGTAGAACACAAATCACACCCGTCCAAGGGGATGCTAGCTCTTTTATTGTCGATTACAGCGAGAGCGAAAAAATACCTTTCGCCAAGATCATCCTTCAAGAGTGGGCTGGACGTGTCAACATGAAATGGGATATGGCTGAAAACAGATATGAAGCTGGGTATGTTGACGAATACAAGACATGGTTGCAGAATGATCTGTGTGGTGTAGTGAACCCAACACCATGCGCAGGTCGAGAAATTGAAGATGTACAGACAAGGCTTCAAATCCATACATATCATTTTCAGCAAGAATGGGATTGAAGGGAGCAAGAATTTCAGCAAAGGGAGCGGGAATTTCAAAAAAGGGAGCAGGAATTTCAGAAAAGAGAGCAGGAATTTCAGCAAAAGGAGCAAGAATACCAGTTCTGAGAGTTAGAAAATCAGAGGGTTTTGGCTGGTACGTCACAAGAATTAGCTGATACAAGGACTTGTCTGATGCGTTTGGATACGATCCTGGATGAGCAGATGAACACTCTACAAGTCGTACCAACATCTTCCAAAGCTGCGTTCGCTGAGCCGTACGTGTTCACAAGCAAGTGCATTATCCGCGAAGAAGTAAAGAAAGCCCGAAGAGGAGCAGAGCCATCAACCTTCTAGCTCCCCTGCGTGGGATTGTTTTCTATCTGTATCCGCATTATATCCCCCTCCCTGAAAATGTACCCCATTTTGATTGAAGTTATGTAACGAACATTATAATTTTAATTAAAAGTTATTTTGGGGGGTGCAACAATATGTTTCAAATGATGCAATACATCCTTCAGATTCGCTAGGCCTACCCTTGGCACAAAAGGGTCACATGCATGATTAGGACGCGATATATGTGCTATTTAACTGCTTATGTGTTGTGTTGCTGTGAATGAGGATATCGAAAACCCACTCTTTTTCAGAAATTTCCAAATATACAAACAAGTCACTGTTACAAAAATTGTCCGACCAAAATTTCTCGAGTCTTAAGTTTCTCACTCAAAAGACATCTCTCATACCACAAATCTCAAACATTAATCTATTGTCTCAGGAAAAGCAAATCACTGTTATGGATAAGGGTAAGAATATCCAGATGAGGCTCACTGGAGAGGAGTTACGAAGAAAGATAGAACAAATCACACGAAAGATTCAAGAGGTCAGAGAGGAGGGGCTCAGGGTCGAAGTTGCCACGTCAGTCTACAAAGCTGCGACTGCGACACTGGACGAAGAATTGATGTCAAAAGAAAAGAGGAAGAAAAGTATTAAGGAAGAAAAAGAGGATCTAAGCCAAAAATTGGACATGCTTCGATTACAGATTCAAGAAAGAGAGGCAAGAGAAGCAGAGATAGATTCGGAAACCGCGAGTCTGTTGGCCAAAAATGTGTCACTAAATGAAGAACTGAAAGCGGAAGTGACGGAATTCATCGCTATGAAAGAAAGGATGTCGGCATTAAGAAAGAAGAACAAGGCGTTCCACCATGACATGATAGATAAACTTCAGAACATCCGCAGAAAATACTCTATCCGTGAGCAAGGGGCCAATAGTGGTCCCGACAACGCTCACCCCGAATTGACTGAGGAGGACTACGGTGAGGAAATTGTCTACATACCTCCATTTCTAGGTCGTCTGAAAGGAAGAGAGTGACGCTACAACAAGAAGAGAAATGACTAACGTGTCATCATCATGTTATCTTTTAAGAATTCCAATGTTGTCTTTCAATTTCCTTGTAACCGTAATGAAAGAATGAATGAAAATATTTTATCTCGAACTCGAACTACGTTGGGCCTGAATTCTCCTAGTGAGATACGTAGGCAGCCTACCAAGGCCCGGCCCCTATCTTTTAAAAATTTTCATTCGTTCTTTTCATATTACAAGAGGATACAAAGATCAGATCAACGAACGTCAGAAAACAACTGCAAGAAGACCTTAGCTCAACGCGATTTGGCCTTTCTGAGACAGTGTCAAACTAAAAGAGCAAGCAAATTCCTGCTTGTAAAAATCTGTTTTCGTCCTTACTCGTGGGTTGAAGATGTTCCTCAAACATAGCAACTTGTGTGTTTACCTGCTCTATGTGTGATATTATGTGTTTCGTATTCTGAGTCCAAACTGACAAATCTGCCTTTGAGTTGTTTCGCTTCTAAGGTACTTTTAAACTGATCTGTGTCGATCAAAGCTGGCAGATCATCCCTACTTTTCCAGATCGAAAGGCCCTACAGATTCCTTCCCTAAACAAAATTCAGACAGAGGAAAGACAGTCATGGGAGACAACAACGACGAAGTAAGTCTTACTGACGTTGTGATGGCTCAGCCCACCGTAGCGGAACAGAACGAACTGATCATGCAGATGATGCTACAGATCGCTGAAATGAGAGTTGAAATGCAACGAAGACAAGATATGCCTCCACCTGGATTTGGTCCTAATATTGCTGATGGAAGACCTCCGATCTACTTCCCTTCATCAAATACGGATCCAACTCAGAATCAGCCTTCTACACCTGTGCATAATCCATCTGTGATAGATTTAACAACCCAAAACCCCCAATACGCTTCTGTATCTTACCAAACTCCATCGCCTCTTCCAAATAACCACCCTCAAATGCCACCCCATCCTCAGAATACTCAAACCGCCCCACCGCCACAGAATCAAAATCAAAATCAAAATCAAACTGCCTTCAATCCCCAAACACCTCATCACCATTTAAATCAGAACACCAATCCTCAGGCTTACCCACAGAACTACCAGACCGCCCAAAACGTTCCAAGTCCCTCCATAGCTCCACCCCTCCCAAAAAGAGCCACCTTCCAAGTTCCCGTTCCTACCGAGTACGAGGTGCACGGTTCTGAGTTGGATCACTATGAAGAACAGGAAAGAGAATGGAAGGCAAAGAAGGATGCGAAGATCGATATAAAAGAGGAAATCAAAAGGGCTATAAAAGAGCTACAATGCATCCCAGATGTCGTTGGACTCAGCTACGAAGAGTTGTGCATCCACCCAGATTTGAACCTTTCCGAGGGGTTCAAAATTCTGAAGTTTGACACCTTCGGGGGAGTAGGCAACCCCATGGCTCATCTAAGAGCATATTGCGACCAGCTCGTGGGAGTTGGCAGGGATGAGGCCTTGTTGATGCGGCTTTTCAGCCGAAGTCTATGTGGGGAGGCCCTCGAGTGGTTTACGTCACACAAAACCAGGCAGTGGCCCAGTTGGAATACGCTGGCCAAAGACTTCATTGACCGATTTGCATACAATGTTGAGATAGTTCCCGATCGGTATTCTCTAGAGAAGATGAAGCAGAAACCAACTGAAAGCTATAGGGAGTTTGCCTATAGATGGAGGAAGGAAGCAGCAAGAGTAAGGCCGCCCATGACAGAGAAAGAGATTGTAGAAGTCTTTGTGCGGGTGCAGGAGCTGGAATACTACGACAGAATCATGTTGCTAGAAGCTAAATTCGCCGAGATAGTCAAAGTTGGTGAGACTATCGAAGACGGTTTGAAATCGGGGAAGATAGCCCGTGTATCCGCGTCACCTGGATCTTCAGGATTGATGAGGAAGAAAAGAGAGGAAGTTTCCGCTGTCTCGTATGGGGGAAGAAAAAACCCCAGAAACTCGTCACATTCCCAAGATCGTTCCAGGCCTTCCCCAAAGTCTCACCAAGCCTACTACCTGCAATCCAATCATCCCAATAACAATAATACTACCTTCACCTATCCAAACGCTCAAGTTCCGTTGTATCAGAGTCCACCCCTTAATCTCCAAAATCTTTCCCCCATATACCCAAATTACCCTCAACCTTACCTAGATTCATCCCCTTATCAGAATATTGCTCCCAACTGTGCCAATATACAGTCGAGTTATCTGAGCACCATCACCCGTTTATCAAGTCCAAGCTCCATTATATCAAAAAACCCTCCCGAATTACCAAGCTCCATCGCCAAATTATCAAACAAACCCTTATCCTAGAAGCCAAGCTCCTCGTCCGAATACCCGAAATTATCAGCAGGTGCCTCCCCCTCAGCAAAGTGGTTATGACCCTTCCCGACCCAGATTTGAAAAAAGGCCCCTAAGGAATTTCACTGCACTTGCTGAAAGCTGAACCAAACTATTTGAGAGACTAGCCGCGGCTGGATACATCCACCCTGTAGGTCCCAAGCCCGTGGATGTCAATTCAAATTTCTACAAGCCAGATCAAAGATGTGCTTATCATTCCAACAGTGTTGGACATGACACGGAAGATTGTATCAACCTTAAGCACAAAATTCAGGACCTGATCGATCAGGAAGTAGTTTCTCTCCAACCGGCGGCACCAAATGTCAACACAAACCCGTTGCCGAATCATGGAGGTGGCAATGTTAATATGATTGAAACGGACGAAGACGGGTGTGGCACAAAGATGATTACCCCCATTGTGCATGAGGACTTGGAAAGGGCTGTCGCTTCTTTAAGCGTCAAAGAAAGAAGAGAGTTCGTTATTTTGACACCTACAAAGGTTGTTGCCTTGGTGCCGTCAGAAACTCTCGTCAAGCCTAAGTTTGTTATTGAAACCGCTGCTGCTCAAGGCATGACCAGGTCTGGAAGGTGTTACACTCCTGACGAGGTTGCTCTCGGAGGACAGAAGAAGGACCAGGCTAAGAGGCCGATAAGCGAGGGAGAGGCAGAAGAATTCTGGAGAAGGATGCAACTAAAGGATTATTCCATCGTCAAACATTTAGAGAAGACCCCAGCTCAGATCTCCGTGTGGGCCCTGTTGATGAGTTCTCAATCACATAGGCGGGCCTTAATGAAAGCTCTCGATGACACATACGTACCCTCAGGTACAAGTAGTGATAACGTGGCTGCCATGATTCATCAAGTTATTCGAGGGCACCGAATCAGCTTTTGTGACGATGAGCTGCCTATCGAAGGGAGGTCACATAACAAGGCGCTACACATCACTGTGATATGTCGTGAGAAGGTCATAAATCGTGTCTTG
This sequence comes from Solanum sitiens, assembly GCA_016801875.1. Lineage (NCBI taxonomy): Eukaryota > Viridiplantae > Streptophyta > Magnoliopsida > Solanales > Solanaceae > Solanum > Solanum sitiens. The sequence continues at coordinate 3,617,030 of JABWTJ010000002.1, read as the reverse complement.
GTAGATGACGGATCCGGCTTAAATATTTGTCCATTGTCGACACTGAAGCAGTTACGTTTTGACTTGGGAAAGTTGGAGCAAAACCAAGTCAACGTAAGGGCTTTTGATGGGGTCCAAAGCGATACCTTGAGAGCGGTAAATCTGGTCATCCAAATGGGTCCGTCAGAGTTCAGCACACAGTTCCAAGTCTTAGATATTGATACAAGTTACAACCTTCTTCTGGGAAGGCCTTTCATTCATATGGCTGGAGCTGTGCCTTCTACTTTGCATCAGATGATGAAGCTCGTTTGGAGAAATAAAGAGTTGGTTATTCATGGTGAAGGGAATCGCTCTGGTAGACAGGCGCCGATTATTGATGAAGTGTCTCGGGGTACCGATTTCTATACAGTGGAGCTGGTAAATGCCACTGGTAAGGATTTGGCCCCACAGCCTCATATGCCTGCCGTGTATAAGATGATAGCCACTGTGATGCTGCAGAATGGTTTTGAACCAGGTGTTGGATTGGGGAGAAATTCCCAAGGAATTATTGAACCTGTTCCGGTCCCCGTCAAAGGAGCTAGATATGGTTTGGGGTACGTCCCCACAGATGATGATTTGAAGCTGAAAAAAAAGAATGATCAAGCATTAGCTAAACCAATCCCTCATCTATATCAATCATTCCCAGTTCGTGAGCATGCAGAGGAGGATAACCTGGGGGAAGGAATCTGTGGCCTTTTGAAGAGATAGATGCCATTATTGAAGAAGAGGTCGAGCTGACAGGATTCCGTGATACTGAGCCCGGAGAGACGCTGCAGAACTGGACCTCCACGCCCATCCTGGTCTCCCGAACTCCTTGGTAGAAGGGCATCGTTTTATGCATGTTTTAATCAGTGGTAGTCCGGAAGAGGCCCGAGACCCACCATTTTGCATTTTAACTATTTGAACTTTTAAATTCCCGTCGTGATGTTCAAAAAGGCAATATGGCTCTGCCATGGCCAAAGTTTGCATTGTTTTTCAATTTTTATGAAAGCCTCTTTTATTTTTTAATTTGGTTTATTTAATCATCTGTCCTGCTTTGATTTTCTAACTTCGTTTATTTATGGTTTCAGTAAGGTAAATTTTAAACCTGCCAATGTCATGTCGTGTCACGAGCTGAATGAACAAAATGAGACAGGTGATGACGAGGTTGATGATTACGGAGAGGAAAGTGAGGAACCAGAGTATGTTGCCAAGGAATTTCGTCAGTTTGAAAATCAGTATAAACCAAATTTAGAAGAAACTGAAACGGTAAACCTAGGCAACCAGGAGTGTGTCAAAGAGGTTAAAATCAGCATCCACCTAAATGAGGTTCAGAAAAAGAGCCTGGTTCACTTGCTCGCCGAATATAGTGATGTGTTTGTTTGGGAAGTCGGTGATATGCAAGGGTTGAGTACCGATGTTGTATCTCATAAGCTACCGATTAACCCAGGGTTTGAGCCGGTGAAGCAAAAAACTCGAAAATTCAAGCCTGAACTGAGTTTGAAGATTAAGGAAGAAATCACCAAGCAAATAGAGTCCCGATTGGTGGAAGTAACATAATATCCAACCTGGTTGGCCAACGTCGTTCCGGTCGCCAAAAAGGATGGGAAAATCAGGATTTGTGTTGACTATAAAGATCTCAACAAGGCTAGCCCGAAGGATAATTTTCCGTTGTCGAATATTCATATTTTGATTGACAACTGTGCCAAACATGAGATGCAGTCATTTGTGGACTGTTATGCAGGTTATCACCAAATTTTGATGGATGAGGAAGATGCAGAAAAGACAGCTTTTATTACACCATGGGGTGTATATCACTACAGAGTGATGCCATTTGGCCTCAAGAATGCTGGTGCTACCTATATGAGGGCTATGACGACCATATTTCATGACATGATTCATAAGGAGATTGAGGTATATGTAGATGACGTCATAATCAAGTCCCGCGAGAGTTCAGACCACTTGATGCATTTGAAGAAGTTCTTTGATCATTTGCGTCGTTACAACTTGAAATTAAATCCCGCCAAATGCGCTTTTGGAGTTCCAGCCGGTAAGTTGTTAGGATTTATAGTCAGTAGAAGGGGTATAGAGCTCGATCCTTCTAAAATTAAAGCAATTCAAGAGTTACCTCCGCCGAAGACGAGAAAAGAGGTGATGAGTTTCTTAGGGAGGTTGAACTACATTAGTCGATTCATAGCTCAATCAACCGTGGTGTGTGAGCCTATCTTCAAGCTGTTGAAGAAAGACGACCCGACGAAGTAGACTGAAGAGTGTCAGACTGCTTTTGATGCTATCAAGAACTACTTGTCAAATCCGCCAGTATTGGTCCCTCCGCGAGAAGGGAGTCATTTGTTGCTATACTTGTCTGTTTCAGATAGCGCATTCGGATGCGTACTTGGTCAACACGACGAGACAGGAAAGAAGGAAAAGGCTATCTACTATATAAGCAAGAAGTTTACTCCGTACGAGTCTCGCTATACTTTGTTGGAGAGAACGTGCTGTGCTTTGACGTGGCTTGCCCAAAAATCGAGACACTATCTGTCTTCGTATACTACATATCTCATTTCCAGAATGGATCCATTGAAGTATATTTTCCAAAAAGCGATGCCGACCGGAAAGTTAGCCAAATGGCAAATGCTGTTGAGCGAGTTTGATATTGTGTATGTAACTCAGAAGGCAATAAAGGCACAGGCTTTGGCTGATCATCTCGCAGAAAATCCCGTTGATGAAGAGTATGAACCACTCAAGACTTATTTTCACGATGAAGAAGTGTCATTTGTGGGCGAAGATATTTCTGAAGCATATCCAGGTTGGAGATTATTCTTTGACGGAGCAGCAAATCATCAAGGTAAAGGTATCGGAGCAGTCTTAGTGTCAGAATCTGGTCAACACTATCCCATGGCAGCTAAGCTCCGATTTAATAGCACAAACAACATGGCTGAGTATGAAGCTTGTATCCTTGGTTTAAAAATGGCCATCGACATGAATGTCTACGAGTTGTTAGTTATTGGAGATTCAGATCTTTTGATTCATCAAGTTCAAGGAGAGTGGGCCGTGAAGAACCCAAAGATTATACCGTACGTGCAGTATGTACAAAAGCTATGCAAGAGATTTCGTAAGATCGAATTTAGACATACTCCCAGAATACAAAATGAGTTGGCCGATGCTCTTGCCACCATCGCTTCAATGATTAAACATCCGGATACTGACTATATTGATCCACTGGATATAGAGTTGAAAGAACATCCAGTTCATTGTTCCCATGTTGAAGCGGAACCAGACGGTTTACCTTGGTATTTTGATATAAAGAAATACTTGGAGTCAGGTATTTATACAGAAGATGCTACATCCAATCAAAAGAAGTCGATACACCGTATGGCTCTCAATTTCTTTCTAAGTGGAGAAGTCCTTTATAAGAGAACTCCAGATTTGAGTCTTCTAAGATGTGTCGATGCTGTTGAAGCCGCGAAGCTTATTGAACAAATACATGCTGGAGTGTGTGGAACGCATATGAATGGGCTCACTTTAGCACGAAAAATCCTTCGAGCTGGTTACTTCTGGATGACTATGGAGAATGATTGTTGCAAGTTTGTGCAAAAGTGTCATAAATGTCAAGTGCATGGTGATTTGATACGAGTGCCGCCTCACGAACTTAATGCTATGAGTTCACCTTGGCCGTTTGTAGCTTGGGGCATGGATGTCATCGGTCCGATAGAGCCAGCCGCTTCCAATGGACATAGATTTATCTTGGTTGCTATTGATTACTTCACCAAGTGGGTGGAAGCAACTTCGTACAAATCGGTCACCAAGAAAGTTGTAGCTGATTTTGTTCGCAATAATATAATATGCAGATTTGGAGTGCCAGAATCCATCATTACTGATAACGGTGCAAATCTCAATAGTCACCTGATGAGAGAGATATGTGAGCAGTTTAGGATTACTCATCGAAACTCAACCGCTTATCGTCCGCAAATGAATGGAGCTGTAGAGGCTGCCAATAAGAATATTAAGAAGATCCTGAGGAAAATGATTGATAATCACCGAGGTTGGCATGAGATGCTGCCATATGCTTTGTTGGGTTATCGAACGACAGTCAGAACGTCGACTGGAGCTACTCCATACTTGCTAGTGTATGGAACAGAAGCAGTCATACCTGCCGAAGTTGAGATACCATCCTTGAGAATTATCCAAGAAGCTGAGCTAAGTAATGCTGAATGGGTTAGCAAGAGAATTGATCAGTTAACGCTGATCGATGAAAAGAGAATGGTTGCCGTTTGTCATGGTCAGTTGTATCGACAAAGAATGATTCGTGCTTTTCACAAGAGAGTCAGAGCCAGAATTTTTGAAATCGGTCAATGGGTCCTTAAGCGCATTTTTCCTCATCAAGACGAGTACAAAGGAAAATTTGCACCAAATTGGCAAGGACCCTACGTGGTTCGTAAAGTATTATCTGGAGGTGCATTGGTCCTGTCAGAGATGGATGGGACCGCGTGGCCAAAACCGATCAACTCAGATGCTGTCAAGAGATACTATGTGTGAATATTTGGTTTGCGTTTCTACTATTTTCTTGTAATTGTTCATTTGCCTGTATTTGCTTTGTCTTAAATTTTTATCCCTCTTGTAATGAACTACGTCTGACCTGAATTCTCAAAGAATGAGATACGTAGGCGGCCTATGTCGGCCTCGGTCACCCCTTTATTCCCTTTTAAATATTTCCTTGTAATGAACTACGTCTGACCTGAATTCTCAAAGAATGAGATACGTAGGCGGCCTATGTCGGCCTCGGTCACCCCTTTATTCCCTTTTAAATATTTCCTTGTATTTGAACTGCGTTCGACCTGAATTCTCAAGAATGAGATACGTAGGTGGCCTATGTCGGCCTCGGTCGGTTTCTTTGAAAATTTCTTATTTTGTAAGCCTTTGAGGGGGAACTACGTTTGACCTGATTCCTGCCTCAACGGGATACGTAGGCGCCACAAGGGTTCGGTCATATCTCCCGTAAGATTTCTATTTCGCTTTACAATAGAAACTGGGACAGAATTTTTGAGAAGGGCTCAAAAATTCTCAAGAAAAGATTTTTCCTCAGCAAGTCGAGACTGAAGCTACTTCAAGATTTGCAACTGGGACAGAATTTTCGAGAGGATCTCGAAAATTCCACGGATTTACTTACCGACATTTTAAGATAAACAAAACTTGTAACTGGGACAGAAATTTTGAGGATGACCTCAAAATTTCAGCATGGGTTTATCGACAGTCTAGAGTGACTCTGAATACTCCCCATCGCATAATCAGATATACCTCCCAATCATCAAGCTCAGAGAAGTTCGATAAGCCTGACGTGACATGACATTTGGCAATGCCCCTTTTCAAATATTACTTCTCAAAAATTTATTTTTCTAAAATATTTTCTTTTATGTTTCATTTGTTTTGGCATAAATGTTCTGTCTTGTCTATCAAGAGTCGGGAGATCTGGAAAACAACCAGAGATAGCAGGACGAGGAGCAGACGATTGAAGAATCGACACGGATCAGTTCGTTTTTAAAACTAACAATTTTTCTGTGCATGTAGGCTTATATCTTCGATTTGATATCAGCAGATTCCTCCGATCGATAAATATGGAGAAGTCAAGGAAAGAGAAAACTCTCCCAAAATTAATAGTTGTCCTGGATTGCAGGAAGCATGTTACGTTGCAGACGTCGAAGACTTGGGAATATGATTTGTTTATTTTAGTCAATTCCTAACAACATGAAGTTCATAAGGAACGTCAAGCTAGATTCGAAGGTGAATCAAGTGAGGAAGAGTTTACGGTTGCCGTAAAAGACGTTATTTGCATCATAATGTCAGATATGATATATACATTACCCGGAAGGTTTATTTACTTTATTATCGATCAAGATGTTACATTACCTCGAGGGATCATTTATATTATTGCCGATCAAGGCGATATACTATCCGGAAGTCATTTTACCATTACCGTCAATTAAGATGACATGATTATCCAGAAGACACTCAGAAGATCGCTACGTTGCTCGATTTAAGCACTATCTTCACTTGGTACCAAGGATGACATCAAGATTTAATCGCGAGTCGATATTCATGCATCGCAGAAGATCATGCATCGCGAGTCAATATTCATGCATTGCGGAAGATCATGCATCGCGAGTCAGTATTCATGCATTGCGAAAGATCATGCATCGCGAGTCAATATTCATGCATCGCGGAAGAAAATGCATCGCGAGTCAATACACATGCATCGCGAGTCAATATTCATGCATCGCGGAAGATCATGCATCGCGAGTCAATACTCATGCATCGCGAGTCAATACTCATGCATCGCGGAAGATCATGCATCGCGAGTTAATAATCATGCATCGCGAGTTAATAATCATGCATCGCGGAAGATCATGCATTGCAAGTTAATATTTATGCATCGCGAGAAGATTTCATGCCTCGCAGAGATTAATACATCGCAAGAAGATTTCATGCCTTGCGGAATTTATGCATCGCGAGAAGATTTCATACCTCGCTGAATTTATGCATCGCGAGAAGATTCCATCTCTCACAAAAGTTTATACATCGTGAGAAGGTTTCATTCCTCACTAAAATTTATAATCGCAAGAAGATTTCATACCTTGCAGAATTTATGCATTGCGGGAAGATATTCATGCCCCGTAGAAGATCATGCATCGCGAGTCAATATTCATGCATCGCGGAAGATCATGCATCGCGAGTTAATATTTATGCATCACAAGTTAATCGCGAGAAGATATTCATGCCTCGCAGAAAATTATACATCGCGAGAAGATTTCATACCTCGCTGAAATTTATGCATCGCAAGAAGATTTCATGCCTTGTGGAATTTATGCATCGCGGGAAGATTTCATACCCCGCAAGGAATTATGCATCGCCGGAAGATATACATACCCCGCCAGAAATCATGCACTACCACAGTAAAATCGTGCATCTTAAGAGAAGTATTCACCCACCGGCATCAACTGCATTTCTTTTATTTATGTTAAAAGTAAACATTAAGAAGAGCATCGAAGATGATATCAAGAGAAAATATCGACACTTCATCAGTTTTATTTATTTCGACATCAAATAAAGAGTACATTGAAGATTACATTGCAAACAGCAGACATAAGCTTTATTTGCTTTACGTCAAACCGATCGAGTTGACGTCAAACGTCGAGGAGAACAATTAAGTGTCGACACGGTAAAAGACACTGTCTCCCTTTTAAATTGCATTTTTATGCTGACGAGTTTTATCTCGATCTTTGTCGAGAGCATCCGAAAGGATGAATTCTCCAAAACATACCACAGGTGCGGACGACATCAAAAGGATGCAGCACAACGTGGAACTTTTTCTTAGCAGCGAACTGGGACATAGTCCAAAGAGGTTATCAAACTCTTAGGACGCGAGCAGAGGAGCGACTTCCACCACAATCAAACCACACCCCTATCTTAAGGCATGTGGGTTTTTCTTTGTTTTTGTCAGTTTCAGTTTTGCACCCGGAATTTTGGTCTACCGGAGGCAAGTTTCCAATCTGAGTGACAATACACCAAAAGCTTTGGAAATTATGTCCGTGTTAGTTCTTAATTATGGGTGTGAAGCGCGCCACATTCATGACTAAGAGGTTACAAGTCTCCTTTTCATACTCGTTTAATTTTGTCACTTGTCCAAAGCCAAAGGTTATCTAGCATAATAGATTTCCTTTCAACCGATCGAGTCGAACTACAAACAGCCTGATTCCTGAGGTTTAGGGATATGTAGGCGAGCTCAATGTTGAAAATTCGGCTGTGTTCCAACATTCGCACTCGAATCTTATTCTCGAGCTTTTCGGTACCTTCATAATTCGATATCGAGGTAGCTTTTGATTTCTTTCAAAATCGTGCGTTAAATCAAGCGTATCAAACTACAAGTGGCCTGAATTCTCATTTGGCCTGAAATATGTAGGAAACCCATTGTCAGGGTTCGGCCATAATTCCTAAAGTCCATACAAAATCCCTTTCCTAAAGATGAATATGGGAAAGGTCAAAATTGGATTGGTCAATTTCATTTTCCTCGAATTTCTTGAATCAATCCAAGTAAAATGAGGGACAGTTGTTGACACCCAAATTTTGACCCTCCGCGATAGAAATTAATTCATGAGCTTCCTAAAATTTTCAAACAATATAAAATAATTAGTTTTATAAACCTGAAAAGGAAATTTTAAAAATATAAAGTTTGCGTTATTTTGAGTAGTTTTGCCATTTCATTTTATTTTAGATAATATATATATATATATATATATATATATATATAGATGGATATATTTAATATATTTTTATGATTATCCAAAAATCATCTTAAAAGGATTTTAATTTTAAGTAAAATATTTAGACAACTAGTGTGGTTAAATAATAGCTTATTTTAGATTAATTAGTTTTTAATTAAAATAATTATTTTATTTTGTTGAGTTTAAGAAGCTTATTTAATTAATTCATGTTAATCCGTCTCATCTAGATACCAATTTTAAATCATTTGGCAAACTATTTTGGACCCCTTTTTCTTTTATGTCAGCAGCCCAACTCTTAGCATCCTTCACCATTTTAACTCAATATTCCCAGGCCCAATCCCTTATTTTCCAATTCAAAATAACCCTTCCAGCCCATCTCCATTAATTCACAGACCCCATCAGTTCAACCCAACACATCATCTTTCCCTTGGCCTTTTTTTATTTATTTCTCTTCAGCCCATTTATCATCAATAAAGACCCGGCCCACCCCCTTGTCTTCAACAAAAACCAAAATGCGTTACTGTAGCAGAACAGACCCAATTTCTTTTTTTCCATCAAAAGAGGCTCGAAAAGAAGGCGTCAAGGACAATTTCACAGAAGGTGTGAACGGCGTAAGCATAATAGACGGGGATACACGACAAGTTTACGGAAAAAAGACGACTAAGGACGCGCGCACTGTGTGATATTGTTTTCTTCCTTAACGTTCATTTCTTCGTACCATCGCAGCAGGTGCAATTTCACGCGAATTCGTCCTTGGTATAGCAAGATGAGTCCACGTCGAGCACAAGGACGATGGGTTTAATCCCAGTCGTCCACGTCGCTATCCTAGTACGTATTTCAAGCGATTTTAGGCGAAATCAGGTACAAAAACCAGCTGGCTGTTGTCCTGGGAGGGTTTTCGAATTGGAACGAGGGCTTAGAATCTCGATTTTACCCCAAGCCATTTTCAAGAATTCCCCCGCCTTCCCTTGTTGAAAACCCTAGTTTTTTTTCCCTATAAATACCCCCCTTTCTTCGTTTGTTCGAGGTTGAGGATTTTTTCGGAAAGGGATGCAAATACTAGAAAGGGAAATTTTTTTTGAGTAGAAATTTTGTCAAAGTTTTGGTCAGAAAGTTTTAGTGCAGAAAGAATTGATAGTAGCGTAGAGAAAAGGTTTGCTAACAATCATAGTAAGACATTTAAGACGGAGCTTGTGTTAGTTCTGATCGAGGTAGCATCTCCATTTGGTTTGCATCGTCCCCTTCAAGTTTTGCTCGAGTGGTTGGAAGGCCGTGTCTCCCCTACTCTTTGTCTCTGTTCAGCTGCCCAACGAAAGGTAACACTTCTTCCATTGTGGCGTTTCTGCTCGTATTTTCTTCTATTTTGATGTTGCTTTCCGATGTTGTAATCTTCGCTCTGTGGCTGTTTTGCTTTGTTTTGACGATGGGCGTATGATGGTTTTATCATGATCTGTATGTTGTCTTAATCCTTCTTAGTCGTCTTGAGTCAACATGATGTCGAGCTAGGAGCTTTGAAAATTGGTGATCTGCTGATACCTTCTTGTTACCTTTTGTTTTGTTTTTGAGGTTTTTGCTTTACTGTTATCCTTCTTGGATCTGCTGCTTGATTTCGTTATCAAAAATTTCGAAGTTTAGAGCTTATTATGTAGCATGTTGTATCTTGGCGGCCATCTTGGTTCCTGTTTCGTTGTTCCTTCTTCGACTCTACTGTATAATGTCAATAGGTTTGTGTTGCTCTGCTCAGACCATGTTTAAGCATTAGCCGTTATGTTTGGTTTTTGTTTTGTTATTTGTTTGCGCTATGTCTTCGAGTCAATTAAATGGTTGGAACATGCGATAAATTTGCTTGCTTATTCTGACAGTTTGACTCGAGTCTTTACCTCTATTCATATTTTTAAAAGCTGGTTGGGAAGCACTCGAAGTTCTTAAAAGAGTGTGGCTCCTTCCTAGGTCTCAACTGGCCTTACCTTGCTTTTCTCCACATTTCGTGTATTTTTAACTCTTAAGTAATGCGTTTGGATTTGGTTATATTTTCGTTAAAAATTGATTTGTCTGTTATATAAGAGAATTGCCGTTTTGGTTTTGTTTGCTGGGAAATTTGGTGAGGATCAGATGTTGCCAATTCGAGTCGCGAAATCTTGTTTTGTTCTCATATAGTTTGTTAATTATATTCGTATTTTTTTATATCTTGTTAAATTTTTATCGAGTGTGTTCGCTTTTCTTATTTTACTTGATTCGAGGGCTGGTTTGTTTTCGGTCATGTTATTTTTCTTGCTGTCTCGATTCGCATAATATTAGTGTGTTTAGTTCCGTTTTTTTTTTTAGCTTGATTTGGCATCATGAACCTGTATTTCATCTGTAGGCATTTGTTTAAGGCCAGATGCCTATGATTAATCGCATGAAATTTTCCTTGTGAACGGTATTAGTCTAGTTGTTTAAAGGTTCATTCGTGGAAAAATAGTCTATGATTATCTTGTTTTCTTTTTTCCTGCTCACTGTGTTAAATCCCTTGATGCTTTCCTCTTATCTGTTTATCTATATCCCTGAGTTTAACTTAAATTCCTCTCTTAGATGTCAAAATATGCTCAGAACAATGCTTTATTGGAACTGATCCCCTCTGACCCGATAATTTGTCAAAATGGGTTATCCGTTGGTGTTAATTCGTAGTGAACCTACCATTGTATTTTATATTATATGATTTGCCATTCTGCTCGATGCTTCTAGCACTTATGTGTCTCTTTTTTTTTGCATGAAAATCTGTATGGGTTCGTCGTGAACCCTCATCCTTCTTTGCATTTTGGGAGAGCCATAAGGGCTCAAAATTTATATTTTGAGTCATCCATCCTAGAAAAGAGCGTACAGATCCAAGTGCTACAATACGAAGTGGGAGAGTTGAAGAAGTCGGGCCAAGAAGCCCATATTATTTATTTCTTCTCTTTATATTTTGTAATGGGCCTAAGCCCTTGTCGTCTTTTACTTTAATTTTTATATTTTGTGTAATTGTTTGCTTAGTTTAGGACAGGTACAAAAATGGGTCGAAACCCAAAAGAAAAATGGGTCAAAAATCCAAAACAGGTGGGTCCAAAAACCGGTCAAGGCGAACAGAACCCGGATTTGGACCCAAGTCTCTTTCCCTCTCTCTCTTTACTTGCTTTAATTATTTTGTTTGCTTTAATTGTCGTTTAGTTTAGAAGTTAGAAAAAATCTGAATCCCCGGAAATGCCGTAGATGTTTTATCGACTTAAAAGTTAAAATAATTTTGCAAAACGAAGTGATCTAAAAAACTAAGTTAGTATTTTAAACTCTTTATTTCTAAATATTTTTCAAGTCAAGTTAGAAACAATTTTTAGCCAAATTAAGTTAGTTGTCGGATAACCGTATTTAACGGGTATTTTAAGTGCCTTAAACACCTTCCTAAAATACAATAGGAATCCCCGAACCATTTAATATTTTCACTACATTTTTCTGTTAAGTCTTTTGAAAAATAATAGTTTTCTTGATTTTTCTTTAAAAAATTAAGTGACGACTCTAAAAAAGTCGAAAATCTTATAAAAAATATCTTTTTAGATAAAACAGCTAGTACACTCAGATGTGTTTAGACCAGTGAAGCAGTCCTCCATCAGCGGTTACCGTTACATGGTTACATGATTTATTGATGACTTCTCAAGGTACATATGGATTTAGTTTTTAAAAGAGAAATCTAAAGTATTTGAGAAGTTTAAAAAGTTCCAATATACTGTGGATAATGATATCGGAAGAAAAATCAAATGTCTCCGTACGGGCAATGAGGGAGAATACACGTCATGAGAGTTCAATGATTATCTTAAAGAGAAGATGATAAGGCGACAATTAACTTGCCCAAGTACGCCATAACAAAATGGAGTGGCTGAAAGAAAAAATAGGCATTTGGCGGAGATATGCAGAAGTATGTTGTATAGTATGAATGTACCAGCATGATTTTGGGCAGAATGCATGAAAATTGTTGTCCACATCACCAACAGGCTGCCGCAAGCAAGATTGAGATTCATCTCACCATTTAAAAAACTTAAAAAGATGATTCCTACTATAATTCACTTTTGAATTTTTGATTGTGTGTTATGTGTTCTTGCCAGATCATCTCTGCAGCAAGTTTTATAAGAAAGTTGTTCGTTTCATCTTTGTTAGATATGACGAACAAAGAAAAGGAAAGAAGTGTTGTGACCCTATCACAAATCGGACATATGTGTCGAGAAATGTGGTATTTGAATCTAAGATAGAATCTAACCAGGAGGTATCTTCACAAAAGGAAAAGAAGAGCTTATGCCAAACTGGAGCTTATGAAACATCAGATGAGTTGCAAGAAGAAGTCCAAGAAGAGTCACAATCCCAACTGAGGAGGTCTACAAGACTGAAGCGTCCAAACACCAAGTACATAGATGCAGCATTAACCGAGGTGGTTAACATAAAAAAGGCTACTACCTTTGAAGAAGCTTCAAAGAGTAGGGATCAGAATAATCCGACGAAGGAGGAGACCCTCAAAGAGCATGGACGTCATGATGCTTGCAAAGTTTCAGAAATCGCTCACAACAGGCGAAAAGAAAAAATTAAGTTGGTGTTGAGGGGGGAGTGTTAAGAATTCATCACCAACTTAATTATTACTTAAGATAAGTCAAGAAAAATCTAGAATATTCCGAAATTGTGAAGAATTGAAGAAAGGTCTCTAGAATGAGTATTCTAGATAGAATAGTCTAGAAATGTTCTAGAAAAGATAGGTCTAGAAAAAAATTGTTAGGAATATTCTAGAAGAGAAGTATGTATCTCTCTAGATTCTTCCAACACCACCTATAAATAGAGGTGGTCCATTTGAGTTGAACCAAACAAAGAAAGAAAGAAACTAAGCAAAAAAGTAAGCAAGAGAGCAAACAAGTGAGTATGAAATAAGAGAGAGTTGCCTGTAAAGATTGTAAGAGCGAAGCGGGTTCTTACTTTGATATAATAAAATTCAAGTTGTGAGAAATTGATAGTGCTCCGTCGTATCCACACCAGGAGCGGAGCTACATTGCATTAAGGGGGTTCATCCGAACCCCCTTTGACGGAAAATTATATTATTTATACATGATTAAAATAAGTTTATATGTATATATAGTAGATGTTGAACCCCTTTCGGCTATCTATTTCTATAGATTATGAACCCTCTTATTGAAATTCTGACTCCTTCTCTGCTCCACACTCAAAAATATTCAACATTAAGTACATATATAAAACTATTGACTGAAGCTACTGAGCTCAATAAATTCCTATTGTTGGGTGGTCTTGGGCCTTCTCAACCCAAAAGCTAGCTCAAAGGTTAAGGCTTTCCCTCACACTTATAAATTGACCACCAGCCCCTTCCACTTCCGATGTGGGATAACCCAACAATCTCCCCCTTCACACATCGGGCCTTTGGCTGGAGAGAGCGACAACCCAGTTTCTCCCGGTGGGCTGAGACTTGTTGACAACCTGGGCTCTGATACCAATGTTGGGTGGTCTTGGGCCTTCTCAACCCAAAAGCTAGCTCAAAGGTTGAGGTTTTCCCTCACACTTATAAATTGACCACCAGCCCCTTCCACTTCCGATGTGGGATAACCCAACACCTATCTATAATTCTAGCCGTAAACCTGTCTTTCAGCCATCATGGTTCAGAATATCCTAAAGGAAAAAACTTACTCAGATCGGGTGTTTATGTCATATTAATGCAATTTTCATTATTACGTGATTTAATAAAGTAAAACACATGTTAATTAATTAAGATTAAGTAAAAATGAATTGTAAATTTAAACATATGACATGCATGTATTGAATTGGTGTAAACATCCGGTGCGAATAAATTTTACGTTATCCTAAAGACATAATACTTGAATCCTAAACTTAACTTCAAATTTTAACTTTGACCTTTAATTTTCATAGTGCACAAACTAACACTTTAATTATTCAACTTATAAATAAATAAAAAAGCAATTTTTGCCGCCAAATTTTCAACGTCAGTTATATCAATTAATTTTTTACCTAAATCAACTCGCGATAGTAATACTCCATATTTTTTTTCTTCAAAATATCACCCCTAAGCACCTACTTTATCTAAGTGACTAATGACCTATAATATAATACAGTAATAATAAAAACTTAAATAGTCTTGAAATTGGCACGTGGGATACAAATACACGTGCTAAGGCGGTTATAACTACTCTGCAAAAATCATACTCATATACTGGATGCTTCTTTGTATTTTTTCATTCTGTTAGTGGCGCCAAAATCGTCTCTCTTTTCAGAAACCAAAAATTCCCTCTCTCTCTTCAGAAAGCAAAGAACAATTCCAAGGTATTTTTCATTTTCAGTTTAAGTAGAATTTGTTTGAATTGAGTTCGTTTTGTAAGTTTAATTTGCTTAAGATTATTTCAGAAATGGATGATCAACGACAGGGACCGTATACCAGTGAAGATGACTTTGGCTATGAAATTGGCCCGGATGATATACGAGAGTACGAGGCTCGTAAGAAAGCTGAAATGGATGAATATGATGATTTTAGTCGTCGCATTGATGATTATAATCGAAATGTCGAAGAATCGAAGGAATTCAAACTTATTCAAGGCATATTGAACAATTTGGACGGCAGCCTAAATTCTCTTAAAGGAAAATGTACAAAAAAGTCTGAAATTGCAGCCCTTATTGCTATTGCTGAAAGTATACAGAAGAATCTGGACCAGATTTTTAATATGAAGGATTCACATGAAGGTAAACTGTTTATTGTCGTTCTTTTTGTATCAATTAGTTCTTATGATGCCGTCGATGTTCTCGTTTTTCTCTTTGCCTGTTTATGTTTTCAGCCTTATTTGGTTTTTACTCGATCTGATAGTAATTTGGGAGTTATGATTTCTTGCTTTCTTGTTATATGTTGGTGTAAAATTGTGTAGGAAGTAATACATAGAAGAAGTGGATTGCTTGATAGGACTCTTTTTGTACTTGCTTGATAGATCTTGAGTTTTTTGGGAGTTGAATCAGTTATTGTTAATTTAGAAATGGAGACACTTCTTGTTGTTTCTCAGCATAGGAATCACTACTATGATAGAGCTAGGGGTCAAGCTTCTATTCGATTTGGATTCTTTGTTGTTGTTGGCATTGATTTGCCTCCGTTTGCTAAATCTACACCTGCATCCCCGACCCGGGAGCGCAGCCCATCTCCAGGAGTTTTATCTGACAGTACTGACTCTGCGACACAGACTCTCCGTCGCATTCTCAATCTTGAAATTATGGATTGAGGGATGCTTGGGGAGGGGCTAGTAAAGAATAAATAAGGCAGTTATCTAGTTTCCAAGTATCTTTTTAGTAGATTGTATATAGGTTAATAAATCAGTCTTTAGCTTGATTGGTGAATGTTGGTTAGGTGTTGTTGTGGTGGAGAGCAGCTCCTGTTCAATGGTCGTAAGGGCTACAATAGTTGTTACAGTGGGTTGGCTAAACAATGGTGGGTAGATCAACATTTCAGGGTTGATTTGAAGTTGATTAGTCTTATATGCAGACGTTGTTAAATTTAGTAGTTGATTAGTCTTATGTGCAGACGTTGATTAGTCTTATGTAGTTATGTTCTAGTGGAGGTCAATGGACAGAAGAAACTATTGCAGTATTCGGTATAATGGCAGTTCTTTGCTGAGTCCGCAGGACTGGTTGCTCAATGATCTTTGATGCTCTTGCTGATAATCACATTACCTGTGATGTTGAATTCTCGGTTCTTGATTATACTCTTCTTAATAGGTTGTTTTCCTTTTCTCTCTCTTTATAGTCAGTTAGCTTCTGTGTTCGTCAAACATATTGTACATACATAATATAGTAGAGCTCTGATTTGATTAGGTGGATACACTAATCAAATTCTTGGTCCTCTGCTCTTGAATTTAGGATCCTTCTTTGCAATTTAATATCAAATCCTCTACTGTATAGAGTATTAGGTACCCCTTACTTGATGCCTGAATTGGCTGGTCAGCGTTCATTTCATCTGTGTTCTTGTTTTTTGTTTTTCGTTTTTAAACTTTGAATAGGATTTAACTCATACTCTCCTCCTCTCAAAGTTGTTTTCCCCTTTACCATTTTCTGTTTTTTGGAATGAAAATTGGTAAAGTGGGACGTAAAAGTTAGTTATATCCTTTTCTACTCCTGCTCCCTAGGTAAGCTGCCTACTGAGCATTCCTCCTATGAGTCTAATTAGTTCTCCTTAGTGGTTGTTCCTCTCGTTTCTCTGCTAAAAGTTTCATTTGCCTCTGGAGATCGTTGATCATACCGGACTGTTGACAAGGACCTTGTTTAGAGTCTGAAGAAGATTGTTGAAGAGGCTGTTCTCGATGTTTTCTAGTTGGTAGCGTTATGTCTCATTTCGTTGTGTCTTTAGTAGGGATTTTCTCTTATTACTTGCAAAACTGGTACTATGCCATGGTTATCTAGTTATCTTTTGTTTTGATCTTTGTTCTGTTAAGTCTACTTTTGCCTTTGTATGAAGGACCAAACTCGATAGCATGAGTTTTCGCTGACTGATAAATCCAAACTCTATACATAATTTAGATTCATTCAAAGAGGATAAACTTGATGTTGCTGCTGATCCTAAAGAAGGCAAAGTAAAAGTTGATGTTGCTGCTGATCGGAAAGAAGACAAACTGGAAGATGTTGCTGCTGCTGATCCTAAAGAAGGTAAAGTAGAAGTTGATGCTGCTGCTGCTGATCGGAAAGAAGGCAAACTGGAAGATGATGTTGCTGCTGTAGGCAAGAAAGAAGGCAAAGTAGAAGTTGATGCTGCTGCTGCTGATCGGAAAGAAGGCAAACAGGAAGATGATGTTGCTGCTGTAGGTAAGAAAGAAGGCAAAGTAGAAGTTGATGCTGCTGCTGCTGATCGGAAAGAAGGCAAACTGGAAGATGATGTTGCTGCTGTAGGCAAGAAAGAAGGCAAAGTAGAAGTTGATGCTGCTGCTGCTGATCGGAAAGAAGGCAAACTGGAAGATGATGTTGCTGCTGTAGGCAAGAAAGAAGGCAAAGTAGAAGTTGATGCTGCTGCTGCTGATCGGAAAGAAGGCAAACTGGAAGATGATGTTGCTGCTGTAGGCAAGAAAGAAGGCAAAGTAGAAGTTGATGCTGCTGCTGCTGCTGATCGGAAAGAAGGCAAACTGGAAGATGATGTTGCTGCTGTAGGAAAGAAAGAAGGCAAACTGGAAGATGATGTTGTTGCTGGCCGCAAAGGGGGCAGAGGAGAGAGGAGAGAACTACACTGATTAGAACATGGGGAGCAACTTTGGGGAGTAGAGCAAGAAGTGAGGCTTAGAAGGGTCTTAATTCACATCCCATTTACAAATTGTCTCTAATAAAAATGAAGTAGAGAATATTAGCTGATGTTGAGGTTACAAACTATTCCTTTTAGCATTAAATTTGTTCTTGCGGTCTGGTGAAAGAAAGGTGCAAAAAGTCTGTAAACAGTTCATTGAACCACAAAACTGTATATCCTAGTTACATGGCATAATGATCATATCATTGATCAATGAATATCTCGGTTTTCTGTTTTCTTTTTTTCTTGTTTGGGTTTGGAGTAGGGTGGATAGACAAAAAGTAATTGTAACTCTTTAAGAAGACAAGTTACCTTGAAGAGCTTAAACTCCTATAAAACTTAGTGTCAACCAAAATTTGCAGTACATGGACATTGCTTATTATCCTCATTTAAAGTATGAGTATCAGGTATATGCTTCTCAGCATGTCAGAGAGGTAAAGTACCCTCCAGTATATATGATTCAGCAGAACTGGTTCTGCCGTTTGTAGTTTCCAGATGGTCCATCATGTGTCATACAGTGGCAATAGCTGCACTCACTTCATACCTGAATTCGGGAACACTTCTGATGTTGAACTGCTGCGATAGAGAAATCTCTCCAGAATACGGGAAGATTCTTTGCATCTGGAAAAGGAAGATCAAAGCAAGTAAATGGGAGTTACAAACAATTAAAAAGATTTGATTTTTTAAAAAGTCACCTGAACAATTATAAAAGATAATATTAGAGTTTCCAGTACCTCACTGACATTGTTGTATAATTTGACAAAGAAACAGGGCTACTCCATCCATTTCGCTCGCCATACTAATTTTATACTGAATGTATTTTCATATTGTAGAAATTGTATGTATGCCTTCTATTTGATGAATTTATACTTAATTTGTATTATTTTTTAATTCATGCAAAGTTTGATTGATTGGAGTATAAAATTAATGTATAAGCTCATGATTAAATTAGTGTACTATTTAAAGTAGAAATTGAATCGAAAAACGCAGAGATTCCTTCAGTTTCACTTGAAACGAAATTGAAATCTGAGTTCCCTTCAGCTTTGTTTGGTCCTAGAAACCTTGTTGGTTACTACAATATCAAGTTGTCAATCATTTTCCACTTTCATGTAGACATGATATGCAATCTCTCTGCGGTAATCTTCTAAAGAAAAGGATTAGTTGAGTTAATTAGTAGTATCAAGGCCAAAAAAAAAAAACTAAACGTAAAAAATGAAAGGATTATACTTATTATGTTACCTATTAATGCGACAATTATAACTCAAACTCATTTTCATTGTAAATAGAAAAACAGCTAAGCCTTCATCTCGACTTCATTGAATAATAGCTATTAGTCTGTTGTGTAACTTTGTGAATTTCCTCATATAAATAAATAAATGTTGTTCATTCTTTGTTTACCTCGAAATGATGAGAAAAGTTTCAGCTGTTGGTTGGATATATAACTTGACTATTTTCATCAAGTGGATTTTGACTATTATATACAACCTAAACATTATGTTTACTTAAAATGATAGTGCAATCTGTAGTTAAAATGTTGAAGAATGAATTATAACTACTCCATCTCACAGAATAACAGATAGTTTCTTCGTCTGTTAATTATATAATAATATTAATTAGTTGTAACAGACAAAGGGGTGGTGGCGCAGTTGGCTAGCGCGTAGGTCTCATAGCTTCTGAGAAATCCTGAGGTCGAGAGTTCGAGCCTCTCTCACCCCACAAACCTTTTTTCCCCCATTTTTAGTGGGCCGGAAGATCTGTAATTCATCAATGGCCCAATTGTAAACTAAAGGATGTTTTAGCAAACTGGAGTTTGGTCCTCGGTTCCGATATTGTTATCGTTGATGTTATAGTAAGTTATTTTTTATTGTTGAATGTTTCATTTTCGTTAGAGAACTCATCAGTATCGATATCTAAAATAATAAGGAAATTGAAAAAGTCATCTTCTTCTATTTAAAATTGTAACTGATCCTAGAAGACCATTTAATTTCTTCAATTATAACTTAAAGTAACATTTGTAGTTTGGCTATAAATTAAATCTCCTCAACTTTTGTTACAACAACTACAAAATTTTGTATTCCAATCCCCATAACAATACTCAAAGACATTATTCCATTCCATCCACTCTATGAATCCAACCGGCCTTTTTATTGTACAAGAGATTTAAAGATTTACTACGATTTCAAGGACGAAAAAATAATTTGGAGCTTATGAATTTTGATTTCTAGTTTTTTAAGTTACTGAATTCTAAATTAATAATTGATAATAGATTTCTTCAAACACATAAAACTTTTTGATCTTAACCTTATTAATTAACAACTTTTTCCATAGCCTTGACATCAGACATTTTCCAAATATGGTAACTATTATAATTACTTGTGTTTGTTTCTTTATGAATTCCATTGGTGTATTCTTAAATGCTTTGGGTGTTTTTTCATATTTTAAACTCCTCATGATTCTGAGTACTTATTACTTGTTTATAATCATCTACTTCGAGAGAAGAGAATTGAGTAGTTAATATATTTAGGATCTAACAATAGATGCTTAAAGTCAAAACCTAGGATTCGTTTGGTTTGATTTATTATTAAATCAAATATTCAACCAACAGTACTTCTCCATCCTTAACCAGAAGTCTAGAGTTTGAATTCTGAGTATAAAGTCGCTTTTATTAGGGAGCGCTTTGCCTCCCCTCTAAATGTGGAGCTTCCTAGTTTTCGATGTAAACATAAATTTAATCAAGCAACAAATCGGGTACCGAACACCGGATGACAATCTGTACAATTTCATTAGAAAAGTCATTTTTTTCATTTTTAAAAAACTTGTTTTCTTGAAGAAAATACTTTATATATAATATTTAACCAATCAAACATGAAAAAATTAAAAAATATTTTTAACGATACCGAAGACACTCTTGAAGAAAGACGTAATGACCCGTTTGATCATGTGACAAAGACTACTTGCCATTGTGGGCTAAACTAATCACATTGAATAAAAAGCACATGGAAACAAGACTATATATTAGTTAATCAATCCCACTCTGCTCTACCAAAGGTGTGAATAAAATGAAGCATTTATTTTATGGGCGGCAAAATTTGTTCACGATAACATGACTTTTTCTACTTGTTTAAGTTTGGTGGGTTGATAATCTCACGTATTTTAATCTAAAACTTATTAACATTTAGGTTGATATGTAGCATAAATTAGTTCATGAGAAATCTTGTCAAATATTTTAAGTTAGTGTAATTTGATACATCTTATTTCAGTCCAAGTAACTTTTGAGTGCATCAAACCATTTTCGACCTACCTAAATTCAAGTCAACTCATCAATTAGACACATCTAATTTTTGGGTCATTGACACTTATGCCCTTGTTTTTTTGTTGGTCTTTAACTTATCACCCGTTTTAAAAAAATCTTTTTTTGCTAGATGGTTGTCTAGCCTGACTTTAATTTTTAAAGAACGTATATCCCACTAGCAGAACTTAAGTCGCTAAAGAGAAAAAAAAAAGTAAAATGTGAAATATGAGGGGCAAAAGTTAAAAGACCAACTCATTTTAAAGATAATTTGTCTATTTTTTGCTAATTTTCATGATGACTTTATGTTTAACGAGTGAAGTGTAAAATAGAATCACTATATGACAAATTAGAATATTATCTCCGATACAAAATAATGATTTTGATTCATAATTTCATGTCCTTGTTTGAAAAATGAGTAAATGTAACAATCACATACCATGTTTAATTTCTTGAGGAAAGTGTCAAGATCTCATGCTTGTTAATGCCCATATGATTCAATGTACACATAAAGTTAAATTTTTATTACATTAGACGTCACACATATGATATATATGATGCAAAAGAAAGAAACCACATGGGTACTATACTTGAATTATTGTTTTCTATGACTAAAAAAAGGATAGGAATTAAGAGAGCATTTAGGGACCCCCATGCCTACACATACACAAGCTTCTTTGTCACTAAGAAAACAATTTGCCTTTGTAAATTAAACACTGCACATGCAACTTTTGAGACCTTATGGCTATGATAGGGTGGACAATGGGCCTTTATTTCCATGTCTACGTTTCATTCATGAAAGACATTACATATTTCTCAATCATATGAATTTTAACTTATATATATGTACTACTAATATTTAAAATTTTGTACACTATTACACTACAACAAAAAAAAAAAAATATCACGGCAATAAATATGAATATTAATAAAAAATGTTAAAGTCTTTATCAGTATTAATTAATTGTCATTTGATCTAATATCGTTATAAGTTTTAGCGGTATTTTATAAAGAGTGATAAAATGTAATTGTCACTAGTAATTGTAAGACATATTTCAAACTTTCGTCTGTTTAGAATTAAGGCGAGGACGTAATAGTATTGTAAGATTCTCTAATGAGTAATGTTTGGCAATAAATTATGCTTTGAAGTTTGAACTATGAACGTAATTTTGAAGTACACAAATTATCATAAATTTTCTATTTCTCAAATTTTTTATGGAGTAGAAAATTTGGTATGACTATGAACTATAAACGTAATCGAATTAAATTAAAATTTGACATAAAGCATCATTAAAACGTATTAGTAGCTTATGGCTCAATTGTTATTCTTCTTTCGGTCAAACGAAATACGTAATAGAACATTTAACATGATTGATTAAAAGACCAAGTGGGAGTGAAAGGAACAAATCCTAAAGGTCGGTATAAAAAAAAATGTTTGAAACTTCTGACAAAGGACAGGTCGAGTAAGATTGACAAGCTTCTAGATTGGTAAACTGAGGTGTATGTGACGTTTTAGATGAATCTCACATCAAAATGAGAGGAGAAAGTAAAGAGTTTTATAAAAACATAACTCAATTTCACATGATATACCGTATACACATTTTTAGGGCTAGATATAACGTATTTTCGATAGAATTTAAAATATAGCCAAGAAACATTACATTCCTAATTAGATAGAGCTAATTATAAGTGTCTTTAACGAATTGGCCAAAGTTGAGAAAGTCAAGAATATGTCTCTCATTTAAATAAAATGAGTAGTGAGTGGTAATGGGTGTTGTGTGAGTCAAAATCACTTGACGAGTCTCCATCTCTTTTACTATATAATGCTTAAATGTTATTGGCACATTGCAAACAATATACATGTTGATTCAACCTTCTCATAATACCATTCACATGCCTTTTTTATTAATTAACTGACTTTTTTTTCTTTCTCTTCTTGATTATTTTTTTAAAGACCTATCTAGCTACTTCTTTCCTTAGAAAAGCTTAGACTTCGTCAAATTTCAATTATTACGTATGATTTCTTTTAGATTTAAATCTTAATTATTTATATTTTATTACTGAGTAGTCAATCTATGTTAAACTAATTTAAAAGATTTCAATATATATAAAAGATTAAGGCTTATATATATTATTCATTTTGAGAATTTTTGTATAAATCGATGATATTCCATAACATCTAATATGTGATTACTTTGTTACTGATTGTTTGCCGCTACTCATTGTTGGCAATTACCATTGTTGCCATTCATTATTATCAATTATTACCACAGACAACTATTATTATCAAACATCGCAATTCACAATTAATCATAACATCTATTATTTATAATAATCATCATCACTTTAATATATAATCATCAATCACTACCGTATATTACCACTACTAAAATCTTCAATTGTTATTATCTTTCATCACCATTATTAGTTATCACTATCACCCACTATCATTATTAATATTAGCTATAACGATCAACTATTGTCATCAATCACAAGATAAGCTACTACCCACAATTATCACCAACCAATACTACCAATAATCGCCACCCCAGTTTGTAGGAATGTGCATAGTAATAATAATAATAATAATAATAATAATAATAATAATAATAATAATAATAATAATAATAATGTGCCATGTTGAAATTTTCGATTCGATAATTTTAGGTGTGTGATAGACTTGTTAATCGTAAAGCCATAGGACCGACAAACACAGGTCTCTTTCTAAATTATTGTTTCAACATGCTTCAAGGGTTAGGTCCAATTCACAATCATTAATTATATATTGCTGATCCATAATTTCACCAAATTAATATAAATCACGAAAGGGTTTATTATTTATTTTATTTTTAGATATTTTAAGAAGTCACAAATTGACCCAAGATTCTTACGCTGTTTACTTAGTGCTATACAGATAGACAAGTTTACATAGTTATTATGACGAAAAATTTAAAATAAAAATAGTTGAAATGACAAAGTAGCATATGTAAAACCGCGTATAAATTAAAGCAATTCTTTCGATGATTCTAATGTTATCATGGCTGACTTTTACGTAACTAATTTTGTCCTTTTTCATGCATATATATAAATTAATAATAAATCAGAAATATATTATTTTATTTATTTATTTATAAAGAAAACATTGATTTGTTCCTTTTTCTTTTAGTTATTTTACAACTTGGCCATGTTAGCACTAAAGGAGGACATACATCTTGTTTTTATATACTCATAGTAAAGTAATATTTGTAAAGTCCTCCACTTAGCTTTCTAAATGTTGTTACTTAGGGTATCAACGATTTTGATAAATATCGATTCAAATCAAAAAATTAAATTTATTGAATAAATTAATTTTTATATTATTTGGTTTTTAAGGATAATGTTTTATGCAAAAAATGTAACACTAATGAAAAGGAGCAAAGGTATGATGCAGCATTTATTTGTGTAGCAATATTGGTAGCTTATGCATTATTCAAACAAGTTCATGTTGATTAGTATATTGGGTTCGATAACAATATAAGTAGACATAATTGAAGATCTGGTATAAGAATTATAAGATGTGAAATGACACGTAGACAATTCATTTCTTTTTCGAATGAATTATTATCTTTTTTTTCTATCATTTGAATGAATCACTTTTTTTATTTTTATTAATAACTGAATCGAACTGAAGTCGATAACAAATATATCGATAAATGTATGAAATATTTAGTTTTAATTTTAATAATATAATAAATTAATTTTAATTTTAATAAGTAACCGATCAAAACCAACCCGTAAACACATTGTTACATAACATAACGAAACCAAAACACATGAGGTGCCCCAACGTATCATTTTTATATCATGTCAAATGGAAATTTCAAATTAATTTTCTATTAAGAAATGATCATGCAGTACATGTGAAATAGTTTGTCGATTAATTAAGAGTTCAAAATTATTCAAACTATATAATTATATACTGATCAATTCAAAATTTCAAATTTAATGACTTGACAAGTACTACTAATCCAATTAGATCTATCCAATTGATGAGATTTTATTTTCGTAATTAATATTATTATATTTGTAATTGTGTGTTAATTTTTGTGTGTTAATTTTTGAGTTCAAATGCATATGAAAGAAGCAAATAATTAAGAGAGAAATGACGCGTAAAGACTTTAACTTAATCACTACAAAACAAGAAAACCCATACTTAGGTTGTCCATTTTGCTCCCTACTAATAATATTTTTTTAAATCTACTTTCTTAGATTTGATTGTTATAAAAATAAAATGTTTTCTCAACAGTCAAAGATACAGAGTGGCAAAAAAAAAATCCACTTGAAAATTCACTGTTGACTTTTCACTATTTTAAAAAATTATTATGTCTCTTTTAATCATTCTAACTCTAAATTTAATCTTTTTAATCTTGGGTTACCTAAAAATATTTTAAAACTTACTAGTATACTAATTAAAGAACCACTAGCAATTGAAAAAAAGGGTATATTATAACAACCTAAAGGCCAAAGGTTTGTTTTGTCTTTACTAATTTTTGGAAAGAAATTATATTTCTCGGTAACTCACAAAAATAAATAGAAGAAAACAACTTTTTATATCGAGTAAAAATGATCATTTCTGATAAAAATTAAAACTGTAAAACTAAAAACAGAAAATGTAAGCTACCTACAAGACTAACTAATTTTGGGTCTTATTTTTAATTAATTTTCTCAATTCTTTGAATTTGTAATTATCATCTATTTATACTTTTGAATAAACAAATGACGATAAAATGTCAATGTAATTTGTACATAATAAATTGCTATGAATGTGGGAAAACGATAAATAAAAAAATGAAGATAGGATACAACTTATGTGTGCATTATTTTAATAATTTTGTTTGAGTCCTTTCAACAATAAACTGAAAATTGTACAATTTATATCATTCCATTGGCAAACTAGAAATGTAGGCCACTTTTGTCGGTGTACATATATTAGTTTTAAAAAAATTATTATTTTGTAGTTTACAGTTTTTAATGAAGCTTATTTAAACCAAATGTCATTTATGGGAACAATTTATATTACCTGAGTAGTACTATTTCAGTGGTTAAAGAATAATATTCATAATGAGTTCTTTCATCTTTTTTTTTTTTTTTTCCTTTTACTTACTTTTTAAAGTAATAATGAAGTTATTGATTCTGAATATATGAAGGTCAAACTAATTAATTTTTAGTGGGAATTCTGTATATTTAAAGTGATAATGGTGTGCAAAGGGCATGTAAAATGAAAACCAAGAAAAAGAAGTGTGGAGGTAACTATATAAAAAGCAGAATAAATCACAGTTATTTAACCATTAAAAATATTTAAAATGTATTTGAGAAAATTATAGTGAAAAATAAATTATTTGACTTTCTAAATAATACTTCATTCATTCCATTTTTACTGTGCACTTGCATTAAGAAATAATGTAACTTTACCCTTCTATTTTTATTTAATTTTTTTGAAACTCAAATTTTCAATCAATGAATATGAATTAATTTATTTTAATTAATTAATTTAATCAATTAACATAATCATTTACTTAGCTTTTCTAAATTGGTCAAATGTATCAAGACTAATAACTCACAGGGTAAAAAACGAAGAATATAATAATTTATGAACCAACTATTTATAAGAAAAAAATGACATATAAAATAAGACGAAAAAAGTATCATACTAACGTAAAGTGAAACAAGGAAACATCAAATTAAACATCAAGAATTGAGAGTCCAGTTTAATTAATGAAAGCGGTGATTAATCAAGTTTGTTGATCAGTGGACATTAAACACAATTAAATAAAAGAGTGATTAATCACATACAATAATGATGCTTACCGAAAATGAAGATTGAATTAGTACTTTTTAAGTCTATTTCTACTTGTTAACTACTAAAAAGAGCGAGATATTTATTTACTTATTGAATATTAAATTATTCATATATTGATCTAAATATTTTTTATTTATTTTTGTTATTTTATTGTCAGTTGTACTTTATTATATATGTGGTATATTATAGTAATAATATTTAATAATAAGGATAAAATAGACACACAATATGATAAGTTATTTATTAATTTTATAAATTGATTAATTATTATTGTATCTCTTAAAATAGTATAGTGAAAGAAAAAAGAAAAAAATGGACGAATAGAGTAATTTTTTCATTAATATAGATTAATTATAGTATTTTTTTCATTTTAATAGATTAAAATTACTCCTATTTTTTATGAGATTCATTAATTATTGATGTATCTCCTACCATTTCCAAAGCCTAGTTTGACTTGGATTTTTCAAACCAAAAAAAACACACCTAATGGCAAGTCATAGAATACACACCTATTGGTCAATGAAGCTCATCAAAAAATTTTTGAACTCAATAACGTGTTATCTCAAGTCCATATCATGTCTTTTAATATTTTTGCACACCCAAAAAAATATAATACTAATTGTCTAAATTACGTACGTTAATCCCTCGTTTAACGTAGATTAGCTAGACAAAAAATGACAATATCTTGAGGAATCTTTTAGATATATTATTATAAGTATTAATATTTGTTGTAAATTGTAGTTGCTAATTATCCTTTTAATTCATATTGCCACAAACAATATCTTTGAGAAATACAAATAACGACTCTTCTTATTAGGTAAAATGTAGCAACACAATTTCTATCATTGATATTGAAAAGTTAAGGATGAAAACGAAAGTCCTATTAATCTCCATTAATAGAAAGAGTGAAAGGACCATCAAATTTTCCTCGAGATAATACATTAGATAGTCACTTTAACTTTAAATAGTTTACTTAGAAAGTCACTCAATTTTGGATTGTTTACTTCGAAAGTCACCCAACTTTGTTTTTTAACTCAAAAGTCACTCAACTATTGGTGTTTCACTTAGAAAATCATCCAACTATTTATATTTCACTTAGAAAGTCACTTAATCAATTTAAATAACTTTTTTTCATTAAATTTTATAAAAATACAAAAAAAACTTATTAAATTATTTTAAAAAATAAATAAGATGCTTATTTTAATTATTGTTTTTTTACTACCTTTTTCGTTAAAAAAAATAGTAGAAGATCGTTAATGTCCTTTTTTTTTAATTACTTCTTATCAATTCCAATTTTTCTTTATTGATAATCTTTTGACAATTTATTTCTAGTTTTGCAATTACTAGAATCGAGATTTTTTTTTTTTGGGGGGGAGGGTATGTGTGTGCGGTTGTTATTGTACGCTTTTTTTTTTTAGAAAATTATTTTTAAATATTTGGAGCGGATGATAAAATAATTAAAATAGATATCTTATTATTTCTTTAAAAATAGTTTAAGATAAAATTTAATGAAAAAATTATTTAAATTGATTGAGTGACTTTATAAGTGAAATATAACTAATTGGGTGACTTTCTAAGTTAAACATCAATAGTTTAATGACTTTTGAGTTATAAAATAAAGTTGAGTGGCTTTCTAAGTAAACAACTCAAAGTTGAGTAACCATATAGATATTAACTCTTCAATTACTCCTACTTGTTAAAAATAAAAGGGAAAATGGTCTGAAAAATATGTTAATTTTGAGCGAAATTGTCATTGTGAATAGTGTATTTTTTATTCCACGAACTATTTAATAGTGTATTGTAAAAGTATATATGTGCCCCGTGGACACATTACTATTTATAATTATGTAATATTTTTTATGTCCACGTGGACACATATATACCTTTAAAATATACTATCAAATAGTGCAGGAATAAAAGGTCATTTTCAAAGTTTGATATTGTTTAGTCAAAGTTCGAATATATTTCAAATTTTTGTTTTTCAAAATAAAATCTTTCCCAAGAACTATTACATTGTTTAAATACAAGAATAGGTAAACAAATAGATCTTGCGTAATTTAATCTCAAAACTAATTTACAACAAGAACAAAAGATAGTTCAAGTTCATATAAGAAAGCCATCCATTTTTTTTCCATCTGATGTGAGATTCTTCAAAATAGCAAGAAATTTATATGTGAAATTGCTTCATTCTTTATTTACAACTCTTCTTAGTGTTTATGGTCTTTATTTGCTTAAAAGTATGTAAAAAAAATTGTATTTCTCAAGTCGTGTCTAATAGTGATTTCTTTGCAAATACTATTTATAATCTTTGATAATAACCTAAGAGGGGTTGAGTTTGTGATCTGTATTTTAACCTAAATAATATTTCAGAGAGATTAAAGATTCAACACAAATTTAATTCAACTCGTTTATTTGACACCACTAACTTCAATATTCACTTACCTTAGTTTAGGCCCTCACTTTGCTACCAATATTTAATTTAATCAATCAGTTTACCTTGATTGGGGGAGATAAATTCAAATAATTTATTTTCAAATTCAAAGAAAGTGAAATACCGACAGTGTTTATATAAATAAATGGGGTAGTACAAAAAGGAATTTTACTTTTGTCGATCGTTCAATTTTCGAGATATTAGAATAAGAATTAACAACAAAATGAAATGAAGGTTAGTTAAATCAAGTTCGATTATCGATAAACTAAGATTTTAATTAGAATTAATTAAAACCCGTGAATTATATATTGTCAGATTAAATTCCAATAATGAGTGCTGATATCCTACGGCGAGCCTCACAGTAACCCGTTTTGTAGAGCCAGCCGACAGGTTAGCTACGGCGCTTCACCGACACCACAAACGCGGCTGGCTTAAATGGACCCCACCAACGAATTTATGAATTAAATATGAAAATTCCGTGTCTCTATGAATGCATGTGACTATTCTGAATAAATTAATTATTAATTTTCTCCACTGAATAAATTCTTTTGTTTCTACACATCTCTGATCTGAATTTTTATTTTCTTATAAAAAAATACTATGAAAACGTACTACTTATTTGTTAAAAAAAAAAAAAATCACTTCTCAATACTAAACTTGTCTCAATATATAATAAAATAGAATAAAATCTGGTGGGAATTATACTCTTGTGACCTCCTTTTTAAAAGTTTCACTAATTGCGCTTTAAAGTTTAAATTTCAGGGCAAAATAGCATATTCTACAACACATAATTTGATTAAAATTTGAAGCGAATATACATTGAATATATTATTATCGTAAATATTACGATCATTCAAGTGAACTAATTTTGACTAGAAAGAGTTAAATGCAAGACTTTAATATTATATATAGTGTAACAATCGACATTATTATGTACTGATATTTACATCGTTCATAAAAAATTATAAATAATAAGAGTATAGTTTTATTAGGTTACTTCCCTTAAGATTTTTTTTATGAAACTACACAAATTTATGAATCAATAAATAAGAATAAAATGAAAAAAGATTATTTTTATATTATAAATAAATAGTTTAGAATACTACTATTTGTTAACATTATGAACAACTAATATAAAATCGAAAAGTGTACAATCAATTTCCTTTTTTTAACTCTTTGAGATCGACTATTCTATTTTTAACCTCTGGCCTTTTCTTTCTCCTATTTAATGCCACTAATTGGGGTCACTTTTAATTTTGCATATTTTTTCACAAGTCACACTGAATTCTTTCGTTTTTCATGATGAAAAATAAAAAAAAATATATCATTATTTCGTTTTTTTTTCTTAAAAAAAAAAAGAAAAGAGATTGGTATGAGTTTTTATCATAATATTTATATTAATTGATTAGATCTTAAAAAATAATTAGAAAACGTAAAAGTAGAAAACTTTTGATATTCTAAAAGTGACTAGTACGTAAAAGTAAAAATATAAAGTTTTTCTCTCTAGTTCGTAATAATTAAATTTGTAAAACAATATACATTTATTAAACAAAAAAATTTAGGATATAAATTGAACTATCACTTTCTCTTTTTGTCTTCTAATTATCCTCTAACTATTTGTGAAAATAAAATAATTTAAAATATATTATAAATATGAACAATCAAATTCTTCTGAACTTAATCAACTCTAACAGTTTTCTTGACCATTAAGCTATTAATTTGAACATTGAAAAATGACTTAAAGATTTACTAATTATTATGAACTGTAGATAGTAATAACAATATAGTAGACAAATAAGAATAACCGAATAAAGCTTATCTCTATTGGTTGTTCATTTTGTTGAATCAACAATCATTTTGATTTTTTATATTTATTTGATATTTGATATTCACATTAGAATTTGACTAATTAATTTACATTTACGTTGCGTAAGATGGAAAAGCATTCAAACTCCTATTAATAATTTAATTTTTTCATATCTAAAATTATTATGAAAATTTTATAATAGAGAAGAACAATTTCATCCGTTATATCAGATAGTTGATATATATATCCTTTTCTTGTTTATTCCTCTCAAAACAAGTTAGAGTAAACTTATGGACCAATCCTAGCTAATATGTGGAGAAGTTTGTCGGCCAATAAAATTGAATTAAATCGACCGTAAATACTAAATCATCATAATTAAAGCATAAATTCAGCTAGCTGTGCCTGTGAATAATTAAGTACAATAAAAGACAATCTTGTTAAACAAATAAGCATTTTGTAACAAATTATTCCTACTTTACTCTTTTTATATAGACAGCAATAAGTAAATCCCTTAATTGTCTCTATAATATATACACTACAATCTATATCAATTTAATTATTGGCTCTTTTTGAATTGACATAAAACATATAGTCCGTCATTTATTTTTAATAATTTAATATTTTTAAAAATAAACTAGTTATTTTTATATCATCCTAATATGCATCGGTTAATATAAATATTATAATAAAATACTTATATTAATTATTATTTTGCGGCAAAACAATACCAAAGTGAGAAAAGATAAAAAGGGATGGGACAAAGTATGATTAGGATTCACGGATATATAGTTGTACAAGAATATAAATATATAGAGGTAGTAAAGCCCTTAAAGCTATAGTTAAAAGTGCAATATTAAATTATTTTTTTATAGTACAAAATATTTTATCTGCTTACCTATGAAAGGGGATAGGAATTTGTATTTACCAAAAGAGTCTGCTGTTTATATAAATATTCATCATCTTCTCGATTTTCACATTTATTTTATGGAGCCTACTGCCTCCTTCCATCCCCATCTCCATAGCTATCATGCTTTAGTAAATTTAGAGAGAAAGATCTACTCGAATTTGTGGTGTAGTGATGAGTCTGTTCTATTTTTGATAAAAAGTCTCGAGTTTAAATTCTGATATTGGGAGCACCACTCTAAAATGATTCTGTAGTGCAGGGTTTTTTAGACTTTTACTGTATACATTTAAAATTTAATTAAGATTTTAATATAGGCTTCAAACATCAAGTAGAGGAAAAGAAATTATAGAGAAAGTTTTTTTTTTAGTCAATTCATTAAATATTCATCTAAATAAATTTCTTAAATGTCAATAAGAACAAAAAGAAACTTTTGTAGTTCCTTTATCATCATTAAAAGATGTTTTGCCGTGGCTAAAATTGTTCGTTTCCTTAATTAGACGTCTTAGTTTCAAGTTATTGATATGAAAATAATTTTGATAAAGAGAATTTTTCTTAAATAAATTTTATGAGGTATAAATTTAAATTAGTTAAACTTTAATATAAATACTAAAAACAGATATATGATAATTTTATCATAGAATTACCGTGAGAAAACAACTATACCACAACTTACTCCTTAAAAAAACTACCGACGCTATTTTTTTTTTCTTTTATGGTAAATTTTTTTAACAATTAATGTCATATCTATAATAATTATTGTATCTAATTGGTCCATTCTACTCCCATATTATCTATGCATAGACAAAAAATAAAATAAAATAGATAGGTAAGTAGAGAAAATAGGAAGCTACAAATCCGGCGCAAGTTGCTATCCAAATCCAGATCTACTCTTAAATTCTCATTCACAAAAGTCTTTTAAGAATAGGTTAATTATAGAATTTAAGATGTACAATAATTTATTTGACATTGTAAATGTAATTTTATCTCAATTACAAATAAGGTACTACTATATTATAACTTGTTATAAATTAGTATTTCACATTTTCGATTTAGTAAAGTACTTCTCAATTTACGTAGTTTTAAGGAGTGATTCAAAATTGAAAAAATATCCTTATTTTGAAACAAAGAGAGAACTACCTCAAGTTTATATTACTTGCCATTTACTGACAAAATTTACTACTCTCTTCTTCGTTCACTTTGATTATCCACAATTTTATAATTAAATTCATTTTTACTTAAATTTTTATTTTTTTGATTTACACTCGACACTAATTACTTATTCTCAAATTATTTTTAAGATCTAAGATTATATATATTAATTAATATGTATATACACTAAAACACTCATATTGATCATATTCTTTTACATGTGAAGTTTAAATAGACAAGTAAAAATTAATAAAAGGAGTACTATTTGGTTTGAGAATCATAGTTCTTAATTCAGCCTTACTATCAATCTAAATATGTTACGTTAACTAAGATAAATAAAAGTGAACAAGTGAAATAAAAATAAAATTAGTTATTGATAATTGATCTAACGGTCTTCATCCACCCATTAAAATTAAGGTCGACGAAGTAAGTAAGTGAGTCGGTTCCTTGTAATTGTGTCACTTTCAACAAATCTTTAAATAATGAAGAATTACAGTTGCTATTTGCACTCTCTCTACTCTACTAATCACTTTCTCTCTCTACTTTAACTGCACTCTGAAATATGTGTATACCTATTTCACAACAGATAGCTTCTTAATTAATTATTTAATTAGTAGTACTATTAACTACTACAACGTATTAATTAAAAAATATTAATTATTTTATTTTTCATAGTCCTCATATATATGAAAGGCCTTTCCAAGAAGAGAAGATTGAATAGAGTGATTTTTTTTTCTTTTGTTTTCACGGGTGAGCGCACCTGTAGTGATTGGATCCATACTTCTACTGCATTATATTCTCAACCCCTTTTCTTTCTCTCTCTATTTTTTTTTCTTTCTCTCTCTTAACAATCCAAAATTTGTTTTGAATGTGAGAGAAGAGTGGGAGCTCAAGTTCAGGAAGAGACTGGGAATTCTTGATTTGTGGGAATTTGATAGAAAGTTGAAAGCTTTTTTGCTATTAAGAAACTGGGTTTCATTTATTTTTGGGTTTAAGGTATTCAAAACCTTTCCTTTTTAGCAAATTGTAACTATATTTTTCTTTTTTTCCTTGGTGGGTTTTGCAAAAAGATTCCATTTTTGGGTTCTACTTATTGAATTGATCTAAAATGGGAAATGGGGTGTTTTGGGTTTTTTTAGTTTTTTAAATTCTGTGTTTTGTGTAGTATACTGAACTGACTTTACTTCCATTTCTACTCAACTGAATCTCATATTTTACTTGGTGGATAAGGAAAGAACTTGTTTACACTGTTTATATAGTGGCATAAGCATTTAATGTTTTAGTTGAATGTATCTGCTTTTGTTTAAATGTTTCTTGAAGTTGTAGTATTTGATTGTTTTGTAAGTGATACTGTTGTGAAGTTTATTTGGGGGTCCATGGATCTAGTTGGAAAAGTGTGATTTGATCTTGTTCCTAGAGATAGAGTTTATTTATTCATGTTATTGTTTATTTATGTGAATAAAGTTTTGTTCTTGGTACTATCTTTTTTATAATTTGTTCTGCTTGGGGATTATCAGGTTGGAACATGTCAAGGCCACTCCATAGAGGTGTGTCAGGTGGGGGGAGGATATCCGTTAATGGCCCTGATTTCTGGGATGACTCTCAGATGAAAGATAAAATAGAAAAGGAAGATTTGGAGCGTAATCGCTCGCCTGGTGATCAGACTTATTCGCCTACCAAATTCCTTTACCGGATTCTGTTTCCAGATAATTCTCCTTCAAAACATAATTTGGGTGAAAATGGCTTACTTTCTGATCCATTTAGCCCTGGAACAGGAAGAAATAGACTTAAGTATGCTTTGGTTTTGATCAGGCTGAGCTTAGTTGTCATAATACTTCTTGCCCTTACTGGATCCTTTTGGTGGACAATTTCGATAACCTCCTCGTCGAGAGGTCATATATACCATGGATACAGGGAGCTTCAGGAGCAAGTAGTATCGGATTTGAGAGACATTGGACAGCTCTCTCTTGGTGCTACAAATGTGAAGGATATAGAATACTGTCCTGCTGAATCTGAGAACTTTATTCCATGTTTCAATGTGTCAGAAAATCTTGATTTGGGCCTTTCTAAAGGCGAGGAGGTTGACCGCCATTGTGGACCTGGTTCAAGACAAAATTGCTTGGTACTTCCCCCTGTTAATTACAAGATTCCTCTTAGGTGGCCTACCGGTAGAGATGTCATTTGGCATGCAAATGTTAATATTACTGCTCAAGAGGTACTCTCCTCTGGAAGTATGACAAAAAGGTGAGTGTAAAATGCGAGTTTCTTTTGCTTAACTTGATTGTATTATCTGCTCCTTTGCTTATTTTTCTCCTCAAAACATGTAATGTTAGGTTGATGATGTTGGAAGAAGAGCAGATTTCCTTTCGGTCAGACTCTGCCATGTTTGACAGCATTGAAGACTACTCACATCAAATAGCAGAAATGATTGGGCTACGGAATGAATCAAACTTTCTACGAGCTGGAGTAAGTATATTCTAATTGTTGGGACTGATTTATGGTGTACTTACACTGCTCCAAAGTTCATCCTTGTATTCAGAATTCCTTATCATATCCTGCTACTTGATTAAAAAAACCATCTTGTGCTAAAATTATATTGACCAGTGAACTATGGTTTCCCTTCCTTTGCTTATACATGCATATCTAGATATATACTTATATTATTTATGTATACTTTTTCTGTAGTCCTTAAGAAAGCTTCTAAAATAACTAGATCTCATTGAGTTTTCGTTTAAATTTCTCTTCTGCTCTTGAAGGACTGCTTCTGTCAGATTTGGAAATGTTGGTTCTATTTCCCTTTTTGTCTGGTGCCATTAAAGTTGCATCAAACTCTTAACTACTTGATACTCTTGCGTCCTTTTCAGGTCCGAACTATCTTGGATATTGGATGTGGCTATGGCAGTTTTGGGGCACATCTCTTTTCTAGCCAACTGTTGACCATGTGTGTTGCAAACTATGAAGCTTCTGGCAGTCAAGTTCAGCTGACACTTGAAAGAGGTCTTCCCGCAATGATTGGATCATTTAATTCAAAGCAGTTGCCTTATCCATCTCTTTCCTTTGATATGATACATTGTGCGGAATGCCATGTTGACTGGGTTCATAAAGGTACTCTTCATAATTATGTACTTCGTTAATATTCTTGCAAATGTTTAACAGTAGAGTTTAAAGTTTGGGTAGAACCTTGTTTAGGTCTCACTTTCATATGAATTATTTACCAAGTGATGTTTCACAATTCATGCATGGAATTAGGAACATACAAGATGTTGCATCAGGGGATTTTAATTGGAACAAGGGAAAACTTGACAAGTAGTCTTTTTTCTCAACATGACTGTGCTCCTATACTTGAATTATTTAAATCAGTTGTGATGCAGTTCCAAGGCCATTCCCTTGGTTTCGCTGCTTGTATCCTGAAGAAAAGGGGTCTGACATAAGTTCATAGACATCAGCATATAACAAGTAATCTTGATGTCCACTATGTTTCTCATACTTCCATTTGTAACAAAAGTTCAGGAAGAACTGAGTTTATACGGGTTCTTTCAAATGTTACATCACTATTCACTGAAGACTAACAAATCTCAGGGGAGGGAAGTTGGTGCTTCCTTTAAATGGTTGTTTCTTTTTTATGTCTGATGTCCTGGTCAACTTGCCTCACCTCTACTGTTGTACTGTATACCTGTGACCTACCAGCACACAGGTATCAGCTAAGTCTGCCAACCAAGGCTTAGATCGATGGTAAGAATTGAAATCACCTAGTGTTTTCTTTTGCCTCCACTTTTATTTGAACCCAAAACCTCATGGTTCTTCTCCCACTTCATTGACCACCAGTCCATACCCTTGGCCCTTGGGTGCAGCACTTCTCTTCCCTCTTTGGAACTGCTAATAACCATTACTTGATGGTAAGAATTGAAATCACCTAGTGTGTTTTTATTGCCTCTGCTTTGATTTGAACCCAAGAGCTCATGGTTCTCCTCCCACTTCATTGACCACGGCTCCATACCCTTGGCCCTTGGATGCAACACTTCTCTTTCCTATTAGGATCGGCTAATAACTAGCACTTTAGTATTTGTTATCTCCATAGTTTCTTCCTATTGGGATGCTTTCCGTAAGTTCACCACTATTGTGATTCTGCCTCGTATAACTAATGTACAAGTTAAATCTTGTATACTATCATTTATTGAGGCCATAATAATATCTGAATTGTGGTGCAGATGGTATTTTTCTTGTTGAAGTTGACCGATTGTTAAGGCCTGGTGGATATTTTGTCTGGACTTCAACTGTTACGAATACTCAGCGCTCCGTCCGCAACAAAGTTAGCCTAAAAAAATGGAACTTTGTCCAGAATTTTGCTGAAAGTATGTGCTGGAAGCTGTTAGCCCAACAAGATGAAACTGCTGTATGGAAAAAGACAAGTTTAAAGAAATGTTATTTTGCAAGGTGTGCTGACCATGTCCAATTATCTTCATTTCAATTTTTATTTCCCGACCCTTAATAGGTCATATCTTTGATCAAGTGGCATGTAAGCAATGATTGTGTGACTATAAAGAACTGCCTCTGTTTACAGGAGACCAGGTGTTGGGCCTTCCATCTGCAGTAAAGGACAGGACATTGAATCCCCGTATTATCGACCTCTACAAGCATGCATTGCTGGAACCCAAAGCCGCCGATGGATTCCTATTGAAGAAAGGACAAAGTGGCCTTCTAGGGCCAAATTAAACTCCAGCGAACTTAAGATTCATGGTAATGGGGCATCCTCATTTCAAAAGTTTTAAATGTGGAACACTTTGTTACATGATGTTATTTAGTTTCCTCTGAACATCTAATGATAGTGCTCTGTGTTTTATTAGGTTTGTTATCTGAAGCTCTTGCTGAGGATTCCCTTAACTGGAATTCAGCAGTTAACAATTATTGGTCACTTCTTTCACCTTTAATATTTTCCGATCACCCGAAGAGACCTGGTGATGATGATCCTTCTCCTCCCTATAATATGCTTAGAAATGTGCTGGACATGAATGCCCATTTTGGTGGTTTGAATGCTGCTCTACTGGATGCTAAAAAGTCAGTGTGGGTCATGAATGTT
Organism: Solanum sitiens; assembly: GCA_016801875.1. NCBI lineage: Eukaryota > Viridiplantae > Streptophyta > Magnoliopsida > Solanales > Solanaceae > Solanum > Solanum sitiens. The sequence goes on along the minus strand of JABWTJ010000002.1, from coordinate 3,578,942 downwards.
ATCCCCACTAGTGGGCCTAACTATCTTCCCCTAATTCTCGACAGGGGATTCGTTGGTGTTTTGCATGATTGGTAATTTCTCTTCTCTTTCTCTAGTGAAGGAATCCACTGGATAAGTATAAAGTCTTAAAACATAAAACATTTTCTAGTTTACATGATAAAGAACGCTAGATGCATAAATCTATCTGTAAATTGAATTTGGATGATAGCTTCTGATAGCCCCACTTCTTTATGTTTCCTAATAATTGTCATACCTCACAAGTCATATTATTTGGTTGAACAACACTTGTCACTTTTCACAATGGCAGATGTGGATACAAAATTTGAAGTTTATGGGTTCTTATGATGATCTCAAATTAATATACGATATAATTGAGTTCATAGTCAAATATTTATAAATATTTAGTGGATTTCTTAATATATATCCATGGTTTTGTGCATAAGCTATTGTGTTTCCGTGAACCCATATATTGTGTTCCAGATCCATAATTGCTCGTTGGTTCTACGATCTATATGGTTGTAAGTTGTAACTAGGTTCAATGACTAGATTTCCTTCACCAAGACAGCATCTTTCCGCAGAGTGTCTTTGCCCTTATTTACATGAAATAAATTTTTTAGCTTTGGATTTGAACACTTAAAAGCTGGAGAAGTTCATGCTCACTAGTAACTCATTTTTTGTGATTGAGATGAAGAGGGAGCATGTATATCATAAATAAGGAGCAAAGTACTGATAACTGAGTAACATGTTTGCCAGTCTAAACTCTAGCACTTCTATTGACTTTCTGGGATCTTCATTTTATCCACTCGAAGGAACTTTTAGGCACTGATTTGTGCTTGATCAATTGTATTTCTGGTGTTAAAAGAATACTGTATTGTATTGATAGTTGGCAAGAATCATACATGCTTGTAGATGACTCGTGTTAATACACTTGGACCAACTTCTAAATGCTTTCAACATTGACTTGTTTTCAGTAATGAAAATGTTGACTTAAAGAAAAGAGGCTGATTGCAAGTCACATAAAAGCAGTTCATCTTGATTCATAAACTTTATCAAAACAACTTCGTTTTATTTGTTTATTTAATATCTTTTAGGTGGATTCTGTGACTAATTTTGCTTTCTATTTCCTTTGCAGGTGTGAGGCATTTCCAACATATCCAAGAACTTATGATCTGGTACATGCTAATGGACTTCTGTCAATGGAATTCGGCCAACATATCAGATGTCCGATGTTTGACCTGTTTATTGAGATGGATCGTGTTCTTCGTCCGGAGGTATGTATATTTGTTGCTACACTTTGCTAGTTCTCATTTTGTAATTATGCGGCAGTTAGATGGAGTTCTTGATAGTCAATAAGTAGTGAATTTTCAAGCTCTAATGTATATAATGGTGCAGTAAGACTAGAACTATAAAAACTCTATCATGATTCATCCACTTCTTTTTTACCGAAATGTGGTTCTCGGAATCAGAGGCAGGTCTTTAAAGTCTTAGTGGGATTTTGGTCGCAGAAGGAGTTGTGTGATTCAGCTTCTCCTGTTTTCCACTCCCATTAGTGGGAACACTGAGAAGTCTTTTTTCTTAGCTAGAGAGGCATTGAAGTGGGTTCCATAAGTACAGAACATAGTGGTGTAATGATGCAGCATATAATGCCCCCCCCCTCCAATAGCTCTTCTTCTTAGTTCATCCTTTTCTATCACTAGTTTCTCCTCCTCTTTCCTTCTCGTCCTTTGTTATAAGAATCCTTTTCTTCCTCCCACTCATAAGCACAGGATTGCCACTTTGAATTAGTTCGTACAGGTTATAATGGTGTTTATATTCGCTCTTTGCAACCTGAATACTATACGTACTTATGGCATGTCTTATCATTTCTACCTCAACATGCCGCCATTTACCCTTTGTTCTTGTATGCCAAAACTCGTAAATCCACTTTCAGCTGTTTTTAGTGTACCTGAATGCTGAGTAACATCAACATACTCTTGACTTTTTTTTCATCGTCTCTTTTGCTAACCGCTATTTGCATGCTGCAGGGCTGGGTGATTTTACGCGACACTGTCCCTCTTATTGAATTAGCAAGATCTCATGCAGCACGGTTGAAATGGGACGCGAGAGTTGTAGAGGTAGAAAGCAGTGATGAGAAGCTACTAATTTGCCAGAAACCATTTTCAAGAAGACAAGCTAGCTAAAAATTGGCAAGGATCTCAAGATTGTGTAGATGATAATAGTCATTTGTTTGTTGGATCATATTATTAAACAGCAAAAATTTCACACTGAAAGGGCGGTAACGAAAATGAATTTTTTGGACAGTCGGAGAGAGCACAAGAAGAGAAGGCAACAGAATGGTTCTGCAAAAGGGACCAAAACCACAACTCCTATGTAGCCGTAAGGCTTACATAGGGCCATGTAATTACACATTTGAGGCACAGTGCAAATGGGAATTGTTTTAGGGCTATAGTTTTTTCCTTGTGATGTCTCATTTTATAACTATACAAGCAAAAACAATAGGTTGATTGAAATTGTGAAGGTATTATAGAATAAAAGCAATCATAGCTGCTGTAGCTTATCTCAATTGCTTTGGCTTTCGACTCTTTTTTGATAGTTCCATTCTTCATAATCTCGCAATTGATTCCACTTCATTTTCGACCAAGTGTTCTACCTTTTGGTACGTTGGGAAATGTTTTTCAATTTTCTCATATTTTGTTGGTGATATTTTACAGAAAATATTTTTCTCGACAAAATATATTCTTTAAAAATGAAGAAAATGACTAGAAAACAAAGGACGTTCTAGATTAATCGTATTTTCATCTTCCAACACACCTCCTACCTCTTACTCCATATCCCCTATTCGGCTATTCCCACCACCTCCACACCTTACTTTTAGTCAATCTCATAGTACTTGTCTAGATTATATACTGAAATGATCAACCGGACAACGGCATAGTAACGGGATGTACCTTTGTTTTACTCCGCCTCATAGACTCATGGTATTTGTCTAGACTATATACAAATCGTTTTTAAATAACGTTCTGTAATAAATTGGTAATGCCTCCACTCTGAAACAAGAACCGACCTTAGCTCAGTTGGTAGAGCGGAGGACTGTAGTGTGCTTCATAGCAATCCTTAGGTCGCTGGTTCGAATCCGGCAGGTCGGAATTTTTTTAACAGTCATCTCTCTCTTCTTTCATTCTTCATTTTTTTTTCCCTTTCTGTCATTCTTAAACCCTACACCCCAAAACCAGAAAAATCACAAACTAAACGATACAAAAATGACAGTTTGGCGTCTCTTTTGGACCAAATCCACCGCCATTTCTTCCAATTCAAAACCTTCACAACATTTCTCCTTAAACCCTAACTCAACTTTCTCTCAATTTACTTCCCACTTCAGACAATTTTCCACCTCCTTCCTCGTCACAAAAATCCCAAAGAAATTCCGCAAGAAACGAAAGAAAAAGGAATCCCCACGTACCAAATTGGTTCAAACTCAACCAAATATCAATCCCCATTTCGAAAATATTCTTTTTCGTGATACCCATTTCAGATTTCTTACTAAAACCAAAGAATTCCTCTCCAAACAACCCCATCATGTACTTCCCCTTGATGATGCCGGAAAACTCCACCAGCAGTTGGGGTTTCCACGTGGCCGGAAAGTTGTCCGATCCCTTCAACGACACCCTTCAATTTTCGAAATTTATCGGCATAATGATGGTAAGATGTGGATTGGTTTTACTGATTTGATGGAAAAATTGTTGGATGAGGAGGGTAAAGTAATGAATGAAATGGAAAGTGATAGAGTTAGTGTAGTTAGGAAATTGTTAATGATGTCGAAAGATAAGAGGATTGCTTTGAGTAAAATTTATCATAATAGGCTTTTATTTGGTATACCCGAAGATTTTAGGGATAGGATAAGGAAGTATGAGGATTATTTTAAGGTGGTTGTTGAAGAAGATGGGAAAAGGGTAATTGAGCTTGTGAATTGGGATCCTGCATTGGCGGTGAGCGCGTTGGAGAAGGAGTATATGGTTGATGAGGATAAGGTGAAGAAGGCGTTTAAGTTTCCGATAAAACATGGGAAGGCATTGGATTTGGATGAAGGTGATGAGAGGAAGTTGAATTTGTTGTATACATTGCCATTGGTTTCGCCTTATTCTGATGGGAGTAAGCTGGATTTGTGGACGGTGGAGGCGGAGAAGTTTAGGGTGGGATTGATTCATGAGTTCTTGAGCTTGACATTGGAGAAGAGAGCTTATATACACAACATTGTGGAGTTCAAGGAGGAGTTTTGTCTTACAAAGCATACTTATCAGATGCTCTTGAAACAGCCTCGGACGTTTTACTTGGCTGGTACAGAAATGAATTGGTCTGTGTTTCTTAAGGATGCTTATGGAGAAGACGGGGTTTTGCTAAATAAGGATCCACAGGTGCTGTTCAATGAGAAACTTTATAGATATGCAGACATGAAAGTAGTGAAGCCAAGCAGTGATGTTCTATGAAACATGAAAGGTTGAATTAGCTTAGACGTCTAGTGTAACTTATGGTGATGATGGAGCATCGTAGAGCAGAATTTACTCGAAGAATGCAGAAGAAGAATTATGGTGGACCTCATCCACTTATATTGTATATCAAAGCAACATAAATCTTGAGGTATCTAGAGTTTGTTTCGAACACTTATTTACCATATTCCTGCTGCCTAATGTTTTCAGCTGTAAATTGTAATCATGCCTGTACTCTTATCATCTTCGAAATGTAGAGCACTACTGCATTCACAATGTAAAATCTTACTTATCATAAGAAGAAATTCTTTGTTGCCAACCATTGCATTTGATTGTATAAGATAATATTCAGTATCCTACTATTGTTTGAGAAGTTTGATTTAATCGAAACAAGACATAGTTTGGGCGTCTAAATGAAATAATGCTTCAAGTTTAAGGAGCTGGCTATGTATGAAGCCTTGGTTTAATCATGACTCCATGAGTAAAATCTCTTTTTAGTTTTCTCTATCTGCATGAAAGTTACAACCTTGACCCTTGCATAGCCCAACTTCCACAGTTTATCTTTTATTGTCATTCAATTGCAATATATCTTCATCGACATAATGATGCTCTGAGCTGGTATGATATGCATATTTTGTGAAAACATGCATACATTGAACTTGTGCACTAGTTGTGAAAACATGCATACTGTTCTTTATTAGGCCTACCTAACCTTTGATGACAAACCTAGGACTGACCTCTCTTTTGTCTTTGTATTATGGTGGTTCAATCAATTTATCATATCCCTCTTATATTATTAACACATCTAACCTATGCTACTCAGGCTTTTCAAAAATGTCGATGAGTTCGTGTCAAATCCTCCAAAATTATTAGATTCTTGGAGATCCAATAGCAACATTTGCGTAGAGTTCAAACAACATAGCTGCTGAGTAATAATTTCACTTTTTTTACAAAGATATACTTCAATGAATTCAGTGCCCTTGTTATTGCTATAAAGCCAAAGCATTGGCTTGAGGAAACAGTCTTCCATGTCTATTTGAAACAGTCTTCTCGTCTGTTATTTTCAGATTCTTATGTGTAAAACTAAATATGGATTTGTAAAGGACTACAAAATCAATTGGTCCATCTTAAGGAAATGGGGATAGCCGATATGTAATAAAGAAAGATTCTAAATCGACAGAATTAACACTATGATTTATCAGTTTGGTGATGCTTTCCATATGACTAATGAGTTGTCAATTTTGTCAAAAAGTTGTTATACTTTCCAATCTAATACAGTAATACGTCTTCTTTTTATTGGTTATAGTTGAAACAAACAGTCCACAATAAAGTTGGAAATTTAATGACTCCAAGAATCATGCTTCTGTGGCTCTAATATAAAATAAATTATCGACCCTTGAGATTTTGACGTTATTTACGCCTTTTACAATGCATTTTTTGGATTGTCTCTCCTCTTTAAGTCAAAGATTCTTTTCACCTTTTTCATCATAAAATAAACGGAAAAGAGTCAAAATTGCCCATGAACTATGTAAAATAGATCACTTATACCCTTCGTTACATTTTGGGATCAAAAATACCCCCGTTGTTATTCTAAGAGACCACAAATACCCTCAAGAGTTAACACCCCAATTTTTTAGTGATGTGGCATGTCACATAGGACTAATCCCTTCACCTAAGCGTTGCCAACTAGGATTCATTCAAAAGAACTAGACCTTTAGCGGCGACAATAGTTGCCACAAAAGCCCAAAATATCGTCACTAAAAGTTTTTAACATTAAATTCTAATTTTGTATTTTTTTCTTCATTATTTTTTTAAAAAAAAACGCAAATGATATCGATTAAGTAGGAGTTTGAAGACACTGTTTTATTTTTATGCTGTATGAAAATATATAAAATGTACAATGATGCATTATATAGTAGGAGATGTGAATCGAGAAGTAATTTTCATGATTTTTTGTGATAATATTCGGTGTTTTTAATATTAATATTGCAAGTTATTTATTTTAGAAAATTAGGTTGCGATCGAAAATTAATTATCATATTTTTTTGTTGAAAAAATAGATTTTACTATTAGTCGTCACTAAAAATCACTCATAACCTTTAGTGACGATTTTTTGGGCTTTTGTGGCAATTATTGTCGCCGCTAAAGGTCTAGTTCTTTTGAATGAATCCTAGTTGACAATGCTTAGGTGGAGGGATTAGTCCTACATGGCATGCCACGTCACTAAAAATTGGAGTGTTAACTCTTGAGGGTATTTGTGGTCTCTTAGGATAACAGCGAGAGTATTTTTGATCCAAAAATGTAACGAAGGGTATAAGTGATCTATTTCACATAGTTCAGGGGCAATTTTGACCCTTTTCCGTAAAATAAATGGATGTCTCTCCCTTAATAATTGAACTTCAGCTGCTAAACCTCAAGTTTACTACTGTTTTGGTATATAGTGTTTTCTATCTCCTGGCCAGCTTACTACTGGGAGCAAAGTCACCCACTATATAACAAGTGGTCAGGGGCCATCTAAGCCTCATCATCGTTGGACCTTGTTATCGTGTCAAAAAAAGAATGTTATAGCGACCTTATGGTCAGGGGCCACCTGATGGTGCGGCCTCCTGAATTGTTAGATTCATCATTGGACCTTGTTATACTACAGAAAAATAAAGACCTTCTTGACTTGTCTTGTGCTGAAGATATTTAGTTCATTTCACCTTTGGTAAATTGGATGACTAATTACAAGAAAGAAATGTGATGGGGATGAATGAGCGTGTAGTCAGAAGTCTCAAGTTTAAACTCTAGGTATGGAACAAGGAAAACAGCCTATACTTGAGCTCTAAGAATGAAGCTAGAACTTCGAGTTAAGTCATGGTTCAACTGAAAAAATGAAATTGGAATGGATTAGCCAAAAACTTTAACTTCACATTTCCAATTACAACCAATCCCTTAAGGAACAAAACACCACAATTTGCTTTGGACAGCTTATGTCTATGATGCATTTCTAACATAGATATTACTGCTTTACCTCGAAATCTATCAGCAAGATACTCCCCAGAAGTGTACTTTACTTGCGAATGAGTGAAAAAAGCAGGTTATTTGATAGTTGTATTACTTCATAGAAAACAAAAAAAGATCCAACACAAAATTCAATATCAATCAGAAGCAGAATAGGAGTTTCATTTATTAAGGTCCAAATCAATAAACATGCCAAATTGAACAATCATAGAAAGCCATAACTACATTGCTCTCAAACAGACTTTTCAGAATGAAATGCAGAATGAGGAAGAACCTCCACAACTTTTAACATGAATGTCTGAATCACTCCCTCTCTTTTGAAGAAAAAATTGAAAACAGATAAACAAAATCAAAACACACTGTGAAAACACATGCTTTCTCAGATTACAGTGTCCGAAAGCATGAAGCATTTTGGAACAAGGAGATACTAGAGCAGATAGATCACTTGGCCTTGGAAGACTAAAGTTGAGTTCGGCTTCTTAGCCTATGCCTGCTCTTTTGAGAAACACCTGCGCTGCTCCTATGCACGCTTGCTGATGAAGAAGCTCCGGTGCTTACCTTCCTGGTTGCTCTTCTATGAGTGCCCCGAGTGCTACTGCCCAGTGCTGCTTTTGCAACTGCTTCTGTTCCTACATTCCGTGCCTTTTGGGAATTAATTGGCTGTTTGTTCAAGTAGGCTAGTTTTGGGAGCAGGCTACAAGCTGCCTTTCGCAGTTGGTCATCACTTATATTGATCTGAATTGGATTTCCCAATAGATTTAGAGCCAGAAGAGAATTGTAGTTTGCCACAAGCTGACCAAGCGCTTTAGTAGTTGTTATCTTGTTGAAACTCAAGTCTAGAACAGTCAGCTTTAGAAGTCTGTGCAGCCCTTCAATATCACTTATTTTGTTACCAGCGAGGTAGAGCTCTTTGATGAGAGTACAATTTGACAAACCTGATGCAATTTGAAGACAAATTCACATATTCAGGAGGTTGTTTAAGGATGTAAAACTCGGATATTTGTGAGTCACTAGACGATACAGTTTATCTTTGGTGGAAGGTCTAAGGAAGCCACATACCTTGTCCAATTCGAGAGATTCTGTTGTAACTTAGGTCAAGTAAGCGCAGACGTGTCAATTCCCTCAGTCCTTCAATTGTGTGGATCTTGTTCCTTGATAAATTGAGAACATGAAGACCCTTTGGTAGTGATCCCGGAGTTATTTGAACTGCATTGTCCAAGGAAAACATAAATCATGTTAATGGGGCTTTCTATGACCATTTCCTTTAGTCTAAATTAGTCTAGTACAAGTTGTCCTTTGTTTACATACCTATAAAGTTGCCTGATAGATTGACAGATCGAAGGCTACATAAGTGTGATATAGCAGGGATAACTTTCAGACCAGCGCTCGCGATGTGAGCAACCGTTGAGGAAGAATTAAGAGATCGGATGACTGTATTAGCATGTGCAACCTCTTCTGGAACATTCATATTTGGATATGGGCTAATGAGAGGTGATTTACCAGCATCGGGCGAAGGCGAGATATCAACCTCATCTTCAACATGATCATGGTCATCAATTAAGCATGGTGGATGACTGGGAAGTTCATTCACCCATTCATTGATTCTCATAAACCTAGAGGATTCTTCAGGGAAAGCAACCCACTGGTTCTGTGGCCAAAATCCGCTTACTCCTCGGAATTCATCCAAAACCTCCTTGCCCTTGTCATTCCGCCCTTTTTTCAAGGACTCTGCAATGAACGAACCAGGAGATCCTAAGTTGCTCGAGTCCATGGCTTTCCCTAGTTCTAGTGTGTCCGAGGAGTACCCACCCTGCTGGTTTAAAGCAGTCTTAGCAAGGATTGGTAGTTGTTGGATACCACCTGTTCCTTGCACGTTCCTATGGCTCCATAGGAACAGTTTCCACCACAATTTTCGATTTCTGGATGGTAGGAGTTGGCTTGAAGAATGTTTCTTCAACATAACTTTGTCAGCACTGCGATGCGTTAACACAGAAGCTGGACTTCCTAAAGTCATCTTCTCAGCTAATCTCCGCATTTCATCAAAAGATTTGGTCTTTGAGAGTGATAGCTGCTCACTCAATTTATTCACCATATCCCTCATTGCTAAATCGGAGCAAGACCGTTGCAGCTTCGGAGAAGCCCAAGATTCTACTTTACCAAACCCCGGATCACTGATGTGTCCACTTTTCACAACCTCTGCATCTTTCTCAGATTTGTTATGATCCTGGTCATTCATTTCACTTCCAAATGAGCAATTACGACGAATCCCTTCATCAAATGATTGATCATATTCTCCCCCTGAGCTACGAACTCGTGCTTGAAGATCAAAATCAGAGTTATCCCTCTTCATTGACAGGTTTTCATCATGCTCATCTTCCCCTTCATAAGCCACCTCTTCAAGATCTACCTCAACAGGACTTCCATGATTAGCCAACTCTTCTGTATCTCCCTTAACAGGACTGTCATGGTTAGCCACCTCTTCTGTATCTCCCTTAACAGGACTGTCATGATTCATCACCTTAACATTGCTCCTAGAACTCCCAAAAGGTAAAGGAACAACAAAGGAAGACGATTTCGAGTCATCTGTTTTAGTACTAGAGTTAACAGAACCTTCAACTAGTACAACCACATCAGCAGTTTTTTTAGCTCCCTTCTCCCCCTAAATCAAGAAAACATACAGAATAAGCTCAAAAATTACTAAACTTTGACATGCATGTTCAAATTAAAGAAAGGTAGGGCTGTATTAAAAATTGAAAAACACACCTTATCTTTCTTGCTTCTCCTCCCTACTGGACCAGAAAAGCAATTGCAAATTGCCATATCTTTCACTGCTACAAATCAAATTCTTTCCTTCAATCTGTTAGCTCCTCCTTTCAACCCCACACACACACAAAAAAAAAAAGTTTTGATCTTTGAAACTTCCAAATTCACATATCAAACAAACAAGCAAAAAATCTCAAAAAGATGTCAAATTAGCCGTAATCAATAGGCAAACGCCAAAGCAATGAAAGAGCCCAATTTGACAAATATGGAGATGAAGAAAGGTAAGTTAAAAGTGAAACTCCAAGAAATATCCTTCTCCTAGCCTCAACCCTATCCCATTCACAAGGGGTTGAGCCCTTCACTGGAGTGTTGGCCAGAGTGTTAACTACTGCTGCTTCTATCCAGAAGCCTCACCAAAAATCAATCCCCTGCTCACACAAAACAACAAAAAAAAAAAACACCCATGAGAATTCCAAAACTAACTACAGATCCTTACAACAATCTTGGAAAATCTGAAAGTAAATACAAAAAAAACTGGAATCTTTATAAAGCTTATAAACTTTTGCGTACATTACAAGCAGAATACATAGATGTTGTCAATCAAAATTGTACCTCTGAAAAAGAAAGAGTAAGCCAGGCTGTGACTTTGAGGTAAAAAAAAACAGAAGAGAATATCTGCTGCCGATAAATCCGAGAAGAATCAAGAAATGGGGTTCCAATTTAGCAGTAAAGAATGAGTCCTTGATAAAAGAAAGTCAAGAAGGGAATAGCGGTATTTTGTGAAGAGGTGAGATTTGAGAAGGAAAAGGCGATGTTAGAAGAGACTAGAAATAGCAATATAAATTTTAATACAAAATAGCGATATATATGTACGCGCAAAATACACGGACTGAGACAACCATCACCTGCGGCCACACAACATGCTGTTGTTGTAGCATATAATAAATACTTTTTTTTAAATCAACTTCGAACCCTGCGAAAATTCTATTTGGAATGTCATTTTGAATATAATCAGAGTTTCCATAGAGGATATGAAAATCGGATAAAAATTGTCATTTTAATGGATTTTGTGTCTGATTTGAATATAATCAGAGCTTCTTTAGTGAAGGCTATGAATATCAGATATAAATTGTCATTTTAATGGATTTTGTGTCCGATTTGAATACAATCGTAGCTTCAATAAAGGCTATGATAGTAGATAGAATTTTTTTTTTAATAAAAGAAAAGGTTCTTTAAATAAAATATTTCTTGTTAATTTTAATTTATTCGTCATATATATATAATTTTAATATTTATATAATATAACAAAAGATAATAAAATTTAAAATATAAATTATTTAACCTATCTTAAGATTAAGATTTCATTTTTTTAAATTTTTAATTTTTTAATTTTTTGAATTTCATATTCCCTCAGAAAATGGTAAGTTTTAAGTATCCGTTTGGATTAACTTATTTTAGGTGTTTTTAAGTCAAAATAGCTTTTAAAGTTTTTAAATAAAGTTAAAAAGGCTTATAAACATTTATTTTAAAGCCAAAATAATAAAAATAAGCCAGAAATCTTAACTTATAACTTTTCGCTGATAAGTAATGAATCAAAAGTCAATCTAAACAGGCCCTAAAACTCTTTTTTAAACTATATCAAGTTAAAATCAGAAAAATAATATATTTTGGATTGCTTTTTTTTTTTCATTCGTGTTCAGGATAGATGAAAACCAACTTTCATTAAGAGTGCGTTTAGTATGAAGGAAAACATAAAAATGTTTTCCAATTTTCTCATGTTTGGATGGGAAAAAAATTTTGAAAAATGTTTTCCAAATCAACTCATTTTCCTCAAAATTAAGGAAAATGATTTCCCTTAAAAAATTAAGGAAAATATTTTCCAAAACTTTTCTCTAATTTCAAAAATTTTATTTTTTCACCCGATCCCTGACACCCCCACCCACCCACCCACCACCGGCCAGCCCCCTCCCAAAAAAATTAGTTTTGCTTTTTAAAAATATTTTCAACTTCAATTTTTTATTTTTTTAAACTCGTACCCCTCCCCCCCGGCCATCCCCCACCCCACCCCCAAAAAAAATTAATTTTATTTTTTAAAAATACTATCAACTTCAATTTTTTATTTTTTCACTCCTACCCCCTATCCCCTGCCTCCACCCCACCCCCACCATCACCCCCAAAAATAATAATTTTGTTTTTAAAAAATATTTTTAATTTCATAAATTATTTTTTACTCTAGTCTAACTATAAGATGTCTCTCAAAAATATTTTTCATTCATAAATCAAACACAAAAAATCATTTTCAGAAAATATTTTCTACTCACCAACCAAACAGGAGAAAATAAGTTCAAAATCTACTTATTTCCAGAAAAATATTTTCATGCATTTTCCTCCATACCAATCACACCCTAAACATGGTTTCTTTTTCCTTAAAAAGAGGAAAACATTTAGCTTGGAATTATTGCTTTTAAAAAGTATTCTACCCGTTCTAAAATAAGAGTAGTTTTAATATCAAAAAAAATATCCAAAAATAATTATTGCTTTAAATATAAGATAAAAATATATTTGGTTAATATATTGTTAAATTCAAAGTCTTATGTATAATTTAATCTACAGACAAAAATATAAAATTGTGGTCCAGTATTTTTAATAACATAATGATTTCTTAAATTTGTTATCTGCTGGCAAATGATAACGTAAATATTTAATTATGTTTGTCCCACTCTCCTTAAATATTACCTACTTTATTCAATTGTATCCAACCACCCTTATTAGTTATTAACATCAGTAAATTTTGTTAGTTAATCAGCACAAATTGTTACATTAAAATAAATATTGTTAGTTATAGTCTTGTAGAACTAATCTAATAATTAAATTAGTAGAATATTCAGTTTGTTTAATATTTAGTTGTAAGAGGAGTATACTATTTTATTTACGTGGCTATACAAATTCAAAGTCTAATATTTAATCACTTTTTTTGTACAAAAATCCAGATGATTTCTTTCTTTTGACTTCTTTTAACATGTATATACGCATGGGTCATGCACTTATAATTAATATATAGTTCAACTTTAAAATAGTCCAACCAAAAACATTTTTTTTATGTGTGTGATAAATTAAATTATAAGAAGAAAATCAATTATATGCACTCATAATTGAATTCTTATAAGAAGAATTATATATACTTGCATACATTCGTAAGCATAGTTAGTTTGATGGTTTCATTATGCCTTAATGTATCATTGAATATTTATTGTATTTTAAAAAAAATTATAAATTCAAAATTCATTAGTTACTAATGAAAGTTCTATTTACAAAAAAAAAAAAAGATAAATGTAATTGAGTGATGCATGGACATGATACGTTGCATGCAGTGGCTTAGACGGTATCACTGTTAAGGACAAAAATAGCTCAAGAAGAAAATCAATGAAAATTTTGTTTTAGGCCTCTAAATTATTTTATATTTTATTGTAACAAGTAGATAGTAAAAAAATAAAATTGTTACTATGCACAAATAAAATAAAAATTCAAGCCCATATTAAAAAAAAATAGAATAGCAAAAAATACTAACCTGACTTGGAGATTCGAGATGCCGAATAACAATGATTGATGAAAGATTGATGAAAAATTTGAAATGCCGAATAACAATGATTGATGAAAAAGAACAGAAAATAATAATTGAACAAACTCACAAGTCAAAAATATATAACTATAATTCTAATTGATAAAATTGATTTTGAGTATTATATTAATTTTAAAAATAAAAAAAATTGTTAGATTTTGAATGAACTAAAGTGAAATTTTATTTTATTATGAACAAATAAAATAAAAATTCAAGCACATAATAATAATAAAAAAAGAATAGCAAAAATATACCAACCTAATTTGGGGATTTGAGATGCCGAATAACAATGATTGATGGAAAAAAACAGAAAGAAAATTGTACTAACTCACAAATCAAAAATATATAAATATAGTGATTTAAGGCAACACTATTCTTATGTAACTATAATTCTAATTGATAAAATAGATTTTGAGTTTTATATTAATTCTAAATGTAAAAAAGGTTGTTAGATTTTAAATGAATTAAAAGTGAAACTATAATTGTAATCAATAAAGGAGAGTTTGAATTTTATATTAATTTTAGAAATAAAAAAATTATTAGATTTTGAATGAATTTAAAGTGGGTGAATAGATTTTCAATGAAAGGACCTTTAATATGCCTCAATCCGCCCCTGGTTGTATGCTGCTTATATAATTTGACTTTTAAATAATTCAATCAAAAACTATGAATTCAATATTTATTAATTATTTAATAATAATTTTACATAGACATAGAAAAAGTCCCACTCAAATAAATATCGGATTCGATTAAAGTTTCAACCTTTAAGCTTACATCTACCCTGTCCACATGGTGCATCCTAGCAATATTATATTGTTCAAATTTTGATATAATTAGACGTAAGACAAATTTTAGTGAAATTGAAAAGTACTTTTATCAAATTAGCCAAAATATTCTTCTTCTTATCTCAATTTCTTATAACTTTTTGACTTAACATATAATAAAAAAAGAGATTTGAATACTGTTTAACCATTTATATAATTATAAAAGAAGAATTTAATTTTTTAAAATGACATTTATTTCTTAAAATTAAACAAATTTAAAAGAGGCAAAAGATAGTACAGTATACAATGTAGAAGGTGACAATACATCGGAAACTAACCCAAAAGGCAAATTAGAAACAGATACTCCACTTTAAAACTTTTGATGAGAATTATTTTCATGGGTCCCACAACCACGTGGCGAACTAATACGGTTTTTGGGACCAATTTGACAATAACAACTCCATTACTGTTCCACGTGGACACGGCTGAAAACGTTAACGTCATAAAAAGCAGAAACGATGTCGTGCCGTACGGTGTACGATAACAAGATTTTAAAGAAAAATGTTACCATCAAAGAACGCAGTATAAAAGATATGATGTTTTTCTCTTAATTAAAGGTTCCAAATTCAAACCAAGATATTAAAAAGTTATTGATAAAGAGTAATTTTTTTGAATTATATAAACTTAATATAAAATAATCAAATTTTAATATTAACATTGATCACTGAAAAATCCAAAATTAAAAAAACGTTTGATAGGATCATATTTTAAAAGCAGCTTTTAGCAGATTTGAGGAGCCATTTAAAATCGTGTTCTTATCTATAAATAAATTTGGAGATAGCTAAATATTCCGCTAAATTTTATTTAATATTCATGTTTTTTAAATGAAAAAGGGCTAAAAAAAATTCTTAACTATTTAAAAAGGTTTTAAAATACTACTCATTCACCTATTAGGTTAAAAATACTCTTTTATCCACCTTTTTGGTTCACAATTATTCTTAAACTAACAATCTTTTTTTTAAAATTATTATTATTATTAATTATTATGTGACATCTTTTTATTGGAAATTTAAAATCCAACCCACCAAATTTATTTTTACCATTTGACCCATATTCACATTCTTTGACCTAAATCCAATTAAATTTTTTATCAATAATAATAAATTTTATCATCTCTTCTCTTTTCCTTGAATCTAATAACCTTTAATTTTTTTCCTCTTTTCTTATTCAACAATTTCAAAATAAAAGTAATGATTGAATCAATTAGTATTTGAATTTGAAATTGACATAATGATATTTGAATTTGGTCATATCAAATAGAACTATAAAGCTTTTTTTGATTGTGTTTGAATTTGATCTTTCTTGTTTCTTCCTTTTGGTTCACGCCATGTGAAAAAATCAGTTTTTTAAGAGGAAATTGCACTAAATAGCTCTTCTTAATCGTGCTTTAATAGTGGAATTGAGATAATTAGAATTGGGTCTTGTTTTTTATTTTCCCTTTTGGTTCACACCCTTTTCAAAAGATTCAATTTTCATGATTGAGTGCACTAAAAGAGTTGTTCTCGATTGTGTTTTCATGATGGCATTGAGGAAACCTCAATTGGGTCTTCTTAATTACTTCTTCCTTTTAGTTTACTCTTTTCAAAGATTCACTTTTTCATAATGGAGTTGCATTAAAAAGCTCTATTCTATTGTATTTTAGTGGTAGCATTGACCAAATTCTAACACAATCAAGAAGAGCTTTTTGATTCTAATTGGTATTAAAGTCACTAGTTATCATTGATTGAGATTGTATATGGTGATGAGAAGAGAATAAGTTATTAGGTTGGAATGGTAGAGAAGAGATGTTCAAATCTTTTAATTTTGATGAATTTTTAATTTGATTTGGGTCAAAAAAAATGTGGATATGGATCAAATGGGTAGAATTTTTTTTGGTGGTTGAAATTTAAATTTATCCAATAGGAAGATGTCACATAATAAATTAAAAAATAAAAAGTTGTTAGCTTTAATAGTAATTATGGACCAAAAAGGTGGATGAAGGGGTATTTTTAACCCAATAGATGAGCGAGGGATATTTATAAACATTTTCGAACAATACAGGGATATTTTTGATCATTTTCTCGTTTTTTAACTAACAATTTGGCTGTTTGTTTTTTTGTTTTAAAAAATGTAGGTTGAATTTAATATAATTTATTTGTGAATGATGAATAAAATAATTTTGACTGTTTTCATCACAAGAGAATACTCTAATAGAGTTCGTTAGGTGGTTAGTCAAGAAACGCATTAGTCATGTATCATAGTATTTTATATAATATTTGGTTATTGATTTACAATTTTATTATGTGTTATTTTATGTTTAGTAAAAAATAAAATAATTGAAATATAAATAAAATTAAATGAGTACTAGTACATATAAATACTTGGTGTTTAATATTATTTTGCGTAAGAATAATTTATTTTTTTTAGAAATAAGAAGAAAAAGGATCTTAACTTATATTTATTTGTATATGTGGGTTGCATTTACTATACTATTGAGAAGTAATGATAATCCTTTTGTTTTGAAAAAAAAAAGTCTAATCTTGATTTTTCCTATGATCCGTTCGAATTTTATTTACATGAAATTAAAGATGAATTTCGATTTAGCACGTATACTTCTTCTCTTTTGTTGTTGTTGCAAAATGTATAATCCTATTTTCTCCACACAAGAGTTTATTCCATATTTACAAATTACAAATAACTTTAAATGAAAATGAAGATGAGAAAACTAAACTTTGTGCCTTTTAGCTTCCTACATAATAAAAGGGTGATGAGAATCAAGTTATTAAGCCACGTAATAAAAGTTTGGCAAAGAATGATGGAGATGATAGTGAGGAAGAGTATCTATTTTTATGAGCTAATTTAGATTTATGTTGAAACGTTCTATTATAGAAGTCATTTGAAAAATTGTGGGGAGCGATATAGATAGGGAACTAGAAGTGAACTTATGGCATAAACCAAGGCAATTAGGGGCGGACCCCTAACCAAAACTCTCAAAGCCCTTAAGACTACTTTGTGAATGCTAATTAAGTTAGAAGGAACATGCCTCTATTTATAGAGTCTTAAACCTTTTTCTATAAGAAAAATGATTAGTCAATCCAAATCATTTTCCTAAAAGGAAAACCTATTTATGGTAATAAATTTAGGACAAATAAAGCTCAAAAAAAAAGAAGGTATTGTGACGAAAATATGAAAACGAAAATCTAATAATAAAGAACACCAAGTTTAACGTGGAAAAACCCTTCAAACTGAAGGTAACCACCACGGGATCGACAAGATTAGAATTGCTTCACTATACCAATAAGAGGGTTACAAATATTCTTCTAATGGCTACACAACAAGTGCCAAAAGAGAACAAACAATAGCTACACCAACAAAAGATAAATAAAAAGAAACACCACCCAAACCCAGCTTCTGTTCGGGACCTAAAATAGGATCTTGCTGACCTCCAAATCCGATCTCCACCGTTCAAATCAACCACCAAGATGTGAAAATACTCAGTTCAAATTTCAGCCCGATCCAACGGTTAGTTAATCGAGAAACACGATATGAACGTTGCTGGTCGGAGAAAAAGACTGCAGCAAAAGAACCCTTTTTCTTCTCTCTTTTCTCTTGTTGAAAGCTCTCTCAAAAAACCTCTCTTATGTCCTAATGTCTTTCAAAGACAATACCAATGAGCAATTGAATTATTCTCTCAAGACCATCCTCTATTTATAGAGTTGTGCTTTTCCTTAAAAAGTCAAAACCAACTACAAATAAGATCACAATTCCAATCCTTTTCCTAATAGAATTGGAAACCAAATAAAGAGAATAATTCCAATCCTTTTTCAAGTAGGATTAGGCCATGGGCCTTTGGCTGGAACATGGGCAATAGCCCAACAAACTCTCCTTCCAGCCAAGAGGTCAAATGGACTTCAAGTGGAGGAACTTTTGAAAAGCTTCCTGTCTGCCATACTTCTACAAAACTCAAGCTTGTCTACAATGAGTTCTTTCCACTTATCTCTATGAGTATCTAACATGACTTCATCATAACCTTCAGGTTCTACCATGTTAGTCAATAGAATATACTCATCATGAGAATAACGTGTTGAGCTTCGCTTCTCTCTAGTAGATCTTCTACAAGAGGTTTCTAGAGCATCCGAAGGTCATCCCAACATGAGTTGGTTGATTATCAACCACAACATCATCGGTAGGAACAATTATATGTTCTACACTCTGATCATTATCTTGGGTTCCTTCATGTGCAGAATATGTATCAATAATAGGAATTGGATCAACATTAACTAAGCTCTCATCAGTCTGAGAATCTGATTTCTCAGTCTTGTCAATATCTTCAATAGTTTGATCTTCAAAGAACGCAACATCACGACTTCTAATGAGCTTCTTATCAATTGGATCATAAAAGCGATATCCAAACTCATCTTGACCATAACCAATGAAGATGCATTGCTTAATTTTTACATCCAATTTCGACCTCTCATGTTTTGGAACATGCACACAAGCTTTACACCCAAACACTTTCAAGTGATCATAAGAAACATCCTTATCAAACCAAACTCTGTTTGGAATATCACCATCCAAAGCAACAATAGGAGACAAATTGATAACATAAGCAACAGTGTTTAGTGCTTCAGCCCAAAAAGAATTTGGAAGTTTAGCCTCTGAAAGCACACATCTAACTCTCTCAACTAAAGTTCTGTTCATCCTCTCTGCCAAACCATTTAATTGAGGAGTCTTTGGAGGAGTCTTCCGATGACGAATTCCTTGCGATTTGCAGTAGTTATCAAAGGGACCAATATACTCACCACCATTATCAGTGCGAATACATTTTAATTTTTTTCCCGTTTGTCTCTCAGATAAGACTTGAAACTATTTAAACACATCAAGCACTTGATCTTTGGATTTTAAAGGATATACCCAAATCTTGCGAGAACGATCATCAATGAAAGTAGCAAAGTAAATTGCACCACCTTTTGACTTCACTTTAAAAGGACCACACAAATCTGAGTGTACTAGCTCCAATAGCTCAGACTTTCTTGAAGGAGGATGATTGTGAAAAGAAACTCTTTTCTGTTTCCCTGCTAAGCAATGAACACATCTTTTCACCTTTGCTTGTTTCATACCAGCAAGCAAATTCTTCTTAGCCAAATAAGTGATCCCCCTCTCGCTCATATGACTAAGCCTCTTGTGCCACAATTCTGATAAAGCCTCGCTCTCCACCAAATTTATAGAGTCACCAAGAATCGATCCTTGTGTCACGTATAAATTTGAATACTTTCTTCCTCGAGCTAAAATCAATGAGCCTTGGTGAGCTTCCATTGGCCATTGCACAAGTCATTATGATAGCCATCATCATCTAGTTGTCCTACAAAAATCAAGTTTATCGGAATGTCTAGAGCATGCTTGACATTCTGAAGGACCAACGTTGAACCAGTATTAGTTTACAAATAAACAGTGCCAACACTGAACACCTTAATCTCACCAGCATTACCCATCTTTAACACCTCAGAGTTAACAGAAGTATAAGATGAAAAGAAGTATTTTCTTGGTGTGACATGTGATGTGGCTCCAGAATCTACTATCCAACTTGTATCTTGAGATACAAAATTGATGACGTCTTTATCACAAGCGAAGAGAAGGTTATCTTGGACAACAACAACAATATTATTTTCATTGTTTTCTTCCTTCTTTCCTTCTTTAAGATCTTGCTTCAATTGTTTGTAAAATCTTTTAATATGTCCTTTCTTTTCACAATGATAACATTTAGTATTTGGATTCTTGAATTTTGACTTGCTTCATCTTTTACCTAGGGGTGGGCATTCGGTATTTCGGTTCGGTTTCGATTTTTTTTTTTGGTTTTTTCGGTTTTCGGTTCTGGTAAAATGTGTACCGAATACCGAACTGAAATATTTCGGTTCGGTTTTTATTAATTCGGTTCGGTTTTATATTTCGGTTTTTAATGGGCCTGCTTTTAGTGGGCTTTTTAAAATTTTAAACTTTACAATTTTTTTGTTTGATTTTTCAACTTAATGGGCTAAAAATAGACAATAGTTGCATCAAAGAAGTGCATTGTACCAAAAGCAAAAATCAGGAAAAAAAAATGAAACAACAAAGAAGAAAATTAGAAAAACAACCCTGATTCACTGATTGGTGGTCGACTGGTCGGCTGGCCGCCGGTCGCCGGTCTCTGCCCGTCTGAAGTCGCTGCCCGCTGCTCGGACGGATGAAGAATGAAGAAACTTGAAAGGAACTAATATGGAACTTGCAAGTTGGAAGAATGAATTGAGGAAGAGGAAGATGAATTATTTTGACTTTTCAGATTGTACTTTCTTATAAAGTAAAAGTAGTATTTAGTAAAGTATAAAAGACAAAAAGGCAAAAGTTAAAAAAGTTACTTTCACTTTTCAGATTTTGTTTTCTTCTTTTAAAAAATTATTTAACATAATAATTTATATAATATAAATATATATTATAAATTATAATATAATACTTCGGTTTAAACCGAAATACCCAAAAACAAAAAAATATGTACCGAAAAATACAAAAAAGTAAATCGAAAACCGAAATACCAAAACCGAAATATCAAAAAAATTCGGTTCGGTTCGGTGTTTCGGTTTTCCGGTGTTTATGCCCACCCCTACTTTTACCTCTACTCCTCGGATCCCTTGTCTTATGTCTCCCTCGATCTTCTGTATATAGAATGTTTGAATGTGAAGATGTGTCTTGAGATTTTCTTCTAACCTCTTCATTCAACACACCACTCTTTGCATATTCCATAGTCACCTTTTCACCAGTGACAAAATTGGTTAAAGAAACACGAAGAGTTTCCCAAGAATCTGGTAGAGTATTAAGAAGCCAAAGTCCTTGTATTTCATTATCAAAATTAACACCCATTCCTGATAGCTGATCAAGAATACCCTGAAAATCATTTATATGATCAAGAATAAGATTGTCCTCCTTGTATTTAAAGATCATCAATTGTTTTAACAAGTACAACTTGTTATTGCCAGTTTTTAAAGCGTAAAACGTCTTCAACTTCTCCCATAATGTTCTAGCATGTGTCTCATTCACAATATGATTGCGAACGTTATCTTCAACTCATTGTCTTATATATCCACATACTTGTTGGTGCTCAAATTTCCAATTTTCATCGGTCACATTCTCGGGTTTATGAGCAGAAAAAAATGGAAGATGCATCTTCTTCACGAACAATAGATCTTTCATCTTGCTTTTTCATATGTTGTAGTTTCTTCCGTTTAGACATACCATCTTGCTCATATTCCCCTTCATATAGATAACCTTAACTCTGATATCAGTTGTTGTGATGAAAAGATGAAAACGAAAATCTAATAATAATAAACACCAAGTTTAACGTGGAAAAACCCTTCAAATCGAAGGTAACCACCACGGGATCGACAAGATCTGAATTGCTTCACTATACCAATAAGAGGGTTACAAATATTCTTCTAATGGCTACACAACAAGTGCCAAAAGAGAACAAACAATAGCTACACCAACAAAAGATAAATAGAAAGAAACACCACCCAAACCCAGCTTCTGTTCGGGACCTAAAACAGGATCTTGCTGACCTCCAAATCCGATCTCCACCATTCAAATCAACCACCAAGATATGGAAACACTCAGTCCAAATTTCAGCCCGATCCAACGGTTAGTTAATCGTGAAACACGATATGAAAGTTACTGGTCGGAGAAAAAGACTGCAGCAAAAGAACCCTTTTTCTTCTCTCTTTTCTCTTGTTGAAAGCTCTCTCAAAAAACCTCTCTTATGTCCTAATGTCTTTCAAAGACAATACCAATGAGCAATTGAATTATTCTCTCAAGATCATCCTCTATTTATAGAGTCGTGCTTTTCCTTACAAAGCCAAAACCAACTACAAATAGGATCACAATTCCAATCCTTTTCCTAATAGAATTGGAAACCAAATAAAGAGAATAATTCCAATCCTTTTTCAAGTAGGATTAGGCCATGGGCCTTTGGCTGGAACATGGGCAATAGCCCAACAGGTCCATCACTTATTACCTCACTTGGGTCACAAACCTCTCTGACAAGGCTCAGTAAATATAATTGAATTAAGTGAAGTTATAAAGAAAGTTTCTTTTTTAGTTGTCGATGTGAGATAATTTACTTAATAGTAATAAATATTATTCCATATTGTGACAGAAAATTCAACTGTGTATAGCAACAAAAACAAACGGCGTTTATGGAGACAAAAGCAGTTTGTAATATATCTGAGGAGTTGTTTTATAAATCTTATTCTTATAAAAAATATTAGGAGCAATCAATCGATAACTAAAAATTTGAAGATTCTGCTAAGAGCCTGTTTGGATTGACTTTTGACTTTTGACTTATAAGCTAAAAGCCATAAGCTAGGATTTCTAGCTTATGACTTTTGACTTATTTTTGTTATTTTGGCTTTAAAAAAAGTGTTTATAAGCACTTTTTAACTTTACTCAAACACTTCAAAATTGCGTAAAAGCTATTTTGACTTTAAAACACCTAAAATAAGTCAATCAAACAGACAATTTTAATTGTCCAAGACTGCTAAAAAAATTTTTTTTTATTGAATTTAAATTAGGATGAATTCTAATACTACAGTATATTGTGGGCAATTTGTGAATGATGAATAACATAATTTTGACTTTGTTTTCATCACAAGAGAATGCTCGATCTTCAAGTTCGTTTGGTGGTCTGTCATCAGTGGAATTTGTAAGATTTTTCGTAAGCGATGACACCTTTAAAATGAGAAAATAAATAAAATAATATAAATTATATTATTTTTTAAAAAAAAACACAAATAAAATACAATTCATGTATATTGTTATAATTTTTTCTAAGAAATAAAATACAAAACATATTATAATCTTTTTTCATGTAACCTAGCCTAACAAAATTATAGCAGAAAACCACCTAAACTATGTGCTTCTATTGTTCAAGTTGTGTTACTTTTATTATATAGACCTTTTATGTGCTTTTGTTTCATAACCGTATATACGATCTAGCCATTTTTTTCAGCGAAGTAGTGTCACGTGACACCCCTTCCTCCTTCCTCACTTTGTCCATGACTGTCACAAAGCAAAGTATTCATGTTTTAAAGAGTTATTAAAAAGGAAAAAAGACACTTCGAATTAAGGAGAGAGTATATATTTAAAAAAATCTTTAAACTTTAAATAATGAATATATGCAAAGAGGTAGAAGCCCAATCATGGTTCGGCCGAATTTAATAACTTTTTGCTCAAATAATATATTTATCTATATAATTTCATCAAACATATACTCATATTAAATTTAGAATCAAATCATTAAAGTTTAAATCATAATTTAAAAAAATCTAGTACCATAGAATTAACATCACCTCGAGAATAATATTCAACTTTCAAATACTCCAAAATTAACCAGTACTATTATTCATTATATTTGAACATTAATATACATATGGAGCATGCACTATAATGTTCGTCTTTTAAATAAATCAAAAGTTCTCTTTTTCATTGTTTGAATACGACTTTTTTATAATTATTTTGCTTGTTATTTTAAAAATTTTATCAGATATAGTCTTTTAAATTTCTACCTCTTCAAAATAGGAATAAGATTTGTGGCAGTTTATGAACGAGAAATGAACAACTTTATGGCATAACAAGCCAAATAATTAAAAAAAAATACAACCAATAAAAGGCTTCAGATGTATTGGAAATGTTCGCTGGTGATGAGATATGATAAGTTGTCTAGAGTAGGTCAAAAAATTTAAAGAGCTAATTAAAAAAATCGTGAACAATAAAAAGATGAATAGTTTAATCAATAGCCACCAAATCGATTTTGGACTATGTGAAGAAGTCCAAACCCCATCAACAGTTGAGGCTTCGCCATGAAAAGTCCATCACCTTATTACTTCACTAGGATCACAAACCTACATAACAAGGCTCGCTGAATAATTGAATTTAGTGAAGTAATAAGAAAAGGTTTACTCTTTTTGTTGTCGGTGTGGGATAATTTACTTAGTAGTAATAAATATTATTCCGCACAACGATTAAAAAAAATCCAATCGCGTATAACAATAAAAACAAACAACGTTTATGGGGATAAAAGGTTAAGAGCAGCTTTTAAAATATTTGAGAAGTTGTTTTATAGATCTTATTTTTATCAAAAATTTTAGGAGCAACCTGTCACGAACTTAGAGTCTCACTAATGTTCCGTGCGACATTTGATAATTTACTCATGAATGTGCGACATTTGACAATTTACTCACATTTAGAAAGTTTTGGAAGAAGGTCTTATATTGCCTAAAAGATTGCTTACAACTATTTTGGATGTCTTACAAATGAATGTTTCATCAATTTATACAACAACCTAGGGGATAAAGTGTCATTTAAAATTGCTTTACAAGTCCCTAAATTATTTATACTTTGGTCTCTCTCTAGAATTCTCTACATATTCTAGGATCTTCTATGGCTTTCTTTAAAAATCTAACGGGTTCTAGAGTTCTCCATAAGCCTGTCTACAACTCTAGAATCTTTCGTCCTTATCCGGAGTCAAAATTTGACTAGCAAACTGTCGGGACATGACAAATCGATACATAACTAAAAATTTGAAGATTCTGCTAAATCTTTATATGTTTTTACCCACAATTTTGACTGCTCAAGACTGCAAAAATTGTTTGATTTTTAATAATTATAAATTAGAATGAATTCTAATACAGTATGTTGTGATTTGTAAATGAGGAATAACATAATTTTGACTTTGTTTTCCTCACAAGAGAATACTCGATCTTAAAGTTTGTTTGGTGGTTTGTCATGAAACGAAATATTCATATATTGAAGAGTTGTTAAAAAGGAAAAAAGACGCACTTCAAATTACAAAGAGAGTATATATTAAAAAAAACTTTAAAAAATGTATATACATATAGAGCATGCTCATATAATCAGTGAAGGAGGTAGAAGCTCAATTATGGGTTCGGCCGAATTTAACAACTTTTGCTCAAATAATATATTTATCTAAAAATATTCAATGTATATATCCTCATATTAAATTTAGAATCTTATTATTAATATTCAAATCATTGTTTCAAAAATTTAATACCATAAAATTTAAATTCTAACTTCCCCTCCAAATATAGTATTCAACTTTGAACAATCCAATAACTAACCAGTTTTCGTGCAATTAAAATTGATAATACTATTGTGCATGAAATTTGAATCATTTGTTTGCTCAACTTTTTAATGTTAATATACACCTGGTGCATGCACTATAATGTTCGCCTTTTAAATAAATCAAATTTAGAACATTTTATTTTGAATGAAATTGAATACCATTGACTTTTGTTATTATTTATGTTTCTCTTCTCTATTGTTTTCAACACGATTTTCTTGTAATTATTTTGCTTTGCACATTTGATTTGGGGTATGTGTTAATTGAACTGAGATTTTATCAAAAATAGTATTTTTAATTTCTACCTCTCCTCAAAAATAGAAATAAGGTTTGTATCGCTCTATTATTTCAAGACCAAACTTGTGACATTATATTAAATATATTTATTGTTGATTTTTTATACGCAAAAGGAAAAACTTAATGGCATATCGAACACATTAATTAGAAAAATACAACAAATAAAAGGCTTCAAATATATTGGAAATCTCCGCCGTGCCAATCATGTCGTGTTCTAATTGAACCTTTAGAGTGTGTTTGGTATGAATTTCCAATTTTCCCATGTTTTGTTGGAACAAAAGTTTTGAAAAATGTTTTCCAAATCAACTCATTTTTCTCAAAATTAAGGAAAATGACTTCCCTTCAAAAATTAAGGAAAAAAACATTTTCCAAAACTCTCCTCCAATTTCAAATTACATTTTTTGGGGGGGAAACAATCAAATTTTTTTAAAAAAATTAATTTCAAAATTTTATTTTTTCACTCGATCCCTGACCCCCCCCCCTCCCAACACCGGCCAGCCCCCCCCCCCAAACCCGACCCCCTCCCCAAAAATTAATTTTTTGCTTTTTAAAAAAATTTCAACTTAAAATTTTTGTTTTTTAAACGCCTACCCCCCTCCCCCGGCCATTCCCCCCCACCCCCAACCCCCAAAAAAATTAATTTTATTTTTTAAAAATACTATCAACTTCAAATTTTTATTTTTTCACTCCTACCCCTTATCCCCTGCCCCCACCCACTACCCTCCACCCCATCCCCATCACCACCACCACCTTAAAAAAATAATAGTTTTGTTTTTAAAAAATATTTTCAATTTCATAAATTATTTTTTACTTTAGTAAAAATAAAAGATGTCTCTCAAAAATATTTTTCATTCATAAATCAAACACTAAAAATCATTTTTGAAAAATATTTTCTACTCACCAACCAAACAAGAAAAAATAAGTTCAAAATCTACTTGTTTTCCATGAAAAATATTTTCCTTCATACCAAACACACCCTTAGTCTCTTTTTTTGCCTAAATGTTTTCCTCTTTTAATGGAAAAAATGTTTTCCTTCATACCAAACACACCCTTAGTCTCTTTTATTGCCTAAATGTTTTCCTCTTTTAAGGTGTGTTTGGTACTGTCGAGAATATTTTTCATAAAACATATTTTTTTGAAAAATAAATTGATATTTTATTTATTTTTTAATATTTAATAAATAAATAAAAAATTATTATCGTTAAGAACAATCTAGCAAAATACGATAAGGATAGAAGACTGATGGTGGGGAGTGTGTATCTGTGTATGACATTCTAATTAACAGTATATATTTTTTATATTTTATATTTTTTATAATAGAAATGACAAACAACTTAAAATTTAATAAATGAAATAGGGTGGTATCCTTTCCAATTTCCAAGTGCTTGATTTGAAGAAGTGCAATTTGGTTTAGTCAAAAGATTTCACTTTTTAAATTTTAAAATATAATAAAGGAATAATTAAAAGTAAACAATCAAGTTGTATGAAAATTTTCCACAAGATGTTTTTTTGTTTTAATAAAGAAAAAAAAATTAAGGTCTTATTATAGGGTCTTTGTCTGTCGTAGGTAAAGGAATAGGTCCACATGCATTTTGCTTTTTATTCTCTTTTTTTTTATCCGTTTCAAATAAAATGTCACGTTATTATAATTAGAAATATATAACTTTAAAAGTTTCTTTTATTCTTAATAAAATAATTTATAACTATACAAATATTAAATAATTATTTTGGATTAAAATTTCTTTTTTAAAACATTATACCAAGCCAAATGACATCTCCTTTTGATACCATTATCTTGTTTAATACAGTAATTCATTTTCATGTTTCACAAAGTTGCTACTCTTGTTTGACCTGGTATGAAAAGAAGACTTTGAAGATGCATGCTACAAGCCTACAATACAATCACGGGGGACAAGAATTTGATCTAGACCTATCCGTTATTGATTGAAAATAAATATTTGTCAACTTGGTATTTTAATATAAAAAGTATGTGATGTAACTTGATATAATGTATTAATCTTTTTCTCTTAGATCTCGTTCGATTCTCTCCTTTTCCTCTTAATTTCGCTCGTCTTTCTCCTCCCCCTCTCATTCTCGTTCGCCTAGTTTTTTATTCAGTTATATTCATTATATAAATTAATTGTAGGAATTGGTGATACAACTTGATATAATCAATATTTGTATTCAACTTTCTCCTTATCTGTTTCTCAAATTTCGCTCGACTCTCTTAATCTCATTTATCTCTCTCCTCCTTCAAATATATATGTGACTATAAATCACAAATAAAGAAACTATAACTATAATCAAACTACAGTCATTTTTTAAAGATAATTAGTTGGGACATTTGGTGAACTGGTTAGATTAGCAACCCTTCAAAGGCAAATATGGCCTGGCCCAACTTTAGGTACTTTTGAACCTTATTAGCCAAAATAATTTATTACATAATTAAGCAGCCGCATTGGCTAAACCATCTATTTGACACTACATTCTTTATATTTGGAAAGTGAAATAAAGATTACGCAAATAAGCAAACATAAACTAGTGAATTATCTAACATAGCTATAATTTGAATTAATTATGGCTCGCAACTTACTTTTAAGCTATATTTTCGTCGCCTCTCTCCTCTCTTCCACTCTCTCCTCTTTTATATATATAGAAATACAGATTATCAAATACAAATTATACATATAACTATATATAAATTATGTGTCAGATTTACAAATACAATTAGTCTCTCTCCATTCTCTGTCCTCTTTCGCTCGCCATATATACAAATACATATATATAATTTATCTGACATACATACATACACGGTTCACCTCTTTTCACTCTCTTTCCTCTCTTGCTCGTCTCTCTCCTCTCTCTCCCAATATCGCTTGCATCTTTTCTCCCTCTCCCAACATCGCTTGCTAGTTATACAAATATACAATTATTTTGATAGATATACATATATAATTCGCTTCTGTCCTCTCTTCCTTCTCTCAATCTCACTCGTCTTTCTCCTCCCTCTAACATGTAGCTACGGATCGTAATTAACAAACTATAGCTATTGAGCATAATTAAACTATTTTTGAGTGGCTATATGCGAAAATTCCCTTAAATTGGGTCTCCAACCACACTCTAAAAAACTATCTATTTTTTATACGCATAGGCGGATGAGATATGACATAAAAGGGTGTTTTCAAATTCACTTAATCAAGTAAAAGGGTGTTTTCAAGGATGTTAATAGTTGGAGGACTAAAGTAATAATTCACACCAAATTTAGGGATATTTTCTATACTTATTTCAATACAAAATAATATGTTAGAACTAAATAACTCTTGAAATGAAATCGAGAGTCATAAACTTCAAATTCTTGCTCTGCCTATGCTATCAGAAATTACTAAGTAGAAGGCACACTCGGAATTAACAGATCAATGGGCTTTAAAATTGAGGGTCTAGAAGGAAAAAGTTTGGAAGTGGGCGGCCCATATGTTTGTGCTTTATAGTTGGGTCCAATGACATCTCCTCTTTAAACTAGATTTACAAGATTGATCTTAAAAATTAGAGGTATTAAAAAAAATTAGAAAAATAACTTGGATGAATATCTTTTGATAAATAAATATTAGTTTTAGTGATATTTTTTTATTTATTACCATTTATAGTAATATTATGCTGATCTGTAATATATATTTAAAAGTTAATTAAGTATGCGATATATGTGTATTATAACTATTTTTAAGAATATATTATGCTTATTTAGTAAGAAGTTGACGCATTATATTATAAATGTATGATAAATATATTATCTATCAATAAACTTATATTATATGTGAATAATAAATTATTTTTTATAATAATTAAAAATGTATTATAAATATATTAAAAGTGATAAAGTGAAACTTTAAGTTTAACAAGATTATGAATGTGTCACGTGGACTATGGTTTTGACTTTCTACCTTGAAAATAAAAAAATCACAATAATTAATGTGGCGAACTTAGAATAAATGTTATCTTATTAAAAATATAATGTTTCTCTTGATTTATGAATAAAATTGACCATCCTTACAAGTGATATGTTAATTTTGTACTAATAAGAGTTATGATGATGCAGTAAGTATTCTTTTATTTTTAATCAACAATTTTGATTTGAGTCCTTTGGGTATGATATCATATTTTATTAGTTGGAGTTTTACCTTTTAATGTGAACTTTTTCAATTTTAATCTATATTTAATTGTATTCGAATGAATATAACGAACACAATAAAAGAAATTAATTAATAAAATACGCTTTTAGGTCAGCCAAGTAAACATAGTTGGTATGCATTGAGTATTTGAAAAATATTTTTCGATACTGAAACTGAGTTTTTACTTATTAACAAGTAATTATGAATTTTAGTAAATGTTTTGAAACTGATAAATACAACAAAAACACACCTATTAAAATCTCACAAGTTGATTTTGGAGAGTGTAGAATGTACACAGATCTTATCATTAGCTCGTAAAAGTAAAGAGATTGTTCTCAAATATATTTTTTAATAAACGTAAAAAGAGTAAAATGACTATTACAATAAGTTTGAATTATAGGGTGTGGCCAGTGGTTCTAGGTGCTTATTGGTTGGTTAAGTTTGAATTTATGTATTGTCGATTCGATTTATCGATTTTACAAATCTGCTAAATCGATAACCAAAAAAATAGATTCCAGTTATCAATTTTTGGTCCTTAACTGTTTGATTTTTTATTTAACCGATAAATAAAATGCTCTTCTAAATTATTTATTCTTGCTTTATCCCATTCTCATTTGTATTAATATAAAATTAAATCTCATTAAATTAGTATTCGGTACATTAATAATCTCTCTAAAATACTGATTCCGACTTAGGTCAATGGAAAAAATCACTCATTTTGATGATATATTTTCAGAAGAACCATATATCAATATATGATTTCATTAATATTATAAATTAATAATATTCAAAAGTACAAATATATATAAGACTATTTAGTGAAATTTGATTCTATTATGTTTTGTTTTTTTTGTTAAAATTTAAATTTAATTTAAGTTCATCTCTAATTTTTCTTATTACATTCAAAAGTTTTAGTGTTGTCACGACTACAAAAAAAAGTTGTACATGTGGAATGGTCTCTTTTGTTCACACATAATGTTTTACATATTTGATTGTTATTATTGATTTTGATATTTTTAAATGAGAAGCCATTTTCTAATATAGTTTCAAGAAATTTCTTCTATTGTTTATAGGGAAACTTTCACATATAGCTACTTAAAAAAATTAATTACCCTTCATAGCTATAGTTTGATAATTACAATTTGTACCTACATGTTATATGAAGGAGAGAGGAGAGCGAGACTGGGAGAGAGAGGGGGAAAAAGTGATTTGGTTAGATAATTGTATATTATACATATCTAATTGTACATATGGCAAGAGAGATTGGGAGAGGGAGGAGAGAGGCAAGCGAGACTGGGAGAGATAGGAGAGAGGCGAGAGAGAGAGGGCATAGAGTAGGAGAGAGGTGAATTGTATATGTATATAATTGTATATAACTATATATTATACATATACATTTGTATAAATGACAAGCGAGATTGTGAGAGGGAGGAGAGAGGCGAGCGAGATTGTGAGAGGGAGGAGAGAGGCGAGCGAGAGAGGGCAGAGAGTGGAGAGAGGTGAATTGTATATGTATATAGGCTAAAAAATATATTATACATATTAATTTGTATATCCTGGCGAATTATACATATACAAACATGACTAATTACAAACTCGAAGTCAGCCCATGTAATTAATGTATAATGTTAGTAGCGAGTTGTAATTATAGCAAAGTATAACTATGATGAGTAGTTAAATAGTATAAGTTTATTTATCCGTGTAATTTTTTAGTAAATAAACAATGAATACTATTTTATTATTAAGAAAAAATGAATATTATGTATAATGAATTTTTGTTTACAATAAATCATTAAATTGTTTAATTTATTTTGCAATTAATCATTTAACTAAAAAATTTATCATAACGAGTCATACACATACATTGTACTTTATGTCTAGTGAATTCAATAAATACGATGTAAAATATAAAGAACATATATATTCTAGCCTATTTATTGAAATATGATTCTATCGTGTGTGTTTTTTTAATTAAAATTTAAATCTGGTTGAAGTTCATCTCTATTTTTTCTTATCGCATTCAAAAGTTTTAGTATTGCAACCACTACGAATCTTTTTAGGTGCATGTGAAATGATTTGTTTTTTTTTTACACTTATAATGTTTTTACTTATTTGATTTATCATTATTGCTTTTGTGACACATTTTAAATGAGAAGCTATTTTTGAATATAGTTTCAAGAAATTTCTTATGTTGCTTGTATAGTTTATTCTTTTACCTTTTTAGTAAATAATATTTGATTATTAAGAAAAAATAAATATTATGTATAATGAATTTCTGTTTACAATGAATCATCTTTATTTTATAATTAGTCATTTAACTAAAATATATAATTCAATGAATCATGTATACATACACAGTCTTTTTAGATTCAACTCTTAATAAAAGACATTCCAAAAGAGAAATGTGAATATTAAAAGAAATAAAAAGTATTCCAAAAGAGAAATGTGAATATGATTTTGTAAGCAGAGTTATATGATATTATATGACCTATATATATATATAAACAAGTTGACAAAACCAAACAACAGTAAGTAGTAAAATCAAATTCTCCTTCCCTCCCAAAACACATACAAATCATTTTCATGGCTTCTTCCGCCACCCTAGCTGACGTAGAATTTGACGCAAAATCAATCCCAATCGTTGATCTCCGCCTCTTTTCTCAATCTGAACTTTACTCCCTCTCCCTCTGTTTCATCACTGATTACAATTCATGCCGGGATGACGAATTCATTATCCCTAAAATCGATCGTTCTGTTTTCAATGAATTCGTTTTTTCCCCCAAACAAACTTCTTTCCGTATCCGCTATGCTCACCGTGCTTCCTCCTTCAGGCGTAACTGTAATCGGATTGATAATTTTAAATCGGGCAATGTGGGTTCAATTCGGCAGAAAAAGAAACGAGGTAGAAGAATAAAAATGACATGGCAAATAAGGCACTGAAGCACAATGTAGCTTAAAATGTACTTCGTTTATGGTAGGCGCAACTGGATTTTGATCATTGATGATGAAGTAAACGAAGGGGAATATGATAAATTATAATATTTAAAATAATATGTATGATATAAATTTTGAAAATGAGTTGCTTCCTATTTCCTTATAAAATATCATTCAGTTTATTTTATTTTTATGTTGGCAAGCTTTAGAGCTCCCATCCAAACAGGGTCTTGGTTATTTATTTTTTAAATTATTTTTTTCTCATTTTATTTAGCTTAAATATTTTACTGTTTGCATTTTATGATAGTACTGTATGTATTTAAAGGAATAAGAATATGTTCTCCGTTTATAATTTGGCTAAAAAATATATTTATTTTTAATATTTTAGTTTTAAAATGTCCATGCAGTCAATATTTTGATCCAAAAATATCCGTATAATTATTAAATGGATCAAAAATGCTCTTTTTCAAATAAATATATATTT
Source organism: Solanum sitiens (assembly GCA_016801875.1). Taxonomy (NCBI): domain Eukaryota; kingdom Viridiplantae; phylum Streptophyta; class Magnoliopsida; order Solanales; family Solanaceae; genus Solanum; species Solanum sitiens. The sequence goes on along the minus strand of JABWTJ010000002.1, from coordinate 3,545,228 downwards.
TTTTCTTTTCAAGCATATGTTCTTCCTAATGAGCATATTAGTAAAGAACAATGTTCTTGTTTTCTTTCTTTTAAAATTGTTTTAACTAATAAAAATGTATGATTTTTTTTCTTTTTAATTTCATTTTATCAATTAAAATAGAATAATTTCATGTATTCTTTCGACAGATAATATATGTCACACGTATGTAACATATATATATATATATATATATATATATATAAGATCATAGTATCCATCATAAGAAATATTTTCATTTTTTATTTTTATCTGATTGAAGTAAGATAACTATTTTCTACTTTGAAGATATTAGTAGGAAAAAATGTATTAAAAAGAAAATAAATAATATATTTTATTTGGAAAATGAGTATTTTTGACCCATTAAATAACGATAAGGGCATTTTTGGACCAAAGTATTGACAGAAGGGCATTTTTGAATCAAACTACAAACGGATGATATTTTTGTTTCTTTCGCATAGTTTAAGGGCATTTTTATTCTTTTTCGTATTTAATAATAAAACTTTCTTTTTATCTACATTTTAAAAAAAAAATCACCTTAAGTTTGTTAAAGAAGAGGTTTTATGAGAAATCAAAATATATATAAACATAAGAACTAGTCTATTAAATTTATAAATAAAAATTATATTTATATTGTGTAATTTATTAATAGAAAGATATCAAGAATTATCATAAAAATAAGTAGTAAAGATTGTGAATGTTATTTATATACATGATATTAAAAATAATGTAAATATACATGAATGTGAAAAGTAATGTGACAAATGACATGACAAAACTATAATATAGATTTACAAACACTCATGAAATAGAATAGTAATAACTACCATGAATATTACTATACAAGTATAACACAAGAGAAATTAAGAGAAATTTAGTTTTTGACCTTTTGTATAAGGAAAAAGAAACAAATATACGCTTGAACTATGGTAAATGGTATGCATATTCCATCTGTCATAATTTTGGGACATTGTTGCCCATGCAGTCCAAAATTAGAGCATATATACCTTTTATACTAACGAACATACACGTGTCACAAACTTATCCACCGACCCAATATTTATTAAATATCAAACGACGGATAAGATTGTGCCACGTGTCCATAATTAGTCTTCAGTTAGAGTGAATGACATATATGCTCTAGTTTTTGACGACATGGGCACCAATGTCCCAAAGGTATGACGGAGTGTATATGCATACCATTTATGATAGTTTTAACGTAAATTTATCCTTTTTCCATTTGTATAATGCAAAGTTGTGAACTCAAAGTCACTATGAAGTGTGAATTGTAGGCTAAAGAACAAAGACAATATTAGTTAAAGTATTGAGATTAATATTTAATATTATGTGGAAATAAAATAGTAAATTCTTATAGTCTTAATGAGTTATTTGATCACACAATAAACTAATATAAATATCAAAATTGAACTGATAATTCTTTTTTATAAAATCATTAACCCATTAACACAACAATAATAAATTAATAATATTTTTTCAGTTCGATTTTTGCACATTGGAGTCCAAACATGGGAAGAGACATTTGCACACTCATATTGGAGTCAGGACATGAGAGGTGAAAGATTATGAGAGACATTGAGCTGATTTGGAGTGAAAACAATAAACTAAGGAGATAATTAAGTATGCAAAACTCTATTTTAGGGAAATAATTAAGTGGTAGCACTCTATTTTATGAAAATAATTAAGTTGAGAGACTTTATTTTATGGAAATAAGAATAAACTAGGAAGATAATTAAGCGAGTAAGACTATATTAGGAAAATAATTAGGGGGTAATCTCTATTTTAGGAGAATAATTAAGTGAGAGGAGTTTATTTTAGAGAGATAATTATATGGGAAAAAACTCTACTTTAGGCTATTTAAAGAAGTGATGTATTTTAATGTATCTAAATTCATCTGATAAATAATTAACAAATGAAAAAAAAACAGATATACTCGAACTATCATAAATGATATGCAGATATACTGTGTCATCTTTTGAGATATAGGTGTCATTGCCGTCCAAAAACTATAGATGTATATCTTTTATACTAACGGGCATACATGTGTCATCATCTTCTCCATCGATTCGATATTTATTAATTATCGGATCGAAGAATAAAATTGCGCCATGTGTCTCTATTTAGTCTTCCGTTAGAGTGAATGACATATATGCTTTAATTTTTAGACATAGACACCAATGTCTCAAAAATATGACAGAGAGTATCTATATACTATTTACAATAATTCGACGATATATTTATTATTGTTTTTCAATAATAAATAATTATTTAAAAGCTTAAATTGAATTATTAGATATGATATAACTCTAAATCTAATTAGACATTTTCCCAAAAAAGAACTTACAAAACCATTTAAAAATTGTTAGCCTAATAATTCAATACGATAAATTAATACTGTAATATATTTCTTTTAGTTAATTCAATTTTTACATATCAACCTATAATCAAGGAGGTAAATTTTTTAATGGTGATTAAGGGTATTTACGATTTAAATGAAAATCGATTCAAATATAATCAAATTAATTAAGTAAATTGATTTTATTTGGTGAGGTATTTTTCCTTTTTAGATTTTTAAAAATCGATATTATTGGGGTTGATTATGAATTTGTTCAAAAAATTCGAAGAAATAATCGAATCGATAATATTATATACATATATTTTATTGTTATATATACCTAATATATTAATTTTATAACAATTTTAAAGATCTTCATCGTTGTTTGTTTATAATTTACTTAGGAAAGCAACAATGTCAACGTGAAAATATTTATCTTATCAGTTTCATATATATAAATGTCTGTTATGAGATTGAAAATGTCACCGTCTCTTCCTTCTATGTCAAAATACATAAACTTTTAGGCTTTATTTATAGTAAACTCGATGGTTGAAAGTTATGTAATATCAGTCATTGTAACTATTTTTGTTTTGAATTGATTGTTGTCACTGTTTGACTAAATTGTTTCTTTTATTTTTATCTATGGTTAATAATTGAACCAAATCGAATCAAAATCAATAATAACCAAACTGATAAACATACAGTATTATATCTGATTTAATTTTAAAATTGATTAAATTGATTTTATTTTGATTTTTACAAGTAACCGATCCAAACCAAATAAAACAGGCCTATAACCTATTACCTCACTCTGCTTCTTCTTCTTCCAATAGAAAGAAGTTCACAAAACGAAGCAACAGTTAAAAATTCATTGAAAAGTTAAAAACAAATCGATCTTCCCTCCAAACTTATACAATTCTTTTTCATGGCTTCCGTTACCGTCGATTCTTCTTCCGCCACCGTCCCTGACGGCGCTCTTCAAGCAGAATCAATCCCAACTGTTGATCTCCGACTCCTTTCTCAATCTGAACTCTACTCACTCTCCCTCTGTTCCACCGCTGCTTTCAACCCTTGCCGGGACGACGATGTCATTATCCCTAAAATTGACCGTTCCGTTTTCAATGAATCCGCTGGGTCCCGCAAACAAACCTATTCCCGTCTCCGTCTTGCCCCCGCTGCTACCGCCTCTGCTTCCTCCTCCGCCATCCGTAGCCGTACACCTCACCTCCGTAATTCTCCTCACCCTCTTCAGAATCCATCTCCTAACAATGGCCCAGCGAATTCGGAGAGTTCCCAAATCGTTACCCTTCTTAAACAGCTATTTGGTTCGGGTACTCAAAAGAACCCTACCGATTTGGTACCTATCCGGGTTGATTATTCCGATTCCTTATCTGTGCCCTCGCATGTGCCTGTTCCCGGGATCGAATTGGCCAATGTGGGTTCAATTGGGCAGAAAAGGAAACGAGGTCGGCCTAGGAAGAATGAGAATGGTGTCGGGGTGGCTGAGGTTAAAGTGGATGAGGTAGTGAAGGACATTGTAGTTTATCAAAATGTGGATGATAGCGATAAAGAGATCATGAATAAGGATGGTATACCAGTGGATTTGGCAGTTCTAGGAGCATCGGTGGATCCGTTTGGCCTAGAGCTGAGGCGGAGGACAGAGGGGTTGGGGAGTGCAGAGGAGTTGTTAGGGTTTCTGGGGAGATTGAATGGGCAATGGGGGAGTACGCGAAAGAAGAGGAGGATTGTGGATGCAGATGACTTCGGGAGTATGCTGCCAAAAAGTTGGAAGCTTTTGCTTTCTATTAAGAGGAAAGAAGGCCGTTCATGGTTGCATTGTCGACGCTACATAAGGTTTTTAGAAATGCTACTGTTTCTCTTAGTGCTTTTTGTTACGTTTATTGATTTTCTTGTCAAGAGTGTTTATGGTTAGGGTATTAGACTTAGAGAACTCTAGTTTGGCTTCAAACTTTAACCTTAAATATTGAGCAGATGCACTTGAACGAAAGCAATGAATACAGAGGATTCATAGAGCTGAATTTAACTAATTTAGGATTGATGCATAGTTGATTTTTTTTTTTATAATTTATGGAAAGCAACTGGATCTTGATGTCTCTAGGGGCATGATTCTCATCAAAGCCTACATAGATGATAATGAAATAAATGAAGTGATTTGGCAGTGACTCTTTCATTGGGGAGTTTGAGTTATACAGATAGCGTTTTGTTTCCTATCATAGTTATTTATTTTGATAACAGCAACAACAGCATGTCTAGTGTTATCCTTTGGGGAGTGTGGTGGTGTGTACACAACCTTTCCCCTACTTGTGAATGTATAGAGGTTGTTTCTGATAAACCCTCAACTCAAGTAAAGCATAATAAAAACCAGTATGGAAAGGAAAAAATAGTAGTGAAGCAACCATGCTGAAACACAATGGAGATGAAAATAGTAGCAATAACACACAATATGATAATCGAAGCAGAGGAAACAATAAGTAATAATAGAATTGAAGGAAAAAATAGCATATGAGTAATAATAGCAAAACTGATGAGGAAAATAGACAAAGTTTGACTAGCTCTTAATCTTCTACCCCAGGTGTTGACCTCCATATCCTTCTATCTAGGTCATGACGTCATGTCCTTGGTAACAAAATGGTCTGAAAAGATCACACAAGCTGGACTTGTCCAAATTACATGAAAAGACTGTAGCGAGTCCTGAAAATCCAACACATCAGTCGCAAAAGACCCTCTATTCCATAACATAAATTATGAATACATTTAAATTTTGTAACAGGTACTCATTCCCTCTTCCCACCATAGCATCTTTTATTCCTTTCTAGCTATATAGTCCATTCTATGCAGTATGCACAAGGGGACTGTCCTCCGAAGCTTCTTATGTCTCATGACAATTCTCTATGTTTGCCAAATATGAGTAGCTCTCTAAAATTTGATGACATTACCCAATGAACTCCAAAAATGCATAAAACGATAGACCAAGTCTGCCATGAAAGCTACTAGAGTAGCATGTAATTCACCGATTCACTAGCATTCTCACATAAAAGCACCTGCTGCAAAGATTAAATCCTCTCTTCTGCAGCCTGAGGGTAGCACACCATCCAAAGCAAGATACTTTGGTTTGTATGTATAAAACTTGGTGATACAATTCATAGGTTTGTATGCCTAAAACTTCTTCACTTGTGTCTGTTGCAACTTTATAGAAGTTACTCCCTCATTTCATTGTCTTGGCCTAGGCTCAAAGTTTAAAGAATGTAGGGAAGATTTCGAATCTCGTGGTCTTTAATTAATGGTGTGTATAACATATGAAAAGTGCCTTTGAATCTTGTGTTTTAGACATGCAGTATTATTTTTACAAGGAAGTGCCATTAAGGGTAAAGTGATTGTGTTGGAATTCAAAAATTACTAAATCTAGAAAGTTGATGTACTTCATGAAGCAAACTAAAAAAGAAAGTTAGACACATATAATGTAAATGAGGGAATATTTGCTTTGAAAAAGGTTGTTCTTGGTACTATGTTGGTATACTGATTAAAAAAATGAAACTATTTGTAGAATTCTTTTGGTATGTAAGAATTTTATTTACCAAAGGGAGATCAGTACAGTTACAATTATTGGAAGAATTTGCCCTTAAAAATATATTTGAATAGAATGTGTATTCGAAGATTGTGTGTGTGTATATATATATATATATGAGTTTGCTTTTTTCCTTTTCCGCTATGACTTTGTTCAGTTTGGTCTCTTTGATGTCCTCAAGGACATTTATAGCCTCTTTGACCAAGCTTTTGACAAGTTAAAAGCATTTTTTACATGGGAGAGAAGGTGCCAATTATAAAGATTAACTAAACACCTAGTCTTAATGGTGCTTATGGGAGTTGATATTTCATCAAAACATCTGCAGTTTCTCTCTCAGTCTCTCTCCAAATGCTCCACAAAATTTACTGTTGGGATCGTCCTCCAAGTACTTTTGATGGTGTTATCAACTCTCCTACATATCCAGCTAACATAAGCATCTTTGATGGAGAGGGGCATAACCCATTGGAGGCCAAACAATGAGAAGAAGAAATGCCATATGCGATTGTTGTGGGGCAGTGCAAAAAAAAGTTGGTTGACACTTTCACTGTCTTGTTTACAGAAAAGACATCTGTTGATGAGATTGATGCCCTTTTGCCTAGGGTTGTCTTGGGTTAAACATGCCTTATGTAGGGCTGCCCATGCAAAACAGGAAACCTTAAGAGGTTGTTTGTTCCTCAAAATATGCTTCCAGGGAAAGTCTTCAAGTATGCCAGTCTGGGCGCATTAGTAGTTGTAGCTTTCCTTCAGTGTAGATCTCTAATATGTTCTTCTTGTTATCATAATTTGCAATTGCTGACATTTGTAGCTTGAACAAAACCCAAGCCTATCCAACAGTTTACACATGATTCAGAATTAATATTGTGATATTTGTTTACTCCTCTCTCTCTTATATGCGTTCAATTTAGATGACGTAAGACATTTGAATTTCTCAGCCCTAATGGACGGCAATTTGGCACATGCAAGGAAGTCTCTTCATATTTGCTCTTTCTTCGTGGTGAAAGGAATGAAAATCTTCCAACATATGCAAATGGCAGTGAAACTGTTGAGATCACCAATGCATGTGCTTTGGTTAGTATAAGCTTAACCTTTTTTTAAAAAAAAAAATAATACATTTTTTCTCGTTCTGCTTTATTTTCCCCTTACATGAAGCTTTGATGCATCAAATATGTTTTCAGACTTCAGATCTCAGAATTCAAGATGGTGGCAAAAAGGAAAGCTCTGTTTTTCATAACTCATCCCCTGCTGTTGGTCATGGGGAGTTGCAAGTTCTACTGAATTTTGGAGAACTATCGGAGGTCCAAGTAGGAGATCATTTGCAGTGTGACAAATGCAATGTGACGTTTAATAATAAGGATGATTTATTGCAGCACCAGTTATTTTCTCATCAGAGAAGGAGATCTAGAAATGGTGGTCAATCCATTACTGACGGGGTAATAATTAGAGACGGAAAATTTGAATGTCAATTCTGCCATAAGACATTTGAAGAAAAGCATCGGTACAATGGTCATGTTGGGAACCATGTTAAGAAGCAGGTAAAGACTGTGGATGGATCGCTTCCAATCAAAATGGGAGGGGGCATTGAACCCGTGGTGTCTAGCGGAGCCATGCTAAGGAATCCCATTATGCAGGATTCAGTTGTTTTGCCGAGGAACTTGACAGAAAATGCTGGTGTAATTACAGATGCCTGTGATAATCCTGTACCGACTACTAAAATCCAGGAGGAAGATCACATGGAGACTGACGATAAACTAGAAGGTCTGGGTGAGGCTATGGATACTGACCCTACTAACTACTTTGTGTTTAAATTTTGAAGCAGTTGCATTCAATAACAATGATAATAGTTATTGTTGAACACCACGTGACTCACTGTTTTCTGATATTGCAGCTGAAGGAACCAGTAATGGTTTTCATAATCAGGAAGGGAATTCTGTGAGCCGTTCCCCTATTTCATCGAATGAAAAAACATGTGTGGATATAAGCAAAGTAATTGTCGGCTCCAACATAGAAGAACCTGAACAGGAAGGTTTACTTTGTTCAAATGACATTGTTGATTCGTGTGGTGTTAGTATGGAAGATGGCAAGTTTTTCCCTACAGTGGATGAGAGCAAAGTAGAGAATGGTAGGTCTGTGGATACTGACTCAACAACTGTTTTATGCAGTAATGCCAGTCTGCCGGGTGGGAATAGTTTGATAAAAGCCAGACAAATTCCACATACTGAAGATCACTCAGGGAAGAACATTGATGATATGAATGGCGTATCCTTTCTGGCAGAAACATCTAAAGGAAACAGTGTTTTAAAGAGCAGCACAGGTACCCCATCTTGTGATAAGGAAGGATCCACTGTAGATTATGTCGGAGTTCTTTCTGGTTGCATAGGTGAGCATAGACCTAGTAGCATTATGTCTGATATGGAAAATAAGGAGTGTGGCAGTCTTGTTGATTCAAATGATAATAAGCTGATTATGAATTCAATTGTTCCACATCCAGATAAACATGTAAAAGATACAGCTGAAAGAGATGCGGTTGATGTTTCTGCTTGCGTTCTAGAGGAGCTTGGACAGAAGAAAGGTGATGAGAGTAGTCTGCTTTCTCCGGCATGTGACAAGAACAGTGAGGTTGAATCTCTGATTTTTAATGATTTGATAACAAGTGCAGATGAGCCCAAGATTAGTAAGCTGCAGAGTGTTAGAAGTAATATAGTGGGATTTACTTCTAGTGACAATCATGCTGTGAAAAAAGTTGCTGCCAGTGACATAGAGAAGGAAAAAAGTCTTGCATTCTGCCCGCTTTTTCCGGCCATGAATGCAAGGGCATCATGTGCAGAAGATCACGATACCAAAGTTTACCAAAGCACACTGGAAGGTAATGATCTGCAAAGGTCCGCAAATGCATTGTTTTCTACAACCAATGTACCAGAAGCTTCTACCAAGGAATATACCATGCACAGGAGCTCTAACAACTCTTTGAAAGAATTTAAATTTGATGGACTAGAAAACCCAAGACATCATGATCTAAATGTTGTTTTCGGCAATTCTCATGTGGATCTAGGTGCAAATTTGAACTGCACACCTTTCCAACTTGGCATGGAGGAAACGTATGGCGTTCAGGATAATCTCCAGAAAAGATTGGAGACCAATAAACATGGAGAAGTAGGGATTGATTTAAGTGATTCGTCTTTCAAGGGAAAAACAGGGGATTTTGGAAGTAGCTTCAACACTGTTTTTCCTAGTCAATTGTGGAATGAACACAAATTAGATGAAGTTGATAACTCTGGAAAGAAGATCATTACTAGTTTTGGTTGTGGAGATGCCAAACGTAATGAGGATGTCATGGCTGGAAGCATTTGGAGAGTGGGTGTAGAAAATGTCATGCAAGGTGGCTCAGCAGACAATTCAACCTCAGTAGCGCAGTCATCTAATTGTTTCCAGACTTATGATGTTTTGTCAGATAAGGTATGCAATATAATATATTGGACTACTTTTCTTTCTCTGTGTGTGTGTGTGTGTGTGTGTGTATATATATATATAAAATATGCGTGTCTGTGACTATTTTAGTTTGAGAAATATATCATTCTGCCATGCATTTGAAGAAAAATGCTATAGCATATTAGTTAAGTAGTAGTTGCAGTTCTCTTTGCATATACTCTTAATTAACCCATTTTCCTATTCGAAACAATCAAAAAAGACTTGCAGATATTTTTTAAGTTATGAAGATTGTTGTGAATTTTTTACCCATTATATTCGATAACTTATCATATATTTCTTAACTTGCTATTTTTGACAGGTTCCCAATCTTTTTGGAGAGAATGAGAAGTATGATGGCAACACTGGCTTTGATGGGTTGAGCTCAGACAGAACTGGACCGGTGGAGTATAGTTTCATGAGCACACAAAGTTCAAATTCCCTTCAAGAAGAGCCTCGAGTTTTATCTTACGATGTGGATATAGAACAAGGATTTAACTCCTCATTTTGGCTCGGAAAAGACAATTTAATGCCAAATTTAGCTGGCAGTAATCAGGTGACTATGGTATGTGTTTGGTGCAGAAATCTGTTTTATCAAGATTCTAACCAGTTAGAAGCTGGTTCAATTGGTGCAATGTGTCCAACCTGCAGTGGGAGTACTGCAGGGCAGTTTAGCTTTATGTAGCACTTGTCATTGAACATAGATTTCAGACAGAGGATTAGGTTAAAGGGAGGTATTTGTTCATCCAAAACTGGAAAACAATTAGAAACTCCAGATTGATGTTAGTTATATTAGTAGGTAACCTTCCCTATTCTTTTGACTGAAATAAGTCAAACCACCAACTGTGTCTTAGAGAAGATAATGAGATTTTTATCTTCTTTAGTCTTTTTTTTTTTTTTTGAAACAATGCAGTCCCAAGTATCTGTTATACATGATATGGTAGGATCCGGATCCATCAGTTGGACCAAAACATTTGATGATTTTTAGATTATTAGGTAGTTGCTGAATGCGTCTCCGATTTGAGTTGTGGATGGGAGAATATGAAGAAGCAACTTTGATCGGTTAGCAGCAGCATGATGGAGGATGGATGAAGAAGCTATTTTTGAGATCAGTTTTGCAGAGATGACAATGATATCCTCCCCTACCCCGGTATCTCATTGAGATTCTTCTTTCAAATGATTCTGTTACTGTTTACTACTTTGGGCATTTTTAAGTTTTCTGGTAGAAGTTGGTTTTTGCAGCTGTGTGCTATGTTTTCTATTTTTGCTTTATTAGACAAGCAAACACACTAGTTGTTTAGGTAATGCAGCTTAGCAAATTATGTGATTCTATACAATGCACCCTTGACTTACAAGCTTGGATATATTAGGTTTGAAAGTTCCACTTTTGGTTTAGTTTTAGGTTAGGTTAGATAAATCAAAATACATTTTAATTCCGCAGTTGGAGGGAATTCTTTCCGCCATCTGTCTTTCCCTTCTCTCATAAGTTTTGTGGATCTTTTGATTTTCGAACTCAAAATGACCATAAAAAATGGCTAATACTTGTGTAAGTTAGAGAGTGAAAGAAAAAACAAAAAAGTTGATTGACAATGCACATAGTACACAAAAGGAAATTTCTGTTTATTTTTTTGATAAATAATTCTTAGGAAATTTTAGTTGATTTAACATGAAAGTGTAGTTATCAACACCTTTTTATCAAACACACTAATGGAGTAATGACCTAATATAAATTTCACTTCCTATCTAATATCTAGTTTCAACACTTATACCAACTTCTTTTAATTAGTTACTGTATGGACCAAAAACAAAAATAGTATATGAAGTTCAGTTCGAAAAAGATATTTGTATTTTGCATGTGATTGTGTTTGGCATATGCATAGAGAAATTAAAGGTGGCCTCTTAGTTGACATAGTTTTGGGACAGAACTTTCGATTTGGAATGCGACTCTCATTTCATTAGATCGACTTTAATAAGATTCAACCAGTTAAATTTATATTTTGTAAGCATGTAATTTTTTTTAAATTATTTACACTTATTTTAACCTATTAAGTTTAGATCTTGTATGAGTTTTGATAGCTTAGATTCAATAAATTAATGATAATATAGCTCATGCAACTTGTTGTGCTCATCATTGTATGTCAACTACCAATCATAGTCTTGTAGGCCAATAATTAGCTGTATAACATTTCTTATTTTTAGAATATGAGTTTTAAATTGTTTCTTCATTCTGTTTTCAACTCTATGATCTCATGATTGAGCAGATAATATATATGCTTCCTCTTTGTTTTGCCTTTTTGCAAAAGATTCATTGGATTTTAGAATGTGGTTGGTGTTAGAATTATTAGGTATATGATATTATTTGTTTGATTTGAATTTATCTTTTGTTTACAAAATATGAGCAAAATTTTCATTTCAAATATTCAATTATCTAAAAAGAAAGGTCGTCAAATTTCAAGTAGCGAGTTCAATTTTATTAAAAAATAATATAAATTTGAGTCATAAATTTATATTTTGTAATTTAAAAAAATGCTAGACGTGAATGGATGGTTTGAACCATTTTAATATTTTTTAAAATTATAATTAATGGATAACTAATTATTACTATTGTTGATCTTCTAGACAATTAATAGATTTTGGTGAACATAGTAAATTTGAATGTTTGTAATATAACATATGATCGGAAAAATTTATTTATAAAAGTACCACACATAGATATGTGATTTACTAATGTTGCGACTTAAGATATTTTAAACTTTGTTTATGAATTATGATTTGTTGATTATATAAGAAATGAGAAGTCATTATTATTTTCACAAATTATGGGGTTCTCTAGTGGAAAAATCACCCCACATATATATTTAAAAGACAATATTACATATTTTATATCTAATTTTTTAAATATTACTACTTATATATTTGTATTCTCCTTTTATTGTTATTTTAATATATTTTATTTGTGTCGGACTTCTATTATAAATAATCTTTCTACGCACACACTATCCTCATTTCACTCAATACATTATTATCGCTATAAATATATAAGATTTCTTAAATTAAGCAATTATTAAATCATAATTAGTTTTTTGGTCCAAAAGAAGTTGAGAGCTTCGATATTTTTAATGCATAACCAACTTAGCACAATAAAAAAATATCTAGGTTTAATTTCATATGAAATATACTCACCATAAAATTATAGTTTTTCTTTTAATTTACCCCTGCCTTGAAGGTGTTCTCATGACTCTTTCAGGTTAAAGTTATGAATTTTAATTCATACTTTATGTTTTTTAAACCCCATTTAAGGGAAATTTTATCCAATATATTATTATTGTTTTTATATATTACTCTATGAGAAAAACTCATACATTGACAACTATTTAGATATCAATTAGAATTGTGATATAATGATAAATATTTCTTTATTATAAAATATTTTAGTTGCTATTGTCAATATAAAAACTTTTTAACTCAAAACAAATTTAATCAGATTTTTATGTAAATATCGTTATACTAAATACTTTTTCATAATTTTCTCTAGTTTCTAATGGTGTGTTTCTTATGATGTATGTATGGACTGACTCTACATTTGATATAACACGTGTGTACTCTGCTAAAATAATTTTTTAAATTCTAAACGACTAACATATCATTATCTCAAATAATAATAATAATAATAATAATAATAAATCTAATAAAGTATAACAAAATCAGCAAAAAGTACAACCACACAAACATTTATACAGAGTGGATTTTGATGTTCCAACAAATCCCAACGAACCCCCCAAAAGAAAAGTATAATATTTTTTATTTTAAAATAAATCATTTGTTTTAAATTTTTTTAATAAAAGATATTAAAGATAAAAATATTTTAAAAAAAGTAAAATTTATATCTGACCACATTCTGTCCAAAAAGATTTTTCTAGAAAAAAAACAAACTGTTTTTATCTTTAATAATTTGTTTTTAAGAAAATAAAATTCTATCTCTAGTACTACTATATTCTCCTCTCAAACAAAAATCTGGAGCCTTAACGCTAACATGCGCTGGGCTCTATTTTCCACCGCCGCTGCCACCGCCACCGTCGATTCGTCGATCTAGGGTTTCTCTCTTGGTGGGTTTCGGAAAATTTCTGATCCAATTTTATAAGAACAGAGAAATCTCTTAGTTCTTGAAAAATGGGTCTTTTAAGTGCTTTTGCAGCTGGGTTTGTGGTTTTATTGATGGTCTTTGAAGGGATGGCGTCGCCGGAGACTGTTAATGTGTCGGTTCGCTCAGTTTGTCCATTGGAATCTGTTAAAGATTCGATTTTTATGGGGGTTCAAGATTTGACTTGTCCATTAGATGGGATCCAATCTTCTTATGAGGCTGAAGTTATTCAGGTATATATAATTTTTCGTTTGTATTGTATGTTGTGCAATATTTTCAGTTTTTTGTTTGAATCTGTTGGATTTTGGGTGTTTTACCTTGTTAGCAAGGTGAAAAGGAAAAATTAATTAACTAGCGGGGTACAAATTGGCAGATGCAGTAAAATTTATATTTTTTTGGGTGTTCAGTGAATAGGTGGTGATGATTCTTGTCTTTTTGAGTTGAATTATGGCAAAGTAATTAGTTAGTTTTTTTTTGTGACGTTATTTTTGGATGAATTTCCTGTTTCTAGAGAGTGAAAGTTGTCTTGGAGATAACTAGACCAGAATTTTGAAATATTTGTGATTTGCTGCATACCTTTTGAGTTCTGTTCATAGTAAGGAATTTTGACTAATTGGACCTTGTGTAGGATCAGCATATGCAGAGGCAAGAGTAGGATAGAAGGTCTACACCGGACTTGTTCGGATGAGTTTGAGATTTTAGATGAGACTCATGAACCCTCTTGGTTTCATGTTTGAGTATTCAAGTCCATATATATAACAAACTGAGCTTCTGTTGTGTTCATTTGTCAATCTCGAAGAAATAGTGAAAGCTGCATTGGGCTGTGTGTCTGAGCTTCAATATTTTTCAATAGTTGTTGCTGTTCAAATGTGTTGGTTTGTGTAGCTAAATCTTAGTCGGTGTAGAACGAATTTACTAGTCTTGTTCAACCATACTGCTTTGAGAAATCAAATATATGGAATGCAGAGTCTCTGGATATGTTTCAGTTTTTTGGCACCTTGAGCTACCCAAATCAAAATGTGTTGAAGATTATTTTGTATAGTCATGTTGGCGTCAGCCTTGCCCTTCACCTAATTTTTTAATTTGGCTTTATCTAATATTGGTGGTTAATGTGGTTATTATGCTTCATATATCTGTAGATTTGTATGCTTTTTTTGTTCAAGGTTTTGCTCAACGTGTCATGGGCGCTTGCTTAGATTTTTTCCAGAGGATTCGTACTAAGTGAAAGATACATGACATGTGTGGGCTTAGGTCTTCATTCATTCGCTGCAGGAGGATCCCACACCACTGGATCATCATGCATTTTCCCTAGGGTGCCCAAAGGAGAAGCAATAGCCAATTTGTACTGGTGAAACAAGAAACAAAAATGAAGAGCAAAGTTGCTCATGCCCTTACCTTGCAATTATTCAAAAGAGTACAATTCTTTTAGTCTATGTACCGCTTCCGTGAATCTAGGTTTACAATATGAACCATTTTAGATGTAAGAGCACGTGAGTATCATGTCAAGACATTACAAGGTCGATGCCTTGCAATTATCAAATTCTAAATGTAGGGAAGTTAGAGCGCACCAAGTTGAATCACTTCCGCTGTTGAATGTGCATTACCAGTAGGTACACCCTATGTCATATGTTGAAATATCAGATTTCTTTTTGAAATTGCTGACCTCCTCCATCTGCATTTAACTTCTTCCCTGTCTTCTTATGATGTGAGGACAACATACATAGGATCCGCCCCTGCCCTCACCCACAGAAAATGTGATTGTATTTTTTATTTTTATTTTCTTGAGGAATTCTAATGGTTCTGCGTTTTATTTTGAAGGGAGATGAGCTGTCATTGCAGAGGGCACTAAATATGATTCACCGGAATACACATGATTATGTTGCTTTGCTTTTCTATGCATCCTGGTGTCCTTTCTCTAGAAGTTTTAGGCCAAAATTTTCGATCATGTCTTCTTTGTATCCTTCAATTCCCCATTTCGCAATTGAAGAGTCAGCTGTTAAGCCAAGGTTAGTGTAAAACTAATGTTGTACGTCGTATTGCTTTCTCTATATTGTGCTGACAACTAAGAATGTCCTTTCAGCACTCTCTCAAAGTATGGAGTTCACGGGTTTCCGACTCTCTTCCTTTTAAACTCAACAATGCGCATGCGGTATCATGGCTCTCGCTCCCTTGATTCAGTGATTGAATTCTATGGTGGCACTACTGGTAAGCGTGTCTATTAGATTGTATTATGGTGTTTGAACTCAGTGCCCCTTAAAACAAAATCCGAATAGATTAAGTAACCTTACCCAATTCAACCCCTCAAACTCTCCAAAAAGAGAATTGCCTTATTGATCCTGAGAGTTTTGAAAGTAACAATGAATTGACATTGGTGGTAACTTTTTCACTTTTTTTGCTAAAGAGGTTTTGCTCAATGCACTTGCATTTTTACATTTTCTATGCCTCGCCTTTTCTTTTCAGAGCTTCCATTTCCCTCTTTGCCTTTCATAAATTGCCTGTCTAATCAGTTTTATATACATGCGCGTGTGCAGTTAACTGTATTTTTGTAGCTCGAAGTAGGTTTCGAGCTAATGCATTTACATCAGAATTGTGAAGTATGGTGTTCATTTATTCTTTTAGCAATGCAGCTTATTATGTTCAGCCATCGTTCATATCTTCTTCTCCCTGCTGTTTGACTTTTCTACTGCTATCGAAGTATTCCAAAGTTGTTCCTTGTGTGACATCCACTAATATGGGAAGACTCCTGCTTAAGTTGCCTCTTTGTCTTAAGCCTCTTTTAAATTTGAAACAGGTTTTCATAGTGCTTCGGTGGATTCCACTTCTCTTGGCAAAATGGGATGCTCCTCAAATCTTTTGAAACTGCATGGAAGTGGCCAGGAAAACTGTCCATTCTCCTGGGCCAGATCTCCTGAGAACCTTTTTCAGCAAGAGACATATTTGGCCTTGGCCACTGCATTTGTGCTATTGAAAGTACTTTATATGATATTTCCAGCTTTACGTAAGATAGCTCAAATTGGCTTGGGAGGTTGCATCTTACAAATAAGAATAAGAAGCTTGTGGGAGCTTCCTCTGCTATATCTGAACCGAGCTGTACAATTATGTAATTCGCTGAAGGAACCATGCAAAAGAAGCAACTTGCAGGAAGGAGCTATGAATGCCAAGGCATGGGCTTCTAAGTCTTTAGCGTCTGTCTCATTTGGAGAGTCTAGCGCTAGCCGGGTGGAACCAGTAAGTTCAACTCACTAATTGCTTTGATGGCCATATCTATAATCATAGTGCTCTTTTATAATTGTTTTAGCCAACCATAATTGGTGCTGGTATTATCTGATTGGCGCAGCACTATGCAATATCAAGCTTTTGAAACGATATGCTTCAATTTGATGTAATGTAGATTAGAATTTTTTTCTCACCGTCGGAGAAATAATGTACCCACATTGTATATAGCTTTTAACTAATAGGCAGAGCTTTTGAATTCAGATCTGTGTTTATTTAATTAAATCAAGACGCTGTCTAGTTCCTTTTGTATGCTAAGTTGTCTTGAATTAGATCCTTTGTGAAACAAAATTCAGGTAACTCATCGAAACTCAGAACACATATTTTTGCCTTCTATTTCTAAACACTCTGCATGCAGAGGCACTAATGAGAAAAAGTGCAGAAGTGATCAAATCTGTTTTGAAGAATTGCTGGGAAACGATACACAATCCAGGAAGAGTTCAGTTGGTCCCAAGAAATGGTGAGCGTGAAATGCTTTAACTTTTTAGGTTGTTGAATTAACAAAGTTCTGATGTCTGCCTCATACTTGAGGATTCTCGTTTCCTATTATTCCGAGTGTTGAAGCTTTTGTATGTGATATGGTTAGTCTCGGCAATCGGCCTCATGTTTAACTCTAGGATCGTTAAATAACTAGAGGATCATCTCTTAAGGCATAAACATAATTAGACTTTCCCTTTTTCCTATTTTAGGCATTTAAAGTGGTTGGCAACTGACAAGTAGTGATTTTTTTAGTCACAAGGTACTCTGCCTTTTGGTTGTTGCTTTACTGTGTCACTTTTTGAATTATTGACACACTATGCACTTTTGACTTTGCACCATAGTATTAGAGAAAATGAGGTCCTTATCAAAGAAAATATATGATAAAGAAAGTGTATGCATCTTAATCATGAATAAGGTTGTCTTATATTTGATTTCACATTAAACCAAACCCCAAAACCTTCTGAAGCAAAATCCTTGTTCACTTTTCTGGGCAGTCCTATCCCTCGTTATCATGAACTTGAATCACCGTTTAAGTTTGTCTTGTTAAAAAAAAATATTATGATGATGATGAGCTGAAATGAAGCAGCGATGATTCATGTAGATGTAGCGCCGTGCTCCTTGTCTTGCTTCACAATCTGATTGTGTTAGTTGGTAAATTGCCGAGTTTTTGTGATGCTCACCTAGTGCCTTAGAATACAGTACCAGTAATAGGTATGGTGGAATAGTTGAGATATGCATGAGAAAAATAATCAAAATAGTCCTTGTACTAGTTATCATTTTAGTTCTTCCTATATGTTATCAAGTATCCAAAAGCCATTAATATATGTATATATAATATGCTCTTTGTAATTCTAAATTTAAAAGTAATACTCTAGTTTAAGCAAAAAAAAAGATGTTAAGTTACCTAGCTACTCAAGTGTGTGCCCCTTTTTTTGGTTCCTTATGCAATATAAGTTTTAACAATAAGAGACACAGTTGAGTTATGATTTTAAAAGGCAAAAATATATATTTATTTTTCATTCAAAGGTAGTAAAAGTTTAATTTTTGTTAGGTGAAATGTTTTGTTCGAAAAAAATTTAAGTGTGTATAACACACATCATGACGAGAGTATAGTAAAAAAGATGTGTTTCTCAAACTAATGAGTGAACAAACAGTTAAGGGTATGAAATTGAAAAAAAGTGAAATGAGTGTATTTTTTACACTTATTTCTTTTTATTATCATAGTATAAGATGTGGTTATGACGGAGAGATTTCACTATCGATTTTTATACTTTTATACGGCTCACATGAGTTGCTGATTTAACTTGAGAAATATTTTTATTTGCACGGTTATTTTTAAGGTTTAACTCAAATAATTATTTTCATATATACCTAATTACATGGTATTATATGGAAGGACTAAATTATATTTTTTTATACGCTTAGAATTATTTTCTCCTACACTCCGTTTGAGATGCATGGTATATATAAAAGAACTAAAATAGTTCAACCACTACACTAATGATCATTTTCTTGGATAAACATTAGTATGAAATCTGGTGTAAAAGAAAAATTTAGATCAATCTTTAATTTGATTAGTCTAATATAGTAGTTTTTAATTCTTGAAAGTTACGTAAATACAAAATAGATTTTATCAATAAAAAAAAGAAAGCCTTAGTGTGGTAGAATAAGTACTCTTTTTATAATATTAGTAAGATTTACTCACTTCTCGTTTTGGTTTACTAGAAGGTTGACCTTTACTCTTTGAAGTGGAAAATTCTCCCTCAACATTCAAGACAATGTGTAAAGACCCCATCTTTATTTCCATTACTGTTATTTAAATATGATTCTTACTTGGCGTTAGCGAATAACTGTATCCTCCTATTTTGAATATGCGTAAGTAGGCATTTAAATTTGTATAAAATTGAACAAGTAAACACAAGTGTCTTACATGACACAATACACGTAGAACGCCATGTAGGACATAAAATTGCCGTGTAAGGTGTCATGTAGGACGAATATGTCTATTTGCTTAATTTTATACAAGTTTAAATGTCTACTTGTGTACAACCAAAATTAAAAATCATAGTTGCCAACTAACGCCAAGTTAAGGGTCATGTTTCTGCATTATGCCTTATTTTTATATCTTTACTTGAATTTTCATCTGGTGTTTGATAATCACATTAAAGTCTGATTAAATATGAATTCTCGTCTTAAAGTTTCCATGTACAGGGGTAGAACAATCCCTAATAAAGATGATCAGTTCCACAAGAGAGTTATATGTGAGACATCTGATTAAAAATAAAAGAATACTTATCACAACAACAAAACCTTGGTTAATTGTTATTATTATTATTATTAAAAACTTCCCTATCAGATGAACAAAATTTGTCAAAACATGGCCTATTTTTCTTGAATTGAGGTAGTAGCCAAGTACAATGAATTTCCACCTGCAGAAAAATTATCACACTTACTATAGTTTTGATTAGGACGTGTACCAAATCTATAGGTTGTATTCTATTTCGTTCGAGAGCTAAATTTGCCTCTTTCTCTTTCAACTTTTTTTTATATTAGCTTTCGTTATTTCAAGAATTTATTTTGTTTCTTGAGAATCAATATTTCTAATATCCTTCTCCGAATTATTCACTAAATTAAAACAATAATCTCGTTTAACACTTATTCTAGCAAAAATCACTCATCACATCCATATTTAATGATTGATCATTAAGGCGTATTCCAATAATTATATATCGATAGATAGGTATGACGATAGGGCGCGATTTGGTAGTCCTTATTCCCATATGGATCAACACTTTTTATTTTTTAAATATATAATCAGATCCTTTAAAATAACATTCTACTAAAATTTAAGTTTTCTTAGAAAGCGATCTTCTTGATTTGATATATATATTACATAATTTTTATAAGTGAAAGTTATAAAAATGAGATGAGTTACGAACTAATGAAGTAGGAAAAACAATCTTCAAGGATCGTTTGATACATTGGATATATATATTAATATGTTGAATCAAACATGAATAGAGTTAATCATCAATTCAATATTGAAACTATTATCCTTATATCATGTTACCAGATGACAAAGTCGAGATTGCTTAATTGAAGAATTGAAAGATGTTAAATAAGAGGAAAAAGTTGACGTTGACAAAGCATTAGTGGAAAGACTTATATGAGTGGCAACCAAACATATACTAATTGATGACTTGACTGGCCAACCTACCACGTTATTCTTAGCTAATTTGAAAGAAATGGTCAAGTCCACCATTCAATGGTAGTTGGGACCATTCATGCTTCAATTCAATCAACTTGTTCTTCATCATTCAATTTTTGGCTATCAAATTGCTTCTTTTCCGGATTTTGCTTTTGGAATCTACAAGCAAGTTTCGCTATAGAATCTCAAGTATTTTCGGTACTGAAGTTTCAACATGTGTATGGTTATAGTTTCTGAAAACATTTACTCCTATAAACATGCTTTTTAACTTAATCTGATTATTGAAGTCGTCTATGTTAATCTCCAACTTTGGGCGTACTGTACAAATAGACACTTAAATTTGTATAAAATTGAACTAGTAGAAATACGTGTCTACGTGACAATTTGCTTGAGATATGCTTGAACTGATTTGTTATATGTCACGTAAGACACGTGTATCCTAAATGCTATGATTCTAATTCACCCATGTACTTTAATGTTATATTGATGCACCAAAAAATTGAATTTTGATGCTATACCATTGGCGACAACAACAACAGTAGTCAAAAGTTGAATCTAAAGAAAATAAAATATATACAGATTTTATCTTTACGTTGCGTAAGCAGAAAGACCATCAACAAATCATTGGTGCTAACGTGATACACAACTTTATGAACAAAGTACTTTAGGAGCACCAGTGCTGATTGCTGAAGAAGTGCATGTGAGGATCTGAGGAGATAAAGATTAGTTTTGACTTTTGATTTAGTTTTTGGACAAGATTTATTAGGAGATTTTTTTGAAAAAATTATTCTGTCTTACGACGTCTTTAATCCAAATATTAAATTTTATATTAAATATGATATAATCAATTCCAACCTATTGTATCAAATTTTATACCAAAAAAGAATTATTTTTCTTTTCATTATTATATTATTATTTCTTATTTCATATAACAAATTCTTTCTAAAAATTCATCATATATGATTCATATTATTTTCTTTTATAATCATTTAATATAAAATTATTTTATACCATAATTTTTTAAAGAATATAAATTGCTAGTAAATATTATACATTATACATAATAATGAATATACAAATATAAGTGAAATCATTAATGAAATACAATTAAACAAACATTATATAATTAAAAAAATTATTTTAAATTATACATAAATATTCAACTTTATACATAAATATTCATTATGGTGCTTCCATAAATGTTATATTAATGCATTACGTAGTTCAAAATGAGCTTTCTGTCCTTTATTTTTTTTATATCGAACTAAAAATTGTTGAAATTGATAATTTTCATCTATTGTTATTTCTACAGTTGAAGTTGGATCTTTCGACGCATCTTGAATTGATGCATTAAGATCACGCTCATCTATAATTTTATTATTTGTTTAAAAATTTATGTGTTTGTATTTTTAATTTTTGTGAAGGTTAATCGTAGTTTATATAATTTTAGTAGAATTAACATAATTTAATTTTTTTAAGAAGTCGTATATAAAAAATTAATTTATAAAAAAACTAAACTTTATATCTAAATAATATTATAAAAATATTACATAAAAATAATTAATTATACAAGAGATTTAATTAAAACATACAATATATATAATGTTTAGTTAAAAGTTTGTATAATAAAATAATACTGTAATATTCATAAAGTTATTTTGATGTGATGAATAGTGTCACTCCAAATTTGGTGTACCTCTATTTACACACCAAATTTAATGTAAAAATTGGTATAGATTGGAGCTCAACAAAAGTTTACACCAAATATAGAAATTGGTGTAAAATTTTGTATTGGGT
Organism: Solanum sitiens; assembly: GCA_016801875.1. NCBI lineage: Eukaryota > Viridiplantae > Streptophyta > Magnoliopsida > Solanales > Solanaceae > Solanum > Solanum sitiens. The sequence goes on along the minus strand of JABWTJ010000002.1, from coordinate 3,522,910 downwards.
TAGAGATGGTTGGTTAAAGGCACTAATTTGTCTTCTGAAAACTTATTTTATGATCAAATTGGTTCAAATATATCCGTAATATTTGTTATATACGTTCTTTGTTAATCTATCGATTCATTAAGTTTTATTGTAAAATTTTATTTTATTGTTGTATTCCTGAAGAATGAGAAACAAATTAACAATCACAAAATGATAGATTTGATTATTAATCTACGCTCATTGATGAGACGACGACATAAAAAAGAAAATATATCCTTTGTCACTCCACTAATTACTTAGAACTTAGAAATAAAGAAGAGATGTATATTTTGAAATTGGTGAGATTTAGGATAGAATTAAATAATGAGTGCACTTACGATTAAGACGAGTCTTTTATTTTAAGCAATTAAAAATTAGTCTAAATATATCTCTTGCAGTAATGACAATACTTGTTAAAGTGTAAATTTGGACAAAATAAATTTATATATCGAAAAGTTGCTTCCACCCTTAATGAATAAAATAATATTTATATATTGAAAAGCTTTCCCCCTTAATGAATAAAATATGATAATATTATAGTTGACACAATAATTAACAAAAAAATAAATAAAATTGAACCATTTCACAAGATCTACAGTAAATTTGAACGTGTCCTTTTCCTAATTGTAGTGTTCTTCCATATCACTCACTTTGCTTTTTTTTTTTTTATTCATCGTGCTAAGGTCAAATGAATCATAATGTATATGCATACAAATTACAATTAGGACAAAACATATGCTAAATCAAATTCATTTACTTAATGATTTATCTCAAATCCTATCACTTCAATCTTGTTAGAGACAATTTTATTTTAGGGAGATTTGATAGGCTAACATCAAATTTGTAGCATATACTTTTTTGATTTTTACCAATAATTACGTTGTATGTCAAATAAATATAATGTAATAATTGAAGCATCGTCTTGAGCAATAAAAAATGTCCAAATGTTAAGTTTAAATCTTCCTTGACGTGACTTCATCATTTATGCAAGATGTACATTTGATTTTTTTTATTTTATTGTTCAAGAGATTTTAAAAAGCAAAAGATAATAATAATATAGCTTAGTGCCGGTGTTATTCTGTTGAATATTTACCCTTTAAAATTTCGCTTTATCAATTTTTAAATGTATTAATTACTTTATTAATTTAATCTATAAGATATTGATTGATCTGATTTAGATTTAAATTTAATAAAATTAAAAGAAAATGTAAAATGTAAAAAGGTCATTGCTGAATAATAGATACACAAATGTGAAGCGGATAAAAAATATGACTTTCAAATTTATTATCTTCTATGGCAATTGCTAAATAAGAACACACAGTAGCAAACACAAGATCTTAGAAAACAAAATTCAAAAGATTAAGGTAGAATTATAAAAGGTCGAACAAAATGACTAGTTAAAAAAAGCTATTCAAAACATATCACACAATTTATCACAAACATTTACTTAATGAGTACCAACATTATTAAACGAAAGAAAACAAAACTGAGAACGTATACCAAATAGCCACACAACAATATTATTAGACCACCGTAATAACTAGAAAATGTAATTATTTATTTTTAATCAGAGATTTTGAGTTTGAGTCCTTATAAATATAATTTTTTTTTATATTAAAAAATATTATCGAATCAATCGAGCTTCAATATTAATATCAAACATCGATTAAAAAAGAAAGAAAGATAAAACACTAGAAAAAACACTCCAAACAAATTAAGCAGAAACCTAATATAATTATTCCTAACGTGTAAGCAATTTTTCTAATAAAAAAGTTGATTCAATACATATCTTACATGTAAATTTAAATCTTTTAACTAATGGTTAATTCAATAGTCCAATTATAAATTATGAATTAATTTTGCAGTTGAATTATTGATTTTGATTCGATTTTAAAAAAACATATACTCTATAAGCATCACATGATTTTTCCGTTTCAAAATTGGTGATGGTCCGTATAAAATACTTTAGTTAAATTTCATAGATCTAAATTTTTTATTTATTTCTTAAAAACTGAAAAATATTTTATATAAAATAAATTTTTAAAAATTGCGTTAATTTTTTTTTTAATCATCCGACAATATTCAAAACAGTTACAGTAAAATCTTGGTCAATCCGACAGCCATGTGACCGACAGCTTCCTGTTAACATCATGCTCTGCACGCTCAATCAAACGGCTGTGATTCTCTCTAACCTCATCATCAACGGTCCAGATTTAATCGCCGGCGGTTTGAGAAATCCAAGGTAGTTTTAAGCGCCCACTGTTCCCACTAAAACCAGTATCAAAGTACATCCTGAAAAGCAGTACCAAATTCCGCATAATTTTTTTTTTACTACTTTCTCCTTTTAACAAAAAATAACCTAGTTTAACTTTACATGGAGACTTAATTTGATTTTATACGGAGTTTAAGAGTATAAAGAAGACTTTTGAATCTTGTGTTCCTAAATTAAAGTTATGTCAAATGTACAAAATTATTCTTTGATTTTGTCACCTTAAACATGCCACGTGGAAAGTTATAACAAAAGAAAGAAAGAGGTCATTTTTTTTGAAACATATTAAAAAGAAAAAAAAATTATTTTTTTTTTAAACGGAGAGAGTATTATAAACTTCAATTCTAAAAAAAGTGTTTTTAATTATACACTTAATTATTAAAAAAATATTATGTATATTCTCTTGTTGTATATCTAATAGATAGTTAAGTTAATATAACCATATAAACTTCTTTTAATAATATGCATTCGTTTTAATATATCATAAATCTAGACAATTTTGTGAGATTAATACGAAATGATATAACTAAAGAAATACGTAAAGTTTTATATGAATAATTTAATTATTTAATAGTTGAACAACATTTCCAACATATGTGTTCTAGTTTCACATTTTTGAATCACAATTAAATATATATTGGAGTATGTGTTTTCTTATTCTTCATGTAGATAGTTAAGTTGATTAGAAAATATATATTTCTTTTGTTCTATTTTATATGTCATTTTTACTTTGCCATCTATATTAATAAATTATGTAATTTTATTATTTGTTCTTTATTTAAAGTTTTTGGAACTCAAAATTTCAATCAATAGATATAATTAATTTATTTTAATTAATTAATTTATCCAATGAACATGTATAACATGAAATGACAAGTATTATGTATATTTGATCAAAATGTATATTTTCAAGACTAATAACTTACAAGGTAAAAAATAAATAATATTATGCATTAACTTATGAAATGACAAGTATTATGGATGAAATATTTATATAAAGAAATAACATATTAAATGAGATGAAGGAAATACCATATGCATTTATCTTAATATTAAATGAGATGATATAATTTTTGTGATTAGCTTAAGAATCAAATATTGAAGTGATAATACACGTGAGTTTTGCTTAAAAAAACTTTGAATACAACATATTTAAGTGAAAGACTTAATTAGGAATTGAAGTGTTTTGATTAAAAGATGATAGTAATATTTTAGTTAAGTTAAAAGAGGGCCTTAATTTAGTCATTTTTTAGTGTGTTAAAGACAAATAAAAAGGGGGAAAAAGAATAGTCCAAAGAAAAGGTAAAAAGTCTTCACATATAGAAGAGAATCATCATATAATTTCAATTCTAACACAAAGAAAATAGGCAAAGAGAGAAGAGAGAGAGAGAGAGAAGAGAAATGGAGAAGGAAAGAGAGAAACAGGTTTACTTGGCTAGGCTGGCTGAGCAAGCTGAGAGATATGATGGTATATACATTTTTTCATTTTAAATTTCTTTAATTTTTGTTGTTGATGCTACTGTAGAAATTTAGTATCAGTTCTTTGTTTTTTCTTTGATTTCAAAAGTTTTTTTTTAATTTATTTTTTTTGGTTGCAAAATCTGGAAAAAAATACTGGGTGTTCTTTGGTTTTGTCTCTCTCTCTAGATGGGGTTTAATTAATTTTTTTAGTTGCAAAAATTCTTGTTTTGTCTCTTAGAATTTTTGGGATTTCATAAAGTTGTGATCTTTTTTGCTCATATGCTTTGTTTCTCTATTCTGGGGTGCCCCTTTAGTATGTAGTTGCTGATTGCTATGCTAGGTTGTCTTTTTTTAACAAATTAGACTGGAAATTGCCTTGAACAGTTCTTGACGTTCTATAAAAGATAATTTTTTTTTCTTCTTTTGTAACGTGGTGATTAGTCAATTTGCTGGCATCTCAACTAATTTAATGGGGTAGTTTTTACGATCCACCAGCACCGATACCTGGTAATTCTATCTATGAAGTTTGGGCACTTGTGAAGAAATCACCTAGTGTTTTTGTCTCCGCTAGATATGGACTGAATTAAAAAGCCCTTTCGAGGAGAATGATTTTCTCTAGGAGTAGTGGTTGATTCTTGAGATCAATTGAGAGAGTTTTTACTAAGGTGTAGTGAACAGGAAAGCTATTGATGAATAATTTGGCTTTTATTTGAGATGATCTGTGAGCACAGATGTCAACTAAAGTGGAATTGGAGGAAAATTGTTCGCCTTTATAATGTGTTGTCTAAGTTAATCTAGTTTTTTACATAGCAGGACATGTATTTGATAGATTGTATGTAGTACTGCGGTGGAAAATACCTTGGAAGCTAATGTGAATGCACAGTTGTTTTGCGAAAAATGGGGTAATATTTATGATGTAGAAACACATCTTATGATTGATATATGGTAATATAACAAAAGGAAAAGTTTTAAGTTACCGGATGTCATGTTGAGAGATGAAAGTTATTCTGATTATGATCTAGGATGAACATTATAACGTAAAGTGAAGAGTGGATATATAACAAATCATTTGGCTTGATCCCGTTGGTTTTAGTCTATCTTATATAATCTTTGTTTTTAGAGGCGAAAGAACTATTGTGTGTAGAGCCAAATAGTATGAAAGAGAGAAGCTTGAAGCTTTCAAATTGATGATAAGAAGTAATGTTGAGCATACAGGCAGGCAATACAAATGAGAAAAGACTTTAAGCTTTACTATTCATAATTATTAAGTTTGTGCAATCTTTTACTTACTACTACTATTCGGTTTTCTTAAAGTTTGATAAATATGTGATTGTGCATTTTCTATTTGTTGTCCCAGAAATGGTTGAAGCAATGAAGGCGATTGCTAAGATGGATGTCGAACTGACTGTTGAAGAGAGGAATTTGGTGTCGGTTGGGTATAAGAATGTAATTGGAGCAAGAAGGGCTTCATGGCGGATATTGTCTTCGATTGAACAGAAGGAGGAGAGTAAGGGTCATGAGCAGAATGTTAAGAGAATAAAGACTTACAGACAGAGGGTTGAAGACGAGCTTACAAAAATATGCAGCGACATTTTGTCAGTGATCGATGAGCACCTCGTTCCTTCGTCCACTACTGGAGAATCTACTGTCTTCTACTATAAGATGTAAGTTGCTGACCTTTTTACTTGCTTTGATCTTCTCTTATTTATGATGGAGATGTATACATATTTGCTTTCTGTGTGGCCCCGTTTTAATTTATTTAAGTTGGTTGTTTTTCTTCTGTTTTATCCCCAAAAATTGATTGATGAACTAACAAGTATACCTCCTTTTACTTCACATCCAGGAAGGGAGATTACTATCGCTATTTAGCAGAGTTCAAAGCAGGGGATGATCGTAAAGAGGCGTCTGAACAGTCACTTAAAGCTTATGAGGTTTCTTTTGTTCAACTGCTTCCAAATTTGCTCAGATGTTTTTCTACGTCTATATAAAAGATCTGCAGCATTTGTTTCTTATATTTGTTGTTCATAATTGCACATTATTTTTATATTTTCATTGGTTTTATGTCTTGTTCCTAATTTTTTCTCTATTTTTGTAGGCTGCTACCGCCACTGCTAGTTCAGATCTTGCTCCCACTCATCCAATCAGACTTGGACTTGCGTTGAACTTCTCAGTTTTCTACTATGAGATTCTGAATTCACCCGAGAGGTTAGATAACTGTATCGACAGAAGCTAAATATGTTATGAATAGACAAAAGGTGTTAACTTACCATTGTCCATCAAGTACACCCCTTGTTTCTTGTACCCCATTTCATAATGAAACAAGCTTGGAGATACTAACTGGGGAACTTTTGAAAATGATTCTCTTCAAACTGTAAAATTGTGAATCATTTGATGATATTGAGCTGTTGCCTTTTCTAGTATAATTACACATAGAGTTGAAGAGTAGTGAGGAATCAATCTTGTGTAAAGAGCGTCAATGGATAATTTTGGTAATCTATGAGTATTTGACATATTTGCCTTCCTGCTTTGAAATCTTTTCTTCTGAGCTGAGAGTCTATTGGGCGCAACCTCTCTACCCCACAAAGGTAGGGGTAAGGTTTACGTAAATCCTACCCTCTCCATACCCCACTTGTAGGACTTTACTGGGTATGTCGTTGTTATATTGATTATTTGACATTTCTTCTTTTTCTTTGTACATGTGAGATCGTGCCTTGCGAAGGTAATTTAACCTGTGATCTGCTTTTATTAAGGATACTCCCCTTACCTAATTTCTTTTTCTTTTGTTTAATCCACCTCCTACCAGGGCATGCCACTTGGCCAAGCAGGCATTTGATGAAGCTATTGCCGAACTTGATAGCCTAAGTGAAGAATCCTACAAGGACAGCACCCTTATCATGCAGCTTCTAAGGGATAATCTCACTTTGTGGACATCAGATCTCGAAGAGGGAGGTACGTACTTCTTGTGGGATGCTTCAATCTTTTCTATGTTAATTTGCAATTATTTTTTGCCTTTTTATGTTGCACAGCTCCATAAAAATAATTTATGTTGACTGTAATATATATTGATCCCGACTTAAACGGGATATATGACGAGAGAAAACTAAGAACTGATTTTGAATCCATACCAGCAAATAGGATCTGTTGAAATTAAACATAAAGAAGTAAAATAGTTACCGACTGAAATGATGTTGATATGTGATCATTTTGTCAGGTGAGCATTCTAAGGGTGATGAGCGCCAGGGAGAGGTATGATTTTTAACCGGTTGTTCGTCTTCAATATCACTGTTATATTCTTGTTGAAATGATCCATATACAACTAGGTATAGCTTGGACAATACAAGCCTGTCTTGTCACGTTAATAGCCTTTTTCTTTTTCATGTTTACAGAACTAGTTGAAGTTCAAGAGGTGTTGGCGAATCATTGTGATGCTGGCTCCTCAGAGACATGTTATTAGCTTGTGGAAAGTCTTTGTTTTTCATATAATGTTCAGGGATTCATGCCTATTGGCTTTGTACTTTCTTCCTCCATATACATAAACATTCCCAGAGTACTTCTCATTTTCAGTAAAAAAAAAATTGCTGCTATTGTTGCATCATGCGACTGTTCTATTCGAAATATAGCTAAATTTAGAGGTGGAAAATGATGAGCAGGTTGGGTCTAAACAGAGCTATCCATCAGGTATTTGAAATTTCATTTGCAGAAATGCATTACTATACGTCGATGGATCGTATAGTAGCCAGCATTTTCATGAATGTCCTTCCATTTTACAAAACGCAGAAAGGAATCGAGATTTGAGAGCAACTATGGTAGTTATTAATAGTTAAAATGTTTCTTAGGATTGTGCTAGCTCTGAATGAGCAATACAAGCAAAAAATGGAGATGATACATTATGATAAATATATAATTTTTCCAAGTTACATTATGGTAGGCAGCAAGTGAATCATGTTTGATCCTGAGGAGGAGCCCTTTTTGTGGTACCCAACAGAAATGCTTTCAAAGGCTTATGAAAATCTCTTGGTTTCTCATAAAGAAAACCATGGCCTGCATTCTTAATGACTACCATCTGAGCATTTTCCCCCAAATGCCTGCCCAAAAATAATCACAAAGTTAGTCACCAAAGCATGATTCTATCACAATATATCTGCGTATCCAACAAAATTAATCGAGATGTATGAGTGTAGAGATGATATAAGTTATGTCTATCGAGCAAGGAGATGTTAATATTTTGACTAGTGTAAATCAAAATTTCAACTAACCCAGTTGGGGAAATGAACCTTTTCAATCTGTGGCCTAGTTCTAAAGGAAATATTTTGTCTTGATCTCCCCAGACTATTAATGTTGGCTGCAAATAAAGAGCAATATTAGGAAAATTTCTTGATCAATATAGTGGAGGGGACATAACTTGTGGGATATTATGATGAACTTAATTATGTCCCGCGATTATTCGCAAGTTAAAAGATGGAGAGAACAGTGGAAATGAAGAGAAGGAAAAGGGAAAAAAACCCGAGTGATCTTAGGTAAATCAGAAAGCTTTCTGTCTTTAGCAATTGCAAGAAGCAATTCTTTCTTCTCCTCTACATACTGTGTAAACATTTCCTGCTCATATATAAACACCCAAATATTCATTTAATATTTCCATTACAATATGGAATAGTAAAAGAAGAAACAAACAAGGCTTTTTTATTTAATATTGTATAACAAATTTGTACACGACGTGACACATCGATTTTGAAAGTGTCTAGATGATCATTTTTGTAAATTAGGAGTATTCAATTAAGACGATGAAGATAACTGACGAGTAAATGTAATGGTGTTTAGATATGCATACTCAATTAGTGGAGTATTAATTACGGATTAATACTATATGATTGAGAGAGACTATTATATATCTTTCGTATGGGATACCTAAAACCCATAAAGATACATAATACGTCACCTGTGAATGAATATTAGTTATGAATTATGATTATCCACTAATAGATTAGTTTAATCTTCGATTTTTATTTACTTTTTGATAAAAGACGTCAATGTCTTTAACCTCATTTGGTTCCCCTATTTATTAATATAACAGAAATTGGTTTAGGTAAACAACACATGAAACGTTCCATTGGAGGCACCAAATCGGCCAGATATTGCGATTCAACAGGAAAGAGAAATATTTAAAAATATTTACTGCTTTTTAAAAATTATTATATATAATATAGCAAACTTGTATAAAAGATGTTTATACACAATATAGGTTAAATCCTAACTTTTATACACAAAATTTGAGCTACGTAGCGACCATAAATTGACGTGGGAAATTTAATTTTTCTAGTCCTTTAAATAATTAAATATTGTTTTAGTTATATGATCTATTTCATAAAAGATGGTAAAACTAACACATGAAATATTTAAATAAAAAATGAATGATTTTTATAAAATTATTTATGTCTATTAAAATTATTAGTGGCATAATTGATTGGTTCATTAATTTACGCATGGTAGGATCTAGAGGGCATGAAAAGAAAAATTAAAGAACCTAATTAAGTGGGGATTTGGCATTTTGCTCAAGTGGCTGATTCACTTTAATTTCCTAGATACCTTTTGGTAAATGCAAGAAGAATCTAGGATTAAGGGCATGTTTATGTTACTTTTCCTATATATATATTTTTTGGGAGTAATATCGGTTCAATTTATAAAATTAATAAATAATTTATTATTTTATACTTATTTTATTCTTGCTATTAAATATAATTTATTTTTCAATGCTTAGATGACTAATACTTTCTATTTGTCTAGTTATTTGTCCATTTTTAAATTGACACCTATTAAGAAAACAATTATTGACATGGTGAGTTTACCATTTTACGTTATTAATTATGAAGTAGATGCGTTTAAAATTTACGATTTTCAAGAAATTCTACCTTTTTCGAAGTAATTAATTGAGGATATAATAAGTAAAAAAGTTGTTCTTTCTTAATTTGTCAAAATTGACAAGTAATTATGGATAACTTAAAAAGGAAAAATGGACATGTAATTAGGGATGAGACTCGAAAGTATTTAATAAGGGAGATTTCGGTAAAATACTTCTATCATTTACTACTTCTTAATTTATATGTCAAGTCAATAATAAACTACTATTATTACACAAATAAAAAATAAGTTATAATTTAGATTTATTTTTATTATTTTAACTTAAAAATACATATTTTCATTTTTATTATCTTACCCAAGCATTTTAAAATAGAATCGAATTTACTATATATTTGATATCATCCCTTATTGAAGAAGATCCTTATGTGGTTTATCTCAAGAAAAACAATAAGTTTATATTCCATACTTGTATTTTACGCTAGTATATAATTAGCTTTATTGGTTCGTGTTGTAAATGTAAATTCCGGATGTTTGAAATATTCCATGTCCTTAATTCAATTTTTAAATTGATACATCTACTAATATTCTGAGTTTACTATTATACCCCTGTTTATTATAAAGTATATGAATTAAAAAATTTATATTTTAAAAAGTTTATCTTTTTTCAAATTAATTAATTGAGAGTATAACAATCAATTTTTTTTTTTGATATTTCTTAATTTGTCAAAATAAATAAGTAAAAATAGACAACTAAAAAGGAACACGTAAAAACAAAAAGTAATTAGGTATAGAGGCGGAGGCAGTAATCCTTTCTTAGACTCCTATTATTATAAGATCTCATCGAAAAAACTTATCCGCGTCGGGTGTTTATACCAAGTCAATATAAAATGCATTATTACATGATTTAATGAAATAAAATAAATTATAAATTTAAACACATGACATGCATGTATTGACTTGAGGTAAACACCCAATGCAAATAAATTTTATCCGATTTTATCTATTATATAAGATCAAATAATAGATAAAATAGTTATTGTAACATTAAACTGGTACATCTATTTCAACGGCCCGTCACAACGCATTCATTCTTTGCTTCTCAACAACATACTATAATTGAATTTAAGAAGAAAATACTACTCCCTCCATATTACGTGAACTAAAACATAGATTTTTGAAGCAAAATTAGTATATTCCAATGATATAAAATACTATAATTCAAAATTTTCGTTAATTCAGACAACATTTATCTTCAAAATGAAAAATCAATTTTTAATTCTCCAATAATGTGGGGACGAAAGTGGTGCTAAATCATAATTAACACTATCAATAATTACCATTCTTATCGTGTCAATTTATTTGTGAGATTTTAATGTGATTTGCGAAGAATATCAAAATATTTTTTAATTTCGTGAACTTTTATACTTGGCACGTGAAAGGAAAGGGATATATTTTTTTAAACAATTAAAAAGAAAAGTAAATAAAATGAAAAAAAAAAAAAAAAAGAGACTTACATCGATGAAGTCAGTAAGCAAGCAGGACGGCAACACTTTGGCCGGAGCTTTAACAAACGTATAACCCATAAGCTCTCTCATTTGCTCCGCCGTCTGCGGCAGCAATATATTCGCCGCATCCTCCACACTACTCACCGCAAATAACCCTTCCTTCAAATCCTTCTCCTCCAAACAAACTCCCGCGCAGCAAATCACCACTTTCTCAACACAATCCCCAAATTGCGCAGCGAAATCATACGCCACAAATCCACCGTAGCTCAGCCCTACAACGCTCATCTTCGTCACAGAGTTCTCCTCCATAACTCGCTTCACACACTGAGCTTGAAACGATTCAGTCCGTTCCGGCCGAGTGGTGTACGAGTCACCGAAGAAGAGCAAGTCCGGAACGTAGACGTTGAAGTGACGGGAAAGGATCCGAACCGTTTCGCTCCATTGCCACATGGAATTGGCTCCGAATCCATGGATTAGGACCAAATCGGGTCGGGTCGGTTTTTTGGATTTGGGTACCCAGCAATGCATTATGGTACCATCTTTGAGGTCAGTGAAAGTAGATCGGAGTCCTCTGCTACTGAAAGTGGATTTGAGGCACCGGTTTTTAGTTGCGGTGAAGCTAAAGCACTTGGGCATCACTGAAAAATGCAAATTACAAGGTTTTTTTTCTTTTTTTTTGTGTGTTTTCAGAGTTTGAGAAGAAAATTAGAGGTTTATGGGGAATTGTAATGAAGAAAATGTAAAGTGGATGAAGAAATTTCTATATTTATATGAATTATTTTGAGGTAAAAAAGAATGGTCAAAAACATAGATGAGTGTGTGTTTTTGTTTTGAATAAAAATATTGAATAAGTAAATTTCTGTTGTTGTTGGCTCCTCTTCATGTCTAAAGCATGAATATTTTGGAAATATTAATTAATTTCTCTCACTCTAATATTAACACAAAATTTGATACTCTTTCTAGTTTAACATATTAAGAAATTTACTTCATTCCTTACATATTAATTAATCAGTATATTAAAAAAAGTTGTCTAATATTAGTTATCAATTTTATTAAATTAAAAAAGCGTTAATTACATTCTTTTTTATATTATCCTAATTAAATTGTTCACATTTGTTTTATAATTTTTTCTAAAAGTATTTTATTGGATGAATTAGTAAAATTGTCTTCTCGTTTATAGTTTCTTAGGCATCATGCAAAATGAAATGTGATTAATTAATATAGGATGGAGAGTTTTTTTTTTTGTTTAATGTTACTCCCTCAATTCCATATTATTTGAATTTTTGAAGTGTTTCATATTTTTTAAGTAAAGTATATTAAGACGTAAATTGAACATAATTTTTTTTATCCTTATTAATTATTGTCAAATTTGTTGAAGTAAATCCAAATGATGGTAAAATTGAAAGAATATTTTAAAACAGACTTGAAGATTGAACAATTCAGTTAATTTGAAAAATGAAAATACCTCAAAAATTTAATTAATATAAAATGGAGGAAGTATACTACTAGTATTAATTAGTTATCTTTCAAATCATATGCAATGCTTAACACAATTTAATGTGGATAATATGATCAATAATTATGTCAATTATTGTGAAGTAAAAGTGAATGAATGGGGTAAAAAAAGGAAAAAAATATTTTTCTACTCAATATTAGTAAATTATTAGAATTTGTCAATATTAAGTAAATTATTAGAATTTGACACACCATTTTAAAAACTATTTAAGGATAAAAATTGAAGGATAATTTTTTAAAAAACTATTTACTAAAAAATTTAAAGTAATTAACAACCTCATTAAATAAAGAATATATATAAAAACATGTTCCAATTTTTTAAAATTTTAAATAATTTACTTTTAAAGAAGCTCAATAGTTTATTTGATATGAACTTGGTACCAATAAAAAGTTTCCTCTAAATAAGAGCTCTAGAAATCTTTGTGACAAATAATTTGGTACCAAATTGTTTTCTTAAGAAATTATGTTTTCTCTCTCGTTTTTTTGGTCATTTAACTTTTAAAATATCATTATAAGAAAATGACATCAAAAAGCTATTTCTATATAAGAGTGTCTAAACAAATATGCAAATTGGTTAGAGTAAATCAAGTGATACTTATTAATTATTATATATAAGTTTGATTATAAAGTTATTAATTTTTTTAAAATAACTATTTTATTTAAAAATTAATGTTTGACTATGAAAATTTCAAATCAAACTTGAACTTGTAGTTTAAGTTGAAAAACAACTTATGATTTATTTTTTAATTCGTCTTTTTACTTTTAAAGTTATATTTTAATACATGAAAAAGATGCATATTATCTTAAACATATTTTTACAAAAAAGAAATATATTCAAACGACTTTATTTTAAATTCCAACTTCATACTTTTCAAATGAAGTGATAAATATTTAAAATGTAAGAGAAAAAAAATAAAGAAGAGGAATCTAGATTCTTAGATGTTAATAACTCATTCATGGTCAAACCTATCTAATTGACTTCGAAATGATTATATATAATTTATAACCCTCAGAAAAGTAATTCTCAGCTGGGCATAAAATAATTTTTAAATATTATTGTTTACACGTTTGATATTTGATTAAATATAGAATATAATTCAATGTTGTTGAGCTAATTTGGCTTTTCAAAAGTATTAGAATAAAGTGGTTTAGCTTCCAAAACTTCTTGAAGACTAGACAAGTCATTAAAAATATAAAATGATATTACAAATAGAGCACCATATTCTTTCAACGTTTAATGTGGAAATTATAAGAACGAGTCATTTCGTATAATAATTCTAGATTTTCCAATGGTAATCTAACGTCTTCATCATAAGAATATTCTTGTGTTTCGAATTCTCAAGAAAAATCCACTAGCTAGGCTAGGTATCTAGGGGCTAACTTATTTTTATATTTATATAATTTAGAAAAAGATATAAGCAGAGGACGTTTGGTTTTATCTTATTAATTCTATTGAGACATAAAAAAAACTTTTATAATTTCTTTTTTTTCCTCGTAAAATGATTGTTTTACTATTGTACGATGTGTAAAAGTCATTTGCAATTCGTTCACGGTAACATATTGGGCGTGGATAAGCTTATACATTTTTTAGTATAAGTTAGTTTTATTTCGATTTTCTTACTTCTGTCTTTAATTATTTGTTTACTATTCCCTTTTTGAGATGTCCCTAATTACTTGTTCATTTTAATAAATCAAGAATGGATAAAATTTATTTTACCTATTATACTGTCAATTAATTATTTTGAATAATTAAAGTTTTTAATTCATTTACTTCATAATTAATACAAATAAAATAATAAACTCACTATATTAATAATTATTTTCTTAATTGATGAGTAAAATCAAAAGTATATAACAACTAATTAGAGACGAGAGAAAATATCATATCTAATTAAAAGATATACTGTAAGTTTCTTCTTTCTATTAAGAAAAAGGACAATTATTACGAATCCGTCCATAGTGGAGAACCCAATTAATATGCTATTAAATTACATTTGATAGGAACAAACATGTGCACAAAAGATACCTAAATATAAAAGAGAAAACTAATAAAAAAAAATTATTTGTATCAAATGTTTATATTAAATTAATATAAAATGTATTATTATGTAATTTAATAAAGTAAAAATAAAATATAAATTTAAACACATAATATATATATATATATATATATATTAACTTAATATAAACATCAAATAAATTTGATCTTTCGTTACAAAAGTTGATGAACAATCTCGTAATATAGAATTATAGTTTGTCAACAATTAAGTTACCATAATTTTAATTTGATAATACCAATGTGCGGAGAAAAACAGATGGGAATTTTTCAAGCATTAAAAGCGTCGGCAGGGCAGCCACATAATTTTCGTCTTTGAATATTTGGTTACTTACACCTCTACAAAATTTTAAAAAAATTAATAATAATGACAAAATTTTATAGCTATAAATTTTTAGTGTTATCATGTCAACATAATTGTTGCAGAATTTTTTCAGTATTTTAATGCAATAAAAACGAAAGAAAAAAAATTTTAAAAAAGGCAAGGGATCGGATATGGGTTCGGTGAGTGGCTGTCGTTAAAAGGTGAACAAAACTACATCTACATATTCCTCGATCTCATATTATTTATCGTTTTTTATTTTTTGAATCTCTTTAAGCTTATTTAAGCAATTATAAATAAGTAAGATATTATTCATTGATATCAAAATATAAAAACTACTCAACTAGGAGTTTTTTGAAAATTTTGTAATATACTAATATATATACTTTTAAAAATAATAATTTAAAAGGTAAATTGATTTTTAATTAATTCTAATTTGATTTATAAATTGATAAATAATTATTTTATGAAGGAAATATTGAAGTAATACGTGATGAAAGGAGTATTTTCTATAATATTTTTATAAGCTCTCATTATTTTTATAAAATAAATAAACATTAAAAATGGTCCATGCTTACTTTAATGTGCATCGTGTCTTCGTGGAGCTCCATGCTTTCTCCTTTAAAAAATTTATTGTGTAATAAATTACGTGCATATTTCACGAGATATATATATAGCTCGACATATTAATTTAAGATTATACTATTCAATTATTTAAATAACTTTTAAAATTATTTTTCTAGTTAAGATAGGACAAATGAATTAAAATACATAGAATATTATTTTATTTCAATACCATTCCTATTTTTTTAAATCAAGGTAAGCAACACAAATGCCACTAATTTAGTACATAATTACCTCTCTTTCCTTCGGTTTGTATTTTGATTATTTTAAAAAGTTGGATTACGCCAAAATATTCCATTATTGTTACAATTAAGCGTGAATTCCTAATCTATGGCTTATACAATCCTTAATTAGATAAGTTTAATGATATGTATTTGACTAACATGAATCTCGAATCTATGTATCTAGACGTGATAAATACATGTTTATGAGGTAAAAAGAATGGTATGATTTATAATTAAAACTCTTTTTTCTATAAGGTAGTTTATCTTACTATTGAATTGCTACATAAAATTAATTTAGTTAATAAATTTTTAATTAGCGATATGAGGAGCAGAGACAACATACATTTAGGGGTTCATTCGAATCCTCTTTGGTGGAAATATTACTATTTATATATGATTATTATTTTTTTATTTATATTTATAGTAGATATCGAACCTCTTCGATTAATTAATGTTTAATTATTTAAATTTTAAATTTTCTTACTAAAAATTTTAACTCCGCTACTAAGCAAGACATAAATTCATACTTCATAAACATTACTCAAACGATGTTAGGTAAAGAAGTTGTTCAGAAATTGCCGTTTCGAAACCTAAATGATGGGGGAAAGTCAAATGAATTAAAAGCACAGTTTCTTTACGTGGAATCGATCATTAGGCTATCGGTTGGGTTAGGGCCTTAGGGGTGGACGTTATATATTTATGTTGAATTTTTTTTAATTTGGATTTGTAATTTGGTAGTTGTTAGTTAAAATTAGATATTAAATATCAAATTTTTAAATTTCAATTTGATACGATATTTGATAATCTAGTATTTAAATCGTAGTTGGTTGTATCACAAATTTAGTATATTGCTCATCCCTTAAAACTAAAATTGATTATTATTTGCTTAATTAACTTTTTTACTCCAAATCAACCACTATCTCTTAATTCTCCCCTCTCATATTTATCAATATCTCAAAAGGTCACTCAACTTTGTAAGTTTATCTAACAAAGTCATTAAACTTTGTTAAAATCACTCAACTTAGATTTTATATCAATAAAATCACTCAACTTAGATTTTTATATCAATAAAATCATTTAATCAAATTTATTATTAAAAAAATAAAATTGACATAACAAAATAAATTATTAATATCATGATCATGATTAAAATAATAAATAAATATCTTGAAATTACTATTTTCTTATAGAATAAAATAACAAAGATAAATAACAATATTTTCTTTCATAATTTTTTTTTCTTCGTTATCATTATCGATTCTGAAATCGAAATTAAGAGAGAACCCTAAACCAATTGAAATCACCTATTATAAGATGAAAACAACAATTTTAATTGTTTTTTTGTGCATTCCCATTCCCATTAGTGTGCACACAAATGTTTGTGACATTTGATAATGAGAGAAAATATATTGCCTGACTTAACGAGCCATAAAACAAGATTTGATTGAATTAAGGCAAAAGCTATAGATTATCTTTTTAGCTGTAATTGAAGTTTAGTGACACTTTATTTTTATGGAGGTACTATTATCTCCTAATTTTTGTTTTAGCACAGAATGAACATTATACACACATTCGGGCGTGTAATTCCATAATCTTTTAAAATTAACCATTTTTTTTTCTTTTATTCCAATTCCAATACATAATACATCCAACCAAAACCCAAATGTTAAGATAAGAAATAGGTTTAGAAAATACAAAACAAATACATCTATAAATCAAAAAAACAAAATATCCTTGCACTATTTTAAAAAGTTTTAAAATACTGAGTTCAGCTATTGAATAAATCCTGAATTTTAAAAAATAATTAAAGATATCCCTCATTCCCCTAATTAATCTATTTAGATTTTCAAATAGTCCAAAAAAGTATTTTTGCTGAGAAAAAAAATGAGACCTTTTTAGTTAATTGTTTCAAATTGATTAATTATAATATTGCTGAAATTTGAACATGATTAGACCATTATAATTGGAGCTTTTTTATTTTTATTTGAAGTCTGACTAATTTAAATTCGATACAAATCGCAAAAAGTTAAAATACAAACATAAATATTGTATATTTGCATTGGTTAACACCATATACAGTCGACAGTATAAACTGTTAATTCAATGGAAAAAAAATCTATTTAAATTAGTAATTTTCAACGGCGATTGCATAGCTATAAGCATGAAAAAGCCAATCAAATAAAAAAGATATAATTCAAAGAACAAATGTATCAAGACGAAGGAACCCAGAAAACAAAATCTGGGCATTAAAAAAACCTTCGAATTGAAATAAATATATGCCCCCAGAACAAAGCTACAAGAAATCGATCTCAGATCTCTGCGCTTGTAGCTGAAAGAAGAGGCATTTTTAATAACAAATTAAAAATAAATAATTTATCAAACTCTAAGAATCAATTATGTACAAAGAATAAGAATCGATTTCCATGGTATAAGCTGCTTCTCTTTTTTGTTTTCACAGAGTACAGAGGCCAATATTTATAATGGGTGGGGCTAGGGTTTTCAATGGAATCACCTTTGATGAAGAAGGCCTTGTTTGTTGCTTATAATATCAAAATACTACCTCAATTTTCTATAATGTTAGAAATGCCCATCACTTTGTAATTATGTCTGTTTGGCATGGAAGAAAAACATTTCTCATTCCACGTTTGGTTGGATAAAATTTCTGAAAAATATTTCCTCAAAAATAAGAAAATATTTACCAAACACTGAATAATAAATAATAAATCAACTAGTTTTAAGAAAATATTAAGACTACTAAGATACTATAACAAGACAATCAGGAGCGGCTCAAGCATATTAGTGGCCTAAAGTAAAAATCAAAAGGGGCCTTAAACTTGAATTGTTAATAACTTTTATATTATTGATTCGTTTTAGTTTTCAATTGATAATATAATCATTCTTATTTTAAATTATTTTTCATGAGATATAGTACTCAAAATATGTCAATTTCTTCTAATAATTTCTTCATTTCATGAAAAGTTTACTTTTTCTACAAATAGTATTCAATATTTGTTAAATTATAACCTATTACTATTAAAATTGAGGCCCCTGAAATTTGGGGGCCTAAGGCGCATGTCTTTTTTTTGACATTATCGAGCCACCCATGAAGACATTGCACTACAACCTACAAACCTTCTATCCTAATCGGTGCATAATACCATTATTGCTAGTAGGGGTGTACATGATCAGGGTTAGTTCGAGTTTTTCAAATATCAAACCAAACCATTTGTGTTAGATTTTTGAATTTATAAATCAAATCAGACCAATAAAACTCGGGTTTTTCAACTTCGGATTTTTTTGGGTTTTTCAGATTTTTTTGGATTTTCGAGTTTTTTTCATACAAAAATATAATTTACTTGTGCTTCAAATATTTCTTTAGTCCTACCAAAATGCAACTATCTAAGTTATTTATCAAGAAAATAACAAAAAATATGATATGATTAATGACACTAAAATATCCAACAAAAAATAATAATAAAATTGCATAAAACAAATATTGCAAATTAATAAGTCATGATGAAATTGATTATAATTTAAAGTACTAAATCATGCTAAAATAAGTTTAGTAAGTATTAGTTACATGACTAATTATTAAAAGAAAGTAAAATTAAATCATGTATTTTAATTGTCTGAATCTATGTAAAACTAAAAAATAAATATTCAATATTATTGTCATTGTTAGTGTTGAATTGATTTTCTTTTTGCATTAGTATTAATTTAATTTTTATTTAAACTTTATTATAATTACCAACATGTATGAACTATAATCTTTATTAGATCATTAAGAATTCTATCTTCCAAACATGAAATAAATATATTTAAAAATAAAAAGTATGAAAAAGTATAACAAATATTAAAAATTATATCAAAGTAAGTATTTTTACGTATAAAATAAAAATTTAAAATTATATATATAATGTCGGGTTGATTTGGTCTCGATTTTTTTTTTTATAGTTGAAACCAACCCAACCCAAAATATAGTCGGGTTTTTTTTAACACCAAATCAAGTCAAACCAAACCACTAGTCAATTTTTTTTCCGGTTTAACTCGATTTACGGTTTGATTTGATTTTCGATTCGATTTTGTACGTCCCTAATTGCTAGAGAGTTACATTATTTTGAAAATCACTTTTCGTTCCAATTTTATGCATATGTAATTAAAAGTTCCACCCACAGGCCACAATTGACACCCTTACACTACGATAAGTAGGTTATGTATACCAATTATATGTTGATTTTATTTTTTTTCTTCTATTTATTTCTTTATATCTACTTCCATAGTTGAGCATAATTTGATAATAGTGTCATCCTCTTAGGGCTATTATTAAAGAAGTCACTATCATATACACATATGGAGGGAGGCAAATCAATGTGCTGATTTTCTGACGAACGAAGGTCACAAACATGAAGATCATTCAAGTATGAGGGAAAGAGACAAATCAATGTGCAGATTTTCCCAGTTTTCATCTACTATACTACTACAACAACAACATGTCTAATGAAATCTCACAGAGTGGAATCTGGAAAGAATAGAATGTACACAGACCTTACCACTACCTCGTGGAGATAGAGAGGCTGTTAACATCTACTTTGGGACTGAAAAAACAGAACTCAAGAAATATTACGAAAAATGTGTCTCTCTCTTCCTGGAAATGTAACAAGATTTTCTAGGGACGAATGGACAAAATTACTACTTCTAAATGAATATGAGATGTGACTAATACGAAGCATAAATGAAGCATTTTCTCCTCTTTCCTGAGAAGAAGTGAACCACAGAAAGGCTTTTGTTCTTCAGAAAGGGAACATAAAATAGAAAAATAAACAAATATAATCGGTATCAACAAGCGTTCATCGCTACTTACAACCATGAAAATGCCAAAACAAATTTACAGGGGCTCCACTTAGACATACTCCATTTGTAAATGGAGATTTAGACCTATTCAGTTGCTTAAGAAACAAACACCAGATGTACAACACCCAGAGACCAATAAGCCTCTCTACTGAAGTAAAAATATTGAACTTTACATGGACTGCTAGCTTCACTATCTACTTTTAACTTGAACAAATACATCACACGATGTAAATGACCACTCCGATTGTTCAAATGAACTATGTTTATCAGTTTAACAAACACCTTTTCTTTATGTCTTATGTTTTTTTTTCTGTCATTCAACTCCACCATTCTTCTCCCAAGCTTCAATCAAGCGGTCACAAATTCGATACCCTTGTACATTTCTAGATTATACTGCATGCTAGTCACACTTATTTATCCAAAACTATAAGAATATGGTATGATAAGTTCATCACCTAAGTTTGACGACGACACAAGATATGTCATCTTTGCTGTCTCTCTTCAATGCTTCAGCTGTTAATTGCTTGGCTGCTTTCTGGGGATCTTTGAAGCCTTTAGCTAAATCAACCGCCTCTTGATTAGACATCACCTGAATTAATATAAAGTCAAAAAGACGAACTCTTGATGACAGTTCATGCATCAGAGAACTGAGGAAAAGAAGCACACCTTCCAGAGACCATCGCTTGCAAGGATAAGAACTTCACAATTGACATCAATCTGCATATCAAGAATGTCGGGATCTGATCGTAAATGTGATTTGAGACTCTTATCTCCAAAAGCACGAGAAACAGCTAGCTGCCCGTTCACCCTTGCAACATCCCCTGATAAAAATGCAGAAAAGTCATCAATAAAAAATACATCAATTTGTTTCCTGAAGAACATAAATCAATTTTGGTAATACTTCCAGATACATAGAGTTTCACTGTTAGGCCATTTGAACCTCCATTACACCAAAAGATAACCTCCACCGCTACTACTACTTAATAAAAAAGCACATACAGTCAATGGATGCAGATGCACGTGAAGCTACTATGCCTAGCAGTGTAAGCAAATAGTTCAGAAACATAGACAACAAACACGAATATATTAATGGCAAGAAGCAAAGCAAATAGGTAACTAGCATAGTGCAAAATTAATAGCGATAAGTTTCTCCTTCATTTGAAGTGTGTTAACTTTGAGGAGTGTAACAGAACATGTTTCTGCCCTAAAAAGCTATGTTGCTCAGACTCTTCAAAATGTTGCCACACTGTCGGATCCTCCAAAAGCACTGCTTTCGGAGCATTCATCATGCACCCAGTGACATTTTTGAAGAGTTTGAGCAACATAGCTAAAGAGTGCAGAGAGTCAATTTTTAGCTACTTGCAAGAAAAATGATAGGATATGCAAGCATGGTGTTATAAATACAGATAGGCTCAAGCAACAAGATTTCATTCCAGCGAGCAGAAGTAGAGTTACAAGCTTATACACCTACTGGTTGATTACTGAAGTGAAAGCCTCCTCTGTTTACACCAAATATAAAACTAGCCGACAATTCTCGACCAGACAAGAAAAGAGAAAGGAGAACAGAAAAAATGGAGACAATTAAGAGAACAAATAGATCTACAGCTACTGAGCTACCTGTATCCTTGTACTTGCAATTGATTAGAAGTCCACTAACAACAATCAACAGTACCGGTAAAAGATTAACGATAAGGAACTTAGAAGTCAGGGAGTTGGTAAAAGCTGTTCACCTATTGTTAGGGATATTCCAGGATTCTAAGACAATAAAAACAAAGTTCTCAAAAATCTATGCTAAACGCTCAGATGTATAAGGAAAGTCGTTAGAAAGGGTTTTCCAAATCCTTAAGACTTTTTAGCTAATAGGAAGCCTATCAAACCGATTAAAGGTTCATCTGCATGCTCACAAACCACAAGAGCTTGGATCAATTATTCAACAAATGAAAGCGGATTTCACTGATCTCATGAAGATTTGTCAAATAGTTGAAGGGGCATTGTATGAGTGACAACAAAACAGAGTAAGTTCAGGGACTACAACTATACAGATAAAGGCAGATCCACCGCTACCTATGTGGGACAACCTACACCGTCATAGCGCTTAAACTAATCTTACATCCTGTCGAGAGTCAAAAGAAAAGAAGAGAACTCTTTTTGGAGTTGTTCATGTCACAATCTATAAGAAGAGCTCTTTATATAGAAGTCTTATGTTACATACAAAAGGGTAAGCTATTATTCTGTACTCTTGACAAGGTAAGTAAATATGTATTCAACGCTTTTGTTTATAGAAGTGTGTCAAACTTTGTCTAATGCCACAATAAGGAAATTTTCTCCCGTAAGAGAAAGTTGAGAGAAAATGGCAATAAATGTACCAAGCATTCCCTAATTTAAGTAATAGATAGGATAGGGACAAATCAACCACAAGCACCTATAGATTGGAAGCATAGGCAATTTAAGTTGCGCAGACTCATCACTTTTGGTACCGCACCCTTGTCGACGCAACATGTGCGTGGGATCCTTACCCGATGTGGGAAATTAATTTTCGGTACTTCGACCAAAATCAATAGAGAAACTTGAGACACATACAATGATTTCTGAAGTCAAATAAAAGATAGGGTGAAAATATAATTTAAGCATATGTTTTTTTATTGTTAAAAGATCTTTGTATTAAAACCTCTATAAAAAAAAAGGTGCTATAAGATATTTATTAGAGTTTTCAAATGCGCAAAACATGTTGAGCGCTTCAGCTCACTTAATGTGCACTTTACGTTGTCATTAAGGCTCTAAGACATACTTTTCCTTGTCAATGAACATTTCTTGAGAAGGTGACACTTCACAATTAATATTTTACTCAAGTGTTATTTGTTTTTCAATTTCTTTGTCCATATATTTCCTATTCATGCTCATAATTGTTAGTCTTGGACTATACATATATGTTTGTACTTTTTCTCCATTTACGACATTTTTCATTTAAGCACACACTTTATATTTGCGTAAAGCCCTAATGGACCTTATAGCTTATTTGCACTTTTGATAACACTGATATTATTGGGTCAACACGAGAGTTGAATGAGCAATGAGCTCAAGAAGTCTATCATGGCCTCTATATCAATTTGCAATAGCCATGAGTGTTCAGGAAAGCGAGCATTTCAACGCTTAAAGCGATGAAGCGAAGCGATGCGAGCCCTCTACGCTTCACAAACTAGAATGAGTATGTGAGCGCTTCATCGCTTAAAGCGTGAAGCGGGGCCTTATCACTTTTTTTCGATGCAATTGTACTTAATAATTATTACATATTTAAACTTCCTCTCAAAAATTCATGCGATCCTTTTTTTCCAAATAGTCCACCATAATTCAGACATATTCTTATAACTCTATTTTTAAATATTTGAATTATTTTTAGCCAAATCCCTGCACTTATATCCATAAACCTGAATCTTAAAATTTAGATCATGAAGAATCTAATCTCTAGATCTGCATCCATATCGGACACCCGCACCCGAGTCCAATCAACTTAGAGGGGAATTAAGTAGCTTGTGGTAGGCTGTCACCTGTCCATTTGATTTTTTATTGGTGCTATCTCCAATTCTTATTTAGTCAGCTCACTCAAATTTTTTTCCATTCTAAGTCTAAGTAACTCTTACTTATTTATATATAGTCTTCCACGTACAAAATCTTAGTGTAAATAACATTTTGGTTCAGAAAAAAACCTCTCATGGACATTATTTAGTAAGCAATGATTATCTTAGCATATTTATAATTGAGTAACCTATTAAAACTTTTATTCGCAATCTCCGTATTGATCAAATGAAGTTACCCGTTTCTCTCCCTTTCTTCTTAGGGATGGAGAAATGATATCACAAAATGTACAAAAACTACTACCATATATGAAAACATTCTAGCATAGAACTAACTACAAGCAAATATCAATTCCGCTAAATTACTAAAGTAGGGCCAGAACAGAATATTTGGAGTGTAAATTTAACGATACAATGCATGAGGCGAGCATGAAGCGAGGCTTCATACACATGCTATCCCCATGAGAGATAGTTTCAAGTATCTTGGGTTAATAATCTAGGAAAGTGGGGACATTGACGATGATATCACACATCGTATTGGTGTTGCGTGGATGAAGTGGAGGATTGCTTGCTGTGATAAGAAAGTACCACATAAACTTAATGGTAAGTTCTATATAGTAATGGTTAGACCAATGTGGGGTGGAGTATTGGCCAGTCAAGAACTCTCATGTTCAAAAGATGCAAGTTGTGGAAATCAGGATGTTAAGAAGATGTGTAGGCACACTAGGAGAGATAATATTAGAAATGAGGATATCCGTGGAAAGGTGGTAGTGGCCTTTCTGGTGTGGAAAAGATGAGGGAAGCAAGACTGAGATAGTTAGGACATGTGAATAAGAGATGCACAAATGCCTAGTGAGGAGGTGCGAGATGTTGGATATAATGGATACGAGGAAAGGTAAAGGTAGACTAAGAAAGTATTAGCATGAGGTAATTAGATAGGACATGTCGCAACTCCAGATTACTGAGGACATAACCTAAGATAGAAAGGTATGAGGTCGCGTATTAGGGTAGAATGTTAGTAGGTAAGGAGTGTTATTTTGATTTATGAAGGGTTTAGCCGTATTTTCATAATGTCTTGCTTTAGATTCCACTATCACATGTTGATTGTGTTTAGGTTATTGCATCATTCTGTGGTTATTATTGTTCCCCTATTAGTTGTTTTGTTTCTCTAGTGTTGTTTCCCTTTTTCATGCATATTTTGATATGTTGTACTCGAGCTAAGGATCTTCTGAAAAAGACCTCTTCATCTCCACGATGTAGGGGTATGCACTGCATATACTTTACCTTCCCCAAACCCCACTGGTGGATTCACTAGTTATGTTATTGTTGTTGTCCTCGTAAACCATAGATAGTGTTGATTTCCTTACTTTCTCCTCATCATTCGGAGGTCTATTGTTAAGTATAATTTGGACCATTTTCACCCTTAAGCTTCAAATAGTGTCTCTGCCATACACTCTAACCATTCCTATATTTGGTGGATGACTATCTAAGAATTTCAAAAGAAAAATAGGAATATTTCCTTTACAGACAACAAATTGTGATCATATATTTCATACAAATTTTTGCATAAACCGATCTCTTCCTCAGAAAGAGAAAGAGACAGAGAGAGGAAATCAAGGTAGCTAAGAGAAGAACAGACATTTTGATTCCAAGAGTGTGACCTAGTGGTCAATGAAGAGGGTAGAGCACCATAAGGTCTCAGGTTCTAGATAAAAGACTAGGTGATTTCTTCCTATTTGTTCTAGCCTTGGTGGATAGAGTCACCTAGTACCTATTGTTGGTAGGAGGTGGCAGGAATCTCGTGGAATTAGTCAAGTTGGACGCAAGCTGGTCCAGACACCACAATTATCGAAAAAAAGAAAATGGACATCTAATGAACAGGGTATGTCTGCTCATCACCTTTGTACTAAACCTTCGGGGACTAAAACTTCCATTTTCCCAAGGCTCACCAAAGGAATCGAAAATGGAAAAAGGTTCTTATATTATTGTGTCATGTGGCATTCAGAAATAAAAACTGCAGGTAGTTCAACAAGCACAAAAAGATAATGGAGGTTCAGACTATGGTACATGAGTGCATTCAAAAGCATATTTTGCATGATGTAAATAAATACAACAGCTTTATTGGATGGTTCAGGCCTCCTCACTCCTGGAAACACATATATAAGACAGAAAAAACAATAAACCGTGCCTGCCATAAAACAATAAACCAATGAGTATTACAAGTTATATTGGGAATGTCAATTGCACCAAAGATTATCTACAGAAATTTGTCAATCACTGACTACATTGCTCAGATTTCAGGAAAGCACCTGGCATATTTGAGACAAAACCTCCTCGGTCCTCAATGCTGCTTCGTTCTGTATTTGGCTCATGATCTATAGTCATCTGAATAGCTTGACCACCCCGAGAAAGAACAGCTCGTGAATCTCCCACATTAGCTACCCACAATCTTTGGCCATTTACCAGTACAGCAGTGACAGCAGTGGACCCACCTCGGCCCAAATTAGAACTATTTGAAAGTATTTTCTGGTCAGTTTTTTCATAGGCTTTTGTGATTGCCCGTCGTGTATCTACCCAAAACTCCTCCTAGTAAAATCAAACCGGGAGATGAGATGCCAACTACTCAAAGTTCTCCACTACATTATATGTTTCAAACAGTTATTGGAAATTCAGGACGCATAGAAAACTTACCTCCTCTATGATATTGGCAAACAGATGTTTTTGCAGATAAGAAGGAACCTCATCCCCCATATGACCATCATAAATAGCAAACAAGCCAAGCTCGTGTTCTTCAATACGTACAAATTTTGCGACATGGTAATCTTCCATCTCATGATCAGCTTTCCCCTTCACTAGGCTGAAACCATACTTAATATTACCCCCGTGGCTTCTTCCTTTTGAGCTAGAAGAAGACTCTCCAACTACGCACTGAGTATTAAAGTAAAAGAAAAATTGAAAGAAGTAAATCCACTAAGGTGTTAAGAATAATGAAGATTGAATAAGAAGAGCAAGAATATAACCTAGAAAAGACGAGACATGAAATAATCAACTTCTAAGTGGAGCATATTCAACCCATTTTTTTTTAATTTGGTCCCAATTAACAAAAGGATCCATCAGCCATTCACACATCATTTTGATGCAACTAATAGCATATAGTTCAATTTTACATCAGAAGTTTCATGGAATGCAAGTTAAGACAAAACCTTAGGCTATCTTCTTCTTCTTCTTCTTTTTTCTCTTAACAAGAAACATACGCAAAACTTTTAGTCATTGCACTTAGAAATCTCGTAACTATATATCCTATGGTAAATATAACGACGGCCAACTTTACCTTAGTAGTCAATTACAATTGTTGCATTCATAGAGGAAAGTAAAAAGTACTCTAATTCATTTGCAACATCTACTGAGTGTTGCTTATGAGTTCTGCAGAACCTCAATCACACTCAAAGCTCACTTTTTTTTTTTTTTATCATTACTGTAAATGAACTCATAACACCACCATAAAAATTATCAAATAAACATGAACAATCAAAATTAAACAAAAGCACATTTTTACCTGTCCACCAAAACAGCCCAATTTCACCATCCTAAATAATCTGCCACAAAAGTAAACACACATCAACCAAATTTTCAAACTGATCAAAACCCATTCAAGAAACAACCATAAACTCATGAAAATCACACCATAAAACTCTACAACTCAATCATTCATCACAACCCATAAACCAAAAAAAAAGGGGTAATAGCATATACTTTAAGGGTATTCAAGAACTCAATCAAACTTACCAATTTTAAAACTCAAACAAATAATGGGTTAATTGGGTGTTTGCATAACCAAAAACTCCCCTTTTTTTTTCTTATGTGCTTTTGCCGAACCAACAATGACGGTGAACAGCAAAGAAGCTAAGCTTAACACTCAAAAACCCCTTTGGCTTTACACTCAAAAGATAAAAAAAATATATTTTTTTTTTCTCTTCTTTTTACGTTACGAAATTTTGTTAACCTTTTGTGAGTCTTGTTCTTTTCTTCTCAACCGTCTTCAGGACAAAATTCAAGAGAGGAATTTTTGGCTGTTCACAGAGAAAGTATGGAGGGGCAAAATTGGAATATTAAAAAATAAAATGTTGACTTCACTGTTTGAACATTTCAAGGTTTTATTTTATTTTTGCTAAAGCGTTACGGTTTCATATACGACCAAAAATTGAAGATGTCTTGTTTCATCTCTCTCGAAATAAGCGTAATTTTTAGCAAAATAAAATTATTTTAAGTAATTATTTTTTATTCAAATTTATTTATTTTTTAAATTTGTGTTAAGTCAAAATTAGAAAATATATTATAATAGACCATTTTAGGAAATTCAACATAATAACGTTAAATTGTTTTCAACTATATCCTATATACTACCTTTATTCTATAATAAGTAAAAATTTTAAGATGTTTTATATTGTTCAAAATAATTGAATTTGTCAAAGCTTAAGATGTATGTTTGAATTTTTTCTATATTTGTTATTTTATTTATTGAAGTTTTATATTTTATACTAAGAGATAAATTATATTACTTACAAAATTATATTTAAGATTTCTCAAAAGACAATAGTGAAAATTATAGTTTAAATTATGTCCATAAATATTTTTCTGAATGTGTGTATGTGTATTGCTTCAATTCGGACAATGCAGACATACAAGAAAGATATTAAAGGACATACTTTAAATCATAATCACAAAAAATCATAAATATAATTTTATAAATCATAATCACAAAAAATCATAAATATAGTTTTATAAGTAGTGTAATTTATTTTCTAGAAGTATAAAACTTTAATAGATGAATGACAAATATGGGTAGAAAATTCAAACATCCATCTTGAACGGTGCACAATTCAATTATTCTCTGTCCTCTTTTAATTGTCAAAAATAATAAGAATTTTGACTAATATTTTAAGATGTATTTTCTTTGATCATATTTATATGTATAAAAATAAAACTTATTTCGTATAGGTTTTTTATTATCTAAATTTTTTATTTATAAAATTGAACTAATGTAATCTAATTTCACTTTGTAAATTAGTCAAATTGACTTTTAAAAAACGTAACATGATAATTAAAAGTGGACAAAGAAAGTATTTTGAACAATAAAGAAAGGCTAATAAATCACCTAATATGAAATATAAGGAGTACTTTGTTTTTAGTAAATATGAAGAGTTAAAATTACAATTATGTTAAAACGAAGAAATACATATTTTCCTATTCAAACTTTGAATATGAGTCACTTTTTTAATAGGGAACTTCAAAATGAAATTTCTCCACATAAACTCAAATTAATTAATCCCAAAACAAATTATGTGGAAAAACCAATTATTTTTTTTTAAAAAAACTACTATATGTACGACTTCAAATATTTTTTTCTCTCTGAATCATTCCTTACAAAATCCACAAAAAACTTGACAATTCTTAAGATCAAGTTATGCATTTTTTATAATAGAAATTCAAAACACATTTTTGACCATCTACAACATGTATAACTTTTAATATAGTATTTGCTTATAGTTAATTAATCATATTTTGGTTAACTGAGTGTTGATTAAAGATCATAATTTAAATTGTAATGTACAAATATGAATTTTAGTAGCCTTACACCGAGATAAATTAAAAATTCGAATATCACATGAATTTTATTATTTTAATATAGACACTAGTAATTTTTTTTAATAATAACTAAAAAAAATAATATCATATTTGACTAGTTATTAATGATGTGCACACAAAATATACAAAATATAAAAGTATTGTGCAAAATATAAAAAAGTGATTCATATCTTAAAATGGATTTTCACCTCATTTGAGGTTAATTAGTCCTTTAAAATTAAATGCAATATAATCTAGGGTTGCAGCTAGGAAAACAACAATTTCAACCAATACCCAATTGCATTTAGTGTTTATAAAGGTGCATAATTTTATTTATAAAATGAAAATAAAATTTATAAGTCATCCATTTTTCAAGATATATATACATTGTATATACGTTAAAAGAATCAAACATAATAAATGTAGGTAGAGTTTCAATTATACACGTAAATCTGCCTCTTCACAAATATTGTTACCTATATATATATAGTGTCCAGCTAGCACCTATTGTCATGAACCTAATATACAAAATGTGAGGCAAGCAAATGAATCATTGTGTATTGTGCTTAAGCAAAATCTATCCTTCTCACTAACTCTTGATTCTTCTGACGTCTCACTTCTTTCTATACGTCTCATTCCTTCTTTTTTATTGTTTCGTTATTTATTTCAAGTTTGAATGTATATTTTTCGATAACATTATTACATGCTAAAAACATCTAATAACTCAAATAAAGCTCAAACTAAATCCTCTTCATTTTCACCATCTCTTATTAATAATACTTGTATTATGAATTTTCTCTATCTTTATTATTGATGACACTATATTTTATATTTTAGCATAATGTCATGACTTATTTAATAATTGTTTTATTTAATTATATCTTAAATAGACAAACGATAATAATTTTGGTCTTTAGAAGCATGCATTAGTTAAACTATACATATTTTGTGCTGTGGATACTTAATCGGAAAGGACTCCAAAAAAAATTGAACCAATTCAAGAAATGGAGAAGTATATATAATTTTCCAAAAGTCGACATAATTAATTTGATTTAATAAATAAAAGATTCAAATCAAATCAACTTACCTACCCCTCTAGTTGTAACATCATGACAAATGATTAGACAGAGCTTGATAATAGATTGACAAACTTTTAATAGATAATCTATTTTTTTTAAAAAATATAACTACAAAAAGTATACATAATACAAATAAAAATTAACTTAAATTAAATACATAAATTAAAGTATAGGATCAAAATAAACAATATGCATGTATTAGAAGTTTAGACCGCGATACTATTAAACCACCTTATTTATTTGTTTATTTATTTAAAAAAGAGGGGGAAATATTCAAATAAGAATATCCCTCCCTATTATTTATCTTTATCTTAAATATTTTTTATTTCATATTTCTCATGTCAGTGGTTGACTTCTATGATAGCTAAATAAATGCTAATCATGGATTTTATGCTTATAACTTTTCTTCATCATATCCCATCTATGAATTATTAAAGCCTAAAGGGCATCATTTTAGAGTTATTTAAGCTTTAACTATTGAAACATTCGAAGAAAAAAAAACACTGGGGTATTAATTACCTTATCTTATAAATCCACTTAAGTGATATGCTAAACTTTACGAAAAGTTTATGATCATTAACCATCCATGTACTACTTTACTTGTTTTATCAGAGTTCTTTCGTTAATCAATATTTCAACGATCGTACACGATACACATTTAAATTTTTGATTTAAACTCTTAATAAACTTGCACGTATCTTTTCAAGTATCTATTAGGTAGTTAAGCTAATAGAAATGTTCTAGTTAAAGTTGATATGTATAATTTTAAAAAAATGACATTCTAACACATACTTGAGAAGATGTGCTTTATTAACAACTTCATCCAAATGTGTCTAGTATGAACACTTTACCATGTGTTTAGTTTAAATGCTCAATTGAAACAAATCGTAGTCAGACTTTAGATTTTGAAAGCTTTCAGTTAGTATTTGCTTGTGATGATAGAGAGCCATGCTTCAAATTTCAGATTACTTATATTTTTCATGTAAACTTACCATTTCCACTCAACTGAAAAGTTTTTTTCCCCCTCTTTTTTGGTGTTTCTGGCTAAACAGTTTACTAATGCATGTTCAACAACAATAAGGACTAGCTGAAGTTGCAAATGATGTTGCATTTCTGTCCAAAACATAGAAGAGTCTCTCTTGTTCAAGTGTAACACAACTAACTACAAGAACTGCTCGTTCAAGTACCCGAATATCTTCTGATGCATTCATAAAATACACACACACAAACATGCACACACAAGACCAAACCGGGAATGTTAACAACTCAACCAACAGCTTTCAGCTGTACAGACACAACTGCCAAGCAGAACAATCAAAATGTTCAAACTAGAAATCTTATAGAATAATGACAATGTTCCCATAACAAAAATATGAGATGAAGCTGCTTAAACCACATGTACATCCGTCAAACAGAGTTTGAAACTATGATATCCACAAAAATCTAATTAGTTCCAGGACTTCAGATAATCGTTATTGCCATCAAAATGTAAGTAGCAGAAAAGAGAAGAAAAAAAGGCACAAGTGTGAGCTTGACAGAGGATTGCAACCTCTTTCTAACACTTATTTGGCCTTATGAAAAACTTCTATACTATACAGCAGAGACACATATGTGGTATAACAGGTGAATGGGGATGCCTGACAGATGAGGATGAAAATCCAGACGAACCACCTGATCAATTAGAGATATAGACACAAAGATGGCTGATCAGGTCAGGACTATGAGAGAAAGAGTAGATGAATGCTGTACTAAATGTGCTGAGCCAAAATGTCTATATTAGCCACTTGCTTCTCCACCTTGTAGCTATCGTAGCTCCACATAAATGATCACCTGTAAGCAAGTTAAACAAGCCAAAGGATAAGATATTTCCCGGAAATTTCAAGTGGTCG
Source organism: Solanum sitiens (assembly GCA_016801875.1). Lineage (NCBI taxonomy): Eukaryota > Viridiplantae > Streptophyta > Magnoliopsida > Solanales > Solanaceae > Solanum > Solanum sitiens. The sequence goes on along the minus strand of JABWTJ010000002.1, from coordinate 3,490,044 downwards.
TCTTGAGCCTAAGGCCTTAAAAATGGAAATATGCACCATATTTGTATACAGATGTGTCTGCAGTTAGTTTAAAGGAAGCACAATTCATATTTGCTTGCGTTTGTTTAAATCAGACTTTTCATGTAGGACTTCTCACTGGCCTAAATTTTATGTAATCTTTTATATTGTTGCTCATCTAGTTTTGAGTTGATTTTCTTTTCAAAAGTTAGCCATAGCTGTATCAAACATGATAAGCAAGAGAAACATACCAATGCAATTTGCAATGCTTTTTCACTAGCTAACCATGACATACAGGAAATATGAAGGACATGAGAAATGTGATCTGTGAATATCTGTGACTAGTGCCATTCATGAGTAGTCATGTTTGTTTGTGCTAGATGCAACACTAATGTTTATATTCAAACTGGAATTTCAAATTTGTCCATTTCCTCATTTTCATCTCTTTTTGATGAATGTCTTCTTCTACTGATTATTCAAGAAACTCACGTAGCTTACCCTGTTTGAGAAAGCCGCTGCCAGTTCATTAGCTGGTGAGATTGTGGATGCCTTTGCAAGTAAGATGAACTGGTCCCAATACCATTATCATCACCAACATATTGGTCCGAATAGTTACTACTTGAGGGAGACCATGTAGGCACTACACCCCCATCCCTTTCTCTAGTACTACTGGAAGATTCTGCTGTTGAATCTTCAGAATTCCTCCTACCTACCGCAAAATTAAAATGTGGGGCAGCATTGGTTCGAGCAGTTTGCACGACGGCTTGGTCATGCGTGTCTCTCCTATGACCTTCAGCTACATTGATGTCTGTTGGAACTTCTGCCCTACTTTCCACAACTGAATTCCTAATGTCCACAGAGTTCTCTTCATCTTCAGCTCTGAACAAAGATGACGTCATGCTTGGCACCATTTGATCTTCATAGCGTCGAACAGTAACTATTACGGGATTGTTCCTGACTGGTTCATGGTCCATTTCCATATGCATGGCCTGAGGAAATGCTATTGGGGAGTCAGCAGAGTCACCATGTCCTTCTTCCATACCATTCTCAATCGCAGCTCTTGCAGCTGCATCATTCTGCCACATTTGTGATAGGGCCTGTTCTAGTCTGACTTTTGCTGAATCAATATCAACTATCGGAAGAGGATAATTGGAACCCAGCTCAATGCCAGCAGCTTCAAGTACAGATTCTGGTGCATTCCATGGATGGTGTATCCATTCGGTGGGCAGCCTAGCAAGTTCAGGAAGCCACCGCCGGACATATTCCCCATGAGGGTCACACTTGTATCCCACAAACTGCCAGAAAGAGAACAGGTTCAAATAACTAGTCAGCCTTTACCAAGATTCACATGAAGAAACAAGAACAGAAATGGAAAAAGGGATATAGAGCAAAATCTGCAGCCTCCCTTTTGTTTACATGAAAAAACAAGAAATAGAAACAGAAGGAAGGATTCCTTATATTGAAAAGACTCGCATATCAATTCAATACCAAAAGAAACTCGCAAACACTGTACTAATAAGTAATATCTCAGGATATAAAAGAAGCACAATTTGCAACTAGGCATTCACAAACACATTCCATCTTAGCTTTAGCACTTTCTGTAAGAAGATTGAGGCCCATGAGATGTTCATGCAATGTCTACTAGCAAGTCAGTGCCTTGAAACTAACTTACAATCTGAAAAGAACAATTACCGAAACGTGGAAGGCTATAAGCATTCGAAGTATAGAATAGTCTTAAAGTTATGAAAAAAATTATGACGGTAGTCTATAATTGGTGTTCCAGCAACTCTACTATGTTAGAGAAATAGAAGAAAAGGAATTTCAACTATGAAGTTATGAAAATTTCCAATTGAAAGAAGAGATTCTCATCAAAGATTACCCTAACATACCTGTGGATTATCAATCCGATCAAGCTCACGACCATCAGGTAGGGTACCAGAGATATATTGCCAACCAAGAGCATCACTCTCAAGATCTGCATCTAACAATGTGTCCCAAAAATACTTCATTCCCCACCTCCATGGAAGTTGCAGAACCTTCACAAAGAAACTAGATACCACGACTCGGATACGATCATGAAGCCAACCAGTTGCCCATAACTCTCTCATACCAGCATCAACCAAAGGATAACCTGTTCTACCTTGTCTCCATGCCTTAAAGTAGCCCTCATCCACTACCCATGGGAAGTACCTTAGGTGACCAAGCAGGGGCCTTTCATGGCTATGAGGATGATTAAAACTCATGTATCTTGAGTACTCCCTCAGCCCAATGGACTTAAGGAACAAATTAACACTCTCTTCACCAGCTTTATTTCCTTCATTGGCCCAGAGAACTTGCTTGATGCGAACAAAATGGAATACCTTACGAACACTGACTTCCCCAAAATGTAAATGTGGAGATAGAAAGGATGTTGTTGCACTATCAGCTTTCCGACGGTTCTGCGAGTACTCAAGTAATGGTCCATTAACGAAAGTAGTTAGTGCTTTATCAGCATTACTCCAGCCAGGTGACCATGCCCGAGCAAGAAGTGCATTGCTTCCTTTCTCTGATTCATCTTCAAATACCAAGTTGTCTGAAGGGCATCTTGATGCATCACCTGAAAGTTTGCACATGAACCCATGTAAAAACCAAATTAAAATCTAAACCAGTGCTCCTATAAGTACATTAATACCATCCTAGGAATTTGTTTTAACCCTTAGCTTATTAGTGACAGCTCAAACATCTAAATGTTCAGCATCACCTTTCTACTTTTGAAGGACTTGAATAACTTCCAACATGCACATTATGCACCATTTAGCGATCTCTGAGCTTAGAGTGTAGCAACACGTTCATTACGGTGCAATGACATTATTTTTATCTGACAATTAATCTATCTATTACCTTGAGGGAGATCTCCTGATTTGGGTCCATCATTGGTGGAACATAACAGTAAGCCAAGCAACAACAACAACATACCCAGTATAATCCCACTAGCCGCGTCTGGAGAGGGTAGAGTGTACACGGACATTACCCCTACGTTGTGGAGGTAGAGAGGTTGTTTCTGAAAGACCCTCCATGCCCTACTAACCTTCTACCCTAAACACCGTATGTTGAACAAAATATATGTACAAACAAGAATAGAAATTTATCCAGAAAGCCAACAAGATGTAGGAGAAGCTACAAACCAGATATAATCCTTTTAGGAGGAAGAAGTGGAGCTTCTGGATCATAAGGCATGCTAAGGCATTTCTCCCAAAAAGCAGAAAATGTTGTGAACGGGCGACCTTCATCGTCATTAACTTCCCATGGTTCATAGAGCAAATCAGCATTAAAGGAACGCACTGATATACCTTGAGCTGTTAAGATTTCTTTTGTGCGATGATCTCTGACAAGTGAAATAGGATCTAAAGCAAAAGAAGTTAAGGTGTTGGTCAGGATAAGGTAGTGGATGAAATTGGCTGAGCAAAACTATGCATCTTTTAAATCCTTCTACTGAAAAGAGATTCTTAAAATAAAAGCCATGCATATCTATTAGCAATTTTCCATTCAACCATGATCAGATAAAAATGCCAAGCAACACCCTTTCTGCTTCTATTATCAAATAATAAGGATATGGAATATATTTACTACAACAAATCCAGATTACTGTAGTTCTAATTCAGGCACTAAACAAATTAGTAGCCAGAGACTGAGGATTGAGCATAGCAAAAAGTATTGCACTTAAAATTCGTTAGTTCAATGAGGAAGACACATACTAATAATTTATTATTTATCAGAAGACAGCTCAATATCTTAATCTTAAAAGGACATACAGGAAGCACCAATCTCAATTAAGCCATCCCAACAATATAGTACTATTAACTTTTAAAACAACATAAAGAATAATCAAATCAAACAAAAATGATTACAAAGGAAAGCCAAAAAAAGGAAGTAAAACAGTGGTACTCTATCTTTTATTTAAAGAAGAAAGAAAACTTCAGAAAAATGGAAACAAGTACTAACCATACAAATGATTGAAGAAGAGCTGAGTAGCACCAGTAGATTTAACAACTTCAAGAAGAGAAGAAATACTATCAGTAGATCTCTTCGTAATAAGGGAAGTTCCAAGACTCTTCAAAGATGAATCAAGATGAGCCAAACTCTGCTTAAGCCACCATCTTGAAACTCTACCAGGATAATAATGCCCTTCTTCTTCAGGAGCATAAATAAACACAGCAATAACTGCCCCTGCTCTAACTCCAGCAGCCAAAGCAGGGTTATCTTCCACTCTCAGATCCCTTCTAAACCATACTATGCTACAACCACCACCTGACATCTTCCTTCAACAACACCAAAGACTAGTCTTTTTTCTCTCAATTTTTCTCTCTTTCTATGTAAACACCATGTTATTGAGTCTTTCTTAGACAGAAGTATATTGGGGGTTAATCTTATCTATACTTTGACTGTTCCCTGTAGCTTTCACTGAGGAGATAAAGATTACAAAGATGATTTATTTTTTTTTTAGGCAAAATTCTAGTAAAGAACCTAACTTTAACCAACCCCAAATGTTATTCTTTGATGAATGATGAGATGCTATTCTTGTGAAGTTACTATAGGCATTGTCCACCCAAAAAAACAAACCCCTCTAGAGAAAGAGGGAGGAGAAAGTGAGATTGAGGGTGATTGGTCATGGTGGTGGGGTAACATGAGAACTTATGGGAGATTTGCAACCACAACTTTATGTTTTTTCAAGATTTTATTTTTATATCTTTCTTATCCTAACAAGGAAACAAAATTCCACCAAGCCTCTATCTCTTTGATGACAGGGTGGAAAATTCTTGTTAAATTCAACATTGGCTTTCTTAGGTAAAATAAAGTCATAAAATTAAATGTTTTGATTTTCTTGAATCATTGCAAATTGAAAGTGATTTGAGTAGCTCATGTTTTTAATCAAGAAATGAAATCACACTACTTTTAAGTCTACTAAAATGTTCAAAAATAACGCTATACTTAAGTCTATCGAACTAAAAATATTTTTTATTTGTTAGAGAAAATCGACTGTAATCATGTTAACATTTAATAAATATGACATACACTTGGCCTAATGATATATCAAAGTTTTGCCAGCTTTTATACAGGTAAAAGGGGGTCAAAGTTTGATTCACTTAACCTTTTTTGGTAGAATCTGATTCTAGACAACAAATTTTGTTACCCCCATTATAATATATAGTGTTTGGGCATTTTATAATATATTTTAATTTAGTTTTTTCCGACCAAGTTGGGCTTGTGTAAGAGAAAAATGGGAAGTTGGAAGGGGACATGAAGCATGGGTAAGAGAAGGGGATAGAGTATAGAGTGGTGACTAATTTGGATTTGGTATTTTTTTACAGGTTGTGTGGGCCTTTTTCTTCTTTTTTCATGAATGGAGGTATTAGATTCTCATTCATTCATCTGTTGCTATTTAAAGTCACTTGTAATGTAGGCACCCCACCACCCCTAACTTTACTCATATTTTCACATGCTCTTCTTATGGTAAAATTTTCAGTAAGAGGGTAGGTGAGATGGAAGAGAATTATTGAGAAATCAAACTCTCGTCAACTAGATGAAATCTTACGAATAATTTTTATTAGAGTCTGATTATAATAAATTTTCACGCAATTTATTAGCGGGATGGTACTCCTTTAAAGAAGGTTAATTACCACTAGTATAATTAAAATTAAAAGGGCACATCTATTTACTGTTGCAAACCTATTTAAATGTGCAAATTACATGACTCTAGGGAACAGGAGTACATGTCACTTTCTCTTGAGCAAATTATATTGTTACCTACTACTATCATAAATATAATTGTATGGTGCTAGAAACTAGTTATCTTGAGATAAACTTTTTTGGGGTTAATTATTTTGGGATAATTTAGCCTATTACTATGCTATAAATGATGGGATAAGTTATCCAAACATATCAACCAAATAAGACATCTAAATTTTATCCCATGACTTTTTTTATTTCAAAACTATTTATACTTATCTCTCACACCAAACGAACCGTATACGTAAGTAATGGGATTTAATTCTCATTGCTGTAAAGAGAGGTGCAACAATAGCAATGTTTTCTTTTGTTTACTACTCCTGAAGAATGTTAAGAATACAACTCTATACGTGTTAGTTTTTGTTTGGTTTGCGTACTAAATTATTGTGAAATTATAGTCTTTAAATTGATTTTTTTCCACCTAAAAAGTGGAATAAAATAACATCAAGTTTGATGAGGACTATAATCTTTGGATATTAATTTATTACATTTGAGAAATGAGATAAAATAATGTCAAGTTTGAAGAGATAATTAAAATAGGATATTCAAGACTAAGAACTCGTTTGGATTTGTTTAAAAAGGTAATTTTTTGAAAGTGTGAAAAATTATTTTAAAAATAAGTAGTTATGTGTTTGGATAAAAATGTTACAGTTGAAAACAAGTTATTGATGTGTAAGGCAAATAAGTATTGTTAATGCCCTTAAAACTGTTAACATAATAAAAAGTTGATTAATCTAAGATTTTTATTTCTAAGAAAATTTAAAATGAAATTATTTTATATTTTATTTCAATTTCAATAACTTAATATTTAAGTTAATTTTAAATGTGCAACTTATTTTAAATCTTAAAAAATATATAGTAATTTGAATAGATCACATGAAAGAATTTGAGAATTGCTTAAAAGAATTAAGGGTAAAAAAGTAATGTACTTGGTCAAAGTAAATGACTTTTAAGTTTGTTTTTTTTTTTTTAAAAAAAAGTAGGGGTCACCCTACTTGTAACTTCAAACTTATTTAAAGTTGTTCTTACTCTCACAAGTTAAAATTTGACTTTTAAATCAGTTTGGCCAACTTAATAGCTCATCCAAACGGGCAGTAAGTTTGAGATCAAATTTAATTATATTTTGTTTGATCAGATAAGGTCAAGGTCGAGGTTAGGAGTCTGATCTTGGGTTGGGTCAAGGTTGGGAGTCTGATAATGGATTTGTATCAGGGTCAGGATTCGTATTGGATCGGGGGTCGGGAGTTGAGGTTGGACTTAGGAGTAGCTAGGGTCCCAAATTAGAATAAATATATAAACAGGTCCTAATATTGAGGTGGGTTCGGGGTTTGATCATGGGCCGAGTCAAGGTTTTGATATAATGGTCAAGATCGATTTCACGTCAAGATTGAGAGTATTGTTCCTAATTGGGGTCATGGTCAGATTTTGGATCTTGAATCGGGGTTGGAAGTCTAATATCTGGTATGGGTTAAGGTTAGAAGGAGGGACCTAGGTTGGGTCTCGAGTTAGGGTTGGAGTCAGGAGTAGGGTCTCGAGTTGAGGTCAGGAGCCAAGTCACGAGATATTGAGGTTTTGGTTTGATTCAGGGTCGGGGACATGTCGGAGGGTCCCAATATCATGGTCATAAATTAGATTTTGAATCAAACCTTGGAGTCTTTTTCCAAATCGTGATCAGGAGTTAGGTCCTCAGAAGTGGTTGACAAGTTCGAGTCAAGGTTTCGAGTCTTTTTCCAAGTCGAGATCATGAGTTAGGTCCTTGAAAAGGGGGTGAGGGGTTCGATCATGCGTATGGGCTGGGGGCAATAGTCGTATCCTATGTTGGGATCGGGTCTCAAGTCGGATCCCTAATCGAGAGTTGAAATTCAAATTAAGGTTAGGAATCGGGTCACGAGTTGAGGTCGGATAGTAATGTTGGAAGAAAAATGTTTTCCTTACTTCATATAGAAAGTCATTGTCATTAAATTGAAAGAAATTTAGCTAACTTGAAAAACATTTAAACCAATCAAACACGAAAAAATTGAAAAATAACTTTCTTCATACAAAGTAAACACTAAGTTTAAAATGACATTAACTAACACTTAAAATTATCATTATAAAATCCAGAACTTGCAAAAATAAAAATCCTTGCTCCGCCTAATAGCCTATAATATCCTAATAGCAATAAGTGACAATGTGATTTGCACTAATAATTAAGGTGGTTCTTTTTATGAGTTTGACATGTACGTATGGAACTGTTTCCTAGTCCCTATTAGGCTATTACCATATATGTAAGTGGTATTAATAATTTTTCCATCTTTGAGGCAAACCAATGATGTGAGTGTGACACTCACTCATACCAGACTTCTTCAAAAAAAGAGCTACCACACACACACTTTGCTGTTCTACATATGCTTTGTTTACATATTTTAGTCACATTTTTATTAGCAGTAGAAAACTAAAAATAATAGTTATATGAGAAATTGCAAATTGTGATGATATATGGAATGAGAAGATAAACAAATACACAATAAGAGTTAGATGAGAAATTGCAAATTATATATGATGATATATGGAGTGAGAAGATAAACAAATATAATATTTCAGTTTTAACCAAAAAAGATAAAAAATACTTTTAAACTACATAAAATAGAACACTTTTATTCTTCGTTATCTTTTGATATTAAAAATATTCTAATCGTCAAAATATTGGACCACACTTGCTCCCATTCACAGTCAGATCAACTTCAGCTTCCTAGTTAAATTTTGTATCAAAATCAAGCTATATTTGTGGATTCTTAAGGTGTATATTTTTTTCTTTTTTAGCCCGGTCCAATTTTTCCTGGCATATACTTTTGTCAATCCCCTTTTTGTTTTTCCAATTTCTCCTAAAAACCTCAAAAGGTTGCTTTTTTACCTATTCTTAGTTTCAATTTACGTGATATTCTTCAGATATTGAGATTTAAATATATTTTGCATTGACAATAATGTTTTCATATATATATAAATATTTTGAATTGTAAAGTATTTTAATGACTTAAAGGCGTAGTGTGATGAACAACAAAATATTTCCATAGTACCCCTTGTTAGTCCTAATGAATGGAAAAGCTAGATTAGCCGAAATATGATTATTGGTTCAAGAATGTAAATTATAGTATTTTAATTTATGTAGTTTCCTAATCAATTTTATTTCAAAAAAATATTAAAATTCATTACCCAAAGGCCAAATTCATGAGCAAAATTAAACTATTTGACCCTTGAAATTCGAACATACCAACAGATATCGGTGGCAAAAATGTCTTACTTCTTTTATTATTCAAAATTATTTTAGCCCTTTTTCCGTAATTATAAAAATATATATACCATTTGTTATCCCTCTTAAGAATTTTAAGACTTTTGATACTAATAATAAAAAAAATATTCTTTGCATTTTCAGAAATAATGAAGTTTTGATGAATTAAACACTAGTTCTAATGTGTTGTGATTTTGTATATATAACACAAATTGGAGAAGGGTCCCATATTTAGTAACCAGTCCAAATTTCAAAACATTCATCATACTCATGGAGAAAAGTTTAAGGGAATGACAAAATTAAAGGAGGGCTACATATATAGTGGCATACAACTGTTTTTTTTTTTTTTTAACGTTTTAGAAAATCATATTCATCAAATTTAAACGTTTTAACCATACAATATGAGTAATATTTGGTTGGACATTTTTGTCTTGACCTTGTCATTTGTTTGAAGTTTGATATAATTTCTCAAATTCAAACATGTTTTATTGAAGTTTTGGAATTTGACAAGGCTAAATTGTAGGGGTTTCTTTTTAATTTTTAACTGATGTTATGACATTGAAAGACGTTAAATTTATAATGACTCTCCTAAATGTCAATTTCGGATATTTTTTATTGAAGTTATGGTGCTAGCAAGATTTAACGTAACTTGAAACGTTTTGACTTGAGATTCTGACATATATTTATCTGAACTTTATATGTTTTGGCTTGAGGTCAAAACATATATTTGACTGAACTTCAGACGTTTTGACTTGAAGTTCGGAGGAACAAATTTTGTCCATAACCACCAACTTCTTCTTCAAAGTTTCAAGGATCAAACACAATTTAATACTTAATTCTACCTCAAATAAATTAGATTTGAAACATAAGTTTCATATATTATCATGAATAAATTCCAACCATTAATTTGCCAAACTCACACCACGCATGTAGTGTTATATACTATTGCAAATATATATGTTTTTATTTGGTTGAAAAAAATAGAAGGAACTTTAATTTTATACCAAGTTAATAAAACTATTTTTCTGAAAATTGTGTACAATGTGCTAGTAATATGTTAGGTCTTGAAATAAGATATTTCTTACTTCGTTCTGATCGATAAAATCCACCGATTAACTAATTAGTTAAAGCGAAAATCATATCATCACTTGTGGGTATAAATTATAATATCGTAACTTTGGGGACTTAATAGTAATCAATTTGGTACATGTTAATTAATAATTAGTAACACACAATTTACCATTTTAATTGCTAATTATAATTTATACTTGTGGGTATAAATTATAATATCGTAATTTTTTTTGTTGAATTATTTCAATTGAATTTACTGAATTATGTTGAATGGCTCAAGTTCATGCTATATGGCTCCACCCCAGGAATGATTAACACTATTTAAACACTAAATGATTAGAATTATATATATATATATATATATATATATATATTTCAACACTGAATAAGTTACTATTTCTAAATATAATAATATATTTATTCAAATAATTAAAAAGCAGTTAAATAGTTAAATTATAGAAAGATATAAATTTAATTAAGTGAAATCATTATTTGAGATAAAAAATATTTATATTCACTACTGATTCGGATAAATGGTTTCTGGTGATAGTAATTAATGGTGATTGGTGTTAGTTGCTAATAATTGTTGTGATGATAATAGTAATAATGTTGGACTTTATTAGTGTTGCAGCAACTGACGTATCACGGTTGATAGTAATTGTTATAGAGTTGGTTGATTGTTAGTAATTGATGCCGATGACGAAGAATGAAGAATGAGAATGTTGGTGATAGTTAGCAGTTATGTTAATTGTGATGATGGTGTTGATTGTTACTGAGATTATTGACCGTAGTTTTGAGATGATTGCAATGGTGATAACTGACGATAAATATAATTGTAATGATGGATGTGATAAATGTGTTAGCGATTTCTAATAACAATAGATGTCATTGTTAATTATCATTAGTGATTGATGAAGGTGGTTGACGAAAATGGCCATGATTGTTACTTGTTTTTGTTCAAAATCACAATAATTAAAATTGAAAGATCTGAACCATTCAATTTTATAAACCTCGTTAAATACAACTAAAGGAGCATGGTATGTTAAAATTTTGCAAAAATAAGTAACTTAGTATTACTTCTAATTGGAACATGTATATAATCGAATCCACCAACTAAAAAGTTACCTTTGAAAGTAACTTTTAACAAATCTTTTGTGGATCTTCTCTATATAATTGTTGTGTATGTTTTTAATTTGTGGAGAAAAAAATAAAAAATATTGAAAGACAAAAGGAAGTAATTTGGACCACATTTATAATTTGATTTAGTAAAAATTGGTACAACAATACCTTTATACAAATTGTTGAACAACGAAAAAAAGTTGTATAAATTTCAGTGGCAAACCAAAAAGAAACAAAGTGAAGATGCCTCAAGTAAAGAGAGATGGTTCCGTGGCTGGCCGCTATATAGGCTACGTATATAGTTCGAGACGTAGAAACTGATTTAAAGTTGAAATTTGCTTAATTAAATATTTTTTTATATGAGAAATTATTAAATTTTCTTAATGCATATATAATCTTATTCAATGAGTAAATTATGATTCTTAAACAAAATATCGAAATATTCTAATTTATCACATTAATAAATACTTGCAATTAAATATTAAATTTTCAAATACATATAATTTATAAAGACCTTCAGTACAATAAATCAACAATTATGGTAATTAATACCAGCAAAATAAAAGTATTGAGCATATTACGTAGAGATAAGTATGGACAAAGTTTTAATTGAAGCTATAATAATCATGTCAAGTTGTCAACTATAGGAGAAACAAGGGCGTGGATTAGGGGAAAATTTTGGAAGCAAATATTAATAAAAAATGTAACGAGGCATTATTGGAAGGGGAGCCTCGAAGCTAGCAATAGTAAAGTTGTATTTATGTGATTTATATTTACGAGTTTGAGTCGTGAAAATAATTATTAATATTTATATTAAGATAAACTGTCTATATTACACTATTATTTATATCACACCCTTTGAGATGCAATCCTTCAACTGAACTTATACTAATACGAAATGCTTTGTTCATCGAACTATTACATTATATTATTTAATTATAAATTTCATATCATGTGATGTTTTAACAATAAAATTTTAGAACCCATTAGGATTAGGACAGCATATCAAGTTGCAAATCGGAACTCCTCCCCCACAAAGAAAAAGGAAATTGCATTACATAGGCAGTGGCTAGAGAGGCGGATATATCTTCAGAAACTGACATAAATTATGATATAATTAATCGTGCAATCATGAAAAGCATAGGAATATCGTTATCAGGGGTGACTCGACAGTGTTAAAAAAAGGCATGTGTTTAGGCCCCAAAATTTAAGGGACCTCATTTTTAATAATAATAGGTTATAAGTTATTATTTTTTTAACAAATATTAAATACTATTTGTAGAAAAAGTAAACTTTTCATTAAAAATGAAGGAATTATAGAAGAAATTTGACATATTTGAAGTACTATATCTCATGAAAAATAATTTAAAATAAGAATGGTTATATTGTTAATTGAAAAGTAGAAGAAATCAATTATATAAAGTTATTGACGATTCAAGTTTAAGGCCCCGTTTAATTTTTGTTTTAGGTCACTAATATGCTTGAGCCGCTCCTGATAATTATGATACTAATACAAGCTAGAAAATCCACCTGTGATCATTATATCCGAGTGTTTTTTCATTATTTTTATTTTAAGTTTATCTAGAGTAAGATTGGTACACCAAACCATGGATTCGCCTTTGGTTAGCTTCATTTTGTTTAAATGTTTGGGTCATTTATTGATTCGTTTATGTATTAAGTCATGTTACTATTAACTTTTTTGAGTAGATATGTAGTCCAAATTGTTCAATGAGAAGTTTTATTAAAATGCTTTTAAGAAGTCATTTTTTTATTTGATACATAATATATAGTCATAGTAAAAATAAAATAATGATTTTATCAGGTACTCAAAATTAGATATAAAAAAAACAATTAAAAACTGAATTAACAATAATTACATGAGTTGGGTTTCGTCCATTACAATCTAGATAAGTTTTAACTCAATCTAATTATGATCGCTCAAATTTTGCTCATTTTGCTTATTATCATCTATACGCATATGGGCGTCTAGCAATGAAATTTGAGGGTTTTAAATAGAAAAATAAGTTAAATTTAAACATGTCAAATTAAAATGGAACAATAGAGGATGAAATTCCTAAACAATCACTTTCTAAAGCTTGTAAATGAAAAATAATCACTTGTCACCTACTTTTAAATTCTACAAATTTTCCATATATAATTTAAAACTTTATGATAATAATAATTTTTAAAAATAAATAACCAAAAAGTGGCTATTGGTGTTATTTTTAATCAATAAAAGAATGAATGATCTATTCGGCCAAAAATTATTTTAATTAAGATGAACTAAATAATAAATCGCAACTAAATTCTCTATACTCTAATCAAGTTTTTTAACTTCTTTGTTTGTTTTCTTATCATCTGGTTAATTACCAAATAAATAATTTAATTATTTGTTATGACTATATTAAACCATGAAATTTAAATATATCTTACAAACATTTGAATAAGTTCTCCAATCGAGTAATTTCGAATTACATATCAACTCAAATTTTTATCAGCTTGACTTGAGATAATGAGATGCTGCAAGTCAATCCGTTGTGAAAATATGATTCCGTTTGAAGATTGATCAAGTTATATTTTCATTAACTAATTTTATCATGTTTTTACTCATTGAGGGACATAAACCTAACAATATTATTGATGGATAAGACTATGGAAGGCAACAAGCCAACAACCCCTAATTTTGGCATATCCACATGTCTTCCAGAGTTTTTTTCTATAGTACTTACACTATAACAAAAAATAATTATTAACGATAATTAATTTTAAATTACCGTCAAATATGTATTTTTAACGGTAATTGTCACTCTTTGTATATGTCCATAAAGTCTTTAGCGACATTGGTTCTAATGACACTTATGACTTAAATAATGTCGATAAAGGCTTTAACACTCTTTATTAATGTTAATATTTAATATCGCTAAAAGTTATTTTTATTATAGTGTCAGATAGTATATTTTAATTTAATTATATTTCTGGATAATTCTTTTTTTTTGAAAAATAGTTTAACACAGTAAAAGGGACAAATAATTCAGCACACTCTTGTCAATATCCCAGGAAAGGTCCACACATAGAATAAAAAAAGGACAAATAATTTTTTAAAAAAATGTTCGTAAATGCATAGTTATTTTCTTCATTAGCAGCAGTATTTAAATTGTGTTATTTATAATTCCATTATTGTTACATTGTGCAAACATATGAGATAAGAAGATAAAGCAAAAAATGGTTCTTGGCATGTGGGCTTGGCCCATTTGTGATTTGTCTCGGCACTCGAGAAATAACATTTATCGGTCACTTTTCGCTCCACGACAATATTTTGAAATTATTTACGTATGAATTTTTGAAGTTTTATTATAATATAGTTACTCGTTTAAAAAGAATCACTATTTTCTTTTTTAATCCCTTTTTTTTTAAAAATGATTTCTTTGTTTTTTCAACACCTTAGCAGTTGTCCACGTGACATGTTTAAGTATAAGTGGTGTAGTAAAAAATTTCACGAAAAATATCCAGGCATTGTACACGGGTATATATTTTCTTTTGTGAATGAGTGCACTAGAAATTTTAAAAACTAAACTACGTAATGTACATGAAAAAAATTGAAAAAACAGATATGTAATATACATGAAAAAATTGAAAAAAAATGAAAGAGTACACTAGAAATTTTAAAAATTAAACTACGTACTATACAAGAAAGTATTTTTGCAAAAAATACATAATATACTTGAAAAAAGAGGATCAACGTAATATACATGACATCTTTTTTAAAAAAAGTATGTAATATACTCGATTTTTTTTTGAAAAAAGAGCCTTAAAGTTGTTGCTACCTAGATTTGAACTCACAAACGCTTAAATGTTTGGCTCTTTCGAGTTTCGAGACACCTTAAACTACTAGGCTACAACACCTTGTTGTGTTGAGAGAGTCTTGAATACGTTATTTAACCACTTTGTATATTAATATATTTGTATATACAGTATAATTTCCCGACGAAAAGTGTCCAATTGGACACCCTAAAAAGTATGTAGCTACGCCCCTGGGGGTGTGCAAAAACTTAATCAACCGATAGATCAAATCGAAAGAAATGTTATTAGTTTATTGCTATTGGGATAATGGGTTTTATATGATTTTGATTATAAAAAAAAGTAATATTGTGTTGTCGATTCACTTTTGATTTTTTAATATTGGGTAAACTGATAACCTATTAAGACTAGTGTAGTCATTTACGACTTTTAGCTTTACGTAAAATACTCCGTCCGCCTCATATTACTTGATTATCTTCTTTTCACACACATAATACTCCCTCCAGCCAATAATAGTAGTTCACTATACTAAAAATACATGTTAACAATACTTGTCTAATTTTATAAAATCAAAAATATTTTGTGTCTATTTTATCCTTAGTATTAAACATTATTGGCTTAACCCATCGGTGCCTCCCTAAAATTGGCACGATATTTCACATCGACAATATTCATTTTAGACACCTAATGTAGCGTCCCGCTGTGATATTTTCACACTTTTTGCTTACCTGGCATAATGAGTGTGATACACTCATTTATCGGCGTGTGAAATAGCCTTTTAGTTAATTTTTCATTATTTTTCTTCTTCTTCCTATTTTAGCCATCATTTTATCCAAGTTAATTTTCATCCATTAAAGATGAAGATTTGGCAAAAATAACGAAAAATATTTTTTAAATCTAAAAATAAATCCACTTACAAAATTTATCTTGAAAGAATTTAATATTAATTTCTCTAAACTAAGCTAAAAATTTATTTGAGATAGTAATGACGTGCAAATGTGGGGTTGGGCAATATCTGCAAGTGGTAAACATAGTAGGATACTTCCGATTCAGGGTTTTGGGCTATTTGGAGGTTGGGTTTTCGGGGCTTTAGAGAAGATGATTTTGTGGGTGGAGGGGAGGGGTGGGGGGTGGGGTTGGAGAAGACAACTAGGGGTGGGTTCCTTTATTTATTTATTTTTAAAATTATATTTTAATTATTTGGATAAAAAATATTATGTGTTATTAATTCACTGGTCAGTTTTTATTTTTATTTAAAAATAATTAATTAATAACTTCTTTTTATACAAATGACATATGGCATTATTTAATTCATCACTTTACACGTCATTCGCGAGTGTAACATACACACCTTGTGTATTTTTGCTGATGTTAAAAAAAATGTTAAAATGACACAGTGAAACTCTACATCAGGTGTCTAAAATAAAAATTATTTAGTTAAGGTGTCTAAATGAAATATCGTGCCAACTTTAGGGGGCCACCGATGGTTAGCCCAATATTATATATCATCTAACACGTTTTTCAAAGTATTAAATTTAATAAGGTCAAAGGATAATATAATTTCTTTATTTATTCTATTATTTATTATTTTTTTAAAAGTGTGTCAAGTCAATAATGGACAACTATTATTGAATATTGAGAGTATTAAGAAATCATAAATAAAACGATAGTTTTATTGATTCACCCCTTAAAAGAACTTCTTAAATTCTTTACAAACAAATGTGAATACTTTCAAAAAGATTTAATTGCAAAAGTAATATAGGAAAAATCACTTAACTTGATTCAATAAGGTAAACAACTAATATGAAACAACTATTTTTAGAAGGATGGATCAATTAGTAAGGAACAAAGGAAGTATAAATATAACTCACTATTTGCCTTTACCCTTTAGGCTTTAGCATTTAATTCACACTTCACAATTATTTCGAGTTTACAATTTCACATTATAAAAAAATCAAACCCTAAATTAAAAATTATATTTCTCTTAATTTCTCTTTTATGTTACAG
Source organism: Solanum sitiens (assembly GCA_016801875.1). NCBI lineage: Eukaryota > Viridiplantae > Streptophyta > Magnoliopsida > Solanales > Solanaceae > Solanum > Solanum sitiens. Next base: position 3,473,018 of record JABWTJ010000002.1, on the reverse strand, counting down.
AAATCAAACAATTTCAAAACTCAGATAAGAATTGAATGACTCGTATTTTCATGGGTTAATTTTTTGATAGTGGAACTTAGGATGCTTAATTTGGAGAAATAGAAGAATCAAATTGTTAGATGATGCATGTGCTAAGCCTAATAAAAATACTCTAATTTACTCCTATTAGAACTTCACGGAAAGAATCATTAAACAATTTTCGTATGCATTACATCAATCGCACTCACTCTCCAAGTTATTTTATTTTTATTTTCTATATTATAGTAATAATTACTTCTAGATTAAAACCCCTTCTAATGAAAGTGATAGTTTATTAATCTTGGCCAGACAAGGATACATAATTTGAGCAAATAGGTTAATTAACGACTGTAAAACATACCCAATATTAAAACTAATTCGTAATAGATTGTGTATGGGTAATAGTTACTGTTATGATAAAGTTGTAAGTACTTTTTTATTTTTCATTAAAAATCGAACTCCTGTACAAGAAGTCATGTTTCTTAGGAACATTTTACCCTTTCAATATTGACACTCGAATTCTACATTCTACCCTTTCAATATTGACATCCAGATGACTCGAATTCTGATAATTTAGTTGAATTACAATATAAAATTCGAATATCAAATGAGATAAAAAAAAAGTCAAATATTACAAATCTCCTATCAAGTAGTTAGGAAAGGGTGTTTCTTTTCTACAAAGAAATTGACTGTCAAAGACATTAAATTCACACAAACCATATGAGAAAAAAAAGTCACAATTTACTACGAAGACTTTTTTCACACACTTGTCGATATTCCCATGGTATCACTCTACTCATTCTTTCTTTTTTCATTATAAAAATAAATTTTGTTTTTGCATTTGTGTGTGGTTTCGTTATAAGATATTTAATAACTTTGATTAATGTCAAGTACTAATTGTGGAGTAACAATATATCGAAAGTAATTTATAACGGTAATTAAAATTAGGTATGTTTTTCAAAATTAATTATTGATGATAATTATATTTAAGCACTCTGTAAATGTTATCGAAGCCTGTATCACCTTCAGTTTTAGTGTCAATTATTAATATATACATATATATTGTTATTAAAAGTTATTTTTATTTTAGTGTCGTAAACTCGTAGTTGTCAAAGCAAAAGGTAAGAAATTTTAGATAGTGTTAGGTTTTTTTCTTTCGTTCTTAGCTTAACTTTATAGTTCCTTGTGGGTGGGGAAGAAATTAAGAAGGTTTTCAAAACCACCTAACCCTACTCTATATGTTGGATTTTTTTCAAAGTTCTTATGTCATTTAATTAAAACCCTTTTATTTATTATTAAAAAGACATATAATTAAATGAAGCAGCCCCTGGTCATGATTGTACATGCAGTTGGTCACGAACATCTAGAAATTATAGTAATGATCATATATTCTAAGTGGCAACATCAAGAAATTAAATATTTTTAAAAAAAATATTCCTATTTTCTTTTTAGTTTATTTAAAAAATAATAACTCATTTTATTTTTGGTAACACTTTAATTTTAACTTTCCACGTGTCATGTTTAAGACCACTACATTAAAGGACATTTTGGTACATTTGACATAACTTTAATTTAGAACCATAAGATTAAAATTTTTTCTTTCTTTTCTTAAAATCTGTTCTAAGTCAAACTAGGCTAATTTTTTTAAACGGAGGAAGTAAATGCTTTATTTGAGTAGTATTAATTATTGTATTTCCAATCATCTAATTGATGTGTTAATCATAGGCCATCAAACTCTTTTTGTTGAAAAATTAGCAAAGAAGTGTATATCATTAAAGATTGCAAAGACAAAATTTAAAGATATGGTCAAAGACAAAACAGTTGCTATAATAATATTAAATTAATTTGTACTTAGTAATAATCGAGTTCACAATTAAATATATTTATAACAATTGTGTTTGAAATTTGTAATAAGTACAATATATAATATATGTATGAATAGAAGTCACTGTTTACAATATTTTATGATTTTTTGGAAAAAATTATAACATCTAAGGAGTTGAAATTAATGTGTTGTTTGACAACATATTAAGGAGTTGACGTTGATAGTGTAATGTTATTTACATGTACTTTTAACAAGTAACCAATATGTTCTTGTCAATTATTGTTACACAGATATTGTACATGTAGATTATAATAATTGATAGTATAAAATTATAAATCATCATGATCTAAGTGACATCAATAAGTTTTTTTTATGTCATTAAGTAGTGCATAAAATGCAATCGATAAAAGAAGGAAAAGGGAAAATCGTAAAAAGTATTTGGAAGAAAGTAGCAAGTGTATTTTACTAGGATATCTTAGGTTACTATAGCTCACATAGGAAGAATATATTATGGGGCGATATAGCTTTTCATCACAGATTCATCTGAATTCATAATTTTTGACATATTGTATAAATATATTTGTAAAATTCTACTAAAATCTTAACAAAGAAGGAATACTTACATTATAGCAATGAGGAATACTTACATTATAACACATCCAACAAGGATCAAAAAAGAAAAAAGAAAAAAAAACAAGAATCGTATGATAACCAATGTGTACCCTCTCAACAATCAATAACATATTTACAACAATTATGCCTCAATTCCAAGAAAATTGAGTCATCTATATAATAATCCTCACTGTCCATATCACTCATCAACAACGTATACCAATCATATTAATATACAAAAAAAAACTTCAACTTTTTTCCGAGCCCCGCACAAATATCAAGAAATGTCATGCATGAAGTGTTCTTCAAAAAATAATTCTGGCCAATATGAAGAACTCCCTTGATCAGCACCATTGTTAGTTGAATTACTGCTGGAATCTCCTTGATTATTGCTAATTGAAATTTCAGCCAAAGGTGGCAAATGACTTGAAGAATGTGGAGAAGGGATAATATTAGTAATATTTAATGGGGAACTAGGTGAACTATTTTTTTTATCAAAATTAAAATTATGACAATTAATATCATCACTAATTTCATTAATACTATTATTCAAATGTGTTTGGAAATTGAAAGGGACTTGTTGTGTATTATCTTGATTATTGTGGAGTAGTTGAGAGCAATAGTTATTTTCATTGGAGAAAAGTGTTTGATTTTCAAGATTGGATAAATTTAAAGGGGTACTATTTTCTTTAACAAAATTTGTCAAATTAAATGCCCCTAAATCTCCAAGATTAATATTATTAATATTGTAATGTTGAGTGTTTGATGAGGGTGTAGGTGGTGTTGGATTATAATTATTTGAAGATTGGAATAGAAATTGTAAATATTGAATTTTAGCTAATTGGGCAGCTTCTACTTGTAATCTCACAGCATGATCTTCAAGTGGATGATGTTGAAGTAAATTTGCCAAGGCAATTATATTAGGCAAGTTTGCAAATAAATCAGTTCTTGGCCTGTGTGTCATTGGATCATATCCCATTTGAATTAGCTTCTTCTTTAAATGCGTGTTCCAAAAATTCTTAATCTCATTATCTGTTCTTCCTGGTAAGTGTGTCGCGATCGCAGACCATCTACAACCATAATATTAAAAGATATCATCAATATGAATTCTCACAAACAAGAAAACAAATGTGTTAGCAACAACAACAATAATCCTGCATAAATCTCTAGCAAAATCGAGGTCAGCTATATGAATCACCATTATACATTAGTCACTCCACATTATTTAAGCTTATTTTTTAGTCAATATTGTATAAAATACGATTAAAAAATAGACCAAAGTTCTCTATATTTTTTACTGACATATAAATCTCGAACATGATTAATTGTTTTGGTAAGAAATAATTAAAGAACACAACATTATATATAATTCTCATGAAAATTAGTGTTAAGTTATATTGAATTTACTTGTTTCCTAGGATGGAATGGAGATGAAGAATTGTTTGTTCTTCTTCTTCAGAAAATTTGCCTCTCTTGATATCTGGCCTCAAATAATTAGTCCATCTTAACCTGCAGCTCTTCCCACACCTATTAAGTCCTTTATAGCATATTAAAAAACAACAAATGTTATTTTGTTAAAACAAATCGATATCAGAAGCAAAAGAAAATTCAACATCTACTAAATATACATAATCAATAATTTGTATATTCTATATACAATATAATTTTTCAAAAACAATTCAGATAAACCCCTTACACGCCCCTGGCTATACCTTTGCTCATGCCAAAAAGAGGAAAATAAAAGAGAAGGTGCATGTAATATCTACCGCTAATCCCACTTAGCAACGAATTAGCGATAAATTTTCATTAGCTACTAGTATTTATGGACTAGGAACGAATTTCAAAGCTAATTCCAGTGTATATATGAGATGATTAAAAAAAATATTTTTTTTTGTTTAATTGTTATAATACCTGCAAGCTTAGGAAGGGCTCTCCAACTTCCATGACCATGTTTGTCAATATAATCAACAAGTATTTGATCTTCTTCAGGAGTCCATGGTCCTTTTTTAAGCCCATTTTCATCACAACAAGGAGACCTTCCCATTTTAATTTAATTTAATTTAATTTGTGGAAGATTTTATTTGTTTTTCTTTTGATGCTACCAAATTAGCTAGGTTTAGTATTTATACAATTGAGCAGTCTAGTTTCTTGTACTTTAATCCAATTAACAAATTTTGATTTTGACAGTTATCTTCATAAAATAATCGACTATATATATAATAAGTGGACAAGGAACCTTATAAGATTATTTGTTTTAAACATTAATCTAAAGTTAGAAATTTACTTGTTCAAAATTCTAAATAAGGTGTAGAGGACCTGCCGACCATGGATTATATTGTTCTCCTCTCTTTTAATTTTTATGTAATCGTCTAAGTTTGATTTGATATAAAATTTAAGAAAATAAAATAATAATAATTAAATTTTATGGCTTTAAACTAAAAATACTTGAAATATATTAAAATCTCTCTTAATATTGTGGTATTAAACATGTCATGTAGAAAGTTGAATTAAAGGATAACCAAAAATATATATAAATATATATATATATTTTGAAATAGACTAAAAAGAAAAATAAAACAAACAAATTAAAACCAAAACGAATTTAGTAATAGCATATTTTCTTATTACATCCGTAATTAAGTTCTATTGACCTATCCCTAAATGGGATATATTTCTATTTTCTTGTTTTATTTTTTTTTAAACGGAAAAGCGTCAAAATTGTCCCTGAACTATGTGAAATAGATCACTTATATCTTTCGTTATATTTTGGGATAAAAAATGCCCCTGCTGTTATCCCAAGAGACCACATATACCCTTAAGAATTAACACCCCATATTTTTATTGACTTGGCAAGCCACGCGGGACTAATCCTTCCACCTAAGCATTGCCAACTAGGATTCATTACAAAAGAACTAGACCTTTAGCGGCAATAATAGTTGCCACAAAAGCCCAAAAAATCGTCACTAAAAATTTTTAACATTAAATTCTAATTTTATGTTTTTTTCTTCATTATTTTTAAAAAAACGAAAATGATATCGATTAAGTAGGAGTTTGAAGATACTGTATGTTTTATTTTATGTTATATGTAAATGTATAAAATGTACAATGATGCATTATATAGTAGGAGATGTGAATCGAGAAATAATTTTCATAACAATATTGGGTGTTTTTAATATTAATATTGCAAGTTATTTATTTTAGAAAATTAGGTTGCAGTCTAAAATTAATTATCATATTTTTTTGTTGAAAAAATAGATTTTACTATTAGTCGTCACTAAAAATCACTCATAACCTTTAGTGACAATATTTTGAGATTTTGTGGCAACTTTGTCACCACTAAAGATCAAGTTCTTTTGTAGTGAATCTTAGTTGATAGCGCTTAGGTGGAGGGATTAGTCTCATGTGGCATGCCACGTCACTTAAAATTGGGGTGTTAACTCTTGAGGGTATTTGTCTCCTAGGATAACAGCGGAGATATTTTTGATCCCAAAATATAATGGAGGATATAAGTGGTCTATTTCGCATAATTCATGGATAATTTTGATCATTTTCCTTTTTTTAAATGACAACTTTCATTTTGATACATTTTCTTGACAGGAAAATTTCTAGTGTAGAAGGCTTTTATATATATAAAAACATATTGGGTAAAATTTGGAATATATATAGGTTTTAAAGTATTTTTCAAATTCCAAATACAACCAAAAAAGTTATTAACGTACAAATAAACATAGACTTACTTGTATCCCGACTAACATTGCTTGCTTATATGAATAATATCGCTGTAAAAGAAGTTGATTTTTTAAACATAATTTTCGAATAGATAATGGGACCAGGGTGTTTCTGCTAGTCAAAAAAGACGTAGCCATGCAACGAATATATATAATAAAAAGAGATTTTAATGCATCATTTGCTTGCATGAGTTGAAATTGCTTTAGTCAAAATTATAATTATTTTCACTAACTTTTCACTTTTGTTTTATCCCATATTTTCTTTTTTTAATTCAATTGAGTGAGTGCACACTCTTAAGCATAACTTGTTAAATGAAGTTTACTTGTATAATTCACCTAACCTTTTGATTTACGAAACTTGAGAAAAATCTCTAACTTAGTCAAGGGTAATTAGTCAACTTTTATTAACTATACAATAAGAATTTTTTGTCAAATAACACTAAATGATAAGTCTTGATGGTTTCATTTTTCTATATCGATTTCACTTGTGTAGCCTCCTATATCGTTTTATTTATAAAATTTTAGCCATATTTGAGCCTTATATTACGATAAGTAGTTATTTGTAATATCGACATGCTAACAAGATGTAACATATCCCAATTCCCAAGCATTTTTATAGTGTTTCCATAAGGTGATCAATACAAAATAATGCCAATAGGATTAATTTTAACATTATTAATGATACTATTATTAATACATTTTATTTAATATTTTCTCTGTTCCGCTTTATATAACTTACTTTCTTTTTAAGTAAGTCTAAAAAAGATTGACATATTTCTATATTTTAGAATTTCAATTTTGTCTTAAAATGCTCAGTTTATCCTTAATGAAATGATTTCTAGCAACGGATATATCTATGATTCATTTTATACCCCTTTTTTCAAAATCTCCTGTTCTTTTTTAAAATCTTTGTCAAGTCAAACAAATTCATATAAATTAAAACAATAAAAATACTAATTTTATATATCTTATCAATCTATACTAGTTATAGTATTATTTTTAACCTAAGGTCTCATATTCTGTTCTTTGTCCCCTAACTCCTATTCACATGGTCTATCACGTCTTAAAAAAGAAATAATTCCAAAACTAAAAATAAAAAAAACTATTTTTTGCCGTCAAAGAATGTAGAATAATAGATGAAGTTTTTTTCATAACTAGAATCTCAGGATCAATACATATATAAAGAATAATTAGTAGTGGAGAGCATTTTTTTTCGAGGTCCAATATATATACCAAGCCTCGAATGAAAAATGGACGAAAAAAAAAGAGGGAGTAAGTAATAGTTAACCATGAGATATGGTGTATAATACACGTGTATACCATTATAGATAGTTAATGATAACACGTAAGGTAACAAATCTAGGAAATTAAACTAGAGTAGAAAATGACACCAACATACTGAACAAAAAAAGTAAAACATATTACATAATCGTATTATATATATTAATAAAATTAATTAATAGATTGAATATTGTGAAATATTTATTTTTTTACAAAAAGGGTGATGAAAGTGAGTTGACTATAAGGAAGAAACTGGTTAGAAGTAAAGTTGGTACATCAAACGTCCTAAATCTTCACCTAATTGCATTTTTGGAACAAACTAATTAAAATGACTTTCACTTTTTGAATATTTGGCTTTTGTTGTTTTCTTGTTATGCCAACCAAAAATCTTTTGTTTTTCCGACAGATTTGTATGGTTTAGTATTATAAAAATATCTAATTGGTTTAGTATCGTATAAGCTACTCTTTTAGTTAATACATAAGTCCAAGATGGATTAATCAAAGAAATGGGAAATTACTACATAGCTAAAAGAATATTAATAATGATAACGGTAGCTGATTTTACGTTCGAGCCTCTATATGGAGAAAATTATGTATCTTAATAGGTTGAACAGTGTGCGATTCAAATTTAGTCGTGACTCCTTTTATTATGAAAAAATTACATGAATTGGTACCTTTTAATAAATAATTACTGATTTTATCAATACTTTTTATTTATTATCATTTATAGCAATACTATGTTAAATCTGCAATATGTATTAAAAGTGAATTATGTATGCAATATATATGAATTATATATGAATTATAATTGTTTTTAAAGTATATTATGTTTGTTTGGTAAAAATTTGACACATGGAATTATAAGTGTATTAAAATGTGTGATAAATGTATTATTTATCATTAAAATTTGTATTATATGTAAATAAAAAATTGTTATTTGTAATATGAATTAAACTTGTATTATAAATGAATTAAAAATGAATAAATGAAAAAACAATATTACTGCTATAAATGATAAATATTTTTTTATTATAATATATTTATCTAAGTTTCCCTAATATTATTGGAGTGCCCATGCTTATATCAAGAACTTAATACACCACTTATTAGGTAATAATGGACTTCAAAGCCTTCATGTGAACTAATGAGGCCTCAAACTAGGTAAATCATGGGCTTACCAAGGGTTTAATACACAAAGTTTTGTTTTCATTGTTTTCGCTTCAACAAAAGATTTAAAAATAACTTCAATTGTATTCATGATTAAATATAATTCTCATTTTTAAATATTATTTTTTATTTTGAAAATAAAATTTATAATTTTCAAATACTCACAATTTTCATGTTCATACACTCCTTTAATTTCCAAATGAGTAGTTATGCTTGAATTTAAATTCCAACAAAATCTTTGAGAATCTTATATACGGGCTTCCTATGTCAATGTAACATCAGTTACAATTCTTTGGGTAAATTATAGAAATCACATATTTTTAAGGTAAAATTATAATTTATCTCTGAAAAATTTATAATTACAGAAATTTCTCAAACGGATACAATAATATAAGTGTTGATACACTAAAAAGAGAGTCGGATATATTAATGGCAAAAAAATCAAAGCAACGATACATTAAAAAGAGGGTCGGATACATGCGCTGATACATTAAAAAGAGGGTCGAATACATTGATCTGATACATTAAAAAGAGGGTCGAATACATTGATGGAGGGTCCGGATACATTAATGGTAAAAAAATAAAGTACAAATACATTAAAAAGAGGGTTGAATACATGCGTTGATACATTAAAAAGAGGGTCAGTTACATTAATGGAGGGTCGGATACATTAATAACATTTTTGCCTTAAGAGAAAAATGAGTGATTTTGGAGATTTGTAAAACTTATAGGATATAATGATAATAAGTAAACTAAAAGGTGGGATTTCTATATATATATATATATACATATATATATATATATACATATATATATATATATATATAACATCAGTTACAATTCTTTGGGTAAATTATAGAAATCACATGTTTTTAAGGTAAAATTATAATTTATCTCTGAAAAATTTATAATTACAGAAATTTCTCAAACGGATACAATAATATAAGTGTTGATACACTAAAAAGAGAGTCGGATATATTAATGGCAAAAAAATCAAAGCAACGATACATTAAAAAGAGGGTCGGATACATGCGCTGATACATTAAAAAGAGGGTCGAATACATTGATCTGATACATTAAAAAGAGGGTCGAATACATTGATGGAGGGTCCGGATACATTAATGGTAAAAAAATAAAGTACAGATACATTAAAAAGAGGGTTGAATACATGCGTTGATACATTAAAAAGAGGGTCAGTTACATTAATGGAGGGTCGAATACATTAATAACATTTTTGCCTTGAGAGAAAAATGAGTGATTTTGGAGATTTGTAAAACTTATAGGATATAATGATAATAAGTAAACTAAAAGGTAGGATTTCTATATATATATATATATATGTATGTATGTATGTATGTATATATATATATATGTATGTATAAGAGATGTATATAGATTCATATACATTGTTATATAATATTTATACATTGCAACATTTCATCTTCCTCAATAAGTTGTTATTTTTTTTAATCTCGACTATCTAATATCTCCTCTAAATAGTCTTGAATTTTAGATATGATGAGTTCCTCTCAATATTTTAAGTCTTTTGATATATCATTCACATGAAATAATACACGTTTGTAATAGGCCGAATTTTAAATAAGATGAGCTCCTCTCAATATTTTGAATCTTTTGACATATCATCCAAAATGGTTAGCATTTGTGATAGGTTGAATTTTAAAATTGTTCGCATTTGTGATAGGTTGAATTTTAAAATTTGAGTTTGAAAACTATTTAACAATGAATTGCAATGAATATCTATCCATTCAAATCTTTCTCTAGCTCAAATTTTAGATATAAATTTCTCTCAATTCTTTTGATATATATTCACCCTGACTAATTCTCGTTCATGCCAAGATCAAATTTTAAAACTCATAAAGATAATATTTTTTTTAAAGCTGCCTTTTTATTATAAAAAGTCTCAATTAACGCCCAACCAAAAGGAGCCACAAAAGCAGCTTAATTAGCGTCAGTAAAGAAAGCAAATGCAAATTTACCTTTGCAAAAAGTTTTAGGAACTAAAGAAGAAGTGACGTTGCAAATCTTTGGGTCCCACCCTTCTATTATCGAGTTTTATATTTGAACTATTAAATAACATATTTTTCCTTGAATTATAAGTTTCTTTAGATTAAAAATACCTTGATTGAATAAGTTCACCTGGTACAAAGATTTCATGGTAATTCAAGAGAGTTTCGTAAAATCTCAATAATTTAGATATGAAACTATGTCACTCCAGTGATAGCTTGTGTCCACACGCAACAGGCAATTGCTGACAATGCCCTCAGGCGCACACATTGCTAACTCCCATGTGTTTAAGCCACAAACAAAGACAAAATCAGAATTTGAGATTTATGAATTTTAAATATTAATAATTAATTAATAATAATTACATTCTAAACTTAAAAATTATATATATTAAATAAATATACTAGATTCGGACAAATCCGTATCAGACTTCTAGCTCCGCCCTGTAGACAAGGATGCGGCCCCTCTAAGTGCCGTCTACTGGACCAGCTGTTCCTTTGCTGAAGTCCAAGTCATATTTAATGTAAATGTAAAGTAGCTTTACTTCTTGTATTTTTATCATGCGTTTTCGTTTATTTATGTCAAATTCATGTAACTAGGGTTTATTTTTTTAAAAGTCGATTAAGGGGTATGAAGTAGTTAAACTTTCAAACAAGAACACTGATTAATAGTTATTTTCACTAGTGCAAGCAAATTTTATACATTGTTCTCTCAATCGCTAATATTAATTGTTTGGGAAAATTATGCGAATAAGCAAATTTATACTATTTAATTATTCATCTTAGCTATAGTTTGCTATAATTACTACTCGCAACTAACATTATATATTAATTACGTAGGCTGACTTTGAATTTGTATAATTAGTCATATTTATATATGTATAATTCGTCAGGATATACAAATAAATATGTATAATATACAATTTTTTAGTCTATATACATATACAATTCATCTCTCTCCCACTCTCTGCCCTCTCTCGCTCACCTCTATCCTCCCTCTCTCAATCTCGCTCGCCTCTCTCCTCCCTCTCCCAAACTCGCTTGCCATTTATACAAATGTATATGTATAATATATAGTTATATACAATTATATACATATACAATTCGCCTCTCTCCCACTCTCTTCCCTCTCTCGCTTGCCTCTCTCGATATCGCTCACCTCTCTCTCCTCTCTCGATCTTGCTCACCTCTCTCCTCTCTCTCCCAGTCTCATTCGCCTCTCTCCTCCCTCTCCCAATCTCTCTTGCCATATATACAATTACATATATATAATATACAATTATCTAACCAATATAATATACAATTCACCTTTCTCCCACTCTTTCCCCCTTCTCTCTCTCCTCTCTCCTCTCTCTTCCAGTCTCGCTCGCCTCTCTCCTCCAAATAACATGTAGCTACAAATTGTAATTATCAAACTATAGCTATAGAGAGTAATTAATTATTTTTAAATGGCTATATATGAAAGTTTCTCTAATTTTTTCCTACGTCACAGTCTGACGTACGAATAGTCTCTTGCGTCGTGCAACAATATTGTTAGGGGCTTATATCATAAACCATTGTCATCTCAACCTATCCCTTTTAACTTTTTTGAAAAATATTTTCTTAAATTAAAGAAGGAAAAGGATAACAAGAAAAGAATAGAATTAAAAAAACAACAACTATACTTTCTATGGTTTGAGGTGTGACAGGGTCATGTTAGAATAGTTTAATTATATAATTTTGGGCATTAGTGTGTACCCCCATTGATACAAAAGTCCAAAATGTAACTGATGGCATCACATGATGAAAAGAGTTGGAACACCAAAAAGTGTTGGGATATTACATGGCCCCCCCCCCATGTGCATTATTACCTCCTTCTTCATCACTCATAGCCAGCTATATTATTACTTAAAACAAAAAGTAGCATATGTGAAATTAAACAAGAAAAAGTTAGCACTTTTTTTTAATTGTTTTTACACTAATCTTGATAATCACTTTTAAGTTTTTAGTTTTTTTTTTTTTTAAAAAAAACACTAGAAACAATTATAGTCTGTTCTAAGAATTACACTTTTGCGAATTTAGAATTTATAAATTCTGCATTTTATAAAAGATAGCTTATTGAGTTCTCTCATGTTCATATTTTATGATACTTTAACGACATGCCTCTTGAGAAATTCATTCGAGTAAGGTGTTTTCATTAAATTACTTTTAATTAAATAGATCAATTTCTTGGTTATTTGAAATCACACTTACCTATATAAGGGTATATTTGAAAGAAAATAAAAAACAATAAATATCATCTTGATTGAAAAATCTTTTATTTTGAACTATGTAATAAGCTTAAAACACTTAAAAACACCATGTAGTATGGACCGGAGGGAGTATATTTATATATATTCAATGGATTTCTTAAACACAAACAAAACTACTGAATTTTGAAGAATTCGTAGTTAGAACTCTAGCTTCGCCTTTGATTTCCAACAACAATTGAAACTAAATACAATTGGAGAATAAAAGAACTTATACTAGTATCATTTATCCCTTGTAAAAGAAATGAATTTCAGAGTGAATCAACTTATACAAGATTGAAACTGCATTTTATAGTGCTGACCATATTATACAACTTCTCAAATAACAAATCAGTGTATTTTGAATACCAGATGTCTAACTCGAACAAACTAAGCCGATTACTAGAAGCAGTACTGCAATGTTCAGATATGTTGCAAGAGAAACACAACAAACAGCAGAGGAAACAGGTGAAAAAGCAGAAGGTCCAAGAGCAGCAGAATCAGGGCCAATAGGGTACATCACATCATCTGGATTTTTACTCGGATTCGAAGGAATAGTTGGCATTGAAGAAACTGGAGGCACCACACCACCAGAAGAAGGCAAGAGAGGTGCAATATCTGGAGATATCTCTGAGAATGGAGACGCTGCTGGCACAGGAGGATTTGCAAGAAACTCTACTGGTGTTGCTGATATCAACTTCCTTTCCACATTCAGTGACACTGCTAAAGGTGTTGTTGCAATGAATATACACATAATGAGTGTTGATACAACAAGAAAGCAAAAGGTGCTGGCCATTATCTTCAGAAAACTAAAATTCAGTTTAATTCAATTTTCTTTTTCTCTTGCTAATGATGAAGAAATCAATAGCACATAGGCTCTTTATCTCTCTTTTTTTGAACAATAATGAGTGAGGAGAGAAAAAGGAGAGATTGATCTAAGATGGGCTATGATTAAAGGTGAGCAAAAGGTTTGACAATTTATATGAATTTAGTGAGTGGTATTGTAAATATGTACAGGTTGGCATGTTAAGAAGTAGACAAAAATTCCCTAGGTGGTTTTAATTATTTATTATCTTAAGTACTTTATTTTAATTTTTTCATGCTTTTTTCTAAAGGGTCTTTTATAGGTACTGATCTGGGATCCTCTCAAAGTTGATTTATTGGGCAGTGGGCTCTATATATGATATTGCTTTTCTATTGCCCTAGTTGCAAATCACTGTTGGAGTTCTACAGTCTCAAGGACAAAAACTAGTTCAAAGCATGACTCATTTTGACAAACCGAATATGTTTCAAATATTTGACGTTTTAAAGAAATAAATTAGAGCATTATCAAACTCATCCTACTGCTCCAATTAGTAGAGTGTTTCTTAAGTGACGTATAAGATAAACACAGATGATAGTATAAGCAAATAATCGTTGACAATATCTTTCTTAAGAAATGTACGTACACAAGAACTTAGAAGACAAAACATGAATCGGAGAAACTATTACATTTAAATTTAAATTTAAATTTAACATAAGTGAAGAGAAACCAAAGATTGAATTATTGGTGGGCAAAGTTGTTGAAAGATCCCCCAAAAGGCAATCAAAATTACCTAGGGAATGATACAAACAAGAAAGTCCAAAAGCACTCATCTCCACCCTGAAGTTTCATAAGAACTTTAAAGTTAAAAGATACTATCTAGTATAATTTTTTATACAATTACTTATTATTCCAAGAGAACTTGGTGTTTGCCCATTAGAGCAAACTTAATACAGAAAATGACAAAATTAAGTCATAAATTAAATATGTGCCTTCCAACTTTTCTACCTTTTACGAAGTGCCTCTAGCATCTTTCAGTGTGATTACCTATTAATAATTATTAACCTTAGTTTACTGCACTGGACATTAAAAAATTCTAAAAATTGACTACAGTTTGATTTTAATATAGCTAGCTCGAAAAGCAAGTACCTAGAGATACTACAAGTCTGGACATCAAAACTTAAAAATAAAGTGAATAAACATAAAATTATCACAAAGCCCCCTGGGTTGTCTTTGGGTGTAAGTCTAATAAGTTGGTGCTGGGACATGTGCACAGATAACTGCTATTCAAAACACAGCTAAAAATTTACTAAGTATTCAATGTTTAGTTGCCTCAAAATCAATTTTAAACCTGCGGGACTGAAGTCGAAAATCTAGAATATATTTGACTTGCCAAAGCCTAACTTCAGACATTCAGAGCCTTAACTTCAGACCTGAATTTCTGAAGTTAGGGCTAAATTCAGTTATTTTACAGATACAAATTTTGTCCACATTGAAAAGGAAATAACCAAATCACAAGAAATTACAAGTTACCCTGATGCATGACCTCCAAGTTATGAGACCATACCTTTTTTCCATTTGATCGAAGTTCGTTTGCTGTAACACATTTTCTTGACTGTTGAACTTAGACAAACGCCTGAAGTTCAGGTATTTTACTATCTGCAGGTATAGATTCTACCCTGTCAGGATGGTGGTTTACACATTTGTTGACGGATTCGGTCTTCACAGGTGGTAGATTTTCAAATCAAGCTATAAATGGAAATGAGCAGTAAGGATTATCATTGTTGTAGCTGCGGAATGCCTCTTTCATGGTATATGTGTGTGCGGCATCTTTGTCAGCGTATTTAAGATAAGTATGACATGAACAAACACTACATGTTCATCAAATTAATCGAGCACTATGCCACGCTTGCCTCAACTGCAAAACACCTAAAATAAAATATAATATTCTCATTCAACTGCTTATCATTTAGGAATAAGAAAAAATAAATTGTGATTTACGTAACTATGGTATATTTACTGAGAATAAGGGGGATGGGCTGTTCGCTGACTTTAATTCAGATAAACTGAATCTCGAGTTTGAATGATCGAACTAAATAGAAAGCTCAACTTCAAACTAATACAAGCTGACTTGAGATTTATTCACTAACATGTCAGCATTTTACAGCTCTACTATTACTATTTTCTCTTTTATCAATACAAAGTTCAAACAAAAGATCCCAACCCAAAAATGAAAATGAAAATAAAAGATTCATGTCAGATGCAACCACTTTGAAAGTGTAATATACCTCACAATCCACTAGGGAGCCAGACCAATATCTTCTTGTTCAGCGCTTTTGCAAATTCATTTCAGGTTCATACAACCTGAAAACAAGCATCTCACTTTTGTTTCGCAACATCAAATAAATTTTATTGGAGGACAGAGGTGAGCATATCTTTTGCTTGTTCAACTAGATTAGCCATGGAATATCTGTTTGACTTTTAGCTGCATTTAGCGTCAAACAGCTCATACCTGGGAAAGTTATTACAAAGCTAAAGTAAATTTATAGCATCAAGCTTGGTGTCCAAAAGTGACAATTTAACAACAAAAATGATTTCTATTCCCTTTCTTATTTGACTTTCTTAAACAACTGGCAAGTAGAAAGAAAAGACAAAAGCTACATTTCCTACCTGGTCATTTGCAAGGCCTTGTTATCCTGCTTCAATCCTAAGGGGAAACCCCCTTCATTCTCCCAGAAAAAATATTTCCAGTCAGGTAATAGTTCTCTCTGAGGTCAGCCACGGCACAAATACCTGATTCATTCACGATTTCAGCCGTGACAGAACATGCATCAAAGATCCCTTGAGTGTGAGCATCCTTTGAAGGGCGCAGGAAGAATAATTACTTGAGTTATCGCTACTATAGGAGGTCAGACCAGCCCCTCTCATCTCCATGAACAACATCACTACACCAACCTGCCACAACATCAGTAAAAAGAAGTGAGAGTTAGCTTGAATAACAAAGTGGAAAACTACAAAGACAGTTTCTAAATAGCTTTGAATTTGTATCGCTCTGGTCGTATATGCCCATGAGTTCTGCCAGACCATAGCCTTCTCTCCTCATTTTCAAAATTTATCTCCAAACATTTTGCAAAAGTCGGTCCTAGAAAATGTGAAATAGCACATTGGATATCACGGACAGTGTTAGAATTAAATCCTGGCAAATAAAGCTAATGAATGACAGATAGAAACACCAAGAATTTTCAGAGAAAACACTGCTAAGAACTGCCAAACGATGTGCATGACTGAAGCGGACGGATGCCTAAACTATAGTGTATAGACTTCCCAGCAAATTTCTTTAACTCACGCATCGTTCCCTTAGTGACCAGAACAGCTAAGAACTCTTCATTTCTGCATCTACATAATTCCGAGAACCTGAATTGCAGATAGTAGCATGATCACTAACATGATCAACATTTCTAGAAAGATACTAATCAGATAAGCAAATATATCTTTTCTGTCCTAAATCAAGGCATCTGAGAAACAAACTGATAGTTCTCACAAAGCCCTTCAACTGGGATGTGCTCACAAAATAATGCAACAAGATTAGAAGAAAACCATTGTTACAAGAACATGAACGAGCCGGAAAAAAAACAATTAATAGCTTCAAAAGATATTGAAGTGGGTGGGTAAAAAATAAAGTTAACCTCTTCTCCCACTGCTGCAATCATTATCCGGAGACCTGTACTGCACTTTGTCTTATATCACTCCAGCTTCGACCAGAACTCCTATGGATTTTCTTTTCTATCATCAGCCTCCTGACCAAAGCAGATCTTTCCCAGTCCTCAGAAGTAGCAAATATGTTTGATAACTGCACGAAAGCACCTGAATTCACAGGATCAAGCTCTATAATGCGTTGGGCCACGAGCTGTCCTAGTATCTTGTTACCATGAGCTACACATCCTCTCAAAATGGATAACCACATGCTTGAATCTGCCTCAAATGGCATCTTTTCAATGAGGTTCACAGCTTCTTCAAGACATCCTGATCTTGCATAAAGATCTACCATACAGGAGTAATGTTCAATCCCTGGATCAATGTGGTAATCGTAATTCATTGAATAAAACCACCTTTTTCCCTCTTCTAGTAAACCACAATGATCACAGGCAGACAAGACACCAATAAATGTGATATTTGTTGGCGAAACACCCGCACTTCTCATTTTGTGGAATAGATTCAAAGCTTCATTGCCGTAACCATTTGTAGCATAACCCATCAACATAGAATTCCACGAAACCTCGTCGGATTTCATCATTTTGTCAAAGAGCTTCTTGGCATCGCTAACAAAACCACACTTGCAGTAGAAATCAATTAAGGAGGTAGAAATTATTTGATCACAATCAATGCCGATGATAACAGCTCTTGCAAAAATCTGTTCACCAAGTTCAACTGAAGCAATGCTTGCACAGGCACTGATCACACTTGAAAAGTTAAATTTGTCCATCCTAAAATCCATCCTATTCATTCTGTAGAAAAGATCCAGTGCTTCAACTGGACAACCATTTTGATTAAGACCAATTATCATAGAGTTCCAAGATATTAAGCTCTTGTAGGGCATTGACTCAAATAATTGCCTCGCATCTTCAATTCTATTGCAGTTAAAATATATGGTAATCATAGAATTTAGCAAGATGGTATCCTGTGTTTTGAGTTCATTAAAAACTTTGGAAGCTTCATCAGGACATCTACATTTAGCATATGTATCAATGAGCGCACTAGCAACGACAAGGTCATCCAACAGTCCAAGCTTAAAACCATAAACATGCACTTGCAAACAATTTTTAAGGGCATGTGAACTAGCACAGGCATTCAATACACTAGCTAATGTAGAGGAATCCCCTATAACTCCTTCTCTGTGCATCTCCTCAAAAAGCACTAGTGCTTCTAACACTTGATCGCATGACACAAACCCAGAAATCATGGAGTTCCATAGTACAATACTAGGATCAGTTATCAGGTTGAATATCTTTCTAGCATCATCCATTCGACCACATTTTGAATATGCTGAAATTAGTGCTGACAAGGAAAAGTTATCAGGATTCTGCATTCTATTCAAGATATAGCTCGCATTATCCAAATCACCACCCTTTCCATACATGTTAACTAAAGAACTTACCAACACAGAATCAACTTCAACTTCATCGACTATAATACGAGCATGAATTTGCTTCCCCAAATCAAGACTTCTTGTGTCAGCACAAGCTCCTAATGCAGTTGCCAAAACAAATGAATCTATATGTGATGCACCACCCGTCTCACGAAAATCCCAGTCTATAAACTCCTTAAACAAGCATAAAGCCACTCCAGGGAATCCCATTTTCGCATACCCATGAATAAGTCCATTCCAAACTACTTCATTCTTCCGTGGCATTTCACTCAATAGTCTTCTAGCAACACCCAACTCCTCTGCTTTAACAAGACCAAGAATGACCACATTCCAAGAAAATTCATTCTTGGAAGGCATTAAACGAAACAAGTCCAAAGAGTTGTTTATCTTCCCCCATTTCATATACCCTTCAATCATGGTATTCCAAGTGAAGCAGTTTCTCTGAGACATTTCATCGAACAGTAACTCTGCATCAGCCATTTGTCCACACCTGGTGTACATTTGAAGAAGGCGATTAGCTATTGTTAGAGCAGAGTTAAGGATACCCCTTTTGAGGAAAACGAGGTGGAGTTGCTTCCCATTTGGAAGTGATTGGTTGCTGTTAACAGTACTGAGCAGTCGACCACAATATTGCAAGTCTAGTTCCATCTACTAGATTATGTGATCATAAATTCTAAAATGGTTAGACAAACACAGAAATCTAGCAAAAACAAATCTTCAGGTGAAAATGATAAGGCAGTTGATCACACTCATACTCTGCTATGAGTTAATTACTCCTATTAGCTAATCAAAGAAGTCTCATATTTCACAAGATGAAGTTTGCATAAATAAGGATGTTGCCTTGCATTATGGAGGTGTGGTTATATTACGAGACAAAAAATTAGAAATGAAGATATTCTTAGAAAAGCGGAAATAATTTTGGCGGAAGACAAGATGTTGGGAGCAAGATTGAGATGATTTGACATGTGAAAAGTTGGTTATGTGTGGTATCACAAGAGTGTAGAGGTAGATCGAAAAATATTGTAGAGAAATGATTAGATAGGATATGACATAGTTTCAACTTAACTACGACATGATAATAATTAAGAAGTCGCAAAAGACACATATTAGAGAAGAAGATTAGAAGGTAGCAGTGTGTTGTCTCACTAATACGTCCATATTGCTTATGTAGTTTTTTTGTCTTTGATTGATGTAACTTTCTATTGTTGTACTTCAATTAGCGTATTATCTTGTTATAATTATTATTCAGTATATGTATGTTGTGATTTCACTATAAAAAATAATCTCTCTAAGTATACGTATAATCTATTCCTCTCCAAAGCCGTTTTGTAGGACTATATTGGCAGGGTATTGTTGCATGTAGAAAAAATTACGCATATAAGCAAACATGTACAAATTAATTAGTTAACATAACTATAGTTTACCTTAATTACAATTTGCAACCTATTTTAGCTATAATTATGCGACTCAACTTTTTAGTTTTATACAATTCGCATGTTTGTACAATTCGAAATTTGTATAATATTATTTGTATAATTATTTACACTTTTGATGTTTGTAATTGTATAAAATCGTTATTTCGAGTTTATATAAAAATAACTAAATTATAAAAATATACATACGAATTATACAAATTCACAAATTATACAAATGAGACAACTTAAACTATAACTACAGTCCACAAATATGCAAACTATGGTTATGGAGCATAATCAAGTTCCCCTTATTATATTACGGTTCACTAAACTTTAAATAAGTTTACAAAATGGGCTATATTTCAAAACATTGCCATCACAACTTACAAGTCGCTACATTACTAGGCCCGACCCCAACTCTGGCCCAAACCCTAGACTTCCTCTTTACCCCTGCCACAAAAACGCCTCGTCGAACAACCATTAGAGCAACTCGAGAAGTAAGAGAGAAGACTGAAAACACAATTTCTCCGGCGCCGTCCAAGGCCTATAAAATCGGAAGTTCCTCGCGTTAGCTAATTCATTCCAACTTCGAAGTAATTCTAATTTCTTTTGTTTCTGTTTTCTCCCTCGAGTATTTTTTTTAATGTAAGTGTTTGAAATGTTTTCTTATTGGGAAATTTTTGTTTTCATGAAATTTATTTGCAGATGAGGCTGTTAACTCACAACATGTTATCATCCAACATCAAGGGAGTCGCAAATGGATTTCCGTTGAAGATCGAGGTTGTGAAAGTGGTAGAGAAAGAGGTTGATTTTAATATCGATTTTCTCAAGAACATGTTCCATAAGGTTGAATGGAAGGCACTGGCGGAAGCTTCTAGAACCATGGGTTACGCCGAACTGCCTGAAAATGTTGATGCTGCTATGGTAGACTCAGATGATTTTCTTCATAAGTTTCATCATGCCCTTCTTGAGCTTCATCTTGAAGAGGGTGCCTTGGTTTGTCCAGAGACTGGCCGGAAATTTCCTGTCAATAAAGGCATTCCCAATATGCTTCTTCATGAAGACGAGGTCTGATTATTTTTTTTTTTCTTTTTTTGGGTATTGATGTGTTTTGGTTTGGAAATGGGGATTAGGGTTCTTGATAATAGGGTTTAAGGGGTTTGTTATGATATACCATTTTGATTGTAATGCTATTATTGGAAGACATTGTCGATATTAAGGAGTAATTACCAGAACTTCTTTGTTGCACCACATCACTATATCTGAGATTGTAGTTTTGCATTGAAATTACAACCTTCAAACTTCTTGTTTTGAAGTTTATAAGTTTGACTTACGGTAGTTTTGTATTGAAATTACAGCCTTCGGAGTTCTGTTTTGAAGTTTATAAGTTAACTTTTTGCGGTGATTGGTTTTAGACATACCAAATCAAGAATGAATCATGAAAGTATGAAGCTAAATCATATTGGCTAATCTCTCAAGAAAAATCATGTAGACGTTGACATGGAAATCATTCTTGGCTTTGTTGCAAACAATTTACCTTGCTTAACGGATAAGCAATTTATAAAGGCCTTGATATGATATGAATATTTTGAGAGCGTTAACATTACAACATCTCTCAAATCTCTAATATAGAACAATTTTACGATGCAAGACAATTCAATGTACTGGCTGCAACAAAGTTCCAACTAAACAGACCATAATTCATTCTACATTTGCAGGTAGATTAGTTCTATGACTATTGTGGTGTACAAAGTTAAATTATTTTTTTGTGACATGCATTTGTGTACAATTATATCTCGCGGAGAAAAGAATAATGCATTGTGTGCTACATGAGTTGGTTCCTTATATGGATGAGGAACGCCATTTCTTGGGAGGAGTGGTGTCAGGGGGGGGAAGAGGCACACCAAACACCCAATCAAGAACATTCAAGTACTTGGATTTGAAGACATCCCTCTCCATAGCATAACAATGCATGATAATTGCAGTTGCCATGCTAAAGATCACGACATCACCTCTCTTTAATTTTTCAGACTGAGGCAAATAACCAACATCAGCCATGCACGTGACAAAACTCTCAAGTGCCCGAGCAAGGCAATAGAGTGAAATCTCTATCCTTCTGCTTTTCTTCTCAATTGCCAGGGCCAGACCAGTAGGGAACTGCAAAATGTGTTTATGTTAACTTTACAAAGGGAGAAGCAAAACGATTGGTTAAGAAAGATAACTAATCTGTCCTATACCGTTCCCAGTGCCACCATGGGGATGTTACACCTCTTGAACAGCCTGAAGAGAAAACATGTCCATAACCTAACAATGAAACAGCAGATGAAGCTTTGAGATGAGCAATCATTTGAAGCAAGAGTACTTAAACTTGGAGGGGGCTTAACATCGTCAGACGAAAGGACTGAAAAACGTAGAAAATTAGTCATAACAAAGACAGTAAAATGCAAATTCAACAAATCAAATCAGTTCTTACCAGGCAGATGAACAATACATGGAGAGAAATAGACTAGACCTTGCTGTACCGAGGAGACCCTTCGCCAAAATTGTGTTAGGTCTGCAAAAATTTCCTTAAAATGTTGTAATAACTGGAGCTGATGGAAGATGACTATACACTTATAGAGCTTGGAAATGGAATGGGCTAAAAGCAATATGGACTATCATGAGGGAAATTTACTTCCAAATGATAAATTATTCGTATTAACAACTATGCTAAAATAATTCTCCTATAATGCTACAGATTTTATCCACCAATGGCTGATCAATGGATAATCCAAGAGAAAAACGAAGAAGACAAGATGATTTGTCATTGAACAAAACCAACATTCAGTACCTTTTCAAGATGCCTTGACGATGTACAATGAGTGCAGGAACTAAATAAACTGGAAGGTAAACTGGCAGAGCTCTCTTGTAGGCTTGAATTAGAAATGAAATGAAATGCGCACCACATCCTTGATTCTCATGTACTATCTGCATGAACATCCAAAGGAAAACAGTGCTTGCAGATCAACAATATCAGCATGTCGATTAAACTCTTGCAATCCTTGATTACTATGTATCCAAAAAATTTCAAGATAGCAGCACCTACCTTAGGCAAACACATGAAACACAATTAAGAGTCTACTATTGAGGCCAATACAACAGGATGTTTGGTTTTGGCATAACATTTACAGGTAGCAGAAGTACACGAAAGGGCAATTGCATCATCCGGTTACATCCTCAAATGAAAAATGAGGCTACAGCTTCTTTTTCTTTTTGGTAGTATAAAGTGGCTACAGCACTGCAGGTACTTTTATTCATATGAAGCTAATCAGTGACTCGTGCACCATAATTGGACCTATAAAGCAAATTGATGAACAAAACTAATCCTGTATTTAATCAAGAACTCTTTGATCTGCAGAATTGATAGTCCACACATATCAAACCTCATGTAGTTCTCAACTTCAACTGGGTATTCACTATGATAATTAAATCAGAACAGTTCCTTTTGCTGTAATACAACTTAAATGCATTTCACGTAGCCCCAAAATACCACATGAAAGAAGAACGGAAAAAGTATCATAATTTCCAAACAGTGTATAATAGACAAAAGGTAGTGAACAACACATTTTTCACAAACACATTATAACATCCAGATATTGCATTTGCCTTCATCAGCTGTAAAAAAGTATTTGACTATCAAGCATGCTGGTTATTGAAAGGTAAAGGGTAATTAACAAACAAAAGAAAAAAGGAAAAAGAACTATGATATGGATAAAATTCATTAATCTACAAAGCAGTTTAATCTAAATCATAAAGTAGTGACTACATAAACTTACTAGAAATAGTCAATGGCATCAATTTACGGGTCCTTAATAAAAAGATATTGCTCAAGTCCCAAGAACCCTCATTGTAATTTTAAAAAATTGTTAATTAAACCCTAAATTTAGAATACCCAGACAACCTCAAAAGCTTAAGAATGCAGAACAATAGAAACAGCGGATACGAAACAACCTCCAGCCAAACCTCCAACTTCTAGCTCTACAAAGTAAATATTTTAACTCCTTCCCCCTCCAGCATTTTATAAAGTAGCAACATTTGCTTTAGGAGGAACACACCCACCAAAATAGAAAGCAGCATTCATATTTGGACTAGTATTCCTGCCAAAGAACAGGAAACTATGACATACCGAGCAGGGTACTTTCATTTGCGGATCCAGTTTGATGTCAATACCATTGGACTTGTAGTGATTCTCTATTGCTTCCAAATTCATTACAGAGTTCCCACATGCCAGGTCTTTCACACCCTGCAGGATAACCAAAGCTTTGCCACCATGTTTGTTGAGAAAGGATTTGTAAGATGGATGCAGACTATCTTGCTTCAATATATAAGCGGACCTGACATAAATAAAAAAATGCAATATGAGAAAAAAACATTGCTCATAAGGGAATACGCATCTCAGACTCAGAATTTGCAAATCAGGCTTCTGAGTAAATCAGGTTTAGAATTCTGAACTCACTACCTTTTAATCAAAACAATAGACCAACAGGAAAGAGAATTTTTTATCTTTATTGTAATACCAATGACAAGCAAGCATTTAGAGAACTACTTGTAGACAGAAGTTTGGGGTAATTTCTGCAGGAATTTGTAATCACAACTAATCCAAAGGAGGCACAATTTTTTATCTTTTCCATAGAAGTAACATATCTACAACGTTAGCACTTGCTGTGCATACTGTGAAGTACTAAAAACTGATTTGTTGTGTATATATTGTATCCCTTCCTTTGAATATTACAGATTTGACCTCTTCTTGCTGTTGCTAACAAAACACACCCAATCTCCCACATCATCAGCAGGAGCCGAAGTTATATGGGCTGACAATGATAGCTTGGATAAAAATAGGAATTCCACTTGGGCTAATGGAGCACGACAGCCCAAACAGTTACTTTGACTCATTGTTGAGGTACTTTATCCTTGAATTATTGTACTTCGGGATGACATACATGCTAAGACAGTAGTATGTTCATGGAAGGCTTCGCTTTGTATAAAGCCTTTCCACGTAAGATACATGGATATGTATAAGGAAGCTAGAGCTTGGGAAACATGTCAACAATCTCATGTTATCGCTGCAAATTGGTGCAGTTGTATGCTTAATTAATTAACTAAACACATGGCATCAAGATTTTTATAAACAGGGTCCTACTTACATTGATAGAAGGGATTGGAGATTAAATCTCAAGACAATCCATAATATCCTGCTGAAACTATAATATGTTTTTTCACATTCTCCATAATGCAAGGTCGTGATATAGTTCTTTCATCGTATATTGTGACAGATGAATAAAGAATCTGATATTGACCTGATTGACAGATGAAAATCCTACTATTCTTAAAACATATTACCAGATTACCAAATGAGACTATCAGTTTTAATATTCATCATAATAAGACTACTGAAAATGTTGGAGTCCGATCAGCACTTTGACAGTCATGACTTCCTTAATCTTAGAGAACCACTTCAATAAAGGAGAGACTGAGCATGCATATACAACGATTAGAACATAAAGTTTACAAAGTTGTAAACCACTGGTAATAGAGTGACCAGTTCATGCATTTATGTAGCTGTCACTTCCATTTGAATAATCCCAAAGACAATCAATCTGATACATATCTAAACATAAGGGTGAATTTTAATCAAGAAGTCAACTTCATCCTCCAATTATTTAAGTTTGCCTCACTCTTCACTAAAATGGGATCAAAAAATTTAGGCAATGGCCATTTCTAGGGGAACTTCTCTTTCATGGTTGACTTGGAAAGCACCTCATTTCTTGGCCAACTTCAATACAAAACCAAATCAATATGATTTATCAGTTTAGAGTCAAGCATGGTTAATCTCAACTTCTAAGCACTGCAACTTACATCATGTTCAGAAGGAAGAAACATTTACTTGTTCATGACATTGCAGTTCATCAACAATGCAATGCTAAAAGTGCATAAAACATTGCAGTTTTACATTGTCAAGAAGAAAACGAGATTGTGTAGTAATAATCATGTATTATATATATAAAGCTTAAGAAATATGGCTTGCAATTAAAGGAAATATATCATTACTCAGTATGTATTTATATGAAATTAGGTCCCAGAAAAGGAGAAAAAACGGTACTTACAGGATCTGTGAAGAGGATAGACACATAAGGAAAATGTCTCCATGAGCCCAAGTTAAAGGCTTGCATATGCGCCCAAACCTCTTACTTTTTATTCCACAACGGGATGCCAACACAGCCGCACGCACAAGAATGTAAACTGCCAAGCTCGTGTGCTGTGTATTACCAGTAAGAAGCAACGATGGCCCGGCAATTGCACCCGCTAGCAATGCTCTCCACTTAGCTGTCCTGAATTTCAAATAAGTTTCTGCTAAATCTACTGTTAGGTTAATCATCTCACAAACTCTCAAACAAATGAAAATTTTCTGATTTTCGCCCACATATATACAAACACACACTCGACAATACAGTGCATATATGAATAGATAAGTAACAGATTAGTAATATCTATTTCGCATGTGCATAATTATATTTAACAAACTGAAAACATCCGAATTTAATTAACACATACATACATACCAATGTGTGTGTATGAATATAAACAGTGACATACCTTCGATGACCTCCCCAAGCGGACACAATTTCATCAACTGATACAAAAGTACCAGAGAAAGTGCCAAGGAACAGACCATATCTTAGAGTTTCCTTTAGTGCCAAAACTACATCATCCCTGCTCGAGACCATTTGCCCTATCCTAAAAAATTAAAACATGCTCAAATGAGCTAAACCAAAGCAGTGAAATATAGATCTAAATGCTTTGAGGATTCAACAACAACTTTACTTCGCAGAGGACATCGATTTCCTACGTCGTAGCCGAGAGAGAACAGCAAAGATAGCGAGGCCACCTTTTAGGCCAGCGCCAATAGTGAATCCTTTAACGGAAGCACTAAATATTCTCCAAAGCTTGTCGTAATCCTGAACCGGATAAGATTCGAGGCTAAGCAAAGAGCAAGATGACGAAGAGGAAGGGAGAGTCGATCGCCGGCAATGCTGGCAGTTCTGGATTAGGCTTTCCTCGTCGAGGGAAGAGCACGTACATCGACCACCGGCAGAGACATCAGCTCCGTCGCCGGACGGCGGCATAGCAGCGGTGGAATGGAAAGCGTTTCCGAATGAAACTCTTGAGATTATCGAAGGGCAAGTGGAAGTATTACACGTATGAATGTAGAATTAGCAGTTGAAGATGACGGTTTTTAATTTTTTTAAAATTAAATTTATTTTATTTTCTGATTCTTTTGGATTGTGGTTTTCACTTATTGTCGTTTTAAATTAAAATAAAATACACAACGATTATTTTTCTATAAAATTTAGTATATTAACTAATATTTAATTCTAATTTTTTATATTTACATATTTTGGATAAATAAGAATGAATCGAATTTCACATCAGTGGCATAGTGAAAAGAAGAATAAATTATTTGTGGTTATGGGTCTTTGCTGTCTCGCCAGAGAGTTAATTAAATGCACCGTCCTTAAATAGGTAAAATTTATGATAGGATTGGTTTATTATTTTTGTTGTTGACTTGTCACCTTCAAAATGCGAGAATAATATTTAAAACTTACAAGCTACTACTGCTAACAATTATGTGATCTAATAGTTTCATGTATCAATCAAAGAATATAAACCAACTGCTTGTAGTTTTAAAAGTAAAATTGAAATTGTTTCCAATAAAGGAACTTACCATTTTCTTAGAAACATGGGAGGAAGTGTCAATTTTTTCCTGGTATATTAATTAACAAAAAGAATTTGAAGTGAAAAACATTCAGTTGGCTAATATACAATATTCTTGCAAATAATTGAATCAAAGATTTGGAAGAGAATCAACCATTAAATTAGAAAATCTTGTTCTTATGATTTATTTTTTTGTTATTTACTCAAACAATACAATAGTGCTTAAGAACAGACTTGGATTGGTTATTGTTTTTTTACTTCCTTTTATCTTAGCTTAAAATCAAATGCTTACAAAAACTTCTTGAAATTTACACACTGAAAAAAGACTTGAATTGAAATAAGAGATACGCATAGACATTCACATATAGGCTATAGATATGTATAATTTATACAAGTTTGAACGAGCTAGATACATCAAACATGTTGGTTAAACTTGAAACTTAGAGATCTCGATACGAAGAAATTCAGATAAGGGGTATAATGTTTAGAATTTTCAAATAATCAAGATCTTAAAACTCATTTTTCCGTTGGTTCTTGTTCATATAGCTCTTTTTATCATTTGATGAACCATTACTTCCCAATAATAAAATGTTTTTCTTTTGGGGATAGAAGAGAGTAAATACATAGTATCGAGTCTGTGTACCTGGATCTAAGCTAAGAATTTTTCATCAAGTGTTAGAGAGAAATTTTAGATTTCATGTCCAACAAACTAGATCCTACCTCTTTAACATCAAGGTGATGAATAACATTGTAATACAATGCTTTTGTACCTCACTACTTAGCAACAGATGTCCTTCATTCCGCTTTCAGAACAATCTTCATGAACTCGTAGACGAAGTAGCTTATGGAGGCTGAAGGTAACACCTGAAGATTCAGAACATGAAAAGTGAGAATGGGAAAGTCTTGATAGTTACAGAGATTTGAAAAGAAGAAAATGAATTCAATCCCTAGAGATATACTTTCGAATACTATAATCATATACATATATGCAAGTCAATTGAACTGAGATATGACAATCCCTCTAGCTCTGAATGAAGTACTCTTTCTGCTATTTAAAGAAAAAGTAAGACACAGCGTCTATCCAACAAAAGGAAGGGAAAGGGTGAAATGGAAAAGGAAGAATTTAGAGATGCCACCACCCCAGGATCTTGTTGTCTTTGTCTCCCCTCTTGCTATCCATTTTCATAGATAGTTTGTTCTTCCGAGGAAAGGAGATGAGATTTTAAGCCTTAAGATTTAGTTAAACATAGCTAATTTTGTTAATTAACGATGTTAACCTAAAGAAATATTGTGAACTCCATGCATATTAAGGAGCAGAACGGTTGGGAAGAACATTGTATTCAGTTTCGGAGATTAAAATGAGTCCTTTTCCAATTAAAAAGTTATCTCAAACATAATGACATAGTTAAACAGGTGGTACCTGTAGTAAACTAGGGATTAGTCCTGCATATAGAGCTGGAACACCTCCCTGTTCAACAATCTTCGCACATGTTGCCAATGCACTCAGTTTAGATGCTCGACCTTGTAATTGAAGATGTCTTCTAATGACCTCAAATGGATAAGTTGCGGCTTCAGCACAAGCACCAGCAATAGCACCATGAAGTAAGGTCCTCATAGGTCCCAACTCAAGCTGGTCAAAAGCATTGAGCTCTGCTCCCTGATTCTTCATATACTCTATTCTTTTTCTGCCTTCAGGTGAATGCAAATAAGCTGATTTTAATATGTCATATACACCATAGAAAACAGCCGCTGCTGGGGCCATACTCAAAATGGAGGGTACTAGCCCCTTATAAAGAGAGAAGAATCCTTCAGTTCTCATCACATGTTGGAAAGCTCCAACCACACCACCCAAGGCTTCTCCACCCCGTGCCACTAACTTGGTCCGGATCTGAAAGGTTTTAAATTATCAGCAACATAGGAAATAACAAAGCAGAAGCCAGAGAAAATCAACTTCCCCTATCACAAGGAGGATAATCAAATCTGTTACGGACATTTCTGAAAAAAGGAAAAATCAATAATAAGGACATCAGCTGATGTGAACACGTTACAAATTCATACATATTAAAAACAAAAGATTGTTACACATTCTTACAGAAGAGGAAATGCAAACTACTTCAGCACAACTTCTTTCATATTCAAATCAGAGACCTAAAACTATGTACTAAAACCAGGGCTTTGATGCTAATGGTGGACAGAATATCATTCCATGCACTATGTTATAGTAGGAGCATGTATCAGACGATTCAGACCTGAAAGATGAGGGAAAAACTAGTTTGGTCCATATTAACAATAACAGACATTGTCCAGTACCCATTTTGTTGCTGGTTCCCTGATGAAGCTAAAATTGCTCTATTCTTCCATCTCATTCCTTGTTTTTCTCTTGGACAAAGCTGATGTACTAATCCTTTCTTCTTCCTTTCTTATCAGTAGCTGCTGTACTAAATTTTATATAGGGCATTTCGCTCCTTCACCCCTGCCATGTAAGTCATCTTCAGTTGGGACAAAACTAGTTTGGTCCATATTAACAATAACAGACATTGTCCAGTACCCATTTTGTTGCTGGTTCCCTGATGAAGCTAAAATTGCTCTATTCTTCCATCTCATTCCTTGTTTTTCTCTTGGACAAAGCTGATGTACTAATCCTTTCTTCTTCCTTTCTTATCATTAGCTGCTGTACTAAATTTTATATAGGGCATTTCGCTCCTTCACCCCTGCCATGTAAGTCATCTTCAGTTGGGACCCTTCTATTATCTGTTTTAGAAAAAAAAATCTAAATCCTCAACTTCTCTCGACTAAGTCAGTTTAATTCTAATCCAAAATGACACATTAAGATTCTAAGATTCTTAGTTTTATTTTATTCTGTATTCCAAAAGTTTTCCCATCTTTTGGTACCTTAATATTACTCCCTCCGTTTCACAAAGAATGATCTAGTTTGACTTGGGAGTTTAAGAAAATAAAGAAGACTTTTGATCATGTGGTCGTGGTCCTAAATTAAAGTTATGTCAAATGTACAAAATTGCCCTTTAATCTTGTGCCCTTAAACATGCCACGTGGAAAGTTGTTACCAAAAAGAGAAAGAGGTCATTCTTTTTTAAACAGACTAAAAAGGAAAATAGGTCATTCTTTTTGAAACAGAGGGAGTAATAAATAGCAAAAACAATAAAGGATGTGCTTAAGGATCTTCTAGTCAGGATTCACAATGATGTGCTTAATAGTGTGTGTTCTTGCTTGAGGACGAGAAGCTTAAAAGCTAGAGGAAGTCGATAAGAGTTTATCAATCATCAACCTCTTTGTCGACAGCACCAAGGCTTTCACTTAAGCACTGTCCCACCTCCCCATTCCTTTTTTTTTCAGTAAGGACCCACCTCCCTGGTCCTTTCTGCCACTAGCTGGCTTTCCTTTCCCCTTGTCACACCACTATCTCCTTCCACAACTCACCAAGAAATACTAGAAAAACAAAAAAGGTTTAGAGGCAAAACGTGCTTGAAATGTTAGAACTCATCAACAGATGAATTAGAAACAGCGTAACCACCAAATGTATCATGTTTTCAATCAGCAACTGTAAAATATACGAGAAATAGGACAGTTATGGATCAAAAATGGGATGGATAGATGATTATTGACACTTGAAGATAAGGGATCCAAAACATCAACCTTCTTTCCTTCAAATCCTAAATTAATTGTTTCATATAAAGAATCTCTTGTTTTTTGATTGCGGAATTTCCTATGCAAATCAAAGTCTAACAAAAAGATATCTCCTTTCTACCAGAAGAAACCTATAATCAATGAATGACACAAGTCAAACTGACAAGCAGCTAGTATTTTGCAGAACTTAAACCATAAGATTATGTGACATAATACCTCTGTTTTTACTCCATATGTTAATTTTATAATTTTAGTCCTATTTTCGGATTTCACTTGTACTTGCAGCCTTCCTTTTTGGATTCAGCTAGAAGGTGAGAAATTGTATTGAAGGAACGGAAGAACCATGAGCAACATAAAGGATGTTTACTAAAGAAGAAAAGAGCTCTCTTATTTTCCTTTCTCTAGCTATTTGTGGATCAGAAATGTACTAGTCAAGAAAACAATTACATAGAAAAATGGTACTAGAAAAGAAGTTCTTATTTGACAGTTCTGTCAACAGCTAGATCAAAATGCAAAATTAATGCACTGATAGTTTTATGTGTTTATACACGATCTTAGATGGGCTTAGTGAAAATTATAAATATCAAAAGGCTTAAAAAATGCAATTTTCCATCTCATGACTTACAGTGTCCAGTGGTAAGCACATCACAGTAGCAGTCACTCCAGCTGCAGCACCAGCAACAAACCGCTCAATGTTAGTAGTTTCTTCATTTCCTGATAATCTTAGGAGTTGCTTTCTGTATGTGTCAAAAGCACAAAAATTAACTGCCTTAAAAGGAGCAGTACGAAGGATATTAACCAAGTTCCCCTTCCAAAAGCCTCTCAAGCCTTGAGTAACTGCAATTGTTTTGATGAGCTCCGTGAGGTGCTTCTGTTCACCACGAACTATATATTCCAGCTTTAGTCTTTCAAGTGGAGCAACAACAGTTCTGCAAAAACAAGATTTATTCAAACAGAGTTGAAGCAAAAGGTAATTGTAAGCAGAACTTGAGTTCAAGATCAATGTGAAGTTAACTACTTTAGAAGGTATATAGAAGGATAAACTAAACTATCTTTTACCAATTTTACTATTTTATTTATTAACAAATGTCAAATAATCAAATATAAAGATGTAAACAGGTCTATTGTGTTAGTTTATACAATTACTTGTCGACTCTGGCCATCACAATATCAGAGAGAACAAGAACAGGGAAACGGAAGCATATGGAGACTTGAAAAAAGTGTACAGAGACTCGAAAAGAATGAAGAAGTAAATTAACCAGGAATGGATGGACAAGCTCGTATTCCCAAAAAAAAAATGATGGACCAACCCTCTCTCTCCTCAATATGAAGCTCCCACGATGGTTTCAGAATAACGACCATTCCGAAATTTCATTATGGTGCAAATTGCAGAGAACTCCTAAAGATGATTAAGGCAATTTGTAAGCTGCAAATATTTACTTACCAAAAGGAGGGGACAGGGGGAATACAAAATTTAACTTCTTTGTATTCAGAAACAGTATGATTAAGAATAAGTTAAAACCTTGAGCATAAGGAATATCTAGAGGCTTAATCCAAATTAAAAGATTTTATTTGAAGTATTCAGATTAAAAATTGTATTAGGTCAAAACGTAATGTTCCTCTTTTCAATTTGAATGTCTTGTTTGACTTTTTAAAAAGATTTAAGAACCTCTCTCCTGCCCTCCGGCAAAAAACAAAAAAAGGAAATAACACTAAACAACAATGATTTTAAAAGGGTCATAGCATTGTAGAAATATGGATGACTTGATGAGTAACAGGTCGAACTTTTTGGGTAAAAGCTTACTTCGGATTCATCTCTATGTTGGAATGGAGTATAGAAAGTGTATCAAAGAAAAACATGATGCTTTTGGTTTAAGAAGATGGACGTCGATTTGACAAGATCTGGAAAAAACACAATATTCATCAAATGTAGAGCAACTGAAAAGTGAGACAGAAGGTTCAAAGCTTGAGCAAAATGGATGCCCGTGCATGCCTTAAAAACATTGATTTATGACTTTAACAGAAAATAGGCCTTTGATTCTGAAAAGAAGGCCAAGACAAAGGAGGGATAGCCTAGTAAAAAAGGCCCACTAACTCAATGAGGTTGGGGTTTGCGAGTCACCAAGGAACAAAATAGGGGAAGGGCCACTGTTTGCTCCTGAATTGGGGTGCTTAAGTGGTGGGATTTACCATATCAAAAAAGGAATGTAAGATCAGACACCACACCATATCCTAATGTCACATTGGACATTCTTTTACCTTAAAACAACAAGGGAAGCATAACTAGACCCATGACACTTTCATTCGTAACAGCAGCATAGTGATATCGGATTATCTAAAGTAACTATGTCCACAGTGTGACTTGTTTGACAGAGCCTCAGATTCTTTTTACTGTTATTAATCTCTCTCGATTAACCATTACAGCTTCTTATCCCAAGGTAGAAGAATATCAGGATAAATCTCCAACAAAGACTCATCCATTTCCCAGCACTTATACATTTGGAAAACAATTAATGGAAACCATCCCTTTCATGGCATTTCCTCCATATTCACAGTTATTCATATCCTATATTGAAAATTCAGTCCTCTCTGCATTATTGTTTTTCTGTTAATGAAAATCAACCCCTTTCTCCCTCATATCCATCCATATTTACAGCTTTTTTGCTATCATATATTTGACACTTCATTGCCCATTCCTTGTTTCTTAGAATTCCATCTTTCAGATGCAAGTAATTTATGGCGGTGTTGTAGATAGGGTCAACTGAGAAGGTCTGGAAGCTTTCACAGACAACCAAGACCAAGAGAGACAGACAACTGCCATCAATACAAATAAGCCAGAGTTTATACATTCTTTTTCAGTATATAGTTATGAAAATTTTAATTTGCTTTTTCTGTTCACGCTTAGTTTTTCTGTAGTTATTTATGAGGCCAGAAGATATGAATGCACAGAAACCCCGTTGCACCACGGGGAAAACCTCCTAAGGTGCCACTTAAGAGTTACCAGCAAGAATAGACTAGACAACGGAATCCTAAGTGGATCAAATAATGCCCTCGTGCATTTTAAAGTTTTTCTTATATTTTGTTAAAAGAACACACCATCTAGGCCCTTGATTATTGTAATTGCTTTTGAGATGTGCACAAGGAAGAAAGAAGGTAAACTTCGATGGCAAGCAGTTTTACCTCAAAGGCAGTATGGGAAATTCCCTACCACAGTTTAAGTATTTACATAGGAGATCAAGTGCAAGGAAGCAATAAAAAAGTCAGCTATGTAATAATTCCTCCAAGCTAAGATGAAAATCCACTCTGTTAAATAGGAGACTGACAAGTCAAACTATGTTTGCAGCACATCTTGTTTCTTATCTCCACCTCCTACAAAGCATTTGTCATTGTTCTGCCGACTAGACCCCAAACAATAATGGAGTTACTCAATATATATATATATATATATAAAGTTATGCATAATGCGACAACTCTACTCAGCGAACACCAAAAGTAATCAATCATCAATCAACTATGCATTGACCAAACCAGTTATGTTGGCTATATATATCCTCTACATCCATTCCATTATGTTCAGGTTCATTTCGTTCCAATAAAACCTTGTAATTAATTTGTCTTTTTAGGTTACTTTGGAATTCTCTAAAACAACTTGGAATCTCACATTAATTCATTTACAATTAAGTGTCTAACCAAAAGGCTCCTAGCAAACACTAGATTTAATTTCAGTGAAATTACAACTAAGCTTAGTCTTTCAATTAGTTTGAATGCCTAAACCATGAGCTAGATTATGAATGAATTCCATATCCACTGTTCAAACTATCAAGACTCCCTACCAGATTAGCAATGAGGTCAAAGTGGCAATGTAGGAGGTGTTAAACAACTTGGGTTTCGAGATCTAATTTTCCCGAAAGCAGGATAACTCTATTTATAATTACTTCGCCCCTTCATTGTCAATAAATTAACTACTTCTCCCCTTATATGGGTACTTGACTAGGTGTGAGTTGTGACTGTGTTACATTCGATCTTTTCAATCTGTAATCTCCCTAACGTGGATTTCCTTGTATCATGTCACTCCACTCAAAAGAGGAAAAATTCCCCTCTTAAGACTAAGAAAATTATGATGACCCAAAGATAATAATAACATCAATAAGCAAAAACCATAAGCTGCAGTAATTATTTTTCTTCAATCCAAAACTTGGCAGAGACAAATTATTCTACGTCACAAAGAAGATAATGATATATTGAAAACTCTCTCCTCTACATAAAGTAGCTCGTTATTTCCCTTATCCCTCCTATATATTACATCTCAAAATTCAATCACAACTTGCCAAATGGCACTTACAAAACAAAGCTATGTTACTCGGACTCTTCAAAAATGTCAACGGGTACGTGTCGGATTCGCCAAAAGTAGTGTATTTTTGAAGAATCCGAGACGGTTGCGGCATCAAAAGTGAAGAGTCCGCGCAACTAAGAAAAAAAGTGATACACCTAATACTAGGATATCAACAACAGATCCCCAATAACTAATTTGAAATTCTGAGTAAGTTCAAACTACTGTCAGTGTACAACAACAACAGCTCCGGTGTAATCCCACAAGTGTGGTCTGAGAGTATAGAGCGTCCGCGGACCTTCCCGCTACTTAAGTGCAGTAAATGGAAGTATTTACTCAAAGGATAAACGACAAGTAAAGAAATCAACAACATAGATACTGGACAAAAGCACTAACCTTGTTTGTATTTACCAAAAGGATAAACGACAAGTAAAGAAATCAATAACACAGATACTGGAGAAAAGCACTAACCTTGACACCATTGCAGCAACTGCTCCAGCCCACAAATGTTTGCTGGTGTTCATTGCACCACGTCCCCGTAACCCAATATTTCGCTTCTTCACAACCCCATTGCCGTTACTAGACTCTTCCACCTTTGAACTCTCGTCTCCATTACTCAACAAACATTCACTGGAATTCCCAACAACCTCAGTATTCTTCTTTACTGACAAACTCAAACACAAGAAATTACCCCCAATACCGGCACGAACACTCTTTTTTTCTCGCCGGAAAATTGGTCCACTACGACGAGAAATGGGAGAATGTAACTCACTGGAATCATCAATTGATGATATTTTTAGAAAATTAGATGTAATTGAAGAAGGAATCAATGGTTCAATAAATAATCCACCAGCAAACAAAATTGTATCTGGATTTTCTACAAGTGTGAGACTTTCTAAGTGTTTAAACCAAATAGTATGAACTCCAGTCATTCTAAATTGTACAGTATAGTGAAGATGAGGAGAAATTTGCTGGCACTCAATCGGATAATGGAAGGAAAATGGCAAAGTCACCTTTGCTTATGACGCCGCACTGAGCAGCTTCAGCCTTGTTGATTATTTTTTTGTGTGGTTTGTACACCATTATTAAACTACCCAAAAAAACATCATTATTATTGGAACTATTAAGTGCAGGCCCTGTATAATAATAATATAGCTAATTGAAATGAAGAAATTAAAAATAGGTAAATATATTCTAACTTGATCGAAATTATTATAACAATCTCAAATTTTAGGTAGGATCTATTATCCCATAAATTATTTAATAATATAATCATTATAAATAGTAATTTATCCCATTAAAGAACTATATATTTTTAAAATACATTATTAAATAGTGTAGAGGTAATAGGTCCTGCCCAAAATTTGAGATTGTTATATTAATTTTAATCAAAGTTCAAATATATTTTAAATTTTTTTTCAAAAATTAAAAATAAAATGGACAAAAACAATATGATACATTGAAAGTGTGGCAGTGCGCTTGTCTTGAGAGTTTTAGTGTTTTGATGGTTTACACATGTATTTGATCGAAAAAAGTTATAAAATATGTTATTAAATTTAATTAATTGACTCATATATATCATTCGTAAATAGGGGATACAAGAGAAAAGGATAGAAGAAATTAGATTTTAACATATGGCAAAATTTGAGTATGTATTAATAGTGGATATTTCATTAGTCTTAAAATATTTGCGTCTTTATTAAGAGTATTTCTTTCAAATATCAGTCACTAAAAGTTTTTTTTTTTCACTCTAATCTTAATAATAATTATTCTTGAAACTATAAGTACTCAATGAGGAGAAATTATAGTCATCACACAAATAAGGGTAAATATCTTCTCAATTAATATTTTCTTACTGAGCTATTTGTAAATGTTAGTGAAAAAATTTACAAGATAACAAAAACACAAGATTACAACTGAAAATGAAATGAAGAAATAAAATCTCTTCAGACTGAGGTTCGGATATCTCGCTCTCTTTAAGGAGATTCAAGTCCACTGGAGCAAATATTTTCACCGATCCAGCCTTCACAAATTATAACTCAACAACTCTGGACAAGAGTTGAGTCCAAAGCTCCACAAAAAAGAACACCTCCCTTCAACTAATAAGAACTATCTTTTTGTCTAACTCTTTCACTCTATGTTTACTCTGTGTATTGTGTATATCAAACCAAATGAAGACTACCACTATTTATACTAGAAGAAGTCTTCCTAGCAATGAATAAGAAGATAAGTGGTGTAGTAAATAGTGAAGATAATGACCTTAAGATTTTCTTAGGTTACATTGATTATAATAGGAGTTACATAGATTACAAAGATTACATTGGTTATAATAAGAGTTACATAGATTACAAAGAATAATGAAAAATAATTTGAAGAAGTAATGGTGAGGGCAACAAATGCACCTCAACGTGCATATCAACTCTAAGGACAAAAGAATACACAATTCAATGTGTACATTCTTTAACTGCCAATGAAAAGCAATAAAGAAAAAGAGAAAAGGGTTTGATATATCATCAACTTTGATATTTAGAGTTGATATACCCCTTATTATGAAAGTGACTCATATATACTCCTACTTATAAATAAATAAATGACTCACATATACCCTTATCCTCTAATGAAAATGAAAAAATATAATTTTAATCTAATTTTTTATTATTTTTTTCTAAAAAATATAATCTCATATGAGTAAATTTAATCCTCGTCAAACATATTTTTTTATTATTTTTTTTGTTTCAATTACTAATTTAGAATTATTATTTTGATAATCAAATTTATTTATGTTTCACTAATATTCTTGTAAAACTTATTGTAGATGACCAAATTTTTTCTTCGAATACAAATCAAATTACAATATAGACAAAAAAAATAGTTTAAATTTTTTTTCTTTAAACTAAGGAATGAAAGAAAAAAATAAGAATAAGAATAAGAAACTCAAATAATTATAATAAAAGAAGTCAAAAAATAATTTATGTATGGAAAAAATTAAAATATACTTTGAACTTTGATAGAAGAATCATATATACCCCTAAATAATTTATTAAAAAAATAATAAAAGTAATAAATATAAATTTAAAACTAATTCTTTTAACTTCCGTTAAATGAAGGGTATATGTGAGTCATTTTATAACGGCAGGGGTATATGTGAGCCGTTTGTATAACGATAAGGACATATATGAGCCACTTTTATAACGAGGGGTATATCAGCTCCAAATAACAAAGTTGAGGGGTATATCAGACCCTTTTCCCTAAAAAGAATGTTCATCAACAGCATGAACCAATGTTTGTTATTACATGTTCTCCAAATATTTACCAAGACAATTAGGCCTGGTCATTATGAGACAAAATTAACACTAAATAAATATTTAAATGCTCAAAAGACCAATAGTAAATATATAAAACTATTATAAAAAATTTAAGATGAAAGAAAAAATAACATAAACATATGATTAAAAAAATATCAATATTCTTAAGGGCAACTTTCACTATGACAAATATAAAATTCATATTTGTATAATATAGTAAAGTTTGCATAATTGCACTCCATAACAAACATATAAATGTATAATTCGCTATACATATACAATTAAAGCGAATTGTATAAAACGAGAAAGAGAAAGAGACTTGGGCAGAGATTTGTATAAAACGAAGTGTATAAAACGAATTGTATAATTATAAGTGTATAGAACGATTATATACAATTTGAATTTGTATAAAATGAGAAAGAGAGAAAGGCAAAAGAGACTTGGGCAAGGAATATACAATTGCATCGAATTGTATAAAACGATAAAAGGAGAAATTATATACGATTTGAATTTGTATAAAACGAGAAAGAGAGAAAGGCAAAAGAAACTGGGCAGGGGAGTATTTTTATTGTATAATTATAAGTGTATAGGATGAAAATATATGTATTTGCATGTGTATATACAATTTTCTCTCGCTTTACACAAACAGAAACGCAATTTATACACTTCGTTTATGTTTTTGTAAGCGAGAGAGGTGAGGGTGGCGAGCGAGATCTGGAGAGAGGAGAGAGGGAAACAAAAATATATGTATTTATACAATTTCCTCTCACTTTATACAAATAGAAATAGATTGTATACACTTGTATTTGTATAAAAGTGAGAGGAAGCGAGCGAGAGATGGAGCGAGAGAGGAGAGTGGCAAGCGAGAGTTTGAGGGAGAGAGGTGATTAACAAACAATTTGCTACGAAAAACAATTAAATCAAAGGATGGTTATAGCAATTAATTTAATTTATTATTTTTTATTATATATAATTTTCCCTATTTTGAATAGTGCAATAAGGTGTTCTAGGAATCGTTGCACAATTAAGCAAGCATGAATTTCATCATGGTAAAGCCTTTATTTTTTATTTGTTTATTTTTATTTCTTCCGTATAGACATGCAAACATTTTTCAAAGCTCACTTTGTAATTAAAAAAATAGAAACAAAATTACAAAATAGGGAAACAATTATCACTAATACAATGAAATTTCATATAACTAATCTCTTGAAATACATAATATGAAATTTGAATTAATCGAGATTCAATACAAATTCAAACACCGAACTACTTTGTGTTAAGTAATCAAGGTCCAAGGGCCGATTTGTAAATTGTAATCCTTCCACCTCTTTTTATTTTTCTTCTATTTTGTGCAGCAACAAGAACAAAAATGAAATAAAAAAATGAGACATGAAAATATCTCCCGGCTCACCGACTTATAAATACCGCATTTCCTTCGCGCCATTACATTTCGAATGTTCATTCCCCCAGACTCGACGTTCAACTGAGAGAGAATTGCAGAAGACGATCGGAGATTCCTTTTTCCTGAATTTTCTTCTCCGAGACAGTCTAATTCTCAATACGAACACTGAAAGCTAAGTTCACAGAGCTAATAGCTTCGATTTTTCGATTTCTAGGGTTAACATCCTTGCTTTGTGATCGACAAGGCCACAAAATTAGCGTCGTAGGATTCCTACTTCGTGCATGTAGGGGAATCCGATAAGTATTTGCGTTTGATTTGAAAATGAGTAAGCTTTTAGGGTTATCAGGCATGAAAGGCCTCGATCACTTCAAATCGCTGTCAGGATATGGTGTAGGAGCTGCGAAAACGATGTCAATACCTACGCGCATGTCTTCGGACATGGTTTCTACTGGAAGTTTTGCGAATCTGAAGCTTACAGCAGGTAGTATTTTGATGTATTAGCGTTCTAAATTTTCTGAAGAAATGGATACATTTTCTTATAAATTGTTCATGTTTTTCTATCGTCACCAGAGAAATTGGTGAAGGAGCAAGCTTCTGCTAAAACTGATCTGCAATTGGCGGTAAATTGGTTGAACTGTTCGAATTGAACGGCAATGCATGGTTTTGTGTTTTTGTGTATGTGTGTGTTTTTGCGGTATCTTTCTATGTCTTTCCCATTATGTGCGTGTGTTGTGTGCCATAGATTCAGCTATCAGGTGTAGGATTTTATAGAACACAAAGTCCTCTATATGTTCATATAAATGCAAGTATTAGGTTTCACGTCTAAATTTGAACTCAATAATTAGTAATTTCACTTGTTCTCTAACTATGCACCGTGTAATACAGAGCTCAAAATTAAAGAAGTTGACTGAAGAAGTTCACGTGCTAGAAGAAAAGTTGAAAAATGCATACAATGAAAATGCTAAGTTGAAAGTGAAGCAGAAAGAAGACGAGAAGCTATGGAAAGGACTGGAATCTAAATTTTCTTCAACAAAGACCTTGTGTGATCAGCTAACTGAAACCTTACAGCACCTAGCTGGTGTGGTTCAAGATGGTATGTAAGCGGAACTTTCCTTTGAAGAATTTCCAGATGCAGAGAAGATGGAACAATCCTTTCTAGCTTTTAATATTGTTTTTCTGATTGTGCACTTGAACTCTACAGCTGAGAAAGACAAGGCATCTTTTGAAGATAGACAATCTGCAACTTCTGTTGTTGTTGATAACTTGCAAGACGACTTGAAATCCCTCTCTTTGAGGTTGGAATCTTCCGAAGAAACTGTTAGAAACTGTAAGTTATTAAATGCTTTATTGTGCAATATGATTCATCCTCAATTAAGAAATTCTAAGTAGTCAGAAATCATATCTGCTGCTGAGTAACTAGAGAATTATGCTTCTTAGATCCTAATGTTTATAGATTCTAACATGTTTTTGGGTTGTCACTAAAGGTAAAAGGGAGCTGAATGAACTTGGTATTGAGAAGGAGAAAATGAAGAACTGTTTCATGGTTGATCAGAGCAAATGTACTAGTGTAATTGAGGAGAAAGGTAAATAGCTATGATCTAAGAGCTTTTGTGCTTGCACCTTAACTTTCTAGAAATAGCAGATGTTGCGTAAAAAATGGCTCTACTGTCTGCATCAGCAAGCTAATCCCCTCTTCTTTTTTTTTTTTTTTAGTTCTGTTGTCTATCAGATACCAGTGCCCTTTGGTTGATTCATTATGGACCTCACTGAAAAAAATTTACTTAAGCAGCTCAAGTTCTATTTCACTTTTATTACATGGTCGATTTGTTGGTGAACAATCTATGACTGTCTGCTCTTAATTGCATAAGAAAGCTCGTAGACTTGTCTGTAGTTATATAAATGCCCATAGATTCTCCTTTCGAATCAAGGGCTTGTGATTCAAGTATTTTTTGAGTATATAACTGTTGAGTCCCACATTGTTTGTGGGATGGACACTTGGGCTTCCTCAACTCGTGAGCTAGCTTTTCTAGTTGAGTTAGGCCTAGATTCCATTTCAGAGCACACAAAGTTCTTGGATTCGAGTCTCGCCATCCATTATTCTTTTATAAAATTCCACATGATTAGCCCCATGAAAATAATAAGGCCCACATGTGAGGGGTCGTGTTGAAGAGATAATTAAGTCAATAAAAGTGTGCTCTCTTGGAAAGCTTAAGCTTTTAGATGAGATGGTCCCACACTTCAGCAACAAGATCTGTCTTTTATGTTATGCTGCTACTGAAACTGTTCACAGTAATTGGAAACAGTTTGTTTGACAATTCAGTTGAAGTCAGCTGTCATTTGACATTCTTCTCTATCCATTGGAGTTCATACTGTGCGCTTTAAGATTCTTTTAACAGAAACTTTTCAGAGTCTTAGTTTCTCTGGAAAAGGTGTTAGCTCCTTAGGACAAATGTCTTGTTAATTAGAAAGGGGATGTTTTCCTGTTATGCTTCATTTCTGTTTAACAAATGTTCTACTGCTGACATAGACCTAAACATCTCTAGTTTCGTTATAATTTTACCTCTTGGTAACTTTCCCAGTTCTAATTACTTTTCTCCCTTTATTTACATGTTTCTTTCTTTTAATTTTTAATAAGATGCTATGATCAAGGAGTTTGAAGCTACTGTAGCAGTTAATGGACTTGCAGTGGAGAATTTGAAGAATAAGTTGGAAGAATTACATATTGAATCACGATTAAAAGAAGATAAACTGGAGGACTTGAGAACTGCCAAAAAGAATGTGGAGAAAGAAAAGAGTGATCTTGTATCTAAAAATAACGAATTTGCTAAACAGTTAGATACATCACTTCAGGAGATAAAGAACCTTAATGAGTTTGTGAATGAAATGGTGGTGAAGCTTACTGATCTGGATAGTCAAAGTCTTGCCTTTGCGGAGAAGATTATTCAGCTTACTGCTTTATTTGACTCTGGTTTTGAAATGATGAGAGAGAGGGGGGAACTTGCTGCTCAGCATGCTCAACAAAAGTTTGGCAAGCTCCAGGATCAATATACAAGCATTACATCAGAGAAAAATGCTCTACTGTTGGCTAATAAGGACTTGAAGGATAAGGTCTCTGCACTTCAGAAAGAACAAGAACATGCAATGGTGCAGCACGCTCAAGAATCCCTTTTAGCAGAAGATCAAATTAGAAAATTAGAGTCTGAAGTAGAACTGCTTCTTTCCAAGAAGGAGGAGATGGAA
Organism: Solanum sitiens; assembly: GCA_016801875.1. Classification (NCBI taxonomy): domain Eukaryota; kingdom Viridiplantae; phylum Streptophyta; class Magnoliopsida; order Solanales; family Solanaceae; genus Solanum; species Solanum sitiens. Next base: position 3,429,059 of record JABWTJ010000002.1, on the reverse strand, counting down.
CTGCTGATTAGCAAGCTGCGGGAGAATATTGTCACTCTATCAGATAGTTCAAAACTATCGGAGAATGAAATGGTCAATTCTTCTCACAAGATATTCATGCCTAGTTGCAGTGTCCGATTTAACATAACATGCTCAATTTTCATATCTTGCAGCAAAATTTATCATTGAAACTCTCTGAGATGGAAACAGAGAACAAAGACCATATTGGAAAGCTTCAATCAGACATGCAGAAAAAGGAAGATGAGATTCATGTTTTACGCAAGGAAATTGACAATTACACGGAAACAGTGGATTCACTGGAGAAGCATGTTACAGAGATTAACAATAAATTGGAGGAGAAAGATCAGCTTGTTCAGGAACTTCAGGACAAGGAGAAACAGTTGGAAGCTGAGAGAGAAAAGGTTTTTACTACGGATACTTTTAGTTCTACAAATTCTATTATAACCAATACAATGTGTTCAAGTGACTAGTGTTTTGCACCTTGTTGCAGATTCAGGCATCTTTGCTTGCTGCTGAAAGCAAGCTCACAGAATCCAAAAAGCAGTATGATCAGATGTTAGAAAGCAAACAGCTAGAACTTTCGAGGCATTTAAAAGAATTATCCCAGAAAAATGATCAGGTTAACCTTGAAATATTTTTTCTGTTGTTTTCTCTGCACTTGTTTGATCCTACCCCTACAAGTTACGATCGTAAGATCTTGCTCAGGCCATCAGTGACATTCGGAGGAGGTACGACTTGGAGAAGTTGGAAAGTGTCAATCTAGAGAAGGAGAAGGTAGCTACTAATTCTTATGGTAAAGGACATTTGAATGGAAAAATACTGTATGCCTTTCACTTTGTTTATTAATCCTCAGGCTGAAAAAATTGTTGGGGAGATGGAAAAGAATTGTGAGTTAAAGCTGTCGGAATGCAGAGAAGAATCTAAGCAGAACTTGAAGCGTGTACAGGAAGAACATGCTAATTTGGTATGTGTTGGAAAGGATGCACAATTATCATTTACTTCTTTAGGATCATGAAATCTTCTATATTTTCTTATGAATTCCAAAATTGGCAGTCTGATAATTCTACTTATCCCTTCTTTAAAGTCATTCTTTGCACACAGTTCAGTTTTTCATTTGTGTATTTCTAGTTCGACTCCTCTCAGATATTAGTGTTTCAGTTGCATTGAAGTTCATAGTAATCTTTCATGATTCTCACGCTTATTTGTTAAGGTTGTAGGGGAACTCTTGAGAACGATGATTTCATCCAAAAGTTTTGTGGTTATTTATATGAATTATTGAATTTCTCATGATTATCTGGGAAAATGAATTTTTGGATCTTGCTTAGATCTTTTCAAAAGCAGCTTTTCAAGGCTTAAAATGATGTTTAAGGCTCAAAAGTAATTTTTTGAGTAGTTCGCACTGGAATCACGATGGTGAGCGGGCAACTCGAATGTGATTTTTTCATACGTTTGTTGAAGTTACCTTCTTCAAGGCAGCTTTTCCCAAAATTGAACTCTATTCAATTTCCTAGATAACCTTTCCTCATGCTAGCGAATGTGAAATATCTACAGAATATGTTGGATATGATTAACTTGCAATCTGTTAGTATGATCATCTAACAAAGTAAAAGATCATTATACTAATCCCGTTTGTTACATCTAATGGATTCTACTTTGTCCACCATATATCCGGAGGGCCGTTAAGCTAAGAAATGCTGCCTAAGAAACATAAAACCATCTCTTTGCTTTACTATTTAATTCAGATAATACCGACACTTCTTGAGCTTCGAAGACAGAAGCTTGTGAATATGTTGAGAACAGACTTCATTTAGCCAGTAGCTGAAGCATTTTGCTGCAGGTATGTCAGATTCAGCAAGCGCACAGCAAGAAGGAAATGAGTCTTGTTGCCAGTCACAATGAAGAGCTAAAAAGTTCCCACTTTCACTACGAAAATGAATTGAGAGAGGTCAATTTTTTTAAACTTAGTTTTTGTGTCTTGGAAAAATTATTCTGCCTGTATATTGCTTTAGTAGCTGATGTGTGATATTTATTTCAGAAAACAAATTCAATGAGGAACGAACATGAAGCTCAGTTGAGAGCTCTGAGACTTGAGCTTGAGGATAACAGCAGAAGACTGCAGGAGGAGTTGTATATGCAGAAGTCTAAAGTATGTTCTAATTGATTTCTCTCCACATTGAGTTTTTGTCTTACTGTATTCATGTGTCATCTCAGGAGGAAAAACAGAGGGCTCTTTTGCAGTTGCAGTGGAAAGTAATGGGAGATAATCCAGAAGAGGAAGAAGTGACTTCAAAGAAGGTTTGACTCGTTATTCATTAGATAAGACTTATGCCCGTCTTTTACCCAGTTTCTATCTGCAATCACTTCTTAGTTCAGTGGTTCCTTTGAATCCTTTCTGATTCAATAGATACTTCCTGAGGATTTAAATTTGATTATCAAAGCTTCTTGTGGTATAACTTATAAAAAAATAACTGTCAGTTATATAATCACATAGCTATACAAATTCATTGCGGTTGATTTACTAACATATAAATCTGCTGATTGAAGTTTTAAATATATATGCACAAATAAATTATGTATACTCCCATATTAGGTAGCCCTTTTGTTTTTATAATGTAAGGTAACCCCATATTCGGTAATGCTTACAAGTTACTATTACAGAAATTAATATGTGTTATATGGTTGAACCTTGTATCTTCTAATTGTATCATGCTGATCACCGAGTGTAACTACACGATTTGTTCACCTCCCTGAGATTTGTTGGGTATGATTGGCTACATGAGAACAAATGAAAAAGATGCCAAAACTTGACGTATGATATAGATTTTCACTTGTTATGTTTTTTATCTGAACTGAAAGAGATGTGGAAGGATCAATTTGGTTGCTACTTGAGGGGGATTCTGAACACTTTAAATACAAAAATAAACAACATACCCAGTGAAGAACACTTTAAAGACAACCAATCTAACTTCAACCATCATTGCTCAAAATTTGTGAAATTTGCAGAACTACTCTTGCTCGGTGACAAAAAGAAACCCACCTGATAGTGGCAAACCACCTGTGAGAGCAGAAGCTAAGGATGTGGTAAACGTGCAAAGTAACAGATCATTCTGGTTTGCTTTCAATTTTCTAAACTAGCATGCTGATCTTGGCTTATGTTTCAATGTTTTCGTAGGATTCACATTATCTGGTTGGAAAACAAATACCTGTATCAAATTTGTTGAGGAAAGTTGAGCAGGTGAATTCAGGAAGTCTGCCCCAACATAGTAGGAAGGTTAGTGGTTAACTGCAGTTATCACTAACTCAAACAGTTCAGCTTAATTAGCTTTCTGCAACATTAGCTTGCGAATAAGAAGCACATAGTTCTGTAGAATGAGTTAGCTGATGCCATATCATGGAGCATGCACTTTTATGGATTCATTTTGCATTAGATAATTGGTATCTAGGATCTGGATTACACTCTGATTTCATCTACTTCAGTGGAGATTCATATCAACATATGACCTGAATTCTTCTGCATGTCTTCTCTCACTATTCCTCACTTTGTAAATTCCAGGTGACTCATCATGAGTATGAAGTTGAAACCACAAATAGTAGAATAATCACGAAACGAAGAAAAACAAAAAGCACAGTCATGTTTGATGTATGTAAAATTTAATTCTTAACAGCTTTGCTGGTTGTCATTACCTGATTCCAGTATGTCACTAGACTGCTGGCCTGCCAATGTAAATGACGAGTCTAACTTCTATATTACTGTATTATGAAAGGATCCATCAAAGCACAAGAAGAGAAGGACACCCAAGGTGAAGACTCCCAAAGAGATTATTGGGGTAACTCATTCATTACCTCCTTTTTGTTCACTTGCCATCTTACTGGATTCCAGTATATCAAAGTTGCCACCTGTCGTTATGCGTCTATGCCAATGTTTAGATAAGTTTAGTGTTGATATTGCTGTATTATGAAAAGTCCCATCAAAGCACGATAAAAGAAAGACCAAAATCAAGACCCCTGGAGACTTTATCAGGATATGAACCATTATTTGACCCTGTTGTGTTTTCACTTTCCATTCATGGTCCTTCGTACCTTAATCTAAGAAAAGATCATGTCTCCTTAATTGGTGCCTTGAAAGCTTAACTAGCTAAAAGAGTAACATGATACAGACAAATCTCCATACTTAAGCAACTTGTTCTAACATCCATTACTTAATTTTGAATGCAGGTTGTTATAAAAGGTCAGCCAAAACCTGCAAACATAGGTGATTTGTTCTCAGAAGGATCTCTGAATCCATATGCTGATGATCCCTATGCATTTGATTAAGAGGTACTATTAAGCGTTCTGATTGCAGAAATCTGAGAAAGAAAACTTCATATCTCTTCTTGTGATGCCTGTGCTGCACACTATCAATCAGTTCCCAGTGCATTCATTAATTTGTCCATCTAAAGATATATTACCGAGAGTAACCCACATGTTTGAGCAAACATTTCTTTCACCTGTAAGAAGAAAGAAAAAAGTTTTATCTCGTTCTGATACCAGAAACCTTTCAGTAATAATAATGTAACTTCTTCCTGCAATCAGCCTATGCTTCAATGAAATAACCTCTTCCACACTCCCCAACCCCTTCTCGGTAAATTTACTGCTACGGATTCAACGCCCACATTTTTCAGCACATATTTCATATGACTTGATAAAAGAGTAATTATTAATTTTAGTGCTTTTGCAGCTTTATCAAGAGTGTTGAGCATCACATCCTTGTTTAGTTGTTTAGTTTCTTTCTTCTATCAGTGCTTTAATTGTGAACTTTATCCCTTCTCAGGTGAAGAAGGTACTACTCCAGAGTGTTTATTAGAAGTGAAGCTTGACCTGTAAATTCGTGCATGCTGATTCTTTGATGGTAGGCATATATTTGTTTGTTTCATATATAGCAAGGAACTATAATTACTTTTCTCGCAAAAAATGGAAGAGAGCCTATATCACTGCAGTTAGTATGTGAAGAAATTGTGGGGAAATTAGCTTTGATTAGAGGTCGATAGGAGGGGAAGTGCAGCAGTGTAAAGTCACCAGCTGCTTAGAACTACATATATTTTTTGTTATATGCTTTCCAAACTGTATAAGATCAGCTTTGGTTGTAGGTTTAGGTGGATATTTCTTTAGATTAGTAAGAGTAACGCACAAAGCCGCTGACCTTCTTCCCAACATATGCACACGCAAATAGTAATTCCTGGGTCTCTCTATACGTCTCAAGGGAACACTAGAATCGGAACTAATACTCTCTAGAAAAAAACAAAAAATGGCCATTTATACCCTCTGCATACATTCACTTTTGTTTGTCTGTTATATTAAAAGAGTATATTTTCACTTTTCATATATCATATTTAATTAAATATTCTCCAAATTACTTTTCAAGACTCAAAAAAAAAATTATATATCAACGAATATTGGTAATTGGGACAAAATACTCAACCCCTCGCTGTATAGAGGTGTAATTGGATAAAGTATAGGATGCGTCATCCTCGTGCGCATAAATGACTTTAATTGAGTTATAAGGAAAGGGATTTTTATATACTTTACTCATCAAACTATTTTTACTTTAAGCTATTGAGTAAATGGTTATTTAAATTATTTTTTGAAAAATACATTCCCTTCATTTTATTTTATTAGTTCATTTTAATAAATTAAAGAAAATTTTACTACTACTTTTTTTTTCCTCGTACTATTCTTGTATTGAGTTTATACTCATTTGATGAAAAAGTAGTACCGTTTAGGCGTTTACTCGTGGCCACCGACAGGGGCAATTACATGATGCATTTGCGATTGTAAAGGAAAAAAGGATTCTCCCAAGTAGCGCAGATATTTCATACTCATGCCTTTTAATTTTGTCTGCGGCCGCTGAAAAGATAGTTTCTATTTAAATGTAGCAGCATATAACGTGAGTCATGTGCGCTTGTAAACCTACTCCCTTCGTTTTCATTTAGAGATTTTCCATAACTCTCAACAAAAAATCAAGAATATAATTTGATCAATATATATATTTTTATTAGTTTTTATCTTTTATCTATTTAGTTGCTATTAAATTCTAGAAAAATTTATGTGTTTTGGATAAAAATGAAAAAAAAGCAATTGGTTCTTTATTTATCGTTTAAATTAATAAGCTTTTGAGAATAATTATTTTTAGTATACATGATAACTAGGATCAGGAAGTATTCTCTTTGTCTAACTCATACCATTTTTTCATTTCTTTCAAATGGTTTGAATTGCTTATGTAATCTTTAAATATATAAATTTTATTTTTGAAAGTTATATAATTTCATATTGATACTTCTAATCGTATCACATAAAGTGTAACTAATCAAATGCAAATTACCTCTTGCTTGAAGTGATAAGCCGGATAATAAAGTATCTTCTACCATGGAGAAGCATAATGCCTTGCTGCAATTTTACAAATAAATATATTTATATACTGTGTGTGCAAGTGAGGTTTATATACATCAAGACTTGAGCTTTAGAAACGTGAAATAAATCTTAGACTTTGCCTTCTGGCCTTCTCTGAGGCTTGAGTATCATCTACCTATGAAAACTTTGTACTCCAGTTAACTACTAGTTGATTTGGTACGGTTCCAATCTCTGGTTTTATGACTTTTTGCATGAATTGAGCCAACCATGAACCATATAGACGGGGTTCCATCTTGATCCCACGAGGCCATGATTAAATCTCCGATCTCTGAATTACCTAAACGGACTACGTAGAAGATTCATAACAAAATTTGAGCACCGTATCGGGGCATTACTAGTCACTGTCTCTGTCTGAAAAGGGAGAAGAACTGCCTGAGTAGTCTGTTGAGTCTGAAGGAAGGTATCAGCCAGCATTTGACCAAGCTGGACTTGTGCTAGTGTTGTAATGTGCACATAATCCATCCCTACAGGTAGCCCTTTAGCATCAACAGTTCTCACATTTGGAAGATTAATACTCAGTTGAGCTTTTCTAACCTGCTCCATATAAGACCCTATAGATGATGCCAATGCCACCTAAACACACACCAACCAAATAAAATTAGCCAAATGTATTCAAATTTGCCTCAATAAATGTGTGGACCACTCTTAACTAACACCAATAATGACATAAAAAAGAGTTGTACATAATTGAATTTGAATTCCTAAAACCTACCCCATCCCTTCACTTTTACTTATACACAATAGACTTCATACACCTCATAAGAAATGAAATAAAAATTTATTTTTAATATAGTAAGGAAAGAGAGCAACCACTATAGGATACCTTAAATTTTCATGTGGTACATAAATAGAGACTGACCAGCTCCATCCGGAAATTGGAAAAACAAAAGTGATAATGAAAGTACGAGAGTCAAATCATTTATTTTCCATGTCAATTCAAGAATTAATAATTAATACAAAGTATTATATATTAAAAACTAATAAAACATACTTATAACTTGAATGAGTAAAGATATTTTTTTACCTGAATGACAGGCAATGTAGGTGACTGTAGATCACGGAGCACATTCTTGAATAATCTCTTCAATCTAAATCTGTACAATTTGGCATCCTGAAGAGTCTCTGTATCACTCTCACCTTGGTACCACAACAAAGCTTGAAGTTTTCCACCTCCTTGCAAAGCAGCTTCTGTTCTCCTTATCATATGATTATACAGAACACCGCCGCGAGCCCATTCGCTTATATTTGTTCCTCCAATAGCACAAGGCACCAAACCAATCACTCCAATACTTGGATCTCTTTTCAGAACTGAATTGGCAAATGACATACCTGGCCCAACTCCACAAACTTTACCCAAATCTATGTCTTGGTGAAGTGGTTCTTGAGCTTCAACCCATGTAAGTCCTGCATTGAGTCTGAGGATGTTTGAGTTGGATTGACATTCTGGTGGAATTACACCATCCCATGTCTCATTAGCCAGGCCATTTTGGCCATGGTTAATGACACCACCTCGGCCGGACATGTTACTTTGTCCGGCTAATATGAATATGTTTAGGACCTGTGAAGTTGAAACATTTGCTAGATCTGCTGTATTTACCCACCTGATGTGTGTTAGAAGTATTAACCAAAGAAAGGAAATCATTGTTTTCTTGAAATTGAGGCAAAACTGTGACATCAAGCAAGTGATCTGCCCATAAGAAGGAATATAGAAAGGGCAAGGTGGAGTGTGAAAAGGTGAGAGGAGGTTGCTGCCTAATTGGCCCAATCTTAAAGCAAGATGTGTTGATTTCTTTATTACAACTGTGTTGGGATTTATTTTTTTTGAAACCCAAACCTACTACTTTAATTATCAGCTGTTGAATAAGACTAGGAGACAAACTTTTTGGTTGTTCAAGTTTCCACATCTAAGCATATGTCAGTTCCACCTATTAATCTACTACTACTGTTTTCATGGACACTTCATATCATCATTGTCCTTAATTATCACTTTCATTTCATATCCAAGTGTTAAAAAGTGACTCATAACATTGGTCTAGGTGTCTTTTCATTCCATTAAAATAAGGCCACAAAAGTTGAGCCAACATACACAATTACTGTAATCCACAGCAGTTGGAATTAGATGCCCCTCCAAATCCCCCAGAAAAGAGATTGCACCTTTACTAGCAATACTTATCCCCAAAAATGAATAAAAGAATAACCACCTTTTACCCCATGGTCACTAACTTACCAATCCTTGAGGGAAAAGAATGTATTAGATCGACGTGCACAAAGCATCCTGGATTAGGGTCTAGAGAAGGGCCGCACCTTTAGTAGTGTGATGTAGATTGTCTTTTCTAATACAAACATTAATGACTACTTCCACCTACTTCAAAATTATAAGAAAAATAAAAATTCTCCGCCTATTTTTACTGGTGAATCTCTTTCTAGAATCAAGATCTATTCAGAGCATTCAATTGGAAGTAAATAGAAAATGAGAAATTCTAGAAAACACAGATTACTTGCACGAGCAAAATGGAAATAAAAAGGTAAAGCCAATGCAATCTACCGCTGCAACATTTACAACTATAACACTAGAAAATACAAATACAGAAGCATTGCATTATCCAGGATGCAGTCTAAGAAATCAGAAATATGTTGCACTGCGAAAGAAAATGATTTTCATGCCAGATAAGGAAGATTTGAACATTGTTCTTCTTCAGAAGATTCCAATCAATTACTATCAACAATCAGAACACCACCTAATTAACCATAAAATCATGCAATACTTTCAGAAATCTGCAGTACATCTTCATCATACTGTTAGAACAAAACGAAAATACTGGATGCAACAATATTGAAATATTTGGTACATGAAGCCACGGTCTGATAGATATACATCGAACTCGATCAAATCTCAGTTCTCAAGTACTGCTGCATCTAAAGGTTGATATCAGATACTTCTAGAATTTAACACTAGCAAACAAGTATACTTCAATGAGGAACAAAATGTGACAGTCAACACAGAACTATTGAATAGAGCAGCAAAATGAATCGAACAAAAGTACTGGGATCAATTCAACGCCAGCAACAGCAGCAGGGTCCAAACGGAGAGTAAAACGGTAACTTGAACCAATAATTCCGTAACGCTGCAGAGTTTGAGCTTCTTGTTCTTCAATTTCTCCTTCACGATCTCCATCTTCAATTCCACCACCTCTTTCAAATTCTCCTCATTCTGAAATTATCAAAAATCAAAAACTTCAACAACAAAAATTTCCGATCTATATATCATATAATAATCAAACTCATGTAAAACAGAGTGAAACGAAAAGTGATGGATTACCTTGTTTTGGTTAAGATTCGCATAATCGAGAGTAGTATTTTTCAGCGATGAGATGAGAATTGCAGATTTAGCACATTGAATTGCGACTCTAGGCTTGAGAGCTTCAGCTATTTCTCTTTCACTTGTGATGTCCTCCATTTTCTCTCTGTTTTCGCGCTCGAGAAAGTGTGTTGTTTCACGTGAACATTATGATTGTAAAAAGTATTTTTCCCTCGCAAAAAGTACTCTATATACAGTGAAAATTGCATTTTTGTTGCGTCTGAGAAATTTTTGAAACTCAAATTTGCGTTAGAAACTTATTTTTATAATATTCGAATAATTTTTTATTTCTTTGGCCGGCCATAAAATTTTGGAAAATTTTGATATTCATATCCCGGAAGTTCCCGAATTTTTTGTACACATCTATTCAGTTAATATATTGCAAATGATACATTACTCTCGAATATTTTTATAATCAAAATTTAAGAAATTATAATATTTTAAGTTGTATATTTCTGTACTTTAAATACTCATGTCCCTAATTACTCGTCCACTTCTGAATTGTTGCACCTATTAAAAAAAAATAATGATTTACATAGTGGGTCTTATCATTTTATGAATTTGATGAATTAAAAGCTTAATATTTTTAAAAATTTATTATCTTTTTTAAAGTAATTAATTAAAAATATAATTAAAATTTATTCTTTTTTAATCTGTCACAATTGACAAGTAACTAGAAATCGCGAGAGAAGACCAAAAACAGAATATCCTTTCTTGTGCCTTCAAAATGACACCCCATTAAACAGCCATGGCCCATGCGTTTGTGTTGGGTCAAATATTATACACTAATCTCCGCCCTTGTTTTCAATATCACATATTAATCTCCGAGGTTGAGTTTTCTTTCGCCCTTGTTTTCCATACTTTTGTGTTGGGTCAATATTATACACTAATCTCCGCCCTTGTTTTCAATATTACACACTAAAATGCTGTGATTTTGGGATTAAGCGTATCTTGTACAACTAAACTGTGATTTTGGGATTAAGCATCTTGTTCACCTCTAGATCCTTTTGACTCGAGAAGAGCTCCACTCTATACATAATTGTTATTTCCTACAGAATTTGTTTTTGACTCTAGAGATGACTTACTCGTTTACCCGTAACAAGCATGCTTAAAACATAAATAGAATGGAAAGAGAACAGGATTCCTTTCATAGAAAATATTTGCTCGTCATTCGACTACTGAAACACAAACAAGACTGTATACCCAGTTCAAAGAACTAACACACATTGAAACACACTTCAAAAACTCAAAAACTGACAAAGGTTTTACTTTGCCATTATTGAAAACACAAATACTGCACTCGTTTATTAGGTCGCATGTGAACACACAATATGCGGTAGACGCATAGAAGAAAGATTTCAAAAGACCGAGTCTACTTGATCAGTGAGATGCTATCTTGCTACTGATTGACTTGTTAAACCATGTCTTCCAGCTTCCAGCTCCCTTCCGGACTGGTGACTGCTTCCCACCATCAGCTGTGTTCTCGCCCTGTGATGACTTCTTGAACAGCATGAAATTCCGAACTCCAAGCGATCCAATAGTCTCCCATGGACCAAGAGCTGCAATGAGAACATAAGCACAAGTAAAATACTCCATTGGGACAAAAAACAAGAGCCTCTATAACACGGGACAACAAGCAGTTCATCTACTAATTTAGAGTGAGCCCCAACAGTACATCATACACAGCGTAATCCCACAAAGCAGGGTCTGCGAAGGCAAGTGCATAGGCAGACCAGACCTTACGCCTACCTCGGAGGGTAGAGAGGGGTTCCCCATATACCCTCAGCTCTCAACAGTTTGACCCCAGCAAACACCAAAATTTTACAATGTTGGAACATTAAAAGCATTTTAGAGCACAAAACGAACACACATTCAATCGTACCAAATGCATATTGTTCATATGAAGTCGCAAAAATTGAGCAAAGGATCAATTTTTTAAACCAACTAATCATAAATTTGAAGCAAGCAGCTATAGCATATCAACAACAAACTCGAGCATATGCAGCTTGATAATCATACTAATTAAATCAGGAACAAGTTGCTAAACATAATCATAAAAGCAACCAAATGCAAAGAACAAAGAGCAAACTTTCTGACTAACAAATCAAGTTTGAACAAATAAATCAGCATCATCAAATCAGCAAAATTATACAAAAGCTAGCTTGTTTATAAAAGCAAGCAAAGCTACAGAAAAAACAAATACTACCTAACAAGCAGAAATCTCAATATAACACAATTCAGAATACATCAACTAGATAATCAGCACGAGTTGAAAATTTTCTGATGCAAAAAACAAAGAGCGCACCAAAAACTCTCACCAACAGAATACAAATTTGAGGCTAGATACAACACAAACAAATCACCCAAAGGGTAAAAGCACAACATCTATTAGATTTCTATAGATGATGATATGGTGAGAATTACCTTCAGTGCCAGCACTAGGGCAATAAAGCACAAAGTTACTGAAGTCAGAACCAAGAACAGGAAGGCGGCCTTCCCTAGCATAAGCTTTCATTGCAGTATCGATAACATCAGCCACAAGCTCCTCTTCATTAACAACAAACCGGATCGGACCGGCACTTCCGAGAACCGTAATACTAATCAAAATCCGGTTACCTTTTCCGGTTTGATTCTTCTTTGGCTTGTAAAGCAACATCTTGTTTTTAATTTCAAATTTTTTTCTGAGAATTTTCCAAAATTTAATTTCAATCATACAAATCAGAGCAAAAAGAAGAAAAAATCACGATTTGAGATTTCGAGAAATTGTGGGGAAAAGCGAACAACGTTTAAGGGTCAACGCCGAGGCAGCGGAAGTACCAGCCTTCTTTGCAAGAGCCAAAGGAGAAAGCAGATGAAACAGAGATCCCCCTTTTTGGTGTTAAAGGGGAGATCATTAACAAGTTCTTGAGGATTTCTACCATTCACAATGGAATTCGCAAGGAAAAAAAAAAAAATCTTAGATGAAAGAAACAAAGTTTGTTTCAAGAGAAACAACGATGGATGATGAGTTTGGGCTGGCAATGAAGAATAATAGTGGCTTATATAGAATTAGGGTTAGGGTTTTTGTTTTCCCTGTATATATAGATCTTTGGAGAGTTTCTGATTTTCTCTTTCTTTCTGATTATTGCTAAATAAAGGAATTTGTTTTTTCCTTTTCCTTCTTGGTGTAGAATTAGCTGTCATAAAATCAAATTCAACCCGTTTAATTCGTTTAAATTTGGGTGGTTGATTTATTAGCTCAACTTTTTGTATAACACAACAGAATATTGATTGACGCGTAATTCGAATTGATTTATGAAAATTTTTTGTCAAAAAAAAATTATTAAAAATTTACTTTCTAATTTGATTTGTTATTTATGATTATAATAAAGAAAAAATAGTAATTTTATTAGGTAATAAATAGTTATAAAAATAAATAAAACAATTAAATTTAATAAAATTGATTTTAAATATATATATATATATATATATATATATACTATTTAATTACTCATCATAGCTATAGTTTGCTATAATTACTACTCGCGATTAACATTATACAGTAATTACGTGGGTTGACTTCAAATTTGTATAATTAGTCATGTTTGTATATATATAATTTGCCAGAATATACAAATACATATGTATAATATACAATTATTAAGCTATATACATATACAATTCACCTCTTTCTCGCTCTCTGCCCTCTCTAGCTCGCCTCTCTCCTTCCTCTCCCAATCTCCCTTGCCCTATATACAAATGTATATGTATCATATACAATTATATACATATACAATTCACCTCTCTCTCACTCTTTGCTCTCGCTCGCTCGCCTCTCTCTTCCCTCTCCCAATCTCTCTTGTCATATATACAAATATATATGTATAATATACAATTATCTAACCAATATACATATACAATTCACCTTTCTTCCACTCTTTTTTCCTTTCTCTCCCAATCTCGTTCACCTCTCTCATCCATATAACATGTAGCTACAAATTGTAATTATCAAACTATAGTTATGGAGAATAATTAATTATTTTTAAGTGACTATATGTGAAAGTTTCTCAATATAATTTATTACGTGATTTATTTTGATCTAAACAAATTTGAATTGATTAAATTTAACGTGGTTATTAGCTTAACTCGTTATGGCCCACCTAATTACCACCCTAGGATTAGGGGTGTATAAATCGAATCATTAAGTCTAATCGAACCGATGAACCAAATCAATCGGCAAAAAACCGACTTATGGTTTGGTTTGATTGGTTTGGCGATTGGAAAAAAAAACGATCACTCTTGGTTTGGTTTGGTATTAGAAAAAAAAAGAATCAAACCGAACTCAAACCAAACCGACATGCATATATATATACATAATTTATTTTATTTGTAGATTAAAAATATTATCTACATATAATCTACTTTGGTGATATATTTTTTGTTAGTTTATGATTTTTAATTTTATATATTTTATTTCAAATTTGAATTTGTAAGATTTTGTGTTTATAATATATATAATTTATTTTATTTATAGCTAAATAATATTATTTATAATGTGCTTTGCTAATATATTTTTAGTTAGTTTATAGTTTTCAATGTGTATGTATATATATATATATAAAATTTATTTTATTTATAGATAAAATTATTTACATATAATCTACTTTGTTGATATAATTTTAGTTAGTTTATAGTGTTCAATTTTAAATATCTTATTTCAAATTTGGGCTTGTAAAATTGTGTGTGTGTATATATATATATATATATATATATATATATATATATATATATATATATATATATATATATATTATTTTATTTATAACTAAAAAATATTATTTATGATCTACTTTGTTAATATATTTTAAGTTAGCTTATAGTTTTCAATGTTTATCTATTTTATTTCAAATTTGGACTTATAAAAATTGTAAATATTTTAGTTTGTGTTAAGATCCGAAGTTATAATTATATTGTTATAGTTTTTCAAATTCGAAGTTAACAATTTACTTTGTAAATATTTTTTGTATTCAGTTTGCATCTGGCCTTTAATCTTATTAATTTAGCATAATAAATATTGATATTTCAAAAAAATATTTTGTACTCGTGTAAATTTGACAGTCTTTTTGAGATGTTTAAATTTTTTATTTTAATTTTTTTTGTGGTACTTATAAATTGCACCGACTCCTTGTACAGGGGATGAGCATCACTGAACAGTTCTAATCTCATACGGCTCATTCGCACAACGCCACAAATGTCCAAAAATACATATATTGTCAGAGATACTTTATGATGTAAAAAACATATTAGCATATATAGTGAATTTTTTTTTATATATAGTGAAAATTTGAAATGTGAAATATTGAAGTTACGTAGAACTTTTTTTGTTCTATTAATTAATTTATTTATTTATTAATATTTGATACATATATTAAGAAAATAAAATACTAATTAACATAGTAAATTTATTAATTTACTTTTATTAATTGACAGAATTATAAAATTAATTTATCCGTTAAAAAAGTTTTACTTGTTCCAATAACATCAATTCTCTAAATAAATTGAGGGTATAGCAGTGGCGAAGCCAAGATTTTCAATAAAGGGTTCAAAATCTGGAGAAATAAATAGAGAATTAGCCTAAGGGGATTTGACAACTATTATATATACTTAATAAATTATTCTAATCATGTATAAATATTATAATTTTCCGTCAAAAGAGGTTCGAATGAATCCCTTGCAGCTAGCTTCGCCCCTGGGTATAAGAAGTAAACAAAAATACTGTTTTCTCTTGATTTGTTAAAAATTATGAATAAAAAGTCAAAAGTAAATGATAAAAAAGAATAAAGGGAGTATTTTAGAGAATATATGAAGTTATGTCTTTTAATTTTTAAAATTTAAAACTTTTAGTGACCCAAACTTTTATGTAATATATACTAATTTTTAAAAGTATATATCTTGCAAATTAGATACTCCTATTATATTACTTTAAAGAAATTTTATTACATTATAATTTTTTTATTAAATAAGAAGCAAAAGCAATTCTTTTCTTTTTGGCTTTGAATGGGTTATTTGAACATATAATCACTAATTTCTTTTGTTGAGATCCATGAAAATAAATTCTTTTGGTGGGTGGTAACGATTAAAAAAAAAACAAATATAACGACAATATACCAATGATACGAGCAAGAAACATAATATTATAGTCATAATAAAAAAATTTATACACATTTTCTTTTTGCTAGTAATTGCCGTTTGTAATTGACCAATACATTTAAATATCCAACCCAATCATAGAGATCAGAACAATGTGAACTAAAGGACTGGAATAATTAAAATAATTGGTCAATAAGACAAACTTATTTAATAAATTTCACTCATTTAAAACATAATTTAAAGATCTGGAGATCAAAGATCATGACTCTATGGTACATGAGGATCATTTTGCAGAACAACATGTTACCTAGAAAGAAAAAACATTTTGAAAAGATCTCTAACAATCAAAGAAAATATTATAAAATTAGTTTTAACAAGAAAGAGATTCAAAAGAGAGTATATGCTGTTTAAGTTATCAACCTACTTCCTAAAAAAAAAAAACTACTTCCCGAATTACTTTCATAAAATTTATTATATGTGTTTGAAATCCAGTCATATGTATAATCTCATAAACTTCGAAAGAGACTTTTATAACTTTAAAAAGGATCAAGGGACATATATTAAGCTCACAAATAAATTTTAGTCAGACATATAGAAACAAAGGAAAAATGTCTGGATTATACCCGAATTTTGACCGAAGTTGTTGTTATGATATCAAATTTTATGGAGGACGTTTTACTCCTATACTATTTAATAGTGTATTTTAAAGGCGGAATAACCTGGGGGACCTATGTACTTGGCTTCGTTTGTCAGTTGAACCCTTCTACTCATCACTTTGTCAAATGAACCCTTAAACTCAATTAAACTCTATTTTCTAAACCCCTCTAACCATTGACCGAGCTTATTTGACATTAAAATGGTTGAGTTGGACAAATGTGAGACCACACGCGTTTAAAGCAAGTGAAAGAAATATTTTTATTTAAAAAATTATTAAAATTATATGATAAAATAATATTAATAATAATAATAATAATAATAAATTTAAAAAATGGCAACTTTCACATATAGCAAACATAAAACTCATATTTGTATGCTATAGCAAAGTTTACGTAATTGCACTCCATAGCAAACATATATATGTATAATTCACTATACATATACAATTGAACCGAACTGTGTAAAACGAAGTGTATAAAACGAGAAAGAGAAAAAGACTTGGGCAGAGAATTGTATAAAACGAAGTACATAAAACGAATTGTATAATTATAAGTGTATCAGACGATTATATACAATTTGAATTTGTATAAAACGATAAAGGGAGAAAGACAAAAGATCCTTGGGCAGAGAATATACAATTGAATTGAATTGTAAAAAATGAGAAAGAGAGAAATTATATACAATTTGAATTTGTATAAAACGAGAAAGAGAGAAAGACAAAAGAGACTTGGGTAGGGAAGTACTTTTATTGTATAATTATTAGTGTATAAGACGGAGATATATGTATTTGCATGTGTATATATAATTTTCTCTCGCTTTATACAATTAAAAACACAATTTATACAATTCTATTGTATAAAGGAGAGAGACGAGCGAAAGAAGCGAGCGAGAAAGGGAGAGTGATGGCGAGCGAGAATATGAGGGAGAGAGAGACTGTCAAACAGTTTGCTATGGAACACCAATAAATCAAACGGTAGCTATTATATTTATTTTATATTATTAATTTGTCATTCTACACAATTATCCCTTAAAAAAATCGGAAAACTTCTCTTCTTCAGCCCCGCCCCATCTTTTTCTATTCTTCTTCAGCCCACCCACCTCACCCCACCCACCCCTTCTCTCTTCTTCTTTAGCTGCACCCCATCTATTTTCTCTTCTTCTTCAGTCCTAACCCTACCCTTTTTCTCTTCTTCTTCAGCCCCAGACACCCCCACCCCACCCCTACCCCTTTTCTATTTTTTTTTTAAATACACCCCATCACCATAATCATCAAATATAAAGTTAAAAAAGATTTTGCAAGAAAATCTATCATTCACCATTTTCGTAAATTTAAGATCTATTGCCTAAATTACTCATAGATATATTTTTTCCAACTTAAAGTTTTCTCGACTGTTTTTATCAAATCAAAATAAATAGAACATAAAGCATGTGCAAGAGCTAATTACAATCTATTATATTTTATGATTGAAAAACTTTTGAGTGTAAAATGTGAAGAAAGATGAAAATGTTGGTTTCTTTTTATTTTTGGGGTGAGGCTAAGGGTGAATGAGAATGAAGAAGATGAAGTAGGAAGGGGGAAAGAGAGAGAAAACTGCACTTTTTCTTTTTTAAAAATTTGACTTCTGATGTGTCATTGAAAATAATAATAATAATAATGATGTGTCATTAAAAATGACGTGGTGTTCGATGTGTAAAAAGAGTGTATTACACTGCACACACATTAGATGTGAAAGGAGTTTAAAATATTGGGTTTGAATGAGCTTAAGAGTTCATTTGGCAAAGTAATGAGTAGAAGGGTTCAACTCACAAACGGAGCCAAGTATAAGGGTCTCACAAGTTATTCCGCCTATTTTAAATGTATATATGCTTTCACGCGGACATTATAAATATTGCATCATTTTAAATAGTAATGTGTCCACGTGCAACATATATACCTTTAAAATACATTTTTAAGAAATGCAGGCGGGTAAAAGGTCTTCATAAAGTTTGATATCGTAACAATAATTTTGATCAAAGTTAAAGTATTTTTCAGACCTATTTTCCTATAAACAATTAACAAAGTTTGAGATTTCTGTATTCATTCTTTACACTCCCACCACATCATATGAACAAAGAATAATTTTTTTCTATTAAACGTTTACACCTAACACTGATCTATCGATTGTGAAGCTATCAGATCCAATCAACAGTACATCTTTAGATACTCCCTCTGTTTAAAAAAGAATGACCCTATTTCCCTTTTAGTTTGTTTAAAAAAGAATGAACCCTTTTTTTTTTTTTGGCAACACTTTAACTTTAACTTTCCAAGTGGCATGTTTAAGACCACAAGATTAAAGGGTATTTTAGTACATTTGACATAAGTTTAATTTAGGACCACAAGATTAAAAAATCTTCTTTCTTTTCTTAAACTCTATTTCAAGTCAAATTAGGTCATTCTTTTTAAAACGGAGGGAGTACTATTTAGTATTTATTACGAAGAAAGGAAAAACTTGCAAACTTTGCCAAAATGACCCAAAATTGGCTATTTGTGCACTTACATCTGAACTTGGGTGAAAGCCCATATTCCTTTTTTTAATGGGCCGATATAAATAGTAGACCCAAACCCAAACTTTCGCTTCAATTCAGTTTGAGCCCTGAAATTAATTTTCTCACACTCAGCCGCTTCCCTCTTCCCTCTCTTTCTGCAAAAACAGCATACTATACTCATTCTCTCTCAACAGAAAAATCAAATTGAAGTGTATGTTCATCTTTCTCTCTGCATATTATACCGAGTATTTGCTTGTGCTACTTTGATTTTGTGACTGTGTTCTAATATTCGTGTTCGTTTAAGCAATTAACTCTTTTTTTGTTGAAATTTTTGCTTAGTGAAGCTCAGGTTATGTTTAGTTGATTTTAGAAGCTCACAGTTTGTATATATATTCCTCTTGCAGAGATTATTAGTAATGGTGAAGAAAAAGCAAAAGATTGTGCTACCTCCTGATCTTCCACCGGAAGTTCCTGATGAAGCAGTCGAAGTATCAGATGAAGACGTGCTTTTTGTAAGCGAAAATCGAGAGTATACTGGATTCTTGTCGAATTTGGATACGAAGTCAATTAATAAGTAAGCAATTATTGGCATGTATATATGTTTATTCTCACTTTATGTTGTTGGAGCTAATGCACTTACGGATATGTTTTTATTATTTTAAAAAAAATTAATTTGTAAATGAGCATTTCTTGACATTTTTTTTGTGGATTGATGCATAGATAGCGAAACTTTTTCATTTTGATTCGGTAAGTTGGATGATTTGAATGTATGAATCTGTCTTTTTTGTTTGAAAAATGTTCACTCACAAGTCTACATATCCGAAAACTAGAAAAGACAGAGCTCTTGCCAAGGGGAATATACTGTTTAATTGATTTGCGAGAGACTAATATTTGAAGTTATATTTGGTATTAGTTATTTTCGGAGAAGTGGTTTTTCCCCTTAGATCTCTTATGATTGGTTGATCAAATATCGACTTTCATAAAGAAGAAGAAAATTCATGGAAGAACGATTTTAAATGCCTAGAGGGAAACAAAACCGATTTTAGCTCTATGTAAGAAGGAGTTGGAAGAAAGGAGGCAGAGGAGGATTGATGACAAAGTATTCCAGCCTGCATATGGTGGTCAGTTTGGAAGGAGAGAAACTTAAGACATTTTGAAGATAGAAGAAATTCCATTCAGAAGATCAAGATGAATAGCTTCAGCCTTATCTATTTTTGGTATAAGCAGGTTTTAACGGGGGATATAGGAGATTTAGTAGATTTCATAGGTAAAGTGTAAGGAAATAGATGTACAAATGAACCCCCATACTCCTTTTTTGTAATTGTAAATCCTCTCCCTCGCATTTGGCGCTGAGCTTTCTATGAATACGAGTTACCTTTATCTCAAAGAATTGTAGGATACCTACCTATTGTATAACTTGTGCTTCATTTGACACTTCCACATATTAATGTACTATATGGAGTATGCTAGAGCTTTATCTAGTGGCCAGTGTTTTTCCCTCTGTATTGCTGTTATCCTTGCCTTCATGCTCATCTCTTAATGAAAAATTCTACTCAGTGACGTGTTGGAGAGTATTTTCCAAGACACAATAGGTAAAAGATCAAACTTCTGGCATCGAAGGGTACTATGTTGGTGTTCTCTGCCAAAATCTTCTCATCATTAACAAAGATTTACTTGATGATCCAACTGTGTATTTACATTTCCCCCAAATAAATGGGAGGCCAATATACTCCTCTCTCATGATCAGAATTTCCAAACTTAAGATTGATATTTGACCTAAAATTATTGTAGTGCAACGAACATTGCTGGATCAAATAGTAGATTTTAGTTAGAAAAGATCAAATAGGTAGAAATGGAAGTGTAGCTCAAATAATTTGCTTCCCATTTCAACTTTGGAATCCTTGTTTTGGTCGCGGAAGTGGGTTTAATCAGGGAAACAATTCTTCCACGTAACACATGTGTGAGCTTTGGCAGGCATAATAGCTCATTTGCAATCAATCCATTCTCCCCCGTTTGAATAAGTTATTCAAACTGACACAAGATTGACAGCTGAGCATATTTTTCCGCCAGATTCTATTGCGGCCTGCAGTAATGTTTGGTTCACAGTGAACTTTTTTTTTTCTCCTTTTCGAAAATCTAGTTTTAAGTGGTCGCTGAATTACCTTTAGCTCCCACAGTTTGGCTCTTTGTTCAGAAGCTCCGGAGCTCAATTAGTTTAATGCTTATCCTAGTTTTGTAGCTTGTCAATGGGCCCATAATTCACCAATTCGAAGAAGTTCACCATATCCTGGAATTTTCTTAAGCTCTTGTAATCTTCTCACAGTATCCTGGATCATTGAATAGTTCACCCTGGTGCCCCTGTAGTTGGGGGTCGTTTTCATTTCCCACTCTTGACGTTTTCCTTGGCATTTGGCCCCTTTTCAGGTTAATCTATCTGACACTGCAATTTTTATTTGTTCAACAGATTGCTATGTTTCTTAAAAATTGTGAGAGTGATGTGTCCTTTTGTATTTGCTTAACTTGTATTTTTTTCTATGTTCAACATTAAAGTACGATTTAGTTAGAATATCTGTTTCTTTAAGTTTCTTATTTCTTATTCCTGTCTTATGCAAGTCTATTAACTTTCTAAAGTTCTATAACTAATATTATATTGTTATTGGAAAGGCATGTTACTCGTGTTGCCGATGTGAAAGAAGATGAGCTGGAGTCTCTGTATGAAAGGCGATTAAAGAAGAAGTCACTTGATAAAGAAACAGAAAAACAGGGACTAGAGGTTGATCCTGTGGATGCTCTTCCTGTGAAGACATTAGATGGAAAACTTTATTACAGGACAGGTACTGAAAGCTCATGTTCACTCTCTCACCCGGTATTTTACCTGCAGTAACCGTTAATTGAGTCTTTTCATGTTTTCAGTGCCAAAGGCTTCACAAAAATCTGAAAACGAAGACAAAGATGAAGCTACTACTAACAACAAAGATGCTGGTATTGATGCAAGTGTGGTGAGGCTGACTAAAGCGGAGAAGCGTGCCAAATTGAAGAAAATTAGGAAAGAGGCCAAGAAACAGGCAAAAGAGGGGACAGAAGTAGAAGATGTTGAGCAAATAGCTCAAGCTGAAGTCTTGGTATGTGCATTATATATCCCAAAAGATATGCTGTAGTGCTTGAATATCTATCCTAAAGTAATTTTAAGTTGTAGATTACAATGCAAAGAGGGAAAAGAGGCACTTGAACTTTTGAAAAGAGTATATATGATGAGAGTTGGGTACTACACACTTCATCAAAGAGAGTTGGGTACTACACAAGTTAGTGCTGGCACCCCTAGTTGCACTGTCACTATACTGTTAATTAGTGGAATTAATACCTGGTCCGTATCGGTGCTTCATGTTTTCCTAATTTAGGAGGAAATCTTAAACCACTTGGATTGGGGTGATCTTTGTAAGAGGTGTTGTATCATGATTTAAGCTAGGCATTTCTGTGTCGGACTATTCTGGAAAATAATACTCCCTCGGACCCAAAAATCAGAATGACAAACATGTCTTTAGCTGTCCCAAACACACTTTCCTCTTTTTTTTGTCAATACTCTTTTCAATATATAGTATGTACGAAGTTTTGTGAGGTAATTTTTATATTCTTCTCCAACAAAATAACCACTGTTATTAAAAGCCATCAGCCATCAGCCATCAGCCATCATTAAATAAGGAGCAATGCAAAATGAGAGATTATTGCCTTATGGAAGGAACTATGAGTTTTAGATGGTGAGGTGTAAAGTGAACCTACAAGAAGCGGTTGATTTTCTGAATTGAATTTCACTGGATAAAAAAGGACGAATAATAAAAAAGAAGAACAGGAAAAATAGGGCTTTCTTATATTAAGTATACTTGGGACTTCTCTTATATACACTTTAGTGTCCTCTTTACTGCTGTCTTCTTCTTCTTGAGCTTGTAGAACCTTCTCTTCTACTACCTTTGTTTTTCTGCTCCTTGGGAATCACATCTTTTTTTGATAACCGTGGTGTCCCAGCCAGCTTCTGAATCACTTCCTTCTTATTTCTCTCTTCAACTCTCTTTGTTCAATTACTTAAACAAAAATTTTAAACTAAATGCCAATAATTCTCTTCTGTATTTGATGAATTGGAAAGTAGCTTTGCAATTCTATTTATAATTCGGTGTTGTTGTTGAAGTATATATTACTGATGTTTACTTCAAATTCTAGGATTTATATTGTCATTACCGTATGCTGGTTGCAGAAATTCTTATTAACTGTGGTAAAAAAGGACACTTACATTTGGATACAAGTATATTGATATATACTTCTTTGGTGTTAGGACGAAGTGAGAAATGATATGACAGCGGAAGAGGCCAGTCAAAAAAAGAAGTTTAGACTAGCTGAGCTGGGAACTGCACTGCTTACTGATCCTGAATCAAACATCAAATCTCTCAAGGAGATGCTGGAGATTTCTAAAGATAGTGATCGTGATATAGCGGTACTTGCCCTTCAGTCTTTGTTGGCTGTTTTCAGAGATATCATTCCCGGGTGAGAAGCTTGCAAGAGTTCATGGGCTGAGCATCCAGTTTACTTGTCGTAGCTTTTTGTTCTTTTGTCAACTTTACTATGTAAACAATTAACTATTCGTATGTCTTTTCAATATGTGCTCCAGGTATCGCATCCGTCTGCCAACTGAAAAGGAGCAGGAGATGAAAGTATCAAAGGCTGTTAAGAAAATGCGGTTCTATGAATCTACCCTCTTATCTGCATATAAGGTTGATTTATGGATCAAAATCCCATATATTAATTGATTGACATCTGAATTCATATTATAGCTGCAAGTGCATATTGTTAATAACATGCTTTTAGCACTATGTTGTGTTTCATTTCTTTGTTTGAAAATTATTGTGCCACCTTTTTAGTGCACTGTGTTAACGGACTTTTGACCTTTTGCCTTGTGGATGGAAAAATACGAATTCAGATCATACTCCATAGAAATTGTACTTTGTTTGGTATAAGCTGTATGAAACACTGGAATATATATTCTTTGAGCTGTTCTTGTTTCTGGTGTTTACATGATAGCATCTTGAGGTACTTAATGCAGATAATAGTGCTAGGGCTGCTGTAACTATTAATGTATTCCTCCAGATGTTAGGTTGAGTTATTAAATTTTCATTACATTGCAACTATTTAACATATTTCTACCTGTTATTATGTATGAATAAACACCAGAGAGACTTTTTTTTCTTATCCAGGGCTTACATGAATTATCTTAGCTGTGGGATATTAAATTCAAAGAATTAAAATAAATTCATCACCTGAGAATGAGTAAATAAGTTTGATGAGTGTAAGGGCTAGCTAGACTCCTACTATGTTAAGCGTGTTCACATACTGAAGCAACTTCTATGAAATGAATAGAAGTAAAAGTAAGAATTTGTCTTTGAAAGGGGGTCAATCAAATGGGTACAATCTAAGTCATTATGTATCAGGATGACTGTACATTTTCTCACATTAACTTCTTGATATATCTCGTATCAGCAAGGTAAGTTGCTGAGATGAAGAAAATTTGAAATTTAAAGTTACATAGAATGTGATTTTCCTATTTCAAAATGGTCTTAGAGACTTAACTTGCATCCTTAGAAATGTTACTCATGTATGTCAGATTGCAGATTCAAATATAATTCTAGTATATATATATATATATATATATATATATATATGTCAGATAATTTTGCTCATTGCTCCTTTTCCTATTTGGGTATTAA
Organism: Solanum sitiens; assembly: GCA_016801875.1. NCBI lineage: Eukaryota > Viridiplantae > Streptophyta > Magnoliopsida > Solanales > Solanaceae > Solanum > Solanum sitiens. Next base: position 3,404,192 of record JABWTJ010000002.1, on the reverse strand, counting down.
CAGGCGTATATACAGAAGCTGCTAGCTGTTGAAAAGCAGGCTGTATACAAACGTGTCGCAGTTCGCTGCATCTGTATATTACTCGAGGCAGTTCCACACTTCAATTACCGAGAGAATTTGTTAGGTGCTGTCATAAGAAACATAAGCTCTGAGGATGACATATCAAGGTAAATTATGCCTACTGCTTCTGTTTCGTTTTCTTCCATTTTGTATCTTTTGCCCTCCATGAATCTTTCATTGGTTGCCTTATGATCCTGTTCTGGTGGTGGGAAATCTTCAGCTCTCACGACTAGTCGTATACAAACATTCTTCATTTCGAGTTGCTTTGGCATTATAGAGGATGCAAGACAAGCGTTATTTGGTTTCTGTTCTGACTTGGTTGCAGAAAATTAAGCTTTCAAATAAATCTACAATTACAAGCACGTATTCCATGGAAGGACTGGTATTGAAGTCCTTAATAGTGAGGCTGTATTAATATATAACTTTTAATTGCAATGAGGTTATAGAGAGTAAACCTGATAATTAGGTCTCTATTTGGTTAGTTGGATGACTGAGAGACCCCATAAAATAGCAATGCATTCTTTTTTGATAACCTAGAGGGCTAGTAACCCATGGTTCGAAACTCTGTGGGTAATGAGACTGCCCCTAATCCCTATACCCTTCTCCACTTAAATACAAGGCTTTTGTGTAGGGAAGATCCCAAACTTGTAACATGTGTCTAACCAACAGATAATACACTGCACTCTTACTGCTAGACCATTCTTAGGGGGCAAATATTGCAGTCACTTCTTTGTAGAGGCTATATTTAAACTATTTATTGGAATGTTTGAGGGTTTGAACTTTGGAGTAATAGAAGATTTAAAAGGGGTTTCTCTAAAAAGTTTTGAGGATTTAAAAGGGCTTCTCAATAGTTAATCAATCCAACACCTTAGTTTACTTTAATGCTTTACATTCATCCAATATATTATGTCTATTTTATTTTCCCGTTTTAGTTGATGTAATTTGATTATGTGTATATATTAGGGAATAGTTGAGACTTATACTCAACTTTAAATTATGAAGCCAAGCCTTTAATTTTGTTATATTGAATCCCTAGCCACCTTTTTGCTAATATTAACTTCAAAAGCTTTGATAGTGTGGAAGAAGAAGTTTCCGTTTTAAAGAGGTGAGCTTAGTTTTAGCGACAAACTATCCTCCCCAAACCACATGTAGGATTACACCGGGTTTGTTGTTGTTGTTGCTTCTTGTCTTGTCCAAAAGTTGAATGCTAATATGTCATTTCAAGATCTACTAAATTGCTTCTATTGGCGAAGCTTGAAAATTTATTGTACAGAGTTCGTGCACTTTGAAGTTATTGAGATATGTTGCATTGTTTTGTAGATTAGTCCTCTCTCTCCATAGATGCATGCTGATTGTGAAACAGAATATTCAAATAATACACTTGTGCCTCCAGGTTATGCTGTTTTATGAAGTAGAGACTGTTCTCTCAAGTTTATCTATCTACTGCTTGTTGACAGGAAACTTTGCTGTGCTACTGTTAAGTCGCTTTTCACCAATGAGGGGAAGCACGGTGGTGAGGTAACGGTGGAGGCTGTTCAAATGATTGCAGACCTTGTTAAAGCTTCTGATTGTCGACTGCATCCTGATTCCATTGAGGTCTGCAATTTTAATACCGACACTTTGGTTTTAGGATACATTTTCTTAGATTGTTTATGAACTTAAATATGATGTGAATTTGAAGCATATATCCTGGGTATTGGGAAAAAGGTGAATATTCCAATGTTAAATGTGATGGCAGTGTCAAATAATTGACGAAGAAACTGGGTATCTTTTAAAATGTTGCTAGTCGACATATGCTTAATACTCTCAACAACATTTATTCAAGTACAGGGTCTACCTGGGAATTCTTGCTTAATTTTTGTTGGATCTCAACCTATTAGTAATAGTTTTTGATTTAGCAGTGGGAGAATGATTGTCCTCCTAACATGATTTTTTCATGCTTAGGTGTTTACGTCTCTGACATTTGATGATGATCTTGGAAGGCGCGAAGCTCAAGATGCTAAGCATAAATTTAAAAGTAAAAATGCTAAAAGAAAGGACCTTAAGGAGCAGAAAGAATCAGCTGCCAATGAGAAAAAGAGAACACGGAAAGAGATGATGTCAAAGACACGAGAAGAGGTATTCTTTTGCCAACATGATCTGTGACCGGACTTGTTAAGTGTAAGTTCATTTGCGCATCTCATGTTTTTACAGGTCACTACAGAATTGAAGGCTGCTTCATTAGCTACAGATGTTACTGAAAGGAGAAGGATGCAGACTGATGTATTATCAGCTATCTTTGAGACATACTTTCGTGTCCTAAAGCATGCCATAAAGCCTAGGTATGTTTTTCTCGCTGATGATGTAATGGAGCATGTCAATCAGTGAATTCAATTATCATGAACACACTAGGTTTGAACTTGAACCACATCATAGAACTAGTTCCTCAGTGAGGAAAGAAAAATACTGCGCTTCCATTTTTTGGGCTACCTGTCGTTTATTATTATTTTGGTTAAATTGTATTTGATTTTATGAGAAATCCTGTCATACAAATGCATAGGGAAGTAGAGAATCTCACACAAAAACATGATCCTTTGCAGAAAGCTTTCTAGCTTATAGAGAAAAAGGAAAATCCTAGGAGAAAAGAACACATGATTGTCAAGCCAGTCGGTCATTTCCTTTCTCTTTGCAAAACTATAACTAGCGATCACTATAAAAGAAGAGGATATGAATCAAATTTGCAGTTGAGATCAATTTATGAAATCAGAAGAGGATATCTGAGGAAGACGAACAGGAAGGAGAATGAAGACCACTTTCCTTTCCTTTCTTATTTAATTGATTTTCTCATAAAGAATTTAAAGAAGACAGATAATTTTTTGGATGATTCAGTGCCCAACTCTTTGGATTTTATAGCAATCCACTATGTTTTTTGCTTGATTCTTTCTCAGAAAATAACTTCACTGTAATTGTTTCTCAGATCAGAAGCAGGTTCCTCATCTCAGCCAGCTGGAAGTTATCCACTTCTTACTCCTTGTCTTAATGGAATCGGGAAATTTTGCCAGCTTATTGACTTAGATTTCATGTCTGATCTCATGAATTATCTGAGAAAGCTTGCCAGAAGTGGCAATAGCTCTGATGGCTCTTCCAAGGATGTTTCAGCATGTCTGACAGTATCTGAAAGGCTTCAGTGTTGCATTGTCGCTTTCAGAGTGATGAGAAACAATTTGGACGCACTGAATGTTGATCTTCAGGATTTTTTTGTCCAACTTTACAATTTGTTAATTGAATACAGGCCTGGAAGGTAGTTCTCTATCTATCACATCACTATGTTTCAATTATTTGGCATTGGTAATCTTAACTTTCCACCCTATTTATTTTTCCACATCAGCCTTTTGGGGAGGAGGAAAGATTTGTACATTTCAACCTCCTCTCTGAGTACCAGAGTTGTTGGATATTTATTCTATTAGTCTGAGGTTACATCATCTAAGGCTAGACTAACACGGTTAGCCATCTTATTTGTAAGCAGGGATAAAGGTGAGATCTTAGCTGAAGCTTTGAAGATAATGCTTTGTGATGATCGACAACATGACATGCAAAGGGCTGCAGCTTTTATAAAACGTTTAGCTACATTCTCTTTATGCTCTGGGCCTGCAGAGTCCTTGGCTGGTAACGGCATATTTTGCTAATCAGCACTAGACTGCTATTTGTTTTTTAATCAAGATTATATATGTTATGATTCAGGGATCTCATTTGTCAAACTATTGCAGCCTTGGTGACTTTGAAGCATCTTCTTCAGAAGAACGTCAAATGCCGGAACTTATTAGAAAATGATGCTGGAGGTGGCTCTGTTTCTGGTGCCATTGCGGTATGAACAAGTCTTCTTTCTGATTAATTATATGACCCTCATGGTGTAATCGGTGTTGACTAGTTACTTACATAAGTTGGTTTTACTCTTTGTATATTTGAAGTTTGAATATGGATCAGTGATGCACATGATATTTCTGAAGAAAATAAGAGAAGTCCACCTCTTCAGCCCTTGTGTTCACTGACATCTCTAATTTTGTTCCCCAGCTTCGTTATATACTTTCTTTTGGGTGGTGGTGGGGGGTTAGAGCAGGGAGGAACCAGAGGCATGGTGAACATAGGGCTTGGATCTGTTGACACAATGGTGGTATAGAAATTTTTTAGAGCATTTATATCTAATATATTCAGGAGTGGGCATTCCTGATGCAATGTACTTCTCGACTTTTCATTGTGTTTTCTGAAGTCGTCGTAATGTATTGAACTTCCCATCAGTGAAGCTGTGGAAATGTTCAATGACATTTGTTTTCTGTGCCACTCATAGTACCAACTATATGCTTCATACTGAAATGACCCACTCATGAAAAAGAGATGTTTCCAATTGTACCACTCATATTCAGTAAATAGTTGAACCTCTAGAATGTGCTGATGCCAATTCTTTTCTGTTGCAGAAATATCAACCTTATGCAACTGATCCGAACCTTAGTGGTGCACTTGCTTCTGTGCTTTGGGAGCTTAACCTCTTGTCAAAGCATTACCATCCAGCGGTTTCTACAATGGCATCCAACATTTCTATGTTGGGCACTGGTGATAACCAGATTCACCTGTCCAACAAATCTCCTCAACAAGCTTTTAAGGAGTTGTCACTTGAGCAGGACTCGTTCATCGTAAAAGTTGATCTTAATGCCAAGAGAAAAAAAGGGAATGCCTCACTAAAGCATATTAGTAAGGGGGCTGACCTCGATTCCACTGTTCAAGTTGATGAAAATGATGTTAAAAGGAAACTCTCTGAGCATTATTCGCTGCTGCATGACATAGCTGAAAATGAAAGACTAAGAGGGGAACTTGTTGGGACAACACTGTCTCTGAATCTATATGAACAATATAAGAAGAAACAGAAGAAAAGAAGAACAAAGTAGACATTTGTTGTCTGCAATTTTGTAGGTAGATCTGTTTAAAAAGTTTAAAGCACAATGTACTATTTTTGGATAGGAAAGTGCAATTCGCGATTGTTTTGTACAAACTGGGCATAATGCCCCTATTCTGTTGTATGGATCTGATTATTTATTTCGAAGTCCAGAGATATGTCCCACGGCCACACTTGGTTGGAGCATGTCTTGTTTCTTCCTTACCCCGCTCCCTTTCTTCAAACTTTTTTTTGTTTATTCTCTTAATAATCGCGAGATAAGAGGAGAGAAAAATGAGGGCTTATTGTCACCATCAAGTGTTTTGTACACACTATTCATTATGGAAATGGAGAAGTTACATTGTCTATCGATGCCCAGACTCTTTACCACTTTATATTGTTTCAAAATTCTTGCATGTACCACTATCGAACTGTGTTTACAGAACAAAAGGAAGAAAAAAAAGGCACCTGAATGTTTTCAGATAGGTCGTATAGAAATTGCACGATCCTATTTGGTTAAATATCTTGTTTATAAATTTCTATGGTCCTTTCATTAAGTTCCTATATAACAAGTAGTTTTTCTCGATGAGATCAACATTTATGATAATGATGAAAATAAGGCTTAGTTATGGAGTAGAAGGGTGATTGCTGGGTTTACAAAACATATTGTTTTGATCATGCAACAACAATTTCTAAAGATTAACAAACATATAGCTGTTCAAAACATAAATCAATTTGCATATTGAAGAATCTCCATAGATTCTTAACAGTGACGAACTCTCTGATTTTGTTTTGTTTTGTTTTCTCCTATTCGGTGTCCACTGTGAATCTCTAACTAAATTTGAATCACGCATTTGAGATTGGATATCTCCGTATCAAAAGGCTCAAATTCGAGACAAACCCGCACTAGCTTGACACTTTAATGGTCTAATTGAATGAACTTGAAACAAATACATGCAGTACATTAACTACATTATGATCGATATTATTGTCGGTCCATACATATTCCCCAAAAAATAAATAATGAAAAACTAACTCAAAAACATTCATATTGCAAAATTTCAATATAATAATATAGTACCCATTTTTTATTTTTATTTTACAAATCATTCATGATACCATAGCAATAAACTCATAAAGTTAGCAAGCGTTATTTTTTCCGGGTAACATAACTATATACATATCGAAAACAGTAAATGTCGCCTTCCTTTACAATAATTTCCTCTTTACCATACGAAATTATAGCTCACCTTCGAATCAGAAAATATTACATGAAATATATATATATATATATATAATAATGTTTTTTCTAAAAGGTACTAGGAGGCTAGCTAAATTATTTGCCACTAGGCTATACTTTTATTAATTAATCAAAAGGAGCTTAACCTTTTCTTAAAAAGGGTAGTAGTAGTTTCATCTAATGGATGTACAAATTTGCAATTTGGACATGTTGGTGAAGATTTTGACATCATTACTAACATATGACATTTTTTGCAAACTGCAGTGATCATTTCTTGTTGATCAACATCAAATGTTAGCCATGAAGGTGAACGATTGATTAAACCTTTAGACTCATAATTGTCTTTTTTTATGAAGTGATTTGAGTTGTTGCTAACAAAATTGTCATCATTTTGGTTGGTTTTTTCTGGTGATTGACATGATGATAATAAGTTGAGTTCAAGATCTAAACTCATATGCACTTGATGTGTTGGTTGTGGTGGTTCAGGATCACTTAGTCTTGGATCACTTGATGTCCTCTTTTGTGTTCTTGTGTTATAGAAGTAAATATGTCCAGACTGCATTTATAAAACAACAAAAAGAATTAAAAAATTAATGGTGGATTCAGAATCTTTATTCAGACGAGTCAAAATATATAAAACAGTAAATATATGAAAACATCAAAAGAAATTTAACATAACATATATGTATTATGTATATGAATATTTTTTTTTACCTAGCTACACACCATATTTCCAGTGTACCAAATAAGACTGTATACTCTACTAAGAATATGATTGGATGGACTTAGTTTATGTGACCTTTTAATTTTAAGAATAAATCATTGGGATCCCAACTTTTGACTTTTTCATTGTTGTTAGTATTTTGGTTTAAAATTGAAATCAAATGGTTGACTTTTTTATTGTGCTTTTTCAAAACATGACGTTAGAGTTTAAAAAATATTTTTAACTTGAACACTTCCAATAAACCATCCAAACGGGTTCAAAGTCTTAAACTATTTATAGTATTTCTTGAAAGAAAAACACATCAATAATATGACTTTTTTTTTGTTAAGACACTTGAAAGTATGACTTAACGATTAGTAAAGCGAGTGAAAATTCCATAAGTTAGAAGATTTAAGTTTCATTTGAGTGATTTTCAAATTTTTGTTGGCAAAGTCTTTCAACCTATAACAAAACAAAACAATTTTTTTTGAAACACAGTTACCTCTCTTATGTCAAGAGAATTCAAAAAAATATTATTTTCAGACACACACACGCTGACAAGAACATCATCGTTATACATATAAAAAAAAATAACATACCTTAATATCAAGACATCTTTGCCACTCCAAAGGCAGAGGAGTCTCAGGATTCAATTGTGTACCAAACAAAGTTTCAACTTTTTTTGCTTTAATTTGTGGCTTTATTTCATCACAAGACAATTGATCATCTTCCCATTTTCTCTTCTTACACAAATCTTCCATAACATTTCTTTGTTTTGGAATTTGACTTATTTTATGAAACGACACCATCACTTATATAAATTATATTTTTATTTTTTGATTGTTGAGATAATTATAAAATGTTGTGGAAGATTATATAGGGGGTGGCAAGTAAGTGCAATATAGAATCTAAAAGGGCAAATTTTTTAAATGTGGAAGTAGAAAGGGTCCCATTATTTCTGTATGACGTGCTATTCAAGTGAGAAGTAAATTGAATTAAATTGGAGTTGGGACTTTGCAATTACTATACACCTCCAACCTGCTATTTAAAGCTAAGTAGGTAGTACTAACTAACTCTTTTTTCTCTATGGTCAAATCTACACTCTTTCTCATGCATGCACTAATTTATATTTATTAGCTTTTGCCATCATATATTATCATCACTTTACTTTAATGTAAAACCTTGGCTAGACCACAAAATTCTTGTTTTATGTCATTTTTTTTATTATTATTATACAAAAGAATTGTTGAGTTTGTTTGAGTTAAGCTGATGGTAAATAGCTAATAAGTTTTAAGAGTTTATCGTTGATTTTATAAATAAGTAGTTATGTGTTTGAATAAAAGTATTAAAATTAATGAATAAACACTACTGTTACATTAACTTTTTTGTTTCTCTTTTAGAGAGTTGATTTAATTAAGTTTTGGTGATAAATTAGATTAGATTAATTTAATCTTTGTAAAATTACAATTTCGATATTACTTTTTCTATTTTATATTAACTGAATTTTTGAGGCAATGTATGTTTATTAAGAAAAATATTGAAGGACATAATTTAAACTATAATTTCCACTATTGTCCATTGTCAAATTATAAATATAACTTTGCAAAACGTACAATGTACCTTTAATTCATAATAAGTGAATTGTTGAGACTTTTTTCACAATTTGAAATAAGTAAATTAGTCAAACTTTAAAAAAACTATTGAGACTTTTTTTCTTCATATTTATCCTTCAGACAAAAAGGTTCTTAAACAGAATAGTTTGAAAATAGTCAAAAGGATAATAGTGAAAAATAATGTGTAATTCATGCTAAAACATTTTTTCTCCTTATGGGGTGTGTCAAACACTCAAACCACAACAATTCAATTAATTTAGACTAAATAGAGTAAAAAACTATACAAAAATACAATATATTATGATTCTCTCATATCAATATGGTTTAAAAAAATTATCTTAAAATGCTGATCAAAATTAAAGTAATTTAAGAGTTAAATTGCTTGAAATATCATTCTCTTCCTACTTTCAAGTTTTAAATTTCGAAGCTAAATTAGATCATATTAATTAAAAATATTAAAATTATATTAATTTAAATATTCAAAAGTATACGTTAAGTACAATATATTGCGATTCTTCTCATATCACTTGACACTTAACATAATGAATAATTATTAGACTCTCGAAAAGTAAAACACAACACGTATTTTAAACCGGATAAAGTAGATTGCGCTCATGTCACTATCCCTCTACTTGATTGTTGGTCTAGTATTAATAAGTGAGCGATGTAATATATTATGGTGTGTATAGCAAGCTGCCATTAATGCCAATTACTTTAGAATGGATGGGGGAAAAGGAACTTGCAAAATGTTCATTCATGAGATATTTATCCCTTCAGTATGGGATATATAACTTTTTTAAGGAAGATCTTTCATAAAAATCCTTTATCTTTAGTCCATTCATAATTTTTTTCCCTTTTATTTCTATTGGAACTTGTAATTAAGAAATTAACTATAGGTTTCGATTGATTTATGGACTCGTTATGCATATATTATAATGCAAATAGGGGCGAATCCAGGATATTGGATGGGGATTTTCGGAAACTCAATAATTTTTGTTTTAACTTTATATTTTATATTGAGAAATGGGAATTAGTGAAGTATATAAAAAAAAGTATTATAATAATAAAGAAGCTATTAATAAAAGAAGTTGTTTGTCCAATTATAATTGCTTATTGGTTTATTTTATTGGGATAGAAGATAATTGATGATCAAACACCTATTAGGTTTCGAATGAGTGAGTTGAGCTGAATTTCAAAATGTTAAAAATAGATTGAGTTGATAAATAAGTGTGTCATTAACCCGCTGAAACAAGTTGAGTTGAAATGAGCTAAAAATCAAAATATTATAATCTAATTTGTTCAATTCTAACCTAGTTTTAAATAAAAAGTTTGTTATGTTATAATTTATTTGAATACTTAATAAAAAAAAATCTTATATTATTTATATAAAAAACTTATCAAATAAATGTATTTTTTTTAAAAATTTAGACAAAGTTTCTTAGTGGTCAATTTGCATTGCATATTAGTGTAGTTTTAAAATGAGTTGAATTATGTGAGTCAAAATGAATAAAATATGCAAGTTATTATAATTCGTCCAAACATAAACGAGTTGGGTGGATCATGATTTTGATACCCAAAACTAATATATCAAAGTAAATCTAGGATTTAAAAGTTTTGAATGCACACCTATATAAAAATAGCTTAAATATAAGGTCTAAGCTAAATTAAAAATAAAAATAAACTTAATGGAATTCAAACCCTGGTCTAGAGGGTGGTATCTCTTGCTTCTACCAATTACCCAAGAGCACTTCTATGTTTTTTATAGGTGCACTGTTAAATATATCTTACTTTCTACTAATTTTTTAAAATAGAAATACATATATACATATGATTTTTTGGAAAGTTACCGGGTGCACGTGCACCCCCACGGCATAGGGTGGGTCCACCCCTGCAAAGCATAGTAATCAAGAGGTGAGTTAAAATCTATTTGATTTTTTATATTTTGAAATCTTTTAGTAAAACTTTTGACGACAAGTTAATAATTTCCAAATTGGTGATATATACAACTACCCATTGAACAACGCTTGTGATAAAGTTGCACCTTATCTTGCATATAATAATTGATATACTGTTACGTCTATATTAGCTATATAAAATTTAATAAGACCAAACAATTAAACACATATTTTTGTTATATGATGAGATCAATCAATTAAACATTTTTAATGTAATGTAACCAAACGACCCCAAATGATACATCTTCCACCAACACAATTAAAAGCAGATATACGTCATAGTTTTTCCTTCCAAAGGAAGCCTATAGACAAAAGATTAGCTGTAGAGTTATTGTATTTAGACACATAGTGTTGGGTTATCCCACATCGGAAGTGGAAGGGGCTGGTGGTCAATTTATAAGTGTGAGGGAAAGCCTCAACCTTTGAGCTAGCTTTTGGGTTGAGAAGGCCCAAGACCACCCAACATTGGTATCAGAGCCCAGGTTGTCAATGTCTCAGCCCACCGGGAGAAACTGGGTTGTCGCTCTCTCCTGCCCAAGGCCCGATGTGTGAAGGGGGAGATTGTTGGGTTATCCTACATCGGAAGTGGAAGGGGCTGGTGGTCAATTTATAAGTGTGAGGGAAAGCCTCAACCTTTGAGCTAGCTTTTGGGTTGAGAAGGCCCAAGACTACCCAACATTGGTATCAGAGCCCAGGTTGTCAACAAGTCTCAGCCCACCGGGAGAAACTGGGTTGTCGCTCTCTCCTGCCCAAGGCCCGATGTGTGAAGGGGGAGATTGTTGGGTTATCCCACATCGGAAGTGGAAGGGACTGGTGGTCAATTTATAAGTGTGAGGGAAAGCCTCAACCTTTGAGCTAACTTTTGGGTTGAGAAGGCCCAAGACCACCCAACATATAGGTCGTGACGTTAATATAAGATAATAGAGAAGATGAAGAGGGGAGGACGTTCGTAATATTTGTATTAGAGTTCGACTATTTTAGATTCGTGTCATATAGAACCTTATTCAAGGAAAGTTGTTCCTTATCAAGATATTTTTGAGACTTCGGCTTAAGGGAGAAGCAGTATCATCCAATGCACCACATTCTTTCGTGCTGTAGAAGGGGGTTATGACATTGTCTAGAAAATTATAAAATGGTCCTTTTATTTTTGGAAGTAATTAATTCCAAAATAGTAATCACTTAATAATTAATTGGGCAATTTTTGGTTTCCATTAAATATCTATCAAACTGTAATTGTTAAATATAACTGAAATTGTGAAATAATTTTTAACTAGATACACCAAAATATTTTATTAAGATTTCAGATACTACAACAAACGCACACAAAAAAATAAAGGACCAAAAATAACATAATGATACAAAATTTATACTTTCAAATGTTAGTTCCAGCTAAATATTTTCTATTTTAAAAAATTCTCATTATTAAATTTAACAGTCATAATTGGTTAATATTCGTTAAAGACTGATAAAACGCTCACTTTTTGATAAATTTAAAAGACTAAAACAATTCAAATTGATATTTAAATTTTAAACGATTACATATTTGAATCTACTATAAAATAAAATAAAATAAAAAAACTATATTTTCATCATTTTATCTGAAATTGTCATTAAATAATAAGAGTCCGTATACAGTTGAGTTGAAGAAGGGCGTTGAAATATAGCTAAGAGAAACTTTAAATAGGGGGTTGGTCATTATAACTCATAACTCCTACTATTTTCCCCTTTCAGTTTTGCTTCTTCGGTATTTTAAAAATAAATTTTTATTTTTATTTGTTATTTTTAATATATTAAAAAACATTATTTCATTTTCAATACTAATTACATATTTTCTTTTTCGAAGCATAAAATTATGTATCAACAATAATACATAATATGGTAAATACTTCTATTAATCACTATTTTTAAAAGAATTTAAAATAGATAAGTAAAAGTGAAAGTAAAGGGTAAAAACTTTAAAGGGTCTTCAACGGTTCAACTATTGAAAAAGCAAAATAAATATCATTAAAAAGTTTATATCTTGAGTTTGCTGATTTTTCTAGAGTACTATAGGTTCGTTGTAAAGTCATTTCGATTTAGTTGTTTATAAATTTGTGGAATTTAATACTCTTTGCATCTCATAATAATTATTCATTATTCTCTTCGTTTATTTTTATTTGTCATATTATATTTTTTGAAAGTCAATTTGATTAATTTGAAAGTTAAATCAGATTATATTAATTTGATATTTTAAATAAAAATTTTAGATATTCAAAAACTATATACTTAATTAAAACTATGACAATTAAAAGTGGATGGAGGAAGTATATTATACTATTAATTTGAAGTATTCAATAATATTTGTTTACTTTATGAAATTAATGGATAATTTTATACTTAATTCCTAATTTATTCTTATCATTAATCATAATCATATCTCAATTTCATTTTTCAAAATATTATATTTACCATATTCAAAGGGTGATATATCATAAAGATTGTTGGGAAAATGCGGACAAGCACAAAATATATATGGTAAAAGTAATGAAAATAAAATGGGAAAATAACGACACCAAGAATTTTACGTGGAAACCCTTCTCAATAAGGAAAAAAACCACGGGCCAAGAGGAGCAACTGATATTACTATAGTAAGGAATTTTACACTGTGTAGTCACGAATACAATACTCAAAGTGACTACTACACACTCAAAAGGAACAACACTCTTTTGGTTTCCGTCTTACTAAAATATCGCTCACACTCTATTTTTCTTCACAGACTATTTTCTTGTATAGTCTATGGAATACCTCACTTTGCTCTCAAAATGGTTTTTCTCTCTAACTTGGTGTGTTCTACAAATGAGCAAGAATGCTCTATTTATAGAAGGATAAAACCATGCCTATGTCACTAATGACATAGACAAATATAGCAAAGTCAAAAATGGTTGCAAATCTTACCAATTTGCCAACCACCAAATCTTTGATTTTCAACTCCAATTACTATTCCTTTTTAACAATTGCTTGTAGTAATTGAATAGCTAAAGTTGACCAAAAAATGGGATGGACTCAACAAATCTCCCCCTCCAGTCCCATTTACTGGAAGAAGGTATCTTCATCTTCTTTAGAGAGAGCTCATACCCACAAGTTCTTTGCATAAATCGAACTTGTCTTTCGGTATCGTCTTGGTCAGCATATCTGCAGGATTTTCACTTGTGTGGATCTTTTTGACGTGAAATGATTCACTCTCCACTTCCTCACGAATCCAATGATATCTGACGTCGATGTGTTTTGTTCTTGCATGGTACATGGAGTTCTTGCTCAAGTCTATTGCACTTTGGCTGTCACAATAGACAATATACTCCATCTGATTCAAACCAAGCTCTTGAAGAAATCGCTTTAGCCATATCATCTCCTTGCCGGCTTCAGTAGCCGCAATATACTCAGCTTCAGTTGTAGATAGTGCAACACACTTCTGCAACTTTGACTGCCATGATATAGCTCCCCCTGAAAAAGTAAACAAATATCCAGTAGTGGATTTTCTGTTATCAAGGTCACGTGCCATATCAGAATTTGTATAGCCTTTCAAGATTGGATTTGATGCTCCAAAACACAAACATTCATCTGAGCTTCCTCTAAGATACCTGAGTATCCACTTCACAGCTTCCCAATGCTCTTTTCCCGGATTTTCGAGAAATCTGCTCACAACACCAACTGCGTGAGCAATATCAGGTCTAGTGCACACCATTGCATACATTAGACTTCCGACGACGGAGGAATATGGAACTTTGGCCATGTTCTCTTTTTCATCCCTAGCTGTAGGACACAATCAACATATCATCCACATACAACAAAAGAATGATAAAATCATTGTCAGAAAATTTTTGTACAAATACACAATGATCTGAAGAAGTCTTCTTATAGCCTTTCTCCCCCATAACAGATTCAAACTTCTTGTACCACTGTCTGGGAGCTTGTTTTAGGCCATAGAGACTCTTTTTGAGTTTGCATACAAAATTTTCTTTACCATCTACTTTGAAGCCCTCAGGTTGTTCAATATAAATCTCTTCTTCTAGGTCACCGTGAAGGAAAGTCGTCTTCACATCCATCTGCTCAATCTCTAAATTAAGACTAGCAGCCAAACCTAGAACTGTGCGAATCGAGGACATTTTCACAACAGGAAAAAATATTTCGTCAAAGTCAATACCCTTCCTTTGACCAAATCCCTTATCAACCAATCTAGCTTTGTACCTGGGCTTTAAGTTGTGTTCATCAACTTTAACTTTGAACACCCACTTGTTCTTCAAAGCTCTTATTCCCTTGGGCAATTTTACCAACTCATAAGTGTGGTTCTCATGCAAAGACTTCATCTCATCTTGCATGGCTTCAATCCATTGATCCTTGTGCTCATCTTCCATGGCCTCCTCATAACATTCAGGTTCTCCCCCGTCAGTGAGTAACACATACTCATTGGATGAATAACGGGAGGAAGGAAACCGCTGTCTTGTGGACCTCCGAAGCGGAATATTTGATTCGTCCACAACTTCATGAGCAACAGGATCATCAATAACAATATCATTGTTATTATCAACATCAACATGTTGATTTGATACATGATTCTGGGCGTCACCATGATTATCAAGCCCAACAACATCATGCACACTTGTGTGAGGAACGTCATCATGATGAATTATACCATCAAAACTTGAAGATTCTACCTTCTCCGCTTTGTCAATATCTTCAATTGTTTGATTCTCCATGAAAATAATATCACGGCTTCTCACAAGTTTCTTTTCAATTGGATCATATAGCTTGTAACCAAATTCATCTAGGCCATATCCAATGAACATGCATTGCCTTGTCTTGGCATCTAACTTTGACCTCTCATTTTTGGCACATGTACAAAAGCTTTGCAACCAAATACTCTCAAATGGTCATAGGAAACATCCTTTCCAAACCAAACACTATTTGGGACATCACTTTGCAAAGCAACAACATGATATAGATTAATAACATGTGCAGCGGTCAATAAAGCCTCACCCCAAAATGAGTTCGGCAACTTTGCTTCAGAAAGCAAACATCTAACTCTTTCCATCAAGGTCCTGTTCATCCTCTCAGCCAAACCATTAAGCTGAGGAGTCTTGGGAGGAGTATTCTGGTGTCTAATACCTTGATGCTTGCAGTATTCGTCAAATGGTCCACAATATTCACCACCATTATCAGTACGAATGCATTTCAGTTTCTTTCCAGTTTCTCTTTCAACTGAAGCCTGAAACTGCTTAAAGACACCTAACACTTGGTATTTAGTCTTCAAGACATAGACCCAAAGTTTTCTCGAGCAATCATCAATGAAAGTGACAAAGTAGAGTGCACCACCTAATGTCTTTGTCTTCATTGGACCACATAAATCAGAGTGCACCAACTCAAGCAACTCTGTCTTTCTCGAATGGGGGTAGGAATTAAAGGAAACTCTATTTTGTTTACCAGCCAAGCAGTGCTCACACTTTTCTAATTTAGCATTTTGGAAATTTGACAATAATTTCTTCTTGGCTAGAACATTAAGTCCTTTCTCGCTGATGTGGCTAAGCCTCTTGTGCCATAATATTGAAGAGTTATCGCTCTCAACCGCATTCACCATATCAACACAAGTAGATGCCGTAGTCCAGTATAGACTACGACGTTTGTTACCAAGAGCCACAACCAAGGAACCCTTGATGAGCTTCCATTTTCCATCACCGTTGGTACTAACATATCCTTCATCATCTAAAACACCAATAGAAATTAGGTGCAGATGAACATCAGGAGCATGTTTCACATTGTTCAAAACTAGTTTAGTTCCAACGCTAGTTTCCAAACAAATTGTATGTAACGACCCGCTAGGTCGTTTTGAGAACTAGGACTAGCTTGACTCCTTTTGGAAATTTAAATGGGCACTTTTAAAATTTTTCGAAGACTAAGAGTATTTAGTTGATTAAATTTTATTGAATGATTAATCTAGTTAATAGTTAGTGGGTCATATCCATAATTCATTTAATATCTTATACTTGACCCATTAATTTTTTGGTTAGTGGGCTTACCACTTCTAACACTTTATTAATTAAATTGTTAAATAAATAAATAAAATTAGTAGTAGTAGAAATGTTTGTTGTCTTTTTCTTAGTTGGTGGAAAATTTTTATTGTTTATATATTAGAATTGTAGTGGTTGTAGTTAATGGAACAAATCTGTAAATTATCAATTATCTTACACCTTTTGGCCCATATTTATTTAATATAAGTAAGTGGGTTTTATACAAAATTAAAGAGAGAAAAAGAAGCCTAGCAATACTTCTTGACATTCACGCAAATCAGGAAAACAAAGGAGATTATCTGGTGACCGGTAAGCTTCAAAAAAAAAATATTCTTGTTTTTGTTTTGTTTTGTTCACATCGTTGATCTTGTGTACAAAATTAATTAATATTATGTATTTAGAGGATTTAAGATTTAATTTTAGATTTGAGATCAAGAAATTGGTTATATATATATATATATATATATATACATATTTGGGTGAGTTTTGAGTATAGGAAAAACGCAAAATAAGATTTTTGTACATAAGTGGGTTTCTATGTATTTTCTGTTTGTTTATTTCTATTATTATTGTTATTTTTTTTCTTTTGGTCATGGTTAAGGCTACAAGTTCTGTAACTAGTGGGTTAAAATTCTGGAAATTTCTTATAGTCATTACTTATTGTTGTAGTGTTAATATAGCTAATCAATTTGGTTAATTATTTGTATTATATAAACATCATGGTAAATTGAGATTTAATCCTAGGCTTAAAATTTAGGAATATGAGACTTGGCATAAACTAGAGGACACTAAATTTATGAATTTAATTATTTATTATGGATGTTAGTTTTTGGTATCATTAGGTTGAATGAGTTTTGGGGTTCGGAATAGAGGTATAGCTCTATGGATGTCTATAGATTTATTGCTTACGAATATTGCATAATTGGTAGATTGGGAACGTTTGGAAACTTTGCAAAAAGGGAAGGAAAAATCGTGAGGATTGGTGGCACGTATTCGGCGTTCAAGGTATGTTAAGACTTTTTAGACTTGTTGAAAGACGTTTTCCTAATTAAAGATTAAAAATGAAATCGACAAAGGGGTAAGGGCGAAAGATGGGGTCTCGTACCAATGGTGTGACGGGCATTGGTACGAGTACCAATGTTATAAAAGGGAAAATCTATTACTATAATATGTATATTGTAATTTGAGAATGCCAAAGCATATGGGCATTAGCTGAAGTACTTAGTGACTTGAATTCTTGTGTGTGGTTGTGTTCCTTTATTGAACCCGTGTAATTGTGATGATTGAAGTGATTATATGTCATAGAGACATTTGATTTATTGAGATGTTGTATCATCCCCTTTAATTGATAGCATATTGTGCACATGCATTGACATGAGATTGAGTATGAGTAAAGGTCTAACACGTGGAGATCGTCCGTGTTGAGATCGAGTTATGATTATAATTTTGGGCACGTAGAGATCGTCCGTGCGAGTAATTGGTTATGATTATAAGTTGGGCACGTGGAGATCGTCCGTGCTGGGGATTATTTGATTATATGATAGTGCGTTGAGATCGTCCGCACAGACACGTGGAGATCGTCCGTGTCGGTATATGGACCTCGCGAGTCCCCCATGGGTCATGAACTCTCGATGTATTTCCGAGGAGTATCATGTATATACGGTTAAGAGAGTACTGGGTATTCTGAGACATATCATTTCATGGTGTCATATTGCATTGCATCTCATGACATCCCTCATTCTTGGTGATTATGTGAATTATTTGGTGGTTGTAAGTTACTTGATGTTTGCTTACCTCTATTTGATGAAATTTGACTGGTAAGTGTAATATAGACTTGTATAACTAAAGAATTGATTTTTCTTATATAAACTCCTGTCACTACTTCTTCGTTGTCGGTCAATGAGATATACTGGGTACACGTGGTTTCGTACTCATACTGCACTTGCTGCACTCTTTTGTGGTGCAGATTGGATTCCAATTTCAAGTGCATATCGTGGATCTTTCAGAGATGAGTTTTGAATTATCGTGGAGTTGTGGTGAGCTACTTAGCTGTTCTGTGGCCCACACCTCCTTCTATGTCTTTAGACGTTATCATTTTATTTTAGTATTTAGACAGGATATTTCTCTCGTCTAGGTTTGTCGTTTAGTTCTAGACTTGTATCGTAGCTTAGAAGCTCTTGTACTTATGACACTAAATCTTGGGATAGTAATTGTGGTTTCCGCATTTCATACTTGTAAATGACTTAGATGATTGGATATTATGTTTTTACTTATTTTCTACTTAAAATATTGATTGAATCGGTGAAAGTATTGAGTTGGCTTACCTATCGATTGGGAACATAGGTGCCATCACGACTTGTGATTTTGGGTCGTGACAAATTGGTATCAGAGCCCTAGGTTCATCGGTCTCACGAGTACAAGAGCTGAGTCTAGTAGAGTCTTGCGGATCGGTGCGGAGACGTCCGTTACTTATCTTCGAGAGGCTACAGGACTTTAGGAAACTTTCTTCTTCATTCCTAATCGTGCGTGTGTGGTTTGGTTTAAGGTCAAAATTTCTTGTTCCAATCTCTCACAAACAGTGAGGAGACATTTTCAAGTTTGACATCTGTAGTAGGGGATGATATTATGTGGTATAGTATATAACTTGTGTGGTTAGAGAAATAACTTAGTATTGAGCATTTCGAATTTTAATAATGAAATTGACGAGGTTTGAAATAGTAAGAACAACTTTCTCTAGGTGTGATTTAGACAAGGATACTTGAATTTTATTTGAATTTACTAGTGAAAATTTTATAACTGTTTTTATGATGTGTGAATAATTTAGTAATGAAATAGTATATGTTGATGTCTTGAAGAGAGTGATAAGATTAGGAAGATTCAATTGATCAAATAAGAGTTTACTCATTATGGTAAGGCTTTGGGAAAAAGTTAAGTAGAGACATAAAATGTGATCACTTCTCATGATGTTGAGAGGCTAAGATTTGTATGACAGATTTTTTTTTATCCTTTAGAGTGGAGGTATATTGAAGATAAATTGAATAGTTCAAGTTGAATGGCACGATGACCATATTGATATTCATTTGATAGAATCCACAAGGTGAGTTAAGTTTAATACATCAAGAAATTATAAAAAAGCTATACTGGTATCGACTAACAAGGATATTTAAATGAATGATTAATGATAAATAGTGATTGAGCTTTTTATATATTGAATTAAGGATCAGTAATATTGTTGAAATTGAGAGGGGAGGAAAAAAAAAATCTTTAGTTAAAGAATGTTGAAAAGGATACTTGTATGAAGCTACATGAGAACACTTGTAAAGATGGGTACATAATAGTTATGAATCGCTACACAGATCATAGAACAATACAATGATGATTGGATATATTACCTCCATAAATAAATAACTTTATTTGAGTAACTTGGGTTGTTCAAAGTATCATACAATATGCTCTCGATTAACTACTATTTTGATTACGAGTATGGATCTACTTCATTTTACGAGTACGTACCTCATTTTGGATTGAAAAATGTTTGGTGACTCTTCTTTTATGACTATACATATTTCTACACTCGTAGATGGTTCTTAGTGGTAGATCGATTACATCGATCTTATGTTATTGACTGATAGTACATGACATGTGGACAAACTTAGTTCTGTTAGATATAAATTGAATTTCTCCATATCATGCATTTTTAGACTATTAGGCCAAGGTAATTACCTAATTATTATTTTTTAAGTATTCCTAAGATGAAGTAGCGGGAAACTCCAGTACTTATCCAAGAAGGATATCTTCGACTGTGAAGTCTCATCTAGTAAAAAGATAAGGTGATGTATCAAGTATTAGACTTATGTATGTGATACTAGTGCCAGTAATTCTCTTTTAGAATCGGTTCTAGTAATAAAAGAGTTCTTGAACATGATTCAACTTATGGTGATATTGAATTTAAAATTGGCGTAGAATTGGAAAATGGACCTATTTCTATCGTTTCTTATCGGGATGCTCCCGTGGAATTGAACCAGTAACAAGATAGGTTGAGCAAGAAAATTTGTTAGTTCAAGTATAGTGAAATCAATATTTTTTTTTTATGATGAAACTAAAAGCTAGCGTAGTAAAATCTCTTTCTAAATGTTCCAAGCTTTTCATTTAAATTTAGTAGTTGAAATACTTTAGAATTTTAAATTAAATTATTTAATTTCCTTATAGTAACAATATTTTCTTTATATAACAAGATCTAAGCTATTGAATAAGAAAACATGTAAGTAAAATCAAACTCATAATTATCAATATAAATAAATATTACCATCTAGTGTTATGAGTATAACAATGCTGGATTTACTAATCAATGGTTCTAATATAAGAGAATATTGCTAAGGATATTCTTTTCTAAATAATTAGAATTGGATACCACAATAACTTTGATAATATATAGTAGTATATTCCTATTGTGCGGAAGATCATTGGCGTTATTTGAGGATTGTCCTTTAAATTTTAGAGAAGATTAAGATGTATGAAAAATATTAAGTATGATTTTTTTTGGTTAGTTTGGTGACATATTTGGAACATACAGTGTTAAAGGAAGGGTTTATGGTGAATTACGAGTTCGAAATTGGGTCAGACTTACTATAGTTATAATATTTATAGTTCTTAGGTTTTGTTGGTTATTATCGGTGATGTTCTCACTCATTGCATCCATATCGACTAGATTGACTTAAAAATAAGTGACAGTGAGCTTCCTAAAACTTAAGACCTTATTTACTACTACTTTAACTTACCAGAGTAGGGAGAGGATTTTACCGTATATTAAGATACTTTTTGGATTGAGATTGGTTGGGTATTGCTGTAGAAGGAGAATACAATAGTTTATGTTTAAGGTTATGAAAGTTCATGGAAAGAAATTGTCTTAGTTTTAGCTTAAACTTGGTGGTGATGGTGCTTGTATTAAAATTGTAGAGGCATTATATTTATAGTGTGTATTGTGAGGTGTTTTAATATAATATTTAATAAGAGGAATATAAATTTAATACAAAGGATATGGAAGTGTCTCAAGGACTATGAAATAATTAATGTTTATCATTTGGACAAAACGAATGTGATAGTAGATAACTTAGGATGAAATACGGTGAGTATGAGTAGTCTATCTTTGTTACGTGGAGATGAGATAATCCTTATTGGAGAAGATTTGTGTTGGATAGTTTGGTGATGGAAATTTGTGTACGATTTACGATAAGGTGTTACAAGGAGAAGTCAAGGAAGAAATTCTTGGTGGTGGGTGAGTTTTAAGGATAAGGAATTTATTTATGTTCTTCCAATATGTTAGCTGACTAGATTAATCATGAAATAGGTCGACAATTTAGATTTTTATTCATCCAGAGGCGAGGCAATTGGGGTATATTTTAACTTGTAGCAATATAATCGATCGTATCGTATGAAGGGATTGGATTTGTATCTCGTGTTTGAATTGTTATAAAGTAAATTATGAGCACTAAAATCATGAAAGTATGAATTAAATAAGGCTTATACAAGAGTTGGAGTGGAAACATATTGCTATAGATTTTGTGGTAAGGTTGCCACGTATTATGTGTAAGTTTGATATTCTACGGGTTATAGTGAATCGAGTGACCAAGTCTATATATTTCATATCAATTCAGACTACTTATAGTTTGGAGAAGTTAGTCTAAATCTACATCCGAGAGATAGTTTTGTTGTATAGAATAACCATCTCTATTATTATTTTTAAGGTGCATAATTTACATCTCATTTCAAAAGGTTTATGCTGAAAGAATGGGGTACTCACGTGGATCTTGGGATGGTGCATATGAGATTCAATATTACTTAATTGGAGTCTTTCTTATGAGGAGAAGCCGATAACTTACATTGAAGGGAAAATTATGAACTTGAGATCAAAATAAGTTATTTCAAGGGATGAATATGCTACTTGAGAGAGTGAGTTGGACACGAAGATAAGATTTTCATTTTTTTTGTTTTAAGCATTCAGTTACTTTTGCTTTTAACGTTCGAGGACGAACGTTTATTTTAGTGGTAGATGATGTAACGACCCGCTAGGTCGTTTTGAGAACTAGGACTAGCTTGACTCCTTTTGGAAATTTAAATGGGCACTTTTAAAATTTTTCGAAGACTAAGAGTATTTAGTTGATTAAATTTTATTGAATGATTAATCTAGTTAATAGTTAGTGGGTCATATCCATAATTCATTTAATATCTTATACTTGACCCATTAATTTTTTAGTTAGTGGGCTTACCACTTCTAACACTTTATTAATTAAATTGTTAAATAAATAAATAAAAGTAGTAGTAGTAGAAATGTTTGTTGTCTTTTTCTTAGTTGGTGGAAAATTTTTATTGTTTATATATTAGAATTGTAGTGGTTGTAGTTAATGGAACAAATCTGTAAATTATCAATTATCTTACACCTTTTGGCCCATATTTATTTAATATAAGTAAGTGGGTTTTATACAAAATTAAAGAGAGAAAAAGAAGCCTAGCAATACTTCTTGACATTCACGCAGATCAGGAAAACAAAGGAGATTATCTGGTGACCGGTAAGCTTCAAAAAAAAATAAAAAATTCTTGTTTTTGTTTTTTGTTTTTGTTTTGTTTTGTTCACATCGTTGATCTTGTGTACAAAATTAATTAATATTATGTATTTAGAGGATTTAAGATTTAATTTTAGATTTGAGATCAAGAAATTGGTTATATATATATATATATATATATACATATTTGGGTGAGTTTTGAGTATAGGAAAAACGCAAAATAAGATTTTTGTACATAAGTGGGTTTCTATGTATTTTCTGTTTGTTTATTTCTATTATTATTGTTATTTTTTTTTCTTTTGGTCATGGTTAAGGCTACAAGTTCTGTAACTAGTGGGTTAAAATTCTGGAAATTTCTTATAGTCATTACTTATTGTTGTAGTGTTAATATAGCTAATCAATTTGGTTAATTATTTGTATTATATAAACATCATGGTAAATTGAGATTTAATCCTAGGCTTAAAATTTAGGAATATGAGACTTGGCATAAACTAGAGGACACTAAATTTATGAATTTAATTATTTATTATGGATGTTAGTTTTTGGTATCATTAGGTTGAATGAGTTTTGGGGTTCGGAATAGAGGTATAGCTCTATGGATGTCTATAGATTTATTGCTTACGAATATTGCATAATTGGTAGATTGGGAACGTTTGGAAACTTTGCAAAAAGGGAAGGAAAAATCGTGAGGATTGGTGGCACGTATTCGGCGTTCAAGGTATGTTAAGACCTTTTAGACTTGTTGAAGGACGTTTTCCTAATTAAAGATTAAAAATGAAATCGACAAAGGGGTAAGGGCGAAAGATGGGGTCTCGTACCAATGGTGTGACGGGCATTGGTACGAGTACCAATGTTATAAAAGGGAAAATCTATTACTATAATATGTATATTGTAATTTGAGAATGCCAAAGCATATGGGCATTAGCTGAAGTACTTAGTGACTTGAATTCTTGTGTGTGGTTGTGTTCCTTTATTGAACCCGTGTAATTGTGATGATTGAAGTGATTATATGTCATAGAGACATTTGATTTATTGAGATGTTGTATCATCCCCTTTAATTGATAGCATATTGTGCACATGCATTGACATGAGATTGAGTATGAGTAAAGGTCTAACACGTGGAGATCGTCCGTGTTGAGATCGAGTTATGATTATAATTTTGGGCACGTAGAGATCGTCCGTGCGAGTAATTGATTATGATTATAAGTTGGGCACGTGGAGATCGTCCGTGCTGGGGATTATTTGACTATATGATAGTGCGTTGAGATCGTCCACACAGACACGTGGAGATCGTCCGTGTCGGTATATGGACCTCGCGAGTCCCCCATGGGTCATGAACTCTCGATGTATTTCCGAGGAGTATCATGTATATACGGTTAAGAGAGTACTGGGTATTCTGAGACATATCATTTCATGGTGTCATATTGCATTGCATCTCATGACATCCCTCATTCTTGGTGATTATGTGAATTATTTGGTGGTTGTAAGTTACTTGATGTTTGCTTACCTCTATTTGATGAAATTTGACTGGTAAGTGTAATATAGACTTGTATAACTAAAGAATTGATTTTTCTTATATAAACTCCTGTCACTACTTCTTCGTTGTCGGTGAATGAGATATACTGGGTACACGTGGTTTCGTACTCATACTGCACTTGCTGCACTCTTTTGTGGTGCAGATTGGATTCCAATTTCAAGTGCATATCGTGGATCTTTCAGAGATGAGTTTTGAATTATCGTGGAGTTGTGGTGAGCTACTTAGCTGTTCTGTGGCCCACACCTCCTTCTATGTCTTTAGACGTTATCATTTTATTTTAGTATTTAGACAGGATATTTCTCTCGTCTAGGTTTTTCGTTTAGTTCTAGACTTGTATCGTAGCTTAGAAGCTCTTGTACTTATGACACTAAATCTTGGGATAGTAATTGTGGTTTCCGCATTTCATACTTGTAAATGACTTAGATGATTGGATATTATGTTTTTACTTATTTTCTACTTAAAATATTGATTGAATCGGTAAAAGTATTGAGTTGGCTTACCTATCGATTGGGAACATAGGTGCCATCACGACTTGTGATTTTGGGTCGTGACATTGTACCAGTACCAACCACCCTAGAAACAGTCTCATTATCCATACTTAAGGTTCCAAAATCACCAGGAGTATAGGAAGAGAAAAAATCCTTCCTTGATGTCACATGAGATGCGGCACCAGTGTCCACAACCCAGCTTGACTCATCACAAGCAATATTTATCATATCCGCATCAAGGACAGTAATAAGATCTTCGGTGATAACGGTGGCTAGGCAATTTTCATTGCCATCTTCTTTAGTTTTCTCTTTGTTTTTGTTCTCCCTCTTCAACTTCCTGCAGAACTTCTTCGTGTGCCCTTTCATACCACAATGATAGCACTCAATATCCTTAAGTCTGCCTCTGGATTTGCTCCTATTTTGTTCTCTATTCTGAGAACCACGAGTTTTGTTTCTCCCCCTGGGGCCAGTTATCAGGACTTTCGACGACGAGGAACCTTGAGTTTTTCTTCTCATCTCTTCGTTCAAGACACTACTCTTGGCGGAATCCATAGAGATCACACCATCCGGAGCAGAATTTGACAATGAAGTTCTAAATGTTTCCCAAGAGTCTGGTAGGGAACCAAGTAGAAGCAAACCTTGAATTTCTTCATCAAATTTGATGCCCATAGCTAATAATTGGTTCATGATCCCCTGAAAATTATTCAGATAGTCTGTCATCGGAGAACCATCATGATACTTTAAACTCAACATCTGCTTTATTAAGAACATTTTGTTATTACCAGTCTTCCGAGCATACAGAGTTTCGAGATGCTCCCATAGGGTTCGAGCATGTGTTTCCCCAGAAATATGGTTCAACACATTATCGTCGACCCATTGCCTAATGAATCCACAAACCTGTCTGTGCAACAGATTCCACTCTTCATCTGTTTTATTATCAGGCTTTACAGTGGTAAATACTGGTTTGTAAAAATTCTTAACATAAAGCAGATCTTCCATTTTTCCCTTCCAAATGGCATAATTAACACCATTCAAAGTAACCATTCTACTTGTGTTGGCTTCCATTGTTTTCCCCAAAAATATAGTTATCGCAAATCAAAGTAAATCTTTTCTGATGTGGAAGTTCAGACTGTGCTGCAACCACAGAGCATACTCAGATAAAACCTTGGCTCTGATACCAATGTTGGGTGGTTTTGGGCCTTCTCAACCCAAAAGCTAGCTCAAAGGTTGAGGCTTTCCCTCACACTTATAAATTGACCACCAGCCCCTTCCACTTCCGATGTGGGATAACCCAACAATCTCCCCCTTCACACATCGGGCCTTGGGCTGGAGAGAGCGACAACCCAATTTCTCCCGGTGGGCTGAGACTTGTTGACAACCTGGGCTCTGATACCAGTTTGTTGGGAAAACGCGGACAAGCACAAAAATATATATGGTAAAAGTAATGGAAATAAAATGGGAAAATAACGACACCAAGAATTTTACGTGGAAACCCTTCTGAATAAGGAAAAAAACCACGGGCCAAGAGGAGCAACTGATATTACTATAGTAAGGAATTTTACACTGTGTAGTCACGAATACAATACTCAAAGTGACTACTACACACTCAAAAGGAACAACACTCTTTTGGTTTCCGTCTTACTAAAATATCGCTCACACTCTATTTTTCTTCACAGACTATTTTCTTGTATAGTCTATGGAATACCTCACTTTGCTCTCAAAATGGTTTTTCTCTCTAACTTGGTGTGTTCTACAAATGAGCAAGAATGCTCTATTTATAGAAGAATAAAACCATGCCTATGTCACTAATGACATAGACAAATATAGCAAAGTCAAAAATGGTTGCAAATCTTACCAATTTGCCAACCACCAAATCTTTGATTTTCAACTCCAATTACTATTCCTTTTTAACAATTGCTTGTAGTAATTGAATAGCTAAAGTTGACCAAAAAATGGGATGGACTCAACAAAGATTACCCTTTTATTTATAATTTCTTAATAATACGTGTAAAATTAGTATTGGACAAATATTATTAGACATAAAAGTGTATTTAGTTTAGCAGATTTATTAGAACAATCGATTTCTTTACTTGTAGTTGGAAATTGGAATCTACTTGCTCTGATCGATATTAGTTATCATGCTTTATTAAAAACAGAATATTTAATATTTTAGAAAAATAAGATAATTTTAGAATTTTTTTTTAATTACAGAAACATTTTTATTGTATTTATTAATTCTTTGTATAATTTGAAATAATTATGCATTGTCTCACTAATCAATAATTTTATATAAGATTTCAAGTTAGATACACCTATATATATATTTTTTTTCAACTAGATACAATTACATAGGAAGAGAGGTAAGTGAAATAGGAAATAGGTAAGCTAGAGAGAAAATGCATCCTAGATACATGTGAATTATACTATACATAATTAAGTCTTAAATTAGTGAGATTTATATTGGCTGCCCAACAAATAATAATTTTTTTTCACTTCATCTTTATTCTAATTAATAATAAATACTAATAAATGTAGAAAGAGATTAATACAGTGAAAAGAAATATTAATTGAGGTCAAAGAATAAATATAAACAATTTAATTAAATTATCCCTTAAATAAAAAGGCGTGCAATCAGTAATCTTTTACTTACAGAAAGTCAACATACTTTCTTTATGCATCTATAATTTGAAGTCCTATAATTATTGAAATTCACAAGATAAAAAAATTTATCATCCATATTTTCAACGTATTGCTTGCATTTAAAAAAAAAAAAAAAAAAACTAACAGTTTTCCAATCCATTGAAACTACACATAATCTATATATGTGTGCTTTTAATAGTTCACAACGGCCCTCAACCATTTTTAAACAACCAGCATTTTAATGAGTCATGAATAAGTATCCCCCCACTTTGTCTCTCCATTCAGACCTTATTTGTGGTGAAGTGATAAATATGCTTTCATCTTTAATCAGATATCTCAAATTCAACCTCTATGAGTATATAAGTTGTCTTCAATAAGGATCGCTTTACTACTCAATGTGAAATTTTTAAACATGAATCTAAATTTAATTGAATTTCAATGCGGATATCAAAATGAAAATTAAAAACTGAATTCCCCTCAACTTTGGTTGTCTATGTTTTGCATACAATATTTCTTTTTCTATATATTTACATGTTTTTACTATAACTTAACATGATGATATAAGATGATCTTTATACATATCGTTTACGTAATTGACCAAATTATTGGTATTCTCTCTCAAATAATACAATCTCTCCTCCATTTCGATTATCCTACACTTTTCACGTTTGACATTACTTAAGAGAAATTTTTCCATAAATAGCTAATCCAATTTACCGTTTATTTTCCCTAATCAATATATACATACACTATATTATTTTCCCTAATCAATATATACATACACTATATATATGTGTTCATGGGCGTGAAGAAGTGGTAAGTTTGATCGAGAATTTACGCATTAAATTTTCATTTTTTTAAAATTTATGTATTTATAAACTACTTAAAAGATATTATATGTCACAATAATTGACCGTCCAAAATATTTAATAAATATATGAAAAACTTATGATCAAAAATAAATTTATTTGAATCTTGAAATCAGAAATATGTCTCAAAAATTGAGACGGAGAAAGTGTATATATATATATTGGTAATTTGGTATTCTATAGGAATTTAGAAGGAGGGTGAAACAAATATGCACAAGCACTAAAATAAAATACCTATGGAACATCGAAAAGTGAACAATAAAGTACTTATTTATTAGTAGTACATCGAAAAGTGAACAATAAAGTACTTATTTATTAGTAGTACGTAGTATGAGTATAAGGTTTAATTAATTCCAATACATAATTTAAGAATATTACACATCCAAGAAATGAATGGAACGTAGAAAAGGAGGAAACAACAAGTGATTTGAATATTGAGTAGGCATCTTCTAATGAGGGAACATTGAAAAAACCATGCATGGCTCATTATGGTTAGCCCATAATCTCGAATCAATGGACGTACGTACGTAACCTATTTATATTTATGAATATTCACCAACCACATTCATTGACGAAATTTACTCCTACTTCACAAAAAAAAGCAAAACAAGCCCATTAGTTTTGTGAATTGAATTTAAGCTCGCGTTTGACCAGAGATAAAAGGAGGTATAGATGGATGAGTATGCATATTAAAAGAGATATAATTAAAAATGAAGCAACTAATATTATATTGGGGGTGGCTAACATGAAAAATACGATGAAGAAAGTGAAATTGAGATGGTACAGACACGTGAAGATTGTTAGAGTAGTGGGTAAAAGTCTCACATTGATTGGGGAATGGATTGGTGGTTTCATTTATATGGACTTGGACGACCTTCTCCTCATGAACTAACTTTTGGTGTTGAGTTTGACTTAGGTGCCATACTTTTTACATGGTAGCAGAGCCTAGTCCATCTCCCATTTGGACTCTCGGTCCACACTGCAATTGGGCCTGGGCATGCAAGGGGGTGTCGAGTGGGTATAAAAGTTCCACATTAATTGGGGAATTGACTAATGATCTTCTTATATGGATTTGAACAATCCTCCCTCATTAACTAGCTTTTAAAGTTGAATTAAGCTCATGTATAGTTGATGTTTGGAGAAGTAGGAGAATGTTGATAAAGTATTTGAGGTAATTCGACAGGACATCGCAAACCTCCAACTTAATGAGAATATGACCCTTATAAATAGGAAAAAATAATTATTTTACTAATTATTCCTTAAAGAGTGTGTCAAATTAAATTTAAACAAATAAAAGTAAACAAAAAGAATAATAATTAAATTTAAATTTTCATAACAGAATTACTTAAATTAATAAGTCAAGTGACATTTTAAAAAAAAAAAAAGGAGACCAGAGGAAGAATAATCAAGTAAAAAAGTAAACAAAAAGAGAAGTCAAGCAAGAAAAGGAGACATTAAATAGGGAGGTTTTAATTATGATATGTGTTTTGCATAGAGTCTCGAATTTAAAATAGTCAAATTCTAATATAAATATCAGGTAAAAAATAAAATAAATATGTGTTTGTAGATTGTGCATTTCTTAAAAAATAAAGTAATACTAATTAATATAATTTTTTATTACAATATTTACATTAATTGATATATAATTTTAAAATTTGAAAAATGAATAATTAATGTTTTAAAAAAATTATATAATCTTAATATATAAAATTAAATGATAAGGAAAAAGAGGGGGTTGTATTAAATTAAATGTAGTAGGCAGCTGCGTTACATTAAATCATATTGAATTCACTTAAATGCAAATTAAATTGAATAGAAAGAGCAAATGCATAATGCATTTAAACACCTCGCTTTCTACAAAATTAATTTTGCTGAGAGTACCGCCGGCCTCTTCATTCATCCATCCTTTTTAATGCTTCTCAACCTCTTCCTTCCTTCATTTACAAATTACAACTACCATCCTCTTATAAACCAACTATACTTATACTTTTTCTTCGTTCATTTTCACTTGTTCACTGTAATTTTTAATATGATATTTTTTCAAAAATAATATAATGATGATTTTATTATTTTATCTATCTAGCAGTTTTACTTGTCATGTTTCGCTTCTCAAAAATTAAATTGCATGAACTTTGACCAAATATGAGAATGATTGTGACTTATAATGTTCTTTTCGTATAGTTATCGAACATCTAGATTAGGAATTAAAAATATCAAATTAATCAAATTCAGTTTAGATTTGAAATTTAATCAAACTGACTGTCGTAAAGCAAAATGTGACAAGTAAAAATGAACAAATTGAGTATATGCATTTTTTGAATATAATAAATTCAATGTTTTGGAAGATATATTAGGTTCTGAATAGTATAGTTAGTTGATAATAAGCGTAAAACATATGTAAACATTTTAAGTTATCTCTTGATTTTTCAAACCGAATAAGTATGCATAAATATCTATTTTTAATATAACAGACAAGTAGACATAGACGGAGTCATGTGGGTGGTATAAAGTTATGGAAAATTTCTATTAAAGAGTATTAATCTTAATCAATATTTATAATTATACAATAACATGAGATCGTGTCACAATTTTTTGATTACATGTTATAATACATACATATACACACAATTGTGACGGGCCGGAGACTACCCTTGGGAAACACAGGCTTGATCAGGGTGAGTCGACTAGAAATTGATTCAAAATTTAAAATTTAATTTATGAGAATTGTATACAATTAATATGAGGAGTAATAATAAATAAGTTTTTATAGTTAGATGTTTAGAGATATTAACAAAAAATATTGGATTATGGTGAATCCTGGACTAACCACTTTGGACCTGCCACTTGGATCGATATTAATGATTGCTATTTTTTTATTTTTTTTATTTGTCTATAGTATTACTTGGTACACCACTTATATGCAATGGATAATATAATAATTTTATTATATCACCTTTTAAGTAAAATAAATTTAATGTTTTAATGAAACTATTACATTTAATATAAGAGTAAATTAAATATAAAGTGATAAATTATTTTATAATTTTTCAAGCTGAATAAATAAAAATAATCATCTAATTTTAGTATAGTGGACGAATAAAAATGACAAAAAAAGTATTAACCTTCTTTCAAAAATTTTAACCAATGAAAAGCTAATTATCCTTTGTTTCTAAATACTCCATTCGTCCGTTATTACTTATTCCCTACACTAAAAATAATTGTCGAATAATATTTGTATAGTTTAAAAAATCAAAAGATAATTCATGTTTTTGTGTCTATTTTATCTTTGCTAATAAGTATCATTATTTATCGTTTAATTGATAATGTATATTCAAAGGGTAATGTAGTATAATGACCCCTATTATTTATTATTTTTTAGATATGTCAAATTAATAATAAATAACTATTATTGAATCGAGAGAGTACTTCTATATTCTTACTAAAATTATCTAAAATATTTGTCAATTTAAAAAATCACAAATATGACATTAATGTGGTGCAGAGAAATAAGTACATTAAACTGATAGGAATAATTACAATAAATAAAGAGTCAAATTATCCTTTACTTAAATAAGTATTTTTTTTTAAGAGGCGTAAAAAAACATGATAAATATTTAGAAAGAAAGGAAACAATAATCTTAATTTAGGAATGATTTGTTAGTGCCATGCACAATGAAGCCTATACCATCAAATTTTAGACTAGTGATCATTATTAGTGGGAGGAAATAGGTGAACATAAGTCATTTTTAACACGTTACTATCATTTTTTTGTGATACATATTAGTAAAAACAATAAATTGTTGTTGATAACAATAATATAAAATAATAGGAGTACTAATCAACAATAAGCTAGAAATAGACCAAATAGAGGGAACATGAAAACAACAAACATAATTTTAAATATATTCATAAGAACCAGAAAAACATAATTTTAAAATAAGATGTTTTCTCAATTTAAAAGAATATAAAGCTTCTAAAATAGGAGTAATATATAATTGAAAGCAAAATACAAATTATCAATATAAAATGCCTGAAAATGAAAAAATTTCCTTGATCCTTACCCGCATTTTAATTAATAAAATCTAAATGAATATCGAACATCGAGTTAGAAATTTAATTAAAAACAATTAGCATATTATATAAAAAAATAAAAAAACGAACAACTAATGAGCGGTGAGGTAATTAGATAATTGAATGAGATTAACTTAGTGGACAAAAAGAATTACACCATCAACTCATTTTTAGAAATAGTTATTTCTTTTAATTTAATTATCATATTTTCATATTTAAAGATTAATGATTCTTTTTATTTTTTTTAAAAAGACGCTTTATAAATTTAAGATTGTTTTAAAATAACGTTCAAATATTTTTTTATACTATCGACTTTGAGTATTACGTAAATAAAGTGGAATACATATGAATGTATATGGATCAATATTTATTTTCAATTAATTTTGGTATTGTCGATAAAATGAACTAAGAAGAGAAAAGTTGAAGCATGGAAGCATCTATTCAAAAAAAAATTCATGTTAGAAAGAAGACTTAATAAGTTATGTATTTTTTTTTAAAAATCAATTAGTCTAGTTTCTTTTTTTTAAAAAAATAATAAAAAGTTACCATTGATGATTGTCTCAAATTGCTTCAATGGTGTTGATGGGGATGAGGTAAATCTTAAACAAACTCATACAATCAATTTAAAGTTCAAGTTATCATATAATACTTTTATAATAATTATATAAATAATAAGTTATATTTTTAAAATAAGTATTTTTAAATTGAGCTGATGATGTAATTTATTTTGACCACTTTCAGTGAATATAAGTTAATCTAATTAAAAAGCTTTATTGCAGTGTACTTTTAGCAGTGGACAAATAATTACAACCGTTTAATTGGCTTAAAATTTTGGCAGCGTAAAAAAAAATCTTAGATCAGATTAAGATGGTAACTTGACAATTCTTTCATCGTACGTACATTATTTAATTAATAACGTTCTCACTCTAATAAATATTTCTGCAAATGTGTAAGAAGATAAAGATTTAGTTTCAGATTATTTCATTTTGTTTTATATTTTTCCTCTTTTCTTTGTTGACGTATAATTTTCTAATTATAGTTCGATTAAAATATAAAAGAAGAATGGAGGAGGAGTATACCAATTATTTTGTTGTCGTATACTTAACTTCACTTGATATTTACGTCATTGTAAAAAATAATTTGGATTAGAGAATCTAATTCAATACCTAAATTTATTGTTTCTTATTCGAAAGTCGGCCTTAATAATTAGATGGATAAAACTATTCTAGGGATATACTTTCTCTGTCTCAATTTATATGACACTTTTTATGTTTTGAGAGCCAAATTGTTTAAGTTAATCGGAAATTTGCGCACAAAATATTAATTTTTTTGAAATGAAATTTAAATATTTGTAAACTGTGTAAAAAGTACTATGAGTCACAATAATTGATAATTCAAAATATTTATAAGATCTATGAAAAATTTACGATCAACGATAAACTTGTTTGATTCTTGAAATCTAAAAGGTGACATATAAAATGAAACGAAGCTAGTGACATGAATACATGATCTTCCTCCGAAGCTCATATCGACGAAAAAATGGCACCTTGCAATGCTTTCTATGATTTCATAAAACTGCATGTATTAATTAAAGGTTAAATAATGTGCGTGTTGGACCAATATCACAACAACCAAAATCAATTTCATCAATATTTTAAAAATAGTTTAAATATAATAATTTTGAAATTTTATATATTGCATTTGCCTACAAATTAAACAAAAAAAAAAAGAAGATGGAATTATGGCACTCATGTGGAATTTTCGACTATGCATGGTTATCACTTTATCACTTATCTCCCTAAATTGATATTACTATATTGTTCTATGGTGAATTTCTTTAATTACTTTGAGGCATTAATTAGTCTGTGCGTTTATTTTTATTTGTCTATAATATTAAAATAAAATTTTATGCTTTACATGTTAAGAGATTCTTTTTTTCTTTTAACATAATTTACTTGCTCCAAATTATTTCTCAATGTATAATAAGATTATATATCAGTTAATAAAAATATTGTAATAAAGTATTTATATTAATTATAGTAAATAAAAGCCAACAGAAAAAATATTTAAAATTTATGTCATGTCTTTGACCATTGGGTCCATATAAATTATGAAGTTTAATGGCCAAATAAAAGGTCGAAATTGTGAAACTTATTAGAGTAGCTCTTTATATTTATGAGTTCCAAATTGATTATTGCATTAATATTTTGTGGGACCATATGTCATTTATTGGAATTTTGAAAGCCAGAAAAGCGGTCAAATGTCAATTTTATGCATTTAATTCTCTTTCAGAGTTTTATATTATTATGCTCTGTGTTTCAAAAAAAATGATCTTCTTTAAATCGATAAGATTTAAAGACAATTTTATACATTTGACATAACTTTAGTTTAGAACCATATGATTAAAAGTCTTCTTTATTTTCTTAAATTTCGTATCAAATCAAATTAGATCATTCTTTATAAAACGGAAGGAGTAATATATATTGGTGGGCCCCATTTTCAATTGAAGAATTATCACATAACTCTTCTTCTAA
The DNA here is from genome assembly GCA_016801875.1 of Solanum sitiens. Taxonomy (NCBI): domain Eukaryota; kingdom Viridiplantae; phylum Streptophyta; class Magnoliopsida; order Solanales; family Solanaceae; genus Solanum; species Solanum sitiens. The sequence goes on along the minus strand of JABWTJ010000002.1, from coordinate 3,368,975 downwards.
TATGACTCACCTGCTCATGCCTGCTCTTTAAATAGTTTGATTATATAGGCGGATTTAAAATTTAAATTAAGAAAGAAGATTTGATAAATGTTTAAATTTTGTCAGGTAAGATTAATATATTTTTGTAATAAAAGTAATTTATATATATATATATATATATATATATATATTTATTATTTTATGAGAGACTCACATATACTTTTTTTTTTATGAATTTTAAATTAATTTTTTTAATAAAAAAATAATTCACGTAAGAGTATATTGAACCTTCTCACATGTTTCTTTTTAGTTTTTTTTTAATTTAATGACTAATTTGATTTATTTTTTTTTGTAAAATTGATTATAGATATTCTAATTTTCTGTACATTTATAAAAGTTAAGAGACTGTTTAGCATTGCTGCTAAAAATAAATATTTCGAGAAGCACTTTTTAAAAATTGCTCTACAAAAAAATATTTAAAAAAATAATAATTTATGCTTGACAAATTTAATTGAAAAGAGTTTTTGATAAGCAATTTGTATTTTGACTAATTTTTTAATTAAAAAGTACTTTTGAGAGTCAAATCACTGAAAAATGACTAATTTCAATGTGCTTTTAATATTAATATTATTTTATAATAAATTATTTAAATATCTAATACAAATTTTTTAATTATATTTTTATTTTAATTAATTAAAATATAAATATTCAAATTTATAATCGATATTGTATCTAGATTATATTGTTGAAAATATTGAAACGATGAGCATTTGTTACCTATTTTATTTGGATTCAATCTTTAACTATCATCCTTCTTTTATTATAATACTTAAAAAAAGTCGAATTAAAATAAAATAATACGTAATTAAGAAGAGAAAAAATTGTTATTTATTACTTCGTTTTTTAGAGAGCTTCATTTAATTGTTATTTTTCTCGCTCTTTTATTGATCTTATAACAATAATATTGTTGTTACCTTTATTTATAATTTGGTAAAGTATCACGTACATATATAAAATATAAAAAATAATGTAAAAACATAAAAAAGATATATAAAAGTAAAAATAAAATCTTGAATGAATCGTAACTAATTTATGAAATATGTTAATTAAGACGAAATTAAGCAAAGAGTCACCATAATATACTCTCTCCGTCATGGCAAATATACTAAAAATAAATGTCTAAGATTAATTGTCAATTTAAACAATCAATAAATAATTAGCTTTTTTTTTATTTTGCCTTTAATAATTACTCCATTTTGTTCAATTCAAAAGTTATGTAGACTTTTGATATTTGGTATAATAAGGTTATATTAGTTAAATTACACCGTGTAGGAGTACTTAATTAGGCTCCTTAGCTATAGTTTAAATATTTACCGGTTGCATCTAAAGTTTAAGCTGCTATGGGCGACCTCGTTTGTATAATTTATGTGTACGCTTGTAGTGTATTTATATAATTAAGTTATTTTCGTTCGTATTTGTATAAAGTGGTTAGTGGCGGTTGTTTCATACTTATTTTTGTATTATTGACACTCATGTTTCCCCATCATCTGTTTCTTATACCAAAGAATCGATTGAGGATATTGAAGAGGAAAGATGGAAAGGAAAGAAGAAGAAAAAGGGAAGATGAATTTAGACAGCTTGATAAAGACATAAGTTTATCTATATTTGTCTGAAGATAACGTGTATTAATCACAACCCCTCATCAAGAAATAAAAATGGATCAAATGCAAGCCGTTGGATTAATCTACTCACGTGTCAAGCATGTGAAGAATAAAAGTTTGTTACATATTGTTAGATATTGTACAAATTAGAGAATGCCAAGTGTATAGGGTTACTATTTTGTTTTAATCTTCTAGTAGATATACTTGTATATATATACATCAGATGAGGGAGAAATAGACATTCAGAAATTTTCCAATCTTCTTTTCAATTGTTTTCATGGTATCAGAGCTTTAGCTCGATCCAAAATCATTCTTTCTGAATCATCAAACTCCTGAGAAATGGGTACACAGGCAGCTGCAACTGTTCTTCCTTCTGATAGTTCTTCTACTGTGGAAGGACAATCTGGACAGAGAATGAACATTGATGTCCATCATCCATACTTTCTTCATAACTCAGATTCACCTGGGATGAATCTAATTACCTCCACCTTTGATGGAAAAGGATTTCCAGGTTGGAGAAGATCCATACTCATTGCCCTATCTGCCAAGAAGAAACTTGGGTTCATCAATGGAACTTGTGTTGCACCAGATCCACAAACACCACAATATGCACAGTGGAGTTGCTGCAATGACATGGTAATATCATGGCTGTTAAATTCATTGACAAAAGAAATTGCAGACAGCGTAATTTACTCTAAAACAGCAAAAGAATTATGGGACAGTTTGGAACACAGATTTGGTAGGACAAATGGTGCTAGACTATACCATTTGCAGAAGGAAATATCAGGAACTGTTCAAGGAAATTCAGATGTTGCAGGTTACTTTACCAAGCTGAAACGTTTGTGGGATGAACTTGATGCACTAAACATCATGATGTGTTGTTCATGTGTGTGCATTTGTGAAGGTAAATCCAAACTGGTAAAGTCTTTGGAGGATCAAAAATTGATACAATTTCTCATGGGTCTCAATGATGTTTATGCCCAAGCTAGGGGAAACATTTTGATGATGAACCCATTGCCTAACATTGACTATGGATATTCACTACTTTTGCAGGATGAAAATCAAAGGGAAACCTATGTTAATAGTTCATTTCCTAATGATGCTATGGGTTTCATGATTAACTCACAGGGAAGAATTTTTCAAAGGTCTGGTAATATTGTATCCAAAGGGAATTTTTTTCAGGATACTTTTGCACCACAGAGGAACTTCACTCCTAATCAAAGGGGAGGAAGGGAAAACTGCAAGAACAAAGGAAGAAGAAATAAGTATGATCCAAATGTATCTTGCACACATTGTGGAAAAACTGGCCATGTTTATGATAATTGTTATAGGAGAATTGGATATCCTGATGATTTCGAATTCACTAAGTCTAGAGAGTTTGATCCTTCTAAACCAAAAGGATTTCAAGGAAGGGCTAATGGGGTCTTCCCAAGTGAAGACAATGTTGTCCAAGGAATAACACAACAACAACAACAGGGAACACACAACAACATTTTTGATCAGCTCAACAAGGAGCAATATGCAGCTTTGGTAAAACAGATTACAAGAGACATAAAATTGGAGCAAGCTGGCAGCAGCACAACAGTTGGGTATAATGCTTCTGCTATTTCTGGTACAGTGCAAAAATACTCTGTTTCATGTTTGTCAGTTTTTAATTCCAGCACCTGGATCATTGATTCAGGTGCTTCTGAGCATATGTGCTTTGATTCCCAGTTCTTCACCTCCTTAAATCCCCTTCCTGTGCCTTTACATATCACACTGCCTAATTCTTTCAGGATTATTGTGACTCATGCAGGAAGTGTTCCTATTTTACCCAACTTCACTCTTGAAAATGTATTATTTGTTCCAGTTTTTAGATACAATCTGTTGTCTGTCAACAAGTTATGCACTCAATACAAATGTAATCTCCTTTTCACTCCTAGTTGTTGTATGTTACAGGACCATTTAATGAAGAACAATCAAGTTTTTGGTGATGTCAGGGATGGTCTATACTTGTTGGAGCATGTCAATCCTAGGTCTAAGATTTTATCTCATGATGTAGTTTCTTTTCCAAAAGGAAGCAATTCCATTTCTCAGCACAATTCTGTTTCTTTCCAAAGTTCTGTCAATGTCAATATAGCTCCTAATGTTGATCTCTGGCATGTAAGGTTAGGGCATGTTCCCTATTCAGTAATGAAGAAATTTGATTTTATCAAGTTTGCTCCTAATTCAGATTTTGTTTGTGATGTTTGTCCTAAAGCAAAGCAAACTAGACTCCCTTTTCCTATCAGTCACATTCATTCTACTAAGATTTTTGATATGATACATATTGATACTTGGGGTCCTTACAAGTCTAATACACATGATGGTTTTAGATATTTCTTAACTGTGGTTGATGATTACAGCAGGGGTACTTGGACTTTTCTAATGACTTCTAAAAGCAATGCTTTTCCTATCTTAAAAGATTTTTTGGTCATGGTTGAAAGACAGTTTCAGACTCAAGTAAAGTGTATTAGGTCTGACAATGCCATGGAATTAGGAAAGGGTCATCAAGAAGCTCAATATCTTAAGTCTCATGGGATCATACATCAGACTTCTTGTGTTGCAATACCCCAACAAAATGGTGTTGTTGAGAGAAAACATAGACACCTTCTTGAGCTTGCTAGGAGTCTTATGTTTCATTCTAAATTACCTATATGCTATTGGGGGGAATCTATTCTCACAGCCACTCACTTGATCAATAAACTGCCTTCTAGAGTCCTTAAAGGCAAAACTCCTTATGAACTGCTTTTTGGACAGCCCCCTTCTTATCAGAATCTTAAGAGTTTTGGTTGCTTGTGCTATGTCTCCACTCTTGCCAATCACAGGTCTAAATTCGAACCAAGGGCTATGCCTTGTGTTTTCCTAGGGTATCCTACCAATCAAAAAGGATTCAAGGTTTTGGACTTAGCTTCTAGAAAAATCTTCTCCTCTAGAGATGTGCAGTTCCATGAACAACAATTTCCTTTTAATTCTGTGGTTTCTAATACTCCACCCATTTTTTCATCTTTCCCTTCTTCTATCATACCCAATGAAGAACCTACTCATTTCTTTCCTGACCCACCATTGCCTCCTAATTCTACATCAGTTCCTGTTCCTTCTTCCCCTATCCCTGAGCCTCCCTCTTCTTTTTCTCCTAGGAGATCTGGACGAGTCACTACTGTACCAAGTTATTTGCATGACTACATTTGCAACAGTTTAGTTTTGACTAATCTGACTGAGAGTTGTTTCATTCACCCTACTAAACCTACTGCCTTTTCTTTCAATTCCCTCTCCTTATCAAACCAACATCATCTTTTCTCTCTGTCACAAGTCACTGAACCACATAGTTTTGCCCAAGCCTCTCAGCATCCAGGATGGATTGCTGCCATGCAGGAAGAACTAGATGCATTGGCTCTCAACCATACTTGGGATATGGTTGATCTTCCTTCAGGGAAGAATGCCTTGCCATGTAAGTGGGTCTACAAGGTCAAACATAAATCTGATGGTTCAATTGAAAGGTTGAAGGCTAGACTGGTTGTAAGGGGGGACATCCAGCAACATGGAATTGACTATACAGAGACTTTTTCTCCTGTGGTCAAGATGACCACAATCAGATGTCTCCTTACTATTGCTGTAAAGAAGGACTGGGCAGTTCACCAATTAGATGTAAGTAATGCCTTTTTACATGGTGATTTACAGGAAACTGTCTACATGAAACCCCCTCAAGGTCTTCTTTCTTCAAAGCCTACTCAAGTTTGTCTTTTAAGAAAGTCTCTATATGGTTTGAAACAGGCTTCAAGACAGTGGTATGCAAAATTGGCAGGTGCCTTAATTTTTCAAGGTTATTCTAGTTCCCTTAATGATTACTCTTTGTTCTTCAAGACCACTGCTGGACTTGTATCAATTATTGCTGTTTATGTGGATGACATCCTCATCACTGGGGATGACAAGGCTGAAATTTTACATATTACTTCATTTCTCAACACAGAATTCAAAGTCAAAAAACTGGGTGATATTCATTATTTTCTGGGTCTTGAGATATTCCGAGAACATCAAGGTTTTATTGTCAATCAACGCAAATTCACCTTAGAACTCCTCAATGAGTTTTCTCATACAGGACCTCCAGTTTCTACTCCACTTGACCCCTACGCCAAACTTACTGAAGATGACAGTCCTCTCTTATCTAACCCTACTATCTACAGGCACTTGGTTGGTAAGCTTAACTATTTGACTCATACTCGACCTGACTTATCGTTTGCTGTGCTCAAATTAAGTCAGTTTATGCAACGACCTACTCATTCACATTATTCAGCAGCACTTAGAGTTTTGAGGTACCTGAGTGTTGATCCAAGTCAAGGCATCCTCCTTTCCTCTACTCCATCATTGCAGCTTCTTGCCTTCTGTGATGCTGATTGGGCGTCCTGCAAAGAATCACGTCGATCTGTTAGTGGGTATTTTATCACACTTGGTGGTGCTCCCGTGTCTTGGAAATCAAAAAAGCAATCTTCTGTCTCTCTTTCATCTGCCGAAGCAGAATATAGATCTATGAGGCGTGTCACAGCTGAAATTACCTGGTTGGCCAGATTGCTCACTGACCTTTCCGCTCCTCCTTCTTTACCGGTGTCCGTCTACTCTGATAGCAAAGCCGCTATTCACATCGCCAAAAACCCAATTTTTCACGAACGTACTAAGCATGTGGATTTGGATTGCCACTTTGTTCGCCAGCACTTTGTTTCAGGTCTGATCTCCCTTTCTTTCATCCCCTCAGCTCATCAGCTGGCCGACTTGTTCACCAAACCTTTGCCTGGCCCTTCTCATCAACTTTTGCTGCACAAATTGGGGGTTTCTTCTCCTCCCTCCAGTTTGAGGGGGGATATTGACACTCATGTTTCCCCATCATCTGTTTCTTATACCAAAGAATCGATTGAGGATATTGAAGAGGAAAGATGGAAAGGAAAGAAGAAGAAAAAGGGAAGATGAATTTAGACAGCTTGATAAAGACATAAGTTTATCTATATTTGTCTGAAGATAACGTGTATTAATCACAACCCCTCATCAAGAAAGAAAAATGGATCAAATGCAAGCCGTTGGATTAATCTACTCACGTGTCAAGCATGTGAAGAATAAAAGTTTGTTACATATTGTTAGATATTGTACAAATTAGAGAATGCCAAGTGTATAGGGTTACTATTTTGTTTTAATCTTCTAGTAGATATACTTGTATATATATACATCAGATGAGGGAGAAATAGACATTCAGAAATTTTCCAATCTTCTTTTCAATTGTTTTCATGTATAGACTCAAAATAACAAGTTTTAATACAAACACAAACGTATGAATTTTAAACAATTATACAAATTATGTTATACAATTTTTTTTACATATTATAGTATTCAAATCTTCAAAAACTACACGTTTATACAACTGAGTTTGTTGCGTAATTTTGCCTAGAAATTAGTGGCGAATGATAATTAATTCAAATTATAACTATGTTAACTAATTAATTACTAGTACTCTATATATTTACTTATTCACATATTTCTCTATTAATTAATGAGGAATATATTGATAAATATGCATGTATATATGTAAGAAGTATTTTAGTTTTTTAAAAATTAATTTTCTAAATGACAAATAGTCATTTGCACGGTAAGTCAATTTTGTAATTTTAGGAATATATATATATATATATATATATATATATATATATATATATATATATATATATATATATATATATATATATATATATATATATATATATATATATATATAAACCACTTTTATATTGAGTGATATACAATTTCTAAATGACAAATAGACATTCACTATTTATTATACATTTAAGTTTTAATAAAATTTTATATAAATTTACATTTCATATTAAAATTACGAGATTCAGATAAATTTGATATCATCAAGGCTACGTTATCCGCTTCTGGTTGAACTTGATAGTCACTGCTGGCTGATGGCTGCAGTTAGCTTTGATTGATAAGAAGCTCTTGAATTCATGTGTTTTTAATGAACTCTTTCTCGAGCATTACATCCAATGATATCAATGACGAGTTCGAAATTTAAATAAGCCACACAAAAATAAAAATTATTAAAATAAGTCACTATTTTAGAAAGTAATTAAAATAGGCTTAGTGGAAGAAAAAATCCACTTTATCCAAACGTTTTCTGTTAATCTCATAACGTTTATATTTTTAATATATAATGAAACTATTTTTTACACTCTATAAAGTGGAAGTTTTTCTTACACTTTATAAAGTGGAAGTTTATCTTACACTTTGTAGAGTGAGACTTTTTCTTACACTTTAAAAAGTGAAAGAAAAACTTACACTTTACAAAAAGGAATATTTTCCACGTTTTGCTTTCTTTATGAAGTTTTTGCTTTGTTTGTCATACAATTGAGATACTTTTCCTATATATGTAAAAAAAATTATAAATATTTATCACATGCAATTACCTACTTAAATTAAAAATCAAGTGTTGGACATATTGATAATCATTTGAATAAAAAATAGGCGAGACATGAAAATTTGAGATTGTCCCAACATTTTCCGTCATTTCAAACTATGAGGACTAACCAAAATAATTATCTAGTCCATAACTTGGAGCAATATTCCTATCTTGCTGAAGTAAACTTCTGCAAAATATATAATAATAATAATAATAATAATAATAATAATAATAATAATAAATTATATAAATTAATAAATAATTGACAAAATGAACAAATAATAATTGAAATATAATTATTGAGCATTTCACTCACTTTGATTGATAGTTTCGTTCAAATCAAAATCATATCGATTGGTAAGAATATTTTAATAATGATTCATGTTAGAAAAATCAGTAGATTGAGTTATCGGAAATCCATCAATGCTATTATGATTTTCTAATTGGGGATGAATATCGACCGATAAAGGAGAACATTGTTGGCTAGTCTTAGGCTCCTTTCTAACATATATTTTAAGTATTGTTAACTTGATTTGATCTATGTAATCATTTGGAACCCTCAAAAAGTCGGTCAAGGATTCGTTATTATCGATAATCTACTCTCCAAAATTTACTTGTTCTTGTGATAAAAATAAAGTAGGTATTTTTTGACTATAATCATAATAATACTATTTATACCCCATTCTTTTATAAATTGATGAAAGAAATATATGATATCGGATATTAATTGAATACTTAGCATTGTGTTTGGATGACAATTACAATAAACGGTATTTTCATCACGTATAATTTTGGCATTCCAATAAATCAAAACTCTAACTTTTAGTTTAGAAGATATTATTTTGTGATTGAAAAGAAGAATAATAAAAGACTAAAGATGTTGAATGTGCCATGTTTGAATGTCCTTAAATAAAACTTGGATAAACTTTCAGAATAAAAAAAATATTAATACATAGTGTAATATTTTTTTTATTTTTATGATATGTCAAATCAATATAATTCTATGACAAACACTACAAAAATATTATAAGGAGAGCAAAACATGAAAAATATTCCTCTTTGTAAAATATAAGTTTTTCTTTCACTTTATAAAGTGTAAGAAAAAGTTTCACTTTACAAAGTGTAAGAAAAACTTACATTTTATATAGTGCAAGAAATAGTTCCGTTATATATTAAAATATATCCGTTATGGACTAACGAAAAATTTCTGAAATATTGAATAAAGTGGAACTTTTTCTTCCACTAAACCTATTTTAGTTACTTCCTAAAATAGTGACTTATTTTGATAACTTTTAGTTTTTTGTGGCTTATTTAAGTTCCGAACTCACCAATGGCTCATGATTTATCACCTTGAAAATTTAATTAAAAATTTTGTGTTTTTTAGTCTTCTTTTTATTTATTAATTAAAATACTTGATATTTTTTTTTAAATTTGGTTTCATATTTTGTGTTTGATGTTGATATTAAAGCTTCTATTAAAATTGAATTGTTTATTATTTATTGTGAATGTGTCTGTCTCAATAAAATTTTCTTTATATTCAGAATTCAAATTCAAAATTTAATCCAAATTATCATCAAAGCTATATCGAGTGTAATTCGAATCTAGCAAAATTACTTAATAGTTAGAATGTAAAAATTTCACAGGACGCTCTATTCTGGTTGTCTCAATTAATTAGTATTCATCTAAATGTTTTACTTTGAATGAATACTCAATGTTAGGTAATATGAGTATTAGATAAAAGTGTATTTTTCATTTTTCAAAATATAATTCAGATTTATATGACTTGAAATTTCATTAATTTTAATATCAATTTCATCAATCATTATATACAAGTCAAAATGCAGACACACATACACGATTATTTTTTTTAAAAAGGCGTTAAATAAGTTTGTTAGATTTATTAATTTGATAAATTGATGTTTGTTCTTTATCATCCATGAAACTTATTAAATTTGAAATTAATTATTTGGAGCAGTTTTGATGTTGGATTGTTGAAATTTTAAAAAACAGAGTGGCAAAAAAATTCAGACACAGATGAGTGAAATTTGAGTCCATATTATTGTGAACCATGAAAGAGCTTATGGGCTAGAGACACTAAATAAGACTGACACAGATGAAATTGTTGGGCCAAAAAGTTTTATTTGAGATTCACGTTCGATTGTTAAATTGGTTAAAAAAGACTAGGACTTAAAAAGAACAGTTTTATGCATATCATGAAGAAATCGTTCTATTCCTCTCATTACATTCATATCTTTATTCTTTGTTGTTACTTTTCATTGTAATTCAAGAATTTAAGTGTTACCGTTGTAATTTAGCTATCTAATTGTATAATGTTTGAGATTTGTATTGAAAATTTAAGTTTGTTTCATTGATGCTTTCATTGAGAGTCGAGTTCAATTTATATATAACACGTGCTTTAGTCATGACTAAAATTTAAAATGGTGCTAAATGATTGGAGTTTGTTCTTATGATATATGAAACTTGTGTTTCAAACTTTAGCTTATCTGAAGAAGATCTGAGTGTTGAATTATTGAAACTCATAAAAAGTTTTTGTCAATAATAATAATAATCCAGATACACATTATTGAAATTTAAATAATTTTTTACCGGCACTTTAATAGAAATATCTAAAGTCAAAACACTTATTTTCAACTTCAAATCATATATGAATGTTCAATCAAAACCCTAGATAAAGAATCTAGCTATTCAAATATTGTTTAAGAACATAACATATAATTTCATAACGAACCAAGTAAAAGCCGAATATCAACATTTTTTTAAAAATAGTTTTTGTTTTAAAAAAATAAAATACTTCAATTAAGACGGAGGAAGTAACTTCCAATACCCTCCAGTTTCCAGCCCCACCAAATATAAGCTCATGCATAAGTACAAATGTTAAATATAGGATATGTTTCACGTAGACAACCTAGCTTGATACATAAGTATATATTTTTACTGAAAAATACAACAAATGAAGGCACCAAAATTTTCAGTCAATTTAATGTGTGTCCATTAATTATATACTTTAATCGTATTTAATTTGTTGAATTGAAACTATGTAATATGTATACATAAGCCTAGCTTGAAAATTTAAGTTGACATATTTAAAGTTTGATTCAAAAAGTTTTTTCATTTCTTTTAAAGCGTGTCAAGTTAAGATCAAATAAACAAATTGATACACGTTTATTCAATCAATAATAAAGTACTAACTATAAACTTCTATTACCCAGTGATCCCATTATGTTAAAATACCTCTGTTTTTTTAAACTTACAAAAGCAACTGCAGTAATACACACATATAAACATCTAGTATAATCAATTCAACTTCTTTGCTGTGGCACTAGCACTGATCTCTTAACATATCTACCGCAAAACCAGTGCTGTTCCCACACTTGATGCATCGAATTTAAGTCGACGCCTTTGGTCTCAGGCATGAACATCACAATAAACATGGTCATAACAAAGATCCAACCAGCAAAGAACAAGAAAACACCATACTTGAAGTGACAGAGCATGGCTAAGAAAAATTGAGACAACACGAACGTGGTAACAAAGTTCACGGCCACACTTATGCTCTGCCCCGTTGATCGAATGTTCATTGGAAATATTTCACTTGGAATAAGCCAATTTAGAGGACTCCATGACCAACCAAAACCAGCCGCATAGATGCACATCAGGGCTAGTATTAAGGCAGCATATTGTTTGCTAATGTGTTTTCTTCCGTTTTCGCCTATAGAAGCTGCAAGTGTACAAGCATAGCTACCTTCACGAAGATTAAATGAAATGTAATTAGCATAATAATTGAAGATAGATATACAAACTAATCTATGTTGTAAGTAAATTTAACATGCATTTCAATTGCACAAAACATGAACTCATTAACCAGTCATCACTCGAGTTTTAACTTTGATATTGGGTGCATATAGCGAATTGTCTCAGTTGGCTAATTAGCTAAACACGTACCTGACAGACGAGCATTTGTACTCCGCCTTGTATGAAGAGAAATCTCCGTCCAAATCGATCAACAATACAAGTAGATACAAGGATAGCACCAACGTTTACTAGTGCAAGAATAATAGCAATGAATGAGTTGGTTTTGGTTCTTGTGGAATCAAACTAAATGGAAGATGAATTAAAATAAATATTGGTGCAGTTGTTCTTTGGTGGACGTAGGATCATTTTGATCCGAACCACGTTAAATATTGTTGTTCTTCCTTGTTCTTTAATTTCACGTTTCCGCTAACAATTGGTATCAGAGCCAAGGTTCTGTCTGAGTATGCTCTATGGTTGCAGCATAGTCTGAACTTCCATATCAGAAAAGGATTACTTTGGTTTTCTGTAGTTCCAAATACATTGTAGTAGAAAAGGAAGAACAAATAAAAAAAAATGAGTTCTATGAAGTTTGAAATTGATAGATTTAGTGGGCGCAACAACTTCAATATCTGGAAAATTCAGATGATAGCGTTACTGCGGAGGGAAGGTTCAATCCATGCTATTGACGAAAGTACCCCGATAAGATATCGGATTCCGACAAGGAAAAGATTGAAGGAGTTGTCCCTTGCACCTAACATACTTTGTGAAGTGAGTACAAGTACCGAAGAGACGGCCAAAGAGTTATGGGAAAAGCTGGAAGGGCTTTACCAGGACCAGTCAGTGACAACAAGGATGTTGTTACAATGGCGTCTTCATACATTTAAGATGGATTCAGGTACTTTGTTGCAAGACCATCTATATGCGTTCAATAAACTTGTGATGAACTTACAAACTGCTGGAATTAAAAAGGACGAGGAAACGCTTGCATGTTCTTTGCTATTTTTATTGACTTTAAAATATCGTGATATTGAGAATTCAATGATGTATAGCAAACAACCTATTAAACTTGAGCAAGTGCGGCAAGCACTAAACTCTTGTGATGTGCGGATGCATTTTGAAGGAGACAAAAGTGACGAAGCTAGTGGACTTTTTGTAAGAGGTCGTACTAGCCAACAGGGAAGGAGCAAATCGAAGTACAGATCAAAGTCTCGTGTGACCAAAAAGAATGCGGAATGTTGGGGCTGTCACAAGAAGGGGCACTTTGAACGAGATTGCCCTATGTCGAAGTCCAAAGAAAAGGCGAGCGCATCCATTGTTGAGCAAGTACATGATAATGATAATGATTATGTACTAACAACATCATGCAATAGTGGACAGGGGCGGACCCAGTAAGTGGGTTTCGGGTGCTCGAGCACCCATTGACTCCGATTTTTTTTTGTATAAATATATATATATATATATATATATATATATATATATATATATATATAGAAAATATAATAAATCGTATTTAAAAATTAAATGAGCACCCATAGTATGAAAGCAGTCACAGGCGCGCTGGTTTACATATGGAAACAAGAGGCCCACAAAGTACAGTGGCAGGGTTCGAATCCCACCCGCTCCATTCTTTTTTTCTTTTCTTTTTTAATTTTTTTCCTTTTTCTATCTAATTAAGGGCTTCTTTTTTTAACCTTTTTTTTTCTTACACTTTATTTTGCACCCTTTTTTTTTCTTTTTTATTTTTTTTTTCTTTTTCTATCTAATTAAGGGCTTCTTTTTTTAACCTTTTTTTTTTCCTTACACTTTTTCCTTTTTCTAATTAAGGGCTTTTTTTTTATTGAAGAGTTTCAGTTTGTATAGTTTATACTATGTGATTGCCAAAAGGTTTATGTCAAAGGAAATGTGATTGCTAAAAGGTTTATGTTAAAGGAAGTGAGCACCCACAACCTTTAAATCCTGGATCCGCCACTGATAGTGGAGTCTATGACAACAAATGGATCTTAGACTCTGGTTGTACTCTGCATATGACATTCCGAAAAGATTGGTTCAGCAGCTATGAAACAAGCAGAGGAACTGTATTAATGGGCAATAATGCAACTTGTAAAATAGTTGGCATTGGTTCAGTTCATGTTCGCTGCCATGATGGAATCGTGAGGACTATTACAAAAGTCCGTCATGTTCCTGATCTAAAGAAGAATTTGATCTCCCTGGGTACTTTAGATAAACAAGGCTATAAGTATATGAGTGAAGGAGGAACTATGAAAGTGACTAAAGGGTCTTTAGTCATGTTGAAGGCCAAGCTGAAGGATGGCCTCTACACACTTGCGGGAAGCACCATTATTGGCTCTGTAAATGCATCTACAGTGCAGTTATCTAATGATGACAAGGCAAAATTATGGCACACGAGACTAGGCCATATGAGCGCACGAGGATTGGAGATGTTGAGCAACCACAATCTTTTGAATGGTGAGAAGATCAACACACTTGAATTTTGTGAGCACCGCGTTTTAGGGAAGCAAAAAAAGGTCAGCTTCAGCACTGGCAAGCACAAGACGGGAGAGGTGCTAGACTACATCCATTCAGATTTATGGGGTCCCTCTAAGCTTCCATCGAAGGGAGGAAAGAGGTATCTTCTCACATTCATTGATGATTTTTCATGAAAAGTTTGGGTGCGTTTCCTGAAGACAAAAGGTGATGCTTTTAAAGCATTTAAAGAGTGGAAGATTTTGGTTTAAAATCAAATGGAGAGGAAAATCAAGTATCTTCGCACGAAGAATGGCTTGGAGTTTTGCAGTGAAGAGTTCAATGATTTCTGCAAGGTTCATGGGATCGCAAGGCATAAGACGGTCAGGCACACACCACAGCAGAATGGAGTTGCCGAGAGAATGAACAGAACCCTTCTTGAGAAGGCTCGTTGTATGCTCTTACAAGCTAAGATGTCCAAAGTATTTTGGGCTGAAGCAGTTCATACTGCTTCTCATATTGTCAATTGGTCTCCAGCATCAGCGATTGACTTTAAGACTCCGAATGAGGTCTGGTCAGGTGAACCCTCTAACTATTCATACTTGCGAATGCGAATATTTGGGTGTCCAGCTTATTATCATGTTAATGAAGGTAAGCTTGAACCAAGGGCTACAAAGGTCATATTCGTAGGGTATGTAGATGGAGTAATAGGGTACAAACTATGGTGTTTGTCTTTACTCAAATTTGTAGTTAGTAGAGATGTTACCTTTAATGAATCCTCTATACTTGATCCTCGTAAAGTTTCTGTGGAGTTATCAAGAAATGAGAACAACGAGCAGGTGGAGCTACCGGTGGAGCTTACCAAGGAATGGGATCAAGAGACTCAAATTGATGAGTCAAAAGATGCAGATCTTGAAGAACTTGCTTCCAATGAACCATACACAATTGCGAAGGGAAGGTACAAAAGGCAGATACGGAAACCGGAACGTCTTATAGAGCAAGAAAATCTAATTGTACATGCATTCGTAGCTGCAGAAGAAGAGATTAAGGATCTCGAGCCCTCTTCGTATGTTGAAGCAACTTCTTGCAAAGATGCTGCACAATGGCAGTTAGCCATGATGGAAGAGATGGAGTCTTTTCGCAAAAATGATACATGGGTCTTAGTTAAAAGGCCAAAGGGGATGAGGACAGTAGGATGCAAATGGGTCTACAGAAAGAAAGAAGGTATTTCAGAAGTGGAAGATGCTAGGTTCAAGGCGAGATTGGTTGCAAAGGGTTTCAGTCAGAAGGAGGGAATTGACTACAATGAGATTTTTTCTCCAGTCGTGAAACATAGCTCAATTTGCGTGCTACTAGCATTGGTTGCACTATTTGATTTAGAGCTTTAACAGCTTGATGTCAAAACTGCTTTCTTACATGGTGATCTAGAAGAGACAATCTATATGGATCAGCCTGAAGGTTTCCTAGCTGAAGGAAAAGAAGACCATGTATGCCAACTGAAGAAGTCTTTGTATGGTTTGAAGCAATCCCCTAGACAGTGATACAAGAGGTTTGATGCATTCATGACTACACATGGATTTTCGAGGAGTGCATTTGATAATTGTGTGTATCACAAGAAGATGTCTGGTAACTCTATGATTTATCTATTGTTGTATGTTGATGATATGCTTATTGCTGCTAACAACATCACAGAGATAAATATTTTAAAGAAACTGTTGAGCAAGGAATTTGACATGAAGGATCTAGGAGTTGCAAAGAAAATCTTTGGAATGGAAATTTCAAGAGAAAATGGTGTTGTACATCTTTCTCAGAAGAGGTACATCGGAAAAGTTCTTGAAAGATTCAATATGCATATGAGCAAGCCTGTTAGTACACCGTTAGCTTCTCATTTCAAGCTTTCAGAGTTACAAATGCCTCAATCTGTGGATGAGGTGGAGCATATGTCAAAGGTTCCTTATTCGAGTGCAGTTGGTAGCATTATGTATGCTATGATATGCACACGTCCAGATATTGCCCAATCTGTAAGTGTGGTAAGCAAGTACATGGCAAATCCAGGAAAAAGGCACTGGGAAGCTGTCAAGTGGATATTGGGATATCTCAAAGGAGCTCCTGATGTTAGCCTAACCTTCTGGAAAAGTGAAGGTATTTTAATTCTCGGTTATGTAGATTCTGACTATGCAGGGGATCTTGATCGAAGGAGGTCCACAACTGGATACATCTTTACTCTCGTTGACAGTGCCGTTAGTTGGAAATCGACTTTACAGTCGATTGTCGCTTTGTCTACAACAGAGGCAGAATATATGGCAGCAACGGAGGCAGTGAAAGAAGCTATCTGGTTGAAAGGTTTGGTGGCAGAATTGAGTTCGATTCAGCTTGAATCAATTCTAAAATGTGATAGTCAAAGTGCTATTCATTTGATTAAAAATCAAAGATTTCATGAGCGCACCAAACACATTGATGTCAGATTTCATTTTATTCGAGATGTCGTAGAAAAGGGAGCTATCAAGGTTGAGAAGGTTATCACAGACGATAACGCTGCAGACATGTTGACCAAAATAGTCCCGCTTGCCAAGTTTGCACACTGCAAGGACTTGGCGGGAGTATGCATCAATTGATGCAACTCTAAGAGAACAACTGCTAGGTGGAGCTGGTATGTTCAACAAAGGTTTGATTCTTCTTGTTTCTTACAATGGGATTGCCCAGTAAGCTTAGAAGTTTTGGCCGGAGTTGTTTATACGCATGCTTGGAACACAAACCAAGGTGGAGATTGAAAGAGTTGGTTTTGGTTCTTGTGGAATCAAACTAAATGGAAGATGAATTAAAATAAATATTGGTGCAGTTGTTCTTTGGTGGACGTAGGATCATTTTGATCCGAACCACGTTAAATATTGTTGTTCTTCCTTGTTCTTTAATTTCACGTTTCCGCTAACAAGCAACAAGTAGAGCTGAGTTATTTCCTAAACCCACTGATCGAAAAAGGACAGGTGCATAGAATGCAATGATATTAGTCCCACTCATTTGCTGGAAAAATGGTATGGTAATGGACATGACCAAATGAGGTCGATGTTGTTTCCTAAAGATCGTCACAAAAGGCTCTTCCTTTGAAGCTCTTGCAATTTCACAAGACTTAATAAGATTCGCTAACTCTGCTTCAATTTCAGTATTGTTGTTAATTCCTCGAACTTTTGCTAGAGATTTCTTTGCCTGCTCGATTTTCCTCGCTCAACTAGGCTGCTAGGTGTGTCGGATATGAAAAGTGCACCTGTGCCAAAGGGTTTGGTCACAAAATATATATTTGAAGCCTTTAACTTTAGGCCTAACAAAATAAAGGTCGCGTAACAAATGCTAGGTGATTTCATTTTAGTCTGCCAAAGAGGTACTTGAGGATATAGTTGAGGTGTTAGCAAATTGACCCTGACAGCAATATTATTAAAAGGAGAAAATGAGAAGTGCACCTATGGTCATTGTCACGGCTGGGACTATGGCCAGGCCGAGGGAAAGGCGCCATCCCCAGCTAAGCTTAGAGGTGGCATAGTTTATGCAATTTGCAATAAGAATGCCAACGCATATGAAGAATTGGAAGCCTGTGCTGAATGCACCACGCCATTTTGACGGTGCCATTTCTGACAGGTATACGGGAGTAGCCTTCAAATACATGCACAAATATCATGAATGAAATACAAATACACAAAGTCAATTTGATCTATGTCCAGTAAAAGGAATAAAACTGTAATACTGACTGGTGATATACATAATTCTCACACTATTAGTATAATATTACTAAACTCTATTTTCTGTTACCTGGTTAGTAAAGCCGACACCAAAGCCTAATAAAATGCGACCCAAAATGAGCATAAAAGTATTTTGAGATGCACCATTGATGAGTGCACCAGCAAAGAAAGTGCAGCCTCCTCCTACCATTATGTTTCTTCGTCCTATGGCTGTCGTGAGGCGACCAGCTGCAAGACATGCAACCAACCAGCGATATAGAGTGATGACGTGAAGGCTGTTAAAAGTTCACTGTCGAATACACAATACACGTTTGCTTCAGCACCACCAGATGCTGCCTTCCTCAGTATTGATGGGAAGAATTTTTCAAGGAATGGCCTCATTGTTGTCACTCCACCTGATATACAAATTAAATCGATGAAATCTCTGTAATAATAAGTTGCAACAACATAAACATATATTCCAATGGTTAGTGTTAATTTCGCGTATGCGACTAATCATAACTTTTTATACCATGCAAAATTTAGAGATCATATAATTTAACTTATATACACCATCAATGTAAGAAATTCTTTACACTATCAGATAACTTGAAAAATATTTACATGTAAACCTGTTTAAAATGTGGGACTTGTCATCTTGAAAATAAGACATGTTATCTAAAAGAGTTTTTCGATGCCCAATTAATTCTTCTCATGTACTACTATTACCAGCTGTTTCAGCGTCAATAAGTGGAATTCAATATAATATAACGCAAAAGAAAAAAAAGAAAAAAACTGAAATTCCAATATCGAATCCGAAAATGAGGCCACCTGATGCAGCAACAATGCTAGTGATGATAACTGCAGATGTTATGTTCGCATTAAAGCGGTTATCGCTATCTTGTCCATCATCAGCCATGCCACCAATTTCTATTTTCCCTTCTCAATTGTCAGAAGAGATCTAAAACTAAGTTTTATTTTTCAACATTGGTCTATAATCTATATATAGGGTGTGTTTGCTATGTTGACTCTTTGGCCTAATTATTTAGTCCCACATCGGAGCTTTATGTATTGTGAAGGAGAATTTGGGTTATAAAAGAACCCCTCCTCCTTCATTGTAAAATGCACCATTTGTAATCTCTTCTCTCTATCTAATAAAAGTAGGCTGCTTTGAGCGGTGCTTGGAGATTAAGCTTTCGCGGCTGAACTCCATTATTAAAATTGTTCGGTCTTTTTTCTCTTCTTTTCAGTTAACATTCGATATTATTTATCGGGTATCTTTGTTAGTGTTCTGTCCGGTTCAGTTCATTTGAACCGGTTCAGTTGTTCCGTTTTGTAGGGTAATTACCCGAATTACCCAACAAGTGGTATCAGAGCCAAGGTTCTGTCTGAGTATGCTCTGTGGTTGCAGCTGAGTCTGATCTTCCACATCAGAAAAGAATTATTTTGGTCCTTTTGCGTCGAAAGTTTTTTTTTAAGTCAGAGTTCTGTCTGAGTATGCTCTGTGGTTGCAGTTTCGCCTGATCTTCCACACCATAAAGGAATTACTTTGTCTCTGTAGAAGCCTTTGATTATTTGAATTCTGTTGTAATATCCAATATATTTTTTTGAGTCTGTAATGGCAAATAAAGATCAAGAAATGGAGTCTGTTGCAAATATTCCACCGAAGACATCGGGTGCCTCGTCATCATGGTCAAGATTCCCGATGTCTACTTTGAAGTTGGCGGTTGAAATATTCGATGGTATGGGCCATTTCGGTATGTGGCAAGGGGAGGTTTTGGACTCCCTTTTCCAGCAGGGTCTTGATATTGCTATTGAAGAAGTTAAACTAGAAGGAGTTGAAGATAAAGATTGGAAAATCATTAATCGGTTGGCATGCGGAACAATTCGATCGTGTCTATCCAGGGAGCAAAAGTATGCTTTCAAGAATGAGACTTCTGCATACAAATTGTGAAAGGCATTGGAGGACAAGTTTCTGAAAAAGAATGGTCAGAACAAGCTCCTAATGAAGAAAAGGTTGTTCCGATTTGATTACAAACAAGGTACTACTATGAATGAACATATCACTATGTTTAATCAATTAGTAGCAGACTTGCTTAATTTAGATGTCATATTCGATGATGAAGATCTGGATTTGATGTTGTTATCATCTCTTCCCGATGAATTTGAACATTTGGAGACAACATTACTTCACGGGAAGGAGAATGTGTCGTTAGATGCTGTTTGTTCTGCTTTATATAGTCATGAACTGAGAAAGCAGGATAAGATGAAAACAAAGGCAACAACATCAGAAGAAGTATTGATGGCAAGAGGTCGTCATCAAAACCAGAAAAAAGGGAGAAGAGGAAGGTCCAAATCAAAAGGTCGAGCCATTGCCAAAGATGAGTGTGCTTTCTGTCATGAGAAAGGACACTGGAGGAAAGACTGTCCAAAGTTGAAGAAGAAAGGGAAGGCTCCGCAAGACGCCAATGTTGCAGAATGCAAAAGCGATACGGAATCAGATATCTCTTTAGTGGTCGCTCATACAACATCACATGCAGATGAGTGGATATTGGATTCAGGTTGTACCTATCATATGTGTCCCATTCGGGAGTGGTTCTTTGAATTTCAGGATCTCGATGGCGGAGTTGTTTACATGGGTAATGATAATTCATGTAAAACAACCGGAATAGGTTCAATCAAACTGCAGAATCATGATGGATCCACCAGAATCTTGCGAGATGTGCGGTACGTGCCAAAGTTGAAGAAGAATCTCATCTCATTGGGGGCTTTAGAATCTAAAGGCCTAGTTATAACGATGCGAGATGGAGTTCTTAAAGCAACTTCTGGAGCGTTGGTGATGTTGAAGGGTGTGAGAAAGAACAATCTGTATTACTATCAAGGTAGTACAGTGGTCGGGACAGTAACAACAGTAACTTCTTGCACCAAGAAAGATACTGAGGCAACGAAGCTGTGGCATATGCGGTTGGGACATGCTGGTGAAAAATCTTTGCAAATTCTTGCCAAGCAAGGATTGTTGAAAGGTACGAAGACTTGCAAACTTGAGTTTTGTGAACATTGTGTTCTTGGAAAACAACGAAGAGTGAAGTTTGGCACTGCAATTCATAATACCAAGGGTATTCTGGATTATGTGCATTCAGATGTATGGGGACCTGCCAAGACTCCGTCTCTTGGAGGAAGGCATTATTTTGTCACTTTTGTTGATGATTTTTCCAGGAGAGTTTGGGTGTTTTCTATGAAGAACAAAGATGATGTACTTGGAATTTTCCTTAAGTGGAAAGTTCAAGTTGAAAACCAGACGGGAAGGAAGATCAAGGTTCTCCGAACAGACAATGGTGGAGAATACAAGAGTGATCCGTTCCTTAAGGTATGCCAAGACTGTGGCATAGTTCGGTACTTCACCGTCAGGAAAACACCGCAACAGAATGGGGTGTCAGAGCGTATGAACAGGATACTTGTGGAGAAAGTTCGCTGTATGCTGTCTAATGCTGGGTTAGGCAGAAAATTTTGGGCTGAGGCGATAACATATGCTCAACATCTCATCAATCGTTTGCCATCATCTGCTATTTATGGCAAAACTCCATTAGAGGTATGGTCTGAAAAACCTGCAACTGATTATGATACTTTGCACATTTTTGGTTCTGTTGCATATTATCATGTGATTGAATCAAAGTTGAATCCACGGGCAAATAAGGCTTTGTTCATGGGATTCAATGCTGGAGTGAAGGGATACCGTCTGTGGTGTCTCGAGGCAAAGAAAAGCATTATAAGCAGAGATGTTACCTTCGATGAATCTGCCATGTTAAATAAGGTAAATCCAGAAGATGCTGAGAGTACTCCTGAACAGGTGGCGTGTACTCCAAAGCAGGTGAAGTTTGAGGAGACAGTGGTGATCCCAGCACAGAGCACCACGAGTGACTCTCCTACGGCAGAAGAAGAGTCAGATGAGGAAGAGGTTCCTACCCAAGAACCTCTACAACAATCGGAGCCAATTGCAGTTAGAAGACAGAGACGAGCGATCCAAAAGCCCGCTCGTTTCACTGACATGGTAGCTTATGCACTTCCAGTTTCAGATGAAGATGTTCCATCCACCTACCCAGAGGCCATACGAAGTTCAGAAAGTGGCAATTGGGCAGGTGCAATGGAAGAGGAAATGCAATCCCTCAAGAAGAACATGACGTGGAAGTTGACACAACTACCGATAGGCAAGAAGGCAATTGGATGCAAATGGGTATTTGCAAAGAAAGAAGGATTTCCCGATAAAGACGATGTTCGCTACAAGGCAAGGTTGGTAGCTAAAGGCTACGCTCAAAGGGAGGGAATTGATTATAATGAGGTATTTTCTCCAGTTGTTAAACATTCCTCCATTAGAATTATGTTGGCCTTGGTAGCGCAGTTGAATTTGGAGCTAGCTCAACTTGATGTGAAGACCGCGTTCCTACACGGTGATTTGAAGGAGGAAATCTATATGACTCAGCCAGAAGGAAATAAGGTTGCTGATAAAGAGAATTGGGTTTGCAAACTTGTCAAATCATTGTACGGACTGAAACAATCTCCGAGACAGTGGTACAAACGATTTGATAGTTTCATGAAGGGTCAGAAGTACAAGAGAAGCAAATACGATCATTGTGTGTATTTGCGCATGCTTCAAGACGGTTCCTACATCTACTTACTCTTATATGTTGATGATATGCTGATTGCAGCAAAGATCCAAGCTGAGATTGACAAACTGAAGGCTCAGTTGAGTAAAGAGTTCGAGATGAAGGATTTGGGGGAAGCCAAGAAGATTCTCGGCATGGAGATAAACAGGGACAGAGAGAGAGGCAAGCTTTGGCTGTCACAGAAGCAGTATTTGAAGAAGGTACTAAGACGTTTTGGTATGCACGAAGATACAAAACACGTGAGTACCCCACTTGCTCCTCATTTGAAACTGAGTAGCCGGTTATCTCCGACGACTGATGAAGAGCGAGAATGCATGGCGAAAGTCCCGTATGCAAATGCAGTTGGAAGCTTGATGTATGCAATGGTGTGTACGAGACCAGATATTTCACAGGCTGTTAGTGTTGTTAGCAGGTACATGCATGATCCAGGCCAGGGTCATTGGCAAGCTGTGAAATGGATTCTACGGTATCTGCAAAATACCGTAGATATTGGATTGGTATTCGAGCAGGATAAATCACTTGGTCAATGAATAGTTGGATACTGTGATTCTGACTATGCAGGTGATTTGGATAAGCGACGATCTACAACTGGCTATTTGTTCACTTTAGCAAAAGCGCCAGTTAGTTGGAAGTCTACTTTACAGTCAACGGTGGATTTGTCTACGATAGAGGCAGAGTATATGGCGATTACAGAGGCTGTAAAGGAGGCGATTTGGCTTCATGGGTTGCTTAAAGACTTGGGAGTTGGTCAGAAACAACTTGAGGTTTATTCTGACAGTCAGAGTGCTATTCATTTAGCAAAGAATCAAGTCTTTCATGCACGGACGAAGCACATTGATGTTCGCTATCACTTTGTGAGGGAAATTCTCGAAGAAGAGGAGATACTTCTGTTGAAGATTCATACTACGGAGAATCCCGCAGATATGCTTACCAAGGTGGTTACAAAGGCCAAGTTTGAACACTGTTTAGACTTGGTCAATGTCCTGCACATTTGAATTTGGCGCCTCACGGCGCAAATTTGGAAGCAACGTGAAAACTGCTTTTATTATTTGTTTGTTTGAGAAGATTTGTATTTGGTGGGACTGGATATTAAGCCAAGGTGGAGATTTGTTGACTCTTTGGCCTAATTATTTAGTCCCACATCGGAGCTTTATGTATTGTGAAGGAGAATTTGGGTTATAAAAGAACCCCTCCTCCTTCATTGTAAAATGCACCATTTGTAATCTCTTCTCTCTATCTAATAAAAGTAGGCTGCTTTGAGCGGTGCTTGGAGATTAAACTTTCGCGGCTGAACTCCATTATTAAAATTATTCGGTCTCTTTTCTCTTCTTTTCAGTTAATATTCGATATTATTTGTCGGGTATCTTTGTTAGTGTTCTGTCCGGTTCAATTCATTTGAACCGGTTCATTTCACTAAAGTTGTTCCGTTTTGTAGGGTAATTATCAGAATTACCCAACAAGCTAGGAAAGGAAAATGTTTTTACGGGAAACAAGTACATTTTTTATTTATTTTCATATGTTTGATTGGTGAGTGAAAATGTTTTCTGGAAAAGATTTTTAGTGTTTGATTTATGAAATGAAAAATATTTTTGAGAAATATTTTTATTTTTACTAGAGTAGAAAATAATTTTTGAAATTGAATTTTTTTAAAAAAAATAAACATAATTGTTTTTTTAGGGTGGGCGTGTGTGGGGTGGAGGGTGGTGGAGGTTGAGGGTAGGGATGAAAAAATTAATTTTTGAAGTTAAAAATGTTTTTTTTTTTTAAAAAAATAATTTTTTCTTTTGGGGGTGGGGGGCTAGTAGGGGGGGGGGTCTGAGGATATGAGTGAGAAAATGAAATTTTGAAGTTAAAATTTTTTAAATATAAACTTCATTTTTTTGGGGGGTGGGTGCGTGGGGGGGTCGAGGATATGAGTGAAAAAATAGAATTCTGAAGTTGAAAATATTTTTTAAAAACAAACTCAACATTTTTCGGGGAGTGGGGTGTGGGGGGTTGACGGGGGAGGGTCGAGGATAGGGGTGGAAAATAAAAATTTGAAGTAGAACATATTTTTTTAAAATAAACTCAATTATTTTTTAAAGGAGGTGGGGGCTGATTGGGGTGAGGGTGAGGGTAAAAAAATATAAACTTGAAATTAGAAATATCTTGTAAAACCAACTTTTAATATATTTTTTTTGGGGGAGGGAATAGGGGTGAGGTGGGGTAAAAAAAATTAAAGTTATTTTTTTTTAAAAAAAAACAAGTTTTAAATTATTATTAGTTGGAAGAGAGTTTTGGAAGATCTTTTCCTTAAGTATTCAAGGAAAATCATTTTTCTTTAATTTAAGAAAAATTAGTTAATTTGGAAAACATCTTTCAAAACATTTAATCTAACCAAACATGAGAAAATTGAAAAGGTCGTACCAAACACGACCATAGAGTAGTTGGAAGTTGAAGACCAATAAATAGAGTATAGACACAGAACATGTGACACCCCCGAAAAAAATACTCTCTCCATCCACAATTGTTTGGCAGGTATACTAAAAATAGATGTCTAAGATTAATTGTCAATTTCAATAATCAAGAAATAAATTAGTTATTTTTTTCAATTCTGCCCTTAATAATTGCTCAATTTTGTTCAATTGAAAAATTATGTAGATTTTTGAAATTCTTGATATAGTAGGGTTATATTAATCAAATTACATCTTGTATTAAATTTTCTTGAGGGAACTACATAACTTTACCTTACCTGACAAACAATTGTGGACGGAGGGAGTAGCTAGTCTAGACGCTTAAAACTTTGTTATAAATGGAAATGATTAAGGAATTTTTGGTGAGTTTTAGCTGTAAAACTTCCTCTTCTGTCAACTCAATGTTAGCTTGTACATAGTACACAGTAGAAAAAGAAGGGTAGGTAAGAGGAGCAAAGGCATAAATTTAAGAGGCATATTTATGCACATATTTTTAATTATTTGAGATTTTTCATTAGCTATAAGAATTATGGAAAGTAATCTTATTATAACTTCAGTACTTAGCAAACAGGATCGAATTTTGTTTTAGTTACTTTTTGGCACGAGGGAATTAGATTATTATCTTCAACAATACTAGTACCAGTAATATCTTTTTTAGTGGCTTTCTCATTAGACTACTTGCTTCACAATAAGTCTTAATGCTCTAAGATGTTTTTGATGATCTCCTCATAAATGTAGGGATCCGATCCTCTGCATAGTATGCTCGTCCATGCCCTTGAGCTATACAACTGGAAAGCTGTCCGCGTCAGAGGTTGATGAGGTCGTTAGCGTACCACACCAATCAGAAGGG
Organism: Solanum sitiens; assembly: GCA_016801875.1. Taxonomy (NCBI): domain Eukaryota; kingdom Viridiplantae; phylum Streptophyta; class Magnoliopsida; order Solanales; family Solanaceae; genus Solanum; species Solanum sitiens. Next base: position 3,342,922 of record JABWTJ010000002.1, on the reverse strand, counting down.
ACGAGGTTGTTTGGTCAATGTGTATTAACTCTTGATGTTTGATATATTCAACATGACAAACAACAAATTAATTCATTCATGCAAAGAGAGATATTCAAGCTTCAAAAACAGCAAGGGACCTCATAGATTTTCCAATTGCTTCCTTCCTGAAACAGCTGTTACTTTGATTGCTTGTATTATATGATTCGTTTCTCTTGTGTTAGAAACGTTTCATATTTGGGCGAATCATTGTAAGAACTTAGTTGAGGGCAACTTAGTGTCTTGCGTTAAAGTCTATATTAATCAGTTGGTTTGTGGGCAATGCAGGCATTGCTTAGGCTCGGTTAAGTAATCGTTGTATTACTTAGTGTGAGATTAAAGGTTAATCTCGTGTGTGTAGTAAACTGGGTTTTAATTTGGCTTGTGAAGTTTAGTAAAAGCAGTTTGAAAAGTCCAAGTAGGTTGTGGTTTTCCTCCCTTGGGCAAGGAGATTTTCACATAAAGTTGCGTGTGCTATTTTTTGCTTTCATTATTTATTTTCTGTTGATCGTAATTGTGCTAAAGGACCTGGTCCTATCGTAACATTTCACAACCATTCAGTAACAAAGGCTATTCATTTCTATACAAAGACACCTTATGTATATATAACTTACCTTACATGGGGGTTTGTCTTATGAGTAGATAGACATGGATTCATTGATGATAAACTACGAAAGTTGGACTGCATTGTTGGCCTTGATTTTGGATTGTCAAGCAAACAAGAGCTTGCTAGTTTGATAATAAAAACCAAAACCTCTGTTACTTCATCTTCAGGATATGAAAGGCGTTCATCTAGAAAATTACTAAGCTGCACATGATCTTTAGTCGATGAATTTGCTAGTGAAGTAATGTATTCACCAAGATGCTTTCCTTTGATTATCTCCAATGCTAGTACTCCAAAGCTATAGACATCACACAATTCTGTAACCTTCATTGTATATGCAAGCTCTGAAATAATACAATTCATAAAAAAGTATTAACATTTTAAATTTGTAAATGAAATTAAAACCATATAGAATTTGGGGCTATAGTACACAAAGTTTAGAAAAAAGGATAAAGAGTTGGACCTTACCTGGTGCAACATAGCCATATGTCCCTGCAAGCACTGTGCAATTGGATGATTCTGGTTTGAGAAGCTTAGCTATGCCAAAATCTGAAACATGAGCTTCATACTCGGAATCAAGCAAAACATTAGTGCTTGATATGTCTCGATGAACAATTGGTGGTGAACAGTCCTGGTGCATGTAAGATAAAGCAAAAGCAACACCTTTGATGATATTCACCCTTTTAAACCAATCAAATTTCTTTGACTAAACTTCATTGCTCAAAATACTAAACAAACTCCCCCTCTCCACATACTCATAAACCAGGAGTGAGTGTTGTTTATTCGAACAATATCCATAGAGATTCACAATGTTCCAGTGCTTAATCCCAGTCGATGCCCTTACTTCATTCATGAAGCTTTTGCGATGTGTGTTCTCAAATGAAGAATGAAGTCTCTTCACAGCTATATTCCCTAATGATGGAAGGTTTACCTTGTAAACACTTCCATGTCCTCCTTGCCCTATGCAAAATGCTGCACTAAACTCCTCTGTGGCATTTAAGATATCCCTGTACAATGTCTTCCCATCTAACATGGATATCGAAAGCCATCCATCATCCTGTATTTCAATGTCTCTAACTCTCCTTCTTTTATGACACATAAAGAGGACACCAATGAAAGCATAGAGTAGTACTAGTGCTCCCATAATAGGAAGCACAATGATGAGGATGAGTTTATGTCCCTTCACCATAGAAGATAGTTCACAAGGCTTATATCCTGTTACATTGCTGCAAAGACCTTTATTACCCTCCAATGAGGCACTGGTAAAAGCTTTATTGTTTGGGATTGGACCTTCCAACTCATTGTATGACAATACGACATCCTGCAAAACCAGTCGAGATTTCAAATCCTTCAGGAATACGGCCAGAGAGTTCATTGTGGAAAAGATTTAGGTTTACCAAAACCTTCAAATTGGCTAGATGAGAGGGTATTTCTCCAACAAGAAATTATGACTCAAATCAAATTCATTAAGATGAGTTACCCTCTCTATCTCAATTGGAATTTTCTGACCAAATTTGTTGTTGCTCAGGTTCAAGTGAAACAGATGCAGATAATTTCCTATAAACGTTGGATCGGCCCATTCAATCTGTTGTCTGATAGATCTAGGGACTCTAACTTTGTCAGTGACTCAGGTTCCTCAGGTATATTGCCTGAAATATTGTTGTTTTGCACAGAAAGCTTAACCAGAGAGGTTAATTTTCCAAATTCCTCTGGAATCTGTCCAATCAAATGATTCGATGAAAGATCAAGTCCTAGAAGGACTTTGACATTTCCAATCTCTGGTGGTATGCTACCACTAATGTTATTTCTGTCTACGCGCAAATTAATCAACTTTTTGCATTTTCCCCAGTTGCTGTTGAGTTTACCGTGAAAATTATTATCGCTCAAATCAATGAACTGAAGCTCTGAATAGATGCCAAAAGCTTCAAACAAATTCCCAGTGAAACTGTTGTTATTAAGGCGAACCCATTTGAAACTCGAACACTTGCTCAAGCTACTTGGTATCAGCCCTGTCAGTTTGTTACTAGACACCGTGAAGTTATCAAGTTTTCCACCTTGGCAAAGCTGCTCTGCCAAATGGCCTGAGAACTCATTTTCACTCATTATCATCGCTCTCAAGTTATCCAAATACGCAAGCTCTTTTAGAATGGAACCTGAAAATTTGTTGGCTCGGAGTACTAAAAATTGCAAGTTTCTTAAATTGCCAAATGAAGCAGGAATTGAACCAGTAAGTTGATTACTGGATAAGTCCAGCAAAGTGAGTTTTTTCAGATTCCCCAACTCACTAGGAATTGTACCAGTAAGTTGATTATTGAATAAATGCAGATCAGTGAGGTTTTTCAGGTTCTCCAGATCACTGGGAATGGGACCAGAAAGTTTGTTAGTATAAAGGTACAAAGTTTTAAGCTTAGTATAGTCACCTATTCGAGGAATATGACCTGTTAACTGGTTTCTATTAAGATCAATGCCAACAAGATTGACTAGTTTCCCTATTTCTGTGGGAATGGAACCAGTAAGTTGATTATCGGCTAAATCCAATGCAACGAGACTCTTCATATTCGCCAATTCACTAGGAAGGAAGCCAGAAATGTGGTTAGTGAAAAGATACAGAGTTTTGAGCTCAACTAACTCACCAATTGTTTTCGGAATTTGATCAGAAAGATTGTTCCTCCATAAATTCAAATCCTCAAGTGACTTCATCTTCCCTATTTCAGCAGGAATGAGACCAGAAAGTTGGTTAGTATGAAGGTGCAGAGTCTTGAGCAAAGTTAAGTCACCTATTTCCGGAGGAATACGATCTGTTAACTGGTCTGTACCAAGATCAACTTCAACAAGATTAACAAGTTTCCCTATTTCTACAGGAATGGAGCCAGAAAGGTGATTCACAGAAAGATACAAAAAAGACAATTTCTTCAAATCCCTCAATGAAGCAGGAATTGAACCACTAAGAAAGTTAGTACTCAAAGTTAACTCAGTAAGAGACCTTAGGTGACCTATTTCTCCAGGAATAGAACCATTTAAATGGTTTTAAAATATGTGGAGGGTCTCATGATTTGTTGGTGAGCTGATTTGTGGTGGGATTGTGCCCAAAATCTGATTGATGGACAAGTCAAGATAGACAAGATTAGCGAGCTTACCGATTTCAGGTGGGATGGTACCAGAGAGCTGGTTGATGCTAAGATCAAGGTATTCAAGAAAAGGGAGTGATGAGAATGGAAAAGCATATAGTGTGCCAATAACACCAGTATTTGTAATTTTTAACCTATTAACCCTACCATTAAAGCATATAACTCCATACCAGTCCCTACATGCATCAGAAGTTGTCACTCCGATTCTTGAAGAATTCTTGGCACCAGCAGGATTTAATGTCCATGAAGCCAAAAAGGAATTATTTTGGTTTAGAGTCCATGAAGCCAAAAAGGAATTATTTTGGTTTAGGAAAGTTGCTTTCCATTGTAGTAGAGCATCTGCTTCCTCAGTGGAATCAAAGGTAACCGTATTGAGAGTGAAAATATGAAGCAAAGAAAATATTTTGGGAACCATTTTGAAGGCTAAATAATTTCAGTTGTTTGTTTTGGTTATTTATGAACTTGTGCAGGGTAGAATTAGATGAAAACATGGTTGCTGATTATATTTCAAACCAACTGACCAAGCTTACAGTTGCTGTTGAAACAGTAGACAAGTTATCACCTTCGCGGGCTCAACAAGAAGAAGTCAAAAGACTGTTCCTTGATGTGATATATAATCTGAAGATTTGGCAAATTACCAATGTTAAGAGAAAGAGTACCATACAGATTCTATCTGGGTGACCCTCTGCATAAAACAGAAAGAAAAAAAATCAAACTTTTGAATTCCAAAGACAGAATTTTTTTTCATCTTGCAGGAGATAGTTAAAGGCCAATAACAGCTTATGACATTTTCTGGCTCCAGAAGAAACTACTTAACAAAACTCAGATACTAAACTTCTTTAAATTTGCTTCGATTAGAAATGATTGACTCAAGACTATTTTTAAAAAGTGCAGAAGAAACTCAAAGAAGTTTATTTCACTAGTAACTCATATCTCCAGTGTTTTACTAGGGGCATGTTTATTGAGATGTTAGTTTCATACATCATTATTTCACATGCATTGCAGTGTGAATTATCTTTTAGAGGTATTCACGGGTTGAGATTGTTTATGAACTAAAAGAAGTATGCAAAGAAATTCCTTGAAATCAGTATTTAGCAAACATGAAACTTGTTTTCATTGTTTGGCTCAAGAAACATTAACCATATATATTATACACTCTAAACAACAAACCATATAAGCACCCTGACAATACAACAATAGTACTCCCAGTAATAATTCTGTCGTGGACCTTTTCAACAAGGTAGCTTACTTCACAACCACTTGGTGTCAAAGGTTATTCATTTTCATACAAAGACACCTTACATATATATCAGGGATTACAAAGCTCACTTTACATGATAGGTGGACGTGCATCCATTGATGATAACGTATGACAAATGAAGTGCATTGTTGGCCTTGATTTCGGAATTTCAACCAAACAAGAGCTTGCTAGCTTGATGATTAAAACCAAAACATCCTTTACTTCATCTTCAGGATATGGAAGGCGCTCATCTAGCAAATCACTAAGATGCACATGATCTATAGTCGATGAATTTGCTAGCACAGTAATATATTCCCCTAGATGCTTTCCTTTGATTATCTCCAATGCTAGTACTCCAAAGCTGTAGACATCACACATTTCCGTAACCTTCATTGTATAGGCAAGCTCTGAAACAATACAATTTCCAAAAATGGTATAACAATTTAGATGTGTAAATGAGATAAAAAACAGTATAGAGTGTTTGGCTATAGTTCACGAAGTCTTAATATAATAGAAATTAAATTTAGACCTTACCAGGTGCAACATATCCATATGTTCCTGCAAGTGCAGTGCAATTGGATGAGTTTGGTTTGAGAAGCTTCGCTATGCCAAAATCTGAAACACGAGCTTCATACTCAGAATCAACCAAAACATTACTGCTTGATATGTCTCGATGAACAATTGGCGGTGAGCAATCCTGGTGCATGTATGATAAAGCAAAAGCAACACCTTTGATAATATTCACCCTTTTAAGCCAATCCAATTTCTTAGACTCAACTTCATTGCTCAGAATACTCGACAAACTCCCCCTCTCCACATACTCGTAAACCAAGAGCGAGTGTTGTGCTTTTGAACAATAGCCGTAGAGGTTCACAATGTTCCGGTGCTTAATCCCAGTCAATGCCCTTACTTCATTTATGAAGCTTTTGGGATGTGTATTCTGAAATGAAGAATGAAGTCTCTTCACAGCTATATCTCCTAATAATGGAAGGTTTACCTTGTAAACACTTCCATGTCCTCCTTGCCCAATGCAAAATTTTGCATCAAACTCCTCTGTGGCATTTAAGATATCCCTGTACAATGCCTTCCATCTAACATGGATATCGAAAGCCAACCATTGTTGAATCCATCCCATTTTTTGGTCAACTTTAGCTATTCAATTGGTACAAGTAATTGTTAAAAAGGAGTAGTGATAAGATTTGAAAATTAAGACTTGGTAGTTGGCAAATTGGTAAGATTTGCAACCCCTTTTTGACTTTGCTATATTTACCTATGTCATTAGTGACATAGGCATGGTTTTATCCTTCTATAAATAGAGCATTCTTGCTCATTTGTAGAACACACCAAGTTAGAGAGAAAAACCATTTTGAGAGCAAAGTGAGGTATTTCATAGACTATACAAGAAAAATAGTCTGTGAAGAAAAATAGAGTGTGAGCGATATTTTAGTAAGACGGAAACCAAAAGAGTGTTGTTCCTTTTGAGTGTGTAGTAGTCACTTTGTGTATTGTATTCGTGACTACACAGTGTAAAATTCCTTACTATAGTAATATCAATTGCTCCTCTTGGCCCGTGGTTTTTTCCCTTATTCAGAAGGGTTTCCACGTAAAATTCTTGGTGTCGTTATTTTCCCAACAAACTGGTATCAGAGCCAAGGTTTTATCTGAGTATGCTCTGTGGTTGCAGCACAGTCTGAACTTCCACATCAGAAAAGATTTACTTTGATTTGCGATAACTATATTTTTTTGGGGAAAACAATGGAAGCCAACACAAGTAGAATGGTTACTTTGAATGGTGTTAATTATGCCATTTGGAAGGGAAAAATGGAAGATCTGTTTTATGTTAAGAATTTTTACAAATCAGTATTTACCACTGTAAAGCCTGATAATAAAATAGATGAAGAGTGGAATCTGTTGCATAGACAGGTTTGTGGATTCATTAGGCAATGGGTCGACGATAATGTGTTGAACCATATTTCTGGGGAAACACATGCTCTAACCCTATGGGAGCATCTTGAAAGTTTGTATGCTCGAAAGACTGGCAACAACAAAATGTTCTTAATAAAGCAGATGTTGAGTTTGAAGTATCATGATGGTTCTCCGATGACAGACCATCTGAATAATTTTCAGGGGATTATGAACCAATTATCTGCTATGGGCATCAAATTTGATGAAGAAATTCAAGGCTTTCTTCTACTTGGTTCCCTACCAGACTCTTGAGAAACATTTAGAACGTCATTGTCAAATTCTGCTCCAGATGGTGTGATCTCTATGGATTCAGCCAAGAGCAGATTCTTGAACGAAGAGATGAGAAGAAAATCTCTAGGTTCTTCTTCGCCGGATGTCCTGATAACTGGTCCCAGGGGGAGAAACAAAACTCGTGGTTCTCAGAATAGAGAACAAAATAGGAGCAAATCCAAAGGCAGACTTAAGGATATTGAGTGCTATCATTGTGGCATGAAAGGGCACACAAAGAAGTTCTGCAGGAAGTTGAAGAGGGAAAACAAAAACAAAGAGGAAACTAAAGAAGATGGCAATGAAAATTGCCTAGCCACCGTCACCACCGAAGATCTTGTTACCGTTCTTGATGCAAACATGATAAATATTGCTTGTGATGAGTCAAGCTGGGTTGTGGACACTGGTGCCGCATATCATGTGACATCAAGGAAGGATTTTTTCTCTTCCTATACTCCTGCTGATTTTTGAACCTTGAGTATGGGTAATGAGACTGTTTCTAAGGTGGTTCGTATTGGTACAATTTGTTTAGAAACTAGTGTTGGAACTAAACTAGTTTTGAACAATGTGAAACATGCTCCTGATGTTCGTCTGCACCTAATTTCTGTTGGTGTTTTAGATGATGAAGGATATGTTAGTACCAACGGTGATGGAAAATGGAAGCTCATCAAGGGTTCCTTGGTTGTGGCTCGTGGTAACAAACGTCGTGGTCTATACTGGACTACGGCCTCTGTTTGTGTTGATATGGTGAATGCGATTGAGAGCGATAGCTCTTCAACATTATGGCACAAGAGGCTTAGCCACATCAGCGAGAAAGGACTTAATGTTCTAGCCAAGAAGAAATTATTGTCAAATTTCAAAAGTGCTAAATTAGAAAAGTGTGAGCACTGCTTGGCTGGTAAACAAAATAAAGTTTCCTTTAAGTCCTACCCTCCTTCGAGAAAGACAGAGTTGCTTGAGTTGGTGCACTCTGATTTATGTGGTCCAATGAAGACAAAGACATTAGGTGGTGCACTCTACTTTGTTACTTTCATTTATGATTGCTCGAGAAAACTTTGGGTCTATGTCTTGAAGACTAAAGACCAAGTGTTAGGTGTCTTCAAGCAGTTTCAGGCTTCAGTTGAAAGAGAAACTGGAAAGAAACTGAAATGCATTCGTACTGATAATGGTGGTGAATATTGTGGACCATTTGATGAATACTGCAAGCATCAAGGTATTAGACACCAGAAGACTCCTCCCAAGACTCCTCAGCTTAATGGTTTGGCTGAGAGGATGAACAGGACCTTGATGGAAAGAGTTAGATGTTTGCTTTCTGAAGCAAAGTTGCCGAACTCATTTTGGGGTGAGGCTTTATTGACCGCTGCACATGTTATTAATCTATCTCCTGTTGTTGCTTTGCAAAGTGATGTACCAAATAGTGTTTGGTTTGGAAAGGATGTTTCCTATGACCATTTGAGAGTATTTGGTTGCAAAGCTTTTGTACATGTGTCAAAAGATGAGAGGTCAAAGTTAGATGTCAAGACAAGGCAATGCATCTTCATTGGATATGGCCTAGATGAATTTTGTTACAGGCTATATGATCCAATTGAAAAGAAACTTGTGAGAAGCCGTGATATTATTTTCATGGAGATATTGACAAAGCGGAAATGGTAGAATCTACAAGTTTTGATGGTATAGTTCATCATGATGATGTTTCTCACACAAGTGTGCATGATGTTGTTGGGTTTGATAATCATGGTGACGCCCAGAATCATGTATCAAATCAACATGTTGATGTTGATAATAACAATGATATTGTTATTGATGATCTTGTTGCTCATGAAGTTGTGGACGAATCAAATATTCCGCTTCGGAGGTCCACAAGACAGCGGTTTCCTTCCTCCCGTTATTCATCCAATGAGTATGTGTTACTCACTGACGGGGGAGAACCTGAATGTTATGAGGAGGCCATGGAAGATGAGCACAAGGATCAATGGATTGAAGCCATGCAAGATGAGATGAAGTCTTTACATGAGAACCACACTTATGAGTTGGTAAAATTGCCCAAGGGCATGAGAGCTTTGAAGAACAAGTGGGTGTTCAAAGTTAAAGTTGAAGAACACAACTTGAAGCCCAGGTACAAAGCTAGATTGGTTGTTAAGGGATTCGGTCAAAGTAAAGGTATTGACTTTGATGAAATATTTGCTCCTGTTGTGAAAATGTCCTCGATTCGCACAGTTCTAGGTTTGGCTGCTAGTCTTAATTTAGAGATTGAGCATATGGATGTGAAGACGGCTTTCCTTCACGGTGACCTAGAAGAAGAGATTTATATGGAACAACCTGAGGGCTTCAAAGTAGAAGGTAAAGAAAATTTTGTGTGCAAACTCAAAAAGAGTCTTTATGGCCTAAAACAAGCTCCTAGACAGTGGTACAAGAAGTTTGAATCTGTTATGGGGGAGCAAGGCTATAAGAAGACTTCTTCAGATCATTGCGTATTTGTACAAAAATTTTCTGACAATGATTTTATCATCCTCCTGTTGTATGTGGATGATATGTTGATTGTGGGCAAGAATACTTTCAAGATTGACGAGCTGAAGAAAGAGTTGTGTAAGTCTTTTTCTATGAAAGACTTGGGTCATGCCAAACAAATTTTAGGCATGAGAATTACTCGTCTTAGAGATAAAAGGAAGATTTATTTGTCCCAGAAGAAGTACATTGAACGTGTACTGGAGCGCTTCAATATGAAGAATGCTAAGCCTGTTAGTACACCTCTTGCTGGTCATATGAAGTTGAGCAAGAAGATGTGTCCTACAGCTAGGGGGGAAAAAGAGAACATGGCCAAATTTCCATATTCCTCCGTCGTTGGAAGTCTAATATATGCAATGGTGTGCACTAGACCTGATATTGCTCACGCAGTTGGTGTTGTGAGCAGATTTCTCGAAAATCCGGGAAAAGAGCATTGGGAAGCTGTGAAGTGGATACTCAGGTATCTTAGAGGAAGCTTAGATGAATGCTTGTGTTTTGGAGCATCAAATCCAATCTTGAAAGGCTATACAGATTCTGATATGGCAGGTGACCTTGATAACAGAAAATCCACTACTGGATATTTGTTTACTTTTTCAGGGGGAGCTATATCATGGCAGTCAAAGTTGCAGAAGTGTGTTGCACTATCTAAAACTGAAGCTGAGTATATTGCGGCTACTGAAGCCGGCAAGGAGATGATATGTCTAAAGCGATTTCTTCAAGAGCTTGGTTTGAATCAGATGGAGTATATTGTCTATTATGACAGTCAAAGTGCAATAGACTTGAGCAAGAACTCCATGTACCATGCAAGAACAAAACACATCGACGTCAGATATCATTGGATTCGTGAGAAAGTGGAGAGTGAATCATTTCACGTCAAAAAAAAAAAATCTACACAAGTGATAATCCTGCAGATATGCTGACCAAGACGATACCGAAAGACAAGTTTGAGTTATGCAAAGAACTTGTGGGTATAAGCTCTCTCTAAAGAAGATGAAGATACCTTCTTCCAGTAAATGGGACTGGAGGGGGAGATTTGTTGAATCCATCCCATTTTTTGGTCAACTTTAGCTATTCAATTGGTACAAGTAATTGTTAAAAAGAAATAGTGATAAGATTTGAAAATTAAGACTTGGTAGTTGGCAAATTGGTAAGATTTGCAACCCCTTTTTGACTTTGCTATATTTACCTATGTCATTAGTGACATAGGCATGGTTTTATCCTTCTATAAATAGAGCATTCTTGCTCATTTGTAGAACACACCAAGTTAGAGAGAAAAACCATTTTGAGAGCAAAGTGTGAGGTATTTCATAGACTATACAAGAAAAAATAGTCTGTGAAGAAAAATAGAGTGTGAGCGATATTTTAGTAAGACGGAAACCAAAAGAGTGTTGTTCCTTTTGAGTGTGTAGTAGTCACTTTGAGTATTATATTCGTGACTACACAGTGTAAAATTCCTTACTATAGTAATATCAATTGCTCCTCTTGGCCCGTGATTTTTTCCCTTATTCAGAAGGGTTTCCACGTAAAATTCTTGGTGTCGTTATTTTCCCAGCAACCATCACCATCCCTTCTTTTAACGCCTTTAACTCTCCTTCTTTTATTACACATAAAGAGAACACCAATGAAAACACAGAGCAGTACTAGTGCTCCCATAACAGGAAGTACAGTGATGAGAATGAGTTTACATCCCTTCGCCATAGAAGACGGCCTTTCACAGGGCTGGAGTCCTGCTACATTTCCACAAAGACCTTTATTACCCTCCAATGAGGCATTGATAAAAGCTTTATTATTAGGGATTGGACCTTCCAACAGATACATCCTGCAAACCAGTTGATCTTTCAAATTCTTGAGGAATGCGCCCAGATAGGCCATTGTGTGAAAGATTTAAGTTTACCAACACCTTCAAATCGGCTAACTGAGGGGGTATATCTCCAACAAGATGATTATGGCTCAAATCAAGTACATTAAGTTGAGTTATCTTCCCAATCTCTATTGGAATTTTTTGGCCAAATTTGTTGTTGCTCAGGTTCAACTTAAACAAGTGTACATAATCTCCTATATACGTCGGGATTGACCCATTCAGTCTATTGTCGGAGAGATCAAGAGACTCTAGCCTTGTCAGTGACCTAAGTTCCATAGGTATGTTGCCAGAAACATTGTTGTTTTGCACAAAAAGCTTAACCAGAGAGGTTAATTTTCCAAATTCTTTTGGAATCTGCCCAATCAAATAATTCGATGAAAGATCAAGTCCTAAAAGCCCTTTCACATTTCCAATCTCTGGTGGTATACTACCACTAATGTTATTTCTAGCTACACGCAGATCAATCAAATTTTCGCATTTCCCCCAGTTGCTGCTGAGTTCACCATAAAAATCATTGTCGCTCAAATCAATGAAGTGAAGGTGTGGATGGATGCCAAAAGCTTCAGATAAATTCCCAGTAAAACTGTTATTATTGAAGCGAAGCCTTTTGAAACTCGAACACTTGCTTAAGCTGCTTGGTATTGGCCCTGTGAGCTTGTTATTATTCACTGTGAAGTTCTCAAGTTTCCCACCTTGGCAAAGATGCTCAGGCAAATGGCCTGAAAACTGATTTTCACTTATTATTAGCTCTACCAAGTTATCCAAATATGCAATTTCTTTTGGAATAGAAGAAGAAAGTTTGTTGGTGTGGAGATACAGAAATTGCAAGTTTCTCAAATTGCCAAAGGAAGCAGGAATTGGACCAGTAAGCTGATTATCAGATAAATCCAAATTAGTGAGGTTTTTCAAACTCCCCAACACTTTAGGAATGAGACCAGAAAGTTGATTAGAAAAAAGGTACAAAATTTTGAGCTCAGTTAAGTTACCTAGAGTAATTGGAATTGAACCATTAAGCTTATTTTGGGAGAGCTCCAGATCATTTAGTTTTTTTAAATTCCCCAATTTTCGAGGAATGGGACCAGAAAGTTGATTAGAAAAAAAGTACAAAATTTTGAGCTCAGTTAAGTCTCCTAGAGTAACTGGAATTGAACCACTAAGCTTATTATCTGATAAATCTAGCTTATTGAGGTTTTTCAGATTCCCTAACTCGCTAGGAATGAGACCAGAAAGTTGGTTAGAAAAAAGGTACAAAATTTTGAGCTTAGTTAAGTCACCTACAATAATTGGAATTGAACCACTAAGCTTATTTTGGGATAATTCCAGATCATTTAGGTTTTTCAAATTTTCCAATTCTCTAGGAATGGAACCAGAAAGTTGGTTAGAAAAAAGGTACAATATTTTGAGCTCAGTTAAGTCTCCTAGAGTAATTGGAATTGAATCAGTAAGCTTATTTTGGGATAGCTCCAGATCATTGATCTTTTTCAAATTCCCCAATTCTTGAGGAATGGGACCAGAAAGTTGGTTAGAATGAAGGTACAAAATTTTGAGCTCAGTTAAGTCACCTAAAGCAATTGGAATTGAACCACTAAGCTTATTATCAGATAAATCTAGCTCATTGAGGTTTTTCAGATTCCCCAACTCACTAGGAATGACAGCAAAAAGTTGGTTAGTATAAAGGTATAACATTTTGAGCTCAACTAAGTCACCTAAAGTAATTGGAATTGGACCAGTAAGCTGATTATCAGATAAATCCAAATAAGTGAGGTTCTTCAAATTCCCCAATACTCGAGGAATGGGACCAGAAAGTTGGTTAAAAGAAAGGTATAAAATTTTGAGATCAGTTAATTCACTTAGAGTAATTGGAATTGAACCACTAAGCTTATTATCAGATAAATCTAGCTCATTGAGTTTTTTCAGATTCCCCAACTCGCTAGGAATGAGACCAGAAAGTTGGTTAGAATAAAGGTACAAAATTTTGAGCTCAGTTAAGTGATCTAAAGATTTTGGAATTGGACCAGAAAGATTGTTTTTATGTAAGCTTAAACTCTCAAGTGACTTCATCTTCCCTATTTCAATAGGAATGGAACCAGACAATTCATTGGAGTAAGCATAGAACAATTTTGCATTGATCAAGTTGCCTATTTCCGGAGGAATATGACCTGTTAACTGGTTCGTATCAAGATCAATTTCGACAAGGTTTGTAAGTTTCCCTATTCCTGCAGGAATGGGACCATAAAAGTTGTTCATGCTAAGATCAATATATTGAAGAAAAGGTAGAGATGAAAATGGAAAATCATGGAGTGTACCAATGACACCAGAATTTGTAATATTCAACTTATTTATTCGACCATTAAAACATCTAACTCCATACCAGTCACTGCATGGATCATGGCTCGAAAAATTCTTGGCAGCAGCAGGATGACTTAGTGTCCAAGAAGCGAATAAGGAATTATTCTGGTTTTTGAAAGTTGATTTCCATTTTAGAAGAGTTGTTGCTTCCTCTGTGGAAGCAATAGTAATCGTGAAGAGACATAATAGAGGAAGGAAATAAAGTATTTTGGGATCATCTCCTAAGGCTAAAGGATTCTTTTGGTTTGTGAAGAACTTGGTGTAGGCTGATGTTCTATATATGTTTGTACTAAGGATGTTTATATATGACAAAAGTAAACATACAAAAAAGCAAAATGGAATTCAACATTTTCTATATAAAATCATTACCACTCTTACTGAGTTAATGGGTGTTTGGAATCAATCACGACGCCAAGATTTGTACTAAGAGGTTTAAAAATAAAAAAGTAAAAAGAGATTTAACATCTTCTATATATACATATAAAAAATAATTTTAATCAAATATAATAGTGTTATTTTCCATTCAAAGGGGGGTTTGGATGAACCCCTCTACCCTAACTAGTTTTGCATCGATTTGGATTGACTTATTTTAAATAAATTTTGGCTTTAAAGTTTTTTACTTTTATTTTTGGAGATATTTGGAAAAGACGAAAGGTGGTTCTAGAAAGAAAAAAAGTTTTTCTAGACACTATCTTTTAAGCTAAATAAGATATTTAAAAAATGTTAAGAGTAGATCAAAGTTCCATATTGGTTGGGGATGGACCGGTAGTCTCCTTATATGAATTTTGAGCAATGCTCTCCTTATGAGTTAGATTTTGGAGTTAAAATAGACGCATATGTTTTATCTTCATTAAAAAAAAAGGCAATCCAAACACATATAATTTAGTTCCTTGGTTGTTAAAATGCAAGTGGAATTCAAAAGACTTTGGTTGAATTGACCACCAAGATGTGGAAATAAAGTGAGAACATTTCCACAGAATTGTGGATTAAAGTAAACCCTGATTAATTACTTTCAAACTATGTGTTCCATTAACAGGAAAGCACAAGGAAATTATTGGAAAGTGAAAATGAAAGGAAACAAAGATTATGTACTTAAATCATGTTGATTAAGGTTTCTTACTTTCCAAAGAAAACCTTAATTAAAGTTAGATTACTATTTTATTTTTACATTAAATTAAAACCTAATAAGCTATCTAAATAAATAGTACTCCCTCCCACCCTTTTTACTTTATTTACTTTTACTTTTATAATTGTCATTAATTACTTATTTATTTTGATAAATCCAGAAAATATAATTTTTTTTTATCTATTATATTCTCAATTAAATGATTAATTATTTTTAAAAAATATAGAACTTTTCATCTACTTCATAATTAATAGGGGTAAAATGATAAACTCACTACGTCATTAATTATTTTCTTAAAAAATATATCAATTTAAAAGTAGACAAGTAAAAAGGGACGGATAGAGTAAAAATTAATCAAAGTCCTATTTTTATTCACATAAATGCATAATTAATTGGAAATTCATCTATGACATTTTAATTTTTTATTTATGACGCTTATGAATTCTCTTAGTCCAACTTTGAAAATTGAAGCTTCCTCTTTTTAATATTATATGATTATACAAATATCATTCACACCCTGTTAGATTGTTTAGTTATAGCATTATAAATTTCTTTAGTTATTAATTGTTTTCTATCTTTAATTTATTTTTATACTTTTTTTGTCCCTGTTACTTGTCCATATTTTCTTTTATATATGTTCCTATTTACTTGTCCATTTTAACAAATTAAGAAAGGACAATAATTTTTTCCCTAAAATGCCCTTATTTAATTCTAGAAAATTTCTAGTACTACTAAATTGTAATGCATGTTTTTTGCAACCAGAAAGTACATTTATTATACTTGGAGAATTGCATAATCTTTTAAGTTAAGGGTAAAATTGTAACTAATCTATGATAATAATTGGTGTCTTAATATGTGTGTCACTTCTAAAATGGATAACTAAATACAGAGGGAGTAGTTTATTTTACTTAACCATCATTAATTAACCTATGTTTTATTTTACTAAATCACGTAATAATAGAAATTGCATTAATTTGGTGTAAATATCCTATGCGGATAAGTTTTTCTCATATTACTTTAAATATCGTATTATAATGTTATAAAATATCTAATTAATTAAATAGTAAATCGTAATCATATTATATTACACCAAATATCATATTATAGTGTTATCAAACATGTTAAATATTAAATAGTAACATATCATATTATACTCCTACTAAATATCACATTAACTAACACTATTGTAGCTACCAAACTAAAAGTTGAATAACCAAAATGTTCCTATAAAATCAAATGACCTTGTTGTGCTAAAAAGGTAGTTTTACGATTTGATAAATACTAATTCATTAAATACTTTCTATAAAATAACCAAAAAAAAAAAAGTTCACTAAAGGCAATAAAGTGTGAAACATATCCATTCAAAAATTTCCCAAAATTAATTCAAGTAACTAGCTTCCTTATAATATTTTGTGCTAAAAAGTAATTTTATGATTAAATAAATACTAATTCATTAAATACTTTCTATAAAATAACCAAAAAAGTAAAAGTGCAATAATGGCAATGAAGTGTGAAACATATCAATTCAAATTCAATTGCCCCAAATGTATTCAAGTAACAAGCTAGCTCCCGTATAATATTTTGTGCTAAAAAGTAATTTTACCTTTAAATAAATACTAATGTCTTAAATACTTTCTATAAAATAACCAAAAAGTAAACGTTTAATAAAGGCAATAAAGTGTGAAACATATCCATTCACATTGCCCCAAATGTATTCAAGTGACTAACTTTTATAAAGTCAATCTCTTGATAAGGCCTTTAATTTTCAATTACTAAAAATAATTAATAAGACTTAAGTCTTTCTATTTATTCTTAAATATTCCTCATGAGTTACTTTTATATCATCCACGTTTATGTTATGACCTCTTTTTTGGTAACTTGGTATAACATAAATGTAGAATTTGAAAAGTTATAATGAATGATTAATATTGTGTGATTCTTTTTTCTATTTGAAAAATGTCGATAAAGAAAGAACAAAAAGTATCTTTTTCTGGCATTTATGCATACAAATAAGATCTTTAATATCGTAAGAAGAACTATGTGTAACATAATAGTCCTAGTATTTCCCATATGTTGTAGGTTTGTCCTATTTTTTGTTGCAGTTCTGTCACGATCCAAAGAAGGATCATGACCGGCGCAAAGGGGAAAAATCCCAGAGCAAGTCTTATCAGAATTCTATATAAAATCGTGCGAAGTTTTCTTTGTTTTTAGCCTATCCTGAATCTTTCTGTCTCAGAAATTCACATCATAACTAATAACAGTTATAAACCACAAGATAATATCCATCAATGATTTAATTGTCACACAATAAAATTAATTCATCTCCAAATATGAAAAAGATGTTCAATCTAGTTCACTTGACTATAATTCAAATGAATAATCATGACAGTAAATAAAAACTGACAAATGGATCGACTCTAAGAGTTAAGAACTAAATAAACATAGCAAAGCAAATGTTCTCTTGCCACGCGAAGCAATGCGGGACTCACCAGATGCAACCAAATCTCACTCTCTAGTTAATGAAATTCTCCTCAATACCACCTGAGTTCTCTGTAAAAACAATTTGCAAGAAGTGAGACGCTACCTCAGTGAGTAATAATACTTAACCATGACTATTTTAATGAGGGACAAATAAAAAAATATGCTAGTGTAATAGTCATAATGATACATAATGCTCTTTCAGAAATAATGACAATATTCAATTTTATATGCCTCATATAAGCATAATCAGTGTAAATACATAATAGCAAACTCAGTTAAAGAACATTTTCATATATCAAAGCTTATATTTGGAGGAATCATGTAATCAGATTGATCTTCTCTTTAAGAAGTAACCAATAAGGCTGGCAAACGGACCGGTTTTGATCCGATCCATTCCGGTTCCTGTCCAGTTCCCGTATCGGTCCGTCCGGTACCGGTTGAACCGGTAAGGAAACGGTCTGCCAGTATACCGGACCGGTTATCGAATCGGTTTCTGGTTTTTTATTCGGTTGAACCGGTTCGGGACCAGTCCGATCCGGTAAGCACCGGTTTTTTAACTTTTTTTTTAAGGTAGCCGTTATTTTCGATCGTTGGGCCCTTCTAGCCGTTGGGCTGGGGCCCAAAACAGTCAAATAACCCCCCCCCCCAACCCCTTTCTAACACATTTACTCTATAAATATACCCTCTTTTTCCATTTTAAATCACAAATTCACTACTTATACATCTTATACAATCTCTCAAATCTCAATTTTAAATCTCTCATAAAATATTAATTATTATATTGTGATATTGAGTTGGAGTTTGAATTTCGAAAGCTACAATAAGCATCTCTCAAATTCGGCTTTGGTTATACGTCTACTTTTACGTAGACGTTTGGTACATTCGTTCCAACTTCAAACTTTAATTTTTTATTTGTTTATTAATTAAGTTGTTTTATTTCTTTTATTGTATTTTTTTGCTTTTTTCATAATATTTAATTATTTTAAATTTGAACATGAATTCGGAAAGAAATAGTGGTAAAAGATCAATGTCGAAATTAAAAAATAATAAGGGAGGAGTAAGTAGTTCTAGTTCTAAAAATTTGCCGCCTAGATTTGTTAATACTAATGATTATACTCATGTTAATAAAACTTTTTTTACTTCACCAGGACCTATTGAATTTAGTTCCGAAAATGAAGTAGATCATGAGTCTTTAAATAGACATTATACTAATTTTGAGGAAGAATTAGAAGAAGAATTAGAAATAAATGAGGAAGATGAAGAGACACCTACCGCTACTAGTCCGGTTACCGAAGTCCCCTCTTTACCTACTTTTTCAAATGTTGCCATCGTACGTGTTAAAAGATCTTTAATGTGAAAAATTTTTATACAAAATGAGGCAAAAATTATTGTTACTTGTACTAAATGTAAATTGGTAATGAAACATGTAACTACGGGTAC
The DNA here is from genome assembly GCA_016801875.1 of Solanum sitiens. Lineage (NCBI taxonomy): Eukaryota > Viridiplantae > Streptophyta > Magnoliopsida > Solanales > Solanaceae > Solanum > Solanum sitiens. The sequence goes on along the minus strand of JABWTJ010000002.1, from coordinate 3,323,938 downwards.
ACAAGGGGGAACGAAACGACTAAGAACACATTTACGAAAGTGTAATAAAGTATTTGCTCGCCTAGATGATATAGAAATAGCTAATAGAAATGGAACACCAATACCCGAAAGTTCTATGGTTGTTGGAGGTTCTAATATGGTTCAAGGTGTATTAAATATGTCTAACCCGGCTAGTCGAAGCACACACCGCACGCATAGTAAAGAAAAAGATCGTAAAGAATTAGCTAAAGTGGTTGTTGTTTATGGTTTGCCTTTTTCATTCCATTCACATCCTGGTTTTGTTCATTATATTCGAGAATTATATAACCCAGATTATGAAGGTATTCCAAGAAATACAATTAAAAGTGATCTTTTTAAATATCAAAAAGAATATTGTCATTTTCTTTGTTGTTTATTTCCTTATTATGGTGGTAGATTATCTATTACTTCTGATATGGGACGTAGTCCTAATGGTAACGATTATTTTACACTTACTGTCCATTGGATTGACCATGAATGGAACATGCAAAAACAAATATTAGCGTATAAATATGTTGAAGAAACTAAAATCGATTCTTATGTAGCATCAAAAGTAGGCTCTATTTTACAATATTATGGAATATGTGATAAAATAATGAGTGTCACTTTAGATAATGCTTCTAATAATTTAAGAGCCGTTGATTATTTACAAAGTAAACTTTGTCCAATTGATACTGATTGTTTTCATATTAAGTGTGTCGCACATGTTTATAATTTAATAGTAAAAACTGGTATTTCTCAATTTGGAGTTTCTTGTGAAAAAATTAGACTTGCTTGTAATTGGATTTTTAAAGCTAAAGTAAAAAGTAGAATTACAGAATTTGAAAATCGTTGTAATGAATGTGGACTTGCATATAGAAAAGTTTCCAAAAAAATATGTACTAGATGGAATTCTTTATTTGAAATGCTTCAAGTTACTTATATTTATCAAGAACCGATACAAATAGTTTTTAATGTTCATAATGCGGACCCGAATTTAAGAATTAGATTTGAAGATTGACAAAATACAAAAGAACTTGTTGAATTTTTAAGTGTTTTTTTATAGAGCAACAAATGCATACTCTGGTCAATATTATCCTACTATTTCTTCTGTTTTAGTAAATATTTGTGTTATTTCATCTGAATTTGCAAAATATAAAGGAAAAGATCAATTTAAAGATTCACTTGCTTTTATGATTGAAAAATTCAAAAAATAAGTTTTTCCTATTCCTCAAATCTATTTGACTGCTACTACTTTCAACCCAAATTATAAATTAAGAGGTGTTGAAAGAATGGTTGAAAAGATTTATGTAAATTTAGAAATTAAAGATGATGAAATTCTTAGTGTTGAACAATGTAAAAGTAGCATGTATACAAAAGGTAAAGATTTATATAATTCATATAAAGTTATGAAAATAAATATTTCAATAGTTGAACCTCCATCTTCTAAGCCTAAAAGTGATGATATGGATGATTGGATGGATGAATATCTTGAGCTTGAATCTTCTACTAATAATGATTTTGATTTATATTTCAATTAGGCACGGGAAAAGATTAGGCATGAAAACGGACAACTTCAACCTCCAGTATTATGGTGGAAGAATCGTGAAAACCAATTTCCGACCCTTGCTAGGATGTTCGAGATGTGCTAGCGATTCAAGCATCATTGATCGCTTCGTAGCAAGTCTTTAGTGCGGCAAAATTTATGATTAGAGATCATCGATATTCATTAGCAAATGACAGTTTAGAAATATCGGTGTTGTTTCGAGATTGGGTCAATGCCGAAAGAAGAAACACCGGACTACCACTATTAAGTAGCCAAATAGAAGACCAAATAGATGAAATATTTGGTGAGAATAGTGATGATGGCATGGAAGCGATGGAAGAATAAAGACAAATACAAGTTCCAAAAATTCTTTCTTTTCAAATGATACTAAATTTACAAAAAGATTTTTAAAAAATGCAATTGTTAGTACAATAATTAATATTCAATACCTAGATTATGTACTCTTATTCTCTTTCTAATATTTATATTGTACAATTTATTTATTTGAATAAATATACGGCTATTCACATTGATTTTATTTTAAAATAGTCTCTTCTATTTAATTTATGTCATTTTACAAACTTAATTGTTAATTATTTTAATATTAGTTTAAAGTTTAAACATTAATATAAAATTAAATTTTAAGGTTTGAACTTTAGAGTTTAAACTTTTTCAATATAAACTTTAAAGTTTAAACTTTAAATTTAATTTCAAACTTTAAATTCAATATAAACTTTTAACTTTAAATTAAATTTCAAACTTTAAATTCAATATAAACTTTAAACTTTAAATTAAATTTCAAACTTTAAATTCAATATAAACTTTAAACTTTAAATTCAATTTCAAACTTTAAATTAAATATAAACTTTAAACTTTAAATTCAATTTCAAACTTTAAATTCAATATAAACCTTAAACTTTAAATTCAATTTTAAACTTTAAATTCAATATAAACTTTAAACTTTAAACTCAATTCAAACTTTAAATTCAATATTAAGTTCAATATAAAGTTTAAACTTTAAATGCAATTTCAAACTTATGTTCAATATAAAATTTAAACTTTAAATTCAATTTCAAACTTTAAATTCAATATAAAGTTTAAACTTTAAATTCAATTTCAAACTTAAGTTCAATATAAACTTTAAACTTTAAATTCAATTTCAAACTTTAAATTCAATATAAACTTTAAAGTTTAAATTCAATTTCAAACTTAAGTTCAATACAAAGTTTAAACTTTAAATTCAATTTCGAACTTTAAATTCAATATAAACTTTAAAGTTTAAATTCAATTTCAAACTTTAAATTCAATATAAACTTTAAACTTTAAATTCAATTTCAAACTTATATAAACTTTAAAGTTTTCAATTGAAGTTTTTAATAATATAATATTATTAATTAATAATATAAATATATAATATTATATAATAATTAAAATAATTAAAATTAAAAAAAAAAAGGTACCGAATGAACCGGTAAGATCCGGTTCCTAACCGGTTACTAACGGACCGGGCGGAACATGTTGGATTTTCCGGTAAATTCAATCCGGTAAGATTCGATACCAGTAAAAAAACTTGATAAGAAAAATTCAGTACCGGTACCGGTTCCGATAAAACCGTTCCGGTTGACCCGGTCCTGTCGAATTGCCAGTCTTAGTAACTAATGACAGTGAACTCCTCATAAAGGAGTTTAACATTCATATCAGTAGATCCTTACTCGAGGGATATCAGTAACAATATACTAGTTTCACCTTCCCACTAGCAAGGGCTTTATAATCAATATACATACATATATATATATATATATATATATATAGATGAGGATTTTCAACTGATATGGCATGCCTCTATGATCTGGAATTCTACTCATCTATTTTTGGTTTTTTTCCACCTATTTTCCATGTAAATAAATTTTAATTAAGGCTATAATAATAGATAGATTCTAATATATTGTAAAGAGTAAGGTACTTTTCCAAATTTTAATTGTAACCGTTTCATTTTCATGTAAATGCAAATTTTAATGGTAAGCATTAACTGTGTACCAACCTTCCCCCTCCCCACGTCCCTTCACTAACTTTTGGAAATTAATTTATGTAACTCCTCATTTTTTCATCTTCTCCTATAAATCTTGAGCTATATATCATAAAAAAATATATTTTGTTTACTAATTGTCTCATGTTTGATGTGATTCATCGACATTTATCAGGTACCTTTTTTTATTATTTTTAAAATTTATATATTAATATATATTCCAATTGTCTTATGTTTGCTGCGAATTGCCAATTGTCTTATATTTGATGTGAATCACGTACATTTATCAAGTACTTTTTTTTAATTAATTTTTTTAAAAAAATTATATATTAATGTATTGTAAATATTTTTTTGTTTTCCAATTGTCTCATGTTCTATGTGAATCAGGACATTATCAGGTACTTTTTTAATTATTTTTTTGAAATTTATATATTAATATATTGTAGAATTTTAAGAAAGATTTTGTATCATAATTTTATTTGTATTAAAAAGTTGTCTTTTTATTCATTTTATTGTTATACAGAAATGAATGAATGTGCCAATTATTACTTTTTCATTTGTTTATTTTCTTTTTAAAATAAAAGTTAAATTACTTTTATTTTCATTACTCTACATAACTCTTGACAATTATAACTCCTAAATTAATAGTCAATGACTGAACTTTGAACATCTCTTTTTACTGCACTTTATAGAAGTTCATTACTAAAAGTGCACGGGACTCATGTGAATTGTGGATGAAAATATTTAATGGTAAGGAAAAATGAATACTCAAAAAATAAAAAGAAAGGATTTGGGTTATTTTTATTGGTGTTTTAATTGGGGCTTGTGGGATTTATATAATCCCTCCCAATGGATCCGGCTCCTCTCCATTTTCATTGTCTTCATTTTCCCCAAGTTTTAGTCTTGATTAATGACATGTGGCATAAGTTAGATTTAATGGCTATGATTTAATTAATTAAAACATATCCCTAACCATGGTTTAGATGATAAATATATTATTATATCAATTAAAAATAGTCCTATTATTTCTCTTTTTTTTACTCCTCATTCCCTCCAAGACCGATTGTTTCTCTATTTTCTCCTTATTCCCTCCAAAATTATGCTTCCCACCTATTAATTTCAACCCTTTCTTCTTCCTCATCTCACCTTCTTCGTCATCCTCCGATTGCACCTCATTAATTTAAATAGTTATAAAGATAATAATAATTATTTTCCCTGTCGTGAAAAGAAAATGGATGGATATGTGACGAGATCATTTCATTCATTTTGACAAAATTATATTTAATGAAAAATGTACACCATTGGGTTCGATATGGACCTTTATAAAATAATCATCATAAAAATTATAAGTGTTTTATACTAGACGAATTCAAATTACTCGAGATTTAAAATTTCTTAATACATAATATATAAAAGAGAAGTTCAATTATCAAATTGAACTGATCAATGAATAGCCTTGAAAATCTTAATTATATGAAAGAATACATCATTTTGTGACGCAATTATCAAAATAAAATAATATTTGAGTACTTCAATTTAAAAGTTCTAAATTCTCATATGAAAAACTCGATCTATTTAATGCCATTTCGATGATTCTGAATTTGTATGACACATCCAAAGCATCAAAGTTGGGAATCAGCCTCACGCAAGAATTTTTGTTCCATTAGGCCTAAATCAAGATAATAAACATATTAGTTTAGCCATGGTAAAAAGTAAAGCATACAATTCAAGTACTTCAAATAAGAAATCATCCAAGAGCATATGCATATTTTAAAGTCGCTACCTTTATTTGTAAAGAAATCGAGGCTAAAAGTAGTAGAGAACAACTAAAGTGTGGCAATTCATGACATTGACGATCCACCTTGAGAGTAATTGTTTGAGTCGTGAAATGAAATATCCTGAAAGTGATAAATAAAGTCATATATAATAGTAGTTAATGAGTAATGCAAATGAAATAAATCATATAAAAGTATTACTTATAAAATTATACCAACTCTTAGAAGTTGAGAAAGACTTCCATGAGATGTAACTTGAGAGAGTTCTGAAGAATGCCATGGTGAAAAATTTATATCTCCCAAGACTTCAGCAGCACAATTTGACAGTCCCTTCCAGAAAAAAATACAGTAGATAAATATCAAAGAAGTGGAAAATAAGAAAACACATTTTAACTTGGGATAATCACTTCATAAAAAAGGATGGCAACTAGACATCACGTAACCATTAAAAAAAAAAGGGGTAAGCACAGATCACATAAGCAGCAGATTCAACAAAGCAAGGTTCCCTATACATTGACAATTGACGGTTCACCTTCTGGAAGAATGGGATAATGATGGCAAAAAAGAGAAAAATCAAAGAAAACAGTGTTAAAGCTTCATTTTTAGGACATCTAATTACAACCAACAAAAAGATGAAAGGACTAAAAACACCATAACCATACCCTCTTTTCTATAAATAAAAGATACTAGTACCTTAAGCCAAGAGAAGAAGACCAAAAAAGAGATTCGGGGGAGTTGTTTCAAGCGAAGCTCAATGGAAATCAAGAGATAGTGCATAAAACAGCGAGCCATACAGGTGGGTTAATAGCACAACAGCAACACAAAAGACATGGAAAATCACCTAATTTTTTCCCTTTGAACCTCTTAACATTAGAAAAAGAACCCTCAGAACTCTCAACTAACAAATCACAATTCACTGGCAAAGTAAGATTTAACATAATACTACACAAATAATAAAATACATTTGTTATGATATACCGTAGTCGTCACAAAAGCTGAGAATGATGGACATGGTGTTTGAAGACCTGCAACGTAACTTACATCATGCTGAATTTTTTGTGATGGAGGTTGAATCTTGTTCTTCTTTCTGGCCTTTTCAAAAAAACTCTTTGGACGACTATTGGAGCGACGAGTTGGTTGCTTCTTCTTTAACCCTGTCACCTTTGTGACATTTAGACTGTCAACAAATATTGTCTCATCCTGAATAACTACATTTGGAACTGATGAATTTTCATAAGATTCGTGTCTGTTTTTTATTTCCTTCAACTTCACAATTATCTCATTGACATACTTAACAATCAATTCGTATCCTTCTTTGAACTCAGAAGCTTCACTCGCAATTTGGACAAAAGTTTTGCATAAATGCATGTACCTTGTACTAACTTCAGCTTTTGGATCACTTCCTCCTGTAAAATCTTTAATTTCCATTTCAATCAAGTTAGTAACATCTTTTGTCCACCTTTTTAATATATAATGATCCGGAATCTTATCCTTGACATTTAAAGTGTCCAAAATCTTTAGAGCATGACCACACAACACACCTGAAAATTCAAATAATTTGCAACTACAAGAAAGTACCTTTGTTGACTGCTTCACAACTACCGCATGTTCCCTGCCACTTTCATGTGTGCTAACGTTGTATTTATAGAGATCTCCATCATCCTGAAAGCTTTTTATTGAAACAAGTAATGACTTTTCCCATTGTTTCTCGAACAAATTAAATATGGTTGCAGTATATATATCTCTGGCATGAATCAACAAAGGAATCTTAACCTTTAACACAGACATTCGTTGGGTCATGTCAAAATTTGACTTGCTTTCGTTAGCACGCTTATCATCAACAGCTCTTTGAAAATGCTTAAAGAATTGTACAATATCTAAATCAGATTTCAAGTACCCCTTTAGTGATCCATTGAAACTTTCACTCAATTGTGTGCTTTGCATACCAGCTGAAAATATATTTCTACCATATGCCATGGACCATTTTTCCCTTATAGCAAAGGTGTTCTTCAACCAACTATTATCCTTAAGATCGTATTTTTCAAGCATTTCATCCCATGCATTAAGAAAATCTATTTCGTACTCATAATCAAAAAGCAATTTGCTAAAATCACTCGGAAATGATTTATGAGCTTTAAAGATATGGTTAAGATGTTTACATGCGTTTTGTCCCAAGTGCCATACACATAGACGGTGATATTTTGTGGCATCACTAATGAGACTACTAAACTAATTGCCGGATCTTGATCTGTGATGAAAGTTTGTGGCTTACCTGCTGACATAACTCTAAAAAATACATTAAATAGCCATTCAAATGCTTCAGCTGTTTCTTCATATAAAAGGGCAGCACCAAATACCACCATCTCCCTATGATTATTTAATCCAACAAACAACGCCAATGGACGATACTCCTTATTTGTTCTATATGTTGTGTCAAACGATACCACTTCTCCATAAATCTGAAAATCTCTTATCATTTTAGCATCAGCCCAAAAAATATTTGTTATCAAACCATCGGTATCTAAATGCAAAGAAAATCGAAAAGAAGGATCTTTTATTACTCTTTCTTCAAAATAATTTACCAAACTACGAGCCACTCCATACTGTAGACTTTCTTTTCTTTTATCTCGAAGATAATTTTTGTGATCTCTCTTTGTAAAACCTAAAGAAGCTTTCCCCCCTGCTTGACGAGCAACATATTCAAAAGAAGACTTAGGACATATTCCCGAATCATCCAATAAATCAATTTCATGTGCTTGAGAAAGTTTAACATTTCTTTGTGATGGTAACAAGTGAACTAGAGATTGATGAACAAGTGGATGATTGTGATTCTCTTCAAATGAAATGACAGAAAACTTTCCATTTGATTGACGACTTATGACCATATGAGCTAAACAACCCGTCCTTGTTTCCTTTCTAGGTTTCTTGACCAACATATCTCGCTTGTCTTGTCCTCTGTAACCTTCTTTATAACATGTAATTTTTCTTGAAGTCACGTATCCGTGAATTTTACTTTTGTTGGCGTATTCCTTTCTAACACTAAAGCCAATTCTAGCAGCATATTCATTGTAATATTCAAATCCATGCTCATCTGAATCAAATTCCATTCCTAATTTTATTGGCTCAAATGAATAAGAATTATTCATATTCTCATTTTGAGGCACAGTCTCCATGGATCTACCGCGAAAAAGAAAAAAGTAAAAAATAAAATACATTCCATTGCATATGACAAACTGATACATTCTATTAACTCTCATTATGTTTGACAGATTTATAAGACTTCAAATCTCATTTCACTTACTAGCCAACTAAATTGGACAGTCTATATATAACAGTAATTGATGTCAAAATAGAAATTTTAATATTTTCAACAAAAAAGAATAAAGTTAAGCCTTTTTAGCCAAAAAGTTCATTCAAGAATTTTCACAAACACATAGTGTGCAGTTATTCTACCTGCCAATTACCACAATGGAAAACATACTAATAATAAGTTTGATCTCTAAATAAACGAAAATAGATGAAAAAGAACCTGGCGATGATCGCTAGTTTAAATAGGCAAAAAAAAGCTCTGCGCCTTCTTTTCTTGGTCTCTGATTTTTTCTTCTTCCTTGTGTTCTTTCTATTGATTTTCAGCAAATTGATTTTCCTGCTAAAAATAATAAAGATATCTTGTGCATCCATAATTTTAGGTGTTGGAAAATGGCAGGAAACATAATTTTGGAGGGAATAAGGAGAAAATAGAGAAACAATCGGTCTTGGAGGGAATGAGGAGTAAAAAAAAGAGAAATAATAGGACTATTTTTAATTGATATAATAATATATTTATCATCTAAACCATGGTTAGGGATATGTTTTAATTAATTAAATCATAGCCATCAAAACTAACTTATGTCACATGTCATTAATCAAGACTAGAACTTGGGAAAAATGGAGACAATGAAAATGGAGAGGAGCCGAATCCCCTCCGAATCTATCAATGTCGGGTTTTTTGTTAGTCTTATTTGTATGAATTTTTAGTTTTTTTATTATCGGCTAATACTAAATGACTTTTATTTTATGACTTTTTTTTTATTGATAATCATAATTATAAAATTAGAATGATTGATTCTTCATGATTTACAATAGATAAAGAAAATTTCAAATACTTTTCACATAGATTATTTCTTTTTTGGAGTTTTGTGTGGTGAAAAGCAAGTATTGTGTGATATGAAGAGATTTAGGTGAATTCAAAATTTAAATTTTATGTATTTAATTTTTAAAGTTTTTAGTATTTACTTTTGATGTTTTTTCAGGTTGTGTTTTGAAGATTCAATTTTTTTATGTGTGTGGGGTGAAAGCGAGTAGTATATATGATATTAAGCCGGAGCCATGATTTAAATTTTATATATTTGACATTTAGTAATTTACCACTAATTTGTTATATTTTTAAGTCATTATTACCCTTTCATAATTTATTGTAATTTTAATGAATTCTTACATACAAATTTATGTATACCATGAATATACTAAAGTACAAGAATATGCAATAATGAATTAGTTCTTGGATGGTGCTAAAAAAAATGAGTATATGGTGATCATTGTTATATATCCGAGAAAATGATCAAAATGGTCCTTCATGTATAAGGGTTATTTTATGTTGATCCTTAATTATTTCAGGTGATCTAAATGGTCCTTAATGTATTATAAAGGAGAATCAATTTGATCCTTTGACCTAAAACTAACAGATACATCAAAAAAATCAGGTTAACTTTAACACCGGGTCCACCTGCAAAATTTAAAACGCTCAAAGTTTCCCTTTCCCCTTCATTCTTCATTTTTCCGATCTGTTTCAGAAGAGCTCGTGGATATTATATCTTTGCTCCTCAACCATTGAAGTAAACTTCCATCTTCTCATTTACCACAAATTCACTACACAATTCAACAAAAATGAAGTTTTTCTTTGTTTAGTTCATCTCTGAATCCCCAATTGTTATTCCAATTCAAAGATGATAAGTGATTTTTAATAGGGAGTGATTTTGTAAGTCTTTCATTGTCGCTATGTAAAAAATTGATTGTTTTTTAAGATACATACAGAAGATCTAATCAAAGCCCTATTAGAAGGTGACGAAATTGATTCACGATCAATGCTGTTGATTTCAAAATTAGTAAAGAAACGGAGTGAAACTGAAAGTATATTAAAGTATTTAAAAATGGACAGTAGCATTGTGCGATAACATTAGTTGAAAGGAAGATTAAGACACAATTGATATCTCTAAATTAGAAATGAGCTTGAAAAAGAGAACGAAAAGGTGAAAAAAATGAAGAGTAAATTGGTTAATGTGAAAAGTAGAGAGAATGTTTGTTGGTATATTATCTTATATGACGCTACTCTAAATTTGATATCTAAATTGCCATTTGATCTTTTGAATCATGGTGAAAGTCAGTTTCCATAATTTGTACAGACAACTTCTTTTCTAAAAAATATGGTGCTTTAGCTTTTATAATTGAAGTGTAGATTTTACATTAAAAATTTGGTCCTTTGTAATTGTAGAATCTGGTGCATATTTTATTGAGAATTCCTGGTGCATCAACATTGAGAATTCTAATGTAAATTAAGTATATGTGCTTACAATCAATGGAAAATTTTGGTCCTTTGCATTTGTAGAATCTGGTGCATATTTTATTGAGAATTCCTGGTGCATCAACATGTATATGTGCTTACAATCAATGGAAAAATTTGGTGCATTGAAACATTTTATTAGCACATCTGGTGCACTTTTAATAAGCACACTCATGTCTAGTGAAGCTCGGAACTAAGAGCATAGATACTTTAGATTCAACTTCGCAACTTATCAAAATAATATTACATGAGTTGATTAAAAAATATGAATAAAAGCAACAAAAGAAATACTAAAGTTAATTTGTAATATCTTCACTTCAACCAGCTACTAGCATGAAACCAACAAAATATCTTCACTTCAATCAGCTAGCGACAAAAACTCATAAAATTCTTCACTTCAATCAGCTATCAAATAATCAACAAAAACATGGTCACTTCAAAATAACAATCCATCTGAAACGTATAGAATCACCATTAACCAAGATATAAACCCAAAAAAGAGAGTAGGTGTTACCAAATAAAAAAGATACCAGATTAAATATTCATGTTGGACGACGCAACATTATCATCATGGATAAAATTTGTTCTTCTAACCTGTAGAAGGAAAAAAATCAGATTCCTTTAAGATTTCAAGCTAACTTACTTAGGTATAAAAATAATTACCAGCAACTTTTCAGGTACAAATGAAGTAGAAGGCATCCAAAAAGTTGGCTCAAAAACTCCTCCTTCTGGTTGTACATAGTTAAACTTGCAAGTTCTCGTATTATGGCCAGACTTGTGACATCGACTACAATTAACTGATGTTTGCTTCTTCTTCATCTTAGTTCTACTTGATCCTACTTCATCTTGTTCTTTCCTTCTCAACTTTTGCTTTCTCCCCGACTTATTTTGTCTTGAAAAGATTGGAGGCAAAGGAGGAATCTTGCCTGATTTAGGCCATAACTGTGAACCATTTATTGGAAGAATAGCAGGTTCATAGATACGCTTATACATTTCCACCTTATAGCAGTCATCCACATAATTAATAGCCTCGTCATTTTTATGCCAAATTGCTGAAATAGCATGCTTGCAAGGGATTCCTGTAATGGTCCATTTTCTACAGCTACATTTTCTGTTAGCAAGGTCAACAGCCCAAATGTCGCTCACACTTCCGCCAAGAATTTCAAAGTTCCATTCATTCGACTTTTTAGGAATAAAATCAGCAGCATCTTTTTCATTTTTGTGTAGAATACTCTTGATCCGAGGGCAAATATCATCAAAATTCCATCTATCAGCTTTATCCCTGTTAGCTTGTAATCTAGCCATAAGAAGATATCTTAATTTTTCCAGCAAAGTGATGATTAGCTTGTCTCGAGCATCAAGTATCATACTATTAAACGATTCACACATATTATTCAACAAAATATCACACTTAGCATTGGGAGAAAAATGTGATTTAGACCATTCAGTAGGTTCCTTTTCTTTCAATCATACAGCAGCTTCGACATCCAATTTAACAATGTCATTGATGCAAGCATTAAAAAATTTCACAGTTGTAGCACTTGCAGCAGCCCAAAGTGCACATTTTAGTGAAGAACCACTAAAACCAGCTCTCTTGAAATTATTATGAAGATGTCTCACGCAAAATCTATGACCCACGAATGGCAAAATTTTATTAAACGCTTCAATGAGACCTTTTTGTTTGTCCGACATAAAGGTCCAATCAGCTTGATCATTAGTCTCCAAATCATCAATTAAGTAAGTCAAAAATCATGACCATGTCTCTCTAGTTTCCTTTTCTACAACAGCATAGGCCACTGGAAAAATATTATTATTGGCATCCAAGCCAACTGCAGTCAATAACTGATATCCATACATTTGACCCTTCAACCAACACCCATCCACACCCAATATTTTTCTACATCCAACCTTAAACCCCTCCTTACAAGCAGCAAAACAAATATAGATTCTTTGAAATCTATATGGTTTGTTTGGCATTTCGTTTTGAGTTAGCTTCATATACATTGAAGTTCCAGGATTTGACCTTCCAATTTCAAGGCAGTAGTCCCAAAGGATGGAAAATTGTTCTTTCACATCTCCATCAATTAATGCAAGTGCCTCTTTTTTGCCTTTCTAGCTTGAGCTAAAGTAACATGAGCTTTAAGTCCCACACTGACTGTGTCTCTAAAGTCAGACACCTTCCACTCTCTGTTATGACTGATAGCATCAAGATACATTCTTGCAATGAAAGAAGAGGTTATTGTCTTGTTGCGATGGTTCCAACGTTTGCAGGTATGCTTGGGATCATAAGTTTTAATCTAAAATGCCTTGTCTCGATGCATTACTGATGCCATAATCACCCATTTATAATCTGAATTTCTACACTTCGCTTTTACTCTTTTTCCATCATTTTTGATCCACCTAATACTCTTCCCAGCTTTAACCTCATGAATTGATACCGCATTTTTGAACTCCTCCCTGCTTCCAAATGTATATTACAATGTTAATATCGGATGTTTTGCTTCAGTTTTTTTGTTATGCTTTGGAAAATGAAAGCACTCATCATCAGAATCACCATTCAAACTCTTTTGATCTTCAGAGTCCACACAATCTGAATCTCCATCTTCATTAGACAATTTCCTCAGAACTTCGTCGTTAATAAGTTTCCTTCCATCCTCAAAGCTTTGGTTTTTTTGTTCATGTTTTTCTAGGATGACATCGTCATCGGATAATTCATTTTCTCAATCTTCAAACTCATCAGAATTGTATGTGTCACCACATTTTGTATGCTCTTGGTTTAATGTGCAATTTGTGTGGCCTAGAATCTCACCTGAATCTACTTCAATATAGGAGTCCAAATGTTCAAAATACAATTCAACTACTCTATCATTTGGGATAAATTTTTCAATTGAGAGAGCTTCTACTTCAGTAGACACTAATCTCCACCTATCATCAAACTTTCCAAATTTATGCCAAAATATTTCCGAGTCATTCATATAGCCGCACATAACAGCCATCTGCTTCAAATCTGCTAAATTAAGATTTTTTGCTTCAACATAATCAAAATAATCCACCATTCCTCCAACATATGTCTTGCTTGGTTGATGCTTCATCAGCCCCATATGATTAATTTGAAAACTTTCACATATAGCCACTTAAAAATAATTAATTACTCTCCATAGCTATAGTTTGATAATTACAATATGTAGCTACATGTTATATAGAGGAGAGAGGTGAGCGAGACTGGGAGAGAGAGGAGAGAGGCGAGAGAGAGGGGAAAAGAGTGGGAGAAAGGTGAATTGTATATGTATATTGGTTAGATAATTGTATATTATACATATATAATTGTATATATGACAAGAGAGATTGGGAGAGGGAGGAGAGAGGCAAGCAATACTGATAGAGAGAGGAGAGAGGAGAGAGGCGAGCGATATCGAGAGAGGGAGAAGAGAGGCGAGCGAGAGAGTGCAGAGAGTGGGAGAGAGGTGAATTGTATATGTATATAAGTGTATATAACTGTATATTATACATATATATTTGTATAAATGGCAGCGAGATTGGGAGAGGGAGGAGAGAGGCGAGCGAGATTGAGAGAGAGAGGAGAGAGGAGAGAGAGAGAGAAGAGAGTGGGAGAGAGGTGAATTGTATATGTATATAGGCTAAAAAATTGTATATTATATATATTTATTTGTATATCTTGGCGAATTATACATATACAAACATGACTAATTATACAAACTTGAAGTCAGCCCATATAATTAATGTATAATGTTAGTCGTGAGTGGTAATTATAGCAAACTATAGCTATGATGAGTAATTAAATAGTATAAGTTTGATTATCCGCGTAATTTTCCCTTAATTTTAATACTAAAAAATTCAGCCTCGAACACCGGATCTGTAAAAAAAAATTATTAGGACCACCTACATATAATATTTTTGGGACCACTAGTGAATATTTTATACGATATTAAAAGTCTTAAGTTCTGAGACCCTTATCTAACATTCTATGCTTTTGTAGAAAAACTCAAAACTAACAAAAGACCATACTTTTACATAGAAGAGACTTAGGAAATCACAAGAGAAACAGTAAAAAGAGTAGTAAAATAGAGGCAAATCATAAAATCTAAAAACAAAAATCTTACCATAATATAGATTTGATTCTTTGTCACCACTTCTTTTGATGAACATTTTTGGTATAATATTAGAAGAACGTAAGTATTTTTAGTGCATATATAACTCTATAATGAAACTATGAAGATGGAGAAAATTAGGGCACCTTTGGCGCTATGGCTTATGAGGAGATGAGAAAGTTTTCGCGCTTTATTTTGCAAGTGGGATCCGGTGTTAAATTTAACCTTATTTTTTTGATGTATCTGTTAGTTTTAGGTCAAAGGATCAAATTGATCCTCCTTTATAATACGTTAAGGACCATTTAGATCACCTGGAATAGATTAAGGATCAACATAAAACAACCCTTATACATGAAGGACCATTTTGATCATTTTCTCTTATATATCCACAAGATTCAACATAACATATTATTGTTGTATCTTCAAAAAATTCAACATATATTATCTTATAGCTAATTTCAAATTCTTCATTATTTTTCTTTTTGTTCTTGCAGATCTCCGAATAATATGCAAATTATTTGAACGTCAAATGTTTTTAATTTTAATTAACTAACAATGTAATATATAAATTGTAATTTTTAATAAATTTGTTGCCATCAATTAGTTTTGAATAATTTTTTTTCATTTCTCCTCACATTTATTGTTGAGCTTTCATAGGAGGCTAACAAATATGTGTACTTTAATTACTTACAATTAAAAAAATCATATTTTCTGTTGAACAGTATAATTTTAGCGTTTATATTTTTAAAGTCAACATTGTCACTTTTTTATAATAAAAAAAAAGTTAATATAAGAATTTATTTGAATTATGTAAGAACTTGAAATAGGCAAAATCTCTAAGCATTTGTAACAAATAGATATTTATACAACTTTCTCAAAATTATAAAATGTACTATCCTAGAAATTTAATGAAACTATTGAACATTATTATTCCTATATCATGATTATGTGCAAAGTACTTTTCTTTTTAGGATATATATTTTTTAATTAAGTAAAAGAATATAACTATATCAGACACAAATTTAAGGGATTCTCTGGGTTTTTTTTTTTTTGATGAACTTTATTTTCTAACAATTAAGTTTTAGGTAATGAAAAGTAAATAAATTAAATGAAATTTAAATCTAATGTAGGATTTGAAGACTATATAATTATTTTAAAATATTTTTAATTTTTTGAAATAATAAAAGATTAGTTTGTAAATCTAAGGAGATTTTTCTTAACCGCGCGAAGCGCTGCCAAGTCTCCTAGTAAACAAATAATCTTGAATAGGTTGTATCTCTATCTTACTAATCTTCTCCATTAAATTTATGTCTTCACACAGAGTTAGTAAACAAATAATCTTGAATAGGTTGTATCTCTATCTTACTAATCTTCTCCATTAAATTTATGTCTTCACACAGAGTAACACTCCGACAAAATTTCTCCAACAAAAATCATTGTTACGGGAAAATGGGTTGTAGTTAGATAACAAAAATCATCATTACGGTAAAATCTCCATTACAATAAAATCTCTCCAACACTCCGATAGTTTATAAATATTTCTTATATTTTTTCATAATTTTTATTTGTTAACATATTATTTCAAGTTTAACTTATTTATTTGTAATATTTGTTTTATGCAATTTCATTATTATTGTTTGTTAAATATTTTAGTGTCATCACTCATATTATATTTTGCACTCCCTCTGTTTCTAAAAGAATGACTTTCTTTCCTTTTTAGTCTGTTTAAAATAAATGACTTCTTTCATTTTTTGGTAACATTTTAATTTTAGTTTTCCACGTTGCATGTTTAAGACCACAAGATCAAAGGGCAATTTTGTACGTTTTACCTAACTTTAATTTAGGACCACAAGATTCAAAAGTTTCTTTATATTATTAAACTCCGTGTCAAGTCAAACCAGATCATTCTTTATGAAATGGATGAAATATTATTTTTTAAAGAAACACTTTAGATTGTTATGTTTTGATAGGATTAAAAAAATATTTCAAACACAAGTTAATTATATGTTTGTATCCATTAAAAAAAAACCAAAAAATCTAAGTTTTATTAGTTTGATTTAATTTATATATTTAAAAATTAAAACAAATGATTTGATTTAATATTTAAAAAAAGCAATAAACACGATTCATGTACACCCTACTCTAACATATTATGTGAGTACCTATAACACAAGACTTATTAGTCAATTAAATTTATTTTTCGTAGTCAATACGTTTCAATTGTAGACGACGCTTAAAGTTTGTGGGATTTTCTCGAAAATCATTTTGTGGGGCAGCCAAGAAGAAGACTTCGGTTCTCCTTTTCTTCCATTAGAACGACTTGGGAGTCAAATGTCTCATTATCCATGAAAGTGAATGCAAACCAATTAAAACTTTGAAATTTCACGGGGTGTCCCTATGGGTTTGAAAAATATGATATGATTTTTATAAAACTTGTTTGAAATCTTGTAACAAGAGTTTCAAGACGTAACATAGTAGTCGTAGTATTTCCCTTATTAGTTCTTATCCTTTAATTCCTATTACTATCTTTTGCTCCTAAATTGTATTCTGTTCTGTTACTACCTGATGTTGTTGTAACTGTTTTTTTATTATCATCTGTTGTTTCTTGTACTTCTTGTTCATGGTTCCTCTGGATTGTTTTTCATTGAGCCGGAGGTTATAAACAATAATAACTTCACAGTTTTGTAACTTGAAATTGAAGCAATTATTCCTTCACTTAATACCAAAATTCCCCTGTTACTAGCTCCAGAGGATTATTACAACTTAGCAAAACTTTGATTCTAAACTTCTTTAAATTTGCTTTGATCAATCATGGCCAAAAGGAAATTGGTAAGAGTCGAAAACTACTAAAACTAGTGCTCCTGCATATGTTTTAGGCCAATCGAAAGCAAAAAAATAATACAGCAACATGAATTCCTGATATTTACCCAAGGCCAAAGAAGCAGAAGATTAAATAATTACCTCTTATGATATACATATTTATAGAGTAAACCAAATGAGCAACCTAACAATACAAACATATCAAGGATTATATTGCTCGCCTTATATGGTGGTTTCTCTGATGAGTAGACAGACGTGCATCCATTGATGATAACTTCTGAGAGATGAAGTGCATTGTTGGCCTTTTGTTTGGAGTTTCAAGCAAACAAGAGCATGCTAGATTGATGATAAAAAACAAAACATCTTTTACTCTATCTTCAGGATATGGAAGGCGTTCATCCAGCAAACGGCTAAGCTGCTCAGGATCTAGCACAGTAATGTATTCCCCAAGATGCTTTCCTTTGACTATCTCCAATGATAATAATCCAAAGCTATACACATCACACATTTGCGTAACCTTCATTGTATATGCAAGCTCTGAATAATAATACAATTTCCACAACAATTTTAAGAATTTAAACATGTAAATGAGATAAAAACAATGGAGTGTTTGGTTATAGTTCATGAACTATTTAAAACTTACCAGGTGCGACATAGACAAATGTGCCTGCAAGTGTAGTGCAATTGGATGAGTCTGGATTGAGAATCTTCGCTATGCCAAAGTCTGCAACACGAGCTTCAAACTCAGAATCAAGAAAAATATTACTGCTACTTATGTCTCGATGAACAATGGGTGGTGAACAATCCTGGTGCATGTAAGATTAAAGCAAAAGCAACACCCTTGATGAAATTCACCCTTTTGAACCAATCCAATTTCTTAGACTCAACTTCATTGCTCAAAATACTAGACAAACTCCCCCTCTCCATTTACTCGTAAACCAAGAGCGAGTGTTGTGCTTTTGAACAATAGCCGTAGAGGTTAACAATGTTCCGGTGTTTAATCCCAGTCAATGCCCTTACTTCATTGATGAAGCTTTTGGGATGAGTATTCTGAAATGAAGAATGAAGTCTCTTCACAGCTATATTCCCTAATAATGGAAGGTTTACCTTGTAAACACTTCCGTATCCTCCTTTCCCGATGCAAAATTTTGGATCAAACTCTTCTGTGGCGTTTAAGATGTCCCTGTACAATGCCTTCCCATCCAACATGGATATCGAAAGCCAACCATCACCATCCCTTCTTTCAACAGCTCTAACTCTCTTTCTTTTATTACACATAAAGAGTACACCAATGAAAACACAGAGCAGCACTAGTGCTCCCATAACAGGAAGTACAGTGATGAGGATGAGTTTACGTCCCTTCGCCATAGAAGACGGCCATTCACAGGGCTGGAGTCCTGCTACATTTCCGCAAAGACCTTTATTACCCTCCAATGAGGCATTGATAAAAGCTTTATTTTTAGGGATTGGACCTTCCAACAGATTGTATGACAATACGACATCCTGCAAGCCAGTTGAACTTTCAAATTCTTGAGGAATGCGCCCTGATAGGCCATTGTGTGAGAGATTTAAGTTTACCAACACCTTCAAATCGGCTAACTGAGGGGGTATATCTCCAACAAGATGATTATGGCTCAAATCAAGTACATTAAGTTGAGTTATCTTCCCAATCTCTATTGGAATTTTTTGGCCAAATTTGTTGTTGCTCAGGTTCAACTGAAACAAGTGTACATAATCTCCTATATACGTCGGGATTGACCCATTCAGTCTATTGCCGGAGAGATCAAGAGACTCTAGCCTTGTCAGTGACCTAAGTTCCATAGGTATGTTGCCAGAAACATTGTTGTTTTGCACAAAAAGCTTAACCAGAGAGGTTAATTTTCCAAATTCCTTTGGAATCTGCCCAATCATATAATTCGATGAAAGATCAAGTCCTAAAAGCCCTTTGACATTTCCAATCTCTGGTGGTATACTACCACTAATGTTATTTCTAGCTACACGCAGATCAATCAAATTTTCGCATTTCCCTCAGTTGCTGCTGAGTTCACCATAAAAATCATTGTCGCTCAAATCAATGAAGTGAAGGTGCGGATGGATGCCAAAAGCTTCAGATAAATTCCCAGTAAAACTGTTATTATTGAAGCGCAGCCTTTTGAAACTAGAGCACTTGCTCAAGCTGCTTGGTAATGTCCCTGTCAACTTGTTACTATTCACCGTGAAGTTCCCAAGTTTCCTCCTTTGAAAAAGATTGTCAGGCAAATGGCCTGAAAACTGATTTTTATCTATGATCAGATCTACCAAGTTATCCAAAAATGCAAGTTCTTTTGGAATAGAACCAGAAAGTTTGTTGGCACGCAGATATAGTGACTGCAAGTTTCTCAATTTGCCAAACGAAGCAGGAATTGGACCACTAAATTGGTTTTCTTCTAGTCCCAGACCATTGAGGTTTTTCAAATTCCCCAACTCTCTAGGAATGAGACCAGAAAGTTGGTTAGAATCAAGGTACAAAATTTTGAGTTCAATTAAGTCACCTAAAGTAATTGGAATTGAACCAGTAAGCTTATTATGGTATAGTTCCATATCAGTGAGGTTTTTCAAATTCCCCAAGTCACTAGGAATAGAACCAGAAAGTTGGTTAGAATAAAGGTACAAAATTTTGAGCTCAGTTAAGTCACCTAAAGTGATTGGAATTGGACCAGAAAGATTGTTCCTTTTGTAAGGCTAAAATCTCAAGTGATTTCATGCTCCCTATTTCAACTGGAATGGAACCATTTAAATGGTTGTCAAAGATGAAGAGGGTCTCAACCTTTGATAGTGATCTAATCTGAGGTGGGATTTTGCCAGAAATCTAATTAGACGACAAGTCAAGATAGAAAAGATTAGTGAGGCTTCCTATTGCAGGGGGGATGATACCAGAAAGCTGGTTCATCCTAAGATCAACATATTCGATAAAGGGGAGAGATGAAAATGGAAAATCATGGAGTGTACCAATGACACCAGTATTACTAATATTCAACCTGTTTATCCGATCATTAAAGCATATAACTCCATACCAACCCCTGCATGCATCACTACTTAGTGTCCTCCATGATGCCAATAAGGAATTATTTTGGTTTTTGAAAGTTGATTTCCATTTGAGAAGAGCAATTGCTTCCTCAGTGGAAGCAAAAGTAACTGTGAATTAAGAGGGTGAAAAACTGAAAGAAACAAAATATTTTGTTAACCATCTTGAAAGCTAAAAGATTATATTTCAGTTGTTTATTTTGGTTATTGATGAACTTGTGCAGGGTAGAGTAATCACTACATGTCTTGCTGAGTCAATGCATTTAATTCTCAGATTGTAAAAAACGGGTAGAATTAGAACGACATGGAAGTCAATGTTAAGTATTATACCAACGAATTAGAATTAGAAGGGTGTCTCAATTGTGGAAATATATAGGGAGATCATGATCTCCAAATAATATTTAAAGTCATTTCATAATTGAGAACAATAGGAAGAAATTGCACTTATCTTTCAAATAGGTTGATCTTTAATTTTTGTTCTTCAATAATTAAGGGATAATGCACAAGTATTCCTTAAATCTATGTCCGAAATCTTAGATACACATTTATACTATACTAAGTTCCTATTACTCCATGAGCTTATTTTATTAATAATTTTCTACCCCTTTTTCGGCCGACGTGGCACTATCTTGTGAACCCAACGCTGATTGACTTTTTTTTCAAGCTAGTGTCACGTAGGCCGAAAAGGAGTAGAAAATTACTTATTAAATAAGTTCAGGGGGTAATAGGACCTTAGTATAGTATAAGTGTGTCTCTGAGATTTCGCACATTGGTTGAGGGGGTACTTGTGCATTTTCCAATAATTAATAATTGAACTTATACTTAGTGGACATTGTTGGATCGAAATAATCAAGTGTCATACCGAAGCTAGGAAAGCAAACTTTGAAATATTATGACTCAGAAGACAAACCAGAGATATACCCAAAGATACAAATGTTTAACGTAGTTTGACCAATCAACCTATTTCCACAAGAGGAGATGAGGAATTCACGTTATAAATATTGAGAGTACAAAATATGAAGAGAAATAACCTCACACAATTCACTCGGAATAAAAAGAGGTGCATACAAGTGTTAACGTAACACTTGTGTCTCACAAATTATCCCATACACAAAAATTTCAAAGCCTCATGAACTACATTGTGAATGAGACTAATTAAGTTAGAATGAATAAACGTTTATTATAGAGTCATAAACTTTTTCTTACAGAAAAAAAAAAACTAGCTTAATATGGAGACTTTGTATTTTCCTTTTAGAAAAGAAAAACACAATTACTTACCTTAAGAAACTCAAGGTAAATATCCAATGGACATAAGCTCTTAAGTCATGAATGGGAGCCCCGCGAAAGTTATTTTTTACAAGGATAAAAATTAAAGACCAACACAAATTTAAAAACATAAGTTCCAATAACCATGTCAATAGTTGTATAGATTTCGCGAGCTATATAGTGGAATGTTGCATATTTTGTTGAGGAATTTTCATAAATAGTTATACTTTGAACAATAATTATAGGAAAAATGACAAAAATCCCTCCCTTAAGTTAATTTATTACCCTTATCCCCTATTAGTTTTAAAAATACCTAAAATCCCTCATTTTTAAGTTAAAGGAGACGGATACAAAAGTATGACAATAAATGAGGCGGATACAAAAATGTAACAAAAAATGAAGCGGATACAAAATGTAATAAAAAATGAGACGAATACAAAAATGTAAAAATGAGGCGAATACAAAAATGTGACAAAAATAAGGCGAATACAAAAATGTGATAAAAAATTAGACGGATACAAAAATGTAAAAATGAGGCGTGTATAAAAATGTGACAAAAAATGAGGCGGATACAAAAATGTGACAAAAAATATAGAATGTATCCGCCACCTTTTTATCGTATCAGTCCTATTATGCAGAGGCGGATCTAAGATTTAGAGATGGTGGGTGGCACATCGTTCAATTAAAATAAAATGATCGAATGCTTTAATTTTGGGTTACAATTCGGGTTATTAATTTTATTTATGTTACAAACAAATCGATCAATTATATGTGTTGGTATTATTTCTTTTAGATATTAGAGATAACTAAACAATCCAGTTTTTAGATCATTTTTGGAATTAGATGCTTTATTCGCTTAAACTTTGAGGGAAAAAAGTTTTTTCACACTAAAATTTGAGCTTGTACAAACCATCTAATGACATTTACTTAATATATTCATATTCCAATGAATTTATGTGTTGCTGGAGAATATCGTAGGGAAAAATAAAAATCTTAGTTTTAGCCTAGTCATCTTACTTAACAAGAACATTAGAGAAAATCAAAAGAACCTTTAAATTTTTTACAAATAATCTTATAATAATATTCAATCATTTTAAAAACTTATATTTTTTAAAAACTACTATTTAAAAATATATTTCTAATATTATTTATTTGACGTTCATAATTCAGTACTCAATAACTGATAAAGAATAAACATATAGCACTCATTCAAGAGATTAATAATTAGTGAAAGAAATAGTAAAAACAAAATTAAAAGGCAGAAGTCATCTGCAGCCCCATAAAGTTGTCCGCATATTTTATTTGGATACTTTATCTTAGGCTTGTTCCTATTAAACACTTTTCTTAGTAGAAAAAATTACCAATTGAACACTTTTGACAATCAACAAAATAAATAGAGATGGTATGTACTCGATGACATGGCATAATAACTAATGAAAAACAGACATGTGGCATTGGGCCCACAATAACAACGAAAAAATAAAGTTGGAAATAAAAGCTATATTTTCATCCAAAAAAAAAAAGAAAAAAAAATCTTCACCCTTTTCTCTTTGCCAGGAACCTGTAACACCCCACCCCACCCATCCCCGACGTACACACAATCGTCACCGGCTGAAATCGTTGCACCGCGATCATTCTCACTCCACCTTTTCTCCTTCCAATTTTTAATTATATAAGAATTTTTTTTCCAGTCACACGCCTAAGAATCTCCTTTATTTTTATTCAAATTTTGTAGTTGTCATTTTTTTCAATCTCACTCTTTTTTTCAAACATCAATTTAGATTTGTTGGTACTTTTTATTTTTCTATATTGTGAGTTCTTTAGGATTTGAATTCTTTAACGTTTCAAAAAAATAATTTTAGATTCATATTAATCTTGTCGAAAAAATGAAGTTTCGCCGGATATTTTTGGACTCAATTTGATTTTTATTTTTGATGAAATTCTATTCCACAACTCAAAGATAAAAATCTTTATCAGTAAATTCTTCGAAGTTTTTGTATTTTAACTGATTATTTATTTAATTAATGTTATTCCGATGAAGATAACAATAACAATGATATTGAAGGTGAATGATGCTATAAAGAAAGTATGAAGGAAGGATTATTTGGGAAAAGTGTGTGTCAAGAAATAGTGAGGGAAGGAATGGCCGATGAGGTTTCTAGGTAATATTGAATTGAACATTGCAACTGGGGAAGACAACTACCTGCAACTTTTTCAATAAAAACTTATGTTCATATTAAAATTTTGTGATGTTGACGTGTTCATTTTTGATTGGTCTGCAAAAAGTTTTTTTTTGGCTTCACGCGCTTTTGTAGATCTGTGTTACACTTATAATACCATATCATCAAAAGTGTTTAATAGGTATATATTTTGAAGGATAGAGGTGTTCAATAGGTATAACCCTTGGTTGAGGTGTCTAAGTGAAATATGTGGACAACTTTAAGGGGCCGCAGATGACTTCGCCAAAGTAAAAATTATTCGTGAAAAAGAATCGATTTAAATTAATAAATAATAGTAAATAAATAAGAATGAATAGAAAAAAAAAGTTATGCGAAAAGAAAAAAAGGAAAAAAGACCAAAAAGAAAAAAAAAAGAGCAAGCAAAAAATTAGGTGTTGTGAGCGTGCCTCAAACTCGCGTTGGGCGTGTGTTAGACTGCTTGCCCCACCAATTGAACTGTTGAGCATTACAATTATTGGGTGGCAAAGTTAATATATACTTAATAATTATACATATATACATATATATCCAATGTTTTTTTTTGAGATTACTGGGTGCCATGGCACCCCCACCAGTCTACATAGATCCGCTCCTGCTATTATGTATCCGTGTTTTGTATATTTTTGAGGGATTTTGGACATTAGAAACTTAAGACGGACAAATGGTCATTTAGCCCTAAAAGTATGTTATTTATGTCATTTGCCCATAATTATAAACAGTAGCTATAGTTTACGAAACTACAATTCATCGAAATAGTTTTGGAGAGGAGAGAGGTAAGCAAAAAGACAAACAGTTTGTATCTCAAATGCAACTTGTATCTCAATTAAACTGATATACAGAGATACACAATCTCCCTCCCCCCCCCCCCCCCCCCCCCCTTTCTCTCAAATTCACAAATACACATATATATTAGCTTTAAAACTAAAATATTGATACAAAGATACACATTACAAAATTTATCAAATATTAGATAAAAATTAAAGAACAGCATAAAATTTCAAAAATATGTATCAATGATCCTGTCACTAGTTGCATCATTTTCGCGGGTCATGTAGTGCAGAATTTGCAAATTTTACATAAATTACTAGAGTTTGAACGATAATTATAATAATAGTTATAATTTACATAATTACAATTCATAGCACGGAGGAGGCAGTAGGTTAAATAGCACAAGACTTGTAAGTCAATGGGATTTATTTCTCAGCTTGTAAAATACGGCAGACTTGGAAGTCATTGAGTCACTGTTGATGTAAGTATAAAAAGGGTATCTCAATTGTGGGCCTAAACCTTTAAGATGTTGAGATATATATATAAAAAGTCATTTCGTAATTGACGAGCTAATGGGACATGCTAGGGAGAAGCTTATCTTTAATTTTGTCGTTTATTGACCTTATGCTTAGAGGGCACCTATTCCATCTAGACGAGTCTCTCAATCTATCACAATACCTCGAGTAGTAGAAAGAATTACAATCATCATTCCACTTAAAATTTACAAAATTCATCGATAAATTGGAATAGTTTTGTAAACTAGGTCGACTATTATGACAAAAATATAAATTTACGTCCCGTGATAGCAAACACAAAAATCATATTTATATGTTATAGCTATATTTTGCATCATTGCGTTTCATAGCAAATATAAATATGTATATTTCGATATACATATATAAAAGAGAGCAGTTGTATAATTTAGTTATGCATATACAAAAGAAATCAGTTGTATAATATGCTTTGGTATACATATACAAAAGATCAATTCTATAATTTGTGTTTGTATAAAGCGAGAAAGAGAAAAAGACAAAAGAAAAACTGAGTAGGGGAAGATCGTATTTGTATAATAATAAGTGTATCAGACGAAAATATATATGTATTTGTATATGCATATACAATTTTCTCTCGTTTTATACATACACAAACACAATGTATACATTTGTCTTTGTATAACGTGAGAGAGACGAGTGAGCGAGCAAGATCTAGGAGAGTGGAGAGCGAGATCTGGGAGAGGGGGGAGAGGGGAACAAAAATATATGTATATATACAATTTTCTCTCCCTTTATACAAACATAAACACATTTTATACATTTTCATCTTTGAATGAAGTGAGAGAGGCAAGTGAGCGAGATCTGGGAGAGTGGCAATCAATTTCTGGAGAGGGGAACAAAAATATATGTATATATACAATTTTCTCTCCCTTTATACAAATACAAACGGATTTTATACATTTGTGTTTGTATAAAATGCTAGAGAGGCAAGGGAGAGAACGAGAGTGGCGAGCGAGATTCACCAGGAGAGAGGCGAAATAGCAACAGTTTGCTATGGGTATAATTAAATCAAACTATATATATAGCATTTAATTTGAATTAATAGTTTGCTATAATTCTTTTATGATAACACAAGTGTTAATGACCTTATCAATATGTAGTTGAAACTTTTGTTCGGATGGCCCATGAAGAAGAAACGTCTCACACACATTCCGTGATAGGAGTGTACATGACCGGGTTAGTGCGGATTTTACAAATATCATATCAAATCATTTGTGTCAAATTTTTAGTTTTGTCAACCTAACCAAACTAATAAAATTCAGATTTTTTCGAAGTTTTCAACATCGGGTTGGTTTGATTTTTTCAAATACCAAATCAAGTCATTTGTGTTGAATTTTAAAATTTTTAAATCAAGCGAAAGTAATAAACCTCATTTTTTTTCCGGATTTTTCCAGTAAAGTATTCATATAATTAACTTATGCTACAAATATTTTTTTAGTCCAACCAAAATATAACTATCTAAGGTATTTCTTCAAAAATAACACAAAATATGAGATGAGTAATGACTAAAATATTCAATAAGAAAATAATAATGAAATCGTATAAAATAAATATTGTGAATTGATAAGTCAAAATGAAAATGATCATAATTTTAAAAGTACTAAATATTGCTAAAATAAGTTTAATAAGCATTAATTACATGATTAAACATTAAGAAAAAATTAAAAATATGTTATGACATTTTTAATGTATAAACCAATATAAAACTAGAACAAATATTCAACATATTGTCATTTAAGTGTTGAATTAATTTATTTTGTTAGCATAAGTATTGATTTTATTTTAAGCTTTATTAGAATTACTAATTTGTATGGACTATAATCTTTATTGGATCATTTGAACTTCTAAGTTTCAAAAATTTTGAAAAGATATGCTAAAATATAAAAATTATGAAAATGTATAAGTAATATTTAGAAATTACATCAAATTAAATATTTTTATGTATGAAATAAATTTTAAAAATTATATATATAATGTCAAGTTGATTTGATATTGAATTGACTTTTTTTTAGTCAAAAACTTAAAACCAAACCAAACCAAGTATAGTCAGAATTTTTTCCAATACCAAACCAAATCCAACCAAAACATTATTAGTCAAAAAAATTTTAAATTTAACTCGATTGACGGTTTGATTCGATCTTGTACACCCCTACCCTTGGCGCTGAACTTGGGTACCGCTTGGAAGTAAAAAGATAATGAGCAACACAAAATGCGGTATATCATAGAATTACAAACTTCCAGCTATTAGAGATATATAAACTTGCCAATGTTTACGCCAAACCATAATTATTATTATTAGATACAAATCTGTAAAAATTGAAAAAATACATATGCAAACAAGCCATGTATCTATTGGTTTATTATTGCAAACACCAAATGTGACAAATTCTTCACCGATAAGATTTATGTGTTGGAATTCTTCAATTGGATAGGTCAGACAGTAAAAAGACGGAAGAAATTATAAATGTCCCAGCTCCATGCCTAGCAAACCTAAAAGCTTTCGGCAGGAATACCCATTAGTTCGCTAGATGGGAGTGATAATTGGACGGGTTGGATTAAATTTAGACGGATCAAAATGAGAAAAAACAATAAACTAGTCAAACATTATTTCAACCCGACCCAAATTTGTTTGGGCCAAAACAAATTAGATAACAGGTTAATAATGGGTCATAACCAAATCCGCACAATTTTTACTAAATTTTTATTAGCTTTATTTGTTATTTTATAAGATTTTAGTACCTATTATTTTTGAAATTATAACTATATACCACGTGTAAAATCAAAAATCAAAAGATATTTTAACAAAATTTCTCAAAAATCAATTAGAGTTCCATATGAATGATTTGAGCTAGTGAATCTGTGGGTGCGTCAATAAGCTACCCAAACCTAAATTAAATGAGTTGGGTCGAATTGGACGGATTGGATATGATTTTGCCACCTCCATGGGTAGAGAACAAAATTGAAGCATGAAACTTAAGCAATGGCCATAGGTCCATCACACTAGCTACAAATTACATCGTAACAAGTAAAAAACAGAATGTATATCTAGTAACCTTCCTAGCAAAAAGAGATTGTTCAATATGATAAGCATATACGAGCAAAACCCAAATGAGAGTAATTTAACCCCTACCTCCTACTTGAATCAATCACCAGAGTTGTAGTACATAACTACATCGGAAACCTAATAGACAATCATGCCAGCATATAGTAATGAATATACTCATAACGTAACCTCACCTAAGCAAAAATGTAGATGATAAAGAGGGTGGGAATACACGCATCCAGACGTACACTTGAAGATGGGAGTTAAAGAAGGTTATGTTTGATAAATTAACATCTCATACGAATATTCGATCGATCAAATCTCCAAATTGATAATGTGCCCACATCACCCAGATGATGCGTATCAGAGGAGACACGGCACAACATAAACACACAGGTTAGCTCCTCCTTCACAAGGCACATGCAGAGGATCCAATTAAACACATCAAGCAAACCATCAACATCAAAAAGCAGATATACAGATATCAGCTACAACTTCACAAGTATAAGCATTGAATAATAGAGTAAACCAAATGAGCACCCTAACAATACAAACATATCAAGGATTATATTGCTCCCCTTACATGGTGGTTTCTCTGATGAGTAGACGGACGTGCATCCATTGATGATAACTTATGAGAGATGAAGTGCATTGTTGGCCTTGAGTTTGGAGTTTCAAGCAAACAAGAGCATGCTAGATTGATGATAAAAAACAAAACATCTTTTACTCTATCTTCAGGATATGGAAGGCGTTCATCCAGCAAATTGCTAAGCTGCTCAGGATCTATAGTCGATGAATTTGCTAGCACAGTAATGTATTCCCCAACATGCTTTCCTTTGATTATCTCCAATGATAATACTCCAAAGCTATACACATCACACATTTGTGTAACCTTCATTGTATATGCAAGCTCTGAATAATAATACAATTTTCAAAACAATATTAACAATTAAATGAGATAAAAACAATGGAGTGCTTGGATATAGTTCATGAACTATTTAAAACTTACCAGGTGCGACATAACCATATGTGCCTGCAAGCGCAGTGCAATTGGATGAGTCTGGATTGAGAATCTTCGCTATTCCAAAGTCTGCAACACGAGCTTCATACTCAGAATCAAGCAAAACATTACTGCTACTTATGTCTCGATGAACAATGGGTGGTGAACAATCCTGGTGCATGTAAGATAAAGCAAAAGCAACACCCTTGATGATATTCACCCTTTTAAGCCAATCCAATTTCTTAGACTCAACTTCATTGCTTAAAACACTAGACAAACTCCCCCTCTCCACATACTCGTAAACCAAGAGTGAGTGTTGTGCTTTAGAACAATAGCCATAGAGATTCACAATGTTCCGGTGCTTAATCCCAGTCAGTGCCCTTACTTCATTAATGAAGCTTTTGGGATGAGTATTCTGAAATGAAGAATGAAGTCTCTTCACAGCTATATTCCCTAATAATGGAAGGTTTACCTTGTAAACACTTCCCTGACCTCCTTGCCCAATGCAAAATTTTGCATCAAACTCTTCTGTGGCGTTTAAGATGTCCCTGTATAATGCCTTCCCATCTAACATGGATATCGAAAGCCAACCATCACCATCCCTTCTTTCAACGTCTCTAACTTTCCTTCTTTTATTACACATAAAGAGAACACCAATGAAAACACAGAGCAGTACTAGTGCTCCCATAACAGGAAGTACAGTGATGAGGATGAGTTTACGTCCCTTCGCCACTGAGTGATTCTTCACCATAGAAGATGGCCTTTCGCAAGGTTGGAATCCAGTCACATTGCCACAAAGACCTTTATTACCTTCCAATGAAGCATTGATAAAATCCTTACTGTTAGGGATTGGACCTTCCAACTCATTGTATGACAATACAACATCCTGCAAACCAGTCAAACTTTCAAATTCTTCAGGAATGTGGCCAGAAAGGCTGTTGTGGGAAAGATTTAAGCTTTCCAAGTTCTTCAAATTGGTTAACTGGGGGGTATTTCTCCAACCAGAAGATTATGGCTCAAATCAAGTACATTAAGTTGAGTTATACCCCCTATCTCCTTTGGAATTTTTTGGCCAAATTTGTTGTTGCTCAGGTTCAAGTGAATCAGGTGCTGGTAATCTCCTATAAACTTTGGAATCGACCCATTCAATCTATTGTCTGATAGATCAAGGGACTCTAACTTTGTCAGTACCCCAAGTTCTATAGGAATATTGCCAGAAATTTGGTTGTTTTTCACAGAGAGCTTAACCAGAGAGGTTAATTTTCCAAATTCCTTTGGTATCTGCCCAACCAAATGATTTGCTGAAAGATCAAGTCCCAAAAGACCTTTGATGTTTCCAATCTCTGGTGGTATGCTACCGCTAATGTTATTTCTGGCTATCAAAAAAGTAGTCAAATTCTTGTATTTCCCCCAGTTGCTGCTGAGTTCGCCATGAAAATCATTGTCGCTCAAATCAATGAACTTCAGCTCTGGATGGATGCCAAAAGCTTCAGATAAATTCCCAGTAAAGCTGTTGTTATTGAAGCGAACCCTTTTGAAACTCGAGCACTTGCTCAAGCTTCTTGGGATTGGCCCTGTAAGCTTGTTACGATTCACTGTTAAACGCTCAAGTTTCCCACCATTGCAAAGCCGCTCTGGCAAATGGCCTGAAAAGTGATTGTTACTAATTGATAAGAGAACCAAGTTATCCAAATATGCAAATTCTTTTGGAATCGAACCAGAAAGTTGGTTATCAGAAAGGTACAATGAATTGAGCTCAGTTAAGTTACCTAGAGTAATTGGAATTGAACCACTAAGCTTATTATCGGATAAATCCAGCTCTATGAGATTATTCAAATTCCCCAACTCACTAGGAATGGGACCAGAAAGTTGGTTAGAATAAAGGTACAAAAAATTGAGCTGAGTTAAGTCAGCTAGAGTAAATGGAATTGAACCAGTAAGTTGATTTTCTTGTAGCTCCAGATCATTGAGGTTTTTCAAATTCCCCAACTCTCTTGGAATGAGACCAGAAAGTTGGTTAGCAAAAAGGAACAAATTTTGGAGGTGAGTTAAGTCACCTAAAGTAATTGGAATTGAACCACTAAGTTGATTATTGCATAGTTCCAGATCATTGAGGTTTTTCAGATTCCCCAACTCAGTAGGAATGAGACCAGAAAGTTGGTTAGAATGAAGTAACAAAATTTTGAGCTCAGCTAAGTCACCTAAAGTAATTGGAATTGAACCAGTAAGCTTATTACGGGATAGCTCCAAATCATTGAGGTTTTTCAGATTCCCCAACTCAGTAGGAATGAGACCAGAAAGTTGGTTAGAATAAAGATGGAGAGTTTCGAGCTCAGTTAAGTTACCTATTTCAGCAGGAATGAAACCATTTAAATGGTTTTCAATGATGTAGAGGTTCTCGAGCTTTGTTAATGAGCCGATTTGAGGTGGGATTTTGCCTGAAAACTGATTAGCCGACAAGTCAAGATAGACAAGATTAGTGAGGTTTCCTATTTCAGGGGGTATAATACCAGAGAGCTGGTTCATACTAAGATCAACATATTCAAGAAACGGGAGAGATGAAAATGGAAAATCATGGAGTGTACCAATGACACCAGCATTACTAATATTTAACTTGTTTATCCGACCATTAAAGCATATAACTCCATACCAACCCCTGCATGCATCACTACTTAGTGTCCATAAAGCCAATAAGGAATTATTTTTGTTTGCTTTCCATTTGAGGAGAGCAGTTGCTTCCTCAGTGGAAGCAAAAGTAATTATGAAGAGAGTGAAAAACTGAAGGATATAAAATATTTTGGGAACCATCTTAATGAAAGCTAAAAGATTTCAGTTGTTTTGTGTTTGGCTATTGATCATGAGTATAGTTTTGTATATATTGTAGTGAAGTCTTGCTGAGTCAATGGCATTTATTTGTGAGCTTGTAAAACACGGATAGAATTAGAACGACTTGGGAAGTCAATGCGTCACTGTTTGTGTAATTAAGTTTATACCAATGAATTAAAAGGCTGTGTCTATTGTGACCTTAGCTTAAAGTTGTGCAATCACAAAATACACATATTAGCTTTGAAACTAAAACATTGATACACATTATATCACCTCTATAACAAATACACACATACAGTTTGTCTCAATTTAATTTTTTGTGATACACAAAATTTATTAGTTAGGAGATGAAAGCGCAAAATTTCAAGAACACAAGTGCCAATGACCCTGTTAATAGTTGCATCATTTTTGCGTCATATTGTACAGAATTTGCATATTTTTTGTTTAAGAAATTTCATAAATAACCATATTATAAATCATAATTATGAATAGTAGCTATAATATGCATAATTATAATTCATAGCATAGTAGGTAGTAGGTCACTTGAATTTATTTATCAGCTTGTAAAATACGGGTCTACCTAGAACGACTTCTAAGTCAACGAGACACTGTTCATGTAACTACATGCCAACGAATTAAAAGGGTATCTCAATTGTGGGCCTAAGCCTTAAATATGTTGAAATATATTTTGATATAAAAAGTCATTTGAGCTAATGGACATACAATAGGAAGAAATTACACAACCTGCCCTTCAAAAAGGCTCATCATTAATTTTTACTAATCCAACTCAAAAGTTCTTAAGTCATGCAATAAGATGTTATAACATAAAATTATTTGTTATTATGAAAAAAAATATAATTTAAGCCCAACATAAAAGTTTAAGAACACAGGTGCCAACCACACTGTCAAGTGTCAACAGTCGCAGGCCATGTAGATATTATTATTCGGATGGGCTATGAAGAAGATACATGTCACACGTGACAAAGGATAGTCTAATATGAATAGGATTGATTTATTTGTGGCTTAGTTTGCATAGGATTGTTATTCTTATTATATGACTTAGACTAGGATTCTTACCTGATTTATCTGTATAAATATAACGTGTCTTTACTATATGAAATAATGAGAAAGTCTTTCATGGTATCAGAGCCCTAAAAGGTTAAAACAAAACAAATTTAAACCCTTGCTAGAGAAACGAAAGCTCTGTAACAACTTCAATGGTGGACGACAACATCTCGTCAAGTTCCTCCTTGCAGGGAACAACCGTGAGAACACATACCTCCACAGTCACCGCTTTACCATCTCCTAGCCTTGCTCATCAGTTACCGCTTAAACTTACATCGTCAAATTTTTTGTTATGGAAGACACAGTTCCTTCCGATGGTTCGCGGTTGTGGACTTGGTCATCATATTGATGGTAGTTAGGTAATTCCAGGGCAGTTTCTATCTGATGACCAACCTAACCCAGACTACTATGTTTGGGTAAGAGCAGATCAACTTGTGTTAAGTTGAATTGTTGCTTCTGTATCTGAAGGAATATTACCCTAACTAGTTGGTGCTGAGACAGCCCAAACAGCTTGTGACAAACTGGTTGCTGCCTATGCTTTAGGTTCGAAGCC
Source organism: Solanum sitiens (assembly GCA_016801875.1). NCBI lineage: Eukaryota > Viridiplantae > Streptophyta > Magnoliopsida > Solanales > Solanaceae > Solanum > Solanum sitiens. Next base: position 3,289,709 of record JABWTJ010000002.1, on the reverse strand, counting down.
TCAAATTCGTGAGCTGAAAACACAACTACACACGATGCAGCGAGACAATACTAGTATTGAGTCCTATGTGCAAAGGGCAAAAGGAATTGCGGACAAGTCCAGTTCCTAATGATGATATGGTCAGATTTGTTCTCGCTGGACTGGGACCAGCCTATCGACCATTTACAAGATACTTTAATCGCGTCAAGAGGATATCTCGTTTGATAATTTATATGGACAATTGTTGATTGAAGAACGACAATTAAAGAGAGATGAGACCCTTACTGCTATAGCTCTGACGTCACCCTATACTCAAAGTTCCTATCCTCCCGGTCGTGGTAGAGGTAGAGGTAGAGGTAACAGGGGTCGTGGACGTTCCCAAAATCATGGTTTTTCTCAGATGTCCCAACAACGTAGTTTCCAGAATACTACTCAATCCTCTAACATCCCATCTCCAACCTTCGATATGTCAACAATTATTTGTCACAATTATGAAGGTAAAGGGTGTATTGCACGAATTTGCCCATCACCAAAGACATCTAATGGCACTCGGTTTCTGGACGACCTGTCTCCAACCTAGCAAATACCCAACATTCACCTACCCAAAATTGGTTGATGGATAGTGGCACCGCGCATCATCTGACATCTGACCTGGATAACCTTGGGATTCACTCAGAATATCAAGGTCCTGAGGAAGTTACTTTAGATAATGACTCTAAATTACCAATATCACATCACTATAAGAAAAGTACTTATTACCTAGGGATTTTCATAAACATAGTAAAATCCGCATGTAACTTGATTAGCTGCAAATCTTCTTGTAAAATGAAGTTACGCTTACAAGGACACCTTATAACTTTTTCAGACAAATACTTCTCTTGACAACAAGCAAATTTAATAAACTCATCCATGCCACTTATAAATTCATCAGTATACCCCGCTCGACCAGGATTAAGTCTATTTACCATCTATTTTCTATGCTCGGGAATTTTCATTTCTGAACCAAAAAATAAATTTATTTTTAAACACATTAATAAGAAAATTTAGACATTGTATGGTTGAACGATGGTTGGGGAAAGCTGCTGATCAACCACATGAACCTCAAAATATACACATAGCAATACAAGAACAAGGACAAAAGAAAGAAACACAACAATTGCCTGAAAATTGTTCTTTCAGCCTCAAAACTCATGGCATAGATCATCCTAATGGTGACTGGAAAAGAATGAATCCTCTGCAACTGAAAGTTCTTTCTACTAAGGATATGTGGTTTTTGTTACTTGCTGAGTTTTTAAGTTTGATCAAATATTTCGTTTTTATATTATCAACTGTTTCCAACTTGAGCTGTAACACTAAAATCTACTTAGAAAACTGTAAAACTATTTTTGGAATAACTTAATTAAGCTATTACGACTAAAGATCATTTGTGATATACTTAGCAACAATTAAACTCATGTTAACATCAGAACTAATGAAGGACCCATGTAATATTATTAGAGAGAAAGGGACATACAACAAGAACTTTATAGCCATTTCTGTGTAGAGGGACAGCCTCTTTAGCCTCTTTAAGTAGTTGAATAGGTCTCATATCAACTTACGTTCTATTAAATGTTTGGAAAATGAACTACAGAATTTTACTATAGTATTATTTGGTATTCTTGCCAATTACTATTACTATGAGTTGGTTTTAACCTTTTCGATTTTGTTAGGCGAAGGAGTTTCAAAAGAAGCATTAACATGGGTGATACGGAGCAGAATTGCTTTAGGAGTTGCCAATGGTATAGAATATCTCCATTCATTAGGCCCTAAAGTCACTCATGACAACATCAAAAGTCATCTAACATCCTCCTCACACACTACTACGATGCATATGTATCCGAATGTGGCATAACACAGTTGATTTCCTCACATAATTTCTACCTGTAAACTTCTACTATGAATTACATATGAAAGTACATGGATTCATACAAGATCTAAAGCACAACAACTCATATTCACATATTAAAACAAAAACTCACATCAACTCAAAAAAAATTGAAGAGGAGAACAAATCAAAGAGTCTAGAACATACACCATTGCAGGATATAAAACTTCAACAAGCTACACAGAAGAAACATAATAAGGACATACAAATCAAAGAGTCTAGAATTCAGAGAGCTTGAAATTCACAAAAAAAAAAAAACTCAATGTTCACTCAAATTGGTTCAGTAAACGAAAATTTGCACATTAACCTTACATAGCTTGAAATATGCCTTTACTTCAACAAGCTACACAGAAGAAACATAATAAGGACATACAAATCAAAGAGTCTAGAATTCACAGAGCTTGAGATTCACACACAAAAAAAAAAAACACTCAATGTTCACTCAAATTGATTCAGTCAGCAAAAATTTGCACATTAACCTCATTAGCAACAATTAACCTCAATTTTTTGGTAGATTGGCAAGAAAATCTTCTCGATTTGTAGTCCTTTACTTTGAAAAAATCTGCTTGGAGAGAGACGTGAGGTTCACTTGGAGAGCTTGGAGCTTGGAGCTTTGGATGATCTTCGAGCTTAATCTACACCGAATTCTTCGATTGATTTCATCTCTACTTCTACAATGAGTTTTGGAGTGAAGGAAAATGGGTATGGGTAAGAGCTTAGATAGGAGGAAAAAGTGAAAGAAGCAAATGAAAAAGTAATATAAATTTAATGTGTTTTAATGAAAAAGTAAGATTGATTTCATCTCTACTTTCCTAAAGTTTCATTGTGTTTTTAATTGATCTTATTATCCAAAAAAGTTAATATAAATTTAATGATTTTTAATTGTTTTAATTAATTGGTCTTATTATCCAAAAAAATAATAATAAGTAAATGAAAAAGAAATCAACCATCTAATAGATAATAAAATGCATAGATAAATCCCCAATTATTTTCCAAGGTAATAAAATTATTTTCCAAGGTAATAAAATGCCTTGGTAAATCCCTAAAAATAATTTTCAGATAATATAAAATTTTCCTATAAATTAAAAAGGATTTTTTTTTGTCCATGTACCTGGGGATTTACCTAGAGATATTATTCCTGCAGATAAATTTCCTACATAATTTCGTGAGAACTAATTTAGTGCAAAATGACACTAACTTTAGCTGCGAAATTTGTTGGGAATATACGTTTCACAGTTAATATATTATAAAATTAAGAAATTTAAGATTTTTCCAAGAAAATCCGCAAGTATTACCTGCGATAATATTCCCCAGGTAATATCCCCATGTAATTTGCACTTTTCTTGTAGTGCATATAGGTGCAAGTTTTGTTGTCGCTTCAGACAAAAACTTCAAACTTGATGATATTCTTCATGTTCCTACTGCCACTCAAAATTTAGTTTCCATTAGTTTCTTTACTAAATCTAACAATGTGTTTGTTGAATTCTTTCATAACCAGTTTTTGATTAAGGATTTGGCAACGAGGGTACCACTTCACAAAGGATGGACTAATAGAGGACTATATTCGCTTCCTGTGATAAAACTATCCTCTCCAGCTTCCTTTGCAGCATCTCTTGGTGTTTGGCATACTCGTATGGCTCATGCATCTTATCCTACCGTTCGTCAAGCATTACCATCTACTGTTTTTCAGTCTAGTAAATCTCCTAGTTTATGCACTACTTGTGCGGTTAGCAAAAGTCATAAGATTTCTTTTTGTGAATCTAGTTTTCAGGCTTCTGGACCACTTGATTTAATTTGTTCAGATGTTTGGGGACCTTCCCCGGTTGTTTCTAATGATGTTTATCGCTATTATGTGATCTTTTTTTTTTTATCATTTTAGTAAATATACTTGGATCTATTTTCTTCACTTTAAATATGAAGTTATTTCTATTTTTATTCAGTTTCGTACTCTTGTTGAAAATTTTTTTGGTCCCCCAATTAAATGTTTCCAAGCGGACTGGGGAGGGGAGTTTCAAGCCTTAACCAACTATTTATGTGATAATGATATTACACAACGTGTTTCTTGTCCTTACACTCCTAAGCAGAATGATTGTGCAGAACGTAAACATAGACATATTGTCGAAACAGGTAGAAGTGAATAAGGAATTATTCTGATTTTTGAAAGTTGATTTCCATTTTAGAAGACTTGTTGCTTCCTCTGTGGAAGCAAAAGTAATCGTGAAGAGATATACTAGAGTAAGGAAATAAAGTATTTTGGGATCCATCTCCAAGGCTAAAGGATTCTTTTGGTTTGTGAAAAACTTGAGTAGGCTGATGTTCTATATATTTTGCAGTAAGGATATTATAGATGTTTATAATTTGACAAAGTAAACATACAAAAAAACAAAAAGGAATTTAACATCTTTTATATAAAATCACTATCACTCTTACTGAGTTAATGGTGTTTGGAATCAATGACGAAGCCAGGATTTATACTAAGGAGATTTAAAATATAAAAAAGTAAACAAGTAAAAATGTAAAAGGAGATTCAACATCTTTTATATACTATACCTGGACACGTGCTTTGCACGTGAGTCCCACAAAAATATTATATATGGTAGGAGTTATATTAAAATTATATTAAACAAATGAATTTTTAACAAAAACTATTAAAATCACATTTTGAAGAATTTCAAAAATGATTTAACGAAAAAATATAAATGAAATAAATGAACAATCAACCTATATAAATGACTTCTTTATTGTAAAATGTAAATGTCAAATAATTAGATATTCCGATAACCTATCAAATTTGGATAGCAAAATTTAATGTGATAAATAATTTACCTTTCTATATTATTAGGTCGAAACCTACAGTATATTAGTTTGTTACTTTTCTAAGAAAGATACACACACAAGACACTTCTCTATTTGTACCAAAGTTTGAATTACCATATGTACTTGTAACAAGTATATATGTTGTCTCCATATTACATTCAAATGACATAGTGCTTTTATTTTCCTTTGTAGCATGAACAAAAAATTTCAATAGTTTGTTCATGGTTATTTTTCATACTTCCTATCGTATTTTAATTTTTTATCCTTTTTTCCTCTTACTTTATTATTCATATTTGACTTTTAAGTTAAATTAGCTTATTTGTTAGAATATGTCTTCTTAAAAGATTTTCTCGATTTCTTCTGCTCTATGTTATTGAGGAAGAAATATTAGTTATCCCTCTGAAGCTGGAAGATTGAAGAAAAATAAATTTCAATAAGTCATTGTTTTAAACTAAAGTTATCAAGGAGCTTTACTTTATAAATTATACATGCATTAAGTTATCGAAATCTAATTAAAAATTACAATAATCGTATGTATGTCAAATTTATTAAAAGTACTGATGCAAAAAAATGCAAAATTGTTGGAGAGACATGGCGCATACCTCATTTGTATTGGCGCAATTTCTACTAAAAGTTCTATTCAATCGTCTGCAAAAGAATCACCTCTGATTTATACCTGAGAAAAATATTATATCATAAGTTCATAAAATAAAATTTTAGCAATATATTTTCATATGAGAGATCAAACATTTAGATATCAATTTAAGAATATAATTTGAATGATAGCACAAAATGAAAAATTTAAATGTAAAGAAAGACTTCAAAAAACATAGTATGATAAGAGTTTTATGCTCTCTAAACCAAATTAAATGTACAATATTGTCATTAGAAGACAACGTTTAAGAGACTTATTTATAGTGATTTCTTGAAGAGTTAAAAAGTCATTCAACTTTAATTATAATTTCTTGAAGAGTTAAAAAGTCATTCAACTTTAAGAGTTTCACATTTATAGAATAATAGTTAATTATTATTTATAATAATATGATAATGATAATTAAAAAGTTAAAGGGCATTTTCTTAATCCAACTTTAGACAAACATCTTCCCACTTATAATATAAAATATAATAACAATTATATAATATGATATGATGATATATGATGATAAAAAATAAAATGATAATAATAATATAATATATGAATGGTCTAGGATATGATGATAGATACCTTATTTTTATTTATCATAACTTTTCAAATTCTTCCGTTATGAGAATTATGATTAAGATTAAAAATAATATTAATATAATGTTATCAAGAAAATAATAATTTAATTATTAAAGGTCTAAAGAATTTAAATTTTATCATTATGTAATTAAAATATTTTTATTAATTAAATAATTAATCCAATTTTAATTTAGTAAAAGGGCAAAATCTAGTTCCTTGGTTGTTAAAATGCAAGTGGAATTAAAAAAGACTTTGGTTGAATTGACCACCAAGATGTGGAAATAAAGTAAGAACATTTCCACAGAATTGTGGATTAAAGTAAACCCTGATTAATTACTTTCAAACTATGTGTTCCATTAACAGGAAAGCACAAGGAAATTATTGGAAAGTGAAAATGAAAGGAAACAAAAATTATGTACTTAAATCATGTTGATTAAGGTTTTTTACTTTTCAAAAGAAAACCTTAATCAAAGTTGAATTACTATTTTATTGTTGCATTAAATTAAAACCTAATAAGCTCTCTAAATAAATAGTAAAAATTAATTAAAGTCCCATTTTATTCACATAAATGCAGTATTAGTTAGAAATCCATCTATGTCATTTTAGTTCTTTATTTATGACGTTTATGAATTCTCTTAGTCCAAATTTGAAAATTGAGCTTCCTCTTTTTAATAATATATGATTATTATAAATATTATTCACACCCTCTTAGATTTTTTTAGTTATAGCATTATAAATTTCTTTAGTTATTAATTATTTTCTATCTTTTATCTTTCCTTATAATAATCATATCATATTATATCTAATATCATATTATAATGTTATAAAATATCTAACTAATTAAATAGTAAATAATAATCATATTATATTACACCAAATATAATAATATAGTGTTATAAAACATGATCAATCGTAAATAGTAAACCTGTCATATTATACTCCTAATAAATATCAGATGAACCAAAACTATTCTGGCTACCAAACTAAAAGTTGAATAACCAAAATGTTCATATAAAATCAAATGACCTTTTTATCCTTTAATATACCATTATCCCTACAATATTTTGTGCTAAAAAGTAATTTTACAGTTAAATAAATGATAATTCATCAAATACTTTCTATAAAATGACCAAAAAAATTAAAAGTTCAATAAAGGCAATAAAGCTTGAAACATATCCATTCAACTTGCCCCCAAATGTATTCAAGTAACTAGCTTCCCTATAAAATTTTGTGCTAAAAAGTGATTTTACGATTAAATAAATACTAATTCATTAAATACTTTCTATAAAATAACCAAAAAAGTAAAAGTTTAATAAAGGCAATGAAGTGTGAAACATGTCCATTCAAATTCAATTGCCCCAGATGTATTCAAGTAACAAGCTCCCTTATAATATTTTGTGCTAAAAAGTAATTTTACATTTAAATAAATACTATATTCTTCGTTTCATAAAGAATAATTTAGTTTAATTTGACACAAAATTTAAGAAAATAAAAAAAACTTTTGATTAATAAGACTAAAGTCTTCCTATTTATCCTTAAATATTCCTCATGGGTTACTTTTATATCATCCACGTTTATGTTATGACCTTTTTCTTGGTAACGTGGTATAACATAAATGTAGAATTTGAAAAGTTATAATGAAATGATTAATATTGTGTGATTCTTTTTTCTATTTGAAAAATGTCGATAAAGAAAGAACAGAAAGTATCTTTTTCTGGCTTCTATGCATACAAATAAAATCTTTAAAATCGTAGTCGTAATATTTCCAATTTGTTGTAGGTTTGTCCTATTTTTTTGTTGCAGTTCTGTTCTGTTGCTACCTGATGTTGTTGTTACTGTTTTGTTTTTTTTTTTTATTATCTGTTATTTTTTGTACTTGGTTTACTTCTTGTTAATGACTGCTTTAGAATGTTTTTTCTTGAGCCGAGGTTATTAACAACCGTAACTTACGTCACTAACTTAAATTAAAGCAATTATTCCTTCTCATAATGCCAAAATTCCCCTGTTCCTGGCTCCAGATGATTACAACTTAGCGAAACTTTGATTCTAAACTTGTTTAAATTTGCTTCAATCAATCATGGCCAAAAGGAAATTGTTAAGAGTCTAAAACTAAAAGACTAGTAAATCACTGAAACTAGTGCTCTACACCAATCGAGTCTTACAATATACTAAAAGACTAGTAAATCATTGAATTCCTGATATTTACCCAAGGCCAAAAAAGCAGAAGATTAAATAATTACCTCTTATGATATACATATTATAGAGTAAACCAAATGAGCAACCTAACAATACTAATCCCAACATATCTTATGATATACATATTAATAGAGTAAACCAAATGAGCAACCTAACAATACAACAATACTAATCCCAACATATCAAGGATTATACTGCTCGCCTTAAATGGTGATTTCTCTGATGAATAGGTGGACGTGCATCCATTGATGATAACTTCTGAGAGATGAAGTGCATTGTTGGCCTTGATTTTGGAGTTTCAAGCAAACAAGAGCATGCTAGATTGATGATAAAAAACAAAACATCTTTTGCTCTATCATCAGGATATGGAAGGCGTTCATCCAGCAAATCGCTAAGCTGCTCAGGATCTATAGTCGATGAATTTGCTAGCACAGTAATGTATTCCCCAAGATGCTTTCCTTTGACTATCTCCAATGATAATACTCCAAAGCTATACACATCACACATTTGCGTAACCTTCATTGTATATGCAAGCTCTGAATAATAATACAATTTCCACAACAATTTTAAGAATTTAAACATGTAAATGAGATAAAAACAATGGAGTGTTTGGTTATAGTTCATGAACTATTTAAAACTTACCAGGTGCGACATAGCCATATGTGCCTGCAAGTGTAGTGCAATTGGATGAGTCTGGATTGAGAATCTTCGCTATGCCAAAGTCTGCAACACGAGCTTCAAACTCAGAATCAAGAAAAACATTACTGCTACTTATGTCTCGATGAACAATGGGTGGTGAACAGTCTTGGTGCATGTAAGATAAAGCAAAAGCAACACCCTTGATGATATTCACCCTTTTAAGCCAATCCAATTTCTTGGACTCTACTTCATTGCTCAAAATACTAGACAAACTCCCCCTCTCCACATACTCGTAAACCAAGAGTGAGTGTTGTGCTTTTGAACAATAGCCGTAGAGGTTCACAATGTTCCGGTGTTTGATCCCAGTCAATGCCCTTATTTCATTGATGAAGCTTTTGGGATGAGTATTCTGAAATGAAGAATGAAGTCTCTTCACAGCTATATTCCCTAATGATGGAAGGTTTACCTTGTAAACGCTTCCATGTCCTCCTTGCCCAATGCAATATTTTGCATCAAACTCTTCTGTGGCGTTTAAGATGTCCCTGTACAATGCCTTCCCATCTAACATGGATAGCGAAAGCCAACCATCACCATCCCGTCTTTCAATATCTCCAGCTCTTCTTTTATTACACATAAAGAGAATACCAATGAAAACACAGAACAGTACCAGTACTCCCATAACAGGAAGTACAGTGATGAGGATGAGTTTACGTCCCTTCGCCATAGAAGACGGCCTTTCACAGGGATGGAGTCCTGCTACATCGCCGCAAAGACCTTTATTACCCTCCAATGAGGCATTGATAAAAGCCTTACTGTTAGGTATCTGACCTTCCAACTCATTGTATGACAATACGACATCCTGCAAACCAGTCAAAGTTTCAAGTTCTCTAGGAATGCGCCCAGATAGGCCATTGTGGGAAAGATTTAAGTTTACCAACACCTTCAAATTGGCTAACTGAGGGGGGATTTCTCCAACCAAAAGATTATGGCTCAAATCAAGTACATTAAGCTGAGTTATCCTCCCTATCTCCATTGGAATATTGTGAACAAATTTGTTGTTGCTCAGGTTCAACTGAAACAAGTGCACGAAATCTCCTGTAAACGTTGGGATCGACCCATTCAATCTATTGTCTGACAGATCTAGGGACTCCAACTTTGTCATTGACCCAAGTTCCATTGGAATATTGCCAGAAAATTGGTTGTTTTGCAAAAAAAGATTAACTAGAGAGGTCAATTTTCCAAGTTCCCTAGGAATCTTCCCAACCAAATGATTTGCTGAAAGATCTAGTCCTAGAAGCCCTTTGAGGTTTCCAATCTCTGGTGGTATGCTACCACCAATTCTATTTCTGGCTATCCGAAGATCTGTCAAGTTCTTGCATTTCCCCCAGTTGCTGCTGAGTTCACCATGAAAATCATTGTCGCTCAAATCAATGAACAGAAGCTCTGGATGGATGCCAAAAGCTTCAGATAAATTCCCAGTAAAGCTGTTGTTATTGAAGCGAACCCTTTTGAAACTCGAGCACTTGCTCAGGCTTCTTGGGATTGGCCCTGTCAGCTTGTTGCTAGACACAATGAACTTCTCAAGTTTCTTACCTTTGCAAAGATGCTCAGGCAAATGACCTGAAAAGTGATTGTTACTAATTGATAAGGTAACCAAGTTATCCAAATATGCAAATTCTTTTGGAATCAAACCAGAAAGTTGGTTATCAGAAAGGTACAAAGAATTGAGCTCAGTTAAGTGACCTAACGTTATTGGAATTGAACCACTAAGCTGATTATGGGATAGATCCAGAACAGTGACGTTTTTCAAGTTTCCCAACTCACTAGGAATGGGACCAGAAAGTTGGTTGGAATGAAGGCGCAAACTTGTAAACTCAGTTAAGTGACCTAGAGTAATTGGAATTGAACCACTAAGCTTATTATCTGATATATCCAGATCAGTGAGGTTTTTCAAGTTTCCCAACTCACTAGGAATGGGACCAGAAAGTTGGTTAGAATAAAGGTGCAGACTTTCAAGCTCAGTTAAGTCACCTAGAATTATTGGAATTGGACCAGAAAGATTGTTATTCTGTAAGGCTAAAACCTCAAGTGAATTGATCTTCACTATTTCTGCAGGAATGAGACCAGAAAGTTGGTTAGAATGAAGGAACAAAATTTTGAGCTCAACTAAGTCACCTAAAGTAATTGGAATTGAACCAGTAAGCTTATTACGGGATAGCTCCAAATCATTGAGGTTTTTTAGATTCCCCAATTCACTAGCAATGGTACCAGAAAGTTGGTTAGAATGAAGGTACAAAATTTGGAGCGCACTCAAGTCACCTAAAGTAATTGGTATTGAACCAGTAAGCTTATTTTGGGATAGATCCAGATTATTTAGGTTTTTCAAATTCCCCAATTCTCTAGGAATGGAACCAGAAAGTTGGTTAGAATAAAGGTGCAGATTTTCAAGCTCAGTTAAGTCACCTAAAGTAATTGGAATTGAACCACTAAGCTTATTTTGGGATAGCGCCAGATCATTTAGGTTTTTCAAATTCCCCAATTCTCTAGGAATGGAACCAGAAAGTTGGTTGGAATGAAGGTGCAAACTTGTAAGCTCAGTTAAGTCACCTAGAGTCATTGGAATTGAACCACTAAGCTTATTACTGTATATATCCAAATCAGTGAGGTTTATCAAGTTTCCCAACTCTCTAGGAATGGGACCAGAAAGTTGGTTAGAATAAAGGTGCAGACTTTCAAGCTCAGTTAAGTCACCAAGAATTATTGGAATTGGACCAGAAAGATTGTTACTCTGTAAGGCTAAAACCTCAAGTGACTTCATCTTCCCTATTTCTGCAGGAATGAGACCAGAAAGATGGTTAGAATGAAGGTACAAAATTTTGAGCTCAGTTAAGTCACCTAAAGTAATTGGAATTGAACCACTAAGCTTATTATGGGATAGCTTCAAATCATTGAGGTTTTTTAGATTCCCCAATTCACTAGGAATGGGACCAGAAAGTTGATTGGAATAAAGTCGCAAACTTGTAAGCTCAGTTAAGTCACCTAGAGTTATTGGAATTGGACCAGAAAGATTGTTATTCTGTAAGGCTAAAAACTCAAGTGACTTCATCGTCCCTATTTCAGCAGGAATGAAACCATTTAAATGGTTGTCAAAGATGTAGAGGTTCTCGACCTTTGATAATGAGCCGATTTGAGGTGGGATTTTGCCTGAAAACTGATTAGCCGACAAGTCAAGATAGACAAGATAAGTGAGGTTTCCTATTTCAGGGGGTACAATACCAGAGAGCTGGTTCATACTAAGATCAACATATTCAAGAAACGGGAGAGATGAAAATGGAAAATCATGGAGTGTACCAATGACACCAGTATTACTAATATTCAACCTGTTTATCCGACCATTAAAGCATATAACTCCATACCAACCCCTGCATGCATCACTACTTAGTTTCCATGAAGCCAATAAGGAATTATTTTTGATTGCTTTCCATTTGAGGAGAGCAGTTGCTTCCTCAGTAGAAGCAAAAGTAACTGTGAAGAGAGTGAAAAACTGAAGGAAATAAAATATTTTGGGAACCATCTTAAATGAAAGCTAAAAGATTTCAGTTGTTTTGTGTTTGGCTATTGATCATGAATATTGTTTTATATTGTAGTGAAGTCTTGCTGAGTCAATGTCGATTATTTTTGAGCTTGTAAAACACGGGCAGAATTAGAACGACTTGGGAAGTCAATGCGTCACTGTTCATGTAATTAAGTATATACCAATGAATTAAAAGTCTCCAAAGCTTAAAGTTGTGGAAATATATTGGGAGATCTTCTCCAAAGGTCATTTCGTAAATGACGTGCTAAACTTTAATTTTTGTGATACACAAAATTTATTAGTTATGGGATAAAAAAAATCAAAGACCACCACAAAATTTCAAGAACATAAGTTCCAATGACCCTGTTAATAGTTTCATCATTTTTGCGGGTCATAATCGTTCAGAATTTGCATATTTTTGTTAAGAAATTTTCATAAATAACAATAGTTTAAATCATAATTATGAATAGTTACTATAGTTTGCATAATTATAATTCAAAATACGGATAGACCTAGAACGACCGGTAAGTCAATGAGTCAATGTTCATGTAAGTACATGCCAACGAATTAATAGGGTATCTCAATTGTGGGCCTAAACCTTAAAGATATTGAAATGTATTGTGAGATTTTCTCCAAAATATATATAAGTCATTCCGTAATTGACGAGCTAATGGACATGCAAAAGGAAGAAATTACACAACTTGCCCTTTAAAAAAGTATCTTTATTTTTTAGTAATACTCACAACTAGGGTGTTCACGTTTAGATAAAAATCGATCCAAATTGAAAAATTGAAATAAATCTATAAAATAAAACCAATTTTATTTGGGCTTAGTTTGGTGTTAGATTTTTGAAAACCGATAGTATTTAATTTGGTTATGAATTTATTCAGAAAAAGTTGAAGTTGAAGAAATAACTGAATCCAACCGATAAATTATGTAGATATATTTTATTATAATATACATGCTTAATATATATTTTTATAAATAATTTTAAAGATCTATCTTATTTATGTTCTCATTAAAATTTCTTTATAATTTAGTTATTGAAAAGCAAAAATGCCAAAGGTGAAAACATATATCTTATCAATTTTTCATTTATATGACTATCTATGACAATTCTTTGTGGGACTGAAAATATTACTGTCTCTCCTTCTGGACCAGTATAGTGTATTTTAAAACTTTATTCATTGTAAATTCAGTGATCGAAAATTCAGAATTCCATTCATTTTGAATGGATTTTCAATGTCACTTTGTTCACATTTGAGTGAATTTTTTTTATATAGTTAATAACCGAATCAAAATCGATAAATATATATATTATATTTAATTCAATTTGGTTTTAATAATTTTAAAACCGTTTAAATTAATTTGGTTTTAGTTTTTAATTTCGACCGATCCAACCGACTCGTGAACAACCCTACTCCCAACTTATGCTTAGAGGACATAAGTTCTTAACTCATGCAATAGGATATTATGAATAGGATATTATGACGTAAAAATATAAATTTTACAACCCACGAAACTTATTAATTATTATGAAAATAAAAATTTGAGTCCAACAAAAAAAATTATTTAAGAACTCAAGTGCCAACGACACTCTGAATAATTGTATTGTTTCGGCAGGCCATGTAGAGCGGAATGTTGAAATCGTTGTTCAAATGGCCCATGAAGAAGAAACATGTCACACACACATCCCGCGCGGTGCCGCTCGGAAGTAAAAAGATAATGACCCGACATAAAATGCGGTATACCAGAGAAATAACAATGTTTAAACCAAACTATGATTATCATTGTTAGACACAAATCTGTGGACATTGAAAAAACATGTATGCAAACTGACCATGCACCTACTGGTTTGTTGTTGTAAACACCAAATTTGACAAATTCTTCACCGATAAGATTTATATGTTGGAATTCTTCAATTGGATAGGTCAGAATAAAAGACAGCAGAAATAATAAAAGTCCCAACTCCATGCCTAGCAAACCTAACAGCTCTCGGCAAGTATATCCATTAATACCCCCATACATAGGATAGGAGTGATAATTGAACAGATTGAATTACATTTTAGACGGGTCAAAACAATAAACGGTTCTCAAACCCTATTTCAACCCAACCCAAATATTTTTGGGCCAACACAGATTACGTAACTGGTGAATAATGAATCACAACCAAACCCGCACAATTTTTACTAAATTTTAATATCTTTGTTTGTTATTTTACAAAGGTTTCAGTACCTAATAAAATTATTATTTTTAGAATTATAACTATATATAACGTATAAAATCAAAATTATTTTAACAAGATTTCTCAAAAATCAATTAGACTTACATAACAACCCAATCTTTATTGGGTTGAAATGGATTGAGCTAACCAATGAGCAGGTCATTAACCAACCAAATCCTAAATGGGTTGGGTCTGATTGGGCAGTTCGGCTATGATTTTGCCACCCCTACCCATATAGAACAAAATTGAAGCATGAGACTTGAGCAATGCAATAGGTCCAGCACACTACCGACAAAGTATTTCGTAACAAGTAAAAAACCAAATTTATATCTAGTTACCTTTCCCAACTCCTCACCAAACAAGTCAAAGACTCAGCCATTTAGCAAAGAGAGATTGTTCAATATGGTAACAAGCATATACGACCAAAACACATATGAGAGAACACAAATTCTTAGGGAGCACTAAGGCTGGCTAAAGGACCGGTTTTTGGCCGGTCCGGTCCGGTTCCTGTCCGGTTCCCGTACCGGTTCGTCCGGTACCGGTTGAACCGGTAAGGAACCGGTCTTTTGGTGTACCGGACCGGTTCCCGGTTTTTATCCGGTTGAACCGGTTCCGGACCGGTCCGATCCGGTAAGGTCCGATTTAGCCGGTTTTAATTTTTTTTTTTTTTTTTTAAAGGTAAATATTATTTCAACCGTCGGGCCCTTCTAGCCGTTGGGCTGGAGCCCAAAAAGGTCAAATAACACTCCACCACTTTCTAACCCATTTACACTATAAATATATCATTTTTTTCCATTTTAAATCACAAATTCACTACTTTCTAACCAATTTACACTATAAATAATTAAATATACGTCTACTTTTACGTAGACGTTTGGTACATTCGTTCCAACTTTCAACTTTAATTTTTTATTTATTTATTAATTAAATTGTTTTATCTCTTTTATTATATTATTTTGCTTGTTTTTCTAATAATATTTAATTATTTTAAATTTTAACATGAATTCAGAAAATAGTGGTAAAAGACCAATGTCAGAATATAATAATTCAATTTCAAACTTTAAATTCAATATAAACTTTAAACTTTAAATTCAATTTTAAACTTTAAATTTAATATAAACTTTAAAGTTTAAATTCAATTTCAAACTTTAAATTCAATATATAAAGTTTAAACTTTAAATTCAATTTCAAACTTTAAATTCAATATATAAAGTTTAAACTTTAAATTCAATTTCAAACTTTAAATTCAATATATAAAGTTTAAACTTTAAATTCAATTTCAAACTTAAATTCAATATAAAACTTTAAATTCAATTTGAAACTTTAAATTCAATATAAACTTTAAAGTATAAATTCAATTTCAAACTTATATAAACTTTAAAGTTTTCAATTGAAGTTTTTAATATAAATATATAATATTATATAATAATTAAAATAATTAAAATTTATAAAATTAAAAAAAAAAAAAAAAGTACCGGATGAACCGGTAAGACCCGGTTCCAAACCGGTTACTAACGGACCGGGTGGAACATGTTGGATTTTCCGGTAAATCCGGTCCAGTAAGATCCGGTACCGGTAAGAAAATCCGGTAAAATAATCCGGTACCGATACCGGTAAAACTGTTGACCCGATCCTGTCCAATAGCCAGTCTTAGGGAGCACCTTAACACAGTAATTTAACCCCTCTCCCCTACTCCCCCCCCCCTACTTGGTTCAATCACCAGAGTTCTAGTACACAACTACATTCCCTAATAGACAATCATGTCCACATATAGTAATAAAAATACCCATAACCACACCTAATATGTGGTGGCACTAAACAAACTAGGACCTCAAAATCACAAGACGAGTACCGATTCCCCCTCTAATGCCATTGGGAAGTTCTTGTGTCTATAACCTAATTGCAAAAATGTAGATGATAAAGTGGGTGGGAATGCACACATCCAGACATTTGAAGATGCGAGTCAAAGAAGGTTATGTTCGATAAATTAAACATCTCACAGGAATCGATCAAATCTCCAAATTGATAATGTGCACACATCTCGATGAAAAAGAAACCAGATTGGTGGCATATCAGAGGAGACATGGCAGTCAGCACATCATAAACACACAGCTTAAGCTCCTTCAGAAGCCACATGCAGAGGATCCAATTAAACACATCAAGCAAACAATCAACACCAAAAAGCAGGATCAGTTTGATAAGCAATCAGCTAACAGCAACAACAGATGTACAAATATCAGTTAGAACTTCACAAGTATAAGCATGAAGTCATGCACTGTAACATGAACTGTATAGTTGTGTGCTGTGTACTTGAAGAACACTTTCAAGACCATAAAGCAAATAGAGACACTAGAACAAAGTATTAGTGATTGGGAATTTTAATATTATTTGTTCATTTTATGATGAATAAAAAATTAAGTCAGAAAGATGTTTATGGTCAAAACCACTACCCTTGGAACTCATTGAGATTTGATCTTATATTGAAATCTCTACTCGGCATAACAAATCTCGACCTGGAATCAACTTCAACAGCTACACTTAGACATGTGGATTCGATTCCTTTCATCTTTAAGATGATCACAGCTAACACCTTCTCAGGGCAGGATATGAAGTTAAGACAAAAACGAAATGACTGTCAGGCCAAAGGCATTAACCTAGTGCGACTTCAGTAATTCATGAGTTTCTTATCCTTACCGATCATGAGCATCCAGAACATTTGTATAGAAAATGTAATTTGTCACCAGCAACAAAAATACAACAGCAAAGCTAAAACAGCACCAACAGCTGCTGCATCTGCTTGCATTCAACCAACAAACAGTAGTATGTCACCAGCAACAAATTATAAGCAGCCAAGTTAAAACAGCATCTACAGCTGCTGCATCTCCTTGCCATTCAGCGAAGAAACAGTAGTTTGTGAACGGCAACAAAATTACAACCAACAGCAAATATAACAGCATCAACAGCTGCTGCATCGTCTTGTGATTCAGCCACATTGACTTTTCACGGACCCAACTATAGAAGGCCAATAATTCCCATCATAAGTAAATTACAAACAAGGTATACTATCACAATATACCATGCAAGTATATTTTGAATCAGAAAAGCAATAAGAACCAAAAAAGGCAGAAAGAAAATCCACAGAAGCGTAATTAAAAACCAACAGTAGAAATCTTAATATCACAAAACCATTCCATAATACCAGAATGCAGAGGTAACATCAAAAGAAGTTCTGGTTAAGTACAACAAAAAGAAGTTAAACCTTATAAATAAGTCTGGCCAACCAGTTCTAGCAAGCAGAATACAGATGAAAGGATCATTCGCTTAGAAATGTCCTGATACGCAGCATCAACCAAAGCCATATTACAACTGTGGCTCCTCCCTTGCTCCTTAATCCTGCAAAATAAAATAATATTTTTTCATCAAGTTTATACTACAAAAAAACAGTATATGACAGCTACAACTTACATCAGCATCAGAACGTGGCAAGGGGCTGCGAGAACCAGCACGTCTACCCCGCGGTGATATACTCTTTGGAGTTGGAGACCGGTCCTTGTGATTACGTCCAACTGGACTAGCATCCCTAGGAGGAGTTGTTCTTCGTGGAGAAGGGCTCCTTCGAGGACTGGGGCTACGGCGAGCAGGGGAGGCACTTCTATATAAATTGAAAAGTTAGACAGCTTATAAAAATAGTTCTCCATGGGGGAGGAGAGATGAGAAGCAGAATATTAATAAGAAAAGTCTACCTTCCATGAGACCGACTTCGGCTGCGCCTGTCCTCATCATATTTACCTCTCCCACGACCTTTGTGGTAATCAGGGCTGCGGCTTCTGCTCCGATGACGGTTATCTCTGTCTCTTCCACGGTACTGATCACGGTCATACCTTCCCCTACTTCTACTTCTACTTCTACTTCGGCTTCTCCTTCTAGAATCCTTGTCCCTATGATCACGATGCCTAAGATAAACAAACAAAAAAGGGTGAAGATCAGATTGTGGATACAACTCTTCAACCTGTCTTGGCTAAAAAGCAAAATGGCAACCATTCAACTCAAGAGCCACACAAAAGGAAAAGCAAGATTATGTGCATACTTCCACCTTGTTTTTGGAGAGGAATTAGTTATAGAAGAAGAATATAAACCCGTATCCATTCTAAACCAAAATATGCCCGTATCCATTCTAAACCAAAATATGCTTATCCACAAATGCTCAAACATTTATGCCTTGATGGGATCACCACATTCCACACACACAAAAAGCTTTGGAGTTATAGCTTGTTCTGTAAACAATCCCAAGCCAGAAAACTGATATTAGTAACCAGTCGGGCAGTAGATGATGATGCTAGACATATAAAGGCGCCTCCATCTAATCCAACTGAAACATGTTCGTGAACCTACTCAGTTGTTTTGAGATGTTGGCAATCTAAATTGCTTTAACTAATTAATAACAAATGTTTTCATCCATTCACTAATGGCAGGAAACAAGTAAAATCACAACATTATTGTTATCATAAACATTAATGGCTCAAAGTAAGATAACAATGTTACTGATTTCTTTATTTCCCCCTCACTCAGTTTACCACATTGAGATGGTTGCTACACACTGCAGAGGAATTGAAAGCATGAAGACCATATACCATCAGTATCAACTCAATCAATCAATTCAATCATAAGAAAAATCTTAGCCAAAAAAAGAAGCTTAACAAATCTGCCAATTTATTAGGGCAAGTTCAATTACAACTGATGAAGAAAGATAGTTTACTAAGTAGGTGTTTGGCCATTAAAATTAAATCTTACAACTTTATTTGAATTTTAAAAGATGGAGTCGTGTTTGACCATACTTTTTACAAAGAAAATTTGAATTTGGATACACTTTCTCTAAATATGAATTAGAGCCTGTTTGGATTGGCTTATTTTAAGTGCTTTTTCAAGCCAAAATAACTTTGAAGCACGTTTGGAGTGTTTAAATAATTTCAAAAAATGCTTATAAGCACTTGGTTTTAAGTTAAAATGGTAAAATAAGCCACTTATAAGTCAAAAGCTAATCCATACAGGCTCTAAATTAGTTATTTTACTCATAATTTGATCATTAGTATAATACTGAATTCATGTATGCCATATTATGCTTTTTCATAGAGTATGTGCTTCAAAGAAAAATAACATCTTGTATATGGATGGACCTACTCAACAAATATTTGTGTAAATTTCCCACTTCACAAGCAAGATGCAAATAGTTCCTATATTGTCTCCTTTTTTCCAGTTTTCCAGCGCAAACAATGAAAAACTACCGCGCCACTGCTAACTTTTATAAAATAAGAATGTGAAATTCTTATCATCTGGTACATGCAAATCATTACTTAGGGTGAAAATAGAAGCAAAGGGTGTTTTAAACCAATTAGGGTGAGTATAGAAACAAGCATTTTCTTGATCAGTTACTCCTATCTAGCTGATTGAAAGGGCAACTTGAAGGGACATCTTTCTCCTAATTGTCGTATATTTCTTTTTCTAGGCTCCAAAGTTATTGTATGATAATTAATTTTTTACTTCTACAACTTGAATGAATAGATTTTGAGAATTGGTGACATGGGCAGTTGTGAAGTTATGTGTGTGATAACATTAAAAAATCAATTTTATTACAAGATCATCTCTTATATTCCCTATCTTCTTTTATGACCACGCAAAGCACAAGTAAATTGATTAGTGAACAAACATATTGTGTGCTTTAAGGAAGCGGTGCACTTCACTTCTTTTCACTTGTAAATGTAAAAACACTGCCGTTGATGTAGAAAGCATGTCTGATCAAATATTAACATGAATTTCCCTATAGGAAATATCCCCAATGTTTCATGATGACAAAATCAACAAAGATAATGACCAGCATTACACTAAAACAAACAATTATATTCTAATGGAAATCTCAATGTCCATGATAACACTTTAAGTGGCATAATTAAATTAAGCTCTTACCTTGGTCTAGGACTGCGGCTTCTTGACCTCCCTTTTGGCCTTTGTACAGGCTCCAAAATTCTACCTTTGTCACTGATCACAAAAACAATCCTAGTCTGTCAGACATGGTTTTACTCCCACAAACAAAAGGTTATTACAAGTTAGTTTATAGGATAAAGATGCACCTAAAAATACATGTTAGATTATAGGATAAAGATGCACCTAGAAAATACACATGAAAATCACAAAACAAGGAAATCTCCGCAACTAAAGGAATACTTCCATCAAACAAAACTTACATTCTCTCAGCATTAGGGCCGTACTTCGCAAATCGAACCATGATTTCCCGACCATCTACAACTCTTCCTGTGACCAAATATCAGTGTGAACGACAGCAACATAGGCTACCATCCAAATATTAGAGTGATCACTTACCATCAAGCTTTTCCACTGCCTTTTGAGCCTCATCCTGATACTTGTAGCGCACAAATGCAAAGCCCCTAGAATCTCCAGTCCTAAAGCACGAAATAAACATTGTACCAGTCTTAAGACTAGAGATATGGCTACATCTTTGTCTATTTCCACATCAAGATAACACTAAGACATCATACATACATCTCGGTTCATAAGTAACGTAAGATAATCAGAAATAACACTTGAAAAGGGAGAAATCATATCTTTCCCACTTCATTTCTTTATATAATAATGGTAACGAATACCTGAATCCTTCCACCTAACAGTGCAGGTACCGGCTAAAGCTGCTCACCAAGGGGAAGGCAAGTAGGAAGAAATAACACAATTTAAAATAATAATTTGAATTATGTATTATATTACAACAACATAACAAATATTATCCCACAAGTAGAGTCTAGAGAGACTAGGATGTACGCAGACCTTGCACCTACCTTTGCGTGGTAAGGAGGCTGTTTTCAAGAAGTATGCATTATATTAATGGTCATTAAATATTATATCAGGATAATGTTTGGAAGTCTGTTTGATAGGAGAATATATCAAATGAATTTATATTTTCAAAAGTAGCAACACATACAAGACTCAGACTCGACAAAGTTATAAGTAAATTACATGGTGACATTATTAATTTCAAGATGTCGAACAATTTAGATCGTCCTGGAATAAAATGTGTCATATAGGCATGAAATAACGAAGTTGGTGGAGAAAAAATAACACAGCAATCAAAAATAACATCACAAATACAATTTTATGCAAACAATAAGGGTACTGAAAAAGCCGAAGAGACTTCCACTTCGTAAACACGGCCAAATATACAGTAATAATACTATAACAGTACTTATTAACGCTTCTGCAAAAAAAAAAGAAGTATGAAAGAAAAGAACCTTCGGTCTCTAGGGATAAAGACATCGACTACTTTTCCATACTTATCGAATAGAGGAAATAAGTCATCAGCAGTGGTACCTGTACAGGGAAACAGTAATTGACTATCAGATTCAACAACTTTGCTAGAAAAGAAGAAACAAATGTTAAAAATAGAGAAAGAGAATGGATAATTACGAAAAGTAACGTTGAGAACGAGCAGAGAGTAGGTGTCTTTGATGTCCGGTGGGCCTGATCTACCGAAGTGAGACATCGCCGTTCGCCGGAGTGAAGACGGATAAGGTTGATGAATGGTTAGGGTTTGAGCTATATGGATGCTTGTAGAAGGAAGCCAATGTGTATATTTGGTATTTTATACCAAATTACCCTCGATATATTTGCAAAGGTTCAGTTTATGCCTCCTATTTGGAGAAAATGATAATAATAGTCCCTTATGTTTTTGGATTGATCTAAATTGGTCTTTGAAATATGAACATGAGCAGTTTTAGTCCTTTAGTGTACCAAAGCACCTTTTTAGTCTCAGCTATATATTTATACACAAATAAAAAGTATTAGTACTAAAATATAATGATAGATATTTTTACCACATTGATTCTTGACTCTTGAAATTACCAATTAATGAATTAGGTTTCTTAGAAAGAGGGAAAAGATGAATAGTGAAATTGTGTTTCTTGATTATTGATTTGTAATTTAATGGCATTAATAATTTAATAATGCATAATTGTGCCTATTAACTGAACTTTATTTCATATTTTTGCCCTCAATTTTGAATGTACACAATTAGACACTTAAGCTTATATAAATAAATAAATATAAGTCTTATTGGCACAATACACGTGTATGACACAAATTGCTATGTAGAATGTCACGTAGAACATGTGTGTCTATTAGCTCAAATTTATACAAATTTAAGTGTCTATTTGTGCATACCCAAAAATATTGAGAAAGGCAAATGAGATGAATTATTTGCCTTTTAACAACTAACAACACAAAAATTGATAATTGCCAAAATAATCTTTAAAATGAAATGACATAATCCATAAAAATATTCTTAACTTGGCTTCAACGGATAACTATGTCCTCCAACTTTGAGTGCACAAATAAACACTTAAACTTGTATACAATTGAACAAACAGACACACTTATCCTACATGATCCCCTGCTTGAGGTGTTTAAAATGAATAAAGTCTACTCGAGGTATCTAAGTGAAAATTGGTGCCAATTTTAAGGGGCTGCCGACGGGTTCAGCCAAATCGTAATGTATGGTGTCATGTAGGACAATGTATCTATTTGTTCAATTTTATACAATTTAAGTGTACTTGTGCACACCCAAAATTAAAGATCATAGTTATCAGAATCAAGTTAAGTGTCAAAATTAAGATCATAGTTGTCAATAGGGGTTTACATGATAGGGTTGGTTCGAGTTTTTTAAATATCAAACCAAATCATTCGTGTAAAAATTTTAAATTATAAACCAAACCAAAATAATGAAATTTGGATTTTTTGGATTTTCCAACCTCGGGTTGGTTCGAGGTTTTCAAATACCAAACCTTTGTGTCGAATTTTTAAATTTACAAATCAAACCAAACTAATAAACTTCAAAAAAATTCAGATATTTGGATTTTTCGGTAAAGTTTGCATACAAACATATAATTAACTTGTGCTCCAAATATTTCTTTAGTCCTACAACAATACAATTATCTAAGGTGTTTCTTAAAAAAATAACACAAAATATGAGATAAGTATTGATGACACAAAAGTATTCAATAAAAAATAATAACGAAATCATCGTACAAAATAAATATTGTAAAGTCATAATGAAAATAATCATAATTTAAAAATACATTATGCTAAAATAAGTTTAATAAGTATTAGTTACATTAATAAATATTTAAAGAAAATTAAAATTAGATTATGTATTTTAATTGTCTAAACCAATGTAAAACCAAAAACAAATATTCAATATAATTGTCATTCTAAGTGTTGAATTGATTTTCTTTTTTGCATTAGAACTAGTTTGATTTTGATTTAAGTTTTATTATAATCATCAACATCTATGAACTATAATATTTATTGAACCATTCCGAATTCTAAGTTTTAAACTTGAAATAATATATTAAAAGATATAAACTATGAAATAGTATAAGAAATTTTTTTAAATGATATCAAAGTAAATATTTTTATTTATAAAATAAAATTTTAAAATTACATATATAATGTCGGGTTATTTTTTTTTAGTTAAAATCAAACCATCCCAAATATAGTTGTCTTTTTTTCCAATACCAAACTAAGTCAAACCACACCATTAGTCGTTTTTTTTTTATTTGACTCAATATGTGGTGTGGTTCGATTTTGTACACTCCTATTTATCAAAATCAAGTTAAGTGTCATATTTATCTATTATGTTAAATAAAATCATTAGCCCCCTTCACATTTACTAGCCTTTCCCACAAGATTAATATTTGTAGTAATTATTGTTTATGTATTTTAAAGAAGAATTTTCTTTAAAAAAACATATAAGAGTAATGACAAAAATGAATAAAGTTATCTCAAGAACAGCTATAGTGCTACAAAAGTTTTATTCTTATAGATTTCAGACACGATTAACTAAAAAGTTATTTATATCAATGTCATTTTCTATATAAGAGTTTATTTATACGTTCTAGAAAAAGTCACTACAACTCGAAAGCATGATAATATAAAATATAAGTATTATTACATCAATATAATAATAAAAATATGTTTTAAAGCAAAATAGCAATAATAAAACAAAAAAAAAGTTAACGTATGAGGCGTGCGTTTTTTATGCTCGAAACTTATGCCCCAGATTCTAGGATTTACGCTCTATGAATCTACACCTTCAATTTGTGCACCGAAACGTGTTTGGTATGTCCGGCCCCGAAACTCACTTAAAACGTTTTTGAAAACATCGTTAAAAGTGACAATGTAAATCTAATTTTAGAATAATGGATAAGTAAAAGTAGACAAAGAAAAGTATTTAGACTTATATAATTTTGGCATAATATAAAAATATGCTCATTAACCTGACTTTAGTTGATATTTATGCTTTCCAATTTTTAGTGTACACAAGTAGACACATGTGTCTTATGTGACATAATACACTTAAGATGTCATATAGACACAGAATCGCCATGTAGAGGGTTGTCTTACTCTATTACTTTAACAATTCTTGCAAATGTTCTGTGGACAGAGGTGTCATACATTATTGCAACAACTATACACAGGTTATAGATCAAAAACAGTGGGTTGTTGGAATTTTAACCGGCTACCCAGTAATGCGAGCCTTTTAAAAACTGTGGCAGATTGTAAATATTGCAAAGCAAAAAGATTTGAATATGAGTCGCCCGGATTCTGTTGTGGCAATGGTTCAGTTAAGTTGGTGTTCCATGAAATGCCTAATGAATTATTAAATCTTTACTTAGATAATACGGAAGAAACTAAACATTTTCGTGCTTATATCAGAATGTACAATAATATGTTTGCATTTACCTCACTTGGAGTAAGCTATGATAAGACGCTGGCCAAAAAATATCATGGTATTTACACATTTAAAGTACAAGGGAAAATATATCACTTTATAAACGATTTAGTGGCATCAAATGAACAACCAAGAAACTTACAATTGTACTTTTATGACGATAGCAAAGAAATATTGAACCAAATGGCTGCTTCAACCATGCTTAAACAAACCGTTGTTGAAAAGTTAATGGATATTCTAAAGATAAATCCTTATTGCATTTTTTTGAAATCCCTGGTACATATTCCTGAGTTACCAAATTTTTATATTGCATTGCGGTGTGGATCAGATTTAGACCAGCGAGTATTTAACCTACCAAGTGTATCAGAAGTAGCAGCATTATGGCTGGAGCAAGAAACAAATGCTAATAATTCTGTACCCCATATTCAAATTTACACGCACAGTAACAAAAGCCAATTAGTAAATTATTACTATGGTTGCTATGATCCTTTACAATATCCACTTCTATTTCCATATGGTGAAAATGGATGGCATTGTGGTATTCAAAAGATTATATTGCCAGAGAATAAATTGAAAAAAAAACCGACCTTACTATGAAAATGAACAACTTTCAAGCTTATCTAATATGTATTCAATTGATGGACTACTTGATATGGAAGTTGAGATTTTGGGAAAAGGAAAACGAAAAAGGGACATTGTTCTTGTCGTGAGTACTACTGTTATAAACTTCAAATGAGAGACAATGAGGAAAATGGAATTTTACACTCAGGTAGATTATTTCAACAATACTCAGTTGATGAATTCATCAAAATAGAAACTCAAAGGTTAGATTTCACATTCTTTAACCAGGACTTTTATCGAACTGATATATTGCAAGGAGTTTTTGATGTCCATAGATTGGGTGAAAGAGAAGCCTCTAAAATAGGAAAAAAGAGATTTCTTCTGGCCAGTTTTATAGGTGGACCGAGGGATATGCATGGGCGTTATATGGATGCTATTGCCTTAGTTCAACATTTTGGAAAGCCCGATATATTTGTCAGTATGACATGTAATCCCTCTTGGCCAGAAATAAAAGAACACTTATTTCCGATAGATGAAGCTCAAAATAGACCTGATTTGATTAGTCGTGTATTTAAAGCAAAGGTAGAAGAAATGAAGACAGATATACTAAAAAGAAACATATTTGGAAAAGTCGCAGCTTTTATGTACACTATAGAATTTCAAAAACGAGGTCTTCCTCATGCTCATTTTTTGGTTATACTCAACGATGACTATAAATTATTAACACCTGAGGCCTATGACAAATTTGTTTCTGCTGAGTTACCTGATCCGGATACAAATCCTTACTTATATAAGCTTGTTATTTAACACATGATGCATGGCCCTTGCGGTCAATTGAATCCAAGAGATTCATGTATGCAAAAAAAAAGGACAATGCAAATTTAGATACCCAAAGAGCTTTGCTGATACAACAACAAAAGGAAAGAACTCATACCCAATTTATAGAAGGTGAAATACGGGCAAATTTATGCAGGTTAGAAAACAACTTCTAGATAATTCATGGGTTGTTGCTCATAATCCTTATCTACTATGCAAATATGATTGCCATATAAATGTAAAAGTATGTTCTGATATAAAAGTTGTCAAATATATATACAAATACATTTGTAAAGGACATGATAAAATTTCATTCCATGTGCATGACACCAACACAAATATTGAAATAGACGAGGTAAAAGAATATCAATCTGCTAGATGGGTGTCAGCGCCTGAAGCTATGTGACGTTTATTCACCTTTCATATTAGTGAAATGACCCCAAGTGTTTATCACCTTCAATTGCATCTTGACGGACAACAATTAGTCTCTTTTAAAAAAACAGACAGCATCAGTAGCATTGTTAAAAATCCTATGATTACCAAGACAATGTTGACAAAAATTTTCGTGATGAATGCAACAAATACAAGTGCTAAAGAGCTTAATATGTTGTACAAAGATTTTCCACAATACTTTGTATGGTCATCTTCTTATAAAATGTGGAGTCGACGAAAACGTGGAAAGGTTATTGGTCGAGTTGTAACGTCTCATCCAACAGAGGGAGAAAGATATTATCTTAGATTATTACTAATGAATGTGAAAGCACCAACATCATATAATGATCTTCTAACAGTAAACGATGTTTGTTGTGAAACATTTAGAGAATCTGCAGAAAAAAGAGGCTTATTACACTGTGATAATAGTTTAGTTGAATGTATGTTGGAAGCTTCTGTTATCAAATGCCTTATAGTTTAAGACGCTTATTTGCTATGATACTTATATATTGTAATCCTGACAATCCAACAGAATTGTGGAAACAATTTGAAGATTCAATGTCTGAAGACTTTAGGAACTTGAGCAATATTATCGTACAAGATATTCGCCTTGCTGTATTAAACCATATAAATGATGTATTACATTCTATGGGACATGATATCAACGAGTTTAATCTTGTTCCAGAAATATTCACATCTTCAAAAATAACAAAAGAGGCGAAAGAAGTGTATTTCGAAAGAAATATCATTGTGAATGATCAAGATTTACTGTTACACCAAAAATTAAATACAGAACAGAAAATAGCATATGAAATGATAATTGAAAGAGTATTTAGCAATAAAAGCGGAGCTTTTTTTATTGACGGTCCTGGTGGAAGTGGTAAGACATTCTTATATTGTGCTTTATTAGCAACAATAAGATCTAAAGGCTTTATAGCTTTAGCCACATCGACCTCTGGTGTTGCTGCTTCAATCCTTCCTGGAGGCAGAACAGCTCACTCACGATTTAAAATTCCAATTAATATTGATGAAAAATTCTCATGTAATATCAGCAAGCAAAGTTCACTAGCATCTCTAATTCACGATGCAAAACTAATTGTATGGGATGAAGTATCAATGGCAAAAAAAAAACATGATTGAAGCATTAGACTCTCTTTTGAAAGATATAATGGATTCAAATGTGTTGTTTGGTGGAAAAGTTGTCGTATTTAGTGGAGATTTTAGATAAACTCTTCCTGTGGTTCGAGGTGGAAGAAAAGAAGACTTCATTCAAGAAAGCATATTGAACTCAGAAATATGGAATCAACTTGAAAAATTACGATTAACAAAACATATGTGTGCCCAAACTGATCCCTCTTTCTGTGAATATCTGATGTGCATTGGAAATGGAAAAGAAACAACTAACATGGATAACAAAATCAATATTCCAAGGTGTTCCATTGTTCCTTACATTACTGAAATGGAATCATTAGATCTTCTCTTTAAAATAATATATCCCAGTTTTCATGCATCTGTTCAGGATTCTACCCGAATAACTTCCCGTGTTATTTTGACAACAAAAAATGACTTTGTCGATGAGTTAAATGACAGACTTATAGCTCGATTTCCCACAGACGCTAAAACATTTGTTGCGATTGATGAAACTATTGAACAAAATGATCAAAGTCAGTTTGAAGATTTTTTACATTCATTGAATCCTGTTAGTTTACTTCCTTACAAATTGACCTTGAAAGAGAATTGCCCTATTATGTTATTGAGAAATTTAAATCCTTCTGAAGGTTTATGCAATGGTACACGACAAACATGTTGTAATTTTAAGAGCCGTGTAATCAGTGCTAAAATAGCCAGTGGTGATTTTAAGAATACACATGTATTTATTCCCAGAATACCACTATTATCTTCAGATGATGAAAAACTACCTATCCCTTTTAAAAGAACACAATTTCCAGTATGCTTGTGTTTTGCAATGACAATAAATAAAGCTCAAGGACAAACTTTAGATCATGTTGGAATTTACTTACGTGATGTTTTCTCATGGCCAATTGTATGTCGCCTTATCGAGAGCAAAAAGTTCCAACTGTATTAAAATATTAATTCGACCACCTACTGCAGAAAACAATGATGACCAATCTACTTACAACATAGTGTATGATGAGATTATTTCTAAAGCCAATTCTACCAGCTGAATGACCCTAGGGTGATGTGCCAGTGAAAGGAGTTTACAGACAAAAATAGGTGGTATCTTGACTTGAAATGAATTACTGCAAGAATGAAGTTGCTTACAAAGCAAATCGCAATTATCACAACAGCTTACTATTGAGGTACTCCAAACTCCTTAAACAAGGGTGTACATATTGGATTTATCTAATCAATTTTAGAAATATTTCATTTAATATGATATACAGTAATGTTTTTACTAAATTCTGTAAGAGCACTGTTGAACTTGTTGCCATTCTTATGTTTTGAGATATCAGATTTTAAGATCAGTAACATATATTGGTATTACTTATCTATCTCTCTCCTTGTTCGGATTCAGCTCTGTTGCTCTAAATATGTTATATTAGTGTTAGTTATTTGTCTCTCTCTTTGTTAATATAGATTCATTTTGAGTTCAACTCTGTTAGGTAGTATGATATGACCACTTACAATCATGAAAGTGCAGCTACTTGTATTATTTGTTTTTAAGGAAAATTAGTGAGATTGGTGAAGTTAGTGAGAGTAAGAGATTTTTTTTCGCTTGATGCATTGTAAATCTTGTATATTTGTGCCTCAAATATTGAGTTAGATATCGATGCAGCCCTGTAATATTATCTATCGTATAAGATGGCTGATGTTTCGTGGTTAAAATTTTTGCTTTATTATGCTGTTTTTTGTGTATTTACTGATGTTACTGTCATGTTAGCTACAAAAAATATGTTTTAAGACGACGCTTATCTCTTTTGAAATTCAAATTACTGACAGGTAATTTCCTATGAAGATTCTGTACTGATAAGGTCAGAATACTAAAATAATCTGACAGTGAATTAGTCTTCCATTTTCAATTTTGCTTTGTATGCTCTTGTCAGGGTCATTAGGAATTTAATTAATTGCTACAAGTTCTGAGAGTAGCCACTTGGTTCGAACCTGAATATCATAAATATACACAGGTTGAATTCTGATTGTATATTTTTTTCTTTTTCTTTTGAAATTTCAAGGCGTAGCAAAGCAAGGTTGGTGTAGCCTTACTATACACCTTCGCATTTATAATTTTTATTTTGCTTTTGTTGCGGAAGCCGAATATATAGATAGTGATAGAATCACAACTGCTATATCTAAATGTAGCTAATAAATAGTAAATGAGACAACAACAAAAGGAACACCAAGAATTAACGAGGTTCGGCAAACTTTTGTTTTCTTTTGCCTAGTCCTCAGACACAACCAACCAATATTTATTTCACTCCAAAAGAGTACAAGTGAAATACTACAAGAGAGAAAGAAGAACAAACGCCTTAGGAGATGAGAAGGCAAGTGAGAGGTGTGTTACAAATGAATTAGGAGCTACCTATTTATAGGAGTGAATTCTTCCTATTGATGTCATCCATGACATCACAATATGTCAAAATGTCAAGATTTACCTTGTGAAACCAATTTGTTGTTCACCTAAATTTCACCTACAAAAGGTGCTATCTTTGACTTTCCTACCAATGAAGAATTATCCTACTAACTACCATATCTTCTCATTAATCCATTTTTGAATCTTGTCAAATTTAACAGCTTTAACCCTCCTTCTCCATATTGACCTCCCCCAGCTTGTGGTCAGAAGTTCATCTAAACTTTTTCCGACAGAAACTTATTTTACTATTTATATATACGATCAAAATTATTTTTATATGTATAATAGATGTCAAATATTCTATTTGGCTAATTATTTTCTTGGCTTGGCTTGAATGAATGCAAAACTTTATGAACTCCCTATTAAAATAAATATCGTGACATCTTAACATCTCTGGCTTCTTCTCCTTTCAGCAGATCAATCAAGATGTGGTCAGACCAATCACTACTCACCATCGCACGTCCTCTGTTGAAAATTGAAATTTTAAAATCAAAGGACAAACAAGTTCCCAGTTTGTTCATCCAAAACTATTTAGGCAAGAGGTTTGAATCATTCTGACGAAAATGAGGTAATTAACTTTTTGTGTTTTTGACAATCTGAGTTAACATTCATTTACAATCTTGCCTATTGTAATTTAACGATTGAAAAATTATATAAGAGCATCAGTTCCTGCAGTTTAGTATTCTGTCGAATGTAGTAAAGACACATTCTTCAAATTTTTAGTAATGCCCTAATTTTTCAATAATATTAACTTGAAATAATGATCTAAAATGGAGCTATAGCTAAGTCAGGATTCATATGACCGACCCTAATTTCAAGTTGAGATTGAAACATAGTTATTCTTATCATATGCATTTCGAGCATTATGATGTTCCCTAATGAAATTTATTCATCACCTGATTAGCTCCGTCATTTATCAGCTGGCAGAAATTGTCAACCAAGGAAATAAATCTCAGAAACTCGATACATGTCATCCGAAGAGAAGATTGAAGATGGAGTTACTTCAGTGCTGCTTGAATTGACCCCTCTAGGCAGCACATTAGCTAAAAAGCGGGCATCGAAAATACAGACAAACCATCATTCCTTCCCCATTCCATTTTCTGACGTGCAGGTAATGCAGCGAATAAGAGACATACGACTAAATTTATATCATTAAAACAATACTCATACACATTAGTACAGCTTCTTCCTTCCAAGCCAAACTAATTTTTGCTTTTCATTTCAGGTACTTTGATGTTGTAGATAACAATTGGAGTAAGACGCCATCTACAAATCAACCTAAAAATAACATATTATATCTCCTTTTATAAATTTACGATACTACTTTGCTCATGTTGGGCCCGGGCAACTCTCGGGCCAATTGTCTAGTAATATATAGAAGGGACTAGAGCAAGCTGCTCTTCGTCAACATGCCTGCTTCAGCTAGGGGTATTTTCGTGCTTCTCAGTTCTCACATAGGAATCGCCATATTTTTAGTCTTCTTCCTGGTAATTCCTCTGCGTCTGGCTGTGAGATTGCCATCTGAAGGTTTGTTTCTTTTGTTGAATCTTGCCTTTTGGTTATGCTTGAACAAGCTGCTCTTCGTCAACATGCCTGCTTCACGCGAGGTATTTTCGTCTTTTCAAGTGCAGCTATACGTGGCATTCAATTTGCTACGGCTTAGGAACTGCTATATTGTTTCTATCTTCTTCTCGGTGATTCCTTTGTCTTTGGCTATGATATTTTCATCAGCAGATTTGTTCCTTTGGTGAATTTTGCATGTAGTTTATTTGAGGGCATTTCGATAGATTTAGTTGCTTGGTGCTCTGCTTTTCGGACTGGAACGACTGAGCTATTTGTCTCTTTCCATATACATGTATGTATCTCCTTCCTTTTGAGTCTGTGGATTTGATGTGAAATTGGATCTGTGCAATTTGGGCTTGAGGGGTGTTAGAGTTGTATTTCAACTAATTCAGTGTCGATTTTGTTTCTTTGTGCGAACTATGACTGAAAAAATAAATGACGGAAATAGTTTCGATTCCATGCTGGTAGTTCTCTCTATGTGATTTAGGGGAAGAAATTATGGGTTTATTTTCTTAACTCATTGTTTTGTTCTTGTGATCCTTCACTTTGGGGAAAAACAAGTATGAACTTTTGGAAATTCGTTATTTACATCTTTGTGGCTATTTGTGGAAATTGTAAACAAAGCAGCCTCTTTGAATTCCTACTTTTTTAATGTAATTTCTAATTATTTATTATATGCTAATGTGTTGAATTTTTTTGGCTAATTCTTGGGATATATGCTTGAACCAGAGAAGAGACTTCTTATGTCACTTCCACAATTTGATGTAGAGCTAAACTAAAGACGGTGAGATGGAATATACGAAAGGAGTATTGACGAAATTCATGATAAGGTGAGAAATGACTTCCCTATCTCTATAACTCATGTACAAGGTCAATTGAAATTCTTAAACTTTTATGGATATTTTAGCACAGGTAGATTTTAGTCGACTTCATCATACAATTGAGTCCATGCTAATTAAGACTCTATAAATAAACCTGATCAATTGTCTCGCTCACTGCAATTTTGTTGTTACTCTTACTGCAAATTTAATGTACCCGCGAGTTTGACCTACTTACAAGCCATTGTCTGCTTATGTGATAGAAACTTCTCTTCTTTAACATGACTCATTATTTTGTGCAAGTTATTCACAGCATTTTCATATTATTCTTTACCAGAATTTAAGTCTTTGTGCTCTTAAAAAACAAATATAAAAAATTGAGTCCACAATTTGTAACATTCTCGCCTTAGGTGTTCTTTGGTAGGAATAGAGAGTTGGTATATTTTTACAAAAGAGCATCGTTGTGCCTCTCTTCTGACAGGAAGAATGCTACCAGCACTCAACAGATAAATCTTTTGTGGTTAAACAAAGACACGTGATATGCATAAACAACTCTCATCAAATTAAAGAGAAGCGTTTCTTCTGCAACGAAGGACAAGATATCAAGAATCGTACAGTCAAAACCCTTTAAACAGTTTTCCTACCAATAATGACCGATGTCTTATCCTCAATTTTGATGAACTGGCAGAGAGCTGTTACTATTTACAGAAATACTACCTCACCCTGAGACAGGTTTGCTTGAGTTAATAGATAATCCAAGATGATTGGTTTTAGGTTAGGTGTAATCACCTATGTGTTTCACTGCATTTTTTGGATTGAAATTTACTAACTTACTTCAGCTAGCTGCGACAGCAAACGTGTTTCAGAATTGGTTAGGACAATGAATGTTACATTATCTGTGATGCCAATTTCTTACTTGTACGTACAAGTAAAAACTCTTAGCTAAAGATATTAAAATGAACCATAATGTGTAATCATTGTGATCACCAGTGGAGATGGATGGGAAGCTACAAAGCACTGGAAATGGCTCAGTG
This sequence comes from Solanum sitiens, assembly GCA_016801875.1. Taxonomy (NCBI): domain Eukaryota; kingdom Viridiplantae; phylum Streptophyta; class Magnoliopsida; order Solanales; family Solanaceae; genus Solanum; species Solanum sitiens. Next base: position 3,255,526 of record JABWTJ010000002.1, on the reverse strand, counting down.
ACCTTCAAATTCTGCCCAGATTTTCCCTCAATATGACGATTTCCGGCTCTTCAGCCAATAATAGATGTAAGAGCAACAACCAATACAGATTGAAACTTCTGATCTGATGTTATTGCTTTTGTTGTAGCTGCATTTGTTAACCTGCCCTTTAACCAATAGATGTGGTGGTTCCTCATGTTCTAAAGGAGATTTTGTCACCGGTGTGTGAATACTTATCGAGCACATGCAAGGATAAGCTGAATTCATCACTCCTCTGAAGACTATTACAAGCTTCAAAGTGAAAAATGCAAGTGTCCTTCTCAATGCCTCTGCACCATTGCCACTACTTTCACATCAAGAGCGACTGACTCTATTACAAGCTGCTTCACAAAATCAACACATACCATATTCAGGCAAGCAAATAAGATGAGTGGCAACAACTTAGTGAACAGAAGGATAGCTATAAGATATACTTAAGAATACAACCACACATGAGGGTCTTCTCTGTTGTTATTAGGCCCCTGCTGGCACGGGTGCGTACTATCTAGTATAAAATATAAGTATCATTACATCAATATAATAATAAAATATGTTTTAAAGCAAAATAACAATCATAAAACAAAAAAAAAGTTAACGTCTGAGGCGTGCGTTTATTATGCTCGAAACTTATGCCCCAGATTCTAGGATTTACGCCCTATGAATCTACACCTTCAATTTGTGCACCGAAACGTGTTTGGTATGTCCGGCCCCGAAACTCACTTAAAACGTTTTTGAAAACATCGTTAGAAGTGACAAGTAAAAATGTAAATCTAATTTTAGAATAATGGATAAGTAAAAGTAGACAAAGAAAAGTATTTAGACTTATATAATTTTGGCATAATATATAAGTATGCTCATTAACCTGACTTTAGTTGACATTTATGCTTTCCAATTTTTAGTGTACACAAGTAGACACACGTGTCTTATGTGACATAATACACTTAAGATGTCATGTAGACACAGAATCGCCATGTAGAACGTGCGTCTTGTAGGACGAATGCGTGTATTTGTTTAATTTATATAAATTTAAGTGTCTATTTGTGCACATCTAAAATTAAGAATCATAGCTAACCATTAAAGTCAAATTAAGGATCATGTTTACTTTACTGAATGTTTATTCTACTTTTTTGTACAAAATTATTAATAGGTGTAGTGTTTAAATAATGGGTAAAATAGTCCTTCAATATTTAAGAGATATTTTGGTAATTTTGCTTTTCAATTTAGTTTTTTCCCACTTTTACAATGGTATGATAGGATGATAATATGATTTAAAGGTCAAAATGCTCATTTAGGAATTTGACACATGATTTTGGTAGGTACCATTGAGCGAGCTCCGAGCGAGCGTTGAGTATTAGGCGTATGTTTATAATGCACAATCGGACGTCTAAGATAAAGTTTCACGAAACTAAACCCTACACATGAATCTCCAAACGTTTTATTATTATCCGTCCTGAACGAGTTTCCTAAATAACCTTTTAAAAGTTTTAAAAGGTTATTTATTAAAACAGAGATCTAGGTCAAGAGGACAACAACAACACTTAAATGTAATATGACTCTGAAAGAAAGCAGACACAGGAATGTTAATACCACTCTATGCTTTTTTATTGTTTATTACTTTAGGCACTTTGTCAAGGTCAAGTACATATTGCTTTTCGCTCAGCTACCTCATTACAAAGAGCTCGTAACGAGTGGGTGCTCGATCTTGAGTTTTACCCCACTCCAATTATAGTTGTCTAGATTATATATAAATACTTTTTGTTTACGTACGAACACGAGAAAATAAATAAGAAACTATTTCATTTTTGAACATGGAACAGAGACCCTGCGTGTTTGACTGTTTCTTCTTGAAATAATTCCACAGTACATGGCCCACGATAGTACCTTGAGTCTTGACAGTCATGTACATATTAGAAGACTTGTGAATAATTCCTAGTCTTTCTAAGTCTACCCGTATTTTACAAGTTGAGAACTAAATGCCATTGACTTACAAAGACTTGGCTATAATTCATTAAAATATAAATACAAGTATAACCATGCACAACTTCATCACAAACCAAAAACAATCTTTTGATTATTAGCAATGATGATAGTTCCCACAATTTTTAATTTCCTTCAGTGTTTTACATTCTTATATCTTTTCACAGTTACATTTGCTACTACTGAGGAATCAACTGCTCTTCTAAAATGGAAAGCAACTTTCCAAAACCAGAACAATTCCTTATTGGCTTCGTGGACGCTAAGTGGACCTGCTGGTACCAACAGAATTGGAGCGGTGAGTTCTAATGCATGCGAGGACTGGTATGGAGTTACATGTTTAAATGGTAGGGTAAATGTGTTGAATATGACAAATGCTCGTATCATTGGCACACTCTATTATTTTCCATTTTCTTCACTCCCTTTTCTTGATTATCTTGATCTTAGCATGAACAACCTCTCTGGTACTATCCCACCTGAAATAGGAAAGCTCACTAATCTTGCCTATCTTGACTTGTCCTTCAATCAGATTTCGGGCATAATCCCACCACAAATCGGCTCATTAACAAAGCTTGAGACCCTCCACATCTTTAACAGCCAATTAAATGGTTCCATTCCGGAGGAAATAGGTCACCTAAGGTCTCTGACTGAGGTAGCTTTGAATTCTAACTTTCTTAGTGGTTCAATTCCTGCTTCATTGGGGAATTTGGACAAATTGTCTTATTTGCATCTGTATCAGAACCGTCTTTCTGGTTCCATTCCAGCAGAAATAGGAAAACTTGTCAATCTCGTTCAACTTTTTCTTGATTCAAACAAGTTAACTGGTCATATTCCTCCAGAAATCGGAAAACTTGTCAATCTCGTTCGATTTTATCTTGATTCAAACCAATTAACTGGTCATATTCCTGCCGAAATAGGGAAGATGAAGTCACTTGTGGAGTTAAGCATAAGCACAAACAATTTTTCTGGTCCGATTCCCAAAACTATAGGAGAATTAACTGAGCTCCAACTCTTGTACCTTCATTCAAACCAACTTTCTGGTCCCATTCCTAGTGAATTGGGCAATCTGAAACAACTGAATGATCTGCAGCTATCCACTAATCAGCTTTCTGGTCCAATTCCCGATTCTTTTGGCAATTTGAGAAACTTGGAAATTTTGTATCTCCGTGCCAACAAACTTTCTGGTTCTATTCCAAAAGAACTTGCATATTTGGACAACTTGGTTGTAATGGAAATAGATGAAAATCAGTTTTCAGGCCATTTGCCTGAGAATCTTTGCCAAGGTGGGAAACTTGAGGACTTCACGGTGAATAGTAACAAGCTGACAGGGCTAATACCAAGAAGCTTGAGCAACTGCTCCAGTTTCCAAAGGGTTCGCTTTAATAACAACGGTTTTACTGGGAATTTATCTGAAGCTTTTGGTAACTATCCGGAGCTGCAATTCATTGATTTGAGCGACAATAATTTTCATGGCGAACTCAGCAGCAACTGGGGGAAATGCAAGAATTTGACTACTTTCTGGATAGCCAGAAATAACATTAGCGGTAGCATACCACCAGAGATTGGAAACATCAAAGGTCTTTTGGGACTTGATCTTTCAGCAAATCATTTGGTTGGGCAGATACCAAAGGAATTTGGAAAATTAACCTCTCTGGTTAAGCTCTCTGTGAAAAACAACCAAATTTCTGGCAATATTCCTATAGAACTTGGGGCACTGACAAAGTTAGAGTCCCTTGATCTATCAGACAATAGATTGAATGGGTCGATCCCAACGTTTATAGGAGATTACCAGCACCTGTTTCACTTGAACCTCAGCAACAACAAATTTGGCCAAAAAATTCCAAAGGAGATAGGGGGTATAACTCAACTTAATATACTTGATTTGAGCCATAATCTTCTGGTTGGAGAAATACCCCTTCAGTTAACTGATTTGAAGGTCTTGGAAAGCTTAAATCTTTCCCACAACAGCCTTTCTGGCCACATTCCTGAAGAATTTGAAAGTTCGACTGGTTTGCAGGATGTTGTATTGTCATACAATGAGTTGGAAGGTCCGATCCCTAATAATAAAGCTTTTATGATTGCCTCATTAGAAGGTAATAAAGGTCTTTGTGGCAATGTGACTGGATTCCAACCTTGCGAAAGGCCATCTTCTATGGTGAAGAAGCACTCAATGGCGAAGGGACATAAGCTCATCCTCATCACTGTACTTCCTATTCTGGGAGCATTAGTGCTGCTTTGTGCTTTCGCTGGTTCTCTCTTTATGTGTGACCAAAGAAGAAGAGTTGGAGACGTTGAAAGACGGGATTCCATTGACAAAGATGATGGTCTGCTTTCAATATCCTCATTACATGGAAGTTCATTATACTGGGATATCTTAAAAGCCACAGAGGAGTTTGATGCAACATTTTGCATAGGGAAAGGAGGGTTCGGAAGTGTTTACAAGGTAAATCTTCCATCATTGGGAAATGTAGCTGTGAAGCGACTTCATTCTTCACTTGAGATTAAGCATCGCAAGAGCTTCATGAATGAGGTAAGGGCATTGACAGGGATTAAGCATCGGAACATTGTGAGACTCTATGGCTTTTGTTCTAATGCACAACACTCGTTCTTGGTTTACGAGTATGTGGAGAGGGGGAGTTTGTCTAGTATTTTGAGCAACGAAGTAGAGTCCAAGAAATTGGATTGGCTCACAAGGGTGAATATCATCAAAGGTGTTGCTTATGCTTTATCTTACATGCACCATGATTGCTCACCGCCAATTGTTCATCGGGACATGTCAAGCAGTAATGTTTTGCTTGACTCCGAGTTTGAAGCTCGTGTTTCAGATTTTGGCATAGCTAAGATTCTCAAGCCAGACTCATCCAATTGTACTGCACTTGCAGGCACATATGGGTATGTAGCACCAGGTAAGATCTAACTTCTTATCCTTTTTTTAGTTCATGAACTATATCTGCACACTCTATATTGTTTCTATCTCATTCATAACTTTATTGTTTCAGAGCTTGCCTATACATTGAAGGTGACGGAAATGTGTGACGTCTACAGCTTTGGAGTATTAGCATTGGAGGTAATCAAAGGAAAGCATCTTGGGGAATACCTTGCTCTTCTAGCAAATCCATCAACAAGAGATGTGCAGCTAAGCGATTTGCTAGATGAACGCCTTCCACATCCTGAGGATGAAGTAAAAGAGTTTTTGGTTTTCATCGTCAAACTAGCAATCTCGTGTTTGGTTGAAAATCCAAAATCAAGGCCAACAATGCACTTCATCTCTCATATGTTATCAATGGATCCACCCAATCATCAGATTCCATGAAAGTGAGATTCCTCGAGATGTAAGGTGCCCTTGTATGGAAAAGATTATGCTCGGCACCAAGTGGTTGTGAAGTAGTAACAAGTTTGTTGATCAGAACTTCCATAGCAAAACATTATTAAGACTTGCTTTTTGTATTGTTGAGTTGCTTATATAGATTACTTATTTCAACCTGAAAGATTCAGAGCCTCCGTACTAGAATATATACAAATTATAGTATACTATATACTGATGTTAAGTAATAAAAGCAAGTTCCACGTTTTATAAGTACTAGTGATGTTAATTTAAATAGTGAAAAATCTTGAACTGTGAATGCTTCTATAATTTGAAACACTCTGTAAGTTGAGTGTCAATTGATTGGACACTCTGGTTCACCCCACTAAGCACCAAAGCATAGCTGCATTCCCTGATGTTAAGAACTTGCCACAAAAGCAGCATCACATTGATAATAGTCTAATAACAACATCTTTTTGAAGTTGATCAAACCACATTTCACTGTTAGATATTTTGCTGATCCCTATTTTCTGCAACCAGTTAAAGTCCTTAAGCGGTAGGGTGGTTCAATATGGTAATAAGGCTCGTGATTTATGAATTGTTCAGCATATGAAGAAGCAGAAACAATAAATGACAGGCAGAGTGTCGAAGCTATTGACTGTGCTTAACAACACATGATAAGAAGAAAAGCACAATACAAGCAGAAATATGGATAAACTGTTACTACTTCATTTACCTGGCAGCCATTGATGCAATATTGATAGCGAAGTAAACCCTTGACTAAGAAATAACTAAAAAGAGATAGAAGATTAACACACGTAAGGAACTAATTGACAATTATAACTATAGAAAGCTAAATCCTTCGATTAAGATTCCAAACACAAGCACCATATCGTCAATGAAATCCTCAAGCAAGCAATGCCACTCTCGAGTTGAACAAGTAGAAACATGTGTCTAGCGTGGCAATTTGTGTACAACCTAGGATGTGTGTCTACTTGTTTAATTTTATATTAGATTAAGTATCTCTTCATGTCTATTTAAAGTTAGAGGGCATAAATATCAGTTAAAGTCAAGTTAACGAACATATTTGTGTATTATGCTAATTTAGATGCAAAGTTAAATGTTGGACAAGCCTTCATTCTTGAACAGAGACCTCTGCAGTTCCAACTTAATCAAGCCGTTGAAATTTTCTACAATTTAACTTGTTTTCAAAAATGTTTTCTTTTATGTGAACGGAACTTGCAATAATTCCACCCCATATAGCCCATGAAGATGATACAACTCATGACACACATGTTAGTCAATGTCAAAGACTTGCAAAATTTCCAAAAAAAATGATAGAAAATCTCCCATTATTTCCACAAATTTAAAGCTTGGCCAATTGAAATGTTTCTACAAACATTTGTTTTTCTTTGGTATTTAGTTTCATAGATAGTGAGACCATGGACTTGAAGTCGTTCTACACGTAATTCACAAGGTGAAAAATAAATGCTATTGACTCACCAACACTTATAACACTTTGTTTCAATGGTTGTTACATGTTGTTTCATAATGTATTATATTATATTATATTATATTGTATCGTACTGTGGATTCATTGTATTGTTCTTTGCCGTTACATAATGTCATACATCAACAATTTGAATGATAACCTATAAGAAAAGTAAGGGAGGGGTAGAACTACTACAGAAATGTAGGGTAAATAATAAAATAGGATTAGTAAATATTAAGTAAAAGAAAAAATTGAGGTAAGGACGCGATCAGACTAAATCAATCGTTAAATTACATGAAACTTTTAGTCATTACCTAATCATGGATTGTTACGATACACTAAAATTTAAATACCAGTCAAAACAAACATGATATTCAAACTAACAATAAAATGCAATACAATCGGTAACAACCATTCAAGCAAGGTATAATAGTGATTCATTATAATATTTATACAACTATACCCTGCACAACTTCATCACAAAAACAAAAGCAATCAATAGTTTAGCCTTGATGATGGTTCCCACAATACTTTATATCCTTCCCTTCTTATATCTATTCATAGTTACTTTTGCTTCCACTGAGGAAGCAACTGCTCTTCTTAAATGGAAAGCAACTTTCCTAAACCAGAACAATTCCTTACAGGCTTCATGGACACTAAGTAGTCCTGCTGGTACCAAGAATTCTTCCAGAATTGGAGCGACGAGTTCTGATGCATGCAGGGACTGGTATGGAGTTGTATGCGTTAATGGTCGGGTTAACAAGTTGAATATTACAAATGGCAGTGTCATTGACACACTGTATGATTTTCCATTTTCATCACTGCCTTTTCTTGAATATGTTGATCTTAGTATGAACAACCTCTCTGGCATTATCCCACCTGAAATTGGTAAGCTCGCTAATCTTGTCTATCTTGACTTGTCTATCAATCAGATTTCGGGCACAATCCCACCACGAATCAGTTCACTAACAAAGCTTGAGACCCTCCACATCTTTAACAACCAATTAAATGGTTCCATTCCGAGGGAAATAGGTCGCCTAAGGTCTCTTACGGATCTATCTTTGAGTTCTAACTTTCTTAGTGGTTCAATTCCTGCTTCATTGGGGAATTTGAAAAATTTGTCCTATTTATATCTTTATGATAATAAGCTTTCTGGCTTCATTCCTTCAGAAATAGGAAAACTTGTCAATCTTGTTAAGGCTTATATTGATAGAAACCAATTAACAGGTCATATTCCTCCGGAAATAGGTAATTTGATCAATGCAAAAGTGTTCTATGCTTTTTCCAATAACTTGTCTGGTCCCATTCCTGATGAAATAGGAAAAATGAAGTCTCTTGAGAAATTAAGCTTCCAGACAAACAATCTCTCTGGTTCGATTCCCAAAACAATAGGTGATTTAACTGAGCTCCAATTCTTGCACCTTTATTCCAACCAACTTTCTAGTCCCATTCCTAGAGAATTGGGGAATTTGAAAAACCTCACTAATTTGGATTTATCTGATAATCAGCTTACCAGTCTAATTCCTAGTTCATTTGGTGATTTGAGAAACTTGCAATTTCTGTATCTCCGTGCCAACAAACTTTCTGGTTCTATTCCAAAAGAACTTGCATTTTTGGATAACTTGGTTATAATGGAAATGGATGAAAATCAGTTTTCAGGCCATTTGCCTGAGCATCTTTGCCAAGGTGGGAAACTTGAGAACTTCACAGTGAATAATAACAAGCTCACAGGGCCAATACCAAGCAGCTTAAGCAAGTGCTCGAGTTTCAGAAGGCTTTGCTTCAATAATAACAGTTTTACTGGGAATCTATCTGAAGCTTTTGGCATCCATCCACACCTTCACTTCATTGATTTGAGCGACAATGATTTTTATGGTGAACTCAGCAGCAACTGGGGGGAATGCGAAAATTTGATTGATCTGCGTGTAGCTAGAAATAACATTAGTGGTATTATACCACCAGAGATTGGAAATGTCAAAGGGCTTTTAGGACTTGATCTTTCATCGAATTATTTGATTGGGCAGATTCCAAAGGAATTTGGAAAATTAACCTCTCTGGTTAGGCTTTTCGTGCAAAACAACCAAATTTCTGGTAATATTCCTATGGAACTTGGGTTATTGTCAAAGTTAGATTACCTTGATCTATCAGACAATAGATTGAATGGTTCGATCCCAACGTTTATAGGAGATTACCAGCACCTGTTTCACTTGAACCTCAGCAACAACAAATTTGGCCAAAAAATTCCAAAGGAGATAGGGGGTATAACTCAACTTAATGTACTTGATTTGAGCCATAATCATCTTGTTGGAGAAATCCCCCCTCAGTTAGCCGATTTGAAGGTGTTGGTAAACTTAAATCTTTCACACAATGGCCTATCTGGGCGCATTCCTTTGAAAGATCAACTGGTTTGCAGGATGTCGTATTGTCATACAATCTGTTGGAAGGTCGAATACCTAATAATAAAGCTTTTATCAATGCCTCATTGGAGGGTAATAAAGGTCTTTGTGGAAATGTAGCAGGACTCCAGCCCTGTGAAAGGCCGTCTTCTATGGCGAAGGGACGTAAACTCATCCTCATCACTGTACTTCCTGTTATGGGAGCACTAGTGCTGCTCTGTGTTTTCATTGGTATACTCTTTATGTGCAATAAAAGGAGAGTTAGAGAAGTTGAAAGAATGGTCGGTGATGGTTGGATTTCGATATCCATGTTAGATGGCAAGGGATTGTACAGGGACATCTTAAACGCCACAGAAGAGTTTGATGCAAAATTTTGCATCGGGCAAGGAGGACACGGAAGCGTTTACAAGGTACACCTTCCATCACTAGGGAATATATCTGTGAAAAGACTTCATTCTTCATTTGAGAATACACCTCCCACAAGTTTCTTAAATGAAGTAAGGGCATTGACTGGGATTAAGCACCGGAACATTGTGAATCTCTATGGCTATTGTTCGAAAGCACAACATTCGCTCTTGGTTTATGAGTATGTGGAGAGGGGGAGTTTGTCTAGTATTTTGAGCAATGAAGTTGAGTCCAAGAAATTGGATTGGTTTAAAAGGGTGAATATCATCAAAGGTGTTGCTTTTGCTTTATCTTACATGCATCGGGACTGTTCACCACCGATTGTTCATCGAGACATATCGAGCAGTAATGTGTTGCTTGATTCTGAGTATGAAGCTCGTGTTGCAGACTTTGGCATAGCAAAGATTCTCAATCCAGACTCATCCAATCGCACTGCGCTTGCAGGCACATATGGGTATGTAGCACCAGGTAAGATCTAACTTCTTATCCTTTTTTTAGTTCATGAACTATATCTGCAAATTCTATCTCATTTGCAACTTTGTTGTTTCAGAGCTTGCCTATACAATGAAGGTGACGGAAATGTGTGACGTCTATAGCTTTGGAGAATTAGCATTGGAGGTAAGCATCTTGGGGAATACATTACCGTGCTAGCAAATTCATCGTCTAGAGATCATGTGCAGCTTAGCGATTTGCTGGATGAACGTCTTCCATATCCTGAAGATAGTGTAAAAGATGTTTTGGTTTTTATCATCAAGCTCATGTTTGCTTGAAACTCCAAAATCAAGGCCAACAATACACTTCATCTCCAGTATGTTGTCAATGGGTCCACCTGTTCCTCAAATAACTTCTATGAAGGCGAAAAGCGTCCCCGAGATGTAAGGTGTCTGAGTATGGAAATAAAAAAAAGCAAGGTTTGACACCAAGTGGTTGTGAAGTAAGAATAAAAAGCTATTATTACTAGGACTAGTATTTGTGTATTTTATTGTTAGTTCTGCTTATCTAGTTTAGTGTTTCGACCTGAAGGATTCTGAGCCCTTGTACTATAGTCTAAAGTGGATACAATATCAAGTAGAAGGTAATATTTCAATTTTCTTGTGCCAACAAGTACTGCTAATAAAAATTAGTTTTATGTTTGCTAAAGATGAACAAGTCAAAAATATAGTAACAATACTTGTAAGTTATAACATTTGGTATACACTGTAATGCATTTTAAAGAATGATATTATAAAGATGAAAATGGAGAGAGTATTATGTATCAAATTAACAACATGGATGTATGCATAAATTTAGAGAGAGTCTGTATTTGTAAAATACTGGAAATATCTCACTTGTGTTACTAGAGAACAAATTTCTCTGTTATTTTTAAATAAGTTTCCTCATAAACTGCCTTACATGGAACACTCAAAGGGGCGTTAGAGTCTGTTTGAACGTGCTTATAGCTTTTGGTTTTATACGCCAAAAACATAAGTTAGGAATTCTGACTTTTATATTTATCTTTTTAACTTATAAAACAAGTGTTTAAAAAACACATTTTTTTAATATTCTAACACTATAAAAATGCTTAAAAGGCACTTTGATTTAAAATCACTTAAAATAAGTCCATTCAAAAGGCTTTTAAAGCCTGTTTGTAATGATCTTTGTCTCATGTTTGTTAGTCGTACTTAAAAACAAGGGAAAATTATGCGGTTAAGCAAACTTATACTATTTAATTACTCATCATAGCTATAGTTTGCTATAATTACCACTCGCGACTAACATTATACATTAATTACGTGGGCTGACTTCGAGTTTGTATAATTAGTCATGTTTGTATATGTATAATTCACCAAGATATACAAATACATATGTATAATATACAATTTTTTAACCTATATACATATACAATTCACTTCTCTCCCACTCTCTACCCTCTCTCGCTCGCCTCTCTCCTCCCTCTCTCAATCTCGCTCGCCTCTCTTCTCCCTCTCCCAATTTCGCTTGCCATTTATACAAATGTATATGTACAATATACAGTTATATACAATTATATACATTTACAATTCACCTCTCTCCCACTCTCTGCCCTCTCTCTCTCGCCTCTCTCGATCTCGCTCGCCTCTCTCCTCTCTCTCCCCTCTCTCCTCCCTCTCCCAATATCTCTTTCCATATATACAAATATATATGTATAATATACAATTATCTAACCAATATACATATACAATTCACCTTTCTCCACTCTTTTCCCCCTCTCTCTCGCCTCTCTCCTCTCTCTCCCAGTCTCGCTCGCCTCTCTTCTCCATATAACATGTAGCTACAAATTATAATTATCAAACTATAGCTATAGAGAGTAATTAATTATTTTTAAGTGGCTATATGTGAAAGTTTCCCTAAAAACAAGTGCTTACAAATATTTTTTATTTTATTTTATTCAAACATTACGAAATTACTTAAAAACTATTTTAACTTTACAAAACATAAAATATGTCGATCCAGGCTCTTAGTCATCTTGATTTTAGTTTTACCCAAATTTGAAAGACAACATTTTGCAAATTTGCTCTTGCCATTAATGAATGGTGCCCTTGTTACACTTTTCGTCTATTCATACATTTTTCGTTAATAAATCGTCTCAAATTTATGCTAATTCTCATTTATAAATTTGCCTCACTTTTGGTCAATTCATATCTTTGTTATTAGCAATCATCTCTTATTTGTTCTTTGTCATTGATAGCGTTCTAACGTGAAATACCTAAGATTTTATATTCAAATTTATCCATCAATTTTTTTTATTACTAATACATTTTAAGACTGCACAAATTAGGGGATTTGTTAGTGTCAATAGAAAAAATGAAAACTTTTCCTAAGCACGGGATTAATATTGGATCAAAAGTTAAATGGATGGCAAAAACTGCTTAATTATATGATCAACTCTTATCTGACTCTTTCTACGCCAAATAATTAATATGCCTTATTAGTTAAGAAATAGAGACACGGAATACTACTTTGATCCTCTGTTTCAACTTAGGTGTCTTAGTTACTATTCAACAATGAAAAAATATAACTTTTTTACCTATGTTTTTTGCAAATACTTTCTAGATGTTTTGTTGTTAGAGGCGAATCTAGAATTTAAAGATAGGAGGCACTACTAAGAGTGACTCAGGGGTAAGGTTAGGAGTGACACAAGGGTGACGTTAGCAAAGCCTGCTTAGGCCTCCAAAAGTTTGAGACCCCAATAAATATTATTAGTGAACTTATTATTTTATAATTAAAAAAAAGAACAATCTACTTTTTATCAAGAATATTAGTATAAAAATCGACGCATTTCATCCTGAATCTACTTTGAGGATATTCATTATCATTAATATCGGGTTGACAAGACCCTTGTTGAATATAGTGTTTTCTCACTTCATCTCGTATTCTAGGGCTATATTTATCAATGAATATTCTTTCTTCAGGATCCGTTTAAGTGACTGCAAATGAAACTCATCTATAAAAAGCAAAGAATTGTCTCTAAAACTAACACTTGGTTGAGAAGAATTATATTTCGCCAAATAATTATTCATCTCAAATCACAAAAATCAACAATAAATTATTGCAAAAAACAATACGCATATAAAGAAGAACTTACAAATTACACAGAGATAATAGGAGTAGGACTTCAATTATGCAGAAAGAAATAAGAATACTTGTAAGTTGTAAATTTACTAGTAGTGTTATATTTTTGGACAACTTTTACATATAACAAACATAAAATTCATATTTGTATGCTATAACAAAGTTTGCATAATTGCGATCCATAACAAACTTATATATGTATAATTCACTATACATATACAATTGAAGGGAATTGTATAAAACGAGAAAGAGAGAAATTATATACAATTTGAATTGTAGAAAACGAGAAAGCGAGAAAGGCAGAATTGAATTGTATAAAACGAGAAAAAGAGAAATTATATACAATTTGAATTTATATAAAACGAGAAAGAGAGAAAGACAAAAAGAGACTTGTGCAAGGATTACACAATTGAATTGAATTGTATAAAACGAGAAAGAGAGAAATTATATACAATTTGAATTTGTATAAAACGAAAAAGGCAAAAGAGACTTGGCAGGGAAATATTTGTATTGTATAATTATAAGTGTATAAGATGAAGATATATGTATTTGGCGAGCGAGAGAGGGAGAGTTGCGAGCGAGAATATGAAGGAGAGAGGTACTGACAAACAATTTGCTATGGAACACAAATACATCAAAGGGTAGCTACTATATTTATTTTATATTATTAATTTGTCATTCTCTACAATTATTCCTATATTTTATTTAGAATTGCGCTAGAAAAAATTAGTCAAAAATTGTTGCATCCACTAGGAATCAATCTCTTGAGCTCGCGTGGCGAGCTGGAGCCTTCGACCAGTGCACCCACAACTACTTTTGGTTGTTAGAGTGCACAATTAAATATATGGATATTTTATCAACTATATATATATTTATATGACTTTTTTAAAAAAGTTATCGGGTGCACGTGCACCCTCACAGATACATATGGGTCCGCCCTTGTTTGTTGTGCATTATGCTTGTGATAATACTATTTTTTTATGTAGTTTCCTAAATATGTAAATCCTTATTTCAATAAAATTAAAAATTTCTATGTACAAATTCATTTAGAACATTATTTAGTTCAAACCTCTTATTCTGGATTAAAATAATCCTTTTCAGAGAGAGGGAGCAATAGAATTCATGGAAATATATACGTTTGTTATATAAAGGCAAAATGAAAAAGTAAATTATTAATCAAATGTTTTTTAAAAAGGAAAAGTAAAACAGGAAAAATATTTATCCCTTGATTAAAAAAATGACCACTAGAGCAAAGTTACCAATAGAAAAGATTTTCCCTTTTTGTATTTCGTTTTTATTTTTTAATCCAACTTTAGTTACCGACACTAGACCCCAATTTAATATGATTAAATTTGACTTTAATACTTAAATAGTACTCAACAATTACTTCCCCACCCACCCCACCTCTAAAAGGCAATTGATGTTATGATTAAAAATTTGGAGGCACAATACATATAATGCTAATCATTACTTGATATGAAGATCATATTTTATATCATACTATATAAGTTATAATAATACCTTAATATGAAGAACCATATATTTCACTAACCAAATTCACTAGGAGAGCTTGCAAGGTATTTAATCAGAAGATAATATATATACACATATCTATGGTGTTTAATTGCTTTCTTTTCCCCTTAAATATCACGTTACTTGTATAAACTTTTTCTTTTAAAAAAGAATAATATAGTTTGATTTGATATAAAGTTTAAAAAAAATTAAGAAAAATTATTAATTAATGGTCCTAAAATAAAATTATGTCAAATATATTAAATATTTTAATTTTTTAGCTTAAAATATCATATGTAAAAAGCTAAAATTAAAATATTATTAAAAAATATTTAAAATAATACCTTTTTAAATCGATTAAATAGAAAAATAAGTCATTATTTTTTTCAAAAAAAACTATTCTAATACCGGTGTGCAAATAAGTGAAGTGAAGAAACAAACTATCAATAAGATGCTAAAAATTAGAATCTTATAAACATGCAACGAGCACATGAAATTATGAAACGGAAAGCATATGTGATGCAGTTTTTTTTATTGGTTTATAAAATTAATGAATAATTTATTATGTTATATCTACTTTAATTTTGTTATTAAATATTTCGTTATTTATTTTTTACCTATTTAATAAAAGTAATTTGATAAATTTTTGTATCAAGTCAATAATGAAAATGGGTAATACTTTAACCAAAAAGAAAGTGAAATAAATGGGAACTAAACAACTTTGTGGGTATTTGGTGAAAGGGATATGGTGAGTAGGGGCCACGTGTGAGAATATGTGGATATTTTATTTAAGATCCACAGAAAAGATATAGTACTATATAAATACAATATGCTTATTCATTAAATTAAATTAACACGTACATCTGGCACGTAGTGGCATGTGATGTGGCCGGCTATTACGAAAATGATTGAAATTCTACAATCATATTACTTTAATTTAATTAATTAGGTCTGATTTTTTGTTCAAATGTGAGATTTTTTCATCTTACAAATTTTTGAAATATACCCACTGGATTTTCGATCATTCAGTATACAGTATTTTGTAACTATATGATCGCGCTCCATTTCATTTTACATAGCCTTTTATTTCTTTTTTAATCTATTTTTTCAAAAAAGAGTTATTTTCCTAAAATTAGAAATAATTTAATTTTAATTTTTAATAAATTATCACATAAATCTCTTATAAATGCAGTGTCAAAGTCATACCACATAAATGAGACTGATATGAATGCAAACATTATTAATATACGCATTATTATATATTATTGTACCAAATGAGCTGCGATAATTATTTATGATTGTCTAATGCAGTTTATATTTTCTGTATAGTTTATGATTAGTACATTATAAAAGTTTTTTCCGTGCATACAATGGACTCACTGTAAAGTGCTTATCCCAAGGACAGAGAATGTGACAGAGATTATAACGATAGCAAGTTATTTCACTGTTAAAAAAAAAATAAAATTGTTTATGATTTCATTGATACGTATTAATAGCTTAATTTCTTTGATTGACACCCCTCCACGCGGAAAAATTAAAAAAAAAAAACACAAAAAGAGGGCCCTATTGTAGATCAAAGGTGTTATTTGTGTGTGTTTAAAAAGGAAAGAAGGGAAGTGGAAAAAATTGACTACATACTCATCACCCTGCATTTTCGAGTCTTCACAATCAAATCCTCCTCCTACACGCACAGTCCAGAGAAGTAGAAAAATGGCAAGTCTTACAGTTCCGGCAGAAGTTCCTTCAGTCGCTGAAGACTGTGAACAACTCCGATCTGCCTTCAAAGGTATTGAAGTCAACTTAAAATACCATTAAATCACTCAACAACGAATATACAGATTCACTACTTTGATTTTTCTAGCATATTCTAAATTCTGTTTACGATCTTTTGCGATTATAGAGATCTTAATTTTATTAGATTGATCGGTGATGTTAACTTCAAAATTTACTGAAGTTTAACTTATGGAATGATTGATTGTTGCAGGATGGGGAACGAACGAGAAGTTGATTATATCAATTTTGGCTCATAGAAATGCTGCTCAACGCAAATTGATTCGACAGACGTATGCTGAGACTTTTGGGGAAGATCTATTTAAAGAGTTGGACAGAGAACTTACTCATGATTTTGAGGTCATTTTCATAATTACAGAATAATGTTTGAATTCTTAGTTGATCATTTGAGTTTCTGAGTTACTGTGTGTGATCAAAGGCAGATCTATGACGTGAATTATATATATGTTAAAGTGTTATACGTATAGTAAAATCATGCTTATTCTGAACCCGGTGACTCTAGATCATGGATTCAACTTCGATTTTGATCAGAGACAGATCTATGAAAAATATGTATTAGTATGTCAAAATATGAAAATGTCTACAGATATAATAAAATCATACGTGTTTTGAATTCACTGAACTCGAGATCCTGGATTCACCTTTTGACTTTTTGATCGTATGTAGACTTTGATTAGAAATCCTAATCAATACTTGTGTTTTTGTTTTTTATTGAATGTTTCTCGCAGAAATTGGTGGTAGTATGGTCACTGGATCCTGCAGAACGTGATGCCTATTTGGCTAAGGAAGCTACTAAGAGATGGACAAAAAGCAACTTTGTTCTTGTGGAGATAGCTTGTACCAGATCTCCTAAAGAACTGGTTTTGGCAAGAGAAGCTTATCATGCTCGTAACAAGAAATCTCTCGAAGAGGACGTTGCTTATCACACTACTGGGGATCACCGCAAGGTATATCATTCAAAGCATTCTAATTGCAAGTAGTCTCATTTGTAGCTCTGTATCCAAGTCCTTAACAATAATTCATTTGTTGTCAAATGAAATGAGGTTTGAATGGTGTCTATGAAGCATTTGCTCTGTTTTTGGAGGTCGAAAGGACAGATAATCGACAAAGTACAACGTTTAATTCTATAATTCTTGTTATTGTAACATATTGTTGAGGCAAGAATGTCTTTGTGCCACATTGCAATGTAGGGTATATCTAATGTTCATTTATTTAACTCCATGCTTGTTTGGATGAATAGTGACAGTGAATTAACTTTGTGGATTGATCATTTAAGTTTCCAACTTCTTTCAGCTTTTGGTACCTCTTGTGAGCTCCTACCGATATGGAGGAGATGAGGTAGACTTGCGACTTGCTAAAGCAGAATCTAAAGCGCTGCACGAAAAGATCTCCGATAAGGCTTACAGTGACGATGAGGTCATTAGAATTTTAGCCACAAGGAGCAAAGCGCAACTCAATGCTACTTTGAATCATTACAAAGATGAATATGGGGAGGATATCCTAAAGGTACAGATTCATCCGTTGCTCCATTTCTTTCAGTCATACGCCTTTCTACTGTAGGACTGGCTTTTTATTTCTGCTATATTGAGTTCTTTTGTCAATGTGCAGCAATTGGAAGATGAGGATGAGTTTGTTGCACTGTTGAGGGCCACCATAAAAGGTCTTGTCTACCCTGAGCACTATTTCGTGGAGGTTCTTCGTGATGCAATTAACAGAAGAGGAACAGAGGAAGATCATCTAACCCGAGTTATCGCTACAAGGGCTGAGGTCGATCTGAAGACAATCGCTAACGAGTACCAGAAGAGGGATAGCATTCCTTTGGGTCGCGCCATTGCCAAAGATACAGGAGGAGATTATGAGAATATGCTGGTGGCTTTACTTGGACAAGAGGAGGAATGAGAAGGATTGCTCACACTTCTGTTTTATAATGACCAGAATAAATATGCCATCACCCATATATTTCAGAGTTGGCATCTGTTTGATGATTGAGTGTGGTCAGTTGACATGAGCTTTTAGTACTTTTCTTCTTGTGAGAAACTTTGAATATGCATCTTTGTGCTGTCTAAAAATGTTTTCTAATAATTTGCATCAATTACTTCTCATCTTGCATCCACTACAATAATCTTCAACTACGCCACAGTTTCAAGCAAGTTGAGATCTATCAATGTCACTTCATTTAAACTCGTCTTACTTCAATATATGCATATTACAAAGAGAAAACTAACTCCTTGATGTTAAAAACACCAGATAAACATGAAAATCATAATCAGCAACAGAAAACAGGAACTTAATTAAAGATTGAGTCAAAAGACTGTCATCATCCCTTACAATCTTACACATCTTAAAGTTTGAGCAAAAAAGCATCATACAAAGAGGCATCAACCAAAATTGTTGCATGACATACAACAGTCTAATATGTTACTAATCACCTTAATAGGATCATAGATAAGATACATTCCACATCCAGTTACCTAAACAGATAAGGTAATAGTAAGAGAACAACAACATTTTACTCTCACTTGAAGCATTACTTCTTCAGTAGTCGACGTGAGAAGATCTTCTTGCAGTATGGACTGGTTCGCAAGAGAAGCATGTGAGGCCGCACAGCATGAAGCAACAAAGTTCGAACCGGTCCCTGATTCAACGTAAAAGGTACAAGGAATAAGAATGCAATCACTGAAAACAGTCACCTGGTTTTTTAAACAAATTTTCCCTATGTAACTACTTTGAACATAAAAATTAATGAGACTTGGTATTAAATCAGAGCTTGAAGAATCCTAAGCATATGGAAACAAGAAGTTTAAAACTTGTAAGTGTCTACAGAAACATAACAAGTTCAAATGCTAACCTTAGTAACGCCAAGTGCAGACTGAATCACATAGTTAGCAAAGGGATCTTGCAGCAATTGATCAAAATGAGGTTCTGAGACCAACTCATTGATGATTTTCGACCTGCCTTCTTCAAAACACTTCAGGAGCTTTTCAATAACATGACTGCTAAACTTTTGCCTTGAGAGGTATACATAATGCCTTTCAAACTGAGAGAGCAACATGGCAGCAACAGAGGGTATCTTTAACTCTATTATGAATTGAATAACATAATTCCTGTATCATGGAGTTGAGAAAATTCCAATAAGTTTTAGTAAGGAACAGAGCCGAAAGACGCCACAGAATGACTATGCAGGCAACATCTCATGTTGCAGCAAGGAAAAGATAAAAATCACAGAATATATAATTCTCTTGATGTAATTAGCAATGTTAAAAAGAAAATATTTATGAAATGCAGGCATAGTTCAAGAAGACAAAGTAAAAAAGATGGAAGAGTTGCTTGTTTGTGGTGCACTTGGGGATTAAATCAGGGACAGAAATGTCACCATTGAACTCCCTATCAGGACCAAAATATAGACCACACATTCCTTAAGCAAATTCTGGTAATGAAAGTAAAAAATATGGATTACCCGGCAATATAGGAAGGAATGTGTACAAGATGATCAAATGAATTTTAGGTTGTTCAGATGTTCCATTAAAAAGTAGTCCTCAAACAAGCAAGTACTATTCTTCTTGGTACTTATTGCCGAGTTTGTTGGAATCATCTTTGCAGGGGATGAGAGTTAAATTTGTCAATCGAATACGTTCCTAAAAGTTGATAGGACATACAAAACCATAAGAGGCCAACTGCTGAGCCATATTCTATAAACACTCTCACACACTTCCATGAGTCTGCTCGCATTTGATTACTGCTTATCTATATCAAGAGGCTAGTGCCTTAAATGTGGTAACATGGGTTATTTAACATGATCCTGGAAGAATATAACACTTACAAGGGTGCAGATAACTTGAAAATATGCAGGCATTCTAAATGTTTCCAAAATTTGAACTAGAAGTACACACATTAGAACAGTAGAAAAACACTGCGTGCCATCCTGTGATACTTAATCAGAATTAGCTTTTTCAGCAAGTCCCTTTTACCTCTAAAATATCTTAGGAAGGTTCTGAGCTAAAAGATTAATTAAGTAAAAGGACCAAAGTAGAAGTTCTGAAGTTTACCCAAAAGGATCTTGAGCAAGCTTAAGCCCATTAGAGCAAATCTCAACAAGCAACTTGTCACGTTGCTTTCCAGTTGAATAAGTGATGCATTTATTCAGCACGCAGCATCCATAACGATGTGTTGCAATATCAACACAATGCTTAGTCGCGACATCAAAAATAAGCTGCACAGTGATTCATTGGACACACCAATTTCAGAATAAATAATTACATACTTTAAAAGCAAATCGGACTATATATATCTTGAGTAGATATTGTACAGATATGGAAATGACAATTGGTTTATGTGCTCAACTAGGGTGATCTCCCCAAGATACTTCGCACTCATGTAGATATTCTGTTCCAATGAATTGTCCAACAACAACAAAATAGTCTGTTTCTGATACAGTACATCCCATGTGATAAGAAACTAACTTGATGTTGAAAGCAAAGGGGTACATATTTTAACTGAAAGTCTTCAGGGTGTTGAAACTATCTACCTATGAAGCAAAATACCTGAAGAATACAGGTTGTTCAAACTATCAACCGTGAAACAAAATACCTGAAGAAAAGCACATAACATGCAGATAAATGATTGCCACTCCTTTCACCTTTCTTTATAACTAACAGTATTGAGTTCTTTGTGAATTTAGTGATTATTGCTTTACAAACTTAGTCAAGCACACACAGCGGCCCGCGTCAACATGTACATGTATACCTTCTCAAATCTCAACCCCATCAAAGAAGTGTACATGATTATCACGTCTAAGGAAAACCTTAAGGCCAAATACTAGCTGTGTATGATAGGAAAACTTAATCAGATTAGATAATTTAGAATAATGGAAGAACCAATTGCAACAGAATATCTAGTACACTAGAAATGTATCAAAGTGAGAGTATTTTCCCTCTGATTCTAATAATCAAGCTCTAGAAATGTATCAAAGATCTAATGCTGACATGCAATATTTTGGTGTTTGGTTGTAGCATTGGTCAAAATGTGTATTTCCACTCCATGTTCAAGTGTGGAAAACAGATGAATGACTCTAGAACCATCAAGTCAGAATGTAAATTTAATAATACTGCTTTTAAGAAACATTTGTTAGCTAATCTACTATGTTTCAAGACATTATCTTGCCTTCAAGTTGTGCCAACAAAAAGGTGGTCTAATATGAAGCCAGAGAGAGTACTCCCAAACAAGTAACTTAGACACATGAATATATTTTGTTTATCAGATTCTCCACCTAACAAGTCCTTTTATGTTCAATAAGAAAATGATGGCACACCTTGTTGTGATCCTTGTTTAAACAATGCAAGCAACGCTGAACCACATGATTTCCATTGACATCCATCATGAGATTAAGAATTCCAGGTTGAAGAGCCCTTATAACTAAGGAAATTTCCAGCCTGGTCTTCATTGTCTCAATTAACTTTTGCACGACACGGGTCCTGAAACAACGAAATGATTGCAGCTTAGTTGAAACAAATGACAGTTCAAGAATCAATAATATGAAAAAAGATTGAGCAGAATTTTGCTGTTTTTACCCATGTGTTGTCCTAGATGTTTTCACAAGCTCTCCTGGATCTTTAGTCACCATGAGCACAAACTCAATTCTCTGCTCATCGTTACAGACAGACAATAGTTTCTGCACGAGATAGTTCCCAAATGGATCCTTCATTAACTCAAAGATATGATGAATGATGCCATTGAATATTATCTGAACATCTTCAGAGGTTCCTTCATCAAATATCCTCTGTAAATACCTACACCCCAGCTGATCTTTTGCTGCCAAATACACATGGTTCTGTATATTTCCATCCTTTAAGGCCAAATCATTTCTACTAGCTCCTCTTACTTGGAATTCAATCTCCCCTAAACCAACTTCACAAGATTCTCCAGAATGCAATAAGCCATTTCTCGCCGGTTTCTTCTCTTGCAACCTTTCCATTTTAATCTCACTCCTTGTTTTTTTCTTCTGACCCTTTAAACCTCTCTGCTCAGAAGCATATTTTAAGCATTCCCCTTGCATAATGAAACTGTCTTCACAACTGTAACTATCGAGGCTTCTTGAACTTGGCAATGGAGATAAAGGGTGGTTCATTATGCTAGTAGGCCTTTGCTTTGCAATGGAACAATCATATTCAGAACTTAATCCCATCAACTGAGAGCCATGTAACGAGCTAAAGAAACTCCTATCAACACCAACATCATCAAATCCACTGTGCTCTGAGTATCGAACACCCTCGTTACTACAAGGCCTATTCATGTTACACCAGTAATCATAGTTAATTTTCTCTTTCTGATACTTACAGAGGTCTCTAGACAGAGGATTAAGATGAACAGACCCCATTGAATCACACAAATTCTCTCTCCTATGGCCTAATGCTCCTCCTCCACCTCCTCCCCCTGACCCTTGAAAATCACAAAAACCATGATGAGAATTTCCTGTTCCATTGAAGAAATGATCAACCTTATCATCAATATTCATCCCATAAAATCTCTGAGACAGACCCATATCAACAACTTTATCAAAATTTTGGTCATTAAACATGTTAGAAGACCAACCAGAACCTCCCAAGTGTAGTGGATGATGAGTATTATCGAGTACACCTCCTTGATGAATATTCTGATCAAATACATTCCAAGATTCATCACCATATAAACCAAATCCACCAGACAACGAACTCGAACCCGAAGACGAAAACCCC
Organism: Solanum sitiens; assembly: GCA_016801875.1. Taxonomy (NCBI): domain Eukaryota; kingdom Viridiplantae; phylum Streptophyta; class Magnoliopsida; order Solanales; family Solanaceae; genus Solanum; species Solanum sitiens. The sequence goes on along the minus strand of JABWTJ010000002.1, from coordinate 3,232,312 downwards.
ATCATCGCTGTCGCATCACCTTGATCATGATACTGATGATTCAAATACGAAACGTCTTCCTTCAACATCCACAACATTTCTTCATGACCCTTCATTTTTCCCTCAATGCCCTTCTCTTTACCTCTATACATCACAACCCAACACTCTTTTACAAGCTAATATTATAACATAAATTACACGTACAACTATTGTAAGACGTTAAACATAGATAAATCAAGAAACCCAGTAATTAAAACACCCAAAACAATACATTCATATCTTTGATATGTTGGAGAATTTTAGGTACAAAAGATTAAGTTTGTCATTGGGAATTTAAGAAGATCTTTGCTCTGTTATTTGGGGTTTTGGTTTTTTTTTTTGAAGAAGATAACAGATGGGTATTTGGTAATGAGTGGGAAGAAGAAGAGGACAGTGCTGGTTATGGTTGTGCTCACGCCATTAAAATGAAGAGCAAAGTTTCGCAGTATTTGTATTGTATGTACTCAGTAATCACACAGCCAGTAGAAAAAGGAAAGAGAAAGAGAGAGAGAGAAAAGGGTGGCTCTGAATCTGACAAAGCAGGTTGTTTTTTTTGGTAGGGTGTGTTTGGTGTTAAAAATATTTTGCTAAAACATACGTTTTCTAGTATTTGAGTATTTGATATGCTAAGTAAAAAAATTTCTTTTATTTGTATAGTAATTTAATAAAACGTTATGATGTTTGGATAGGAAAATGGGGGTTTGGGGATTACAAAATGGGATTAGTGATCAATCTTGATTGTTTCGCCTCTTTATAGTGTTGCGATATCTATAGTTGTCGAACGGTGTATTTTGTTCAATTGATTTATCCAGATAGAAATTGTATAATGGTTGAATTCGAGGATCCACAATTCTACATGTCATATTATTAAAGAGCTAATGAAAGGGCAGATTGGGGCTAAGGGAGCTCGGAGGGTAGCTTTCTAGTGTTTGATACGTAAGTAGAAATATTTATTTATATGTAATTTCAATGAAACATTATGTTGTTTGGATAGGGAGATGGGGTTTCGGGGATTGCAAATTGGCATTAGTGATGAATCTCGATAACTCCGCCTGTTTGTAGCGTTGTGACACCTGTAATTGACGAGCGGTGTGTTTTGTCCGATTAATTTTCCCACATAGAAGTTCGTGTAATTGTTGGATTTGAGGATCCACATTTCATATCATTTTGAGAATTAAAGAGCTAATGATGGGGCGGATTTGGGGTTAAAGGCACTCGGAGAGTAGCTTTCGTATGTTCGATGTGTAACTAATTTTTTTTATTTATATGTAATTTAATAAAACATTATGTTTGGATAGGAAAATGGGGGTGTTGGGATTACAAAATGGGTTAGTGATTAATCTTGATTATTTCAACCTTTTATAGTGTTACGACATTAGTAATTATCGAGCAATGCATCTTGTTCGACTGATTTTTCCACATAGAAGTTTGTGTAATGGTTGAACCTGAGGATCAACAATTCCACATTTCATATTATTTTGAGAATTAAAGAGCTAATAATAGGGCTGATTGGGGGTTAAGGGCACTTTAAGGGTAACAACCTTCTAATGTTTGGTATGTAAGTAAAAATTTTTATTTATAAGTAATTTAATAAAATATTGTGATGTTTGGATAGCGAAATGGGGGTTTGGGATTACTATATGAGATCAGTGATCAATTTTGATTGTTCCATCTCTTTATAGCGTTACGACAATAACAGTAGTTATCGAGCGGTGCATCTTGTCCGATAAATTTTTCAATATAGAAGTTGTGTAGTGGTTGGATTCGAGGATCCAAATTTCATATTATCTTGAAAATTAGAAAGCTAATGATCGGACGGAATAGTCGAGAAATAATGTCCTTCACACCAAACACACCTTTGGTAATCTCTTGTTCTAACTTTTGTTTCTTAATAATTATGGAAAAGATAAAAGAAATGATTTTTTTTAATTGATGGTGATTGCTGAGAAATTACAGATAATATAGTTTAGATTTAACTAGTTTTAGTATTTCTTAATCAAGCTTTGATTTTTCAGTTATTATACTATGTTTAGTAGCTACTCTAAAGCCTAAGCTTAATCAACTCTTTTAACTGACTTGCTATTTTTTCTCTCATCAAGTGAAAGAACAAAAAATTCCCTTTAATTATGTCTTAATAATCTATTAAGAATTTAAAATATGTAGGAGATTATTATGGCTAGTAAATTTATTTGATCTTAGAAAATTTATATCTCATAACATGTTTGACCAAGCATTTAATACTTTCTTATTTTAGAAAACATATTTTGTAATACTTTTAGAAAAAGTGCTTCTAAAAAATAGTATGTTTGACTAACTAATTTGAAAAGTATTTTTTCTAATATTAGGACAATAATTTGAGCCGATCATGGTTTTAAAGAATATTTGAATCACTATTTTTTTTGTTTTTTCTGCTTCTAGGTAAAATAAAATTTTACTACTATTCAAAAAATATTTATTATTTTTTTTCTAAAAATGTGGTGAAACATTTTAATTCTCTAATATAAATAAATAATTGTCCAAAACTTAGTTGTTAGTACCTTTGATTCTGGATCTAATAACTAGAAATCCGTTAATAGAAGTATAGAACCTATTCTTCTGTAAAATCTAATCATAACAATATTTTAATTAAGTGTTAAAAAAATCACCTTATTTAATGTACATTTGTGTGCTTTTATTTGTCTACTTGATAATAAATTTACACTTAATTGTTTAAATGTTCAAAATGTAACACATTTTTTATGTATTCCTCTTGAAAATTACGAAAACGAGGTATCACTGATACTTAAAAAAAGGAGATGATAAATTATACTCACCCTTCTCTTGACATTACTCAACGTGATAATTTATCGATTTAACGTTTGATTTTATTTTAAGTGGATTAAAAATTTCATAAACAACAAACAAATAAAATTTTATTAATCACGTTTTTTGTCCAAAAAAACAATTCCTTATTTTTGGTTTTGTGAAATGGTGTGGAGTTAAAGAGTTATTTTAAAATATCGGACAACTTTTTTTAAAGATATATATATATATATATATATATATATGGCATCAGTTATTTTGGCCCGATCTTATTTTTAGAATTATTTTTGTAATTAAAGAGGGTTGACAAGAATGTTGCAGTATATGGAGTAATTATTTTGCACCAAAAAACGTCTATTAAAGTTAAACCACTAAAGAAAAATCCTAAACTATTACTCCAAAACACTATCCAATAATTACAATCCCGAAAATAACTCTGCTCAAGAAATAACTTGTCAAATCCAAATAGCTACCCAAAAAGTTAGTGTGTGAGAAATTACTTTACTTTTTAAATAAATGGATGGTATCTTTCTCAACTTCATTTATTTCTTTTTCCTCAAACTTCTTTTTTGTATATTTTCCGTTTCACTTTTTTTATTCTTCTTTCGATTAAGTTTTTAGATAATTTTCTTTAAGTCATGAAATTCATTTGTCTAATTATTCTTTACTTTACATGCATACCTTTTAGATGCATCTTTTTTATTTTGATTTTTTTATCATATCAGAAATATAAGGAAAAAAAATGGGGAGAAAATTTCAAGATGTAAAATTAGATATTTACCTATCAGATGAATCTAAATAGGTAACTAATTCGATTATTAAAATTACTTAATTGATACATGTAGATTATAATCTAATTTTTATGTATTATATTTAATATGATTATGCTGTTCTTATATTTTTCCAAGACGTGAGGTCTATTTGTCCAACAATTTTATACTCGCATTTTCTTGAATATGTAGTCATTTATGTGTGTACTTTTGAATTTCATAACTTGGTGAATTAGTACACTAACTTGTTGTATATATGCCTTTGTATTTTTAATTTTTTATATGAAAAGATACTTTAAAATAAGTAATGATTTAGGTGATCATTTAGTTAAATTAATTTAAAATATTAACTAGTTGTAAGAATTTATTCTCCTATTCATATTGAAATAATAAAATTATTACCTTATATAGAAAATAGGAAGATGAGATAAATTAATGTTACAAAATATTCCACCATTTCATTCTAATATAGTAGAAGATACCAAATATTAACAATAAAAGGAAGTAAATTACTCTCCGACATACATAATTTACAAAGAAAAAGTCAAATTAAAGGTACAAATTAATATTATTCCAAAAAATGCCACAAAAATTAATAGAACGGACCGATGATTTTTGGTATAATTATATACACATATCATCATATTAATATACTATTTGAAGATAGATAATATGTCAATATTATAAAAGAAAACATTTAAAAAATGAAGATTGCAACTGGAGAGAAATTATATATTTACGGAAAAGAAAATATTATAATTATTTGCCACTAACCAACTTTAAGTTTCTTCGAAAACGACTATTGCTTTATTAAATATGGACAAATCTATATTACTTAAGCTGAAATGCAACTTGAGGGCAATAATGTATTCATTGAAGTTATAATAGTTCGTAGAATTTTTCTAAAATTAATACTCAATAAATTTATAATTTTCAAAAAATAATATCTTTCTTTGATTTTCGGTTTAAGTTAGTGATTGACTTCAGTAAAATAATATATTTTTAGAAGATCTTTATATAAATATATGATTTCATTGATAATATAAATTAAGAATTATAAATTATAAAAATATTTAAATAACTTTGTGAAATATAATTTTAATGTTTTATTAAAATTTAGATTTAGTTGAAATTATTTCTAAATTTTCTTATTGCATCTAAAAATTTTGATATTGTCTTCTCGAAGTGCACCAAAAGATTATGAAGATTTCTAGTAGTGACGAGTGTTTTTTTGAGAGTGATTGGTTCAAAGGTATTGTATTGTCTTCAATTTCATCATGAACATTATTTTCTTCGATGATATCTATAATTTTCTTAAGCTCTGAACATTTAAAGATGTATCATTTTCATCTGTATAATCTAATAGACAATTGACATCCATTTTATTGTGATAATTTAACTGAGACTACTAATCATAACGTCAAATTTATGTATATTATTATAAATGGGTTCATTTGAATTCCTTGAGGCTTCATCCCAGATGATGTAATCAGAACTAATCTACATTGAATTTCAAAATATTTTTAAATTAATATTTACAATTTATTGATTAATTAATACATCTACAAATAATTAAATTTTATAATTTCAATATTATAATATCAATTTAGAGAATTTTACTGTAATTATATTCCCCGGATAGCACTACTAATTCTCATGGAATTCAATACATTTAATTAATCCATTATTTATTTTTTTGATTAATTATCTTTCTATAATAATTTCTTTAGAGTATTAGTTGTAGAGGTAAAATGTAAAAAAAATTAATTTTATTTGAATTTATTCAGGTTCCTATCACATCATGTCAATTTAAAAAGAGATTGTTCTTTAACCAATTTTTTTCATATTTCATTTTTTTTTATTAAGTAGTAACCATGATTAAGGCAACAATGCTAATTATGCATAGAACTGCCAATCCAAATCACAATTAATTGATCAAAAATTATTTTATTTGATTTCTTTATTCAAATTATTGTCTTAAACACTATTACATATATTTTTTTTTTCTATAAAATATGTATCAAAATAATATCTGTTCCAATTAATTTCAAACGAAAAAAAGGGAGTACTTAAAATGGAAATTTTGAGTGTTCATTAATGAAGGGGACAAAAGAACAAAAAGGACACAGCCTGATTTACTGAGACAGTTAATACTTCAGAGCCTGTCCATCAAACAAACAAAAAATAAAGGCCTGAAATTTGTTATCCAAATATTTTCTGTGAGTTTTATCATTATCATATATAAATAAGATTTTATTATGCTATAATATTAAGTTTGTAAATTTCTAGTAAAATAAAATAGTAATTAATATGCAATAATAATTAACAAAAAAAATTGTTGGTATATATGACTCCAAGGGTTGGGAATCTACATCGTAATGGAGTTTCTTCTTTATCACCAAATCAATAGCTCCTTTTAATTACACATTTTTAAATATCAATTCTTATTGATAAAAATATAATTTTTTCGAAAATCCCTTATCCAATATCTTAACATGAAGAAAAAGATCTTCACGTGATGAGTTTGATGAAATGATCAATTCTTCTATTCAGTGTGGCGTATCTACATATAGTCCACCGTCGTTAATCGAGCAATCTCCATTAAAAAATTATCTTCATACAAAATATATATATTAAATTTCTTTAATAATTTTTTTGAATTAACGTGAATAAGTTAAATTACACTAATTTTATAATATGATAAATGGCCAAACATTCAATTTCTTGGGTACTAAGTAAAATAATCTGACAGAGTCCCCACTATCGTGCACAGCAACTACCTGTAATTTTATTTTGCGCAGTATCTCGTACGTACGTACAAAAGGCTGCGGGACGTGGCTATTTTTGTTTCTTTTTTTACTTAACTATTTTTCTGAACTACTTTTTTTTTTCTTCAGAAAATTTGTTATTCCAGTCCAAGTGAAATATTGATTTAATTATTATTTATTAAAATAAAATTAAAATGATTTTATATGAGAAAACCAGTTTCTGATTTGCAGAAACCATAAATATAATATTGTTAAGTAGAAAAAAATACTATCCTTTGTTGATAATTTTTATTTCAGTAATGTCCTTGCCATTATGCAGAAGAGGGTTTCTTTGTTTATTCCATCGTGTTTGATATGCAAGTAAAATTTATTAAATGTAACTTAATAAAATATTATATTGTTTGGATAGGAAAATGGGGTTTTTGGGAGTACAAAATGGGATAAGTGATGAATCTTGATTATTCCGTCTTTTTATAGTATTGCGATATCTATAATTGTTAAGTGGTGCATTTTGTCCTACTGATTTTCCAACATAGAAGTCCATATAATGGTTGGATTTGAGGATCCACGTTCCACATTTCATATTATTTTGAGAATTAAAGAGCTAATGCTGGGGAGAATTGGGGTTTAGGGCACTCAGAGGTAGGTTTCTAATGTTCGATATGTAAGTAAATTTTTATTTATATGTAATTTAATAAAACATTATAATATTTAGTTATAAAAATGAGGGTTCACGAATTACAACATGAAATTAGTTATCGATCTTGATTGTTTCGCCTCTTTTTAGCGTTACTACATCAGTAGTTGTCGAGCGATTTCATAATGTGTCTTACATTTATTGATTTTAATGTCTTTATTTATAATTTGAATATGTTGAACTTTAGTTGAAGTTAGAAATTAATTTATCTAAAACTTTTTCCAAATTATATCCAAGAAAATTATACAAATGCTTATTTACCTATAATTTGACTTGATATAATTTAAATCTCAAAAAGTTAAAAAGTGTTACATTAAAATTTTGATCGGAAAAGCACAAATCATTTATTAAAATGCCGAATCAAACAATTAAAAATCTTTACTGAGATGCTAGTAGTTGTATCATAGTTTTAGTTAAATTTTCCTTAGTAATAATTAAATTTGTAATCGATCTTTTTAAAAATTATTTATTAATATTATTTTTCTACTTAGAAACAAATATAATTTTGGTAGGTACTGTGTGTCGGATCACGGAAAATTTCCAGTAATAGAAATAAGTCTTCGCATCTGCGTTAAAGCTGAAATGCTGGAAATTAAAAAGAAATTGAAATAATTGTACATCTTGAACTTAGTTTTTTAAGTTTATCAAAAAGTTTTTTGACCTTTGAAATCATAAAAAAAAATTACATAAAAATTGTGAAATTTGAGGAAAATTTAGTATTATAATATTGGTAAAATAGAGTTGTATTTGGATGTGAATACAAGTTAAAAATATATTTTTGAATCTTATGAATGAAATATTCCATAACACTTCAATATTCACAAAGAGATAATAAAGACATCAAATATTGTATTTTATTTCTCAAAGAAATCTCGAATACTCCATAATTGTTTTATATTCACAAAGAAATCACGAAGATATCAAATATTGTCTTTCTCAAAGAAATCTCAAATATTCCATACACATTTGCTTATTCATAAAGATAAGGATCTCGAATATCATGTGAACTCTTTGGATATTCATAAGGAGAAATAAACATACTCACATCGTTTTATCAAAAAAATTATATTTCTTCATATTTATTTATTTTTAAATTACTTTAAAAATCGTTCCGAACAATATTACCCTATAAAAATTTAAAACTAAAGCAAAATCAAATGATATAAAAAATAATGTGCATAATTATATTATTGATAATCCATATTCTTAAGTTAAATACAATTTAAAATTATCTTGACATCGATAAACAAATCATCATTCAACCATCCACATTAGCCATTCACAAAAATTTGCACTTCATTTTTTTCATATATATATAATCACTTGATCAAAATATTTTTTCAAATTATTAATATTAATTTATAAAATTGTATACTACTTGAATATAATATGTACCTAATTTTAAATTTTTATAATTTTATCTTCATAAATTAAGATAACCTTAAATCTTTTTAATCTCAATCAATTCATAAAAACCTGCACTAATATATAATCACTTACAAAAAATATTCTAAAAATATTATTATTAATTTACATAATTTTATACTACTTTAACCCACGTACATGTACAATACACATACCAAAAAACCTATTTTTCTTAAAATATATGCCAAAGACTAATTTTTAGGACATCTAAGAATTCGAACTTTTAATTGATATGATTATATATATGTCAAATTATTTTCTCGAGCAAATTAACATTTTATATCTTATGGTATTACAAAACCACTATACCAAATGAGAAATAAGACAAAATTCTCCAATTTTTTGGCATGGTTGTATAATGTGACTTGAAATTTGGCACAAAATAGCTTACGTTTACGTTTTGGCATTTGATAGCTTCAATAAAAAAATTCTTTTAAATATTTGGCATTATATAGTTTTTTTTAAAAAAAAAAAATAAATTAGATAGCTAACTGTTCTCTCTTCTACTAGAAAAATCTTGTTTCTTCTATGGGCTGATTTTTATGTTGCATAAGTTATCCTTGTATATCATGGTGTATATATTATAGAATTTATCCTTGTATATCATGGTGTATATATTATAGAATTTATCCTTGTATATCATGGTTTATATATTATAGAATTTATCCTTGTATATCATAGTGTATATATTATAAAATCTATCCTTGTATATCATAGTGTATATAGAATTTTATCCTTGTATATCATAGTGTATATATTGTAGAATTTGTATAACGGATTATATATCAGTTATTTAAGTAGAATTTAAGAATGATATACAATATACATGTGTTGATTTTTCCTTCAAAATGTGTATACCTGTATAAATTATTCTTCATACATGTATATCAAACTATATGAATTGATATTAATGGATAGATATTTAAGAATCAAGAAATAAGGAAAAAAACTTTTCCCTTCTTAGTAAATATATATTGTGACAAGGAAGATATGGTATTTATGTCACGGAAAAGGGTTACATTTACCCGTCGTCATATTCTTTTGATATATTTGCTCTAGTCATCCAACTTTAAGCACATACTTGATTTAAGGGCACCTTTGGCCATGCGATATGGTATCATGATATGGAATCATGATATGGTATCATGATATAAAATCATGAGATGAAATTGAAGTTTTGTTTGGACATGCGATATGAAATTTTGGTGTTATATATTTTCTCATAAACATAAAAATCCCATAAGTTCTAAAACTATAAAAAAAAAAAAAAATAGCCCCAATTATTTATTCAATATTATCAAATAAACAAAAAATCATAAAATCGTATATTAAATTAGTACAAAGTTATTTGTTCTCCACTTAAATAATTGTTTCATCAATATATTTGAGTAAGAATGAAACACCTTTGACGGGCTCTTCAAGATTTTATTACTCAACAATCATGAAGTGTGAGTTAAAGTGACTATATGTTGGTGAGAATAATAAATTTTATGTCGGTGAGAATAATAAATTTTAAAAAGTAATGATGTAATTATAAATTTTATTTACATGTGAAATAAATGGTGAGTAGATATAAATGTGAGGTTGTTATAACAAAATATAAACTCGTGGATCAATTTTTGTATTCAATAACTAAAATTATGATATGGTATTCTCATATGATTCCATATCATGATTTTTGGAGAATATGGTATCACATCTCATGATATCGAATTATGAGATGGAATCAGCAAAAAATTGCATGTCCAAACGCTGATTCCATCTCACGATACCATATCGTGATATGATATCACATGGCCAAACGCCTACTAAGATAGTTAAGTATAATGTCGCCACTTTTATTATTATCTTACGTAACACTTACATGACTGATAAATATATTTTCATGATAATTAAAAGTTTACTTCCTATTTAATATTTTACTTAATAAAACTCACTCACCCAATTTGAAAACCCGTTAACCCTAACTCTAATATTCATCCTCTCATCACTTGACCCATCAAAAACATCAGAAAGAACATTGATAAAAAGAGAACTTAGATTAAGAGCAAATTTAAATTAAAAATTATACGTTTTCAATATCTATAGTCATAAAATAAGAAAAACATTATATTGTTTCCAACCACAAAATATTTGTTTATTCCATCAAAATATTTTCCAAGTGAAGAATTTTGTCTCAACCATGTCGCTTTCAACAATTGTCTGTTCCCATTTATTTTCTTCAGATTTGTCTTAGTACAAAGATTTAATTTCTTGGATAATCCATACAATCGTCTAGCAAGCATACATTTAACACAACTTTTTTAAGAATGACAATTCGATGCACAAATATATGTTCAAAAGCCTACAAAATTTTAGAACCAAATTGTATTTATATAATGGTTAGCTTTTCTTTCTTTTTTAATTTAAGATAAATATGAGTCCAAACAGCAAAGTGATGTTACGAAAGGTAAAAACCCAGAAAATGTAAAGGACACAAATACTATTTAATTAATTAATTGAACTCAGATGACACATTATCACAAAAACAAAGTCCACCAGAAACAGAGATTTGTGAACAACATACAACCCAATTAGCCAAAAGTTCTTACTTCTGGTTGACATGTCAAATAAGATCCTAGGGACATAATAAATTCCAGAACACTAGTCAAATCACATCAGAACCAAACCCCAACTACAAATAATGGATAATAAAAAGGGAAACACAATTAATGATGTAAATTGAGTTAGACCTAGCAAGTTACACCAGTGCGATGCTGCTCTCACCACCTGGAGGCTTGCGAACCCCGCCATAGAAGTCTCGAGATTCTACTTTCCCATCTGCAAATATATTGCTTCCACTCATTTCTCGTAACTTTGCTGAACTCAGATGCTTCTCAGCTGACGCTGGAGGATTATCGCCCTTGAAAATGTCATTTCCTGTGAGCTCTGCAAGCTTCTTTTCAGGAATCTTCTTGGCTGTCTTGACCACTTGTTCGTCACCAGACGAATCACCCTGTCAAAAGACCAAGAACGGAAAAAAGAACAAAAATGAGGCTGAACATATTTTGCTGATAAATGGTCGAAGGAATCAGAAATCAGATAAGAGATGTTAGCAAGACTAAAAATTGATTAACAACTAGTGTAGGAGCACAAAACTGTTCGCTTCACAGTTCACCCATCTTCGGGATAAGCATAGTTATGCCAACATTTCTCAGAGAAAGCCTGATAGTATGCACTGATACTCTCTCTAATTATAAGTTTAAAGAATAAAGACAAACGAGGTAATCAACAGTTCCTTGTGGAAGTGGAACCATTCAGATAGTCCACTAACACTTAGAATAGTTCTACTGGATGGGGTCTGAATCCTGCAGATCTTTTACTATTTCAACTATTCTGCTTCAGCTGCAGTAGCTGCTCTAAGAAATATTGGGTAAAGGTGACCCTACAGCGCGCAAACAGAATGTGGGATTATGCAGTTTATAGAGCGAACATAAAGAAATTGATAGATGTACATACATTAGTTGGTGCAGCTTCTCCAATGGTAATGCTTTCTCTTAATGCCAATGCACGAGCAGTTGATGGACGAGGTTGAATTTCAGGTGGGGGAGCAAAGATGTCATGTCCGACGAGCTCCTTGGTCTTTGCATCAGAAATTTGTTTCTTCAACTTCATCTCAGACTCACTTTCTAGAGTTCCACTTAGTTCCCTCTGCTTTGCCACTTCAGGGATAGTGACTGGCTTCTTTGGAGACACGGTGTCTTCATCACCAAATGAAATTTGACTTATACCAGTTACAGCTTGCTGGGGACAAAAAGCACGTGTAAGAGTCCGGTCGTGAGATATATACATTGTGAAGACCATTTATGATGAATTGATAAATACTTAGATAACATAAACTGGGAAGTGTACCTGATACATCCTTCTATTTGGGATGGGATTAGCACTGTCAGATTCTAAATCGCCATTTTCTCCATCAGCTACAAAAATACCGCTACCTGTCATCTCCTTTAGTTTATAGCCGGAACACGGTTTCCTGAGACAGTGCCAAACAGTTTCAGCTTATAGAATACAACTTAAGCAACAAATAACAAGGAAGTTGCAGCATTCCAATATTTCATTACTCATATGTATCAGGACACATTGAGACGCCAGGATTATACAACAGCACACCAAAGAACATAAATCATGATTCAAATATAATATAGAAGCAGAAAAAATGTAGTCTCTGCGAAGGACATTTCAAAATAACATAAGCAAAAAATACCTTTCATACAACAAACTACCATGACTAACACAATCAAATATCTACTTGGTTGTCTAATAGCATATGACTTAGTTAGTGTCAGCTGAATAACAAACTATGGAGATAGATTTATCGACAAGATGCTGGAAATGGACTTTTAGCAATCGCAACACACAGATCTAAATGCATGAACGAAATTGTTTGTCAAATTGATACAACTAGTACAAAACTTCATTCAAAACTAGTTAGGATCAATTATACAAATCATTTTAAATCAATTATACTCATTTGAGACTTGTAAGCAAATTAATAGCAGGATCAGAAAGGAACAAAAAAATAACAGAGAAAAATGCATTGTTGAAACCGTGAAGAATAAAGCCAAAAAATAAGAGGAAAACAAACAAAAAAATACTCACAATCAAACAAATTCTCCGTACTATGATTGCTCAATGAAGCATTTAATATCCTCTAGTACGCTCAGATAAATAAACAAAATAAAAGAATATATACATACATCGTAAAAAAAACAGAAAAGACAAAAACTAATAAATAAAAATCGCAAAAAAGCTGAATCATTCACCTCTTGTTCAAACTCTCAACTTCTTCATCAGTGACTTGACCACCAAATACCACTTTTTGGATCCCATCGGACGGCTGCCATTTCACCAACAAAAAACAAAATCAAACAAGAGTAAAAAAAATAAAACTCTAAATTTTTTCAGAACAATCATCCTCACCTGACGAGACCGGGCAGCGGAAGCAGCAGAACCGATTGCCGGGGAATTTTCCGGCGGATTTTCCGACCAAGTGAGCAGATCTGCAGTGTTAGTGTGAGATTTTCGAACTGGAGTGCTTTTCTCCATTTTTTTCCTTGTTGTGATAACCACAAATGCTACAAAATAAAAATCAAAAACTAGCACAAAATCCTCTTCTTCTTTGTTTTCTAAGTCTCTTCACCTCAGCTTCTGTGAATGGAAAGGAATAAATTAAGAGATCTAATAAGGACTGAATTAGAAGGTATTTTTTTAGTTGCTTTTTTGTAAGGGGGAGCTTTGTGCTTCCTTTAAATCTACTACTCTCTGCTTTTTTGCTTGCAGTGAGTGTTTGTTGGGACTTGGGAGCTACGATAGATAGAGAAGGAGAGAGAGAGAAAGAGGAAAATGGGGAAATTAGGAACGTTACTGTGTGTGAACAAAAGAGAGAGAGAGATTTATTGAGGGGTTTTAAATTTTTTTGAATTTTTACTCCGCCAGATTTGTTAATAATTTAATTAACTTTTGGGCGTGGGGAGTGGGTAGAGGGTGCGGGGTGAAAGCATGTGCACAGCTTTGATAGGCACGTGTCGGTAGGTGGGTCCCGAACTTTTTTTTCGTTTTACAAGAATGCCCTCCTATTATTTTTCACAACCTAAAAATTATGTACATTATATTTATCCAATAATATTTGTTAACCTTGTGAAATTAATAGATAATTTTATACTTAATTTTTTATTTATCTTATCATTAATTATAGTCATTTTATATATTTTTTAAGATATTTTATTTATACTCATCTTGACCTTAATCACTTGTCCATTTTTGAATTGACACACCTATTAAGAGAATAATTATTGATATAGTTTTACTATTTTATTCCTATTAATTATGAATTAAAAATTTAAAATTTTCAAGAAATACTATATTTTTTCAAAATAATTAATTGAGAATATAATATATTTATTTTAAAAAATCCTTTGTTGATTTGTTAAAATGAACAAGTAAAAGGGATAAGAAAAAAAAAGGGCAAGTATTAAGAGACAAAGAATGTATTTACAAAGAGTAATATAGTAAAATAAAGGGAAACTTTCACATATAGCCACTTAAAAATAATTAATTACTCTCCATGGCTATAGTTTGATAATTACAATTTGTAGCTACAAGTTATATAGAGGAGAGAGGCGAGCGAGACTGGGAGAGAGAGGAGAGAGGCGAAGAGAGGGGGAAAAGAGTGGGAGAAAGGTGAATTGTATATGTATATTGGTTAGATAATTGTATATTATACATATGTAATTATATATATGGCAAGAGAGAATGGGAGAGGGAGGAGAGAGGTGAGCGAGACTGGGAGAGAGAGGAGAGAGGCGAGCGAGATCGAGAGGGGGAGGAGAGAGGAGAGAGAGAGAGGGCATAGAGTGGGAGAGAGAGGAGAGAGGCGAGCGAGATCGAGAGGGGGAGGAGAGAGGAGAGAGAGAGGGCATAGAGTGGGAGAGAGGTGAATTGTATATGTATATAATTGTATATAACTGTATATATACATATATATTTGTATAATTGAGAGAGGGAGGAGAGAGGCGAGCGAAATTGAGAGAGGGAGGAGAGAGGCGAGCGAGAGAGGGCAGAGAGTGGGAGAGAGGTGAATTGTATATATATATAGGCTAATTGTATATTATACATATTTATTTGTATATCCTGGCGAATTATACATATACAAACATAACTAATTATACAAACTCGAAGTCAGCCCATGTAATTAATGTATAATGTTAGTCGCAAGTGGTAATTATAGCAAACCATAGCTATGATGAGTAATTAAATAGTATAAGTTTGCTTATCCGCGTAATTTTCCCTAAAATGGAACCTTCTATTTATAGTTTCTTAAGATGTGTATAAATTCAATAGTGGATAAGTATTGTTTCTCTTTTATCAAACGGATAAGTATTGTTGAACAAAGAGAGTATGTTTATCATTTTTTTCAAATAGATTTAATTTGCCACTTTTAACATATCAAGAAAAGACAATCATATTTTCGTGTTTTCCCTCCACACTAAATGTTCTTTCTTCAAATTATTTACGAGGCTTAATGCTGAAGTTTTTTAATAGGAATAGTTTGGTTAAAACATACAATAATTTCTTAACAAACATGACAAGTAAAAAAGAACGGAAGGAGCACCATATATGTTTATTGTCTCCTCCTTTTTCACTCGAATAGAAGGTTTTTGAAAATTATTTTTCTATTTTACTGATAAAATATGTGTGTATTTGATTTTCTTCAGATCTGTAAAATTTTAGTGTGAACGTTATCGGTTTTTTTATTTTTGATAACTAACAGGATTTAATTAATCTACCATAGCAAACATTACAAACCTGTAGTTCAGCCACATCTAAGTTGACTATCTTTAATAAAAGTTCACTAAACGTTATTGTATCTTCTATTTATGTGTGTTATCCGTTGATAGTAAAATTAACATTAGAAACATTTTTTTTATAAAAAAAAGTTAAGGAATTTATTCAACTTGATTTATAAATTTATACGTAATTTATTAATACGATACCTGTGGGGTAATCCTTTATTTTCTTTTTTCCTCTTATGGCTTTTTCTTCAAAATATGGCAAATTCAAGTTAGGTCTTTATTGCGCCACAATTTTTGAAATCCTGCCTTAATCTTTAAGTGATAGTAATCAATTAAGATAAGATGGGGTTAAGAATTATAATCAGTTATGTTTAAAATATGATAACTTCATCAAATTATTTACAAAATACGTTCTTAGAGTTTAAAGAAAATTGAATATATTAGGACAGAATTGGATGAGTCTTCTCGGGGTCTTACGTCTACGAAGATATTCATTTGAATTTTCGTTGAAAAATTTCACTTTTACGCAAGATTAATAATATTAATATTTATGTATATATAATAAATTTATATATTTGACGAAACAAAGGAGTATTACATGTGAAGGGCATTTTGCGTCTCTATGAAGTATATAAGAATTTGTTCTTTTTTTTCTTTTCTAGTGCTTTTATACACGATATATATGCTCATGTGACCTTGTTGTATGATTCATGTGACCCTAAAGTTACCAATTGTATCAATATCTATTGCACTCTTAAGTTTTCCAATCTAGGTGGTCCCTTTTCCAAATTCTTCTAAATTTTGTATATGTATGAAAAAAATGGGGGGAGTATCACCTAAGTGTTGATATTTATTCCAATTACCAAAATTGAGAAATTTAAGTAATAAGAATCTTAATAAACCATAAGTATTTGAATGGACAAGAAAACTTTTAGTTATTCGAAGATGATCCACCATATTTGATATAGATGAGAGTAGTAGAGATAGACAAAATAAGAAAAGATTGATGGAAATTGATGTGGTTTGGTTATATCTGAATCGGTCTTTAAACACTCGAATCAATGAATGTAGAATTACGATGATTAGAATTTTATAAATATAAAATTTTGATGACCGAAAATATTAAATTAGAAACGAAATAGATTTAAAATCACGTAAAATCAAAAGAAAAAAAATGGTTCAAAATCCTAACATCTATAAAAATTGGAAAAATGGTAGTAAGGAAATCCCAATCGAAGTTATACAAATTAACTTTTTTTTTCGACTTTCATCCAGTGTTCAATACATTAGAGATAATAATATGCTCCCTAACAAAAGAGGCTATGTATTTAAAACTCAAAATGACTCGAGCTTAAAACTTCATGTTAATAATAAAAAATTATTTACCAAACTACCACAATCATAGTTATACAAATTAACTGTAAACGGGTAACTAAGGCCTTAATAATCTAGGTAAGCATTTACTCTTGTTAGTTAGAAGATAGAAACTTCTAGCTAGCGCTAATTAAATCAGTATTACTTAAGCCATGTAATACGGATTAAATCAATACTTCCTCAATCTTAGATTATTTATTATTGTAGAAATTTTAACATAAATTCTCATTGTATGCTTAGAAATTAGTATTTTTAAAGATTATAAGCATCTCAATAAAATTAAATTTTAATAGGGATGATCATATGATTTAAGACATAAAATAAGAATAAAATAATTAAAACTTTATTTTTAATTTGTTTTTTTTATAGATGAAAACACCATTAATCTATGTTTTCCCAAGCCCAATGGGAAAATGTCATAACGATTTCTTGAATTTCCAACAATAGTAATTTATTTAATTTCTTAAAACTTACTAATAAATACTGCAACGGATGTAGATTGGTTTGGTGCTTCTGATTATACCTTACTCTGACTATAATTCATGACAATATTTTAAATAGTTTTATCATTTTAATAGGTAATAAATAAATAAATAAAATAAAAGAAGCTAGTACTATAAGGTTTGCTGGATAAATAAAATTGAGTAAAATACTCTAAAGTCTATAAGAATGTGAAAATTGTCAGAGAATGGACCCCTACACATCATGTGGGTTATGATTTAAAATTAAAATTAAAGGTTAAAACTCCACTCTTCTCCTCCACGTTGTCTTCTGCAACTATAAAACTTGGAAAACACACAAAACATAACGAACAAAATTCAAGATTCTTTAAAGTTTAATTAACTTTCAAGTTTATGTACTCCATATTATTGTTAATATTATCCTTAAATTGATTAACATAAAGTATATATAACCTTGTTATCTTTTATTTTATTAATAAATAAAAGTTACTTCTTCTTGCCATTGAACAAATATTTATATGAATAATCGATCGAATTTAGTTAATTGTTTTACTTTTTAATCCGATATACGTTGCTTATATATATATATATATATATATATATATATATATATATATATATATATTATATGAATCGTTCACTACTTTTAGTAGGCCTTTATATGAACCTGGACAATTTTTTCTAAGGAGTTAGCTCAAGTATCATATGTTTACATGATATTAAAAATAGATTTATTCATATTTGGGCTCCCGATCTAAACTTTAGTTGTTCTCGTAAGTGTAAAGGGGTATTAGAGTAGACCAAAGTTTTACACTCATCGAAAAATTAATTTATAATCTATTTATATAGACTTGAATCATCTTTTTATAAATTAGCATTTAAGATTGAGTTGACAGAAAAATGAATCCAAACAAATCGATTCACATCTATCCCTATACTGAATAATTGACAATTAGCTAGCTAGGGGAATATAGAATATTGTCCAACAGTACTACTACACATGACATTTCACATCTTTTTTCATAAAAAAACTCGAGGCCTTCGTATTATGTGGTTTGCTCATGTTTGCAACAAATAAAGTAATTTATAATATTATTTCTATAAATTCATATTTTTTTTCACATGTCCTCTGTTTTTTGTTATTCTACCTAGCTATACTTTATTATTACGTGTGACATACACTCGTTAAAAGTAATGGAAAAAAAAAAAAGTAAAAAAGAGTAGTAGTAGGAAAATTGTTTTAAAATAAGGAGTGGTTGAGCTTGGAATTGATGCCCTAAAGGTCAAACCAAAATTGACACGTCCAAAATTTATGGCTTTAATAGCTTCTTATTATATCTTATTAAGAAATTAAAGCCAAATTCTTTGGCTAAAATTGAGACTTTGGTTAATCTAATTTTATTAAAATTATTATAGATCGAACAGGTTAAATTATGATCGGTATTTTTTATTTTTTTGTCATCTTCCGCGATTGTGCCCCTATTCATCATTACTAGATCCTACAAGCTACGATCACTAAAGTTTCTATTTCACCAAATTTAACTGATAAAAAAATAAGGAATAATTTCACAAACCTTCCTTGAGTTTTCACCTTTTAACATAGGAGTACTTTTTTTTAAGTAATACACATGTTTTTTTTATTTCATGTTTAATGTAACGAAACTTTTTCAGAGGAAAAAATAGACAAATGTGTCTCTTATTGTTGAGTTTCTTTATTTCTTCTATTTTTTATGATAAAACTAATCTACTTTATCTTTGTTTTTTTATTGAATACATGAATTTAGCGTGTCATAAATTTTTCTACCATTTTTTTTCATGTAATCTAATGAAACAAAGGAATCTTAGAAAATAATTTAATAGTTCTTATGCGTTATTTTCTGTAATTTTTTGTTTATAGGAAGAAAACAATATCCTTAAAATGAGAATATTTATTTATTTATGTAAAAAACAATTTTCTCATTTGTACGTTTCTTCTTTCATAACAATATTCATGTCTTTGTTTTAGGGCTTACGTTTGGTATCTAATGATATTTTTGGATTTGAACAATTTGATTTACAAATTCAAATGCAAAATACAATTTAAAGAATTTGATAGGCTTAGTGAATTAAATACATCCAATTCAAGATTCTTTTAATGAAAAGGTAGTTTTGTATCACAAAATAAAGGAAAAAGACATATAATGTATCCAAATTATTGCATGTGTTTCTCATAAAGTTGTGGATCTTTTGATGGTCGATAATTACTCTCTACTTCTATGATTAGTGCCTACTTGGCTACTCCGTTAGGTATAGGGAGAGAGAGTCTTCTACAAGTTTCATTGCTCGTCGAGATGTTCTTTCTTGGAGACTCATTCTTTGCTATTTCTGTTATTTTAATTGCTTCTGAATCGACGATCAAAAATCAAAATTAAATATTTGGAAATAGCATCGAACCATCAATAGTAACATTCCTTTCTCTGACACCCAATCTAGTATCTTTTAAGTCGATCCTGAAAAATTCAACCACAACAAAGGTAATAGATCACATTATAACAAAAGATAACGAACTAAAAATTTAAAGAGAATATAGCTAAAAAAGTAAAACTAGACAAGGAGAAAGAAGGAATCCAGATGTAACACTAATCTAGACATAACTCGACAACTATAATTATATGTTTATCAAATTATTAAGTTTTTCTTTTTTATCTATATTTAATTGTAATATAAAGATATACTCCATTATGGAGATAAATTTGCAGGACATAGATTAAAAATTAAAGAAAGTGATAAAAAGTCAAGATGGCAAAAGAAATGGATCCAACACAGCATGTGGTTATAATGACCCACCCCCACCCCCCTCTCTTTTACCACCCTGTCACTGCAAATCAAACTTGGAACACACAACGAAAAAAGAAAAAATAACACAACGAACAAAATTCAAGATTCTTCCAGAACCACTTTTATTTTTTCACGTTTGCAATCTATGTTAAAGTCTTGATTAAATTAAAATTATGTATTGCAACTTCCACGGCTCATTAGGATGTGGTGCACCTAATAAGATTTTTTTTATACCAATATTTGAATAAAAATACCTTAATTAAGAATAAAATAATCTCACGATTGTATAACAATCCATGTTGATCTTCCAAAACAGCTTTAAAGTTAAATACGGCCCTTCAATTTGTAATCTTGATCATTAGTAACTTTATCCTTAAAACTAATTAATTAACATAAAGTAGTAATTATCTTTTCACTAAGTAAACCTCGTCAAAAAGTTAAATTCTTTGTTAAAAAGCTAAATCTCCTTCCAACCCCACCTCCATTTGACGTGTCAAACGCCTATTGATCAAAGATTAAAGAAGAAAAAAAACATGAAAGGAAAAAATGAATCGATACACATTCCTAGATTGAAATATTGTCACATAACCAATCGTTACTTTTTTGGAAATCGCAGCAAATAACTTCTGTCATAGCCTTTATCATTTGAGTGAGTACTTTGTTTTTTTTGTTCACAGTGTAATAACTCGTAAATTATATGAGAATATAAATCGCATTAGATAAATTGAAATATTATGAGAGATTTAAACGTTAACCGATGACAATTATGATTGCTTCCTATAATTTATTGTGTTTTGAATAAATTATTTATATATATAAAATAAATTAAATATTAGTAACTCCGCCGTTGGGTGGATGGCAAGGAAAACAAACTGTGGTTGTGGTTGGTCAACAATATAATACAGCAC
Source organism: Solanum sitiens (assembly GCA_016801875.1). Taxonomy (NCBI): domain Eukaryota; kingdom Viridiplantae; phylum Streptophyta; class Magnoliopsida; order Solanales; family Solanaceae; genus Solanum; species Solanum sitiens. The sequence goes on along the minus strand of JABWTJ010000002.1, from coordinate 3,210,938 downwards.
ATGGTACAGCAAAGAAATTAAATGAAAATTATCACTTGTGAAAATGAGTTTAAAGTAAACAGTAATATATAGTTTGGGATTAATGATTTGATTTGGTTTAGGACGAGTGCAAATCATGATAGATGGTTTAATTAACTCAAATCAGATTACTGATTTGTTTTTATTTTTTTAGAAAATGAAAGAGGTATCCCACCATCACCATGGACATTGATGAATGATCAAAAATGGGAGAGTTGATGGGAAACTAGGAATAGGGGTTGGTTGCTTTATGAAACTATATAGTAGGGTTTATTTTAAAGCCATTATATTACTTTGTCTTAGAGCTAAGGTAGTGTGTGGGGATTAGACATTGTTTGTTTGGTGAAATGATGATCACTCAACCTCAAATCAACTCACATTTTTTTTTTTTTGGCTTCGAGACTTCTAAGTATGACAAAAGTATTGAATTTAGAGTTTAAATTAATGCAATGCAGTTTTTTCAGTTTTTTCACCTGACATATTTATATATATCGACTCATGAGTTTGATTGAATTTACTACATCTAGTCTAGTCTAGATTTACCGCCACCACCACGAACAAGTGACATTTTGCTAGCTTTCTAGAGGGAGTTAGATAAAAGAAAATAGAGGAGGGGCCATCCTCTAAGAGGACAACCTTTGAACTAGAGACGTAAATTGTGCTTTAAGATTCTACTGAGGTCGCTCACCTTAAGATTCTACTCAGGTCGCTCACTATACCTTGCTGATAAGAGGTTAAGTGTTGAGTGTTTACCAGTGGCCACTCTTAACCCGACACGTGAAAAAGCAAAAAACAATCTACTAGATAAGCCAAGTAAAGCAATTCCACATAGAAAAAACAATCAAAATGTGACAATGCATTTCAGCAATCATGAAATTCACATAATATATACTCTTAAGAAGAAATTATCTATGAAAGAATGCATAGCAACCCAGATATGGAAATGTACAGACTGAGATAATAGTACTACTCCCTATACAGTATATATGTTATCAAACTAACTTTGAGACTTCCATTCTCAAGAACCTATACTACAACACAAAAAAAGGGGTTATGATCAAGGTGGGAAGATGCTGTAAAGATGTTACATGTAAGCAAAAGGGAAAAATCTATCGCCCATAAACTATTGATCGACTGATATAAGTACTTATTAGATGAGTGATCATCCATGTAAAATAGAAGCCTTTCTTGATATAATGACTACTACAGATCCAGTTGAGAAAATGTCGGATGGTGATCGACTAATGTCTTCTCGTCATCATCGTCAAAACCAAGTTCATCTTCTCCATAATCCATTTCAACAATGATTCTGTCTTCAAGGTTCTCTTGGGGTTCAAATGACTTGACTTGTGAATATTGTTGAGTTGCTGGAGAAGTACTATCCAAGCCAATGATTTGCATCTCTGATTCTATCAGTGCTTCCATTTGGGCCCGCACCTTATCTCTTGGATAGGTGCAATAGAGGAAAGAGTAAATAACACAACATAGTGCCATTGGAGTTCCGATGGAAGTGAACAACGCTTGTGCCAAAGCTTTAGCATTTTCTCTGTCTGTGGCAATACTTTCAGTACCTTTAGGTACTGGTTTATAACCATAAACATTCTGGGCCAGTAGTCCAACAACCGGAGGAGCAAAAGATGATAATACAGATTCAAATGATCGGTCTAGAGCATATATACTGGTTCTTGACTTCTCAGGCACAATCTCTGCAAAAATTGGACTGTTGGCACTTCAGTATAATACGTAATGAAGACATTCAATACTGAAAATGCACAATGAGTACTGACTAACAAACACTAAAAGCCGAGATATGGATAATTTGAGTCTTGTAAGAAGATCATTACTTGTTTGTGGCTGGAGCATTCCAAGATATGCAGAACCCTGTAATAAACAGGACCAGACCATGCATGAATGCTGCAGAAGGGTTATCAGGCAAAGCCAGCAGAAGGATCGCTGTTAGGGGGATTGCTGATGCTGAGCTTATTTGAGCCAGAATTATCCTACCACAATTAGGTAGACGCTGGGATAAAATGTCTCCCATCCTGCCTCCAAAGAGTCCGCCAATTGAACTGCCTACCACAAACAAGCAAATGAGAACACCAGTCTTCTCATGGGAAAGTCCAGTAAGCTCTAACCACATTGGTGCGAAGGACAAAGCTGACCAAGGAAAAGAACCAGTAACACCCTGAGCTACAATAATCTGGAAGGATTGAATATTTATTACCGATTTGGCTTCTTGAACGAGACCTAGCACTTCTGACTTGAAGGATTTATCAGGACCTTCATTAGTGGCTTTCAGATGGCCATCAGGGAAGTGAGGATCATTTGCAAATAAGCGAACCAAAATACCAATGATAATGCTGACGATACCAACTAGATGAAAGGCGAGCCTCCAACCAGGAATTCCCAAAAGAGTAACGGGCGCTATCATTAAGGAAAACAATCCACCAATAATCGAACCAATATTGCTAGTAAGCTGTAGCCATCCAAACGCCATCCCACGTTTGTCATCATCAGTCGAGTCAGCTACAAGAGACTGAATAGCAGGTGCAACAATGGCAAGGCCTATCCCATTTAAAGCTCTCGAAACTGCCACCTTATCAAGCAAACATGCCTAACTTTAGAGAAGCTGTTGTTCACAAACGACCCAAACATTCTACTTTGTACTAGATGATATTAATAACAGGACGTTTTGACTTCTATCTCGACTTATACACGAGTACATTGATAGTAGTAAAAAGACACTAAGATAATGATCCAAAAGTCTATGTCAAATATTTAGAAACACGCAAATATAGAAAACTCAATATAAAACTAGGATGGAACTCGGGAAGAGTACAACGCGAGAGCGTCTTTTGGGTTCACCCCGCACATGGAATGCGAGGGGCGAAAGGCGACCGATTGCACGTGCACAATGCCTAGGCATACGAGAGGAACCGTTGATTCACACAATTGGCCATCGCGCTTGGTTGAAAAGCTAGTGGCGCGAAGCTACCGTGTGCTGGATTATGACTGAACGCCTCTAAGTCTTTCCCCGCTGATTCTGCCAAGCCCGTTCCCTTGGCTGTGGTTTCGCTGGATAGTAGACAGGGACAGTACTCTTTGTCCTTTCCAATAGTTCTCATTTGAGAAATAGAACGAACATGATTGAATTGTAAACCAGATTATAGTCTAGTAAGGTGATAATATCACATAAATAATTGTTTTATTGACAAATTAGTGTGATAATCCTGTCAGTGCAACAGACACAGCTTCAACAAGGATAAATGGTAACAGCACCTGACATGAATTATAAATAGACTTTATACTATGATTAGACTACACCACAAGCTTCCCATATTTCTTCTCTAATAATAAAAGAAGTCATTAGACATCCATCGACTTGCAATAACCAGTTCCTGGTAGAAACTGCAAATGGTGAAGGGCCGAGGGAAGAAACTACAAGGAAGGGTACATTGAGACAGTAATCACATCGATTTGACTATCCAACGTTGGTAAACAATGTTCAAATGAGATTGGCCTATTCATAATTCTAACTAAAAATCAGTTTGTATTCGTAGAATGCAATTCACATATATACATTATTAATGCACAACAAATTGAGGAATGGTGGGGAGGTGCCGTGAACAACAACAATAACATATCCAGTGTAATCCATAAAGTGGGTCTGTGAAATGTAGACCTTACACCTAATAGAAAAGCTATTTCCGATAGACCATCTGGTGAGGTGCTGCATGCAATTAAAATAAAACCCATCCGCCCAGTAATAGAATCAACAAACTGAAAATCCTTAAAAATCGAAATTTCCTACACAATTATCAACAAGATCAACTATACCTCAAACTCAAAACTAGCATTAGAAGAATTAAAAAATCCCAAATTACATGGAGTTGACAATATGAATCAATTAGTATAAAGTCCCCTAAATTAATTCGGGCACACATATGTCAAACAACAGAGATCCAAATTTCATTATAAGAAAAAAAACCACAAACAGAGAAATGAGAGTATTTCGTAAGCTGACCTGCGTGAAAGTGGAAGAGAAAGCAACAAGAAAAGTAGCGGCAGCCCAAAGAAAAGCACCATAAGCAATAACATGTGCCCGATTGTGTCGAACAGCAAGGTAAGCTGCAAGAGGGTAGCACAGAGACTGAACCATGGATCGGAAAAGCGTGAGTGAACCCAATCTCGTTGGATCAGCATGTAGTGCTTCACCAACTTCCTTATACACACCAGGTAACAAAGATTCGTCAGCTCTTTCCATAATTCCGGCCAAATTCACCAGCACAAGTGTCAGCGTTTCTGCCTTCATTTCACTAAGATATTGATAAACCCCAATTGCAAAATTGATCGAAAAAATGGATTAAACGGTAGCTGACAACTGATAACTGGGGATGAAGACAAAAACTGCCGCTTGCGAGGAAGAAGGGGATAAAGGATTGGCTTTTCACTTGTAGACAAAATTCAGTCACCAATTTTTGGGTCATTTTCATATTAAATTCTTAAATATGCTTTGAATTTCAAAGATTAGGAAACATTAATCCACGATACCTGGGATATTCTGTTAGAATTTTATAATCTATTGGATAAGCCTCAAATTTATTTGTCATATTTTTCATTTCATATCATTTTAAATAAACATAATTTTAATTTCTTGTAAATATACTTTTCTCCTATCATAAGTTAATTTTACTATTTCAATCAATATTTATATAAATTTAAAGTAAATAAATATATTAATATATAATTTGTCAAATGTTGAGAGAGTCTCTTCAACTTGTTTGCCAAATTTATTGTCCTTGTGGAGCCTACACGAACAGACTAACCGACTTTCCGTTTGATCTCTTTAATATAAACTAGATATGAAAAGGCCCGTTAACGGAACCCCACAGGCATCCATAGATTCGCCCCTCGACATGACATTTTATTAGGAGTGAGGTTTATATTTAAAAAAATAAAAATAAATCGGTAATATTGTAATCCTTAAAAAACAAAAATGATTACAAAATAAATTTCCAAAAATAAATATTCGCGTATAGCCTTTGCTGTAGCTAGTCCTAAATCTGTCATAAAAAATGAATATTCGCGTATAGCCTTTGCTGTAGCTAGTCTTAAATCTGTCACATTTTGTGCTCTAATTGCTAATTTGCTTGTCAATTTATAGACATCATATGTGCTATGTTATCTCACTCTAGTCTCTAAAAAAAATATATATATATAGTTTATTTCATTATCATTCTCCACAAAGTAAAAAATGTTAGAGAAATGCAACGAAACAATATGAATTTAAAAACATGGCTTATATTCATTTAGAGCTCAGTATTTGCATCTACATAAACGCACGACGATATGTTTTTTCTTCTTATTTATGAACAAGCAGTCAATCAACAACAAGAGGTGCATCAAAAAAAATTTCATCAATAAGTTTCTGCTTCAAATTGACTATACATTCGTTCAATTAAAAATACATATATTTAGTGTCAACCAAAATACTGATAATATTCAACAACAAAAAATAAAGACAAGATATAGCATCAGACTAATTGTCAATAGATTGGAGATTATCGATAGCCAAGTTAGCTTGTTCCTCCATCACTTGTATTTTCAATAAATACTGTTGGGCCTTACCAATCTTCACACATTCTGATTTCACCAATATTTCTTTCCTATCTTTTTCCTTAATTAACTGCCTGGATTTCTTCTAAACCAATTCTCCAAATGAGCAGCACTACCTCCACCCCAAAAAAAAATGATCATCAGTAATGCTCTTACGCTTCACTTGTGATCCCCAAATTTTCTTTGATAGTTTAAATAACTTCTCCTCATGGGGTTTAGAAAAGCTTCTTTTGTCAATATTTTTCTTATATTTCTTTTTCAACCTTTTCAATTTAGTTTGTAATTGAGTTTTAGTCGTTTCTACTTCCAATTTGTCCTTCACAAAACTAATTAATACATCACAATCTGATGAATAATTGAGATAGGCTTCCAAAATACTTATCTCATCTTTTTCGCTGCATTCTCTCTGATACCCAACTGCTTGTAAATTATTTTCGTTATCATCACTCTCATCTGAAGGCCTATATTCTTCATCAGAATCATCTTTGTCTTTAACAATATATTTAGAAGTCTTTTGATTTTTGGATATAGCCATATCATAATATCATATTCTTGAATTGCAACACTTCCATCCAATTAAATACACCAATTCAATTGAGTTTTTCAAAAAATTTTAAAAAATTGAAAAGACACTCACTTTCATAACAGCAGTGTTTATAGCCAGCTAGATTTATTTCTATATAGTATCGCTCCTTTCACAACCAATAACTCATTTCCTTCCCATTAATTATTTCTCCCTCAACTAAAAATATGATCCTTCTACTACTTACTAGATATGAAAAGGCCCGTTAACGGGCTCAATATTACAAGCTTCCAAAAATTAATGCTGCCAAATGGTTTGAATCGGTGCTGCCTATGTGGCAGATTACCTGCTTTGCCAATTGAACTGTTAATCATTTTATTTAGTGGGTGGCAAAGAAAATATATATTCGTTTTCTTAAACATGTATACATATATATACAAAGTTTTTTCGAGATCACGGCACCCCACAGGCACCTATAGATTCGCCTCTGGGCATGACATTTCATTAGGAATGAGGTTTATATTTAAAAAATAAAAATAAATCGATAATATTGTGATCCTTAAAAATTAGAAGTGATTACAAAATAAATTTCCATAAATGAATATTCGCGTATAGCCTTTGTTGTAGCTAGTCCTAAATCTGTCACAAAAAATAAATATTCGCGTGTAGCCTTTGCTGTAGCTAGTCCTAAATCTGTCAAATTTTGTGCTCTAATTGCTAATTTGTTTGTCAATTACTATACATGATATGTGATATGTTATCTCATTCTAGTCTCTAAAAAGGAATGAAATCATATAATTTATTTCATTCTCCACAAAGTAAAAAATATTAGAGAAATGCAGCGAAACAAGATGGGTTCAAAAACATGGCTTATATTCATTTAGAGCTCAATATTTGCATCTACATAAACGCATGACGATATGCAATTTCTTCCTATTGATGAACAAACAGTCAAGCAACAACAAGAGGTGCATCAAGAAAAAGTTCATCAATATGTTTCTGCTTCAAATGGACTATACATTTGTTCAATTAAAAATACATATATTTAGTGTCAATCAAAATACTGATAATATTCAACAAAAAAAAAAAAGACAAGATATGAGCACCAGACTAATTGTGAATAGATTGGAGAGCATCGATAGCCAAGTTACCTTGTTCCTCCATCACTTGTATTTCCAACAAATACTGTTGGCCTTACCAATCTTCACACATTCTGATTTCTCCAACGTTTCTTTCCTATCTTTTTCCTTAATTAACTGACCTGGATTTCTTCTAAACCAATCCTCCAAATCAGCAGCGCTACCTACACCCAAAAAGAATGATCATCAGTAATGCTATTACGCTTTACTTGTGATCCCCAAATTTTCTTTGATAGTTTTAATAAGTTTTCCACATGGAGTTTAGAAAAGCTTCTTTTATTAATATTTTTCTTATATTTCTTTTTCAACCTTTTCAATTTAGTTTGTAATTGAGTTTTAGTCGTTTCTATTTCCAATTTGTCCTTCACAAAACTAAGTAATACATCACAATCTGATGAATAATTGAGATAGGATTCGAAAATACTTATCACATCTTTTTTGCTACATACTCTATGATACCCAACTGCTTGTAATTTATTTTCGTTATCATTACTCTCATCTGAAGACCTATATTCGTCATCAGAATCATCTTTGTTTTTAACAATATATTTGGAAGTCTTTTGATTTTTGGACGTAGTCATATCATAATATCATATTCTTGAATTGAAACACTTTCATCTAATTAAATACACCAATTCAGTTGAGCTTTTTAATAAAGTTTTAAAAATTGAAAAGACACCCACTTTCGTAACAGTAGTGTCTATAGCTAGCTAAATTTATTACTATATAGTATGACTCATTTCACAATCAATAGCTCTTTCCCTTCCCATTAATTATTTCTCCCTCAACTAAAAAGATGGTCCTTCTACCACTAACTACATATGAAAAGGTCCGTTAACGGGCTCAATATTACAAGCTTTGCTTCCAAGGAGGTTCGAATCGGTGCTGCCTACGTGGCAGATTACCTACTTTGCCAATTGAACTGTTAACCATTTTTTTTGGTGGGTGGCAAAGAAAATATATATTCGTTTTCTTAAACATGTATACATATATATACAAAGTTTTTTTCGAGATCACGGCACCCCACTGGCACCCATAGATTCGCCCCTCGACATGACATTTCATTAGGAATGAGATTTATATTTTTTTTTAAAAAAAATTGATAATATTGTGATCCTTAAAAAACAAAAGTGATTGCAAAATAAATTACCAAAAATGAATATTCGCGTATAGCCTTTGCTGTAGCTAGTCCTAAATCTGTCACAAAAAATGAATATTCGCGTATAGCCTTTGCTGTAGCTAGTCCTAAATCTGTCACATTTTGTGCTCTAATTGCTAATTTGCTTGTCAATTCCTAGACATGATATGTGATACGTTATCTCACGCTAGTCTCTAAAAAGAAATGAAATGATATAGTTTATTTCATTCTCCACAAAGTAAAAAATGTTAGAGAAATGCAGCGAAACAAGATGGATTTAAAAGCATGGCTTATATTCATTTAGAGCTCAGTATTTGCATCTACATAAACGCACGACGATATATTTTTTCTTCCTATTTATGAACAAGCAGTCAATTAACAACAAGAGGTGCATCAAAAAAAATTTCATCAATAAGTTTCTACTTCAAATTGACTATACATTCTTTCAATTAAAAATACATATATTTAGTGTCAATCAAAATACTGACAATATTCAACAACAAAAAATACAGACAAGATATGAGCACCAGACTAATTATCAATATATTGGAGATTATCGATAGTCAAGTTAGCTTGTTCCTCTATCACTTGTATTTCCAACAAATATTGTTGGGCCTTACCAATCTTCACACATTCTGATTTCACCAACATTTCTTTTCTATCTTTTTCCTTAATTAACTGACCTGGATTTCTTCTACACCAATCCTCCAAATCAGCAACAGTACCTCCACCCAAAACAAAATGATCATCAGTAATGCTCTTACGCTTCACTTGTGATCCCCAAATTTTCTTTGATAGTTTAAATAACTTCTCCTCATGGGGTTTAGAAAAGCTTCTTTTATTAATATTTTTCTTATATTTCTTTTTCAACCTTTTCAATTTAGTTTGTAAATGCGTTTTAGTCGTTTCTATTTCCAATTTGTCCTTCACAAAACTAAGTAATACATCACAATCTGATGAATAATTGATATAGGCTTACAAAATACTAATCTTATCTTTTTCACTCCATACTCTCTGATACACAACTGCTTGTAAATTATTTTCGTTATTATCACTCTCATCTGAAGGCCTATATTCTTCATCAGAATCATCTTTGTCTTTAACAATATATTTGGAAGTCTTTTGATTTTTAGACGTAGCCATATCATAATATCATATTCTTGAATTGAAACACTTTCATCCAATTAAATACACCAATTCAGTTGACCTTTTCAAGAAATTTTAAAAAATTGAAAAAACATCACTTTCATATCAGTAGTGTCTATAGCTAGCTAGATTTATTACTATATAGTACGGCTCCTTTCACAACCAATAGCTCTTTCTCTTCCCGTTAATTATTTCTCCCTCAACTAAAAAGATGGTCCTTCTATCACTTACTAGATCTGAAAAGGCCCGTTAACGGGCCCAATATTACGATATTAAGTTATATTTATATGTTATTTAATCATATTCTTAAATAATAAATTAATTTTTAATATTTTTATGTAAATAAATTAAAGAGTATAATGAGCATTAGACTTTGAAGTACTCTTTTTATTTCTATAAAATTAAAAAATAACTTATAACTTATATAAGTTATCATGACTAATATTAAAGAATATGTAGTCTAATGTTCATTTTACATCATGTTAGACATTAGCATTAAATTAATTACAAAATATGTCATCTTCTTTAATTTATGTATTCGACTCATATAAAAAAAAAGGTAAACCTCAAGCATGTTCTAATTTGGTGGATGTAGATATAATTAACTAAGATGACATCTTTATGTGATTATTATAATTCTCTAATAAGCATTTATAATCACGCACACAAAGTTTTTTTTTCAAAATTTGAACAAAAAATCTGTGAAGTGTTTAGGTATTCCATCGAAACAAGTCATAGTTTGTATATCAAAATAAAATTTAGTGACAAGTTTAATGGACTATAAATATATAAAGTCAGGTCATAAATTTATTTTATTAAAAAATAAAAAAACTCTATATACAACTTGCACCATTACAGTTCCATTCAATTAATTGTTTTTATAGCAAAATAACAAAAAAGGGATAAAATTACAGTTATTTTGTCTATTTTAAAGATAAAATTTTTTGTAATAATAATTTTACCTTTTTAGTATGATAAAAATGTGTTTTACTTTTATTTTTAATCTTGGTGATATGATTCATACTTAAAATATTTGTGTCATTTATGTCTCAAGTGAAAGATATTACATATAGTTTCAATGCATAAGTTATGTTCGTATGTTTTTTGTCTTGATTCAATTGATAAATCTTTTAATAATTATCTTCTTTTTATGAATTACAGCTACATATAAAATAATTTTGAAATTTTTGTCATATAGCATGTTCATGAAATTTAATAATATTTCGAAAACAAGATAATTTACTTAAAAAGAAATAAATCCCCCTTTTTATTTGAGACAAGAAGATAGTAATATTTAGAATTAAATGGTAATTTATCAAATTTGCATTTTAATGTTTAAATTTTTTTTTATTTTAAAATTTGAGTTCTAAATTGCCAAAAGGATAAATTCTATAGTTAAAAACATTTTTAAAATTGTACTATTGTAAAATCTAACTTGATATTATATTTTGAAGACTAAATATAGGGCATGTAAAAATAATATATTGAAGATTGAAAATAAAAGGGGTGCACATTATATGAATAAAGTTAATAATTGTTGAGAATTTAAAATTTATAATAGATAGTAAATTTGTAATGATATAAAGAGAATTGACCCACATTATTACACGTTTTTAAAGGCTATTGGTGAGGGAATAAGACAAGGCTAAGTACATGGTACAATTGTTTTTTTTCATTGTACAACTATTCATAGCCATGGTCGTCCTACCATGGCTCTTCCATATAATGATAGATATCAGGTGCCCGTGCCAGCGGAGGCCCAACGTATGTTCATTTTTTTCTTTCAATTATGTGACACAAATGAAATTTGAAAAAGCAAAATAATTTTTTTATGTATTTTTTTTTAAAAAAAATAATTGTTAATTTATATACCTTTTATGTCATTTTCAAATAATATATATTACTCTATTTGTTTCATTTTATTTGATACAAGTGATTTTAGGAAAATCAACGAAATTTCTTATATGATTCTCACATATTTAGTTGTCATTTTACTGTGATTCATAATACTTTTTAGTTCTTGCGTTATTTTCAAATAATATATGCAACTTTTTTTATTTCGATAAAAATAATTGAGTCGACCAAATTTCATTATGTTTTTTTAAAATATCTTAAATTGTCACATTACGGTTTTAAGCTTCTTTTTTATGTAATTTTCAAATATTTAACAAATTAGAAATTAAAACGAAGAATTAAAGTTTTCAAATCATTATATTTCATTTTTAATATATGACTCCCTCCTTTCGATTTATATAAACTTATTTTTAATTTCATTTCAAAAAGAAAATAACTTCTGAATTTTAATTTTTTTATATAGCATATTTAAGATCACAAAATTTAAATATACATATAAATTTTAGTTTTAATTTTGGTTGATTCCACCAAATATTATACTTGATATATAATTATTAAGAGTTAAGCATAATAATAATTTATTTACTTTTATATATATAAATAATAAATAGATATCACAATAACTCATAAGTAATGAAGAAATAACAAAAATGAGGTAATACTTATAAGAATAATTAAAGATGTTTCTAGAACTATTTAATTTTTTTGTTATCATTCTTGGTAGATTTTTGTTTGTATGAAGTTATAGTTTTCCCTTTGATCATCATTCACTTCATATATAGAAAGATGTTTCTTGAATTATTTATTTTTGATAGATTTTTGTTAGTATGAAATTATATTTTTATTCTTGGTCGTCTTTAATACAAATATATTATCCTATTCATTTTTATTTGTTAAGTTACTTTTTAACATTTTTTTCTTTAATTTCAATCTAATATATATTATTAATTTTATCACACTTATTTATTTTCAAGTATATTAATTAGAACCAAAATAAAGATGAAAATAATTAATTCATGATAACTTTTTATATAAAAAGTAAACATTTTTTATTAGCATAATGAATTGAAAAAATATTAAGAATTAAATTAATGTAATAGGAAAACAGAGTAATAATAAAATAGATATCACAATAACTCATAAAAGAAAAGAAAGTAAAGTAATAACAAAATAAGTTAATGGAAATAACAATAACTTAAAATGTTTCTAGAACTATTTAATTTTCTTGTTATCATTCTTGATAGATTCTTGTTAGTGTGAAATTACATTCATACCCTTGATCATTATTCACTTCATATATAAAAAGATGTTTCTAGAATTATTTATTATTTTTCTAAATAGATTTTTATTATCGTGAAATGACAAATTTGCCCTTGGTCGTCCTCCCACTTCACTCTTCTATATAATAGAAATTTAATATTTTAGTTGCGGAATATAAATTTATTTAAATTATAATTAATATAATAATGTTAATATTAAAATTTTAAAAAATTACATATATAAAATTTAATTTTAGATACACTTTACTCAAGTATATAGCTGGAAGTGTACAAATACCTAATTTGATGTTATAATTGTAGCTATGTCTTAAATTTATAATATTTTTTCACTTTAGAGTATTAGGTCTTATAATGTTTAAAGTTAATTTTGCTAAACGTAATTTTAAATGATATGTCTAAAATTTTATCGATGGATACTTGATAATATTAATTTTATTTGTTTGAACCTTTAACGACAAAATATTCATTTCAAATTACCCTTGAAAGACGGAAAACTGAAGGAGAAATGCTTAAATCTAGCGATAATTTCATATGCGAAAATCGAGAGGTAAAGCGAAATCGCAAGAGAAAGAAAAAGAGAAAGAGGTGTGAGTTTGGGCTATAAGTTGTCATTATTTTGGGCCGAAAGTGCATTTAGAGGTATATGGATCAAAGTTGGGCCATTTTCAGGTGGGCCTGACAGCTTACATCAAAGTGGTTGATCCACTTTTCTTCACTATTATGGGCTTATGTGAACTAAAGGCCGACGAATTGAAATAAGGAAATTGTATATAATATCAAACTATTAATTCAAATTAAATGTTATAATCATAGTTCGATTTAATTGTATCTCGTAGCAAATTATTGCAATTTCGCCTCCCTCTCTCGCTTATACAAGCACAAATGTTTAAAATACGATTGTGTTTGTATAAAGCGAGAGAAAATTATATATATACATATATTTTCGTTCGCATCTCCGCTCTCTCCCAGATCTTGCTCGTCACTCTCACTCGCCTCTCTCACTTTATACAAATATAAATATATACATTGTGTTTGTGTTTGTATAAAGCGAGAGAAAATTGTATATACAAATGCGTCTATTTTCGTCTTATACACTTATGATTGTACAAATACGATATTTCCCTGCCCAGTCTTATTTTGTCTTTCTCTCTTTTCTCACTTTGCACAAACACAGATTATACATTGAATTCTTTTGTATATGTATACCGAAACAGATTATACAATTGCTTCTTTTGTATATATGTATAGCGAAATAGTCATAGCAAATAAAGAGCGTAATTGTGCAAACTATAGCTATAGCATACAAATATGATTTTTGTGTTTGCTATATGTGAAAGTTGCTCATTGAAATAATTCCTATATTCGTAATCCAAACCACACTTGTTATTTTGGGCTTTAATGATGCTGAATTGTAAAATTAACATTTCTCAGTTGCCAACTCTTTTTTCTACAATGTAGGGTATTAATAATAGTTAGAAGAACTTTAAAAAAAGTAAGGACTTGAAATATTACTAGGCAAAATAGTTATAGTATACTTAATTACGATTCGTAGCTGTATATAAGAAGGTGAAAGAGGTGAGAGAGATTGAGAGAGGTCAATTCTTCTTTCTAAAATGTTGGATAACAACGCTTATCCAATCAATAACATTGAGAGGTCTGTTAGTTTCCCAAATGCCTATTTATTTAACTTTAACTTAGGTGCAATACATGTAAAAAAATTTACCAAAAAATTAAATTTGGATATTAAAATGTGAGAAGGACATGATCTTGTAATTTACAAAATTTGGACATTTTTCTGTGAAAAAATGGTTATAATGAAAATGAGGTATCTACAAATTCATTAATAGTTTTGGGCCTAAAAAGCCCAGATTGGAAAAGACGTGAAGGTCGTTATCGTAATCAATTGCGGGAATCGTGCGGTGGTACGGCCCTATGAAGTAGTGGGCCGCCAATCCCTGTCCTAGATATAGGCCCACACTCTTGAAAAGACATAAAAAATACTGTTTTGAGTTGGGGGTGGGGGTGGGGGGTGCTCACTTTTCAAAATAAAAAGAATTTATTTTTATTTGATGTATTTGTAATGTAAATTTAATTTACACAAATTAAATGATTAAATAATGAGAAAGTTTCATAGTAAAGAGTTTAAACTTTATAAACTTCTTAGCTGCCTAATTAGGCTCAATAGCTATAATTTCATTGTTATGTGTATCGTATTAAGTGTTTATCAATATACAAACAGAGTAAGTATATATAAATCTTATATTTATATATTGAGGATTTTTTTAGTATTTATACAAATCAAATATATCAATAAGATAATTATATATAAGTTAGGTATCATATACAAATTTTGGATGTAACAATTAGAATATTTTTGTATTTATACAAATGTGAGCCGAATTATACAAATTTTGAATGTGGGCCACATCGTTATGATTGTAAGCTAATGACAAGTAATAATTTGATTAAATTATAGCTATATTAATTAATTACGTATAGTAATAGGAGTCTTCTTTATGTTTTCGTTTTAGCTCAAAAAAGTTATCTAGAAAAAAGAAGATAATTATTCCTTTAGAAAATTAAGACTAAAGTTATATTGTTTTCAGATGTAAACATAACATTAAAGAAAAAATAATCTTTACCTTTATTAAATAGTACTCTCTTGAGGTTTTACCCGTGGAGCGGCACCACCTAGAGTTAAAGCAAGAGAATATAGCTTATATTTATTATTTTCTTAATATACACAATAATAAGTAAAATATTATTTATCATACTTTTTCATTTTATTTTTATTTATCCATTACTGATTTAATGTACTCTTAAAAAACAACAAAATTTTATTAAATCATTCTCAAATAAAATAAAGTTAATGCTTTAAAAATATTTTGCGAAACGACAATAAAAGTAAATTAAAAATCAAGTAATAAAAATCATAAATTTTTCTATAAATTATCTCAAATTAAAACTCACCCAAAAAAGAAAAAGAAAAAACAGGTATTTTGGGTAAAAACTTATCCGCACCGGATATTTATACCAAGTTAATGTGAAATGCATTATTACTTAATTTAATGAAATAAAATAAATTATAAATTTAAACATATTTCATGCATGTACTGACTTGATGTAAACACCCGTAGAAATAAGCTTTAGCCGGTATTTTGGGAAAGCCCATAGTATGGATCTAATATCTATGGGCTATGGCTTCCTTGAATGGCGGCTTTTATCCGCTGGGCCGTCGCTCTCAACGTAATGTAAGCATCTTATGTTAATCAACGTCATTAAATACTATGATTAGAATTTAGAGGTATTAATCTTCGTCACTAATTTTGTTTTAATTCTAATTTATCATGGGTTTATTTGAGAATATTAACTAAAAGTTAAAGACATATTAGTTCTCCCACAGAAATATGAGATAGATAATCTCAATTGTAATTGTAGAATATATAATATATTAACTTTAATTTAAAAAAGTTGAGGAAATTTTTTTTTAAAAAAAATGGAAAAATTTGAACTATAATACCCTTATTAAGGTATTATTAAATATTTAAGTAACAGAATAATAAATATTGATAAGCTTAGAAAAAACCTTTTTTTAGATAATATGATCTAATATGTTCAAACGGTCAACAATAAGATATAATTAATGTCATTTTACAATTTTCTCGCATCATTGGAGTTCAAATACTTGTAATAATAATAATAATATATAGTTGACATGTTCTTCATGCATGGCATGGCGTAAACGTCAATATATATTAACAAATCTAGATATTCAAATAGAGTTCCTTTTGTTTAGAATCAAGAGTTAAAAACATATCAAAATATTCTGATATTTGAATTTCATATTTGAAGTATCAGGTAAACTCTGAATTTTCATTCAAATAATAATCAAAGTTTATAGAAACATACCTTAACTATTAGTTATTCACTTTATCTACCTGAGATAGTGATATCACTATCGTTCACGTAAAAAAAGTGAACAACTAATAATTTAGGTGTACTATTTAGATCAAACATTTGGTGGTAATTTTTCAGATAGAAATACACACATGATTGTTTCAAGTATAAACCAAAGATCAAGATATTTTATACGATACATATCACACCGATCCTATATTTATTTTGTTATACGATATAGGTGTAGGTTTGCGCCAAAGGAACTCGCTGAATTCTAAATTGGCCGTATTGTTATTTGTTGGTAACCTAAGTTTCTGAATGAAACAATTCTCATTATCTTTATAATACATCCATACATAAAATATAAAATTTATCGTAGTTGTAATGGATAAACAAATATATTTAACAAAGTAGAAAAGCATAATTATTTCCTTTTCTTTTTTAATATGTATTGAACGTTGAAATGACACGTTTAATTGCTGATAAATGTTTAACTTCGAACTTATTTTATAACTTCTACTTTTTATTTCTTTTTTGGACCAAGTGGAATTAGTGGTGGGGATGGTGGACCTATTTAAATTAAAATTATTCAAAGCTACTCGTTGTAAATACATTTATTAATTTTCTCTAAATATGGAAAACGTTAAAAATTAATTAATGGTCGAAAGTGGGCAAAAATATGCACCTTTGAATAAAATAGTTTTATTTTGCAAATTGCAATAATCACTGCGCTTATGCATAGACAATAATGAGACAATTAGAAAACTAAAGGTATAACAAACATTTTAATTTAACCTTAACTAACGGCTAAATATTTTTAAATAATTTTTATGTGCCATGCTAATTTTCTTTTTGTTTTTATTCCTCTCTAAGAGCTCTTGTCATTTTTTATATTTTACTCTCTAGTCTCTTGATGATTCAAATTCGAGACTTTCAAATCAAAAAAAAAATTATTAAATTAATATATATGTTAACAAAAGGTATAACAAAAATAAGTTAAAGTGAAAGTAGAACAATAATATCTTATTAGTTCCGAATGGCCGTTATATTAAGAGCAATTTCCCAATGCTGATAAAAAGTGTTTCTAGTGGGAGACAAGTGGGGTTCTTTAGAATCATATTGGGCAGCCAAAAATGCCCTCAAAATGTCCATATTAATTGTCACATTTATCTTTACACATTCATAACAAAACGTTATGGATAAAAGTATTTTTTTCAATAAATTGAGTAATAAATTATCATGACAAGAAAAATTCGTGGCGGTTATTCTTTGGTGTTCATAGGTAAAACCTTCGCTCCTATACAATAGCTCGTAAATCACATGGGAGACGTAACCCATATCAGGCAAGCTAGCCTGGTGCGACGAGCTCGACTAGAAGGCAAATCGCTTATTTTCGTTGGTAAGAGGTTTCGAACTTGAAACCTCTAACATGAAAGTTCCAAACTCAAATCACTGAGCCATCGCAAACAATGGAACGGAGAAAATATTAAAAGAATGAGAAAGTTCTTAGTATCTGTGCAGGCAGAAGAATATAAGAATACCAATCGAGTACCACAGAGTCACATCATATTCATGTGTACATTCACTTCCCACTTAATAGAGGCAAATACTTGACAAAAACAAACAAACAAACAAAGTCTATTTGTTTGTTTATGGCTTGATTTTATTCATTTCAGCATATAATTGGTTGAATGAATTATTTTTAAACGAATTTTACAAGTGGATGATCTTGATCGAGTTGTTTTGATTGGAAATGGAATTGCACCTTTTTTTATATTAAAAAAAATATTTAAAAAATGATTGAATTTAACCATGTTATACAAAAATTACCTTGAATTTTAAAAATGAAAATATAGAATTTGTTGTCATTGATAATGATATTTCTAATATCAAGCATACTTGATCTATTATAATTTATAATTTTTTGAAAAGAGAAGTATTAAACTCCAATTACCAAGCATTAACTCTAGTCATATAGGAACTTTTGGCATAAAACATTTTTAGTGAAAATTGTAAGGTATTGTTAATTATTAATAATAAATAAACTTCATTTATTATATTAATTAATATAATAATTATCTTCGTTCTTTTACTTATTCTTACACTTTTTTAAATTTGTTAATTTTAATAAATTAGGATAAGTTTATTATTTTCTCTAAATATTATTCATATCATTAAAAAAACTACATAATATATTACTAAAATTAAAATTGAATTTTTCAAAACATAATTTAATAAAATAATTCGGTAAAAGAAATTCCTAAATCATTGGCTCCACTTGTGATTGGTCAAGCAACATTTATTACCAATTATATCTACTTGAACCGACCTCTTATATATCGACGCAAAAGGAAGACTATTAAAAGGACACATTTTTATTGATATCAACAAATGTACAAGAGGCACATGGAGCTATTTATTTTTAAGACAGTATTTGTTAATTAATCAGAAGTCTTGAATTCGAACTCTAAATATCGAAAAAAATATGTTGGGAGCGTCACTCTCAAATAAGCCATGTAGAGCGCAAATTGAATTTAGCCGCAACTCTAATGTGAGCTTCAACACCTGGTGAAAAATCCAAAAAAAGGAAGAAGATAAATTTGAATTTAGCCGCAACTCTAAGTGGGCTCCGAACACCCGATGAAAAATCCAAAAAAAAAAAGGAGAAGATATCGTGGTAAGGCAAGAAATTTACTGAACATATTTAGAATTTAACACACATATGTAGAGAGTAATTTATAATTATATATAAGTATAATTTTTCGATAAAAAACATGGGAATCTCTCACTGCTAAAACAGATGCTTCAATTAAGCTATTTTCATGCTAATAGTTTGAAAAGAAAATCTCTAAAATATATAAAGAGAATTTGGTAAATAGATTATGGTCACACACATGCTACAATGAGACATCATTTTCTTTTGTTTTGGGATGGAGAAAAAGGCCCCCACCTTCATCATATAGTATATACTAGCTGGCTAGTACTTCCTAAGTTTTAATTAGTGTTTGAAGTAGTATATTTTTTTCTTTTAAGAAAACTTTTATGTATAATAGTAAAAGTAAATAATCAGTATTTTTTCATGGAAAATTATCACTAGAACATGTTTAGTTCTATTTTTATAGATATGATTCATTCGGTAGAAAAGAAAAATATACAATGATTATTTAGTACTTTCTTCGTTTCAAAAATAATGATACTATTTCTTTTTTAGTCTGTTTCAAAAAAAATGATCCCTTTCTTTTTTGGCAACACTTTAATTTTAACTTTCCACGTGGCATATTTAACACAACAAGATTAAAAGGCATTTTGGTACATTTGACATAACTTTAATTTAGAACCACAAGATTAAAAAGTTTTCTTTCTTTTCTTAATCTCCGTTCCAAGTAAAACTAGGTCATTTTTTTTTAAACGGAGGGAGTATATCAATAAGAAAATATGTTTCTCTGTGTTTTTTCTAGTGATAAAATAATTCGATGAAAGTAATGTGAAAAATTATGTTTCATAATATTGTTGATTCGTGAGGAGAATAATCTATGTTCATATCTATGCGCGTGTGTATAACTTTTAAAAGCTTTAAGAAGTTACCACAGTACATTTTAATAATCGTTTTAATATTTTCTTAATTATGATATACTACTAACATGATTTACGAGGGACTAATATTTTGAAATCTTAATTAGTTTAATTAAATCATATTATAAAACGAAAAAAAAAAAAGGTATACTTGTCAAAGGAGTAGTCAAAGTTCGTTTCTAAAAACAACTTAGGTGTGTTTGGTAGGTAGAAAATATATATTTTTCAACTTTTTTTTCGGTTTGATTGGTCAAAATATTTTTAGAAATGTCATTTTAAGAAATTATTTTGAAAATATGAAAAATGACTTTCATAACCAGAAGTCTAAATCAGGATAAATAAATTCAATCAAGTAACATTTCAAATTTTTTGTCTCATTTCGTTCATGCATCCAACACAATTAGCTCCGCTCCTTGACCATTCAACCCTTACCAATCCCGAAATCATACTCCTCACCGTATCATTCTTATAGTATTTTTCTATATTATATATGGTTAAATATTTTTGAAACTATATCATTTCACTTATTTATCAAATATTACAAAATAAATAAATTTATAAATAAAAATATAATTATTTTTCATGAAAAATATTTCCTTTAATACCAAACACTCAACAACTGTTATCTTACATATATATCAATTTTACCAAAGCAGTCTAACCAAGACCATGACCAGGAGGTTTAGTTCTCTAATTTTGACTAATTTAATCACGTCATATTTAATTTTGTTTTCATCATTGCTTACGCATATAAAAATAAACTGTAGAACAACATTAAAGTATATGAAAAACAATCATTAACTAATTAAATTGAAAATAAAGAGGCTTATTATTCACATGTACCACTAAACTAATCATGATTAGAGGCTAATCACATAGTCCTTAATATAAACGGCCGATAGCTATCGTTAGTGATGGACAAAAAATTTCACTAAGAGTAAGAGAATTTAAATATGAAGAAGTAAATACATGAAAAAATTGAAATAGATTTAACATTTATCATATATATGTAAAAACATTTAATCATATTATATAAACGATATAAATTTTCCACCTAAAGACCTCCTTAGCAGCTCACCCCTTTTGCTATATAAGGGTAATGTGTGTGTTATTTTTACATATCTTTTATCCTATTTTTTAAAATTAATTTTAAGTGAAATATAACTTAAAAATTTAAAATAGTATATCTGTTATGAATTGTAAATCAAATCTCTCCCACATTTCTTTCATAATTATGTCTAATATGCTAGAATTAGCTCATAACAACATAATCTCTCTAACTTATCGTGATTTGAGCACATTAATGATATTCCTATTTATTAACTTAGCCATTTTAATCGTTGAATCCGACTAATTTGAAAATTAGATTGATATAAGCTCTTTTTCTCTCTCATTTAAAAATTTGTTATAACCATAATTTGGAACGAAGGTTTTGTTTTGATGATTAAATAAATTCTATCAAAAGAAACCATGAAATTTTAATTATAAAAATTAGATTATATGACCTAATATTTAGTTCATCTTAATTCAGTGTAAAGAAATTCAAGTACATTATTAGACCAATTAATAATTTGTCTATTTATTTTAATCAATCACCTAAAATACTATTTCGACTAACACATTTGACATTCTAATTTACGACTATAAGCACATTAAACGGGTCGGGTTGAACAAGAGTAGGCTCGGAATCGAAGAGTTGATAACAACCGCTTGGTACAAAGGAAAATATATTTTTATTTTCTCATATTTTACTGATCAATTTTTTTGAAAATATTTTTTTCTAATAAGGTAAATTATTTTTAAATAAAAGAAAATGATTCCTTAATAGAAGCAAGATAAACAAGTTATATATGTGACATTCCCCGATATTATGTTTCACCACCTTGAGCACATTTCGTTATCATCTTCATTCTCACTCAACGCTCACCTATAATAATATCTATTCAGATTATATATAAATACTTTTAAATTGATATTTTTCTATATATACAAACACAAATATGATATATGAGGATATGGAAGAGGGCCCTAAGTATATTCCTATGCAAAGCAAAACATATAAAAAGTCTTTAAAGTATTGTCATACTAATAAGTATTAGAATTGAGTGGTAACAAATAAGTATATCTTCCTCCTTATTTTCAAATTTAAGTCTTAAATGTAAAATTGTTCTTAGCAAAAAAAAAAAAAAAAAAAAAAAATTCACTCCTAAAATGAAATTTTCTTACTTAATATAAATCTAAATTAATAAATTAATTGAAACGTGACATCGTAGATGATCTAAGAAAAATGTATGTAGAGATACATTTTTTATTTTGATTTTAAAGATGATCTTGGTTTATCTTTAAAAAATAAGAGAGCAAATTAGGAACATATTTGAACTATAGTTAGTTAATCATTGTTTATGCAAATAAGATGCTTTTTACTACATTGTGACTAAACCAAACAGCCCAAATCTCGAATTAAGCCAAACGATTTCCAATAATTTAAGCAACTTTCATATATAACAAATATAATAAAGCTATTAATTTGTATAATTTGCTATACAAATTGTTCAGTTTTGTATAAATTCATTTATACATTGTAATTTGTATAATAAGATCTATATTTGTATGATTATAAGTGTATAAGACGAAAATATATGTATTTGTCTTTGTATATACACTTTTCTCCCGCTTTATACAAATACAAACATATTTTATACATATTATACATTTGTATACCGAATAGGTAATTATATACCAAAAATAGCTAATTGTACACCGAATCGATAAAAAAATGAGCTGTTTGTTGTGGGTTGCAAATAAAATAAACTATGCTATAATATTTAATTGAATTAATAATTTGCTATTTCATACAATTTTCTCTAATTTAATTACTACGTGTATCCACCTCTACTATTCGTTAAGCTAATTAAGGATTAGAGTTGATTTGAGCTATTATAATTCAATTTTTCTTTTTAAATATCCACCGTGTATACAGTTTTTAATTATCATCCAAAAAAAAAAATAGTTTTTAATTAAAAAAAATTGTGAAAAGACCTACAACTATTTAGTTCTTCTTTTCTTCCCACTTTTACCTCACTGCATTTCAAGAAGTAATCATGCCATTGCATGCTCAAATAACCCCCCCCCCCCCCCCCAAATTTCATTTTATTTTTTGACGAATTCTAAGTTTTCAAAAATTGCATCAAGTAGAAGTGCTTATATGAAAGAGAATATTTTATTCAAAATTATTGCGCAAAATATTTTCTTTCAAAATTAAAAAAAATCATTAAATATCAGGAAAAGGTCTTCTTTACTGAAAGTTAAAAATAAAAGTAAAAATTTGATAAGTGATTCAAAGATTATTGTTACCTCTCCACGGCCGAACGCCCCCAACCCCCATCCCCCAACTTGCATGACAATGAGCGGGACAAGGCGGATTTAAGATTATGTGCAGACCGGGTGGAATGAGGGGCGGGTTGAAATAAGATTTTTAAAAAATTAATGCAAGGCGGGGACGGGGCGTGTTATGGTATATATGATTTTGTGTAGATTCAAATTTAATTTTAATTTTTTATATGCTATAAAAATAATAGAACATTATTCATTAAAATAATTTCTCTAAACTATTAAAATATTTTAAACAGTCAATAAAATGGTTCAATAGAAAATGAAATAATTTCTTACATGTTTCTCAATTGACCTCTATAAAATAATTTTTTAAGTTATTGTCTATTAAATTAATATAACTTAATGAAAAAATAAATTTATTTTTATGAATTTTAGTTTTAGTATCAAACTTACCTAGAAAAAGAAAATATTAAAACATTATGCGTCGGCTTATGTGAGGAGAGTTGAAAATAAAAAATTGTTATGCAAAGCCTGGACAAATTAAAAATTTTGTGAATTTCAGCTCAACCCATCTCATCCCGCCCCGCGCCGCGTCGCCCAATTGCCATCCTTATCCGCACCCTTAACCCACCATTCCTACATTTTTTACAAAATAAAACAAAGTCTTGAACCTACAAAATCAATCGAGTGATAGAAATATATCCTACCCACCCTAAAAATGGGTGTTTCGAATCCTATATAATACATTTTATTAATATGTAATTTTTTTTTAAAAACCCTATCTCATGAAGTCGATAAGTTATCGACTCAGCCTCTTGTAACAAACAAACTCATGAGGTTGGTTTTTTAGAACAATTTTTTTTTTAGTAGTTGAGATAGAAATAAATTAAAAATGATTTGATGGATAGAGATATACTATAGACTTACTAAATATTGTAATAATACATAATGTGTGAAGCAATTAATAATCATTGCTAAAAATCAGATTATTCTGTTGGAATTGGGGCCACCATGATTCCATATACCTTTCTCACATGTCTTCTATCCTTTCAAAACTTGCAAAAATAAAATAAAATCTCATATATAATCATCTCTTCTTTCTTTTTCACCTTTATTTTTTGCCCCTCAAATCCCCTTTTTCTTCCTTGGTAACATTCACTATCATTTCTATTTTGAAATCAAGATAAATTATTATATACTCATTTTATAATTTCTCTAATCTACTTACTAATCATTTCGTCTGAAAATATCGATCGTACCATACTCCTTTTCCTTTTTTTTTTTCTTTTGTATGGAGTACTAAAAAAACATGGCTATTTCTTTATCCTAGTCAGAATATTTCAATTGAACATGCGAACTAGTAATAAAGTGTTCTAATTAAGAAACGTTGGGGTTATTTGATTTATTATTGAGGCAAATACATATAATCAAACCAAATGTCATCACTATATCAAAATTGATCCTTAGCGGTAAATAATTAACAATTATCGCTAAATATATATACTTTTAACGGTGATTAGTTTGTATATGTTCCTAAAGGCTTTAGCGACATTGGATCTAATGAAACTTAACTAATGCCGATAAATGCTTTAGCACTCTTTATTATTAATATGTCTATTTATTGTCGCTAAAAGTTATTTTTATTGTAATACATATTTTATGTTCAATTGGAACACGATTTACTTTATGTGTCTAAATGAAATATCATTTAAATTTAAGAGATAAACTATTTGTTAAGCCTTTTAAATGGGCTAAATCTAAAATAACTCAACATGATATGATTCTATTTGTTTTAAGCTAAGTTCACACAATGATGCTATCGATTTTCGAGAATGACAAAAAATTCCCTCTTGTTTTTTAAAAATTTGTTCTTAAACGAAAAAAACATTATATATATGTCATACAATGAAATAAAAACTTTTTTTGTACTTAAAATATAAACAAAATGTATTGAAGGTCAAGCATAGAAATGAACTTTCTATACATTTGTAGTAAAAGTTTGACATGAGAATAAGAAACAACTAGTACACTTGCAATTAATATGAATTGTTAGATCAGTTGTGGGGACTCTCTACAGAAAAAAAATTAATAAAAGTTTCAGTTAACTAAATAGCCCACGTACTAAAATAATAGAGACTTGTAACGAGAATGGTGGGTCTTAAAAAGGTTCTTAATAATGCTAATTAATTTGGTACCCACTCCATATATTATTATTATTATTATTATTATTATTATTATTATTATTATTATTATTATTATTATTATTATTATTATTATTGTTTGCTTTATATTTAAGAGATGAAATTTCTGTAGATTGTAAGTCTGCAGGTGAAAATGTAAAAGGTCACAAATTGCACTAATTAATTATTCTCTGTTGAAAGAAAAAGTATGGATTCTGCCGACTATTTTCTAAGAATAATAATATATATGACAATTGACATATATGTGTAATTGGCATTCAAAATATAAAAATTAAAAAATTCAACTTATCTTTCTTTTATATAAATTTAATCTTATATATAAATTCTAATTTTTCGTTATAGTTGTACGAATAAATCATCTACACGTTCCCAGCTAGTTCTATCTATACATACAGTTTCGATCGTGTCATTATATCTTAGCTTGTTATAATGGACAACCTATTTTTTCTGAGACATTACTACTCCCTAGTTTTTAATGACAATTATTTGTAATTATTATATAAATATATATATATATAAATATGTACGTTATGATCATTGATTAAACTTAAGAGAATATTAGGGGTTAGTATGTTAAAGTTTTTTTCTTCTTTCAATTCCCATATGACAATGTGAAAACAAGAACTTATGCATTGTAATCTAGTTAATAATAATAATATTCTTAACCTAGGAATTTACACTTCTGTTTTTTTGACTTTTTGCAAGTTTGTTTGGCTGTCTTTAGTTGACAAATGAAAAAGGTTCAGGTTAAAGTGTTAAACCAACCGGTAATATATTTTGTGGAAATTAAGCCTCTAATTAAGTGGTAATAATGGTTTTGACTATAAAATGAGAAAAGTTACTGGATGAATATATAATTAGCTGAATTAATTAGATTAAAAGTAATTTAGGACCTTCCTTTTACTTTTTTCTTTATTTTTTTGTTTGTGGGTGGAGAAGTCCGTTGAGATATATCTGGAAGCAATTAATTAGGCAACACTCATAGTATTTTTAATAATATATTATATATTTTTCAAAGTACTTTATTTTGCAATACATTTCTTAAATACTTATCTGGAAAACTTATCCAAACACAACGTATAGTATCATTTTTATCTTTCTTGTAATACACTAAGGAAAAAAGTGGACTTCAAAGTACTTTATTTTGCAATACATTTCTTAAATACTTATCTGGAAAACTTATCCAAACACAACGTATAGTATCATTTTTATCTTTCTTGTAATACACTAAGGAAAAAAGTGGACGAAATCTATAAAAATTGACTTGTCTAAAATATTTCTGATGAATTATATTATCTCTACAAAAAATATAAACCCTCAATGATGAGCTAACTATTTATGAATATCCCCATCAAAAATTTGTGTCGTATAAAATATTTTATCCCATGCTCCATAAGAAAATCCTCAAAGTCACAAATCACAAGTAATAAATAAAAAGGCTTAAAATCACTTATTTTGAAAACAATTTCTACAATTAAATCAGTAAATACTCCACATGCAATTACTAACAAATTTGATTTTATTATATTAGATAAAAAAAATATATATATAAGGATTTGTTCTTATTGAAGTTTAATAATTGTCAAAGATTCTACCTCTACCTTAAAATAAGAGCGGTGCATATAAATACTTAAAAAAAAAAAAAAAGAAATAAAACCAACTTAGCACATTTATACGAAGAAGAAGAAAAAAACTACATATATAATACTACAAAATCCAAAATTTTCATTCTACTAAATCATCAAAAAGAGTACGTAGTACAAAATATCTACATGTGTATTACAACGTATATAATTAAACCAAAAATAAAAAATACAATTAATTAATAGAAAGAAAAAAAACCTTACCAAATTGATCTAATAAGTCATCAATTTTTATAGTCAGCAACAATATTTTTTTCTTAAACAAATAATAATAATAATAATAATAATAATACTTCTAATCAGGACAAGTCCATGAAGAAACTGGTCCTTCACCAGTAGAACACACATTTTCCAAACCCTTATTAATCTCATGATGAAATTCTGCTGTAGAAGAATTACCTGAATTTAACTTGTTGTAATTTCCAGCATTACTATTATTCCCATCAAATGATCTCAGCCGTTGATTTTCTTGACCCCCATCATGATTATTATTATTTCTCCACAATCTTGATAGATTATTTCCATCATTTCTTCCTTGACTACTAACATTATTATTATTATTACTGTTATTCCCTCCTTGAAATCCACTGATCAGATTTGCACTCACTTGTTGTTCATGACTTATTCCAAGTTCATCTAACGAAGGAACATTAATCGTATTACTGCTTCCGCCTCCTGAAGACTTTGTGTTAAAAATCGTTGGTACAACATTGAATGAAAGAATTTGATTCTGCATGTTGAACAAGTTTTGTGCTTGTTTTTGTATTCCAACATGATTTGAATTACCTAACTGGAAATTTGTTGAAGTAGAGGTAGAGCCCGAGGTAGTACCAACCATAGAGTTGTTATTACTATTATTTCCAGGCATTAAAGCATCAATCATGCTAGAACTCAACAACGATGACGAAGATGCAGGAGAAGATGATAATTGTGACATAAATGGAGATACTTGAACCTTTTGTGCTGATGGCCTTAAAGGGTATAATGGTCCAAGTGAATCCAAATGTCCCGTCCTCATCCCCGATCCAGCTGTCGAAAAGAGATCAAGACGACGAGTATAGGGTGAACCAGTAAACGGAGCAGTAGGGATTCCGGTGAATTCCTGAACCATTTGTCGGAAATTTGTCGTGTCTGTAGTTAGCACAGTGGTCGGCGCTCTCCGTGAGGCTCTTGTGCGTTTCTTCGGGTTTTTCGCTACATTGGGCTGTTGATCGGGCTGGGCCGAGCTTGAGGCCCGTACAACATTAGATGGTTCAATGGATGGTTGTTGCATTGCTTGTAACGAACTTGAACCCGGAAAAGGGTTTTGATTATGATGATGAAAGAGTTGACCACTAGCAATAGCATTTGATGATGGAGCTGATGAGGTAAAATTGAAATTCTGATCAGATCTTACAGCCCGAGATGACGATGTTGATGATGACGACCAAATGAGATCGTTCGTGTTGAACTGAGGATTAGAACTCTGTGGGAACAAACTAGCCGCAGTATCAAAGAAAGTATTATTGGGGTTTTGTTGTTGATGATGATGAGAAAGAAAAGGAGGATTATTATTATTATGAGATGAAATTGAACCAAAATGGGCAAGTGAATTATTATTACTATGATTCAGAAAAGTTGAAATAGATTCCCCACGTGAATCATCATAATCTTCATCACCACCACTTGAAGATTGCATACTCCCACTATTCGCAGAATCCATACCTTTAATTTTTCTTCAATAAAAAGACAATTAAAGAAGAAAAAGTCTAGTATTTACTAAAACCTGCAAAATAGAAAGTGATAGTTGCAAAGTTTGAATAAGATTCAAATCTAACAAAAAAAAAAAAAAAAAAAAAACAATAAATCAATCAACATATTAAATAAAAAAAAAAGTACCCATATGTTGAACTTCCTTCAGTTAGCTTAGCTCACTTTCTTGGACCACATCCAATTAATAAAAATAAAAACAAATAGATTCATAACTTTATTTTTTCTCCGATGATGAATTAGGGTTTGAAGAAATCGAAAGGGAGAAAAGAAAAAGGAGAAAGGAGCGGTTAAATATAAGGATGGCTCTGAAAGAGATGCAAGGAAAGTAAAGTATAGAGTTTTTTGGTATTTTTTGAGTTAGAAAAGGAACGATAGAATAGGTGGGTGGGGGACTGGGTGGGTGGTGGGGTAGGACATTGGAGGGGAGCAAAGAAGCTGCCGGTAGGTGGCAACGGGTCAAACTCAAAGAGATAGAGATATGTACATACAAATACATAAGATAGTGAGAGATTGGTATATCAAGAGAAAAAGAATATATCTTTTTCTTTAGATTTTTATGTGTGAAAACAAGAAAAAATGAATACTAGAAAAGTTTTATGGAAACATAAAAGGAAAGAGAAAAAATATATATAAAATACTATTAAAGTGAAAATGATATTAAAAAGAAACAATTTAATACTTAAAGAGTAGGTAGCCAACTAAAATTGCTTAAGTTGTCTTGTGAACATTATCTACCTCCGCAATAATCAAGGTCGCAGTGAAATGAATAAAATAAAAAAAAATTTAAGTTTTTGAGTTTTGTATATATAAAAAAAGATCTTAATAAAAAATTATATTATTAAAATTTTACATTACGTAAATTTTAATTAGTTGAGATTTTATTATAGATAATGATTATATCAACTTGCAAAACTAAAAACAAATTTAATTATTAGGGATATGTTGTAATTGTTGAAATAGATTCTTTTGAAATTAATAATTACATAGTACTGAATTTAATCCTAGTTAGTGAATTTAATATGCGAGAATACAAATTAATCGTGCCAGTAAATTTTGAATGATAAAATAGTTAAACAAATAATGTAGGGGTTAGGGGGGTGATTTAAAAAATAAATACCATTTGCTACGGCGCGCCGTGTAGTCACGTTGGTTCAATATGTTGAGAATGTTCTTTAAAAATATGAAGGACTTGTCTTATATGAGAGTTAAAGAAAGTAATTAATTTTTGTAACATCTTTATATTCTAGTATTAAATAATTCTTGTCAAAGACTACATTTAATTGTAAAGTAAATTCATTTAAATTATTCATTAAGCAGTCATATGTAAGTCTCAATTTCAGATAATATGGTTGATTGGTGAAATTAACCAATACATATATTATTATTATTTAAGGTTCATTTTTTATATAATCTAATACTGTTCAATTATTTGATGCACAATTTCTTTAATTTAACTAACTTTTTTTTTACCAATTCTAAATTTCTTTCTTTATTTTTCTTTTTTGCTCTTTTAGTTTTCTAGTAATTAATATATTCTTTTTGTTCCATGACTTATTATATGCACTGTCTAGCTTTTTTGCAACCTGTGAGTTCCAGTGGTTACGGAAAATCTGTTTGTGTGACTATTTTTTTAATAAAAAAAATAACATGCAAATAATGCAATCCATCCAATATTTTATGTTAAAAGAAAATTAATAAAATTTGATTTACAGATGAAATATTATTGTGTACCTCATCCTTTGACCAAGTCAGAATATGGACCATCCAGAAACTTGAAAAATTATAAAATAAACATTATTATTATTATTATATTATTATTATTATTATTATTATTATACGGTGTAATAATTTAACGTAGAGAATCTTTTGGCATCCACGTCGATAAGAATAAATATTATAATCTTTTTTTCTTTGAGATAATTATTCAATAAATGACTATTTTTTTTCTCTCTCTTACAAATTACCAATTTTTTATATTATGGTCTAAAGTTCTTTTTTCAAGAAAGTAATTTTTTCGTGGTCTAAAATTTTATGAGTCATAACAAAAGATATTTGATCATCCATTCTTTGTTGAAGTTCTTACGTGTGTGAAGGGATCAAAAAATTAATGAACTCATTGGACAATTGAATATTATTTCGTCATGAATATTCACATGATCTTTGAACCTATACTTTACTAAATAAATACTAACAAATACACTTAGATATATCTACCCTAATCATTTATAATTAAAATGTCTTTAAATAAATAGGCTTCATAGTGATTAGTTCAACCACATTCTAGTTAGCTGCAACTACATTTTAAAGGGATCAAAGGATATAAAATAAAATAAAATTATAGCGCCCATCTCTTTAGCTATTTAATAATTAGTGGCAACAAGTTGATGATGTAACTGAGGAAACATGGTAAATTTAAATAAAATCTATGTATGTTTTATTATGCTTGTATCCTACTTATAAAGTTATAGAAAATATATTATTATTTATTTTTTCCGTAAAATCTTTTGCTCTATATCTGTAATAAAAAGTTAAAAGCAAACACAATTATGGCTGATTTTTTTTCCAAATATAACTTTATGAATAATATTATATATTGTCCTTTGATTTAAACTTTTATGACTAGCTAATCTTAGATAAAATACATGTCCTTTTAAGAAAAATAAGTAAGAATAGAAATTTGTATGTTTTTTTTTTTTTATTAAAAAAAAGTAGCACACATGAGGGCTATGTAGCCTAGTTGGAACTTAGAAGTGGTCGAAGATTATAAGGTCTTATATTTAAATATAAATAAAGATTAAAGGTGATTTCTTCTTATCTGTTTTAATATTGATGAATAGACTTATTCGATACCAATTGCTAGTGACAAATAACAAACTGATCTGAACATTATTTTTTTTTATTTAAAAAAAGTTACATTATAGCGTCTGCGTGAAATGCATTATTATATTCTCTTGTTATGGCAATTGGCCAACCCTACGCTACGTATCAAATCCCAAACTAAAAAAAAGAGATACGAATTGTGAATACGAATATTTAAATTTGCGGCCATTATTCTTTCGTCTTTATCCACTAAAAATGGTTTCTTTCTTATCATATATTAGTATACACTATACACTTTGATTATTAAGACGTAAAACACACTTTACACCCCCCCACCCCCCACCCTTTTTTTTTAATTAAAATTAAAATTATTGATCGATGACTTTTAATAATACGATAAAAACACTACTACAAATTAAACAATTGTATCTTCAACGAAATCTATAGTAGTATGTTCGTTGAATTTTCAATAATTTTTTATGGTATTGCTCGATGACTCTTAACAATACGACAAAAAAATTACCACAAATTAATCACACGTATTTTCAACGATATCTATATTAGTATGTTCGTCAAAATTATTTCTAATAATTTTTCATCATTTAATTTTTAACGATATTTCAGAGTCTGATATTTATATTAGATGAATAGATATAGAAAAATGTATCGTTTCAATCAATTACCAAAACTTGCAAGTTGAATTATGTTTAATATGTAACTTATCATTAATCAATCATAATCCTAATACAAAGCCTTAATTGCGATAGAAAGAATACAGAATATCTAAAAATTGCGGCCATTAATGTTTTGTCTTTATATATCTTTTGAAGAGTTTCTTGTCAAATTATACACCATACATATTGTTATATTATACCTAAAGTATATAAAGAAAGATTTATTCATATTCGATATTTACTTCAAATTAAGAAAAGTATATTTAATATCATGTGACACGTTATTCATTAAAATAATTAAACATTTAAATTAAAATACCCATACTATTTGTACAATAGGAATATTCTCTTTTTACAGAGGGCCAAATCAACCCAACTTGTCTTGTCTACAAGCCACGCTACTTAAATTAGGCCAGGCAAAAGAGTGGTTTTTGATATATATAAGAAAGTGCTTTTCATAGATTTTTCAGAGGTAAATTTGAATTAGTCGGATTTTAAAATGAATGTTTAAAATTTCAGAAATGAAACTCGAGGACACTTACTAGTACTCCCTAAGTGTCTAAAACAAGTACATTATATTATAAATGTTACCATACTAGATAGATCTTTTCATCTTTTGTTTAACAAAAGCTTAATCTACAGATGGATAATTAAGCTTAAACTTGATGTATTTTTTTTTCCTTCTATATATACTAGTATAACAATGAATGGTCTCAAAAAAAGGCAAATGTTCCATGATTTTTTAACTATAAGACAAGATGGAACAAGGTTGATTTATATATGGGCCTCATTTTGGGCCTTTGTGATAAGTAAGTTGAGAACTGTAATTAGTTTGGGCCTAAGAGGCTGGAAAACGATTATTAGGTCCAGTTATGATGGGCCAATGCTAATTAATAAATGGGCTGACCCAATCCAAGACTAATTACTTCATATGTTCACTTTTATTTGGATAAAATGACATAACATGACAACTCATAGACTAAATTAGCAATAAATAGCCTGTTTTTAAGATTTTAGCAAGAAAAAGACTTTGTTTTATTTATTTGACATTTAATAGTTATTTTTATTTTTATTTTATATAGTTTTGTTTCCCTTATTTTTCTCTAAACACATTTGATTATTCTATCATTCCTATTTTATCTCTCCTTTTTATTTGTTAACCTTTTGACATAGAGTTCTTCTTTTTTCTCTCATTTTTCTGTTTCTAGCATCCTTTTTATAGTATATTTCTTTCTCTCAAATTTTCAATTCTTCTCCATAATTTCCTCTATTATGAAAATTATGTATACAAATATGTTTATTTATGCATACTTTTAAAAATCATATATTATTTTGTTCTTATACAATTTATTGTTGAGTTTCATGATTTGTAGAATTAAAATTTTGTTTTACAAATTTTAAATTAGCTATCCTGTTTTTTTTCCTCTAAATTTCTTTTCATATATATATTTGCTTCTCTTCTAAATTTTTTCTTATTCTCGATTTACTCTTTTTGTGCAAATCAGAAAAATTATATATTTATTAATTGATCCTCCCAAATATTTCTTTTAATATATAATTATATAGCATTTCTTGTCAATTAACTTGAAATTTCGTGATTTGTAAAATTAAAGATCTTAATGCTTTTTTCGCCAAAAGTTTAGGTTCATAAAGTTTGAAAATTTTGTTTTCAATTTCATGGTAAATAAGGTTTTAGTTAGATCCTCCTAAGAAATCAAAATGTCGATTTGAGACTCAATTCATATATACCAATGAATGTCAATCTCAATTTGAATAAAAGTATATAAACTTATTAGGTGAATACAGATACATGAATACACAGATGAATACGAACTGATGTATACGTAGTGCAATCACCGTATACATAAACAAAATCACATGTACAATCTATGAACAAATTTTAATTTATACATGTATCATACTAACTCATTCTTGTATTCATTATTGTAATAACTAACACCTATAATTTTTGGTAATATTCTTATGTATACACTATAAAGTTTATGTATACATGCTACAATTATTGTATACATAAAAAAAATTATACACCTATTTTAAAAAAATATTTTTTCTGCATATATTTAATACTTATTTGTGTATACATGATGTAACTGCAACATTAATTATTGTGTAATTTATGTATACGTGTTATTAAAATATCTAATAAAAATCATTGACTCTTAATATTGTTTGAATAACTATTGTCAATTATTTTTACATTTAATACATGTTAATTGAAAATTAATAGGAGTAATATATTTTGTTACCTTAAAAGTAGTCATAACATTTTATTAATTTAATTGAATAATTTAAAAGAATCCTGCCTTAAAAGTTTTTGTCACTATTTTTAATGAGTTAATTAATAAATATTTTTTTCACTTCTTAAAAGTAGGCAATTATTTTATTAATAACTAATTACTGCTATTTGTAAAAAAAAAAAAATCATAAAATTACAATGAACTATCTCTTTATGTTGTTGTAAATTACATTGATATGTTTTTAAATAGACTGATAAATAAAATTGAGTTTTATAATTTAAAGAAATTGAAAAACTAAATTCCTTAACTAAAGGATTTAAAAAGAAGAAAGAAAAATAACCCCACATCTCCTTAATTAATGCTATTGATTGCACATGGTTAAAAAAACTGAAAAAAGTTTGTTATATTTAGGCTAATACGTGCCATTTTTTAGACCATTAATTGCTAATTAAAATTGGGCTATATATTGCTAATTATATATAATAATTGTATTTCTATGTCAATTCCTCTTTTATTAGTCATATTTGAAGTTGACACACTCGTTAAGAAAACGATGATTAACATGAACATTTTATCACACTACCCCTATAGATTGATATTTAATATGAAATTTTAGAGAATAAATAATTAAAGTTGAGGTAAAACATGAAAAATAATATGCTTGTAAAAAATGACAAGTAAAAATAATAGAAAAAGTGTATTCAAGTTGATGGTTTCTAACGATAAACGGATGAACACTTGGAGATATCTAAACCTAATTAAAATGTTCGTTCAATACATGATGTCTGCAAATTCTGGAGTACCAACAAATTAAATTATTTTAGACAAGAACAGCTGGATTTAAAATGTAGGAAAATTCGTTTTGATAGACAAAAAGGGATGGTAATGGTGGTTGTCTAAAAAGCAAGATATAGGAGTTGTTGTGATGCTTTTTGAGTTTTGTCCCATAGCTATGTCCTAAGATTGCTTTTATTTCTTCTTTATTAAGTATTTATTATTTATTGGGCTAAACTTTAATTGTTCCAATAATTTGTTAAATATGGCTTTAACAATTAAACCATAAAATATGAACAAGGATGGTATATTTGTTATATCCATTTTGAATCTCTTAAAAATAAAACAAATTATTATCACGAACTAAATGTCCCGTTACATTTTCGTGATATTGCAATTTATGTACCAAGTTTTCGATCTCCAACAAAAAGGGAGCGTTATGTCTAATCGGGTCGGGTCTGCCCGGAAACTATCTAACATCCTATAGTCAAAAATGGCAATATTTAAATTTAGACTTCTATGAAATTATTCATCTCATTGTTTAGTTTAAAATAATTTTTTTTAAAGTAAAACAAAATTGAAATCACACGAACTGAATTGACGATTTAGATATGGGGGTGGGGGTAGGGGTGCGGGGGAAAGGGGTTACGTAGTAGGGATGAAAATGAAGTATATTGGATGGTGTGGACACAATCAATACGAAATGACACTTGAACTTATTTATTCTATTTCTATTTGAATAGTTGCTTTTCTAATTTTTAAGAAACTTATTTTTTTGAAAAAAATATTTTTTTAATTTATTTTCCAAACAAACGTTAGAAATTGGAGGAAAATGGTTTTCGCCATACCGAAAGCATCATAGATTAAAAATTAGTTAATTATTTTGTTAGAAAACTGAGAATATTTTATAGACTCACATATATATTAGTAAAACGAAAGTAAATTCCGAGTAATTCCAAATGAAACTTCCTCTCTCGTCCCAATTATATCGTATATTTATCTTTTGAAGAATTAATTCGACTAAAACTTAAATTTAAGTGGAGTAAATTAACTCAATATTTTAAAATTAAAATTTAGACATTAAGAAACTTCACAGAAAGAAAGTTATAATTTATCTCATGTGAATACATAAAAAATTCTATTTTAAAATATGAATCAAAATTTAAATAGTTTACATCTCAAAAAATAAAAAATGTCACATAAAAAAGATTTGATTCAAGATATAAAGTGGGAAGAAGCAATGCTATAATTAGGATTTATAAGGATTATAAGAATAAATTATGTATCATGACATTGAATTATTTTATCGCAGGACCTCCTCCCTACAATATCATTATTATAAATAGTAGAACCATCAAAGAGATAGATTTATGTGATTTATTTATGCCTAAAGCACCTAAATATCAAACTACTAACAACAAATTAAAGATTTGAACGGAAAAAAAATAATTATTAAGTAATTGTAAAAACCCAATTTTTAACGCAAGATATAGAATTGAGACCTAAAGAATAATAGAATAGGCAAATCGTGACATAAAATAACTTTTACATTTGGTCTAAGTGATGTCAATTTTTTTTTTAATTTTAAAAATAAAAATCATAATTTGTAAAAGAAAGAAGATATTAGATAGATTTGGGTATATTGTCCTTTACTAGTTCAAAACTTTGACTACCTTTTGGGCAAGAAGTACAATTTCGAATAACTTCAATTTTGTCGGCAAACGGAATTGCCTATAACTACACCATAGTATGTTTGGTTCCAAAAACAAAATAAAATTCTAGCAACATATATTTTTTTTAAATGAAAAATAAGTAGTTTTTTTTAATATTTGATAAATAAATAAATTATTTAAAACATCTTTATATGTTATCTAACAAAACATTATATATAAAATGCAAGGCAGGTTCAGAATTGATATGGAATGAAATAATCAAAAATGAAAGTTAGAGGCATTGAAAAAATAAAGTATCAAGTTAAACATAAACGGAGGGAGTATAACATTTTATTTGATAAAGATTTAAGAGAAAAGTGTAATATATATATAACTATTGTGATTAAGGGAGTAAGATAAAAGTACAATAAGTCAATGTTACAAGATTAATGGAAAAACACATATTGATTAATTTTGTTAAAAATGGATGGGAGGCACCGACAAATTTATAATGCCATGCAGCAAAAGAAAAATAAAGTGTATAAAATCAGGCTGCCTAAAGTTTTTTTAGTCAATTTTTTGGGAATTAAATTCTGTTTGCTGCCAAAATTTTACTGTATAGTGCTCTCATCCAACTAATTTTGTTGACATGCTATGTTCCTTTTCATTTCAATAGATATCTTATCCATTAATTAATGACAAGTTTAATTGGAAATTAGAATAACCACTTATAGTAATAAAACTTAAAATAATATTGAAAGAGAACTTGTACTAAGCACATGCCAAATTAAATAATGTATTATTGCGATCTTCTTTCTTTTCTTTCTTTCATCGATTAACGATATTCTCCAATTTTAGAACATGAATTTAATAAGGAATACTACTTTATGTTTAATGAGTAATTATCTAAACTTGACACAAATTTTCAGTTAGACATATTTACTAAGTTTGTTCATTCTAGATACCTCATATCATGTCCCGTTATATCTTTTTGACTCAACAATCAGCCAAATGTGTAAGGTGTGCGTAACACCCTCGTTGATGACATGTCAAAATGACGAATTAAATAAAGACATATGGCATATATGTCAAAAATAATTTTTAATTAATGAATTTTGTATTTTGAAAAAAAAGACAATAACTCAATTGACATTTGTCATTTTTAAAGCCTAAATAATTAAAAAAAAATCATATATCATCTTCTCCAGAATCCTCCCCCAAAGCCCACCCCCACCCACCCCCTGATTTCCAACCCCTTTCCCAGCACATGATCCCCAAACCCCTCCCCCCATCCAAACCATCTTCCCCATCAACCCCACCACCCGAACTACCTCCTTTCCTTCACCCAAATCGTTTTTTCGGTGAAATCCTTTCTTTCAAGTTTATGATTAATTCTTCACTTAAGACGCAAAACTCTCTTGTTTAATCTTATTCAATTGTTTTTCTCTACTATTTTTATGTTTTTTCATAAATCAAAATAATTATAGCTTGATCTACTTAATGTTGGTTGCTTTCAGAAGCGGATCTAGGATTTGAAGATCGTGGGTGCCATATCGCCCAAGCAAGATAAATGGGTCGCTTCTGTTGGAAAAACATATATATTCACAGCGGAAGCATATCAAGGATCTTTACTACTTACATGAATAATAGATAACCAATACCGTTTATGCTAGAACACATTAATCATTCTAGAACACATAAACAAACTAAAAATTAATTCGATAAATACCTCTTGAAGCGTGAGCGGATACCTTCAAGCGAATCTCCAAGTTAAACGGATCTTCAAGCGAATCTACAAGATAGCTATGGTCTTCTACAGTGATCCCAAGTCACATCTGAACTCTCTCAATACTTGGGTGGGCAAGCATTGAATAGAATACTAATCATCACTTTTCTAGGTTAGGATAATCCCTATTTATAGAGATGTCTTCCTAATCCAAAAAGGACTAGAAAACCTAGTTTTTCTAGAAGACTAGAAAAACCCATATTATTCTTCCTTTTTGCATAGAAATAGGATTCTGAGTTCTAGTTAAATATGGGCACTATAGGGACCACAGAATTAATTACCAAGGCTTCCTATTATGGAAATAATTCCAAATAAATAATTGGAATTATTCTTACCATAATAAATTACAAATCATTCCACTAGAAATTCGTAATTGCACTCCTCTATTTCGTAATTCCCCATTAAACACTTATGTAATTCCCCATGTTAAGATTTCAGATACTAATCAATAAATTAAATTACTGACGAATTTAACTTAATGATTAATTTCCTTTAGAGCACTACTTAACTTATTTCATGTGTCGGATTCATAAATCCACTTGCAAGATTTGACACAATGAAAACTTATAAGTTTCTCAAAAAGGCATATCAATCAATCTCTATAACGAGACATGGATTCCATCAACTAACTTATTATTTCACCAATATATATTATTATCATCCAACTTACCAGGCATATTGACCCATCTCAGAATCTCACCTTTTAATAAATCAAAACGACAATTAATATATACAGATCATAATAGTTATATCAGGATTAAGAATATAAGTACATTTAATAGTTTAGAGAATATGTTTTTGTCAGTCAGTCTAAAACAACTATCTCTACTCGGTCCCGTTCAATACATACAAAATGTACTAGCACAAGAAGTTGGAACTATACCGTTCCCATAATCAGGACAAATTACATATAATCTTGTGCTACAATCGTACCCGATGGCATGTCCAATTTCCATCCTAGATTGTGAACCAAAACTTTATACTTATAAGAACCGATGATTTAATCCTCTGTGTATAAGCTAAAACTCTACACACTAAATCATCTACTATATAAGTAAATAGACACCATAAACGAATATATGATCTATTGAAATTGAGCAAATATTTATTCTCTAATAAATATTATTTGTTAACACATGGTTAATAGTATATATCCCAACAATCTCCCACTTAGACTTTTAACCATCACAATTGTTATAATGTACTATATCT
This sequence comes from Solanum sitiens, assembly GCA_016801875.1. Lineage (NCBI taxonomy): Eukaryota > Viridiplantae > Streptophyta > Magnoliopsida > Solanales > Solanaceae > Solanum > Solanum sitiens. Next base: position 3,170,649 of record JABWTJ010000002.1, on the reverse strand, counting down.
AAATGCATGGTTAATAGTATATACCCTAACAATCTCCCACTCAGATGTTTAATCTTGAAATTGTTAGAATACTATGTCAAAACACATGATTAATAGTATATACCCTAGCAATCTCCCACTTAGACTCTTAACTATGCATTTACAACTTTCGCAGACATTCCTTTATTTCTTATCGAAAGAAAATTACCAAGCTATTTTCTCATGCAATTTTGTCTAGTAGTGCTTCGTCGTAACAAATCGATTTTGTACTAGATCTTTAGAGACCTTATCATGAAACTCTCCAAGAGTGTACTTCTTTTCAGGAGCTCTATCATAAAAGTTCTCTCAAGCATATAAAACAACTCAATCTTCGTTATGATTCTCCCACTACGACTAAGTACTACTATTATAATCACACTTTCATGTTCTTAATATTTTCTTCAAAATCTTTCGATAATGAAACATTAACAACTTCTCATGAAGTGTTCTTTTAATTTGCTCAACATCACTCCAACTACTTGAGATAGTAGTTTTCTTATGTCTAGTAACGTTTCTCCCACTACTTAAGTGCAATGGGACGTCAATTCTGACATACCCATTAGATGTTCTTGAGCGTATGAATTTACAATTGACTTATTTGTTATTTTTTTGTTCAATTCCCGTAAAGATAATTTACTTCTAGGAACATGGTTTACTAAAATTATCCTTTTCTAGAAATCAGAAAGTTGTGTTAACATTATTTTCTTTAGGACATTATAATAAACCTTGTTTCATTCTTTAGGATATCCAATTAACACACACCTTCCGTTCTTAATTTCAATTTTTCTTATTCTCCCACTCAGCACATGTGCTGGACAATCCTATATCTGAACATGTCACAGATTAGACTTACGTCAAAACCAACTAGTTCTATAGTTGCTCAAGGTACTAATATGAAAGAAACTGAATTCAGAATGTAATATGTAGTTATTAGAACCTATCCCAAAAGAAATAAAATAACTAATAATAAGTCAATAATTAATCTCATCATCTTCATAAGCGTCTAATTCTTTTCTCTTCTACACCAATCTATTATAGAGTGTCTAGTGTAGACAATTGAAAGACAATTATTCTATAAGATAAGTGACTTATGAGCTTAGAGGTTTACGTCACTACAATCAGATTGTAGTGACTTTATATATTTTTCATGATGATACTTTCATGTGTTTTAAATATCTTGAGTTTATCAAGACATTTAGACTTATAAAACATCAAAAAATATATTCATATCACGAGTAATTTTCTTGAAAACTCAAAAAACTCAAATTCACCTTTTGCTCATGTGCTCATTTATTACACAAATCAGAATAGATTAATTATAACTTACCATCACTACCTCTTAAATCCTTTTTAAGAGGAAAACTAAGGTCTCTTAGTCATTTTTCCTTCTAAACAAAACGTACATGTTGGTAGTGACTTCACTTTCAATGAACAGTTTCGTCCATCCATTAACCAACCTCAAAATTCTATTCAGAATAAATGACTTAGACCCTAACGTACAGATAAGTCTCATTCAATTTAAAAGATATTTTCCCTTATGAGACAGATTAGTATAATTTAATTCTCTCATACTTATGAAATAATCATGCATCAATATACCACAAGAAATAAAATATTTATCAAACTCAATGGTAGAAGAGTTACAAAAATATATTATATACTCATCTCTTATCTGGTTAGAAACTGAAAAAATAATTTCTTCTAACATAAGGTACATACACAATGCATTCATTAAGTTAATATCTTATCTCTACCAAGAGAAAATCTTAAGTAGTACTAAGTGGGTGTGTAAAGTCTATTGAGAATATGAGACACAATACTTTAAATAGATCATAATATTTCGAATAATCCCGAATAATGAAATTCAGGGCTCATTTATACATATATATCCATGCATCTCGAATAGCCAATCGTTGGGATTGGAGAACTACTCATGCAATACAGATGTACAATGACCGATTATTCACTCCATAAACTTATACAAACCTAATTCAGTTGGAGAATCTACTGTTAGTTTAAGTCAAGTGAAAATCCTCTAGCTACATTGATCCAATCTTATATTACTCAGTTTAGGAGAGTTAATATAGATTATCAAAACTAGACAATTAAATACATAGTGACTTGTATCAATTTCATCCGTTAGGGAGGAAGGTCTAAGCCAGCACATAAAACTAATACTTCACTACTATTTAATCAATTATGACCAAAAATCATATAACGATCCAAAAAAAAATAATTTCTTACTAGGTCATTTTTATAAATCTACCAAATTTCAGATCAATCAGAGTTTTTTTTTTTTTTTTTTGAATTCCAAAACTATGATCAATTTGGTTGAAAACATTGTTTGGTCATAATAGAATTTAAGATTTTCCCGCTCAGTAATTCTTATCATATATCATCATTTTGTCAAATAGATAATGAATTAAGAATAAAGAACAAAATTCTAAAATTCCAAAAGGTAAGCATGTTTATGTATACATTGAATATTAAAATTCAAAACACGCCTTTTAGATATCTATGCATCTTGAACAATAAATTTTGATAAAAAAAAATGACTACTCATGCAACACATATATATGGTGTCAGATATTCACTTCAACAAATTTAGAACAAAAGCCAACTCAGATGGAGAGTATATGTTAGTTTAAGTCAAGTGAATATCATTATCCCTAGATCCATTGATCCAATCAAATATTACTCAGTTTAGTAGAGTCAATACAGATAATCAAAACTAGAGATTAAACTTTAATGACTTGTATTAATTTCATCCGTTATGGAGAAAGGTCTAAGCCAACACATGAACTTAATACTTCACTAAAATTTAGTCATCAAGACCATAGAGAACAAACTCTATCACCACTATATTATAGTCAAGTAATTTTTCGGTAAAATTAAGTTTTCAAGATACAAAAATTATCTAAAATCATCATCTAAACGATCTCAAATTACTAAATCACTACATGACAATGAGTATTTTAAATTTGATAATTTCTGATGAACCTACTGAATTTCTGATCAATTGGAGTTCAAAAACAATATTTATCTCCAAATCTATGATCAAATTCAGATTCAAACGATTTAAGAAAAAATGAATAGATCTACATCCTTATCATATATCAATTTATGTTAACTCATCATCTGTGATCATGTACCACATATAACATAAATAAAACCAATATAAAGAATGTCATTCATACTAAATCACATTTTAATTCCAAAGAACAACTTTAAAATCATTCTAACGACCTCAAAGAAAACTATAATCACATAGCAATGACTACTTTTTACTAGGCCTTTATTAATGAACTTACCAAATTTCAGATCAATTGGAGTCTATAAAATTATTTATTTTCAAATCTATGACCAAATTCAAATTCAAGTGATTTAAGCATTTTTATGAATTAAAACAATATGACTTACATTCTTATATCAATTCATGTTAAATAACCATATGCAATCATGTTCCAAATTTAACATAAACATAATTGGTATAAAGAATCTCAAAAAAAAAATAACCACATAGCAATGAGTACTTTTCTTACTAGGCCGTTATCAATGAACTTTCCAAATTTCAGATCAATTGGAGTCTATAAAATTATTTATTTCCAAATCTATGATCAAATTTAAATTCAAGTGATTTAAGCATCTTTATGAATTAAAACAATATGACTTACATTCTTATATCAATTCATGTTAAATAACCATGTGCAACCATGTTCCAAATTTATCATAAACATAATTGGTATAAAGAATGATCTTATCATATATTCAAATCAAATTTTAATCTGACAAACTATCTAAAATCATCTAAACGATTTTTTTTATGGGACCATCAAATTTCAAGTCAATCAGAGATCATAAAATTCATGACCACCTAAACTATGACCAAATTTGAAAAAATAATTGTTTTAGGCATATTTAAAGATTAAAATAACTTGATTCATATATTATTCTCTTCTAATTATTATTTCATGAGCATAAGGCATATGTTGTGTCCTTTCTTTTACTAAGACACACAACACCTTCTTATATCAAATTGTTCTCTTAATTAATACACTTGAGAATTCAAGATATTATGTTTTCTCCTTTTATACCGGTGAAAACATTAATATCTTTTCTCATGAATTAATAGGATATTACTAGCATCTTAAGGTAAATCTCTATTCATATAAATAAATTCACCACTAGTATTCTCTTAGAACAATTTATACATGATACATTGAGAATATTCTAATGACTCAAATAAATAAACCACTTGCGTAGATCCTATTTATCTATCATAATTCTCAATTCACATGTTGGAATATCAAATATATATATAGTGCTCATATAATAATAATCTTTAGAATAGAATCATGTTGCTGGTGCATACTTAACAATTAGAAATATTGATAATTCGTATTAACCACTAATAAAATGAAATAGACAACAAAACTATAAGAGAAACAAACATTGCATGCCAAGTGCCAGGTGCCGTCACCTTCACCAAAGCAATATAATAGGATTAAAAAGGTTCCCTTTTAATTTGTTCTATTATTTTATTTTAATTACCAAAAACAAAGATTCTGAACAGAGAATTCTTTAACTAATCAAATTTAGAAAATTTACAATTCAACTAACCTTTCTAAACGAGAAAATAAATTCTCACGTACGGCTCATTCTTTGTCTTTAATTTGAATTTTATTATTTTTTCAAACGTTAAAACGAATTTCGGAAAAATAGGGTAACCATACATAATTACATATATGTAAATTTAGGTTATCTATTTAGATGCAAGCAAGGCTCTTGATTCCAATTGTTGAAAAACATATATGCACAGCGGAAGCATATCAAGGATCTTTACTACTTACATGAATAATAGATAACCAATACCGTTTATGCTAGAACACATTAATCATTCTAGAACACATAAACAAACTAAAAATTAATTCGATAAATACCTCTTGAAGCGTGAGCGGATACCTTCAAGCGAATCTCCAAGTTAAACGGATCTTCAAGCGAATCTACAAGATAGCTATGGTCTTCTACAGTGATCCCAAGTCACATCTGAACTCTCTCAATACTTGGGTGGGCAAGCATTGAATAGAATACTAATCATCACTTTTCTAGGTTAGGATAATCCCTATTTATAGAGATGTCTTCCTAATCCAAAAAGGAACTAGAAAACCTAGTTTTTCTAGAAGACTAGAAAAACCCATATTATTTTTTCTTTTTGCATAGAAATAGGATTCTGAGTTCTAGTTAAATATGGGCACTATAGGGACCACAGAATTAATTACCAAGGCTTCCTATTATGGAAATAATTCCAAATAATTAATTTGAATTATTCTTACCATAATAAATTACAAATCATTCCACTAGAAATTCGTAATTGCACTCCTCTATTTCGTAATTCCCCATTAAACACTTATGTAATTCCCCATGTTAAGATTTCAGATACTAATCAATAAATTAAATTACTGACGAATTTAACTTAATGATTAATTTCCTTTAGAGCACTACTTAACTTATTTCATGTGTCGGATTCATAAATCCACTTGCAAGATTTGACACAATGAAAACTTATAAGTTTCTCAAAAAAGCATATCAATCAATCTCTATAACGAGACATGGATTCCATCAACTAACTTATTATTTCACCAATATATATTATTATCATCCAACTTACCAGGCATATTGACCCATCTCAGAATCTCACCTTTTAATAAATCAAAACGACAATTAATATATACAGATCATAATAGTTATATCAGGATTAAGAATATAAGTACATTTAATAGTTTAGAGAATATGTTTTTGTCAGTCAGTCTAAAACAACTATCTCTACTCGGTCCCGTTCAATACATACAAAATGTACTAGCACAAGAAGTTGGAACTATACCATTCCCCTAATTAGGACAAATTACATATAATCTTGTGCTACAATCGTACCCGATGGCATGTCCAATTTCCATCCTAGATTGTGAACCAAAACTTTATACTTATAAGAACCGATGATTTAATCCTCTGTGTATAAGCTAAAACTCTACACACTAAATCATCTACTATATAAGTAAATAGACACCATAAACGAATATATGATCTATTGAAATTGAGCAAATATTTATTCTCTAATAAATATTATTTGTTAACACATGGTTAATAGTATATATCCCAACAGCTTCCTCTAATTTTTGGTTATAATTTGAATTATTTGTCTTTTGCGATTTTTATAAAATAAATTGGCTAAACATGCATGTCAGTATATTTTCTTTTAGTTATTCTAAGATTAGAGATAACTAAATAATTCAATTTTTTTTTGGATTTAGAGGCTTTATTCTCTAAAACTTTGAGGAAGAATAGATTTTCCATATTAAAAATTCGAATTTGTATAAACCATCTAATAGTGTTAACTTAATATATTCATATTTTATTGTCTTTATGTGTTGTTGCATATATATACTAGAGAAAAAAATTAAAATTAAATGACCTCTAACATAATAATATTCATCATTTTTTTAAAAAAACTTATATTTTTTTTAAAAAAAAACAATTTTTAAATATATTCGTATTAATATTTATATCACTTTCATAATGCAATACTCAGTAATTAATAAAAATATACACATAATACTCATATCAAGAGATCAATAATTAGTGAAAGGAAAAAATAAAAGCTAATTACAGAAGAAATAGAGTTAATGAATTACTAAAAAATAGTACCAAATAAATAAGAATCAATGAAAAAAAAAAGTAAAGAAAGAGCTGAGATCCAAAACGCATGGGAATGAGTTTCTTCTACCAACGGCACCCATCAACACTTTGTTCATTGGGTGACAGAACTAATTTATAATGATTTTTAAACGTGTATACACATATATATACGAAGTTTTAACCGAGATCACTGGATGCCGTGGCACCCCCACACATACATATAGATCCGCCCCTGGTTGCTTTTGTTTTAACTAATTAACACCATCAAATATACTTTTTCATGGAAGTAGTTTAAGTTTTGAGAAATGATGCTTAAAAACTGGGGAAAATGACGAAAAAATAAAATAAAAATGAATTAAATAAGTTTTTCACGTGCTGGTAATGAGTGTATCTCACTGACTATGTCATGTCAGCAAAAAGTGTCAAACTGACAGAACGAGGCATGACATGATGTGTTTAGAATGAACAAAACTTAATTAAGGTGTCTAAGTGAAAATTTATGTCAAGTTTAGGTGGTCACCGATGGATTAGAACACACTTATATTCCCTTTTAATAATCCACTATTTTAGCATAAATATACTTGTAATAAACTCACACGTAATGCCTTATTTGATTGTGTTTCTAAAATGTTCTAATTAGTAAACTCTATTTCGTGTAATTTTATAAATTGAGATTCACTACATAAAAAATAATCATTAGCAGCAATTAACACTCTGTATATATGTCACTAAAGCCTTTAGCGACATTGGTTTTATGACACTTAACTAATGCCGGTAAAGACTTTACACTCTTTATTAGTGTCAATATTTATTGCCGCTAAAAGTTATTTTTGATGTAGTAATTTTGGGAGGGTAAGTGTACGCAAACCTTATCCAGATCCTATCTTGAAAGTTAGACTGGTTGTTTATGGTATAATCCCGACTCGATGAAAACCAGATCAAAGTAGTTCTGAGAAGAAATAACAGAAATAAAGAAATCATGCCAAAATACTGTAGAAAGTAATTGCAAAGCACACATTTTAAACATAACTACATAAAAAAAAATGACGACTGAAGTGCAATAAACGACAAATAATAATAGAAATCGAAGAAGAAGAAACTACATGAGTACCACTACATTTATTAGTGTGAAAGGATAATCAAGACCACAATCCACTACTTGCTAACCTACTACCCTAATTTGTGTCTTCCACAACGTTTTATCTAAGGTCATATCCTCCATAAGATGAAACAACGCCACGTCCTATCTAATCACCACTCCATAGTACTTTTCCAACCTACCTCTAACTCTCCCGAAACCATCCATAGTCAACCTATCACACCCCTGATCCCCATGAAAAACACACTTTTCGCTTCCCCATCTCTTCCTAAACTGAAGCAACTTTCACCCTGTCACAAATAGCTTCATTTTTAATCCTATATGTCTCTCTCCTAGTATATATGTTCATACATTCATTTTAGTATCATCATTTCTATCTTCTGAGCATAAGAGTTAGACTATAACTACCAAACTCGTTAAAGTTCAAACGAATTAGGCATATTATATATACTTTTGGCACCCCGAGTAGCGTGTAAGCATTAGTTTCAGTAAGATGATAGTTTTCACAAGGTTTGGTGAATGAAACAATACATGTTTGCACGTGTGATATTCAACTTTGATATGATTGATTCCAGGGTCCTACTTGTTTGGCACCAACAGCTTACATAAATCTTAAACAAAATTGTTCCAAATAACACTTTCTTGATAAGACATCCAATTCTACTTTATTAGAAAATTAGAAATGATATATCCTACCCAATTGTCTTGTCCCCTTTTGGAATTTTGTTTTCATAAGCCTAACCCCTTTAGTTTCAAAAAAAAGAAAAATAAAGTTGGTTTCTTAGCTTCCACTCTTAGACCTTTGAGTAATATATATATAACTATTACATCATTTCTTCTAATCTAAATAAGGTCCTATCACATTGAACACTTGATATACAAGTTTTTATTTGACTTCTCCACTTTAGATAAAAAGTCATCTTCCATTTGCAACATTTGATTGAAGAAGAAATTATGGCAAAAATTGGAGAAAAATCAGTCGAAATTCAATTGGGTTGTGGTCTAGTGGCAGCGATATTTCAACGTGGAAATTGTAAGCCAATTAAACAACCAGTATCACAAATTTCCAAAAAGAAATTATCCAAGCCTCAACCAAAACAAACCTCAATTACTCTGAAGAATTCAATTTCACAAGATCGAAAACACGTTAGGAGATCAACATCTGATGGTACACGAATCAACTCGAAAATCAATCAATCGTCTAATTCTTCGAGCACGAAGAAAATGTCACAAGTTGTCAACTTGGTGCCTAATACTCACAATCTTAGGAGGCAATCAACGAGAGACTTGAGCGCGAATGGTACGTTGAATCGCGCTTCAACCACGGGGAACATTATGTTGTTAGGCCAATTAGGAAATTTGAAGCAGCAAAAGAGAATCCAACATGTTTCAACTGATCAAAAGTTTATTGTACAGAAAGGCAGAGTATTGATGGGGAACATAGTAAACAAATTGGATCCTGATGTACTCAAATCCATGGGAAATGAACATTACAAACATGGAAGATTTGAACAAGCAATTGCTTTATATAATCAAGCAATCGCGATGAATCCGAAAAATGCTTGTTATTACAGCAACAAAAGTGCAGCTTTGTTGAGTTTAAATCGTTTGATTGAAGCAGTAATCGAATGCAGAGAGGCCATTCAGCTTGATCCTTTTTACTACAACGCGCAATATCGCCTTGCAAGACTATATCTCAGGTACTAAAATCAAATCAAAACAGAATTTTTTTCGAATATTTTTTTGTAAAAAAATTGTAATAATATTTGTCTCTAACAGATTAGGAGAAGCAGAGAAAGCATTGGAACATTACGAAAAATCAGGACCAAAAGTTGACAGAAGAGACATTTCTGAGGCTCAAAATCTTAAAAGAATGATCCGCAATTGCATAGAAGCTCATAGGGTAAAAGATTACGTCACATTACTTCATATGAGCGAAAATGCATTGTCATCTGGTGCAGATTCAGCTCCACAGGTTGAAACAACATTGTCCATAATTTAATGGTCAAGTTTAATTTCAACATTACGTATTTTAATAATATTTACCCTTTGTTATTTTCATACTCGAAGATATTTGCAATGAAAGCTGAATCAGTGATGAAATTACATAGACATGAGGAGGCATACACGATCATTCAGAAGAGACCTAATTTCAAAACATGTCTTTCTACTCGTATTATCGGATCAGCTAAAACAGCTTATTTCCTAATAATTCAAGCACAAGTCTACACATTAGTTGGCAGGTTTGATGATGGAATAAGTACAGCTCAAGAGGCTGCAAAACTCGATATCAGCAATGAGATAAACGTGATATTAAGAAGAATTAAAGGGGTCGCATCAGCTCGGGTAAAGGGTAACGAGCTTTTTAAGGAATCGAAATACATAGAGGCTTGTTGTATGTACACAGAAGGACTAGAACAGGATCCATACAATTCTGTTCTGTTATTTAACAGAGCAACTTGTCGAATCAAGCTAGGACAATTCGAGAAAGGATTGGAGGATTGCAATGCAGCTCTTGTGTTACGTCCTTCGTATACTAAGGCTAGAGTTCGTAGAGCTGATTGTTACGTAAAGGTAAAATTTGTACTAATGTTAATCGAAGAATGTGTCAATAATATTGCACAGATTATATATTTGACCAATTCGATTTTTTTTTTTTTTGAATTTTATTGTATAGTTAGAAAGATGGGAGGCTGCAATTCAAGAATTTGAAATGTTGTTACAAGAAAAACAAGGGGATGAGGAAGTTATTAAGAGAGCATTAATTGATGCAAAGATTCAATCACAAAGGGAGAGGGAAGAGGATCAAAAACAAAGAAAGCTATGCAATGAATCTAACTTAGTGTTAGTCATTAGCAATTAATTTTGTCTTAATTTTTTGCTTGATTATGAAGAAGCTTGATTTGATTATTTCATGTTTGTGCAATGTATATAGCTTCAAGTCAATGTACCAGTAAATTATATATTCAAGTCATCATTATTAAGAAATCATATAGTAATACACAAGGAAGAGTAATTTGTTGGAGTCTCATCTCTTTTTGTGGGATGGGAATTTGGTCTTGGATAATTATCTCCTCGTTAACTAATTTTTAGGATTGAATTTGGTCTAATGTTCATTTTATTATGTCCATCTCAATTTATTGTTTATGTTGTTGTCACCCCATCTTATATTGTTTATGCTCCACATGTCCAGTCTTGGGTGTGTTCAAGTCCCATAACATTTGTGAAATAGAAATTTCGTTTCCTTATATCATAGTGGATAATTCTTTCATAACGAGCTAACTTTTGAGATTAAGTTAAGCTTAATATCTATTTATTTATCTTTATCATGAAATTTTTTCTTTTTTGGATTGTTTGAACTGTAAACTTATCTTAAACTCTCTTTTTTCAATATGATGTATGGTATATAGCCACATTAGATTCTGACTAATTCGATCTTGTATACATGACGTTCATTAAAGTGATTAATATTCACATCTAAGATTTGAGACCTTTAACTAAAGATGATATTGCAAACACAGCCGTAAGGTAACATACTTTGACTAATCATGAGTAAGATTATAAAGATTGGATAATAGACTGTCTTTTTCTTTCTCCAGCATTCAGAAATTACTTTTTATTATTTTATGTTGTCTTTTTGTGATATTTGCATGCACAAAGAAAGTCGGTATGCCCCTTTTACATGTTATATAATTTCTATTCTTTAAACTTTAATTAATTAAGTAATTAACTTAAAAAAGAAGCGCAATTTGGGGGGTTCATTTAGAGCTAAAGCACCAAATTTAATTTATCCTTTTCAAGATTGGAAGGAACGTTTGGAAAAATATTCCATTTACTTTAAAATTTAAAAACATTAGGAACAAAGAAAAGATATGTTGCATTTTAAAAAACAATTTAGATATTATTTATTTATTTTAATACAGATTATGAGTGAAATTAGTTGTCAAAGAAAAAGAGAAAACCTATTCATATCCATTATAGTAGATCAGAAATGTTGATATTTTTCATGCTAATTGGACGATCGACTATGTCAATAATTTATTTTTATTTTATAAAATTAGTATTGAGAATGTTATCATGTACATAATAAATTTGTTATCATTAAATTATACTTTGTTAATACACATTTTCATCTAATTTACTATGACTTATGATTAATTATTTGCGCTTGATAATTTATGGAACATGTTTTTATATACTTCTTAACACTAGATTATAGTTAATTGATTTGTTTTCACCTAAATTTATAACTTAACAACAACAAATTAGTATGATATGATATAAATAATAAGTGAGTTACATAGTGAATAGATATACCCCGTATCCACTTATACTTATCTGTTATATTAAAAGTGATTGTTTATCTACCTAGTTTGAAAAATTAAGAAATAATTTTCATAAGTTAATTATCTTTATCATTAATTATAGATATTTTTTTTAAAAAAAATACTAAATTTATTATATTCAAACTTATCTTTTTTATTAGGAAGTGGTGTTTGCTTTTGGAACAAGAAAAAATTGAGCCTTTCCCAAGTTCCCATATTGGATTTGAAACGGCTTCAACAATAAAACAGGCTTTACAAAAGGCCTTTCTCAAATCTCTATATACAGAGGTTACACTCAATTAGAATTCATCAACTAACTACATGCTAAATAAATGAATTATTCATTAGTTTTTCAATAGTGAATAGTTAAATCACAAGTGACATATATTTGGACTCAAAATTCTAAAGTATATTACTTATATGATCACGTATACTTGCATGTGCACACTCAGCTTAATGATTCCTTTCTCATTTTCAATGTACACTTTTGTCATTTACGTTTGTTCAAACTGTGGATCAATTTTCTTATTGACAGTGCTTAAAACGAGAGAGCAGGAATGTTGAGAACCAAATTAACCTTGTAAAAGCGTATGAGTTAGAAGCGGTGAACGAGATTGGACGGAGTAAAATATTAAAATGTCTTATTTGGGATCCAGATCCCATTAACATTTGGTTAAAAGGGAGAAAGTGTTTGAGTGCATATTGAAGAAAAACGTTAGTTCCCCGTTCCTCTCTTTGACAGTTAACTAATTTTTGAAAAATGTTATTGCGTTTAAGAAAATTATTATTAATCCCTCAATCATTTTCAATGTGTATTATTTTGCCATTCTTTGCTTTTAACGTAGTTTTAAGTTTAAGTCGATCCTCGAACCAGTTGACAATTGAAAATTAGCAATTGTCAAGAAATTTTGCTAAGCTCTCGATTAAAGGTGAAATGCCTCCGCATATGTTCTGTTTATTTAGAATGGTCAAGTTATTATTTTGCCCTATAAAAAGATAAAATTATTTTGTCAAAGATACGAACAGAATTGCAATATCTACTACTTTGCTTATTAGTTTTTGAATTTGAAGTCAACTATTAAATTAAAGTTTTAATGTTTATGTTTCATTGATAATAAATCAAAAGCACTCATAATAATTAATTGTTTATGTTGTCAAATCCTTGTTCTTTTATTTATTCTTCTTCTCATCCGATAAATTTGATTCTTCTTGAAAATTAACACTTCGAAGCATAGTTTATGCTACTGCTCACATGTTTTTTTATATTTCACATGACGAAAGAAAAAGTAGGCTTCATGTGAAATGCAAAATAAATTTAAGTTTTAGTTCCCCATTCTAATTTAGATTGAGTACTTAAAAAATAAGTGTCTTATGGGAATGCTTTTTAATTTGAGTGGTAGTATTGGATTTCAAGATCTGCGCCTGCTCAGGTATCATGTTGAAAGTTTGTGATTATTTCATTGAAGAATTTAAGTTATTAGTGAGAAAACACTTTTATTAGTTACTTATATTTTTAATAATATCATATAAATAAACAGTGTATAATATGTATAGATGATGTATAACTATATATCGCAGATGTATATATATCTATATACACTATCATACAATATTTATACATAGCAACAATTCCTCTTCCTCTCAAGCTAAATTTTTTAAAGATCCCGACCATTTTAAATCTCCTTTAAATCGTCACACATTTTAGATATGAGCTTCTCACGATGTTTTGATTCTTTTGATATATAGTTCATTCAAAACAATTCATGTTTGTGTCTGTTTGAATTTTAAATTTGAGCTTTGATTCACTTCAATGATGGATTTAGATGGATATCCAACTCAAATCTCTTGTAAACAATATCAAAACTAAGAAAAGAACTTTTTTCGATGTTTCAATTCTTTTATATACTATTATTTACTTGAAACTATTTGTATTTGCGATAAGTTAAATTTTAAAATTTGAACTTTTCCATACTTCCAAGAGAAGCAACAAGAAGCTCAAGATTACTGGAGTGACCAAAGAAGATTTTGAGTAGACATAGACATGATTAGTTAATGACCCGAATGGAAATTCTCGATAATTAGTTAATAATTGGGTTATTTTTTGGGTTAGAACTTTGATTAAATGATCATTCTGTTTAATTTTTTATATATATATATATATAAAGTTTGGTAAGCAAACTCAAACTCGACAACATATAATATAACCATTACATGCTAACTCATACAATAACATCATCGACACATCGCCACATATACCAAATTCATGTACATAAAATCTCTTATCCAACTACTTCTTTTGACAACTCCTAGCCATTTTCAAATATTCATATATCAATTGTTTTACTTTTTTTTTTAACGCTTCTAGTGTTATTCCAAATATTTTTTTTTTCAATGACATTGACAATATTACCCTTGGGGTGACCCTAGTGGTTTAGGCTAGGAACTTTCATGTTGAAGGTCTCAAGTTCGAAACCTCTTGCAAGCGAAAGCAAGGGGTTGGCTCCTGGGTCGAACTCGTCGCTTGGTGCGGGTTACCTCTCCTATGTGGTTTGCGAGCTATTTCATAGGAGCGGAGGTTTTATCCTATCCCACCCAAAGGGTAGTGGTTGCGCGTTTTCGTTGTTTTTTTTTTTTAAAAAAAGACATTGGCAATACTACAGGGAAGGACAAATTTTTCTAATTTCAAATAGTATTGGGGCAAAATTGTGCATGAATCAACCATTAGTTAAGGGTCAACCATAGGGTGGATCTTTAGCTTGGAAAGAAGGTGAAGTTTTGTACACTTAATTGAGATTTGAATCAAATTTATTTAGATTAATTACATTAACTTTTTCAAAAAAATGGTAAATATTGTTTAATTCAACTTTAGCATTTGTTTTAGTGTAAGAAAAATGAAATCACGGTAAATGCATTTGACATTCTAAAATAATCTCTCTTTCTCAATGCCATAAATAGAGACTAATTAGAAATACTCCCTTAATTAGCCTCATTATAATTATCGTTTTAGCTTTTTACTCCTCTTAAAAATAATAATTTATAATAACCATAAAAAAAGTTTACTAAGTTATTCTCGACTAATTTTTGCTCTTGAATAGGGTGCATACTAATTCAATGTTGAGAGTATAGTTAGAAATAATTGTTAACTTTAGTCTTACTGTTTTTAAAGCACTAACAACTATTTTTTTTTTAGTTTTTTCTTGAGGTAAAACGATAATTAAAATGAAACTGCCAAGAATATTAAGGGAACACTTAATAGTCGTTCACTAAAATACATACATTGGTCGATGAAACAACAAAGCACAAATAATAGAAAATTGAAAGAAAAATTCTTTAGCAAAGTATACACAACGATTCCACACTCCCAAGAATCAAATAACAAAAGCTCGATTCTTTAGAGTTGAGGATACCAACACAAATTCAAAGATAATTAACCAAATCCAAACACCAGAAAAATATATATAATGTTATACCAAGAAAATTATGTAAGTTGAAAAAACAATGAGCTTGTAAAGTTGATCTCGTAGGTTGATCCGCTCTATTGCTCTTTCCTCGTGCCTATTTCGCTTTAGGAGTTGATTCACATGTACAACCTTTGTAACTTCGTGTTATTTGAAAGGCTGCAATTTCTTAACTGACGCATAACGCGTCATATATATTTTGGATTCATTAATTATCTTTTCCAGCTTCGACTTTTCGATAATTGATCTCTAGCACCACCCACAACCCATGTCTCCTTTGCTATATCGGCTGAAAATTTGTGAAAATCGTTCCCATATCTCATAACTACTAAGTTTTCGTTTTTCTTCTTGTTTTCCATTTCTTCCATTGTTGATTTCGCTTTCTTTTCTTCTTCATTGTCCTCCTCCTCATCCTCGTCCTCTTCTTCTTTTTGTACTTGTTGTTGTTGTGTTTCTTGAAGCCAGCTTTTCGGGGGAGCAGAACGACAACGCATGAGTAAAAGTGCATTAGGTGGTGGCACACAAATAGGAACCTCATCATCATCTTCAACATCATTATCGCGCTCTGTTTTCTGATTTTCATCTTGTAAAACCATAAACCATTTGGAGAATACAGTTTTTGAACCTTCTTCATCATTATGATCATTTAAATCTCTACCCATTTGATTCATTCGTCTTCGTTCTAATTCATCTTCATCCTCATCCTCATCCTCCATCCTCGTCATCAGAAGTAATGTCATGAGTTGTTGTTGGAAATGAACCGAAGCATCGAAACTCAAACCTTATGTTACGAAGACATGTTAAGAATTGCATTACATCTTTCTTAATTCCAATTGCTTCCATCCAATTAGCACCTTTCTTCTTTTGAGCCTTTCTGTTGTGTAACTTCTCAATTTCTTCCATCACTGATTGCCAATTCTTGCATGAACTCCCCTGTTTTGGCCTTAC
The DNA here is from genome assembly GCA_016801875.1 of Solanum sitiens. NCBI lineage: Eukaryota > Viridiplantae > Streptophyta > Magnoliopsida > Solanales > Solanaceae > Solanum > Solanum sitiens. The sequence continues at coordinate 3,154,108 of JABWTJ010000002.1, read as the reverse complement.
CTTTATTTGCCCTGCATACAAAAACAGAGTAAAAATTCAATCTTTTTTCTTTAAAACATAAAATTTGTACTCTTCAAAAATATTATCGAAGCCATGCTGAATCTATTTGAAATTAGAGCAACTTTCGAAGAGTACAACCAACGTATAATACAATAGTTGTTATCTCAGAAAGTTATGTATCTTCTTGATTTAATTTTCTTATAACATAGAAATGACTTTCTGAGATAATAACTATTAGTTAAGTGAATATAATACCTGCACAAGTGACTTTTGGTGAAGTGGGCTCAGAGATGATCTCTGAATTCTTGGATTTAGCCCAAAGTAGAGGACTAGATTGGGCTTGAACACCACCAATTCTGGTGCTAATTTTCTTGAGATCATGATTGTGGTGGCGTTTGCTTGAATCTGAATGTCTTGCTGGGCTACATATTGGTTTAGGCATAAGGGTTAGATGTGCTCTAGATGGAAAACATACTAAAAGATCTGTTGAAGGAGGTCCTTTCCCTCTTCTAGTACCTTTCATTCTCTTCTTTCTTTCTTTCTATTCTTCTTGAAAATGTTGTTTAAGTTATTTGAGATCTTGGGGTTTGAAGTAGTGTTGGGATTATGATATTTGGGAAACTTTTTTTCTTTCTTTCTGAATCTTGTGCTTAGAAGAATGAGTTTTTAAAAGAGAACAAGGAACGGGGAGGCAAAAGCTCTTTCTATTATGTGTGTAAAATTTATGTGACCTAGTTTGACTTGACATATAATATAAAAAAAACTTTTGAACGGTAAAACGACTATTCCAAAGTTAAATTGTTACTAAAGTTGAGTTATAAAAATTGGAAAAGATGAAATATTAATTTATTTTTTTTATTTTGGTTTCCCACAAGGGTTCGGATGTATATAGGAATTCGACTAAATTTAAATTTACGCTGAAAAGTCCTATTTTAATAGTAAAACACTCTCTCTCACAAAATGACTCTCTACCTAAATGACTTGACCTGGTGTTCAAAATGTACATTGGAGTCTGACTAGATTCAAATTTACGCTGAAAAATCCTATATTAAAGATAAAACGTTCTCTAGCAAAGATAACTCTCTACCTAACTTGCTCGAACCTGATATCTCTTCATTTTACTATATGTTTGATGGTGCATTTTTCTAATTATCCTCCTTTTCTCTCTCTCTCTCTCTCTGTCAAATGGGGTCACAAGTGTGACCTTCCTTTCTTTCTTAGGTAGTTTCTACTTTTTCTCCAACCTCTTGCCTAACAACTAATTATTATCATTAAATAAAGAAAGACCAAAATATTATTGAAGAAGAAAAAAAAGGAAAAGTATAGTTCAAAGGGGATAATAAAGAAATGAAAAAGTTTAGATGCCCACGAGCTTTGTTTCATGATCCAATCATTCCATCAACTTGTGAGACCACGCCAGCCAGCTTAGGCAAGGGTCAGGCCATAGAGCTAATTGGCCACAAATCCATCCAACCAAACATATGCATATTCCAAAGTTCATTTGCTTAGAACAATTCTATTTTTGGAAAACAAAAATACTCCGTACGTTTCAATTTATATGTCTTGCTTTTTGTGTAATCTATTTCAAAAAGAATATATTTTTATTTAGTATTTGATATTTCATGTACATTTTCTTTTTGTTTTTCAAGATTATAAAATTCAGTAGTCAAATTTATATTTTTTTTCGTGATGAGTCAAATTAAGACACGAAATGAAATAGAAAAAGAAAGAAGATGGGCACCAACAAGAAAATAAGATGAATAAAGTGATTTATGAAAAGGCATGTCAAATTGATTTAGAGGAGAAATGCAATGGATGAGCACTGAGGCATCTTACTCCTTGGCCCTCTTTGCCTAGTTATTGCAATGATAGGGGAAAAAAGAAGAGAACTTCATAGTGACACTTTAGTTATAATTGAACTAAATTACTTCTAAAAAATTGATAGATATTACATTCATTCTGTTTTGTTAAGTTTATTATTTTTTGGCTATGTTATGTCTGGTACTAGTTACATTTACAAGGCTAATAAAAGAAGTTCCGGAAGCATCTACACTACATCAAAAATGATCTTTAGCGATAATTAATTAATGGTAATAGTTTAATAGCCATTAAATATGTATTTTTAGTGACAAGTAACACTCTTTGTAAATGTCTCTAAAGTCTATAACGACATTGAATATAATAACAACTAATAATGCCGCTAAAAACGTTAGTATTTTTTCTTAATACATATATATTTACTACCGCTAAAAGTTATTTGTGTTGTGATGTTATTGTCATTATTGCTAAGGTATTTGCAGCAATATTTTATTGAGCAAAACAAATCCAAAATCAACTATATTATCAATCACCTTTATTAAATCGTGTTATACTTCATATTATTTCTTGAGCCAACGTTGCATATTCTAAACTTACCACAAAAAACACATTCTATATTAAATCTCAACTTTTATACACTAATAGCACTTAAAAGAACGATTTTATTATAAGATCGCCTGAAAAATAACTATAACTGACTGTATATATTAGTTAGTGAGAGATCAAAAACTTGGTAAGTTAGATAATTAACTTACTAGAACAAGCTAAAATTTGGTGTAGCATAGTATATAAGTTAAATCCTTCTTGGTAATACTTACAAACTTATTTTTTTTTACATAACAAAAGAGTTGTATCATTTTGGCAGATAATTTTTTTTTTTATTCTTTTTGCTATTCTGAAAAGCTATGTCATTTTTTATGTTGATGAGATTTAGAAATAGAATGGGGGCCATTGGCCAAGCAAAAGAGATAGCCTAAAGTTGTGTCAAATATAATGCATGACATAAAGTTTCCAAAGTGGGAATTGGACTCAATTAGTGCATTTTATAAGTGAGAACATGTAAGGTTGGCAGAAGATTTGAGTGGATGGAGAAGTTGAGTCATGAACAAGTGTTTCCCCATAGTTATTGTTGGGCAGAAAGGAGAACCCTAATATTCTTTATATATATCATGATGACATAAATTAAGAGGAAGCAATTTTAAGTGTATATATCCATCTCTTTGTCAACATCATCTTCTTTTTTTTCTCTTTTTTTTTAAATTTCAGGATAGTTCGCAGTAGCTGTAATTTCTGTCATAACATTTACACCTTCAGGTGAGTACTTTGTTGGAATTGAATAAATTTATCACTATATAATAGCTTACAAACCACACATGAGATGTAGACCACATTAGACAAGTCAATATATATGTGACAGACTTAACTAAGTCCTAAGTATTAAACTAGGATGTTGTGCAATGAATGAGGTTGCACGAATTCAGATTAATGTGACTTCAAATCTTCAATACAAAAAAAGGAGGCCGGATGAAAAAATAAAACAAAAATATTTTATTTATTTCATTTTGTTTAAATTCTTAAAAGATGATTATTTTTGGATTCGAAAACTTCTCAACTTTAAACTTTTATTTTACAACTTAATGACATATTCATGAGAACATACATATATTAACCCCCCCCCCCTACCCAGTTTTATTTACATCAACTCGATCACTAAATAGATATTAGTAAGTGTGTTATGTCTCACATAATATTATCACTCAGTTAACATAATTAAATCTATTAATATTACATCAAGAAGTTGTATAAATTAACTTTGCCAACCATTAATCAGTACATATACTTTTACAGGCCCATTTCTAAAACCTAATGTTTCTATTTTTTAGTTGCCACTAAAAAATAATACTGAAATTAGCTACTTGTAGCTAGTAATTTCCACCCCCACCCACCCCAAATGTTTTCTTGTTTGACTACGTAATTTATTCATCGTTAATTTCTATTTATTTAGTATTGGGAGTCAAGCTTTTCAGTTATGAGATTAATTGAAATATGAGTTTTAAAAAAAATTTTAAATTCTGTCCAAAGACTCTCATAAGAGGATTGTAAACTCTAATACGCAAATTCTATGTTAGATTAAGAATATTATTGTTCACATCTCTATTTATGTGAGTATATTAATGTAAAATAAGAAATCTTTGTAGATCTTTATACCCCCCTATGTAATTTAAAATTAGGAACTGGCCGAGTATGATAGCAAAAGATGAATGAAAGCAATGATTCTTCATGATGGGAACCATTGGTGACAAATGATTTAAGTCTTATGAATTATTCAATTCATCATCTTTTTAACATTAATGATATGTTATTAAGGGGTCGTTTGGTTGGTGAACTAGTTATAGTGAAATTATATCAGAATCAAAATAGAATATGTTCGTTGCGCTTCAATGGGATGTATGGGCATAATCTTCATCCTTTGATCTAGTTTTTAGGTTAAGTAATTAGACCCAAGGTCCATTCAATTTGGTATAAGATGTTAATACCAATATGCACGAGGTCTTGTGATTGAATCTCATCAGTCATTACCATCCACTATCAAAAAGAAATTTTTACATATTTGATCCATGAAAAAAATACTATAATTATCATATAAATAATTTCAGAATTGTTATATTATTCAAAATTAAGGATGGTATAGAAATAATATTGTAATAATATGCTTGTCGTATACATAATCTCATGAAAACTATATATTTATTATTAAGTTCAAGATATAAAACTAATTCCACATCTTATATCTAAATTTTTATATATCCCTTATAGTTGTAATTAACCAAACAATCAGTTCGTATTTGCAACTTATATCTTTTATAAATTTTATTTGTTTCGAGATAAAGAAAAGCCTTTTGATGATTGATGATCTTTAGCAGCAGTACTGTTAGATTAGATGATATTTTTTTATTTCTAGCAAATCACTTGTAATCTAAATAAATAAAAAATGAGTGCTTTTTTTTTTGTGGTCCATTCCTTTTTAATGGAAGAACCTATGCCTATTACCGACTTTATTCTTGATTTTCTCTTCTAATAGTATTTTTTTAGTTCACAATATAATTAACGAATAAAAGTGTGTTTCCTTTAAAAGCTTAAGCTTTTAAATGAAATAGTTACACATATCAAATCTCTCCATCATTTAATCAAAAAGAATTTTTTCACGTTCTTGACCCATAAAAAAGAATCAGGCCAGCACATGAGAAGACATGTCGAGAATATCATTAACGTTTAAAAGTGTGTTTACACACTTCAACATTTCTAGATGCTAGTAAAGTTCCACGTTTATTAGAAAAATCTTAATAGCTCAATGTATTGCGTATCTGAATATTTATTTATTGGTAATGATTCGATTTTTCAGTAACCCTCTACTCAATTTCCTTTTCCTTTTGCCATTTTTTGTTTGTTTGTTTTAAAATGCTTATCTAGAGCAAAAACAATTGCACTTTCACTAGTAGATAAATCTTGTATACTTATTGAAAATTTTACTGAACATGCACCTACATTAAACATCAGAAGTCACAAACATTAAATCAGAATGTATAGTTTGAATTTGGATTTCACCTCTATATAATTTTATCCTCAATTTTATCATATGAATATACAGTTTATCCTAAAAAAAAAAAGTAGTAAAAAGTTGTTGATGCATTGGTTAGTTCTTCTGCTCCTACTATTTGAGGTGTAGACAATTTTTATAGTGGTATATTGGATGAATGTTTGAAAATGCTATCTCCTAGATATAATAAAAGGAAAATTAAGGATCCAAGTACCTATGTTGAATAACTTTATACTTTTTATACATTTGCTTTGTTTGTATCATCTTCACTTAAAAGAGATGTTATGAGAACTAAATCGTAGATTAGTTCTTCTTTTCTATGAATAAACCTATTATTATCAATAAATAAAATCCTTCCATTCTCAAAGGAAAAAAAAAAAAAGTGGAAAAAGCATAACTATTTTCAATTAGAAGTTGCCAAGCAAAAAGTGGCAGTAACTACCACCTTACAAAGGTCCACAAAATCTAACAAAAATTTGATGAATTTTGAAGAAATTTTGGAGAGGCTACAAGATCAATAGAAGAGGAAAAAGATTATCAGACTTTCTTTCTTGTATTATTTTCTCATTATGTCAGTTTTATTATTGTAATATCATTATAGAGTCTATATAATATAATATACTCTTCGACTCTCTGAGACTGTGGCTTTATTTATCTATTTGTAACTTTTTTAAAAAAAAAAAAACTTGAATTGAAATTCGTAATTGTGGTTATAAAAGTTAAACAACAATATATTAAGATTATTGATATTAAGTAGGCCAATTTGGACGGGTCTTGACCCAATCCAATTTTTAGCCCATTTAAATCCAATTCATTAGAACCCAAAGTAAATTTGAACAGGTCAACTCAAGACCCAACCGAATTTTTATTTAACTCATTTTATTATCTCCATTTTTAACTCAATTCGATCATCGCGCTTCTGGAGTTAGAAGGGCTCTCACTATGGTATTGATTCTTAGACTCACACACTTGCTTCGATCCACGAATTGCTTTCCAATTCGGGAAATTTTCAAAATGTCATTATTTTGTTATTTAAGATGACTCATTGTCAATACTTTCATTATTTAGTAAAAATGTCATAATTTTAGTTTATTATGTATCTTTTTAATCTATTTTTTAATTATTTAAATTGAAAGAAGACAAATATTTAAAACAGAAAGGAGAAATTAAGGGGAGAGAAAAAAAACTAAAGATGGAAGTATTGCTTAAAACTCTCATCAGTTACAAAAAATAAAAAAATTCAAAAAATCAACCGACACTCCCAAAATCTGATGAATTCTCTCAACTTTTGATTTTCAAGATTTCCATACAAATTCGACGAGATAATTGCTTCTTCCTTATTCTTTTTCTAATTGTTTATAATTGATATAATTGTTAATCATATTCTGTTTTCATATCTTTGAAATTGATATAGTACGAAAAAAATTTGAAAGTGTAATTGAAAATAATTGTAAAGCGTAGTATTCAGGTTTCGTATAATTTTAAAAAAGTAGTCTGTTTTCGTCCGTTTTTATTTTCGTCCGTACTCTGTTTTGGTTGTAAATTGTATGAATTATGGATAACGTATGACTATTTGAATAAGTTGTATTCCTTAACGAAACAAATATGATCAATGTATGTATGTTGTAAGCGTTTGTTCTTAAATGGATACATTTTCAATATTTATTTTGTATATGTATATGTTAAGGGACTTTTATGAAATATGAAGAATTACTATTGTGAATACAAAATGAATTTATGGATATCTACTGACAAAATACAAAATACAATATACAATTTCAAATCTATGGATACAAAAATACAATAAAACTATGAAATACAAAAATACATACTGACTAAAACATCAACAAAATTAAATATACACTTAATCTATGAATACAAAAAAAAATTAAAACTATAAAATACAAAAATAAATAATAACTACAACATAATGAAAATTCCATATACACTTAAATCTATTCGATAATAGTAAATACACAATCAAGCTTATAAAATGTGTTACATTGACATAACTTACACACACAAAAAAAAACAGAACACAAAATACAATGAACATATTAAATACAAATACATGCTAACTATAACAGTGAATACAAAAAACATTAAAACTATGAAAATACAAAAATAAATAATAACTATAACAGGATGAAAATTCCATATACACTTACAAATGTATTCGATAATAGTAAATACACAATCAAGCTCATAAAATGTATTACATTGACAAGTAACACACACAAAAAAAAAAAAAACAGAACACAAAATACAATAAATATATGACATTTTAAAAAATTTCCCAATACAAAAATACATAGTAACTATAACAGACTAAAAATATATGACATTTTAAAAACTTTCCCAATACAAAAATACATAGTAACTATAACAGACTAAAAATTCCATATACACTTTCAAACGCATTGTAACATTTATTTTTTAAAATTTTAAAAATTACTAAACAAATTAAACTAAACATGCAATACACAGCACATGCAAAAAAAAAAATACCTCTTATCCAAAAAATTGATCTTCTTCAACTTCATGGTTACGAATTTGTGTGGGATTTTGCACAACTACAGATTCAGGCATTTTTCCCCGTCGTATATCCTCCTTAGATTTAGAAGCGGAACCTACATTGTTGTTTATTTCTTGAGTGAAAAAAAAATTAAACAATGAGAACTCGGAAGAACTTAGATTATTTTGTCCAATACCTCTAGTAACTCTCTTGAAAGCGTCCATTGAAGAGATAATTTTGTATTATGAAAACCCTAAAAATTGTTTTAAGAACAACAACAAAACAAAAAAAAAACAAAAAAAAAATACTAAAATCAGTAAGTAAATCAATAAGGAATATGAAGAACATAATAGCCAAATCAATGTGAATCTTCAAATCAAACCTTGAAACGAAATTAATTGAGAATAATAGAAAATAGAAAAATTCGAGAATCTGTGAAATTGATTTTGGAAGAATGTTAGAGAGAGAAAATAAAAAGAAGAGTAAGAAAAGAGAGAATAAATCTGGGGAATTGATTATGAATAAATATATAGAGAGAAATTGATAAGGTTAATAAAAGAGAGATGAGAGAGAAATTGATAAGGTTAATAAAAGAGAGATAAAATTTAAAATATCATTAATATCTATCCAATTACATAAAAATAGGAAAATGTGTAATCTATGAAAGAGAAAAAAAAGTGTAAATAATGAGAGAGAAAATATTAATAATATCAGAATAATTATTTATTTTTAAAATAATGACATTTTTGACATGTTTACTAATATTATTAAAGTATGGATATTATTACTAAATAAGTTGTTTTTTTTTACTAGTTAGCTAAATTTCCCTTCCATTCGACTATATATCAAGGCCCATTTTTATCCCATACACACTTATAGACACCTTAGTCCAACATTACAATGTAGGAAATAATGTCCATCAAGACTAGGAGAAAACAAAGATTGAGTAAATAATGTATTACCAAAAGTTCTTATTCAATGATCAACGTCACAACTAATTTTCAGGAGTTGTGTTTTGTAGAAGTCTGTTTGGTAGGAAGAAAATATTTTCTAGAAAATAAATGATTTTTTTTGTGTGTTTGTGTTTAATCTGCAAGTCAAAAATATTATATATAATTTAGACAAATATTATGAGAGTTCAGATATGATTTCAAGAGAGTGAGGTAAAGATGAGGTGTAGTGTAGTAGAGGGTGGAGGACACAATCAATATGAAAATTATCTTGACGAATGTTACAGGCAGGGGTTAGGGTCATAGGGTGTCGGATGAAAATGAGGTGTAGTGAAGGACATAATTAATGTGAAATATCACCCGTAGAATGTAACATCAGACAACTTCAACTAAATGTATCACGATACAACAAAGTTGCTAGCTAAAGGATTATTTATAGTCTTTAACAATTAGAGGAAATCAATACAATGTATCCCGTAATTTGTTGTATTAGTTGAATGACATTATTTTCTTGAGAAGCTAGCTTTTCGATGGTATGTCTACATAAACTTGTGATAGTAATAATAACTCAAAGATGATGCTACATATTTCTAAAAAATCATGTGTAATTATACTGTTTTAATAATTAAAAAAATTGTTTTCAATAGACTTTATTTATTTTTAACAAAGTCAATTTCAACTAATTTGCAAGGCAATAATGGACAGGTACGCCGGTTAGGCCGAAAGATAGCCAACTATTAATTTATTTTCTACTGCATCATCTTTAAATATATACTTGCACTATTTAATACACAAGTGATTGAAATATGGTGCACGTTAATGCTGAAACACCAATTGGTTACCAAGCAAAAAATAAACCAAAAAAAGAGCATTATGGCTGGGAATATTGTAGTTTGCTAACAGTTCAAAGAAAAACAACCTGTCTAAGAAATTATTGCTCTTAAATTTTCCCCAAGAATGTTGGGTATGTTTGCTTTCTTCAAAGTAGATGCTGCCCAAACGTGTATGAGTTCAATAGTTAAGATATAGAGAGACACACGCACACACACAACACTTGATTTATTATGTTCGAATTCAGTACACAAAAACAGAGAATTCAACCAGTTTGCGACTCTAATGTTTGATTTTCCTAGGGGGAAAAGAGGAAGTCAGATTCAACTCCTGCTCTACTTAGAGTACAAAAGGGGGAACAACTTGGTGAACTGCAGCTTGGTAAATGTGATTGTGCTACCCTGTTTAAAACTTGGATACATCAAAGTTTGAAGAGAAACTCTAAACAGACAAGACCTGATTGAAGAATACAAGCTATAACCAAATATAGCACATACTGGGCTATTAGACACAGTAACATAAGATGTTGATGTATTGGCAGGAATCAAAGATGTAAATAAGTACTCGTGAATTGTCATTACGAAAAGCATTCATCAGGCTCTGCTCGTACTCTATCACAGCATTATGGTGATTTTACTAACCCCCCATGTCCATCTGGCTCTGGCCATTGAGGAGGGTTATGGAACCTGCTATTGGAAGGTTTAGGTACCTCCAGGTGCCTGGACATTCTGTCAAGCAAGCAAAGATGTCGCCTTCTCCTGCTCCCTGCTCCCTCCTCCTCCTCTTTCTTCTTTTGGGATTTCAAATAGTTGCTATTTTAGCCGTCCACAGGTTGCACTATATTGGAAGTCAAGTGTTCAGAATGTGCTACTCAACCCCAAATAAGTTGAAATCAGTTAGATGACTTCAGTATAGTCATGTAAAAGTTAAACAAACCTACAAGCTTAACACTCCAGGGTGGTTTGGTTGGGAATAAGTTGTCCCACGATAAGTTATTCTAACATGCTAAGGCAAATGGTGGATAAATAATGCTAGACTGCCTAATACTTACCAACCAAGCGCGGGATGAAATAGACCTGCATTTTATCCTAGGACTATTATACCGTATACTTCACATCAAACGCTCTTTAGTATCTTCTCTCTGTACTTAGGTCATCTAGCCAGCACAAATTCCATTCAAGTAACGTCTTATCAATTGATTATCGTCATTCTCAAATGGGTAAGATATGCAAAACCTCAAATATCCATTTTCGTACTATATAATTTGCTTTTAGGTAGCAAGAGTGAACATAGGTTTTTGAGGTCCTAACGAAAAGAGACTTGAGCTAGACCAGAAACCTTCTCAATCTGATAGTTCATTATAACATGACATGCTACAGAATATGATTAGACAGTTTCGGCAAGATTAGTCTACAATTGCAACCAAAAAGAGAGTAAGGTAGCTCTCGGTGGCACCATATGAGCATGTAATCCTCAGACAAAGTTTCAGTTCAACTCTCACTGCTACAATACCTAAAACCTCACTGTTTAGATTTCGATCATGGCTTTCTTTCGCACGTCTCAACGATACTTGTACAAATAACATATTCCGGTCCAAATAACAATAGAGCTAGATCGATAGATATTTACAAATGACGAGAAAATTCTAGATGATAATCCTATTCAGTTGAGATGAAGACCTTACAGATACAGTAGGAACTAGAAAGAGTTCATCTCCAGAATGTAACTTCGACTTTTGAGCAACCTCTCCACAGCTTCACAATACACTGCATCTTCCCCAAATGCTCCTAATGCCAATCCTACATCTCCATTTTGTTCTTCCACCTCACTCCTCTCACCCCCTCCATTTGTCGGTCGGACAACCACTAATGTTGCTCCGACCATTTTCATGCCACCGGAGAGTTCCATCCTCGCTTCATGCCACATCCTCATTCGAACTGCTGGCACTGTTGTACGATTGTTACGCCACCACAAACCAACTCCATTGCCACTGCTGGCATTGTTTACCTCAGCTTCTTCGCCTTCACCTTGACTTTCTCTACATTCTCTCAATCCTTTCTTATCCATAACAACTTTCCCTTCATCATCTCTGTCCTTGATCACCAAATTCTCCAGCTCTTTATGCTCGTTTACAACCTCCACCATCATGTAATGCCTCGCTGATGCCGCAATCAACGCGCTAATTGTCCAAACTACCCTCATTTTCAACCCTGCGCCAGCTCCTCCTCCAAACTCCACCTCTCCACCGCCTCCATCCCCGCTACGAAACCCTAAAATCACGCAACTCTTTAGGGTTTTCCCAAAATCCGCCTTCCACCTAATCGTCGTGCCTTTCTCTAACCGAAGATCACCTGAAGGAAGCTCGATTTGTAGATTCCTGATCCTCTCGAACTCCCGTAAGATCTGTGCGGGTGAGTTCTGGGATCGGGCAGGGCTTGGGAGAACCTTGGTTGGTGAAACGAGATGGTGAAGGGATTTGATAATGGATCTGAGGAAAGCAATGAGGAAGGAATCGTCGTCGTCATCAGAATCGGTAGCCGAAATAACGCGGTCAACTCGTAGGAGAAGCGAATCGGCTTGAGGTACCAACGAATTGAACCGTTTGGAAACGGAGCGGCACCGGATTAGGGTTTTGATATCGGAGATTTGGTTGAACATGAGGTGAATAAGCGGGTCCGGTAACCGATCGAACCCGTCGGAGTTATCCGATTCAAACTCCATCGCCGGTGAGACAATTTTTTTCTGTTATAATTTATGAGAAATTAAGAGAAAAAGATTGTGGATATGAACGGAGAAGATTAAAAAATAAAAAAGGGGGCTCGGAAAATCGAGCTTATTGAGGGGAGCGGAAAGTTTGACCGTTGACCTGATATTAACAGTGGGACCCAACGGGATTTTTCACTTTCTTTTTCGCCTAATTGCCGGCTTTCGTCAGAATTTTGATTATGGCGCCGTGGTTTGTTCTTTGTGCTACCGGCCACTCTTTGCATTCACATTTTTTCTATCGAAATTAGGTAAAAAATACATTTTCAATGTGAATAAATTATTTTTATACCATGTAATAACTAGTTGTAATTATTATTGTTAATTAATTAAATATAATTATAAATTGATTTATGTTGAACAACTAGTAACCACTCCTTATTTAACCTTTTGTAGACCTAATTAATCTCGTATTGTTTCATAGATAGTGATATTAGTTACTTATAAAATAAGTAAATGAATAAGTGTTTATTTTTTTATAATAATAAAGTTGGATGCAATCATACATGTTACATTATTGATTATTATTTCTTTATTCATTTTACTTATAATAAGGTTGGTGTTGTAGATAAATACAATGATTTGCTTAAATAAGCATTAATCCTTTGGCCCACTTAGGTATTATCTTTTTCTTTCTAAATCACGGGAGACGAATCTTTTTAATGACAATGATTGTTTACCCTAATTTTGTGTATGACATTGGGCTTTCATTAAAACTTCCTTCTTTTCTTTCATTGAAATTTTTAAAATTAACCACTTTTAGTATACAAATATGTCATAATGGAGTTAGAATTTTAATCAAAAGAATTTAAGATATGAAAAAGTAACAAATGAAGAAGTCGAAGAAAGTTCAGCATTAATGATATAAACCTAAAAAATTAAATGTAACCATATATAAATATGTAATTTCTGTTGAAAGGAGATCAAAAATCCTCTCGGTCGTATCGAATTCTGCTTACAAATATCTATAACTTGTTTTAGATCACAATTTTTGTAAAAAATTATTTTTTTCTTAATCTTTCGTATCAAATCAAATAATATCACATAATTGTTTGCGGTTAGAAAACATCCCTAAAGCAAAAGAATTCTTTTTCACCCTAAATAAAAAAAAGTTTGTGTTTTGAATGCAACTAAATAGAGAATTAGATACTTGCAAGGAAAATTCAATCTAGTGATTAAATTATTTGAAAAATCATAAAATGAAGACTAGTACTGAATTTGATCAAGTCATAAAGCACGTTCAACAGTTCTTCAGGCTTTACATGGGTGGTGTTGTGTTATATTCTTATAGCACATTTAGAAATAAGTAAATTTTAGAAATAACAAATACTCATTAAATTTATATTAGCACTTACTAATTATAGTTTTACTATTTACGCTTTATACCAAACATAATTTGCTATAGGGTATTTAATTTGTACAAATCGTAGCGATTTGTATAAATTGGACGTCTGTGTCCATGATAAATGTGTTTATATATATATATATATATGTTCTTCGTGTTGGCTAGAGTGTCGAGCAAGATTAGGAGAAAGAATAGAGAGATGAATTGAGTATGTATATGAATCAGATAATAGTATATATGTAATTACTATATATATGTATCAATGATGGTGTTTGTATATATATCTGCATAAAATTATAATTTGTATACAAATAAATCGAGTTAAAATATTTGTATATCATATTTCTCTCGCTTTATACACATACAAATTGTCCATTGTAGTTTATGATTTTCTGTGTTTGTATAAAATGTGAGAGAGAAAAAGGCAAAAGATAACTGAGCAAAAGAAAATTTGTATTAATGTAATTACAACTTTACAATTGTACAGGACACAAAGATGTATATTTTTATTTGTATATATTGTCTCTCTCGCTTTATACAAACACAAACACAATTTTATAAATTTATCTTTGTATAAAAGTGAGAGAGGTGAGAGAGAGAATTGAAAGCGACGAACGAGATTCGCGGGAGAGGCAAGAATGACAATGTATTTGCTACGAAATACAATTAAATGAAACTTTAGCTATAACACATATTCTACATTAATAGTTTGCTCTAATGCACAATTTTCCCTTTTGAAATTAGGTTTCGATGTCATTAATTATGTTCAATATTGTGCTTGCTTAACTATTTTCTCTATCCGCTTTTACTTGTTATTTTTTTATTTATAAAAATTAATTTAACTAATCTTTGGGATTAAATTGAATTAGATTACTTTTATTATTTTAAATTTTAAATTAAGATGAATATTCTGAATTATAATTTTTTTTATATTAATAAGCTAATTAAAATTTATATATTTATGACAAATTTATTATTTATGACTTTTGACGAGTAAAATGAGACAAATAAAAATGAATAGAGAAAACTATCTTTAGTAAGTTTTGACGGTATGCGGCTTGACACAATAATTTGTTCTTTCATAAATAAGATATTTCATATCAACCCAAAGTTAATATTACGGACATAACGACCCCTAATGTTTTATTTATATCAAAATTATCCACAAGAACATGACATGTGAATGTCACAAATGAGTACTGAAGCATAATAAGTATTTAATCACGTAGAAATACTCACTCTTATTCGTTTAACTGAAGAACTTAAAAATAAATGTACCAAATTTAAGTAAAATAAGTAAAATTGAAAGGAGAAAATATTTTTTACCAAGTAAGTCCAACATGGAAAAAAGGAATATATATTGCATCAAACCTTTAAATATACTGATCATAACATGCAATGAAATTTAATTTTGAATTGTTAAATGCTTTTAAATTCTTTAAACATGGGCTTCTTTATGATTGGAAATAGCGATAAAGTAAGAATTTCATCAAATGAATTAAAATATTTTGTCATATTTCAATAATTTATATATTATTTTTTTGGAGAATTTTTTTTACTTTTGATATACATAATTTTGTTATGATACTGTAGAATAGGATTGACTGAAACTCCTCACTTGGAAATTATAGTCTATATATAAGATTAAATAAATGTTGTATTTGCTCCACATTAAAACACTGGTACATAGTGTGCAAAGGTTTAGAAGTAGATAAAAGATCTACCTATACTAACTTACATGGAATCTCAATGGAGGGATTTTCATTGTTATTTTTGCTTTAGGTCTTTCTCATTTTTATTTTTTTAAAAAAAAATTTGGTCTGCCAAGCTTTTCTGTTTTTTATTTTTGAAGACCTTGTCAACTTTCTCAAATAGCTAACGACAAGATCTATTAAGTTAAAAACTTTTAGTGATAATTGAAGTAATATATTCAGAGTTGTTAAAACCTTTATCAACACATCTTCCTTTCGTAGGGGAATTCGAATCCCTACTACCTCCTTACATTAAAGTAAAACAACACAGCTGATCCTAAGGTTTTCTAAACAATACATTACACTCCAAAATAAGACATTCATCATAAAATATTTCCAGTGTTTACCAGTAGCACAAATAACACCATTACATTCTTATAATAAGTACGAGATTACAAAATGTTTTTCCTTAACACTAACCAACCACAGTAGAAGAGTTTTAAGAGATGGCATGTTCACTGTGTACCAACATCAGAATTAGGAGATTTCGTATCACCTGCCAAATATTTAAAAAACAAATGTAAAGCATCAATTTTCTCATCATCACTTGCTTTCGTGAAAACAAGTTTGCACAATCACAAGGGAGTAGAATTCTTATATGTTTTAAAATTATTTGATGTGAGAAAACTCTTGTTCCAAAATGAATCGAATTGTTCATGGTAAGGTCATAGACAAGGTAACAATTAAAGAAATGATGATCAACTAGACTAAAAACT
Source organism: Solanum sitiens (assembly GCA_016801875.1). Taxonomy (NCBI): domain Eukaryota; kingdom Viridiplantae; phylum Streptophyta; class Magnoliopsida; order Solanales; family Solanaceae; genus Solanum; species Solanum sitiens. Next base: position 3,137,821 of record JABWTJ010000002.1, on the reverse strand, counting down.
CGTATGCACATGGACCTCAACTTTCAAGCCACTAGAGCAAAAAATGGCTAAGTTATTGTAAAATTGTGGACTAGACAAAAGAACTTTGAAATGTTGTGTGTTCCAATAAGATCCGAAGAGACACATCTCTATTATCAATAAAATCTTTTAAGCATATAATATCTAAAATTGAGCAATTTTTTCTTAGTAGACTTGTCTAATGTTGCCCCCGCTATTATAAAGTGTCCTATTTTTTCCTTTATTCCTAAAGAAGGTTGCTTTAAGGCATATGCAAAAGTTGAAAAAGTAAATTGAAAACTTATGGAACATTAAGACGACCCATTGATGTAAAGTAGAATTTGAAACAACAAGGGTATGAATGGGCCAAAAGTAAGCAATTTAAGCATAAGAAAGAGTATACCTTGATGGGTGGATGATTTCTTAAACCTGCAAAACCTCACTTCTATGTCGCCACTTGTTCCCTGCCAATGCGCCAATGCTTGAAAGGTCTTTACATCATGGTCAGCATCCTTGGCATTAAATGTGACATAATACCAAATCCCTCCTCCTCCCTTTTTTGCGGTCATATTCACAATTTCCACAAATTCATAATTTAGAGCCTGACAACCAACTATCGATTAGTTGTACTATAATAACTAAAAAGAATGAGGGATTTAAGATTACTTACATTCTCCTTATTGAATATGTCGATGGCCATGCGGGCTATCTCAGTACATAAGGGTTTGTAATAGTCACCCCGTAGTGGAACCACTGGACCTCCAAGTTTCTTATTCAATTCCAAATCCAGAGTGATATCAAAACCCTAATTGCAAAAAGGGGGAAAAATCAAAATAAAAGTAGAGAAATCGATGCTGCAACAATGCCAGCCAGGAACTTACCTCGCTCTCGCGTATCTGCCTTATATACTCTTTCTGATGTTCGACGCTCACTGGTACCGCCAGCATAGCTCACAAATCTGTTACTAGTACAATGGTAGCGTTTTACTTTTTCCAGTGATATACGGACATTCTCAGGCAAATCATCTAACCCTTCACCTTTCTTTACACTACTCTCCACTTCAATCGGACAATGTTTCTCCGTCATTGTGCTGCTTAACCACATATATTCTAAAGGTTATTGTTCATATTACAAATCTAAAGCACACTCAACATGATCGTAAAACTCAAATATCACAGCAACAATGTAATAATCACAAAAAAGCAGTGAGAATTTAAACAAAATAAAAGCGGATTCCTACCGTTTGCTTTTGAGCTTGTACGCTGATAAATTTGAAGCGGCGGCCTAGAGACAAATGGAGTTAGGGTTCTGATTTACGTAAAACTATAAAGACACTTCGTTCATATTATCTCTCTTTTTATAAATGGAAACTTACATAAATATACTATAATAAAAAAATATTTATAATTTATAGCAATAATATTTCTTTTTCACTTGATCAATTTTAATTCATTTATAATACAAGTTTAATCATATTACAAAGAATAATTTTTTATTCACATATAATACAAATTTTAATGATAGATAATTCATTTATCACACATTTTAATACACTTATAATACAATGTGTCAAATTTTTACCAAATAAACATAATATATTTTAAAAAAACAATTATAATTCATATATAATTCATATATATTGCATACATAATTTACTTTTAATACATATTGCAGATTTAACATAGTATTGATATAAATAGTAATAAATAAAAAGTACTACTAAAATAATTAATTATTTATTAGAATATTTTAATTCATGTAATTTTATTATTACTTACTTTTGAAAAAGCTGACCTTTTGCCATTTTTTAAGTTGAGCGTTTCTTTTCTCTTATGTTCTTAATATTGCCAAAAAAATAATAATTTTGCAATCAAAGTTGTCTTTCTAAATATTCAATTTGATAAAATTGATTGTTTAGTCGAAACGAATCCGGCAAGTAGAATTGAATCCGAAAATATTTTAAAAGTTGAAATTTTCGAATCCCACAACTACAATTTTGTCGGTTCCATGCAATTCAATTAATTTTGATATCAGGTATTTTTTTATGTTATTTATTTTGAATATGTTAAATCTTTGTATGATTTGAAACTTTTATTGAACGTTCGACGTCAGTTCAGTTGATTTTAATATAAAATCTCTGAACAAGCATGTAATTGTATCCAATTCTCTCAAAGTGAAACGCATCGTATATCCATTTACACGCATGACAAATGCTTTGCATTCACATTTTTTCTATCTAAATTAGGTAAAGAATACATTTTCGATGTGAATAAATTATTTACGCAGTGTAATAACTAGTTGTAATAATTATTGTTAATTTATTAACTATCTTTATAAATTGATTTATGTTGAACAACTTGTAACGACTCCTTATTTAACCTTTTGTAGACCTAATTAATCTCGTATATTGTTTCATAGATAGTGATATTAGTTATAAAATAAGTGCATAGAGAATTGGATTACTGTTCATTTTTTATAATAATAAGGTTGGATGCAATCATACATATTACATTATTGATTATTATTTCTTTATTTATTTTACTTATAATAAGGTTGGTGTTGTAGATAAATACAATGATTTGCTTAAATAGGCATTGATCCTTTGGCCCACTCAGGTATTATCTTTTTCTTTCTAAATCACGGGTGACGAATCTTTTTAATGACAATGATGTGTTTACCCTAATTTTGTGCATGACATTTGGCTTTCATTAAAACTTCCTTCTTTTCTTTTCATTGAATTTTTTAAAATTAACCACTTTTAGTATACAAATATGTAACGATGGAATTAGAATTTTCGTCAAAAAAATTTAAGATATGGAAAAATAACACACGAAGAAGTTAAAGAAAGTTCAGCATTAATTATAGACACATAAACAGTAATTTTAACAATGTATAGATAGTGTATTTTTTATCGAAAGGAGTTCATAAACCCTCTCAACACTACCTAATTCTGCTTTAAAATATCTATGACTTGTTTTACACCAAAATTTTTGTAAAAGTTCATTTTTTTTCATAACCTTTCGTATTAAATCAAATAATTTCACATAATTGTTTGCTATGAGAAAACAGATGATTCTCTAGATCTTGTGCATCTTGAAGAAGAATTTTCTTTCAAATGCTGGATAAAAAAAAGTTTGTGTTTTGAATACAACTAAATAGGGAATTAGATGCTTGCAATCTAGTGATTAAATTATTTGAAAAATCATAACATGAAGACTAGTACTGAATTTGATCAAGTCAAAGCACGTTCAACAGTTCTTCAGGCTTTACATGGGTGTTTGATATTTTTATAGCACATTTCGAAATAAGTAAATTTTAAAAATAATAAATATTAAATTCATATTATCACTTACTAATATAGTTTTGTTCTTTGCATTTCACAGAAAATATAATTTGCTATAAGGTATTTAATTTATATTAATCGTAGAAATTTGTATAAATTGAGCGTTTGTGTCTATGCTTATGATAAATGTGTTTATATATATGTTCTTTGTGTTGGGTTAGAGTGTCGAGCGATATTAGGAGAGAGAAGAGAGAGGTGAATTGTGTATGTATATGAATAGATAATTGTATATATGTAATTACTATATATATGTATCAATGATTGTATTTTGTATACATATCTGAATAAAATTTTAATTTGTGTACAATTAAAATGAGTTAAAATATTTGTATATTATATTTCTCTCGCTTTATACACATATAAATTATTCATTATATTTGTGTGCGTATTTGTATAAAATGCGAGAGAGAGGAAGACAAAAGATAACTGGGCAAAGGAAGATTTATATTAGTGTAATTACAACTTTACAAGTGCATAGGACACAGAAATGTGTATTTCTATTTGTATACCGTCTGTTTCGTTTTAAACATACACAAACACAATTTCTACATTTGTCTTTGTGTAAAAATGAAAGAGGGGAGAGAGAGAATTGAAAGCGGCGAACGAGATTCATGGGAGAGAGGCGAGAATGACAATGTATTTGCTACGAGTTACAATTAAATGAAACTCTAGCTATAATGTTTATTGTGCATTAATAATTTGCTCTACTGCACAATTTTATCTTTCGACATTAGGTCCAATGTCATTAATTATGTTCAATGTTGTGCTTGCTTAATTATTTTCTCTGTTCGCTATTATTTATTACTTTTTTATTACAAAAATTAATCTAACTAATCTTTGGAATTAAAGTGAATTAGATTAATTCAATTATTTTAAATTTCAAAATTAAAATGTATATTATGAATTATAATTTTTTTCATATTAATACGATAAAAAAACTTACGTTTTAAAATATTAATTGAAATTTATATATTTATGATTTTTGACGAGTGAAATGAGACGAATAAAAAATGAATAGAGACAACCTATCTTTAGTATGTTTTGACGGCCTGACACAATAATTTTCTTTCGTAAATAAGATATTTTATATTAACCCAAAGTTTAAATTACGGACATAACGACCCCTAATGTTTTATTTATATCAAAATTATCCACAAGAACAGGACATGTGATGTCACAAATTAGCACTGAAGCATAATAAGTATTTATTACGTAGAAATACCCACTTTTACTTGTTTAACTGAAAAACTTAAAAATATATGTGCCAAATTTAAATAAAATAAGTAAACGTGAATGGCGAAAATATTTCTTACTGATCTTAACATGCAATGAAGTTTAATTTTGAATTGTTAAATGCTTTTAAATTCTTTAAACATGGGCTTCTTTATAATTGAAAATAGTAATAGAGGTAAGAATTTCATCAAGTAAATTAAAATATTTTGTCATATTTAGTGGATTCAATAATTTATATATTATTTTTTGGAAAAAATTCTAACTTTCGATATACATAACTTTATCATGATATTGTAGGATAGGATCAACAGAGGTAAGTACTTTCAAATTTCAAATAGGAATATGATAACACGGGCAATCCCACATGAAGCCAAGGGAGTTCACCCGAAACTCCTCACTTGGAAATCATACTAAGATTAAATTTTTGATTTACATATATATATATATTATATAAATATTGAATTTGCTCAAAACTAACACTAGTACATAGTGCAGCGGTTCATAGTGATAAATATCGAGTCCGGAGCCAAAAGGGTAAAAATAATTGTCGAAAATTTCAAAAGGGCATATCAATTTTTTATTTAACCAAATCGGCAAAATCGCTCACGATTTAGCGATTTTGTACGCCGAAAAAAGCAAAATATTTCTTAAATTTATTTTTTTTAAAAATTTTTTTTTTTAAACAAGTCGCTCCAAATGGAGCAATTTTTAAAATAAAAAAAAATTATAATTTTTTTAATAAATAAGTCGCTGCCTTTGCAGCGACTTACATTAAATATTTTTTTTTAAAATCAAATCGCTACCGAGGCAGCGATTTTTAATTATTTTTTTTTAAAAAGAAAATCATATCGCTGCAAAGGCAGCGATTTACACTTAATTTTTATTTTATTTTTTGAAAATTTAATTAAATCGCTGTAAAAAAATTACCTGATTTAATTAATTTTTTTTTTTTAAAAAAAAATAAGTGTAAGTCACTGCCTTTGCAGCGATTTGATTTTAAAAAAAAAATTGATTCAAAATCGCTGTCTTGGTAGCGATTTGATTTTAATTTTTAAAAAAAAATAGAGCAAAAAAAAAAAATTAACGTAAGTCGCTGCCTTTGCAGCGACTTATTAAAAAATGATTAAAAAAAATTAATTTTGAAAATCGCTCCATTTGGAGCGGCTTGTTTAATTATTATTATTTTTTTAAAAAAAAAACAAATTTAAGAAATCGCTGCTATTGCAGCGATTTTGCTTTTTTCGGCGGACAAAATCGCTACTTCGTGAGCGATTTTGCCGTTTTGGTTTAAAAAAAAATTGATATGCCTTTTTGGAATTTTTGACAATTTTTTTTACCCTTTTGACTCCGGACTCGATAAATATCTACCTATACTAACTTAGATGAATCTCAATGATTTTTATTGTTATTTTTGCTTTAGATCTTTCTCATTTTTCTTCTTTTTTTTTAAAAAAAAAAAATTGTTCTCCAAGCTTTCTGTTCCTTTTTTTTTTTTTAAAAGACTTTGTCAACTTTTCCTAATAGCTTTATATTGTAACGACAGGATTTATTAATGTAAAAACATTTAGTGATAATTGAGGTAATGTATTTATTACCTTCAGAGTTGTTAAAGTTTTTAGCAATACATTCTATTAAAAAGATAATTATAAACATGATATTCATTAATGTCACTAAATATTTATATGAAAATAATTACCACAAAATCTCTTACTTATGACAGTCTATAATGAATTGCTTACTCTTTGTAGAGATACTTTTAAGCAAATTTCTTTTTATTATTAATATTTTTATTTTAATAAAATATACATATAGAATATAGTAATATAAAGTATCATAAATTATACTCATTAATTTATGATTCTCTTTCCTTATTAAATGAAATTATCATATCTTTTACTTGTGTACAATAACATTGAATCAAATTAAAAGCATCCACCATTTAAACAGTTTAAAAGAGAAACTATTATCAATCATCAAAATTCCTTTATTTTCTTTCTTAATTGAGTTTGGTGGATTCTTGCCTCTTTTTTTCCCCTGAAATTTCACTCCTACTAATTAATCTAATATCAATAACCTTTATTCTTCACCTTTCACGTTTCTACTCCCACCTTTTATGTTCCAGATTCTCTTTCTTGAAGGTGTTCACAATCTATTCATCAAAATATATATTTTAATTCAAAAATTTATTTTTTCGTTAAACGAAGTATCTTTATTAATTAAAGTTGATTTCTCGATTGTTAAGCTAATTTTCATTTGTTTAGATTTATTTTGATTTACGGATTTCAATATCACCGTTTATGGTTCATATTTCGCATTGTAAATATTACAGATTTTTCGTTATTTTTTTTATTTTTATGCAAGTTTGTTTACATATTCATCTAACATTTATACATCTTTGATTCTTAGTCGATTAAATAAGTTTTTTCGTTTTTTTCTTAGTTCGTTTAATATTTCAGATTTATTAGAATCTGTAAATTCATTCATATGTTTATTTTGTTTAATTTTTAATATATTTGTATTTGCTTTTAGGGTTTTAGATACCGGAAAAACATATGTATGTCTACAATTTCTGAATCAACAATGTCTGAATGAACAATTTATTTGTGTATTCATTCTATCTCTATTAAAAAGTTTTACATTTTTTGTTTTTACATTGTATTTCAATCTCAATTAGTATACCAACATGTTTGTATATCCTTGTTAATTTGTATTCTTCCTAACTGTATGATAACAATTTTATATTTTATTGGTATTCATTTTGTATTTCAATCTCAGTTTATAGGTGAACAAGTTTGTATTTCTCTTTTATTTTGTATTCTACCTAATTGTATACCAACAAGTTTTGTATTTTATGTGTCTACTTTACCTTACAAGTTTTGTATTCAAGACTTTATATTCAATCTTATTTTGTATTTATAAATTTGTATTTTCATCTCACTTTTGTATTCATATATTGTTGTATTCAACATATAGTTCATGATCGATTAATTTATATTTTACCTTTCAAAGTTACTTTGTATTTCAAACGAAAAAAGTATTTCATTTTGTATTCACAATTTTATATTCAATATTTTCATCTCACTTTTGTATCATCATATATTGTTGTATTCAACATATAGTTCATGATCGATTAGTTACATTAACTTAATGTGATACAAATTATTGTATGCATCCGAAACAACAATTACTATACTAAAAAAAACAATTTCATTTGTTATATATCATAATTTGGATACAAAATATCCGAAAAAAGTTATAAATTTCAATACATACAAAGATTGCACTGATTCAATCAGAAAAAAAACACTCTTGTATTCGACATACATGAATATCTCATCCAAACAAATAAAAAAAATATTTGACTGTTTTTCAATTATTCACTGGATTCGATAAATTTATAGTCGTCAATTTTGAAAAAATCAATTTCAAATATATGCCGTATTCAAGTTGAAGAAGTTTTGAAAGTTATCAGATGAATGATTCGAAAGACAAACTAAATTATTTTAATTATTTTCATATGTTCTTAAGAAAAAAGCAAAAAAATATTCGACAAATAGATGGTTATTCATGCTTTTTTCAAAACGTAACTAATTTGTGTTTTTTTTACCTTTTCTGAATTTTTTTTGTTCCATAATTGTTATTAATTATTTGTATTCTTTCAAAATAATCAAAATAAAATAAATATATTATTAATCCCTTAACAAACTAAAATAATGACATTTTAAATATTTGTATCAAAATGAATATTATCTTTTTTCTTATATAAACTAATTTTTTTAAAACATACTATGTATTATATCACGATCAACCTTAACTAGTTTAATATATAAGTCCCTTTAACTCTTTAAAGTTGTGGAAGAATCGAAGTGTATCAACCATGTGCTGGTACTTCAGTGTGTTGTTAATTTTTTCTTCATCGGTATTCAGTTGTTCATAGTTTAAATCACAGATTTCTCTTTCTACGATCTAAATATTAAAATAATTAAGTAAGTATATACTAAATATTTCTTTTTTTAAAAAAAAACTATATATTTCTACCTTATTCGAAATTGTGTCGATAATATTTTTTTTTCATCTAGATAATCTTTTTCGATAGTCACACTCTAGACACACAATAATATACATGACATACTTCAAACAATCCATATGAGTACCGAAATAACAAACACCTTACATTATATCTATTCTTACCTTTTTCTTCATATTTGTAAACAATCGGAACATGATCTACAACTTGTTGTGTAGAGATTTCAATGGGTGGTTCTGATGTCTCTTGCATATAGAGTTGTCGTAATTTTGTTAGAGATATATGTATAGCACACATCTGTATCAAAATATTTTTGAAAAAAACATCATATAATGTTATTTTAAAATTATACATAAAATATTAATAGATATACTTACTCATAGGGCTTTGATCTCGAACTTAGGATAGAGAATTATTGAATCTCTTAACTAAACTCCTTGTTAGGCACATTTTTGTTTCAAAATGATTAAAAAAATGAAACGAAATATTAAAAAAATGAATTTGTCATACAATATTTATATACATGAAAAAATATTTTGACTGATTTGCGTTATTTATAAAAGATAATAAAAATTTTATGCAAGTAAGATAATTTTATATTTAAGATAATAAAAATATATATAGATATCTCCCTTTTAAGTTATTTTCTTAGTTAATGTATTTGATTTGAGACTAAAAAAAATAGTTTCTTTTTCATCTTAAGTAGTCAATTTGGGCCTAAAAACAGAAAATATAATTGATGCTATCAAATTTATTTTCTCTCTAAAGTAGTCGTTTCGAGTCTAAAATTGCTCAATGACATAAAAGGTTTGACGATTACAAATTAGAGAGACCATAAAGAATATATACATGTCCCTTTAACTTTTTAAAGTTGTTAAAGAGTCGAAGTGCACCAACCATGGGTTGATATTTCAGTGTGTCGTTAATTTTTTTTCATTATCGGCGTTCAATTGTTCATATTTTTCAATCACATATTTTTTCTACTACGACCAAAAAAATTAAAATAATCAAATAAGTATATGCTAAACATTTCTTTTAAAAGATAAAGAAAATACTATATAAAATTTACATATTTCTACCTTATTGAGAATTTGATCGATGATATATTTTCTTAACTTAACAAAGAGGTGAAACAAGTAGTAAATAAAAAATCTACGAACATTTTTCATAACTTAACATAGAGATGAAACAACAGAGAAGTAAACTATTTTAAGTTGATAAAAGAAATGACAAAAATGTCCTTATATATATATATATATATATAAAGAGATTGTATTACACAAAAAGAGATACATCAAGAGATTTTAATCACGTAACAATGAAAGAGAGATGCGACTCAATTTTACTCTCATATTTTGCCATACACAAACAAAATCTACTTAAGATCAGAGTACTGGACTGAAAAATAATATAGTAACAAAAAAATAACTTGTTTTACCCATCTATCCAAGAAAAATATTCTTCAACCTAAATACTAAAATAAGTAAACTACATATTGAATACTACATCACTTTATAAAAACAATAATTTTAGATACCTGATATTAAATATATTATTAGCATACCATCACAATAACAACATAAAAAAGCTAGAATTTAATTAAAAGTAAACTTTCAGCTTAACCAGAAAAAGAGATAACTCAGAAACAATTATCAAGGGCAACAACAATCAAATCATCATTAAGGTCATAATCAAAATTTGTACCTTCAAATCATTGAACGAGTTCAAACGTTCAAAACATGACTTAAACACACACCAATTACTTTTTTAAATTCAACTGTGGCCTTGGTTTCACTGGTATTAGGATCGTCTTCAGCCATCTTTTTATCTTTATATTCAGATGGACTTTCATACCACTAATAGAGTAAGATAACTTATAAATCAAATTTCTCTTAACTTTACCATATCCCTGATTCCCCCACTTTTCACCAACAGAATTTTTGATTAAATATTATTTGATTTCATTTTGTATTTCATATCCTACAATTAGAATTGAATGTCCACCCAACTATATATACTCCCTATACAAATGAAAAAGGAAAAAAACGTGCATAGATTGTTACTGCGGATGATAACATCATAAAAAGTTATATTTTTAAAAAAGAGATTGAATTTGCACTAGTATTATTTAATTGTGTAAAAAGGAATATATGATATAGGTTATTAATAAATATAAAGTTGAATATTTGATAAATGTTATCTCTTTATATTTATGACAAAAAGTAAAGGTTGAAACAAACAATTTATTATACTTGATTTTTTTAAAATAACTAATATTTTAGATCAACTATTTTCGAGTAAAGAGATCCGAATGAAATATATGTAATTATGTTATTGTAACATCAACATAAAGATGATGCACGTTATTGTAATACATCAAGTGAAAATTGAAAACAATAGACATAAAGATGATGCAATATGGATGTAGACGGTTGACGGAAGATACACAAATAAATCTGCTTGGAATATTGTTAGGCAGAGACAAATCAGATCCATCATTAAAACATCAAAAATTTGGTAAAATGTTGTCATTCCTTTTAATATTTCTTTTTAGTTTGGAGGCTATTTCTTTGCAAATTGTCGTTTAAAGAGGTAATCTCCAGATTCAATTCTAACAATCGATATAATGATTTTAATGTATTGATTTTACTCTCAATTGTTTTCTTCCAGATACACTTTTTTACTTAGATTTTAATTTTACTTTTACTTGTTTTCTTTCAAATACATTATTTTACTAAAGTATAAAATAAAATATTTAAGATTCTTCATATATATCAAACGTATCCTCCCCCTCCATCCCTTTTGAAAAAAATACTACTATTAAAAAAAAATTATTGTTTGAATTACTAAATTTGTAATATATGATTTTGGAAGGATAACAATTAAAGTTATATGTTTAACTTTTATCAACGTAATAATATTCTAACTTAATTTATATGTTTGTCTCTTGCATCATTTTCGATTTTTCTTACCCTTCTATGCTTGATTTTTGTATTACCTTTACCCCCTTAAATAAAAATCATTCCTAATTAATTATTTTAATAAATTTTAATTTTCTTTATAGTGTTAAAGTGTAAAGAATACATGATAAGAGGAAAGAAAATTTTTCACATAATAATTATATCTCTGTAATAATAAACAAAAAAACACGACCAGTTTAGCAGTGTTGATTTTTATATAATTTATACCATATTTGAGAGGTATAGAAAATGTAAATTATTAACAATTCAATAACACATATGACTAATACATATTATACTTATAATGTGATTTATGTATTTTTTAATGCAAGATATAAAAGATAAAATAATTAAGTAGAGTATTTTATTAAAGTTATGCATGTATTAGTTTTTTTTTTCATTTAAAGTAGTCATTTTGGACCAAAAAATAGAAAATATAACTCATCAATTAAATTTGTTTTCTCTCTAAAATAGTTGTTTCAAGTCTAAAATTTATATATAACATAAATGATTGACAATGTCAATTATTCGTATTAACTTGAAATTCTCCCGTTCACGTAAGATAAGAAGATGCACGTTTTACATAGAATTAATTTATATTATTTATTTCTCAAAACAAAAGTACCTTTTAATATTAGTCCATGTGAGTACTAAAATAACACGCGGCATTATCTCTATTATTACCTTTTAAATCATATTTGTAAATAATGAGAACATAATTCGCAAGCTGATGAGTAGAGAGTTCAATTTGTAGTTCTCAGACGTCTCTCTTGCATTTAGAGATGTTGTGGCTTCGGAAGAGTTATATGTATATCACACGTTTGTACAAAAATATTTTTAAAAAACTATCAAATAATGTTATTAGAAATTATACATAGAATATTCATAGATATACTTACTCATAAGGTGTTGGTCTCAAACACAAATAGAACTATGTTGAAACTCTTAAACTGAACTTCTCGTCATATACACATTTTGATCTTGAAAATGATTTTTAAAAAACGTAATAAAATATTAAAAACGTGAAAAATAAATATATATAAATATATATATATATATGTATAAAAAATATTTTGATTGATTTGCGTCTTTATATGTAAGATAGTGAAAACTATTTAGATATCTCTATGTTAAGCTCTTTTCTTAGTTAGCAAATTTGATTTGAGTCTTAAAAAAATTAGTTTTTTTTTTTCTTCATATAAAGTAGTCAGTTTGGGCAAAAAATAGAAGATATAACTCATTCAATCATATTTGTTTTCTCTCTAAAGTAGTCGTTTCGAATTTAATATTTCTCAACATAAATGTTTGACCATTAAAAATTATTTATCTTAACTTGAAATTCTCTTGTCCATGTAAAATAAGAGTATTTGAAGCACGTTTGACATAAAATTAATTTATATTATTTATATCTAAAAACAAAAGTACCTTTAATATATATGCAGGTCTATCAATGAATTGGATTCTAATACAGTAATTCTTTATTCCTTTATTATTATTACTATTATTATTATTTTGGCAAATTCATTTTCGTTTTTATTTTTAATATTTTTTTAATATCCATATTTATTTTTCCTAAAATTACTTTTATTGTAGTATATATTTTTTTACAAAAATATAAATATTATTGAATGATTATTTGAGTGGTTAATTAAAATTGGAAAAAATTGTATGAGTTTTTTTAGTGCATGAATATTGAAATAATTATATTTAACTACATTAATAAAGAGAAGAAAAAAATTTAATTACCACACATGTGTCATTTGATGTAAGGTATATTTTAATCAATCTATCATATTTGTACTACATGATACTTTTCATGATTTTGATATAGTATATTACTAAGCAACTCTTCGTCAACATGGCTACTTGCCGATCCAGGGGTAGATTATGTATTATCAAACTTAATCGCTGTAATTGATTTGTACTAACTGCTATCATAATTAATTTATTGCTTTGTTGGACAAAAAATCCAACACCTATTTATGTATTTATTCATTTGTCCTTTATGAAAATGTATTACTACGTCATATGTAAGAACTTGCTTAGATGTTTACTATACGCGCTCTTTATGCAACTTTTTAAATAGAATTATCCAATAAAGTGGAGCCCGTTAAATTTTACTTTGACAAGTTCTTCCTTCGTTCGATCTCTCACATTTTCTAACATGGTACCTTTAGCTTTTAAGTGTTTTTGTATTTAAAATATTACTCTTAATATTATGCCTCCCCTCTATTTTATATATCATATAATAAATATTTATATAACTATAAATAATTTTATTAAGATTAAAATGAACATTTTAAAGTTAAATTGTGTCATTCTATATATTATTTTGCTACGTATATGTAGTAGTCGTAGTAGTTATATTTTTCATCACTATTTAGTATTTTCTTTGTATTGAATTTATTTCTCTGATAAATATTTAAAAGCTATGTAAAAGAAAATTTGATTGACACTTGACATTTTATTGGCGCCACAAAAAAAAATGAGTTAGATGATAAACATATATTATTCGAAATTGACGTAAAAAGTACTATAAATTACAATAATTAACATTTTAAAAAAATATATCAATGCCACATAAATTGAGACATTGGAAGTAACATATATTATTTGAAAATTATGTTAAAAAGGTACTAAATTACAAAAAATAACAATTTAATATGTTTGAAGAACAAAAAAGTTAATTTTTGAAATCCTATATATGCCACATAAATTGAAACAAAGAGAGTAATAAAACAAGTACCCCTCCGTCCCATTTTATATCATCCCTTTCTATAAATAGTTGGACCACAATATTTGTCATTTTATAAAATTTATGCATAAATTACAATATTTTGCCTATTATACCCTTGATAGAGTAGCTAATTAATCTTGAAAATATATTCATCATTTGTTATAAAATTGACTTAAGAAAATATTAAATAAGGGTAGAAGGGTAAAGTTACATCATTTTTTTAATGCAAGTGTAAGGTAAAAATGTTACATATAAAATAAAATGGAGAGAGTATAAATTACAATAATTAACAACTTAAAATATTATTAAAATCATATAAAAATTTCGATAACTTCACAAGTTTTTTAAGAAAATAAAGAATTTTATCTAGATTTTCTGAACAGTACATTACATTTTAAAAAAGGGAAAAGGCTCAAATATGTCATAAACTTTCAGAAAAGGCTCATTTATGCCATCAATTAAAAGTTTGGCTCATTTATGCCATTAACATTGAAGAAAAGGCTCGTTCATGCCATTATTTTTTAACGGTGATTTTGCAAAACCATTTTTGACACGTGGCCAATTATAATTCGGCCATGTCATCAATTTTTTTTAATTAAAAAAAACATAATTCTGAAAAAAAAAGAATTAATTTTTTTTATTAAATAAATTGATGATGTGTCCGAATAATAATTGGCCACGTCATCAATTTTTAAATAAATAAAAATTAAAATTCTGAATAAAATTTAATATTTATTTTTTTTGATTATTTTATCAAAAGTGTGTCACATGATGGAATTAAACAATTTAAGATAGCACAAGAGCAAATGTTGGATACCATTGAAATTCTTTTTGTCGCTAGAATAATAAAGCTTCCAATATAAGAAAATCATATACTAACCTTATTGATATATAGTTCCCACAAAATCATTTCTATGCTCAAAAAATTAGCAAGAGCTAATATATTTTCCAATACTAGATATAAGATATCGTGCATAATACGGGTTCAATATATGTTAATTTTTTAATTTTAATTTATGTGATACATATGAAATTTGGAGAGATAATTAAATTTTTTATGTAATTTTTTAACTTCAAATTGATGATTTATATATGCACGCATTTTAATCGTGAGTTCAATGGAACTGTATATGAAATAATTACTGACTGGACTTTAACATTTAATTACCAACAAGACTTTTCTACATACAAAGAAAAATCAAATTGTTGAAAAAATGTCTCCAACGACCAGAAGAAGTCCATCATATATATATTCATATTTAATTTAATTAGTTTGGTCAAGACCATACGAAGCTTCCTGGAATAAAAGGTGGAATTTGGTGTCCAAACATTATTTATTAAGTTGTTGGTTTCAACAAATATAACTTCCTCGTACTCATAATTTATTACGAATTTTTTAACAATCACGCAAAAAAATTAACCAACTGATATATACTATACATAAAATTTGACTTGTGAATGTAAATATTTTTTGCTAACTGTTAAAAGTCGATCCATGGCTAATGAACAAAGATTGGTTAATGGACAAAGATTAGCCCAGAATCCAACAGGCTTATCTCTATTGGGTCCCATCAATCTGGTCATTGGGACTATGTAAACTAAAGTAGGCGGATTCAAGAAAAAATACCAAACCCCAAAATTTTTCTTTGGTCTTCATATTCACAAGGATCGATCGAATCGCGAGTTGTGGGCTCTTATTCCCATTCGGCAAAGTCTAAAGACAGAAGGGGCTAATTTTGGATGTAAAAGTGGCTAGTGTTGAATTTTAAGAAATAGCACTTTTATTTCGATAATGTGTTGAGGATGTAGCCACATGTAATCAATGTCTTCAATTAAACTGTTCTTGAAGAAAAAATTAGATCAATTTACTATTTAATCAATTAACTAAGATTTTGACTTAACAAAGTAAAATATTTATTTCCAAATTATATTAATTAAGTCGTGAACCATCTTAAATTAACCATTTAAAATGATTGTTTTGTTCCATAAGTTGATTTTAAAAATCAACGAAATACACATAATTAATATGGTTAAATTGAATGTCAAACATACCCTTGTGCCAAATACTGAATTTTCATATTTCAATTGCAATCCTGTTATATTATCAAAAACAATTGTCACTTGAGACATTTTTGAATGATTCAAACCTTTGAGATTTGTGAGAGTTAATATCTCATGTGGCTACTCAATTAATTTATTTATTTTTGGATAGAAAATTACTTAACTTTTATTTATAAACCTCAAATTCACCTAATTATGTTATTTTCTTATAGAAAGTCATTTAACTAAAATTTTTTTTTCAGAAAGTTACTTAACTTTCTTTTATAACCTCAAAGTCACACAACTATAAATATTTAATCTACAAAGTCAATTAACTATTGATATTTCATTTAGAAAATCACCAAATCAATTTATATATTTTTTCAATTAAATTTTGTTGAAATACAATTTTGTTAACATGCGTCATTTGGCCTGCATCTTTTATGATGTAGATACAAGAGTTCAGGGTCATTAACAGGCGCAGCGTTGATACCACTTGCAGTCGCAGAGTTGCTTTGGTGAGCCTCCTTGCTTTCAGAGGATTTTCCACATTTAATATCAGTCATGTTCATGTTAGGATATCGTGGGTCTCGTCCCAACTTCCATCATAGTTATCAGAGACTTCATAGATAGACAATAGTAGTTGAGGAGTCTTTTCATTTCCGTTGTTAAATGTTTAACACTTGAGCTACCGCTTTTGACCAGTTGAATGTTTTCTTTAAAATATTTTGAGAATCTATTTTGAGACATTGAGTTAAATCTTTACTTTTGAGATTTATGTATTGTTGAGTAAGTATTCCGCTGAGAGTTGAGTTAGGCCAAGGGTTCGCTTGGGATCAACAATGATTTTCGAGTGCCAGTTACATTCAAGATATAAGTTCTAAGCGTGACAAAATGTGACAAAATATGATGTGACTTATAATTAATAGATTTTGAGTTGTGCTTTTGTGTTGTAATTAAGAATATTTATCTTGAAAGTAACTTTATTGGTATTAGATTGGGAAGTCAATTTGTATTTGGTATTAATTTTGGGTGATTTTGTTGAATTGGAACTTCTATAAATAATGGTCAATAGTTTTAGTGCAAAGAGAACAAAAAAAATGCTTGGAACCTGCATTGTTTTTTGTGTGTATATTTTGTTATTTTTTAATAACAACTCTGAATTTCAATTTCATTTAAATAAGTCAAAAATAAGTTTATTGACTGGCAATTTTTACATAAATGATTAGCAGAAAGTTATAGAAACTCATAAAGGTGTAACAAAAACTTGATTATTCATGAATGTAAAAGATGAACGAAATGCTTGTAGAATTTTTTTTATCATTCTTAATTTCTACCCCTTATATTTTAAGAGCTTACACTCAAGGTTGTTCCAGAAGGTGATTTGATTTTAATATCATTAGCATTAATTTATTTATTCTAATCATCTTCTTCAAAATAACTAATATTCTTGAAGTCAATTGAATAATGAAATGTAATTCTTACATGAACGCAACTTCAAATTTAAACCACGAAGAGAAAAAGAGTAGTTTAATATTTGTATCAAAATAAATATTATCTTTTTTCTTATATAAGCTATTTTTTAAAACATACTATATATTATATCACGGTCAACTTAACTAGTTTATTATATAAAGAATATATATCGGTCTCTTTAACTCTTTAAAGCTGTGAAAAAATCGAAGTGCACATACTTCAGTGTGTTGTTAATTTTTATCTTCATCACCGGTGTTCAGTTGTTCATAGTTTTAAATTACATAACGACCTAAATATTAGAATAATCAAATAAGTATATGCTAAACATTTCTTTTAAAATAAAAAGAAAACACTATATAAAATATACATATTTTTACCTTATTCGAAACTGGGTCGATGATTTTTTTCCTATCTAGATGCTCTTTTTGGATAGTCACACTCTAAACTAACAACAGTATACATGACATACTTCAAACAGTCCAGATGAGTATCGAAATAGCACCCAATATTACTATATTCTTACCTTTTTCTTCATATTTGTAAACAATCGGAACATGGTTATGGCGTCTCTCTTGCCTATAGAGCTGTCATGGCTTCAGCCATATGTATAGCACATATCTGTACAATTTTTTTAAAAAATACTATCAAATAATGTTATTTTAAAAATTATACATATAATATCCATAGATATACTTACTCAAAAGGCCTTGATCTCGAACATATGGATAGAAAATGTTTGAATCTCTTAAATTAAACTCCTCGTCAGTCACATTTTTGTCTCAAAATGATTTTAAAAAAATGAAATAAAATATTAAAAACATGTGAATATATATCTTAAATTAAAAAAATGAATTTGTCATATAATATTCATATATATAAAAGAATAGTCCGATCGATTTGGTTATTTATAAAAGATAATAGAAACTTTTTGTAAAAAAAGTAGTCATATATAGATAAATATCTCCCTATTAAGCTTTTTTCTTAGCTAACGTATTTCATTTGAGTCTAGAAAAAATTAATTTTTTTTCCATCTAAAATAGTCAGTTTGGACCAAAAAATAAAAAATATAACTCATCCAATCTATATAAGTATCTTTTAGTTATTGGTCCACATGAGTGCCATAATAACATTTGTCCTTATCTCTATTGTTACCTTTTAAATTATATTTGTAGACAATTGGAGCATAATATACAAGATGCGTAGATAGTTCACTTGACGTTCCGATGCCTCTCTTGTATATAACTAGTGCTGGCAAGGTTATCCCAAAAGTTGATTTGATTTTAATATCAATAGCATCAATTTATTTATTCTAATCATCTTCTTCAAGATAACTAATATACTTGAAGTCAATTGAATGATACAAAAGTAATTTCTACTTGAGCGCAACAGTAAATTAAAACCATGAAGTGAAAAAGAGTAATTTAATATTTGTATCAAAATGAATATTATCATTTTACTTATATTAACTAATTTTTTTAAAACATACTATATATTATATCACGATCAACTTAACTAGTTTAATATTTAAAGAATATATACATGTCCCTTTAACTATTAAAGTTGTGGAAGAATCTAAATGCATAAACCATGGACTGGTACTTTCAGTGTGTTGTTTATTTTTATCTACATCACCGATGTTAAGTTGTTCATTGTTTTCAATCACAAATTTCTCCTTCTACAACCAAAAAAAATTAAAATAATCAAGTAAGTAAAATGCTAAACATTTTTTTAAAAAAGAAAAGAAAACACTATATAAAATATTCATATTTCTATTTTATTTGGAATTGAGTCGATGATATCTTTTTCCCATCTAGATGCTCTTTATTTATAGTCACGCTCTAGACACACAACAGTATGCATGACATATTTTAAAAAGTCCATGTGATTGTGGATATAACACCCGCCTTTTTCCTATTGTTACCTTTTTCTTCATATTTGTAAACAAACGGAGCATGATCAACAACATGCAATGTAGAAAGTTCAATGTATAGTTTTGACGTCTCTCTTGTATATAGAGCTGCCGTGGCTACGGTAGAGCTATATGTATAGCACACATCTATACAAAAACTTTTTTTAAAAAAATCCCATCAAATAATGTTATTTAAAAAATTATACATAGAGCTGCCATGACTACTCATAGTGCTTTGATCTTGAAAATAGGCATAGAGAATGTATGAATCTCTTAAACTAAACTCCTCGTCACGCACATTTTGTTCATCCGCCATGGTATATACTCTTTCAATAAAAGAACAAAAGAATAATGATAGTTACTAAATGAATTTGCCCTTTAATAACTTATATAAATCTTAATAAATAGAAATGAAAAAAAAATAACTATATAACTATATTAATGAACTCAAAAAGAACATAAAAAAAAGAATTGCGCTGCTTTCGATAAATTATGCATACTACTTTCAATTGAGATAAAACTAGAGTGTCTTGACACCCAATGAAGGATGTAAGTCACACATGTTAGGTAGTGTTGGACAACCAATGAAATCGAAATAGCACTGGTACCGATAAGTTGCCTCTTCCTAACTCGAGTTCTCTACTCGGATAAGTTAGTCTAGATACATATCTTCTTTAGACTAGAGCCTAAAAACTTTTTACGAATAAGATAATTTTATATTTAAGATAGTCTAAATGTATAGATATGTCCCTATTAAATTACTTTTTTACCTAATATATTTTATTTGAGTCTAAAAAAATATTTAGTTTCTTTTTCCATCTAAAGTAGCCAGTTTGGGCCTTGGTCTTAGCATATGAATAAAGTATGTTTGAATCTCTTTAGTTGAACGCCTCATCAAACATATTCACCCCCCATGATTTGTACCATTTCACAAAAGATTTATTCTAGTTTACTAAACAAAATGAGTCATTTAATAGCTAATGTGAATCTTAATAAATAGAAAAGAAAAAATAACATTATATAACTATATTCATGAACTCAAAAGAACATTAAAAAAGGAATGATATTGTTTTTGTGTGTATTTTGATTACTCAAAAAACATTTAGAAAAGATTAGAGAATTAATTACCAGAAGAGAGAAAACCAAGAACTGATTTTTCTTAAAGACACAAACTATATGAGATAGAAGTGTTTGATTGATATTAATACTACTCAAAGATCATTGTTGATATTGTATGTACTATGTCAGATTAGCTAGCACTGAAAAAATGTAGTGTTCAGTATGTAGTAGTAGTAGTAGTACTGAATGTCAAGATTTTTTGTTTGGTATTTTGCATGTATTTTTGCATCGTAGTAGTAGATTTTTTTACTGATGTTATGATTTTGAGATATTATATACTCGTAAGTCGCAATTCACAATGTTTCATATTAATTGAATTACTACATGACTACAGTTATATGGCTCAAATATGCCGACAAATATTAAAAAGACTAATTTTCTTACTTTATTTGAATTTTATTTTTTTGTAAAAGTAAAGACAAAACATTAACATAGATGTTTTTATTTTTCATTAAATTAAAAAATATTTTTCTTCCATATTTGATTTATCGTCTAATTTATTATTTATAAAAATTCTTATTATCTATATGTAACTAAACAAAACACCTGTAATTATATTATGAAAAACAAATTAAACAAACAAATAATCATAATTACACTAAGTATTTTTGATTCACAAAAAAGAAAAATTGCATATGAACAAAAATGTGAGATGAGTCAATCATACTCTGAACAAGTGTAAAATACAAAGATTGAACCAATTTTGTGTTTGTTTCGATTTGAACATGCCGAGCATGCAAGAGATTGACAAGTTGCTTGAGTTCAATGGCTAGAGTTGGACTTGTTAAAATATGGGAAGGAGACACAAGATTTTGTTTATTGCTACACTTTCCTGGTCTCAATCATAAGTTGATAATTTTATGCTTGTAAGGGGTCGTTTTGTGTCAAAAGGATAAATAGAGATATATTTTAGTGACACTTAATTTATGTTCGCTTTGCAAGTTTGGAATAACTTATTTTATGTACGTATTTTTTAGAGTTGATCATCTAATTTGATATGTTAACGTTCATTTTACAAAAAGACTTAATGATACATTTGATTGAATGCTTTCTGAACAAACGCTTAAATATGTCACGGTGTCCATACTTGTCCTTAAAAGTAAGTTAACAATTACAAGGAGTCAGTCGTGTTCTTTCTTACTATATATATAAGTACTTTGACTCATCGAATTTTAAGAACATAACTTTCATATAGTCTCATATTTGCTATGAACTAACACAATTTTTTTTATATATGTTTACTTTTACTGTCTGAAAGTCAAATGGATGATAGTGTCTCTTAATATGATTTATTGATGTACATCATATAGTAGCAATTTCTAATTACTGCTAGTATTTGGAATAAGTTTTAACTGTGTTGCTCTCTAATATGTAGTTTCAGTCTATAGCTTGAACTCTTTAAAAATATCAACGGGTATTTTTTGAATTCTTTAAAAGTAGTGTATTTTTAGAGTATCCGACACGGGTGCAATAATAATTTTAAAGAGTCTGAGTAACATCGGTTTCAGCTCCACCAAAACTCCCATTAACTAGCAGCGGACAAGATTCATGTTTGCAATGTCAAACTATTCAAAATCGCTTCAATTCTTTCTCGATCGTTTGGGATACCTTTTCACTGACTCGTTCAAATTATTCAAAATCGCTTCAATTCTTATCTTCCCCATCAAAAACCGCTTAAGCACTACCAGTATTCAACGTAAATTTTTTAATGACTAGTTTAATCATCATCATTATATCGTTTAACCTCTCATGACTAGTTTAAAATTGTTCATATAAACTAGTTCATCTTTAACTCGTATTCATAATTTTGTCACAATCCAAAAATGGACGTGATGACACTCATCTTATCCCACCAAGACAAGTCAGCTTAGAACTCAACCATTACAATAAAATGTGAAAAATTTGTAATAGACTCAAAAATACTCCAGAATCGACTTGTCACGTGTACAAGCCTCTAAAGTATTACAATTGATTCAAAATAAAAACACAATTTTCAAATGACATTGTTTTTATAATATAACAAAATCATAAATAGGAGTAAGAAAGTCCGCTGAAATGACAAGCATTTAACTCACAAACCTCCATAAGAAGCCTCAAACAAGGAGAAGAGAAAATATCACAAAGGTACGGGCTAGTAACCTACAAAAAATATAGTAGCAAGTAGGGAGTACCAAACCACGCGGTACTCATCAAGTAAACCTCTAAACACAAGCTAAGGGATAGAATATGGGTACTCCTTACACCCCAACTGAATCTCCACAACTATAACCTGCATCAAACCAGCCCAACCCAACAGTTTACAATTTTCAAACACATGTCTCAACAACAACATTCTAACAATCACATCTCAACAACAAACTCAATATCAATTACAACTTCCACAATTACAACCTTCTTAAAATCTGTTCAACCTAGCCGTTCATAATTCAAATAGCACACAACTCAACAACAACACTCTAAAATTACATATCCTCATAAATAATCTCAATATTCATCAATCAAAGTTCCACAGAATTGCACTCACGAGATCAACAAAACACCATATCAATTAGTTCATGACTAATGATAAATATGTGCAATGCAATGGAATGCAATGTCAAGTATAGTGATGCATGTCTTTCCTAGTGATACACAACTGTTGTCTTCAGTTCGGAACCCATGAGGGACATATCTGTCCATGAATTCATCACGGAGTGCGATACAACCCTCAATAATAGTAACCATCACGGTGCAATACGTCCCTCGATATATGATATTCATTACGGCGCTTTACGTCCCTCGAAATGGTACATCCTCTTATCACATAACACTTATCACAACTATGTCTCAAAACAATGCAATCGACATGTTCAGATAAATAATGAGGATAGGGTCATTTTCATAACAAGACACAATTCACAACTACACAATCATGATACAACATCCACAATGAGTCAATAACCCTTTCAAATCATTCACAAACATCACACACCAATAATTCACATTTCTTTTTATTACCCTTTTTCAATCATTAGAATTATTCAACATGGACAATTCAACCAATCACCAATTCCCATTACTCTCAAACATATACCACAAGGAAATACACGAATTTCATACACTTAACTAGGGTTTAGAAATCCACTTGCCTCAAATAATCGAACAATCACTCGGACTTGAGCCTTTCCTTTTCATTGTACTTTCAACTCAAAGCAATCTATTCGCATTAATAATCACAATAAGATTTCGAAACTAACAACACCCACATTACTATAGGTCTAGTCTATACAAAAAAAAAAACTCAGTCAAGTTATAATCAAGTTCCTAAGTTTGATGCCAATTAATGAAATTTAATAATAATTCAATATTCTACATATCAATACATTTTACTATTCAAAAGTAATTTGGGTAATCAAGAATTGAAGATTTAGAACAGTTACCTGCTTGCTCTCAAAGTGGTGATGCCGCACCCTTCATCCATTCTTTTTTTCCCTTTCTATTTCTTTTTCCAAATTAATTGTTTATTAAAACTGAAAAAATTCACAAACTTATTTCTAATACATGGGCCTAATAGCATAGGATTTTAAATAAATGATCATTTTAACCCATTAACTATCAGTTGAGTCAATTATCTACAATTATCCATCAATTAATTAACTCAAGTTAAACGAATAATCCAAAATTTTAAAAATAACCTTTCGAGTCATTACTATTTTATTAAAAATATATAATATAAAATATATATTTCTGAAAAAATGACTAAGTTTCGGAAAATCAATTAATTCCTACTTGGGAGGGTCAAAATTGGGTGTCAACAACTGTCTCTCATTTTACTTGGATTGATGCAAGAAATTTGAGGAAAATGAAATTGACCAAGCCAATTTTGACCGACCACATATCCATCTTTCAGGCAAGGGATTTGGTACGGACTTTAGGAATTATGACCGAGCCCTGAAAATGGGTTTCCTACATATCTCACGCTATATGAGAATTCAGGCCACTTGTAGTTCGATACGCTAGATTTAACGCACGATTTTGAAAGAAATCAAAAGTCATCTCGATACCGAGTTATGAAGAAATCGGGATGCTTGGGAATAAGATTTAAGAGGGAATGTTATAATACAGCCGAGTTTTCAACATTGAGCTCGCCTACATATCCTTAAACCATAGGAATCAGGCTGTCTGTAGTTCGACTCAATCAATTGAAAAGGAAATTTATTATGCTAGATGACCTTTGGTTTCAGACAAGTGACAAGTAAAATTGAGTATGAAAAGGAGACTTGTAACCTCTTAGCCATGAATGTGGCGCGCTTCACACCCATAATTAAGAGCCTACATGGACATAATTTTCAAAGCTCTTGGCGCATTGTTACTCAGATAGGGAACTTGCCTTTGGCAGATATCAAAATTTCTGGATGCGAAACTGAAACTAACAAAAATAAAAGAAAAACCCACATGCCTTCTGATAGGGGTGTGGTTTGATTGTGGTGGAAGTCGTTCCTCTGCTCGCGTCCTAAGAGTTTGACACTCCTCTTTGGACTATGTCCCAGTTCGCTGCTAAGAAAAAGTTCCACGTTGTGCTGCATCCTTGTTGATGCCGCCCGCACCTGTGGTTTGATTTGAGAATTCATACTCTTGGATGCTCTCGACAAAAATTGAAACAAATTGTTAGTAGAAAACGTAACTGGAAAGTGATAGTATCTCTTACGATGCTTTTCAGTTACTCTTGCTGTGAAAGATGTCACATAAGTATGTTCTGTATATATCACTTTCGAATACAGTATGTCCATTACAACTCTTGATTTGCTGAGGATTCGGAGATGTCATTGCTTGTTTTATTCATGGCAAACTCCAGTCTCTGCAACGAGCTAGCTAGCTCAATAATTATCCAACTGTAACAAGGTGCATGACTCGATAATATTCCATCTGTAACGAGGTGGATGCTCGATAATATTCCATCTGTAACGAGGTGGATGCTCGATAATATTCCATCTGTAACGAGGTGGATGCTCGATAATATTCCAACTGTAATAATGTGGATGCTCGATAATATTCCATCTGTAACGAGGTGGATGCTCGATAATATTCCAACTGTAACGAGGTGGATGGCTCGATAATATTCCAACTGTAACGATGTGGATGCTCGATAATATTCCAACTGTAACAAGGTGGATGCTCGATAATATTCCAATTGTAACGAGGTGGATGCTTGATAATATTCCAATTGTAACTAGGTGGATGGCTCAATAGTATTCCATCTGTAACGAGGTGGATAGCTCGATAATATTCGCTCTGTAACGAGGTGGATGGCTCGATAATATTCCATCTGTAACGAGTTGGATGGCTCGATAATATTCCATCTATAACGAGGTGGATGCTCGATAATATTCCATCTGTAACGAGGTGGATGCTCGATAATATTCCATCTATAATGAGGTGGATGCTCGATAATATTCCAACTGTAACGAGGTGGATGCTCGATAATATTCCATCTGTAACGAGGTGGATGGCTCGATAATATTCCATCTGTAATGAGGTGGATGCTCGATAATAGTCCAACTGTAACGAGGTGGATCCTCGATAATATTTCAATTGTAATGAGGTGGATGCTCGATAATATTCCATGTGTAATGAGGTGGATGGCTCGATAATATTCCATCTGTAACGAGGTGGATGCTCGATAATATCCCATCTGTAACGAGGTGGATGCTCGATAATATTCCAACTGTAACGAGGTGGATGATCGATAATATTCCAACTGTAACGAGGTGGATGCTCGATAATATTCCAACTGTAACGAGGTGGATGATCGATAATATTTCAACTGTAACGAGGTGGATGCTCGATAATATTCCAACTGTAACGAGGTGGATGGCTCGATAATATTCCATCTATAACGAGGTGGATGCTCGATAATATTCCATCTGTAACGAGGTGGATGCTCGATAATATTCCAACTGTAACGAGGTGGATGCTCGATAATATTTCAACTGTAACAAGGTTGATGGCTCGATAATATTTCATCTGTAACGAGGTGGATGCTCGATAATATTCCAACTGTAACGAGGTGGATAGCTCGATAATATTCCATCTATAACGAGGTGGATGGTTCGATAATATTCCATCTGTAACGAGGTGAATGGCTCGATAATATTCCATCTGTAACGAGGTGGATGCTCGATAATATTCCTATACAATTCAAAAATAGGAACCTGAAATGGAAAAACAAATATACGAACTACTTATGGGGTGGATCGCCCAACAAAACTATATGCAAAGTCTTTGATTGGCCAATCAAAACACATAATCCACTTATGGGGTGGATACCCAACAAATTATAATTTTGACTCTGACAATTATCAAGAAACACGTACGCCTAAATTGCTACGCGACGAACATACTAAATTGACGTATATGCACGTCGAGACTACGATTCTCTCTTTAAAAGACAGAATTATCGAGGTGAATGACTTAATTCCTTCACATTAAAATTAAAGTCACTCTCGTCTTCCTTGACAAACTCAACGGAATTAGAGTTTGTCGCAGTCATTTTTAATTGTTATCGAAAACTTGTAACAATTCGATAACTTTGACTGTCAAGGAAATATTGCGGTCACCAACATCTTTCTGATGTGATGGACTCGATGATTTTCCCTTGCAACACTTCTAAGTTAGAGTCACTTTTGATCATCTTCAGATTTGATGTCGATTTCATATATAATTGACTTTTATCAATACTATCACCTGCAAAGCTCGACACCAAACATTAGTATCGATGATGAAGTAAAGAATAAAAGTAAAGTTGAGGAACTAGATTGAGTCATTTGGCTTATCGAAATTAGGTTATAATGAGCCCAACTGTAACTTTGATCATGACTCGCCACTAGCGACCCTCTCACACATTGTTTCTTAAAACATTGAAATAATCTGTCAGCGTTTGTATTCAACATTTCTGCAAAATAAGATAAAAAAAAATTGTTTAAAAATCTCTTGAGGCAACATAATGAATAGAGATAAAATGAGATGGAAGGTTTTCTAAGTTTTGTTGATGAGGCCACGATGGGTGCAAATGACGCCTTTTGCCACTCTTGACGTCTTTATATAACCATTTTTGTGACTTCGATGTTCCTGCATCCAAAGAAAAATTCTTAGTTTGAAAGACTGATTTATGTTGATCTTGTCTCCACGCTCCTTCATGCGGTTGGCTTACACGGTCGCCCGTCCTTTGTAAGACAGTCTTGATCTATCTCGGTCTGAAATATATTTAACTCTAGTTACTTGCTTTATTAATTTTGAGGTTGCTCATTCTGGAATTTTGAGGCCCCTCCTCAAAACTCTGTCCCAGTTTGCCTCGATAGTATAAAACTTTTAACAACGGACATTATTGTGTGGAATTTTTGAGATCATCTAAAAAATTTGACCCAGTTGCACATTTCAACATGATTCTCCATAAAATATTATCTTGGAATTTTGAGATTCACCCAAAAATCTACCAATTGCATTTTGGTATTTCAGTGTTGACTTGTTGAAGAAGTCCATTTTTAAATGAATTTTTGAGATCCTCTCAAAAATTCTGTCCCAGTTTCCATTATAAAGAGAAACGGAAATCTTGCTGGGAATATGACCGAGCCATTCAGGCGTCTACGTATCTCGTTGAAGAGGAAATCAGGTCAAACGTAGTTCCCCCTCAAGGTTAACAGTATAAGAAAATTTACAAAGAAACCAATCGAGACCGTCATAGGCCGCCTACGTATCTCATTCTTGAGAATTCAGGTCAGACATAGTTCATTACAAGGGAAGGTGCGACAAAATGGACAACAAGATTTAATGTGCATTTTCAACAGAAAGATAACAATAACTTTACATGTAGGATTCTGGCCGACGTTGGGCATACTTCCTTTCAACCATTTGATGATGAATATCTTCAAATGACTCTGTTCAAAGATATTTGGAAAGGCTTAATCAATATTGATCAAATTGTTGTTGATCATGTTTTGAATTTTGTGCTTGAGGGTTGAACAATTCTCTGTGTCGTGTCCAACGGCTCCAGAATGATAAGCACATCTGTGGTCAGCTCTGTAAAATTTCGACAAAGGATTGGCTGGTCTTCCTTCTATAGGATAGAGCATACCCATTGCTTTCAACCTTTCATAAAGTTGAGTTTGAGATTCCCTTATTGGTGTAAATACTTTAGGAGTCTTCCTAAAGTTTGACGGGGAAATTTTTTCTGATTTACATTATGGTTTTGATATTTCCTTTGGGAAGCTGACCGCATATGGGTAGCCGTGACGATACCTACCTCCTCTGTTTTTCCTTTTGATGTATCGATATCACTAATTCTGGTATCTTTTCCATTAGCTCGCAATGCGGTAAGGTTGGTGACCTTTCCAGTCTTGAAACCATCTTCAAGAGCTTCTCCCACTTTGACAATCTCGACAAATTTTTGTCCCATCATACACAACATTCTTTCATAGTACTCAGGCTCTTGAATTCGAATGAACATTTCAGTGATCTCACGTTCGGACATGGGAGGTTGAACTCTTGCGGCCTCTTTTCTCCAACGAAGAGTATACTCTCGATAATTTTCTGTAGACTTTTTTTTTGTCTTCTCCAAGTAATAGCGATCTGGGGCAGCTTTTACATTATGTCCAAATCTTTCCGTGAAATCCTTTGCGAGTGCATTTCAACTTTTCCATTGTTTTAGTTTTTGTGATGTAAGCCACTCCAGAGCTTCTCCACTTAGACTTCGACTGAAGAGACGTATCAACAATGCTTCATTTTTGCCAACTCCCAAGAGTTGATCACAATAAACCTTTAGATGTGTTAAAGGATTTCCAGTTCCATTATAAGTGACGAACTTTGGCACTTTAAACCCTTCTAGAAGATCCAAATTCGGATGAATGCATAAATTTTCATAATTCAGCCCCACCTCTTCTGAAGCGTAATCAAATTCTTTTATCACTTTCGCAATCTCTTCCTTCATGATCTGCTTAGTCTTTTCCTCTTTGGCCCTCCACTCCTTCTCCTTCTCCTTCTCCTTCTCTTCGTAGTGGTCAAGTTCGGAATATGCAGTATAGTGAAGATGTGGTTTGGTTCGAACTGGATATTAAAAGTGACTTTCGAAGGTAAGGGTTGAGAGTTTTGTGAATTTTGAGTGTCTATAGAAGTTGTCTGATACATGAAAGAGGGTGTTTGATGATTGTTGACGTTTAAGCTCTGAAATGGAGGGAGTATTTGAGAGTTATTTGTGTTTTGATTTTGAAGAGGAGGAAAAACTTGAGGATTGGTATTCAGGTTTTGAAAAGGATGCGGTGTTTGGTATGAAGTGCTGGCGTGAGGAAAATTTGACGTGGTTAGATCAATGGTGAAAGGATTATGAGTATGGTTGGAGGGTGGATTATTTTGGACATGTTCCGAATTTGAAGTGAGATGAGGAAAATGGAGTGGAAGTCTTCGATTGCCTAGAGTGTTGACATTGATAGTCGGAATTGACGAATCTTGTTTTTGCTTCAGCTCAACCCTCAACTCAGCAATCTGTTGCATCAACTGTGCAATTAACTCATTTTGTTCAACGGCAGGCGATTGAACTATAGCAATTTCACTCAAGCTGGTATTCTCATTATTCTCAGTCATTCTTCTTCTTTCTTTCAATAAATTTCAATTGGGAAGTTAATCTTTGAAAACTTTGAATGTTCAACAACTAATCAACACAAACCAGTTTTGAGTACCTGACAAAGAGAAATAACTCAAACAACAAATGTGTTAGTTTGTGTATGCAGTAGGTAATACAAGATATCACACACAAAGCTGTAAGCACACAAGAGTCGCTTCATTTGAAGAAAGACTAGCCCACATATATAAAAAAAATGATTAGATAGACAGGAATTTGTCTCTCTGATTTTTAGATTTGTGAGTGAAAAATGTCGACCTGAGTCGGGACAAAACCGATTGAATATTTTATTGTCGTACTTCTAGTTTTTGACTGAGATGTAACTCTAATTTCTTTGTAAGAGTTGAAAAAGATAAAATTTCTCAAAAATGGAGACCGAACTTTGAAAGGTTGTCTACGTATCTCACAAAAGAGAATTCATGTCCTACGTAGTTTGACCCACTTGAATTTCTTTTGATTTGAAATGATGAATCTTTTTCTGATATGAGAGTAA
Source organism: Solanum sitiens (assembly GCA_016801875.1). Classification (NCBI taxonomy): domain Eukaryota; kingdom Viridiplantae; phylum Streptophyta; class Magnoliopsida; order Solanales; family Solanaceae; genus Solanum; species Solanum sitiens. Next base: position 3,106,838 of record JABWTJ010000002.1, on the reverse strand, counting down.
TATTAAAAAAAAATTAAGTTCGATTTTTTTTGGGAAACTAAAGACTCGAAGAGTATTTGGATGCGCTTTTGATAGTGACTTGATATTTGTGCTTAGGGGTTCTAAAAAGTATTTGAAGAAGAGTGAGCTAGAATATCTCCAGATAAAACAACATATTCACATAAGCAGTTATAGCACATAAACAAATATTGCGCGTTCTAAACAAATATGTGACCCTTTTGTGCCAAGGGTAGGCCTAGCGATTTGAGGGATGTATACGTCATTTAAAACATTTCATTGCCCCAAAACTCAAATTTATACAAATTTATGAATAAAACTTAAATGGGGATACATAATTGGGGAAAATGGGATACAAAATAATCAGTCCCACGCAGGGGTACAATTCTGAACTATGCTTCCATAGAAGGTCCTTCCCTCTTCATTTCTTCTCCTCTCCGGGTTCCCACGTCTTAGACTAGTAACTTGTGAACGAAAAATATGCAGGTGAACCACAATGAAAAACATAGTTGCCCCATTAGCATGCATATAACCCAATCCCGAGGACAATGATTTCTTCATATGATGTATACATCCTTCAAATTTAAACAAATAAATATGATCGCCCGTTCAGGCCGTAAGCCCTTTTGGACTCAAGATGGTCTATCTAATGGGCCCAACACTCCTTGGGTGTTGGGTCGTCCTAATTCAAATGCTCCTAAATTCGAGATTTTACTTCGCTCTATCTTAGTTTAACTAGGAGTGGGTTGTATTTAGAGTGGAAAGGGTAACCCAAGCGGACAACTTGGGCTGGGACAGTTAACGATCGTTGACTATCAAGTAGCCAACTACACTCGTCAGGGTGCCCCGAGAAAAATTTTGGTTAACGAACGACTGCGAACCCGCATAATCGTCCTTTAAGTGGAAATAAAAATAATCGTCGTTTGACGGAAGATGTTATGACATGAATGCAATGCCATTTATATAATTTAAACAAATTAATCACATATAAGCAATTTAATAATAACAATTAGTCAAAATAGTCAAATCCTTTTGGTTAGAACTTAATTATTCCCCAGCAGAGTCGCCATTTCTGTTCTATTCAAAATATATATATATATATATATATGTGTATATTTCTGAAAAAATGACTAAGTTTCGGAAAATCAATTAATCTTATGATTTAAGAGAAATTGACTTTCCAAATTAACAGAGTCGCCACTTGATTTTTTAATAAAAGAAATCAAGAAAAAACTCAGTCGCCACTTGATTTTTTAATAAAAGAAATCAAGAAAAAACTCACAATTATTTTTCAAAAGATTTAAAACAGATAAAAATCAATTGAAAAGGGTTCGAAGTTCAATGTACATTCCGAGAAGGTGTTAGGCCCTCGGAATGCCCGCTAACTCGCGGTTGACCGGCGATTTGACTAAAAGACCTTTTAAAATAATTTTTCCAAATTAGAGGGGATGATCTTAGGGAAATAAATTTAAATGCTAACAAAATCTATAAACAAACTAAATAGTAAAAATAAATATTTATGAATATATAAATGTAGCAAGAAATGGCCATCCTTTGGAAAATAAAAAAAATTAACCAAAATGTTATCGATATAACAATAAAAGTCAGATAATCAATAATAGAGGGAAGAAATATTAATTTTTGGGCCCTTGACCCATATTCCAAATCTCAAACCTGTCCTATTCTAAAATGACCCAAAATAGGTCTTGTCCATTTAGGGACCAGTTGGGCCTGCTGAATTGTTCCTTGGGCTTTGGTTTCATTTTTTTTAAAAAAAAAAACTGTGTATACGATTGTTGTATACTGATGTATACGGCTTGTATACAATCTGTTTTCGTGTATATTGAGATATATACAGAATGTATGCTGCCCCAGATCAAATTTCCAGCACCTGTATAAATTTTTAGACATGTATATCATACACTTCAAATGTATATCAGTGTATATGATAACATATCAGCCCCTTTTGAGCCTTTTGGAAACCTGCGAATTAATTCCAATAGCATATTTGCTGCTTTCAACCTGCATATCATGTTTTCCAGGGCGCTGGATGACTCGGAGATACGAGGGAGATAAGTCCGTCATGGACTCAAAGAGGATCATGCAAAAAAAAAATTAAAATAAAAAGAATAAAAAATCGGACTATACAAATAACATCATAATTTATTCAAAAAAAAAATGAGAAGTAAGAATAAAAATATCACCTTCTCCGGAGCAGCGAACTAGAGACGGTACGAGCAAGGAACTTGTCTTCACCACGCGACTCGGATTCAGACGACGACCGGGAATTATAGGCAATATTTTTGACCCGAACACAACTTGGCTGTATTTAATCTATGTATTCTTTGCCTTTTTTTTTTTTTTGCTTGAACTACTATGAATGTTCAATTTTTTTTTCTTTAACTCCCTTTTCACCCTTTTCCCCTTCTTTTTTTATCTATATCAATGAAAAATATATCATGAATAATCAATAATGAATAATGAATATTGAATGTTGAATTGAAAAAATGAATTGAAATGAATTGAATTGAATTCTTGAATTTTTGAATTGAATCATAAATTCCTCCCTCTTCTTGAATTCTTTAATTCTTCCCTTAATCCCTTAATGAATTTCCCCCTTTCTTGAATTCTTTTTATTCTTCTATTTTTTCAAATCATGAATGAGAAAGAAGAAGAAAAGAGAAGGTATTTATAGGAGATTTTTATGGTAGATTTAGGGGGAAAATGGAATGGATTGGGATGAATTTGAATTTCAAAATTCAAAATTCAAATTCAAAAAATTACTTTTTTTTTAGGGGGGCAAAAGGAATGGATTTTGGGATGAATTTGAATTTCAAAATTCAAAATTCAAAAATCAAAATTTCAAAATTCAAAATTCAAAATTCAAAAATTCAAAATTCAAAATTCAAAATTCAAAACAAAATTCAAAATTCAAAATTCAAAATTCAAAATTCAAAATTCAAAATTCAAAATTCAAAATTCAAAAATTCAAAAATTCAAAAATTCAAAATTCAAAATTCAAAATTCAAAATTCAAAATTTCAAATTTCAAATTTCAAAATTCAAAACCTCCCAAAAGTGTAGTTGAGAATTAGTGGCTGAGAATTGGATTGGGCTGCATTAATTTGGAGGAAAGAATTGGGCCTAGGAAATTATAAGGAAATTTGAAAAAGAATGGGCTGCTGAAGGTAATTGTGAAGAATGGCTGGGAAATATGGAATGGACTGCTAAAAATTGAATTGGATCTTGGCCCAAATGTTTCTCAAAGTTGAGTTAAGTTGGAAGTCTAAGATTGATTAAATTTAAGAAATAGTCAAATTGTGTTATATTAATAAATTTGGCTAAACCTTAAATAAGACAAATTAATATTAATTAATTAACGAGCTTCTTAATCTTAACAAAAAATAAAATAATTAATTTAATCGTAAACTTAGAGATTCAAAAATATAACCTAAACTTACTAAATTTAAAATATTTTTGAGATGGTTTTTGAATAATCATAAAATATACTAATTATATACATAATTATATAAGATATATATATTATCTAAAAACTATAAGAAATGGCAAAAATTATTCAAAATAACGCAAACTTTATATTTTTTCTTAAATTTAAAAACTAATTATTTTAAATTGTTTGAGAATTTAAGAAGCTCATGAATTAATTCCTACTTGGGAGGGTCAAAATTGGGTGTCAACAACTGTCTCTCATTTTACTTGGATTGATGCAAGTAATTTGAGGAAAATGAAATTGACCAAGCCAATTTTGACTGACCACATATCCATCTTTCAGGCAAGGGATTTGGTACGGACTTTAGGAATTATGACCGAGCCCTGAAAATGGGTTTCCTACATATCTCACGCTATATGAGAATTCAGGCCACTTGTAGTTCGATACGCTAGATTTAACGCACGATTTTGAAAGAAATCAAAAGTCATCTCGATACCGAGTTATGAAGGAATCGAGATGCTTGGGAATAAGATTTAAGAGGGAATGTTAGAATACAGCCGAGTTTTCAACATTGAGCTCGCCTACATATCCTTAAATCATAGGAATCAGGCTGTCTGTAGTTCGACTCAATCAATTGAAAAGGAAATCTATTATGCTAGATGACCTTTGGTTTCAGACAAGTGACAAGTAAAATTGAGTATGAAAAGGAGACTTGTAACCTCTTAGCCATGAATATGGCGCGCTTCACACCCATAATTAAGAGCCTACATGGACATAATTTTCAAAGCTCTTGGCGCATTGTCACTCAGATAGGGACATATTGTGTTGATTCTTCTTCAAAGAGGAACAAGCGGATGAAAATAGGAAGATCACCTATTGATAAATTGACCTGTCTATTGATCTAAATCGACACATTTAAGAGATGAGTTCGTCTGGGTTCAACCTGTTGCGTCAATTCAATAGTCGTATCATGACCCAACCCATACCTAACAGAGGGATCTAGAATAAAATAAAAAAAAGATAGTTTATGTGTGTTTTTGACATTTATCCTGATATATGCTTTCTCACATATATATGAAGATCTTATCATTGAATCAAAATCATAACTTATTTTAAATTTGTTGAAAGTCCTGCCCACGTAGGGGCAGATTTAGGAAGGGGTATGGGGTGTCACGTGACACTGCTTCCTCGAAAATAATTACTAAATATGTGTGTACGAGTAAAACGGAAAAGCAGATAAGAAACCAATATAATATAAAGTGACACTCCTTAAGCAAACATTATGGGTACTTCGGTTGGTTAGTCTCCAATTTTAACCTACAGGTTGTGGGTTCAATCTTGGGTAATTTCATTTTATATACAACTTTTTTGTTTTTTACCCTATTTTCTCACTTTAGTATGAATACATTTTTTAAAAAACCTCATACATTTTATTAAAAACTCTCTCTCTATATATATATATATATATGTATATATATATTTCTCATTTAAAAGGTGACATGCTTATGAAAAAAGTTCAATATATACAATATTGTTTCTCATTTAAAAGGTGACACCACTTTAAAAAAATCATGCGTACACGACTGACTCCACGTAAACCTACCCTACCCCGCACAATGCCACGTATAATGTCCAAATACATCCCATGTATATAGGCCATCGTATATCAAGATATATTTATTTAACTATATATATATATATATGTAAGCTAGTGATGATACAATTATATGAAGAGTAGATGAAGCTAGGGCTAGCTATCTAGGTAGATAATAATTTCCATTATTATCATCTAATAAGCCTTCTTTTTTATGCTGGAATATTACCGGCATATCTTCAATCATTCAAAATGATTTGGATACATCATATACGTCTTTCTAGAACAACTACAAGCAAAATAAAATTTAAAAAATCATCTTAAGAGCTCAATAATTATTTCATGTGAACAATTTAATAATAATAATAATCCACTGGCTAGCTAGTCCTATATTGATAATAAGAAATATTATATTCTATATTATGTCCATAATGTTAGCTTAGGTTAAAAGAATATTCATGTTCATATAACTTGTAAGAATCTTTATTTGTTGGTAGCGCCGAAAGATAGGACTAAAAACAAAAATTTTAATAACACACTATTATTCCCAACATCTGGATCGTCTGTTTCCTCCAGCAAAGGCATGGGAATCAAATTGTACTATACAATTATTCATCAATTTTCAGTACAAATTCTCATAATTTTTCTATAATTAAACCAATAAAGCTCGACCATCGATGAGGGGACCAATTCATCTTTTCGACAGGTGTACATTTATGAGGGTGAAAAACTTACTCCTTTTTTTAAAAAAAAATTATTATTGTATATTTAATGGATGTGATTATTTGTTAATATTTAAAAGAAAAAGGAAAGGCTGGTTAGCTAGTTAGGTGTTGCCATATGAAAATTCTTTATTTTTAATTATACAAATTTGAGATCTTTGGGGTTTTTTCTTTTGTTATATTGGAGGAGATATTATAAGAAATAAAATATACATAAGTTGAATCGAGAACCCACTTTAATTCATAGGGGAGATCTTAATAAATAAAATATCAGATTAAAGTTGCTAATTGAGGCGGATAGAGTATATAATTGTTGGGTTCAACTGAATCACATTTGGTTGAAAGTTAGAGATATAAATGATTAAGTTATTTAGTGTCGGTCAGTTTAAGTTTTTAAATAAGATGATAATCATACGTTTAATATGGCACTCTTGCTTATCAATCTTACTTGTCTACTATACTAGGGGGAAAAATTGTGTATCAAGAGAAAAACATATTAATTTTTCATGTTTCACCGTGGACATAAATTACTTATTTCTCAAATTATTTTCTAAGATTTAAAATCATACATTAATTAATATTTGGTATTAGTATAATAAAATACTCATAATTATTGTTATTTATTAAAAATATGGCAAATTCAAAGTAGACAAGTAAATTAAAACAGAGAAATTATCTAAGCAAACAGGTATTCGAGCCTCACTGCTGCTCAAGAAACAAAAAACCTTTACATATTTGGTGACCCATAAAAAGAAGAATCAGACCCATGCTTAAAAAGATGTGTTAATAAGACAATATAATTAAGCAATTCAAAATGCATTTTCTTTAATATAGTAATTACTTAGATAAGACGATCATACACTTCAACATCGAACTTTAATAGATAGAAATAATGGATCCAAGTCTCACGTTATCCAACAAGCAAAAAAATAATTTAAAATAATTTCATATATTTGATCCATAAAAATAGAATCAACCCCGCGGCAAAAATGCATGTCGAGATACAAAATTATATTTTTTATCATACAATTTTAAACATTTAAATAAGATGATCTCACGTTTTAAATACATTTCGATATAAGCAATAAGTGTGTTAAGTTTTAGAAGTTATAAGTGGTTATACCAAAGAATATGTCCCCACACCTCTTGTTGTCCTATCAATAATTGGTGCTTATATGACTTAGTTTATTTAGAAGCACCAATGATGGGTTTGAATCTAGTGGGAAGACCATTCTTTACACGTCTAAAAAGAGAAAACAGTTTTTAGTCATGGCCTTGTAACCATATTGGATGTCCCATTTAATATCCCAATGTCTTCTTCACATCAAGCACTTTAAGTGGATTCCAACTCTTCCTCAACAAACTACTTATATGTTTTTTGTTTTTCTCTTTTCCATGTTATTTGAAGTGGGCTTCCTTTTCATCACCTAACTCCTTAGAAAAAATAGTAGTTGCCACTAAAGTTATATTATAATGCTATTTATTTAATTATTTTTCTTAAAATATATTGGAATATATAATCAATATAAAGGTTTCTTGAAAGAGTCTAAGATTAATATAGTATTGTCCATATAAAAGAATCTTTTACACTATCATGTTATCACAAAAGATATTCTAAAGCAAGTTTCTTTTAAAAGTATGAAATCTATAATCTTGACAATAGATAGATTACCTACTATATAATGTAAATACAATTTGATAGTGTAAGAATTCGCATCATATATTTCTTATGTTTCATAATAAGCAGTGTTTTAATCTTAATTTTTAAATTTTTTTCAAAATAAATAGTGATTTACATAATTAAGAAAATGTTGATTTTGTTTTTCCAACTTGAGCCTTATTAGTAAAAAATATATATGTTCAAACTGAGTATATCATTTATTATGAAACGGAGGAATCAACGCTGAAAATTGAACCCATTAAGAAACAAAGTATGAGATTCGTTGAGTCTTTTCAAGTGGGCTCACACAAATCTACGTGCCCAATAGTGTAGAGATGTTATTTTATTATGAATGGCCTCGTTCCACCCATTAAGGGTCCAATTATATTTTATACTCTAATAGTCTATATATAATTGAATTAACTAAGCTAGCAGCTTCTGCAAGATCTTGTCCTAATTCTATTTTTTTAAAACACTTCCTAGGATCATTCATTTACCTTCCAATTAAATTTAGTCTTAGCTTGCTTCTTGATTTTTGTCAGTATGAAACTGTTCCTTTACCCAATAATGTGAAATCTACATACATAACTTTAATAAAAGATAAAAATAAAAGGGGGAAAAAGACAAATATTTTTTCTCTATCTGACACAAGTATATATGTTGAAAAATATAAAGTAATAGGAGCATGTGACAGATGTTAAAAGGAACAAGAAGTATTGTCTTATAGAGAGTGTATATATATTAAAACTTTGTGCTATAAAGTTATTAAACTTTTGCTATGAGAATACTACATACTCATCTTAATTTCTGATCAATTCCCATCAATAATTGATCCATTAGTAGCTACTCTATATATAGGTTTGTAATAATTTGTCAATTTTTATCTTTGATTAGACCAGGCTATATTGGATTTATTGGTTATACCTAGGTCTATAACTGCCCTATAATTCAAGAAACTTCTGATCACTATCTCTATCTTTAATTCTTTTAATAATTCACAACTAACAATGTATGAAATTTGAATACTATGGCAAATTATATAATATTTATTTTATCCTTTCTCAGGAGGTTTCCTTTTTTTTCTGCTCTATTGCTAACTCGAATCACAACTTTAGAGTTAAAGGTTGAGAATACGCTTATCACCTGAACAACCTGTCTAGTTTTGACATATTTGAGTAAGAACCCGACATATGTTCTTACCATGTCTAAAATTCAAGAATGACATTCTCCAATTGCATTTACCTCGTCACTTTATACATCTATGTATCTTGGGGAACATATTAAGATAGTCGTATTCTTTAATTTTAAATCAGATATAACATAATTTTGAAAGATGAATAAAATGTTCAATAGGTCGATATTAAAATGCATGGAATGCAAATTATTAATGTGTAGCATTATTTGATAAAATGTGTATGTGTAACGATTCAGAGAAAAATGTGACTATTATGTATAATATGGGACATGCCCAATATTATTATAATTAGTTTACTATATTTTACATCTCATATGTATTTTAATATCATATGGAAGAGTTGTTATCGAACTTTGATTTGGTGTGTTGAATAGTAAAATTAAACCAGTATTTGGATAAACATCTGAAAGATATGGTATTGCTTATGAATCTCAAGTTGTTATTTTCTAATACCTTAAAGTACTGTTGTTTCTGACACTCTTTTTAAGTTGTCTTTACAACTAATGTATACACAGATGTCTGGCTGTTATGCAATTGGTCTTCCATTATTGAATGTATTTTTTTAAGCATGTATAGTGGAAGTAAGTATGGATCAAAAATTAAAAACAATATTGGGATCAGTATATATATGTTGGAATCAAATTAATACTAAGTTTAATTAATTTGACTGTTTTAAATACTAAAGTTTTGTGTTGGTATTAAATGTGTGTGCATGTGCGTGTCATGAGATGGGGTTTATTAATTCTCCATCTAATTTGGAACTCAAAATATCCATGCAGTTATAAGTTGATTACTGTGTGCCTCTCAATACTGCCTTCACGTTTCAACAATACCACTCAATTTCTCAGTGTTTGACTATATGAAAGGATATGGTGTAGTGAATGAAATTAACTATTTTTTTTAATCAGGGTTAGATTTAGATTTTGAGTTCTGACTATGAAAAAATTCTTGGTGAGGAGTTGTTTTTCTCGACTGGAGCCCTTCGTGAGCACGAATTCAAATTAGTCAGGTTGCAATATGGATAACAACTAGTACTAGTAGTTTAGAGTGGTTTATTGAAATATATGACTATATCATCAACAAAATAAAATAAATTGTCATAGAGAGTCCATATATATTTACTTAATTGCGACGTTAACATGTTTCTCACATGCTAGTTTGATTCTTTTTCATGGTCAAGCATGTGATAATTCTCTTTTACAATAGTGACAGCGGAGGCTCTATTCTGTTTGTTCTGATATCATAATGAAGTATATGTAAATGACTATCTCATCTAAAAATCTAAATTTTTCAAGATATAAAACTTTTGCTTGCTTATTTATCTCATATATTTCTTTAGCAATATTCTATTAATGCAAGTATGCAACAAAAGAAAAGGTTTAGAGCGTTCTTTACTTCTTTATATGGTCAATAGAAGAATTTCCATACAATTAACATGCAATTCATTTAAATTTTGAATTATTGCTATGCGTTGACGTACGTGAAATCTATATTTGAATTTTATTTGGTAAATCTTAAAGTAAGAAAGAACTAGCATTAGTTAACATTTACAGTTGATGCTACCTTATATTTGCTAGATAATTCTCGTATGATTTCTAATATATCAAAATTGAACTAATAATTAATATATATGGCACTAGGTATATCAAAATATATATGCCCATCATAATTTCAGTGAGCTTTACCCAGAAAAATGTTGGTGTTAGTGTAGTGTTTCATTTGCTACACAGATCCATAATATAATATATATGTATTTAGATTTGAAGACTTAAGGAGTTTCACTGTTTATTATATATACATATTCAATAAGTTTTTTAATAAATATATACTATATAATTTAAACCAAAAATTTTAATACGATTTCATGATTTTAGATCTTTTAGGTTATTAGGTTCTAAAGTGAGTAATTTATGCCAAAACTTGAATATATTTAAATTTGTGATTTCTGAATTTCAGGATTTTAAGCTAAGATTTCTATTCGTATTTTTAATAAAGTTTTTAAGAGAAATACAAGATTTGAACTAAAAGTTACTCAACTCAGCTGAACACGCATAAGATTTGGACTAAAAGTTCTTAATCATAATTTTTGTGTTCACTAGATTCTGAATAAATTATTTATACATTACAATTTTTAACACAAAAATAAATTTGAATAAGAAGCTAATGGATATAAAATTTGAGTAAAAAGCTAATGAATTTTATAAAAATTGTGACTTCGCCATTATAAACTTGCAAGCTCTACGCTAACTCATTCTCTTTTCATAATAGCTCTAGTTTACAACTACAAGAAAGAAACATTTGCACAAAGAAAGGCAAAGTCTCCACGTGAAAGGGTGTTGTTGTTGTCCTATTTTTGCACCATAAATACATTTGATAAGTCCATATACAAATGCATGCGCTTTTCCAAATTCACATGCACATTCCACGCCAACACGTGTGAACCCAGATATACATACATTATATTATACAAATATAAATTAGAGAGAGAGAAGTGCACAATAATACTTTCTTATTGAACATTTTTATACTCAGAATATTACAAAATTTCTCCATTTTTTTCCAATTACAGTTGAGTCTTCCAAGAAGAAAAAGATAACAAATTAAGTTCTTTTAATTAAACCCCATCCCTAATAAAACTTCCAGGGTTAAAAGGGTCAACTTCTTGTGTTAATTAGCTAAATCTTCATCTGCATTGCGTTGAGTTTCATATTTTTATTTCTTCTGATATTTTTGTTGCAAGGACGATTGTTTCCACTCCACCAAACGATTCAAAAAGTACATAACCTGCCATATTAAGAAAAACACCAAAACATTAATATTACCAATAAATAAATAAATTTTATATCTTTTTAAAAATAAATTAAGAATAATTTACTACTAAATATTTTATTTGTACCTCTAATGGTTCTTGCAAAGAATAAGTAGCATTAGTTTCTTTAGGTGTTTTGGACACTAATATTCCAAAGCCTTGTCCTCTATCACGCAAAACCTGATAATTATTCCATAATACAATATTAGTACAATTACGGAGTATTATTTTTTTTCGAAAAAATACAAAAACATTATTTTGTTAGTTAAAGAAAATTATAACAAAAAAATAATACCTTGAAAGCATCTTCATCTGTTCGATCATCGCCAATATAAATAGGCAAAACGTCATTTGAATTTGCATAGCCTAATGATTCCAACAAAAATTCAAGTGCATTTCCCTTATCCCATTTAATACTGGGACGAATCTCCAAAACCTGTTATAAAACAAACAAAAAATCGATTTAATATGCATATTTTTTTCCTTTTTCTTTATTTCGTAATAATTAAGTTACGAAATAATAATAATATCTTTGAAAAAAGCATACCTTTCTTCCTTGAGTTAATCGTAGCGTTGGGTATTCCTTAGTCACTGATTTCACTTGCTCAGCTAGTTCAGTCCATCTCTGAAATTACAAAATGAAAATCGAAAATTCAATTATGACTAATTTTTTTAAAAAAGAATTATAATTAAAGGAAAAAAAAAATAGTACCTTTTCTTCAACACGACGGAAATGTACGGATAAGCAAAATTTGTTGTTTTCCACTTTAGCTCCTGGTATAGATTTTGTTTTCTCCACTAAAGATTTATATACCTGAAAGAGTTAAGTAAACGTTTAAATTATTTTTTCCTTTTTATAATGTGACAAAAAACACTAGAGGTAAAAAAAAAAAAACTAACCTCACTAATGATGGGTAAAAATTCTCTTGCAGGTTGGCAGAGTACAGTTTGATTATTTCCCTGAATAAGTAAAAAAGTACCAAATTATTATAAAAGAACAAAAAATTACATGAGATTAATATAGTAATTAATTATAATTTGCTTACTTTTCTATAATTACGCCCTTTGACAGGCGCCTTAATGTCCATTCCATGACTTCCAGCATAATACAATTCTGATAATTTCACAAAATTATATACTTTTGCTCTGCATCTTCCACTCACTATTGCCGTTGGAAAATACTTTGATGTGTTTCTTACTGCTTCCCTCATCTAAAATTTATCATTAAAAATAAGTAATTAAATTTTAATCGTATCGTAATTATATTAGGAGTAATTTATAATAGATTTTAAGTACACCAACCTCAGAAGTCATGAAGGCTTTATCAGGATCATCAACAATAGGAGACAATGTACCATCATAATCCAAAAACACTACAATTTGTTTTCCTTTCGAAGAATTTATAATTTCATCGAACATATTCAGAGCTGATGGATGATGAACCTGTTTAAAATAACTCAATAAGTTAATACTCAAATTAAATTTTAATTTTTTTTTTTGATGAATCGTGATTGAATAAATTGAACTCACAATCCAGGACTTGAGATTTTCAGTTTCTGAGGATCTTCGAGTTGGAGAAGAAGCTCTCATGGAATCAAGTAAAGCAGTGATTCTAGCTGCATCAGTAGAATCAATATTTTTGAATGATCTCTTCGCAGGAACAGCGATGAATCTCCCCGGCTGCGGTAGTGGACCGGGAACGGCAGGGGAGAATGATAAGAGTGAAGAGTCAAATCCTGATCTCGGGTCAGATATTATCACATTCTGATTAGTCATTTTTGCTACACAACGGATTGTTGAAAAACAGAGGAACTGAAAAACAGAGCAAATTCGAAGAATTTGATTGAGTGTAAAAGGAAGGGAATTGAGAGAAAATGAAGAGAGTGAGAGAGAAGTGAGACAGGGGAAGAAGAAAGGGGGAATGAGTGAATTTATAGGTTAGAGAGAGGGCATTAAAGAGACGAAGGCACCACACTTTTTCCGCCTCTTACCTTTTGTGCCCTTAGACGACTCAGCTATGCGTCGGACTTTGTGTTTTCGTAAAATTTATTTACACTCGATATTTATTTTAATATGATAAATATATGATACTTATATATTTTATAGTGTATTATCTTAATTTTAATTTATGTAACATTGTTTGATTTGATACAAATAAAATTTTAAAAAAAAAAAGATATTTCCAAAATATGTGGTATAAATTTTTCTTAAATAATTCATGTGTAAAAATAATTTTATTAAGCGTAAAATGATAATTTTATAGTTAATTTTTTTTTCAATTATATAAAAGGTGACTTTTTTTTATAAAAAAACATATTAAATTAGAAAATGTGTCATATAAATTGAACAAATTGAGATAGCTAGACTTGTGGGGTAATATTATGGGGTACTTTTCATTTTTTTGATTGTCACTAATTATTTAAGCTAAATTGAATTAGATTAATTCAATATTAGAAAATTATACAAAAAGTATTATAACTTGCAACTCATTTCAAGTTAATAAATATAATAAAATATATAAAAGAAAGTATTTATGAAAATCTATATAGTTTGAATCCTGATGAGCAAAAAATGTTATAAATTTGAAGCGAAATAGTATAATTTAGTGTAGAAATGAGGTGTTATATTAGGAATTTTAAGACATATAGTACAAAACCCTACCCTTAAAAGAAACTCTTTACTACTCTTCACTTTTTTGGTAGTGGTAGGTGGTGGGGGATGGATTAGAGGGTGTTATTATTTTGGTAAGTGATTAATTAGAGTATTTTGGTAATCTTGGTTTGGATTTAATGTACTATCCTGCAAATTTGAACTGTTAATTATAGGTTAAGAGGGACTAATGATACTAATTAGTTCTTGTAATTCAATTTAATTTTGGGAAGAATGCATCTAGCCGACTAAACGGTCTTAGTTACCTTTTCAACTAATGATATTCTTCTTCTTTTTTTTCCTAATCTTTTTGCCACCTTTTCAATTGTCAAGACTCGAGAGCCAATTGACCAAATTTTAAAAAATGAACCAAATCAAGTAATTCATTTTTTAATCTAAATTTAGTATTTTGAAAATACACAAAAAGTACTATATGATGTAATTCTTATGTAATTAAAATTTTGAATTTCTAAAAAGTAAGTGTTGAATATTTTGAAATAAGGATAAAGTAATTTATTTATTTATAAATTTATGATATTTTTCGCATATATCGATTAATTACATGAGTTAGATATTTTTCATTATCAATAGGTTTTAAATAACTCCGTCGATCAAATTTTAGATAAATAAGAAGAACTCATCTGGTAATATATTTAAATTTACTGAAATTTAAATCTGAAACCTCATGATTCTCAATTCAATTTATTGACGAGCAGTAAATTACCTAACTCATTGCCTTAAGAAATTTATACTGAAATAACTCTGCCAAACGAAATACAAAGAACAGTAGTTGTGTAACATTTTGCATGTAAAGGGCCCTTTATTTCCATTTAAGTTCTTGGTATATTACCTAATTGAAGACTTTGCACACGTAGCCATTTTAAATTTCTATTGTAGACCTTAGGCTATGGTACCCTAAATTAAATGACAGCTAATTGTGTCTCAAAATACCCATTTTTTTAAATTTTACTACCAAAAAGAAAATAGAATATAATTTTAGGGAATATCATATGATCAACGTGAATTTAGTAGGACTAGAAAAAAATTCTAAATTTTAGCAATTATTCAAGAACTTTGCTTTGTTTAAACATAATATATAGAATATTTTTTCCCTATTTTGGACTATATATTATTTGCAATTATTAATTTGTTACATCATTAGCTAATTTCAATTATTAATCATTTCAATTCATAATTAATTCATGACATGAAAACAATTTTGGTAGACTTAATTAAGAAAAGATGGACAAAAAAGTTTTTTGTCCAGCTAGCCTCACTTACTTTAATATAGTTCAAATTATTACTACATGTCAACGTTAAGACCTTTGTTTTATTAAAGTTAAATCATACTTAGATGCTTCACAATAATGTCATCATGTAACCTTCAAGTTCACACGCACAAAAATAATAATTCCTCCAATAAAAAATGTGATAGAAACGAGTAAAAAACGAGTAAAATGTATATTAATTCTAATCATTATAATTGAAATGCTTAACTTGTGCTCATAATAAAATTTTCTAGTGTTTACAAATTATTTAACAGGGTTGTTTGTCTTTAGCTTAGGGATCAATATCAATAATAACAACAACAAATTCATTATAATTTTACGTACGGGGTTCAGGATGGTGTATACACAATTTTACCCTCCACGTAGTGAATACAATGATTATTTTCGATAAACCTTCCGTTCAATTAAAACATATCAAACTTATGAAAAGAAACAAAATACAGTAATAAAGAAATCATGCTTAAAAAAAAAAGGAGAAAAATAATAGCAAAATGATAAACAAGACGGAGTTAGAATATCAATTCCTAAGCAAATAAACGTATAGCAAAATTTGCATAAGTAGAATATTGCAAGCCAATTCACATGCTAATGAAATCAATAATGTAGAAAAGTTCAATTAATTTACTTCTAATTAGTTTGCAAATCTAACACAATGTTTTTTGTGTCGTCATTTTAACTACAAGTAGAATAAGTTTTAATTTTATCAAATTCACTTTCATTATTAGCTAGCTACTAACTTTAGCTTCCCAATTATAAGGCTCCAAAGAAATATATGAGAAATTTGTTTACGCAAGTTGTTAGAAATCTGTGGGATTTCTAAAATAAGTGGAATCTTTACCAATCAAAAAATCAACCTTACTGACAATTGAAAAAAATACTTTCTCTAAATAAATACATTCCTTTTTATAAGGTAAAAAGTGCAACCCTTTCATTTTTGGAAATATACTTGGTTTTTACTCACTTTTAGCATTACTATTTATGTTTTCGTTTTACAATTCAATTTTACAATTATATTAGAATGTGGCATATTATATATGGATGAAAAATATCAATATATAATTATCTAAAATAAATACATAAATGAGGTGGTAAAAAAGGAAGGGGAAAAAAAATAGCGCCCTCTTATAGCGTTATAATTGTATCCAACTAGCTAGAACAATTACAATGCATAAAATTTTATACTTTCTCCGATTCAAATGAATGATATTTAGGAGATGACACACCTCTTAAAAAAGTTGATTGATGACAGTATATTTATCCTTTTTTTCGAAGATAGTTAAAAAATTTATCAAATGAAGGATAATTTTAAAACAAATTGAAAAAATATTTATTTAATTTGAACTATAGAACAAAAGTGATAAAATTCATTTATTTTGAATTGATGAGAGTACAATTCTAGAAGCAAATTCTTACTTAAATTGAATGCTTAACACATATTAAGATTTCTATTTTGAGTATATTAATGATTCTTAAATATGTCATTATCAAATATAATATGTTGAATTGGTGCGGCTACTCCAAAAATCGACTAAATCGACTATTCTTAAATTAAAAAGAGTTCTGTTTTTATACATTAAATAATAAAATAATGTCTACATTATCACGCCATACCAAGCCAATAACAACCATCCTTAATAAGAGACAATGGTAATTTGAAAAGTAATACACACAACTAACAGAAATATACATTAAAATTAATACATATTAGTATTATTTTTTGGATTTAGGACTATTTAGTTGTTTGCTACGTTAATTAAATTATTTTGAGATGATAGTTTTGAATTATAATTTCTGGACTCATTTATCGTACTTAAAAGATAGAATGAAATGATTTTAAGTTGGAGGTAAACTTATCTCATCTACCAAAACTCAGTTATATTTATAATTTAATTCTGAAATATCTCACCTTATCTTACGTATTAAATAACTGTACAAATCCCCAATGCCTTCCAATTTTAAGACCTAAGGTCCTTAATTAGCAAACAAGAAACCAACAACCACATTTTAAATTAATTGAAAATTCATTAGTTGCCTTATTCATAAACTTCGACCTTATTAATTTTCATTCAAAACATTGCACCGTCAACCTTTTCCATTTTTCTTGTATGTCAAGCTTCAACCACTAAGAATTGTCCTCACTATAAAATGTAGACCATTAAAAGTACACTTATTCTATTAATTATTTCTTTTAAATTAAAAGTTCTTTAATTAATAAAACATTAAAGCATATTAATCACTTCTAGACACCGCCTTTAATTAATTAATTAACAAACATATAAACAACCTAACCTAATAACCACCAAATATTAACTCAAACCTTAAAAACCCCTACGTACATAACGCCCCTTGAAATTAAAATTAAAACTAAAACTAACAGCCCCTTAAAACCTAACCAACTGCATGAGAAAAAAACCAGCAGCTTCTTATCAAGTACATGTCTGCATGAACTCATATTTCCATTATTTTATGTCCTTTATATTGTCATTGGGCCACACAACAAATTTTATTACTTTTTTCTTATTACAAAAAAAGAAAAAGAAAAAAAAGAATCAATAGTGTTTTTTCGTGGAAATTGTATTAATAGAATTTAAGGTGAGAATCAAAACTTTCTTTTTAGCATGGCCTAGAGTGTGTGTGTGGGGAATATAATGAAAAAAAAAATTATTTTCTTTTTAACTTTTAGTTGATTGAGTAACTTTTGCATAATGATCGGGAAAATTTAAAAAGCCATGAAATCAACCGACCATACCGATTTGTTAAGAGGAAATATTCAAGGAACATAAAAAGTAAAATTTAAAAAATTAGATAAACTCCAATTTATTAAGATTTTGATGATGAATATTTGTCGATTACTTTTATTCTCCTTAATTCTTACTATTGTGATTTGAGAAACTTTGCTAGAGATTCTCTTTTGGACTCTTTTCTTAAAATAGTCACATTTTAAAATTTTATATAGACTCGTCAATCGTTATATTTATTTTTACTTGTTCTTTATTTTAAAAATAATATTTTTTGCTTTCACTTGTCATTTTAGATTTAGTATATCAAGAAAATAGAATTACTTTTTCTCCTTAACTTTAATTATTCCCTCGGCTTAGGATTTAATTTTCCAAAATCTACTTATATCAATTAATAGGGATAGTATGATAAAATAGTCATGCGATCATTATTTCTTTTCATGAATATTTCAAGATCAAATGTGAAAAATAAAACTGAATGGAGGAAGTACTTCCCTTAAGTTTTATGTAAAAATAAAAAATAAACAATCGTTGGATAAATTTGGTAATTAAATAATTTTATTTAACGATGAATTAGTGATAAATTTCTATTAACTATAAGTGAGTTATTGGACAGATTAACGATAAAGTTTATAGCTAGAGGCCTAGAGTTGTAACTATTTTTGTAGTATTCTACATTTGTTGTAAATGCAATGCATGGCTCCAATTCTGCTTTTTTTAATCCCAAATTAAGCCCTTCAACCAATGAATAGACGCAAACGGAGACCATAAAGATGTTTAATTTGACATTCTCTAATGATAACTTTTTCCATATGGTATATTAATTAGTATGAGATATAGAAAAAGTTATTTAAAAAGAGAGAGAATATATATATACATACATATATTTTTTTTTATACAAACGACAATTGTCAAAAGAGAAAGTTAGGCAAACTAAATGTTACTACCATGTAATTATGTATGCTAGGTTCAAAGAAATGAATCTTTGATTTCATACCTTTTGAAAATAAAATGGGAATAATAACTTTTAGGTTAAGAAACCCTCCTTCCTGGTTAATTCCTCCTTTTGAGAATCCCAATATGAAGAGAGACCTAACTCGAATTTTGACTTCAATTTGTCTTTATACTTCTTTGTGAACAAATTAGTTACTACACCAATCATGGTTTGTGGTGCAATATGGCTGGACTGCTTCATTATTAATAACTAATTAAAGTTTTTTAATTTAAATTCTGGATAAAAAGAAAATATTGTTGAGACAGTCACCCCCAATAAACCTAGCAGTGCATGGTTTCGATTTAATATGGCTCAAATATAGACTTTAAAAATCGAGTGGAAAATCAAAATAAAATTACTACTATGGTCAAGGTTAACTGCCAATGAACATGTGACTAGATACCTTTTTGTGTCAATTATATATTTATATGGAGTTGTAAACTCCTTTTTAATTGATTCTAGTAATCAAGTTATTATAACATACATGCATAGTGAAGATTGAAGAAAGTCTCAAAGAATCACCTCAAATAAATAAAAAATGGCAAGGAATCTTGGAAAATTTATTTGACAATGTTGAATATATATAATATAAGACCTAGGATGAGAATATTTACCTGCCAATAATTTCTTCGCCATTACCATTATTGATATTTAATTTGTTGTACCAAAGAAAAAAAATGATACTAATTTCTATATCTTGTATTCAAACGGGTGATTGGAATTGAGATATATTTAACATTCAACAATATGATTCTGTCCACTTCATATTAATTTCTAAAAATAATTGTTTCATATAATTGTTCACCTTACTAAATCAACAAAGCATTAGTAAAACTATTTCTTTATTATCCTTGCAATTTTTATTTTTTTTTGAAAGTGTTCACGTTTATTTTAAATTTTCAAAGAGCTTTTAAGGTGTGAATTAGTAAAATTATCTTCTCATTTATTATTCCTTAATAATCATACAAATGAAAAGTGACTAACTAAGAGACGGAAGAAATATACATTAAAGACTAAGTTCTATCATCAAGAGTGATTGAATTGGTTGAGCAGATGTTGAACTTTAATTTTTCTGCATAATTGGTAATCTATCTAATTATTTTCAAAATTATATATATCCTATAAATAATTTGATAATATAAAAAAATTACTTACAAGTAACGCTAATGCATATAACCTAAACCTCTTTTTTTTAATCACCATAATCATCAATGGCATAGATTAAAGTGTTTACACGACTTCATGGTAAAAGACGTGACTATTATGGTAACGTGCAATTAATTCTGGAAACTTTTCTTTTTGAAAAATATATTAGGGCTTTTCACATTTATTTGTCTAATAATTAATTGTTTTTTCTATTTACTAAACACAATCACCGAACATTATTTTTTTACGAACATAATTGATTTTTATATTTATTTTTCACTCAGTGTTCTAAGCATAATTGATTAGTTGTACAAGGAAGTCCAGACCAGACAAATGAAGCACGTGTTTTCTACGTTGTGGCTTCTTCGACAAGCTACGAATGCCATATTGTCAAATCTATGAATATTTTTTCTCCCGTTTAACTAATTAAATAACATAAAACTATCAAATTAAATAATTATATATATGTGTGTGTTTAATTAATCACGTTCTTCGTACGCAAACTGTAACTCAAGATAATATTTCAACTAAAGAATTTCATGCAAATTAATATATACTCTAAGAAACACTCTATTTTTCATGTTTTAAACGTATAGTAAAAAGGGTTCAAGTTTTACACATTATTTGTGAGTAAAATTTACGCCGTCAAGTGTTATATGCTCGAGAATAAAATGTGCTACAACCTACATGTAATAAACTTATTAAGTATAAAAAATATTTACGTTAATGATGTATATTACTTAAACTAATCCATCATCAAAATAATGAAAATTTTAAAGTCTAAGTCTCTTTCACATAAAGATCAAAGCCTACTGTTTTAGTGAAAAGACATGCAGAATAATGCATTGCTTAACGAGTTGAAATAATTTTTTGATGTAACATCATATTTGTTACGTGTTAAGTCCGTGTGCACAAAAACGACACAATGGCCATATACTATTCATAAATTTGCATTATTTTTCTTTTTGAGAAAAAATAGTGTTATTTGTCAAACTCTTATTAAAAATAGAATTAGGTATGTGTCCTTATCATCCACTCATTTTAGATAATACTATTTAACGTTTTTAACACTTTTTTCAGTTTGACATATTCGTTTGTAATTGTCGAGAAGGTATGTTTTTTTTTTTTACTAATTAACGTCTTTAAGATTGATTTGGATTATCAATATCAAAGCATGATAAATCTTAATACTTTAAGAGATCTAGAATTGAATATTAATCAATCTGAAGATATGATAGGATTACAACTAGTATTCTAATAAATTTTGGTGCAAACGTTTGGTGTACTTACGTAGATTACATGATATAAGATATAGTTAATAAATACTTTTTTCGTTTTATTTTGTTTGTCGTGTTACTCTAAAATGAGACTTGAGGTATCTATAAATTATGGAGTTTTTATATTTGTGATTTTATGACTTCAGATTTTAAGATATGTTTTATGAGATATCGAAGAGACAGATTTGGTCACACTGAATGTGACAATTCATTTGCAACAAATTTTAATGTACGGAAAATAAACTCCCACAAACAAAATATGAAGAAATAAGAATGTTTATTTAATAAATAATGTGATTACAATTATGTTTCTCTCTGAATATTCTTTGTGAATTGTGAATCTTCTTGAAGTGTTTTAATTGTTGAAATGAGTCCGGTCATATCTTGATTTCTCTATGAATGTCTCAAGAATTTACGAGATATTCGAGATGTCTTTTTAAAAGGAATATATTATGCTTTAAATAGGTATGGACTAGGAATGACTTGACTTGAAGCTTAATAAGTAAAGAACATTTTTTAATCTTGTGATTTAAAATTAAAGATATATCAAATGTATCAAATTGCCCTTAAATTTTGTGATCAAACATATTACGTAAGAAATTGAAACTAAAGATTTTAAAAAGTATATCTTTTCAAAACGAACAAATAAATTGAAATGACAAAAGTACTACGATACAAACAACACTACTTATTGTATTTATTGACATTTGCTGGACTTTCGGCCATAATTGTATAAATATTCCTCACCTATACACCGACCATCAGCATTCCTAATTTGAAACTATATATTAGAGCACTTCGTTGGCAAATTATTTGTGGAACAGTACCGATCGACGAATTGCTAAGGCTTTCATTTAATTTTAGGTGGGGTAAACTCGTGAATATGATGTATATGAAGAAATTAAAACGTTTAATATCATCTAAATTTTATATTTAAATGACATATATTAACTAATTATTGGACCATATTACATCTCGATTTTTCAAAAATCAATATGGAGCTAGCTTAAATGTTAAGAAAAAGATTCATAAAAATCGTACGTGAATAAATCGCTCACTTCTCTATCACATTAAAGAAGTCTCTCTTTTTCCTATTGGGTAATTAAAATCGATTCTGCCCTTTTTCAAAAATAAAAAAATAAATTGCTTTTTATGGATATTACAAGAATACCCATTTCCAAAATGGTTAGAATTATTTCTGCCCATCTAATTTGGATGAATTAATTATTAGAATCTAGGTAGAATCTAACTTGATTCTCATGAGTATAAAATCTGATCTTGATCTTAATATGGGATTTATTCTTAACATTATTTTATTAAAATAAATAAATAAATTGTGATCTTCAAAATTCCATAATTAATGGGGAAGAATAATTTGGTTACTTGGCATGTAATGGGTACAGTAGAGAGAGTTCCTAAGTCTCTTTAACTGAAAAAACTGCCACATTATAACTACAAAAAAAAAATTGATTTCTTTCAGTTAAATGGTGAATTGGGCCCACAACTAGTAGCTGAAATGGGCCCACAGGTAGTTTTAAGAAGCAAAAAATGGAGACGCTACTGGGCCCAATTTCACTTTTTGAGTAGTTTTGCCTGGCGATGATTCATCTGGGCCCACTAATCATGGCCCTTCGGCCCAAAATGCTCCATCCACTTGTGCCACCTCCCCACTCACTCTCCCTTTTAAGAACCTCTCCCCACCCCACCCCCCATCTCCCTCACCCCACCCCACCCCACAAATTTAATCTCAAAACTCTCCTTTTTTTTTTTCTTCCTTTCTTGGTCTTCTAAGCGGGTAGTTGTGTGATAATATTATAGAGAAAGCAATTTCACGTAATATGGTATGATTTTAATATTTTTATGAGATATAAATATGCTTTATGCGTTCTGACGATCACGAGTATATAGCGGATAGCTGTGTGATAATATTATAGAGAAAGTAGAAATTTCACGTGTTCAACACTTTTATGAAATAGTTATGAGTTTTATGCATTCTGACGATCATGAATTTGTATTTCAATACTCCTCAAACTATTATACTTTAGGTATTATTAATTATATATAAATACTAACTAAAAAGGAACAAAATCCTCTTTTTATTTTTTATTCTATCTTAATTTATTTGTTTCATTTTCTTTTAGTTCATTTTAAGATAGATATCTTTTTTTGTCAACTTTTTAATTTTAGTATTTCACATATCATCAGATTGTAAAATTAAAAGACATTTTAATGAATTTAATATATCTATAATTCAAGATCATAAAATTTGAAAACCTTTCTAATCTAAAATTATATATATATATATATATATATATATAAAGTGGGGTAGCTAATGTTGTTATGTTTCCATTTTCCTTAGGGGGCATCTTTGTGTTAGTGTGTGAACCCAAAGTGGGAGGTGGGTCAGCTACACGTGGTGTGTGGCTGTAGTTCCATCTATACAACATTTTGGTCCAAACTAATTGCCATTACTTGTCGAGCCCTCTTTCTATTTTGGTAAAAGAACAATAAACAATTTGCAACTTCAAGGTTTAAATTATCACTATTTATTCTTTCATTTGATTGAGATGTTTAATGATTAAGTTTTATGAATTTACTCATAGCAGATATTTATATACAACTAATGAATGTAATATACATACGTTTAAATTATTAACTGAATATAAACACATAACACGAATAAATATTTATCGGTTCATATATTCAATATAAGCTACTATCAAGATTGCAAAAGGAAAATTATAAAAAGAAGAAAAAGTAATAAGTTGGGAAGAGTCTAAAAAAGTATAGATTACATTTGTTTGTTTGTGCTTAGGCAACTTTTATCTTTATCTTTAATTAAGGTATTTTATAGTGACTTATGTGGATATCTCTTTATTGCAAAACCATGTTCATCAAAGTGCAATTAGCCAAGTTCTTAGAACATAATTATTGGAGATATATATTGTAAAGTGAGAGATCATACCTATTTTTTATTTTTATTTTTACTCCACTAATAATTATCAATGATGCTAATGTCTCTTTCAAATTTTCCCTTAATGCTTAGTGCACCTTGGCTTTTGGAAGGCTTCATTATGCTCTGCGCAACAATTTTTACATGACCTTTTTAAGTTAAAAAATATCTTAAAAACCTGTACAATAATATTTTTTTTGTATAATTGATATTGTTTATGAATAAATAAATAACACCCCATGTTATTTGTAAGTTGATCCTTTTAAAAATGTGTACACTCGCAGACTTATTTATATTATATGTTAGTATGTTTTTTCGAATATCTAATAAGTATTACTATAAAAATTGTTATATCTTTGTCAAATTTGGAAATGAAGATTATATATACATGTTATACATGTATACAACTTCATACATATATCTATTCGAATATAATAAGGTAAAAATTATCCACATATAAAAAGAGATATAGTAACATACATAATTTTTGACGAATTAAAGGAAAATCATAAATATGAAGAAGATTTTAAAATATAAGAAGATGAGATCAATAAAAATGAAGTTTTTGATCTTGACAAATTTACACACCGCAATGTTTGAGCGAAAGTTTACCAATGTATCAAAAAACAATACTTTCTGTGTTTTCAAAAGATAAATATATATCTTTTAGTTAAAAATAAGAATTTAATCCCTAATTAATAACCTTAAAGTTAGAGGCGAACCATATTTATCATTCGAGCAATCCCTAACAATTTTATTTTTTTATCACCCACTTTTATTTTTGTTCGTTTTCTCTCTCATCCACACACATTTACAACCATAATATTAGGGTGAAGGCTCATGAAATGCCAAGTCTTATAGTAATTTAATTCAGTAGAGTTGATCAACAGAATTTCCCAATCTAATATTAGATATGAGATATGTAACCCTCTTACTCAGAGAATAATATGTGCTATTTATTATAGTTCATTACAATTACTATTTCTTACTTTTACTTTTACTTTTTTCACAATTATTTTTTGTATTTTTCTTGAAGAATTAATGTTGTAGAATAGGTTGGGAAGGAGAGACTTCGCTAAAAAATGGTTTGTTTGTGCGCGAGGAAGGTCTTTCTATTTTCTCTATTCATAGCTTGACTAAGTTCGCTTTATAAGGAAGAAAAGACATTCATGTAGATAAAAAATAGTGTGAAATAAAAATATTATTTTGATCTCTTAATATATTAAAATGGATTTAGTAAAATTGAACGAGAAAGGAAATGAAGACGACATACAATCATTATCATTTTGTTAGGAAAGTTATCAGTACTACTTATAACAATTTGACCCAACTTAGGATGTATATTGTACTCTTGAAGCACCCACACTTTTTGTACAAATTTTATAGTTTTTAATATAATATTTTATATGTTAAAGAAACCTCAGGGCATCCAAAAGAGGTGAACCTAAGAAGAGCAGAAAGAGTAAGCGTTCAAGTACTGGTGCTATGATCTTAAAGGTGAAAGATCCTCCTCTGATTCGAATCACCCTGAATGAAGAGTGGGCGAACAAGATGCAAAACATATTGTAAATGTTGAATTCTAAGAAAGAGGAGGGCTTCCCGCATATGCGCCTTTATTTATATTCTTTCTATTTTTAATTAGAAGAATCTTTAAAAAAATCTCTCTGTCAAAACGCAATTCGTCGAGTTCAATTCAAGGTGCACCTTGCTTTTTTATTTCAGGTAGCTTTTTCTTACGACTATTTAGCTAGTGGGGCATTGGTCATAGCCGAAATCATCGAAGGGATAAAAACCAAAGAATTATCATGTACTTGATTTTAACTAAATCAAATTAAATATGTATAATTAGTTAAAATCTTAGATATATAACTCTAAGATGATTCCAAAATATAGTTAGACTAAAGGTGTCTAGTTCCTAATTAAATGATTAAAATAACACATGCATAATGGCCAAATTGACCAATTATATATTCCCTAATCATATACATAAAAGAATTTTCATTACATTTGATTCATTCCCTATGCTCCACTACTCTCATTAATTCCCTTCTTCACAAAGATAATATTAAAAATTTCCTTCAACCCCCCCACCCTTCTTATTTTTTTAATTATTTGTAAATATATATTTTTTTTCGTTAGATTTTTTCAAGATAAACTGACAGCACTGATATTTTTAGCTTTTAGCCATCATAATAGCATGCTTCCATTTTTCAAACTACCAACAGATTTTCTTTAATTATTATTATAATAATTACTATTGTTAATCATAAGTAGCCTTTAGAATCAACGAAATTCCACTGATGCCTTTGAGTGGCTTTTCGAGCCTAATTAAATTATGATGCCAATTCTCCAATTAATATGTTTAAAATAAGTACCTAACTAAGGTACCCCATATACCCATTTAACGAATACAATCACTCGATTATACATATTACATAGTAACACTTCTAATTTAATTCACTACTAAGAATTAGGTCAAAATCGATGGAGAGGGTCAGTTTGTTTTTTCTTACCAACGCACTTAAAGATTTCGAATTTTGGCGCTTCAGTTTCAAAGAATTAATGTATCGGAATGTATCTTATCTGAAATATTTAAAAATATAGGTACTTGAAATCGAATCCAAGTATTATTTATGGACTATGATTTTAGATAATCTACCACTCAACCACACATGCTCTTTGATAAACTGTAGTTATTATGCACTTCAAAAATAGAGAAACTATATCGGCTTTCCTTACAATCATATATTTTTATTTTATTTTTAAAAAAATGACGGAACGGGTGGGGTTTTATTTTGAATTTTTGAATCAGCCCTATCCGTCGGTTTTTACAATGTTTTTAGTAGTGATTTTGCCAAATTAAAAGAAAAAAAAAATTGGATCAACCCTATCCGTCGGTTTTTACAATGTTTTTAGTACTGATTTTGCTAAATTAAAAGAAAAAAATTGATCAACCCTATCCATCGATTTTACATTGTTTTTAGTAATGATTTTTGCCTAATTAAAAGGGAAAAAATACATAGCAAATTAAAGTACTTCTTGAACGAGTGAATTAGGTTACAACTCAAAATATCTACTAAACTAACTTTGACCAATTGAGGAATTGAAAATAACTTCAAACATGAACGGCCTTGGTTCTTTAGATTGATCTTTCTAACTAACGCATATGACTATTTCTAATTAATTTTGCTCTCAAAATTCTCTCAATGCATGTGTTATCTACAAGAGAAATAACTAATGTAATGTATAAACCAGCGTTAGTAGCAACAATTAGGGGATAAACACAGCGAGAGGTTGGAAATAGAGTATGCCGAAGAAATACGGAAAAGATCAGACTAGACATATCACACTTACAACTTAATTTCCAAGGATATAGCCATAGATTGGAAGATATGGAGGGTGACAATTATGGTAGAAGACTAGAAGGTTAGTAGGTCGTCGAGCGATATCCAGTACCAGAATTGCATCACCCACGCAATACATTAATGTTCTCTTATTTTATTAATACTTGTACCTGATTTTATTATGTTTTAATTGAGATGAACATATATCGAAAACAACCCTTCTATCCACATCACCTTCTCTCTCTATATCTCACCTGTAAAATTATATTGCTTATATCATTATTGTTAAAAGTTACTCTTAATTCAAATGCGATTATGTGACAATTCTATCGAAGAATTAACTTATAGAGCATGACTATGTTATTCACCAATAGCCAGCTCACCACAATGTCATTACATTGTTTGTTGATCATCAAGCTGAAACTCAACAAAATATAATGATACTTTACAAAACTTTTTTGAAAAATAAATTAAAATTTAAAATACGTGTGAACCCCACTGAAAATAAAACAAAAATAAAAAGGCTGGACTTAGATTAGTACCGAGTGATAAAAAGTGTAATATTATTATTAGAAAAAGATAATCCAAAATCATAGGTTAGTCACTCTTCCACCAACACGAAGCAAGCTGTCGGAAAGTACATTTTTTGACTTAGATAGCATACCAATGAAAAGTTAATTATGAAAAAATAGAAAAAAATACTAATAACAACAAAAAAGTATGAGCTGGAAAATTAATATTCATGTCAAAACCTAGTTGGCAATCATAGTCCAATTGAACAGTTACATTATTATTATTATTTTGCAAGGAGCTACTCTTCGATCCATTATAATAATATGCAAATTACATAGGAGATATAAATTATACTAAATAACTTAGTATGACAAGTTT
Organism: Solanum sitiens; assembly: GCA_016801875.1. Classification (NCBI taxonomy): domain Eukaryota; kingdom Viridiplantae; phylum Streptophyta; class Magnoliopsida; order Solanales; family Solanaceae; genus Solanum; species Solanum sitiens. The sequence continues at coordinate 3,078,130 of JABWTJ010000002.1, read as the reverse complement.
GATCCGAAAATAATAATACAAATAATATGAAATTTATTAATACTTCATATAAAATATCATCTGTTTAATTGATTCGATAGACTTTTATGAAAATGGAAGTTACATGAATATTCTATTGACTAATAATTAGAGAAGTCTTTGTTTTGGAACGTGATAATAATAAAAGGATTTGATTTTATCATAATTTTGTGAAGCGTGCACGTCCCTAGATTTGTTTAAATCCCTATTGCTTCTATCATAAGATCTGATAAACCAATCAAAGTTGAAATGTGATTTGATTTGCATACAATTTGCAAATATATATCAAAAAAGTTTCACGTGCTTATATACATAAGATACTATATGTACAATTATTCTTATCACTTATCAGCCGTCATATAAATAATTAATACAGTACCACATTTCTTTAATTTAATTTATCTCCTTTAAAAATCTTAATTTGTCTTATAACATTAATTAGTTCTAAAATTACTCGTCTTAGTAATTAAGTGTCTTCCTCTACATTATACATAATTATAATTCAAATTCTCATTAAAAAATTGATCATTAAAGAAGATTATTCTTGAAAATAACGCAGCGTCACTTGGTATAATAACACTAATTATAATTATTTAAAACAAATCAATTTTAATACTCCAAAGGCCATATGGTCCCCTACCCAAATCTATCTTAACAGAATATAATTCCCTTCTCCTTATATGAAATTAAAAAAAAATGTCTTTTTCATCCCAAATAAAAATTTTAAAAAACTAATATTTTATTCCCTAAATATACCATTTTGAAAGGACAAAAATATCTTGAAGAAAGAATTTGGTTCTTGAGAATCTATTGATTAAGTTGACTAATCTAATTTTATATGCATCTTTTGTCGGTCATTAAAGATCAAAGCAACTAGTAATTTTTTTTTAATTGCAAGTTGCAAGTAATATGTTCCTTAGAAAATTCAAAGATCCAGTTTTTTATTATTGTTTTCATGAATTTGGAGTATAATCTGACGCAAAAAGTTAATTATATAACAGAAAGAAGTTCTAACAGATATTCCACAGAATCCTACTTAAGGGACCAATCTACTTATATATATAGGCTTTTTTTTTCCTCTTTTATTTGTGTTAAAGTAATTTCTGTTTTTTAATGGGGAAAAAAAGAAGAGGAAAACGTATAATTAGATGGAAGGATAAAAATAAGTCTTTTGGGCCTGAACTGAGGGAGAAACTGGATCGACATCGTAAATGGGCCTGCCTGGCCTTGTTTCTGAGAACTACAAGTTTGGGTTGTAGTGTTGGAAAATGTGGTTCGGGACGAGGTGGAAGTGATTACGGTGGAAGACAAGATATGGAAAGTAAGACTATCCTAGTTGAAGTATGAGAAAGAAAAATGAAACAATTCGGTATTGAAGAACTTCGAAGATCAAATTTTGAAATTTGACATGTCACAAATTTGAATCGTTTCAAGTGAATAACATATCAAAAGACTTGAAACAATGAGAGAAACTTGTATCTAAAATTTAAAACTGTTTAGAAGAAAGTTGAATTGGTTGGGATCGGAAGAAAACAATAACTTTGTGGGAATGCATAAATATTGTATAAATAATGTATATGGAGGTATATACGTCTCTATTACATATCTATACACCATACATAGATGATTATATATTATTTATACAATATTGATATATCACATGTACATAACTGCCATTTTCGTTGAAATAATTTGTTGTCTCCTTTACAGTTACGTACCTAAATAATATTGGATATGCATTTTTCGGATAGATATTGGAACAAAAATTGACGTTTGAATATTTGTTGAAAAGTAATCATTTTTTAAATGTAGAAGCACCATAATTTTAGCATGAATTTCAAATTTTAAAAAAGTGAAAATTTCAGAAATATTCCCTTAATTCTGAAAAATTACAAGCTCTGTCATAATGTCATGAATTTCGTATATGATACTATGATGAAGACAGATTTTTAAACTTGAAATCTTTAAACAAAAGTGGCTGAACGAATCTCGTGGCCTAAGACAAAATCATATTAAGAGCCCTTAAATGTATTTCATAAAATTTGTGAACTAACAAAAAGATATAATTTTCTAAACAGTAGATTAATCATTTAAGACACATATAATGATAGCTTTTTATTTTCTAAAAAAAGTAACTAGAAAGAAGAGCACAAAAAATAAAATGGTGGATTATAAATTTTGAGGTCCAAATTCATATTAAAATTTTAACTTGATTATCATAACAGAAAGAAAAAAAAAGAGGAAAGAGCGTGAGACAAAAAATCAAGATAAATTACTTTATTAGATATATATATCACTATCATATATACTACTTTTGTATTTACTTTTGAATTTACACATATTACTACTTTTAATATTTTTATATCATATGTTATTGAAAAAAATCATTAGATAACATATCCCTTAAAATTAGTTATCTGCATAATTAAATCATGAAAAAATTAGCAAAATAGTCACAATTAACTTAATTAAAAACATCTACATTTTAAAATAATTATTTAAAATATCAAAATGTCAATATTTTAGAAAATAGATTATATTCAAATACTTTTATTTGTCTTTCCTTTTATTTCTCAAAACAGTCCAAAATACAGTCATTATCCATTTAGATTTCTTTCTAGATTTTAATACCATTAAATTTAATTTATTTTCCATCTTCCATGTTTTCAAATTTTTTTTCTATTTCATCAAATTTTCACCATTATTCTCTCCTTCATTGTTGAAAAAGAACTAATTATTCAAGTTCATGCCAATTTGTTTAGATCTATCAAAATTCAAGAAATCTCTCAATCGATAAAGGTATGTTCGAATTCATCATTTATTTTGCGAGAATTTATGAGATTTTGTTTTTAAAATCATAAATTATGTTGCATTTTGAATTGTATGTCATACGGATTTCCCGTCATTTTTTGATTTTTATGTGAGTTTGTTAACATACTTATCAAATATTTATGCATCTAAGATTTTTAGTATTTTAAACACTATTTTTTTATTTTTTGTGATTTTATTTTCACGTTGGAGATTTAGTAGACTGTAATTTGTAGTAATATATTATTAGCATTCATACATAATATATTATTTGATTTTTTTATATATTCATATTTAATAATTTCGAATTTTGCTTATATGGTTACTAATACAAAAGTGAACACAAATTCAGATATGAATTTGGTGAAAAAATTGGGAAAAAAGAGTATAGAAGACGAATAATAAAGAGAGAATCAGAGAAGAATGTTGCAAAGTTATATTCATACCAAATAGTATTCATATTAATTATTGTTTGTCAATTGTTTTTCTTTTACTCATCATTTATATTTTACTAAGAATATCGTATTTCTTTTTTAGTCTGTAGTCATTACTAAGAATATTGTATTTCTTTTTTAGTCTGTAGTCATTACTAAGAATATTGTATTTCTTTTTTTGTCTATGTATGTCAAATGAAATGTATTTATTAAGCATATGTATCCTATTTTTTAACAGTCAATTTGTATTTATTTTTAGAATATTGTATCCTTTCCCAACAGATTATATTATTTTCAATATATATGCTTTGTGTTTTTCAGAATCTTGTATCCTATTTCTCTCATAGTTAATTTGTAGTTATTTTTTTAGAATATTGTATCCTTTTTCAACAGATTTGTATTATTCCACCATGTATTCTATTTTTTTCTCCAAAAATCTTGTATTCTTTCGTAAATCATACTCATACATAATGATTAGATTATATTGAGATACAATCAGTAATATTTGTTGTAATACAAATAAAAGAAAAATATATTTGGCAATCATGTAATACAAATTTGATCACTAAAATACAATTTGTAGTTTTCAGTATGAAAATAAAAAAATCAATTTAATTTGAATGGTAAAGTGAACATATAAAATGTAAAAATTATTGGTATACAATTATAATGAAAACATAATAAAAAGGAAAATTGATTCAATCGAATGAAAAAGGAAATTTTCAAGAAATTGTGACTGATGAGAATTTTAAGTGATATTTTCCTTTTAAAAAAAATATTATCTCCCTTGATTTTCTCCTTTCTAAATAATTGTAATCTTAAAAATCAAGCAAATAAAAAATACATAAATTAAATACATAACAAATTAAAATATTGACATTTTAAATAAATATTGAAAGTGTGACTAAGGAAACCTATTAAATGTCAAAATATTGACATTTTGAAAATTTTCCCGTAAATCATCCCTAATGGAAACTTTCATGTTAATCAATTCTATCTCTCGTGAGCCTCCATCTCCATCACCATTTTCTTTCTTTATTCCTTCTCTCCATCACAAATTCCATTATTAGACCTTTAAAATTAAAATCTGAAACAACAACACAATAGTTTGAAGTTTGTGTCTACTTAATCATTTTCAAAGTTATATATTAGTGATAGATTTTAATTTGTTTTGTCTTCTAACTTTTAAAAGTTAAGGTAAAGTTTTATTCTTTTACTGGAACGCGATTGACGTTTAAAATCACTTTTGGTCCTAAGTTTTTTATTAGTTTGTCCTGATAAATCCTCCAGGCGATATTTTCTTGAAACAAGGTCCTCGATAACGACATATCGATTTATTTAATCATTATACGCTCCCTAGCACACGAGTTTTCTATAAATCAAAATAGAACATGGAAGGCTGGTTATTCAACCATATATATTCGTGTCAATCAAGATGTTTGTGTATCTATTCGATTTTTCAATGAATTTGATTCAAAAAAACAAATTTTTATACAGAGAATTAAAGTTTTGATATGTTATTGGGTTGCCAGAAATTCAAACTCGAACTAGTCGGATGGAGTAGATAAGTTCATTGTCAAATAATATAAATATTAATCTTAAATTAAATAATCAAGTTATAAGATCCAGTATTTAGAGTTTTCTTTCATGACAATAATTCTCCAAATGAGAAGAATGCTTACTTATTGTTCTTCGAAAAATAATATGAAAATTATTGTTGACATCAAATTTCGGTCTGATAGTTTTAAAATTAGTACATTTTTGCATATTTTATTTTAAATGGTTCAAAATACATGTTTTTGTCATTTTAATGAAATTTGTTGATAATCATCCTCTTTGTCAAAGTATTAGGATTTTTATCGATTGTTATGTTTATATTATTTTGTCACAGTCAGACGTTCAATTATTTGTTTATTTCTTATAAAATCATTAGTTCTGTTAAATTGCATTTTTTACATGTAATTGATTACGTTCATTACATTTTGTCATATTCATTTCTTCTCTGTTACATTGTTAATATTCATTTTGATATTCTACGGAGTCTAAAAAATTCATTCAAATTCGAATAAAATTTACATACACAGATATTTTATCAATCGATAATTTTTGGGCCCCGATCTCAAACCCATAACTTAGGCCCATTTTTTTTTTAACAATTCTTATTTAAAGAAAGATTTGCCCATTAGGTTAAATGGGGGTGGTTATTTCTTAGGGGGTAAGAATTTCAGAGGGGTGATTCACAAAAGGGGTACAATAGCAGCCAACCAACTCTCTTCACCAAAGAAAACGACCAGCAACAACAATCACCCATCATCCAAAACCCCGATCGAAACCACCACAAAAACCTCTCCTCTCCTCTTGACGTTGCTGCCGGAAAAACTACCACTGAATCCATCAATGACCGATCGAAACCCCCACCCCAAAAACCCTTTCTGTTTCATCCCCATTTTTTCACCGAGCAGCAGTCGCCACTCCGGCGAAGAGCTTTAGCTCCAATGAACCGGAGGAAAAGATAATAGCTCGCGAGTTAGTCCCTTTCCCCTTTCACATTTTTTTCTTTATTTTGCAGGTATCCCGTCGTCCGGCGTGGCTCCATTTCCGGCGACGTAGTAACAAGCAAGATCCTCCAGGCAGCAACAATAACAACGACACGCGAGAAGCTCCAAACTCTCAAACCATTACATTGTTGCTCTTCTTCACAGAACTGGAATACCATAAAAATGGTCAAGTTTCTTTTCTTTTCCAAATTTTCATTATGTCAGCTTTTTGTTTATTTAATGGTTTATGTTGGCTTATTTTCAAGTTTGAAGCATGTCAATTTTTAATTATTTATTGTTAACATTATTTAAGTTGTTTTGGTTACTGTTTATTGTTGTTGCTTAGTTTTATTATTGCTCAATATTATATTATTATTATAAATGCTATTAGGATACGGGGCTTCATTTAATTATTATTAGTATTGTTATTATTATTACTGTTATTATTATTTTATTTTGGATTAAGTTTTACTTTTTTTTTAAAAAAAAATAATATTTTTGTTTCACTTTTATTTTTGGCAATTCTTAATTTTAGTTATAAGTTTAGTTATTATTGTTCACTGTGTTTCTTTAACTTCTTTTGAGTTGTTTCTACTTTTGTTTATTATTTATTCATTTTGGGCCTTTTTACGATAAAGTTAGGTTGTGTTTATTGGTTTCTTATTCTTTATCTTATTGTTTTCTCATTTTTTTTATATTGATTGTTACCCTCTTTACTCACTGTTATTTATGTTTCATAAATTATTTCGTCTATGTTATTGGTGTTATGTTATTAGTAGACTAATTCGAAAATTCTTAATTTTTTTATAAGTTGTTTAATTATTTTGTTCGAGTGAGTTATGTGCCTAGTCACAAGTTAAAATTGGCCAATGATAAAATCTCTCCGTCGGTTTTGGAGGCCTCCCCATTTTAAAAGACGGAAATTTTAGTTAAGTTCATATTATTTATTTTGTTAAAATTGGCCAATGAGTAAATCTCTCCGTCGGTTTTGGAGGCCTTCCCATTTTAAAAGACGGAAAATTTAGTTAACTTTATATTTTTTATTGTTAAAAATGGCCAATGAAAAATCTATCCGTCGGGTTTAGAGGCCTTCCCATTTTAAAAGACGGAAATTTAATTAAGTTTATATATTTTATATGTTGAAATTGGCCGTTGAAGAAATTACCGTCGATTTCCAAGGCCTCCGATGTTAATAAGACGGGTTTTTATTTTTAAGTTATTATTTCATATATTCAATTTTATTCATATTTATTTATTACTAACACTTTTACTAAGTGTGTTTACAGGTACCCTGGAGTTGCTTTTCATTGAAGTTATTCGAATTAAGTTCGAATTATACTCTTTATTCAATATTTTGTATATATTACGTTAGGCAAACTTTAGGCCGATTCTTATATTTTCTTATTTTATTATTTGTGTATATTGCATGTTTATTATATTTGTATATTATTTTATTTTTCTCCTCAATTTGAAAAAAATAAACTCAATAGGGACCCACCTTTGTGGATTTCGAAGGGTGCCTAACCCCTTCCCTTCGAAATAACTTGAACCCCTTACCTAGAATCAAATTGGTTTCGTAGACATTTCTTTCAAGTTAATTAATTAATCGGTTTCCTAGTTTTCCAAAAAAATTAGGTGGCGACTCCCTTTTCCTTTTAACCCCTTTTACTCGTTATAATTTTGTTTAATTAAATTTTTTTAATTGAGTCACCGCGACGTTGCTCCCATTCAAAGGATGTCAACAATTATCATTGAAATACTCGATGATTTTCAGCCACTTAAATTTGAAAATCCAACATGCAACAATTTTGACGAACAAAAGAGAAAGATATTATGTAATTTATTGCGAATGGAAAAAGGGTTTAAACATTAATTGTTATTCTTCTTAACGAGGAAGAAGATGAAAAATAGACCTTTTGGATCAGATTGAAACTATTAATGCATTTAACACATTGTTAATGTATCCAACACATTACTCAGTTAAGATTATATTTATCTATTATCAATATATCTAACTAAGTGTATATGTATCTGAATGAGTATACACATGTATTGGATATTTATGCATGTATATTAATGTATCTGACACAATATTGAGTTAAAATTATTGTATCTAGTTTTTTTATCAATGTATCCAGTTAAGCGTATATGTATTTGACAAAATATACACATGTATATGAATAATAGTTCGTGAATCTGAGTTTAGAAATCTAAATTTGTTGAATCACTAAGAAAAAAGAGAAGGATTTTGATTATATTCTTAGGAGTCGTGATGTATGTCCTTTCTCAATAGACAGATTTCTCAATTAATGACTTTCAATTATATCTTTTAGCTAGACACACTAATTGATATGAGATGCATTCATTTGAAAGAGACAAATACATGTATTCGTCTTCGAGACCCAAAATATGGTAAGAATGTAATACTGTAAACTAGTTTATATTTAACTAATTAGATCCTAATGTATCCGAGACCCAAAATATGGTAAGAAATGTAATACTACAAACTAATTAAATCCTAATGTATTCGAGACCCAAAATATGGTAAGAAATGTAATACCGCAAATTAGTTTATATCTAAGTAATTAGATCCTAAAGTAATGTAATTGTTTAAATTACTCTAAAAATAAATAGTTTCATGATAAAAATATAATCCAGAGACAATTTTTTTAGTTGTCATATTCTTGATAACTTATTCACAATTTATACTATAGTAGTGATATAAGTTATAACATATATACAATGAAATAAACTATCCAAAATAATAAGTAAAAATTTAAGGAATCCCATAGTGTAACATAATAATTACAACCTGTCCCGACTAATTTATAACAGGTACCCTGGAGTTGCTTTCCATTGAAGTTATTCGAATTAAGTTCGAATTATACTCTTTATTCAATATTTTGTATATATTACGTTAGGCAAACTTTAGGCCGTTTCTTATATTTTCTTATTTTCTTATTTGTGTATATTGCATGTTTATTATATTTGTATATTATTTTATTTTTCTCCTCAATTTGAAAAAAATAAACTCAATAGGGACCCACCTTTGTGGATTTCGAAGGGTGCCTAACCCCTTCCCTTCGAAATAACTTGAACCCCTTACCTAGAATCAAATTGGTTTCGTAGACATTTCTTTCAAGTTAATTAATTAATCGGTTTCCTAGTTTTCTAAAACAATTAGGTGGCGACTCCCTTTTCCTTTTAACCCTTTTTACTCGTTATAATTTTGTTTAATTAAATTTTTTTAATTGAGTCACCGCGACGTTGCTCCTATTCAAAGGATGTCAACAGAATGGCGACTCCGCTGGGGACATAAAGGTTCTAACCATTATGGGTTCATTTTTTCAAATTGAGGATACTATTCTTTCATTGTGTTATTCATTATATCTTGTATATTTTGTTGATTGTTTGCATATTTTACTCAGTATTGATTCATTATTTATTGTATAGTGTCATTGCATTCACAACATTTATTCCGTCAAACGACATCTAATTTTATTTTTTTACTTAAAGGACGATTATGCGGGTTCGCAATCGTTCGTTAACCAAACTTTTCTCGGGGCACCCTGACGAATGTAGTTGACTACTGGATAGTCAACGGTCGTTAACTGTCTCAACCCAAGTAGTCCGCTTGGCACCTATCCACAATAAACAAAGCCCACTCTTAGTCATCTAGTGTAGAGCGAAGCCAAAATCTTATATTAAGCATGACACAAAACTCGATGCACATTTGTATAAGACTTGTATTCATTGTTTGTATGTTATGTGATATACTTGTTATACGTGAATATGTTGCATAATAGTCCTTATTTTAAATTATTTTTGCTAACCTAGTTTTAGAATATTCATAATTGAAGGCTAGTTTTTATTCAAGTTATAATTTATTGGAACTACGTTTGACCTGATTCCTGTTTCAACGGGATACGTAGGCGCCATAAGAGCTCGGTTATGTTCCCCGTAAGCTTTCCAAGTTTTTAAGACGGAAACTGGGGCAAAATTTTTTGAGGTCTCCAAAAATTTTACAAAGGAGATAGTTGTTACAAGATTAATTACGGAGGTTGTTGAAGCTGACAGGGGCAAAAAATTTTAGGAATGCCCTAAAAAATTTCACCAAGGTAGAATTTATGAGGCTTCACTCCGAGTTGATTTGTATATTTTGCAATAATTTTTTGTACATAATGTCACATTCATTATATATCTTTGATTTTATTTATCTTACATTCCATTAAAAATATTGTTTTGATTGACTTTTGTTAAGTTGGGTTGCCCGCCCTTCAATGTGACTCATTTTTTTTTTTACTTCTGTTATTTTTTTTTTAATTAATAATTAATATTTTTTGTTAAGTTTGGGTAGTCCGACCTTCAATGTGACTCATTAATTTCTTATTTTATTTTTGTTACTTTTGATTAATTTTGGGAGGTCCGCCATTCAATGTGATTCACTGATTTCCTTGTTCTTGTTCAGTTTTCTTTGATTAATAAAAAAAAAATTGTTAAATTTAGGTTGCCCTCCTTTCAATGTGGTTCATTGGTTTTTTATTTTCATTGTTTTTCCCTTGAAAAATTCATTTGTTGTTCAAATTATAGGCTTTATGCCATATCTGGAAGAACTACGCAAACCTGATTCTCATCAATGAGATACGTAGGCAGCCCCTTATTGGGTTTGGTATTCTTTATTCAAAAGATTTTTTATTTTTTTATTTTTTATTTTAATATTTATATTTTTGAAATTATTTTTGACTTGGTTGGTGCCAACACAATTTAAGTGTGCATGTGGAAAATAATTTGTACAATAACGAATGATGACTTCTTGTTAAACCATAGATTCTTTTGGTACCTCTCATTCATACTTTTGTTACACTTGTAAATATTCTCTTGTATATATTCAAGATTAGAACAAAACCAGATTTATTGTTTCATGTGCATTGTGTGGTGAGTTTTGAATTAAATTCAATTGTTTTGCATTGTTGATCTAGAACTTGGCCTAAATGTTATTGAAGCGAAATTCTGAGTAATGTTTGATTTGAAAAATGATTGTAGGCCTCTTTTGACCCGTTTGAGCCTTTCAAGCCTACCAAATGACGTCAACCCTTAGTATGTCCCACTTTGAGCCTTAAGCCTTTTCTTTGGACAACAACATTTTAGCCTATATCTTTTTTAAGTGCTTATATGCACTAAAACTCTTTTGATCAGACTTTCTTGAGCGCACTGAAGACGCGCAAGTTACTAAAGAAGATTCAAAGTTCAAATTTGTCAAAGACAAAAGTTATCGAAGTTCCTAAAAGTCAAGAAGACAAAATTGACTTCAAAAGAAAGAAAGAAAAAGTTCAAAATTCCTCACAAGTTTAAGAAAGCAGAATTTCAAGAAAAGAAGAAAACCATTCCAAACAAAAAGGAGAAAATTCAAAAGGGGAAAAACTCAGACAAACAAAGTTTCAAAGAAGTCCAAAGTGCAAAAGGAAGGGACAACAAAGAGAATCAAACGCTAAAATCGTAACAAATGTTGAAAGCGCCAATTTAGTGCAGTGCTCAAGAAAGGAATAAGTCACTTTTATCCCAAATGACTATCCTACCCGTCCCTAAGCCTACATTACAAGCTATTAACAAGCCCTACATGATTTCAGTTCATTTGTTCTCATATTAGTGGAGATTTATATGAAGGCCAAGCCTATGGTATCACAATTGCATGCGTTGAACATTTTTCTGAGTGTGAGTGTGCTTTTCCAGATATTCCCAAATCAAAATATTTTAAATGTGTGGAAATTGGGATTTCTTATAGTAAGGGCACTTGAAACATGATTTTAGGTCTAGTTCAAAATCTTTGTTTATAGCAAGATGGACAAATCTTGTTGTTACTTAAGTATATTTGAGGTACCAGTTGAATCCATAGAATTTACCTCGAAATTATTCTCAGTTCAAAGATAAAGAATTGTGAGAATTTTTGTACGATACTTTTGTTGGTGCTAACCAAGTTAAAATATGTTTCATTGTTCATAAAATAAAAAATGGGTTAAAATCCACTTTTCCATGTTTGTCCAAACAACTTTGTGGACTGTTTCATTGTTGATATTTGTCCATACCAACTTTGTGGACCGTTTCATTGTTGATATTTGTCCAAACAACTTTGTGGACTGTTTCATTGTTGATATTCGTCCAAATAACTTTGTGGATCGATTCAAAGTTCAAATTGCATTTTGGTAGTCATACCCTTCAAAATGACATCTTTTTATTTTTTTCGGTAGTCATACCCTTCAAAATGACATCTTTTAAATTTGGGTCGTCATACCTTTCAAACTGACATCATTTTATATTTACTTTCCATATTTGTCCATACCAACTTTGTGGACCATTTCATTGTTGATATTTGTCCAAATAATTTTGTGGACCGTTTCAAAGTTCAAATTGCTTTTTTGGTAGTCATACCATTCAAAATGACATTTTTTTATTTTTCGGTAGTCATACCCTTCAAAATGACATCTTTTTATTTTTGGATCGTCATATCCTTCAAAATGACATCTTTTTGAATTTAGGTCGTCATACCTTTCAAAATGACATCTTTTCATTTTTTCGGTAGTCATACCCTTCAAAATGACATCTTTTTATTTTTGGGTTGTCATACCTTTCAAAATTATATCTTTTCATTTTTTCGGTAGTCATACCTTCAAAATGACATCTTTTTATTTTTGGGTCGTCATATCCTTCAAACTGACATCATTTTAAATTTTTATCATCATATTTGTCCAAATAACTTTGTGGACCGTTTCAAAGTTTAAATTGCATTTTTGGTAGTCATACCCTTCAAAATGACATATTTTTTTTTATTTTTGGTAGTCATACCCTTCAAAATGACATTTTTTATTTATTTATTATTTAGGTCGTCATACCTTTCAAAATGATATCTTTTAGAAATTAATTTATTATCTCAAATAACTAATTCTTTTCAAATTGGTTTGTCATGCCGTTCAATATGACACTTTTTATTTTGTTATCCAATTTCAAATTGTCATTTTTTTTATTAAGTTCAAATTGCCCCATCAGTTAATTACCTTGTCTATATGAGGTCATGGTTGCATATTTTATGTCAATTTTATGTTATATTTGCTACTAACATGGTTATTACAGATTTTGTGATACGTCATTCATGTTAAGTTCAAGTTGGGTCGTCCGCCTTTCAAAGAGACACGTTGGGTTGTCATATCCCTTCAAATAACATGTTATGTTCAAGTTGGGTCGTCCGCCTTTCAAAGAGACACGTTGGGTTGTCATCTCCCTTCAAATGACACGTTAAGTTCAAGATTGGGTTATCATCTCCCTTCAAATGACACGTTATGTTCAATATTGGGTTGTCATCCCCCTTCCAATGACACGTTAGGTTCAAGATTGGGTCGTCATCTCCCTTCAAATGACACGTTAAGTTCAAGATTGAGTTGTCATCTCCCTTCAAATGACACGTTATGTTCAACATTGGGTTGTCATCCCCCTTCAAATGGCACGTTAAGTTTAAGATTGGGTCGTCATCTCCCTTCAAATGACACGTTAAGTTCGAAACTGGGTTGTCATCTCCCTTTAAATGACACGTTAAGTTCAAGATTGGGTTGTCATCTCCCTTCAAATGACATGTTATATTCAAGATTGGGTTGTCATCTCCCTTCAAGTGACATGTTAAATTCAAGTTGGGTCATCCGTCTTTCAAAGAGACACGTTGGTTTGTCACCTCGTTCAAAGTGACATGTTAAATTCAAGTTGGGTCGTCCGCCTTTCAAAGAGACACGTTGGTTTGTCACCTCGTTCAAAGTGACACATAATTTTCAAATTGGGTCGTCCGCCTTTCAAAGAGGCATGTTGGGTTGTCACCTCGTTCAAAGTGACATGTTAAATTCAAGTTGGGTCGTCCACCTTTCAAAGAGACACGTTGGGTTGTCATCTCCCTTCAAATGACATGTTATATTCAAGACTGGGTTGTCACCTCGTTCAAAGTGACACGTTATTTTCAAATTGGGTCATCCACCTTTCAAAGAGACACATTGGGTTGTCACCTCGTTCAAAGTGACATGTTATTCACATTATCCTCCTTTCAAAAAGGTACACCACTTTCGTTGTGCAATTTTACTAGTAACATCAAAGGTATGTGAATTTTCTCAATTTACAATCAGTCTCTGTCTTTTGTTTATTATTTTCAGCCCAGTCGACAGACGTAGAGTCTCGCTCAAAAGCTCTAATAGCGTCTCCATTGTTTTGTTCAAAGTTTATCAAACCAAAATTGGGTTCGTCAACTTTGTTTGACAAGTATCTCTTTCATCGATCCTAATCAAACAAAGGTGCAAGTTGTTGACATCAAATTTCGGTCTGATAGTTTTAAAATTAGTACATTTTTGCATATTTTATTTTAAATGGTTCAAAATACATGTTTTTGTCATTTTAATGAAATTTGTTGATAATCATCCTCTTTGTCAAAGTATTAGGATTTTTATCGATTGTTATGTTTATATTATTTTGTCACAGTCAGACGTTCAATTATTTATTTATTTCTTATAAAATCATTAGTTCTGTTAAATTGCATTTTTTACATGTAATTGATTACGTTCATTACATTTTGTCATATTCATTTCTTCTCTGTTACATTGTTAATATTCATTTTGATATTCTACGGAGTCTAAAAAATTCATTCAAATTCGAATAAAATTTACATACACAGATATTTTATCAATCGATAATTTTTGGGCCCCGATCTCAAACCCATAACTTAGGCCCATTTTTTTTTTAACAATTCTTATTTAAAGAAAGATTTGCCCATTAGGTTAAATGGGGGTGGTTATTTCTTAGGGGGTAAGAATTTCAGAGGGGTGATTCACAAAAGGGGTACAATAGCAGCCAACCAACTCTCTTCACCAAAGAAAACGACCAGCAACAACAATCACCCATCATCCAAAACCCCGATCGAAACCACCACAAAAACCTCTCCTCTCCTCTTGACGTTGCTGCCGGAAAAACTACCACTGAATCCATCAATGACCGATCGAAACCCCCACCCCAAAAACCCTTTCTGTTTCATCCCCATTTTTTCACCGAGCAGCAGTCGCCACTCCGGCGAGGAGCTTTAGCTCCAATGAACCGGAGGAAAAGATAATAGCTCGCGAGTTAGTCCCTTTCCCCTTTTACGTTTTTTTCTTTATTTTGCAGGTATCCCGTCGTCCGGCGTGGCTCCATTTCCGGCGACGTAGTAACAAGCAAGATCCTCCAGGCAGCAACAATAACAACGACACGCGAGAAGCTCCAAACTCTCAAACCATTACATTGTTGCTCTTCTTCACAGAACTGGAATACCATAAAAATGGTCAAGTTTCTTTTCTTTTCCAAATTTTCATTATGTCAGCTTTTTGTTTATTTAATGGTTTATGGTTGGCTTATTTTCAAGTTTGAAGCATGTCAATTTTTAATTATTTATTGTTAACGTTATTTAAGTTGTTTTGGTTACTGTTTATTGTTGTTGCTTAGTTTTATTATTGCTCAATATTATATTATTATTATAAATGCTATTAGGATACGGGGCTTCATTTAATTATTATTAGTATTGTTATTATTATTACTGTTATTATTATTTTATTTTGGATTAAGTTTTACTTTTTTTTTAAAAAAATAATATTTTTGTTTCACTTTTATTTTTGGCAATTCTTAATTTTAGTTATAAGTTTAGTTATTATTGTTCACTGTGTTTCTTTAACTTCTTTTGAGTTGTTTCTACTTTTGTTTATTATTTATTCATTTTGGGCCTTTTTACGATAAAGTTAGGTTGTGTTTATTGGTTTCTTATTCTTTATCTTATTGTTTTCTCATTTTTTTTATATTGATTGTTACCCTCTTTACTCACTGTTATTTATGTTTCATAAATTATTTCGTCTATGTTATTGGTGTTATGTTATTAGTAGACTAATTCGAAAATTCTTAATTTTTTTATAAGTTGTTTAATTATTTTGTTCGAGTGAGTTATGTGCCTAGTCACAAGTTAAAATTGGCCAATGATAAAATCTCTCCGTCGGTTTTGGAGGCCTCCCCATTTTAAAAGACGGAAATTTAGTTAAGTTCATATTATTTATTTTGTTAAAATTGACCAATGAGAAAATCTCTCCGTCGGTTTTGGAGGCCTTCCCATTTTAAAAGACGGAAAATTTAGTTAACTTTATATTTTTTATTGTTAAAAATGGCCAATGAAAAATCTATCCGTCGGGTTTAGAGGCCTTCCCATTTTAAAAGACGGAAATTTAATTAAGTTTATATATTTTATATGTTGAAATTGGCCGTTGAAGAAATTACCGTCGATTTCCAAGGCCTCCGATGTTAATAAGACGGGTTTTTATTTTTAAGTTATTATTTCATATATTTAATTTTATTCATATTTATTTATTACTAACACTTTTACTAAGTGTGTTTACAGGTACCCTGGAGTTGCTTTCCATTGAAGTTATTCGAATTAAGTTCGAATTATACTCTTTATTCAATATTTTGTATATATTACGTTAGGCAAACTTTAGGCCGTTTCTTATATTTTCTTATTTTCTTATTTGTGTATATTGCATGTTTATTATATTTGTATATTATTTTATTTTTCTCCTCAATTTGAAAAAAATAAACTCAATAGGGACCCACCTTTGTGGATTTCGAAGGGTGCCTAACCCCTTCCCTTCGAAATAACTTGAACCCCTTACCTAGAATCAAATTGGTTTCGTAGACATTTCTTTCAAGTTAATTAATTAATCGGTTTCCTAGTTTTCCAAAAAAATTAGGTGGCGACTCCCTTTTTTCCTTTTAACCCCTTTTACTCGTTATAGTTTTGTTTAATTAAATTTTTTTAATTGAGTCACCGCGACGTTGCTCCCATTCAAAGGATGTCAACAATTATCATTGAAATACTCGATGATTTTCAGCCACTTAAATTTGAAAATCCAACATGCAACAATTTTGACGAACAAAAGAGAAAGATATTATGTAATTTATTGCGAATGGAAAAAGGGTTTAAACATTAATTGTTATTCTTCTTAACGAGGAAGAAGATGAAAAATAGACCTTTTGGATCAGATTGAAACTATTAATGCATTTAACACATTGTTAATGTATCCAACACATTACTCAGTTAAGATTATATTTATCTATTATCAATATATCTAACTAAGTGTATATGTATCTGAATGAGTATACACATGTATTGGATATTTATGCATGTATATTAATGTATCTGACACAATATTGAGTTAAAATTATTGTATCTAGTTTTTTTATCAATGTATCCAGTTAAGCGTATATGTATTTGACAAAATATACACATGTATATGAATAATAGTTCGTGAATCTGAGTTTAGAAATCTAAATTTGTTGAATCACTAAGAAAAAAGAGAAGGATTTTGATTATATTCTTAGGAGTCGTGATGTATGTCCTTTCTCAATAGACAGATTTCTCAATTAATGACTTTCAATTATATCTTTTAGCTAGACACACTAATTGATATGAGATGCATTCATTTGAAAGAGACAAATACATGTATTCGTCTTCGAGACCCAAAATATGGTAAGAATGTAATACTGTAAACTAGTTTATATTTAACTAATTAGATCCTAATGTATCCGAGACCCAAAATATGGTAAGAAATGTAATACTACAAACTAATTAAATCCTAATGTATTCGAGACCCAAAATATGGTAAGAAATGTAATACCGCAAACTAGTTTATATCTAAGTAATTAGATCCTAAAGTAATGTAATTGTTTAAATTACTCTAAAAATAAATAGTTTCATGATAAAAATATAATCCAGAGACAATTTTTTTAGTTGTCATATTCTTGATAACTTATTCACAATTTATACTATAGTAGTGATATAAGTTATAACATATATACAATGAAATAAACTATCCAAAATAATAAGTAAAAATTTAAGGAATCCCATAGTGTAACATAATAATTACAACCTGTCCCGACTAATTTATAATTTACAGAAAATTCCTTAAAAAGGCCGGCGTTTGATACATGGCTACCAACTGATACATAGTAATTGATACACAGTAATTAAATAATTATTGAGATAAAAAAGGGAGAAAAAACAAAATAATTAATTTGGTTATTTAAATTAGCTTAAGTTACGGGTAACTGATCATAAAGACTCCATATTTCAGGAGGTAATTGAATTACACGTTACAAATTTCAAAATTCAAGATTATATCATCTACATTGAAGAAAAGTTTATGAACATCTATTGAAAAAGCGAAAAATGCGAATTAGATTTCTGTTATTTTGACTGATACATGATGAATACATCAATCTTATTGAGGCATTCAGGAATTTGGGTCAGCGAATTGCAGTATAAAAGTTATAAAAGCGATGAAATCGTTGTTGGAGATTCAATTTTGTTTCTGAATCTCAAAGTAGCAATTGCAGCCGAGTTGAATATCAATATATCAAGAAAAAATATTAAAATTCGTTACATCGTAGAAGGTAAGTCGTGTCCGATGAAGGTTAAGAATGATATGGGTGTTAAACTATATTTAGAAGTGAAAAAAATGAGTCAGGATTGAAACAAACCTTATGGGATGTGTTGGTATCTTTTTTATCTTGTACTTGAGTGGCTGCAATTTGAAAAAAAATATAATTTTTAATGATATTAAATATACATACTAAATAAAACAATAAATTCCTTTTTGATACATGATACCGATTTTCAAAGATTCATGATATATAATAATATAAAAGAACATCTGATATACATTTAATTCATGTGTCATTGAATCGACTAAACACCATAACACACTAAATCGATATGTATCAAACATACTGTCTGATACATGATAACAATTTTCAAAGACTCATGATACATAAAAAAACATCTGATACACAATTAATTCATGTATCATGAAATCGACTAAACACTATAACACACTATAACGATATGTATCAAACATACTATAACTTTCAAAACAATTTTAAGGAAGAATAAAAAAGACACAGCCTACGCAATGTGGGTCTAATAATAACGGTTGCTGATACTTTTTTTTTCCTGAGTTTTTTTGCAACCTTTGATTTAGAGGATTCCTAAATATCTTTGTTTGGTTCCTTCCTCAAATTCAAAGGATCTTGCAAAGACTTTTTTCTATTTTATTCCAATCTTCATCATTAGAATCATACATCCTTCGATTCGTAACAAGATCTATATATATATGAGAGAAGATAGCGATGAACAAAAGTAAATATAAAAGTAAAAAACTGACTTTAAATTCGGATGGAGTAAGAAGAAAATGAAGAATCAAAGAATAAATATATGTATCATACAGATTTCAGAAAGTGCAATTTGAATTTTGAAATTTAAAATTGCAGATTTATGTTGTTAAGAAACGTGTTTGATTGAGAGAATAATAATTTGAAATTCAAAATTGATATTGACTGTAGTTATGGATAAAAAAAAATTTAGTTGATTGAGTGTATTTGTGGAGAAAAAATAGGCATGACATAAGGATGAAAGATGTGTCATGAGAGAGTGTTATGTATCTACAATATTATAATTACAAAATTAAAAAGAGATTTAAGTAATTTTTTTAAAAAGTAGG
The DNA here is from genome assembly GCA_016801875.1 of Solanum sitiens. Lineage (NCBI taxonomy): Eukaryota > Viridiplantae > Streptophyta > Magnoliopsida > Solanales > Solanaceae > Solanum > Solanum sitiens. The sequence goes on along the minus strand of JABWTJ010000002.1, from coordinate 3,058,741 downwards.
AAAAATTAGAAAATAATAAACTTACAGTTATTTATTTGAGTTATTTTTTCAAATAATAAATTTTCAAATAACTTATCTCCAACTAAATGACATATCGATTTTAAGTCAATTTTTATAAGCTCGAGAAATGTCTTTCATATAGACAACTACTATTAGCCGCCTAATGCGACCTTATTCAAGAATCCAGACAATTTTATTGGGCCTATCTGTTGTTGCCTCTGTTAGAAGGGCCTAAATAGTGAGCCCAAATAAGGAGAGACGTAAAACGGTAGATCAAGCTAGACGAAAAAACGATGACACAGTTCTCCGGCGAATGTTCTCTGTCCTTTTCCTCGCAATAAAATCTCTCAGATTCACAAAAACAAAGGAGGACTAGGACGAGAACGGAGAAGAGAACTCGCTAATTCTACCGCCGGAATTACAATTCTCTTAAGCGCTTGGTTTGTATAATTAGCTATTTGGCGATCCATCGTTCATCGACGACGGCATAAATCTCAAATCTACTACTATTTTGTTGAATTTCCGTATATATTTTCATAATTTGTAGAGCATTTACAGTTTAAGGATCGGAAAATATGGATAGTTTTGTCAGTAAAATAAGAAGTTTGGATGCATATCCGAAGATCAACGAGGATTTCTACAGCAGAACACTTTCCGGAGGTGTTATTACCTTAGCTTCCTCCATCATCATGACCCTGCTTTTCATCTCCGAGCTCCGTATGTCTCTTCCTTTTTGTTCTCAGTATATATTGTATGAACCTATTTAATCATAGAATTGTTTGGTAGGATATTAATATATTTTCCTATTCCGAAATGGATGTATGAGTTTGTTGTTCCATTTTTTAATTATTCTATGTGATATTTCGATGTTGTCAGTTTCATTAGTCAATATGATTACTCCACCATTCAGGATTTGACTCAAAACCAAACTATGCACATAGTGAAAGAATGATTATTTGGTGCTTCCACAATGTAATCTGTAGCAATGGTATCTGTTAGTAATGGTCTTCATTTAGCCCAATTTGGAGGTAATTATTTGTATCATCAGATTAGCTTCTGCACAAACTTAGTTCTTATAAGATGAAAGAAAAAGAGTTGGCCTCTGACATCCCTGACTAGTTATGTTGTCATTTCAATTGTTCTGCTAAATTTGGCGTCCTGGACTTCCGATATATGGTCTTCCTGCTACCTTTACCTTCCATGGTTTCACAGAGTCTTCAGTGGTCTTAATAATGCATTTTTTTGTCAATTCCATTTGCCAATATTGGTAGTAAATTACCTAAGAACCAAATTGCTTTTCTCTCCAGCCTTTTGATATGAATTGTCGGAAGCTTGGCAGAAGATGTTCAAACTAGCACAAGTAGCAGTCTGTAGTTCCTTTTGTATCAACAATGTTGTCTGCACTCTAATTAGTTTTATATGAGTGATGAGATCTGATCGAAACAAAGTGAGGGTATGAGAACATATATCTCTTTAAGCTATGCAATTTTATTAAAGTACATAGTTCTGTTATATTTTTCAGTCAGGCAATTTTCAGAAGTCTCTGTATATCCTTATCTGTGAAATTGAATGTTCTTTATGAATTTTGTGTTTCTGTACTTTCGGATTAGCAGACTGCGGCAATTGGTCATTTCCTTAAAGTTAAATGGAAATCAAGTTTTATCCGATTGCATAAGAGACTACAAATAGTTTGGCTGCTGAAGTGCATTGTGTTCGACCTCCCTATTTTTGTGTTACCTTTAGTGATATATACCGAATATATGGGTGGTATGGCACTAGATAATAGACATTTTCTATTTCTTTTGTGGGGAGGACAGGGTTTCTTTTTTAGCCCAACATGATGTTATGATGTATTGTTATCATGTTCCATGTTCTTTATCTTTATTTTTCTCCTGGCTGTGCTGTAGGATTATATCTTCATGCTGCCACCGAGACAAAGCTTGTTGTGGATACTTCAAGAGGAGAAACACTGCGCATCAATGTAATGTTACTCCCACCTTGAGGCTGAGTGATGTAATTATCTGAGTTTTTTGAGGTTTTGAATGTATGAATGCTCCAAATCATTTATTTTTACTCCCTCTTAGAACTTCAGTCTCTTCCACTATAGTATTGTATTGCATGGCTTAGAGAACTTGGCTGATTTCTGAGGATTGGAAGAAGCTGATCTGGATTTCTGAGGCGGTTATCACAAAAGACTGATTGTGACATTGATTTGATCTGACATTGCAGTTTGATATCACCTTTCCAGCAATTCCATGTTCAATTCTCAGTGTTGATGCCATGGATATCAGTGGAGAGCAACATCTTGACATTGTATGTGCAACAAACAGGTTATGTTGTCCAGTTACTAAGTTCCTAGTTTTCCCCAACCCACATGATTTCATTTTCTTTAATGCTAGTTCTGTGTATAGAGTTAGATGACTTAATTTTCCTTTAGGATTATGGTTCTCATTAAGTTGTCAAGTTTAATGAGATTTGACCAGATAATCTCTGTGAAGTATTGTGTGCCACTCCGCATGGCGGAATATCTGCTCCCTGTGCGTACCTGAGTATGTCATCTCCTAGTGGAAATAATAATATAAAGCTACAATTAGAATTGATTATGCTGCTATCTTATTCGAGAGATATTATTGCGCAGTTAGTTGTATGACACCTTCATATCGATATATGTATCTTCAATTTGTAATTAATCTCTTTGTAATTATGTTGGAGAGATTTCTGTTTCCCAAGTCGAAACTTTCAGAAGATTATAAGATAGATGCAAATATAGATGAGTTCACGAAACCCCACTCTCCTAGTTTTTCTCTTAAATAGCTGGCTTCAATTCTTATATGCCCTTAGTAAAACCAAAAAACTGTATTGAAGGTGCTGGAGAATAATTAGTTTATAAGGTAAAGCTTATCTCTCTAGAAGATTTGTAAAAAATGAAATTGATTAGTTTTTCTGAATGTAAAACACGTAATCTTTAATTGTGATGAAGAACTTTTTCTTGGGCTTAATACTTGGATTGCCCCTGAGGTTGTCCCAGAATCCCTGTTTATGTATTAAGTGATTTGGTGTGTTAAGTGATTCCGGTGGTCAAGGGGAGTGTACCAGGGATTTTAGGACAACCTCAGGGGGCACTTCATGTATTAAGCCTTTTTTTTTTTATAATTGCGAAATCCTCTAGGGTCAATGGCACTCAATTAAAAATTTAATGTATGATTGGCCCATCCCTCCTCCCTTCTCCACTTAAATACTAAGCTTTTGTCATGATTAAAAGTCGTGACATGCGTCTAACCCACACATCACTCACCGATCTCTTACCTCTAAGACCTAAGCCGTTGAAGAGTATTTTATACTTGTCATTATAATATCTCTAGGGTTTGCTTCTGGTTTTATTAGCTCTTTGTTGATATGGTTTATTGTTGGCCTTTTTCTTTGGGGGTAAAATCAAGATAAAGTTGAGTAGCTATACATACTGTTGGAGTAAAGAATTTTACACTAGTAATCTAGTTAATGGACAGGTTATAGTAGGTCACTTATTTACAGGCTGTTTACCAATCAATATATATTGTAGATCTACAGACAATTGTTTTAGAAATGACCTGATCTTTTATTTTTACCTTTTCAATACGTAGAACTTAAACTCTTTATAATATTGGATATGCTGAAGTGACATACCGAGCCTGTATCTTTTCGGGAAAATCAATGAAAATGAATTAGACCAAAAAGTAAATTAAAAAAAAAGAAAGAGGGAAAGGCGAACCATGCCAAAATCATAAAGAATGTAAAATCTTTATGAAATGACGTGAATAGTAAAATTTGTAGGTTTGCTGATTTTTTAATGCAAATCAGTGAAAGCAGCTTTAATGAGAGAGTATACAACAGAAATATTTGGTAACTTGATGCTTCTAAGGCCTTCCATCACATTTTTGTACCATAACAATGGCGCTCGGGCTAGTTCGCATGCAGCTCGACTAAGGCAACACCTGCAAGCCACAACCACAAGTCGGGTACCTTATCCTAGGAAAAAAAGGAGGTACTAGGTAAGCAAGTCCGCCAAGGTTTGGATAGTTTATGCCTGAGATAATGTTCTCAAGGGCTAAAATCGTCAAAATGTGCACAATGTCTATCAGGGCTACAAGTGTATAATACAATTGAAATGTGGGCTTTGGTTAAAGATTAGGTGCAATGAAGAATAAAATAAAAATATATATGTAATGCAAGACAAAATTAGCAACTTTGCTCGTTATGCTTTCCTTACTAATTAATATATATTTATTTTTTATAATGTTACCATTATCAACAAATATATCCCTTTTTTATGACCTAGAAATCCGTCAAGGAGCCGACCTTTCGGGCCAACCATAGCTTTTGAAACTCTGGGAGGAGATAGGCCTTCCCCTCTACCCTTATCCACTTAAATACTAGACTTCGTTTGCTTGGCGCAGGACTTGAACTTGTATACTTATACACAAGTACCTCAATCTTTGCCAATTGAGCTGACTCCAGAGCTAATCAATATTTTTTTTGCCAATCATGTCTGTTCTTCAGTACCACATTATTCAAAGATAGAACTTGTAGGAAATGAGGAACACACCTTAGTGTGTAGCCTAATTGAGGTGAAGCGCGACCTTCTCTGAGCTGCATGGCTTAAGCATGCCTAAAATGAGCATTTGCCAACACTCAGTGAGGGTTGTGTAATAGGATCCAAACAGGGTCTCTTGATTTTTCTCCTATTTCTCAACCACTCAACCAAAAAAAGAAAAGAAAAGGAAAAAGTGTTCTTTTATCCACATGTTTTTTCGTGCTCTTACGTCCTACCTTGTTTGACACAACAATAACATGAAATTATTATAATCTTCTAAACTGTATATGCTTGTCTAAGCCGATGGAGTTTCTTTGAAATGATCTTTAACTGCTATCTAGTAAGTATCTGCGGTCTGCCACTATTGAGCTGCTCTAAGATTCTGAGGGTAAATGTGAGTTTTTCTTTGTTTATATTTTGTGTTGTTTTTCAGTATTTGATGCTTCGCTGATGTGTTTGGGAGGCTCTCAGTCTTTCTAAGTGTGTAATCTTCTCTTTCCTTGGAACTGACTAAGTTCTTCCTAACGCTAATATCTTAATTATCAAGAGACAAAAGCTTAATTGTGTAAGACAAACGGCACATTGTAAACTAGGCTGCAAGAGGGCCTGTATGCAATGAAGCTAAGCTAGGTATGGGGCATGCTATTATTGCTGTAGAAGCTAGGTCATTTTGAAAACAATAACCAAAGTTGTGAAAGTAAAGATAATTGCAAGCCACTTGCACTATTTATTGGAATTCTAATGCCAATGGGTATTCTCTTTGGGTTTTGTATGATGTGGTTATATTTTTTTACTTGCAGAGACATGACATCATCAAGAAAAGAATTGATGTTCTCGGAAATGTTATTGAGACAAGGAAGGAGGGCATTGGTTCTCCTACGGTGAGATACAAGTTACTCTTTATTTTATCAAAAGTAGCTGATGTAAAAATTTATGAAGCTTTATTTCAAATTTCATAGCTGTCAAATATCTGGATTTAAAGAAATACTTTTGGCCGCTATTTGCATTTTGGATTTTCATGGATCAAGTAAAAATTATGACTTTTGATTTAAGAAGCATGCTCTATTTATTCCTTTCAAGCACTGAGTCTCTGACTTTTTTCCAACAACAGATTGATAGGCCTCTGCAAAGGCATGGAGGAAGACTTGAGCACAACGAAACATATTGTGGTTCCTGCTATGGTGCTGAAGGGGTATGTTCCTACTTACTGATGCTAGAAATCTCTCTTAGATTATGATTTAAGCTGTAGTATCCTCTCTGTAAATTTAATCTCAATAGTTTTGTTTACTTTCATGCATCCAATCTTTTTGTTTGTCCTTGATTATACCACAAACACAGATAATTATCTCATTAAATACGTACCACCTGTGAATTCCTGTCAACTTTGCAGTCAGATGATCATTGTTGTAACACCTGCGAAGATGTTCGTGAAGCCTATCGAAAGAAAGGTTGGGCATTGACAAACCCAGATGAAATAGACCAGGTATGTTGAAAATTGATCATTGAAGGAGTTACATATTTTGTATGTTTTCTTCTTCTCCAAATTATTCCCTGAAACTGAAGTCATTTTTCCTCCATGAAAGCTCGACTACATGGCTTCTTTCTCATGTGAAAATGATAGATTAAGAAATTAACAGTACTGAAATTCCATTTCGCATCTCGTATCGAAGTAATGCAACATAACGTGGATGTGATTGAAGAGCTGTTAGCTCTATGGTTTCACAATCTCTAAGAAACAAATACATGATAATTTTTGTACGTGTATGTTGAATGGACTGAATACGATTGATCTAATTTTTTTTCTTAACTATATGCAAATGTCAATAGTGACCATTCGACACTGTACATTTTATACATTACCTGTTAGGGTAGCATTTATTTGACGTTTGAAATAAGATTATATTCAATCGATTTTGTTTAGTAGAATTATATTACGGGTAATCACATAAACCTTGTGTGATTTTTATTCTAATTACCGAGATATCTCATGTAATTTTCATATTAGTAAATCTTCTGCAATTAGTTTTATGTAAGGCAACTAGCTCGGTTAGGGCATCTCCAACCTTACCCTCTATTTTACTCTCCAAATATAGAGTTCTCTTTTTCAGACAACCAACCTCAACCGAATTCTCTATTTCTCTCTCTAATAAAGAATCTTTTCTCTCTCCTCAATATTGTATTATTATTTTTATTTTAAAATCCTTTCGTTCTTTTTTCCAAATCATCCCCTTTATGTTTTTCATGTAATATAAAATTTTATTATTTTTTCAAATTCTTTATATAATATAAATTTATATCTTATTCTAAATTTCTAAAGAACTATGAATAATTGAAAAAAGAAAATTAACAAAAACAACCACAATCACAACCACAACTTGTCTGGATCATACATTAATTTTTTTTCAAATATTGTTAAATTTGGAAACGACCTACCGGATTATTAAATTATTATTGGGATTTAAAAATTATTATGTTATATACTGTATTGTATTGTTATCTTGTATTTAAATTATCATGTTATGTATTGTATTTTTAATTGAAATTTTCATTTTATCATTAAATTTGTGCATTCTTCAGTGAAAATTAATAATAATATCAAAAATATATTCACTTAAAGTGACAAATTTTAAAATTTGTGCATTTTTCAGTGAAAATTAAAAATGTTAATTATGAAAATTAGAGATTCAATTAATATAATTATATGAAAAGTAATATGTTAGTTACAAAATAATAGAAATAATAATATATTATTCAAAAACTGAAATAGAGAGTACGAATAATAGTTCTCCAAATTTGGAGAGCTACTATTCAGCTCTCTATAATTGGAGAGTAGAGGATTTAATAGAGAGTGCTTGGAGAGGACATTCTCTATTTTACCCTCAAAATATAAAAAAATGGAGGGTAAAATAGAGTATGGTTGGGGATGGTCTTAATGGGATGAAGTGCCTATAGGTGACATTATCTTTTAAAAATGGATGTTTTTTTATCTGTAAAATATTAGTGACCTAATCCTGTAGCACATGTACATCGGTGTTCAACTAATACATAGGCATTCACAAAATTGTCAAAAATTTACTTGGGATACATTTCAGAGGATTCGAGTTTGATGACACTACGGGAAATATGATTACCATACACCATTTCTGAAAACGTGTTTAAGGAGTTGCTGATTTTGTAAGACACATTTTTTCGAGCAAATTTGAAATAAAAAGCTTCCAAAACCCCGAAACTACTTATTTAACGACTTGTATTTTAAATCTAGAATATGGGTGAGTTTATTTCTTCCATTTCAAGAATTATTCTTTTTCAATAAACTTCATACTTTCTACACAGAATGCACAGAACTTCAATTTAAATTGAACATCTCCTTGTATATTTTTTTTACTTTGGTCTTTAAAAAAAAATTGCGCTTCACTTCATGCTTTAAGAGAAGCAGGGCCTTGTTCGCTTTTTTCTGCTTCACACTCCCATGAACACTAGCATAGCGTGATGACAAACTTCAAAATATGCTGCTTTTACTTCATATATTTTAACATATTCTGCATACATAATTATTCAATTAATATGAAAAGATCACATGGTTATTGAGCTTCAATTATTTCATGATGTACTGATTGTACTCATGGCTGATCTTTCTTCTTTCTCTTTTGAAATTCATATGAGTTAGTGTAAGAGAGAGGGTTTCCTAGAAAAGATCAAAGAGGAAGAAGGTGAAGGATGCAATATGTATGGGTTCTTGGAGGTCAATAAAGTGGCTGGAAATTTCCACTTTGCACCAGGGAAGAGTTTTCAGCAGTCAAATGTTCATGTCCATGATTTGCTCACATTTCAGAAGGATAGTTATAATGTAAGATGTTTTCGCAACTTGGTTCAGCTGTTCATGTTTGTTATTTGGTTCCTTAATGTATCTTTACTAAAAACTACTTGAACAGATTAGTCACAAGATCAATAGATTAACTTATGGAGAATACTTCCCAGGTGTTGTGAATCCTCTTGATGGGTACATCACTTTTGCTAGTCTTTACACTGTTCGCTGGTGTCTTAATATGATGGATGTACAATGACACCTGTATTTTGACTGCTCCTTTTTGTTTTCATTCCAAATTGCAGTGTGAAATGGACACAAGAAACACCCCACGGCATGTATCAGTATTTTATAAAGGTTGGCATTTTTTCCTGTGACTGCCCTCTTACTTTTCCTTTCTTCCCTGTTTCTGCTATATACATGAAGTTCTGTGAGTTTGTAATTTTCACTTGATTTAGTGTTTCCTGGCTTACTTGTCATAGAGTGGTCAAGGATTAATGCCTAGAGCTTTCTTTTCCCGGTCACCTGTCCCAATCCCCTTGTCACTTATACTTGTATTTTTTTTTCCTGTAAAGATATATATATATATATATATATATATATATATATATATATATATAGAGAGAGAGAGAGAGAGAGAGAGAGAGAGAGAGAGTGAGAGAGGTAGTAGCTCTTTGAGTTACTGAGATTTAGTCCCTTAGTAAGTAGTTGGTTTTCCAAGCTTAAGGACCAATTCAACCTTTATGAAACTCCTATGATCAGTATGAGCTCATTTACCCAAGGCTATCCATTTGCCCAGTCTTGGTGGCAAAAACTTGAGACCTGTTCTTGTGGGCTATAGCGAGTTCCCAGTGGACTAGTTGATGTATCCACAAGCTGGTTCATGCCCTGCCATATCCCCCAAAACTGATAATCATGTAATCTGTCAAAAGAAGAAGGAAAGATAATCATTTCTAAAGATGCAGACTACTTCCTTTTCGTGATTCAATGTTTTCTTGTTCTGTGTAATTCTAAAACAATTACCTTTTCTAGGAAAGGTATGTTCCATCAAACTATCAAAAAGAGTTAGAACAGACCCTATTTCATACTGAGACTACTTTTCCTTTTTCTCCTTGAGCCGAGGGTCTATCTGAAATAACTTCTGTACCTCCCAAGGTAGGTATGGGTAAGGTTTGCGTACACACCACCATCCCTAGATCCACTTGTGGGATTGGACTGGTATGTTGTTGTACTACTTTCCCTATCTCATTTCCTCAAAAACTAAATATACCTTATGAATCCCAAATGTTTCACTGATTGTCATTGAACACTAAACATTGCAACTCTTGTAATGGAAGTTTGATGATACTGCTTTCCTCATTTTTTGTGCAAAAGTTAATTAATGGGTTTGTAATTTAATGCATGATTTAAATATTAAACAGTACCTGAAATAGCGCAAAGGTCATGAAAAAGTACAAATCGTATTATATGATTAACAAAACTCAAATTAAAGGAGTGTACGTTGATCTGATTGCTTGTTCATATTGTCTGCTATGTTTTATAGACTCTCACTACTACCTCAACTCTTTTAATTTGTTGGCTAGTACAACTTTTACTCTCTTGTGCATTCAAGTAGAACATATATCATATTAAGGTGTGGAGTTCTCCAAAATTAGTGTATTTTTTAAAGTACCCAACATTGATACTTCAGTGTTTTTGAAGAGTCCGGGCAACATTGATTATTATTGTCATTGTGGAAAGAATAAGGTCAAAAGTTGTATCTATGATCTGTAACATCCTTTTCTGTTTGTGATACAAAAACATAAAAAATATCTGGCTCTACCATTTTGTAATTGTTGATGTCCATATGGTATTTGCTGTTGGATGTTTCAGTATATATACACTCTTGTTGTTGTTATTGTTTTGTTATAGTGGAAATAATAATGTCAAAGATGATAACTATAATCTGTAATCATCTTCTTCATTTGGAAAAAAATTGCATAAACCTTCATCTGGCATTCTTTAATTTTGGCATTTGCTATTGCCATGTTGACACGGCACATTATTTGTTCTTGGAATGTTAATTCTTGTCTCTGTCATATGATAACCATTGTAACATTAGGTTAATCTATTTATCGATGGAAAGTTACTGTTATTGTCGATAGTAATATCTAGTTATTTGCTACAGGTGGTACCTACAGTATATACAGATGTTAGTGGGCATACCATCCAGTCAAATCAGGTTTTCTAATTCTTCAAGCTATCTACCTGCATTTGCTGTACTAATAGACCACAAAATCTGATGCAACAGCTTATCGTTTGCAGTTCTCGGTAACTGAACATTTCAAAGGCGCAGATTTTGGTCGTTTTCAGTCTATTCCTGGTGTTTTCTTCTTCTATGACCTTTCACCAATCAAGGTTTGGCATTGTTCCATTGCTCACATTTCTAAGTCGTTAGTTTGCCTCTGAAACTTACTTTTTTTCTTCATCATAACTTCTGTAAATTGTTATATTAAGGCTTTATCTCTTTAAAAGAATGGGGTTGGTGGAGGCCTGGGGTAGTGGGGGAAGGGCCATTGAGCCTTTACACTATAGGAAGGAAGGAAGCATTATTGCCACTAAGTTATTGCTCAATTCTTTAATATGGATTTTTTTTTCTTTCCTGTTTTCACCCGTTTCTTGTTGTCCTTAATTACATATCTTATCTGGCCCTGTTTCAGGTAACATTCACCGAGCAACACGTGTCATTCTTACACTTCTTGACGAATGTCTGTGCTATAGTTGGAGGTAATTATAGTCTTCATCCTTCCCTGTTCATCTCTTAGCTAATATTGATTACATCTTGTAAAAGGTATTTCTTCTATTCTATTATACGTGACAATGTTTAAGTAGACATAGAGTGTAGTATGTTGATTTGACTTATATATTATCTTAGTGATGGTGAAAGAATATTGAAGTGACAGTTTTCATGTTAATTTCTAGAAACATCACATTATTAAAATTTGAATAAATTAATGAATTTGAAATCTTGGAAGTCATATAGCAACGGAGTGGCATTAAACATTTTTCTTATAATGGTGGTGCCCTGGTCAATTTGCACGCACCTTGACTATTACACTGATAGCTGCTACCTCCTACCAGCAGAGTGCTGGGTAACTCTACCACCGTGACTTAGGCAGACGGTGTTAAACATTTTCAAATGTCTCAAAGTGGAAAGAATGTCATATAATTGGATTGAAGGGAGTACTGACTTGAAGAATTTGTTGAATATAGAACAACAATTCTTATTAGAAGGCAATATATTTCCAATGTTTCTCTATGTTACACTATATCACTCGGTGCACCTATATATTCTAATTTCTTTCTGTCATTGGAAAATGAACCTTTGGGAGGGCTTGTACAATTATTCCGAGAGATGTAGAACTCATCATTTTCAACATGGAGGGGTTGTACAATTATTCCGAGAGATGTAGAACTCATCATTTTCAACATGGAGTATAAATCTATGTATGAAAAATTGCGAAAATTCAAAAAATATTAAATTCTGAACTCATGATTTTAGAAGTCTATGAGTTCAATGATTAGAACCTTGAAAGTTGAACCCATCAAAGTCAAATCCAGAGACTTGCCTCTGGTTGTTCTTATTCTTTCGTTGGCTCCACTGAAGTTAAACCTTTGAATTTCGATATGTTATGTATCTGCAATTTGATATGTTTGATCAGCTCACGGATGAAACACTACTTTGTAGCTCTACAAACCCTGATGCAACCTACTAACCATCTAGGAGTTACTCCAACAATGAATGACATCATGTAGTTTGGTCATAATTGTAGTCACCTTGTCATATTGCCTATTTACAATGCTCTATACTCGGAAGAAACTCGTTTCAGTTCAAGAAATAAAAGGTGTTAGCTCCTTCAGTATAGATCAACGTAGCACTTGTATCACATCAGTGATGTTTGATTGTGTACTTCGTAGTGTTTTAATTTTCTGGAAATTGTATCCAGGAGTTTTCACTGTGTCAGGGATACTTGATTCATTCATATACCACGGTCAAAAGGCGATCAAGAAAAAGATGGAACTTGGTAAATTTAGCTAATTGGTGGGAGCTCGTACTCTGTGTTGCTTACCATGACGGAATCGGTCTAGACAAGGGATACAAAAAGATTGGACCATCTGTGACAAGGTTGAACTAACTTTGGCATTACAGTAGCTTTTCTTGAGAGAATATGACCGGATCTTAGTAGCTTTTTTGTATCGTATTATTGTAGACTTGAACATCAGTTTTTCTGGAAATGATATTACAGGAGATCAAATGCAAAGGGGATTATTTATGGGGCAAAATTTGTTCACTTTTTCTCATAAATTAAAATTTGTACATGGACTCTGAGGAACTTCATTAGACCAAGTCGAAACTTTTTTTTTTTTTTATTCTTCCCAATTAGGAGGGGCAAATGAACGAGTTGGATCAAATATTGGTCTATCGAAAGTGGGTTAAACAAAAAATCGTACTCCCTCCGTTTCAAAAAGAATGTTTCTATTTCCTTTTTAGTTTGTTCTAAAAAGAATGATCTCTTTTCTTTTTTGGCAATACTTTAACTTTTTACGTGGCATGTTTAAGAACACAAGATTAAAGGGCATTTTGGTATGAAAATAAGTTCATGAACAATAAATGGGTATCTTTCATGCTTGGGATGCTTCATCGAATAGGATTCTTTACTGTATCCTCATTTTACGGGAATACTTTGTTGTAGCTCCATTGGCTCTAAATATCCACTGAAATAACAAAGTAGGACCGCTAAATTAGTTTTGATTCTCCGCTCGATCCAAGATGATTTGTTATGTCAAAAAAAGAATATATAATATCTACTTCTAAAATCATTAGTACAACTTTAGCTTTACATAAAGATCAAACCAAAATTCACATAAAAACAAAAAGATTCTATAAAATGCTAAATCCAGAGAATGCATATCCTTTTCCCTTTTGTTTTCTAATTAAAGATTACCTCACACCACTTGGCATATCCTTTTCTTCAACTTGAATAAAAAATAATTTATTTATTTATAGAGTAGAATCCACTTTTTACTTTCTTCTGTTCACACGTGATTCTATCTTGTGATTGGATGAAACAGAACAAATGTCAAGGGAAAAAAAAAACTTAAAAAAGGGTAATTTTATTTTACATGATATTATTTGAGTTGACATAAAAAAAAAAAATTAAAATTTCAAGTTAAATTTGTAAAATTGTAATAACTTAATTATATATCAAAACAATTTTCAAAACTTTTATCTCGAAAAGAAGTAAAAACTATCCATGGCCATAAATATTTAATCAATCGCATCATTTTATTTGAGAATATTATGATTCTCCTTCCAATGAGCTACATAAAATTGACTAGCGTGCATGCTGATAGTTTGAAATGTTTCTTTTTTATATACATATAAAAAAAAATTAAAAAAACTACTGGTTGCATTTGAAAATGTCACATCGACTTTGAAATAATATTAGAGAGCGATAGTAATAGTTTGTATAATTGGAATGAGATATAATCCTAAATGAAGGAAGATTAAATTCTATAATGACTGCTACTGTATATGATTATGAGCACACTTTAAGATTTTTTACGATATTTTCTAACCTTTGAACATATATTAATTCAAATTTCCATTTCGGTCATTTCAATTATGATTTGTAAGTGAACAAAATAACACAAAATCTTGAATTACATGTATTTATTAATTATTACCCTTACTATGCTGGTAAAATAGATCAAAAGAAGTGAGGCGATAGAATTATATACTTAACTATCTGATATTTATATCAAATCAATAAATAATTTTAAGATCGTCAAAAATTAAAGTAGTATGATTTTTTTTCTCTGTTATGATTCTACATTCCACTTGTCTTCCTTTTCTATTATATTGTTCTGGGGGATTTTTTTCTTGGCATGGTGTAAACTTAGAATCATTTTGAGTAGAATATGAGAATATAATTAAATGGTGGCTGAAGATTTGAAAATTCATTATCTTTAAAAGATTTGATATGTAGAATCTATATGATTGATTATATTGTGGGAATTCCATTTTCAAAAGTAGCAAGTCATCTAGAAAACTGCACTGCCTTTTCTTTAATTCTCCATTTCCATCATTATATCCTTCCTCTTTTTCTAAAAATTGGTACTCCGTACGATCTGATCGTAGATAGAAACTACAAATTTGTGCGAATGTATCTAAGTGGATTAAGACAGTGGATTGTAAATTCATTACGCACGGGTTCAATTTCTCTATTTCAGCTTCTATAAAAATAAAAATTTAATGAAAAAGTCCAATTTGAATTTTTTTAAAACAAATTAATTTCTTCTTAATGATAAAATTCATTTTTACCACACTATCATGTTAAAGATTATAAATATTTAAAGTGCTTGTATTATTTTTTAGTTTAATATTTAGTTAATAAAATAGATTAACATAAAATGAAACTGGATGGAATGAAAAGCATTTGAGAGTTTTCGGCTGCTCATGATTCATGCCTCCACTTCTAGAATCAGGAATAACAAGAAATTGATTGGTTGTGGTTTCGTGATAGAATTAAGATTTTTTTACTAATAAAATTTAAAAATATAAAAAAAAATAATATTAAAATAAGGTAAAAAGGTTTAACATTCATAATATATATGAAATTTAGTTTTTATTTAATTACATATAAATAATATTATTTTTTCATTAAAAGAGTTCAAATAAACTTCCTGACCTCACCTAGCTCCGCATGTGTGCTTCCTAATTACACTATTATTGAAAGATAAAAAGAATAATGTCATAACTTATATAATTTATAATTATTAGTCCTATATATATATAGATTATAAAATTTTCGCTTATTTAAATCAGTGTAGTCCACAAAACTTCAAATGGATTTCTTGACTTTTCTACTCAACTACCCCATATTTATGTATTGAATTGAATGACTATTTGAACCAGTCAATCAGAATTTCGTGCTGAAAATGACTTTTTTTTTTTATTTTTTTTTTTTGTGGAGAGAAATTGACAATACAACTTTTGATCAAAATCCACTTTTTCTAAACGTTTCGTGACCAGTCTCTCTAAGTTAAAAATAAAAAACAAAAAAATGCATTTAAGTTGAAATCTCTTCATCAAAAAATTATATTATTAGTGTAATAAGGTAAAAATAATTATTTTTCCTTTTCTTTTCTTGTAGACCTATGTAGGAGTTTTTTTTCTTTTCTTTTAACCCTATGTAAGGAGTTTTTTTCTTTTCTTTTAGTGACTTTGAACTCACGTTAATTTTTGGGGCGAAAATAGAGATTACTTACCACATGATCAACCTTCTATTTTTATCTATATAAGGTGGGAAATTAAACACTGATCACCAACAAAATAAAATTAATTTATATAGTCAATCAGTTGCTAGGATTCGTCTCTAATTTTTTCTTAAATTCCTATTTTTTTCTTAAATTCCTAATTATTTTTTGTGAAATAGCCTATCTCTACCTGCAACATAATAGTTACAAAAACAATTGTGATATATTAGTGTAGCATAACAAATTGTAAACGTTTTTTCTGCTCCCTTCTCTGAATTAAATGTTAAAGAATGACAAAAGTCTCACATCGATGGTTAACGAGATGGTGGACTCCTTATAAGAATTGGATAATCCTCCTCCCTTTGAGCTAACTTTTGGGTTTGAGTTAGGTCTAAGACCTAATTTCAATTTTATACAAATTTAAAAGTCTAATTAAACACACCCTAAATTATAGGACATAAATATTACCTAAAATCAAATTAAAAAATATATTTATATATTATCTAATTAACAATCCATCAATTCAAATTCTAGATCAAATAAGAAATGTTTATTAGAATTTATCTTTAGTAAATTTTTATTTTTATTTTTTACTTTTTCTCCAAGTGTAGGTCATTTGCACATGGAATCTAGGTTAACTAAAAAGTGAAACATAATTATAACTACGTCTGAAAATTGAGAAATAATTAATGCATCCCAACAACTTTGGTGTGTAGTGGATAAACCATGTGTGATTGAGATTGGAATTGATATGATTCCACCAAGTTGCTTCAACAAACTTTTACTGCTACTACTATATTCAAACAAGGAATAAATGAATGGAGAAGAGATATTTAATACACTACTTTCCTTTCTTCAATTATGAGTGTGACATTTCACAAAAAATCCATACAAAAATAAAAGGACTATAGTATATAGTTGGCCACTAGTGATACGATCAAGATAAATAATATAGCGCAATATCAAAGAACGATAATTCAAAGCAAAGTAAACACATGCGTACCTTAAACAACAATCGAACAAACTTGATTGCCTTCAAAGAACAACAAAGTAAATTTCGTAGTTAATTTTATGTTTTCTAATAATAACGATTATTCCTTGGACGTTCTCGATCTTTAAAATAAGTCAACGGTCCATTAAACATCTCGAATCCTCTCGAATACGTTCTATTAGGAGGCTCGATTTGGAACGGTTATTGATCAAAATCAAAACAGCTTAATCGATTTTAAAATTATATTAAAATCAAACCAAACCAAATATGATGTACATTGATCGATTTGGTTGTAACGGTTCTGGTTGGGTTTGGTTTATTTATTGGACATTAACCATACACATAAATAAAATAAATAACTCATTCAAAAAGTGAAAATTGACCACAATTCATTCAAAACGAAACATAGTTAAAATGACTGACATTACAAAAAAAATTGATCACTGAATTTACCTTAAATAAAACTTCAAAATTCACTATTATGTCCTAGAAGGAAGAAACAGTGACTTTCATGCCCACAAACGATGATCATAGACATTCATATATATGAAATCAATAAGATAATATTCTCACCTTGGACATTTTTGCTTTCATAAGTAAATTATAAATAAACTTTGATGAAAATATATATAAGATCCTTAAAAATATTGTTGATAAAAATAAAATATTATGTATGTATATAATATGTCGGTTCGATTTGGATATAAACATCGATTTTTTCGAACAAAACTATAATCAAATCAAATACGATTTTTTAAAATTTAAATCAAACCAAACCCAATCCAAATAAGATTGATTTGGTTCGATTTCTCAGTTTGAATCTATTTTTATCTAAACCGTGAACCTATTGTGTTCAATAGTATCTTGACTATCCAAGATCATATTAACTAGTAGAGTCCGGAGCTTAAAGGGCAAAAAAAAATGATAAAAATTCCAAAAGGGTACATCAAAAAAATTTATAACCAAAAGGGTAAAAATATTACTGACGTAGCGATTTATTTTAATGGTGTTAACGAATGAAAATCAAAATTGCTGTTGTACGAGCGATTTTGTCCAATTTTTTTTGAAAATCGCTACCCCAGCAGCGTTTTTGTTATTTTTTTTAAAAAAAAGTTCAAAATCGCTGCTATGACAGCGTTGTTAATTAAAAAAATTAATTGAAAAGCGCTGCTTTGGCATCGATTTTTCTTAATTTCTTTTTAGAATTTTTTGACTGCGATTATATTGTATTCAGATTTTGTTTTAAAAAAAAAAAGATGTAATCGCTACTGGCATCAATTTCAGTGGATAGAAAATTATTATATTTTAAGAAATAGCTGCCTTTGCAGCGACTTCAGAGGATTGTTTTTTTCAAAATTTTTTATTTAATTCGTTCAACTCTCATTTATGAAATTGTAAATTTTGTGAACTTCCTTTTTTTTAAAAAAAAAAAAAAAGTGTCAATACTTTTTAAGTTTTATTTTGTTTTATAAATTGGCTGGAATATAAAAAGTTTAACATAATTTAAAATAATAATTGGCTCGAATATTTATAAAATAAAATGAAAATCAAAAAGTATTAACAAAATTAAAAAAAAAAGTAGTTCACATAAATAGCTGCCAAGGCAGCGATTTACATTTTCAAAAATATTAATTTTTTTTAAATCCTCTAAATCGCTGCAGCGATTTCTTTTTTTTATTAAAAAAAAATTCATTTCATTAAAAAAAAAATATTCTACCATTTAAAAAAAAAGAAATTATGGAAAATCGCTGCCAAGGCAGCGATTTCCAATTATTTTTTTTAATTTTCTTTTTTTATTAAAAAATAAAAACGCTGTCATAGTAGCGATTTTAAACTTTTTTTAAAAAAATTGCAAAACGCTATAAAGGTAGCGATTCTTTTTAAAAAAATGCACCTATTAACGCGTTAAAATAAATCGCTACATCAGTAGCGATTTTACCCTTTTGGTTAAAAAATTTTTTGATATACCTTTTTAGAATTTCTATCAACTTTTTTTTGGCATTTAGGCTCCGGACTCTTAACTAGTATATGAATTATGATGAAATTGATTAAAATATTAGAGCATGTTATTTAAAATATAATCGTCAAAATTCATAAAACAAAACTTCTTGTAAAACGTATTTGATTATTGTATCGCAAAAAGTATTGGTGATAATTACTTTTTATTATCTAATTTTTGAAGTGTCGTGTTCATATTAATGGTGAAAACGACTTGTTTTTCCTCTCTATAATTAGCTAGTGGGGTAAGTTTGGCTGCTCACAATTCAAAGTAATACCCAATTTAATTTAACGATCGGACCCATATAATTCAATGAGCCATCCGTATGCATTATTGTCATATGGAGAATTACAAGTGGGGATAATTGCGGATCTGAATCATTCGACCATCTAGTTTATCTAACGTATTTTGTATTTATGTTATTCTTATGTGTCGTTCTTTATTTTTTGATATGCAACTATATCTTTAAGAGTTAGATTTTCACGTGAAATTAATATGGAAAAAGTAAAATGAATTGAAGAGAGTATGAATTTAATTGTATGGTTGACAACTCATCATTTAATATTTTGTTACGTATACTACTACTACTATATATATTCAGACGATTCCAACTAAAAATTGTTATATGAAAAAAGATTTTATTTATATTAGTGAAAATTGAATGATTTATGGATTTGTATGCTAAATTAGCAAAGTAGTTAGGCAGGTGATTTAATTTCTACTTCCAACAATAATAAGGACAGCTATCTACTCTTTAATGTCTTAAAAACACTTGTCCGATCCACAGCTGGTTAAGAGTTGCTAAAATAACGTTTTCTCTATTTTTGGCTGCGTTTGTTCACGGGATTTAATTAATTTGGCAGTAAGAAAAACACAAAATTGGTGATTTTTATACCACATTAAAAGTATGATATTTGAAACTCAAGATTTCATTTTTTTTCAATTTATTTTATGAATAGGAGAATCGAATTGAAATACTTCAATCTTCATAATAATAAAATGGATGAAAATATATAGACATGTTATATGATTCATTCGTTTTATATTATTTGATCGTTGTTATTTCACAATGTAGCATGCACGATGAAAAGAGTGAGATGTAGTTCATGCCTTCTAAAAATCGAACTTATATTTTCTATCAAATAGTGGCAGAGTTAAAGGAGTGAAAGAAGTTCCTTTGGATCATCATCACACTATATAAAGTTTTTTTTTTTATGTGCATATAATAGTTTGATAATATATTATTTTTACGATGTGTTCATTCAGTTGGAATCACAAGCCTATATACAAGGATAGGATACCAAAGTCAAGTCTGAATTCTTTCATGATATTTGAAATACTAATTCAATTTTTGAGTAGAGATTTAAAATGATTTTGGACTAAAGATTAAGCTATTTTTGGACTTCAACCAGGGGCGGAGCTAGTAAAGGATTTTGAATTCATTTAAACTTTCTTCCGTAGAAAATTACATTATCTTTACATAATTAAAAAAAAAAAAATGATTTCACATGAGAAGTTAATAAATAGAAATTATAATTCGCCCATTTGTGGGATAACTATCTTTTTAAAAAAATTGTAAAGTAAATTACTTTTTTTATCGCAAATTGCCCACAAATAAGCGAAACGTCCGTTTTTTATGTATGTTTAGACTAGGTATGTAGTATCTAGAAAATGTCCGTTTTGGAACCAAGCTCTAGTGTATGTTTAAACCCCTTCGACTTTTTAGTCCACTTATTTTTTCAAATTATGAAAATTTGACTCCACCATTAGCCAACCCCTATCTCACTTGACTAATGAACACAATCGTAACTTCCAATTTACGCAATAGTCTACGTTGTGAAGTCTGAAATAGTTTTCATGACATTTTTATGTTTATCAATTATCCACAATCTACAAAAAACATGGACAAAATAAATTAGAACTAGTTTTACGTAAACAAAAAAGTTTTAAAAAAAAGTTAAAATCAACTTTTTCACGTTATAAGCTCACTAAAAATTAATCGCTAATGAATAAAGATTTGTTAAACAAAGAATAATCATTACAATTACCAACTAACGACTTGCAACTCTTATAAACCATGTTAATCTAATTGTTTACGTATTTCCAGATTTGAATAATGGATACGTGTTTACTAGAAACAAATATTCTAAGTAAGATAATTCATAAACACTACTAAGATATAATTAGTACTAATGAAATATTGACACTAATTAAAGATTACAACCATGACATTATAATGCAACAAATCCACTGGCCTAGCCAAGACAAAAAACATTAGCTTAACCAATTTGGATTTTTAAACCTAAAATAGGAAGAAAAGAAAAAAAACTACAAAGG
This sequence comes from Solanum sitiens, assembly GCA_016801875.1. Classification (NCBI taxonomy): domain Eukaryota; kingdom Viridiplantae; phylum Streptophyta; class Magnoliopsida; order Solanales; family Solanaceae; genus Solanum; species Solanum sitiens. Next base: position 3,037,740 of record JABWTJ010000002.1, on the reverse strand, counting down.
AACTTGCCCTGCAATTGCCAAAAACTCCATTGCAGTGACTCAATGTTCCATGGACCTAGTGACCTAGAACCACCATTAACAATTATAAACAACGCAAAAATACAAAAAAAAAAATACATAAGACCTCATTAAACCTAGACTTAATTTGATAATTACTACTAATTGTTTTCTTAATTATTTTCTAATTTTATAGAGAGGCCCAATCAATTTCATGAGATGGATACTTCTGCAACAAGAAATTTTCTGACATGTCCCAAGTTGGCTCTTCCTCGGTGAACTCCGGGAATATTAGTTCAGTTACCGGCGATGATCCACCGGAACCAGAACCCGACCCATCACTTTCGGATCCAACTTCTGCTGTTTTGCTCTCCTCTTCCTCCATCTTCACCACCGCCGCTTTCTCTGCCGACGACCCTTTGGTTTTCTTCTTCTTAGAGTCAATGCTCTTCCCCTGAGCCAAGCTTTGGCATATGTCCTTTAGCTTAGCATCAACAGAGGAATGCAATGGATTGTATTCACCAAAGTCGCCGCCGATTAGGTTGCCGTTGTGGCGGAGTTGAGGGAAGTTCAGTCGAGCAAAGTCACCACGAAGCATATACGCCGCCTTGTCGTAAGCCAGAGCAGCTTCTTCAGCGGTGTCAAATGTACCAAGCCAAAGCCGGGTTCGGTTCTTAGGCAAACGAATCTCAGCGACCCACTTTCCCCAGTGGCGTTGTCTAACGCCTCTGTATAGCTTAGTGGGTTTGGGTGGCGACCCAGATTGCTTCATCGGAACCGGCTTTGGAGCCAAGAAATTCATGGTGGAAGCATGATGGGCAGTCTGTAACATCATCATCTGCTGCTGCTGTTGTTGTTGGTTTTGAAAGTTGATTTGAGCTTGAATTTGCTGGATCTGAATTGGGGTCAACTGATTCAAGCCAATTGAACCCTGTTGCTCCATTCCATACCCAGAAAACCCAGTTGAAAAGATTTGGGAATTCATCTGTGTGGAAGTGGAACAAACCTCAGAGCTCATAGTAGAAGGGTAAAAAGAAGAAGTGTAGGAATAGGAAATGGGAGGAGTTGGAGGAGGAAATGAAGGAAAAGATTGAAAATCTGAAGAAGGGAAAACAGGGGGAAAAGTAGAGGGTGGAGGTGAAGGAGAAGAAGAAGCACTTTTCATAAAAGGTTCAAGAGCTTCCATTAATTCACCACCAGAAGTAACTGGTTCTGATGATAATTCAAAATCTACAGATGTACTATTCCAAAAATCCATAGCTGCCATATCGAAACAAAAATAAAAATTCACAACCTGTTTCTTATCAAATAAAAAGAACACAGGTAAGTGATTTCACTATAAACAGAAAAAAAAAAACAGAGGTCTTCAAATAACAACCTCTATTTTTTCTCCTTTAAAACAAATCAAACTATAAGGGACAACTAATAAAGCCCTCTAATCTGATTATGCATAAAAAAAAGAAAGAAAAAAAAACTATACTGAGTTATACTTGACTAGATCTCGATTCTGAAAACACCTGAGTTTGAAAAAAAATCTTTTTCCTCTAATTAAAAGTTTGCATTTTCTCCATTTTTAAGTTTAAAAACATTAAAAACACAAACTCAAAAGTCAGAAAAACTTCTTGTAAAAACACAGATAGTTTACAGAAAGGGATCAAAGAAGCGGGATGATTACAGAAAGGGGGAAGAAGAAGAAGAAGAAAATCAAAAGAAATTTTTGAAAATATTTTTAATTTTTAAAGTGTGTGGTGTGTGCAGGTGTGAGAAAAATATTGATGAGTATATCTCTCTCAGCCTCACTCTCTTTTTTGTTGTGGTGTTTAATCTATTATGAATGGTCCTCTTTTTATACTACTTTCGCCCATAGTTTTACCTTTGTTAATCCTCCTCGTTAATTGTGTTACTCTTATTAATTTGATTCTCTAATTCCACTTGTCTTTAATTAAACAAGTTTTTGTTTTACGTTACATTTTATTTCACAAGCTGGAGCCAGTTGGTGAGTTCCACGTAGGATTTTTATTTTACCGGCAACTTGCGCGTCCTGTTACTTCACATCTGTCAGGTAACATGTTTTGTGTGTTTGTTGACTGGATCAAGTGTTCACACTTGAGTTTCTTTTTAAAAAAAAAAAAACTCAAAAATTGTAATTCTAACAACTTTTTGAATTCAAAGTATGAGTTTTAATAAATATCAATTTCATATCCATTTTCAATTAAGTCAATATTTGGTTATTATAAGATTTTTGAGAAAAAAATTTTTGACCAGAAAATTTAGCTAGAAAAAGATTTTTGCTATGTATATTATTTTTTAAAAATAATTTTATCCTTTTATTGTTAATATTTTTTTAATTAAAAATGGAAAAAAAAGTTATTTATTTTAAAATTAAAAAAATATTATAGCTTTTTAAATTTTCAGGCCAAATTTTGACAAAAAATAAGATCTTTTTTAGAATCGAGAATTTGATACATAAATTTATTGTTTAACAAAAAAAGACTTGTTGATTATTGCAAAAGTAATTAGCAAAATCTATTTTTCATTCTGCTTTATCCAAAGAACTTTTGAAATTTGGGAAAATAAATAATATTTTAATAATATCATAGTTAAAGTTTATGCATTGTTATTATTTTTTTTGTGAAGATATCAAAAAGTAAAGAAATATTTATGACGTATAAGTATGATGTAATTATTATTGATGTTGATCAACAACCGATTTAAAATAGTAATGCTATTTTATTATTTTTATTCAATTGAAAAATGCAAATTCAAATTGAATGAAATATACCTTATGAAATAAAAATTATTTACCTTTTCAATTTGACTAAAATCAACAAAAAAACTTCTCTTTATTCTTCCTAGTTCTTTTAGTGGATTATTCTGGTGCGGTATTTATGAAAAAAAATACAAATATACAAATTTTTAATTCATGATTTTTCACATGTTATGTAGGATTAAATCTGATACATTTCTGTGCTGAAAGCCCAATTTTATGGATTTTGGTATTTACTGTTTGAATATTGATTAAATTTCTTCAAAGATTTTGCCAAGATACCTAACTAGAACGATGTATAGGTTCAGTGAAAAGTATGTATATATTTGTGAAAAACACATTTCGACGTAGATATTAAGTTTGCCAGTAATTTTATTCAGACATTTAAATTTAGGTTTGTTTTACTTTCGATTGAACATTTAAACACATGATAAATTATTCATATTAGATTATTAATTTAAATTTTGAAAAATATTTTTGTGTGTTCTTAAATGTCCATAATATAGATAAGTTAAACACTTAAAAAATGTCTTGTACTTAAATTATATGTGTATGTTTAATAAGCCGTAAAATATCAAACTTTTTCAATTAAAAAAAATACATATACTTAAAGGAGATGATATATTTTATAAAGTTAATTTAATTATTTATAGACATTTGATGACGAATATTTTATTTTTTTAAATAAAACTGAAATATTTAATAGGATTTTTTTATAAATTCAAATATCCAATCGAAAACAAATTATGATTAAATAAAATTCTTTGCAAAATTTATGTTTTTGTCGATGTATTAATCCTTTTTTATAAAAGAGTTGTGGCCTAGAAGGAACAAGTACTCCAGTTTTTTAATTTGATAAAGTCAGAACTTGTTGGTTCTTTTTTTTTATTTGTTTCATTTTTTGAATTATATAGACAGATACAATGTTTCAACTTTGAAAATGTATGATGTGAGTACTGTTACTTTACTACTAAAATAAATGGCATTTAAATAATTTTGTCATATTCTAACTACACAAAATCATGAGGTAGTCACATGATAATGTTGTATTGAGTAGTTGAGGGAGTTGTAAGAAATATAAATTCTCCAACTATAACTTTTCATATTATTTTTTAATTATATTGTTTGTCTTTTCTCTTAAACTTTATTTATGTATTAGTGACATGATTAGATTAGTAATTTATAATATCCTTGCAACACAAAAATAATATAACAATATGCAAATGAGGTATGATGGTAGGCTCTTAATGAAAGATCAACAGAAATATGAGATTATTTAATAATGAAATGATTAGGGATAAAATCTATTATCTATTATCTATATAAGTGACTTTTTATTAATTATAATTTTAGTTAGTTAGTCATTGGCTAAGATTGTTAATCAATATTTTTTCCAGTGTTGTGGTAATATGAAAAAGACATCACCTCTAGATGAATCATGACATTTCTGCTGCATTTTCCAAATTATACAAATTTAGTTAATGGATGGCTATTTGTGCTTATCTTAAATAACTGTCGATTGTTGATTATTTAATAATTAACAATTCGCTTACTTTGAAATCATTGACTATTTTATTTATGGTTCGATATCGACTTGAGATCATAATTTATCTCTTTCATTTCTAAATATTAAAAGAGAAGAAAGTTGATATTTAGACGGTCACTTAACAAATCAATTTTTATTTTGAAAAGTAAGTAGACCACCTTATTTTGTACTACAAAAGTCGATATTTTTTTATAAATATTTCTTTAAAAATAAATAGCAATTTATTTTAATTAATCATTAAATTGACCTCCTTTTTATTTTATCGAAAGAAAGACAGGTTGGAATACATGATGTTTATGGTTGGCTTCTTTGTGAATACTTAAATTTCAATATCGTGAGAAGCACAATCCCAGTTACTACTAAATTAAAAATTGTTGACTTTGATTTTATCTTTAATATTATTAAAGTCAAAATGTTTAAGAACCTACACGAATTATTATTAACGAGATATAACAAAATTATATAGGCTGTTTTTAAAAGCTAAAAAAGAATGATCTGAAAATATAAATAAAGAATTGAACCCATAATCATAATTACAAACTGTTGGATCAAATTTGAAATTATGTGACCACCTTAGGTGACTAGTACTATTCACTTCTTTGCTCCTATTTAATCTAATAATTAAAAAAAAATGAATGTAACAATTCATTAGATTCAAACGATTAAAAAAAATTATTAAACCTATAATAGAAAACGATAAATGACAAGAGAGAGTTGTTCAGATAGTAAGCATTCTTCACTTTTAACTTATTAGTTATAAGCATTCATCATTAACTAACTAATAAGCTACAAGCCAAAAAGAATTGGAGGGGTTGTTCAATTTTCATATTAGTACTCTCTGCTTAATTTTAAAGTTATGGGTTTGAATTATTTAAAAAGATAAATTGAAATGCATATGAAGAATAATTTATTTTTTTATTTATTAAAAAAAATGAAGCTAGTAAACTGAAGATTCTAATAACAGTTAAATTCACCTGAATAGATCCATGGGAAAATAAACTAATTAGTCTACTTTTTAGGAATAATTACATTAATTAATTTAAATATTTGGTGAGTGTGGTTGGGTTACGGCGAAGGTAGCGCCGTAAAAGAAGATTGTGGTGCTACTTGTCTCACGTGGACACTTAACAGATTAAACTTCCATTTATTTGCGGCGCCATTCACTAGATACGATTCGCACCCATATCACATGGCTCACTCCTTGCACCAATCACTCTTTTTAACAACTTTTTTTTTAACGTGCTCGATATTTATAGTGAAATTTAACTAAATTTAGATTCGTGTTGAAAAGTTTTACGTTGAGAATGAATGTTGATTCAAATACAAAACTTCTTAGTTAAAATAAAGAAATATTTATTACTCCAGAAGTTTTACATCGAGAATGAATGTTGATTCAAATACAAAACTTCTTAGTTAAAAATAAAAAAATATTTATCACTCCAGAATAGTATTGAAAGGTCGAGTTTTGTTTTGCAAGAAATGATCTTAGGAGGTTGAGTTTTATTTTTTTAATGAAAATATAATTTAAAGAGTATAAATAAAAAAAATATAGAAAAGGGAATATCATTATGTAATAGTTACAAATTATTTTGAGAGAGGAAATTTTTTAAAGACATCATTACATAGGAGATTATGAGTGAAAAGGAATGTAATTTGTTTAGTAAGAGTGTTTAATTAGGATATTGCAAAAAAGTGTTAGGGATAACACAGTAAAAAATCTTTCTGAAAGCAAAAGATTTATAAAATATTACCTAAACTTTTTTTTTTATCGATGAATGTTTGATCTAATATTAATGTAATTTTCCCTTCGATTGTATTTAATAGTTAAAAAGAATTGGTAAAAGAGTAACCTATGTCCTATGAATCAAAGTCAATTTTGATATTTAGTCAAAAATACGTTTTAGTTTAGCAAAAAAAAACTCTAATCTAGAAAAAAAATATCAATTTTGGTTTAACCAAAAAAAATAATATATAAAGCAAAAACAAATTTAAAAAGGTGAGCCGCAAATCTGAGTAGGGTGTGGTTGAGCTAATTTTGAGTCAAATTATTGAATTTTCTTCTTCAATATTTACATTCTTAAAACTCGGGGCATGTCGTGTGGGTCTTCTACATATATTTTATAAGTAAATTATTAATTAATGATATTCACCATATTTTAATTCTGAGCCGTCATACTTGTGCACGCAGCTTGTTTCCAATATTTATTTTATTTTTTGAGATAGAAAAGACTTCATATAATAGAGGAACTATATGAAAAATATTAAAATTGAAAAATGGTGAATTGATTTCACTTTTTATTGATCGAAATGGATATAAAAAAAAAAAAGTTAAAGTGGTCAGAAAATTTGACCAGAACTTTAAAAAATCTATAATATTCTATTTATTTTAAAATAAATTAATTCTTTTTTATTTTTAATTAAAAAATATTAAAATTAAAAGGATAAAAACGTTCAAAAAGATAAAATAACATAGTGTGAGTATATGTTATTTTACCATTCTGGCAAAATTTTCTTACCTAAAGAATTTCTCAAAAAAAAATTATAAATATTATTTGTTCATGAAATTTGATCTGCTTAAAATTTTGCATTCTAAAAAATTATATAGATCAGAATGAAATTTCACTACGACTCGTAAAATTAGATCCTCATTTTGGATATTGGACTATAGGGATTAGAGAAAAGGAAAAATCCTTTTTGCCATAAAATTTCGGTAGGAATCATAATGATATTTATATGTTATTTTACTTTTTAAGATATATTTTTTAATTTTAATATAATTTAATTAAAAAATGAATTTTTTTTAATTATTTTTAAATAAAAAAATATTATAACTTTGAAATCAAATTCGGATCAAATTTTTTGATCATTTATCATTATCACTGAGAGAAGTACTAGTAATTTTGGATATCGGGTTAAATGGATACAAAAATAAAAACAGTAGGTGGTATCTTTTTGTGCTTACTGTTTTTCTTATTTATAACTTACTTTTTGTCCTCTGGTTTGTTTTATTCAGTTCACAAGAGTCACGAGGGTTAAGGTTAGTAGACATACATAACATGATATATATACTTCATCAACCAAAGTTAAACGAACCAAAGAAAAAAGTTTAAGTTTTATATATCGTTAAATTTTATATAATCGATTGGATCATGATTTAAATGACATCTAAAGTTCTTCTTGAATGGTAAGATTAAAAATCTTCAAAATGAAATATGTTACTTGTTACAATATATATACATGATGTAAATTTCAAATAAATTTTCAAGGATTGAAAGATGAAGATAAAATGAAATTTAAAAGAGTTTTTGAACGAATTGTATGAATGAAATTATGAAAGAATATTAAAGTTTTAGGGGCACATGAAGAGCCACTCAAATATTATGCTACTTATCTCTTTGCTACATTAATTTATTTTTATTTTTTTAAAAAAAAAGAGATATGTGACGCAATGATATATGACAACAAACTTTTGAGCAACCGTTGGCTGTTGAGCCTTTCAAATATTATGCTACTATATCTCTTCAAAAAATTTGATATAATCCACACAAAATCAGTAGTTTATATTGATTCTTTGAAGATAAATAGATCGAAGAATTTCTAATCCTTTAGACAGAATTGAAATCTTCAGTCAAAACTTCTAAAATTAATTAATCGTATCAACTTATGTGACATAAATTTATTTTTTAATATTTTTAATAAATGTCATCTTTCTATAATTAAAAATATTTCATTGTAAAATTCTTTTTTAATATTAACAAAATAATTTACTGTTACATTGATATTTATATTTCATTTTAGACTATAAATATAAAAAATCTATCTTTTAATTATAATAATAATAATATATCTATCGAATTAAAGAACGACATACAAATTAAAATGGTGGACATATTATATTGCAGGGGATTTGATATATCTGGATACAAACTCAAAATATAAGGAATTGTTAATCGAATAAACACTATGCCTTTTTATGACTTGAGTTGTATAAAGTCTTTCCTCGTACTCAAAATTAAAATACTTTTCGCACAACAAATATACATTATATTATATTGGTTTATTTGTCATTGTTTAATTGACACATTTAATTTTTTTTTTATTAATATAGGTATTTTATTAAACTATATCTATTAAATAATGTCTTGAAAAAAAAGTTATCAAGTTCAAAAAAAATAATGTCTCGAAAAATTATTTGGAGAATAAGTATTTAATGCTGATGGTAAAACATGAAAAATAAATTCCTCCGTTCCTATTTACATATCAATAATAATCCCATTTTAGATTTTACATGTATTAAGAAACTAAGTAAGTTTACTATTTTAACCTTATTTGATTTTTTTTTTGAAAACTTAACTTTTCAATTAATGAATATGAATTAATTTATTTTGATTAATTAATTTAACAATGAACATGATCATTTACTTACATTTTCTAAATTGGTTATATATTTTTCAGACTAATAATTCACAAGAATAAAAACGGAACAATATGATAATGTATACATTAATTTTATGAAATAACAAGTATCATGGATCAATTATTTATAAAAATGAATGACATATAAAAAGAAAAAAAGTAAAATAAAGGGTGTGTTTGGTATGGAGAAAAATATTTTCCATGAAAAATGTTTTCCTGGAAAAATAAGTAGATTCTGGACTTATTTTCTCATGTTTGGTTGGTGAGTAGAAAATATTTTTCGGAGATGATTTTTAGTGTTTGATTTATGAATGAAAAATATTTTTGAGGGACATCTTTTATTTTTACTAGAGTAAAAAATTATTTATGAAATTGAAAATATTTTTTAAAAACAAAATTATTATTTTTTTGGGGGGTGGTTTGGGTGGGGGGTAGTGGTGGGGCAGTGGGAGGGGTAGCAGTGAAAAAATAAAAATTTAAAGTTGATAGTATTTGAAAAAACAAATTAATTTTTTTTTTGGGGGGGGGGGGGGAAGATAGGGGAGGGGGGGGGGAGGGGAGAGTGCAAAATAGAAAAAATTGAAGTTAAAAATATTTTTAAAAAAGCAAAATTAATTTTTGGGGGAGGGGTGGTGGTGGGTGGGTGGGCTGGTGGTGGGTGGGTGGGTGGGTGGGTCAGGGGGTGAAAAAAATAAAATTTTGAAATTAAAAATATTTTATTAAAATTGATGTTTTTCCAAAAAATAAATGTAATTTGAAATTGGAGGAGAATTTTGGAAAATGTTTTCCTTAATTATTGAAGGGAAGTTATTTTCCTTAATTTTGAGGAAAATGAGTTGATTTGAAAAACATTTTTCAAAACTTTTGTCCCAACCAAACATGGGAAATTGGAAAGCATTTTCCAAAAAATGTTTTCCTTCATACCAAACACACTTAAAGAGTTAATAATTTTGATGGTCACTTAACTATCAATTTTTTTCACAGAAAGTCACTCAACTTTCATTTTCAATTCAATAGTCACTCAACTATCAATTATTTTCATACAAAGTCACTTAACTTTCATTTTCAACTCAAAAGTCACTCAACTATCACTTCTTTGCACAAAAAGTCACTCAATCTATTTAGTTATTTTTTTAATTAAAATTTAGTGTAATGAAATTTTAATTATTACTCAAAATCTTAAGAACCAAATATATACCCATTTAGACCATTTAATAACCCGTCTCTTTAATTTGACCCACTAAAATTATAATATTAAACATTTTACAAATAATTTTTATTTTTTTCTTTATCTTCATAGTTGTTTGTTTACATTTTGGTGCCAAGAGTTTAGTAGAAACCATTAAATTGAAAAATAAAACAAAAATTCAAGTACTTTTTTAATATATGATACAGATAACAAGTTTAACAATATGTTTTGTAATAGAAGTTGCAAAAGAGGGAAAAAATGGAGAGATGAGGAAAAATGATTTAGGAAATTAATGGTAAAATAAAATGTTAAATATTATATTTTTAGCGGGTCGACTTAAACGGGATGGGCCATTAAATGATTTAAATAGATGTATATTTGATTTTTAAAATTTTGATTGATAATTAAAATTCTATATCACTAAATTTTAATTAAAAATAATAATTAAATAGGTTGAGTGACTTTCTGTGCAAAGAAGTTATAGTTGAGTAACTTTTGAGTTGAAAATGAAAGTTGAGTGACTTTCTGTGCAAAGAAGTTATAGTTGAGTAACTTTTGAGTTGAAAATGAAAGTTGAGTGACTTTCTGTGCAAAGAAGTTATAGTTGAGTAACTTTTGAGTTGAAAATGAAAGTTGAGTGACTTTCTGTGAAAACAATTGATAGTTGAGTGACTTTTGAATTGAAAATGAAAGTTGAGTGACTTTCTGTGAAAACAATTGATAGTTGAGTGACCATCAAAGTTATTATGTCGTAAAATAAATGAACGATGAAGAGTATTAGACTAACAAGTTCAAGTATATTATAGATAATTACGGAAAAATCTTTTGGTTATATAATATTTTTCTATGTTATTTTACCTTTTTAAATATTTTTATTCTTTTAACTTTAATATCTTTTAATTAAAAATGAAAAAAGATTAATTTTTTTTTTAAAAAAAATAATATATTTTTAATTTTCTTGTCAAATTCTAATCAAATTTTGTACTTGATATGCTGATCTATAAATTAGTATTAATTATTAGGCCCTAATTCAGGGGTGCTAGTTGGCATGCACCAATTTCACGCTAGACTTTTCTTGAAATAGTAAGTGATGAACAATTGATATAATTACAAGTAGAGTGATAATTAAGTCTTAATCCTTTAAGAAATGTCTATTAATCTCAATAAAAATATTTATTTACTCTTAATAAAATAATTTTAGAGTAACTACATAATATTTATAACTTATCTTAACTATAAGTTCTAAAAATCAGTGTTTTCTTAAAACTTAATACTAGTTTAAATGAAAAAGAATAATAAATAGGAGTAGTTTTCACTGTTTAGTCAAAATCAAAAGAGCCAAAAACAACTTTTAAAAAATTATAAAAATTATTTTATTTTCTGTTTATGCCAAAACAAGAGTGTCAGTGAGAGCTTAGGTCAGTTAAATAGTTGTTTTGTTTTCTTTCTTAAAATCAAACTTTTCCTTCAAAAATTCCAAATGAAACAAAAACGCGTTTTACACGAAATTCAAAACACGGAAATATACATCAATTTTTGTGCTGATTTGGCTTCCGTGTGAACGCTCAGATTTTTTCACCTGACTCCATTCAATGTCTCTCCTTTATTATATTTCAACCCCACGTAATTAATTATAGTAACAATTTATTTTGAATATGGACATTTTTAAAAATCATATATTTTGAAATATCAGCTAAAATAAAAAAATTATTTAGTACAGAGTAAAGGAATTTTACTTTAAAAGATTGTAATCTAAAATAAGTGATAGATATTGATGGAAATTTGAATCATTTCATTAATGGTATTTTTTTTAACGTACCAATTTTTAAATATATAATTCAATGTGTTATCTTTTTCTGATTGACAAAAAAAATAAAGTGAGTCATATGAATGGGGCGAAAGGAGTAGTATTTACTTTAACGTAATTTTTAAATATATAATTTTATTAAAAAATTTAATGCCTAAATTCATGATTAAAATTAAATTATATCACTCTCAAAACTCGAAAAGATATAAATAAATTGAGATAAAAAAGTAGACATATATATTGCTGAAAAGAAAATCTTACATTAGTTGAAGGTAAAATGCTTCTTTTAATATATGTAATTTTATATCCAAGATTCGTAGTGATATTAAGCATTACTCTCTTCAATTATTTGAATTGTTAAGATATTTTTTATTTTTCAAATAAATTTATTGTTTAACTTTTAAAACTATTTTTAATGTTTAGTTATTTTAATCATAAATTTGACAATAATTAATAAGGATAAAATTGAAATTAATATCTTAATCTTCTTTATTTAAAGAGTGTGAAACACCTCAACAATTTAATTAATTTGAATTGAAGAGAGTAATTAAAAAGTAAGAGTGCTTACTAAGCCAAAACAACTGTTATTGAACTTTGTAATTTTCTATCCACTTGTTTAGTGCTTACGGTGATATGTGTTGTCTCCTATTTTCATGCAACATGGCCTACTACTTAGAGTATCAGTTTGTATTCACATTTGAACTATAACTATAAAGTGAAGTTTTAGTTTTTGTGGAAATTTTTGTTAATTGTAAAATTTATTTATAAATGTACAACGATTTAAAAATATTTTGAATATTTAAAGGTGAATTATAATTTCTCGTAGAATTTTCTATAATAGTTTTGTGTTAAATATGGATAGATAAAACATTATATTCAATATTGTTTAATCAGTTTTCAATTCATTCATCCGATCCACCTGGCCATTTATCACTCCTAATTCAATCCAATCCGCCCATAAAAACTCTAACAATATGCTACGAGCAAAAGTTTCAAAACTTCCTTGTGACACCCATCGTAGAGGTTGAGTTGACAATACTTGGTCACCGAAAAAGAAGGAATTTACGGGCTTCTTAAAAATATCTTAGACGAATCACACGTCAAAATAGTAAAAAAAAGTAACACTTTTTTCTAGAACACAATACAAGTTCATATAATGTATTTCAGGGGTTATTGAGTTTGGATTATGACATTTATGTGACAAAATTTAAGATTTTTGAGGAAATATTCGATCACAGTTTGACTAGAATAGTAAAAGGATAGGTTAAAACTATAAAAGTTTGGTTAATGACTTTACACTTTAATTGTTCATTGATTAGACCTTTGATTATAGAGTATAAATTGCATCATTTCACGCGTCAAAAGCTAAGTGGCGTTTGAAATAAGTATTGAGTAAATCAAAATTTATCAAATGTGCAACAACCATAACACAATTAATTCAAACAAAACTTTAATTAAATCTGTGTTTAAAGCATGTCTGGTGAGCTGTAACTTGCAAGTGATAAGCTCTCCACAATAGTTGGGGCCAAGGGTTAAAAAAGTTATGTAAGAAATTTTTACAAATTTATTCATTGGAATATTTATCAGTTTTAAAATTAATAATATTTCAAAGAGATTTTTATTTAGAAAAAATTTTTTTGATCAGAATGATATTTAATTTATTATAGAAAGAAATGATATATGAAAAGTCACGGAGGGAGTAATATTTATCATGCAAATTAGTAATTTAATGTGTAAATTAATTAGTTTTTAAAAATTATCGAGTTTTATCTTCTAATTCTAAAAATATTAAATTAATCAAGTTTAAATCCTGAATCGAACTCATAATTAACATGTTATTGACGCATTCCTAAACTAACCTTTCATTATCTCTAAAAGATACTTTTGTTCTCTTCTTTATCTTTTTTCTATTGAGAATTTTCAAACAGAAATAAGGTATTTAAAATGTGATCATGAAATAGTACTTAGCTAGGGCCCCACATAAAAAATAATCAACGTAGAGTTAGAGTATATAATATATGCTTTTTTGATAGATAATTCAACTGTTCGATTATTTTTTTTGAGGAATTTTGCCCTTTTCTTTTTCCTGTTTCCGTGTCCATTTTAGACTCCTTTTTATCGTAATGAAATTATTCTTTAATTTTTGTCCTCTCATTTTTAAGTCAATGGGTAAAAAATTTGTTATTTGTCACTTAAGAAGTGTGACATATATTGGGGGATTATTAAATTTAAAAAGGGGTATTGATTCGTTATGACAATTTGATAAACAAACAATTATTTTCCACATGGAATCCCTTTATCAGTTTTGTTGATCATATCTTGGAACTAATCAAGATTCTTTAAAGTGAAATATACTAAAGTTAGTATTGGAAAAATGTTATTTCTCCAAAAAACACATGAATATTTAAATGACAATTACTGTTTTAATTTATGTGACATTTGCTTTTTAATATATTAACTTTGGATGGTCTAAATTAGATTGTTGTCTTAAAACAAATATTCTTCATTTTTTTTTTGTATGAAAAAAGACCATTTTTAATACAAACAAGATTTACCCGTTTGGATATTTTCAACAAAAAATTGTTTGATCATATATTTTGGTAAAAAATTTCGCTCAACTTGAAGTTGAGTTAATTTGAGGGTAAATTTTTCAAGTTTGAGAATGTTGGAGTACCTCATCGAATCGGATGTATTCTTCGTTACCTTGTAGTTTTGGGCAAATGACAATTCGCACCTCATGAACTAATTTTTGTCTTTTGAGTGTATACATATTCAAAAGTAACTTTAATTTTTCGATAACTTTTTTTCTATTCAACTTTTATTTATTATTTGAAAATACATCATCAAATTCACATTCCAACACCTAAAAACACTTCAATCGTTGGCAAACTTTTCGAATATCTTTATCAGTCTAAAATAAACACTAAAAAATCACTAAAAACAAGTTAGATATAGCACAAACAAAATTTGTAGCTAAACAACAAAATCCATTACTAAATCCTATTTAGCGACAAATTAGCGATAGATATCAATAGTTACAAGCAAAATAACAACAAACCAACAGCTAATTAAGTTCGTAGTTAATTTCAAGTATTTCCTTATTAATGTTACTGCGTCAAATATAAGAATCATTTTATTGAAAATATCATGTTTCCGACCATGTATAATTGAAACATCAAAGGGCAAAAAATTGAGTTGACAAAATAAATAAGTCACCGTTATTTACATTAAGATGTTGGATCATAGTCATTATTAGAATAAGACACATATTTAAGCCATTAATGATTTATTAAATGTTTCAGCAATTGCTGCAAATTAAAGTATGATTCGACCACTCAATTTTTTTCGGCCAAAATTTAAATTTCTACGTTCAAAACTTGGAAAAAGTTAAACATTTGTCTAGACAACTCGAGAAAATTAAAGGGCCCAGAAAACTCTTGGGAAAAGCTAGACAGTTGGTATATATAGTAAAAAAAAGTGTGATATATATGAGTTCGTATAAAATGAATATTTGTATAGTAAAAGATTATATAAAATGAATATATATTAAATTTACGGTTTTTGAATTGTTCTTTCGTCGATGAGGTCTTAAAACCAGCGAGGAGGATCAGTTTCCCACGTTAAAATACCGAACATTTTAAGGGTCTAGCTCGCTCATATAAATATTCGGACTGATGCACAAAATTGGTACTTTGGTATACTCAATTTCAAAAATTAAAATGGAGTGATTCTCTTGTAATTATAATCAAAGATACAATAATCAATTGTATTTGCAAAACAAAAAAATAATCTTAAAATTAGATATATATGTCCTTTACACGACAAAACACGTGAAGAACGTAACCCTAGCTGTTTTCTTGTTTCAAGTTTGCTGGATATTTCTGAACTACGAGTACATAATAAAGTAGCGGAGTCTAAATTTTCGTTAAAGAATTCAAATTATAATAAAGTTAACACACAAAAAAGGCTTCAAATGAAATTCGGCTATGTTTCATACTTTCATCACTCTTAGCTCATGTATTATTATTATTGTTTTGTATTTTATTTATGTGTTCGATACCTACTTTAATAAAATAATTTTGTATAAACCATGAACTTGCTAAGACTAATCATCCAAATAATATCTATATTTTTTTACTTTCTATAACACGTTTAAATTGTGAAAACAAAACATAATCAGCAATATCAAAGTATACTGAGAATTGTTAGGGGTGTGGGTACCTGCATAATTTATCATACAGTAATATCGCGAGTTAGCTTCATTTCATCTCTATAATTAGAAACCGTTATTGTCATGAAATTTCAAATTTACACATGAAATTTTACGATAATCTCTTGGAATTTTTATAATATAATTTTATTCGTTTCCCATAAGAATTAAGATAAAGAGTTCCAAGAAGATTCTGATAATATTTGGTGGGCCATTTGTTTGTTTTGGAAAGAGCAGGCTGGGCCCAATTAAAGCCATGCTCAACAAACATCAAAGCCCACTAAAATAGCAAAACAGTAATCAAAGTTGTCAACCTAAACCTGAACTTTGGAGTTAGGTGGAGGTGATTAACATTGTGTTTTCCTCTTAATTAATATATAATTAAGACCATTATGGTCATTATTATCCAAATATATTTTGCAGAAAAAAATAAATAAAGGGAAAATTACGTTGTTAAGCAAATTTATACTACTTAATTACTCATCATAGCTGTAGTTTGCTATAATTACCATTAACGACTAAACATTTTACATTAACTACGTGGTCTGACTTCGAGTTTGTATAAATAACCACATTTGTATATGTATAATTCGCTCGAATACATATGTATAATATACAATTATCTAATCGATATACATATAAAAATTCACCTCTCTCCCACTCTTTGCCCTCTCTCGTTCGCCTCTCTCCTCCCTCTCCCCATATCGCTTGCCTCTCTACTCCCTCTCCCAATATCACTTGTCATATATACAAATACATATGTATAATATACATACTATTATCTAACCGATATACATATACAATTCACCTCTCTTCCACTTTTTGCCCTCTCTCTCCCAGCTCGCTCGCCTCTCTCCTCCCTATAACACGTAGCTACGAATTATAATTATTAAATTATAGCTATAGGAAATAATTAAATTATTGTTAAGTAGCTATATGTGAAAATTTACATAAATAAAATCAGGAAAATAATAGTTTTTCTTTTATATGCACGACAAAGCACGTGAAGAACCCTATTTTCAATTTTTTTTAAATAAATACATTTTCAAGATATAATGGACTCAGAAATGATTTGTACTTTTCTCACACTTGCATTGTTCAACCAATTAAGCAAATAATTTCTTAACTAGATAATTATATCTATATATATGAGAAGTACTAATTTTATTTTATTTTATATCAAACTTCTATTTTCGAAGAACAGTCCGAATCCTCCTGACCCAAGTGAATATTGGGTTTTGGACAACCAGGCTGGGCTTAAGATAGAGATCTTGGGATGGACTCTGAACATGGGCGGATCTAAGTAGCGAGAGGGTGTTCATTTGAATTCCTTCGAAAAATATTATATTGTATATATAAAGGTAATTATTTATTTTGTACGTATGTATATAGATTCTGATTCTCCCAACGCAAGGTAAGAGACTGATCCAGTGATTTAGGGGCATCTAATTCAAAATTCATTTTGGAGTTTAATCTTAGGCGCTATATTTTTTATTTTTTGAACTCATTGATGAAAATTCTAAATCCACCAGCGACAACCCAATTTAGGTCCTACTAAGCCTTCGATTAAATAAATCATGTCGAAATGATTGCCAATAAACATACATATGGACAATATTTGAGTTATTTGAAGTTGATTTAGAAATTGGTTTAATTCTTTTTTTTTTGTGGGTGGGGTGGGTGGGATATATAACCAAAATGCCACCTATATTACTTCGAGTTGAAGTTTAAATTGTTGTCGAAACTTGTGAAATTAATTTCGTCTAACCAAATAAAGTCAAGTCAAGTTGATAAACAAATGGGTAAATAATATGAGTGATACCTTGCCCTAGAGGATAAGTTTGCCGCCAAAGTAATTTGTTTTGGACTCAAATCTTCCCTTTTGACTTAATTAGCTACATCACACCATTATTTTCTTGTTATTTTTATTTCTGTTTAAAAATTTTAAAAAGAAATTATCACTAATTTCTAATATACTCATATTATCAACTATGACCACTTTTGAAGCGTTGAGTTTCATATCTTCTATGAATAATATAATAAAATTGTCATTCTTATTGCTCCTCAATCAAGTCAATAATGAATAAGTAAAAATGAATGAAGGAGATATTCAGAAAACAATTTTTTTGAGCTAAAACGATAATTAAAATGAAAAATATTGAGAGTATGTATTGAGATAGTTTAACGCTACTAGTCAAAGCAAACAATATCTCGTCATATTAATAGTTTCCTTGAATTGACTTAGCCAAACAGTTTAGCAATGTTGGAAACCACTATTTTGGAATTAGGTACGTAGGGTTATGGTATCTTGAGCTTAATATAGTTAAACAAGGGGTGATGCAAAGTCGCAAGTATAGAAATAAAAATCAATTCTTTTGTTTCCAAATTTTACATTTTCAAGAATAAATTATTGATGTAATTGTGAAACTTCTGGTAATGAACAATACTAGGATCATTAATTACATCCCGAATACACTAGAGATTAGAAACCACATCAACTACGTGTATACATGTATTAATAACAAGTTTGTCCAAATCAATCTATAGAAAATGACAAAAGAGGGAGTTACTCGATTTGAGTAGGGGTGATAAAGTCAAACTCAGTCCGTTCAATTTGATCCAACCCATTTAGGTTTGGTTTGGTTATTGACCTGACTATTTGTTAGCTCAATTAAAAATTGAGTTGATATGCAACACAAATTGATTTTTGAGAAATTTTTCAATTTCTTTTTTTGATTTTATATATTATATATAGCTATAATAAATAAAACAAATTTTTTTAGTACTAATAAAAACTTATAAAATGATAAATAAAATTACTAGAACTTGGTAAAAATTGACGGATTAAGTTATTATCCGTTGCCTAACCCACTTTGACCCATACTAATTCAGATTGGGATGAATATTGACTCGTTTATTATCTTGATCTATTTTGACCGGTCCAAATTTAATTCAATCCGTTCAATTATCACCCGGTCCCATATTTGAGTCACAATGAAACAAAAAAGCGTGGAAATTCCGAGGGAAAGATTAAAAAAATTGGAAGTTTCCTTCAAACCCTGTCAACGAATTTCAGCTGGCTGGTGGGTGTTATAGAAAAAGTTTTAAACTTCTTGTTTAACTGCTAATCTGGCCTACACCAACCAACCATCTATTCAAACAAAATATAACGTATAACCAAAATAGAGGGCCAAGTGTTACTCCTACTATTCGTTTGTCGGCTTGAATTTCATTCTTCTTTGTAGAAAATATTAGTAGAAGTCTACATCAGTTTTAATACATAATCTTCCTAAGATAAGGGTCTACTAGTTGTCAATGCCATTGCTTTTGTCAGATATTTTATTTTAGTAATTTGGATTTGGTCATACTTGATGATGACTTCTGAAATTGCTAGGCATTGCACACAGTTGAACGATAAACTAAACTTTTCAAATGTTTATACTTGACAAGTCTCGTAGAAATCTTTGTAGAATATTGAAATGCCTCTTGGCTTACCAAGTACTTTCAGTTTCATGAGTGGACAAACTAATCCAGAGTGTTAACCAGTGCACGTGTGTAGCTTGAAGCCTTGAACTGTTTCTGCTCGGATTCAAACAAAAAAGATAAAGCAAAACAACATTGAATTGTGATAATATTGGCCATTAACAAATATTTTTTGACCGCATAATTCGTTCTGATATTACATACTCCTATATAATATAGTTCGGCAGAAACAGCCGATACAAGGCCATCAGCTATGCAGATATCATCGCCGCTCTTTCACGATTTAGTATACACAAACTATATACCAAACAAGCAGATGCCCGTATTAAAACCGACACAGGCAAGTGCCTTTCACTACAAAACATAATCAAGGTAGTGGTGGTAATGTTTACGGTTGAACTCCAACAAGCTACCATAGGTTCGGTCAGCCACTCCAATAAAGAGAGCTTCAGTATCAGGACTGAAGGATATCCCAGCAATCTCACCAAACAAATCAATCTCTTGACAGGCACCATAATCAGATTGTGTATCGAATATATGGACAAAATCAGCTGGCTCCGCCATGGCCATGAAGCGCCCATCTGATGTGAACTTGATTGCACGGATGGCTCCCATCCTTCCTTTGAGCACTGCTAGGGACTGCGACGTGTTCCTTATATCCCATAATCTGCAAGTTGTGTCTTGGTTACCAGTTGCCAAAATTCTTCCGTCCGGGTGCCAAGCTGATGAAAATGAATAATCTAGGTGACCTTTTAGGTTGCTGACAACCTGAAGCATCAGTCACATGTCAACAGATGAGCAACTAATCATAAAAAATTTATCACCCTTCAGTTAATAAAAGGCATATGGACGAGACCAACCTTTCCACTTTGAGCATCAGCAAGTAGACATTCTGGACTATCACCAAGGATAGCAAGTAATTTATCATCGGGGCTAACAGAGGTGTTCTGCAATGAAACAGCAAACTATGAGTGGAGAGCCAATGAGCATTACCAAAAATCATGGAACTGCAGAGTAGAAATTAAATCCACTACTCACGTTAACAGACCAAGGAAACACATAATGATAGGTGCAATCGAAGCTTTTTGCATCAAAAATCCTGACTTGCTGATCATTATTAGCAGTGATTACCCTCATTGAGCCACTGGAAAGAACCATATAAGCACTGGTACACAACAGTTCACATTGAATTCAAGAAAAGCTACAGAGGCACAAATTTCAGGGACTTACGTCGGACTATAACTAATATCCACAGCATTAGTGATAGCATTCTCTCCATTACTTATTTTTGTAGCGAATGCAACTCCAGGTTGGTTTAAATACTGCACGAGTTGAAATCACATCAGTATGCATTACTTAAGAAAAAGTACAAATCTGCTCAGAATACATATTGTCATCCTACCTTACAGATAAGCTCCCCTTGGAAACCTCCAGCAGCCATCAAACCATCTCTAACAGTCATAGTGCTGATCTGCACTCGGGAAAGTGTCTGAGACGCTGATCCAGGGTATTTCTGCACAAACCAGAGAGTTGATTCTTGATTGCCAAAAGTCATTTAAGTATATTTAAGGGAGACAAAAAGTACTGCTAACCATAGTGGGCACCAATGGCCTAGCAACATTAAGCACTTCTTCCCCCTTCCCGAGAAGTGAGGACCAGTGCATCACAGAGTAGTTTTGCATGAGATACACATCATGTTTTGATGTCGACCACAAGAGATTCCTCAACTGAAAAAAAAATATGAACAGGTTGTTACACTCATCACTAGACAGCATACCAGTTCCCTATGAAGCAAACAACGTCACACGATATCAAATAAACCAAAAGCAAAACTTCAGAATGCTGGAATTTGCAGAAAAAGCTCATAATTTTTTTTATAGTGGTCAATGATGCATAAGCTAGCGAAGGAACAGCTGCTAGCTTTCTACAAGTCCACAACTGAACAATCTACCACTAATAGTTACACATCATCTGCAATAGAGCAGGTTTCTTAGAAAGCAAATTGGGCAGCTAAAAACAGTTCACTTTCTTACACTATTATACAGATCGAAGCAGAAAAGAAACCTGTGAAAGAGAAGTCAGAAATGTCAACCGCGATGACAGGAGGAAAAATGACGCAGAAAAAAACGAGAACGCCACAGAGACTCTAAAGGGATGTCTCACCAAAATCTAGAACACAGAAGCTTAAACAGAAGAATGGGAGAGCAAACAACACTATACCTCGGAAATTGTACATAACCAATACAAGGCAGCACAACCCAAATAATGAACAGTACATGTTTCAAAAGACATCAACGGGATTCAATACCGTAATAGATGGATCACAAATACAAGTGCTAGGTGCTTCAACATTCTATTCCAAAGAGTGGAATGGACTAATGAATATACGGAATAGAGGATTAAGTCTTGGGAGCAGTAGATAAGTAATTGAGCACCCAAGTTCCCAACGTGCTTGATTAAGGGCACAACACCACATAGCAAAGAGAGTAAGTCAGCAATTAAATTCTTAAGTTCGGAAGTGTGATTGATCGAGGACAGAAGAACACACAATAAAGTCGCCGAAAATTTCAAAAGTCACGAACTCTCAAATGAATGACACACGTAATCCAACCCAACTCTCTTACTCGTATAATGCAAAAACTCAATTGCCAGCAAATTAGCAACTCTTCTCTTTCTAATGGAGACCGTATCAGATGATAGCTACCAGAGAAGATGTACCAAAGAGATCATATAACTGTGAAGTAACTGTGACACAGCAATCAGAATTTACAACCCACACAGTGGAAGTACTTAGAGAGCCTTAGTGCAGAATCCATCTCTAACAAACAGAGAGAAAAAAAGTGCAACCATCTCCAACAGAAGAGATAACCATAAACAATATAATGACTACAACCATTTTCAACATAAGAGATAACCATAAAAAAGATAATGACTACAACCATCTTCAACGGAAGAGATAACCATAAACGAGATGATGACTGCAACCATCTTCAACGGAAGAGATAACCATAAACAAGATAATGACTACAACCATCTTCAACAGAAGAGATGACCATCCAACTATTCAAATGATGAAGCAACACACACATATTGTAATACATACTCGCTGCCATTAACAAGTTAGCTCAAACGAACAGAAGAAATACCATAAAGGCCTCTTAAATTCACAGATTATTCCCTATCATACCATATGGAAAATGCTTGCGCCAGCTGCTCACATACTAACTGCAACCTGCTTGTAAGGCTGAAAGATAGATACAATAACAATACACACACGCAATATTGGTTAATTATTTGAAAGAATACAATTCAAACAAATATCATTTACAACAAGAATTAAAACATAACCACTTCACATAATGACTAGCAAAAAATGCTTATCAACTCAATATCTTCTAGAGCAACAGCAGAGAAAGGTTTGCAATGATCAATGAGCCTTGAATAGAAAGGGATGAACCATGCAGAAGAGGCAACAGAGCTAGTTAAGGACCAACTGAAAATGGAGGACCACGGCAGATGAACAGAAATAAAATCAAGATTATTCTAGAGGGACACACAAAATGGAATTGGAAGACCGGAAATTTCAACCATCAGCCTCCACTGTTCTGTTTGACACTGCAAAAGTTGATCTGTCACACAAGTAGTAGAATGGAACATAACAAACAACTTTGACTCAAAAGTCAGAACTATATTATATGTCAGCAACAAACTACAAACTACAAATCCAGCATAAGCCAGGTTCTGTCCTCATCCCTAAGCTTCCATATCAAAACCCAGTCCTCAAAATACATTCAGCTGATTCATGATGAAATATTCAAGAGTGAAGCTCCAAAACAAGGATCTTCTACAATTACAAAGTTTCATGAGACACTTCTCCAAATGTTTGTAATCTGCACAAAAAGGATATTGTGAACACTGCTCTCGGATCAATACATCAATGGAGGCACAGACTAAACTGCTTACTGAAAAAATGAGTTAAAAACTAAATGCAGAATATAAGAAAGAACGGTTTCTATGTAAATCTTGTTTGCTTCGACATGTAGCCAGATTAGCGTTACTAGAAGCAACAAAAGAAACTGGCAAAAGTCAAATTCGGCATAATCTTTTGGATTTCTGAACAGAAGAAGAAAAAGAAATTAGCTGCATCAAGAAATAGTAACACTAAATTTATATCAGATGCAAATTCACCAGCTTGGAGGCCATAAAAGGCATCATCTCAGACATACTGGCTCTGGTGACATTATTATTCCAGAAAGCTGGTCCACAAATGAGTTCGACACACATATAGTCAATGTTTAAGTTATTCCATATCAAGCATCAAACTCACTGAATTCTTTGATGAGGATACAGACTCCATACCTCTGGAATTAATGAAAGGGTGAACCAACAGCCTAACAGTTTAAATCAAAATATCCAGAACATTAGGAGCAGAACACCTGCAGAAGTATAGTTATTGCATGGAAAGGAGAAAAAGGCGAAGGGGATCATCGACCAAAAGCTCACACAATGATTAGACTGTAAATAACCAAATCCTATTATACATTATCAGTTTCAAAAAAAATATCCTTTTGTTTAACTAACTCATAATGAAGTAAAATAACAAACAACTAAAAAACGCAGGTAAAAATGAATGCGGAAAAAATAACATGAAAGGCAAGAATGAGAAAGGCAGCCACGGGAGTCATTTGCCAGGTTTAATTGAATTATGCAAAATGAGACTACAGAGACTAAATCAATCACAAAGAACTACAGGGAGGTAGACCAGTCCACGATTTTCTTGATCAAAGGTCAACACAAACCCAAACAAGAAAAGGCAAAAGAATCTATGTTACCTGAAAGTGCACAATAGTTGATTTGACGAGCCTTGTATTGAACTGGAAGTCGTAGAAGCTGTGTCCTTTTCCTACTTCCTTGCACTCCTTAATGGTGAGGAAAGAAACTTTTAGAGTTGAGCTTAGACAAATATACGAGAAAGATATACCATACACTCCAATACATGGGAATGGAAAAGAGTGGGAAGAAAAACCTTTTCGAGATCTTCACGAGAGTGAGACAGGCTCTCGTAGTTCTTATACTGCTTCAACCTCGTTTCACGGTACTTGTCTCTGGTAAAATTAAGCCTTTCCCAAGGTATTCCCTGTATATCCTTGCCATTTCTAGCTTCTATAGCTGATGTATCCAGCTTTGACTTTCTCTGTAGAACCGAAGAGCAGAAAGTCAACATTGTTAAACTAAGGATGAAGATAACACCAGTAACATGTCAAAAGAATTAAATTTGCCCGGTACCACTTCAAAATCGTCCTCAAAATCAGAGTCTGCAGAGATATCAGGGTCAGTACTTCGTGGCGATTCACCCCCAAAAGTGCTGTCATCAAAATCAGTAGTGTCATAGTACTCATCCACCATATACTCCAACTCCTGATTTTGAGAGAGAGCCATTATCCTAAATCAACAAAACAAAACTTAAATAAGCACCCGAACAGATATTAAGAATAAGAATTCATGAACTAATTTGACAAGTCTTCACTTGCCAGGAAATTAAACAAAAAGATCAGCAAAAAATTGAATTACTAAACCATTTATATGAAATATTTATTAAAAACAAATCTAGTAAGGAAAACATTTAAAACTTTGAATTACTAGGTGAATTTCGCAAAACAATAGAAAACTGTCAGGTTTAGTGGAGACAAAAGTATAACAACATCAAAACTACAGAAGATAGCCAGAATTTAGACGAGAAAAAAGCTTATCAACATCAAAACAATAGAAAGTAGCCAGGATTTAGTGGAATAAAAAGCTTAATAAAATCAAAACTATAGAAAATCACCAGAATTCAGTGGAATAAACAGCTTAACAACATAAAAACTACAGAAAATAGACAAGAACAGTGGAATAAAAAGCTAAACAACATCAAAGTAGCCAGAATTCAGTGGAATAAAAAGCTCAACAACATCAAAACTATAGAAAGTAGCCAGAATTCAGTGGAATAAAAAGCCTAACATCAAAAACTCTAGAAAATAGCCAAAATATTGTGGAATAAAAAGCTTAACAACATCAAAACTAGGTAAGTATATGAAAAGGTCATCGCAGAATAAACTCAGCATGCATTTTCACATGTATTAGCATACAAAAAAAAAGGCAATGAAACAGAAATTTCATCAATTTCTCATAGAAAACGGAAACTTAAACAACATAAATTGAAAAAGAGAAAGTGTAAACCGTCGTTTTACAGTACATTCTAGAAGGAAACAGTTGACGGAAAAGGAGGTTTGAGACCGAACCTTGAAAGTATCGGAAGTTGAG
Organism: Solanum sitiens; assembly: GCA_016801875.1. Classification (NCBI taxonomy): domain Eukaryota; kingdom Viridiplantae; phylum Streptophyta; class Magnoliopsida; order Solanales; family Solanaceae; genus Solanum; species Solanum sitiens. The sequence continues at coordinate 3,012,022 of JABWTJ010000002.1, read as the reverse complement.
AGATTTTCACGATAACCAAAAGGAAAAAGTAACCACCTCACCGCCGGAAAAAATCTCCGGAGTTCTTCAGATGATCGGTACTATTAAACTGTGAAAACTAATTGAAAATTAGTGAGAAACACTGTATAGCTTTGTTTGCTTAATGGCGAAATTTGGAGAGAGCTAAAGCTTCTACTTATAATAATAAAATAACTAGACAGAGGGCGTTAGTTTACCCACTGGTGGACCCGTAATAGGGAACACATGAAAGCAAGAAATCCGCGGGCTATGGTGTACGGTCTACCGCACCGTTTATGAGGTCTTGGTGCAGCACCATGTAAACTGTGAACCGTAACGGTTTCTTTCTTTTCTTTTCGGCTTTAATCTTTATCTACTTTAGTTAATTGATTTTTGATATATAAATGTATGTATTAAAATTAAATTATTAAGAAAAAACATAAAATGATATCCGAACAAGTGTGTAATTTTCATCCCTTTTAATTAATTATTAATTTGTACGAATACAAATATATTGATAAAAAAATGAATACAATTAAGATAAAATATAGATATCTCACATATTTAGTTAAATATACTTGATACATAATATATTTGTGAATTTTTTCTTATTAACACGAGAGAAAAAAATAAAAAGAGGTAAAGGCAAGCGAGAGAGAGGAAGGTACCCGAAGGTGGAGGGTGTGTGGGGAGAAGGATTTGCTATAAAAATAGCATATTGTTTTTTATAAAATAATATTTTATTGTTTTTTATAAATAAGTGGTTAATTTTGATTAGTTTCAAAAAATTTCATATATAAATCATTACTCTCTCCGTTCTTTTAGGTGTTATATTACGTTTTTAAAAGTCAATTTGATTAATTTTTAAAATTAAATTAGATTATATTAATTTGATATTTTAACATAAAAAAGCTATACAAAAACACTATATATTGTAACAATTTTCATATCAATATGATAAATAAATACGTCTAATGTTAATAAAAATTATATCGTTTAACTCTTAAAAAAAATTATAATAATTAAAAAAGGACAATAGTACCACTTATCTAACATGTCAAACGATTTGTAATTCGCATTGAACCATGTTTATTTTTTAATTTAATAGTACTAGATAAAATAACTCTATTACTTTTTATTGGGAAATTTTTGTAGATTACCACTCAAAAGTAATTTAATTATGCATCAGAGTTATAGTTTGTTAGTAACAATTTATAGCCATATGTTATGGGGAGAGAGTGACGATCAATATAGGAAGAGGGAGGAGAGAGGCGAGCAAGATAGGAAAAAGAGTGGAGAGCGGTGATTTGTATATGTATATCAGTTAGATTGTATTTATGTATATGTATCAATATATGTATTTGTATATCTGAATATAATTTAAATTTGTATACAATTGAATCGAGTTAAAATATTTGTATTTGTATATCCAATCTCTCTTCTGCTTTATACAAATACAAATTATATAAATATATATATATATATAATTTATGTTTGTATAATCTGAGAGAGAAAGACAAACGAGAATTGGGCAGTCAAGATTTGTATTTTTATAATTATGTGTATAGAATGGAGAGATTTGTATTTGTATTTGTATATGTATATCCCGTTTCTCTAGCTTTATGCAAATACAAATGCAAACACAAATTATACATTTATGTTTATATAAAGCGAGAGAGAAAAACAATAGAGAAATAGACGGAAATTTATTTATATTTGTATATTTTTAAAGGACGGAGAGATATGTATTTGCATCGTATATCCCATTTCTCTCGCTTTATACAAAATACAAATTATACATTTATATTTGTATAAAGTGAGAGATAGATTGATAGAAGAGAAGCGAGAGAGATTGGGGCAAAGAGATAGAGAGATGTGAGAGAAAGAAAGGAAGATAGAAAATGTAATTATAGCTAGCAATAAGTTTTAAATTGTAATTAATGCAAACTGTAGTCACGTAACTAATTAACTATCATATACTTGCTTAATCACATTTTTCTCTTTATTATTTGACTTAAAAATTATTTAAATTTAACATATTATTTATGACTAAGAGACTTTTTTAAGCCAATCTAAATGGACTCTTAATTTATTAAACTCATGCAACTGGGGTGCGTGAGAGAGGGGTAGGGGCTTGGGGTAGATGTGACTTAAAGAAAATGAAATTTTTTTTTTTATTTTTTTTCAAAAATAAACTTTTAACTTTAATTATTATTTTTTGGTTAGGAGAGGGACTGGGCTGGTTTGATGGGTAAGAGCCTAAACTATGTTTGAATCATTGTTATCTATTGTATTGTATTGTATTGTTACTATATCTATAATGTTTGTTTTGATTGTTACTTAAAATGTATCGTACTGAATTGTTAAATCTCGTTGTTACGTAACAATGAAAACCTTAATAACCAATTTGGTGTGTTCCCATTGTTACTTAATTTCTCTTTTTAATTATATCTATAATATTTCAAAATACCATTTTATCCTTTACCTTAATTATTTAAACCTAGTCAAACCTCCTACTCTAGAATAATTAAGAATATTTAAGTAAATTTATAAATTACAATACAATACGATACAATCAAATCAAACAATTAAAATATTATTAAACAACAACAAACGATACAATCTAGCCAAATATAGTATCTACAATACAATAGAGTATAATATAATACAATACATTATGAAACAAATGGTAACAATTATCCAAATAAAATGTAAGAGGTTAAAAAAATTGTTTTTTTTTTAAGTACGGAAAGGCTAGAGATATATGATGGGGGTAAGAAAAAATTATAATTTGAGATTAGAGAAGCGATTTTGAAAAATGATTATCTTAATTTTTGAAGGGAATTGCGGAACTAATGTTTCGTATTTGTTTAGTGTGTCCCTTTCTTAAGGTGTCCCACCCGGTACAAATTTAAAGCAAAAGATATATTGTTTTGAAAATATTTTTCAAAACATACCAAAATGAGAAAATTAAAAAATCTATCAAACACATCCTAAGTGGAAAATATATATAAATATAAAAAAGTACTCCACATTTCAAATGAGAATGGAACCCATTTTAAATTGGACCCCGCCAGTTTCGCCAGCCACCCATTTGCAGCTTACACGTGTCTAAGCTCAGTAAATTCAACACCCGACATTGGCAGCTGCAATTTCACCACGTGGCCATTATTTTAACCTTTGATATAAAACGGCGTTATTTTAACCTAACTGTAGTTGGTGGCTTCTACCGTGGTCGGCAAGAATGGGTCCCATTGGGGTCCATGCTTTGTGGGTCACTGCCCACGTGTAGCTTTGTTAAATTCTTCTGCCTAGTCGGAAAGCATGACTTTTGAAACCCTTATTTAATTCATTTGAGAACAAGTATATAAGTTTTTTTTTTCTTTCTAATTTATGTTAAAAGTGTTTAATAAAATTATAAAGATATAATATATAAACATGACTCTTAATTTAATGTTAGTTGATAATTATGATCCTTAAATTTAAATGTACATAAGTAGATACTTAGGAGTGGTTCTAGCATTTAGTGGCCTAAAATAAAAATCAAACAAGGCCTTAAATTTGAATTATTAAATAACTTTTATATAATTAATTTCTTCTAATTTTCAATTAATAATATAGTTATTCTTATTTTAAATTATTTTTTATGAGATATAGTACAGCAAATATGTCAAATTTCTTCTAATAATTCCTTCATTTTCATGAAAAGTTTACTTTTTCTACAAATAGTATTTAATATTTGTTAAAAATAATAACTTATAACCTAATATTATTAAAAATGACGTCCCTTAAATTTGGGGCCTAATACACATGTTTTTTTTAACACTGTCGAGCCACCCCCTGTTAAGACACTTAATTTATATAAAATTGAATAAAATGACACATTTGTCCTACGTGACACCCTACATGAAAATTTCGTGTCCTATGTGATGCCATACATGTATTATGTAAAGAGGCGGAGCCAGAATTTCAATAAAGGGGTTCAAAATCTGTAGAAACAGACACATGAAGTACTCGAAGGGAAGTCGATGTCTATTATATATACATATAAAATTATTTTAACCATGTATAAATAATATAATTTTCTGTCAAAGGAATGAATCCCTTTCGTACAAGGTGGCTTTGTCCCTGATCATGTTATGTAGAACACATATATCTACTTGTTGAATTTTGTACAAATTTAAATATTTACTTACACACACTCAAACTCAAAATTAAAGATCATAATTTTCAACTAATAGCAAATTAACATTTTTATATATTATGCCAAAATGCAAATATCACTAACGACAGACCTAGTAAAGAGACTCAATTAAAAAATGATTTGAATTTTATCATATAATAGATTAATGTAAATTGAAAATGTAGCAAAGTGATAGATAAAGGAAGACAAATGTGAAGTCAGTGTTGAAATTAGGTCTTAGGTCTAACTCACACCCCAAAAGCTAGCTCAAAGAGAGGAGGATTGCCCAAGCCTTATAAGGAGTCTACCCATCTCATTAACCACCGATGTGGGACTTTTGTCATTCTTTAACACCCCACCTCACGTCCAGTGCTTAGCATATGGTGCGTGGGCAATTTTGATTTTGGGGGGCCCCAACATCGGGTGAGATGGGCCCTGCTATGATACCATGTTGAATTAGGTCTTAGGCCTAACTCACACCCAAAAGCTAGCTCAAAGGGAGGAGGATTACTCAAGCCTTTTAAGGAGTCCACCCATCTCATTAACCACCGATGTGGGACTTTTATCATTCCTTAACACCCCACCTCACGCCCAGTGCTTAACATCTGATATCATGTTGAAATTAGATCTTAGGCCTAACTCACACCCTAAAAGCTAGCTCAAAGAGAGGAGGATTGCCCAAGCCTTATAAAGAGTCCACCCATCTCATTAACCACCGATGTGGAACTTTTATCATTCTTTAACAGTCAGCATCATAAATTTGTTTTGTTATGGAATAGTACCACTTGTTCTTTTGATCAGGTGATTTCCATCAGCTCCAACGTGATATGTCTCTTCTAGTTTCTCCGTTTTTTTTTCTTTTCAAGTCAGTTTAAAAAATTCTCTTAGTTTTAATTTAATCATCATTGATTTGATATAAAATTTTAAAAAGATAAAAAAAGAAGAAGTCATTTTCAGTGTTTTGTAAAAGTTTATAACAAAAGAAATACTATTTTAAAAATAATATAATTTTTTAAAATAAACAAATAAATCGAGGCATAAAGGAGAAGAGAGTGAGTATTAGAGGGCAAATCATTGATTTAAGCTTTATTTAATAATGAGTGATACAAAAAATAATTATTACATTCTATATTGTTTCATATTAGTTGATTACTTTTATTTTTGTTAAATTAAATCTTAGGTTTAATTCTCACACTAAAAGAGGTAACTGAGATTTGCCCAAGTCTTATAATGAATCTACTAATCTCATTAACCATCGATGTGAGATTTTTGTCACTCTTTAACATCCTACCTCATGCTCAGTGCTTAGCATCTGATGCGTGGATAATTTTAATTTTGAAGACCTCAACATCAAGTGAGACGAACCCTGCTCTGATACCATATTAAAATTAGCACACTAAGCTCAAGCTATGTAATAGATTGATCTAAGAAACCATTAGAGAGATGAGAAACTTTGAAGGAGATATTTTGGGAATGGAATTGAACTGTTTCATTCAACGTGAATTGTCCTATTTATACATCAATTAACATCTAATGCTAACTAACTAAAATGCAGTTTCTGGTCAAATTAGTGCTAGACAACTGCCTAATTAACTTCAATTACTTTATATGATATTTAAGAAATCATAAATAAGAAGATAATTTTACTAATTAACTTTAAGATTTTAACTCAAATATGAACACGTTAAAAGAATTAATTGCAAGAGTAATATAAAAAAAGTTAAATTAATACTTTCTCAATTTAATAAGGTAAACAACTATAATATGGTACAAATATTTTAATATAATGATCGACTAATATAAAACGAATGAATAACAATAAATTATACGATAAAAATTATATTAAAAGAATATAGTCAGATTATTTTGATAATAATTTGACTTAAAATATATTAAAATCATAGAAAGAATAATCACCCTAAGCAAAACGCTAACAACTATAGTCATGTGGATGCTATTATGTTTCAAGAGAAGAAAATATTTCTATTCATTGAAATTCAAAATTTTCACCAACAAAATATTTTCCACCAAAAAAGTTATTTTTTAATAAAAAGATAATTTTGATAAAAATCTACATAAATTAGATAATTCAGGACATATTCGAACAATTTTCTAAAATAGATCAATCAAATCCTCCAATTATTTCTGTTAGGCCAAGATATTGACAAATACTTATGTTATGAAAAAAAATTATGATAAAAAACACTTAATTTTTCATGCTTTGGTCCCAATATTGATATATTTTTATCGTAAAACTAAAATATATCAGTCAAGCATTGTAAAATAATTACGGAAGATCGAAATTACACTTTCAATATTAACATGATAATAAGCACAAAAAAAGACATTCCAATAATGGTAGGGCAGCCATCAAATAGTACACCATATCATATCATATATTAGAAGCACATACTACTTTATTTTCCTCTTGTCAACTTCCAATATAATTCACACATTTCGTAAAGAAATATCTCACTTTCGAGATCTTATATTTTGCATTTTTGTGTATCTTTTTTCACCTAGTATTCGAAGTTTATATTAAAGTTTTGACTAAATTTGGATTGTGCACTGCATGATTCATTTGGGTGACGCTCCTGACATAATTTTTTTCATATCTAGAGCTCGAACACCTCTGATTAAGGATGAAATATTCTCATCACTACACCACAACCCGTATAGGTGCATCTTTGTGTATTTATTTCTTCCCAATTGCGTGGTTGCTAAAAAAAAGAAAGGAACGGATGGGGACCTAATATTAATGTTAGTGCATATGTCAATCACCTAATTATTTGTCAGATTTTTAACAAATGAATTAGGTTGTATGGGTTACACCAACATTAATAAACTGAGTGAAGTCCTATAAGTGTAGTCTGCGGTGGGGAAAATGTACACAAATTATTATTTTGTGGATTGTGAAGATAAAAAGTTGGACCCTTCATTCAAGTATAGCAAATTCAGGTAAAAAAAGGAGGCAATCATCAACATATTAAGATAGATGATTGAAAACAATAATAAATAGATTATTGAAAACAATAATAAATAATACAACTAGTAACCAACAAACCACTTATAAATATAAAAAAACAATAGCTACAATAATACAACTAGTTTAATGACCTACATAATACCACCTACTGACCTTTTACTCTAATGCGTGTCCTTCACACCTTTCTATCTAAGGCCATGTCCTCGTTAATCTGAAGCTGCATCATATCATGTCTCATCACCTCTCCCCAATACTTCTTTGGCCTACCTCTGTCTCTCTTGTACCCTCTATTACCAACCTCTCAGCACCTCCTTAATGGTGTGCCTAAGCATCTCATCTTCACATGTCCAAACCATCTCAATCTCGCTTTCATCAATTTGCCCACCATAGAGGCCACTCCCACTTTGTTTCAAATATCCTTATTTCTAATCTTATCTCTCCTAGTATGATCACACATCCATCTCAATATCCTCATCTACACAACATGCGACTTCTAGAATGAAATTAAGTACTTAACTTTGACACTCTTAAACCTAATCTAAAATTATAAAGAACAAAAAGAAAAAAAGAGACATACTCGTGTGTTTGAAGTTATAAACTGTAAATCTAAACAAGCTTGATTATTCCACTTAATTTGACATCTTTTTCTTTGTGCAGCTTTTATTTTGGGAAAAAAAGAAAAGAAAGAAGAGTCTCATGAAACTTTTCAAATACAGAATTTGAGAATAACATCTCTTGTTTGTAATTCATTCCAATGAAATTTTAAAAAAGCAAGAACTGCATATTAAACTTTGAATAGTTCTCATAAAGAACAGCATTCTCATTTCTAAAAAGTGAGCTTTTACATCTCCAAACAGTAAATTCCAGATTAACTAACACTCAAAAGTTTAAACTACTAATTGATTGCATAGTACAAAATTTAAGAAAAAAGAAAGTCTTGAGAAATTTGTGATCTTAAATCCTCGACCCGCCTCTACTTCTACTCTCGACCTGATGCAGATATTGTAGACGATGTCTTCCAGTCTGGCTTCAATTTTCGTTCTATAGTAGGAAATTGATGAGCAGCAATAAGAAACACTATTTCCACTGGCCAAAGAAGATATGCTTTGAAGCTACAAACTTGAGTTAGAGCAGTTCAAGATAAGTCAGTAGCCTCGTGTGAGCTATCTTTGGATCTATGCTTCCTTTTTTTACTCCTGCATTTACAAACCAGTATCATTTTTTAATTTGGCTGGGTCAATAAAATATCGCAAAAACCAAAAGATGGAAAAATGATTATCAAATCAGAGTTGATTGAACCGCACTTGTCATGTGAACCCGGATCAAGACATGATTTGAGTTTCCGATCAACGTGCTTCACATCTTTGGAGGTCGGAGTCAAAAGTTTACCAATCTGTTCAAATGCCAGGAGTTCAGGCAGTAAGAGGACTATGTTAAACCCAAAAGAAGATTTCGGGAAGAAGTCAGCAGGAAGAGAAAGATGCACCATTTCAGGCATGCAGTAATAACAAGGTTAAGTAAGTACTTGCCAAAGAATCAATGGCATTTATAGAATCAGTAAGTTCTGAAATGGCATGAGCTGGCTGATAACGTGATAGGACACTTCTTAGGTACCTGTTTAAAGAAACATTATCATGTCAATCAGAATGTTAGTGATTATTGTGGATTCTGTCGAAATGAGAAAGGGACTGGGACCTCTCAAAATCAAATATGCTATGCGCTGCGTTAGCTCTATGTAAAGCTGTCAATGCCAACTGAAATAAGGAAAAAGAAACTTAAATCAGAAAATTATCTAACAAGATGTGCATGTGAGTAATATCTGTAGCATATTTTAAAAGAGAAAATCACATAGAACGCAAAAACATGAGTTTTGCTTCACTGTAGTATCCAACAAGACCATCAGATGAATTTCTCAGATGTCAACTATGTTACCATTCAGTGATCATTAGAAGTAGTTTCTTCTTATGCGTTTCAATTTTTTTCCAAAATGCAGTCTTGTCCTCTGTCAGAACAGCTATCATCTAATATTGACTCATCACATGATTTGTCCTGAGATAAAAATGACTCCTATGGGCATAATGTGGCCAGAATATAGAAGAGCTCCTCTAGAATCTAACCACAACCTCAGAAATATAGAAGAGCCTATGGGAAAGCCTCCTCTCCAAAAAACTCCTATCAATCATCAGACAAAATGTTTAGCCTCGATTTGTCGCCAGAGATAATCGGGAGAAGCTAGAGATAGTCATAGTTAAGTGTCAGGGTTAGTTATGAGGAGCTTATGAAATTATAGCTAGAATTGCTTCTTTTATAATATCAAACAAGCTACATTTGATCTAGTGTAACCATACTAGGAAAATTATCTGTCAATAACAGAGGATTTATTCTGAAACAGCCTCTCCACCCCACAAACGCCTGTTAGGTCCGCATACATTCTATCCTCCCCAAACCCCACTTGAGGAATTACACTAGGTATGTTGTTGTTGTTAACAGAGGATCCATTATCCGTGTCCACACTTCACATGAAATAAAAAAATATGGACACAAACTAGTTCAAAGGTTTATGACTGAATGGAACATGAAACTTTTCTTTCAACAAGATGAAGCAAGCCTCAAAGATGTATTTAACTGTTAATATAATCCTCTGCAGGTAGGAAGAGCCAGTAATTAGATTCATACAATATAAAATCATTTCAATATAGTATGTGTATGATAAAATATAACCTGCCCAGGTGGGAAAAGAAGTGGTCCATCAGAACGCATAATCTTATCTGCTTCAATCCTAGCAGTATCAAGTGAACCCTGTACTTCAGATGAAAATAAACTTAGCTGGTAGATGATTACAAAGGTCAGAGTAATATAAATCGAAATCACCAAGGAAAAACAAAATTAATTCATTATCTACAGTAGATGAATTACAGTTGGCAATGCATCGATGCATGTCAGAATGTTACCAACGACTTATGAGGGAAGTCTATTCCTTCTTCTTGTCGTATGTTGCGTACACAGAAATGTTTTGAACAGATAAATTGAAGTATAAAAGAAAGATTAGTTGGTGGGTAGCTCAATAAGCTACATAGAGATCTATGATGTGAAATTCTAAGAACACATTGAATGATAATAATCACCATATCTCCAACAAGCCACCAACTTTGTTTATGTTTAAAAGAAGATTGATGATAATCTAGCAAGAAGATGCATTAACCTTCTAAGGAAGAACTACAAACAATAGAAATGGGAAGAGTGAAATCAGCATTTGTTCCATTGGATGGAGAACTGAAGATTTTCAATATCGCATATAGATTCACATGGTTTAACTGCAAAACTACTAGTTATTGAACAACATTGGGTGAAATTCAATCGTCAGAAGCCAGAATTCACGAGGAGCAGAAATAGTCCAAGAACATTTTATTTAAAAAAGAAAATTGAAGAAAAAGACAGCTTGGTGCAATAAAGCTCCCGCTATGTGCGAGGGCAGGGGAAGGGCTGGGACGGACCACAAGAGTCTAATCTACGCAGCCTGACCCTGCATTTCTGCAAGAGGCAATTTGCATGGAAAAGCAAATAACAAAATGTTTTTATATGTTAACCTACATCTACCCCACTATTAACCAGTAACACAACCCCCTCCCAGGAATCAATTGAGGCCCTTTTCCTCCATTTACTGCATTTGTAACTTGATTTCTCAACCGCAAGGTAAGCGGAGAGAACTTTTCACTTGAACTACTTAACCTGTCGAAAAATTAGCAACTACCTTCAGAGCCACAAGCTGGTCTTCATCTTTAGCTCCACAGAATTCCTACAATTTCAAGAGCAATAGTCAATAGTTGAAATGAAGAAATCAAGCAGTACAAGAAGTGGAAATAACTACCAATTATAAGGAAGATGTCAACACAACAATTATTACTCAAAGGGTTCAAGTGTAACAGATCAACAGAAAAAGACCTCTAAATCACTGATAAAACCTTCAAGAGCACGATACGGAGAGTAAACAATTAGATCAAATCCTAGACTCTGCAAAATAAAGGTTAGAAAAAAGTTGATTAAAGCAAAGATTTAAAGGAAAATGTTGAATGACATGACCTTCAAATAAAATCCATGCCTGGAAAACCAGCATCTCATTGTTGAGGATTACATGATGATCCTGTCCAATACCCTTCCCAAGCTCCTCAGCTGATACATGGTTTTCCTCTGCCTTGCAAGCTGCATATATGCAGGTTAACCTACAAAAAGAGGGGAGGGGGAGCTAGTAAGCTATGTCTCTGTCAACTATTAACTACTGTATGCATCATATATGTGGAATCCAGATGACTTTGTTTATGTTTTTAAAATGCATTTCAACTTGAATTTGGAAAAGAAGTAACTATTGTCCAAATGACCAACCAAACACTGCATAAAGATAGGGGGAGACTAGTAAGTTTTTCAAAATAAGAAAGCACAGAGAGGATAATAAGAAGCTTACATAATGTCTTTAGGGTGATGTTCCATCACGGACCATTGTAGATAAAACCTCTTAAAATAAATGAGAGCTGTCGCCTGCAAATAAGCATGACAACTGTTTAACCTTCTAGTTGATCCATTATAGTAGCAGATCCAATAATTAAAACTTTATACCTGAATCTTACGTGGGAACTTAAAGGCATCACAGACGTCTTGAATTTTGAACTCGTAGAAAGCCCTTAGAAGTTGTTCTTCTTCAACCTTGAGTGGTTTAGGACGCTTTTCAGCTAACATGCCAACCAAAATAGCAACCAAAAGAATGATAAGAATTATGATTATCTTCCAAGATTGAAGGAAGGCAAACCTGAAACTTTATAGTTTCTCTAGTTTAACTTTGTACTGAAAAACTACAATCTTACCACTATCTTTGGCGTCATTTTGGCTTTCAGCATAAGAGAACGACCCATCAATATCAACTTCCATTCGCGTTGTTCCATACTTCACAACAGAATTAGCTATCAGCATTATTCGTACACCCACAAAGACTACAAATCAGACCTATGTTCTGGGCCATAAAAGTTTCAGGTAATGCTGCCTATAAAGTCAGGCAAATTGTTGAAGCGGAGAGAAAGGTAACATAATTGTTTGAAAAAAACAAAAGGCCGGCATACAGAATTTCATACACCGAACACATAAAATGGAAAAGAAATTCTACTCTATCAAATTCTATGGGTAAGAATCGTACTGAAGACTTGGGCCAGTCAAAAACGACACGTGGAAAGAAGAGTAGGTCTAAAATGACTCAGCAGGGACAACACCAAATGCTATCCTCAGAACGTGACCGGTAAAGGTAATCCTATCAATGAAAAATCCGGAGTCAAGATAGTCGGTGCCAGAGTCATATCAGCAAAGCCATCTAGCTCCGAAAGTACGGGACCGGGCACCAGGTTGTGACCTAACAAGATAAAGTCAAAATAAGTTCAGGGGTCCAGCCGTTGTGCTGCCGAGAGTCTGAGATCTCTGCCAGCTGTTGTGGAAAGAACCGGTTCAATCTACGCTAGTCGATGGGGAAAGGGCCCAAGATCTCCGTGAGCCATTATGTAACTGAAGTAACGTACAATAAGTAAACTTTAAGAGGGCGAGAACCATGGAAGTTGCTCTCTAAGGTTTAGCTATAAAAAGTCTTATATCTACTCGTTGTAAACTATCCGCTTTTTACTCATTTTACTAACATTATACTCTTTCTTTGTGTTCTTAAGTTCTGCAGCTCTATGATTATGAATAATATCAATAAGATCAAGCTTACCCAATGACACCGCTAGCTACCAGCATCGGAACTCAGGTTCATTCTATTTACTTAACTTATCGTTTCATGTCTATACCATATTTGTTATTCATGTTGCCTTGTTCATATTGATTAAGCAAGTTACAGAATGCAAACCATGTGTTTTGGACATCTCAATACACGTGCTTGAATCACGTCTAAAAGATAAACACTAACTACAACAGCAAAACTGCAAAAGGTCAAAGAACACATTCATATTGCATTCATCAAAACAAAAACTAATTAGGTGAAAAGGGTATCTCAACAAAAGAAAACATATCCACAAGCCCACAGAAAATGCAAAAAGCTAATTAAACAAAAAAATTAAGAAAATGAGTTAGCATACCTTCTCTAGTGCTTGTTTCGCTCTGTGATTAGCAACTTTATACTTATGTTTCTGTGAATACAGTAAACCATTCATAAACCCAAAAATTCAAATAAAAATGGGAAAACAAAAAGAAATGATATTCTCCATGACTTTTGATGAACAATTGAAACTCACAATATCTTGGGGAGTAAAAATCCACTTGGTTCTATGAGTAGATGTCACAAAATCAGCCATGTCTTCTCTCTGCCAATTCTAATTTTCGTTTGGATACGATCTTCCAATAAACTATGGCATGCCCCAACGTTTCATCTTTATAAGATCTTCAAAAATAATGTATAAACACTCCTAGATAGTGGTGTCAAAATAATTCTAAAATTGATTGAACCAATAAAATTTAACCTAGTTACTAAATTTAAAAAATAAGATCATAGATTTCAATGTATATATATAATTGTATCAGAAAATTGAAAAAACATAATAGTAGATATACAGAAAAGCATCAGAGTAAAAGCTAAAGCAGAAAGACATTCGTCAAACAGCCAAGCTATTCTTCTCCATATAAGCTAAGCAAAACAAAATACTTGGAGGAAAATAAAAGTAAATTAAAATTGTAAAGCAATACCCAAATTAGTACTATTGACAAGTATTACAACACACACAAAAAAAAAACTATCTCACGCATTTCCCTTGCTAATAACACAGGAAAAGAGCTGTATTTTCAGCTTCTTATGGAGTAGTATCTAAATTTTAAGACCAAATTAAACTTCCACCTCACGAAGGCGACAAGAAAGTACAGACCCATAAGACAATAAATTGGATATGTGCTTAATTTTAGGAAACAAATACAGAAAAATCCAGTAAATCGGAGAACTTACAGCAGATTTTTCGCCGGTGAAACGATCACCGGAGAGTCGGAGAGACCAGCAGAGGGTTAATATACCGGAAGGGCTTAAGGCTTTGTGATGGAAGAAATTTAATAAGCACAGTGAAGTGCTCTGATTTATTCAGGCCCGGTAAGCTATGCAAGTATAAATCATCTCGCGCAATCACGTTACTCCCTCTACGTTAATTAATTTGCGTAAAACTTTTCAAATTTCGAGAATTATATAATTTAGATTATTTGAATCTTTTGAAATAAATATAAATATTTGAAAAATGAATTAAAAATTAACATAATTTAAGAAAACTTTGAATAGATATGAAAAGATACCTTGTAAAACATTCATTTGAATTTTGAGTTTCTAATAGTATCTCATAAATGAATGGAATTTGAGTTGACTCACAAAATAAATAAGATTGTTTGAAACATATTATTGTAATATTATACTACCCTCCATTCGATTAATGTAAAGTTTCACACTTCTTCTACAAAACATATTACTAATAGAGTACTTTTTAGAGTTTCTTACGTCTTAAATATATTTTAAAAGAGTACAATCGAGGTATATCTCCGAGTTATTATATTTTATGATAAATAATATAAGTTAATTTATATTTGGCCCGCTTTTGACTATGAGTTCCTTTTATGTTAATTTCCATTAGGAGAGTTCGGAAAAAAAGATAACACCTAGAATTTGGACTTGGAACCTCAAGGTGAATTCTGAACCTCTTAACCACTAAGCCAACCACCCAGGAGGTTCAAAATCGATATATAAACATAAAAATTCTGCAAAATACCTTATATATACGATTTAAGTTTTTATTGAAGAGGTTCGGGTGAACTCTCAACTACCTCAGGTCCACCCTTGGCTAATGGCCACTTAATGTTTCAAGGAAGGCATTCAAGTTGAACAACCTTAATGATGCTATCATCACTTTTTTTCCCTACATATGCCCAAGGTCAAGGACCTATAACACAACTATATTAGATAATTCTATGTATCAAAGCTTAGACAGATAAAAAAAAAATTACATAACATTTTATTACGAGAACTTTATTTTGTCAGGCCTAAAGTTAATACATGAATTAATTTACTTATTGACCGAGACATTATTAACACACCTAATTAAATATTAACCGTTACCTTTGAAAGGTTCTGCACTTGGCGCCATCAATCCATCCCACCAGTAACAGTCGAAACATAACCATTTCTTCTTCTTCTTCACAAACAAAAAAACAGGACACATTTTTTTTTTATTTCAGTTAGAAAATTAATCTAAAGCATGGGACTCCATAAAATTATTGCGATCACCATTATCATTTCCTTTCTCAGTAATATTGAATCAACTTGTCTTCCATTTTCATGTGATACATCCAATCCAGATACCATAAAATTTCAATTCTGTAATTCTTCATTGCCCGTCGATCAAAGAGTAGATGATCTCATTTTACGCCTGAATTTGGATGAGAAAATATCACAATTGGGTAACACTGCACCAGCCATTCTGCGGCTAAATATCCCTGCTTATGAGTGGTGGTCGGAGGCGTTACATGGCTTATCGATGGAAGGATTAGGGGTGAAATTTAATGGAAGTATTAAAGCTGCAACTCAGTTCCCTCAGATCATTCTTACTGCTTCTACTTTTGATGAACATCTCTGGTATCGCATTGCTCAGGTATAAATTGATTTTCTCTTTTTACGCTTTACTACAGTACGCTTTATTGACTCTCTGGTTGATTTTATAGGCGACGTTTAATTGGACAAAAAATATTTAATAGAGGAGGGATAGAGGGTTTGTTTGTGTGCATATATTTAAGTTTTCGAATCCCCTTGACATAAGTTTTTTTTTAATCTTTAGTTTGAGGGAATAGTGTAAAAGTATCATGATGTAGAGTTGATCATTTGGACCTTTCAGTATGTACCAAATCTGTCAAATCACTCATGTTAGGATCTTCTACATCTGAATATTCGTGTTCTGTTATCTAGCTTATGTTCTTCCTGTAGCATTCAGAACGAAGGACTCTATGAAATCTCGTTTACACTTCCACATTTTATGGTCAACGTAGGAGATATCTCTATTTTTTTCCCCGGGTATACAGTAGTACTAGCTACTTTTCCCATTTGATTTGGGAAACAATTTTTCGTAGAGTGATCACTCGATCATTGAAATTAACTTGTGTTATTTGATGGATAACATTTGTAAGAAGATCCAACAGATAATTTAATGGCAAATACAGAAATATGAATGACACATTAAATAGCTAGTATTATAAGATGTTGTACTTTGTGTAGGCAATTTCGAGAGAGGCAAGAGCAGTGTACAATGCAGGTGAACTAAAGGGAATGACATTTTGGGCACCAAATGTGAACATATTAAGGGATCCAAGATGGGGAAGAGCACAAGAAACAGCTGGGGAAGACCCGATGATGGTAGGAAAATATGCAGTGGCTTATGTAAGAGGACTTCAGGGAGATAGTTTTGATGGTGGGAAGCTCAAAGATGGGCATCTTCAAGCTTCAGCTTGCTGCAAGCACTTTGCTGCTCAAGATTTGGATTACTGGAATGGCCATCATCGTTTCACCTTCGATGCTCAAGTCAGTAACTAACCTGCTATCACATGTTAAATTACGTTTGTTATATTCACTTTCACCTTTTTTTGTTTACCAAAACGATGATATTGTTATCGAATACTACAACGTGCCATTCAGGTTACACCACAGGATATGGCAGATTCATTTCAACCACCATTCAGGACTTGTGTGGAAGAAGGAAAAGCTACCAGTCTAATGTGTGCTTATAGTCGTCTCAATGGGGTCTCAAACTGCGCTAACTATGATCTCCTGACCACAACTGCTCGCGGACAGTGGGGTTTCAACGGGTAAAATTTTGATGTAAATTAAGAAACAAATGTCTGATACCAAGTTATTACTCCTTATAAGATGTTAAATGATTTCAGTGATCTTAAAACTAACTATTGTCTATTGCTGAAAAGTTACATTGTATCAGATTGTGATGCAATTCGCGTTATGCATGATTCCCATGGATACACAGCTGAAGATGCAGTTGCAGCTTCTCTAAAAGCTGGTAAGTAGTACTCTATTTAGTTTCTCTGCTCTCACTTTTCTGTAAACTCAACGATGACATAAAGTTCTAATAGTCTCAACTATCTGACGTTTTCCTTGTCACTTGCAATTTAGGTATGGATGTGAACTGCGGTTCATTCGTGGCAAACTACACAAGATTAGCATTGGAGAAGCAGAAATTACAAGAATCTGATATAGACAGAGCTCTTCGCAATATTTTCTCCATTAGAATGAGGTTAGGACTATTCAATGGCGATCCAAAACAGCTGGAATACGGAGACATTTCTCCTGCAGAGATTTGTAGTCAAGAGCACCAAGATCTATCCCTTGAAGCAGCCAAAAATGGCATTGTCCTTCTAAAGAATTCTGCCAAACTCCTTCCACTTTCTAAGATAAAAACAACATCCCTTGCTATAATAGGTCCAAAAGCAAACGATTCCGAATTACTTTTAGGTAACTATGCAGGAATTCCCTGCAAGAAAGTTTCGTTACTCCAAGGATTTCAAGGCGTTGTGAAAAACATAGGCTACCATCCAGGCTGCAATTTTGTCAACTGTACTTCTGCTGCAATAGATGAAGCAGTAGATGTTGCTAAAAAGGCTCAATATGTTGTTTTAATAATGGGATTAGACCAGCAAGTGGAGAGGGAGAACTGGGATCGCGTAGATTTGGGCCTACCTGGACAACAAGAGATTCTTATTAACGCAGTAGCCGAGGCTGCTGTTGAACCTGTTATACTAGTGTTAGTTAGTGGAGGTCCTATTGATATTTCTTTTGCCAAGAACCACCCGAAAATCGGAGGCATCTTGTGGATTGGTTATCCTGGAGAAGGTGGAGCAGCTGCACTAACACAGATTCTCTTTGGTGAACATAATCCAGGTTAACTTAACTTCAACATCAATAATCTTTAGTACTTAATCCATTTTGTCGAAAAACTTTCTTAAATGCCAATCACATTTAACCTTACAGGGGGCAGGTTACCAGTAACATGGTATCCTAAGGACTTCATAAACGTACCAATGACAGACATGAACATGAGGCCTAATTCATCGACTGGATATCCAGGTCGAACTTACAAATTCTACAAAGGGCCAAAAGTTTATGAATTTGGCTATGGTCTTAGCTACACAAATTATACATACAACATCGTGTCTGTCACTCATGACAAACTCTATTTCATTAACCAAACATCATCAGACAATAGAAGAAAACACGGTTCACATATTCATAATCTTGCAGTTTCGAAATTTGGCTCAGAGTTTTGCAACAAAGCGAAGATATCAGTTAAGGTTGTGGTGAGAAACAAGGGGAAAGTAGGTGGTATACATCCTGTGTTGTTGTTTGTTAGGCATTCTAAAGTGAAGAATGATGAAGTTCCAAGAAAGCAGTTGATTGGATTCAAAAGTGTACATTTAGGTGCAAGAGAAAAAAGTAAGCTTAAATTTATTGTGAGGCCTTGTGAACACTTTAGCAGGGCTAATAAGCATGGTATACCAGTAATTGATGAAGGCAAATATTATCTTGTTGTGGGAGATAAGAAATATCCTGTTACTGTTTCTATATGAAACCTTTGAATCACATATAAAAATGCAGTCTTTAATGATTAGATCACACTTGTAGTGTGCATTATATCCTATTTTTCATCCGCTTGATCTATCTATCCAATTTCTTGTAGTTAAATGAACTACATTATTTTAGTAAAGGGAGCTAATTGAAAGCATATATTAAAATTAATTAATCGGTAATTTCATAAATGTCACTTAATGTTATTTAATGTATCTTCAATTATTTGAATGTCACTTAATGTTATTTAATGTATCTTCAATTATTCGAATTTGGTGCTCTAAATTATCTAGCATGATTTTGAATATAAAATGAATGATATTTCAATTACCTTGTAGCTTGCACAAATTACAATTACTCGAGGCTATATTATAGAAGCCTTTTTTAATCCTTCAATTTTTGTTCATCTTTTTAGTAAAGTATGAACTGTTATATATTTCGTTGTATGATAATGGTCAAGTAAAAATGTTCTATATTGACTTCTTCTCAATGTTTTATTACTGTAATTTTTATTATTTTGAAGAAAATTTTTATGAGTCACGAATGATTAATTTTTAGTTTTATTTTGTTGTGATATATAATATATTTTTAGTAATTCCCTTTTAATAAGTTTTATTAAATATTAAAGGCACAAACACAACATTCTAGGCAAAAGAGCAAAATGATTAGTGCCAATGCCTGTTTTTGAAAATAAATTACATGGTACTAATATAGAAAATACATAATTATTAATATACGTAGTGAAATAATAGATTTGTGTACGTGATATATACATAAAATGTTTTTTTTAACATGTTCATAAACGAGGCAATTATAAATGAAATGATTAAAGTTTGGGTGATTCAGTTGATCTATAGAATTAATTTTATTTGTATATATATGGTTTATTAATTTTTCTATATATTACGCGTATAAATGCTACTTCACTAGGAAGATGAATCGTTAATATCGAAAATAATGTTCCTTATTCGCTTTTGCTTAAACGCATTATAAAATAATAACGCGATTTCAATAGATAAATAGGTTAGTACTTTCTAATTTCAACGTAAAGCTTTCAATTTAGTGCTTTATATCAAATTTCTATATGAATAGATAACTTTTTGGTTACCTTATACATGTTAACGGATATAGGAAATAATTATACGAAAATTTGATGGGATTGTTCACTCCGAACAAAACTCGACTAGTATACCTAAATAATATGTAAAAGAATATTAACAATTTTCATTTGTTATGATAAGTGTAAAAAATATATTATTCATTTAGGATTTATTTATTATTAATTTAAATTCATTATATTAGTTATTATATTTCATAAGAATTCCATATAAACTTTTTTAGTCGACTCTCTTATTTTTTTCCTTTTTCAGTATTTTTTTTTTTTATTGGTAAATATTTGTCTTTTTATTTTATGCATTCTTTTTTCCTCAAATTTTCTAAATATTAGTTATTCTAAAAATATGATTAAACCCAATTAAAAATTTCAAATAAAATGATATCAAACCAAACAGTCCCCTCATCTGATTGGAGTGTTTGGACGGTTGGATTGATTTGTGTTTCTATTGAATGGCCAGGTATTTGCCATGTTGGCAATCCTGGTGAAAATTTTCAAATGGGTAGTTATCATGGCGGTAAATTGCTACAGAAGTGTGATTATATATAGCTCAATTTCAAATTTAGCTCCACTCATTCAAAATGGGAAATCCCAATAAGCAATATTCCTTTAGTGTTGGGGTTAATGAATTTGAGGAATTCAAAAGGTACAGGTGTTATGAAGCTCAAATTGAAAAGATGCAAGTAGATGCTGATGGAAATGGAGATGGAGATGCTGATGCTGATGCTGAAAGAGTTGGTTTTGGTTCTTGTGGAATCAAACTAAATGGAAGATGAATTAATATGAATATTTGGTAGGAAGATAATTAGTACAAAATACAAAGTCAAAGATTGTATCTTGGTAGGTGAAAGTTAGGCAAACCATAAAATGGTTTGCTATCTTAACCTTGACAATTTTGACACATAGTGATGTCATGGATGACATCAATAGGATGAATTTATTCCTATAAATAGGTAGCTCTTAATTCATTTTCATATCATCCTCTCACTTGCCTTCTCACCTTCTAAGGCATTTGTGTTCTCTCTCTTGTAGTATTTCACTTGTATTCTTTGTATAGTGAAATAAATATTGATGCAGTTGTTCTTTGGTGGACGTAGGATCATTTTGATCCGAACTACGTTAAATATTGTTGTTCTTCCTTGTTCTTTAATTTCACGTTTCCGCTAACAATTGGTATCAGAGCCAAGGTTCTGTCTGAATATGCTCTGTGGTTGCAGCACAGTCTGAACTTCCACATCAGAAAAGGATTACTTTGGTTTTCTGTAATTCCAAATACATTGTAGTAGAAAAGGAAGAACAAGTAAAAAAAAAAAATGAGTTCCATGAAGTTTGAAATTGATAGATTTAGTGGGCGCAACAACTTCAATATCTGGAAAATCCAGATGATAGCGTTACTGCGGAGGGAAGGTTCAATCCATGCTATTGACGGAAAGTATCCCGATAAGATATCGGATTCCGACAAGGAAAAGATTGAAGGAGATGCATTGAGTGCAATCCAACTGTCCCTTGCACCTAACGTACTTTGTGAAGTGAGTACAAGTACCGAAGAGACGGCCAAAGAGTTATGGGAAAAGCTGGAAGGGCTTTACCAGGACCAGTCAGTGACAACAAGGATGTTGTTACAACGGCGTCTTCATACATTTAAGATGGATTCAGGTACTTTGTTGCAAGACCATCTAGATGCGTTCAATAAACTTGTGATGGACTTACAAACTGCTGGAATTAAAAAGGACGAGGAGACGCTTGCATGTTCTTTGCTATTTTCATTGACTTCAAAATATCGTGATATTGAGAATTCAATGATGTATAGCAAACAACCTATTAAACTTGAGCAAGTGCGACAAGCACTAAACTCTTGTGATGTGCGGATGCATTTTGAAGGAGACAAAAGTGATGAAGCTAGTGGACTCTTTGTAAGAGGTCGTACTAGCCAACAGGGAAGGAGCAAATCGAAGTACAGATCAAAGTCTCGCGTGAACAAAAAGAATGCGGAATGTTGGGGCTGTCACAAGAAGGGGCACTTTGAACGAGATTGCCCTATGTCGAAGTCCAAAGAAAAGGCGAGCGCATCCATTGTTGAGGAAGTACATGATAATGATGATGATTATGTACTAACAACATCATGCAATAGTGGAGTCTATGACAACAAATGGGTCTTAGACTCTGGTTGTACTCTGCATATGACATTCCGAAAAGATTGGTTCAGCAGCTATGAAACAAGCAGAGGAACTGTATTAATGGGCAATAATGCAACTTGTAAAATAGTTGGCATTGGTTCAGTTCATGTTCGCTGCCATGATGGAATCGTGAGGACTATTACAGAAGTCCGTCATGTTCCTGATCTAAAGAAGAATTTGATCTCCCTGGGTACTTTAGATAAACAAGGCTATAAGTACATGAGTGAAGGAGGAACTATGAAAGTGACTAAAGGGTCTTTAGTCATGTTGAAGGCCAAGCTGGAGGATGGCCTCTACACACTTGCGGGAAGCACCATTATTGGCTCTGTAAATGCATCTACAGTGCAGTTATCTAATGATGACAAGGCAAAATTATGGCACATGAGACTAGGCCATATGAGCGCACGAGGATTGGAGATGTTGAGCAACCGCAACCTTTTGAATGGTGAGAAGATCAGCACACTTGAATTTTGTGAGCACTGCGTCTTAGGGAAGCAGAAAAAGGTCAGCTTTAGCACTGGCAAGCACAAGACGGGAGGGGTGCTAGACTACATCCATTCAGATTTATGGGGTCCCTCCAAGCTTCCATCGAAGGGAGGAAAGAGGTATCTTCTCACATTCATTGATGATTTTTCACGAAAGGTTTGGGTGCGCTTCCTGAAGACAAAAGGTGATGCTTTTGAAGCATTTAAAGAGTGGAAGATTTTGGTTGAAAATCAAATGGAGAGGAAAATCAAGTATCTTCGCACGGACAATGGCTTGGAGTTTTGCAGTGAAGAGTTCAATAATTTCTGCAAGGTTCATGGGATCGCAAGGCATAAAACGGTCAGGCACACACCACAGCAGAATGGAGTTGCCGAGAGAATGAACAGAACTCTTCTTGAGAAGGCTCGTTGTATGCTCTTAAAAGCTAAGATGTCCAAAGTATTTTGGGCTGAAGCAGTTCATACTGCTTCACATATTGTCAATCGGTCTCCAGCATCAGCGATTGACTTTAAGACTCCAAATGAGGTCTGGTCAGGTGAACCCTCTAACTATTCATACTTGCGAATATTTGGGTGTCCAGCTTATTATCATGTTAATGAAGGTAAGCTTGAACCAAGGGCTAAAAAGGCCATATTCGTAGGGTATGTAGATGGAGTAAAAGGGTACAAACTATGGTGTTTGTCTTTACTCAAATTTGTAGTTAGTAGAGATGTTACCTTTGATGAATCCTCTATACTTGATCCTCGTAAAGTTTCTGTGGAGTTATCTAGAAACGAGAACAACGAGCAGGTGGAGCTATCGGTGGAGCATACCAAGGAACGGGATCAAGAGACTCAAATTGATGAGTCAAAAGATGCAGATCTTGAAGAACTTGCTTCAAATGAACCATACACAATTGCGAAGGGAAGGGACAAAAGGCAGATACGGAAACCGGAACGTCTTATAGAGCAAGAAAATTTGATTGCACATGCGTTCGTAGCTGCAAAAGAAGAGATTAAGGATCTCGAGCCCTCTTCGTATGTTGAAGCAACTTCTTGCAAAGATGCTGCACAATGGCAGTTAGCCATGATGGAAGAGATGGAGTCTCTTCACAAAAATGAGACATGGGTCTTAGTTAAAAGGCCAAAGGGGATGAGGACAGTTGGATGCAAATGGGTTTACAGAAAGAAAGAAGGTATTCCAGAAGTGGAAGCTGCTAGGTTCAAGGCGAGATTGGTTGCAAAGGGTTTCAGTCAGAAGGAGGGAATTGACTACAATGAGATCTTTTCTCCAGTTGTGAAACATAGCTCAATTCGCGTGCTACTAGCATTGGTTGCACAATTTGATTTAGAGCTTCAACAGCTTGATGTCAAAACTGCTTTCTTACATGGTGATCTAGAAGAGACAATCTATATGGATCAGCCTGAAGGTTTCCTAGCTGAAGGAAAAGAAGACCATGTATGCCAACTGAAGAAGTCTTTGTATGGTTTGAAGCAATCCCCTAGACAGTGGTACAAGAGGTTTGATGCATTCATGACTACACATGGATTTTCGAGGAGTGCATTTGATAGTTGTGTGTATCACAAGAAGATGTCTGGTAACTCTATGATTTATCTATTGTTGTATGTTGATGATATGCTTATTGCGGCTAACAACATCACAGAGATAAATATTTTGAAGAAACTGTTGAGCAAGGAATTTGACATGAAGGATCTAGGAGTTGCAAAGAAAATCCTTGGAATGGAAATTTCAAGAGAAAATGGTGTTGTACATCTTTCTCAGAAGAGGTACATCCGAAAAGTTCTTGAAAGATTCAATATGCATATGAGCAAGCCTGTAAGTACACCTTTAGCTTCTCATTTCAAGCTTTCAGAGTTACAAATGCCTCAATCTATGGATGAGGTGGAGCATATGTCAAAGGTTCCTTATGCGAGTGCAGTTGGTAGCATTATGTATGCTATGGTATGCACACGTCCAGATATTGCCCAATCTGTAAGTGTGGTAAGCAAGTACATGGCAAATCCAGGAAAAAGGCACTGGGAAGCTGTCAAGTGGATATTGAGATATCTCAAAGGAGCTCCTGATGTTGGCCTAACCTTCCGGAAAAGTGAAGGTATTTCAATTCTCGGTTATGTTGATTCTGACTATGCAGGGGATCTTGATCGAAGGAGGTCCACAACTGGATACATCTTTACTCTCGTTGGCAGTGCTGTTAGTTGGAAATTGACTTTACAGTCGATTGTCGCTTTGTCTACAACAGAGGCAGAATATGTGGCAGCAACGGAGGCAGTGAAAGAAGCTATCTGGTTGAAAGGTTTGGTGGCAGAATTGAGTTCAGTTCAGCTTAAATCAATTCTAAAATGTGATAGTCAAAGTTCTATTCATTTGATTAAAAATCAAAGATTTCATGAGCGCACCAAACACATTGATGTCAGATTTTATTTTATTCGAGATGTCGTAGAAAAGGGAGCTATCAAGGTTGAGAAGGTTATCACAGACGATAACGCTGCAGACATGTTGACCAAAATAGTCCCGCTTGCCAAGTTTGCACACTGCAAGGACTTGGCGGGAGTATGCATCAATTGATACAACTCTAAGAGAACAACTGCTAGGTGGAGCTGGTATCTTCAACAAAGGTTTGATTCTTCTTGTTTCTTACAATGGGATTGCCCAGTAAGCTTAGAAGTTTTGGCCGGAGTTGTTTATACGCATGCTTGGAACACAAACCAAGGTGGAGATTGAAAGAGTTGGTTTTGGTTCTTGTGGAATCAAACTAAATGGAAGATGAATTAATATGAATATTTGGTAGGAAGATAATTAGTACAAATACAAAGTCAAAGATTGTATCTTGGTAGGTGAAAGTTAGGCAAACCATAAAATGGTTTGCTATCTTAACCTTGACAATTTTGACACATAGTGATGTCATGGATGACATCAATAGGATGAATTTATTCCTATAAATAGGTAGCTCTTAATTCATTTTCATATCATCCTCTCACTTGCCTTCTCACCTTCTAAGGCATTTGTGTTCTCTCTCTTGTAGTATTTCACTTGTATTCTTTGTATAGTGAAATAAATATTGATGCAGTTGTTCTTTGGTGGACGTAGGATCATTTTGATCCGAACCACGTTAAATATTGTTGTTCTTCCTTGTTCTTTAATTTCACGTTTCCGCTAACAGATGCTGATGAAAATGGAGATGGAGATAAAGCTGAAGTTGAAGTTGAAGTTGAAGGTGGATCTAGAAAAGAATATGTTGAAAGAGGTGGGAAACAACTATCTGATTTTGACAAACTATGTCGCAGGGCATCCGGAGATCTCACTCCTCAGATGCATGTGGAGGATATCATCAATGACTTGATGAAAAGGGATAAGGTTGTGATTAGAAATTTGGAGGATGCAACCTTGTTCTGTAAGATGTCAATGAAATTTGGGGGATTCAAGGGTAGAGTTAGGATTTTCTGTAAAAATAGTGATGAGAAAAAAGACATGGCTGAAGTACTGGAATCCCATGATATTAGAGTTGTTTATAAAAATTAGGTGTTCCACTCTTTGGATAGGTTGTGATGTTTGGAATAGAATATTGTTCTTGTGGTTTGATAGGAGATAGGTCTAGACTTCCATCTTAGCTAAGAATATGACTTTTGTTATACATGCAGTTCTGTTATGTAATTGTTGAACTTCCATTTCCATTATGTTTGTACTTCTAGAGAATACTATTGATATACATGCAGTTCTGTTATGTAATTGTTAAACTTCCATTTCCATCATGTTTGTACTTCTAGAGAATACTATTATTGATATTATTTCTGTTCATCTGCTGTGGTCCTCCATTTCTATTCATCTGCTTTCTGCATTGTTCATTCCTTTCTGTTCAGAACCCATTGATCATTGCAGGCCGTTGCTCTATTTGAGTTGATGAGCATTTTTTGCAAGTCGTTATGATTAAGTTTTAATTCTTATTGTGAATGATGTTTGTTTTCTTTCAAAAAAAATCAACCAATATCGTGTGTGCATTGATGTTTCCTGAAAAATAACAAGAGCCAACATTGTGATCACTTAGGCACTCCTTGAATATTACAACTTGGTATTTGAATATGAATGAGAGAAAGGAAGCAATGCACTTGTTGCTTGGCATGGAGCAATGCTGATAAAACACTAACTACATGAATTTCCTGTGATGTGAAGCAACCAAGGGAAACGTTAGCCCATTGCTACACACGGTGTGTTTCTGTTGTAACTGCAATATATGAAAAATTTCCAGACTGTTTTAACTTTTCTGCCACTGTAACAGATGACTATTTCGAACTTAAAGATGACCCAGTCTGAAAGACATGCATATGTAATTACTTTTGTAAACAAGCATTTAGTAGTTTGTCCGTTGCAACAGCATGCCAAGTGTAATCCAACAAGTGGGAGAAATAATTGAGTTATGATGAGTATGTTCTGTTTATATGGAGTCTTTCCTTACTAACAATTAAGTTATATCTACTTGAAAGACACAGTTGTTGGACTGAGAAGATGTTTTGCTTGATAAATAAAGAGGAAAAACTTACTACTACTAATTTGTTAAAATTGTCCAAGCTATAGTTTTCAAACTCTCATGGATGGAGTGTCCAGCAAACATGAATTGAACCAAAGCAAGTGAATATTAATTAGAGTGTATTTTTGTGGCACCGACTTGCATTTTTATTTATGATTTCTTAGGAGACATAATAATCATGTTCTGCAATACAGAGCTACCAGTGCGTTCCCAATCCCCTCACCCTCAAAAGATTTGCATTTTTAAATTGTTAGTTAACAAATTTTGAAGTAACTTCAGAGGGAGTGCTTGATTCCGCTTTTTTGGTGAACATTTTCTTTATGCGTTGTCTTTTTTTGGTATCTGGATCGAAGTTTTGATCTGAGAGCTGTATTCACAATATCCTTTTTGTGCAGATCATAAACATTATCATTGGTTGGAGCTTAATTCTTGAATATTTCATCATGAATGAGATGAGTGTGTTTTGATACGGAAGCTCAGGGGTGAGGACAGAACTTGGATTTTGCTGGATTTGTAGTTTGTTGCTGAGATAGAATATAGTTATTGTTAAATTTGACAAGATTCAAAAATGGATTAATGAGAAAATATGGTAGTTAGGAGGATAATTCTTCATTGGTAGGAAAGTCAAAGATAACACATTTTATAGGTGAAATTTAGGTGAACAACAAATTGGTTTCACAAGGTAAATCTCATTTCTGTAGGAGCCCTAGAATCAAAGGGGTTCAAAGTCATTGCAGATAATGGCGTGATGAGAATATGCTCTGGTGCACTGGTGGTAATGAAGGCAATTCGAAGAAATAATAACATATACCACTATCAAGGTAGTACAGTTATTGGGACAGCGGCAACAACATCCAATGACGAGAAGGAGGCAGAAATGACCAAGCTGTGGCATATGCGTTTGGGACATGCTGGAGGGAAATCCTTGAAAACTTTATCAGATCAAGGATTGCTAAAAGGAGTTAAAACTTGCAACTTGGAGTTTTGTGAACATTGTATCAAGGAAAAACAAACAAGGGTTAAATTTGGAACAGCTATCCATAATACTAAAGGTATTTTGGATTATGTTCATTCAGATGTTTGGGGTGCTTCCAAAACACCTTCATTAGGTGGGAAACACTATTTTGTAACCTTTGTTGATGACTTTTCTCGAAGATTGTGGGTGTATACGATGAAAACAAAAGATGAAGTATTGGGAATTTTTCTCAAATGGAAGGCGATGATAGAAACTCAAAGTGGCAGAAAGATCAAGTGTCTTCGCACAGACAATGGTGGCGAATACAAAAATGATCTTTTTCAGAAAATTTGTGAGGAAAATGGCATCGTCAGACATTTCACCGTCAGAAATACACCACAACCGAATGGAGTGGCAGAACGCATGAACCGAACTTTGTTGGAGAAAGTTCGGTGTATGTTGTCCAATGCTGGCTTGGGCAAAGAATTTTGGGCTGAGGCAATAACATATGCGTGCCATCTCATTAATCGTCTACCATCTACTGCTATTGGTGGGAAGACACCATTTGAAAAATGGTATGGAAAACCTGCTGAAGATTATGGTACTTTATATGTATTTGGCTCAATTGCATATTATCATGTAAGAGAGTCAAAATTGGACCCAAGAGCAAAGAAAGCTTTATTTATGGGAATTACTTCTGGAGTCAAAGGATACCGTTTATGGTGTCCAGAGACAAGAAAAGTTATTTTCAGCAGGGATGTTACCTTTGATGAATCTGCCTTGACAAATAAGGTAACACTTGAAGAAGCCAAACAAATTGATGGTGCTTCAAAGCAGGTGGAGTTTGAGGGAAAGATAATTTTCCCAACACAGGGATCAAACGAGGAAACAACAAAAGATTTTCCTCTTGAAGGAGAGCCAGTCGAAGAGGAGGTTCCATCTCAAGAACCTCAACCACAACTTGAATCAATAGCAACGAGCAAGCCAAAAAGGACAATAATAAAACCTGCTCGACTCACAGATATGGTGGCTTGTGCTAACTCAATTGCAGCCGATGACATTCCTACCACTTATAAAGACGCAGTCCAAAGTTCACAAAAAGATAAGTGGAGGAATGCCATGGATGAAGAAATGCAATCTCTTCATCAGAATCATACATGGAGATTGGCCAATCTCCCAGAGGGCAAGAAAGCAATTGGGTGCAAATGGGTATTTGCAAAGAAAGAGGGATTTCCTAACCAAGAAAATGTTCGCTACAAAGCAAGATTGGTGGCCAAAGGATATGCTCAAAAGGAGGGAATTGATTATAATGAGGTATTTTCTCCAGTTGTGAAACACTCCTCCATTAGAGTTTTGTTGGCTTTGGTAGCACAGTTGAATTTGGAACTAGTTCAGTTGGATGTAAAAACTGCTTTTTTACATGGAGACTTGGAAGAGGAAATCTATATGACTCAGCCAGAAGGATTCAAAGTTGATGGAAAAGAAAATATGGTGTGCAAACTTGAAAAATCGTTGTATGGATTGAAACAATCTTCTAGACAATGGTACAAACGATTTGACAAGTTTATGTTGCAGCAAAGGTACATAAGAAGCAAATACGATCATTGTGTGTATTTGCGCAAGCTTGAAGATAATTCCTTTATATATCTTCTCCTATATGTTGATGATATGTTGATAGCTTCTAAAAGTCAAGAGGAAATTGAGAAGCTAAAGATTCAACTGAGAAAGGAGTTTGAGATGAAGGATTTGGGTGAGGCAAAGAAGATTCTTGGCATGGAGATAAAAAGAGATAGACATTTAAAGAAACTTTATTTATCTCAGAAAGAATATTTGAAGAGAGTACTAAACCGATTCGGTATGAATGAAAAAACAAAGTCGGTTAGCACTCCGCTTGCTCCTCATTTTAAGCTTAGTGATGCTATGTCACCTAAGAATGAAGTTGAACGAGAATATATGTCAAGAGTACCATACGCTAATGCTATTGGTAGCTTGATGTATGCAATGATTTGCACAAGGCCAGATATTTCACACGCTGTTGGAGTTGTAAGCAGGTACATGCACAATCCTGGAAAGGATCATTGGCAGGCTGTAAAATGGATTCTACGGTATATTCATAATACTGTAGATGTTGGTTTGGTTTTCGAGCAGAAAGATAGTCAATATCTTGTTGGATATTGTGACTCAGATTATGCAGGTGATTTGGACAAACGAAGATCGACTACTGGTTATGTTTTCACTATTGCAAATGCACCAGTTAGTTGGAAGTCTACTTTGCAGTCAACAGTTGCTTTGTCTACCACTGAGGCAGAGTACATGGCAATTACAGAGGCTGCGAAGGAAGCAATTTGGCTTCAAGGATTGCTTAGAGAACTTGGTATTGGACAAGAAGGAATCACAATATTTTGTGATAGTCAGAGTGCTATTCAATTAGCAAAGAACCAAGTTTATCATGCAAGGACGAAGCACATTGACGTCCGATATCATTTCATACGAGACATCATAGAAGATGGTGGAGTCATAATGCAGAAAATTCATACTACGGATAATCCTGCCGATATGTTGACAAAAGTGGTGATTGCGGTCAAGTTTCAACATTGTTTGAACTTGATTAACATTGTTGAACATTGAAGATTGAGGTTGAAGACACAATCAAAATTGTTGTTGAGAAAAAGTTGAAAATGGAGAATCTTGCCAAGGTGGAGATTTGTTAAATTTGACAAGATTCAAAAATGGATTAATGAGAAGATATGGTAGTTATGAGGATAATTCTTCATTGGTAGGAAAGTCAAAGATAACACCTTTTGTAGGTGAAATTTAGGTGAACAATAAATTGGTTTCACAAGGTAAATCTTGACATTTTGACATATTGTGATGTCATGGATGACATCAATAGGAAGAATTCACTCCTATAAATAGGTAGCTTCTAATTCATTTGTAACACACCTCTCAATTGCCTTTTCATCTCCTAAGGCATTTGTTCTTCTTTCTCTCTTGTAGTATTTCACTTGTACTCTTTTGAAGTGAAATAAATATTGGTTGGTTGTGTCTGAGGACTAGGCAAAAGAAAACAAAAGTTTGCCGAACCTCGTTAATTCTTGGTGTTCCTTTTGTTGTTGTTTTATTTACTATTTATTAGCTACATTTAGATATAGCAGTTGTGATTCTATCACTCTCTATATATTTGGCTTCCGCAACAGTTATGTCTTTTGAGCCAAAGTTGTATATTATATTCCATTCTACTACTTGTGTGACAGGTTTAGTTTGCAGTGTCAAACAGTATAGTCGAGGCTGATGGTTGAATTTTACAAACTTCCATTTCCATTATGTGTGTACCTCTATAGAATACTATTGATATTATTTCTATTCATTTTCTGTGGTCCTCCATTTTCAGTTGGTCGTTAACTAGCGTTGTTGCCTTTTCTGCATGGTTCATCCCTTTCTATTCAGAACCCATTGATCATTGCAGGCCGTTGGTCTATTTGAGTTGATGAGCATTTTTTGCAAGTGGTTATGTGAAGTGATTAAGTTTTAATTCTTGTTGTGAATGATGTTTGTTTCAATTGTAATCTTTCAAAAAACCGTGTGTGCATTGATAGTATTGTATCTATCTTCAGCCTTAGAAGCAGGATTGCAGTTATAATGTGAGCAGCTGGCGCAAGCATTTTCCTCTAGTGCCTGACCTTGCAGAAGGAGAGAGGGGGAGGTTGATTTTTATGGTCCATTCTGCAGCACGTCGAGTATTTATTCCCAATCTACTATTCTATCAGCTTGCAAATCGTTGACGCGGGGAATGAGAACTGTCTGAACCCTGAAGTTTACGTGACTGTGGGTCTATCATTTATGTGGATTTTTTGTGATGAAGTTTTCCTGCAAGTGCCAGCATTCTGAAGTTCTTGTTTTTTCTTTATTTGATATTATGTGGTGTAATTGTTTGCTTCATAGGGAACTGGTATGCTGTCCATTGATGCAAAATTACTCTGTGATGCACTGACTCTCACTTCTCAAGAGGGTAGAAGAAGTGCTAAATGTTGTTAGGCCATTGGTGCCCACTATGGTTGGCAGTGCCTGCCCTGATTTTTGCAGAAATACCCTGGATCAGCGTCAAACACTATCCCGAGTGCAGATCAGCACTATGGCTGTTAGAGATGGGTTGGTATCTGCTGCTGGTTTCCTTGGGGAGATTATCTGTAAGGTAGGATGACAATGTATATTCTGAGCAGATTTGTACTCTTCCTTAAGTAATGCATACTAATATGATTTTAGCTATCGCAGTATTTAAACTAATCATAAATAGGCATAGTACAATGCTAATAATTTTGCACTATGCCTGTGACCTATTTTTTTGGTTTCTTGCCTTCGTGTTTGTTGACCTATTTGCTTACATTGCTTTCCATTAGTAGTTTCAGTGTATGTGCAGAGCAGTTGAGAAAAAAAATTGATGTACTTTTATTGATGACTTCACTACATTTTTTATCAGTGGATGTTGCAAGGGTGAATGGGTAGCTAATTGTTTCTCGCACTTTTACATGCGGTCATGTGCAAACTTGCAGGTGATGCATCAAAATGCCTTTCAGACGACGATGAATCAGAGAAAGGAAGCAATACACTTGTTGCTTGGCGTGGAGCAATACTGATAAAGCACTAACTACATGAATTTCCTGTGATGTGAAGCAACAAAGGGAAATGTAAGCCCATTGCTGCAAAGTTCTAGACACGATATGTTTCTGTTGTATATATGAAAAATTTCCAGACTATTAAACTTTTCTGCCACTGTAACAGATGACTGCAGGAAGACTCATGTATGCATATATACGACTGCGAGAGCTGTATTTTGAACTTAAAGATGACCCTGTCTTAAAGACATGTAAATTCTCTAAAAGAAAATTTCTCTATTATAGCCAAACTGCAATCTGTTTTTAGTTTTGTCCACTCTTTAGTTACAAGATTAATACCATTAACTTTGTGGCAATGGGGTAGGGCGGGGCGGCTGCACATTTAAGGTTATGCAGACCGGAGGCGGGGTACGTAGGTAAAAATAATTTTCTTAAAAGCTATAAGTGTGGGGGCGGGGGATGGATTGCGGGTTTAACCTGGTTAAAAGAAACAAAAGTTAAAAAACATTATAATGGTTATATTAATAAAATCTGTGATCATTTTGTTAAATTTCTGACGGCTGATTTTAGAAGAGGTTTAGCCACTCTAGATCCTTCAAGGCCAAAGAGCCACCATCCATATCAATTGCAATTATGTTTGGTGTGAATAGTTATAATGTTCTTATCAACTAATTAATTGGTTTGATATATCACCAAAGCTGGGTTTTCAAGCATTACTACAAAAGGAGGTAATGGAATACTTTCCTAAGCCATTTCTCTATTACAATGTATTCTTAAGAACATGAATCTTACAAAAAAAAAAAAAAAAATCTTGAATGTTATTCTTAGACAAATGCGGCAGATTTTCGTAGTATATGATTAATCTAAGCTTTCATTTGGTATGACATGAATTGACAATTGAATTTATCTGAAGTCAAGTTACGGTCTAAAATAGATATTGAACAAATGATAAAATTCTTATATGTTATATTTACCCAAAGATGTACCAAGAGTAGTGTAAAACTCTAAAACCAACAAGAGAAGAGGATCTACTGCACGAATTTAGAAAATGAGAAAAAAAAAATTGTTGAAAGATCTTAACCCCCTTTTTCTAATAAATAATAAATGAACAAAAAAAGTTACCATTGGATATTGATTTTCAAGAGTAATACAATTTGCAGATCAAGATTAATTGTGCAATGAAACTCATAAATCAAGAAAGTACCATGCATATTTATTTATTTATTGGTCAAAAAACCCATTTTTAGAAATGACAGATTAGAGGACCAGAAGCATATTGTACAAAAGGTTTTCTGAGTTGTACAACAAATTTAGTTTTTCGTATTTTTCCTGATAACACATTGTCTTCTAGCAAACCACGTATCATTTCACGTAGCAAACAAACTAAATCTTTCAAATTCCTATCATCCTGCTTCTCTTTTCAACTTTGGCTTTTTTCTTCACTCTTCTCATAGTTTCTCTGTCATTTGTTTTGGTAAGTTATCTCCTCTTTCTCCATTTTACTTTTTCTAAGAGTGTTAATTTTTCTATTTAGAATCTCAAATTTCACCTCTTCTTCCTTAATTGTTCATCCTTCTAAATTGTGCTCTTTGTGCTGATGTATCTCTTCCCTATTTTTTTGTTTTTGTTTTAGTGCACTTTATTTGATTGTAATCATCATAACAACTTTTAGATTGTCTCTAATTAGATTTTATACCTACATAGTAACAATTTTTTTCTAATTTACTCATGCATGTCTGGATACATGCAAATTCTATCTCAAAGTCTCTTTTATAAATTTACTTTTTAAATTTACTTTTCCGTTTGTGCTGTTAAACTCTATGTAATTAGATGTGCCTTTGCTTCTTTTTATTCTAATAAGTATTCTGTAGTAGCAACAACTAATTCAATTTAAGTGAGACACTTAAGGTGTTTGATAGTAATTAGTATGCCTAAACTAACTAAATTTTTTTTTTCTACAGAGTTTCTACTATGTATTCCTTTGTATGTGAATGATCCAAAAGGTTCATGCTTTGTTTCTACTAGATGTGTGTTGTTTATATATATTTTTTCCCAAGAAATGGTTTATCCTTTGTTTGCATCTATTTCAACTGCAAGTTGTTGCGATTAGTTTAACTTTGTGTTGACGAGAAAATTTAGATATAATGTACAGTTTTTTCAGCACTCCATTAAACTGTAACTATTATTTTTATCAAGATAAAAAATTTCTCTAAATAAGAATGTCAACATATAAAGGGCATTACATAGATTTTAAAAGACTAAGGACATCCGCTAGATGATAGAGTTATGGACTATTTTTACCTTTTTTGGTTAAAGGTAAAGCAGGAAGAAATTGTACATGCATATGTGGTGTTCGGTGAAAGTTTTGAATAAGCTTTTCCTTGTTTTTTGGACAATTTTTTTTTGCTTCATTAGTCAACAACTCAATAAGTATGTTATTATCAGACATCAGTCTCTGCTTATCATTTATATTTAGAAATATGTTTCAAATGTATAATATACTTCTCTTTATATAGTGAGGTGCTTTCTTACTTTAATTTTTTCAAAAAGAAAAATTATTTGGGTGCTTAAATTTGATAATAATCGTCATCCTCTTAAACGAGATCTTCTTAGAGGACTAAATGAAGGATGGATTGAAGTACTCCATCGTATGTACTTGATCTCTTAACTTTGATGGTTGAATAGGCGTATAATGTGATTTCAAGATTTTCTTTCTCACATTCGTAATAGGGTTCATGTAAGTTGTGAGCCGTATATCATGTCAGTTTTCTGCTGAATATCTCTCAAAGTGAGAGTCTTTCCATTATATAGAGAGAATAAATATTACACATCCCTAAAGATTCGTCATTTCTATCCCTAAAGATCAGCTATTCTATCTCTACAAATCTGCTATTCAATCTCTCCAAATCCGCTATTCTATCACAATATTTATTCCTTTGATTCTACAACAGATCTATATGATCATGCTAATTTATATCACTATCTAATTACATTAATATATACAATTATTTAAATTTTTATGATGCTAACATCCCCCCTCAAATTGATGCCGGTGGATCAAGAAGCATCAATTTGCCTACTAAAAACTGATGGCGTTGTCGTGCCATAAATTTTGTAAACGCATAAGCTATTTGAAGATCACTGGATACATGTGGAAGAGTAACGACTTTTTTGCTTACAGCTTCTCGTATATAATGACAATCTAGTTCGATGTTTTGGTCCTCTCATGAAAAACTGGATTAGTAGCAATCTGAATAACACTTGTATTATCAGCATGGAGAGGAGTAGGATGAGATTGAGGAAATCCAATCTCAGCAAGTAATCCACGAAGCCATACAACCTCAGAGCAAGCAGTAGACATGGATCGATATTCAGCCTGTGTTGAAGATTTTGACACACGATCTTGCTTTTTACTCTTCCAAGATATCAATGACTCTCCAAGAAACATGCACCAACCAGTGACTGAACGACGAGTATCAGGACATCCCGCCCAGTCAGAATCACTAAAAGCATTAAGACGAATAGGAGAACCACTTGGAAAGAACAATCCACGAGTAGATGTTCCTAGAAGATACCGAATGATGTGACGAACAACCACCAAGTGGAGATGACGGGGAGCTTGCATAAACTGAATAACTTGTTGAACTGCAAAAGAAATATTAGGCCAAGTAATAGTAAGGTAATTTAGACTCCCAATATAGTTGGATCAGGAAGAATATCGCCTTTCTCACGACGATACTTCACATTTAATTTCAATGAAGTATCTACGGAGGAGGAATCTTGAAGACCAGCCAAAGAAATCAGATCTTGAGCATATTTGTGTTGGTTTAGAAACACACCTGAAGCAATATTATGAACTTTCAAACCCAAAAAATATGGAAGAGTACCAAGATCTTTCATATGAAAAAAAATCTTTAAGTTGTTGTTGGAGGCTAGTGATTAGTGAAAAATCGGTTCCTGTGATAATAATGTCATCTACATACACCAAAAGAAGAACAAAACCTGCAGATGTTTTTCGAAAAAAGAAAGATGAGTCATATTTGCTCTGCTCAAAAGAAAATTGTAGCAAAGTAGATCGGAACTTATCAAACCAAGCTCTTGGAGCTTGTTTTAATCCATACAAAGACCATTTCAACTTGCATACATCTAATGTAGGCGATAAGAACAAACCAGGTGGAGGTTTCATATAAATATCTTCTTTGAGATCACCATGGATAAAAGCAATATTTGATATCCATTTGATAAATATACCAATTTTGTGAAGCAGCAATGGCAATAATAGTTCGCACCGTAGTCATTTTTACTACGGGTGCAAAAGTCTCCTCATAGTTCACCCCATACTCTTGTCTGTTACCAAGAACAACCAATCAAGCTTTGTATCGATCAAGAGTTCCATCAGAATGGAGTTTGACTGAATAAACTCATTTACATCCAATAGGGCGGACATTTGAAGGACATGAAACAATGTCCCATGTTTCATTTTCTTTAAGAGCCAAAAGTTCTTCCTCCATTGCTTTATGCCAACAGTCATGCTTGGAAGCTTGTGAGTAACAAGTTGGAATAAAAATGTTCGATAAAGTAGAGGAAAATCCATACCAATTGGGAGTACGCGATACTCTGGTAGAGCGCCTAGTAGGCTCAAGAAGACTAGATCTTGAAGAATTCTCAAATTCTAGTTGTGGTACAGTTTTAGGTGGCGGATCAGTGTCGGGATAGGATAAAGTTGGCCGACGTCGTTCATACACAAATTCAGGTTTGAACCTCTTAAAAGAAGATGATAAATCTTCAAAAATAGGAAGAACAGGAGAAGCAGAAGATGAATCGACAATCATAGAAAAGAAATATTGATTCTCAAAGAAAACAACATTTCTAGAAATACGAAATTTGTGAGAACATGGATCATAGAAAATAAAACCTTTTTGTGAAGTACTATAACCCATAAAAGCACATTTAGTAGATTGTAAAGAAAGTTTATTGCGCTGCGAAGGAGGCAAATGCACAAAACAAACACAACCAAATGTATGAAATTCACTATAGTTAGGATTTTGGTGATAATGATGAAAATATGGAGACTCAAGATTTAGCACTTTAGATGGCAATCTATTAATTAAATAGATAGCAGTAGACAAAGCTTCCACCTAATATTTAGATGGTACAGAGGACTCAATCAACAAAGTACGAGTGACATCTAAGAGATGACAATTTTTACGTTCAGCAACTCCATTTTGTTGTGGTGTATATGGGCAAGAGCGTTGTGAGACAATTCATTTGTCAAGTAAGAATTTTTTGAATTCATAAGACATATATTCTCCACCAGAATCAGATCTTAATAATTTGATGCACGTAGAAAATTGAGTCTCAATGTAAGCCAAAAATATTTTAAACATGGAAAATACCTCAGATTTGTATCGAAGAAAATACACCCACGTAAACCGACTATAATCATCTATGAATGTCACAAAGTATTTGAATGAACATGAGAAATAATTGGTGAAATGTCCCAAACATCACTATGAATGACATCAAAACACTTAGTAGCACGACTAACAAAATTAGAAAAAGGAAGAGTTTTACTTTTGCCTAATTTACAAGTAGAACAATCAATAGAAGCAACTGAAAATTGATTTTTATTTTCCAATAAAGCAGAATTTGATAAATGAGACAACACAACAGAATTTGGATGTCCTAGACGCTTATGCCAAATCTCAGTCTTACTAGAAGTAGAAGTACAAGCAAAATATAAAACATGAGGAATGTAAAAGTGTATAGAAAACAATCGTTCAACTTTAGGCCTCTTCACGATTATCGTTCCCGACACCTGATCCTGCACAAGACAACCATTACGAGAAAAATTCACATCACAATTGTTATCTACTAATTGTCCAACTGAAATAAGACTAGTTGAGAGCTTTGGCGAAACAAAAACATTCTTGAAAGTTGGAGTAATATCCCCAACCTTGGTAATGGGTAAATTACTACCATTGACAATCTGTATTTGTGATGGACCTTGATACTGAACATTTTTTAGGATGCTCGTTGAGTTGGTCATATAATTGGAAGCACCTGAATCAACAATCCAAAAATTAGATGTATCATCATTATCTTGTAATCCCAATGCTGAAAAGGCTGACATGATCATTTGTTGAACCATTTCAGGAGTAAGAACTTGTCCTGAAGATGAGTTATCAATAGTGGAACCATTTATCCCAGCTTGAAAAGCGTTGACTCTACGATTTTGAGGGTGCGTGTGACACTCTTTGATAATGTGTCCTTGTTGTTTACAATAATTACAGAACTTCTTGCTACAATTGCTAGCAATATGCCCATATTTTTTTGCAACTGTAGCATTGAGTTCTACTCATATCCCTGCCTTTTCCTTTACCTTGAGCAGCAAATGCAACAGTGACATTATTTCCTTCTTTAAAGAATTTTGTGTGACAAGACGTTGCTCTTCACGAAGTAATTCCCTAAAGCAAACATCCAAAGAGGGAGACGGGTCACGATTCATCAAGTTAGAGCGAACACTCTAAAAGTCAGAGCGTAATTTCATCAAAAATTGGTCTCGCTTGCTTTGCTCATGAACCCCCTGAATCACTAATAGAGATTTAGTAGGTATTTTGGCATAGACAATATCCGTAAATTCAGCCTATAAGTTCTGAAATCCAGAAAAATATTTCTGAACAGAAAGACCTTCTAGAGAGTAATTAGCAATTTCATACTCTAGCTGAAAGCCTCTTGCGCTATTATCTTGGTTGTAAACCTTTTGTAAGTAATCTCACATGGCCTTGGCTGTCTTATATGGCATGAGATTAAGAATAATAAGAGGGTCAATTGACCCTAGAATCCATGTCATCACCCGAGCATCTTTAATCTTCAATTCACGTAGCTTTGTTGTATCAGTAGGAGCAGGATCGCTTCCATCTATATGGCCCCACAGTTCTTTGCCGGTAACAAATAACTGGAACTAAGAATAATTTTTTCCAGTGAAACGAACACTGAAGGATTCAAAATGATGTGAATTCATGCTTTTGAGTAGCTATGAAAACTACAAAGACTCACAAAAGCAGCTAGAATGAACAAGAGCAAAAGTCCTAGGTGGTAGGACTTATTTTTGACAAACAATCAACAAAAAAATCAAGATGTTCAAAAAAAATTAGAAGAAACCACAGAGACTCTATGAAACAAGACAGCCAAGAGAAGATTACACATCCCAAAAGATTCGTCATTTCTATCTCTACAAATCTGCTATTCAATCCCTCCAAATCCGCTATTCTATCACAATATTTATTCCTTTGATTCTACAACAAATCTATATGATCATGCTAATTTATATCACTATCTAATTACATTAGTATATACAATTATTTAGATTTTTATCATGTTAACATATCAGTACACTACAGTATTTTT
The DNA here is from genome assembly GCA_016801875.1 of Solanum sitiens. Taxonomy (NCBI): domain Eukaryota; kingdom Viridiplantae; phylum Streptophyta; class Magnoliopsida; order Solanales; family Solanaceae; genus Solanum; species Solanum sitiens. Next base: position 2,971,962 of record JABWTJ010000002.1, on the reverse strand, counting down.
CCGAGTTAACCCTCAATTTGAGTAAATACTGTTTGGAGATGGTTACCCCTTAACTCTAAAATGTTAAATCTATTTGTCAGATGATACTTTCCTATACATATGGTTGCTTAAATTCGTTTTGTTCCTTTATGCTTCAATGACAATTAAGTTAGCACCTACAATCTGATGGCACAACACACAAAGTATCAACATAGACATTTGCACTTTCTTTTGCTCATGTACCTCTTTTATCATTAGTGTTGAACTACACCTCTTCATTTGATAAGATATTCATTTGGTTATAGAAGGTTCAAGCTAAACTTAGTAAAATGTGTAGTACATGTTTCATGTGTAACATGAACTTTATGGTCTTACCAATAAGTGAATGAATACCTCTATTTGGGATTATAGAAATTCAAAATTTGCAGTTGATTTCTTTTCCTAATCAACCTAAATAAGTATTTGAGGGGAAACTATTGCAAGTTGTTGCTGAAATAGGGCCTATTCTGCACACTTTTAGTTTCAGGACAATTTCCTCAATTGTGAAATCCGCCTCAGCTTAATATTTGACATGTTTCTATTAAAAATGTCAATTTGATTCTTATTATTTCAACTATCCTGAAGATTCAACATCATTACATATTTCTCAACAAATGTTGTCTACATCTATGTTAAATTTTTCTATTTTTGAGTCTGGATATTGTTTGGAAAATCAGAGTTTGTTGTCTGCTGCTGCAGATTTGAATAAGTTTGTCGTAGGAAAGAGGCAAAGATTGTAGTGAAAAAAGTTGAAGGATGAATACCTTATGCTTCTAATTTTTGTATAAAGCTTGGTGTGAATGACTATATTGATTCTTTTAGTAATATAAACATGGAGGAGTAAATTTTACTTGGATGTTCGAATTATGGTTTGTTTCACATGAAACATGTCAGCACACAATAAAGTTTTCATATTAGACGTTTCTAGCTCATATTTCAAAAAATAAAAGGCTTAATACCAATTTTCTTCTCTCTGTTTATTTAAATATATCATTCAATTATAAATATAATTCAGAATTCTGAGTTTCCTTTTATCCTTCGATTTGTTCTTGCTTTCAGGATTCAGACTCTATATGTAGTATGCAACTCATAAAATATATTCAGTGAATGATTTTCTCGGAGAAAATATGTTTTGTTGATGTTCTTTCAAAGATGTTTGCTAATGAAATGCTCCCTTTCTTTGTTTGTAAAGAGAAAACATTTTCCTCTTCTTAAGAATGTCTAGCTTGCACCTACAGTGATGTCAATGTGAGCGACATAATATGAGACGTGCAAATGAGCATATGTTAGCCCCTGCATATTACTATATACTATTAAAATAGTACTAATGGTAGGATAGACATTGTGTTTTTAGCAATATTTAGGGATGTTCTTTGAAGGAGTTCTCTTTTTCCCTTTCTTTTTTTCTCAGTGGAAGACGATTTTATTCAAGGGTTAGGCTAAACCATAGCTCATATATAGTAAGAGTAGTTATTGTAACACCCCGTAGCCAAAACAGACCAAAAATCAGCTTTTCAGAAAAAAAATTATAGCTTATAGGTGCTACCAACGGTGGCATCGACGGACCATAGCCTGAACCACGGTCCATCGTGCACAACCGTCGATGGGTTCAGAAACTCCCAAAAATTTCAGCCTAGAAAAAAAATTGGTTAAGTCTTGGACGACGGATGGACTTACGGTCCGTAGGTCAGACGACGGTCCATAGTCTGTGATCGTCGATCAAAACTCCCTTCAACCACTCTCTGACAAGAGCTACGGATGACCAGAACGGTCCGTAGGTGAAAAATTTGAAGACAGTTAAGGGAAAATGTAGTTGGGTCAACTTCAAATGATCATAACTTTTAGCAAAAAATGAATTAGGTCTCCCATGACCTACCCATAGATAGATAATTGAAATTATCTTTCCATATCCACCGACTTTGTTAAAATCAGACCTCCGAGTAAAAAATTATGCCCATTTTAGTAAAGGTCTGTCGAACAGGCCCTCACGACGAACCCAACGACAGGGCGTCGGGCACACGAGGACCGTCAGTCCTAGCTGTCGTGTGGCCTGACAGCAACCTTCCCAGGGGTCTTTTTGACCTTTTCCACTCCGTTTAAACCCTAAATACGTCGTTTTGACCCTAAATCATCAGATTTTAGTCATTTTAAGCCTAGAAACATAATTAAAACATATCTAAGTCAAATCATTAAATCAAAACTTAGAAAATTAGAAGCAAGAGAGGAGAAAAAGCTCAAGAACCCTAGTTCAAGAACGCCACAAGCTCCAGCAGTTCCAGCCCCGAAACTTAAGTATTTTTTCATGGATTTCATCACCAGGTATGTGAGATTTCACTAGTGGGTTCCTTTCACCCATTGGGTCCCTAGTTTTCAGTCAGATTCTTGATTTTCTTATCATGATTAAACCTAGGGTTTCTAGAACTTTGATAGAACTTCATGAATTTATTAAATATATGTTTCAAATCAGATTATCATGTTATTACTCAGATTATCGCATGAATTTCAGAACCCTAGCTTTGTATTTCTTTAGTTCTTGAGTTACACATGCTAGGTCAGATATTTCAGACACTTCAGATATACATGCCTCAGTTATAAATGCATAATGACCAGATTAATTGTTGCATTCTCAGTTTGCATGTTCAGTTTTGAGCTATCCAGTATTTACAGAAACTCATACATAATCAGTTAATTTGCAGAACTCATTGGGAGTATCATAATACCGAGTTGGACTAGGGTTTAGCGTACCCAATAGTCCCAGAACTACTAGCCAAGTAGGTTGCAAGTCCCCTCTGTGGGCAATCAGCTTAGTGATCACGCCAGCATGCCTTTATACCTTTGGCAGGATATATTGGGTCCTCTTGATGGGGCGTATACATCGGACTCCACATTTAGCTCATGTGGTTTTATTATCGGTTATTAGTAGCTCCCACAGTTCAGTCAGACTCTCTGCATTGACCATTTATCAGTATATTCAGTATTCAGTTTCAAGTACTGATGCATACGTGCGCTACATCTTCTCGTGATGTAGGTTTAGGTTCTCAGCATCCATATCACGCATAGATCGATTTCCTGATCAGTAGATTCAGTGGTGAGTCCTCATTCTCCGAGGACAAGAGTCATGAGTTTCTCTTCAGTATTTAGTCTTTTAGTTTCAGTTTTTGCTAGATTTAGCTGGGGCTTGTCCCAGTATTTCTAGTCCAGTTTAGAGGATATTTTCAGACATAGTTAGATTCAGCTTAGTATTGAGTTAATATTTCTTTTGAATTAAACTCATTGTTTTCAAATATCTCAGCTATAGAATATGGGTATTCCCCATATTTTCATATTAAATTATGATTTAGCTTCCGCATCAGTTTATTATTCTTTAGTATGCTCATGATTATGCTAGCAGGGTTAGCTTGGGATCACTTGTGGTCCTAGGTTCCGTGTCCGCGTCTCGGGGTAGCTCGGGGCGTGACAGTTACACTATTTTGGGTAGTGATAACATTACGATTTCTAAGGCTGCAAAAATATCTTATATAGATGGTACTAATTTAGGAGAAACTAATTCATCCCTATCTGCTTGTAGTTTTGATAGTGCATCTTCTGGAGAAGTTGTCAGGATAGTAATTTAATATTTTAAATGATCACTTCAAGATTTCAAGTTTAAAATTTGATTTTGTCATTCATTTTATGTTTATCCGGTAGCTTAGATTTAAATTGCTTACTTTTAACTAACCTTAAATGCTTAACATTGCAGCAACATGGGAATTTTCCTTTGTTGCTGAGCTTTAATCATCAAGGGTGGTCACTTATACATCTGTAAATCTTTACCTGAGAGTTTAACAAAGATATCTTACCTGCCAAGATTTTGATACAATGAGAGCTTTCATTCATGAAGTGTGATCTAACTTGAGGCCTGCTTTATGACCAAATTATCAGTCTAAGCATCACATCAAGTTGTACCAACGCTATTCTTTTCTTTATAAGAAGTTATTTGGGCCTGTAACCTGTTAAGATTGTAGAAGCCTTTGAACCTCCAAGCACAATTCATGTTTAATGCTACAAGGTTTTTGTGAAAACCCAACTAATCTGACTTTTCCTATTATGCTTCTTGCTTTCTCAGTTAATAAGAATGCAAAATGTTGGGCCCGTGTTTAGCACGGGCATCATTATCTAGTATATATATATATAATATAGCTTGTGATCAATTTTTTATCATCTAGATGATATTTTAATTATTCTAATTTTTGCATATTTTCTGTTTTTATTCCACTATGAATAGTGATGGTGATCAAACCTTCATCGATCCACTCTTCACTTCTACCATCTTTTCCACTTTGTTACAAGTGATCGATCAACCATTAAGAACTAGGGTGGATTGTTATGTTGGTTATGAAAGATATTAGTCAGTTTAATATTTTTGATTTACAGGTGAAGCGATACGTACAGTTTCATGAAGTGTGTTCATGTGTTATATTTCATAATAGATCAGCAAATGTATATGAATATAAATTTTTTCTATAGCTTATAACGATTCTATTTTATGATTTCTCGCACACATTGACAATATAATGTACTTTCAGGTTGACTTTTTCTCAAGGTAAATGCATGTCTATATGTATGAATGATCATATTGTAACTTGACCATTCTTCTTTTGGTCCTACAAGTATTTTCTTTTTCCGTTTCTATATTTAATTTGTAGTCTTGAAAGTTGCTTAGGGGATGTGAGATGAGAAGATGATGGTTTCTTCTATATGTTAGTCATTCGATTTATCAGGTTATAGTTGTCAACTTGGGTTTTCTATCCTCCTTAACCTCAAACAACTAGACTAGATAATCACATGAATTATCACTATACATTGCTACTATTTCCACTTTCTATCTTCTAATTAATTTTGGTCGGATTATCCTTTAGTGGCAGAAGAGGATTAAACTAGCTTAAAATGTTTTAAATGTTATTTTCCTTTTCTTTAAGGAAGATCAACCATTTATATATGTGACATTGTAACTCCCTCCATTTGCTTTTGATTTTTGAATTATGAGACAAAGGATGAGGAGAAAAGAGAATGAGGACTTTATGAACATGGCTTATGAGTTAGAGGTGGTTCAAATCATTTATTTTTATTGAAACATGTACTTATGTTGAGCATGATCTTGCGGATCGGAGGATCATTGCACACAATGTATGAAGAGATTGAATTGTTAATTATAAAAGTTTGGAGTCTTTTACGAGATAGCTTTTTAATTGTTGGAAAGGTTGGCTTAATTTGTTCATTAGTTGAAGAAATTGTTCACCTGCTAGACATAACTTATTCACAATTATTTGTGTAAAACACTTTACGTCAGTTTGAGTCTGCTTTTTGAACTATTACTTTATGTTACAAGGTTTCTCAAATATGTTATTATATATTTTGATGTTTAAAGTCTACTTCGAAATATTATTGCAGGTTTGATTTTCACAAGAGAATTCAATTATTTCATCCTCAAAAGTTTCTAATCACAAAGGACATTTGCTTTTGAAGATGTGTTTACTTTCTCAACTTATAGTCAGGATATTTGGGATACCTTCAATTTGTATATGTTTCTACAAATTAATCAATAGAAAAAGTTTAACACTCTTTATACCAATTTTATCCAAGTTGGATAAAATTAATCAATCAAATTAACCGTGTTAGGTGCACGGGCTCTCCCTTCTAGTTAATTCATGTATGTGTATGATGTGTTATTATTAATGTCAACTAATTTGTCCATGTGTGTTGCTCATTTTTACCACGATCTTTTACAAGTTAATTCCTTAAATGGTCACCCAAATTTAGGGAATTGTCTTGAAATATTATTTATGTTTCATTTAGGATTAAAATTTCATCCAACTCTCACAATTTCTCTCAAATATACTTGACACTTCAAAAGACTCACACTCTCCTAGCTGACATGAACTATTTAACTAAAATAACGATCAGATTATTTTTTTTTTAAAAAAAAGATTAGTTTACTAAGAATAAATTTTCGTACTAAAGAATCTTTTATCATTATTAAACTTTTTATTTTTTAATGTTATGAAGAATATGTTTTTAAAACGTACTATAATATCATCAATTTTGAATACTCATATACAAATTCAAAAAAATATTAATATATAAATTACTTATGAACGCTAAATTTACATTAATTAATCAAAAATTGTATAATGAATCAATAATATTAAAGGTCAATTAAGTATTACAATAATTTATTTTTGTAACTTCTTTAATCCCATGTAAAAGGCAAAATGGTCTAATGGACCCTTCTATTTGTATGTATTTGTATTCTGAACCCTTCTACTTGATTATTTGTCAACTGAACCCTTAAACTCAATAAAACTCTATGTTTTAACCACTTTTGACCGTTGACTAAACTTATGTGACAACTTAATTATTAAGTTAGCACAAATGCTTGATGTCACATGGAGCATGAAACATCAAAGTTTAGATAAAAAATATTTTTTTTCTTTTTAAAAATAGATAAAAAATAATAAAATTAACTTTTTTTGTTTTTTTCAGTTCTTTCTTCTTTAATTTCTCACCCCACCCATGACTTATCCCCATTTTTTTCTTTCTACTCTCAAAACCCCATTTCTCTTCTCTTTCCCCTTTCCGGTTCCTTTTAAATTTCTTGTTTCTCTCTTCTTCTTCTTTTTACATTTTCTTTCTTCCAGGAATAGAAACGAAATTGCATTTTCGTTGTAGATCTATATTTTTCTTTTATTTTCGGGATAATTTATAACCCATAAAGTGATAAAGATTCAACAATCTTGAAAGATGAAAAGTGATTGTTGAATGTCTTTGTGAAATTAGGTGAAATTTTATATGTAAAATTGTGTACAAATAATATTAGAGTATATTGATGTATTTTAATGGTTATTTCTTAACATCAATGGGGAAAAGAGATTTATGGTGGTTCAAGTTGAAGATGTGAATGTTGGTAAAAAAAAATACGATTAAAAGTTGTGAATGAAAGAAATTTTGGAAAAAAAAATGAAATGATAATTGTTAGTTATTTAGGAATGTAGTGTAACTAGTGAGAATGGAAGGTTGTGGTAGTATCTTTAATAAAAAAAAATGGAGAGAGATGAAGGGATGTGTCACGATCCAAAATGAGTCGTGAGTGGAATCACACTTAACCTCCTAAGTGGGTGAACCACGAAATTCAAACTCCAATATATGTCAATAATTCAACTACGAATAACAAAAATAATGCAGAAGCTCCAAAACTTATTAAAGTATCATTTTCCAAAACCTGAAAGTCATCATATCAAAGACATCTAAACACCAAATACTAAGTCTAAGAGTATCAAATACACCAAAAATAAAAGAATAAAACGGTAGTATCCAAAAACATAGGACATCATGTTGTGACCGAGAGAATCCAACACGAACTTGAACGAATAGCTCACCCTGGAACCTGATATGCCGGAGACTGGCTAGAGTTAAGGGCAAGTTGAAGTCATTGGTACACTCGTTACACTCCATAAAAGGAAAACAAAGAAAAATACAAGTAGGGCTCAGTACGGGGCAACATGTACTGAGTAGGTATAATCGGCCAACCCAAAATAGAAACTAATATACAATGAATAATAATATGAACTCAACTATAGCACTTAACAGGTAATAAACAACAAACAACATGAATCAGTATCAACAATACTAGAAAAAGTATATAATAAGTCAACAATATCAAGATCATCCATGAGACTCATGCCTCAAACTAAACCATTTGGGAAATTGGGTTCTTTGAGATTGAGTACATTCCGTTAATTCAATATGTTTTTCCTTTAATACTATCGTATCAGAACGTGACACTCCGATCCAATTATACCGTGTCGGAACGTGACACTCCCATCCAAGAATACCGTGTTGGAACGTGACACTCCGATCCAAGAATACCGTTAATTTATCATTTATTTTCACCACTTTCAATTCATTGATAATATTTCATCAAGCCTTCTTATTCAAAGCATAACTTCGATAAAGAGGGTTCAAGATTATAAATTCCACGGTCTCAAGGTTTCAGACCAATCACAAACCACACAACCAAACTACATAATCACACAATCAAGTACATAGAGCATTTCATAGTATCATTCAATGCATATCAATCACTATTAAGAGTTAACTATCAAATATCATAAACCATAACCTACCTCCACCGAAGAACCGAAGTCAAGCAAACTACTTTTCCAATACTTTTTCCTTTTTATCGATGCCTCCGAACCTTTCCAATCTATCAAGTAAATGTGCATAATTTATAAGTTAACGAGTCTATAAACACTTATATTAATATATGTCTAAGCCTAAATCCAAGAACTCACCTAATTCTATAATAAATTTTCTAAAGTTCCAACCTATTTATAAATCTCAATTTCTCCAATTATCATAATTTTTATAGTATTCAAACAATGTGCTATACCTAATATTTAATTACTTATCTCAATAAATTAAAATTTAAATTATCGTGGAATAACATATAAAAAGAATCTCTAACATCAAACACCGATATACTCCCTGACGTTAATATCACTACACTAGGATGCAACATTTTCTGTCCGAATGGAACTTTAGTCCATTCATTAATAATCACTTATTTAAAGGCATTATTATCCAATCATTGGCATCATCATGGCATCATTAGCCATTGTCAATTTTCAGCCCCTCTCCAAATGTTAACTCCAATACGCTATTACTAATCGTCCAATTATTACTGTTACCCAACTTTCATTCTAATTTCTTAACATACACACTATTAAATTGATAAAATTCATTTCCTCCGGCAAGCATTACTCATTTTCTCCACAGAAATATTGAACTTAAAGTATTAAACAAAAGGATGTTCTTCAATTGACATCATAAAATAATCATCTAAAGATAAAATAATATTCTTTATTTCACCGGTAATCATGCAACCTTATCATTTTAAATCTAACCATTACATTATTATTATATGAATTTATATAAGTAACAATCTCAACATTTAAAGTTTGATAAGTTTTCTCATCTGAAGTTGTCGTCGGTTTTTTCCTCTTTATTCAGACAGGTTTCTATTATTCTACAAATTATCCTCTACTCTAATATAATATACTAATTATAAGAGTTAAAAAAAGTGATCCATTATTAATTTTAATGTTATCTTTTTTGACCATCAAGTACATTAATTATTAAAATCTATCCCACTAATTATTATATAATTGTAATTACAAGTAGTCCAAAAAAATCAATTAGAATCTATCAAAAAAGTCCTTTATGAAATAAAAAGTTCTAGTACTCAATACGAGGAAATGAGTTGTTACAGGATGAAAGAGGAATGAAGTGAAAAAGAAAGAATTTTAAAAAAAATCATAATAAATGAAGTGTCATTTAAAATATGATGTGGACGATGATACATCATTTTTGTCAAGTGTTTGAAGTTCACACACAACGAAAGGGGTTTAAAATGCTTAGTTTCACTGAGTTGAAAGGGTTCAATTGCTAAATAATTAAATAGAATAATCCATAATACAAATGTACAAGGATCTATAAGACTATTCCGCCCATGTAAAAAATATTCATATATTTTTTCAACAAAATTCTATCACAAAAATACTCATTATGCACAATTGCATAAAATCACTGAGGTGTAATGAAAAGGAAAAAGACGGAGTAGTATTTCTTCGTCTCCGGTTTAAAACATACATACTATTTAGCTCTTCAATTGTTAATGGTGTAAAGAGTTGAGTATATGGTTTCTCTATCCAAAAGCTCAAGGCTTTACAGAAAGAAGGTTGAAGACGAAAGGGAAAAATAGAATAGGGATATTTGAGGTGGAGGCAGTTAGTTTTATACAGAAACTAAACAGAAGTGTGATTGTTGCAACTTTTAATTTTAAATGTGTTTTGTTTAGTATATATATATATATATAATAATAATAACAGAGGAGGTATATTTATACTAGTATAAGTACCCTAAAATACTTAAAAGCAAAGGGAATTCCTAAAATACCCTGACCCAGGGTAAACAAAGAAGTCAACTGGTAAGAACCGCCGCCGCTACTGTCTGGTTTCTGTCGCGGCTCTCTAACTAACAGCATCTCCGGCGGTATGCTATCAAAAGAGCAAATCTTGCATTTTTGTTCTGCTATTTCTTTCTTTCCGTCCCAGGGACTGTATTTTAGTTTTAATTTCTTCGATTAGGTTGTTACTCTGATTGATTGTGGTAGTTGTATGAACAAAAGAAAAATGCAAACTTTAGCTCATTCTAAGTTATGCAGGTAATTCATGGGGAAAAGACAGCAACTTTCCATTAATTTTGCTCTAAAGAAGGTAATAATGCTACAAGACTTGTGCTTTATGTATTTATTTGTTTGTCTCATAGATTGATTTGATGAAACTCTTCTTCTGTTCTAATATTTAGTGTCCAAGATATGCTTGCACTCAAGAAGATCGCGTTAGTCAGTTGCCTGATGATATACTGGTTCATATACTGTCTTTCCTTTCCATTAAGGAAGCAACATACACTACTGTCCTCTCCAAGAGGTGGTTACCCGTGTGGAAATATATTCCTCGACTTGATTTTGATGCCACCAAACCATTACACCAAGTATTTTTGAATCACAAACTACGGAAAATGCACATGAAGAAGTATGTCAGGTGGGTTAACCGTACTTTGCACAATTGTAAAGTAGAGAAATTAGACCAATTTCGTGTTTGTTTCGATTTAAACAAATTTGCCCAGCATGAGATTGACAAGTGGCTTGAGTTTGCCTTTGCTAGGCAAGTCCAAAGGCTAGAGTTGGATTTGTTAAAAGGTGGGAAGGAGACTCGAGATTTTGATTATTGCTACACTTTCCCGGCTCAGCTCCTTGGTCTCAATCATAAGTTGACACCTCTCTGGCATAATTTTATGTCTGTAAAGGTACTGTTATTGAAGTCAGTAAATGTGACAGGCGAAGTTCTTGAGTTCTTCCTTCATAACTGCCCGTTTCTTGAAGAAATGGTGGTTCATGGATCTGGAACGCTGGTAAATTTGCAAGTCATTGGTCCTTCCCTCAAGTTGAAACACTTGGAAATTTGGCGCTGCCAGTGTTTAGAATCACTTAAAATCCATGATACAAACCTTGTAACACTTGTGGCTTCAGCAGCAACCAAATTATTGCTCTCGAACACTCCTATGCTGATTAAGGTAGAGGTTGTTGGTGCATTCAAGCCTATTCTGAAAGACATATTGGCTCCGATTTCCTGTGTTCTCTCTCAGCTGGAGGTCCTCAAAATAACTTCCTCTGATGGATTGGGATTGGTTAGTGACAAAAATTGTGAAATCTCTATCCTACTACTTCGCATGTGCTAATTGGTTTGTTTTCAATATCTCCCAGGGGAATTACAAGTTTCCTGAATTTACCAAGCTCAAGAAATTTGTCGTTCGTGTTCATGCATGGAGAGACACATCTCTCTTAGGTTGCACACATGTGATAGGGGCTGCGCCACTGTTGGAGGAATTTGAGTTGAAGGTAAGTATCAAGTTCAATTTGATCATTCTGAGTTCTGGTTCAAGAAATTAGTGCTGCTTGCTTCAACACTTCATTTCAGTTACATCACAAATCAACCTCAGTTAGAATAGGTTATGACAAGCTGGACATGAATGTGTAATACTTCTAGTGGTCCGCTTCCTTATGTAGGTGTCCATTCTTCTATAGGTTGTGGACAGCTGCGTTGACTTAAGGCATTTATCACCTGTAACCAAATCTGATCTTTCACAACTCTTCCACTTAAAATCTCTTACCGAATTTTTTACTTCCTTAAAATCTTACAGCTCGTTTGGTATGGAGGTATGGTGGCAGATTGGAATTATGATTCTGGCATTTCGTTGGTAGCACTAATTCTGTCGGCGACTTGTAATTTGACCAATTCCCCAGGCAATCAATATTTTCGTTTCATAGACATGTTGTTGTACAATGACTATCTTGCTCTAAAACTTGTCCAAAAACTTTGTACTGTAAACCCACTTGTCCTTATTTTGTGAACCAATTTCAAAACAGAACAAGCCAGCAGTAAGGTTGAGAATTAAGTTTCCATTGGTAGTGGATAGGTAGTCCTATGAAGGATGAATAGAGTAGAATAGAGGCTGCGGAGATGAGGACTTGGACAATGTTGTTGTGATCAAGAGAACACTTGGTAGGAGGAGCATCAGGAGTTTGTATTCCAACTAATGACTGAGGAATAGGTGTTTGAATTGATGGTATTTTCTGGTAATGGAGCCGGTGATATAGAGAATACTTGAGATAGAGGTTTTATGTTGAGAAACAAGCTATTTTTGAAGAGGAAAGCTGACCCTTTTTTATGAAATAAATTTCAAATAGTTAATGGTGAGATAGAAATAGTATTGTGATAATTTAATAGAACCTCGTTTAGTGTAGAGCAGTTTTTTCATGAATACAGTGTTCACAGACTCCAGCTGAGTATTTCATTGGTAAATCGATTCCAGGTTTGAAAGTTCCTTTGGATTTCAATGTATATGGACCTGGTATGGGATGAAGTAACGGGGCAAATGTCTAGTTTATCTTATTTTCTGTAATTAAGCTATTTTAGAGTCTTAGTATTTCTCAATAGCTTGGGTAGCAAGGAATTGCCTTGGAGGCATAGTCATCTCTCTTGCAGATGAGTCACAAGTTTTTGATGGCAGAATTCATAGTCAACAAGTAATTATTTCTGAAAATTCTGCAGCCTAACGGATAGATTCCCTGAATAGAACTTTCATTTTGATATGACGTATATTATCTAATTCGGCGATTATTTATTTCTCAGAACACCAATCATTGACTTCATATACCTCGAGTATATTGGCCTAGGAAAAGATATTGTGAAAGGAAAAGTAGGCTAGCCGTCATTTATTCCCTGTGGAACTCATTGCCTTGGGACATAAATAACTTTTGAAAAGTCATGTGTAAGCACATTGAACAACATTTAAATAGTTGAAAATTAATTGTAGAATTACTCTATCTAAGTTTTTTCTTGGAATGCTAACCTGAAATGTGATCATAAGCCAGGGAAGTTGATAACAGTCAAGAACAAGAATCCTTTAAATTTACTTGGAAGTGATATTTGAATAAAGTTACCTGGTTTTAATGTTGGAAAAGAAAATCATTTGAGATTTTGAAGGTTAGAGAAAAGTTGAATGCTTTGAGTTTGAAGCACTCGAGGAATTTAGAACAAAATACGAACAACTCCAAAAATTCTCTTATCTAAAAGTATTTTGTTGTTTGAACAGATTTGAAATGTAATTATAAATGTTTACAGCAGTTTTCTTTGATCTCCTTGATTAAAATAGCAGAAGATATATGTTTAGATGTTTTCGACGTACATATTTTGAGTTATGAATGTCCGGATGAGCAACTATAGATGCTGTCTGAGGGATGGAAAAGTTGTACTTCTTTTCTAGGTTATTTCTTTAAACGAGTTACTGCTTTGGTGGTTATTTATGCATTCAATGATAAAAAAGATGGACATAATACAAAGTTCCAATGAGAGAGGGAGTTAAGTGGAGCTATGTTGCTCGGACTCTTCAAAAATATTCGACGGGTGCGTGATCCTCCAAAAATAGTGTATTTTTGAAGGATCTGACATAGGTGTGGCAACATATTTGGAGAGTCTGAGCAACTTAGAAGTGGAGAGGAGACCAGATCTTTAGTTCCATTCTGGGCGACTTTGGGACAAATTGACCTGAATGCTGGGTAATGGTATGTGGATTTTGCTAGTTATGTTGTAACTTGTAAGTTCCCATGAATTGCTTTTACCTTGATGGATGCCCAACTTTGTGATTCTTGTCATTTCCAATATACTTTTGTCATATTTATGCTTGTGTAACTGTGGTTCAATTTTCTTGTTGACAGTTGGTTTGGTGCAAACCCTTGAGGCTAGAAAGAGAGTGTAAGAAGATGGTAAGTTGTCCTCTCCGTCACCTCAAAGTGATCAGGTTGTGCGGATATTTTGGCCGTACGTGCGAATTTGAGCTCGTTAAATATTTTTTGGAAAATGCTATTGTGCTCGAGAAAATTGTTATTGATCCTCGTTCTCAAACCGTTACTCCTGTGTTGTCACTTTCGACAATTGAAAAGGAGCAAATGTCAAGAAATTTCGCTAAGCTCCAACTTGAAGGTGAAGTTCCTCCGCGTATTGAGTTGGTGATATTGTGAAAGTACCGAAAAAACATATGTATGTTTGTGTTCAGTTATTTGTTTAAATTCCATGCTACAAGGAAAATCTTCTGATTGTATTCCAGAGGGAATTCATGTATAATCTAATAATTTATATATATCGGGAATTTGCTAATTTTCTGATCCACTCCCCTCCTCTGTGCTGTTGGTTGTAAATAGTTGAAGTAGGGCAAGAAATCCCATTGTAGGTTCAAGGAACAAAAACGAGGAAATGATCAAAATGGTCCTTAGATGTATTGGGGTTACTTTATTTTGGTCTTTAATATATTCTAGGTGATTGAAATAGTCTTTCACAAAATGTGTTCAATTTAGTCTTTTATCCTAAACATAACAATTTATTCCCAAAAACTGTTAAATATAATTGTGGGGCTCTAATAACATACAAAATTCACCATTTTTACCATCTTTATTAGCTTAAAGAAAGAATTTCATGAATTCTAAAATATCATTTTCTTTAACATCTAACCACACAATCACAAAATAATTATTGTAAAATATTGAGATGTGATAAAATAATTAAATACCCAAAAGAACACCATCGACTGAGACACGAAATTGAAAAGACATGCAGTTCCTTTGTAGAATTTTCAATCGAAAACATGACCTGCATACGGCTACCAAAAAAAGATGTGCTAGTAATAATTACTCCTTGCATAATATTTGCTCTTCCATTTAATCTTTTTACAAAATTATTTTGTAATTGTATCTTTAGATGTTAGATGTTAGAGAAAATGATATTTTAAAATTCATGGAACTCTTTTATAAGCTAGTAAAGATGGTAAAAATGATGAATTTTGTAAGGTTATGTGAGTCCCACAGTTATATTTAACAGTTTTTGGGGATAAATTGTTAAGTTTAGAGTAAAAGAAGACTAAATTGAACATATTTTGTCATACATGAAGGACTATTTCAATCACCTAAAATATATTAAGGACCAAAATAAAGAAACTACAATACAACAAGGACCATTTTGATCATCTTCTCGAACAAAATTATTTTTTGAAAAACTCACTCGTGATGTCCACGCAGATGGCGCGCGTGCAAATACTCAGGGGCCCTCCTTTGTCAAAGCCTGAGAGCGTTCTTCTTGTACTCTTTTCATCCATCACTTAATAGTACTATTTTTTGGGCAACTTTCACATATAGCAAATACAAAATTCATATTTGTATGCTGTAATAAAGTTTGCATAATTGCGCTCCATAACAAAAAAACACACACACACACACACACATATATATATATATATATATATATATATATATATATATATATATATACATATATATATATGTATATATAATTCGCTATACATATACAATTGAAGCGAATTGTATAAAACGAGAAAGAGAGAAATTATATACAATTTGAATTTGTATAAAACGAGAAAGAGAGAAAGACAAAAGAGAATTGGGCAGAAAATTATTTTTATTGTATAATTATAAGTGTATAGGACGATTATTAATTTGTATATTTTGGTATTCATTCCAATTGTATAAGTATATATTTGAAATTTGTATACAAATAAGAAACTTACTTGCCTGTAAGTTGTATTAGTATATGTTTTTTTGGTGGTGATTTTTAGTTGTATATGTATATGTTATTATATGTATTTAAATATAAATCTATATATGTATATGTATATATAACTATATTATTGTATATTTCACAGTTTATATATATGGAATTTGTATATAAGTAAAATTTTGTATTAGCTATTAATAGTATATGTATATGTTCTTTTATAAGACTTTGTCAATTGTATATGCATATATGCATATGTATAAGTGAAATCTATATATTTGATTTTGTACTAGTGTAATATGTGTATAATTAAAAATCTATATTAGTGGAACTCATACATAATTTATTTTTTTTAAAAAAAAATTGATTTGAAGAGAGATTTTAGGAGAAATCAAAAGAAACTGGAAGAGGAAAAATAGGAAAGGATTTGTATAAAATAAGGAATAATTACTAAACTACACAACTTTACTTTACCTATTTCTAATATTTTCCTACTCTTTTATTAAAATTCAAAAATCTCTTTTTTACACCCAATGATACTTAACTTATTTTTTACGTTGGAAATCAAAACTGGAACTTTTCCATCTCCAAAAATTTCGCTAAAATTCCCCCCCCCCCCCTAAATTTTCGAATAAAATTTTAAAGTAAATTTTAAATTCAAAAAAATCCAATCCCTATTCATCCACTTTAGAGTTCAGAATTGGTTTATCATCTTCTCCAGTAAGATTTCTTTCCCTTTTTCTTTTTTTTTTACTTTTTTGTGTATCTAATGTTCTTCCTTTTCTAAAGAAATTATAGTTTTTTTTTCAGAATCGAAAATTTCGAAGATTTGAGTTCTAAATTGTTGCATGACCCTATAGTCATGACAAATCCAAGTTCTAGCAAGAGATCTTCTTCAAAGAACAGACATGCATCAACTTCGAAAGATCCAAAAACCCCAAAGAAAAGGGGCAGAAAGGCGGCACCTCCGATTATTCGACCAACACTACCTACGGTATCTTCATTTGTATCCCTATCCAACCTGATTTTTGTATCTTTTTCATTAGTTTGATGATTGATTTTTTTTATTTAAGTATAGTTTATTTCAAATTTTTGTTGCACTCATGGAAACACAAAATTTTTTGATACTTTTATGTCTTACGCATAAATATTAATGTTTCGTAGATAATATTTTAAGTATCAGTTTATTATTTTTCATACGTTATTCTTTTGTCTATTTATATAACGATAAATGAAATATTTAGCTATTTGTGTATCTTTTATGTGTTTGACAAGAACATTAACGTAACTAATCTGTTTAAGTTGAATGTTTTGTTGATATTTAGTATAAAATTGCATGAACATTAATGTATCTAATATTATTGTTTAAGTATCATATTGGTATGTAGGTGTTATTTAGTATCAATTTTCATGAACTTTAATGTATCTAAAGTGAAATCACGCTAGGAATATTGATTTTGTGATGCTTTTTTTAAGTATCAGTTTGATTATTTAGTATAAAATTGCATGAACATTAATGTATCTAATATTATTGTTTAAGTATCATATTAGCATGTAGGTGTTATTTAGTATCTAAAGTGAACATAAATCACACAAGGAATATTGTTTTTTGTGATATTTTTTTAAGTATCAGTTTGATATGTTTATATAACAACTAATCAAATTTGTGTATTTGTGTACCTTTTATGTGTTGCACATGAAAATTATTGTATTTAATACAGTAATATGTTTAAGTTTAAATGTTTGATTGTTATTTAGTATCAAAGTGCATGAACATATATATATGTAATACTTTTGTTTAAGTATCATATTGGCATGTATGTTTTATTTAGTATAACTATTCATGTACATTGATGTATGTAAAAGTTAACAATGATACTCATTAATGTGATGTTGTGTAACATTCTTCTTGTTATTTAGTATCAGTTAAACCACAACATGATTATATGTCGGTAATAGTATAGAAACTGTTTATATCTGTTGGAGATTGATAAAAATTATTTATTTAATTGCAAAATATGATTTATGTAATTAAACATATTCCAAGGAATGCTCTAAAATTTGGTCCAACCTACAACACTATTTATAGATTTTCATTGGGTGTTGGTTGTGGTTGTTTTAAAGGAAAGGTTAATAAGAGTGTATGACTCATCTATGGGGTCAAGGAAAAGAGTGCATTCCGTAGAGATAAATCAGTTGTCTGTAATGCTTACAAACTATGTACATGATAGTGATTTCTTTTGATAAAACGGAGAGAATTAATTGGTTGTTATTGAAGGCGTACAAAGACAAGGAAACGGGTGAACTATTGGGTCCACAACATTCCTTTGCGGTGGAATATGCTCAAGATATTATGAAACAACAATGTGATAGACTATTAGTATTGTAAATCAATTTATTTACTTAAAAATTTAATTCTTTTTTTAATGTATCTTCATTTTTTTGCAGAGATTGTGGAATGTATGTAGCTGCTTATGCAGAATACTTGAGTGACGAAATCAACATTCCATCTGTTAGTTTTCAGAGTGAATATCTACGCATCAGATATGGAACATTGTTATGAAAGTATGGTATGGACAAAGTCAAGACTGGATATGTTAGTGATACCGACGATCCTGCAAGGCCAAAGAGTGGTTACACTACACATGCAAAAGGTGAATTGATTAATTTAGAGTAGTTAGGTTTATATTATGTTGAGTTAAGTTAATTAGTATTTTGTTTTATAACTTGTCCTTCCAGCACAATATTAATAAGTAGTTATTAATTTGAAGAATTCTTTTTGTCAAAAAATGTATTTCAATTTTAATTTTTGTCTCCAAATATATAATTTAATTAACAGTAACTCGCTATAAATTAATTTTGTAAAAGTAATATATACACAATTATTGTTGATACACAATAAACTTTGTTAAAGTATACATGATACTATATTTACACAATTATTACACAAAATGATACAATATAATTTAACTTAAAATATTTAGTATTTCAATAAACCACAACGCCTGATACAATATTATCATTAGATCACAATATTCATAGAGTTATTAAGTATATGATACACATTTTATTATCAAAAATAAATTTTTGTATCTTTAACAATTAATACACAATAATGTAATTAATATATTTAGTATGGTTCAACATGCTGCAACATATAAAACTCTTTATATATTTAGTATTGGTTACAATTATGTGTCTGATAACAAAAATTTATTATCAGATCCATTATATTTTTATCGTTTTATGTAAATGAGACTATACAAAGTATCAATATCATTACACTTGATATAATACAATCAAAATTGATATATTTAGTATCACTACACATTTTGTATCTTGTAACATTTATATGAAGTTATAATCACATAAAATGAAAAAGTTCAAACTTATTAGCAAACTAAAAATATCCGAAACATTATTACACATGAAGCATAAAACAACAACAAAAAAATAATCAAGAATCTTTTGGAAAGAAGGTACATGTTCTTATATTGTGACCTTCTTGTCCACAACGTCCACAATAATTACTTTTTGTTGTTACAGGATACATTCTGAATCCAACCTCATGTTTCTTAATTTCTATGTACAATTTCAAACCCATATCAGTCCGAATACACAAAGGAGACGAATTACCTTCTAACAACATATCTAATCTCGATTATTTTTCTCGATTCATCAACACCCAACTCAGCCACAATTGTTGAAATAAGATTCGTGAACGAAATATTTTCTCCAACCACTATCCCATTACTTTTGTATCGCTCGTATATAACATCACTTTTCCATGTTCCATAATGTCTTAACAAGATCAAAATATTCATTATTTGAATCTTCACAAATTGCGTTCCAGATTTTTTTTAAGCCAAGCTTTGCGTGTTTTTTTCGAAGAACAAAGTGAAGGTTTGACAATTTGAAATTCACTAATGTCATCAATCAGTTAGAGATTTATGTAGATTAGGCTCTACTTTTGTTAAACGTCCGCTTAAATCGTGGGACAAATTTTATCCTTTTTTTTACGCTATGACTAATAACAACAAATTAAATATTAAAGTATCTGTCCGCTCTAATTTACGTATCATTCCTCAATATTAAGTATCCGAATTCATATAAAAAAGGAAATTTTTGCTAAATAGATAAAGAGTAGGGATAGAAAGTAATTTGTCCATTAGACTATGTGACTTGCCTAATTTTTACTAAAAATAATAAATCTTCCGTTTCTAAAATATGTGGGCCCCAACCATTTAAAAAAAAAAACTGATTAGAGGAGAAATCGATAGAAACTAGGAGAGAAAAGATAGGGAAGATGTTTGTATAAAAATAAGTCTTTCGTTTTTTAAAATTAGCGGTCCACAATCAAATGACAAAAATCAAGCAACATTTACTGTGAACTAAAAATAAATGAAAGAGTAGCTATAATATTTATTTTGATTTAAATATTTGCTATTATGTACAATTTTTCATTATTTTTTTACAAAATTCTTTGATAATAATAAAAAAATTAAAAAGATTTCACCAAATGGCTACTATAAATTATAAAACACCTTTTTATTTCATAACTGATAACACAATGTATTCTTACATGAATTGCTATATATATTCTTCTCACAGAGACGATTAATAAGTTGAATATGTCCATAACATTATTATAGCATAGAGTGTTCAGAATTCAGATGAAAGTTTTTCGAGAATACATTAAGTTTTGACTAAATCTTGTATTTGTATTGAAAAAACTAGTAAATATTAGTTGAATACACATGTTATCAATCTAGCAGAAAAGGAACTTGTTATAATCTCAAGAGAAATTACATAAAACCCCTTTGAACTTGGCGCGAGAACTTATTTTAGTAATTAAACTATACGGGTGTTTATATATCCCCTTAATATTTTTTATGTGAATTATTTTCAACCCTCCGAACACCAGCCTTGTGTGCGTGTTGTTACAGCTTACAACGGCACATTAGTCATCTTTTAACATTTTTTTAAAAATTAAATTTGCCCCTCCAACGGTAATTTCCGATCCATTACCCATTTGAAGAACAATCTTCACTTTTTAAGAAGCCTAATTACCTCTTCTCCCTCACCAACCCAATCATCCAAAAATGGTGACCTAATTTATTACATATTTTTTTTCTCAAATCTTAACTCTTCAAACCTAAAAGTTGAATCTTTGAAGGAATTATTGTTCTTCAAAATGTAGATTCAAACTTATTCTTCTTCATCTGTTATTCTGATTTTTGTTTCCTCACTTTTCAATTTTCCCATATTGTTTATCAGTTTTCCTTCACGCTAACGAACAAAAAATCTTGAGATTAGGTCTTGTAGATTTGAGAGAATGAAAATCAGGCTTAGGAATTAGGGATATTTGTTTAGAAATGGGTCGGGTTGTATTTTGGGAACGGATAGATTATATAAAACGGGTAAGATATTTTTAAACCCTTAGCGACGTGGACCAATAAAAATACGTGTGTGTAACAATGCCCAGCCTTCAACTGGGGTGGTATTCGGAGGGTTGAAAATAATTCTAATCAAATATGTTAAGGATATATAAACATCCGTATAGTTTAAGTACTAAAGTAAATTTTCATGCCAAGTTCAGAGGGTTTTATGTATTTTCCCAAAACCCTAATCTCAACAACCCTAATAGTAAATCCTCCTATGTCATTATGGAGTAATTTTTTCCTTTTAATATTATTGAAATAATTTTTTTATTTACATTGTTAATTAAACAGCTTTCAGCCTGGTTAGACTATAATCTCGACTGAGTACTGAAAAAGATTATTGCAACATTAAATTGAAATAAATGTGTTAACTTTAAAACTTAAAAGCATTTTTATTAATTTTTAGGTACCGCCGTATGTACTGTTAATAATTAAGAAGTATAACCTTCACTATATGTAGCCACATAATTGTATGGTGTTTACTATTATAATAAAAATAATTATTGTTCATAAAATAATTATACTACCCAAGTTTACGGTAAAACACAACAACTGCATTCTATTTAAAACATGGGTGGAATCATAATCACTTTGGAGCATACTAGGTTATTTTAATTTATTTTGGGGTAAAATTTAATTAAAATGCTGAAATCAGGAGCATATACTATGTTACATTATTAATTTGATGAATTTTTAATGTGATTGGTTTATGGATCTAACCCATCGGCGACACCTTAAAATTGACATGAAGTTTCAGTTAGCTAGACACCTTAATTAGACGATGTTCATCTTAGACTTCCTCAAGTAGGGTATCAATGTGTCATTTTGACACTATTTTTCCAACGAACAAAATTTGAGGTGTGTGTATTACACTCGCGAATGACATGTAAAGTGACTAATGGAACGACGACATTGTCATTTGTGTCAAAAACAAGTCTTAAATACTCCCTCCGTCTCATTTTATGTGGTTCTTTTCGCATTTCGAGATTCAAACAAGTCTATCTTTGATCGTAAGTTTTTCATAGATCCTTTTAACATTTATAATTATCAATTATTGTGACTTATAGTACACTTTACTTAGTTTACAAATATATAAATTTTATTTTAAAAAACTGAAAGATTTCATATGCAATGTCCGGTAAAAATTAAACTATTTGACTTTCAAAAAATGAAAAGTGACACATAAAATAGGACAAAGGAAGTAATACATTTTGAAAAAAAATAATAAAAGGTAACCAATGAAGCAACGACAATCGATTTTTTGTCCGAATAAATTAAAGCAATAAAATCCCCCAGGACCCCATCACCACAGCCGCGTGGACCCACGTTGAACCCAGACTACCCATCTCGTAAATGTGTCGATTTAGAATTTAAGATCAATAGACTGGTCAATTTATCAACCGCTTGATCTATCTATCCAATATCTTATAGTTATTAAATGAACTACATTAGTTTTTAGTAAAAACTAATTAAAAGCATATATTAAAATCACATAATCTCTAATTTCAGAAATGCCACTTAATGTTATTTAATATATCTTCAATTATTTAAATTTGGTGCTCTATATTATCTAACATGATTTTGAATATAAAATGAATGATATTTTAATTATCTTGTAGTTCGCACAAATCACAATTACTCGAGGCTATATTATAGAAACCTTTTTTAATCCCTGAATTTTTGTTCATCTTCTTTAATTATTAGTACAATGTTAGGCGTACTTAATAATGGAGAGGTACAAAATTTATATGCTGAGTGATTGAAGTATGGACGATTATATTTTTCATTAATGGTCAAATAAAAATATTTTATATTGACTTCTTTTCAATATTTTATCACTGTTATTTTTATGATTTTGAAGAATAATTTTATGAATCACGAATGATCAAGTTTTTATATTTTGTTGTGATATATAATATACTTTTAGAAGTTCCTTTTAATAAGTTTTATTAAAAATCAAAGGCACAAACACAATATTCTAGGCAAAAGAGCAAAATGAAAAGTGCCAATGCCTGTTTTTTGAAAATAAATTACATGGTACTAATATAGAAATACATAATTATTAATATACGCAGTGAAATTATAGATTTTTGTACGTGATATATACAAAAAAAAAAATTGGTTTAACATGTTCATAAACAAGGCAATTATAAATGAAATGATTAAAGTTTGGGTGATTCAATTGATTTATAAAATTAATTTTATTTGTATATACATGGTTTATTATTTTTCTATATATTAGGCGTACAAATGACTTTACCATAGAGATGAACCTTCAATATCGAAAATGGCGTTCCTTATTCTCTTTTACTTAAACGTATCATAAAATGATAAAGCGATTTCAATAGATAAATGGATTAGTACTTTCTAATTTCTTCCTAAAGCTTTCACTTTAGTTGCTTCATATCAAATTTCCATATGAATCGATAACTTTTTGGTTACCTTATACATATTAACAGATATAGGAAATAATTATACGAAAGCCTCGTTCACTCCGAAGAAAACTCGACTACTATCCTAATTAATATATATAAAAGAATATTAACAATTTTCATTTGTCAGGATAAGTGTAAAAATATATAATTCATTTAGAATTTATTTATTAATTTAAATTCATTATATTAGTTATTATATTTCATAAGAATTCCATGTAAACTTTTTTAGTCGACTCTCTTATTTTTTTCCTTTTTCAGTATTTTTATTGGTAAATATTTGTCTTTTTATTTTATGCATTCTTTTTTCCTCAAATTTTCTAAATATTAGTTATTCTAAAGGGGAAATAACGTTTTTAGTCCTTGTATTATTGCCTAATTCCATTTTTAGTCCCTGTGATATTTGACTGTGCACATTAAACCTTGAATTAACTAGGCTGGGCGATTTTGATCTAATCACTAAGAAAAGTTAACTTTGTTAACAGATCTTTTATTAACGGAAAGGGCAATTCTGGTACTATTAAGTATTTGCTATCCTACTTTATTTATTGTCTAATAAAATAATTCTTTTTTTCATTTAAATTTAGTTACTCTAGGTTCATGTGCTAGCATACTTTCGAATTATTGTGGCTTGCATTTACTTTTACTTATTTTTTTTCATTTTTAATTTCCCTTTCTCTCTCTTAGATTGACATGAAATATATCAGTGTGTTCTTCTATCCTTTCTCATCTCTTTCTCTCTCTTAAAAATCAATGGAGAGCTCCTAAAAATTGGTTTAACTAAAGGAAAATATACGATGGAGCTCATCTTGGAATAATTTTTGTTTCAATTTTTGAGATTTTTTTTCAGTTCTTCTTCAACTCGAGATATGAGCTAAGTCTTTTCGATTTTGCCTTATCGATTCGACCAAGCGATTTTGGTTCTTCAACTCTACATTTTCACTGATATTTGCTTAAACTTTCAAATTCAGGTAATACACTTACATATTTAAGGTTTTATTTTCTTCTAAAGTATAAATGATGTGTGTATGACAACTCTAATTTAGTTGATGTGATTGAGTATGGGTGTGATAGATTAGTTTTGGAGAATCACTTTTTCTTTTGCCTAAATCTATTTGTATCGCTTTTAAAATTGTTTTAACCCCCTTTTGAAGGTGCTGAAAATGAAAGGTATGATCCTGCAGGTCCAATAATTACTTTAGCTCTAAGATTTCAACGGGATCCTTGTCGTTTATGAAGATATCTTTCCCTTTGTAGTATTGCAGATTGATTAATAGTGAAACTAATAGTTATCAACATTCAAATGTCCTATCTCACTAAAAATCAGTAAAATGTGGTGAAGTGTGAAGTTTGCACTGTTTCTGTAGTGCTCAAGTGAAATTATTTATCTTGATTGTGAAGAGACAATATGCATTTCAAAGTGTTGATATTATATTGACTTGTAAAGCGTGATAGTGAAAAAAACTGATTCTAGATATTAACTTATTGGGTTGTTTGATGTAAGATTGTTATATGAGGTTTGCATTAACTTAAATGGTGTGTAGATGCGGGAGACGAAATCAATGATTGTGACATCGGAATCAGATCTCTGGCTTCATATCCAATGAAATCCAATAAGAAAGGTATTGGAGAGAAGCACATTCCCATAACCCTTGTCGGAATTAGAATCTATGATGGTGAGTGACTTTATGCAGATTCCAATGACATTCTGACTTCTCAAATGGAGCTATGTGTTTGAGAACATATATACACCATGACTTAAGTAAGTGCATTTCAGTTGTGAACTTATTTTTATGGAGCTTACGTTATGGGAATCACGAGCTTTATTAATCTATTGTATGTTATAAGACAAATTCGTTGTGAACATGTTTTAAGTCTACTCTATTTTGCCTTAAAAGAAAGTGATAGGAGCTGCCTTCTTGCTCAAGGTTTGAAGAGTTCTGAAAATTTATACAAGAGATGAGCAACCAGGAGTTGCAAAGAGAAACAGGTGTAATTTGGCCGAAGAACTACATAATCTTTAACTGTTTAAGAGAATAATCATGCACAGATGGAACTTTCAACATTGAAGCGTGAAGATAATGGTTCTCATCATGTTGAGTTATGTGAACAGAATGCTTCTGGGTCTGCAGAATATACTGAAAGTTGTTCTTCTGAGACAGATTCTGCGGAAGATACTGATGACGAGTTGGCCACAATCTCAGATTTCTCCCTTTTCACTCTTGTACAAGCTACCTTACATGTAGATGCCGGAAATTAAATTAGGAGATAGAAGGGTCAAGTTTTAGGTTGTGAATCCACTCCAGTACTCTTTCAATACATTTTTTAGATATGTAGAAATATAACAATCTTTTTATTGTTAAAACAATGGATTGATGCATGTGATCTTCCTATAGTCATCTGCAAAAAGTTCAAATCAAGAACAAAATCAAACTGTTTAAGTTACATCTAGTTTTAAGAGGAAACAAAAGCATGTCACCAAATAAACAACTTCAAGGTCAATAGGAAAGAGAACAATCTAAACTCATGCACCCATTGTCATGAGAAAATGTCTGGCTTGTATTTAAGGAACATTTTTCTTCTTAGAATATGCTCTATTTCCGACTCTCTTGCTAGTTTGAGAAAGCGCATCCTGTAAGCTTGACAATGGGACATATTGTTTTCCCATTCTCTGGATGAAATGTGGCCTTGTACCTTCTCTAGAATGCTCATTAATTTCTTCTAAAATGAATGCAGAACTCCTCAATGGAATTTGAGGTTGTGCCATTGGCTTGTTAAGTTGACTGACCTACAGTACATAATAAAATAAACTAAGTTAGTAAAGTTCAATACAGACAACATAAATAGACAATGTCAATGGTAATTACGATTTGTTTAGTCACAAATGAGGAGTTGTACTGTACTGATGCCACACTATCAGTAAGAGTGCTTGAAACCTACATCGAAATAACAATTTTAGTATTGCTATTCTTAATAAATAATGAAGGGAATCAACTTATTTTGAAAACTTACTTCCGTTTCATTATTAAGTGTAGATAAACCTTCTTTGTTGACTTCCTGGTGAACTTGTTGATGTTGAACCTCAGATTGATTGGTTTTTATAAGAATAGGACATTTTCTACTATTATGTCCTGTTTTTCCACACAATCCACATTTCTTTTTTTTGCCCTTTCTTGACGATTTTAAAAGGTACTATTTCCAGAATCTGATTCTTTTTGAGTTGTCTCATCATTTCCTCTCTTTCTTAGTTTTTTTGGTCTACCTGGCTGAGCTTTATATATGGGTGGCAGTGGTGGTTCTACTCCAGTCTTAGACCATTGCTCAGAGCTATTAATTAGCAAAATAGATGGATATTAACTCTTCATATACTGCTCAACCGTGTAACATTTATGAACATACTTTTCACATCCTTCTTAACCCATATAGCTGCGATAGCATGATTACAAGGTATCCCCGTTAAGTTCCATATCTTACAAGAACATGTCCTCTCTTTGAGATCAACAGAGAATAATCTTAGATAAATGTCCTCAATTTTGTAATGAAATTCATCAGATTTAATGGCAATACATTCAGCAGCCTTATCCTTATTTTTCTCTGGCTTCAATAAGATTCGTGGGCAGATTATGTGGCTATGATTTATCATTTTATCTCTATTCTTCTGAAGTCTTGACATCATATAAATCCTTATTGATTCAAGCATCGTCAGAATATGTTGGTCTCTTGCTGGTAGAAGTACGCTATTAAATGACTCACACATATTATTCAATAACATATCACACTTTGTGAATGAAGAGAAAAAAGCTTTTGACCAGTGAATGGGCGACTTATCATGAACCACTTAGGGGCATCTATATTTATCTTTGACATTTCTTCCATATGCTTGGAAAATTCAGGTTCTGTAGTTGCCCTGGCAGCTTTTCATAAGACTTCTTTCAATGTTTGTCCTCCAAACCCTTCAGTTTTGAAATTATTGTGCAGATGCCTCACGCAAAACCTGTGTGCGACATCTGGAATCTTTTTGAATCATCATCATCTGAATCTCCTTGAAAACTCATTAGTTCATCATCCGATGCATCACAAACATCTTCTTCACTGTTATTGAGTATCTTAGCCATGTCGAAGGCAACACCTAACTCAATAGTATTTTCGTTAAATCGGTTGTCTCTGATTTTTTCATTAGCAGCAATCCACTCAACAGTAGAGTCGACAATTTCATCAAAAACCATGTCATCTCCTTCCAAGGAATAATCAGAGTCATGAAATGACTCACATTTGTCACCTGTGGCATCATTTTCCTCTATTACATCAACATCTACCAAGCTCTCTTCACCTTGAAGTCGAACCCCTTCAATATTAACCACATCATAGGTCCATTGATCTTTATCTGTGTGTTCCACAAATATTTCCACCTCTCTACTGTCAGGAACTTTGTGGATAATATTGTATATATCTATATCAGTTGACAAAAGACCTAAGCTTTTTTCAAAATAAGGTCCAAACTTAAACCAAAATTTCACTTTTCTATCATCGACTTTCAACTTTTTCATACATTGTCTCATTTGAATGATAGAATTTTCACCTCCCTGATAATAGTCGTAGTAGGCTATCTGTCCACCAACATAGTTCATCTCGTGATCGAACACCCACTGACCATTATAGTGCAATTTAAGAGTGTACATTTCTGGATCTTCATCTATAAGGAAAATATGATATTTAGTGTTAGTGTAACAAACATCACCAATACAGAAAATACAAAAAGAAGCATATAAATCCAACAACAAAATGTAACCAGTCCTTTCAACTTTCAAGATCAAATAATTGTTGAATTTGAATTATTAAGTAAGTGTTCAACTAATGCCCTCAAAGAAGGAGTTGTCAACTTGTCATTTTTGTATTACTATTCAACTTTTGAAAACTTCTTTTTATATACTTTTTTCAGAAAACATGAAGGTGGGACGATTTCAGAAAACTTATTTTTATATACTTTATATGCTTTCTAATACTAGTATAATGCAACTGATTGTTGATCAGTAATTTTGTTTTTCGTTGTAGTTTCTTGATATTGTTCGTTATCAATCTAGTACTGAAGACCAATAACTTTAATTTATGTAGATTAAGTAATATATATATCAATATAAACACAGGAACATCTTCTAAATAGTTATAATGAGTATGTATTTATGTATTTATGTTTTGATTTGCCACATCAATATTTAATCTTTTTCTTGATCAATCAATATCAAAGTTATAGTCTAATTAACTAGATAGAGTACTTACATGTTGGTGTGAATTGTAGTCCATTCCTATAACGCAATTTCATCGTCATCCTTTTTCTTTTTTCAGGAGGTACATTAAGCAAACTTTGAATGCCCTAGAATTGTTCTCACACAAAAGAAAAACAACTAAAGAGAAGTTATCATCAAGATATATGAATTCTCTCAATTATTCATGATCAAACCACTAATTTGCATCAAAGCGGAAGAAGTATGAAGATAACATATGATTATGAGGCAAGGATTCGACAAAAATACTTTTAAATTTTTGTACAATTAGAGTTTTTCAAGTATTTTACCTAAGAGTACCAGAATTGCCCTTTCTGTTAACAAAAGATCTGTTAACAAAGTTAACGTTTCTTAGTGATTAGATCAAAATTGCCCAGCCTAGTTAATTAAAGTTTAATG
This sequence comes from Solanum sitiens, assembly GCA_016801875.1. Taxonomy (NCBI): domain Eukaryota; kingdom Viridiplantae; phylum Streptophyta; class Magnoliopsida; order Solanales; family Solanaceae; genus Solanum; species Solanum sitiens. The sequence goes on along the minus strand of JABWTJ010000002.1, from coordinate 2,942,668 downwards.
TGCACAGTCAAATATCACAGGGACTAAAAATGGAATTAGGCAATAACACAGGGACTAAAAGCGTCATTTCCCCTATTCTAAAAATATGATTAAACCCAATTAAAAAATTCAAATAAAATGATATCAAACCAAACAGTCCCCTCATCTGATTGGAGTGTTGGACGGTTGGATTGATTTGTGTTTCTATTGAATGGCCAGGTATTTGCCATGTTGGCAATCCTGGTGAAAATTTTCAAATGGGTAGTTATCATGGCGGTAAATTGCTACAGAAGTGTAATTATATATAGCTCAATTTCAAATTTAGCTCCACTCATTCAAAATGGGAAATCCCAATAAGCAATATTCCTTTAGTGTTGGGGTTAATGAATTTGAGGAATTCAAAAGATACAGGTTTTATGAAGCTCAAATTGAAAAGATGCAAGTAGATACTGATGGAAATGGAGATGGAGATGCTGATGCTGATGAAAATGGAGATGGAGATAAAGCTGAAGCTGAAGTTAAAGTTGAAGATCAAGTTGAGTTTGAAGTTGAAGTTGAAGGTGAGGGTGAAGGTGGATCTAGAAAAGGATATGTTGAAAGAGGTGGAAAACAACTATCTGATTTTGACAAACTATGTCGCAGGGCATCCGGAGATCTCACTCCTCAGATGCATGTGGAGGATATCATCAATGACTTGATGAAAAGGGATAAGGTTGTGATTAGAAATTTGGAGGATGCAACCTTGTTCTGTAAGATGTCAATGAAATTTGGGGGATTCAAGGGTAGAGTTAGGATTTTCTGTAAAAATAGTGATGAGAAAAAAGACATGGCTGAAGTACTGGAATCCCATGATATTAGAGTTGTTTATAAAAATTAGGTGTTCCACTCTTTGGATAGGTTGTGATGTTTGGAATAGAATATTGTTCTTGTGGTTTGATAGGAGATAGGTCTAGACTTCCATCTTAGCTAAGAATATGACTTTTGTTATACATGCAGTTCTGTTATGTAATTGTTGAACTTCCATTTCCATTATGTTTGTACTTCTAGAGAATACTATTGATATACATGCAGTTCTGTTATGTAATTGTTGAACTTCCATTTCCATCATGTTTGTACTTCTAGAGAATACTATTATTGATATTATTTCTGTTCATCTGCTGTGGTCCTCCATTTCTATTCATCTGCTTTCTGCATTGTTCATTCCTTTCTGTTCAGAACCCATTGATCATTGCAGGCCGTTGCTCTATTTGAGTTGATGAGCATTTTTTGCAAGTCGTTATGATTAAGTTTTAATTCTTGTTGTGAATGATGTTTGTTTTCTTTCAAAAAAAATCAACCAATATCGTGTGTGCATTGATGTTTCCTGAAATCGAAGACTGGAAGCCTCACATCAATTATGTCTTGGCACACTTTATACTAAAGTGTGAAGTGTGACACCATGCATGTCGTGACAGAAAATAGTTGATTACTGTACAACCCATTCTCTAGTTCCGCATATTTTGTAAAATGCAGGACCATTGCATGCCCATGACTTGGTCCATTCTGTCCTGAAACTGGATGGTCTGTGCATTATTGCTACTAGCATGCTTTCTGGCCCTTTTTATAAATGCTATGTCATTTTTTCCAGAAGTTCTTGTCGTTGGAACTACTGATCTATTTGAGATTTTTCTGGCATAGCATTTACATGCTAAAAGATCTGTTATTATTATTTGTGAGTTGAAATTCAATACTTCCTGTTGTCCATTATGAATGTAGGAAAGAAGTAGCGCGCATGACTTTTCTCGGTAGAGATGAAATTTGTTTCAGACGTTTATTATGCATAATCAGACAATATGTCCTAACAATGTATGACAACTAGAAATTCCTTTCAAATCTAAGAAAACATCATTGAAAACTAAATGTATATTTGTTCTTGGCAATGAAATTTCAGGTATGGATGTGAATTGTGGTTCCCACTTGAAGAAATACACAAAATCAGCTCTAGAGAAGCAGAAAACACAAGAATCTGATATAGACAGAGCTCTTCACAATCTCTTCTCTGTTAGAATGAGGCTAGGGCTGTTCATCGGTGACCCAAGAAAATTGGAATATGGAGACATTTCTGCAACAGAGGTTTGTAGTCAAGAGCACCGGGCACTAGCCCTTGAAGCAGAAAGAAATGGCATTGTCCTTGTAAAAAATTCTGACAGGCTCCTTCCACTTTCAAAGATGAAAACAACGACCCTTGCTGTAATAGGTCCCAAAGCAAATGATTCTGAAGTACTTCTAGGTACTATGAAGGCTATCCTTGCAAGAATGTTACATTACTTCAGGGACTTCAGAGATATATTGAGAATATAACGTACCATCCAGGCTGCAATTTCACCAACTGCACTTCTGCTGCTATAGATGAAGCGATTGATATAGCGAAAAAAGCAGACTATGTTGTTCTAGTGATGGGATTAGTCGATTAGACCAGACTCTTGAAAGAGAGAAGCTTGATCGGACGGAATTGGGGCTACCTGGTATGCAAGAGAGACTCGTTACAGCGATTGCCGAAGCTACCTCAAAACCTGTTGTACTGGTTTTGATGTGTGGAGGTCCAGTTGATGTAACTTTTGCAAAGGACAACCAAAATATAGGAGGCATTTTATGGGTTGGTTATCCTGGTGAGGGTGGAGCTACTGCATTAGCAGAGATTATTTTCGGTGAACACAATCCAGGTGAAGTTCATTTTCAACAATCCTTGTGGTTACTCTATATGTTGTTCAATTGTATCTATTGCTGGAAACTTCCTAAACATGCAAGATTACATTACTTGGCAGGGGAAATTACCGGTCACTTGGTATCCCAAGGAGTTCAACAAAATACCGATGAATGACCTGTATCATCCTAATGGATATCCAGGGCGGACTTATAGATTCTACAATGGGCCAAAAGTTTTCGAATTTGGCTATGGTCTCAGCTACACTAATTACTCTTACTCATTCGCCTCTGTCAGCAAAAACCAGCTGCATTTCCAGAACCTGAAGGTGAACAAAGCAATTGAACACAGTTCTGTTCTGAACATTGTTGTATCAGACGTTGGACTAGAAGTATGTAACAACGCGATGATAACAGTTAAAGTTGCGGTGAAAAACGGGGGAGAAATGGCTGGTACGCACCCTGTATTATTGTTTCTGAGGCACTCAAACACAGTAGATGATGTTCCAGGAAAGACATTGAGAGTGTGAATTTAGAAGCAGGGGTAAATACCCATGTTACATTTGATGTGAAGACTTCACTAGGGCCAATAGAGACGGTACATTAGTTATTGATGAAGGGAAATATGTCCTTCTTGTGGGAGATGAGGAGTATCCTGTTACTGTGTATAATCTTCCAGAATTAAGTAAATATCAAGTTAAAATTAATTATGGAAGGTGACTTATCCAATAATTTAGTGTCATACTCTACATTCCTTGAATCATCTCTAAAAAGTCTTATCAGTGTGTCAAAGCCAAATGGTGATTAGGCGAGCATATTTGTTGTTTTGCCATAAGAAAAACGAGTTGAATTAAATTTGAGTAAATTAAAATAGATTGAAATAATAAATAAACACGTTATTTATCCATTCAAAAGTTATTTACGTTAAAATAAATTGGGTTAAACTAATATATAATTCGGACAAATGACCCAACTTACTCAATTTTTACCAAGTTTTATTTGTTTGATTTTTTTTCTTAAAGCAATACCTTATAAAGTTATTTTCTTTCTTTATCATGATTATATATAACATATCAAATCTTTAAAATACTTATGAGTCAATTCAAAAACATATCAACACAGTTTTTTTAAAACTAAAGTGAATTTTCATTGGCTAATTTTGTCACATTGTTATAGTGATGTGACCTAATTCACCGTTGCTATGCTCCACTCACAAAACATAGAAAGGTGGTCAGTGGTCACCCAATGTTTTCCACTTCAAGCCTTTCCTCCATTTACTATTTGCAGCTTTAATAGCAAAAATGAACAAGTTTCCTTAGTGACCAACAAAAAAAAAAGTAACAAAGTCTTGAATTCTGGATATAAAAAAAGATCTTGGGGTAATGAGCACTTTTTATTAAATAGGTCTTATGTAGCATGGATTTAAATTAGTTAAATTTTAATATTAATATCAAATCCAATAAAAAAGAAAAAGAAAAAAAGAGAAAAGGTAACTATATAAAATTAATTTCGACAATAATCAATGTTTTTTTCTCCTTTTTTCCAACTAAAGATGACCAATGAGTCGTAACTGTTTTATGGCTGGCTATATTAGTTGTGAAGCTCTCTTAATTCTCCATCATCAAATTTAGATAACAGACTTCAGTACCAAATATCCTCAAAAGTGAAATTAACCGATCATAAATGATTACCATAGGTGTATTCTATATATAGATTGCATTAAATAGGCATCACGGATCAAATCCATCATTGGCTAATTTAATTTAAGTAAATTGGTATCTTTATTTATTATTATGTTACATTCAATTTTAAGTAAGTACATTTACATTATATATAAGTAAACTTTTACAGAAAAAACACCAAAAATAAAATAAAAATGGGACACCAAATAACTAATAAATTCACCGTCACGTTTATCTTCTTCATTTTAGTGCTCCTTTTTCTCCGTACTGAATCAACTCAACCTCCATTTTCATGTGACTCTTCAAACCCAAATACAAGTTCATTTCCCTTCTGCAACGCTGCGTTACCAATCCCACAAAGGGTAAACGACCTCGTTTCGCGTCTCACTGTAGATGAGAAAATCTTACAGCTCGTTAATGGAGCGCCGGAAATACCTCGACTCGGTATCTCCGCTTATGAGTGGTGGTCGGAAGGGTTACACGGTATTTCTAGGCATGGAAAAGGTACGCTTTTTAATGGAACCATTAAGGCGGCAACTCAATTTCCTCAGATCATTCTTACTGCTTCATCTTTTGATGAAAATCTCTGGTATCGTATAGCTCAGGTATGTGATTGTTACCATGTTTGTTGAGAGATAAATTTTATTATTTTCAATTTTAGGAGTAGCGCCTGAATTTATCGTAAATTGGCTAGTTTTGTATTGGTTGTCGATCTATATCAACCCTTCTCTTTTACTCCGACGCACTCTGATCGTGTTTACGCTATTCAAAATGTACTCCATTGGTTCCTTTTTAGTTGTCATGTTCCGTATTTCATGCCTCTGCCTCTTAATTAAATAGTAATATTATTTAAATTGGAAATTTGACTAAAATGTTCTTATTTATTAATGTTTCTGTTTTTTATTTCACCACATTAATATCGCTATATTGGTGTAAGGGTAAGGTGGAACAGAGTAATTAATTCTATCTTGATTTTTAAAATTCGCAAGTATTTTGAAATGTTAGTTTTGGTAATGGACCAGACAAGGGAGTAATTATAGTTATGGATGACTTAATGATGTTACAATTTGTATGACATTTATTAAGATCATATCTAGTTGAAGGTTATGGTTAAAAGTTGGAAATAAAATTATTGGACAGAAGAGGAATGTGTTTGTTGGATAGAAAGAAGAAAATTAGTACTAGTTTGTTAAACTTGTTGCTTTCTCTAGGCAATTGGAAGAGAGGCAAGAGCAGTGTACAATGCAGGTCAGCTTAAGGGAATAACATTATGGGCACCAAATATAAACATACTCAGGGACCCAAGGTGGGGAAGAGGCCAAGAGACACCAGGGGAAGACCCTATGATGGTGGGAAAATATGGAGTGGCTTATGTAAGAGGACTTCAAGGGGATAGTTTTGAAGGTGGGAAGCTTAAAGATGGTCATCTTCAAACCTCTGCTTGTTGTAAGCACTTCATTGCTCAAGATATGGATAATTGGCATAACTTCAGTCGTTACACCTTCGATGCTCAGGTAAGTCTTAACTAACTCTGTTGCTGCAGTACATTGATTTTAGCTTTTAGCATTATCTTGTTGAATTTCCATTTTTGGAATGACAAATACTTCTTTTGGCTCCCTGTGATATATATACCACATCCTAGAAGGTTTGCATGTTGAGAGGATGTGTTGCACATCTAGAATAACTTTAAGTATGTATCTCCACAAATATAAACTTTTAGATATATTAGACTATTCACAATATTCAATCAAGTTATTAAATGAGGTTGTATTCATACACTTGAAGAGTAACATCTACAAGATTGTCAGCACTATTTCTGTTCTAATAAATGGAGCTATTCAGGTCTTGAAGCAAGATTTGGCAGATTCGTATGAACCGCCCTTCAAGAATTGCGTGGAACAAGGGAAAGCCAGCAGTGTAATGTGTGCTTACAATCTTGTTAATGGGATCCCAAATTGTGCCAACTTTGATCTTTTGACAACTACTGCCCGTGGAAAATGGGGTCTCCAAGGGTAATTTTGCAACAATAGAACAGAATGTTTAATCATGTTTCATTTTATTCATACGTGAAATCTAACTGCATATATATAAGACTAATAGTTGTGTGTAATATAAAGGTACATCGTATCAGATTGTGATGCAGTCGACAAAATGTATACTGAGCAACATTATGCTAAAGAACCTGAAGATGCAGTAGCTGCTACCCTCAAAGCTGGTAACTGATTGTCTGTTTCAAACTTTCAATTACTTTGCTGTTAAAAACTTAAAATAGACAAAATTCTCTTTAAAAAAAACAGTAAGTAGAAAAAACATTGTCTTGCTTGTTTGTGAAATCGAAGATTGAGTGCCTCACATCAATTATGTCTTGCTTAATTCTAAAGTGTGAACTGTGACACAACGCATGCCGTAACAGAAAAAGGTTGATTACTTTATAACCCATTCTCTAGCTTGCGTGTTTTGTAAAATGCAGGACCATTGACATGCCCATGACTTGGATGATCTGTGCATTTCTATTATTAGCATGCTTTCTGGTCCTTCTAATAAATTCTGTTGATTACTAAAGCATCTGCTATTATGATTTGTGAATTAAATTCAGTACTTCTTGTTGTTCAATATGAATGTAGGAAGATGAGAAGTAACATGCATGACTTTTCTTGGTAGAGATGAAATTTGTTCCAGACGGGTCCTTGATTGAATGTAGTCAACTTCTACTTGTAAGAAAAAATATTATAAAAGAGAACATTTATTATGCATAATGAAACAATATGTCAAAACAATGTGTGACAACTAGAAATTCCTTTCAAATCTATGAAAACTTTGTTGATGAAACTAAATGCGCCTTTGTTCTTGGCAATGTAATTTCAGGCATGGATGTGAATTGTGGTTCCCACTTGAAGACATACACAAAATCAGCTTTAGAGAAGCAGAAAGTAAAAGAATCTGACATAGACAGAGCTCTTCACAATCTCTTCTCCGTTAGAATGAGGCTAGGGCTGTTCAACGGTGACCCAAGTAAATTGGAATATGGAGACATTTCTGCAGCAGAGGTTTGTAGTGAAGAGCACCGGGCACTAGCCGTCGAAGCAGCACGAAGTGGCAGTGTCCTTCTAAAAAATTCCAACAGGCTCCTTCCACTTTCAAAGATGAAAACAACATCCCTTGCTGTAATAGGTCCCAAAGCAAATGATTCTGAAGTACTTCTAGGTAACTATGAAGGCTTTTCTTGCAAGAATGTTACATTATTCCAAGGGCTTCAGGGATATGTTGCAAACACAATGTACCATCCGGGCTGCGATTTCATCAACTGTACTTCTCCTGCAATAGATGAAGCAGTTAATATAGCAAAAAAAGCAGACTATGTTGTTCTAGTAATGGGATTAGACCAGACTCTTGAAAGAGAGAAGTTTGATAGGACAGAATTGGGGCTACCTGGTATGCAAGAGAAACTCATTACATCAATCGCCGAAGCTGCCTCAAAGCCTGTTATACTGGTTTTGATGTGTGGAGGTCCAGTTGATGTAACTTTTGCAAAGGACAACCCAAAAATAGGAGGCATTTTGTGGGTTGGTTATCCTGGTGAGGGTGGAGCAGCTGCATTAGCACAGATACTTTTTGGTGAACACAATCCAGGTGAAGTTCATTTTTTAACAATCCTTGTAGTTACTGTATTTCCTCAAATGATGTTTAATTGTTATCTATTGCTGGAACACTTGCTAAACATTCAAGACTACATTATTTTGCAGGGGGCAGATCACCAGTCACTTGGTACCCCAAGGAGTTCAACAAAGTAGCAATGAACGACATGAGGATGCGACCTGAATCATCCAGCGGATATCCAGGGCGAACTTACAGATTCTACAATGGGCCAAAAGTTTTCGAATTTGGCTATGGTCTCAGCTACACTAATTACTCTTACACATTTGCCTGTGTCAGCAAAAACCAGCTGCTTTTCAAGAACCCAAAGATCAACAAGGCAACTGAAAAAGGTTCTGTTCTGAACATTGCTGTATCAGACGTTGGACCAGAAGTATGTAACAGCGCGATGGTCACAGTTAAAGTTGCGGTGAAAAACCAGGGAGAAATGGCTGGTAAGCACCCCGTGTTGTTGTTTCTGAAGCACGCTAGCACAGTGGATGAGGTTCCAAAAAAGACATTGATAGGATTCAAGAGTGTGAATTTGGAAGCAGGGGCAAATACACAAGTTACGTTTGATGTGAAGCCTTGTGAGCACTTCACTAGGGCTAATCGAGATGGTATATTAGTTATCGATGAAGGGAAACATTTCCTTCTTGTGGGAGATCAGGAGTATCCTATTCCTGTATCTCTATGATCTCCCAGATCTAAGGTTTTTAGTTAGTATTAAGATAATAGCAAGTAAAATTTTAATTATGGAAAGGTGACTAGCTAAATCTGCTAATATTTGCAGAAAGAAACTAGTTCTACTCTAGGTTTATGACAAATAATAGTTTAAATGTAACAAGTGAATTGATGAATAATTGTTTTATATTATCAATAAATATCATGCCTTATAAGTATCATCCTTTTGCATAAATTCTACTTTAATTTTGAATAGTTTAAAAAATTATTAGTCCCTATCCTTTCTACTGATGAATATGACTAGTCCCACAATTAATTATGTTAGAATGCTCATGGATTGTCATTGTCCTACTCTACTCACTCGTGTAGCTTACCTCCACCAACTGCATAAAAATTATTCTTTAAACTTACTCTATATATTTTTCTTTAGGTTGCTGATTGTACATTAGATATTTGCATTTCGTAACACTATTTAAGGGGTAAAACGATCTCTAACAAGATCATTTTAAGTTTTAATAATATCTTTATTTTGTGTAGTTGGTTAAAAGAGTATGTGATCAAAATGATTACTTTTTCCATATATCAAGGATTATTCATGTTAAAGGGTATATATCAATGAACAAAACAATCCAACCACCATATATTAAGGATCATTTTGGTAATCTTCTCCGTGACAACCAAAACTTTTCTACGCAAGAACGCATAAAATGAACTCCACTAATTAGTATGATCTTAATAAATATAGCCACAAAAGGTGTCTAAAGTTAGAAATTGTTTGATACTTTAATAACGAATTAACTGAACCTTCGAATATTGTGATTAAAGTTATTGGGAATAGAGCACGATATGTCCTTCTACTTTTCAATTTAGAGCGATATATCTATATTATATTACAAAAATAACTTACATATACGTCTATAAATGGTTTAAATATATCCTTATTGTTACACTCTTATATGCCAATAAATTTCTTAAAACATGAGTATTTACTATTGTCTCGAATGATAATCTATATTACTTTAAAACATGACTCCTCACGAATGTTGATTGAACTTTTTATCTTTCGTTAAAAGACCATAAAATTAATAATTACTATTTATTCTTATGATTATTTAGTTACATTTAGTAAAATAAAATTTGATACGACGAAAAAGGAATAAGAATAAGAACAAGTTGTTATTTTAGTTGAAGGTCAATTTTCGATACAACTGGAGTAGGTAAAACAAAACGGGGAAATTTTTTATTTTTATTTTTGGTGGGAAAAACGGGGAAATTAAAAAGGATAAAAATAGGAGAATATATACATATGTATATAAAATGGCGTAGATTAAAATAACAAGAAAAAAAGATTTATATATAATTTAATATGAGAATAAGTACGAAACTTATTAGTAGGACTCGTTGGGTTACCAGATTATTTAATCCTTATTTACCAGATTATTTATAGTTAATGAGAAGTTGGTATATGACTAACCAAACCTAAATACAAAGTACAAACTAACAAAGCAAAAAGTATTAATACTAAAGTTTCTTCCTAATCTCGTTTTATAATAAATGATGTTTTATCTTGGGTACATTTCTTCTTGCTAATTTTTCCTTAATAAGATATTAAATAATTTCTTGAAAATTATGTTTATTTGAATGAAAGTAAAATTAAAAGAGAAAAATCAATATAATGTGATGGACCAAATTATCCCTTCATGTAACTCAATTGATCAAAACTTCAAAAACACATAATAATTTATATTCAGCTAATTATTTTTAAAAAAAATTATTAATATTGAACACCAACCTATGCTTAACCAAGTTTTTTAAAGTACTTCTAGAAATAAAACTACGTACTTTCTTTGCTTCTGAATAGTACTTAATAGCTAATGCAATTTTAGATATACACATAAAAAATTAATTTAAACATTTTATTTTAGTATATCAATCAAATATTCTATGGGAAAGTTACTAATGAGTACTGATCATTCATAACTTTGACTTGATATAAAATGAGTCGAAAATTAAAATACTATAAAGAAATAACTTACGTATATATACTATAAAAGATTTAATGACTTGTCAAATTTTATTTTATTTCATAATAATTTTTACTCAAGCATATAATACATGGAAATTTTACTTGATTTGCAGGGATATAAAAGTTCATGCTCAAAATTAATATAAAGTAAAATTATTATTTTCTATACTCGAATTAATTTGCACCAAATATCATCCTCTTTAGATAATAAAACTTATTTCAAAATGCTTTAGGCTTTAAATAGACATATACTTTTAAAACTAAATGGATAAATTCAATATTGTATATCCAAAATTAGTAACTTCAGTAAAATATTCTTTTACTATCAAAAAAGGATTAAATTTCTTTTTTTTCCTTATAAATAAGTTCACCACTCTTTGTACCACTCCTAACTCCAACTTCTATTTTCCCCCATTTTTCACTTCACAATGAAACTTCACATCTCAACTCTCATTACTACTATTTTCTTATCTCTATCATTCGTTTCGATTGTTCAATCAACTCAGCCACCCTTCTCTTGCGATTCGTCGAATCCGCAAACCAAATCGTTAAAATTTTGCCAAACAGGACTTCCAATTAGTGTACGTGTACTAGACCTTGTTTCTCGACTCACACTCGATGAAAAAATAACTCAACTAGTTAACTCAGCCCCTGCTATACCCAGACTCGGTATTCCGGCGTATGAGTGGTGGTCGGAATCATTGCACGGCGTTGGTTCTGCCGGAAAAGGTATTTTCTTCAATGGGAATATTGCCGGAGCCACCAGTTTTCCCCAAGTTATTCTCACTGCTGCTACTTTTGATGAGAATCTATGGTACCGCATTGGTCAGGTTAGTAACCAATTTAAAAATCTAGTTTTATTTTTTACTTTTATGCATTTTGAATCTTAACCAGAGTTCTGGTTCGAGCGTGGGTATAGAAAATTTTTTTGGGAGTGTCATTTTAAATTGGCCTTACAGTGCGAGATTCAAATTTAATCGAAGCTACAATATGAGCTCCAGACATCAAATGAGAAACCAAAAAAAAAAAAAAAATCTTACTGCCGCGATTTATTAACTTTTTAGACTTTAATTTTGCTAGTGAGGATTTGATTTTTTTACCTTATAAACTTTTTCTCCATTTCCCATCTTAAAAGGGAGGATTAATTTTGTAGGCACTAATAAAATTTTATTAATTTTAAGAAAAATAAGATAAATATAATATATCCTTAACTTTGTAATTTAGGAGTAATATACCCCTATCGTTTAACAATGACACATATGCATTATTTAAAAAATTGTAAAGTTGAGATGTAATTTGCCCATTTATGATATTTTTATCTTTACCTATATCTAAAATATTATTTTTTCTTATTCAATTTATGAATGATCAAGAGATTTCGTTTTCTCGATAAATTAATGAGACATTAGTAGATTAGTAACTTTGGAATATAAAGTACATATTAGGTATGTAGGTTAAAAATAGTACTCCTTCATTTTGATTGTCGGCGGATGTATGGGTATTTATTGTGTCTCAAAACTCAATTATTGGTAGTGCATATTTTTTTTATTTTTTTAATTGATGATTCATTTAAAATTCAAGAAAATAATAGTAACTTGTTATAATGAGTGTAGTGTAAAAATGTGAATTTTAATTTGTGACAATTTAACTTAGGTGATTGGAGTAGAGGCAAGGGGAGTATACAATGCAGGTCAAGCAATAGGTATGACATTTTGGGCACCAAATATAAATATATTTAGGGATCCAAGATGGGGAAGAGGTCAAGAGACACCAGGGGAGGACCCAATAATGACTGGTAAATATGCAATTAGGTATGTTAGAGGTGTACAAGGTGACAGCTTTAATGGTGGACAACTTAAAAAAGGTCACCTTCAAGCTTCTGCTTGCTGCAAACATTTCACTGCTTATGATTTGGATCAATGGAAAAACTTGGATCGATTTAGCTTCAATGCCATTGTAAGTTACTCTTTCGTTTTTCTCGATATAATCATGAGGTTTGAATCTGTGACGTATGTTATTCCTACACATATCAAGTATTTTATCCATTCACTTATTGTTTACTTTATATCTTGATTAACTTAGATTGACGCAACTTAATGCTGAAAGTGTCAGAAGTCTGTAAAGTTAATAGTGGACAAGTACTCTCTCTGTTCAATAATAGTTTTCACAATTGATTTGACACATATTACATTCTTTAAGAAATTATAAATAAGGATAATTTTTTATATCACCCTTGAATATAACAAATATAATATCTTAAAAAATATAATAAGAAAATAACTATATTAATGATAAGGATAAATTAGAAAGTGTAAAAATTATTCATGAATTTTATAAAGTAGACAAGTATTATTAAATATCTATTTTTTATATAGTGGACGAATATTGTTTGATGAATGGATCTCTTTTTCACAAAAGAGAATACTTCTTTTGTCTCATTTTGATATTTTCTTTTTTGTCCGTCTCAAAAAGAATGTCACTTTATTATAACATGAAATAATTTAACTTTAAAATTTTCTTTTTATCTTAATGAAAATGAAACTATATAAATATCTCATGATTATTTTAGATTATAAATTTAAAAATCTTTTTTTTAAATATTATATAAATTAAATAATATTTCGTAAAATGAGATGTGGAGTAATATTTTGCATTTTTTATAGCCTTTTTATTTATATGACCAATGAGTAATCAATATTCAACGATTCTTCACTACCTTCGAAGTTTAGAAGACTACATTGTCTTGATATGTTATGTACTTTTCCCATCATGGAAACAACGGTCACGGGATTTAATTTTCTGAATTATTATTAGGGCAACAACCTTATCTGTCAGATCTTTTTTAAAAAGAAATATATATTTTAATGCTTAAAATTTGCAGGGAAAATTCTTAAAATTTAGTATGGAAAAAAATGCTTTTTAATGTTTATTATGACATTGTCGGTGGGATGTCAAAATAAAAATAAAAAATTGAAAATATAATTTGTCTTGACAATATTTTGATGGACCAATTTCAAAAGACTGGACTTGTATTAATTAAGTATACCTGGCCCCATTAATTTTTGTTTTTATTGTTTTAAATTAACATATTTCATTGCTAGACAAATATGTTTATTGATTATCATGTTAATGAATGATTATAGAAAGGTAATAGTCTCAAAGTCAAATCGTTCATTTTCTATTAATTCTTGCACAATAAGTGGAGTGGATTAGGGAAGTCGTTTCTATTAGAAATAATTCTTCTTTCGATAGATAGAGAAAAGATAAATTCATATAAATTTTATTATAATTATATAATTATATTGAATATATAATTATTGACGAAAAGTCGTATTTGGACCAAAGACAAAAAAGTGGGCGTGGCCATGTCCACTATTGAAAAAAAGATAACACAAGTCTTTGTCTTCTTTTTAGTATTCACACTTTTCTCAATAGATTTCTCTAAAGATTGAGAAAATTGGAGTATATGATCCTCCTCAACTTTTTGTGGAAAAAATGAAGCTTGAGAATGATGCTTTTTTACTCTGTACTTTTATTCTTTTTGTCACATTACTTCAAGATTTAAGGAATCTACAAAAAAAAAAAAAATTATGGAAGTAATTTTGTACTATAAAGTTTAGTATATTTCAGTTTCACTTTTTTTCCTTTTGCAATCATGACCTCCAATTTTCTTATAATTACTTAGGTAACCCCTCAAGATATGGCAGATACATTTCAGCCCCCTTTCCAAGATTGTATACAGAAAGCACAAGCCAGTGGAATTATGTGCTCTTACAACAGTGTTAATGGAATCCCAAGTTGTGCTAATTATAATCTTTTAACTAAAACAGCTCGTCAACAATGGGGATTTCATGGGTAATTCTACTATTTACTGCAATTAAACTCTTATAATTAATCGACATTTAACTTATATACACTAAGTAGTCTTTTTTAATCTCGTTTAAATATGATAGGTACATTACATCCGATTGTGACGCAGTTCAAGTCATGCATGATAACCACAGGTATGGAAATACACCAGAAGATTCAACAGCATTTGCACTTAAAGCTGGTATGATTGTACTCTCAAACTTTTTTTTTTTTACTTTTTTATTTATTGATGTGACTAAATTAAGCTATGATAATAATCAATATCACCAAAAAAAAAAAAGTTAAGTGGAAACAATCCATGTGCTCCCTAAGCTAGATTGGGCCTACAACAATCTTAACCCAATCTATTGAATTTATTTGGGCCCAGGCCCTATGGTATTGGTTTTGTGGGCTGAAATGGAGCAAATAAAGTCCAAAATGAAAGCATTAGGGGACTTCTATAATTTAAAACAAAATTAAAATATTTTTTCAGTCT
Organism: Solanum sitiens; assembly: GCA_016801875.1. Lineage (NCBI taxonomy): Eukaryota > Viridiplantae > Streptophyta > Magnoliopsida > Solanales > Solanaceae > Solanum > Solanum sitiens. The sequence continues at coordinate 2,927,637 of JABWTJ010000002.1, read as the reverse complement.
CAATTTGTTTGTCTTGCTTTCCTTTTTCAGTCCGTTTCAAAAGAAATGTTTTCTTTTTTCTTTTCTTGTTTGGCAACTTTTAAATTCTAGCTTTTACACATAACATATTTATGACCACAAAATTAAAGGACATGTTGGTAAATTAGACCATAAGTTTAAAAGTCTACTTCGTTTTTGCAATATAAACTAGCCTTGTAAGTAGCGGAGCCACATATACGTGAGGGGTGTTGATTCACATCCCTTTGTCAGAAAATTACATTGTGTAGCTAGGTAAAAATATTTTTTATGTATATGTATTACATATTGACACACCATGGCTTCTGTGCGATTTTACTTCTATATATTTTGACGCCTCTTAGTCAAACTTCGGACTCCGCCACTATATTAACCATGTTGTTTCAAAATGTGATGGGAATTGAAATTTGACAGGCATGGATATAGACTGTGGGGATTACTTGAAGAAATACACAAAATCAGCAGTAATGAAGAAAAAAGTATCACAAGTTCATATAGACAGGGCTCTTCACAATCTTTTTTCCATAAGAATGAGGTTAGGATTATTCAATGGAGATCCCAGAAAACAGCTCTATGGAAACATTAGTCCTAGCCAGGTTTGTGCTCCACAACACCAAGAATTAGCCCTTGAAGCTGCAAGAAATGGCATTGTCTTGCTCAAGAACACCGGCAAGTTACTTCCTCTTTCCAAGGCGAAAACCAACTCCCTTGCTGTCATTGGACATAATGCCAACAATGCTTATATTCTTCGTGGGAACTATGACGGTCCTCCTTGCAAATACATCGAAATTCTCAAGGCGTTGGTTGGTTATGCAAAGTCAGTTCAGTACCAACAGGGTTGCAATGCGGCTAACTGCACGTCTGCTAACATTGATCAAGCTGTCAACATTGCAAGAAATGCAGATTATGTTGTTTTAGTCATGGGGTTGGATCAAACTCAAGAGAGGGAACAATTTGATCGCGATGATTTAATGCTCCCGGGGCAGCAAGAAAATCTTATTAATAGTGTTGCTAAAGCTGCAAAGAAGCCTGTTATATTGGTGATTCTCTCAGGAGGTCCAGTTGATATTTCTTTCGCGAAATATAACCCTAAAATAGGAAGCATTTTGTGGGCTGGCTATCCTGGTGAAGCTGGAGGAATTGCTTTAGCTGAAATCATATTTGGTGAACATAATCCTGGTAAGACTTGATCACTTCGTTACCATTTTTCCCCCTTCCTCAACATGCTTGATTTTGATAACGACAACGTTTTTCTTAATGTCAGGGGGTAAATTACCTGTTACATGGTATCCTCAAGCCTTTGTCAAAATACCAATGACAGATATGAGGATGAGACCTGATCCTAAAACAGGTTACCCCGGTAGAACATATCGATTTTACAAAGGTCCCAAAGTTTACGAGTTTGGATATGGTCTTAGCTACACAACTTATTCCTATGGATTCCACTCTGCCACTCCAAACACAATCCAGTTAAATCAACTATCATCTGTTAAGACAGTTGAAAATTCAGACTCAATTCGTTACACGTCTGTGGATGAAATAGGAAGTGACAACTGTGAGAAGGCGAAATTCTCAGCTCATGTTAGTGTTGAAAACTCAGGGGAAATGGATGGTAAGCATCCAGTACTACTTTTTGTGAAACAGGACAAAGCGCGAAATGGAAGTCCTATCAAACAGTTAGTTGGATTCCAAAGTGTCAGCTTGAAGGCAGGGGAAAATTCACAACTTGTGTTTGAGATCAGTCCTTGTGAACATCTTAGCAGTGCTAATGAAGATGGATTAATGATGATAGAAGAAGGATCGCGTTACCTTGTCGTTGGAGATACAGAGCATCCTATCAACATCATGATGTGAAACCAAAAAAAAAATTGGTCTCAAAAAGTTATTGTTACTATTTTGAATTTCAAAAATCCTCTCTAAAATACCTATAAGAGTGGCAATGTTGCAGCAGCAACAGCTAAAGTATAGATATCAAGATGAATTTGAGCTATTATCTCTTTGTCTTGCTAGATATCTATTTTATTTTCTCTTCTTTTTTTTCAAGAACTCGAAAAGTTTTATAAGAAATTCAAGTACTACAAGCATTAAGATGTTAAGGATGCGCACTAGTGTATATCATTATGATTTATAGAACAAAGATGTTAACATAGAAGGGGAGTCTTGAATATGCCACAGGTTCAAGTCGTGGAATCAGTCATTAATATTTGCTACCTTATTCACATCATACCCGTTCGAGTACAACACATTACCTTTTTATATTTGTACTAAGCTAGGTTGTTATAGAAGCCATAATTAGCTACAAAATACGAAGTTTTTAAAAAGTGATTGTGCCTTAATATATGACATTGTATAATTATAACGTGCAAGCCTTAAATGGAAAAAAAATGAAATTGAATAGGAAATATTATTCGATCACTTTACTTGATGGAATTTTGTATATTTTTTTTTTTTATTTATAGAAAGAGGCTATATCTAATTAATTAGTCATCCAGAGGAACTAATGCAAAATTCTTATAAGTGGAAAAACAAGCACCAACCTTTTCCATTTATTTCATTTTATTACCACTAATATATTTTGTAGCTCTTCATGAATAGGACCAAAATTAAATGGTCCATTTAAGATTCATCTAACTATATGTCTTTATGGTCCATTTAAGATTCATCCAACAATATATATATATATATATCTTCCCAAATCATAAATATGTATTAAAATTTAAAATATTCTTGTCAACTCAGTAGTTAATTTAAATGTATTTTGAAAATCCATAAATTTTAAATTTTGGATCGTCTTTGAAAGTATAATTGGAGACATCTATTTCTAATTAGTAAATTGCAAGAAAATGAAAAAGTCAAACGCTTTTTTCTCTAAGATTCATGGTGGACTTAAATTATTTTAATTAAAAGCTAATGGTTAAGGAGAAGATTCTCAAGAATTTCAACCAGTATAATTTTTAATTAATTATTTGATAATAATGTAGCAAACTACCCATGCGTTAGATCTATGACTACCAAAAATAATTTTTTTTAAAATGCAGCAAGAATTGAGTCATGCTATTTGCAAAAATAAGTATTGAAGAATCTTTATATTCTCGACAATTATTCTTCCTACAAATTACTACTATACTATTTATTTTTTATTAGGGTAAGGTTCAAGAAACAGTTGTAACTCAATAGCCACGAAATGATCATTTTAGGGTATTCATTTTGTTGACGGATGCTTTTATTAACCTGATAATAATTGTATGTATAAACACGATGTATACAACTTAGGTAACTACGTACTTTAAAGCTCAAACATAGAAATTCTGATTATTTTTAGTTATAAGTCGTAGTAGGTTATTTTTATAAATCCATACTACATCGATATTCGATCAATCTGATAATGTAAAAGCTTATTTCGTTGATTAGCGTATAAAAGTTAAACTTGTTATTTATTTAAATTCTTAAAACTAAGATCATCTTTAGATACGTTTGGCATGATATCATATATATATATATATATATATATATATATATATATATATATATATATAAACACCGGTATAGAAACTTCCCTTATTATCCAGCAACTGTATCCAGCTACACATAATATTATGGAATTCAATGTCAATTGTATTTTAAAAAAAATGTCAATTGTATATTAAAAAAAATTTGGAAGTGGAATCTGGTTGTTTATGGGATTTTCAACAGTATAAAGAGAAATATTCTCCATGAATTAATATATATGATAAATAATTGGCACATTATATATGCTTTTCATGATCGAAGTCGAAGTGACAAAGTGTTATATATATATATATATATATATATATATATATATATATATATATATATATATATATATATATATATAAAAATCTTAGTACCATTATCACTATATAAAAATTGAACTTTCACGGCAATTAATTAGCAATTACCGCTAAATATGTATTTTTAGCGACAATTAAGCACTCTTTATATATGTCCTAAAAGTTTTAGCGACATTGGATCTAATGACACTTAACTAATGCTAATTAAACACTCTTTATTGATGTGTCTATTTATTGCCGCTAAAAGTTATTTTTGTTATAATGTATGTTGTCTTTTAGATTTTTCCTCTTAAGGTTTATTGTTATTTATTCGAAAGTCCTTAGTGGCATATCACAAGATTAAGAACACGTGAATTAATTTAATTTATGAATTTAAGGTTTAAGTAAATATAGATTCTTAATTTAATAAGTTTATAAAGGACAAAAATTTAATTCAATAAACCAAAAAACATTTAAGATCTGAGTATTGTTGGTTTAGAGTCTTGGTTCCAGATATAGCTTTGTGTCCTTGGGAGCAAAGACTTGATCATCAACTAATACAAAGTTAGAGAAAGCTTAGAGTCATTTTATAAGTGAATAAAATGATAATTTATAAGCAACAAATGGAATATATGAACCAAAGTATGTCATCCAATAAAAATGTTTTACTCAGAAGTGTGTTAACGCTAAAATCTCATATGTGATTTGCAAAATCTTGTACATAATCATCGTTTTTTGATCGGTAATTATATTTTCTCCAATCTAATTGAATATCTTCATAAAGTTATGCACCCCCGTATTTATAGTTATAGAAAGTATTCGATCCATGTAAGTTGTAAAACTTATCGCAAATATTATGTGATAAAATTGTGCTTATGTGATAGACCAAGACATATTATTTTAGACATTTAACAAATTTTGTTAATTCTTGAATTTAACTATGATTGTCACGTCATTTCACATGTCACATCATTTTTTTAGTTTTAAACTTAACTAGGATGCCAAGTCATCTTGACAGGTGGCATAAGTTCGCCCTCAAAAGGAAATGACTCTTGAATTGAGTTTAATAAGAGATAAGTGTCAAAAACACACCTAAACTATACCTTTTTTCTGAGTTTCATACCTAAACTATTGAAAGTTTGAGTTTCATACCTAAACTATCACTTTTTAGTTTGAGAAACATACCTCTCTCTTTGATACCACTCTCATCATGGTATGTGTGATACACTCTCTCTTTTATTTTAAAGAATTCCAAATCACACTCCACATATATAAAACATTTAATCTTGACAAAAAATAAATAAATTATTAGTACTAGTTAAAATTAAAAATTAAAAAACTATTATAAAAAAATAATATTTTCTTTATAAAATAAAATGTAAAATATTTTTCTTACCTCATGCCATCACTTTCTCTCACCCCCCCCAAACCCCCCACCCCCTATCCACCCCCACCATTTTTTTAAGTTTTTTATTTTGTTTAAATTTCTTTTATAAAAGTATTTTTTTTTTAATTCATCTCCTCCCCCTCCTCAAATACTAATTTATATATTATTTTATTTTCTTAAAAAAATAATTCTACTCATCCCACTTAACCCTATGCTTTCAATTTTTTTCCAGTGTTTTGATATACATATCGAAAATATTTTTTCTTGCCGCCACAAGACTTTTTAATATTTTTTAGTTATTTATGTTATATTCGGTACACTAGTAGAATTTTTTTCTAAAAATATAATACGTGCACAAAATGAGAAAAACGTAAAAAAAATAAAAATTAAGAGCGGAGGATTGAATAGGATGGAGTAGATTTTTTTTTTAAAAATAAAATAATATCAATTTTTATGGGGGCGGGGGGGATGAATGGTTGGGTTTTTTTTTTTGGGAGGGGGAGGGGAGGATGAAGTATGAAATTTTCAAAAATATTTTATAAATAACTTTTAAAAAAAAGGATGGGGGTTGTCGGGAGGGGGTACGTGGAGGAGGTGGTGGAGTGGGGTAAGAAAAATAATTTAATTTTTTATATGGATAGTAAAACTTTAATCTTTAATTTTTAATTAATATTAATATTTTATTATTTAATTCATATTTTGGTAAAATATTTTATCTATGTGGAATGTCATGTATCAATGTCTTTCCAAATAGAAGAGAGAGCGCATTACACACACCACTGAGGTGTGTTTCTCAAACTAAAAAGTGATAATTTAGGTATGAAACTCACACTCTCAATAGTTTAGGTATGAAACTCAAAAAAAGTGAATAGTTTAGGTGTGTTTTTGACACTTATCTCTTTAATAAAATAGACTTGTTTAATTGTATAGTTTAAATAAATTATTTAATTCCTATAATTGTAAATTTAATCTAAATTTTATATATATGTGACCGAATGAAATTTATTTGCCTATACTATTATTATATTTTATTTTATTTTAAAAAAAAAGACAATTGTCTTAATTTTTTGAACGTATAAAAGTCTTAATTTGAATATATTACTTTTGATAAATAAAAGAATATGTGAGTATACAATCTTGACGAGCACTCGTATATATAAATGAATTGATTTGAATTAATGTCTTGACCAATTTTACTGTACTTTTTTACTATATTGATGCATTAAACATTGTTTTTTCAAGAATTGGTGAGTTTAATTTATTTATTTTCATGGCAAGGAATAAGTTTACTAAAACTAGAGATTATTATGATTTATCTCTAATATACATTGTATCTAGGCAATCATATTCAAAAGAGAGAACTACATAATTAGGTGGTACCATAAAACATTAAATTTTTGAAATTATCAACATTGCTTAACAAAGGTTAGGATCATGCATCATCCACATTTTTTAAAAATCTTTTCATACGTCCCAAATTAAAATTTAAGGTTCAATTATAGACATTTTTGAAAGTTTAAACTTTATAGTATTATGTATCTCCCAAGTCCCGACATTTTAGTATGTTTGACCAAGTTTTTAAATGTAGAAAATATTTAATTTTTTTCAAAAAGTACTTATTTTAGAAAAAATTAGTTTCTTTGGTCAATTTTTTAAAGGAAAAGAAAAAGTACTTTTTAGTAGTCCAAAAAGTTATTTTTCCAAAAAAGTTATTTTTTCAAAAAAAAAATCTCAAAAGCACAAATTACTGCAAGATATTAATAAACTGTCTTTAAAATTAATTAGCTAAACATGAATTATTATTATTCTGAAGTATCTTTTTAGAATATGTTTATGATAAAAAAAGTACTTTTTGAAATAAATATTTTTGGAAGCTTAATCAAATAAGCAAATTATGTTATTTCCACTATTCCTAAGTTGTCATAATGCGAAAGAGAAAAAGGAATGTTCATAAAATATCGATCGGTGAGTTGAATATATATCTTATATATAATAGTAATTGTTTACTCTAAGACCTCATTTGATATGAATTGTAATTTGAAATTAGCGTTTAAATATACAATTTAAAATTATATTAAAGTTAAAATTATAACTTTATATTACATGTTCAAACACTTATTAGGAATCATAACGTGGAAGAATTTATTGCTCAAATAAAACACCAACAATAACAATATTAACAAAGTAATCATGGTTCGTGACTAGATTTCGTTGTAGGGAATAAATCCTTTTTATGTATACTAAGTTTAATTTACAACATAACATGTAAGAATTACTCTAAATTTTATAAAGGAAGAGAATTAAAGAAGTAAATTAAAAAAAAATAAGTTTTTATATTATTATATTTCTGTAATTTTAACGTAGAATTCGTCTAAGATGTCATATGTACCTCTTCTTTAGAAGCTTGATAACCTAGAAGTCAGTCAATTTTGATTAACGTACTTCATCAATCCATTTTATGCTAGGGACATTACGCACGCCTTCCTTTAGGAACTTAGCGCCGTCACTAAGAGCCTATTTGGTTTGGCTTAAAAGTAGCTTTTAAGTAAAAAATAAAAGGTCAAACTTAAATGACTTTTAAGTCAAAACAATAAAAAAGGTATGGGATATGGGATGCCTACTCTTGGTTTCTAAGTTATTTTTAACCTTGTCAAACACTTCCTAACTTATTTTAAGTCATTTTTTTACTTATTTCAAGTTGCTCTATATTTGTCAAATACTTCCAAAAGTAAAAAAATGACTTAAAATAGATTTGATCAACTTTTATGAAAAATCCAAACACTCTCTAAGTGTCCTATCAGCAAGGCGGCTCAATAAAATATTTGGCCTTAAGCTAATCATAAAAAAGGCACAATTATATTTTACTTATTTTATTTTATATGTTTTAATTTGATTCGGCATGAAGTTTCAGATATACAAAAAAATATATATATAATTGTGAAATTAAAAGTGTATACAACATACAAAAAATATTTTATGAATGACGTAATATTTATTTAGAAAATTTTATATTTTGTGAGCAGATTTATATATATATATATATAATGCTCCTAATAATATTAGTGAATTTGGGGGCCTTAAAAATCTTGGGGCTTAAAGCAAGTGCTTTAGGCTTCAGCGGGCCCAGCCTATCAGCGTAATGAGGGAATACATAATACAACAATATATAATTGTCATAACTAAAATCGTATAATATTATTTACTTTGTTCTTTATTTTAACGTGAGATTTGCCTAAAATATCATATGCATCTTATTTTAAGAAAATTGCAAAGTCAAAAAGCCTGTCAATTTCGTTTGCACTACAAATAAACAGATTATACCTAAGACACAAAAAAAGAATATGAACTCCAGATTATGTATGAAAATATATAAAAATAGATCAACATACCTTATTTACACCATTTGAACATTAAATATTTAGGTCAAATTAAATTTTCCTTATGCACAAACGATATGAAACATAGTTATATAGTTATATCATCTTTAAAAAAATTGCATATAAACATATATAACCACTGAAGACTAGAAAAAAAATCATATATATTACATGTGCTTTCTCTTATCATAGTTCGAAGCCAAAAGCGTAATATTTTTCTTTCGAAAAACATAAATGACACATCAAATCTTTATCTTATCAAAAGGGCAAAATCGCTTCTGACGGAGCAATTTCCTTCTGATAACGTTAAATTTTTTTCAAAGATCGCTGCCCCTGCAACGTTTTTCTCGAAATTTTTTGTTTTTAGACCAAAATATTGACAACCTTTTATAAATTAAAAAACAAAAATTAAAATTGAAATCGCTGCATTGGCAGCGACCCCCCTATTTTTTTTAAAACCCCTTTTTTTTAAACCATGGCAAATCAAAGGGGGCCATTTTCTTTTTCAAACGTATTTTTTAATAAAATATTGCCAACAATTTTCTACCTAATAAAATCGCTCCTTGGCTTGCGATTTGAAGAACAAAAATTTAGTCTTAAAAGAGAATCGCTGCTGTAGCAGCGATTTTCATTTTTTTAAAAAATAAATCAAGAAAAACGCTACAAGGGCAGCGATGTTTGAAAAGCAAATTTTTTTACAGCAGCGATTTTGCAGATTTTCTTTTTAGAGTAACAGCGTCAATAATTGTCAGAAGGAAATCGCTCCGTCAGGAGTGATTTTGCCCTTTTAATTAAAAATAATAATTAATATACCATTTATATATATATTTTTTTTTAAAATGGTCCCTTTTAACTCCGGACTCTATAAAATTACTTCATCATAATTTATTAGGATAAAAAACATAATAACTCTTTTGGGAATATTGGGAAATTGTCATTTACGCATGTAAACTAGAAAAAAAAAATCATATATGTTACATGTGCTTTCTCTTGTCATATATAATATAAAATTACTTCATTATAATTTTTATTAGGATAAAAAACAAAATAACTCTTTTGGAAATATGGAAAATTGTCATTTACACATGTAAACTGACGTATTATTTTCTACACTCTTTTTCTATTTTTTATTATCACATACTTAAACAATGTGAAGGTCCTATTATCCCCCTCCCTCTTTTTCGAACTTTATTTTCTTTCATATTATTTATATCAATGTTCACATTTTTCTTTTAATTACACATGAAAAATATAAAGGTCTTTGCATTTCATGTCATTTAGAAATTACATATAAATGTATATAACAAAAAATTAAAATTTATATTACACTACATCAAATCAAATTCTACAAAATCTATGAAATTTTGCGCAATTAGTAACTTCATCAATATGATACTGACATTTTGGTGAATGACAAATAGGAGATTCAAATACAATTTTTCTTATCCTACCAAATAATTCATCATGATAAATAGTCCAACAATATTATTATAATTTTTTAAATATATATTTTGCTAATTTTTAAAGAATTTACCTATTTTTCTTGGAAAATTATTTATTCTACTAATCTAATCAAGAACATACCACATTAACCTATTTTCCTTGTAAAACTATTTATTCTATTAATCTAATCATGAACATATCAAATTATATTTTAAATTTTTATTTAATTTAAATTTGTAAGAAGTTTAGAAAGAAATACTAAAAATGATTGTAGACAATAAAATTTGGTTAAGAAAACAATAATCAAGAATGAAAAATTATCGCAACAATCGATTTATTATTTTAAAGATTCCTCTGAATGGCTCTTGATCTTGATCTTGAACTTTATCTTGATCTTGACTTCTAGTTGATTTCTAGGGTTTCGAGCTTGATCGTCTTGATCTTGATCTTGAATTTTATCTTAATATTGACTTCTAGTTGATTTCAAGGGCTTCGAGCTTGATCATGAATCTGGTGGTCTTGATCTAAATGATCTTAACTTCTAGTTGAATTCAAAGGCTTCAAGCTTGATCTTGAATCTGATGGTTTCGAGCTTGATCGTCTTGATCTTGATCTTGAATTTTATCTTGATATTGACTTCTAGTTGATTTCAAGGGCTTCGAGCTTGATCATGAATCTGGTGGTCTTGATCTAAATGATCTTAACTTCTAGTTGAATTCAAAGGCTTCAAGCTTGATCTTGAATCTGATGGTCTTGATCTTTTGATCGTTCTTGAACTTAAACTTTATCTTGATCCTGACTTCTAGTTGAATCCAGGGATTCGAGCTTGATCTTGATCGTTCTTGAACTTTATCTTGAATTCTTAAACTTGAATACTTGAATTCTTAAACTTGTGGAGAAATTTGTGGCTTTTGATCCACGAGTTTTCTCTAGCATCTGTTTCGAACTCTTAAACTTGTAGAGAAATCTGTGGTTTTTGAACCACAAGCTTTCTCTAGCTTCTTGTTTAGAATTCTTAAACTTGTTGAGAAATCTGTGACTTTAGATCCACGAACTTTCTCTGGCTTCTTGTTGCGAAGTCTTAAACTTGTAGAGAAAGCTTGTGGTTTCCTTAGCTTCTTGTTTAGAATTCTTAAACTTGTTGAGAAATTTGTGACTTTAGATCCACGAACTTTCTCTGGCTTCTTGTTGCGAAGTCTTAAACTTGTAGAGACATTTGTGGTTTTTGATCCACAAGTTTTCTCAAGCTTCTTGTTTAGAATTCTTAAACTTGTAGAAAAATCTGTGACTTTTGATCCACGAGCTTTCTCTAAAACTTTTAGAGAAATCTGTAGATAAGTCTTAAACTTGTAGATAAGTCTTAAAACTTGTAGAGAAATCTGAGCTTTCTCTAACTTCTTGTTTAGAAGTCTTAAACTTGTAGAGAAATCTGTAGATAAGTCTTAAACTTGTTTAGAAGTCTTAAACTTGTAGAGAAATCTGTAGATAAGTCTTAAACTTGTTTAGAAGTCTTAAACTTGTAGAGAAATCTGTAGATAAGTCTTAAACTTGTTTAGAAGTCTTAAACTTGTAGAGAAATCTGTAGATAAGTCTTAAAGGATCTATGAGTTTTCTCTAGCTTCTTGTTTAATTTAGAAGTCTTAAACTTGTAGAGAAATTTGTGGCTTTTGATCTACGAGCTTTCTCTAGCTTCTTGTTTAGAAGTCTTGGTTCTTTTTCTGAATTATGAGGACCCCTATTTATAGTCTTAAAATAGAGGAATTGTGTTTAGAAGAGACTCCCTTCGGCCAATCAGATTTAAGTAACGTGGCATATGATTTTATGGAGTGGGTTTTAATTAAATTCATATTTATTGAATTTAAGCAATTAACTCAATTATATTAATGCATAAAATTTATTTGAACTAATATATTGATGAATTTAATATAATATGAATCACTTTATAAATTTATATTTAATAAATTTTAAGCGAGTACGATGATTTGTTTTCCTAATAAAAATAAATATTTCAAATGATATTTGTTTATACTAGTGTGACAATTTTTTTTTGTTGGATTTTGAATTATCAGACAAGATGTGAATTACGTGCCTGACATGTTGAAATTTTCATTATATACAGTTGTATTTATAAAAACATATCAACATATGTACATAACTTGTTTATATCAATTAAAATATTAATCTTCTATGTTAAAGTTAGAATCCCCTTTTAAGCACTTTTACAATAGGAAAATTGATTAACTTGACTTGTTACGTCATTTAGATATTAAATAATTTATTAGTGTTTTAAAAAAAATTACGCAATGACAGTATGAGACATACTTGCATATTAATTATGCCATTTAAAATAAAATTAAATGTATATAAATATCTATAACAAAATAAGAAAAACATTATATTATTTGGTGGGTTCCTAAAAAATTGTTTTCCATATGACATTTTTATTAATACGAACTGACCTTTTGTTTAGAGCAAATTAAATCACACAAAATATATGACATTTCAAATTAGCTGTGTATAAAAATAAAATAAATTAATTCATAATAACTTCATTAATATGATATTGATATTTGGTGAGTGATAAATAGAAGAGTCAGATATAGTTTCTTTTTCACATCACCAAACTATTTTATCATAATAATTTTCCCCAAATAGTCCATGATATTATCCTATAGATTTGGTCAATTCTTAATTTTTTATTTTATTTTATATGACAAATCTTTTGTTTTATTGATTTAATTAAGAACATATCAAAGAATAACAAATAAATCTATATACATTTAATTTGTCTTAGTTAAGTGGTTTCGCAAAACAAAACAAAACAATATAATGATAAAACAAATATTTTGTATGATAATTTTAAGGTATAATACATGATAAACATGATCCTTAATTTGACTTTAGTGGATAATTATGCCCTCTAACTTTGAGTGTGCACAAGTAGACACTTAAATTTATGTAAAATTGAATAAGTAAATATACGTGTCCTACGTGACATAGGACACGTATGATGCCATGTAAGATCCTAGGGTCCATGTTGAACGAATGTGTCTATTTGTTCAATTTTATACAAGTTTAAGTGATTATTTGTGTACAACCAAAATTAAAGACCACAGTCCAAGGAGAACAATATGTACAAATTTTAGTTTTGACCCCAAAAAATAACTATGTACTGCACTAACATTAAAATCTAGGCACGAGACATGAACATGACCCTTAACTTGATGTCAGCTGGTAACTATGATCTTTATCTTTGAGTGTGCACAAGTAGACACTTAAACTTGTATAAAGTTGAACAAATAGACATACATGTCCTACGCATCCTACATAACAATTTGTGTACTACGTGATGTCCAATGTGCATTATGCCACATAACAATCGTGTGTCTACTTGTTCAACTTTATACAAATTTAAGTGTCTACTTGTGGACACCAAAAGCTGAAAGGTATTAATGTGAAATGACGCCAAGTGAAAGGGCACATTAAATGTATTATATGCGAGATATATTTGATTTGCTCGATCTAGTGAAACACCAAATGCTTGTGGTGCCTCTCCATATTTAGGTTTTGAAAAATAATAATTACGCAAGTTGTATTCGATTCGCTTGATCTAGTGAAGCACCAAATGCTTGTCATGCCTCCCTTTATTTAGAGCGCGAAAAAGGCATTGTGCTAGTTATGTTTGATTTGCTCGATCTAGTGAAACGCTAGATACTTGTCGCGCATTCCTATATTTATGGCGTGACGAAATATGATTATGTGATTTATGTTTGATTCAGTCGATCTAGTGAAGTATCAAGCGTTTGTTGCACCTCCCTAAATTTAAGGCGTGACAAAGTATAATCATGCAAGTTTTCTTTTTTAGTCATCCGATCTAGTGAAACACCTGATGCTTGCTGTGTCTCCTCATATTTAGGGTGTGATAACAAATAATTATGTGAGTTATATTTGATTCGCTCGACCTAGTGAAATACATAATGCTTATCGTACCTATCTATATTTAGGATGTGACAAAAAGATAATCATGCGAGTTATATTTGATTCACTCGACCTAGTGAAGCATCGAATGTTTATCGTGCCTCTTCATATTTAGGGCATTACGAATAGATAATTATGCGAGTTATGTTTGATTCACTGGATCTAGTGACACGCCAAATACTTATTGCACCTCCCTATATTTAGGACTTGTTGAATTATAATTACGTGAGTTATGTTTGATTCAATCGATCAAGTGAAGCATCGGGTGCGTTTGTCACACCTCACCATATTTAGAACCTAACAAAGTACAATCACATAAGTTTTTTTTTATTCACTCGGTCTAGTGAAGCAGTTGATGCTTATCGTCTCTTTCCATATTTAGGGCGTGACAAAAAATAATTACGCGAGTTATATTTGATTCACTCGGTGTAGTGAATCACCAAATGTTTTCCTCCCATATTTAACGTGTGATAAAAAATAATTATGCAAATTATGTTTAATTCACTCGATCTTGTAAAACACCGAATGCATGTCGTATCTCTCCATATTTAGGGCGCAATACTATTATACATGAAGTATATGAAATAAATCTACATAATCATATCATCTAAAACAAAATTACATATAAACATCAATAACACAATAAAAGAGACCATTTATTTTGCTATTGAGCAAATCAAAATTACAAAATAAAATAAATATTGTCTTTTCTAATATCATTAATGTATAAAATTAAAATAAACTAATATGATAAAAACTCTATCAACATGACATTAATATTTTGTTAAGTGAAAAATATGATAACCACTTATGAATTTCTTGGAAACTTTCTTTAATTAATCTAGTTAATATCATACTACAAATTGAAAATATAAATCTCTCTTCATTTTTCTTTTTTCCTTAAAAGTCCAAAAAATTAAAAATTTAAATACGAATCTCATTTACATAACCAACTATTAAATGTATCTAGACAGAAAATCACCCAAAACATTAAAAGAAATTAACATATTTACTCTCCATTCTCCAATATTGACCATTTACACTATGTAAATAAATAAAAATTAAAGGGTATTTATGTACACCAAATCATTATTATACTTCTTATGAAAAAGACAAAGTAGGTTTAATTTAATCAAATTAAAATGATAAAGTGAACGCCGTCAGATTAAGTATCTGCCGGAAAAAATTAAATTAACGGTGATCGGCGTTTTCTCCGGCGGGCCACATGGGCCTTTGTATTTTTCCTATAAATAGGGCTCTCCCCACTCTATTCTTTTCACTTTCATTTGTGTTCTCTTCTTTCTCTCTCTAGAAAAAACTCTGTTTCCTTTTTCTTCACAGATATACAAAGCACACAAAAACTATATAGTAAAACTAAGAGAAATTTATTATTTTAATATAAATAAAATCAAATTTTATTTATATTAATAATTTTTTTTTCTCTTTGACTCTTTCTAGATTTCGTGGTGCTGTTTAGAGGTACTTTTCCCTTCTCTTTCTCTCTCTCCACACAATTTGATTAATAAATAATAATATATAATTAATAGTAAAAGAGTAAATAAAAAATAGATCGATTAAATTTTGTTGAAAAATAGATCGAAAAAGTGACTATTTAGTGGATTAAATTGGGTTTGATCTGAAGTGAAGTGAATAGTATATGTGAAATTGAGAATTTCTGTGGTAAATTGACTAATGGTTTGTGTAAATTTTTAATTTTTTTTATTGGTTGTTAGATTATTGGAAACCCTAATTGGAATTGGTAAAGATTGAATCTGTTTGATGAATTTTTTGATTGGTAGGGTTCAATCTGGTATTTAATCTGGAAAGGTGTTAGGGGTGATTTAGTTGGGTGATAGTTGTTGTTAGCTGTATTATTTATGTACTGAGTGTATTTTTGTCGCATTGGTTGGATTTGTTTTTGATGCATCATTAATTTTGTGGAGTTGGGTACTGTTTGTTGCATTACTTACTGTGTATTTGATTGTGAGGAATTGAAAAGATAGGACTGTTTGTGTGTTGTTTTGATGAGTTTGTAATGGTGGATTAATAGATGTGAAAGATTGAGGCTAGGGTTTGTAAGGGGAATATGGGTAGATCTTTTGGAGGGCTATGAGAGAATGTTGACATACAGAATTTTTATGTATTTGGATATAGTTCATATACTAATTGAAAAAAATCACATGTGTAATTTAGGAACGAATCACACCCAAGGCGAAGGGGTTTGGCCTAGTGGTTAGTGAAGTGGGTTGGAGAACATTGAGGTCTCAGGTTCGAATCCCAACTCAGGCGTCCCATTTGTCTTATACCTGTTGCTGGTGGGAGGTGGTTGCTCTTGGAATTATTCGAAGTGTGAGAAAAAAGAGAGGAGAAATATAGGCATTAATTTTGAAAAGAACTGATAACATTCTTGGGAATTTGTGCAATCTCTGTAGCCCATTTTCCTATCCTCTTAGTTCTGTAGGTTTTCCTCATATTTGGTTGTTGAGGCTCATTTGTAATTGCATGGTGTTGCATAGGATTTGAACTTTCAGATAGTTTTAGGGCTTGAGCTTGGTGATGATTTTTCAGTGTCTTTTTGCCTTCTCTTTATTGTTTCATTGATTATGATACAGTTAATCTTTGTGCTACTGTAACAATCATGATTCAAGTAATTCCCCAATCATAGCATGCCTGATTTTTTTTTGGTATTCCTTTTTTTTTTTCTGCTGAAAGATGAATTGCTGATTGAGATATTAATTTGATCATGCAGGCTATAACTATACGTTCCTGTTTTAAGATTCTGCAACTGTAGCTGTGACTTCTGAGTGCCGACTGCTACTAAAGAAATTCACTCGCTTCATGATTTTAGTATTCCAAATAGATGACGATGATGTAAGCCTTATGTTGTAGAGTGAATTGCAAACCTATGTGTTTGATGGATGTGACTTTTGTCCTTTAATCAAGTTTGTTGCATTCACAAATTGCAATCTTTCTTGCTTTTAATGTTCTTTGAGCAATAAAGAGGTTAGAATAGTTGTCAATAGCTCTGCGAGAATTAAATATTTGCAAGAGGTGGTGGTATAAGCTCTTTTTGTTCAGTGTATATGCAATTAAATTTGAGATGGGTTCTAAAGGAAGGGCGTTGTTTGATCTTAATGAACCCCCTGCTGAGGATGAGCAGGTTAATGATGGTGTCCTCTGTTTACAGCCTCAAAGAGCAGTTCCCTCTTCTAGTACCAACACTTCTGAGTTTTTGGCATCTTCTGTTGATCCTCCGAGGATAGTAAACAATCATGCATTTTCGCATGCCTCTTCCGTTTCAGGTTTTCAGCCTTTTGTTCGGTCAAAAGGTGCAGAGGCATCTAGAGCTCCTGAGGAACATGGGAGTGCTGGGCCCTCAACTTCGGGTGGTGCTTCATTATCTAAATCAAGTCAGGAACATACAATGATGTCTTTGCTCCAGCCAGATCTTAACTCTCTTGATATGCAAGTGGCTGAAAAGGAAGAAGGTGAATGGTCTGATGCAGAGGGTTCAACATATGCAGATAAAAATTGTGGCTTCAATGATAAGTCGAATACTGATGTTGATAAAGCTTCGCAGGAGAAATCAACAGTTGAGCCGGTGAGCAATAGTGATAAAGTTGGCTCTGTTGATAATGCTTCTCAGGATAACGAGAAAAGGAATGGTGAAAATTACAATATTTCTTCTTTAGAGTTAGATCGTGATACAAGTGACAGGAAAAGCAATAGTAGCAGAAATTCTGAAACCAGTAGTAAAGCTGATATCACCATGGATGGTCAGGAGGATTCTGGGCAGGTGCCAAAGCATAGAGAGATTAGAGGTGTTGAGGCAAGTCATGCATTGAAGTGTGCTAACAATTTTGGTAAGCGTCCTAAGGTAGACCAGCAGAAGGAAGCGATGCTGGGAAAGAAGCGTAGTAGGCAGACCATGTTTCTTGATTTGGAAGATGTGAAACAGGCAGGTTCTCAAAAAAGTATTGCTAGGCGACAAAATTTCCCCGCACCTGTTACAACTCGCATTGTGAAAGAGTCTCGTAATGTTCCTCCGCCTTCTGAAAAGAATGTGGAAAAGCACAGTCAGGTACTGGTCAAAGACGTGAAACAAATTGATTCAACTAATGAAGGAAACTTGCCTATGGAATCTAATGATTCTAGATCTGAATCCAGTGCCGATGTAAACCTAGCACCTCTAGGTCGGCCAAGACGGTTGAATAGTGCTACTGATCTCACGTCTGAGGCTCAAACACCACCTTTGCCTAGACAGAGTTCTTGGAAACATCCCACAGATCAGAGGCAAAATAGAAATTCACAGTTTCCTGGTAGGAAGCCTGCTCTGACCAGTCAAAATTCCATGGAACCAAAATTGGGAGCCAAAAAACCTCCATCCAAGAAGCAACCTATAGTAAGTAGCCCGTGCCAAGATACATCTGTAGAACGCCTTATTCGTGAGGTGACAAATGAGAAGTTTTGGCAACATCCAGGTACTTTTGAGTTCCACTTGATTATTATTCTCGTCTTTCATCATTGTGATTATTACCATTACTTTTTGTTGAATCAATATTTGCTTCGATAGTCTTCTGTGTTGAATTTCTTTTTCTTCTCTGTTCTTTTTAAGCTATGCCACATAACATATATACTGTTTCCTGTTGATTCTTGTTTGGGGTATGTCCAGCTTTCTAATGCTCCAACTTAGGTTTCAATAGAAAGCATTGCTCTTACTGTGCCTAGTAAGGTATATGAAGGGAGATAAGCATTTATCTTATCAAAATTTGCATTTCCCTAGAAAATTGTTAGAATGAGTGGTGCACAAGCAAATCCCTTCACTTTTTCTTGTGCTCTTTAATAATGATTGTGTCATGAGATAGTACGGAATTCATCTTTGCTCTAGGTTTTATTGGAAGAAGCAAGTATGTGTTTTTCCCACTGGGCACTGGACCGGAGTGGTCATTCAAGATCTATTAACCCTTAGTATTTTTCATTTTTCAAGTATTCTGGATCATAAAACTTCTTTTTGTTTTCATTGGAAAGCTATAAACTGGTACCGTTATACCAGCTGAACATTCTCGAGTCTCTCTTTCTTGAATGATCAGTCAGTTCCCTTATGATGGTTCAAGTGTATTCAATGACATGTTTTTTATACTACCACTTTCTTCTAGGTTGTTTTACTGGCCATAGTTAGCTTCCTTCCTATGGAATGCGTGGTGAGGCAGGATTTACTGTTTTAGTTTATTAAGTGGTGGTGTTTATATTACTCAGGCCCACGCATAGCAAAGGGGATCCTCCAGCTTCTTCTGGTGGGCATCTCAATCATCAGGATAGCTTGTGGGATGGAAGAATCTTTGTGTCATCTCAAAGTTGGCTATATGATTATTTGTGTATTTTTCATGATTTCCATGACTAACCTGTTCATATGTATCAGGATAAAGTTCTGAGTACATCTTTGTGTTAGCTAACTTTATTGTTTTAATGATTCTTCGGTTTGCTCCTCTGAAGCACCTGTTTAGGCATGTTGAGTAGCGAGTCGCATTGTACTGCTCCTTGAGCCTCATAAGGATTTTTTCTTTTAATTTCTTATTTGCCTTTGTTATGTCAAAAAAGTGGTGTGGTGCATGAAGTTCCATCATATGGTGTATTATTAAGGGGTGAACTTCTCTTCATGTCAGATGAAGCGGAGCTTCAGTGTGTACCTGGTCAGTTTGAATCTGTGGAAGAGTATGTTAAGGTGTTTGAACCCTTGCTCTTTGAGGAATGCCGGGCACAGCTGTACAGTACTTGGGAGGAGATGGCTGACACAGGAACCCATGTGAGGGTCCATATTAAAAATATTGAACGACGAGAAAGAGGTATAATGTGGCAACTTTATTTATATATTTATTTTGTCCTTTGACTTGGATATGAGGAACAACTTTGTTTATACCAAATATATATTTGGTAAGCTATTCAATTCCTTCATCATTCAGTGGGGACAAAGGAGGTCGAACAATTAATGTTGTCACTTTGAGCTGTTCTTCAGGGATTCATTTTTTTATTTTATCTCTAGGGTTTCCTAGTATTTCAAGTATCAAGCATGACACAATTTTACTGTATCGAGGATAACAGAAGTGTTTAGGAGGTCCACTTAATATAGCTTACTCTTAGAATGGCTTCACTCTGAGAGTAAACATGCACACACATACACATTAAAGAGAAAATTTAAGAGCCGGGAAGTTTTGGTCGGCCTGGCTGAATTACTTTTCCTCCCTTTCTAATCAGCACTTTGTTCCTTCTGCACAGGATGGTATGATGTAATCCTTTTTCCAGATTGTGAGTGGAAGTGGTTATTCAAAGAGGGAGATGTAGCAGTTCTCTCCACTCCACGTCCTGGATCAGGTTGGTACTATATAACATTCTGTTGGTGTGTATTTCAAATTTCCGATGTTTCTTCTTAATATTTTCGTATCAATTAAGCAGTCCGATCACGGAGAAGTGGCACCTCAACATTCGGGGATGGTGATGAGCCTGAAATTAGTGGTCGTGTGGCCGGTACTGTGAGGCGACACATACCTATTGATACTCGAGACCCTGCCGGAGCCATCCTGCACTTCTATGTTGGAGATCCGTATGACACCAACAGGTCAGTGATTAGACTTTTTAATTCCTTCCGCCTTCCGTTACTAGTGAGCTAAACGTCTTTGTATTTTGTTCTTTCAGCAATATTGGTAGTGATCACATACTGCGGAAACTGCAACCAAGAGGCATCTGGTTTCTGACTGTTCTGGGTTCTCTAGCTACCACCCAACGAGAATATGTAGCTTTACATGCATTTCGGCGTCTTAATCTACAGGTTATATCTTAAAGCCAGCTCTTTCCTGGAAATTCCTTTTCTGCCTGTTTACCAGTTTGAATAAAGTATTATGGTCTTACGTGTAGATGCAAAATGCAATTCTTCAGCCAAGTCCGGAGCACTTCCCTAAGTATGAAGAGCAGACACCTGCAATGCCTGACTGCTTTACGCCAAACTTTACTGACCACTTGCACAGGACCTTTAATGAACCACAGTTAGCAGCAATCCAATGGGCTGCAACGCATACAGCAGCTGGAACTAATGGTATGACAAAGAGGCAAGATCCATGGCCTTTTACTCTAGTTCAAGGGCCACCTGGTACAGGTAAAACACACACAGTGTGGGGAATGCTGAATGTCATCCATCTTGTTCAGTATCAGCACTATTACACAGCATTGCTCAAGAAACTTGCTCCTGAAAGCTATAAGCAGAATAACGAGAATAACTCTGATAATGTTGTTTCTGGATCCATTGATGAAGTCCTACTAAGCATGGATCAGAATCTCTTCAGAACCCTCCCAAAGCTATGTCCAAAACCTAGAATGCTCGTCTGTGCTCCTTCAAATGCTGCTACTGACGAACTTCTTGCACGTGTTCTTGATCGTGGATTCATTGACGGTGAGATGAAAGTTTATCGGCCTGATGTTGCACGAGTTGGGGTGGATTCCCAAACGCGTGCCGCCCAAGCAGTTTCTGTGGAGAGGAGAACTGAACAGCTTTTGATGAAGAGTCGTGATGAAGTTTATGGGTGGATGCACCAGTTGAGAGCTCGTGAAGCTCAGTTGTCACAGCAGATAGCTGGCCTTCAAAGAGAACTAACAGTTGCTGCAGCTGCTGGTCGTGCACAGGGATCTGTTGGAGTTGACCCTGATGTTCTTATGGCTAGGGACCAAAATCGAGATACTCTATTGCAGAACCTTGCGGCAGTGGTTGAGAATAGAGATAAAATACTGGTGGAGATGTCCCGCCTTCTGATTTTGGAGAGTAGGTTCCGTGGTGGTAACAATTTCAACATGGAGGAAGCTCGTGCTAGTCTGGAGGCTAGTTTTGCCAACGAAGCTGAAATTGTCTTCACTACTGTCTCGAGTAGTGGGAGAAAATTATTCTCTCGTCTTACCCATGGTTTTGACATGGTAGTTATTGATGAAGCAGCCCAGGCCAGTGAAGTAGGAGTCCTTCCTCCTCTTTCTCTTGGTGCAGCACGATGTGTTCTTGTTGGGGATCCGCAGCAGCTTCCTGCTACAGTTATCAGCAAAGCAGCTGGAACTTTGATGTACAGTAGAAGCCTCTTTGAGAGGTTTCAGCAAGCAGGCTGCCCAACTATGTTGTTATCAGTGCAGTACAGGATGCACCCACAAATTAGGGATTTTCCTTCTAGGTACTTTTATCAAGGTCGCCTTAGTGATAGTGAAAGTGTTGTCAATCTGCCTGACGAAGTTTACTACAAGGACTCTTTACTAAAGCCTTATATCTTTTATGACATTACACATGGTCGGGAATCACATAGAGGTGGATCCGTTTCATATCAGAATACACATGAAGCACAGTTCTGTCTTCGTTTGTACGAGCATCTTCAAAAAACTTGTAAATCTCTTGGTGTTGGGAAGGTTACTGTAGGTATAATCACTCCATACAAGCTGCAACTTAAATGCCTCCAAAGGGAGTTCGGGGATGTTTTAAATTCTGAAGAAGGAAAGGACATTTACATAAATACCGTGGATGCTTTCCAGGGTCAAGAGCGTGATGTTATTATAATGTCATGTGTGCGTGCCTCAGGTCATGGGGTTGGGTTTGTTGCAGATATACGGCGAATGAACGTTGCTCTTACTCGTGCAAGACGAGCTCTTTGGGTATGTTACTTCGGTCTCTGTTTATGTGCATAATGCTATGTTCATAATATATACGTGCAAACGGCAACATATGAGTCAATGTTAACTTCAATCTTTGTTGTTCTCTCAACAGGTAATGGGTAATGCCAATGCTCTGGTGCAATCAGAAGATTGGGCTGCATTGATTGCTGATGCCAAAACCAGAAAATGTTACATGGACATGGATACTTTGCCTAAGGACTTCTTGCAATCCAAGGCTGCTTCTCATGCTCCTCCACCGACCAATATGTCTAATAATCGAGGTTTAAGATCAGGGTTACGACATAGAATATATGATCCACACATGGAGCCCAGGTCAGGAACACCTTCAGAAGATGATGAAAAACCAAATGCATTACATGTAAGGAATGGAAGTTATAGGCCTCCTAAGCCATCACTGGACAATTCTTTGAATGATTTTGATCAACCTGCTGATAGATCTAGAGATGCCTGGCAAAATGGTATACAGAGGAGGCAAAATACAGCTGGAATTGGGAGAAGAGACCTGTAGTTGGTGTCCATGAATATGTGCCACATATCACAGGGGCCAATCATTTTTGTTCCTGATGTTGTCTTTGCTCCTCTGACTAGGAGATTGGTTGATGGCACAGCTAAGCATGCTGATCTTACGTGCAACATGGTTTGGCATGAAGTACTCCTTGGTGATGCAAGACTGGAAGGCTATATGGAAGTAAGGAAGCTGTTTTTTTTTTCTGAAAACTTTGCTCCTGGCTCGGACAGAGGTTGATAACACAGCTGGTCAAGCAGCTGATTTCGTGTTCAGAATATTGTTTGACAAAAGAATTATTGTCAATGAAGGGAATGGGTGGGTATGTCAGAAAGGAAGAGATCCTGGTTGATTATGGTGGTACTGTTGGAAGCTTTAACCAGTTGATGGGACTTTGAGCATGGGAGCTCAGTTCTTTGCTGACAGATTAACATGTTTGAAATAAATGATGTCAATATATGCTTGCTTGGGTTGGGATGAGAAGAAAAAAGCTTATCCTCAGCAAATGATCTTGAATATACAGCCAACCGTTTATGATTGCTTCTCTGTTGATAATATATACCACCAAGACTGACCCTTGAGACTTTGCAGCATGGTGTAAGTAGTATGTCTGGCCTTGACAAGACAACTAAACTAGTCCATGGAAGAAGCCCAGGACAGAGAGAGAACTGAACTTTGCCATGTAGGGAAATTGTTTCAGAAAGTTACCGAACTCATTGAAGGCTCTGAAAGATGGAACTCTGGTCAGATGGCAAGTCTGTGATTTGCAGAACCATTACGAGCTGCTGATGAACAAGTCACAGGAACACATACAAACTGACTGAGTAGAGTCCCAAATGTTGATATGGAGGGACCTGGAAGATAGCAACTAGTTCTGTACATATTCATGTGGAGAACATAATTCTTTTCATTAGGTGGGTAGTCTCATACTTAGGAATATTGCACTACTTTTTGTTATCCTTCTCAAATGAAATCTTGAAGTTGAGATCTTGTCTTTTGTCAACTGTGTCCCTTTTCCATGTTCAATTCATTTATTGTATGTTCGATCACATTCATCAATGAAAAATGAAAGAAGGATTCTCTCAACTACATATTTCACTTGTGCAAAATTCATCAACAAATTACTCCTGTTTTCATATAACATTTCTAAACTGAGACATTAAGTGCACTTGTTAAATGTCTCTCTTTAGAGAGTTAAAGAGTGTAAAATTTTCTGTGATTAACATGATTGAGACCACTCATGCTGTTAGTTTCATATTGGACTTGATAGGGTACTAATCTATAGAACCTTTGAGAACTGAACTTGTTAACATTAAAACATGATATGGTAAAACTGCATATAAGACATAAAAAATAATACTTTCAAAAATTCAAATGTTTATACTAAAACCAATATCCAGTATAAAATTCATACATCTTAAAAATCCAGTATCCATAATCCAAAAATTCATATCAAATATCTAAAATATTCGATTTTAATTGGATTTTGGGATTTGCCAAGCCCACCGGCCCCACCCCTAGTCTTAACATTTAAGAGACACTTAATACGCTAAAACTTTAGGGGTTTGTGTCTAGTGGTAGCTTTGAATAATTAACGCTCTATATTTGGCTGCCGCTTAATCTACCACACACATTAAGTTGATCAACTAAAAATAATTATATTTTATAGCAAATATAAAAATATATATATATTTCCAACTCATGTCGATTTTTCTAAATAGCATTCAAGTATCTTAGGTCCCATTTGGATTTGACTTTAAAAAACGTTTTTTTTAAAGGAATTTATTTTACGGTTACAAAAGATTGTGTATGTTTGAAATTGAACAAATTAGTTGACAAACCATTATGTTATTAGCTGTCTTGTGTCTTATTTTCAAACCATAAAGAGTTTCTACAATACGCAGGAATATTCTAGAACAATGTGGTAATCAAACAACTCACGTTCAATTTTATATTTTATTAGAGGTGGGCATCGGTATTTCGATTCGATTTCGGTTTCTTTTTTTCGGTTTTTTTAATTCTCGGTTCTTGTAAAATGTGTACCGAATATTGAACCGAAATTTGGTTTTTGTTATTTCAGTTCGATTTTTATTTCGGTTTTTTAATGGGCCTGCTTAGTGGGCTGGCCGCCGGTTGAAGTCGCTGCAGGCGGCTGCTGCTGCTGCTGCCTGAAAGGAAGAGGAAGAGCTGCAAGAGGAAGAGGAAGAAGAGGAAAAAGAGGAAGAGCTGCTGCCTGCAAGAGGAAGAGGAAGGCTGCAAGATGAATATTAAAAATTAAATTAGGAATAGGGACATTACATAGGGTTTCAGATTTTTTTTTCTTTTTTTAAAAGATTATTTTACATTAATAATTATTAATTAATATAATATAAATATAATATAAATTATAATATAATATTTCGGTTTAAACCGAAATACCGAAAACCAAAATAATACGTACCAAAAACCGAACCGAAATACCAAAAAATACAAAAAAGTAAACCGAATACCGAACCGAAAACCGAAATACCGAAACAGAAATTCTGAACAAATTCGGTTCGGTTCGGTTTCGGTTTTCCGGTGTTTATGCCCACCCCTATATTTTATTAAACTTATGTTCGATTTATAAATGTTGTATTTTTTTAACGAAAAAGGGCCTAAAATACCCTCGAACTATTAGAAATGGTACAACATTACCCTTCATCTACCTATTAATCCTAAAATACCCTTGCTGTCTACCTATAAGTCTTATATTGCCCTTTATTTTTAACGGACCCAATTTAAACCCAATTAATAAATTCATTAATGACGTGATAATTTTCTATTGGCCAATTTTAAATAACCTAAATTAATTTAAAAACACACCCATTCCCAAATTAGACCCGCCCCAAATTCATTTAACCCATCTTTTATCATCATCTTCCTCACAACAAAATGGCAAATGATAGAGCATAAAAGCTACAACCTTTTCTTTTTCTTATTTTCATTCCACCTACATTCTTTGAAAAAGAAATAAAACCTAGATAATTTACATAAAGGAGACGGTGATATTTCTTGAGCAAATTTTTTAGTAAAATCTATCTAATGAATCCAAAATAAAGTAATTCAAAAGCTTTAGCTTCATTCTCATCAAATGTAAGTGGCAATGCTGATGAGAATTTCGTGTCATTGACTGAATTTGATTCTCTGTTTATTTACGCAATCGTTGCCCAAAAATATAAAATACATATCATTTTCTTAGACTCCCAAAACAAATAACTAAGATCTGTGCAATGTGCTTAATTAAATAGTTAGAGGTAAACAACAAAACTATATAACAATATCGTTGTCTTAAAAGTTAAAATCGAAACTCCAATTTCACAGCATATAAAGAGTCTACCATAAATTAGAGTTCCTCCAGACTAGTATAAAAAGAAAATTCAAGAACTCAAAACTTGTTTCAATATCTTTATGATCAACCAATGTTTGTATCATCACTATGTCTAATAACAGTAATCTTTACAAAATGACGAAGTTATGCACATCTTTATGATCAACCAATGATTTAATTTGGGTGAATTTTTCAAAATGAATTCTATTTGTGCAGGAACTGGGGCAGGAACTGGGGCTTCTGAGAGTGGATGTGGAGAGAATTTGGAGGCAGATGCAAGGAATTGCCGTTGGAAACTAACGTGCCTTCATTTCATGCGATTTGGGAGAAGTTTCTTTTGTTGATAAGTTTCTTGATTCAATTCAAAAATGTCTGTGAGGAAGATGGGTTAAATGAGCTTGGGTCGGGTAGATTTTATTTGGGTCCTATTTGGGAATGGGTGGGTTTTTAAATTAATTTAGGTTATTTAAAATCTGGCCAATAGAAAATCGCCATGTCATTAATGAATTTATTAATTGGATTTAAATTGGGTCCGTTAAAAATAAAGGGCAATATAGGACCTATAGGTAGACAACAAGGGTATTTTAGGACTAATAGGTGGATGAAGGGTAATGTTGTACCATTTCTAATAGTTCAAGGGTATTTTAGACCCTTTAGTGTTATATTTTTATTATGAATTTTTGCTTATTTAGTAAGATTGTAAAAGAAAATTGGAGCAACTTTTAATAGTTTTTACAACTTATGAGTTTTTTTTATGTTTATGAGCAAACAACACAACTTAAAAATTCAAATTGTATATCCCAACAAATTTCAACTTCATTTCATATAATTCTATATCATGATTTCAAATCACGATTTTATTCTACATAATCAAACGACCCTTATATAAAAATAATATGTAATACATATATGGCGGAGTGACTAAATGTTAATCTCTTATAGTAATTACTTCAAAGCATTCTTAGGTTATGGTAGTGTCATACTTTGTATCTATATAGTATCATTTTTCATTCGAATAAATATCGAGTAATTCCATTATTTTTAAAAAAGAAATATACCTAACTTTGGTTCACATGGTCCATTTCAATTGCATTCACCAATATATAAATTATAAGCCATGTCCTTATAACTCATATTTTGTAACTAGTTATTTAACTCCAAGCTTCGTTTTTCAAAAGTGGATTAGGTAGCTAATTGTAAAAGTGTGATGTGTATTATGTCACAATTGTTTTTACTCTATCGTTAAAAGTTACATATTTTAAATACTCGAAAAAATTTAAATAACTTAAAATGTATCGTACTCAATCATATACCACATGAATTTGGTATCTAAGTTTCAAAGATGAACTTTATATTATTGTAATACCACTCCTACTTATAAGAAATAGGCGGGAAAAAAAGCATTATCTACTGAATTTTTTAGTTCACTGAAATAAAAGGAGTCAAATCAAGAATCACTTAGAAATAAAATTTGCAAATTAACGTCAATGGTTACGAAATTCAAGGATAGATCCGTCTTTTTTCATATATATATTTAGAGAGAGAGATAAAGAAAAGAATATCCGAATTTGCATAATAATTAAGGATCTAGGTGGGAGTTCCCATATTCTTCCAATTTTATAATTTTAAAAACAAAAAAAATGGAAAAAGATAAAGAGATATGAGACTGGTCCCTCATTTTTATTATGAGATAATTGTATATAATAGCAAACTAATAACCTAAAATAAATAGAGTAGCTAGGGTTTGATTTAATTGTGCTCCATAGCAAACGTTTGCCAAAATTTGCCAGTCGCCTCTCCCCCAAATATCTCGCTCGCCACTCTCCTCCGATCTCTCGCTCGCTTCCTCACTTTTTATACAAACACAAGTGTATAAAAATTATTTCTATTTGTATAAAGCAGAGGAAATTGTATAAATACATATATTTTGTTCCCCTCTCTCTCCTCTTCCAGATCTCGCTCGCCACTCTCCCAGATCTCGCTCGCCACCCTCGCCTTTCTCACTCATACAAACAGAAGCGAAATGTATAAATTGCGTTTCTGTTTGTATAAAGCGTGAGAAAATTGTATATACACATGCAAGTACATATATTTTCGTCCTATACACTTATAATTATACAATAAAAATACTCCTCTGCCCAGTTTCTTTTGCCATTCTCTCTTGCTCGTTTTATACAAATTCAAATTGTATCTAATTTCTCTCTTTCTCGTTTTATACAATTTGATTCAATTGTATATTTCCTGCCCAAGTCTCTTTTGTCTTTCTCTCTTTCTCATTTATACAAATTCAAATTATATATAATCGTTTTATACACTTATAATCATACAATTCGTTTTATACAATTCGTTTTATACACTTCGTTTTTATACAATTCCTGTCCAAGTGTCTTTCTCTTTCTCGTTTTATACACTTTGTTTTATACAATTCGCTTCAATTGTATATGTATAGATAATTATACATTTTCTATGTTTGCTATGGAGCGCAATTATGCAAACTTTGCTATAGCATACAAATATGAATTTTTTATTTGCTATATGTGAAAGTTACCCTTTTATTATTGTGTGTTTAGTACTGTTCTGATGTTTGATTTAATTCAATTTTATATGAAAGAACTTTATTTTCAATGAGTAAAATATTTTCTATCAAAGATGACTTCATATCAAGATTCGAATTCAAATAAATCTAATTAAGAATGAAAAAAGAATACGTATACAACTATCATGTGACCTTGGTAGTGGAGTGGATCCAATTGATTCCATTATCATTGATTTATAATTAGTTTCATACTTATTACAGTATTCTATAACTAACTTTGATAAGGTTAACTAAATCTACTGTTTTTAAATTTAAATTTTGAATTCATCTGTCCATATGTCTATCGTAGAGTGGGTGAAAGGGAGTGGGGACTAGGCCCTGTGAGAGTTGGCATGTCGATATGGGCCTGCATGTTGTAAGGTCTTGGTGACATTATTAAGTCAAGAGAAAATGACCAAATTGGTCCTTAATGTGTAGGGTTTCAATGATTTTGATCCTTCATATATATCAGCTTATCAAAATTGTCGTTGATGTATATAAAAAGATTATCTTTTTAGTCCTTACAATAATTCTGTTTTTCCTTGTGCTTTTAGAACCTAATTGGTTTCTGTCATTGCATAACTATTTTAGTAACATTCATAAAGAGAGCTTCTTAAGTTTTTCCAATTAACTCAAATAAATCACAAATGCAATGAGTAAACTAATTTATTTATATATAATATAAATATATATGTATATTTTGAGTTGAACGATTCAATGTACAAATATTAATTTCGAATGCTATCGTATTGTTAAAAGTTATGTATGGATAAAATCCTTATATTCTTATACGAGGTTTCAAGTTCGAGAATAGGAATAACAAAAAATCTTGGTACATTATGTTTCTTCCTTTAATAAGCCTTATATTGTTGCATGGATTCAAATTGGTGGAGGAAATAAAATTCAATCGAGTAAAGTATGACTCAGCGATCAGACGATATATGGATAGAACTTATAACGGTGTCTCAAAAAATAAGTAATTTCTACTGGGCCTTGATCTTTTTTTAGGTTCATTAGGCTTCTTATTAGTTGGAACTTCCAATTATCTTGGTAGAAATTTGCTATCTTTTTTTCCGCCGCAACATAAAGTCCACGAAAGAGGAAATGTTCCCTTCTAGAGATTTTTCATTTAGATTATGAACTTAAGATCTCTTATTATTCATTCTATCACTCTTTAGTGATATTAAGAGGAGAAAAATGACCAAGACAATTACATTTATTTGTTGGTTGTGTGGAGGACCGTTCAAGAACATTAATAGCCTAAAGCTAAAACAAAATTGAAGCCTTAAATATTTTTCAAAATATTATATTTTTTACGAAGTCTATTTTTCTAGTTTTTGGGATGCAAAATTGATATTTCTTTTATAAACATTCTTAAATAATTCTTTTACAATTGATAGTCTAGTCAATTCAATTAATCTTTCGTGTGACATAGTACTATAGATATGTCAAATTTCTAATAGTTTTTTTATTATATGAAAAAAATCTGAAATATATCTGAATTTTGATCGAAATTGTTGTAACAATCCCAAAGTTTGGGCAGGACCTTTTATCCCTCTACACTATTTAATATTATATTTTAAATGTATATATATGCCACATGTACATTATAAATATGGGATAATTGTATAGAATGACAAACTAATAATATACAATAAATATAGTAGCTACACTCTGATTTATTTGTGTTCCATAGCAAATTGTTTGTCAGTCCCTCTCTCCCTCATATTCTCGCTCCCCACTCTCCCTCTCTCTCTCGCTTCCTTCGCTCGCCTCTCTCGCTTTATACAATATAATTGTATAAATTGTGTTTCTAATTGTATAAAGCGAGAGAAAATTGTATCTACACATGCAAATACATATATTTCCGTCTTATACACTTATAATTATACAATAAAAGTACTTTCCCTGCCCAAGTATCTTTTGTCTTTCTCTCTTTCTCGGTTTATACAAATTCAAATTGTATATAATTTCTCTCTTTCTCATTTTATACAATTCGATTCAATTGTATATTTCCTGCCCAAGTCTCTTTTGCCTTTCTCCCTTTCTCGTTTTATACAATTCAAATTATATATAATCATCCTATACACTTATAATTATACAATTCGTTTTATATACTTCGTTTTATATAATTCTCTGCCCAAGTCTCTTTCTCTTTCTTGTTTTATACAATTCGCTTCAATTGTATATGTATCGCGAATTATACATATATATGTTTGCTATGGAGCGCAATTATGCAAACTTTGTTATAACATACAAATATAAACTTTATGTTTGCTATATGTGAAAGTTGCCCTAAAAATATTGCATCATTATAAATAGTAAATTTCTCACGTGGGCACATATATACTTTTAAAATACATTATAATATAGTGTTGGGGGTAATAGATCTTGCCCAAAATTTAGAATGGTTATAACAATTTTAATTAAAGTTCGAATATATTTAGAATCTTTTTCCCTTATTTTTTTACAAGTAATAATCAATAAACAAAAAAAAAAATCCTAATTTTTTAAAAAGAAAAAACCTATTATTACTATGTTAGAAAAAATAGGGTTCCTAGAATTTAGAAGCTTAAGGTGAATGTTTATTTTAAAACTCTTTAGAACCGTTCCTTAGTTAGGTGTGAACAAACTCCCATATTAGTGTTAGGTACTCTTAATTAATGTTGTGAGGCTTTTAGAAGAAAAAAAATATTGCAATAATATACACATTAATTATTGCACAATTTTTTTTCTTCAATTGTGCAATAATATACACATTAATTATTACACAAATATTGTCCAACAACTTCAATTTTAATTGTTGAACTAAAATAATTTTAAAATATTCTTAAAATTGAAGTTATGATTTAACGAGATAAATATAAAGATAGACAAAGTAATGACATACGGTCAATTTAGTGCCTTTGCTCGTCTGCTTGTCGCTTTGCTATCTTTATCCACAGTTTCAAGGACACATATACACAAAAAGAAACTATTGAGCTTTGATGGCCATATATATTTATTGATATGAATATATAATGATACATAATTAATTTTCAAATTAACTCAACAATAGTGACGAGTATTATGAAATTTAACTTACAGAAATTATTGAGTGTATGTGAACAAAATCTAAATTAATAAGTGAATTTTTTATCTACATATTTCAAATATTTTTAATGATACAAAAGCTTTTGAAAAAAATTTACCAGAGTGACTAGAAAATCTTTAAATTTAACAAAACCTTTTAGCAAACTATTGCACTTTATAAATTTTGTTAAAATAGTTCCATAGATTTTTCATTTTATTTTTACGTATTTTCTTGGAAGTTGCATTTTTGTCCTCTTTATGTTTTTCTTTCCTTCTCCTTTTCTTTTTTATTTTTACCCCTTTTGTTTCTTCTCGATTTCTCATCTATGCCAAAATAGTACTAGTAGTTAGGGAGTGGAATATGAACTTTTTTGATATTATGATACTTTATACGAATTTATAAAAATCAAATTTCATAATGTGATATAGCAACTATATAAATATATTTTAAAAAATCTAAAAAGAATAGAATATACCTCATAAAATTAAAAAATATTATTAAAAAAAGGCGATGTACGAACAAATAAGTAGTTAACTTGATGGACTGAAAAAGACTTTTGAGGGACCAGAAGTGAATTACCTTACCTGTTTGCTGGTTCAGATTTTGACCATTTTGCCCTTTGTCGTCACCAAGAGGACTATCTTCAGATTTTTCTCACATGGTGTGTGCTATTCATACATATAATGGATTATTTATATATATGTTTAATCACTGTAAACAATGTATAATCACCTCTTTAATCTCTGCTAAAAACTGATCTTCTTCCATTGGAGTCTGGTTCTTGACAACTGAGGAGATTTTCTTCAACTTTATCCAATTCTTCAAATTTACAGTTACCCAGGTGACAACTCCTCAATTCTCATCTGGGTTTTTTATATTTTTGAAAATGATTTCTGGGTTTTTGTTTTCTTGAGCACCCACTCTGTTTTGATGAGTTTTATAGCCTGGATATTGAATTCGATGATGTCATCACTACAGCTATAGTAATCTTGCTTTCTATCTTTTAGAAATCATGAGTTAGTTAGTTATCAAGCTAAATAAGCTTATGTGGTGTGATGATTTGGACAATTGGACTTAAAATTATGCTAAAACCACATAAAGAGGGTAACTTGTTGATGTTTGCACTGTATACTGGAAAGTTTGTGCAATTGGAAGTTTTCAATTACAAGGTTTGGTCTTGGTTTTGGTAGAAAAAGTGAAGTGCTGTTTTTTTTGGGAATAAGAATCACTGAAATGATGATGTGCACTTTGAATGTTACCTCCGGACATGGCAGTTTCACCTAAAGTTGCCACTCATGTTTGAGCGAACTGATTTAATGGATGATGATTGATGACTATCATTTCATCAGTAACAAGTTCCTTAGTGATAGTTGAAATGAAGAAGAGCTTGATAGATTTTAAATGTTGTTTCTGATCTCTTGCAGCTAAACCATTAATCTAGGTTTATATTGTTCCTTAACAACTTAGTGGACATTGCAATTATTTTTGTGTTTACATTTACCTGTTGCACCGTCTGGGAATGCAAACAGGAAATCATGTTAGTCATTAACATATTTTTCCTCAAAGCTTCTCTTAATTTGAATCTTGAATTTTCAATCTGGTAATTTGAAGATTTTATACCAAACGTATTGCTCTGTAGAGTTTTTATCCGTCGAATATCTGGTTATGAGTTATGACATAGCATGTGATGCCTAAATGGCTTAATGACATATTTGGCAATTGAAAAGGGAGTGCTAAACTTGTGGTGGTGGTGTCTAGTATATAGTGTTGATCTAGGAAGTGTGGGTAAAGAGAGTGTTTTATTATCATTTTCTTGTTAGAACTTAGAATGTCATCAGTTTTGACTTTGGACTTCATATATCAATATCAGAAGATTTGTTGCAAACTGCTGGTGAGTTCCACGTATAGGTGCTAATGTACTGGTAGAGGAACTAGAATCTTTAATGTGATATATCATAAGATACTATGATGAAGATACATAATGAGTTTGTTCATGCTTTTTAACATGGCTTACTAGTTTAAGGGCTAAACATTCAAAATATTCAAATTCTGATGTTAGTTCAATGAAAGCTAACAAATGAAAACATGTTAAGGCTAGTAGTAAACATACATGAAATACCTAGACAAAGATGATAAATGAGGTGATACAAAGAAATTGTGGTCACTGCTAGGCTATTATGCCTTTCCCTGCATGAGTCCTATGAACCAATGAAGGCTGATTAGGTTTTGTCATCTACTATATAGTGCTCAATAGATTATCCTGGTTACACAAGTTGCAAGCAACAGGCAGCAAGTTTCTTGTTAGCATTATAAAAGGAAAAACAGATACGAGGAATGCTTTGTAAATGTGATTTAAACTACGTGCAACTAATGTCATTTCTGAGATGGTCTACCTTCAAGGTTTATGTTTAGAATTTGCAATCCCACACAGTTGATAATACGGGCAGGTACTTCTTCATATTCACGTCTTGCAAAAGTTCATCACTCTAACGGGGAAATGGCTCTCTTCTCTTTTATGTCCTAGACAACAAAGGGCTGCCTGAATAAATAATTACATGGGCTTTTATTTATTTTTGTTTATTGATCTTAAAAAGATTTTGATAAGACAATGAAAAAGTTGCAACTATTTTCTGCTACATTTATGAGGGGAGGGGTTCCTTTCAATTCTTGGCTCTTGCTTGAGTTGTGTTTGTTCTGATCCGTGGTTATAGCTGTGTTCTTGTCAGGCTGCACTATTACAATAAAACTTTACTTTGTAGTCATTTTCATTACCCGTGTGCAGTGGTTGAATAGTTTTGATTACACCAGTAAAGTTCCCTGAAACTATGAGTACTGGTCCAACAAAATCCACGCGAAATGGCTTGGAGAATTCTTTGAGACCGGAAGAAGAACGGAACAAGGTATCTCAATTTTTAAAGTTTCGTTCATGGTTTTAAGCTGGATTGTGCTAATACACAGTACTTTATTTCTAGCAGATTGATGAGATGAGAAAGTTGATTGGGCCACTTTCAGGTAAGTTGGCCCTTTACTGTTCTGATGCATCCATTTCAAGATATTTAGCAGCACAAAGCTGGAATGTGAAGAAGGCAGCTAAGATGCTTAAAGCGTCCCTGAAGTGGAGACTAGATTTCATGCCTGAAGAAATTCGCTGGGTACTGTTAATGAACACCCCCCCCCCCCTGTCATGTTCTTTTTTACCATCTTCAAAAGTGTCTAGATGCTTGTTTGATACTTATTTCTTGATAAACTTTTGGAACCTGCATTTATGGGTCTTTTTCTTGTCCTTTTTTGTTTTGTGGAGGAGAGAAAATGATGCTTTTATTAATTAAAAATTAACTTCTTCTGAGATTTACATCTCCTCAATCGATAGACTTTGGCATGATCTGCTTCATAATTATTATTTATCGGTGACATTTTTTTACCGATAAATTGTCTTGTGCATTACCTCAGTCTGTATCTGCAGGATTGTAACCTTGAAACGTGATAGTAGTATTTGTACTGATCATGTTGATAATAGTATCCTCTGTTCTTTCTTGCTATTTGTTAGTTCTTTTTAAAAAGCATTTTCTTTGATACAGGATGATGTGGCCAGTGAAGCAGAAACAGGCAAAATTTATAGGTCAAACTATAAAGACAAGCATGGGAGGCCAGTTCTTGTCATGAGACCTCGTTGCCAGGTAGGTTTCAGTTTTGCTTTTTCTTTCTTGGGTAAAATACTTGTGTGTTACAATGGTATCACTTATGATGTTCTTATCCAATTGGTTGAGATAATAATTGCCAGGAAAATGAATATTTAAAACCATTTAAACTCAGGTATATACGCCTCAAAGCTACAATGTCTGTATCATTCTTTTTGTGTTATTTATATTACCTCTATTTCATGAACTTGATTCAAATTGATCATGCTCGTCTGTCAGCAACTGATAAATGTACTTCAAAAACTGCATTAATAAGTTATACTGATTAATGTTTGGCTACAAGGAACTAACACAAGCTTGATAACATTTTGAGTCTCTCCTTGCAGAACACTAAGTCTCTACAAGGACAGATGAAGTATTTAGTATATTGCCTGGAAAACGCAGTTGTAAATCTCCCAGAAGACCAGGAACAGATGATTTGGTTGATAGACTTTCATGGATTCACTCTGTCAAATCTCTCAATCAAGGTGACAAAAGAAACAGCTCATATTTTGGAAGACTATTATCCTGAAAGACTGGGGATAGCTATTTTATATGATCCACCCAAAATATTTGAACCATTTTGGAAGGTAATTTGCCCTCAAACTTGTTTAAGTTAGCAGTTGTTAATTTTGTGAATGTTACACTACAGGATTCTGTTTCTTTATAATGTGTACTGAATAAACTTTTGACTATAATCATTGGCATGGACTGTGACCTCCAATGTTAATATTGAAAGTTGAAACTAAATATCATCTTGACAATAAGAGATTTCCTGACACTAGATAAAAGGATATCTTTTGGTATCTTAAGATTGCAGCAGTGAGGCTCATGCATGGGGTTGTCATGAGAATTGCATGACTGACGGCATGATCAATTGGTGTTTGCAATTGGTATGTACTCCTCTATCAGTTTTTTGTAGGCCTAGTCCTTTACTCTGGGTCTATGAGTTTGCTGGTAGCTTGTTATCATGCAGACTGAGATTAGCTTTGTTAGCCTAAACTGAGCCGAAGTTGTAGTGACTTCTGGCTTTCTGGGACTCCAAGACATTGTCTGCTGCATGTCTTGCATAGTTGTAATTACTTTTTATAAACTCAGTCGTGCGTAAGATGGCTGATGGATTTGGGTGCGAACAATGGCTTTCCAAAAGGACAGAAATGCTGAAACTTTGAAGGCTAAGTGTCTGCAGTAGAAAACTTAATTCATGTATTGCGATGCATAAGAAGAAAGAGTACAATGTTGTCAATCAGATGACCATGGACTTCTATTTTCATGAAATCTGAACACACACTGAAACAGAGAAACTATAAAAAGTTAAGTGAGGAAAGAACGGCACGTGAGAACTGAATCAGGGATTTTGATGAAATCTAGTTTTACTTGAACAAGAAAAAATAACTGGATAAAGATAAGAGGCATTCTGAAGAAAAAAATAACAGAGGAACCAGGATTGTTGACAGATGAATAATAAAAGCAGGAAAGCATGAGTTATATATTAATTACTTATTCTTCACCAAGATTTGGTTGGGTTATTTAGCAACCATTAGAGCAAAA
This sequence comes from Solanum sitiens, assembly GCA_016801875.1. NCBI lineage: Eukaryota > Viridiplantae > Streptophyta > Magnoliopsida > Solanales > Solanaceae > Solanum > Solanum sitiens. The sequence goes on along the minus strand of JABWTJ010000002.1, from coordinate 2,890,222 downwards.
AATATGTGCCTGCTTTAATTTTAAGCATTCAAGTTGCTGCATTACTTAAGGTTACATTTGCTTTAGTCCAATGGATTCCCTTTGAACTCTGTTTTCTCAAATATTAAGATGACACATCCCTTATTTGTAGCATCCCCATTTGATTACCAGGCAACCAATTATTTTATTTGTCTAAATGGTGCAGCTAGCAAAGCCTTTTTTGGACCCAAAGACTGCGAGCAAAGTCCATTTTATGTACTCAGATGACCCCAACAGCAAGAAAACGATGGAAGAAATGTTTGACATGAGTCTGGTGGAGTCTGCATTTGGCGGAGATGATAACACTGATTTTGATGTCAATAAATATGCTGAGAGGATGAGAGAAGATGATAAAAAGTTGTCTGCTTTCTGGAAGAAAGACGATAATTCTGCATCAAATGCACAACTTACTGTGACAGCTGATCCCTCTTTGGAGCAAACAAATTCTGACTCTGATTCTGAAGTCTTAGATGAGAAAGTAGAGAAACCTTCTCTCGATGTTGATGAAGAAGAACCATCAATTGAAGAAACTTTGCTTGGAAGTAACAGTACAAATGCGAATATTAAAGCAGTGTAACTAAGGCAATATCTTCAACTTTTTAGTTTTGTAAATGCTCACAACATGGGCAAATTAACCATTTCTCCAAATGGTTCAGAACTGAAGTGTACTCAGCAGAGAACATTTTAATCAAGGTGATGTAATGAGTGATATGCTATAAAATGAATGTTGTGCCTCTTAATACTAGGTAAGTTCTTTAGGATGTTTTTGCATATACCAATTCTTTTAACACAAGAAAATGTGGAGACAGTAGCTTTTGCAAAATGGCAGTTCACTCACTGCCATCAAATTGCTTTTAGGGAGCTACAAGGTGCTTCAAATTAGCACGTCTAAGGTTCCATTCCGCGTTGTACCCATGGAGATTGAATTTTACTGATGTTTATAGTTGATAGCAGAAGAAATGATTGAAGTAGCAGGTGAGAAAAGAAACCCGATGTAAATTCTACGTTGTCTTATTTATAAGCTGTATAGATGAACAAAAACACTAGTAGACTCATTGTCTTTAATCTGTCTACTCATACTGATCAAAACCAACATATTCTACATTACAATTCACATATAGAACAACATTCATGAAAAAAGTGGCCGAGTTTGTTTGGCCTATCTATGCAAAGACTACATTAAACGAAAAAACAAATCACCCCCATTTGCAAGAGAAACTAGTCTTCAAGAGGCATATCAAATCTACCTCAACTGAAAGCAAACCCCTGCACAAGCCATGAGATAATTAGATTCAAGAATCATAGCCGGTGGTTTTCAAGGAATAGAACACAAGTAAATCGTCATACCTTGTCACGTTACTCGAACATATCATCTAGCTTTTGTCTGTACTGAGCCAATTTCTGTGATTATGAAAAAGAAAGGAGTACTTGGTCATACAAAGATAATCAATTAGCTATTAACGGCGAAATGCTAAAATGCAGAACTTTAACAAATGTAAACACTATTGCTTTGCATTTTACTATGTTCCTTTTTGACTTATTTCTTCTGTAGTTCTGTACCCTATGCATGACTGAAGAATATCTCACACAACTTAAATAAATGAAACTCCAAAGTATAGAAGCAAGCACCGCTGTTTGGGCTTTGTTAGAGGTACACCCACCTCATTTTCCGATTCTTAACTAAATGATTACACAGCTTCATACTTGTTTAGCAAACTATACGATGTTCAACTTTGTGCTATAACCCCATTGTTATGCCTAATAATAACCTTTGCGTGTTCAAAGCTATTTTTCTTAATCATTTCCTTAAAAGCAAATTAACCAGTTGATCACAGGATTCTTTCAGGCTTCACTTTCATCTAACCGTTCGTCAAACAAGAATGTGACGTCTAGACAAAGATGAAACGACTTCAAACATAACTTTGAGAATTTGCATACCTTCGTATAAGCATAGACTGTTGCCTCAGTTGGGGCTGGAGGACTTCCTCTGCGAATAAACCTTCCTTCTTTGAATATGTAAAGCATGGGGATTCCAGTGGCAAGCTCCAAACTTATAACCTGATAAGAAGAGTTTCAATAACAGGACAAGACAACAGAAAATGCAAGAGATTCCAACAAGTTTGAAATTCCACCTCTTGGGATGTTAGCTTGTCAAGATACATAATGATGGACCTCAATGAGTTTCCATGGGCTGCAATCATTATATTTTTTCCACTTGCCAGTTGGGGTTCAATCTGCAACATTACAGCAACAATGTCATTTCATAAAACCTAAAATTGGATTGATAATATGATGGGACAAAAATATGCTTCAGCTTACGTGCTCTGTGAAGTAGGCAACAGCTCTCTCTGCACACATTTCCAAGCTTTCTCCGTTTGGAGGAGGAATATCATAGCTACGACGCCACTCATGAACTTGCTCACTCCCATATTTATCAGCTGTTTCCTGCTTATTAAGACCTTGTAGTTCCCCATACCTACAAAATAGCAAAGTCATTCATCAGAACCATCAACTGATATATAAAGATATAGGGAAAATAACCTTGGAAGGAGAAGATATTTTTACATTCTCTCATTTAGTTGCCAAGCTGTTACAACTGGTATACATTGCATGTTGGTATCTTCACTAAAGATCTGACTCCAAGCGCCTGCTTGTTCACTCTCTTCATGAATGATAGTTGGGACCTAAAATTGACATGAAAGGGGCAATGATAAGTATTTTAGGCTACCAATACAGAAGCCTCAAACACTTCAGAGCAGAAGGGATAAACCAAACTGAAAGGAGTCTACTGCAGTTTGAAAGCATGTATAGGCAAACACACTAAGGTTCTAATCAAACCATAATATTTCTATCTATTATGATACAGTTTCGCCAAAACACATCTTACCCTTGTGAAATGGAAGTAAGAAAAGTCCAAATGTTACAAGCTTTAACCACAAAATTACCTTCTTGCGGCGGTGCTGAGTCATGGCAAGCATGGCAGTCATTTGAGCACGAATCAAAGCAGAAGTATAGATCATGTCGACAGGTATATTACTAATTCGTTTCCCAGCTTCAACGGCCTCTTCCACACCCTTATTAGTCAAAGGCACATCTACACAACCAGTGAACAAGTTTTTTTCGTTCCACATAGACTCACCGTGTCTAATCAGGATCAAAGCAGCTTCACCTGAAGGGAAATAAGGAAGATGGGAATCAGATGTAGAGCAGCAGAGTAGCTTACAACAATCATATAATTTATCCCACGAAAATCATTTCTAGGAAGGAGAACAATTACTTCTTAACGTGATAATGAAAGAAATGATCACAGAGTCTTCTTATCTTATGATGTGCTTATGATTATTTGAAAATTTAACAGTTCAAGAGATAGACTATCATACTTGTTTTCTTGTTGGAGTCACTGGTGGTGGCACTAGATGGTGCTGAAGCTTCATCGAACACCGTAGCTTGAGAAGCAGAGGCTTGAATTACACAAGTACTTCTCCTTTTTCTAGAACAAAAACTTCCTCCACTCAACAATCCCACATCAACCCTGAAACCCTTGGACACCGGTCTAAAGGAAACATGCCCATAATCAGGACACAATCCAGAGTTACCATTACTTCTACAAGACTGAAGAGTCCCAACCGATTGGTAAAGTGTCGTTGCAGCCATTCTGAGATCAGAGAAACCATAATTGTCAATAAAAAGTTCATGCAGATAATAAAACAGCAGCATTTCAACTTGTTAGTATGGAACAAGAAAGTACAACACAGTTACTCAGAGAAACAGAGGAACTAATTCCTTGAGTTCCAAGAGTTCTAACACAAAATGTTGCCCTCCTTCATAGGAACAATTTCTACATCAAGATGAAAATGAATGTGCTATAAACACAAACAATGACAAAAGGAAAAGCATTGAGCAAAATCCTATCAATCCAATAAAATTAATTAGCAATCAAGATAGATCTAATTCAAGATTAAGAACTGCAAAACCTACTGACTAACGAGTAACAAGATATGACATCAATTAAACAAAGTGGGGTTAGCCCATATCAAATCATACACACATTACATTAACAAATAAAAGCAGAAATCGTAAAAATCACAAATCAACCCATTAACATCGAACATATCGAAATGAAAACAGAGCTCACATAACCAAGAAAAAGAAAACCCAGTTAAGATCAACACCAGAAAATGCAGAATATAGAGAGAATTAATGAGAGATCGTACGCTTATTTATACAGCCAAACGATGCTTGCAAATTGGCGACGAAACCAAAGCAATTAAAAATGGAAAACGATGCTACCCAAGAAAAATCTTGTCTTTCCCCACTTTTTTCTTTCTTTCTTTTGGTGTGGTTAAATGGGGGAAAACGAAAAAGGGTGTTGAGTTTATATCAAGAAAAGTTGGCGGAGAAGAAGATGGCACATTACATGCATCAAATTGTATAAAGATTGAGTTTTTATAGGGTAAAAAGTGTCTGACAAATCAAGATTAAGAGGGAAAATGATAGGATGCTTAGTAGAAATCGTTTTCTTGAAAAAAAGAGAGAAAGAAAATCCAAGAAATTTCTCCCAGAAAGTGTGTATATGGAGTTGGCAATTGGGTGTTGAGAAGAAATGAAGAATATAATAATATAGTGTCTCTATATGTGGGTAGGTAATGCCTCTATTCTCATTTTGACCATCTTTTTACTCTTTTTTCCATTTGGACACTACCCTTTTTTTCACTTTCAAAATCTGAATATGTATTTATTTATTTTTATAATTATGATGTCTGAAATAAGTTATACTTATTTAAACTATCTTTACAAGATATCTGTTATTTTTATTACTAGTATTAATATTAAATAAGTTTATTCATTAAAACTTAGACATGAATAACTATTTTAGGGATGATGTTGTCATTAGATATTTGTCAACTAACAAGCCTTTTGGTCAAGTTTATGCGAAGTCAAAGTACTTATTTTGTTTTAGAGTTCGCAAATTGGTTAAGATTTCAGAAAATATACTTTTTAATATAAAAATATAAAAACTGAAAAAGATTATTTTCTCTATAAGTACTTTTTAAAATGTTGATTGAGTATGAACGAACTATTATTTTAATATTTATAAAATTATTTTGCTAAACACAAATTAAAACACATTTTTTGTATGTTTGATCCAACCCAAACACGAATTGTTTTGTCAAACAAATACTTTAAAAGTTTGACCAAACATATACTAATTACCTAAATAAAAAAGGGCAAACTATATTTGATTTCTTGTCCCTTGAATTTTTATGAGTGGGGAATGTTGATAGGGAAGGAAGGTGAAAATTTAGATTTAATACTTGATCGAACATCATTATTTTATTAATTTATATATATATATATATAATCAATCACATTTCTTTAATGTTATGGGACTATAGTTTATATATTTAGTTAATCTTTCACACTTTTAAAAAATGTAAAGTAAATAGTGAAAGGTTGAATTCAAAGTTAATAAATGGTGATTAGTAGACAACCCTTGAAGGGTTTTAGGGACCTAATTCTTTCGAGTCTCAACAATACAACTGACTTTTAATTTTTAATTTTAATTTAATACAAACATATTTATTTGGCAACTCTTCAAAAATTGGCCATTAATAACACCTAACTCCTGCACGTGCCTCCCTTTAATGTCACGTGCTTATAATGTTTGTTCAAATATAAATGGCTGCTAATTCCATTTCTACCCACCTAACAGACTGCATCCCCAACTACCTATATACTCCGTTCGTTTCGATAATTTTAATTTTGATCTTTGTAATATATAATTTAACGTTACGTATTTTTGGTTCTTCAAATATTATAACATGTTGATAATTCATGTTTCATGTGGTGTTCTACATGTATTATATCACGTAGATCATGTATGTCTACTTATTACCAGTATTTACGAATTAAAATTTTTGAATTGCCTTTTTAACTAATCTTATATTGGATCATTGACCTCCTATCGTCCTTCTCATTTTCGGAGTAGATTTTCATATCGTTATTAATCTTATACATATTAGATTGTTGACCTCCTACATACTGTTCTTCCCATTTCTTCGGAGTAGATTTTCATATCGTTATTAGTCTTATATTGGATTGTTGACCTCCTACGTATTGTCCTTTTCATTTCTTCGGAGTAGATTTTCATATCGTTATTGAACTAATAGATATTATTTATTTATATATAATTATTATATATGGCAACTCAGATTGTGGTCAAACCTAATAATAAGTTGGTGAGGCTAAAGAAAGATTCGGAACTCACAAGAATATGCTTTTTAAAATTCAAACTTAGTCGACCTAATGTCTACTTCCCAAAAAGCAAAGTAAATTGGTTATACTTCTGAATACTCATTATTAGTTTTCGATCAAATCGTGTGGATGTAAATTAAGCTAGCGTTTGGCCATAGATTTTCAAATATTCTTACCAAATATTATTTGAGAGAAAATTTGGATGAAATTTCATCATTTGTTTGGTCATAGTATTTGGGAAATATATTTCACCTTTTTAGAAAAATATGATTCTTATTCTGATACTCATAAGTTTTAAAAACTATCACAACTAGCTACTATAAGTTTGTATTACAAGTTAATTGGATGTTCGTTGCAACAATAACAAATAGTTTCCATGACATTTGAGCAATATGGTAGTTTGGAGTGAGTGTAACAAGCATCATTCCATAAATCATGAAGCAATTTTTCATCAACAACCATATCATCATTTAATATTCACTGAATATTTCATCACTACTTTGGTATTCACGTAAAAAAATTATGTAATACAACACAAACAACTACTATAAGGGTGTTTTTATAAAAGATAAAAGTTTGGGGTAAAATTTTAATTTTCAAAAGATCCCAAATAATGAGATTTAGCCCAAATACTAGAAAAAACTAGTATTTAAAAATTTGAGATATTTGCCAAATAATAACAAATTGTATGGACAAACATTATTTGCCCAATTTTTCCTGAAATCTATGCCAAACGGGCAAGTTAGATTTATAAAAATAGTACTATTACTATTAAAGACAAGTGAATTAGGTTAAATGAGGGAATTTTTTAAAATAGGGACGTATTTGGATTAAAGCAAGGACATATATATAAGCTAAAGTATTAACAAAGGAAAAATATGATCAATTTGGCATGGTAGGAGAGCATATTCAATGTTGGTTATACATGATTTATCATGTACTCCGATCCCTTTGTCCTTAATTAGTTGCTAACTTTTAAATTGACACACCTATTAAGAAAACAATTATCAATATAATGAGTTTATCAATTTACCTCTATTAATTATGAAGTTACGTTGATGAATTAAAATTTTAATATTTTCAAAAAGTTCTACCTTTTTCAAAGTAATTGATTGAAGGTATAATAGGAAAAAAAAATTTGTCCTTTCTTGATTTGTCAAAATGGACAAGTAATTAGGGACAATTATTAAAAAAATGGACAAAATAATTAAGAACAGAGGAGTATTATACAGGAAGGCATGTTTAAGTTACGAGGAATTTACTTATTATTTTATGCAAGTTAAAAGAAAAATAAGTAACTCAACTTAACTTATCTGTGCATTATTAATACCTATATAACTAATCCTTACATAATTAAGAATATGTGCATAACGACCCCTTAGAGGACAATCTTGTTCTATCTGAGTTGTTAATTAATTAATTAATGTTCCATTACTTGTTTCAGCTAAATTTTCATAATTAACTCTTTGAAGTAAATGAAGTATGGCGATGAAATCAATAACAGTTTCATTGAATTTATTTCCACTGACAAACTATGCATGCACAGGTAACAAAATGTCACATTTATGAGTATTCATCTCTTTAACTACTCATCTTAATAATGAAATTAACTTCGATCAGCACACAACTAAGAATTCATGTATTTATCAGGGACATTTATTTTGAAAAAGAAAAAAAAAAACGAAGCCCAGTGCACTAACCTCCCATTATGCGCAAAAGAAAATTGATTAGATACTGCTATATTTGGTTCCTTTATTTTATTTTTTTCTATAGTGTAATAATGTAAGATGTTGAAAGATGCATGCCCTTTCAAATTGGGAAAAGGTGGAATAAGTCCCATAAACATTAGCTTAAAGTTGCATCATATTAGCAATTGTTTGAATTAAGAAAGTTTGATAGCATGACACACTCAAATGCCCTAATAAAGTTTGGACTATCAAGAAATATAGACATATCACTACAATAAAAATAACTTTTAGCGGCATTAAATATTGACATTAATAAAGAGTGCTAAAATCTTTACCGGCATTAGTTAAGTGCCATTAGAACAAATGTCGCTAAAGGCTTTAGGAACATATACAAAGAGTGACAATTGTTGCTAAAAATACATATTTAGCGGTAATTAAGAATTAAATGCCGCTAATGGTCATTTTTGTTGTAGTGTATACATAAACATTATCTACAGGTACTTCTGTTAGTAATCGCGATTGTGTAGGCATGCACCATGAGTTCTTTACTTTTTTGGTGGGGTGGAGGGCTTCTGTACATTATAAGACAAGTCGTGACTATTACTACTATTCCCCTATATGTTACTTGAGTTGGCGCTCTTTTCTTAACAACCCAATTTCCTCAAATCAACAAAATGTACTTAGCTTGTTGCAACTACGTACTATGGCAATAAGAATTAATCCATACAATACGATATATTATATAACAATATGTAACAACCATCCAAGCGAGTCGCAAGGCAAAAGAAAATAAGCTGTGACACAAGTTATGTCCCAAGAGAATAAGTGCAGTGACACAAATTAATTAGACCTAAAGGCAAAACAAATTAAGTACAAGGCATAAGTTTAGTGACCTAGTATGTCCCAAAGTTGAAGTTTAGTGGCTCAAGTTATGCTACAAGGCAGCATTATAACTTCTGTCACTAAATAAAAAATGATCATTAGCGGCAATTAAAGTTGTCGCTAAATATCTATTTTTAAGGGTAATTAATATTCTTGGTATATGTCTCTAAAGCTGCGACATTGCCTCTAATAGCATTTAGCTAATGCCGATAAAGACTTTAGCACTCTTTATTAATGTCAATATGTATTGTCGCTAAAAGTTATTTTTATTATAATGTGTAAATAAAAGTTCTTTATAAGCTTATCCCGTAAATAAGAAATTGTGCGTGAAGGCATCTAAAAAGTTTTGCTTGCAAAACTAGTTGTGCCCAACAAATTCAGTTCATAGTTAAGAATACTTTGGCCCAAGAATTTTCATTAAATAAGCACAAAAATTAAAGTCCACACGAAATAGGGATAGTGTGCAAAAACTTGTATTTCAGCCCAAATAACTTTCTCCCATTTTGAACCACCCAAATTCAGTTCAATGTAGCAATTTTTTATATTTGATATTCACTATGGTATACGAGAGTAAAATTTTAGAATTACCATATTGAGATTTAAATTTGATATGAGACATTTGTACCATTTGATATTTGGTATTTTCCGAACGTCCACCCTTTGCCCAACTCATAACTAATATAAAGCATATGTAGATAGAATAGAAAATAACAAAAGTGAGTGATGGTGCCAACTAAGAGAGATATAACGTATGTTTACAAATTATGCGGTGCAATGCAATGGAACCAAAATTAGTGACCTTTATAATATGCCAAAAATATAATACATGATCAATGTTGATGATGATAACAAGAGTCAACGACAAACATATATAAAAGAATCCATCAACTGTATGACAGAGACGTGAAAGAGCGGTACAAAACAGTTGGAAATAACGACATAACTTTTCCATCATATACCGTTCGTCGGTCGTATGCTTATATGTAGTTGGACAATTAACATGATATAAGAGTCAAGTTCATTCATGTTTGAGCTTTCGATCCAGACTCTAATGGACCTGAGCTTTCATATGACTAGCGAATGGACAGTTGGTCAGCTTATATGGACTTTGTCCTCAAAATTGTACCATAATGAATTTTTAAATAATTTTTCATTTCTCATAATTAGAGTAGCTAGAAACTGTTTTCTGTTCAATTTGGCGTATGTAATAAATATTTATATATATATATAACCATCAGAGCTAAAATTTGTTTAAAGATTGAATTATCATTTGAGGTCAAAACTAGTTCCATGGAGGTCAGTGCTGGACTAGTTGCAGGCAGTCACAACAGGGATGAAATAGTTGTTATTCGTCGTGATGGTGAATTTACTGTAAGTTTTCATTTGTGTAAGTGTTATGAATATGATAATGGTTAATTAATAATGTTGATTTATGGTCATCAGGCAAAGTCTATGCAGCAGCAGAGTGGTCATATTTGCAAAATTTGTGGAGATGAAGTGGGGTTCACAATAGATGGAGAGCCATTTGTAGCTTGCAATGAATGTGCTTTTCCAGTTTGTAGAACTTGTTATGATTATGAGCGTCGAGAAGGTAGCCAAGTTTGTCCTCAATGCAAAACTCGTTTCAAACGCCTAAAAGGTAATGTCTCAGTTTTATTTTCTTCCTCTGAAATGGTACTGTATTATATAACTAATTCTTGGAACTTTTTTGATAGGTTGTCCTAGAGTACATGGTGATGAGGAAGAAGATAACATTGATGATGTTGAAAATGAGTTCAATTTTCACAATGATCGCGTAAAACATGATCTCCAGAGTTATGGTTTTGGTTACTTTGAGCAACACAGGCCTTCACATCAACTACCACAAGTTCCTCTGCCCAGTGTTATGCATATGCATTATCATGTAATGGTTCTTTTAGCTATGATAATGTATTGATGAACAAGACTAAGATAGCATATGTACATTGCTTTGCAGGTAGACACTGATATCGATCCAGACAAACATGCATTAGTACCGATTGGTTCAGCAGAGTACGGTGGCAAAGGGGTACTTGCCCTTCCCTACCACTATAACACCAGAGGTAATACACTATAGTAAGACATTGAATCCAAACTCGGAATATATAATATCTGTCGTGATATTGATGAATTCTTGAATTTTGTTTCTGAAGTGCCACCAAGGTCTCTGGATCCTTCAAAGGACTTAGCTGTTTATGGATATGGAAGTATAGCATGGAAGGAGAGGATGGAAAGTTGGAAGCAAAAGCAAGAGAAGCAAGAGATGAAGAAAGACGGAGAGGATGGCGAAGATGAATTTGATTTATCAGTGTAAGTTCTGCAGAAGCCAACATCTTTAACTTGTTGAATTTGTATTATATGCATTTAGTTTCCATAATATGTGTAACATGCATAGTTAAAGTCAACCTTCTAGTTAATTTTTTTATGTAACTCCCAACTCATTACTAGATTGGCAGCAGTTAACAGCTAGTACTATTTAATAGGTTAGTGAAAATGTTGCTGCATCTTCTATGTATTTGATATGACAGATAGAGATCCAAACATTTATGGAATTGTCATATTGCTGATTTTTGTATTACTTTTTCTGAAATCAGGTTAAATGAAGCAAGACAACCATTATCAAGGAGATTGCCAATTCCATCAAGCCAAATCAATCCGTATAGAATCATCATCATGATTCGGCTTGTTGTTCTTGGTTTTTTCTTTCATTATAGAGTCACTCATCCTGTTAACGATGCGTATGGATTGTGGCTAGTCTCTGTAATATGTGAAATTTGGTTTGCTGTCTCATGGATCCTTGATCAATTCCCTAAGTGGCTTCCCATTGACAGGGAGACTTACCTCGATCGATTGTCCCTCAGGTACTGTGGTTAACCAATTTTACTCCTCTATCATGTTCACATTCTCTTTGTTAATAGTAGCCAAGTACCTTATGTCTTTTAGATATGAAAAAGAAGGGAAGCCTTGTCAACTTTCTACAGTGGATATATTTGTGAGTACAGTAGATCCACTTAAAGAACCTCCTCTGGTGACTGCAAACACGGTTTTGTCCATTCTAGCAGTGGACTACCCTGTCGATAAGGTGACATGCTATGTATCAGATGACGGGGCTGCTATGTTGACATTCGAAGCATTATCAGAAACAACTGAGTTTGCCAAGAAATGGATTCCTTTCTGCAAGAAATATAATATTGAGCCTCGGGCTCCTGAGTCCTACTTTTCTCAAAATATGGACTATCTACAAGGCAAAGTTTTGACTTCATTTATAAAAGAGCGACGAGCAATGAAGGTAAGCTATCATGATTCATGACTCCCCAAAGATTTCCAGGACCTTAAAGTCAAAAAAATACTGTCTTTTAGCTTTTGGTTAGTGTTTCTTTTGAATAGACTTTACCTGATATTGCAGAGAGATTATGAGGAATTTAAAGTACGCATAAATGCTCTCGTTGCTAAGGTGCAAAAGGTTCCCGAGGGAGGTTGGACGATGCAGGATGGGACTCCTTGGCCCGGTAATAATGTTAGAGATCACCCTGGCATGATTCAGGTGCTGAAATTTGGATGTCATTATTAATGTTGGTTATTTTGTTCATTCTAGCTGTAGTAATTTCTTCTCATGGTTATCATTTCCAGGTTTTTCTAGGCCAGAATGGGGGGCTGGATACAAATGGAAACGAATTACCTCGACTAGTATACGTATCTAGAGAAAAAAGACCTGGATTCAACCATCACAAGAAAGCTGGTGCAATGAATGCTCTGGTTTGTAATGGATAAATTTTTTTACTTTTGCTCTATAGATGCGCGATATTTCTGCTTATGAGCTTAAAATCTATTTGACAGGTCAGGGTGTCTGCTGTGCTCACTAATGCTCCTTATTTATTAAATTTGGACTGTGATCACTATATTAACAACAGCAAAGCCATTAGGGAAGCTATGTGTTTCATGATGGATCCAACGCTTGGGAAGACAGTTTGTTATGTTCAGTTCCCTCAGAGATTTGATGGCATTGACAGAAATGATCGGTATGCTAATAGGAATACGGTGTTCTTTGATGTAAGTGCAAACTTGTACAATCAATGAATACATATCTGCTTAACATTTCCTTGTACTTGAGTGAAGAGTATAATTGCTTTTACATGAATCAGATTAATATGAAAGGATTGGATGGTATTCAAGGACCTATATACGTTGGAACTGGATGTGTGTTCAGACGCCAGGCACTGTATGGACTCGATGCACCCAAGCAGAAGAATGCTCCATCTAGGATATGCAGTTGCTGGTTAAAGTGGTGCTGCTGTCAAAGCTGTTGCTCCGAAAAGAGAAAGAAAAATAAGAAGCCTAAATCTGAGGTCAAGCCTCTTTTAAATGACGAAGACTCCCTGGCATTAACGGTCTCTCAAGAGGTCACACAAGGTAAACTGATTCAGACATCCTTCTACATACTATGCTAGTACCATTTAATTGAAGTTCCTCACTAGCCAGTTCAATTGTTTTATGTCGATATGGCTTGAGCAGGTGAAAATCGAGCTCTTATTTCTGACCACAAGTTAGAAACTAAATTCGGGCAATCTCCTATTTTTATTGTATCAACACTGCTAGAAAATGGTGGGACTCTTAAAAGTGCTAGTACAGCTTCTCTACTAAAAGAGTCCATTTATGTAATAAGCTGTTGCTATGAAGATGAAACAGAATGGGGAAAAGAGGTATAAAATTCCTCGCTTTCTAATCGTGTTCAAATATGTAGTGATTGTTCAATCTAACTACTTTGAAAATGCAGATTGGCTGGATATATGGTTCAGTCACTGAGGACATATTAACAGGCTTCAAAATGCACTGTCATGGCTGGAGATCCATATATTGTATGCCTAAAAGGCCTGCATTTAAAGGATCAGCACCGATCAATCTATCAGACCGTCTTCACCAGGTCCTTCGATGGGCACTTGGTTCTATTGAAATCTTTTTTAGCAGGCACTGTCCTCTCTGGTATGGATATGGTCGTGGTCTCAATTGGCTTGAACGTTTCTCATACATAAACGCCACCGTTTATCCATTCACGTCTATTCCCCTTGTCGCTTATTGCACTCTACCTGCTGTATGCTTGCTCACTGGAAACTTCATTGCACCTAAGGTAAAAAAAAAAAAGACTAATTAGCTTCCTTATATCTACACATGATGAACTCATCAAGAAACATAACTCATTCTGTTAAATGTTGCAGCTTGACAACATTGCTAGCCTGTGGTTTTTGTTACTTTTCATTAGCATTTTTGCAACAAGCATTCTTGAAATGAGATGGAGTGGAGTAGCGATCGATGGATGGTGGAGGAACGAACAATTTTGGGTGATTGGAGGTGTATCAGCACATCTATTTGCTGTGTTTCAAGGTTTACTAAAAGTGTTAGCTGGTGTGGAAACAAACTTCACAGTAACATCAAAATCGGGAGACGATGAAGAATATGCAGAGCTTTATGCATTCAAATGGACAACTCTGCTGATTCCACCAACCACATTGTTAGTGATAAACATTATAGGAGTTGTTGCTGGTATCTCTAATGCTATAAACAACGGATACGAGTCATGGGGACCGTTGTTTGGGAAGCTGTTCTTTGCAATCTGGGTGATTCTTCATCTCTATCCATTCTTGAAAGGACTTGTTGGTAGAAACCATAGAACTCCAACAATCATCATTGTCTGGTCAATCTTACTTGCTTCCATATTTTCACTTTTGTGGATTAGGATTGATCCATTTTTGGCCAAAACAGACGGTCCACTACTTGAAGAGTGTGGATTGGATTGTAACTAGTTTGTGATCCACTTCTTGTTGCTTTGGCTATTTGGTTTCATTTAACTTTTGTACAATCCATTGAGCTATATGTCAATACAAGTACTACTCCAGAAAATGATCTTTTTTTGCACAACACATAATGAAGGCATGATTTCATCTCCTATACTACTACCATCTCTCACTATTATCAACTACTATCATCGTGGTCGTCTATCATTATCAGCTATCACCCGATACAACACCACCATCCTTTATCAGTCACAACCACCATGATGACATTACTACGATAAATCGTTGCCATCACTGGCCATCATTGCAATTATCACCACCATTAACACAATAACCATCAATCACTATCGATAATAATGATCATTATTGATCATATTATCCACCACAACTATCAAACTTCACTACCATCAATCACTACCGTCAACGACCATATTAATACCACTAGCTATTACCTACAACACCATTATTAGACAACACCATCCCTAATTGACGCGCGGACATGCACGTGCATCCGTTAACTTCGAAAAAATTAATGTATATCTATTTTGAGAAATTGACAGAAACTAAGATATAATTAACAGTGCACACATATATATGAGTGTTCTTGTGCAGCTGGTACAAGGCAGAGGAACCATTTGAATCTAGCTAGAGCGTTATTTCACCACATAATTTTTTTAAAAATAAGTTGTTGATATAATTAGATTAATCTAGAACTTTATTAAACTTTATATTTATTAATTTTTAAATAATAACAAAAAGAAAACCTATACTGGCAATAATGTTGAAAAACAAACAACATAATTATTTAGTATATTCATACGTATATCCAAATTCAAACATTTAAATCTTAATATTGAAATATTTTAATATAAGTAAAAACAAACAAGTCCTTACATCATTACTTCACAGACAAGTTCCAATATATGACCATGGAAGTGTCAAGTTCTGATCAATAATAATTGAGATTAACATATTCCTAAGATAAGATTTGTTGTTGTCACATACCAAGACAATGAATTAAGCCCTTAATTGCTAATTTACTATACGTGGAGTAGTGCTTCCATTAGTTTTTTTTTTCTTCATTATGAGCACTAATTAATTAAACTGTTCAGACAAGTGTAACTTTAGTAACTGAACATATTGGATTCCAAGGTAATATACTATAGATTAGCCTTTTTGGAGGCATAATTACTTTGCCAATTAATTCCTATCCCATGTTAGTGGCAAACATATATATGATCACTATCAACCACCAACAATTTCAATTGGCAATTGCAACATTTTATTTATTCATTTATATTCATCATTAGTTATATATGATGCTCTTAAATTATAGTATAATCTCCTTTTACTGCTGATAGTATTGTATATAATTAATAAAGTCACTTTGTAGTTTGTAGTCATCAAAGAAGTAAAAAGGTAAAGAGAAAATGACAAAAATGGCTCTTTCTATATGTTTCGAAGTAGATACAAAATAATCTCTTAAATATGCATTAAACTCTTTTGGACTCTATGAGTTCATCAAAAAATTAATATTATTAATTAGTCTCTGCTTCGATTGGTTTGATTCGATTCTATATATTGTCGATTTAGTTTTAAAATTTTAAATATGTTAACTAATAATGATCAAATCAATAAGATTTTTTCTTATCGATTTTTAATTTATCGACTATTGAGCCTTAATGATTCGATTTCGAGTAAACTAATAAGAAAATGTTCATTAAACAAATATATGACTTCTCCAACAATTTAACACGACAAATTAATAATATACCTTGCATAATGCTCATAAAATAGAAACATTAATAACTAACATGAAAAAAGTTATACAAGTACAACATAAATTAAAGATTTATTATGAGTTGAAGACTAAAAAGTTGGGGTAAAAGAGTAATTACCATAACCCATACTAAAAAATCAAAACAAAATCGATAATTTTTTATTTTTATAAAATTATTAAAAATCCGTTAACTAATAATCCAATAACAATGAATCTATAACATTTTTTCAGCTTGACTTATTGATCGGTTTGATTTTTACAGAATATTTACAAAACTTTGAATGATAGTAACAGATAGAATCTTAGTAGTTCATCAATTGATTAACTATATAAACTCCACCTTGTTAATGAGGATTCGATTTTCGTATTATTATTTTTTATTGAAAAAGGAGAAGGGAATTTATGGAAGGAGACAAATAGCGCTATCAAACAAGGTGTTTGAAGAATCTAAGAGAGGACCACTCATCACTAATAATAAGGTCCAGAATGCCACTAATAATGCCTCACAACTGTTCTTTTTCAACATATTTCTATGGACCGGGTCGACATTTAATTTCATTTATATTCTTCCCCCAATCACTTCTTCAATCTTTAAAAAATTGAAAAGAGCCCGTTTGGATTGCTTAAAAGTCGATCAAATTTATTTTTAAGTTAATTTTTTATTTGGCAAATATTAAAAATAATTTAAAATAAGTTTAAAATGATTTAAAATAAGTTACAAAGTGTTTATCAAGGTAAAAATGACTTAAAATAAATCAAAAATCAAAAGTAGATCTCCTTTTACTTTTTATTTTTTGACTTAAAAGCTACTTTTAAGTCAATCCAAACAACTCTAAATATCCACTCTTAATTATCAATCATACCAGTAGTTTAGTCTATTAATTTGCTTTGATCACCAAGCAAATTCCTTCTTTGTTTGATCACGTTATATTGATTTACTATGTATTAAAACGAATTTATTTCAATTTATAAATTTTAGAAGTCAAACTAGATTATTTAAAGTGAGACACGGAAAGAGTGGTTTAAACCGAAAGGGAGTGGATTTTTTCCCCCTAAAAGTTGTTCATCATAATGTAAAAGAAGTGAAAAAAAAGTAGGGAGATGATGATTCATGAAAATTAAGGAATTGCTTTGATGACGTAGAGCACTTTAATTATAAACTACTAATAAATTAGTGGAATTTGCTTACGCAACTTTACTTTTCAACTAATTCATTCATCATCCTTCTATGATGCATTCTCAATGAATTATCATAATATACTATATAGTTATTCATACATATTCTGATGAAATGATGTAGGACTTCTTTCCAACAAGACCTAGATTTTGTTTTTTTGCTTATTAAGCATAATCTTATATTAATCGCGAAACATCAATTTTGTGACATAAAATTTTAGCAAGTTGCTAATATCACGTCTATAGTTCAAAATCGAAACTATTTAATTTTTAAAGTAAAATTAATTTTCACCCTAGAACGAATATATACGTATTAGAAGATATATGGTGCTGTCAATTTTAATTTAATTCCAAGTTAAAAGGACTATAGGTAAAAAAAAAATAGGTTAAAGTATGAGTGAGTGTGAACTAGTGAGACCTTATTGACTTATAGTGAATCTGACATACATAATTTAATTTAATTTAATTTAATTAAAGCATAACAGAGGCCAGTGTGTCAGCATTCACCGCACGAGCACATAGTTACATTTAACCATTTTATTTTTTTACTGTATCTTTATTTTATTTTTATTGGCTTTTGGACCTTAGTGTATATGACAGACAGGTTTGAAATTGAGCTTCTACCTTGTGATAATGATTCGAATGGTTATTCAAGGTGGTAAATCATTTAATCATAAACGTCCATATACATGTATGTGATTAAAATTAGATACTATAATTTATTTTAAATATATTAAATTTAATGACTTTACATGTACTTAAAATATATAGATAAATTTCGTTCACCTCTCTCACCTACTTGTTATCTCGTTTGCCACTTTCTTATGTATATGGTATTACAGATATGTCTGGGATGCATGAATATCTTGCTCGTCACTCTCCTATGTATATGGCATCCTGTAAACATGCAAATCACACTAGACACATACAAATACATGTATTTAGTGTGATTATATATATCTGTGATACATGACTATCTAACTCGCCTCCATTCCTATTTTAGTTATTTGATAGCAATAATACATGCATCTAAGTGTATATTTTATCAAAATATGATAGAAATTCTTAATTTATGATAAAAATACGTAATTATTTAAAAGTATAAATAAAATCAGTATATATGATATACATGTATGTATTATAAAAAGAGATGAATTGTCACAATTATTTCAATTTATTTATCTTAATAAACCTTCTCGAACACCGTTCCTCCCGTTTGTTTATCCAAGAGAGTTAGCACCAATGCTTTACTTCTTAAATATTCTTCTTTCAGAAAAAAAAAGAGATTAAATTGTTGGTTCTTCTATGGTTCATTAATACTTATATACTTATTTTAATTATAAAAATAAGTTTATGATATGGTCCCCTCAATTATTTACTGATTCTAATTTTTGTGATACCTTGCTCACCATTAGTCTTCCTGTGTCCCAGACAAAAAAATTCAAAAATAAGTAAACATATAAATAACTAAAGTAATTATTTTTCTTTCTTCTAGAAAATTATTTTTACACTAATTGAACTCCGTCATTTGTCTAACCAAGAGAGTTGGCACACTGGGTCAAAATTCAATTTTGAAGTCCAAAAGGTGACATGTGACCATTAATAAATTAAAAGTGTCATCTTGACGTGATCGAAGTCATCAGTTCAAGTATCAGCAACTTTGAGATTGATTATGGCTTTGTGTTGTACTCGAAAAGGCTAGAGATCTATTTTTTTTTTTAAATCTAGTTCGAAGCAAGGAGATCAGAACAAAAAATTTATTGATAGTTTGATCTAAAGAAGATCTAAATTCTCTAATGTAATGTTACATAACAATTCACAGACCCTTAATTTCCTACTACAAATTCAATTGTTATCTCGAATCACTGATTTAGGATTATAAACACTTTGGTTGTTTGAATATAAAAAAAAAATGAAATTGATGATTCTTGTATTGTTTATACTTTTATGTTTTCAATATTAAAAAGAAGACTATGATCTGGTCCCCTCAATTATTGACATATTCTAATTTTATTAACCATCCTCTTTTTACCTTCCACAGTGTACTAGACAACTCAAATTAAAAAAAAAAATATAAGAAATCCAATTTTTTTTTAAAAATAGAACTTATTATAAAAAATCACACTACTCGTTGATTGTTTATGTATCCTTCATTTACTTTTTACTTTAATAATACATTAAAAAAATATTCTAGCTCGCTCAGTTATTGATAGATTCTAATTTTTCTCGCTCTCAATTTCAACAATCAATTACGTATAAGTAAATTTTATCTTTTTCTCTTTCTCGTAGAGATAGGTTGATTTGTTTATCTCTAATGACTCACAAAACATACCATAGCAAATTTGGAAAGGAAGTATATAAATTACAAGATATCAAATAAGAAAAAAAAGACCTTATAATACATTTTAATTATAATAATAAGGCTAAGAAACGACAATAATAAGGTTATACCATTTTTATATTCCCAACTGGCTTTACTTTAGATGGGGTTCTCATTGCTGGCCTGCCCCAATCACAGGGACAACAAGTATCACACCACTCACCAGGGAATCTCATAGTAAATAAAAAAAAACACATGACCAAAATTATTTCTTTTTTTCCAAATCACAAAAACTTAAAAGAAAAAACAAATTAATGTAATTTCATAAATAAGATGTCTGATAGATCTTCGACTCAATAAAAAACTTACTCTAACTCAAAAATAATCAGGGTTCTTCAAAAACCTGCAATTTTTTTAGATTTTCAACTAATAAAAACAATTGAATACATAATAATACTACTAGTAATTAAAATGGCTGCATACAAATTATTAACTGAAACCTTGCAAAACTCAGCCTAGAATTATTTTTTTGTAGAGAGAAATATATTTATATAATCATCATCATCATCATTCATTCATCATGCAGATCTTACTCTAACAACATGTATATACATATACATATTATATAGCAGCTTTGATATGCATTTTTTTTGTGTGTGGGTAACGTACTGATTAACCACATCGCGTTTGATTCATGATCCATACATGGCGTCTTACTAAAAATTTCCACTACCTAAACGGCGGCGACAGTCTCGCTTGTGGCGGAGACATCAGATCCCTTTCCGCCGGCTACGGCGGCAGCGACGGAGTTCTTCATGTAGTCCTTTCTAGATGCAACCAACGAACACTTCTCCTTCTTCTCATCTAGATTCATTTGCTGCTGTCTACACTCTAGACTGCAAAAAGCACTATCTCCTCTGCAAAATTCGACAATTCAAACAAATTATTAAAGCGGTGGATAAGTAAATTGACTCTCGAAGAGTACGATTGTTAGCAAATTAAAATGAATACCTGTACATGTAGATATCCCGGCCAGGGATTAACCGGCGTTTACAGAGGAAGCAAGCTTTCAAAAAATTAGCAGTTTCTAGAAAATCAGCAGATTTACGGCGGTTTCTAACGGAAACGGTTTTAGCTGCTGTTAATAAACGTTGTTGATCTAGCTGTTGCTGCTGGGTGTTTGCAGGTGAAAAAGGATTGTGAGGATCGAATGGAATATTGTAATTATTAAGAGAAGAATTAGGGTCAGGATTATTGAGATTGAGATCTAAAGTGAATTCTGTCATGCTTGTTGTTCTCTTCATCGGTGGCCGAGTTCTCTTCCCCAGCAACATTTTTTTTCTTCTTCGATATAGAGAGAGAGACAAGAGGAAGAAGAAGAAGAAGAGTGAGAGTGGGGAAGATGTGTTGGGAAGATAAAGGAGAGAGCTAAAGCGCTAGGAGAGAATCTCCACCCTTGATTGTGTATTATTTCATCACATATTTTATAAAATAAAAAACAATTACTATATCATTTTCTCAGATTCCATCTCGTTACTACTCGTGGTTCGTTTCATTGGGAACAAATTATAATACGATTAATTATATTTATATATATATATATATATATATATGTTATGATCTTATATTGGTTAAACGCAAATTTGTATTATGATATTGATAAAAAGTTTTTTTTATTGGTTAATCAAATAAACGTATTATTTTATTTTGAAATAAAATATTTTTCAAAATAAATAACTCTTTTTAAGAAGTTTAGCCGAAATAGACTTCTAATTTATATGGTAAATATTTCAGTACATGCTAAATTTTAGAATTCTTTTTATTATACTTGTTGTTTCAAATAATCAAAAATACTGTGAGTAGCTATATATAATTATCTCAATAAGATTGAAATAAAAAGAATTAAAATTATGTTACTTTTAGATTATTCTATAAATGATTTAGAGTGTGTTTGATTGGGACAAAAGTTTTGGAAAATGTTTTTTCAAATCAACTTATTTTCCTCAAGAATAGGAAAATGACTTTCCTTCAAAAATTAAGGAAAACATTTTCCAAAACTCTCCTCTAATTTAAAATTATATTTTTTTGGGGGGAAAACATCGATTTTAAAAAAATATTTTCAATTCAAATTTTATTTTTTCACCTGATTCCATGACCCCCCATCACCACCGGCCAGCCCCCCAACCCCACCCCCTCCCCAAAAAATTAATTTTTTTAAAAAAAAATATTTTCAACTTCAATTTTAATTTTTAAACTCCTAAACCCCTCCGGCCAGCCCCCATCCACCCCGTACCCCCAAAAAAATTAATTTTGTTTTTTAAAAATACTATCAACTTCAAATTTTTATTTTTTCACTCCTACCCCCTCTTCCCGCCCCACCCACTACCCCCACCCCACCCCACCCCACCCCAAAAAAATAATAATTTTAATTTTAAAAACATTTTCAATTTCATAAATTATTTTTTACTCTAATAAAAATAAAAGATGTCTCTCAAAAATATTTTTTATTCATAAATCAAACACAAAATCATTTCCGACAAATATTTTCTACTCACCAACCAAACATGAGAAAATAAGTCCAAACTCTACTTATTTTCCAGAAAAATATTTTCCATGGAAAACATTTTCCTCCCTACCAAACACACCCTTAATCTTTATATACTATTTCCTTTCAAATAAATGACATTTTAAAAATAATTATATTACTTTAAAAATTCAAGACAGAATATTTTTAGTAATAATTTAATAAATTTATATTTATTATATTTTTCAAATGTAAATTATATTAAAACAATGTTTATTTTGAAACAGAAGATTGTCATACAATTAGCGTTACATAGTACTACTTTTTTGATACACACCACTAATATGAAAGTCCATTCATTTTTAATGAGTGAGAAAATGAAAAGAAATGTGTACTTTAACTTTCATCATCACTCAATTAAAAAGTGTAATATTAATGTTAATATATTTATATGGAGTTTTGATTTTGTGCTAGACAAAGCTCTTTTACATAAAGTGAAATGGCCGAAATATGTAATTTTTGTTTAAAAATTTAAATTCACTCGATTAAAGTTAAAAAGATGAATAGAAAATATTCATCATTAATATATTTGGAAAAGAAATGAGAATCCGATCTGATTGGTCATACATCCTTAAAATTAAACAGAAAATAATTTTTTCTACGAAAAGTTTTGAATATATGTTATACACATTCAAGTTTTGTAGGACTCATTTCTATTTCAATTAGAATTTTTAGAGACGACTCTATTCTAAATCTTAATTCATATTTATATAAAATAAAAATTTCATAAATTAATGAAACATTAATAAAAAGATCAAAATGTATCCTAGTACTACACATTATTATGAATAAAATATTCTTATTACTTCATATATTATTTTGCGATTGCAATTTATCTTTCTGTCCTATTTAAAATTGGTTGCAATTTGCAAATATATAATATACTCCTCCACCAACTATTTTACAAATTAGATGTATAGTATACATATATTTTTAATTTACATTTTTATACATATTTTATAAGATAAATGACCAAATAATTCAAACCCGTAATAATACATATTAAGATTGAAACTTTGTTTTTCATCTAAGATCTATTTTTTTCTTTTCAACAGAAAAATATTTTAATAAATCATGGGTTTGGACAGCACAATAATTCTTGAATTAAAATATTAAATGAACCCATCAAATATTAATTTTGATTTGACATAATATAAATGGAGAAATAGTTTTGATTTGATTGTTACATAATAAAATTAGTGGTTCGTGGAAAATTTCCATTGTCAATTAATCATCTCATTAATACAATCCAAATGTCAATTCTACTCTGCCTTAATTATCAAACTGGTTTGTTGCAAAATTAGAAAATATTGTATTTGTAATTAACAATTTGTTTGGATCATTGTTATCCATTGTTTCATAATGTATTGTATTATATTGTACTGTATTAGATGGTAGATACAATGTTTGGCTAGACTGTATTGTTTGTTATTGTTAAATAACATTTTAATTGTTTGGTTTGATTGTATCATACTGTATTGTAATTTATAAAATTACTAAAATATCCTTAATTATTCTAGGGTAGGAGGTTTGACTAGATTTAAATAATTAAGGTAAAAGGTAAAATAGTATTTTGAAATATTATATAAAGATATAATTGAAAAAAGAAATTAAGTAACAATGGTAACACATCAAATTGGTTGTTCCATAAGATAGGGGTTTTCATTGTTGCTTGACAATAAAATTTAACAATACAATATAATATATTTTAAGTAACAATCAAATAAATATTATAGATATAATAACGCTACAATACGATATAATGAATAAACATAGTGTAAGTTACCAAAGAAAATGAATCATCACACTAATAATAATTAGATTGGGAAACCTAAAGCAGTTAAAATGGTCATTAAGAAATCAAGTTATTCAATAATATTTTATTACAGGTAGTATCTGATTATAATATTTTTTGATTATTAGCTGTAAACATGGTATATATACTTTATAAATAAGAATATATAACATAATTATCTATTTATTAAAATTTAAATTATGAATCTACTAGTTAAATTATTTTATTTTAAGGAGAAAAAAAACAGCTTAGTCAGCATCCCATGAAATGGGCCCCATAAATGTGCCATTATTAGATGGGAGAGATTCAATGGGTATTTGGTGAAACAGTCCCACTCAATGAATTCGTTTGTCCCCCTTCCCAAAATCTTAACCACACAATTTCATATTCCACTTTTTTTAGTGTTTTAAATTATTTGTTCGTTTAATTTGATATAAAATTTTAAAAATAAAAAAAAAATTAAATTTTAAGGTTATAAATTAACGATATATCAAATGTAGTAAAAAATGATACGATTTTCGTTCCATATTATTTGAAGTACTTTGATTTAGCATTGAGTTTATAAAAGAAAAGAAAACTTTAAAAACTTGTTGTCTAAATGAACGATAGAAATTTGTGTGGCTACAAATCATTTTATTAAGAGTTTTTATTAAAAGTAAAAATTGAATATTCTAAAGTTAAATCGTTACTTAATATAGAAATGAGTTCAATTTTTTTTAGCAATGACTAAAAAAAAAAGTAAGTGATATAAATTTACATTAGAGTAGGTAGAAATTTAAAATTTTAAAGTTACAAAAAAGGAAAATAACATTTTGTTAAAAAAAACGACTAAAAAAGAAAAAGTAGTGTAAATAAATTAAACTACTTTTTTACATATTTTCCGTTGCCTTTTTATTCTCCTTTTACTTAAGAGTATGTGAATACTTACATAAAAAATGATCTTTATTAGTAAATATTAGCTATATAATTATCGCTAAAGACATTGAACCTAATACAATTAACTAATGCTAATATTACAACACTGATACATATTTATTGCCACTAAAATGATTTTGAAATCTGAATTCTATTCCATTTTGGATCACATCATCCTAAAACTATATTAAGAGAACCTATATGACTAATAATCAAATATAATTTTGATTGAGTAATAATAAATGGGAGGATTTTAGGTACTATTTGGTCCAATTGTTCACAAGTTTGGCTACCTTTAGCACTATTTTCATTCTTTCATCTTATTAAATCGTTCATAAGTTTAGTTGAATGATTATATCTCGACTTGTTCATAAGTTTTATCGAATATAATCCTAAGTTTAAAAATAATAATATCGTAATATTTATAATATATAATTAAATATAAATATTCTAAAAAACCTAACAACAATATGGGTAAAGATTCGATCAACTATAATTAGGTCAAATAATGTTCAATAGTCTTATAAATTCATGCCACGTGTACTATATAATAACTTATGGTTGAGATCTATTTAAATTATATACTAATTATAATAATAAAAACAACAAAATAGTCAATTATTTTTATTTTTTTAAACTATCAAATAAAACAATTAACTGTATCCTATCTAATATTTTCAAGAAAAAAATAAGACTAGTGGGAATATGCCGACTTCCCGACTTTTTTACCTACCAAACTTTATATTTTTATTGGATTTTTTAAATTAATACTACTAATTTTAAAGAACCCGATACTTTTGAAGAATCTAATTAAATATATTTTCATGGTTATTTGAAAACCTCCAAATAAGTTTTTTTTTTCTAAAAAAAAATGTATTATCATGTTCTTTAGTTGAATTTTTAATTATAACTCAATGGTGTTTTTAAGTTTGATCTATTTTTGGAGATTGGTTCAGAATTTGGAGAAAGCAGAAAAAAGTTTGACGGATAAAAAGTCAGGAAGTTCGCTTAATTCCCGTCAATCTTAATTATTTTTCTTGAAAATATTAGTTTGGGTACATGTTAAGCGACATGAAACTTCATCAATGGAGAACTATACAGCAGTTCCCATGGAGAGAAGAAGAAAACTCTAGAAAGCAATCAAAGATTTTTATTTCAGCTTAAAAAAGAAGTGTACTGCTTTGCATCATTTATATACACGACTTTATTTAACAAACTAACTGCTTAGCTGTAGCCAGCTGTCATTCTTACTACTAAAATATCTATATATTTTTACAGTACACTAATTGCTTTATTTGATAATTTTTAAAAAATAAAAAATTGACAGCTTTGTTATTTTTATTTATTATAATGAATATATAATTAAAATAAATCTCAACCATAAATTATTCTATAGTACAAATGTCATAAATCTATAAGGTCATTAAACATTATTTGACCTAATATTACTTGACCGTATCTTTATCTCAACAATATTTCTTAAAAAATAGAATTCAATAAGCATTTGGTCTAAAGGATAAAAACTTGTCCTGAAAGAAGGAGCAATATTTTTTATTTTTTTAAATTTTTTTAACTAAAGATGGCAAACTAAAATGATAATAATTATATGATAAATTCGTGTAAAAGCATAAAAACTCTATTTTATCTGCCTCCTCCTATCACCAAATTTAAATTAGATTATTGGTCTGAGTTAAATCTTTGAACACTAGATTGAAGGAATACATAAGAGATTTGGGAGGCTCAAAGACGGTCACAAGTTGGCCAATTGGATAATAAAAGAATTTATGAGTTGGAATATATAAGGGTAATAATTATTACTACTACTTTAATTTATTCTTTATTTGATTCTCTTTCTTGGGAATTTTAAACAATTCCTTCTTTATTTTCATTATGAATTATAATCAAAGTCATGTTCTTATTTATTTTTTAACCTAACTTTTGTGTGTGTCATGTTCCTTCCAGACATATCATGAACATAAACTTATAAATAATTATGTGCATCTCAATTAGGATTTAAAAGTTACGAATTTTACATTTTAGCTCTTTTTAAGTAAATAATTTAGAAATATTATCTTCTTATAAAATGAAATTTGGATTAAAATTATTTGACAAATGTTATCGTACTTATATATTTTACTCTACACCCAGCTCTAACCATTAACTATGAAAGAATATTTAAATATGTATAAGAAATTAACACTCCTTGTAAATGTCTTTAAAACTTATAGCAACATTAGATCTAATGACAATTAATAAATGTCGATAAGACTTTAACACTCTTTATTACTAATAATTATTCCTTCTGTCCCTTTTACTTGTCAAATTTTGACTTGACACACCTATTAAGAAAATATTGATTGATATGGTGAATTTATCATTTTACCCTTATTAAATGATAGAATCTCAAATATCTTTATTCACTACATTTTTCAAAGACATTATTTGAAATTAATAAATTGACTATATAATACGTAAAAAAAAATATTCTTTCATGATTTGTCAAAAATAATAAATACAAAGAAAAAAATTGAGTAAGTATAAAGAAACAAAGAGCTAAAAAAATGTTTTTGTTGCGGTGTTTGTTGCGTCATTAACAATCATCTATCAATTTTTTGTACGTGCTGATCTATTATTTATAAAGTTTAATTTGCACATCAAAGTTTTAATATTACTTCAAATATGTTTTGGTCGTCGTTGTGAGATGATTATCATTATTAGAAATAGATTTCTTTTCGTGAATCATTAAAAAATTTAAACTATAAATAATTTTTTTTCACTTCATTTTTATTGAATCAACTTATTAGAAAAATGCATGACTAAACGTAGATTTTCATTAAAATTTAAGAATATTCATTAAACATATTTTCTTTTTTTACTGATTCGATCAAAACTTATGAAAAATAGCCACTAAATATTTTTGATTGGATAACTTCAATGAGAAAATAATAATTTTTTTAGTCTTATCTTACTCTCATTATTTCCCTTACGCATAATTTTATTTGTTTTATTATCCTTTTTTTATCTTTTCTTTCCATTCTAAGTTTCAACTGAAATAATAAGAAATTTGCCGCAATTAGCTTAAACAAAACACAATACAAACGGAAAGAAAATTTATTGTCCAAGTGATCATTATAAGATTATCAATTAGAGTAATTTTGTTAGAGAGTAGTTTACACTTCAATGGAAACAATATTATTTATATTATAGTAGGAAAATTTTTTATCCACACCAGGTGTTTACATCAAGTCAATGCAATACGTAATTTAATAAAATAAAATACATGTAAATTAATTATGGTTAAATAAAATGAACTATTAATTTAAACACATGACATGCGGCTTGATGTAAACACCCGATGCGGATAAGTTTTACCGAAAAAAATTAATTTATTGGTGCATGTTGCTCTATTATGACAATTATCTCTATAAATAATTATCATATATTGTTATTCTAGAGTCAATTTGATTAACTTTTCAAGTTAAATTTAATTAGATTAATTTTTTGTTTTAAATTTAAAATTTAACGAGTCAAAAATGATACAAAAAACACTAATTTTTTTTTCATATCAATAGTCTTAATTTAAAAAAATTATTTTAAAATATTAATCAAAGTTTATATCGTTTAATACAAACGGAGGGGGAGAATATTTGATATTTAAATGTATGCAAACGTACAATTGAAGTAAAGGCATCCAATTAATTAAATATGGTACACATTACACAAACAAACAACTGTGTATGTGTGAAGAAAGGGAATATGCCTCTAAATTAAACAAAAAATCCCACTAATCAATGACATAAAAATAAATAAGAAGTGGTAAATAATCAGAAAATTTGACTAGAATTTAACTAAAAAATTATGACATTTTTTTAAAAAAAATAAATTGATTTTTTTCATTTTTAATTAAAAATATTAAAGTTAAACAATAAAAGTATTTAAAATAACAAAATAACATACATAAATATTATTTTGGCCAAATAGATTTTTCAAAAAAAGAAAATAATCATGGTCCTCTAACATTGGTAAAAACATAAGTAATTTTCTTGAAAGTATCATGTTGATGAGGTCATATAGATGGTGTATCAAAATTAGTAAACTAATTAAATATCTTAGTATTAATTAATAGTTACACATTGGAAAATGAAATAAAATGTTAGTTTGCTTCCATAACGGGGTTTTGGGGGTGTCTTTGCAGATTACAATCTTCATTTTTTGCCGTCGATGAGGAAACAATTCCCAAAATTAATATATTTAATTATTAAAGACATGTACTTTGATATAAAAAAAAACTATGTACTTCAGGTTAAAGTTACGTCATTTTTTACTAATTGTACTTGGAGTAAGAAAAAGAAAGAACCAATCAAGGCTGGCATCAACTTATACAAGTATATTGATGTTCGTACTTTGTTTATTTTTACTTATTTATTATACTATCAGATTAATCGGTATGTAAAAATTGATAGAGGGAAGGAATACTATTTTCCTTAGATCAGTTTGTTTGTCTGATTCTGAATTGATATGAAGTTTAAGAAAGTAAGAAAATTTTTAAATTCTATATTTTTAAATTAAAGATACGATAAATGTATCAAAATATTCTTTAATCTTGTAATTTTAAAATAAAATAAACAAATTAAAACGAAAAAATAGATAATTTATCTGAATTTTAATTTGATTAATACAAGTAAACATTAATTAAAAAGTTAGTCAGGTGAGCCGTGTCACTGACTCGAAAGATTCTTACTTGGTGTCACAGGGTCAGGTCAGCCTCATCTAATACTTAATTTTCTATCTTAATATTAATCTAAACTGGAATTATGTGATATAAATATTTGCTAAATGTGTCTTAACATAAAATGTTTCATATAGACCATGTAAAAGTATTCAAAGGTTTGTCTTTATTTGACTATATTTGATTTGGTATACTTAACTCTTAAATAAATAATAATACTTTTTTAATATATGAACCCTAAAATCATCTAAATAATGTGAAAATTGAAAAGTACTTAATAATAAAGGTAAAATATATATGAAAATGATGATGGAAACTCTTGAATTATCAAACTAAATAAGTAAAATTAAACAATTTTTTTAGTATAACGTCAAATAAAAATAGACGGATGAAATATTAATTTACACAAAAATAGAATAAATTTGTGTTAAAGACCTTCCCACACTCGTAATTCTGTATTAAAATTTCAATTTCATTAAATGAATGTGTGTGTTCAGTTTTAAAATTTTAAATATTTATTTTAGTAAAAAGTATATTGATGTATATTAAAGTTTTAGCTGCCTTTCGTTAAGGGCGACGAAAAAGTTCCCAAGTATAAAAGCTAAAAAATTAATTTAATTACTTTAGATTTCCATAAAACTGTATGATTTATTAGTATTATTATTATTATAATTATATATTTTCAGCATATACAACCAACTGATCTTACTATTATTTTTTATTACATTATTTAATCTATTATTATTTTTTTATTTCTATATAGGCATGTCAAATATCAATCCTTCACTCCAAATGTCAAATGTTACCTACACAGAAAAAAAAATTAGAAAAAGAAAAAGGAAATCCATAAACATACTTGGAAATCAATAATTAAGGAGAAATCTCAAGCTGCCAATCAGAACTAATTGCTTATAACAGTTTCATACTATTCAATAATTTTTTTGATGTAACTTGTCTTTCATTGAAAATTCAGACAAATACATACTTAGCTACAACAACATCAACTATACACTATAGTATTCCTTCTGTTTGATTTTGACTTGATACATTATTTATTAAAGTAAAAAGAAATTTTTAAATTTTATTGTCTGAAATAAAGATATATAAAATATATTATATTAAATATCTTATAATCTTTTAATCTTAAACATGCACGTGAATAATTAGAATTAAAGACTTGACCAAGAAAAAAATCAGAGGGAGTCTATATATATTTTAAAGTTTATACACAATTAAAGATGTGATGAGGATCTGGGGCATGCAAGGCTAGTACTATTTCCATATTCAATTTGTCTACAAACAACATATCAATCTTTTTCATCTTTGATATTATTAAAATGAGAAAAGACTTCAAACAAGACTAGTACTATTTTATTTTATTTTTTTCAAATTGCATAGATGTATTGATTTGATTCGAATAATCACATTGGACAGTATTTTAATTCCCAAAAAACCCAAGCATAAAATAACAAGAGAAAGAAGAAGAACATGGTGAATATGTGAAAACTAGCTCCCAAATCATCCATGACCACAAAACCAAATCTTTGGAATCTTACTAGCTACGAGAGTTATTGTTGAAGAACAAAATTTGTAGCTTTCCACTCAATTATTCAAAGTTACATTGTTCTTTTCTCAAACGAGAATCTTTTTTGTCACATTGGTTAAGGAAATGAACTATATATTATCTGACTCTTTACATATTGATTTTGAACAATCCTCACTTCATGAATTATTTTTAAATTTGATTTTTGTTTGATTCAAACTAATCCATTCCTTATCATCGTATCTGAGTTCGTCTATCCAAATTCTCTATTTTTTTTTTTTATCCATGTTATATATTGTCCACATGACTTCAAATGACCAATTCAAGGAGTATTATAAGCCTATAGAGTGTCAAGCGTTGATAACAAGTTATTACCTTCAGAATATCCAAATAATCTTGATTTATCTTATGTTATTTTTTTACTCGTATTATACATATAAAACACCGAATTATAGCTATTCGAATGAGCTTTAATAATTTTTAGACGATTTTCACATTATAAACTAGTTTTTAAGATTGAATTAGGATACATATCCAACTTTTCTTACTAAACAATGACTAGATGAATCTAGTAGGGTCATTTAGGAGTTCTCAAATAATAACATATATACTCACTTTTCTAACTTTACACCTAATCATGAAGCTCTAACAATGTCACAATTTCTAGTTTTGTCGTCAATGTCAACCACTTGTTATAATTTCTACCTTTCATTAATTATATTTGTATATATTGTACATACTTCTCCTATTTGTTTGGATATGTCCCACTCATTTTCTCTTTGCCTATTTTCTTGTGACTTTTCTAATACTTAAAGGGTTATTTTATACTTCTCATCGCATCACAAACGTACTATATATAAATTCTATTTTTTAAAAGCAAAAATATAGTTTGTTTCATTTATTATATTTTGTCTTTCGCTTTCCACAATACTCATATAATAGTAGTGGGGAATACTCTCCATTTTTATTTAATGTTTTGATTGTCAAGCTTAGGCTTACCGAATTCACATATTTAATGATGAATATTAGGTGTTAAATCATCATTTGTAGAAAAATACACTCTTTGTATTGACTAGCGACATTAGACTCTTATCAAGATTATATTAATTTCAATTAATTTAATAGTGTCAACATATATACATTACATTGTATATTATAAGCTTTTATTGATACATTATATTTGGATATATAACATTTTTGGTCCCTAAGTTATTGGTAGCTTTTGGTCCTTGTGATGACATAATATAAATTTAACATAACATGTATGTAATTAATTATGTGGTGAAATGGTTAGTAATTATGATAAATTTATGAATATTCACAAAACAGATGGATCAAAAGTGCTAGATAATGATAAAAAAACGTAGATAAAGTAGTTCAACTTTTTCAAGATTTATATATAAACTATCACGTGTGTGAGTTTTTTACCAGCTATCGCTAACAATTTATCGAAACCTATCTAAATTATTAAGTGTCAGACTCGTGACAATGGCAGGGCGGTACGCTCTGCTCTCTCGCGACCCCTACTCTAATCAAAAGACCGAGTTTACTACCTGAAACATTACCATTGTTTCGATAGGAACAGAGAATAACTGATAATTGGGGACTTGATGTGTATATTAATAAATAGTTGGTGATAGTTTAGGTAACACTCACACACATGCATGATAATTCGGAATGAATTAATTAGACACTTCACTATTTAATTAAATAAAGATTTAATATGCTTTGTCAAATATCACATGGACGAAAAACATAACTTACCAATAATTGAGAAACAAAAATGCTATTAACCTAAAAAAATAAAAAGATGAACAAGAATCTTTCCCTTAGAAATATAAATATAAATGTAGATATAATTATAATGGTTAGGTTGATATAGAAAGCTAGCAGCAGTGTGACAAGCCCAATCACTACATACACACATCTGAGAGCTACCTCTCATATTATTAGGGTTTGGAGCAGTCCACATATTGGGGGACCAAATTTATGTGAAGTTAGGTGTTGATATTTTAACTTTAGTCAAGAAAAATATAATATATATATTTATATTCCAAAAAAGTAGAATTTTCTTATTATGATAATTGACATTTGTATTACTTGTCACCATTTTTTAATGAGGATGGTTCATGTGGCGTACAAAAATAATTTCTTAAACGTATGTATATAATGACAAAGTCCTAATTTTTATTAATAGTGATCAAATTATAATCTATGTACATTAATAAAATAAAATGCACTTACATAGCATAATTTTTTAACGTTAGGTTGTCATTACCACTTGTGGAACAAAGGTGGCTCCGCCATTGCCTATATGTTCATTTCCTTTTTCCTTTTATATAACCTTATTGACATGTTTGAGTTAGTGTACGATGATGATTACTACTTTTTCAAAAATAAACTTATCCGCACACAATTTTATACCAAATCACATTAGTTTATCATATTTTTAATTAGATGATAATATATATACTAATTTATTATAGCTATAAAGATTCAATTCATATATTCATTTGTTTGATGTAAATATTCAATGTTCAAGTGATTTTTCTTATTTCTAAATGTTCTCCTCTTAACTTTTACTCTATAAGTTTGGATTTTTCAGATCTTTTATACCACTTCACATTAAGAAAAGAAAAAATATTTGTTTTTACTTGGTGAATTGAGTTGAAATGAGCTAAATACAGATTATAATTAAATATGCTCAATTTTTACTAAATTTTAATAATTTTTTAATATCTCATAAAATTATTTCCCTTTTTATTATGACTATATATAGTAAAAAATAAGCAAAAAGTCTTTTGAAAAAAATATTTCGATAAGATGGATCAATTTGAATTACATATAATTCTAATTTGTTTATGAGCTGAAATTTATTGAACTTAAGTAGACTAAGTTGATAAATGGATAGATCAATGACTTGTCTGACTTGGACAGATCGGACGAGTTATCATTTCATGAGTTAATTTTGCGACCTTTATTTATAACGAATAAATAATGAATAATCGAGTCGTTAATTATTGTACAAACATAAATAGAATACTCAATTGATATGGGCCCTTTATGTGGCCCAAATCTCTTAAATACACTGTTAATGACAATTGGGCCTACATGGGTACAGCCAAAAAAGTGGGCCGTGTAATAATTTTGACCCACAACACATGTAATCCGACTCATACATTATCCTATCAAGGATGAACAAAACATTACCCTATTTGGAAACTTTCCCAAAATACATAATAGACAAAATATATTTCATGTATTTACATTTTTATATTTATATTTATATTTGAAGAGTAAAGAAATTGAAACATTATGAGCACCTAACATTTAATAAAAGCTAAATAGACTTAGTTAATTAC
This sequence comes from Solanum sitiens, assembly GCA_016801875.1. Classification (NCBI taxonomy): domain Eukaryota; kingdom Viridiplantae; phylum Streptophyta; class Magnoliopsida; order Solanales; family Solanaceae; genus Solanum; species Solanum sitiens. The sequence continues at coordinate 2,855,368 of JABWTJ010000002.1, read as the reverse complement.
TTTTTTTTATATTTTAAAATAACTACTTCCTATTACTTTATCAAGGAACTATATAATTCAAATGTATTATTGGCATCATGTACAATTCATCTTGGCAAAAGCCTCACAAAAGTTTCTCATTCAGCAAAGAAATAGAAGATCTAGCTAACCAATGAGCTATTTTGTTCAAACATTTAAGAATGTATATAAAATTAACACATGATCAAACATGCTCGAAACGAGCATCCAAATATCTTCATACGTCACTTCTATCTCGAATGATATAGCCATATGTTTCTGGAATCTTCACATGCTTCCATCCATTACTAATAACATATTAAGAGCCTTTCTCATACCAATCGCTTAGACAGTCATGACTTTCTCAACATATTGAATCTGAATCGGGGAGACACTGATATCATGCATTTTTTCAGAGTCCGGAGCCTAAAGGGTACAAAATATTAACAAAAATTCCAAAACGGTATATAAAATTTTATATTAACCAAAACGGAAAAATAGCTGCACCAACAGCGATTTACTCCACCGGAAAAAGCGATTTTGCAAAATGTGGATTTTTTTTAAAAACATTTTTTAAAATCGCTGCCTAGGCAGCGATTTATAATTTCTTTTTAAAATTTTTTTTTTAAAAAAAAAATAAGGAAAATCGCTGCCTCTGGAAGCGATTTATAAAAAAAAATTTTTTTTTTTTTAAAATATGGAAATCGCTGCCTAGGCAGCGATTTAAAAAAGAAATTTTTTTTTTGGTAAATCTTGTTAAATCGCTGTCTAGGCAGCGATTTTTAATTTAATTTTTTTTTTTAAAATATGGAAATCGCTGCCTAGCTCAGCGATTTTATTAAAAAAAAAAATTTAAAATATGGAAATCGCTGCCTAGGCAGCAATTTTCAAAAAAAAAAATTATTTATTTTTTTAAAAAATTTTAAAGCAGCGATTTTAACAAAAAAAAAATTATAATATTTTTTTTAAGAAAGTGGCTTCCAGCGATTTTTATTTTATTTTTTTTTAAAAAAATTAATTTTAAAAAATAAAATCGCTTTTTCATTTATTTATTTTTTTAAATTTTAATTTTAAAAAATGAAGTCGCTGCACATGCAGCGATTTTGTAAAAAAAAAAAATTTTATTTTGGTAAATCGCTGCCTTTGGCAGCGATTTTCCTTATTTTTTAAAAAAAATTTTTTTTTAAAGAAATTATAAATCGCTGCCTAGGTAGCGATTTCATTTTTTTTTTAAAAAAAATCACATTTTGCAAAATCGCTGCCGAGGCAGCGATTTTGCTTTTTCCGGTGGAGTAAATCGCTGTTGGTGCAGCGATTTTGCCGTTTTGGTTAATATAAAATTTTATATACCGTTTTGAAATTTTTGTTAATATTTTGTACCTTTTAGGCTTCGATCTCCATTTTTTCAAGCATATCCAAAACCGCAAAATAATCATTTATCTGCAATCTTGCTTATGTAAACAATAAAATATCATCTTGTATATTTCCTATTTTTAATATGAATTGCTTATTTTAGTTTGGTGAGATCAGGCTTACAACATGATTACATGACTTTATATATATTTTTAAAAGTGCAATTAATTAAATACACTTACGTAGAACGATAAGGCTTAAGAGGGGATTTACGTGTGATGATGGTAAAATAATCTTTTTATTAATAGGTTGGAATGACTAATTTTATTAAAATTATGGTTGTTAACAACCCATTATATTAATTAGTGAGAGTCCTAAACAATCCATTCTAACACAATAATGCGGAGTCCGGAGCCTAAAGGGTACAAAATATTAACAAAAATTCCAAAATGGTATATAAAATTTTATATTAACCAAAACGGCAAAATCGCTGCCTCTGGCAGCGATTTATAAAAAAAAAAAAATTTTTTTTTTTAAAAATATGGAAATCGCTGCCTAGGCAGCGATTTAAAAAAAGAAGAATTTTTTTTGGTAAATCTTGTTAAATCGCTGTCTAGGCAGCGATTTTTAAATTTTTTTTTTTTTTAAAATATGGAAATCGCTTCCTAGCTCAGCGATTTTATTAAAAAAAAAAATTTAAAATATGGAAATCGCTGCCTAGGCAGCGATTTTCAAAAAAAAAAATTATTTATTTTTTTAAAAAATTTTAAAGCAGCGATTTTAACAGAAAAAAAAATCAAAATATTTTTTTAAGAAAGTGGCTTCCAGCGATTTTTATTTTTTTTTAAAAAAATTAATTTTAAAAAATAAAATCGCTTTTTCATTTATTTTTTTTTTAAATTTTAATTTTAAAAAATGAAGTCGCTGCACATGCAGCGATTTTGTAAAAAAAAAAATTTTTTTTTGGTAAATCGCTGCCTTTGGCAGCGATTTTCCTTATTTTTAAAAAAATTTTTTTTTTAAGGAAATTATAAATCTCTGCCTAGGTAGCGATTTTATTTTTTTTAAAAAAAAATCACATTTTGCAAAATCGCTGCCGAGGCAGCGATTTTGCTTTTTCCGGTGGAGTAAATCGCTGTTGGTGCAGCGATTTTGCCGTTTTGGTTAATATAAAATTTTATATACCGTTTTGGAATTTTTGTTAATATTTTGTACCCTTTAGGCTCCGGACTCCAATAATGCGAGTATATATGACAAAGTTTATAAGGTACTAGCATGTATTAAACATAAAATAGGGGTGGAGGAGTGGGCATAAATACGAAAAAATTGAACTATTTGTTTTTTGATTCTATTTTTTCTAAAACTATAATATTCTCTTTATTCACTTTTACTTGTCAATTATTTTTAAAATAGATTAATTTTCATTTTCACTTGTAAGATATTACGTATTCTATTGGGAACTTGTGGAATTTTCTTTTCATTAGCTATTTTGTAATAGCTATCTGGAATATCTTTTTAAAAAAAAGATCCTCTTGCTCTTTGGTTACTAAAGTTGATCTGTTGATGAACAATTTGCTTGTAAGTTCCTTTTATTGATCAATACAAAGCTTAGTTTATTACATTGGTGCTTTTATTGATCTTACTTTGTCCTCTCTACTCTTGTACCTTGCTTGATGCTCAATTTAACATCCTTTTTTGCAGAGTGGAGCTAGGTGGGGCTTCATGGATTCGAACCAACATACTAGCTTTTTCGTAGATTTTACATTTATATTAAAATATTAAAAAGAATTATGTATATTAACTTGTGAACCCCCAAACAAATTGATTTAAAACTCCAAACTCCTAATCTTGATTTCGCCTTTGCCTCTTTGAATCGTGAAGGCGCTGAAGGAATCCTAAAAAAAATTCAAAAGTATATATATTTGCGAGATACTACTTTTTTTATCTCACTTTTTCCGTCATCTGTCTCCAATTATGATTTAGAAAAGGGTTAACATAACAATCTTATTTCAAAATAATTTCTGGAGTTTTTCCTTATCAAAACGAAGAATATTATTTCAAGATAATTTCTATGAATGTCTTTCATTTATTTCTCTTCTTGTCAATTTAGTTCGTCATAAGACATATAATGATCAACTTTATGAAAGATCCCATTCTATACGGATAAAAAAAATCGTTTCAACATCAAAAACAACAAAAGCTAGAGAAAACATATAATAACGGATATGAAATTATAACCAAGCGGATCCGCTCGAGAAAAGAAACATAAAAAATTCACGCCCAGTGGGACTCGAACCCACAATCCCTTGATTAGAAGTCAAGTGCCTTATCCATTAGGCCATGGGCGCTTTTTTTCTAACGTTGAACAGGAAAATATTTAATAGAATTTTATAATTTTATAAGAACCAAACTAATGCAGCCCAAAAGTCATTGGGACGAAGTTATGTAAAATTAAACTATTTTTAATTTACTTCTTTATATTTTAAACCTTTTAATTAAACTTCTCGCTATGTCATTGCTGATAAAAATGAATTGACAACACTATTACAATAACCATTGCAAGAATAAATATTAAATCTACCAAACAGTAAAAATCTCAAGAAAATATCATGCTTTAACTCTAGAATATAGGAAAACTATATATATATATGTATATATATTATAATAAAATTATTTGCAAAACATATTAACTTGATAATGGTCTTTTCCATATGTACTTTTAACCATCAAATGAATGTATATACTTTCTCACTTCCGTTAATATCCAAACAAATAACTTCAAAGTCCCACATTCACAATGTATTTTATTGCATAACGCATCCACATCTAAGCATGATGCATTTTCACATTCATATCAGAAAAAGAATCGATTTATTTTTCATACAAACAAAGAATTGCTTCTACATAAAAGCTAAACCGGAACTAAAGCTCTTCGGTAAGAAGACAGATAGAAATTCACAGCAAAATTGAAGACAACTAAGATAGCCGAGAAAACAAATAAATAGGAAGTTATGACTACTTTACTAACATAGACAACTATAAGACTGAAGTAACCGCTTTCAAGATTTGAATTAATCATTTTTTCTTCTTGGCCTTTTGCTTATCTTTTTCTTTCTTTTCCTTGAGTTTCTTTTTCTCCTTTTCTTTTCTTTCTTTCCTTTTTCTCTCTTCTTTTTCCTCCTTCTCCTCTTCTTCCTTTTCTTTCTTTTCCTCTTCTTTCCTCATCTTTTCCTTCTTTTTCTTCTTCCTCTCCTTTAATTCTTCCTTTGTCAATTCCTTTTTCACATTGAAACACATATTTACAAACTTAACATCTAAAATACCTACTTTCTATTTGATAATTTGGCCTTATATACAAACTTTACATGCCTCTTTCTTTTACATATTGCAGGCCATTCCGGCTAATATGTACCATTTTGTTTTGTAATTCTTGTAACTTATAACATCAAATGATATACCTTTTCCCTCAAGGAAAGTTACAACAATAAAGTTAAAAGACTCAGTGTCATCTCAAAGACAATTTCACACTATCAAATTTCAATACAGAATGAATGTATTGTGTATGTATCGATAATTGATACGTGTGGTTTGTTGAAACTGTCAAATACATAGTAATAGTGAAATTTCAGATGTATTATTTCCCAATACAAAATTTACCAAATATGTTGGACAATATTTCTTCAGAGATGTCTTCTCCACTTATTTGTCCAAGGGCCAAAGCAGCTTCTCTAAGGTCTATTGTCCAGAAATCAAAGGGCATATCTTCCTCAATTGACAATTTCAACCTCATGAAAGCCTCCTTTGTTCGAATAAGCTGCTCACATTGTCTCTGGAAACCAGAAAAAGCTGCCGTTTAGTGAAGAATTGTGTTTCTTACTAATGCCATGAAACAATAGATGGACGGACTATAAATAAGGAATAAGTACCTTTAAGAAGTTGACTTCATAGTAAACAACATAAAAAGCACGGTACTTTTAGTGAAGAGCAAGAAACATTAGTGTAGGTCTAGAGTCATTCAAGTTTGAGGTAGTAAGCAAGCTTTTCTCAGTAGTCCGATTCGGTTGGACATTTGACAATAGGTTAAGTGGCAAAATGACATAAACAACAACACTGCTATGCCTAAAGGACACACTAACACCTAATGTTGAAGATATCAGTATGAGAAGATCTAGAACTAACACAATTTTCCTGTCTAAACAGTTTTTACCATCCTTAATAGGAGGAATAGATATAATCATTCATGCATAATAAGAAACGAGGAGAAAGATATGCAAATACGAAAGATCATCTGTAATGACAGATGAATTCAGATAAAAAGTCGAAGAAAATGAAGATGCAAGCAGTTTGATACCATTGCAAGGATTCAATCAAAATAAACAGACAATATTTGTAACCTTATTTCTAAGAAAGGATACAGATAAGATGCAAGAAAAGAGGATTTTTCAATTGCTAACTCTCATTTTATCAATCACTTATCCTCTTGTTCCCTTTTTTCTTTTTGGGTAAAAAGCTAGACACTAGAGTATTACTAAAGGAGATATTGAGAACAATTTGTTCATAGTAAGTCTGAAGATTACTTTTACTTCTGGCTATGATTAGACTCCTGACAGAAGGTTCAAAAATCATATGCCGATTCACATCAGAGTTAACTAGCATGAAATCAGCATTCTCCTCTTTCCTTTTCCGTAGAATAAGCCATTTTCTGTTACTTTTTTACTAGCACAAGTCTATGTAACAATGTAAAAACCTGGTTCCACATTATGCACTCTAAGAGAGAAAAAGATGACAGCAAGCTAACCTGGTTGACTGTCCATTTGCGACCACCGACGGGGATCTTATTGAGACCCATAATTTCTATTATTGCTGCCTCAAGTTCTTGAATCCCTTGACCATTGACAGCACATGTTGGAATGTGCTTGTTGAAGGAGAAGCCACATGTATTAACCCATTCATAAGAGTCGGACGGAGCACAGTCTATTTTGTTGATTACCAGAATCAATGGAGAGCTACACCCTGACGCAGTCTGAAACTACAGAAATAAACTTAATGTCAAATGTTTTCTCCTAATACTAGAAAACAATATCAGAGCTGCAGAAACAAAAATCAACTGCAGCTGTCTAACAATAATTGAAAACAAAAGCTAAGTAATTATGGAGACTTTCTTCTATAAGTTCAATGATAAAGGAGAATGAGTAAATTAATTCATAAAGAAAGATGGAGTTCTCTAGACACAAATCACAACTTCTTACTTCAAAAAAGCAAATCTTAAATCAATCAGAACAAGTTTTTCAACACATTTCTGATGATAAGTACCCATAGATTCCGTTAATAGCCTTGGTCTATCTTACATACAGGGATCCAAGTTGAATACCAGTACGCAGAAAGGTGCCACAGTTGCCTAGGCCCTTATTTCAGGTGTGGGGACAGAGCGGAAACTTGTATGATATTAAGAACAATCATATAAAGTACAAGGCCATTCAATATTAGCACTAAACAGTTCTTTTGGTCTTCTTCTTTAGATATCAGCTTCAGAGGAAGCTAAAAAACCTTATTCATTCAGCTCTTCTATCTCCCTTCATCTTTAGCAAGATCCCTAATAATTTGAAAGATAGTGGAGTCTTCCTTAATCTCCTCATCTCAATTCCATTTATTTTTTAATTTGTTATTCAACAATGTAAGATACTTTTTTTCAAGTTCAGAACGAGAAACCTTGCATCTTTCTTATTCCTTGAAGACATTGCATTATAGTACACACTTCTTGCTTAAATTTGAACATAACAGAATACCTCCAGATCATCATGTTTCAGTATTTCTTATAATAGATTGAAACTTCAAAATGCAATGCCCACTTGCAGTGACTCAGACACTGAACTGGGGAACTATCTTTAACTGCACCTACTCCCATTCTCCATGTCCCCTCTTTAGGCGACTCTTAAGTTTAAGAAGGCACTAGTAGTCTCCAGCTTACAGATGATAACTTTGGCTCTTCATTGGCTGCATAATATAGAGCACACTAACTTCCAGCAGATGCAAAAAATATCCATACTAGACTTACTTTGACAAACTCAAATTAATGGAAACCAATAACAAGAAGACAAAATAAAGCAAGAATATCTTTCTTCAACTTAACGGATAACATATTATAAAAGTTTAGATTAGGGAAGAAACAGACCATTTCATATTCAAAGTTACTGATAACGTGAATGGAATAGCTTATAAACCTGATTCCTTTGGATTCTCTGAAGGAGCTTTGTATCCTCCGGTGTCCACCCCTCTGCTGCACTTATGGTCATTATTACGACATCAGCATTTCTGGCAACAGCTTCAGATCTTTCCACACCTGTGAATGATTTGCAAGGAAAATCAAATAAAATAGAAACTTAACAGCTAGTTCATCTCTAATTTCACTGATGGAAAAAAAGGAGACTACGAAACAATATCATTAATTAGAGTTCAAGAAATACAATGCTGAGGTAACATAACAAGGAACCATCATTGGGTAGTGACTACGTTCACCAAGAACTCCAACCGGAGATTAAACAAAAGAATGTTTATGCAAGGTCAATGATAGCTCTGAAAGTGCATACACATTGGACATATGCAATTCTTTGGAGACACAATCATGAGCAAACTCTAAAAATGAAGTAATGTTTTTGATCCAAATAAATGCTAAATGCCACGAGTTAGATGAGAAAACAAATGTAGAAATGACAGAAATACACTTAAATGCATAAGAAGTATTGAGCCATCAGACTCTGTATAAGAGCTGATAAATTGCCTTTCAAGGATAAATAGTATTTGGTTCATTCCTTCCAACAAAAAAGGAATTTATTATATAATAATAATAATCTGGTTCATTAAATATTTTATCTTTTCAATGACCAAAATTTCAACAGCAGGCTCCAGTCAATTCGAAATGATATAAACTTGGCAAATAAAAAGGTCTTACCAATTTTTTCCACAACATCATCAGTCTCCCTGATTCCTGCAGTATCAAGAAGTGTAACAGGAACACCACGAACAGAAACACTGGCTTCTACAACATCCCGTGTGGTACCAGCAATATTTGTAACTATTGCTCTATCAGTCTGCACGCTAATAGAAGGCACGTGATTAGAAATGAATGCCAGCAAGATAATAGCACGGGAAGCAGACACTTTAGACTAGAGAAATTCTAAAGAATGGGAGTGTGCTTAATATGACTTTATATTTTGAGGAAAATATTTGTCATGAACACTTTCTATTTTTGGTCTTGTTATAAGTAGTAGTAGTAGGGGTTTGAGTAAAGATTAACAATCATGTTTATATGGTCATAGAAGGAAGTGGAACGCAATAAGAGTTGCAATACTTGTAGAGAAAAATATCATGCACCGTTAAGGACACAAGTTATTTTATATTATGCGACAATTTAAGGTAGACAATTAAAAATTAGGGGATTGAAATGGCTCATTATTTTTTTAACTGTCCTACAGTTGCAGGTTTTGGAGAAGTTCTGAATTGTGGCTTGTAGATAAATTCATCGTGATAACTAGAGTCTAGCATAACCTATTGCTGGCTAGTATATAATTTAGATTGTGAAACTAGCGATTCAAATCCATATATACTTTCTATACCAGAAGGAACAATTTGATCTTTAGCAATATGCAAAGTGATGAAAGTGTCCTTCAATGGATCCCTGGAATGTCTCAACTAGAGCTAAAGGTGCAAGTCACATCCTATGCAATTTATAAGAACAGGGAGCTAGCCATTGCATGGAACTTCTTAGTATATGTTTCCAATTACATGTGTGGGATGTCTACTTACTGGTCCACATTTTGTTTCAGATTTAGTTGCTGAGTTAAAAGTTTATGCCACTGTTAAGAGAAATAGTGATAACTATTCAAAAAATTGTAATTACACGAATCAATGATGAGATGGTAAAAATGGGTATATTGGTCGAACATACTTTGCTCCATGCATTAAGAAGGCTTGATTTCCCAACATTTGGTCGACCAACAATTGCAATCTGCAAGATAATCATTGAAAATCATGTATCTTAATTATTAGCTCAAAGCAGGGAAACATAAAAAACAAAATCCATTTTTGGACAGCCAGCTAAACAGCTAGATGTGCTTTAAGTTATTCTCAAATTCAATGACAAATTAAGATATGCGTCCTTTGTTCATTTCTCTTTCTTGCTTTGTTAATTAGTTCTCAGGAAAAAAGTCCACTAGGCTTTTATAAGAACTTGGTCAGTCTTAGTTCAATTTAAAACCTGTAGTCCTGACTGCAGAAGCTTGTCATAGTTGGCAGTTTCCAGCGCATTATCCAGTTCATGCAGCATCCCATATATTTTGTCCATTATAAGATTCAGATCAAGGGGTGGCATCTCGTCATCGAAGTCAAGACGAGCCTCAATTTCAGTTAGCAACTCCATACACTGAGTTCTTAGTGATTTGACCAAAGAAGAAAACCCACCCTGACAATAGGAACACATCATTTAGCATCATTCCCCAGCACTAGAATAAAAGGCAAACAAAATAAAACTTAGTGCTGAATTTGTGCCCTTATTGATGTATCGAAGGGTCAACAGCTCTTTTCTTTTTAGAAGGGCCACAATTCTAGTAATTAAAAAGTGATTTTATACAGTTGAACACCTCTATTCCTGCCAATGCAGCATCTGCAGCAGCCACTGACTTTGCTGATATTAACTTTTCCACATTCTCAGCTTGAGAAAGATCCAAACGACCATTTAAGAAGGCGCGCAGTGTGAACTCACCTAGTAAAAGTGAAACATAAAAAGAGGTGAATTGGAGAAGAAAGATTCTCACCTATTTTATGGCTGCACCGAAAAAGGAGACAGTTGCTGTGAATTGGCCTAGTAGCTAAAGCTTTGACAAGTCAACGCAACGGAACTATAGAATGATGTAGTGATGTACATACAAATGAATTTCACAACAGTTTTAGAACTATAGAGAGCAGTTCTCATCAAAACCGTAGCTGCTGCAGGTTATAGACATCAAAACAGACAATTAAAGAATACAAGGATGAAGCTAACCTGGTTCAGCGAGCTTCGCACCAGCCTCCAGACATGCCCTCAAAACACGTTGAAGACAGACTTCACTTCCATGACACTGAACCTCTATCACATCTTCTCTAGTGTATGACTTTGGAGCCAGCATAGGAACCACCAGAACCTAAGCAAGAAAAAGAAAAAAGAATTTAGAGAGAAAGAGATAGAAGAAGAAGAAGAAGAAGAAAACTATTGAAACTATTAACAATGACTTCCAACATATTTTATTTTAGCGTCTATTTATCTTCAAGGTAAATGCAGAAGCCACTAGAAATGCCCTGAAACAGACTCTCCTTTCCATTCTATAGACACCTTTACCTCACCTTATCTACGGGGTTATAATAGAATTAAAGGCAGAACCAATTCCCCACAGGTATGAACTTAATAAGAACAGATAAAAGTACTAGATATGGTAAGAAGACGTCACAAAGGCTTAATACAGATATGAAGCAACAACAGCACCAAACTCTTAAAATCTTCAATGTAGTATAATTCAAATGTCAAATCTAAAGAATAAATGCACCAACCAGAAGGGAAAATCTAGAGTTTCAAATTATACCTCATCAATCACACTCCCATGAGAGTCAGAAACAAAACCATACTCTACAACATGGCTGCTAGGTCTCCACTCTGAAGAACTCCTTTTCTTCTTTTTCACCTTGGGATGAAATACACGACCAACTATAGGCACTGCAGAAGGACCAGATAACCGAATAATCCCAACTGCAGCTGCTGGACCACCCAAAGAAGTGACAATAGCAGCAATGGTGCTCGTATTAACAGCTGGGTCAAAAGTGCTCACTGTACCAGACCCCAATAACCTCTCATCTTGTTTCAGCACCAGAGTACTCTCTGCAATAAAAATAAATAAAAAACATTGAAACTTAATCATTCAAATCAATTCGTTTAGCACCAGAGTATTCTATACAGTAAAAGAAAACTTGAAACTTAAGCATTAAAACCCAATTCTTTTACAACCACATTATTCTCTTCAATAAAAAGATCAAATATTATCAGTAAAAAACATTTCTTTCAGCACCATAGTATTCTCTGCAATAGAAAGATTGAAATTTCAGCACCCAAAACCAATTTTTTTCAGTACTAGAGTACTCTCTGCAATAAAAAGATTAGATCTTTAGAAGTCAAAAACAATTCTTTCAGCACCATAGTATTCTTTGCAACAGAAAAATTGAAACTTTAGCATTAAAACCCAATTCTTGTAGAACCACATTATTCTCTGTAATTAAAAGATTGAATCTTTATCACCAAAAATCAATTTTTTCAATACCACAGCATTTTCTGCAATAACAAGATTAGCATTAAATTCAATTATTTCAGCACTAGAGTAGTATATGCAATAAAAAGATTGAATCTTTGTCACTAAAAAACAATTCTTTCAACACTAGATTACTATATTCAATTGAAACATTAGCATTATAAAATGGGTATGCAGGAAGATGAAAGGAGTTACCTTTAGAAATAGCATGAGGTTTAGTAGTAGGTTGAGAAGAAGAAGAAAGAGGGAAGAGAGAAGAGAGTGTTGTGTGAATTGGGATTGACAATTTTGGGCAGATAGAGAAGGCTATGGAAGTGGGTGGTGAACGGAAGTGGGTGAAGAAATGGCGGAGTGCAGGTAGCAAAGCCATTTTGGGGGGCTTTGATAAACCCCCTTCTGCTTTTCTTTCTTCATGATAAACCTTTCATTTTCAATCACATGTTTTTCACGTGACTAAACAGTAATCATAAGTTTTACATTAATTAGACTAAATTTTGTTTTGTTCATAACTTCAATACAATGTTCATTCATAAAATGGGTCAACAAGTATGTTATCAATTAAAATAACTCTTCTTTCCGTGTATTCGATTTCAATTGCTCATAACCTTTCACTCTTTTATCTATTAAACACCGATTTCTTTTTATGATTCACTTTTCAGGCAATAACTTTGGACATGCAATACTATATCGTATAGACTGTCAATACGTATATAAAAAGCACAAGTAATTTATTCTTACTTCCTAGTTCAATTTTTTATGAATTGAGCTAATAAATGAGCAGGTCAATAACTCATTCAAACTTGGGCGAGTTAAACGAAATATATTTCATGGACTAATTTCGACACCTCTCAGCTATACAAAAATTCATACAAGTTAATTGATACACACATATACCTCTTTATAACTTTTTTTTGGTGAATGGCATACTGGAATACAATTCACATACATAAATTCCTGGTAAGTTCAACACATTGCTTAATTCCAGCAAAACCTTCATTGAGAAGAAAGTTTTGAACTATACAAAATCCAAAAGGTAGCTAACAAATCTTTGGTTTATTCAACTAACAACCCAACAACAGCATTACAACCACAATTGGCTTTATTCACTCTACATTTAACAAGTATATGCAAGTTGATTTTTATATCTCCAAGTCGATGTTAGACTACTTCTCTCGGCTATATAATGCCTGGACATCCAAGCATAGCTGCATTTACAAGTTACAACTTCAGACTACTTCTGCAGGGGACTTTGCGGAACAGGTCAGGACAGCATCTCCTACAGTGAGAAAGATCTTGTCCTCGCCAATTTGATTCACAAAATCAGCTGCATGCAGCTTGTCAATCACTACTCTTCCAGGATTCGAGAAAACTAGCTGTTCACACACGTACAAGCACACACAAATTTTAGTTCAGATACTATGTTAGGGGCTAATTAGATTATCAGGTTTATGAAAATTACCTGAACTTCTCTCTTATGTAGGCTTCTGTGCAACTCTTCAAAGGCATGGATACCGCTAGTGTCAATGTCAGTCACAGCTGCAAAAAAGAAATATGAGATGAGTGTTATTTGCTTCTACAGTTATCATATTTGGTTGAGATTTTTAAAGACAAAGGTAAACATTTTCTCCACTTACGCGACATGTCAACTATCAAGAACTGAATTTTAGGTTGGTTAACTGATTCTAGTTGCTCGTCTTCATCAGTTAGCCATCTCAATATCCTGGAAAACAAGTTCAATCTCATGAATTAGACACTCTTTTCGCCACTATGAAGCCAGAATTAGTGCATGTTTTCAGTTGAAAATTGAAATAACATCATATGAACTATGATTGAAGATCGAGGAAATAATGTCTTACCTCTCTCTCATGTAGTTAGAATTTGAAAAGTAGATAGCAGAATCAACTCTCACTATTAGTACACCGGGAACTTGTGTTGCCTCGGGATATTGTTGAATGTTCCTATATACATTTGTCCTAGGGATCTTTCCAAGAAGAGCTGTTCGTGGCCTTGTGACTTGGAGGAGAATCTTAGCAAATGATATTGAGACCTATATAATAATAAAGACAACGGGATTCAATCATTGAACTATCCTGGATTTCCCGAATGAATTTGTAAGAGTTGCTGAGAGAAATACTTACAGCAATTATAAGACCAATCTCAACAGAGGCGAAAACCACACCAAAAAATGCTCCCATGCAAGCAACAAAATCAAATTTGTCGATCTTCCAAATCAAAATTGTTGCTTCATAGTCTACTAATCCAATGACAGCGGAGATAATGATGGCAGAGAGGATTGCATTCGGAGTGTACTCAAAAAGAGGGGTTATGAACAACAATGTCAGGACCACAACAATAGACATGACAATGTTGGAAACTGCAGTTTGGCAGCCAGCCATGTAATTTACTGCTGAACGAGAGAAGGAACCTGCAAGAGCGAATTGGGCAACTAGTTACTGGATGCCAAGAGAAACGAAGTACTCGTAGTATTTGTTTGCCTTAATTATAAACCATAAGATAATGATGAAAACACATTAACAGATGAATCAACATTTTTTCTACCTGTTGTCACATAGCATGATGTCATGGAGCCGACGACATTCATTGTCCCAAGTGCCACCATTTCTTTGTTTCCATCCAACTGATAGTCCTTCTTTGCAGCAAATGATCTTCCAATTGCAACAGCTTCCTATGAACGAGAAGATAGAAGTATCGCAATTGAGTCAAGAAGCTAAATTTTTTTAGCTGTTTCAACATTTTATTAACCAATTTTCTTACCGTCAATGCAATCATTCCAGCTACAATACCAATCCTAAGCCCTTTTAGGAGATAATCACCGGTGAAATATATTTCCTTGACCGAAGGAGGATTGATTCCTTTCTCAATGTGTCTCACCTGGTAAGGTCATTACAGAATTGCATGAAATATTATTTCATCATGCTCAACGCTGAATGACTACACAAAGAAACAATGCCACGAAGCCACTAAAGTAAGCACTTACAATCTCGACTCCTTGTTTTTCAGCGTGGGTTATGTAGACCAAGAAGGTGGAAAGAATGACAGAGATCAGAGGAGCAATTGCAGGTATCCAAAAGAGCTTTTTGTTCTTCTTTCCCTGATTTTCAAAGTCATTTAAGAATCATCAAGAAGCTACCAATTACTTTAGGTTCAGTGATAGACAAATAGTTAGAAGTCTTACAGCGTACTTCACGAACAAAAGTAAAGTTAAAAAGATTGCTCCAATGAGAATCGTTGGCCAGTTCCACTGCAAGTTTGTTGATTATACTATTATTATCATTTCTGAAAGATAAAACCTCTTACAAAGGAGGCCTAAAAGGAAAAGATAACTTACTCCATGCTGTGCTGAACGGCATACAGATTTCATCACCGAAATGATATCAGTATCCTTAGTAAACTTCTTGATGCCCAGAAAACCTTTAAGTTGCTGGAGGGCAATTGTAATGGCCGCACCGCCCATGAAACCAACAATAGCAGCATGTGATAGGAAGTCTATTAAAAATCCCAATCTGAAAAGGAAGCAAAGCAACAGTTAAACCAAGCTGTCTGTTAGCATGTCAAATGATATGAAGAAAATCGAAATATAATGTGTACACTACAAGCTCTTAATCTTAGAAATTCTTATATACCTTAGGATTCCAAGAGTAGCTTGGGTAATGCCAGCAAAGAAGGTAGCTGTAAATGCAAGCCTCCGGTATTCAATTGGATTTGTCGTTGGATCGATTTCACTGCTTAGGAGAGACCCTAGCAATAGTGATACAACAGCAACAGGTCCTATCGCTATATCTCTCGAGCTACCCATGAAGGAATAGACCAAAGGTGGAACAAAGCTGGAGTCTGGCAAATGTAAAGAAAAAAACATGTATGAGAAAGGCTCTTTTAATACCATACTAAAATCGGTACTAAATAGGAAACCGGACACTTACATAGCCCATACTGAGGAGCTAAGTTTGCGAGTTTTGCATATCCAATGTCCTATTAAACCAGTTACAATATGGTCAAACTCATCAAAATAAAAGCCGAAACTTCTTCAACTGATTTACACAAGTCATATGCGCATGTTCTATACCTGAGGAATGCAGAGACTTGCAATAGTCAGACCAGCAATAACATCACCTCTGAATTTGGAAACATTATAGCTTTTACCCCAATCTAGTATGGGAAATACAGCCTGCAAACCAAGGATAAACTTCCGAGACCTTGGCTGATCCTTAAAAGGACGTAGAGGATCATCTGAAAACAATGTTTCCTTTACAGTAGTCTTAAATTCATCGAATAGGTTCTGTTTCGGTGGGACTCCAACCTTATGCATATATGGTGGTTGTTGGTGCTCCGAGGATGATAAACTTCGGTAGTCCATTTCTTTTGCGTCTATTGCCTCAACGCTAGATAGACCCATCCTAGACTAGAATGGACTTATTCACCTGTAAGACAACAGTAATATAATTTCTAATACATCAGTATTAGGAGAACTACTAAGTTCCAACACAAGCTTGTCATTGAGCCAAATCAACAAAATACATTTGTATGTTCACTACAAACTTGTCATTGAGCCAAATCAACAAATGCATTTGACGCCGCATAAAGGCTGGATGATCAAATTAATTGGCTTCTACTTAACTACTAAACAAATACTCCAATCTTAGCATTATTCAGTGCTACATTCTCTAAAACATGAGAGCAACTAATAAGAGAAACATGCATGACAGGGGAAATAATCAAGGCCCTTAAGAAGGATCACTGACTATATATCGTAGAATATCTTGTAGTATCTACACTAAGATATTCTCGATATGGTAAATATGTAAGAGATATTCTAGATACTACACTTAAGTGTAGAATATTTTTTAGGATTTACATTAAGTGTAGAATATTTTACTTCCTTTCATCTCTTACTTCTCTTGTGTATTTGGATCAATGAATTGAGACTCATTCTTCAGTTCTTCTCATGTTTTCTATGTTTCAAACTACATGCATACAGGAACTTAAGGATAGCTATATTACTATAGAAGTCTTCTTGCTTTGTCACTTATAGAAAATTAGAGCATCAAGTTTTACCATATCGCGGAAAGGGTTAATGGCATATGCAATTAAGCACAATTCCTTATCACTTCGAGATCAATACACACCTAAACTATGTCAGGGTCCTATTACCCCTGAACTTTAAAACCCTTAAACTATGCGAGGATCCTATTACCCCTGAACAATTCTGTCGGGGACAACTATTTTCTACTATACATTGTAAGTTAAGAAATTCATCATGCAATTTCTTAGCTTAAATTACTCCATTTTTCATCTCTACACTCCATCCCAACCACCTTTGTACTATGCTTTATGAGGGGAAAAAATGCTCAACTCCAAAACAAAGATACAATAAAATAAAATCAATAAAGTTCACTCTTAACGAGAATAGGAATATGATAAAAATATAATCCTAAAACCCAATTTAGTCAATTAAATTTAAAAAAAAAATCAAGATTTTCACTCTACATTTTCTTTTCAATTTTCAAACTAAAGCCAAATTCTAACTTCATTCCATACTCCATTTCTTTTATACCATTGATAGTAAAACGACACATAAGTACATATGCTAACAAATAAGATAAGGTCCCCCACATTTTTTTTTTGTCACACTCCATGCACAGCCAAATATAGCTACTACTAAACTAATTAAACAAATAAGAAACTAAAGAAAGTGTAAAATTAAGGTTCTAATTAATTAATAACATTATTAAAACAATAAAAGGTGCAATTGAGACAAAGCTCTTTGAAAACAATCTCTCTACTCTACCCCATGAGCGGGTAGGGGTGAGGTATGTATCTACAATCTAACCGTGATTAAAAAGTAATACACAATTTTTTTTAAAAAGAATTTAACATTTAATATATATAAATAATTTTAATCAAATATAAACAAACAATATAATTTTAGGGTTCTAAGGAACCCCTCAATCCAAAGACCCCACAAATAGTAAAAGATACGAAGAAAAGGACATATATATAAAGAGAGGAACACTAAAGATAAGTAAGTAAGTAAGTACCTTAGCCTTTCTATTCACACTTCTGATGGTCCTCTTTACTTCTTTTGGGCATCAAATAATAATTCCAAGAAAACAGAAAAAAAGTACACTTCTGAAAAATAAATAAATGAAATTGACCTTTGAGATCAAGAATCCCAATAAAGTAACATCTATTCTCAAATCATGTCTAGGTTTAATGTATGAAAATATTCAATATTTTGTTTGGTAAATTTAACAACAAGAAGATGAATGCATGTGTAGGGGGCAAAAGGGCTTTTGAGTGTTGCAAACAAGAAAAACAATGTTTTAGGGCAATAAAATGAGAAAATGATTTTTTTTTTGTTGTTGTTGTTGTTTTGAGGACAAATATAAGGAGGAAGTAGTAATAAAGAGTATGTTGCAACAACTATATTTGTTGGAGGTTAGCGGTATTAATTTTCCTAAAGTGTAGGTACTGAATCTTTACACTTTTACTGTCCATATTCATTTACTTCACATAATTTGACCAAATTCCCACATATTTTAATCACAAGTTTATTGGATTTGGACCTTTGATAGAGCCCACTAACTTCCAAGGCCCAAAACAATGGAAACAAAATACTATTACTCTCTCGTCCCATTTTTATGTGATATACTTTGACTTGATACAGTGCTTGAGGAAAAAAAGAATCATTTTAAAAAATTTGTGGTCTGAAACATACATTAGATATTTGTGTGGTTGAGAATGATTTCATTAAGGATAAAAGGGGAATTTTAAAGTTAAACTTTTTTTAATTATTGTAATATTCGATATTCTCTAATTTGCATGAACATTATGTATCTTATCAGATTTTGATGCATTCCAATATGTCTAGATACATGTATCTTGGATATACAGAGTCGAATTTAGGTGTAGTTTGTTCAAGATATATTGTATCCAAGTGAAATCGCATATATATGAGACACATGCAAATCTTGTTATCCTTGCTCATCACTCTCTCATGTATCTGGGAGACATATGAATCTCGCTCGGCCTCCCTCCCCAATCTGGTTTGCCTTTCTCTCTATTTTTGTGTATCTGGTAGCAAAAATACATGTTAAGATATGTATGAAACTCTTAATTAGAGGTAAGATATGTAATATTTTGAAAGTATAAGTAATAATAGTATATATGCTAGTGAAATATGTCTAATTATGTAGTTTTTCCAAATCTATTACTCCCTCCATCTCATTTTATGTGACACCTTTTGACTTGGCATGATATTTAAGAAAAAAATATTTTTTTGAAACTTGTGGCCTAAAACAATCCTTAGATGTTTGTGTGGTTGAAAATCATTTTGTTAAGAATAAAAATGAAATTTAAAGTTAAACTATTTCTAATTATAGTTAGTTGACACTCTTTTTTGAATGAACTAAAAAAAGGGTTCTTTTCTATACATGGAAAGTTCAAAAATCATCATATAATAATCCAGAAATTGCAATAGAAAAGAAATAAGGGAGGTTTGTAATGATTTTTCAAGGAAAAGCAAATGCGATCTAAGCAAGACGCCCTGGAATTCCATTCTTATTGTGAAATGAATGGCATTCTAGAAGCTCTCATTCAAACAAGGACTTTCTATACTGTAGGACAAAATAAACCAAGCCTAAGCGGTCACGACATCTTGTTGATGTTGATTGAGTTGGAGGAACTGGACTTTCGCTTCGTTTGCTTTGCTCTTCTTCTTCGGACACATTTAACATGGTGCTAGAACCTTGTTCAGAGATGTTTTGCTGGTATTGACTCGGATTTAGATGCTCACTTCTATTTCATCTGCTATTTTTTAGGAATAAAAAAGGATAAACAGATAGAATATGCAACATAAAATAAGGCAAAGTAAATTATTCAGATATACATCACTACTAGTACTATTGTATTAAATAATTCTTTGAAAAAATAACTTAAAAACAGGATGAAAACAGTGTCTCTCGTAATTTTTTCCCCATAAAATTTTGAATTCAAAAAGTTGTGTTACAATATTTTGTTAGAAAATATTGTTCTAAATATCTTTATTTTTTTAAACAAGAAATGAACTTTAAGTTTACTTGTCCACAAATCATGAATTATAGAGTAAGTGTAATTTCAGAATGGGCTAAAATTTGGCCCATGAAAGTGCTGAATGCACATAGTATTGATCGGAAAGAACACTTATAATAAGTAGAGCCACAAAGTAAAAGGAGAGATACGACAATCTTATTCGTATGAGATTCTACAAATTTCAAAAGAATATTAGCTGACACATGCAACGATATTTCTAGGTGGAACATTTGCATTGAACGTAATACCTTAGGACCTGAGTGAAGCTTGATATATCAATCATTCGTAACAAATTTGATTTTTGGCAATACTAAGCAATATACTCAATTCTTGTGCACCAAACTTTCTATTATTTTACATTCATAAGTTTTAGTTCCAAGCTTATATACAATTGAAGGATTTTGCAGGATGCTAAATTTTTAATTTGTACCAAAATTTTTCTGTCAAATAAATGAAATTTGTAGAATATAATGCACTTTTATTAATGTTGTGTGTTGACTTCGGGACTTTTTTTTTGTCCATGAAGTGTATATTATATATATTTATATATATATATATATATATATATATATATATATATATATATATATATAAGAAAGGGGAATAGCAGGCAGCAGATCGTCAACGCGTCTGCTTGTGCTGCCTGCTTATTCCCCTTTATTAAAAAAAGAGAGGGTATACGGTCACTTTTTTATCCAATTAAAAAATGGGAAAAAACCTATTATATGGTGCCTCTTTTTCATTCCATTAAAAAAATATGGAATTCATTTAATATGTGTAATATGTAATATACAATTATTTAACTGATATACATATATAATTCGACTCTCTCCCACTCTTGTCCTCTCTCATCCCCCTCCAATATCGATCGCCTCTCTCCTTCCTCTCCCAATCTCGCTTGCCATATATACAAATGCTAATATACAATTATTTAACCGATATACATATACAACTCACTCTCTCCCACTCTCTGCCCAATCCCGCTCGCCTCTCTCCTCCCTCTCCCAATCTCAGTCGCCTCTCTCCTCCCTCTCCCAATCTAGGTCACCTCTCTACTCCCTCTCCCAATCTATGTCACCTCTCTCCTCCCTCTCCCAATCTAGCTTGCCATATATACAAATACATATGTATAATATACAATTATCTAGTTATTGATATACATATTCAATTCACCTCTCTCCTCTCTCTCCCAGTCTCACTCGCCTCTCTCCTCCCTATAACATGTAGCTATAAATTTTAGTTATCAAACTATAGTTATGGAGAATAATAGGTTACTTTTGAAGTGACTATATGTAAAAGTTCCTCAATAAACATTACGAATTTCAAATAATGATGATTGGGCCCGTGCAAAGCACGGGCTTCCTCTTTCTAGTAAATATATATATGTCAATTTATGGAATTTGAATATGAGCACTAAGAAAACTTATGTCATGCACGTATTGAGTGATCACAAGATTGAAATATACACATGTATTAATTTCCAAGCTAATACTGTGCACAAATAGTTTGAGCATTATTTGGAACAATCTCAATAATTACTAGCTATATCACAAGCATAATATATGCAATATATCTTTTAATCGATAATGTTAGTGGGATGATACATTTGATGTAATGCAACTCAAATAGATCACGTAAATTTTCTTTTAGAATTTAGAATTGATTATATTCTACGATGTACAATGATATGAAAAATTCAATTATTATGACTTTTAGTGGATGCCCCAATAGATAACGGTATTTAATACTCAAAACATTATAATAATTGACTCATCGAGGGTGAGTACTCCATCTAATGTACCTAATTAGTGGACCATTCGAACTACATATGAAATTTTTCAATTTTTGGATTGAAGAAATTGCAATCAAAATCCGATCTATGATAAGTTGGATTTGGGTTTTTTTAAGTTCGGTTTTAGATTCTCGATTTCGACTTTTGAATCTTTAGATCATAACAATTAACAACATCAATTTACCTAATAGTTTACTCCTTAAAATAGATAACTTTGTACGATAAACAAAGAATGAATTCACTCTGCCGTCTATGCTATATATGTAACATGTAACTTTATATTGAATTTAAGATACGTTGGGCCGTAGGATACTAATCTATGTGACCTTTGAAAATTGAACTTATTAGTATTGAATACATACAATATGAATAAGAGTATATTTTTTTTTGGATAGTACAAAATCTGATATTCAATTCGAAATTCATAAATTCTAAAAATAAAATTGATAGTCCAATTTGGATAGTTTGTTTGTTCTATTTCCCCCCAACATATTTAGGCATGAGAATTTTCCTCTTATGTTACTGCGGTTAGGTTTATGCCCTACATATATACTCTTTCTTGAAGAAATAAAAAAGACTCCATTATTCTAAACTAACTGAAATTTTCCCCTAAAAATACAAAAAATAAAATAAAAAATGTTTAGACAATTTTTTTTTCCCTTTTGAATTCAATCTAAAAAGAGGCAAGTGACAACATGGATAAAACATGTTACTCTTAATTAGGACGGAAACTTAGAATAACAAAGGCCTAAACCAGTGTAGTATGACATTTTGGCTTCTTTTCTTTGATAATAAATAACGTAGATGTTCAATTCTTCTGAAAAACTGTGTATCGAATATCGAATCAATTAACTAATTTGGTATGGTAAATGCATTATCTTGATTACAATTTTAGTTTTAATGTTTCTAGATAATGTCCAGCTCAAACACAATTATTAAAAAAACTAATTTCAATAAAAAATTTGAAACATTTAGAAGAAAACAGTCCAAATCCTATGGAAAAGAAAGGGTTTTGTGATGCGACAATATAATGCCAGAGAGTAGTGCATTACAAATGTTAGGTGATTATGCTGTGGGAACACTGCACATTTTGACTATATGTATTATTGGACTTATCACAATATCATTATTGTTGACAAGCCTAACCATAAATAATCTTAATGGAATTTTTTGGTTGTAATATACTTGTCCACTAAATAATAGCTACCTGACAATTATATATATATATATATATGGTATATTATTAGGTAGCTAGTGGTTGTAATTATTTTTGTGTGACTACATCAAAAATGATCTTTAAGAGGTAGCGGTAATTAATTTTTAGTTGTCGTTAAATATGTATTTTTAGTGGTAATTAACATTCTTTGTATATATCCCTAAGGTCTTTAGCGATATTGGTTCTAATGACACTTGACTAATGTCGATAAAGATTTTAGCACTCTTTATTAATGTCAATATTTATTACCGCTAAAAATTATTTTTATTGTAGTGTGTATGGCCAAATATGTAACTTAAAATGAAAGTATTGAAAACACTTTTAAATTTGATGTAAATTATTTGTTTCATGCTCAAACTATTGACAACCTAATAACATCCTCTACTTAACTAACTGAACTTAATTAAATACACCCCTGATCTCGCCACATGGGTGAAATACACGCTACATCAAAAATTATCTTTAGCGGTAATTAATTAACGTTAATAGCTTAATTACCGCTAAATATGTATCTTTAGCGCCAGTTAGCATTCCTTGTATACGTTCCTAAAGCCTTTAGCGATAATGAATCTTATGACACTTAACTAATGACGGTAAAGACTTTAGCAGTCTTTATTAATGTGTCTATTTATTGCAGCTAAAAGTTATTTTTGTTGTGCCAAATTTAGGGGTGTTTTCAACACTTCTTTCGATTTTTTTTATTAAGAACCTCACACTCCTACGAGAATTTGAGACCACTTGTTATGCCATGTGACAGATCTGAGTTGTATTTAAGTTCAATTAGTTAAGTAAATAAATGTTTTCAAAGCTATTAATTATTCAAAAATAAAACTAATAATTCATATCTTGTTCAGAGGTGTTTTCAATACTTTTCTACACATATATCACATTATCATTATATTACTTGGACCACAAAATGTAAGGGGTGCACATGGAAGTAGGCAGAAGCAATATTATGGGTGGTTAAGTAGCCACCATAGAGAGAATCTAATGTATATATCTATACCTTTATACGAGCACTATGTAAAGTGATCAATCCATTTCTAAGAAAATGAAAAGCATAGGCACAGAAAACGCAGACAAAATGACTAAAAATGAAAAGACTTACATATATATGGTGTACTTCTATCATGATAATAATTGAATAGGGGACCAAATAACCAATATAACAGTAACAATATCATACGTAACTTAAGTATATTCACTTATATATATATGTGTTAGATATACATTTCAGAATTCACTTTCTTTGTTTCATCATCAAAGTTTCTTACAATGATAGCCTCATTTGGAGAAACAATTCATTCATTCAAAAGAAGATTGTCTTGCACCACATGCATGGATAATAATATGTGGACGGTTGGAATTGAAACTTGGTTGGGTAGGGGTCGTTTCGTTAGGAACAAGATTAATCTGGGGACAAAGTTATTCCATCATATATGTAGGATAACTTATTTCATCTATAGGGTATAAATATTGAGTCAAGACCCAACTCAAATTTGGTTGGATCAAAATGGGTTAGGTAACGGATTATATAACGGGTCAAGACCCAACTCAACCCAATTTTTACCATGCTTGACTATAATTTTATTTGTTCTTATAAACTATTTTAGTACCTAATAAAATTACGTGTTACTTTATTATGACTATATACAACATATTAAATTGAAAAAATGAAGTTTTTTATTGACAAGATTTGTTATGAACCGATATGATTATATATCAATTCAATTTTTAATAGATTGAAATGGATTGAACTAATGAATTAGCGGGTTAGTAACCAACCTAAACTTAACCGGGTCAAAAGAATTGAGTTTGATTTTGTCACCCCTAATGCAAAGATAATTAGTTTGTGTTTTCTCTCCTCCCTCCAAAACAAGTTTGATATACGTATTGAAGCCTAATTTCAGAAATTAATGTATTAGGCAATGAGAGAGAAGTTGCTCGGATACAAACATCCTTCGCCTAAAATTGTGTATTTGAGTCGTCAAAAAACAAAAAGATGAAAGCTCTTCATAAAAATTGTAAAAAGAAAATGAAAGTGTTTGGCCAAAATAATTAGGAAAAAGAGATATTTTTGAATAGAAGCACAAACGTCTTTTTTTTTTCCAAAATTTTTAAAAAGCAAATTTTCCCACATTGGTAAAAGTGTTTTTTTAAAACCTTGGCCAAACATATAATGATGATGATCTAACATTTGTAACTTATTTTTCAAACTTGATTAACAAACTCAAATTGTTACTTTTTGTAACTACTTATAAGTTATAACAAAAATAAAAGCACTTGTCGATATATGCTAATTTGAAAGGTTATAATTTTTTTTTTTTTTGAAAGGTTGACATATAGGCTATTAATTAATTTCAAGGGTAAAATTTGTTATTTTTCCATAAGTGCGCTTGCCAATCTTGTTTTAATTTGGTTATCAAAAATAAAAATAACTTGTACAATTGATGCTATACTTTTAGCAAAAAGTAGGTAACATTTCTTTTCGTGTGTAGACATTTTCTAAACTTCTAATCATGAATATTGAGGAGCTTTAATTAGGTTTTGCAAGATTTAGAAAAGTTGAGTTATAGAGATTTCCAAAAATAAAATTGTTGTTCTTTACTATTCCACAAAATAAATAAATAAATCTAGTGGATGAACCAGAAATCTCATGAAAGTATCCAGGTGCTAAAGTGAGCATACACTTTTGAAAAAGTGAGAAAATAGAACTATTAGTGAGATTTTAAGTTTGTATGTCTTTGCTCTTTCAAGACGTCTAGAACATTTAAACTACATCATATTATTGCATCAAAAATATGAAAAATATGTTATTATCATTTTACTTATATATACAATATAATTTTTTAACAAAGATATCCGATTAGACACCCTGTGTTGCTGGCAGCTGCGCCCATTGCCACATATAACTAGGGTTTTGCAAAGTTTGGAACAAACACTAGTTTAATATGTGGGACAGAAAGGTCAGCCATAACTCAAGTTATGCATGTTATTGTCAAGCTAGAATATTCTTGAACCTGCTCCATAAATATTGTCAGGGATAAATATATATTATTTGCCAAATTATTAATTGCAACGGTAGATATATACAATATACAGTAACGGAATCAGAGGATGGAGGCCCATTTGGAGTCTTACGTGCATAGAAACGGAGAGGTTCACTACAATAAAAATAACTTTTAGTGACATTAAATATTGATATTAATAAAGAGTGCTAAAGTCTTTATCGGCATTAGTTAAGTGTCATTAGAACCAATGTCGCCAAAGGCTTTAGGGACATATACAAAGAGTAATAATTGCCGCTAAAAATACATATTTAGCGGCAATTAAGAATTAAATGCCGCTAATGATCATTTTGTTGTAGTGATTATACTTCAGAAAATTATATTTAATCATTTTTGAAAAAATTTGACATATATATACAACGTGATTTTTTAACGAAAGGTGTTCAATCTAATACCCTAGCTGGCTGTAGCTACGCCACTACCCTCAATTCTTTGTTTAGTTGCAAAGTGTGAAATAACTTATCTCATGCTTGATAATTATGACTGAGATAAGGTATCTCTATCTGAGGGTGGTGGAATACTTATTGTAGAATAAAAATGTAAAACAAAAAAATACACCCTGAAATCATCTTTTATAAACAAACAACTAATTGTTAGAAATTATGTCATATGACGAACCAAACAACCAATGAAAATAATCTCATCATAATTTATTTCAGTATAACCTATTCCATCATAACTGATTTTAATATAACTTGTCTTAAAACCAAACGACTCATATCTATTTTGATCGATTTTTTTTTAAAAAAAGTCTTTTTTTTTTCGTCAATGCTTTTATTATAATTTTCGACTTAACATGTTAGCGACCACAAACTTAAGAGTGTTTTGGTACAGCGAATTTAAAAACAAACAAATAAATTAAAAGAAAAAAATATGATTTTCGACATGAATTCACTCCGTCGTGGACAAAGAAGTCTTTTTCCCTCCATGTTTGTGTTTTTGTTTGGGGTGTTATCTAGAAAGACTAAAGTACTGGTGGCTCAACATGTTAAGGAGTTGTCCTATAGCAAAATAAAATAAAATGCAAGCTCCACAAATTGAATAATGGATTAGAACAAAGAAAGTACGTAGACTCCATAGGGCTATCAAGTGAACCTTGAAGTCCATAAAAGAATTACTAATGGAAGATGGGGTACAAAGTTGATACATTTTTTTTGTTTTGTTTCGTATAATGTCTGATATACACGTATTAAAATCAAGCTATTCGAATTTGTATCGATAAGACCTTATTTGAAGCGTTTTCTAGGTACTAAAGATCTTTTAATATTCAATGCTCATACTTAAAATTTCTAATTAAAGAAAAATACAATCTCATTTATTACACTATATCCATTGTCAGTGATCAAAATTGACTTATCAATAGTTGACTTTAGGAAAAAAATTGACTTGATAGTATGTGAAAAAGCTTTGAGCATCAAACTCATAAATTAAAGAGATAAAATAGCCTATGGCCATTATTGTTATAGATAGATAGATAGATAGACCACCTTGAGAATCTTTCTGCAATATTCATGTGGGACATGTATATTGTCTAAAAATAACTAGCATACATAGTGACATAATAATGAATTATGAATTCAGTATTCCAAAAGTAATGGGTGCCCAACTATAGTAAAAGTGGCGGTTTGGATATGTGATATAAAATATAATATAAAATTTGATTATATGGAATTGAAATTGAAGTTTTATTTAGATATGTAAAATAAAATTTATAATTTGTATTGTTTTTTATAAATATAAAAATTCATAAGTTGTAAAAATTATTAAAATGTCTTTATTAATTCTTGTACTATTTTACCAAATAAGCAAATTACTTCTTCAATAAGGTTTCAGAATATTTCAAGGCGCCGCATTGTTAAAAAACAAAATCACATATTTCATGCATGTTCCTTTATAAATAAATATTTGCTATTACAAACTTTCAAATAACATAATTTTATAAAGATCCACTTGTCAATTGTCAACATGCACTAGTAATAATTATAGCTAATTATTCTATAATATAGTCTTTTCATATGGTACAAAATTTCATATAATTTATTCATGTCGAATATAAATCTTTTCTAGAAAAATTTAAAATAATTCTTTATGGGTCAAATTTTACTTTTAAAACAATAATTAATATTTATTTTTATCAAAATAAAATTTTAATTCTATATTTCGGTAACCCATTCCTGCAAGGAAAAACGGTTTGGACTTCTGTAATTTGAGATTTTAGTTTCCCACAAATAATATACGTAATAACATTGACAATATGTAGGCTAATTGAGCAAATTAATTATATAAAAATATTATGTTTTTTAGTATATATATTTCTTTTTTTTTGGTTATATAGTATCATCATTTAAGTTTAATAATTATTAGCTTTTGCATGATGCTAATATTATCTCAATCCACAACACTTTCTTACATTAAGAGACTTCAATTATTGGACAATAAAAGACTACTGATTATTCATGGTTCAACTTAGATCAATTTCCTCTAAAATGGAAATTACCCAATTAATTGATTTTCAAATCAGTGTTGAAATCAAATCAAATCAATACAGCAAATTTTTTTATAGCTTTGACTTTTGTCATTTTTTTTTTGATTAATTTAATTGTTTTGTCGAATTTTAAAAATTTAAATTTAAAATATATGATAAAATGCTTAACATGTTAAATATTGATTATATTCGATTAACGCCATTAAGTGAGTTAGTCTATAAAAAAGAAGGAAATGTATAGATAACAAATTATAAATATTGTTTCATAGAAAAATTGTATATATTATCCAAGAATTTACTCATTTTCAAGAAACATAAAAATATATTTTACAATAATTTTTTTGTGCAACAAATTAAAGAGATGTGATTTACCAAGTTCTTTTTAGGATAATTGAATTACAAAATGATAAATAATTTAAAGATGTCAAATGTAAGTCATTTTAAACGTGCTATTATTTTTCAAATTATTAAAACAAAGACCACAAATCAACAAGAAAGTAAAGTCAAAGTCAAAGAGTTGGATTATCAAAATAAAGACTACAAATTAAACTAGAAAATAAATTTAAAGAGTTGAATTATCAAAATAAATACTACAAATTAGTTTAGAAAATAAAGTCAAACAGTTGGATTATCAAAATAAATACTACAAATTAATTTAGAAAATAAAGTCAAACAGTTGGATCATCAAAGTAAATACTACAAATTAATTTAGAAAATACAGTCAAAGAGTTGGATTACTATAATGTAACGGCAAACGACTATATCACGAATAAGAGTGCAAGCAATTATTATGATTGTAAAATGGTATTTTTATAGTTGACATGGTTCAATTTTGTTAGTTTTTTTTTCTTTTTTGTGTATAATTAAAATCAAATTAATTTTAAGTTAAAACCAAAATTAAATCAGACTAAAAAATTATTGATCTTTTTTCTTGTTATGCGCCGAGCCCAACTTTTAACTAGTAGGTGCTCCATCTCTTTTGAAAAAAATATCTTGTTTTAAAAATAATATATTGTGATTTGAAATAATTCATAGAAATTTGAATTATTTTAAGATAAAATAAAAAATGTTTTTATATATATATATATATATATTATTATTATTATTATTATTTCTTATTTTTTAATTTACTTGTGTTACTTTTATTTTTAGTTGTTCAAAAGAAAACTCTAGTTTCTTTATGACAATTCCTGAATTTTAACCTTTCATATGTCAAAGTTAAAATCACGAGATTTAAAAATTATTTTGATACTAAATAGTGTTTTTTTTGTCATATTTTATATGAGTTATTTTTCTTTTTAGTCGATTACATAAAAAATGACATATTTTTATATTAAGTAACAATTTGATTTTATGCAATGATTTACAATCACACAAATATCTCTCTTATTTTATACCACAAGTTTCAAAATTTTCATTTCTTAAACTCTGTATCGAATTAAACTAACGCATATAAAATGAGATAAAGCGAGTAACACATATCATTTGTTTAAGGCAACAAAATACAAATCTTCTTTATTTTCTTAAATTTTAAATCAGATATTAGTGAGAGAGTCAACAAGTAAGAGTCGACCATCACACCCTCCACCTCCTGTTTTAAGATTGCGATTTGAGTCACCAACATGTTGAGAGAGTCAACAAGAAGGAGTCGGCCATCACACTTTCCACCTCCCATTTTAAAATTAGGGTTCGAGTCACTAAGGTAGTGAGATAGAGAGTCAACAAGAAGAAGTTGAACATCACACCCTTCACCTCCCATTTTAAGATTGCGAGTTTGAGTCAGAAAAAAAAAAAAAAAAAGTTCCTAAGGAGTGATGACAAAAAAAAGTACAGGGGGAGTAGTATTTATACCTCATCTGGATTATGAGAAAAGAGAAGTTGAGCTCCAGTTAACACAAACAAACAAACAAAAAAAACAGAATGGGTACACTAGCCAATGAGAGTTTCAGCATTGAGCTTCAGCAGCTTGATGCTGCTACTGATACTGCAAGGAATCAGAGAACTCAATGGCTCCTTACTTCTCCTAATCCACCAAGTTTTTTCCATCAACTCATTAATTCTGTTAAAAAAAATGTTGACAAAACCACAAAACAATCAACCAATGGAGTTTTCTTTTCATTCTTGAAAGGCTTATTTCCAATTCTTAGCTGGGGAAGAAACTATAAATGTACAATGTTTAAGCATGACATAATGGCTGGCTTAACTCTTGCTAGTCTCTGCATACCTCAGGTAATTAAAAAAAAAACTCGTTTTTTATTAGTCGTGTAAAGGTCTGAAAACATGTTCAGACCTTTACACGAGTAATATATGTTCCTAACTGTAGTTGGAATGTTATATCTTTATGCAGAGTATTGGATATGCTAATCTTGCGAAACTTGATCCTCAATATGGCTTATGTAAGTTTAAAAAAAATACGGAGTTTGGTTCATTTATCTGATTCTTGTAGATATAGTTTATGATTTGTCTTCCTTTTTTTTTTTTTTTTATTGTTCTAGACGCTAGTGTTGTTCCACCACTGATATATGCTGTGATGGGAAGTTCGCGAGAGATTGCTATTGGCCCTGTTGCTGTTGTATCACTTTTGATTTCTGCACTGATTTCCAAAATTATAGACCCTGCTGTCGATCATATCGCTTACAGGAATCTTGTTTTCACTGCCACATTCTTCACTGGTGCATTTCAGGCTGTTTTTGGACTATTCAGGTAGTCTATACTCTGTTTTCGCGCTTTAAAATGACTCTGCCTCTCCTGGAATATGGCTGTTAAGTTTTCGCGCTTATCAGGTTGGGATTTCTAGTGGATTTTTTATCACATGCTGCTATAGTTGGATTCATGGGAGGTGCAGCCATTGTTATAGGCCTTCAACAATTAAAGGGTTTGCTAGGAATCAACCATTTTACTACCAACACTGATGTGGTGTCTGTATTGGAAGCTGTTTATAAATCACTTCATAATGAGCCAGTAAGCCTTTACTTTATTTAGAAAAAAAATTCTCTTCTCATCAAGTTTTCTTCAACAAAGAAAGTGAACATTCTGAGATAATAGTTATTAGTCGAGTGATCATCTGAGAAATCAACTCTGGCTTTATCTTCTTTTTCTTTTTTCAATCTTACGAAAATTTCCTTTGCATTTGTAGTGGTTTCCATTGAATTTTGTACTTGGCTTATCTTTCCTCTTCTTCATCCTAATGACAAGGTTCATTGTAAGTAACTTGTTTTTGTTTCATAATCTTTTTTTTCTCTTATCATATGGTAATTGTTTTTATTAATCTCTTCGAAAAATTACAGGGGAAAAGGAACAAGAAACTGTTCTGGCTACCAGCAATGGCTCCTCTTTTATCAGTTGTAGTATCTACTTTGATAGTTTATCTAACAAAAGCTGATCAACACGGAGTCAAGATTGTAAAACACTTCAAAGGGGGTATCAATCCAAGTTCAATTCATCAATTACAGTTCAACAGTCCACACATTGGAGAAATCGCGAAAATTGGACTTATTTGTGCTATCGTCGCTCTCACTGTCTGTCTCTACTTTCTGTTCTCTCAATTTCATTTTTTTTTTAAAAAAGGATCCTTATTCCAACATGTTATATCTTAGGAGGCGATTGCTGTTGGTCGATCTTTCGCTTCAATCAAAGGCTATCATCTTGATGGTAACAAAGAAATGGTAGCAATGGGATGTATGAACCTTGTGGGATCTTTAACATCTTGTTACACAGCAACTGGTAAACTATCAATTAAACAATTTATATTTTTGACGAGATGGTCATATACTTCAATATGTTTATATGATTGTTGTAGGTTCATTTTCGAGAACAGCAGTGAACTACAGTGCAGGATGTGAAACTGTTGTGTCAAACATAGTTATGGCAATAACAGTTTTGATATCATTAGAGTTGTTAACAAAGCTATTATACTATACTCCATTGGCAATACTAGCATCAATTATCATATCAGCTTTACCAGGATTAATTGACATTAGTGAAGCATTGCACATTTGGAAAGTGGACAAGACAGACTTCATCATTTGCATTGCTGCTTTCTTGGGAGTACTCTTTGGCTCTGTCGAAATCGGTCTTATAATAGCGGTAATTATATTCGTCTCTGTTTTATACATCTATATACAAGAATCGTGAACTTAGCTACTGAATTCACGTGAAAACATATATGAACTTTAAGATCCTCCCTGGCCTTTAGTGCTAACTACTAAGTACCAGAGATATCGAATTCAATTCAAGAGGGTTGCACTTGCACATATTGGGTAGAAAATAAAAAATAAATCTATACCTAATTACAATTTGTTGGCTAATTATATGAATTTTATATAAAAGACAAAAAAAATGGGAATTTAATGTTGATGTGAAATATCAAATAATTAAAAAGACATAGATAGTCCTTTTTAAGTCATTTGTGGGTTCCATTTGTTGGATTCTTTTACTAGTACTAGTAGACATTAATACATGGAGTAGGTGATGATGCTCTTTCTTTGGTTTCAAAAATAATAGACTCATGTCCACTCTTTCTTTTTCAACTTTTAGTAACCATTTGTTCACAAAACAACAACTTGTCTATGCTTTATGGATAAGGTACAATACAATTCATCTGAGTCCACATATAAATATCTCAAATTTAACCAATTATAATAATAGTGTTCAGATTAACTTGCACGCACACACAACAAATCATTGCACGTGTTTTATTAACATTTCTAACTTAATTTTCATCACTTTATTGACCGCGACTACTAATTAATTGCAGGTTGGAATTTCATTTGGTAAAATAATACTTGGTACCATTAGACCAAGTGTAGAACTACAAGGTAGACTACCTGGAACAGACACTTTTTGTGACATTACTCAATTTCCAGTGGCCACTGAAACTCAAGGAATTTTGATTATTAGAGTGAACAATTCTTCACTATGCTTTGCAAATGCTAATTTCATAATAGGAAGGTACATTTTTTTAAAATTTTACATTAGGAAAATGTAATTTATTAAATAATTGTATAATTTCCTTTTTTTTTTTCATTTTCCAATTAGGATATTGAGCATAGTGACAAATAGAAGTGAAGAGCAGTCCAAGGGAAAACTTCATAACTTAGTGCTAGATATGTCAAGTAAGCTTCTTTAATTTCTGTTTGCACAACTACTAAAAAATAATTAACAATATATTAGAAAAGTCGCGTCAAATTCTAGAAATCGCGATACTATAAATAGGCCAAAGTTTTACATTGATGAATTGTTTTTTTCAGGTGTAATGAGCATTGATACATCAGGAATTGTTGCATTAGAGGAGTTGAACAGAGAATTGGTATCACAAGGCATACAAGTTAGTTTCTCTCTAATAATGTGACCAAAAAAATGTCAATAAATGTCCAACATAATTTTTTTATTTAGAAATGTTGAACTTAAATCTCTTGGTTTTATTCGGAATGAGATGATTTATAGTCATACAGATGCCTATGACTTGTTATAGACCATGAGTCACATAAATTGTAATTCGTTGATTTATACTCAATTTTTTTATTGTGTTTTTATTTTTGCAGTTAGCTATAGCAAATCCAAGGTGGGAAGTAATGAACAAGTTGAAGGTAGCAAAATTTGTAGATGAAGTTGGAAAAAGGTGGATTTTCCTCAGTGTTGGGGATGCTGTAGATGCCTGTTTGAATGGCAAAATAGATGATCTTAGCACTATCAATTGTTGAAATGTTTATGATATATATATAATCATGTTAGTTCTATAAATATTATTGAGAGAAATTGATGCATGTATCATCAATCAAAATCGAGTTACATATGTAATGAGAGTATCATTTTAAGAAAAGAATCGTTATTACCTTGAATCTCTTCCTCAATATGGCTTGGCCAATGCCATATTTCATTAGTTACATTTTCAAGAATTAACTAATTATTTGAAGTTGAGGTTGTGATAATCATAAAAGAGAAAACTACTGGATTATTTCTTTTATATATTACCAAGTTTACATATGAACTATCTAAGTAGATATAAGAAGAATAATTTTTAGAAATAACAAATATAGTAATCATTTATTAGTGCATTATAGTTACAGGTTTGCTATTTGCGCTCCATAAGTATATTTTGTTTGTTATGGAATCTTTGATTTGTATAAATAGTGAAATATGTTCCATTTGTATGCAAAATTATTTTAAAATTGTTTTGTATGTTAGGTATGAGGATTTGAGATGAAAGTTTATGAAATAACTTGAAAAATAGCAAAAAATAAAATAAAATTGATTTAGACACATTTTGGTGGTTACCTGAAAATTTTGATGTCTTGGTGAAAATTTGACATTCAAAACTGATTTGGGAGAAAGATTTTAGGAGAAAATGTAGAAACTAGGGAGAGAAAAGAGACTAACTGAATTGTATAAAAAAATAACTTCCTTTTTTTATTTAATACAAATCCATGAGTCCAACTGATGTTATTAAGTCTTGTAATTACGTAATTTTTGAATATGTATAATAGAAGTAATTTAAATACGTCAAATGTTAGTTGTTCATTCAATACTTCCAAATGATGCACTAAAGAGTGCACATGAGGAAAAATATTGGAATAGAATTTTTGTCAAAAAATAATAAACTCTCAATCATTATTCAAAGTCAAATCCTAGCAAGCGAGAATTAATTTTTCTTTCCTCCATTTCTCATTAATTTTCAATATTAGAATTCAATATATATCTTGAAATAAAAAACTTCAACATATATAATACTTAGAAAATATCATGTAATAAATGCTCTTATAAAAATGGTAGCAATAATTAATTTTATTTGTTTAATATAAGTAGAGATCAATTAGCAATTCAATTATAATTTTGGTAAATATGTCATATAAACTCTTCTGTTTGAGAGGTATTTAAGAATAAATTGAATCATGTAATTGGGGTATCTTTCTATTTGGAGAGATAAGACAATAATTATGGACCCTCGTAAATGAGTCAGATATAATAGTGGATCTCTATTCAAGGGAGATTGATAATTGATAATTGGTAAAACATGTCTAGTAATAGTGAGAACATCTGAAATAATGGCTTAGATTCGAATAATGTTTTAAGTATCATATCAAATAAAAATACTTCTCATGCATGTTATTTCAAAGTGCGTTTAGACATTTAGTAACATATTTCCTTTTTAAGAGCATATATAAACCATGCAGGGACAGAGTCAACATATATATTTAGCGGATTCATTCGAACCTCTTCTGCGAAAAATATTTACTATTTATGTATTGTTAAAATTATTTTTTAGATATATATAATAGAAAATATTCACTATTTATGCATACATGCATGTTTAAAATTATTTTTAAACTAATAATCTCTATGTTTTCTCTCTAAATATATTGTATATTTGCTGAAAGACCAACTTCCCTTTTCATCTAAAATTATATTGGACTAGGTTAAGTCTTTCTAATTTTCAATATAGTTCCCTTCGAGTTATATTTCAGCTATATCGGTAATTGTGTATTTATAAAATTTTTAAGGCGTTTAATTCTCTTCTTGAAAAACTATTTGAAATCTTGTCCTACTCTCACTTTAATCATGTCTCACGCACATAATGGTACAAACATGTCTAGTAATAGGGAGAACATCTGAAATAATGGCTTAGATTCGAATAATGTTTTAAGTATCATATCAAGTAAAATACTTCTCATGCATGTTATTTCAAAGTGCGTTTATACATTTAGTAACATATTTCCTTTTTAAGATCATGTATAAACCATGCAGGGCGGAGCATCATATACTTAGGGGTTATCTGAATCGGCGAAAAATATTTGGTTAAAATTATTTTTTAGATATATATAATAGAAAATATTCACTATTTACGCATGCATAAATATTTACTATTTATGTATGATTAAAATTATTTTTGAAACTAATAATCTCTATGTTTTCTCTCTAAATAAAATATATTGTATATATGTTGAAGAGACCAACTTCCCTTTTCATCTAAAATTATATTGGGCTAAGTTAAGTCTAGTTTCAGTTTTAATATAGTTTCCTTTCGAGTTATATTTCGATAATTGTGTATTTATAAATTTTTTGAGGTGTTTAATTCTTTTTTTGAAAAACTATTTGAACGCTTGTCCTACTCTCACCTTACATCAGGTTCTCAAGTGTCTTGAAAATGATTTTAAAAAATTAAGTGGCGACTTAATTTTAAAGAAAGAAGCAGATAAAAATAGGCTAAAGTTATGAAATTCTTTTTACTTAGTTTGAAATTGATCCTAATAAGTAACAAGATGTTCTGTGATAAAACTACTTAATGAGAATTGAGAAGGGCATAAATCGATACTCAAGAATTAGTGCCGTTAGTGTTAATTGCAATTTTCTTTACTAATGACATATTAGTTAATTATTAATTAATTTAACCATTATTTTTCAAGAACATACCCAATTTGAAGTGAAGAAATAATATTAATAATAGTAAGGATAATACGAGAGCTTATAGTACATGAATCTATATTATTGACGTCATCTTTTTCATAAATTATAAAACAATGTCATATATATTAAAATCCAAGGGAATGTAAACACGTAGCTTTAGATGTTTGATTTTGATATATTGCATTTTTCTCCCTTATTTTAAAATAAATATTACGCTGAGTTGTCTTTTAAGAATTTTTTACCAATTTTGAGATATATGAATAAAGTTTTCTAGATTTAGTATTTGAATTATAATTCTTTTTGTTTGACTTGTTTTTTGTTTATATTTGTAAGTCTTCAAAAAATATTTAAGAAGTTGACCGAAAACAATAACAAGGCTCCAATCATTAAGTTATAATTTTTTTTTACTTGCCATAATATAATTTTGTAATGAATTAATTATAAGGGTGTTTTAGTGGATTACTTTCCATATTCATAGATTTCATATCACAGCCTATAAATAAGACACATTTGCTCCTTATTTTTTCATCAATTCTCATTTCTCAAGACTAAGGTTGCTTCATTTTCTCTATTCTTTCTTTTTCATATATGGTCTAGCAATTTGTTTTCTTCCTTTTATTCCTTTTCATTTATGTTTTTTATTCACCCTCCAATTCTATAGCAAATTCACATTTATATATTTGTAAGAGCCATAAAAAGGGGGAGAGATTTTCTTTTTTTGTACTTATACAAGCCATGCCTTAACTTTTAATTTTAATTTTTTATTTATTTTGGTTCATCTTGATGCTGATGATTAAATTTTTTTTTTCTTTATATAGACTTTTGTTTGAATTTACGTGAGTATTTGATCTCGCGTAATTGAACAATGTCTGAAATTTGTAACTCTTTATGCTGTGTGAAAGATATTTTTTAACGATGTTAATCGAATGTACAAATGTTAATCGAACAAAAGCAGAACTTAGAGGTTGTATTAACGATGTTAATCGAATGTACAAATGTTTACTTAATCGTTACGGATTTGCTGAGGAAGACATAACTGTTCTTATAGATACTGATGATTCTTACACACAACCAACTGGTCGGAATATACGTAAAGCTTTATCGGATCTTGTTAGATCTGCTGAATCAGGGGATTGTTTGTTTATGCGGATGATTAAAATTTTCTTCTTTATATAGATCTTTGTTTGAATTTAGGTGTAGTATTCGAACAAATGTCTAAAATTATAACTCTTTATGCTGTCTTTAAAGATATTTTTTATTTTATTTTTTAATGATTCGTCAAAATTTCATGATTAGAACACTACTTTCAGTCTTCTTTTCTTTTTAATTTTTTTATCCCTTGATTTTTTTTGTTTAATACAAGTTATACTGCGATTGCTAAAACTCTATGTGAATTGCCTTTTTTTTCTTATTCGATAAACTCTATAATTTAAATTCAATATTTCAACACATTAAGTATTTGAGAAGAAAAATAACATTATGACTTAATTTCATACGCGTGTAAATCTCTAGATCTTGATTATTTTTTTTTAATTTATCTTTTATACCATAGATCTATTAAAATTTGAGCTATATATTATTGTTAAGTGTCAAAATTTTCGGTAGTAATCACTTCTAAAGAGAAACCCTAATAAAACTAGGGTGATTCTCTTTATGCTTTTCATACATTTTTATTTATTTATTTAAGATTATAAATAAAATTTCTTATTCATTGTGTAATGTGTTAAAAATCATAGATCAGTCTTATTCGGATATAATTTTTTTTAGTAAATCATGATGAATTGTGATGAAAAGAATAAAAAACTAACCATTAATTAATTTCTTAGACTTTAAAATAATCGATTTTTACCTATTAATATTTTCTTTTGTCTTCCTCTTTCTCTTACCTTTTTTCTATTTAAATCCTCAAATAATTATTATATGAGTAATCCAGTCCTTATATTAATTTTGTTATACAGGAAAAATGGCGTTGAATGGAGATACGTTTTCAACAGAGAGCTCAACCAACAGCGATGTGCTTACTTATGAAGAAGCCATTTCTGCTTATCCTTATCAACACCTACTTTTATATGGACCATTACCAATTACTCATGATCAAAACCCACTGGTAACTATTTTAATTTAATTTAATTTTTTCAAATATTTTTACAATTTCTTTAAATGAATTAATTTGTCTAATTATTATAAGCTCATTTTTAATATTATAATTAATTAATAGGCACAGGTCAATCATCTGCATGGTGGTATACCAACATTTGCTTCTGGAACAACTTTTCCTAATGGAGTATATATCTAAATCTCTAAATTATTTTATTTTCTTAAATTTTATTTTACAAAGAAATTTTAATTATCATAATATGATTTTTTTTTTCATTTTAATATTATAAAATAATAGGTGCAGGTCAACCATCCACGTGGTAGCATGCCAATGTATCCTGTTGGGTCATTTCCTCAGGTATATATATATGTGTGTCATTTCTTAATATAATATATTTTATTTCAGTTGTCAATATATAAAAAAATTATTTTGCTAATATAAATTTGATTTTGCTAATATAATTTTTCTCATTTTGATAGGCTCAGACTAATGATCCACGTGGTAGCATGCCAATGACTCCAGCTGGATCTTCTTTCCGTATCAGGGTATGTGCTTAATTTCTAACAATATTTTTTATTTCACTTGCCAATTAGGTTTTCTTAAATTATTACTATTAATAATTAAGTTATAATACATATTCATATGTTTTTATGAATAAATATAGAATGAGGTTGCACAGGCTTCTCCATCTGTTGGCAGGTAATATTCTTTAAAAATTAATATTTATAAAGAAGTGTTTATTTATCTATTATTTATATAGTTTTCAAATATTAAAGTATATTTAATTGTTACATAAATTAGATAATTCTTTTTTATTTTATAAATAAATCTTTCATGACTTTGAATTGTAGGCCTATTGGGAACGCGTTGTACGATCCAAACTTTACTTCGATTGGTTTACCAGCGGATCCTTTTTTGCGTCAGTTCATGCTTAATCCAGACTTTGGTAAGTTATTTTCTATTATATAATTAAATAATAGTATTTTTTTTTTAAAAAAAAAATATTTATATTATTTCTACCCTTTCATTTGTAGGTAATAAGCGTAACTGATGGCAAACATTTGAATGGCTAGGAAGAAGGGATCATTTGTGAAATGTTGTCCTTCTATTTTATTTTGAATTTTGTCTATTAATAAGCAAACTTTATGTGACTGTGTATTGGTCATATATATTTCTCGAACAATTGGAAATTATGTTTCCATAGTCATAGTCGAGAATATTTCATTGTTTTCTGTTGGTGTGACGTTTTTTAATATTATAATAAAAATGCATTATATTGCTGGTGAAAGCCGCAATATATGTGTGCATTGAATATATCATTATATTATCTCATTATTATGCTGCCTTTATTTCTTGTTAGTGATGGAAGATGAATGTTTGTTTTCCAATAACTCCTATATATTATTATTACTAAAATATTCTTTCACTCTTTAATTATCACATTATATCTTGTAATTTATATAATTTGTAAGTTTGTTACTTCCTAAGTTTCTTTTTATATGCACCTTTATAATTTGTTTTTTCATTAAAAAAAATAATTAAGTAACTTTATCATTCTGTCCTTATTTAATGTTTTCTCAAGTCAATTTGATAACAAACGATAAATATGTTGGATCTCATAAATTAAAATGTATTTAAATGACTATTTAAATATTTAAGTTTATTTTTGGAGACAATTTTTTTCACCAATTGATCCAAAAATTTTAAAAATTAAATTTTCCTACCTCAATTTTCCTATATATTTTGTGTACAAAAATGTTTTAATTTGTTTGTTGATATTTCTTTTTCAAAATAAGATTTTTTAGACGGAAAAATCTTTTTGGCCATAAAATAAGATTTTTCATTTTTTTGAACATTTATACCCTTTTAACTTTAATGCCTTTTAACTAAAAAATTAAAAAAAAAATTATTTTAAAATAAAAAAGATATTATTGATTTTTTAATTTTCTGGCCATTTCGCATTACCCTTTTTAGAATATTAGTGAATGAAAAAAGAAGTTAATGTAAGTACTCCAATGCATATTAACTACTCTATTAAGGATAAAATGAGAAAAATATGATAATTTATGTATTGATTTTATAAAATCACAAATATTATGATCTAACTATTTATACAAAGGGTATGACATATAAAAGAAACAGAGCGAATATTTATCTATTTTTTCATAATTTTTTCCCAATTTCTTCCGAAGATCATCAAAGTCACCAACTAAATTCACAAAATCTAATCAATCAAGACTCATATGGGTTAGAAATAATTATTGTGCTCCTATTTATGACTTACCTTTCCTAA
Organism: Solanum sitiens; assembly: GCA_016801875.1. Classification (NCBI taxonomy): domain Eukaryota; kingdom Viridiplantae; phylum Streptophyta; class Magnoliopsida; order Solanales; family Solanaceae; genus Solanum; species Solanum sitiens. The sequence continues at coordinate 2,814,247 of JABWTJ010000002.1, read as the reverse complement.
TTCCTCATAATAACAACCAAAAAATAATAGAAGATGGACAGTACTCTTTTTCATTTGGGTTTGATTTAAAGTGGTAAAAATATGAGTGAATTTTTTTTTTTAAGTCGGGTAGTGTTTTTGTAGTTGAAAATTTAGTTTTAGATTTTTTAAATTTAAAGTAAATATAGATTTGTTGATGAAAATGATATGCATGTATAATGTGTTAGACGATTATAATATATATGCATCGCTTTTTTACTAGAAATATATTTATTTTTAATCCCAAAGTTAAGAAATATACATCATCAAAGTAAAATAAATATTCCATCAAAGCACCACCTTTACCAAAAGTATTTTATTTGAAGCAGAATTGATGTTTGCATAATATGGACAAGTTTAAAACGCTATGTATGTATTTGACCTTGATTTAATGTGGAGTAATGTTTATGTAGATATATAAACATGAGCAACGATATGACAAATATATTACTCACAACAAAGTACTAAAATATTGTACTCATAGACAAGCATGTATGAGCACATATTTATTCGAACTCAAATCTAGAGAGTTGGTTAAAATTTAAATCATTGCGACAAGATCTTAGGGGCACGGTGTTGGAAACTATATGCATATCAAAATCATATCAGAATTATACTACTTATATGAATAATAGATAATACATAATTTATGCTAGAACACATAAATTTTTTGAAATTTAATTCAAGATTTACCTCTCGAATCCACAAGTTAGTCGACAAGCTAGAACCTTCAAGTAAATCCACAAGCTAGTCCACAAACTAGATATGCGGTCTTCTACAGTGATCTCAAGTTCACATCTGAAATCTCTCAATACTTAGGTGGACAAGTATCACACAGAAAAATATTCTCTTTTAAGGGTTAGAAGGATCCCTATTTGTAGAAATTTCTTCCTAGTTCGAGGAGAGGGAACATCATATCTTTTCTTAGAATAGAAAAAAACATGTACTTCTCCCTTTCCATAGAAAAGAAAAAGACATATACTTCTCGCGTCATGTACTTCTTCCTTTCCTTAGTATGGAGAAAGACACATATTTCTCTCTGTGCTTAGAATAGAGAAAGACACATACTTCTTGCTTTCCCCTTAGAATAATTTTGAGTTCTAGTTAAATATGGGTAAGGTAGGATCACATAATTAATTACTGAAACTTTCTATTATGGAATAATTTCAAATAATTAATTTGAATTATTCTTACCATTATAAATTACAAATCATTCGACTAAAATTTCGTAATTGCACTTCTATAATTATATTTCGAAATTCTTCATTAAACACATATGTGATTCCCCATGTTAAGATTACAAATACAATCAATAAATTAAATTACTCATGAATTTAATTCAATAATCAATTTTCTTTTGGAGCACTGCTTAACTTATTTCATGTGTCGGATTCATAAATCCACTTGCAAGGTTTGATACGATTAAACTTATAAGCTTCTCAAAAGGTGTATCATCAATCTCTATATCGAGACATGAATTGTGTCAACTAACTTATTATTTCACCAATATATATTATCATCATCAAATCTACCAGGATTAAGAATAAAAGTACATTTAATAGTTTAGAGGATATGCTTTTGTTTTACAATTTAAACCAAATATCTCTACTCGGTCCGTTCAATACATACAAATTGCACGAGCACAAAAAGTTGAAACTATATCAATTTCACACAATCAAGATAAATTACATATAAATTTTGTGCTTCCATCGTAGCGATGTCATGTTCAACTCTCATCTTAGATTGTGAACAAAAAACATTATACTTGTAGGAAGCGATGATTTAATCCTTTGTGAATAAGCTAAAACTCTATACACTAAACATCTACTATATAAGTAAACAGATATCATAAACGAATATATAATCTATTATAAATGAATAAATACTATATCTCAACACATTATTAATAATATATATCCCTTAACACATTATGCATAAAATTCTTCGACCTTGCTTGTTGCACTGCATGGTGACAAAAGATAGGATCACTTTGAATGATGACATATAAGGCCATGACAAGATGTCTGTTAAGGAAAAGACATTATTACTGCAAAAAAATAATAATAATCTCTTTGTCATAATTTCAAATTGGAACGCCTACATAACTATGAACTCGCTAATCAAAATATATGTTTATATTTTCATTTGAAGTCGAATAAATTAATCCTTGATTTAATTAATCGAGCATCAAAAGTAGTATATTACAATTTGAAATTATGGAGTCATTTATAGTATTATATTCAAGTAATGAATTTATACCAATTGTTGGGAATAAATCCGTAACAGAAATAATATTTGCGGTAATAAAGGCAATAAATGCGGAACACAACAATACGGTTAATCAACGAGAATAAAAGAGAAATAATGACACCAAGATTTTACGTGGAAACCCTCTTAAATAAGAGAAAAAACCACGACCCGAGAGAAGCAACGAATATCACTATAGTAAGGATTTTACACTTGTAGATCCGAGCAAAAACTCCAAAGATCACTACACACTCAAAAGAAATAACCCTCTTTTGATTTTTCCATCTCACTATAATATCGCTCAAACTCTCTATTTTTCCTCACAGATTATTTTCCTCTGTGATGCCTCACTCTTCTTTTCTCTCCTTTATAATTTCTTTTTGGTGTATTTAGAATGAAGAATTGTCCTCCCTTTTATAGAGAACAAATACACTACCCTCCAAATGTGGTACAGAAGAAAAACAATTTTTTCTTCTTCATAGCTTACCTACTCTACCAAACTTTGAAATTGGCAGAAAACAATTTTTTCTTTACCAACTTTGCCAAACTTTGAAATTGAAGAAAAAACAATATTTTTTTTCTTTACCAACTCTGCCAAACTTTGAAATTGGCAGAAAACAATTCAAAGTTTGGTACATGGGGATGGACCCCACAAATGTACCTTTCAAAATGTGACGCATACGAATTTGGTGAATTGTGAATATTCTATTGTATTGGCGTCGTATATATATGTATCAATGGTTGAGTTTGTTGTTGTAACTTGTAAGTATCGTAAGGGTGCAAGCAGACATGAGAGAGTTTGGAAATGAAGATGAACGAAAATGAGTTATATGATTAGGTGGATCGAAATGGATTGAAATTGGATATAATTTAAGTAAAGTTGGGTGTTATCTTTTGTTGATTTGATGGTTTCCATCTAATTAAGAGATATGGCTGATAAGTTTGTAGACGGGGAGAATAAAAACAACTTTATTTAACATGATAAAGTTAACTGATAAATAAAAGTTGAGGAGATATTTTTAATCTTTTTCCCTTTAAAATATTAAGCTGTGATGTCTTCTATAACTTCTTTACTAAGTTTTAGAGATATTCATAAAGTTTCCTAATTAAATTTAGTATTTGGTTTATAATTCTTCTATTTGACTTATTTTTGTTTATATTTGTGAGAGTTCTAAAATCAATTAAGAACCCTCCACCTGTCTATTCTAAGATTGAGACAAAAAAAAAATGAGTTCTTCAAATCAAATCTCAACCCTTAACCTGCCTATTCTAAGATTGAGATGAGTATATATTTAGCTCAAAGTATAACGTTAAGAATATATTTAGCTGAAAAGTAAAATTAAAGACATATTTAAATTATTTCGAATAATACATAAATAAATATGACCCTTTTCCATAATATATATCATCACTTTCCAAACTAGAAATGTTTTTTTTCTTTTAATCACAAAGTTAAGAAGTACTGAAGTACTAGACATCATCAAAGTAAAATAAATATTCCATCAAGACACCATCTTTTCCTGAAATATTTCATAAGCAGCAGAATTGATGTTTGAAAAATCTAGACAAATTTAGAATGCTATTTATATATTTCAGCTTGATTTAATGTGGAGTGTTAATGTTTATATAGATCTATAAACATAACCAACGATATCCATATATATGATGGAAATTTTATTACTTACTCACCACAAAGTAGTAATATATTGTGCTCATATACAAGTATGAGCGCATATTTATTTGAACTCACACCTAGAGAGTTACTGAAAACTTAAATCACCGCGACAAAATCTTAGGGGCAACAGTGTTGGAAAACTATATATAGCGGAAGCATATCAGAATCATACTACGGAGCATAAAATTCTTCCATCTTGCTTATTGCACTGCGTGGTCGCAAAAGATAGGTTCACTTGAATGGTGACATATAAGGCCATGACAAGATGTTATCATCATTTATAGCTTGCCCTTTTTCAACATTATTCATATTGGATTTGCTTCCTTTAATATCTGGAGGAACCATTGTTGACGAAAAAACATTATGCCTGCAAAAAAAAAAAAATTAATCTTTTTTTCATAATTTCAAATAGGAGTTGTGCTTTATGTAACCATAAACTCGTCAATCAAAAGATATGTTTAGATTGAAGTCGAATTAATTAGTTGATTTAATTAGTCGAGCATCAACAGTAATATCTAGAATTTGAAATTAATGAGTTATTAGACCAAAATGTACCTTTTAGAAGTAGTACCATAGTCGAAAATTTGTGGTTGATTAAAAGCATCGTCATAAGATAATAAATCCACTTCGTTGCTCTCTTCTTCGCTTGCCTTCACTTTTGAACTTAGATTCATCTTTATGAAATAATATAAAAATATATCATTATAGTATCGTGTTTGGTTAAATATTTTACATAAATTGAAATGAAGTACAGATTGAAGTGTCAAGTCAAGATGAATCAAAATGAAACGGAGAAAGTAATTACCTTTCTCTTAATGACAGAAATTAAGAGGGTCTCAAGTTGTTTTTCACATGCTTCCAGCTCTTCCATTGATGTCATTTTCCCAGGATCAGGCTCATACATACTGCATTAATAAGTAAAGCATAATAATGTATTTTCCTCCAAAATGTATATTATCATATCAACGTGTTAAAGATCGAAATAAGTAGGTGTCAGTGTCACGCATAAGCTAGCAAAGCAAACTTCGAAAAATCATGAGTAAAAAGACAGACGAGAAATATATCAAAAGACACAAAGATTAACGTGCTCCGGTCAATCGACCCACGTCCACGAAGGAGATGGGCAATCCACTGTATAAATATGAGAGTACAAAATATAGAGAGGACTAATCTCAATCAATTCACTCGGAATACATGAGAGGTAATTAGTGATAACTGATAACATATTACTTGTATCCACAACTATCCCCTAACCAAAACTCTCAAAGCCTTAAGATTACATTGTGAATGTTGATTAAATTAGAAGAAATAAATCTCTATTTATAGACTCCTAATCATTTTCCTACGAGAAAATGACTAGTCAATCCTAAATTTTTTCCTAAAATAAGAAATTTAAAAAGACAATTAATACACCACACAACGTACACTTTGGAGGCATATTTGCTGGGTATCATTAAACTAATTAAGAAAAAGGATGTTTGGGAAATATTAGAAAAGTTATAACTCAACATCGAAAAAGCCACAAAGCCATATACTATGTAAAAAGATGATATTCAAATCAGATAATTTCTCTTCATATATTTTCGAAAAAGACTTTTGGGTATAGGAAGGAAACATTTTCTCAGAAGTATTTTCCAATTTTCTCATGTTTATTTTGGTTAAAAAAATTGAAAAAATACTACGCCCTCCGTCCATAACTAATTGTAATGGTTTTCTTTTATAGAGTCAAACTATAAGAACTTTGATCAAAATTTTATGATGTATATTTTCATCATATTGATATGCAAAAAATTGCAATTTATAGTATTTTTCATATAGTTTTTGAATATCTATTTTTTTTAAAAAAAATAGATGAATTAACGTAAGCTAATTTAATTTTAAAAATTAATCAAATTGACTTTTGAAAAAAGTAACATGATAAATAAAAATTGACAGAGGGAGTAATTAACATTGGCATGAAATTTACTAAGTGCATCACCAACAAAAAATGGACAGATGAACCTTAATTTTTCCTCAGCTACATGAATTTGTTGTAGCAAAGCATTGATTTCCTGCTTGAGTTCCTGAGAAAATTAAAGATGAAATTACAAACACTATATCATCTATAGCGTTGTCGCAAAATATGTATTTTAAGCAGTAATTAACACTCTTTGTAAATGTCCCTAATGCCTATATCAACATTGGATCCAATTGTAATTAACTAATGTCGGTAAAGACTTTAGCAAATTTTTTTTGGGTAGTGAAAGAACACCCTCATATAACAAAGAAGCTATATAACAAACTTATAGTTGTTTTAAATGTGTAAAAGTGAAAGCAATTTTATATCCTAATTCATATATATATATATACCTGATGAATTTGGCTAGTGGTAGAGGCAGCAGCTGGATTGGTTCCATGCATCATCCTTCACATAAATTTTACAATGGAAGTGTGAGTAATTGTGTATTATTTTAATTTATATTAAGAAGCTTGGGATAAAAAGACAATTCTAACCCCAGAAGATTCTGACTCCTTATCACTTGCTGCTTCAAGACAAAGTTTTCATATATTAATTAGCTTACCCTTCAACAAAGGAAAGGAAGATAAATACAGAAATAAAATGGAAGTTACCGCGAGGTCGAAGATTAGGGTAAAAAATATAGGTTGTTGAGTTAGGAAGTTCAATGTCATATTTTTTTTTTATTAAAAGAAATTTTTTTAAGTCAAGAATTTATCGGAAATAACTTTTATATCCATAAATAAAAATAAGATATGTGTATATCCTACTCTCTTCAGACTTTAATTATTATATTACTTTAAATATGTTATTATTATTCAGTGAGTAGAAAACGGAACATGGAGAATTAATGTATACTAGTCACGTCTCTATGCTTTAAAAATAGCGTTTAAAAAAAATAGAATGAAAAAAAGGGTTATCTATATGAAAGTTCTTTATGATAATTCCTAATATATTCAATTATATAATATATATTCTTGCGATAAATATCACCTGAGACAGAGCATAAAAATAAAAGTAATTTTCTTGAATTATTTAGCGCATGAATATTAAGATAGACTTGGGATGTGTTTGGTATGGAGAAAAATGTTTTTCATGGAAAAATGTTTTTTATGGGAAAATATTTTTCTGGAAAACAAGTAGATTTTGGACTTATTTTCTCATGTTTGGTTGGTGAGTAGAAAATATTTTCCGAAAATGATTTTTAGTGTTTGATTTATGAATGAAAAATATTTTTGAGAGACATCTTTTATTTTTACTAGAGTAAAAAATAATTTATGAAATTGAAAATATTTTTTAAAAATAAAATTATTACTTTTTGGGGTGGTGGTGGGGGTAGTGGGTAGGGGCAGGAGAAAGGGGGTAGGTGTGAAAAAATAAAAATTTGAAGTTGATAGTATTTTTAGAAAATAAAATTAATTTTTTTGGGGGTTGGGAGTGGGTGGGGGGATAGCCGGGGGGGTAGGAGTTTAAAAATAAAAATTTGAAGAAATATTTTTAAAAAGCAAAATTAATTTTTTGGGGAGGGGGTGGGATTGGGGGTGGGGTGGGGTGGCCGGTGGTGGTGGTGGGCTGTCAGGGATCGGGTGAAAAAATAAAAATTTAAAATTAAAAATAATTTTTTAAAATTGATGTTTTTCCAAAAAAAATATATAATTTAATTGGGAGGAATTTTAGAAAATGTTTTCTTAATTTTTGAAGGGAAATCATTTTCCTTAATTTTGAGAAAAATACGTTGATTTGAAAAACATTTTCCAAAACTTTTATCCCTACCAAACATGAGAAAATTAAAAAACACTTCATACCAAACACACTCTTGATCCTTTTATTTTTCTAAGATTTTAATCATCATTGAAGTAGATTAGCATTATTTGTTAATGTACTGTTTATTTAATTACTAAACGTAACATCAACATCAAATTACTGGAAACTAAAACGATATATCTAAAATTAAAAAACATATTTAATCATCAATATGTCAAAACATTTTTATCTTACCTCTCTATCAAGGAGAGCACTGCAATATGATCCAAAAAAAAATGGCATAAGAAAAAGTAGGAATTAGTTAATGCACGTTCAAAAAGTGAAATGAACTATAAGATGATAAATTTAGAATTTATTTATATAAAATAGCGTAAAAACTATTGAATTTATTAGAGATAAAATCAACTACTTATATTTATTCAGATCAGCTTATTAAGTATGTTTGGTTTTCAGGTCTGAATCTGAATCATTCAGATTCAACCCATTAATTAAGTTCATTTCTTTTATTTTTTAAAAAGCCTCATCTGAAAATGTCTGAATGAATCAGATTTTTAGGAGACTCTTAACAACATTCAGACTCATCTAATAAGTTATCAAATAATAAATCATTGCTTCTTTGCTTTGAGCGTGCCTTTTTATTAATAATTTTTTTGTATTGATTGTGTCAAGAACACTGTTGGTGTATTGGTATTTATCAAGGTTTTTGAATGAAAAAAATATTATTCCAAATCATTATTATTAAAACTTGTAAAACTTTTTTATCAAAGTGATATATTTTGTTGAAATAAAATTTTTATGATATTTTATTAATTTAATGTTAATTTCACATGCACATTCAGGTATTTGAAAACAACATCATTAATTATTTATCAGATTTAGAGACTACATCTTAATATTCAGATCAAAACACCTAAATCTTAATGCAAATCTTAATATTCAGATTCAGACATCTTAATCAAAACAAATGCAATAAAGATCCGATCAAGTAATATTCAATGACCTTATAGATTCATAACATGTGTACTATAGAATAATTTATGATTGAGATTCATTTAAATTATATACTCATTATAATAATAAAAGCAACAAAATTACCAATTATATTTATTTTAAAACTATCAAATAAAATAATTAAGTGTATCCTACCTAATATTTTGAAGAAAAAAAATTTAAGATTGACGGTAATAAGCAAACTTCATGACTTTTTACCCTCCAAACTTCTTTGGGAGTAATTTCACACATGCTTTCTCGAAATTCTGAAGCAATCTCCAAAAATAGATCAAACTTAAAAATAAAATTGAGTTATAAATAAAAATCAACTAAAGAACATAATAATACATTTTTAAAAAAAAAAACTTATTTGTAGGTTCTCAAATAATTAAAAAAATATATTTATTCAGATTCTTCAAAAGTGTCGGATTTTTCAAAATTAGTATTAATTTGAAAAATCCAATACAAGTACGAGGTTTCGCAGGTAAAAAAATAGGGACGTCCGCATATTGCTGCTAGTCTTATTTTTTTCTTGAAAATATTAGATAGGATACACTTAATTATTTTATTTCATAACCTTAAAAAATAAAAATAATTGATGATTTTTTATTATTATAATAAGTATACAATTTAAATAGATCTCAACTATAAATTATTATATAGTACACATAGAATAAATCTATAAAAATCATTAAATATTACTTGACCTAAGTATACCTGACCGGATCTTATCCAAACAAATGAGGCCTTATACTTAATCAACAGTCAACTGACATGGTATATATCCTATTGAGACATGCAAAAAGAATTGAAAAAGGAACAATTTTTTACTATAGGACAACTAATATTATCAATATATATATATATATATATATATATATATATATATATATATATATATATAACCATATAATATGAGGCCATAACTAGTGAACTACGTATATGTTTGTAGACATGCATTGTTAAATATGTTTTATGTTGACACGTAGAAAGCAGGGGCTTGACTGCCACGTGATCATATCTAGAAATAGATTTTTAATTTCCTAATTCCCTGCTGGAAAAAAATATTAGTAGAGTAACATTTAAAAACACAAATAATAGAAATTAATGTTGTAGCAATATATATTTGATTGCGTACATACCTTCCTCTTTCGCGTTCAGAGAGGTTTAAAAAATGAGAAAGCACATCTTCGATTCTGTTTAATTAGACAATAATTAGCATTCATATAAGTGAGTGATTATCAATAAATTAGAGAAAAAATGAATGATATTTAATTCAGTTTTTTTAAAAATTGGGGGTAGTAAAAGAGATCAGAATCGAATTTTCACTGCTACTAAAATTTTCCTAAAAGATATTTAACTCGAATTTTTGTTTAATTTATTTTTTCTTTAGTTACAGCCTTTTTAGCGGACTAGAAAATGAAAATCCATCATATTTATTTTTTAAAAAATATATAATTACAAGCAACGAGTACCTAAATAATGAATTAATATTAATATAGATAAATATAATAGCGAAAAAGAGGTGACTAATAATTAGTTTTGAGTTAAATCCACGTAAAAACTCTTAAATTAAAGAGAAAACATAGAAATTCTCATTTTAAGTGGTTAAAAATTACTTCCTCCGTCTATAATTGTTTGTCATGTTAAGGTCATGCATATCCTTTAAGGAAAATTTAATATAATATGTAATTTAACTAATATAATCCTATCAAGAATATCAAAAGTCTACCTAACTTCCTAATTGAACTACATTATCATTAAGAGCAAATTTGAAAAAAATAACTAATTATTTGTTAATTATTTAAATTAATAATTAATTTTGGATATTTATTTTTAGTATATCTGTCAAACAATTGTGACGGAGGGAGTAACACAGAAGAAATATCGCTAATAATTCAATTGTAGGCGCCGGCATATACAATTCTCTTTTTTTTCCTTTTCTCTTTTTCAATATTTTCACTTAGTCAATTTAATGGTTTGTTAATCTAGCATGGAATTTAAAACAAAACACTCAACTATTAATTATTACTATTTCAATAAAAAGAAAAATTAAGATAGAAAAGTAAAGTATGAATAATCATCTGAGAAACTACGTAGCATCTTTATTTTAGAGAGAAGGATGTAAGTCGATCATGAAATAACATAATAACTATTAATCGAATGATAATCTGAGAAATTACGTAGCACCTTTGTTTCGGAGAGAAGGACGTGAGCCGACCAGTAGGAGAGAACATGAGTAGAGCAACATCAGTGTCACACAACACACTAAGTTCATAGGCTTTCTTAATTAGCCCTTTTCTACGCTTTGAGTATGTCACCCCTCTATTTGTCTTGTTCTCTATTCTCTTTATCTCTATTTTTGCTCTTCCCATCATTCCATACAATATTCTTCATAAATTTCCATGCATACAAAGGGAAAAAAAGAAAAAAAAATCTTAGCTAAATTAATGATGGACACATACATAATATTGATACAAAAATTTAATAGTTGATGCTGAATTTTGATAGTAAAATGAAGTGCTAACCTTTGATGAGAAATAGTGTATAAGTTGAAATGGGTAAAAAGGAATTGAAAAATGAAACAAAAAGAACTTATAAAGGATTGTGACAATGAATTATGTTCGTTGGGTTCTCTGTGTCCGGCCCATACAACTATAACAAATCCTTGGGTAAATATTTATACTATTCATTACATTATTTTTCACTATTTAATTTATAGGTCGTATCTAATTATTTAACTTTATATTTTTTACTTCTGCAAGCTCAAAATTAAAGGATATTGTTATCTAATGTCAAGTTAAAAGGTGCTTTTGGCAACTCAGTGATTCTAACATACTAGACCAAGAATAATCTTTAGGGATAATTAATTAACATCAATAACTTAATTGCTCCTATTTTTTATTTATTTTTAGTAACAATTAACACTTTTTGTAAATGTTTCTAAAGCCTATAGAGACATTACATTCAATGACAATTAACTACTCCCGATAAAAGTGTAGACATTGAAATTTTGTAGAACTCTACAAGATGTGTTCAATTCGAGTTGGACTCTATAAATTGTGTTCAACTAAAATTATGATTCTTGGAGGTTACTCAACCTTAAACTCCAGTTTATGCCTATATAAAGGATACTAAATTCTCTTAAAAAGCATCTCAAATATCCCATAAACTCTTGGGGTATTTTTAAAGAAAAAGATCTCGAATATTTCGCAAATTGATAAAATATTCATATAGAGGTCAAATATCATCCTAGTTCGAGAAATAAGTTACTAACAGCCCTTGAATCATGCATAATCTTAAGAGAATAGAATCAAGGGAGGAACATAATTGTACCCGCAACATTATCGATAAAATATTCATGTTTCTTCAGATTTTATTTGTGTGGTTTATTTATTTTTCATTTATTTAAAATTTGTAACAAACAAACAGTTTTAACACTCTGTGGAGGCTACTCAACTTTAAACTCTAGTTTATGTCTATATAGTGGGTACTAAATTCTCTAAAAAAACATTTCAAATATCCCATAAAACTCTTGAGTATTTTTAAAGATCAAGATATCGAATATTCTGCAAATTGATGGAATATTCATATTGACGTCAACTATCATCCTAGTTCGAGAAATACGTCAATGACAACCCTCAAATCATGGATAAATATTATGACAATAAAATCAAGGGAGGAATAGAATTGTAACATTATCAATAAAATATTCATATTTCTTCAAGATTTTATTTGTGCGATTTATTTATTTTTCATTTATTTAAAATTTGTTGCATACAAACAATTTTAACACTCTTTGTTAATGTACATATATAGTATTGCTAAAAGTTATTTTTATTAAAATAATTTTTTACATATATCTAAAACCACGAAGTTAAAAAATATTTTATTATATCCTATATATATATATTTAATTTAAAATTACAAAATTTATAAATTATCTTTAACTCAAAATCAAACAAGTAAATTTAAATGAAAGGATAGGAGTACTGTTGACAAATAAAATACAGTTGAAAAAACAGACTATTTTTTTGGCTTGAATTTCTAATTTAACACTTATTTTCCAAAATATATTTTTTTACTATAGAATAAAATCAGTAGACCCCCATTTGCCAGAATTTGGATGCAAGTGGACCAGAGTCTTATTTACCTCACTGGCCACATATGCAGCCGTTATACATCTACATTGGGATGATATATACAAGTCAATTAGATAACATTAAAAGTAGTTTTTTAAGATCAAAATTTACATTCTGATTGTATAAATTAGTTTGAAAAAATATTCTCTCTTCGTTTCACAAAGAATTGATCTATTTTTATTTGATATGGAATTTAAGAAAATAAAGAAGACTTTTGAATCATGTGGTTCTAAATTAAAATTATGTCAAATGTATAAATTGCCCTTTAATTTTGTGGTCTTAAACATATCACGTGTAAAACTCAAATTAAAACGTTACTAAAAAAAAGAAAGAGATCACTCTTTTTTAAACAAACAAAAAAGAAAAGGAGGCTATTCTTTTTTAAACGAAGGGAGTAATATATAAATAAAATAAAAACTATCCTATTTAATTATATATAAATTATTGAATGACATGAAATAAAATGTTAATAAAACAAAAAAAGAATTTAAAAACTTTTAACATCATACGTTTAAATTCAGAAATATAATATTCATAAATATTTTAAATAAAATTTTTGGCTCCGCTATTAATATCATAAATAGATTAATCTTAGAGCCTCACTTGCCAATGTTCGATTGGAAGGCAACATTTATCACTAAGAGTAAGACAATATGGATATATTTCGATGGAACAAAATTCTTGATTTAGCATTATTTATTTTAAGAGAAAATTAAATTAGAATAATAAATAAATAAATAAAACCCGTTTTCGAGAGCATAAAAATACAAAAGTTGCTACCAGCAGGAGGATCATATATGACCAAACTATTTTATGTTTTCATTTATTTAATTTGCTTATTTGCGTGGCTTATACACCCTCCTTCACTTTTCTTTATTCAACCGCAATTTTACACTCTTCTTAAAAAGTAATAATTAATTGATATATAATTTTAGCTGTTAAAAAATGATTGAAGAATAAGTAATTAATATTAAAGATAAAATATTTTTTTTTAATATGTTTTTTTATTTTGGTTTCTCACTCGGTGTTCGGAGTCCACAGAGCTCCGACTAAATTCGGATCGCGCATGGTAGGGCCCATTCGAGGGTGGCGCTCCCAACAGGATTTTCTCCATACCCAGGGCTCGAACCCGAGACCTATATGTTTTTTTTTGGTTTCTCACTCGGTGTTCGGAGTTCACATTAGAGCTCCGACTAAATTCGGATCGCGCATGGTAGGGCCCATTCGAGGGTGGCGCTCCCAACAGGATTTTCTCCATACCCAGGGCTCGAACCCGAGACCTCTGGTTAAGGGTGAGCACTCCCATCAATGCACCACAACTCATGTTGGTTTTTCTTAATATGTTAATATTGATATAATGGAAATTATTTTAAGTTGATACGCTTCTTAATAATTAATTGATATATAATTTTAGTTGCTAAAAAATAATTGAAGAATCAGTAATTAATATTGAAGATAAAATAAATTATTTTTTTCTCAATATGTTAATATTGATATAATGAAAATTATTTTTAAAATAATAAATAAATAAAAGTTTATCGTAAATAAATAAAGAGGTGACAAAGCATTATATCTCCATTTCCAACGACGACTGAGCAAACTTTGGTCTTTGGCATGACTTCACAGCTATAGACTTTCGTCTTTTCGCAATAGACAATAAAGGGTGTTTTAATTACATTAAGCTACCACACCCTTAACTTATACTAAATATCATTTCATATCAATCTAAATATAGTTGATAGTGAATTGCATAATGATAAGGCTCATCGGAGGTTTTGATCGAACATAACACTTGCTTGAACATCTTAAGAAATAAAATTATTTCTTTGCTATCAGTTATATAAATTTTTTGAATGATGATAAGTATTTGATCTTCATAAAGTGATATCAGAATTAAAGTTGAGAGTACGATTCTCAAAAGCGACATTTTACATGAAGCAGGTTTATTGTGTAATGTCAATATATTGGCTATGGCAAAGCCCACGAGAGGGCTAGGATGATCCAAGTCAAAGTCATGATCAAACATGACACATGTTTGGCGGATTCAATTATGCCCTTACTATTATCGGTTAACGTTTTAATTTGGTATGATAGTAAGTACTTGTTCATAATAAGTGGTATCATAGTTAAAGTCATGAGTTTGATTTTCAAGAACAACATGTTGCATGAGGCAGGTCTTGAGAGGGGTGACGGACTGTTGGATAAGGACAACATATTGTCTATGGCATGTCATGATAATAAGTGTTTGATTCGAACAATACTTAGGACGAGAGCCAACCTTGACATCGTACACCAAACTACATTTAATTATGAGATTAGATAAGCTTCTTGGTAAATCGAGAGTCAACCTTTACATTATATATACACCAAAATATAGGACTAGACGATAAACTTCTTTAGAGTGGTGGATCAGCCTTAAAGCTAATCGATAAAAGTAGAGGTGTTAAATATGATTTTAAAAAAATTTGATGATATGTTGAAGTTACTTAAAATATTATAGGTTGGATTGGAATAATTTTGTATTGGATTGTTTTGTAGCCCGTCCACATAACTCATTTTTTAAATAACATACTAAATTTTAAGGGCAAATTTTAATCCAACTGTGATTCATTTTTAAGATTACTTTGATTTAGATTTACTTTTTGATTAAATTTGATGCATCTTATAAATTTGATATTGTATGATTTTCACTGCATTAGGTTAACATAGTTGTCGAACAGTGCAAATAATAAAAATAGGCATAATATATAAATATACCTTTTAACTTGATTTTAAATCACATTTATGCCCTTCAACTTTGAATGTGCACAACTAGACACTTAAATTTGTATAAAGTTGAACAAATAAACACACATGTCGGACCTTGCATCCTACATGTCATTTTTTGTCATACGTGTTGTCCTATATGTATTGTGCCACGTAGGACACATTTGTCTATTTGTTCAACTTTATACAAGTTTAAGTGTCTACTTGTGCATACCCAAAATTGAAGGGCATAAGTGAAATGAAGCCAAGTTAAATGGCACATTTATGTATTATGTCAATAAATATAAATTAATTACATAATAAGTTTGCAATACTTCCCAGAAACAATAAAAATAAATAAATAATTTTGAGTAAAATACACCAAAGATCTCTTTAGGGTCTGCAAATATTTCAACTTTGATCGAATTTGTTGTTGCGATACTAAACTTTCATGAGGACCTATTACCTCCCTGAACTATTTAATACCTATTACAGATCATCGATTCTAGGGAGGGGATATTTGTTCTTAATTGTTACCTTATTCAACTGCCGGTAGTCGATACACATTCTTAATGAGCCATCTTTTTTGCGTACAAACAAAACTGGTGCTCCCCATGGCGACACACTAGGCCTTATGAATCCTTTCTGTAATAAGTCTTTTAACTGCTCTTTCAACTCTCGTAATTCTGCCGGAGCCATTCTATATGGAGGAATTGAGATAGGTTGAGTATCTGAAAGTACATCAATACCGAACTCTACTTCTCGTTCTGGAGGCAAACCGGGAAGATCTTCAGGAAACACATCTGGAAATTCATTTACCACCGGAATGGATTGAAGGGTTGGTGGCTCTACATCTACATTTTTCACTCTAACCAGATGGCATATGTATCCTTTGGAAATCATCTTCTTTGCCTTAAGATAAGAAATAAATTTACCTCTTGGCATCCCAATATTACCTTTCCATTCGAGGACTATCTCTTTTGGAAATTGGAAATGTACTA
Organism: Solanum sitiens; assembly: GCA_016801875.1. Taxonomy (NCBI): domain Eukaryota; kingdom Viridiplantae; phylum Streptophyta; class Magnoliopsida; order Solanales; family Solanaceae; genus Solanum; species Solanum sitiens. The sequence continues at coordinate 2,797,669 of JABWTJ010000002.1, read as the reverse complement.
TCTTTGTTCGGCAATCTACTGTGGCATAACAAGAAGCTAACCAATCCATACCCATTATAACATCAAAATCTACCATGTCTAGCTCAACAAGGTCAGCCAATGTATCGCGATCACAAACAGTTACAATGCAATTACGATAAACTCTCCTAGCTATAATAGATTCACCAATCGGTGTAGACACTTCAAATGGCTTCGCTAATAATTCTGGTGTTCTTTGAACTTTCCAGCAATCAATGGTGTAACATATGATAGTGTAGACCCCGGATCGATTAATGCATATACAATATGTGAAAAGATGGACAATGTACCTGTAACCACATCCGGTGAGGCTTCTAAATTTTGTCGATCCCCTAGTGCATATGTGCGATTCTGACCTCCACTGGAACTAGCTGCTCCCCTAGCTCCTCTACCACGACCTGTAGGCATATGTAGTCCCCTACCTAAAGAAGGGGTTGATGAGGTCGACGCAACAACTGATCTAGTTGGTTGAACAACGCCACCCACTCCCCTATGAGGACAGTTTCTCATCATATGCCTTGGTGTGCCACACCAAAAACAAACATCCGTCCCAAACCTGCATGCACCTAGATGATTCCTCCCACACTGTTTACAAGGCTGTCGTGGAGGCCTTGATTGGCTCGTACTTCCTTGCTCTTGATGACTGCCTTGACTTTCACTTCTTTGCCCAAACTGATTGCCCCTAAACCCTTGGAACCGTGGTGGAGCACTAGCTGTAGAGTAGAAAGCTGATGGCCTAGGTGGTCTGTTAGAGAACCGAGGCCTAAACTCACCTTGGGATGGTGTAAACTGCCCCATGGATCTGGCCCTCTTAGAATGCCCTGTTTCCAACTCTTGTGTTCTTCTTCTTTGCCTTTGATCCTCCAATTTTTGTGCAAAAGCCTGCATCCTTGCTATATCCATATCTTTATTTAATGAAGCAATTGTACAGTCTCTAACCAGATATGAATCTAATCTATCCACAAAACGATGAACTCTATCCTCCATAGTAGCTACTACATTAGGAGCATACCTGGCCAAGGAATTAAATTTGAGACTATACTCCCTCACACTCATATTTCCTTGGTGGAGATTTAAGAACTGATCCGCACGGGCCTCTCGGATCTCCAATGGCAGATAATGATCAAGGAATGACGTTTTGAACTCTTTCCACATAGCTGAAGGTGCATTTGTTCCCCTAGATTGCTTCCAAGCTTCATACCACAATATAGCCACACCCTTTAATCTATATGCAGCTAGCTCAAGTGCTTCTTTACCACTTATATGCATAATATCCAAAGTGCGTTGGATTTGATCTATAAAGTCTTGGGGATCTTCATTAGGATCTGACCCGGTAAATGATGGAGGGTCCAAGTTAAGAAAATTACGTATCCGTGTTCCAGCTGATCTAACTACACCACTAGTACCTGCAACTGGACCTTCTTGCCTTTGGCCATGACCAGCAACTATACGAGTTAATAATTGGACTGCATTCCTCGAATTTTGCTCGGTAGCATTAATAGGGGGTTCCTGAGGTTCATCTTCCCTCCTTAGTTCTTCAGGAGATGGAGGCGTCGAGGAAGTCTGCGATAGAGACTCATCTTGAGCCCCACTTTGAACAGCTTGACTTGGTGGTGGTTGGCTGGTCCCTTCTTAGGCAGCCACATCTACTCGTTTACCAGTACTTTTACTCCTTCTCGTAATCGGCATCTTTGCTATAATAAAACAATTGAGAAATTAGATATGATTCACCTACAACACTGGTTCTATCGCACGATCTAAGAAATGAAAGAAATGAGATAACTCCTATATGTCCCGTAGCCTCCTGTTTATAAATGTGGTGCACAACACATCCATAAGCAAGACTCTACACAGACACGGCTTTGTAGACTCCCTAGGATGACCTGCTCTGATACCACTTTTGTCACACGTCAAAATCCATTAAGACGGACAGGCACCCGATGCCCTAAAGGCCCGAGAGAACCAACCTGCAACATGTTCTTACTGAGCATATACTATAACAATTAAGACAAGTTAACTTTGGATGCAGCGATACAAACCAACGTAAGTAGGTCCAAAAGTTATATACAAGACTTGGCTGTTTAGGCCACAACTCCTTAAGACACAACTGAACCATATACATACGTCTACAAAGCCTCTAAAAGATAGAAGACTAGAGTACCGCCTTACCCTTAACTACGATACAATACCAAACGAATTTACCAAGGACTTAATAAAGCTCCGAATCAACTTGGAGTTCACCAAAAGTAGCAGAATTTTGAGTGCTCCTACTGAGGAGGTTTACTAGCTGGAGTACCTGAGCCTGCAGCATGAAATGCAGCGTCCCCAATACGGGACGTCAGTACGAAAAATGTACTGAATATGTAAGGCAAAAAGTATATGTAATACAAGGCACAAATGAATTCAAGTAGCAACATATGAGTGCTTAGATTAGGAGAGAAGACCACCTTTGCTTACTCTTATGGGATCAAGTAAGCTACATTCTTTTCTTTACCTTGTTGTATGTTATAATCTTTGTTGGGCATGTGATACAAGTGACCAGCTGATCAGTGGTAGAAGAGGATGACCCATGCTAGGCGTATTAACCCCTGGGATGCGGTCCTCATAATTACACAACTTGGGATCGGCCCATGCTAGGCTTTCGCCCCTGAGCTGCCACCCTTCTATACCAATAGGGATCGGCCCATGCTAGGCTTTCGCCCCTGAGCTGCCACCCTTAATTATATAGATTTCTTCACTTAGATTCTTTAATCTTTGAGATTATTATTAATCAGTTCATAACTCTTTTGAGATGTTATTTTGGTTAATCGCAACACTTTGAGATGTTGATTTGGTGGTCATAATCATCTTGGAGATATGAAATTACGGAACAGTAGTGGAATGCATGAAAACAATACTTTGAGGCAGTAACAATGACATAAGGAGCTATGAAATATCAACACCTTACTTTAAGACCTTAATGGCACAATTGACTTCAATTGGCTTAGGAGAGGGATTCATCAAACTTTGTTTTGCAAATACCATTTCTATAACAGCACAAGGGGAATAATTACACAAGTATAGAGTAGTGAACATATAATGAAGTAGTTCTATGCACTTAGAATGGGGAAAGAAATATTGTTAGCTATTTGGAGATAGTACGCTGTCACTATGCTTCCTTTTCTAGAAATAGAACTTATGGGAATCACTTCATTGATATTAATTGCAGGTGGCAGATTTCATGCCAAAAGGATATAGAATCGAATAGCCTTACATACCTTATTTTTCTGACCAAAACCACTATCACGATTCAGCCTTCCTTATTGGGTGCTAATCTACAACATAAGTCATGATTAAGCTAACATCAGCAGCTAATCACAATAAGGTCCTCCAAAACAGTAGCTAAAATATTTGATGGAAATCAAGCCCAAACAACCCTTACATAAATGGTGAACCACCACACCCTTCCTCTACACATTAATACAACTTCATACATCATCTCCCAAGCTACCCAAACAGCCCTCAACAACAATATTCATAAGGCAGCCACTATCAATCTCAAATCTTTCAGCATAATAGGAGAATATTGACTCAAAGATTTATCACAATCCATGATTCTTGATAAACATATACAAAATTCTCCACTCCAAACATTATCAAAGAGAGGAAAATAAATGGGTTGAAGTCTTACCTTAATTCTGGAAATTTATCCTCTAAACTTGTACTTCAAGAATTCAAACTCTCCTTCAAACTCTTACTTGAAATATTAGACAGCACTCAAGAACTCTAAGGTGTCTTAGGGCTGCTAATTGAAGCCAAGAGAGACCAAGAAAGAACTTAGGAAATCTGAAACTTTTGCAAGTTCAAAATGGAGAATAAGACTTGATCCTTATCCTTTGAAAAAAGAGGTGTTATGGCCGACACTCTTGACCAATTTTGGGCCATATAATGTCAAGTAGGTGCCCCACCTGCTTGTCCTTTTAAATTGGGCCTTTTTGGACTTAATATTATTGGACCTTGGCTGTCCATTTTTCCTTTGTTCTTTTAATCAGCTTGGGACAGATTAGTGCAAGTAGGTGGTACACACTTGGCCCAATAACATGGTAAAAGAAATCTTAGGAGGTCATGTACTTACTTAGTTTCACTTGGGTTTTATCCATAATGGCCAATTGGCAGATTTGGCTGTTGGGCCTTCTTTCATTCACATTTTCTTTAATAGGTTTGGCCGTTTGGGCTTCAAATGAGCCCTTAAATATAAGCCTAAATCTGGTCAATCAAACTTGGGCCCTTTAACTATAATATAGCTCAAATAGGTGATGCAGCTGCTAGCTCAATTACCATCTTACTATAATTACTTAAATACTTTCCATCGGAGTTAACTTGCAATACATATGCTAAAACGTGCAAGGCATTACATCACCTTCCAAGCTAGTTTAAACCAACACTAATCACATAAGAAACATGATCCCTCACCTACACTATAAGTCTATGTCAACTATAACATGAATAGAACTACCACATACAAAAATACAGGCCGTTACATCCTTCCTCCATTGGAACATTCGTCCTCGAATGTTAGCATGGTTGTCCGGCCTAATCAAGTTCAAGCCTAAGTTAGTACTACTATTAATCACATTGAACATATAGACTTATACTTACTTCTCAATGCCTCCACTAACATTTTGATCATTCCCACCAGTGTAAAAGAGGTGAGAATACTTCAATTTCATTGCTTCTTCTGCTTCCCATGTAACTTCTTCTACTTGTTGGTTTCTCCATAGAATTTTTACAGAAGCTACTTCTTTATTTCTTAACTTCCTAACTTGTCGATCCAGAATAGCAATGGGTACTTCTTCATAAGTGAGATCTCCTGTAACCTGTACGTCTTCAGTAGGAGTAATACGAAATGGGTCACCTACGCATTTCCGTAGCATTGAGACATGGAACACCGGATGAACTGATGAAAGCTCTTGTGGTAGCTCTAACTCATAGGCTACTTGGCCAAATTTTCGGATAATCTTATATGACCCTATATAGCGTGGACTCAGCTTTCCTTTTTTACTAAACCTCATTACCCCTTTCATCGGAGACACCTTCAAGAACACCCAATCCCCTATAGAAAATTCTAGTCCTCTCCTTCTAATATCTGCATATGATTTATGTCGACTTTGAGCTGTTTCTAGCCGCTGCTGTATCACTTTGACTTTTTCCATAGCTTGATGAACAAGATCTGGCCCAAATAACGCAGTTTCACCTATTTCGAACCAACCAATTGGTGATCTACACTTTCGACCATATAAAGCTTCATAAGGTGCCATTTTAATGCTCGAATGATAGCTATTGTTATAAGCAAATTCAATAAGTGGTAGGTGATCATCCCAGCTACCCTTGAAATCTAATATACAAGCTCGCAGCATATCCTCAAGTGTCTGAATTGTACGTTCTGCCTGACCATCCGTTTGAGGATGAAAGGTTGTACTTAAATTCACTTGTGTTCCCAAATTCTTTTGAAATGACTTCCAAAAATTTGCTGTGAATTGAGCTCCTCTATCAGATATTATAGAGATTGGCACTCCATGTAGTCGAACTATCTCCTTAATGTACAGCCTCGCATACTCTTCAGCTGTATAAGTAGTCTTCACCGGCAAGAAGTGTGCTGCTTTGGTAAGTCTATCAACTATTACCCATATGGAGTCAAACTTCCGGAATGAGCGAGGCAAACCAGTAACAAAATCCATGTTGATCATGTCCCATTTCCAAATTGGAAGTTCTATACGCTGCATGTAACCTCCGGGCTTTTGGTGTTCTACTTTTACCTGTTGACAGTTTGGACACTGAGCCACGAATTCTGCAATGTTCTTCTTCATGTTCCCCCACCAATACATTTCTTTCAAGTCATGATACATTTTAGTTGACCCCGGATGAACAGAGTACCTTGAATTATGTGCTTCCATCATGATCTTCTTTCTTAGTTAATCTATATTAGGTTCACACAATCTGTTTTGACATCGAAGTACTCTGTCTTGCTTAAGATCAAACGCCTTTGTCATACCATGTAGTATATTTTCTTTAAGTTGTAAAAGAATTGGATCAGTGTACTGCTTCTCTTTCACTTCCACTATTAACGAGGATTCTGACGCATTTTGCACAATAACCCCTTCGTCTTGAGATTCAAGAAGGCGAACGCCCAAGTTCGCTAGTTGGGAAAGATCCTTAGTCATTACTTGTCTTTCCATAGACTTCCCATAAGTGGTTGCCATTATTTTACGGCTTAAAGCATCAGCTACTACATTAGCTTTACCGGGATGATATAAGATGTCAATGTCATAATCTTTTAATAGCTCCAGCCACCTTCGCTGCCTCAGATTTAAGTCTTTTTGCTTAAAAATATATTGCAAGCTTTTGTGATCAGTGTATATGTCAACATGAACTCCATACAAGTAGTGGCGCCATATCTTCAAAGCAAACACAACTGCTGCTAGCTCTAGATCATGGGTTGGATAATTTTTCTCATGTGGCCGCAGTTGCCTTGATCCATAAGTTATAACTTTACCATGCTGCATCAATACACAATCTAAGCCCACTCCCGAAGCATCACAGTACACTACATAGCCTTCTGTACCTTCTGGAAGTACCAGCACAGGTGTAGAAGTTAATTTACTCTTCAGCTCTTGGAAGCTTCTTTCACACCCATCGCTCCACTGAAACTTGGTTCCTTTGTGTGTTAGCTTTGTTAAGGGTGCAGCCATGGAAGAGAATCCTTCAACAAACCTTCTGTAATAACCTGCCAATCCAAGAAAACTACGGATCTCCGTAGGCGTTGTAGGTCTTGGCCATCTTTTCACGGCTTCTATTTTCTGGTTATCAACCCTTATTCCTTCCTCGGATACGATATAACCTAGGAATGCCACAGATTTCAACCAAAACTCACATTTAGAGAACTTTGCATACAATTTACGATCACGGAGAATTCGTAAAACCTGCCGCAAGTGATTAGCATGATCCTCTTCCGATCTTGAATACACCAAAATGTCATATATGAACACTATCACAAACACATCTAAGAATGGCTTTTACACCCTATTCATCAAATCCATAAAAGCTGTTGGTGCATTTGTTAGCCCAAATGACATGACTAAGAACTCAAAATGACCATATCGTGTTCGGAAAGCTGTCTTGGGTATATCTTTGTCCCTGACCCTCACTTGGTGATAACCTGACCTCAGGTCGATCTTTGAAAAACACCTAGCACCTTGTAATTGATCAAACAGATCATCAATTCTAGGGAGGGGATATTTGTTCTTAATTTTTACCTTATTCAACTGCCGGTAGTCGATACACATTCTTAATGAGCCATCTTTTTTGCGTACAAACAAAACTGGTGCTCCCCATGGCGACACACTAGGCCTTATGAATCCTTTCTGTAATAAGTCTTTTAACTGCTCTTTCAACTCTCGTAATTCTGCCGGAGCCATTCTATATGGAGGAATTGAGATAGGTTGAGTATCTGAAAGTACATCAATACCGAACTCTACTTCTCGTTCTGGAGGCAAACCGGGAAGATCTTCAGGAAACACATCTGGAAATTCATTTACCACCGGAATGGATTGAAGGGTTGGTGGCTCTGCATCTACATTTTTCACTCTAACCAGATGGCATATGTATCCTTTGGAAATCATCTTCTTTGCCTTAAGATAAGAAATAAATTTACCTCTTGGCATCCCAATATTACCTTTCCATTCGAGGACTATCTCTTTTGGAAATTGGAAATGCACTATCTTAGTTCGGCAATCTACTGTGGCATAACAAGAAGCTAACCAATCCATACCCATTATAACATCAAAATCTACCATGTCTAGCTCAACAAGGTCAGCCAATGTATCGCGATCACAAACAGTTATAATGCAATTACGATAAACTCTCCTAGCTATAATAGATTCACCAATCGGTGTAGACACTTCAAATGGATTCGCTAATAATTCTGGTGTTCTTTTGAACTTTCCAGCAATCAATGGTGTAACATATGATAGTGTAGACCCCGGATCTATTAATGCATATACAATATGTGAAAAGATGGACAATGTACCTGTAACCACATCCGGCGATGCTTCTAAATTTTGTCGATCCCCTAGTGCGTATGTGCGATTCTGACCTCCACTAGAACTAGCTGCTCCCCTAGATCCTCTACCCCGACCTGCAGGCATATGTAGTCCCCTACCTAAAGAAGGGGTTGATAAGGTCGACGCAACAACTGATCTAGTTGGTTGAACAACGCCACTCACTCCCCTATGAGGGCAGTTTCTCATCATATGCCCTGGTGTGCCACACCAAAAACAAACATCCATCCCAAACCTGCATGCACCTAGATGATTCCTCCCACACTGTTTACAAGGCTGTCGTGGAGGCCTTAATTGGCTCGTACTTCCTTGCTCTTGATGACTGCCTTGGCTTTCACTTCTTTGCCCAAACTGATTGCCTCTAAACCCTTGGAACCGTGGTGGAGCACTAGCTGTAGAGTAGAAAGATGATGGCCTAGGTGGTCTGTTAGAGAACCGAGGCCTAAACTCACCTTGGGATGGTGTAAACTGACCCATGGATCTGGCCCTCTTAGAATGCCCTGTTTCCAACTCTTGTGTTCTTCTTCTTTGCCTTTGATCCTCCAATTTTTGTGCAAAAGCCTGCATCCTTGCTATATCCATATCTTTATTTAATGAAGCAATTGTACAATCTCTAACCAGATATGAATCTAATCTATCCACAAAACGATGAACTCTATCCTCCATAGTAGCTACTACATTAGGAGCATACCTGGCCAAGGAGTTAAATTTGAGACTATACTCCCTCACACTCATATTTCCTTGGTGGAGATTTAAGAACTGATCCGCACGGGCCTCTCGGATCTCCAATGGCAGATAATGATCAAGGAATGCCTTTTTAAACTCTTTCTACATAGCTGAAGGTGCATTTATTCCCCTAGATTGCTTCCAAGCTTCATACCACAATATAGCCACACCCTTTAATCTGTATGCAGCTAGCTCAAGTGCTTCTTTACCACTTACATGCATAATATCCAAAGTGCGTTGGATTTGATCTATAAAGTCTTGGGATCTTCATTAGGATCTGACCCGGTAAATGATGGAGGGTCCAAGTTAAGAAAATCACGTATCCGTGTTCCAGTTGATCTAACTACACCACTAGTACCTGCAACTGGACCTTCTTGCCTTTGGCCATGACCAGCAACTATACGAGTCAATAATTGGACTGCATTCCTCAAATCTTGCTCGGTAGCATTAATAGGGGGTTCCTGAGGTTCATCTTCCCTCCTTAGTTCTTCAGGAGATGGAGGCATCGAGGAAGTCTGCGATAGAGACTCATCTTGAGCCCCACTTTGAACAGCTTGACTTGGTGGCGGTTGGCTGGTCCCTTCTTAGGCAGCCACATCTACTCGTTTACCAGTACTTTTACTCCTTCTCGTAATCGGCATCTTTGCTATAATAAAACAATTGAGAAATTAGATATGATTCACCTACAACACTGGTTCTATCGCACGATCTAAGAAATGAAAGAAATGAGACAACTCCTATATGTCCCGTAGCCTCCTGTTTATAAATGTGGTGCACAACACATCCATAAGCAAGACTCTACACAGACACGGCTTTGTAGACTCCCTAGGATGACCTGCTCTGATACCACTTTTGTCACACGTCAAAATCCATTAAGACGGACAGGCACCCGATGCCCTAAAGGCCCGAGAGAACCAACCTGCAACATGTTCTTACTGAGCATATACTATAACAATTAAGACAAGTTAACTTTGGATGCAGCGATACAAACCAACGTAAGTAGGTCCAAAAGTTATATACAAGACTTGGCTGTTTAGGCCACAACTCCTTAAGACACAACTGAACCATGTACATACGTCTACAAAGCCTCTAAAAGATAGAAGACTAGAGTACCGCCTTACCCTTAACTACGATACAATACCAAACGAATTTACCAAGGACTTAATAAAGCTCCGAATCAACTTGGAGTTCACCAAAAGTAGCAGAATTTTGAGTGCTCCTACTGAGGAGGTTTACTAGCTGGAGTACCTGAGCCTGCAGCATGAAATGCAGCGTCCCCAATACGGGACGTCAGTACGAAAAATGTACTGAATATGTAAGGCAAATAGTATATGTAATATAAGGCTCAAATGAAATCAAGTAGCAACATAAGGGTGCATAGATTAGGAGAGAAGACCACCTTTGCTTACTCTTATGGGATCAAGTAAGCTACATTCTTTTCTTTACCTTGTTGTATGTTATAATCTTTGTTGGACATGTGATACAAGTGACCAGCTGATCAGTGGTAGAAGAGGATGACCCATGCTAGGCGTATTAACCCCTGGGATGCGGTCCTCATAATTACACAACTTGGGATCGGCCCATGCTAGGCTTTTGCCCCTGAGCTGCCACCCTTCTATACCAATAGGGATTGGCCCATGCTAGGCTTTCGCCCCTGAGCTGCCACCCTTAATTATATAGATTCCTTCACTTAGATTCTTTAATCTTTGAGATTATTGTTAATCAGTTCATAACTCTTTTGAGATATTATTTTGGATAATCATAACACTTTTGAGATGTTGATTTGGTGGTCATAATCATCTTGGAGATATGGAAATACGGAACAGTAGTGGAATACATGAAAATAATACTTTGAGGCAGTAACAATGACATAAGGAGCTATGAAACATCAACACTTTACTTTAAGACCTTAATGGTACAATTGACTTCAATTGGCTTAGGAGAGGGATTCATCAAACTTTGTTTTGCAAATACCATTTCTCTAACAACACAAGGGGAATAATTACACAAGTATAGAGTAGTGAACATATAATGAAGTAGTTCTATGCACTTAGAATGGGGAAAGAAATATTGTTAGTTATTTGGAGATAGTACGCTGCCACTATGCTTCCTTTTCTAGAAATAGAACTTATGGGAAACACTTCATTGATATTAATTGCAGGTGCCAATTTTCATGCCAAAAGGATATAGAATCGAATAGCCTTACATAACTTATTTTTCTGACCAATACCACTATCACGATTCAGCCTTCCTTATTGGGTGCTAATCTACAACATCAATCATGATTAAGCTAACATCAGCAGCTAATCACAATAAGGTCCTCAAAAACAGTAGCTAAAATTTTGATGAAAATTAGGCCCATACAACCCTTACATAAATGGTGAACCACCACACCCTTCCTCTACACATTAATACAACTTCATACATCATCTTCCAAGATACCCAAACAGCCCTCAACAACAATATTCATAAGGCAGCCACTATCAATCTCAAATCTTTCAGCATAATAGGAGAATATTGACTCAAAGATTTATCACAATCCATGAATTCTTGATAAACATATACAAAATTCTCCACTCCAAACATTATCAAAGAGAGGAAAATAAATGGGTTGAAGTCTTACCTTAATTCTGGAAATTTATCCTCTAAACTTGTACTTCAAGAATTCAAACTCTCCTTCAAACTCTTACTTGAAATATTAGACAGCACTCAAGAACTCTAAGGTGTCTTAGGGCTGCTAATTGAAGCCAAGAGAGACCAAGAAAGAACTTAGGAAATCTGAAACTTTTGCAAGTTCAAAATGGAGAATAAGACTTGATCCTTATCCTTTGAAAAAAGAGGTGTTATAGCCGACACTCTTGACCAATTTTGGGCCATATAATGTCAAGTAGGTGCCCCACCTGCTTGTCCTTTTAAATTGGGCCTTTTTGGACTTAATATTATTGGACCTTGGCTGTCCATTTTTCCTTTGTTCTTTTAATCAGCTTGGGACAGATTAGTGCAAGTAGGTGGTACACACTTGGCCCAATAACATGGTAAAAGAAATCTTAGGAGGTCATGTACTTACTTAGTTTCACTTGGGCTTTATCCATAATGGCCAATTGGCAGATTTGGCTGTTGGGCCTTCTTTCATTCACATTTTCTTTAATAGGTTTGGCCGTTTGGGCTTCAAATGAGCCCTTAAATATAAGCCTAAATCTGGTCAATCAAACTTGGGCCCTTTATCTATAATATAGCTCAAATAGGTGATGCAGCTGCTAGCTCAATTACCATCTTACTATAATTACTTAAATACTTTCCATCGGAGTTAACTTGCAATACATATGCTAAAACGTGCAAGGCATTACATCACCTTCCAAGCTAGTTTAAACCAACACTAATCACATAAGAAACATGATCCCTCACCTACACTATAAGTCTATGTCAACTATAACATGAATAGAACTACCACATACAAAATACAGGCCGTTACATCCTCATCCCCAATAATAACAGTAACAATAACAATAATAATATTACTAGTAGTAATAGTATATGGGTAAATTTGGATTTCTTTGTGAAATATTTTGATTCATAGAATTTATTGTGTTAATATTTTGACCAAGTCGATAATTCCTTATTTCATGTTGATTCTTTAGCACAATGGAGGACTTGTGCGAGATGATTGATAATAACAAGAATATATGTGACGTGAATATATATATATATATATATATATATATATATATATATATATATATATATATATATATATATATGAGGTTTTAAATTACTTTAAATTTAAGAAGGTGAATTTGGATATATTTTTGTGTATAATGAATTAATTATTTGAGTGGATCTCTTTTAAAAATTAATACTTATTTTAAATATATTTTTTTAATTATTAACATCTATAGCAGCATATAACAATACTATAATTTTATTAGATTCTTCTCTTTCTCTCTCCACTTTTTAATTTTTATCTCTTATTCTCGCTCTTTCTCTCTTTTTTTTAGGCGAAATGGTCTGATGGACTCTCATACTTGTATGGATTTGTATTATAAACCTTTCTACTTACTCTTTTGTCAATTGAACCCTTACACTAAGTTAAAATGAGATTTTTAAACCCTCTGACTTTGACCAAGCTTATGTGATATTTATTTTGCTGACTCAAATATAGTGCGTGATTTCACACTTAAAAAGGCGAGTGGAAGCAAAAAATTTGCATTAAAAAATAATAAAAAGAAAAAGAAAGAAAAAACAAATTAATCCCAACCCCTTCCTCTTCTTCTCCCTTTGCTTCCGACATTCTGAAAAAACTTGCAGATCTCAGCGTTCCTTGTAAAGTCATTTTCGTTTGCAACTCTACTCATTCGATGGCAATTTTGCTTTGGTGGCTTCCTCCGCCATTCTGTCCATAGATTTTTTTTTCTTTTTGTTTTGTGTGTGTTGAGATCTAGGCCTGATTGTAAGTGGTCTTGGGTCCGTGTAAAGAAAATTAAATTGGGATATAGAAAAAGTTACAACTACAATCCTCACAATTTAGTTTAAATTTGTAACCTCTAGTTGTTGGATATTTCATGGTATTCAATACCCTCTTATTGGTCTGAGTTAATACTGAAGCATTCAAATTGCTTTTATCACCTTCTCCCTGCACCCTCATGTTGGAATTTTGTATTAGTTTCCAGATCAAAGTATTTATCTCTTAGTATTTATCTGTCATAAGATAGCTACTGACAAATTTTGAGTTTGTCCAAATTATCTTTTCGGTCGAAGTTCAAGGAAGAAGGAAAGTAATTCATCATTTGAGAGATCAATTTTGGATTTTCATTTTTTTTTCTGTGTTGTGGATTAAGATACGTGAAGGAAAAGTGAGAGAATTAATTATTTGTTTTATTTTTTAAATAGAAATTTATAATTTTAATTTTTTATTTGAGTGACATTTTTAGTTAATAATTTAATAAATGTTTAAGAAATATTTATGACATGGCATTAACATATATGATGTGAATATGACATGTCATTTTTGTTAGGGAGAGTGAGTTACACACATGGTTGGAGGGTTTAAAAGTTTTATTTTAATTTAGTTTAAGAATTTAGTTAAAAAAGAGTAAGTAGAAGAGTCTAGAATACAAATTCATACAAGTATAAGGGTCCATCAATCTTTGTTTTTATGTTATTCTTTCTCTTTTGTATTCATTTTGTTGTTTTTTTTCTCTTGCTTTCTTTTGATTGCTTTTTTTTTTCCTTGCTTTCTTTTTGTTGCTTTTTCGTTCTCTTTCGGTTGTTGTTTTTTCTTTCCTTCTCAATCTTTACTTTCTTTCGTATAATAATCAATAATTCTTAGAATAAATATAATTATATTAATAATTAATCAATTATAGAAATAATCTAATCATAACAAATGAAGAGACATTATAAATTGCAAATTAAACTTGAATGTATTACACATATTAAAGTTGAATTAATTAGAAGAGAATTAAACATGAATGCAAAATGTAGCAAACGAAAGAGTATTCTATGATTTGTAAACTGAACAAATATGTATCAAAAATGAATTTAACAAGTAACTCGATCGTAGCAATCAATCAATAAATTGTAAAATAATTTAAAATTATATTTAAAAGTGTATTGCGCAAATATTAAAGTTGTATTGGAAGAGAGAATCGATCATGAATAAAAACATAACTAATGAAAAATGAGACAATGATCTATAGAGTAAATTAAACTTGTATCAATAATGAATTAAACAAGTAATCTAATAGTAACAAATAAATCAAAAAATTACAAAATAAATTAAATTGCTTTAATATTGTATTAAACCATATTAAAATTGAATTAGAAGAGAGAATTAAGAATGAATGAAACATAACTAACGAAAGACAAGACAACGATCTATAAACTGAATTAAACTCATATTATTCATGAATAAAACTAATATTATACGTATCTTATAAATTATTTTTGCTTTTATCACTAAGAAAATGAGCGATGATTGCAATATTTATTAAATTTGTATTGTGCATGTCTTATAAATGTTTATTAGTGTATACCTAAATTATTCTTGTAAGTATCCGTAAGAAAGGAGTGAAGTGTGTAATACGTCTTATAAATGTATTATGCAATATGTATTATAAATGTATTATTAATGAATAAAACTTGTATTATATGTGTCTTATAAATTACTTTTGATTTGTATCACTGAGAACGTGAGTAATGTTTGCAATATGTATTAAAAATATATTGTGAATGTGTTATAAGTGTATTATAAATGTATTATAATTGTGTTACATAAATTATTTTAGCTGATATCATTAAAAAGGGAGTGAAGTTTACAATATGTATTATAAATGTAGGATGTATTGTTCTAATTTTAATACAATTATGAAACATATATAATATAACTTTAATACAAATGCGATATATTTTGTAAACTTCATCCCTTTCGAGCTTCAAGCTAACTTTTTCTAAAATCAATTCTAAACTTAGTCAATCCCTCTTATGATTGAGATTTAAACTCCCAACGATATTTCAATTATTTATAGGAACAACTTATCCAAAGTAATCGCAAACGGAAGAGCAGTCAATGATTCGTAGACTGAATAATACTTGTATCAATAATTAATTAGACAAGTAATCTAATCGTAACAATGAAGAGACATAGTAATTTCCAAATGAATTAAACTTGTATTTAAAATGTATTACACGCATATTAAAATTTTAAAAGTGAATTAAACGTGAATGCAAAATGTAGCAAACGAAAGAGCATTATGTGATTTGCAAATTGAATAAAACTTGTATCAATAATGAATTAAACAAGTAATTCAATCATAATAAATCAACTAATAAATTGCAAAATGAATTAACTTGTATTAAAAGTGCATCACACAAATTGAATTAGAAGAGAATTAAGCATGGATAAAAAATGTAACTAATAAACACCAGACACTGATTTATAGAGTGAATTAAATTTATATTAATAATGAATTAAACAAGTAATCTAATAGTAACAAATAATAAACTATAACATGAAATAAATTTGCGTTTAAAGTGTATTACACAATATTAAAATTGAATTAAAAGAGAAAATTAACAATAAACAAAAACGTAACTAAAGAAAGATAAGACAATATTACTTGTATTATTCACGAATAAAAGTTTGTATTATATGTGTCTTATAAATTATTTTGATTTGTATCTCGAACATGCGTCATGTTTGCAATATGTATTATAAATGTATTGTTGATGATTTTAATACAATTATTAAACATATCTAATACAATTGTAATACAGTTCCATAAACATCACCTTTTTCGAGTTTCAATTTAATATTTCTCCTAAAATCAATTATAAACTTAACCAAATCCTTTTAACATTGAGATATAAATTCCCAGCGACATTTTAAATTATTTGTAGGATCAGACTATCCAAACTAATCAAAAATTTATAAAATTCAAATAATGAATTCAAAATTGAAGCTTTATAATGACCATCAATGGTAACCTCTTGCTTTAATTTTAGAGATTTGAATTTTTTATGTAAAACATGATTTTGTACAATTTTTTTATCTTTCTGTTCCTCTTTTTATCGTGTTTTTGAGTAAAAATAGTAAATTAAAATTGATTTGAGGATAGTTATTTAAATGAAAATCTCAAAAAAAAAAAAGAAAAAAAAGAAAAAAAAGAAAAAGAAGGATGATAAATATTGATAGAGAAAGAGACAAAGAAGCAAAAGAATAAAAAGAAGAAGAGGAGGAAGAGGAAAAATCGTAAAAGGGCTGGGAAAAAAAGAGGCGAACAACTTACAATTTTTTTAATTCCAAAAATATTTATATTTAGTTAAAAAAATTATATTTTCATAAATTATAAATATTTTATAATATAATATATTTACGTGATTTACAAAAAAAAATATTCAAATATGTCACTTTGTTATGATTGTTATTATTGGGCCTCTTTTATTTAATGAAAAATGAATGTACAAGTACACCGAATTCAATAAAACTGAACAAAGGCAACAAAAAGATACTGCCTAAAACGATAAAAACAAACAGCAAAACAAAAAGGAAAGAGGAAAGTTCAAATATGTCATATTATTTTATTTAAAATGATATCGTTTAAGATTACTTAAAAATCCCAGAAGCGGAAACCAAGTTTTTAATTAACGCATTTTTTTAGGAAAAAATTATTTGAATATATAACTTATTTTAATATACTATCAAAAAAATTCTCATTTAAAAAAGGGAATATTATGCGGATAAGCAAACTTATACTATTTGATTACTCATCATAGTTATAATTTGCTATAATTACCACTCACGACTAACATTATACATTAATTACATGGAATGACTTCGAGTTTGTATAATTAGTCATGTTTGTATATGTATAATTCGTCAAAATATACAAATAAATATGTATAATATACAATTTTTTAGCCTATATACATATACAATTCACCTCTCTCCCACTCTCTCCCACTCTCTACCCTCTCTCGCTCGCCTCTCTCCTTCCTCTTCCAATCTCGCTGCCATTTATACAAATATAAATGTATAATTTACAGTTATATACAATTATATACATATATAATTCACCTCTCTCCCACTCTCTGCCCTCTCTCTCTCGCCTCTCTCCTCCCTCTCTCGATCTCGCTTGCCTCTCTCCTCTCTCTCCCAGTCTCTCTCGCCTCTCTCCTCCCTCTCCCAGTCTCTCTTGTCATATATACAATTACATATGTATAATATACAATTATCTAACCAATATACATATACAATTCACCTTTCTCCCACTCTTTTCCCCCTCTCTCTCGCCTCTCTCCTCTCTCTCCCAGTCTCGCTCGCCTCTCTCCTCTATATTACATGTAGCTACAAATTATAATTATCAAACTATAGCTATGGAGAGTAATTTATTATTTTTAAGTGGCTATATGTGAAAGTTTCGCTTTAAAAAATTACATGATTCTTATTTTCTCCTATTATAGGATATATTACTTTACGCGATATATCAATCAAATATTACTTTACGTGATATATTATTCAGATACATCACTACAAGCGATGATAATGTATCAGGATGTAATATATCACTTTACGCAATGTAATATATCACTTTACGCTAGGGTACACAAAATCAAACCGAAAATCGAGTCAAATCGGAAAAAAATCCAACTAGTGATTTGGTTTGACTTGGTTTGGTATTGGAAAAAAAATCAGACTATATTTAGGTTGGTTTGGTTTTAACTAAAAAAGTCAATCCGAGACCAAACCAACCTGACATTATATATGTAATTTTAAAATTTTATTTTATGCATAAAAATATTTACTTTGATATCATTTATGCATAAATATATTTACTTTGATATCATTTTAAAATATTTCATAGTTGGGAAACTTACGTAAATATACTATAATAAAAAAATATTTACCATTTCTAGCAATAATATTTCTTTTTCACTTGATCACTTTTAATTCATTTATAATAAAAGTTTAGTTCATATTACAAAGAACAGTTTTTTATTCACATATACTTACAAATTTTAATGATAGATGATTTTCATTTATCACACATTTTGATACACTTATAATACAATGTGTCAAATTTTTAATAAACAAACATAATATATTTTAAAAATCCATTATAATAGATATAAGTCATATATATTGCATACATAATTCACTTTTGATACATATTGCAGATTTAACATAGTATTGTTATAAATGGTAATAAATAAAAAGTATTGCTAAAGCAGTAATTATTTATTAAAATGTATCAATTCATGTAATTTTTCCTGTAGTTTTTGTCTTTTAATATATTATTTCAAGTTTAAACCTTAGAATTCGGAATGGTCCAATAAAGATTATAGTTCATAGATATTGATAATTATAATAAAACTTAAATCAAAATCAAATCAATACTAATGCAAAAAGAAAATCAATTTAACACTAAGAATGACAATAATATTGAATATTTGTTCTTTAATTTTACATTGGTTTAGACAATTAAAATATATAATCTAAATTTAAGTTTTCCTTAAATATTTAGTAATGTAACTAATACTTATTAAACTTATTTTAGCATAATTTAGTACTTTTAAATTATGATAATTTTTATTATAACTTTACCATATTTATTTTATATGATGATTTCATTATTATTTTTTATTGAATATTTTGTCTCATCAACACTTATCTCATATTTTGTGTTATTTTCTTAAGAAACACGTTAGATAATTGTATTTGGTTGGACTAAAGAAATATTTGGAGGACTATTATATGTTTGTATGTAAACTTTACCAAAAAAATCCAAAAATCTGGAAAAAAAAATCCGAAGTTTATTAGTTTGGTTTGATTTATAAATCTTGAAATTCGACATAATGGTTTGGTTTCGTATTTTAAAAAACCCGAACCAACCCGAGGTTGAAAAAATCTGAATTTTATTAGTTTGGTTTGGTTTATAAATTTAAAATTTTTACACGAATGGTTTGGTTTGATATTTGAAAAACTTGAACCAACCAGTCATGTACACCCCTACTTTACGCGATGTAATACATTATTTTACGCGATGTATAGGTCGGATACATCACTATACACAATGTATCAGGACGTGATACATCACTTTACGTGATATACGGTCCAATACATTACTCATACGTGATGTATCGGAACATTGAGCGATGTATCCAAACAAAGACGCAATGGATATTGAGCGATGTATGCGAAATTGAAACGCAATGTATTGAGACGATTTGGGATATATCCGAATTCCACTAAATTTAAGATTTTTTTTGTAATTTGAATGTAATTATCTAGCTCTAATCACTATGGAATTTATGTAAATTTCCTTATTTTAAATTAGTGTTCGGAAACACTTCAAAAAAAAAAGGGGAGGGGGGGGGGGGGAATTGAGTGGGTCGTGATCCAGCCCCATTTTTAGCTTTCAAGTAATTTTTGGGTCAATTTTAGCTCAACTCATTTAATAATCCTTTAATAATTCTCAGTTATTTTGACTTGTCCAATTATAGTTTATCTCGCTCATTTGTTATCCAGATATTTAGAGCTCAATAATTTTGATTGTACTCTCTCTATATAAACATTATTAGGTTTCCGATAAATAAAAAGAATTATGATTCAAAATTAATATTCTAACAATTTTGGTTCTTTCGTTATTTTTTCTGTCATTTGACTTATTAGAACTGATTTTAATAAAGTTATATTGTAAAAAAAAAATTATCCATACTCCATATATAACAAAGTGATACGCAAAACAGAAGCATGGATTATATAAAGTATAATTTAAAGTAGGTTTAAGTCATCTACGGTCCCTTAAAGTTGTCCACATATTTCACTTAGACACTTCAACATATCCATTTTCCTCTTAGACGACACTTCAATCTTAAAGAATTAATACCTATCAAACATTTTTTCTGACACTTAGTTAAAAAAGGAAGTGTGTGCAATACACACGCAGTTGATGTGACAAAATAACAAATTAAACTAAGACATGTGGCATTTTAATTTAATTATCTTAAATAAATAAAATTAAATTAAATAAAAAATAATCTAAATCTAAAAAAAGATCCTAAACCTCCCCCTTCTTCTCTTTCCATGAAAGATATCTCTTGTCCACCATTGTTATTGTTCATCTAGAAAAAAAAGTGGAGATTTTAACATATACCATGTACGAATATATCATGTTTGTTTCTCTTTACTCCGTCTTTTTTACTCCTATTTGAAATTGATGTTATTTTTTTAAAAAAAAAAATATGTTCGTCCTTATTAATTTGATTTCGAATTTTGTTTTTGCTTTGTTGTGTAGGAAGAAGGGTGTGGTGTAAGACAGTTCAAAACTGATATTTCCAATGCAAAAAAAATGTAACAATCTAAATCATTGTATTTGAGAAAGGAAATTCACGAAAAATCAAGATTATGTCCCGCTACAACGGGACAGATGCCGCTGGCGCGGCGGCGTTGCAGCAGCAACTTATCCCGCTGCAGCGGGATAGGTGAGAGAGAATTCTTATTATGCGAAATCCTTATTTTTCCATCTTTCTAAATTTAGCCCATAGGTCGTAGATAACTCTAGAAACCTCAGAAAAACTATTCTAAGTGTGGGAAAGAAAGAGAATGAGCTTTTTAGCATGGGAATAGCGAAATCTTGGCCAAATTCACCATAGCAAATTCGGAAAAATTAGAAAAGAAATCAAAACTACGTGCAAATTGTTTGATGCCAAAGTAGGTTAGATTATTATGCATTGAGTAGTTATAAATCTCGTGAAACGTATTTGGGTTAGTGCTTGATGTAGCGAATTGATGATTGATCAAGTGTTCTTGGTTGTTTCTTGAGTGGCATTCCATTATTAAACACGAGTATCTGATAGAAGAAATAAAATTTGGGCTATGCTAGGTTCGACCAATCGAAGTAACAAGTTGATGAATGTTAGTAGTTTAGGTTTAAAACCCTAATGACGAATCCAAGAAAGAATTAGGCTGAACTTGGTCTCTTGAGTGATAAGAATTGAGAGAAACTTATAGGTGATGGTTGTGATTTCATGATTTTGTAATGTATGCATGTTCTTGTTTCATTGTGATGTTGTATGTATATGAATGTTGCAATAATGATCACACTTATTATAACTGAGATAGATGAATGATGTATCCATGAAAGCATGATGTAAATGTATGATTTTTGATAATGTATTTGTGATTGTGGTGTGTGAATGGGAATTCAATTTCCACTTTCCGACAAGCTAACGTTGAATCGGTCGCCACGTTCTGACATAATATTTGGATCAGATTTCCATGTTTTGACATACTTTGTGATCGAATTGCCACGTTTCGGCAAGCTAACTGTTTGGGCTTGCATTCCGTGAAAGCACCAACTACTTGTGACAAGAGCATAGGGTAAAGTATGTTATGTTTCGATATTGTGATGAGCATATACTTGTGATGATTTCATTCTCATCTAATGATGATGTGGTGTAGGTGGAACCATGTGTATGTATATGAGTGTGAGGTGATGTGTAGATATCTTATGAGGTGTACTTGTCGAAAATGAGTGATTTGTCGAGGTGGTTGTCTAGGTAAGTACCCAAGGAGAATGGGATAGGGCTAGAGATTGAGGTAAGGGAACTATATGGTTTGGGGTAGTTAAGGTGGTGTTAATTTAAAAGGGTGACATGATCAATTGGTAGGAAATGATGTTAGCGATATTTTGGGATTATCTATGTGGTTAGTATGTTAGGCTATGATTAATAGAACCAGAAGTGTTAGCGATTGGAGTGATACAGAGAACGGTTAGGAGGACAGAACTTTGGTGTAAATTGAATAAGTTCTAAGAAAGGGGCAAGGGTGGAGAAACGAGTGGTCCGAGCATGATCCTATTTTTCTTTTCTTATATTATGATGTGGGTGTTGGGTTGACCGATAATGCCTACCAGTACGTGTGGTTGTACTGATACTACTTTTGCTATTTCTTTTGACATAGTTTGGATGCAGGATTGGTGATATTTCATTAGGTGAAGATGGAGAATTTCTTCAGCAACTTCGACTCTATTTCCGCATTGTGAGAGTTGTGTCCTATTGTTATTTATTGTCCAGATTGTACTCTTAGTAGCTCTTGTACCTATTAGATTAGATCCTTGGGGTTGTTAAATTATTTCACAAGTTTAACAAAGGTGTACTTAAAAATGGTTATTCATTAAATCTCCTTAACTTGTTTTTCGTCTTCTTAAATTTCCGCATATTTTGTCTATTGAGATATGAGGGTTCTCCTACTTAAGTGTTGAGATGGTGCCCGCACGATCCGGTGGATTAGATCGTAACAAAATTATTTTCTCCAAAAGTCAATAATATTACGTAGAACTATTAATTTTCAAACGATATATATAAACCATATGCTTTTTAAAACATGAACAAATGAATCTCGAATAATTATTTTTGCGAGATAAAATTCTTGAGAACGAATTATAAAATATAGTCAATGATAGATAGGCAATATAAAAATTGAATGGAATAACTTTGTTTATCAACCATGTTATAGTTCATCAATGCATGCCTTATATATATACTTACACAATAAGTATACACTTATATACATTGATTTTGTATATGTATATTTGGTATAAAATATCATTACTTATATAATTTGACAGATTTTATAAACTAGTTGACCGGAGTGTATAATTGTTCCATTTCATAATATTTTGACTCTCACTCCTATAATTTGTACCATAGCAGAAAGTCGTAATTCTTGTTTGAAATGATATTTTACTCACCCGCAATTTAAAATTGTTTTTTTAATTATTATGCAAATAAAAAGATTAGAGCTTACACTATTAGTAAAATCAAGAATTGTGTGCAACTTTAGTTACCATAAATAATGTAGACTAGAGTCAAATCTAAGAATTTTATAAATATTGATACAACAAATATAATTGACTGGAGGCATATATAGAAATTATATGAATTTAGATATAATAAATATAGTTGACTAGAGGCATATATATAATTTCAATGTTCAAATCCATCATATAAGGCATACATATAATTTAATTGTATCAAATCCATCATATAGGCATGAAAGAGAATCCAAATACTCATATTTTTAAAGTTTGATTCATCAAATCTTTCAAATGCTTAAATTCATGGTCGTTGAAAGTATATAATATTTATATATTACTATCAATTTTTTTTGTTTGTTTTAGAATATATAGAGTGACAATTTATTTGCTATATTAATTTCATATATATTAATTACTGAAAAAGCTGTTAATATATATATAATATTATACATTAAAAATATATATGAGAAACTTTCACATTTAGCTACTAAAGAATAGCCTAATTATTCTTCATAGCTATAGTTTGATAATTGCAATTCGTAGATACATGTTATAGGGAGGAGAAAAACAAGCAGACTGGGAGAAAGGTAAATTGTATATGTATATTGGTTATATAATTGTATATTAAACATATGTATTTGTATATATGGCAAGCGAGATTGGGAGAGAGAGGAAAGAGGTGAGTGAGTTTGGGAGAGGCAGGAGAAAGACAAGCGAGATTGGGAGAGAGGCGAGAGAGGGCAGAGAGTGGGAGAGAGGTGAATTGTATATGTATATTGGTTAGATAATTGTATATTACACATATGCATTTGTATAAAAAGCAAGCGAGATTAGTAGAGAGAGGAGAGGCGCGAGCGAGATTGAGAGAGGGAGGAGAGTTGCGAGCTAGAAAGGTCAGAGAGTGGGAGAGAAGTGAATTGTATATGTATATTTATTAAATAATTGTATATTATACATATGTATTTATATATTTTGGTGAATTATATATATATAAATGTGGCTAATTATATAAATTCGAAGTTAACCTACATAATTAATGCACACATACACATCTGATAATTATCATGTCTGATAATTATCATAACTTATAGACTTGATACACATATTATAAACCAGTTGATCGAAATATTAGGAACATGATCATTGTGTTTCCGAACATGAATTGTTTGGTTCTCTCATTCAGTCATTCCTATTAATACCATAAAATAAAGTCATGATTGTATTTTTTTTAGAAATTTTATTTTTCTAATATACTCATATGATTACTATAAATATTTAGTTGGAAATATTTCATAATTAGAGTTACTTTATTATCATATATACTATTATCATTTATACTTTTAAAATATCACGTATGATATCACTAATTAAGTTTTTTCTATTAGATATTAAAAAATATACACTTAGATACATCTATTTTTACTACCAGATACACTAAAATAGAAAGCGAGACGAGCGAGATTGGGCAAACAATATTTTTTTATGTATCACATATACACGTGAATCAGACTAAATAAACTGTATATACATGTATCTGGTATGTAACACATGTATATGAGATACCATATACATAAGAGAGTGGTTAGCGAGATGGAATGATACAAGGAAGGCGAGCTAGATTTGTTATTTATTCCGAATACATATGAATCCATTTGGATACAATGTATCTAGAACAAAATTGACCCCATGTTTCCTGAAATACATGTATATGGACGAACAAAAATATGATAAAATACATAATATTGAAAACTAGAGGGTATCTAAGTAATTAGTTCATAAACTAGTGGAATTTAAGTAAGTTTCTCGATTAAGTTTCACACAACGGTTATGTTAGTACTAAAATTTAGTTTGACTATATATTCTCTATTCAATTCATTAAGTAAGTAAATCTTTGAGAAATCAATCTATATGGAAAGTTAACTAAATTTTGAGCATTATAAATAAGATCCGTATGACCGCTTATTGTTATACTCTATTGTAAGTACTTCTGATTATTCATCCGTGAGGTTATCGCTCTTTGATTTTCTCTCTTATTTTTTGATTCAACAATGTAAGTTTGTTTCATTTTTATTTTGAAAATTTAACTTAGAGTGTTATAAATCTACAATCAATCCTCAATGTAAACACCTTTATCATCAGTTGCCACCTAAATATTAAAAAATTATTGCACAACCTCTTTTACAAATCATGACCACTACTAACAACTTTAATTATTATTTTTTGAGTGATTATTTAGGTCTCAAACCAATGGTAAATCAGAAAATAATTCAAACTTCTCAATCACGCCGAACAGGTATTAATTATTTATTTTTTACATAAGTTTGATTACAGGACCAGATTTTGTTTAATCAAAATAATTTTTGCAGAAAATTGTATTTCTAATGTATAAATATTTATTGGAGATTTTATTTGCATTTACGTATACAAGAAAAAGTAGTGCAAATACATTTTTGTGATATTATAACTTTTTTATTTATTTAATATATATATCGGATTGAGTTTTGAAAATTTATCCTCTCAAAAAGTGTAAAGAGATATTAAATACATTTTTTTTACTTTAGATTTTTTAAATGTACATTTAAAGTCTAAAACGTAAATCTTATCAAGTGCTATGCTCATACATTTTTTAATTTATTTTATGGACTATTAATATATTGTTTTATATTTATATTTTCTGAAAAAATTTTCCGTCACACTATTGTGTGAACATAATAGATTACATCTCAATTTTTTTTAGTTTATATATATCTAATTTTGTCTGATTACTTTTAAAAAGAGAAAATTACGCGGATAAGCAAACTTATACTATTTAGTTACTTATCATAGCTATAGTTTGCTATAATTACCACTCGCGACTAACATTATACATTAATTATGTGGGGCTGACTTCGAATTTGTATAATTAGTCATTGTACAATTCACCTCTCTCCCACTTTCTGCCCTCTCTCACTCGCCTCTCTCCTCCCTCTCTCGATCTCGCTCGCCTCTCTCCTCTCTCTCCCTGTCTGGCTCACCTCTCTCCTCCCTCTCCCAATCTCTCTTGCCATATATACAATTACATATGTATAATTAAAGCTGTGCAACGGAACGGGATGTACCGGTAACGGTCCGATACCGTTCCGGTTCGTCCCGATTCGGTTGCTTACGGGACGGAAGGGGACATCCTTAACCGAAATACGGAAGGGAACGGAACCGAGGTTTGGTACCGGTGTAGGTTCTGGTTTATCCCGGTTTATTTCGGTTCCGGTCCGGTTCCGATTAATTAATATTTATTAATTAATTTATATTATATATTTATAAATTATAATTTATATTTTATATTAAATAATAAATACTACCCAAGTAACCCAACTACCCCATATTAGTATTACATTAGTATTACAATTCGAGACTTAGTTGAAACAGAACCCTTCCTAGAAGGTGGCTGCGTAAACTATGCACTCTACTGGTAGTTGTAAATTGAAATTGTAATTTGTAATACAAATTTAAATAAATTAAATTGATATTTTTTAATTTGTGTAATTATTTTATCCTTATTTTTATTTAATTTTTTAAAATTACAAATTTAATTTATTAAATTACAAGTTATAAATATAATTTATAAATTATAACATACTAATAAATAATAAGTAATAACTTATAAATTTTAAAAGATTTAAATCTTGAAAACTTAAATAGACTTAACTTGCAAACTTTATAAATAAAATTTGTTTTAAAAATATTTTTAAAATAAACTTAAGTAAAAAATTATATTATAAATTTAAAAACTATTAATTTAAACTTAGTAAAATAAATAAAATACTCATATTTTCGTAATTCAAAAAAATCATTTTTTGAAATAACTAGATATGTCATCCCGTTTATCCCATCCCGTTCCATTCTAGTTCCATCCTGGTATATAGTGGGACGGGACGGAATCGAGTACCCGTCTCGGTAATTTCGGTTCGGTTCATCCCGGTACCGGTCAACGAACCGGTCAACTCGTCTCATTCTGGTCCGATACCGGTTTCGTTCCGATCCGTTGCCCAGTCTTATGTATAATATACAATTATCTAACCAATATACATATACAATTCACCTTTCTCCCACTCTTTTTTCCTCTCTCTCTCCTCTCTACTCTCTCTCCCAGTCTCGCTCGCATCTCTCCTCTATATAACATGTAGCTACAAATTGTAATTATCAAACTATAGCTATGGAGAGTAATTAATTATTTTTAAGTGGCTATATGTGAAAGTTTCCCTTTCAAAAATGATGTCGACTTAAGTAGCATAGATAAGAAATTGTTACAATTATATATCAAGTCTATTAATTATTTGACCATGTTCGACGACGTTCATCATTGAAAATAGTATTATTGGGATTTTGGTTGCTCGTTTTGACGGTAAGGAAATAAGCAATGGAGAACAGAGGGTTTCCCACCGATTTGATGATCAAAATATGTATTTGATTAGGAATATATGTGTCTAACGAGATATTCATATGTATCTAATTAAAAATTTATGTATATGATAAAATGTACATGTATCTTAATTAAGATTATGTATCTATAGAAAAAAATTCTAATGCTCAAAAGTGAGAAGAATTTGAAATTTTTTATTAGTGATACAAGTACTCTTTAGCCATGATTTAGTGTTAATTTAATATGTTTCTGTTACATTTTATATTTAGACTATACGTATATATCGATACTAGATACATATATTTTGAATATATAAGAAATTGATACTTTCTATATTAAATTAATATTAAATACATAAAATTAATATTTGATACTTCTGTGACACATATAAATATACTTGCACGTCCATTATCATGACCTACTTGTTCACATAGAGTAAAAGATTATTATGTGTTCATGATACATCAAAATATATATTTTTGTTCAACATTTTTTTATGTATCTAAGAATAAGAGGTTGGCATATGTTTTATGAGTTCGGAGCCAAAAGGGTAAAAAAAATTATCAAAAATTCCAAAAGGACATATCAATTTATTCTTTTAACCAAAACGGCAAAATCGCTCACGAAGTAGCGATTTTGTCTGCTGAAAAAAGCAAAATCGCTGCTATAGCAGCGATTTCTTAAATTTGCTTTTTTTTTAAAAAAAAAAAAAAAAAAATTTAAACAAGTCGCTCCAGATGGAGCGATTTTCAAAATTAAATTTTTTTTTTATCATTTTTTTAATAAGTCGCTGCAAAGGCAGCGACTTACATTATTTTATTTTTTTTTATTATTTTTTTTGCAATTTGGAGTCATTTACATTCTCATTGTTAGGTAATGGTTTTGTATTTGTTATTGATTTTAATGGAACTTCGTCATAAATTGGGTGAACTCCACGTGCCAAAATACTTGATTTCAAATTAATTAGGATAAATCAAAAACAGATATTAAACGATTATGACATGCCATGGTTAATTTCCGAGATGATGAATGTTAATGGTGATTACAAGTTTTTTGGATTTGATGATTAAAGCAAGCAACAGAACACAGATAGGTAGGTGTTGGGCGTTGGCAAAAGTAATTTTGATTTTAACCTTTTTTTTAAGATTGTAGGATAATTCCTCCTAAAACTGACAAAATTTATTTAAAAAATTTCTTAAATTTGATTTCAAAATTTATCATTCGTAGAGTTAAGATTAATGTTACCAAACACCAAAAGATTAAATGCAGAGTCTAATGATCTTGCTATTTATTACTCATATCTGAGAGGGAAGCAGAGCTTATACTATGGTTATTTCATTAAATAAAGCAAAAAAAAAAATATATATATATATATTTAATGTAACTCGCTGCAAAGGCAGCGACTTATTAAAAAAATGATTAAAAAAAAATTAATTTTGAAGATCGCTCCATCTAGAGCGATTTGTTTAAATTTTTTTTTTTTTTAAAAAAAAAAACAAATTTAAAAAATATAGCAGGGATTTTGCCGTTTTGGTTAAAAAGAAAATTGATATACCCTTTTGGAATTTCTGACAATTTTTTTTACCCTTTTGACTACGAACTCTATGTTTTATCATATAACTGTATATTTTTCTGGATAAGATTTGTTATTACTTTCACCGACCATAATTGACTCCGATGGCTGCATTTACATTGCCACTTCCACGGTTTCAGGAATAAAGGGACCATGTAAACGTTGTGGAATTATAATTGATACTATCATTTAATTCTAATTCATTAATATTTACTCAGAATATTAAATCAAAGTAAATATTATAAGCTAATGTAGATTGATATACACACATTTAAGTTTACATATATAGTCAAAAAATAATATTTTAAAATAAAATTCTCGAAGTCAAGTCATACAATTAGAAGAAATTTAAATATAGCTTTATAAAATGTGTTTATGTGTTATCAGGTTATAATTGTCAACTTGAGTTTCTAATCACATGAATTGTCACTATACATTACTACTATTTTCACTTTCTGATTTCTAATTGATTTTGGCCGGATTCCCCTCTAGTAGCAGAATAGGATTAAACTAGATTAAATATTTTAGATAATATTTTCCTTTAATTTTAGGAATATCTATACTTTATATTTCTGTATAAGAGTGATATTGTAACTCCCTCCATTTGCCTTTGGTTTTTGAATAGGAGACAAAGGAAGAAGAGAAAAGGGAATGAGGACTTCATGAACATGGCTTATAAGTTTGTTGAGAATGATAATGGTGATTTTCATGATAAAGACCAGGTCGCAGGAGTTGTTACTAAAGTCAAATAGAATGCCCATGTCATAGTAAATTACATTTCATTATAATTTTTATTTTTCTGTATATAGCATAATATTCTTTTCTTAAACTTCTTGTAGAAATTGTATAGGTGTACTGTGTACAAAGTTGGTTACGAGTTTGTTAGCTTTTTAGATTATTTTAAATTGTTGAAAAGATTGAACGGGGTGCATTAGTTCATCGGTTTAGTTCATTAGTTGAAGAAATTGTTCTCCTGCTAGACATAAGTTATTCACAATTATTTGCGTAAAACACTTGACGTCTGTTTGAGTCTTAAGTGTTCAACTTTGTGTGTTTTTTGAACTTTTACTTTATGTTACAACAATAGAAGGTTTCTCAAATATGTAATTATAGATTTTGGTGTTTAAAGTCTACTTCAACACATTGCAGGTTTGTTTTTCACAAAAGAATTCAGTTATTTCATCCTCAAAAGTTCTTGATCACTTATAGTAAGGATACTTGGGATACCTCTAATTTGTATATGTTGCTACGATTCAATAGAGAATTGTAACTCTTTTTATTACAAATTTTATCCAAGTTAAATAAAATTAAGGGAAAATTACGCGGCTAAGCAAACTTATACTAATTAATTACTTATCATAGCTATAGTTTGCGATAATTACCACTCGCAACTAACATTATACATTAATTACGTGAGCAGACTTCGAGTTCGTATAATTAGTCATGTTTGTATATGTATAATTCACCAGGATATACAAATACATATGTATAATATATAATTTTTGAACCTATATACATATACAATTCACTTCTCTCCCGCTCTCTACCCTCTCTCGCTCGCATCTCTCCTCCTTCTCCCAGTCTCTCTTGCCATTTATACAAATGTACATGTATAACATACAGTTATATACAATTATATACCTATACAATTCACCTCTCTCTCTCGCCTCTCTCCTCCCTCTCCCAATCTCTCTTGCCATATATACAAATAGATATGATAATATACAATTAATTAACCAATATACATATACAATTCACATTTCTCCCACTCTTTCCCCCCTCTCTCTCGCCTCTCTCCTCTCTCTCCCAGTGTCGCTCGCCTCTCTCTTCCATATAACATGTAGCTACAAATTGTAATTATCAAACTATAGCTATGAAGAGTAATTAATTATTTTTAAATGGCTATATGTGAAAGTTTCCCTTAAAATTAATCAATCAAATTAGTCATGTTGGGCTTGTGCAATTCACAGGCTCTCCCTTCTAGTATTCCTATATATCAATGTGTATCCTCTTTATATGCTTGTATCTCATGTATATTGTGTATATTCATATGTGTTATATAGATTATATACAACGTGAATATTGCAATAACATTCTTTGAGTTCGAATTTTTAGTGTAAGCCAGTTCAAAATTCAGTCAAATGCCAAAAATTATTTTCGCCAAAAGTCTATAAATATTATGGACAACTATCAATTTTCTAACGGTATATATATATATATATATGTGTGAGAAAATTATCTCTATATTTTAAGAAAAAACAAAAAAAACTATCATTGATGAACTATAACATGATTGATAAACAAGATCTGTCAAAATATACAAGTAGTGATACTTTATACCAAATATACATATATAAAATCAGTGTATATAAGTGTATATTTATAGTGTAATTATATATACATATATATATATATATATATATATACACACTCATACATATTGATTTTTTTATGTATATTTTGTATAAAGTATCACTACTTATATATTTTGACAGATTTTGTAAACTTAGTTGATTGGAGTATATATAGCGCAACTTTCACATATAGCAAATAAGAAAATCATATTTGTGCTATAGCAAAGTTTGCATAATTGCGCTCCATAGCAAACATAGAAACTGTATAATTCGCTATACATATACAGTTGAAGCGAATTGTATAAAACGAAGTTTATAAAACGAGATAGAGAAAGACACTTGGGCAGAGACTTGTATAAAAACGAAGTGTATAAAACGAATTGTATGATTATAAGTGTATAGAACGATTATATACAATTTGAATTTGTATAAAATGAGAAAGAGAGAAAGACAAAAGAGACTTGGCAGGGAATATACAATTAAATCGAATTGTATAAAATGAGAAAGAGAGAAATTAGACAGTTTGAAATTTGTATAAAAACGAGAAAGAGAAAAAGGCAAAAAAAAATTGGGCAGGGGAGTATTTTTATTGTATAATTATAAGTGTATAGGACGAAAATATATGTACTTGCATGTGTATATACAATTTTCTCACGCTTTATACAAACAGAAACGCAATTTATGATTATAAGTGCTATGGAGCACAATTAAATCAAACCCTAGCTACTCCATTTATTTTAGGTTATTAGTTTGCTATTATATACAATTATCTCGTACATATAATTGTCCATTTCATAATATTTTGGCTCTCACTCCTATAATTTTTCGTAATTTTTTTTTGAAGTGACATTTTCCTCATCCGCAATGATTGATTTTTAATTATTACGCAAAGAGAAAGACAAAAGAAGACTAAAGGTGGCAGGGGCAAATAAAAAATTCATATTTGTATGCTATAGCAAAGTTTGCATAATCCATAGCAAAATCTGTATAATTGCTATACATATACAGTTAAAAATGAGTGTATAAAAAGAGAGAGACACTTACTTGTATAAAAACAGTGTATAAAACGAATTGTATGATTATAAGTGTATAGAACGATTATATACGAAAGAGAGACTTGTCAGGGAATATACAAAAATCGAATTGTATAAAACGAGAAAGAGAGAAATTAGATACAAAAATTTGTATAAAACGAGAAAGAGAGAAAGGCAAAAAAAAATTGGGCAGGGGAGTATTTTTATTGTATAATTATAAGTGTATAGGACGAAAATATATGTACTTGCATGTGTATATACAATTTTCTCACGCTTTATACAAACAGAAACGCAATTTATACATTTCGCTTCTGTTTGTATAAGTGAGAAAGGCGAGGGTGGCGACCGAGATTTGGGAGAGTGGCGAGCGAGATCTGGAAGAGGGGAGAGAGGGAAACATAAATATATGTATTCATACAATTTCCTCTGCTTTATACAATTAGAAATAATTTTTATACACTTGTGTTTGTATAAAAAGTGAGGAAGCGAGCGAGAGATTGGAGGAGAGTGGCGAGCGATATATTTGGGAGAGAGGCGCCTGGCAATTTTTTTGCAAACGTTTGCTATGGAGCACAATTAAATCAAACCCTAGCTACTCCATTTATTTTAGGTTATTAGTTTGCTATTATATACAATTATCTCGTACATATAATTGTCCATTTCATAATATTTTGGCTCTCACTCCTATAATTTGAACCATAGCAGAAAGTCGTAATTTTTTTTTGAAGTGACATTTTCCTCATCCGCAATTGAAAATTGATTTTTAATTATTACGCAAAGAAATAAAAAGATTAAAGCTTAAACTATTAGTAAAATGAAGTTCATTAAAAATCATATACATTAAAGGTGCCTATGCATTAAATAAAGGGCAACTTTCACATATAGCAAATAAAAAATTCATATTTGTATGCTATAGCAAAGTTTGCATAATTGCGCTCCATAGCAAACATAGAAACTGTATAATTCGCTATACATATACAGTTAAAGCGAATTGTATAAAACAAAGTGTATAAAACGAGAAAGAGAAAGACACTTGGGCAGAGACTTGTATAAAAACGAAGTGTATAAAACGAATTGTATGATTATAAGTGTATAGAACGATTATATACAATTTGAATTTGTATAAAATGAGAAAAAGAGAAAGACAAAAGAGACTTGGCAGGGAATATACAATTAAATCGAATTGTATAAAACGAGAAAGAGAGAAATTAGATACAATTTGAAATTTGTATAAAACGAGAAAGAGAGAAAGGCAAAAGAAATTGGGCAGGAGAGTATTTTTATTGTATAATTATAAGTGTATAGGACGAAAATATATGTACTTGTATGTGTATATACAATTTTCTCACACTTTATACAAACAAAAACGCAATTTATACCTTTCGCTTCTGTTTGTATAAGTGAGAAAGGCGAGAGTGGCGAGCGAGATTTGGGAGAGTTGCGAGCGAGATCTGGAAGAGGGGAGAGAGGGGAACAAAAATATATGTATTTATACAATTTCCTCTGCTTTATACAATTAGAAACAATTTTTATACACTTGTGTTTGTATAAAAAGTGAGGAAACGAGCGGGAGATTGGAGGAGAGTGGCGAGCGATATATTTGGGAGAGAGGCGCCTGACAATTTTTTGCAAACGTTTGCTATGGAGCACAATTAAATCAAACCCTAGCTACTCCATTTATTTTAAGTTATTAGTTTGATATTATATACAATTATCCCTTAAATAAAAGAATCTTATCTAAAAAATTATATGTATTCAAGTGTGATAAATATTACAAACTAGAGGAAAATCAAGAATTGTGTGTAACTTTAGTTACCATAAATAATGTAGACTAGAGTCAAACCTAATAATTCTATAAATATTGATACAACACATATAATTGACTGGAGGCATATACAGAAATTATATGAATTTAGATACAATATATATAGTTGACTAGAGGCATATATAGAATTTCGTTGTATCAAATGCATCATATAATGCATATATAGAATTTAATTGTATCAAATCCATCATATAGGCACGAAATAGAATCCAAATGCTCATATTATTGAAGTTGTTTTATCAATCTTTCAAATGCTAAAACACATGATCGCTGAAAGTATATAATATTTATATATTACTATCAAAATTATTGTTCATTTAAGACTATAGAGAGACAATTTCTTTGCTATATTAATTTTATGTTTAAAAAAAAAATTTACTGAAAAAGTTGTTAATATATATCGTTCAGTCAATTAGCATATTTATAGTTGAAATATACATAATATTATACATTAATAATGTATACATGGTGTATAAATATGTATATCATATTCATAGTGCTCACACACATATATATATCTGATAATTATCATAACTTATAGACTTGATATACATATTATAAAACAGTTGATCGAAATATTAGGACCATGATTATTGTGTTTCCAAACATTAATTGTTTGGTTCTCATTCAGTCATTCCTATAACCATCAAAATGAAAGTCATATATTTTATTAGAAATTTATTTTTCTAATATACTCATATGATAACTATAGATATTTCGTTGGAGAAACTCCATAATTAGATATACTTTACTATCATATATGCTTTTATCATTTATTTTTTAAAATGTAACATATCATACTATTAATTATTGACAAATATACACTTAGATACATGTATTTTCACTACCAGATACACTAAAATAGAGAGTGAGACGAGCGAGATAGAGAGAGGCAAATATTTTTTTTATGTATCACATATACACATGAATCACACTAAATACACTCTATATACATGTATCTGGTGTGATTCACGAGATACCACATACATATGAGAGTGGCGAGCGAGATTTGTTATTTATTCCGAATACATATGAATCTATTTGAATAAAATGTATCTAGAACAAAATTGACCCCACGTTTCCTGAAATTCATGTATATGGACGAACAAAAATATGATAAAATACGTAATATTTAAAACTAGAGGGTATCTGAGTAATTAGTTCATAAACTAGTGGAATTTAAGTAAGTTTCTCGATTAAGTTTCACACAACGGTTATGTTATTACTAATATTTAGTTTGACTTTATATATTCTATATTCAATTCATTAAGTAAGTAAATCTTAAGAAATCAATCAATATGGAGAGTAAAACTAAATTTTGAGCATTATAAATAAGATCCGTATGACCGCTTATTGTTATACTCTATTGTAAGTACTTCTGATTATTCATCCGTGAGGTTATCGCTCTTTGATTTTCTCTCTTATTTTTTGATTCAATAATGTAAGTTTATTTCATTTTTATTTTGAAAATTTAATTTAGACTGTTATAAATCTACAATCAATCCTCAATGCAAACACCTTTATCATCAGCCGCCACCTAAATATTAAAAAGTTATTGCACAATCTCTTTTACAAATCATGACCACTACTAATAACTTTAATTATTATTTTTTGAGTGATTATTTAGGTCTCAAACCAATGGTAAATCAGAAAATCATTCAAACTTGTCAATAACGCCGAACAGGTACTAATTATTTATTTTTTTACATAAGTTTGATCACATGACCAAATTTTGTTTAATCAAAACAATTTTTGCAGAAAATTGTATTTCTAATGTATAAATATTTTAAATTTATTGGAGATTTTATTTGCATTTACGTATACAAGAAAAAGTAGTGCAAATACATTTTTGTGATATTAGAACTTTTTTATATATTTAATATATATGTCGGACTGGGTTTTGAAAATTTATCCTATTTAAAAGCGTAAGAGATATTAAATACATTTTTTTTTTACTTTAGATTTTTTAAATGTACTTTTAAAGTCTAAAACGTGAATTTTATGAAGTGCTATGCTCATACATTTTTTAATTTATTTTATGGACTATTTATATATTTTTTGAAAAAATTATCCGTCACACTATTATATTTTATTTATTTTTATTTTATTTATACACTATTCATCTCAATTTATTTTTATTTTACATATAATATTTTAGAAGCGTGCGTTATGAAGTAATTGACCTTGAAGCTGTTCCAGATTCATATGTACCTCCGGAGGTATGTTTCTTTTGATGATCTATATTTTTTAGTTTTACCATTTTTTATTTATTTATTTATTTATTATGTTAATTTATGTCTTCTTAAAAACAAAAAAAAAAAGTTCACTTATTTTGTATAGGAAAATAGTGCTAAGCCCATTGGGCAATTTGTTCCTCCAATACAGGACATTTCACAATTGAATGATTTCATGTTTTTTTTTTTTTTTTTAAATAATCTTATTATTGTAATTGTTATTAGGGATAATCGTATATAATAGCAAACTAATAACCTAAAATAAATGGAGTAGCTAGGTTTTGATTTAGTTGTGCTCCATAGCAAACGTTTGCAAAAAATTGCCAGGCGCCTCTCTCCCAAATATCTCGCCCGCCACTCTCCTCCAATCTCTCCCTCGCTTCCTCACTTTTTATACAAACACAAGTGTATAAAAATTATTTCGAATTGTATAAAGCAGAGGAAATTGTATAAATACATATATTTTTGTTCCCCTCTCTCCCCTCTTCCAGATCTCGCTAGCCACTCTCCTAAATCTCGCTCGCCACCCTCGCCTTTCTCACTTATACAAACAGAAGCGAAATGTATAAATTGCGTTTCTGTTTGTATAAAGCGTGAGAAAATTGTATATACACATACAAGTACATATATTTTCTTCCTATACACTTATAATTATACAATAAAAATACTCTCCTGCCCGATTTCTTTTGCCTTTCTCTCTTTCTCGTTTTATTTTGTATCTAATTTCTCTCTTTCTCGTTTTATACAATTGGATTCAATTGTATATTCCATGCCAAGTCTCTTTTGTCTTTCTCTCTTTCTCATTTTATACAAATTCAAATTGTATATAATCGTTCTATACACTTATAATCATACAATTTGTTTTATACACTTTGTTTTTATACAAGTCTCTGCCCAAGTGTCTTTCTCTTTCTCGTTTTATACACTTCGTTTTATACAATTCGCTTCAACTGTATATGTATAGCGAATTATACAGTTTCTATGTTTGCTATGGAGCGCAATTATGCAAACTTTGCTATAGCATACAAATATGAATTTTTTATTTGCTATATGTGAAAGTTGCCCTTGTTATTATTATTATTATTATTATTATTATTATTATTATATTTCCTTATTTGAATTGTTAAATGAATTATTAATATTTCTCTTACTATGAATTATTACTTAACACCTATTTTCTAATATAAATAAATATAAATATAGGCTAGGTCTGCACACGTTGATATATTAAGGACACATGATGAATCTTATTTTGCAAGAGTAAATCTTATTCCAAACTTATTTTTAATAATTTAATTTGTCAAATTCTAATGAAATTACTATAGAAAGAAGCTGTTGAGCAAGAAATTAAAAGGAGGAAGAAAGAAGTCCCAAAAGCGACCAGGTAACATTCTCTTTTTTTTTCTCCATAAAACTAGAATATTTCTAGGAATTTAAACTTGATTTTCTTTTTGAACATTTATATATATATATATAATGAATTACAAATAAAAATAAAATCATGAGTTTATTTGTACGATATGAAAATATAATAAATATTGTGAAAATATTAATAATACTTGTTGATTTGAATGTAGCCCTATTGGCAATGGGTTGTATGATTCAAGCTTTGCTGACAAAGGTCTGCCAGTAGATCCTCACTTGCGTATGCTTCGGCTGAATCCAAGCTTTCGTAAGTTAATTTTTTCATAATAATTTTAAATTTATAAAATTATATAAGTTAAATAAAATGAAATAGTTTTGTACGCATATTAATGTTAATTGATTTTTTTAACGTATATTAATGTTAATTGATTTTTTAAAATTGTGCTAGTTAAAACTGCAAAGAAGCCTCAAGTTGTCTACAAGGGAAAAAAGGTGATGGACTCGAGCAATTAAAGAATATTATGCTGAAGTTGGAGCAATTTTATCATAAATAAAAAAACACATGGCTCAGCAAATCATGTTTTTACCTTTCAGTCTTTTCAATTTCATAAGTAAAAAGTGTTTGAACTTTTTTATTCCAGTTTAGATTTTGTTGTTTGAATTTTTTATTGATTTCAAAGTGATCAATTTCCTTGGTAAAACTCTTTAAGTTTGAATTAAAACATCATGTTTCTTGTTTCAACATCCTTTATTATGATTTACTTCATCGATTAAAAATATTTCCTTCATTTTAACTCATTTAATTTGTTGTAGCTGTTAACTTTTTAATTATTATTTTTAATATTGATTGGATATAGAGATCAAATAAATATGATAACTTTTTAATCTTGTAGTCTTAATCTAAATATATGCAAGGAATAAGACGGGGGGAGGATTCTGGTGGAGGTGGGGTGGGGTTGATGAAAATCGGGTATGGAAGGTGATGAAAAAAAAAAAAAATAAGAAGAAGAAGACGACGATGCGGGTAGGATGCGGGTACGATGTGCAGAAGAAGAAGAGGCATGGGGTGGGGGTGAGGGGTAGGATGGTGCCGGAAAGAAGATTTTTTGATTTACTTTATTTATTTTATTTCTTATTAAATGCAAGTTATTTATTTATCTTATAAAATTTTACCACGATAAGTTTAGGAGTAAATGTATTCATTTTTAAATAGTTCATATGTGTAATATATAGTTTAAGTGTGTAACTAATTTTCGAGAAAAGTTCAATAGTAAATTTAGGCCTTTTGCCTTCTTATTTTGTATTTGAAACAAAATAAACTCTTCTTTAATAGCTCATTTTGTTTGCTAAATAAGTGATTCTATATAATAAAAGAAAAAATGTATACATATTCAAACCATATCTACTAATTACATCTATAATTTCAAATAATTATCGATTATCCTACTATTTATTAATTAATAATTATGTAATAGATTTGAAGTCAGTTACAACAAGATATATTTTTCTTTAAAAATAACCTAAAATAAAGTTTTGTTCACTTAAATATATACCTAATTTACTTCTTCACTCTAAATCATATCACTTTCTTCTTAATCCTTCCCCCTCCCACGTTTGTGGATGCTTAAGATTTACATACGATGTCTCCATTTTTTATAAAGTGATACGATTTTCTGAAATTTTTCAGATTATTGCAGAAATTTTATCACTTTTCTTTGATATCCGAATAAAATCAACTAAATGTATAGTTTAATATATCTAATTTTGTCTGATTACTTTTAAAAAGAGAAAATTACGCGGATAAGCAAACTTATACTATTTAATTACTCATCATAGCTATAGTTTGCTACAATTATCACTCGCAACTAACATTATACATTAATTATGTGGGCTGACTTCGAATTTGTATAATTAGTCATTGTACAATTCACCTCTCTCCCACTTTCTGCCCTCTCTCACTCGCCTCTCTCCTCCCTCTGTCGATCTCGCTCGCCTCTCTCCTCTCTCTCCCAGTCTCGCTCGTCTCTCTCCTCCCTCTCCCAATCTCTCTTGCCATATATACAATTACATATGTATAGTTAAGGCTGGGCAACGGAACGAGATGTACCGGTACCGTTCCGATTCGTCCTGATTCGGTTGCTTACGGGACGGAACGGGACATCCTAAACCTAAACACGGAACGGAACAGAACAGAACCGAGGTTTGGTACCGGTGTAGGTACCGGTTTATCCCGGTTTATTCCGATTTGGTTCGGTCCGGTCTGGTTCCGATTAATTAATATTTATTAATTAATTTATATTATATATTTATAAATTATAATTTATATTTTATATTAAATCATAAATACTACCTAAGTAACCCAACTACCCCATATTAGTATTACAATTCGAGACTTAGTTGAAACAGAATCCTTCCTAGAAGGTGGCTGCGTAAACTATGCACTCTACTAGTAGTTGTAAATTGAAATTGTAATTTGTAATACAAATTTAAATAAATTAAATTGATATTTTTTAATTTGTGTAATTGTTTTATCCTTATTTTTATTTAATTTTTTAAAATTACATATTTAATTCATTAAATTACAAGTTATAAATCTAATTTATAAATTATAACATACTAAAAAATAAGTAATAACTTATAAACTTCAAAGATTTAAATCTTGAAAATTTAAATAGACTTAACTTGCAAACTTAATAAAAAAAATTTGTTTTAAAAATATTTTTAAAATAAACTTAAGTAAAAAATTATATTATAAATTTAAAAACATTAATTTAAATTTAGAAAAATAAATAAAATATTCATATTTTCATAATTCAAAAAAATCAATTTTTTGAAATAACTAGATATGTCATTCCGTTCCATTCCATTCCGTTTCATTTCGGTCCGGTCCGGTTCCATCCCGGTATATAGTGGGACGGGATGGAACCGAGTATCCGTCCCGGTAATTTCGGTCCGGTTTATCTCGGTACCGGTCAACGAATCGGTCAACTCGTCCCATTCCTGTCCGGTACCGGTTTCGTTCCGGTCCGTTGCCCAGTCTTATGTATAATATACAATTATCTAACCAATATACTTATACAATTCACTTTTCTCTAACTCTTTTTTCCCCTCTCTCTCCTCTCTCCTCTCTCTCCCAGTCTCGCTCGCCTCTCTCCTCTATATAACATGTAGCTACAAATTGTAATTATCAAACTATAGCTATGGAGAGTAATTAATTATTTTAAGTGGATATATATGAAAGTTTTCCTTTCAAAAATGATGTCGACTTAAGTAGCATAGATAAGAAATTGTTACAATTATATATCAAATCTATTAATTATTTGACCATGTTCTACGACTGTTGACACCCAATAACATTTTAAAAAATTCGTGATTTTTAAGTTTATTTATTTAATAGTTCAAAATATATTTGTTATAATTTTTTAATAAGTTTATCGATAACTATCTTTATTTATTAGAATTTAGAATTTCTTATTAGTTAATTTTAAAATTGCATCTTTACATTTAATTGATTACGTTCATTACATTTTTTTCATATTCATTTTTTTTGTTACATTGTTAATATTCATTTTTGATATTTTGCACAGTCTAAGAAATTCATTTAAATTCGAAGATAATTTGTATATACGGATATTTTATCAATAAATAATTTTTAGGCCACTATTTCAAGCCCATAATTTAGGCCCATTTTTAATAATTCCCTATATATGGAACATTTTGCCCATTAGGTTAAGGGTGGTGAATAATTTTTGGGATGGTGAATACATTTTAGAATTGGGGTTCAATTTTCAGAATTATATTTTACTTTAAATTTTTTTTTCTAATGTTCATTGCCTTTCCGGCAACTTTCCGGCCAGTCACCATCCTAAAGCCCCTTTCATTTTTTTTATATTTTTCCATCCAAGCTAACAACCAGTCGCTGCTCAACTTCTTCTTCCTTCATCACCGTTTCGAGCAGCCAGCAACTTCATCACCATCGGAGTTACAAGATCACCGAAACCCCACCTCCATTTTTCCTTTTCTTCTCCAAACCAGTTCCAAAACTCCCTTCCTTTTTCCGTTATAATTTCCGGCTAAGCAACCACCGGAAACACACCTGTTTTCACCACCAGTGACCACCAGACACCACCACAAGCTCGAACCACCGAGATCCGGCGAAATCCCCACAGAATACTAGATCTGTTCGAGAAAAAATAGAGTTCACGCCGGAGAAATTTCAAATTCCACAACTAAGAACCACGATGACTTCTCGTTTCGCCTTGGTATATTTTAAAGCTTTGATTATTATTAACTGTGATGGATATTTATTTCTACTGTTTGATGAGTTGTATTGTGTCATTTTTATTATTTTTATTTTTTGGGTGTGATTTGATTACTCCATAGTTGTTTTAATCTACTTTTTTTTAGTTTTGATTAATATTATTATGCTCTATTATTAATTTTTTTTATTTTTTTTATGTTTTGTTTAGAACTAAATTTGAACCTTTTTTTTTTGTTATCATAAATGACATATTTTGTTGCTATTTGTTGGTTACTGTTTTGGCTATATTCTATCAATTTCTTTGTTTTGTTAATGACATGGGTTTCATGATCTGCTTACCATTAATTTCTTTTAGTTAGTTAGTGTAAAGTGATATCTCCATAATTTTTAGTTTGTTAATTAATATATATGGGTGTGGTATTTTTCATCGCTTGAAATGTGATGTTGGGAGAAATTTTATTATTTGATTGTTTTGTCTCTTGCTTGTGTCATTGATCTGTCTTTTGTTTGTATTTGTAGATTTTAAGTTATTAAATAGATTATTTCATGGTTTAACATTTCATGGATGGTAGATTTAGTTGTGTTGAATAAAGTTCTCATAGAAGCATGTTTTGGTTTGTTGAAAAAAAAAATTGTTCATTGGACAATGATAAAATCTCTCCGTTTTGGAGGCCTTCCCATTTTAAAAAGACGGAATTTTAGTTTAAGTTTATATACTTTATATGTTGAAATTGGCCAATGAAAAAACTTTCCGTCGGTTTTGGAGGCCTTTCCATTTTAAAAGACGGAAATTTAATTTAAGTTTATATATTTTAGTTGTTAGAATTGGCCAATAAGAAAATCTCTCCGTCGGTTTTGGAGGCCTCTCTATTTTAAAAGACGGAAATTTTAGCTTAAGTTTATATATTTTATTTGTTAAATTGGCCGATCAAGA
This sequence comes from Solanum sitiens, assembly GCA_016801875.1. NCBI lineage: Eukaryota > Viridiplantae > Streptophyta > Magnoliopsida > Solanales > Solanaceae > Solanum > Solanum sitiens. Next base: position 2,754,535 of record JABWTJ010000002.1, on the reverse strand, counting down.
AATTACCGTCGATTTCCAAGGCCTCCCATGTTAATAAGACGGATTTTTATTTTTAAGTTATTATTTGAGTTATTCACTTTTATTTATATTTATTTGATACTAACTCTTTTATTAAGTGTCTTTACAGGTATCCGGAGGTGCTTCTCCTTGAAATTATTCGAATGTAGTTCGAATCATACTTTTTATTCATTATTTTGTATATATTGACGTTAGTCAAACTTTAGGCCGTTTCTTATATTTTTTTATTTTATTATTTGTGCATATTGAATGTTTATTATACTTGTACATTATTTTATATTCCTCCTCAATTTTGGAAAAAAAAAGTGAATTCAGTTGGGACCCACATTGTGGATTCCGAAGGATGCCTAACCCCTTTCCTTCGGAATAATTTGAACCCCTTACCTAGAATCAAATTGGTTTCGTAGATCACATAATGGTTTTCCTAGTTTTTTCCTAAAATTAGGTGGCGACTCCTTTTAAAACTCGTTTGTTCTTTAAATTCTTATAAAATTGAATCAATTCATTATTTTTGAGTCGCCGCGACGTTCGCCCTATTTGAACAGAGTGGGGATGTAAACAATGACGTTCATCATTAAAAATAGTATTATTGGGATTTTGGTTGCTCGTTTTGACGGTAAGGAAATGAGCAATGGAGAACAGAGGGTTTCCCACAGATTTGATGATCAAAATATGTATTTGATTAGAAATATATGTGTCTAACAAGATATTCATATGTATCTAATTAAGAATTTATGTATATGATAAAATGTACATGTATCTTAATTAAGATTATATATCTATAGAAAAAAATTCTAATGCTCAAAAGTGTGAAGAATTTTGAAATTTTTTATTAGTGATACAAGTACTCTTTAGCCATGATTTAGTGTTAATTTAATATGTTTCTGTTACATTTTATATTTAGACTATACGTGTATATCGATACTAGATACATGTATTCTGAATCTATCATAAGAAATTGATACTTTATTTATTAAATTAATATTAAATACATAAAATTAATGCTAGATACTTGTGTGACCAGGGGAGGATCTACGGTGTTGGGTGGGGGTGCCACGGCACTCAGTGATCTCAGAAAAAATGTTGTATATGTATGTATATATGTATAATAATTAAATATGTATTACTTTTGCCACCCAATGATTATACTGCGGAATAGCCCAATTGACAAAGTAGAGAGTCTGCCATCTTGTTGACGCAACATCTATTTTTTTTGCTTGCTCCGTTTCTTCTTTTTCTTTTCTTTTTCTCCATTCATTCTTATTTATTTACTATTTTTTATTAATTCAAATTGACCCCTTTTCATAATTAATTTTTATTTTTTATTACTTTCTCTTGCACTAATTATTAATCTATTGATATGAGTGTAACGTATTAATTTTTTTTAACAATTAGTGAGTACTGAATTATGAGCGTCAAATGAATATTATATTAAATAGTAGTTTTTAAAAAACATAAGTTTCAAAATGTTTTTTTTTTAATTTAAAGGTTCTTTCGATCTTCACCGACGTTTTTGAGTAAGATGAATAGACTGAAACTACAATTTTTATTCTTTCGCAACTATATATCTCCAACAACACATAAAGTCAATGGTAGATGAATATATTATGTTAATCTTATTAGATGGTTTATACAAGCTCAAATTTTAATGTAATTTTTTTTATATCAAAGTTTCAGCGAATAAGACATCTAATTCCAAAAATAAAAATAAAAATTGAATTATTTAGTTATCTCTGATTACCTAATATCTAAAAGAAAATATAACTATATGCACATTTGATCGATTTGTTTATAAAAAAAAAAAAATTAATAACCTGAATTGTAACCCAAAATTAAAGCAACCGATTCTTTTATCTTACTTATACGTTGTGACACCCCCGACCTTTAAACCCTAGATCCGCCTCTGTCTGTGATACATATAAATATACTTGCGCGTCCATTATCATGACCTACTTGTTCACATAGAGTAAAAGATTAGTATGTGTTCATGATACATCAAAATATATATTTGTGTTCAACATTTTTTTATGTATCTAAGAATAAGAGGTTGGCATATGTTTTATCATATAACTGTATATTTTTATGGATAAGATTTGTTATTACTTTCACCGACCATAATTGACTCCGATGGCTGCATTTACATTGCCACTTCCACGGTTTGAGGAATAAAGGGACCATGTAAACGTTGTGGAATTATAATTGATACTATCATTTAATTCTAATTCATTAATATTTACTCATAATATTAAATCAAAGTAAATATTATAAGCTAATGTAGATTGATATACACACATTTAAGTTTACATATATAGACAAAAAATAATATTTTTAATAAAATTCTCGAAGTCAAGTCATACAATTAGAAGAAATTTAAATGTAGCTTTTATAAAATGTGTTCATGTGTTATCAGGTTATAATTGTCAACTTGAGTTTCTAATCACATGGATTGTCACTATACATTACTACTATTTTCACTTTCTGGTTTCTAATTGATTTTGGCCGGATTACCCTTTAGTAGCAGAATAGGATTAAACTAGATTAAATATTTTAGATAATAATTTCCTTTAATTTTAGGAATATCTATACTTTATATTTCTGTATAAGAGTGATATTGTAACTCCCTCCATTTGCCTTCGATTTTTGAATAGGAGACAAAGGAAGAAGAGAAAAGGGAATGAGGACTTCATGAACATGGATTATAAGTTTGTTAAGAATGATAATGGTGATTTTCGTAATAAAGACCAGGTCTCAGGAGTTGTTCCTAAAGTCAAATAGAATGCCCACGTCATAGTAAATTACATTTCATTACAATTTTTATTTTTCTGTATATAGCATAATATTCCTTTCTTAAACTTCTTTTAGAAATTGTATAGGTGTATTGTGTACAAAGTTGGTTACGCATTTTTGTTAGCTTTTTAGATTATTTTAAATTGTTGAAAAGATTGAACAGGGTGCATTAGTTCATAGGTTTAGTTCATTAGTTGAAGAAATTATTCTCCTGCTAGACATAAGTTATTCACAATTATTTGCGTAAAACACTTGACGTCTGTTTGAGTCTTAAGTGTTCAACTTTGTGTTTTTTGAACTTTTACTTTATGTTACAACAATAGAAGGTTTCTCAAATATGTAATTATATATTTTGGTGTTTAAAGTCTACTTCAAAACATTGCAGGTTTGTTTTTCACAAAAGAATTAAGTTATTTCATCCTCAAAAGTTCTTGATCACTTATAGTAAGGATACTTGGGATACCTCTAATTTGTATATGTTACTACGATTCAATAGAGAATTGTAACTCTTTTTATCACAAATTTTATCCAAGTTAAATAAAATTAAGGGAAAATTATGCGGCTAAGTAAACTTATACTATTTAATTACTCATCATAGCAATAGTTTGCTATAATAACCACTCGCGACTAACATTATACATTAATTACGTGGGCTGACTTCGAGTTTGTATAATTAGTCATGTTTGTATATGTATAATTTACCAGGATATACAAATACATATGTATAATATACAATTTTTTAACCTATATACATATACAATTCACTTCTCTCCCACTCTTTACCCTCTCTCGCTCGCCTCTCTCCTCCCTCTATCGATCTCGCTCGAATCTCTCCTCCCTCTCCCAGTCTCTCTTGCCATTTATACAAATGTATATGTATAATATACAATTATATACCTATACAATTCATCTCTCTAACTCGCCTCTCTCCTCCCTCTCTCAATCTCTCTTGCCATATATACAAATACATATGTATAATATACAATTAATTAACCAATATACATATACAATTCACATTTCTCCCACTCTTTTCCCCTCTCTCTCGCCTCTCTCCTCTCTCTCCCATTCTCGCTCGCCTCTCTCCTCTCTCTCCCAGTCTCGCTCGCCTCTCTCTCTTCCATATAATATGTAGCTACAAATTGTAATTATCAAACTATAGCTATGAAGAGTAATTAATTATTTTTAAGTGGCTATATGTGAAAGTTTCCATAAAATTAATCTATCAAATTAGTCATGTTGGGCTTGTGCAATGCACAGGCTCTCCCTTCTAGTATTCCTATATATCAATGTGTATCCTCTTTATATGCTTGTATCTCATGTATATTGTGTATATTCATATGTGTTATATAGATTATATACAACGTGAATATTGCAATAACATTCTTTGAGTTCGAATTTTTAGTGTAAGCCAGTTCAAAATTGAGTCAAATGCCAAAAATTATTTTCGCCAAAAGTCTATAAATATTATGGACAACTATCAATTTTCTACCGGTATATATATATATATGTGTGTGAAAATTATCTCTATATTTTAAGAAAAAACAAAAAAGACTATCATTGATGAACTATAACACGATTGATAAACAAGATCTGTCAAAATATACAAGTAGTGATACTTTATACCAAATATACATATACAAAATCAGTGTATATAAGTGTATACTCATACATATTGATTTTTTTTATGTATATTTTGTATTAAGTATCACTACTTATATATTTTGACAGATTTTGTAAACTAGTTGATTGGAGTATATATAATTGTCCATTTCATAATATTTTGGCTCTCACTCCTATAATTTGAACCATAGCAGAAAGTCGTAATTTTTTTTTGAAGTGACATTTTCCTCATCCGCAATTGAAAATTGATTTTTAATTATTACGCTAAGAAATAAAAAGATTAGAGCTGAAACTATTAGTAAAATGAAGTTCATTAAAAATCATATACATTAAAGGTGCCTATGATTAAATAAAAGAATCTTATCTAAAAAATTATATGTATTCAAGTGTGATAAATATTACAAACTAGAGGAAAATCAAGAATTGTGTGTAACTTTAGTTACCATAAATAATGTAGACTAGAGTCAAACCTAATAATTCTATAAATATTGATACAACACATATAATTGACTGGAGGCATATACAGAAATTATATGAATTTAGATACAATATATATAGTTGACTAGAGGCATATATAGAATTTCGTTGTATCAAATGCATCATATAATGCATATATAGAATTTAATTGTATCAAATCCATCATATAGGCACGAAAGAGAATCCAAATGCTCATATTTTTGAAGTTGTTTTATCAATCTTTCAAATACTAAAAGTCTAAAACACATGGTCGATGAAAGTATATAATATTTATATATTACTATCAAAATTATTGTTCATTTAAGACTATAGAGAGACAATTTCTTTGCTATATTAATTTTATGTTTAAAGAAAAAATTTACTGAAAAAGTTGTTAATATATATCGTTCAGTCAATTAGCATATTTATAGTTGAAATATACATAATATTATACATTAATAATGTATACATGGTGTATGAATATGTATATCATATTCATAGTGCTCACACACATATATATATATCTGATAATTATCATAACTTATAGACTTGATATACATATTATAAAACAGTTGATCGAAATATTAGGACCATGATTATTGTGTTTCCAAACATTAATTGTTTGGTTCTCATTCAGTCATTCCTATAACCATCAAAATGAAAGTCATATATTTTTTTAGAAATTTATTTTTCTAATATACTCATATGATAACTATAGATATTTCGTTGGAGAAACTCCATAATTAGATATACTTTACTATCATATATGCTTTTATCATTTATTTTTTAAAATGTAACATATCATACTATTAATTATTGACAAATATACACTTAGATACATGTATTTTCACTACCAGATACACTAAAATAGAGAGTGAGACGAGCGAGATAGGGAGAGGCAAATATTTTTTTTATGTATCACATATACACATGAATCACACTAAATACACTCTATATACATGTATCTGGTGTGATTCACGAGATACCACATACATATGAGAGTGGCGAGCGAGATTTGTTATTTATTCCGAATACATATGAATCTATTTGAATAAAATGTATCTAGAACAAAATTGACCCCACGTTTCCTGAAATTCATGTATATGGACGAACAAAAATATGATAAAATACGTAATATTTAAAACTAGAGGGTATCTGAGTAATTAGTTCATAAACTAGTGGAATTTAAGTAAGTTTCTCGATTAAGTTTCACACAACGGTTATGTTATTACTAATATTTAGTTTGACTTTATATATTCTATATTCAATTCATTAAGTAAGTAAATCTTAAGAAATCAATCAATATGGAGAGTAAAACTAAATTTTGAGCATTATAAATAAGATCCGTATGACCGCTTATTGTTATACTCTATTGTAAGTACTTCTGATTATTCATCCGTGAGGTTATCGCTCTTTGATTTTCTCTCTTATTTTTTGATTCAATAATGTAAGTTTATTTCATTTTTATTTTGAAAATTTAATTTAGACTGTTATAAATCTACAATCAATCCTCAATGCAAACACCTTTATCATCAGCCGCCACCTAAATATTAAAAAGTTATTGCACAATCTCTTTTACAAATCATGACCACTACTAATAACTTTAATTATTATTTTTTGAGTGATTATTTAGGTCTCAAACCAATGGTAAATCAGAAAATCATTCAAACTTGTCAATAACGCCGAACAGGTACTAATTATTTATTTTTTTACATAAGTTTGATCACATGACCAAATTTTGTTTAATCAAAACAATTTTTGCAGAAAATTGTATTTCTAATGTATAAATATTTTAAATTTATTGGAGATTTTATTTGCATTTACGTATACAAGAAAAAGTAGTGCAAATACATTTTTGTGATATTAGAACTTTTTTATATATTTAATATATATGTCGGACTGGGTTTTGAAAATTTATCCTATTTAAAAGCGTAAGAGATATTAAATACATTTTTTTTTTACTTTAGATTTTTTAAATGTACTTTTAAAGTCTAAAACGTGAATTTTATGAAGTGCTATGCTCATACATTTTTTAATTTATTTTATGGACTATTTATATATTTTTTGAAAAAATTATCCGTCACACTATTATATTTTATTTATTTTTATTTTATTTATACACTATTCATCTCAATTTATTTTTATTTTACATATAATATTTTAGAAGCGTGCGTTATGAAGTAATTGACCTTGAAGCTGTTCCAGATTCATATGTACCTCCGGAGGTATGTTTCTTTTGATGATCTATATTTTTTAGTTTTACCATTTTTTATTTATTTATTTATTTATTATGTTAATTTATGTCTTCTTAAAAACAAAAAAAAAAAGTTCACTTATTTTGTATAGGAAAATAGTGCTAAGCCCATTGGGCAATTTGTTCCTCCAATACAGGACATTTCACAATTGAATGATTTCATGTTTTTTTTTTTTTTTTTAAATAATCTTATTATTGTAATTGTTATTAGGGATAATCGTATATAATAGCAAACTAATAACCTAAAATAAATGGAGTAGCTAGGTTTTGATTTAGTTGTGCTCCATAGCAAACGTTTGCAAAAAATTGCCAGGCGCCTCTCTCCCAAATATCTCGCCCGCCACTCTCCTCCAATCTCTCCCTCGCTTCCTCACTTTTTATACAAACACAAGTGTATAAAAATTATTTCGAATTGTATAAAGCAGAGGAAATTGTATAAATACATATATTTTTGTTCCCCTCTCTCCCCTCTTCCAGATCTCGCTAGCCACTCTCCTAAATCTCGCTCGCCACCCTCGCCTTTCTCACTTATACAAACAGAAGCGAAATGTATAAATTGCGTTTCTGTTTGTATAAAGCGTGAGAAAATTGTATATACACATACAAGTACATATATTTTCTTCCTATACACTTATAATTATACAATAAAAATACTCTCCTGCCCGATTTCTTTTGCCTTTCTCTCTTTCTCGTTTTATTTTGTATCTAATTTCTCTCTTTCTCGTTTTATACAATTGGATTCAATTGTATATTCCATGCCAAGTCTCTTTTGTCTTTCTCTCTTTCTCATTTTATACAAATTCAAATTGTATATAATCGTTCTATACACTTATAATCATACAATTTGTTTTATACACTTTGTTTTTATACAAGTCTCTGCCCAAGTGTCTTTCTCTTTCTCGTTTTATACACTTCGTTTTATACAATTCGCTTCAACTGTATATGTATAGCGAATTATACAGTTTCTATGTTTGCTATGGAGCGCAATTATGCAAACTTTGCTATAGCATACAAATATGAATTTTTTATTTGCTATATGTGAAAGTTGCCCTTGTTATTATTATTATTATTATTATTATTATTATTATTATATTTCCTTATTTGAATTGTTAAATGAATTATTAATATTTCTCTTACTATGAATTATTACTTAACACCTATTTTCTAATATAAATAAATATAAATATAGGCTAGGTCTGCACACGTTGATATATTAAGGACACATGATGAATCTTATTTTGCAAGAGTAAATCTTATTCCAAACTTATTTTTAATAATTTAATTTGTCAAATTCTAATGAAATTACTATAGAAAGAAGCTGTTGAGCAAGAAATTAAAAGGAGGAAGAAAGAAGTCCCAAAAGCGACCAGGTAACATTCTCTTTTTTTTTCTCCATAAAACTAGAATATTTCTAGGAATTTAAACTTGATTTTTTTTTTGAACATTTATATATATATATATATATATAATGAATTACAAATAAAAATAAAATCATGAGTTTATTTGTACGATATGAAAATATAATAAATATTGTGAAAATATTAATAATACTTGTTGATTTGAATGTAGCCCTATTGGCAATGGGTTGTATGATTCAAGCTTTGCTGACAAAGGTCTGCCAGTAGATCCTCACTTGCGTATGCTTCGGCTGAATCCAAGCTTTCGTAAGTTAATTTTTTCATAATAATTTTAAATTTATAAAATTATATAAGTTAAATAAAATGAAATAGTTTTGTACGTATATTAATGTTAATTGATTTTTTTAACGTATATTAATGTTAATTGATTTTTTAAAATTGTGCTAGTTAAAACTGCAAAGAAGCCTCAAGTTGTCTACAAGGGAAAAAAGGTGATGGACTCGAGCAATTAAAGAATATTATGCTGAAGTTGGAGCAATTTTATCATAAATAAAAAAACACATGGCTCAGCAAATCATGTTTTTACCTTTCAGTCTTTTCAATTTCATAAGTAAAAAGTGTTTGAACTTTTTTATTCCAGTTTAGATTTTGTTGTTTGAATTTTTTATTGATTTCAAAGTGATCAATTTCCTTGGTAAAACTCTTTAAGTTTGAATTAAAACATCATGTTTCTTGTTTCAACATCCTTTATTATGATTTACTTCATCGATTAAAAATATTTCCTTCATTTTAACTCATTTAATTTGTTGTAGCTGTTAACTTTTTAATTATTATTTTTAATATTGATTGGATATAGAGATCAAATAAATATGATAACTTTTTAATCTTGTAGTCTTAATCTAAATATATGCAAGGAATAAGACGGGGGGAGGATTCTGGTGGAGGTGGGGTGGGGTTGATGAAAATCGGGTATGGAAGGTGATGAAAAAAAAAAAAAATAAGAAGAAGAAGACGACGATGCGGGTAGGATGCGGGTACGATGTGCAGAAGAAGAAGAGGCATGGGGTGGGGGTGAGGGGTAGGATGGTGCCGGAAAGAAGATTTTTTGATTTACTTTATTTATTTTATTTCTTATTAAATGCAAGTTATTTATTTATCTTATAAAATTTTACCACGATAAGTTTAGGAGTAAATGTATTCATTTTTAAATAGTTCATATGTGTAATATATAGTTTAAGTGTGTAACTAATTTTCGAGAAAAGTTCAATAGTAAATTTAGGCCTTTTGCCTTCTTATTTTGTATTTGAAACAAAATAAACTCTTCTTTAATAGCTCATTTTGTTTGCTAAATAAGTGATTCTATATAATAAAAGAAAAAATGTATACATATTCAAACCATATCTACTAATTACATCTATAATTTCAAATAATTATCGATTATCCTACTATTTATTAATTAATAATTATGTAATAGATTTGAAGTCAGTTACAACAAGATATATTTTTCTTTAAAAATAACCTAAAATAAAGTTTTGTTCACTTAAATATATACCTAATTTACTTCTTCACTCTAAATCATATCACTTTCTTCTTAATCCTTCCCCCTCCCACGTTTGTGGATGCTTAAGATTTACATACGATGTCTCCATTTTTTATAAAGTGATACGATTTTCTGAAATTTTTCAGATTATTGCAGAAATTTTATCACTTTTCTTTGATATCCGAATAAAATCAACTAAATGTATAGTTTAATATATCTAATTTTGTCTGATTACTTTTAAAAAGAGAAAATTACGCGGATAAGCAAACTTATACTATTTAATTACTCATCATAGCTATAGTTTGCTACAATTATCACTCGCAACTAACATTATACATTAATTATGTGGGCTGACTTCGAATTTGTATAATTAGTCATTGTACAATTCACCTCTCTCCCACTTTCTGCCCTCTCTCACTCGCCTCTCTCCTCCCTCTGTCGATCTCGCTCGCCTCTCTCCTCTCTCTCCCAGTCTCGCTCGCCTCTCTCCTCCCTCTCCCAATCTCTCTTGCCATATATACAATTACATATGTATAGTTAAGGCTGGGCAACGGAACGGGATGTACCGGTACCGGCCCGGTACCGTTCCAATTCGTCCCGATTCGGTTGCTTACGGGACGGAACGGGACATCCTAAACCGAAATAGGGAACGGAACAGAACCGAGGTTTGGTATCGGTTTATCCCGGTTTATTCCGATTCCGGTCCGGTCCGGTTCCGATTAATTAATATTTATTAATTAATTTATATTATATATTTATAAATTATAATTTATATTTTATATTAAATCATAAATACTACCTAAGTAACCCAACTACCCCATATTAGTATTACAATTCGAGACTTAGTTGAAACAGAATCCTTCCTAGAAGGTGGCTGCATAAACTATGCACTCTACTAGTAGTTGTAAATTAAAATTGTAATTTGTAATACAAATTTAAATAAATTAAATTGATATTTTTTAATTTGTGTAATTGTTTTATCCTTATTTTTATTTAATTTTTTAAAATTACATATTTAATTTATTAAATTACAAGTTATAAATATAATTTATAAATTATAACATACTAAAAAATAAGTAATAACTTATAAACTTCAAAGATTTAAATCTTGAAAACTTAAATAGACTTAACTTGCAAACTTAATAAATAAAATTTGTTTTAAAAATATTTTTAAAATAAACTTAAGTAGAAAATTATATTATAAATTTAAAAACTATTAATTTAAATTTAGAAAAATAAATAAAATATTCATATTTTCGTAATTCAAAAAAATCATTTTTTGAAATAACTAGATATGTCATCCCGTTCCATTCCATTTCGTTCCATTCCGGTCCGGTCCGATTCCATCCCGGTATATAGTGGGACGGGATGGAACCGAGTATCCGTCCCGGTAATTTTGGTCAAGTTCATCTCGGTACCGGACAACGAATCGGTCAACTCGTCCCATTCCGGTCCGGTACCGGTTCCGTTCTGGTCCGTTGCCCAGTCTTATGTATAATATACAATTATCTAACCAATATACTTATACAATTCACTTTTCTCCCACTCTTTTTTCCTCTCTCTCTCTCCTCTCTCCTCTCTCTCCCAGTCTCGCTCGCCTCTCTCCTCTATATAACATGTAGCTACAAATTGTAATTATAAAACTATAGCTATGGAGAGTAATTAATTATTTTTAAGTGGATATATGTGAAAGTTTCCCTTTCAAAAATGATGTCGACTTAAGTAGCATAGATAAGAAATTGTTACAATTATATATCAAATCTATTAATTATTTGATCATGTTCTACGACGTTCATCATTGAAAATAGTATTATTGGGATTTTGGTTGCTCGTTTTGACGGTAAGGAAATGAGCAATGGAGAACCGAGGGTTTCCCACCGATTTGATGATCAAAATATGTATTTGATTAGGAATATATGTGTCTAACAAGATATTCATATGTATCTAATTAAGAATTTATGTATATGATAAAATGTACATGTATCTTAATTAAGATTATATATCTATAGAAAAAAATTCTAATGCTCAAAAGTGAGAAGAATTTTGAAATTTTTTATTAGTGATACAAGTACTCTTTAGCCATGATTCAGTGTTAATTTAATATGTTTCTGTTATATTTTATATTTAGACTATACGTGTATATTGATACTAGATACATGTATTTTGAATCTATCATAAGAAATTGATACTTTATTTATTAAATTAATATTAAATACATAAAATTAATGCTAGATACTTCTGTGACCAGGGGAGGATCTACGGTGTTGGGTGGGGGTGCCACGGCACTCAGTGATCTCGGAAAAAACGTTGTATACATATGTATATATGTATAATAATTAAATATGTATTACTTTTGCCACCCAATGATTATACTGTGGAATAGCCCAAGTGACAAAGTAGAGAGTCTGCCATCTTGTTGACGCAGGTTTGAACCAGAGCAACAACATCTATTTTTTTTGCTTGCTCCTTTTCTTCTTTTTCTTTTCTTTTTCTCCATTCATTCTTATTTATTTACTATTCTTTATTAATTCAAATTGACCCCTTTTCATAATTAATTTTTAATTTTTGTTACTTTCTCTTGCACTAATTATTAATCTATTGATATGAGTGTAACGTATTAATTTTTTTTTATCAATTAGTGAGTACTGAATTATGAGCGTCAAATGAATATTATATTAAATAGTAGTTTTTAGAAAACATAAGTTTCAAAATGTTTTTTTTTTTAATTTAAAGGTTCTTTCGATTTTCACCGACGTTTTTGAGTAAGATGAATAGACTAAAACTACAATTTTTATTCTTTCGCAACTATATATCTCCAACAACACATAAAGTCAATGGTAGATGAATATATTATGTTAATCTTATTAGATAATTTATACAAGCTCAAATTTTAATGTAATTTTTTTTATATCAAGGTTTCAGCGAATAAGTCATCTAATTCCAAAAATAAAAATAAAAATTGAATTGTTTAGTTATCTCTGATTACATAATATCTAAAAGAAAATATAACTATATGCACATTTGATCGATTTGTTTATAAAAATAAAAAAAATTAATAACCTGAATTGTAACCGAAAATTAAAGCAACCGATTCTTTTATCTTACTTATACGTTGTGGCACCCCCGACCTTCAAACCCTAGATCCGCCTCTGTCTGTGATACATATAAATATACTTGCGCGTCCATTATCATGACCTACTTGTTCACATAGAGTAAAAGATTAGTATGTGTTCATGATAGAGTTTTTGGCCAAAAACATCATTTAACTATACCCCAAACTTAAACTACATCCTTAAAGTATCATTTGTAGCAGAAAACATCTTTTAACTATACCCCAAACTTAAACTACATCCTTAAAGTATCATTTTTAGCAAAAAACATCCTTTAACTATACCCCAAACTTAATTTACATTCTTAAAGTATCATTTTTAGCAGAAAACATCCTTTAAGTATTTGTAAATGAACAACTTTCATCCTTTTGTTAGATATTGTCAAAAAACTAATGGATCTTACGAAAATATGAGCAGTTAACGTGACTATATATCAAACAAAAGTTATTTTACATAATTTCATTACTTGCTACAAGAAGTTCTTGGAAAATATAAAAAATCTTAGACATTGTTGCTTATGGAAACTAGAAATGATTGGAGGGTGTGAGCGTACATAATTTGCCTTTTTCGTAACGGAAAGAAGTTGGAGATTAATTATTTTTATCTTTTTCTTAAACAATTAAATCAAGATTTTTAGGTCAATCTAATATTGAAGTGACAAAAATATTGATTATGTCTCGTATTTGAGTTTCATTCTACATTATTAGAAGCGGAAGTCTCCAACAAATGTCGCTTCTAGCATATTCAATTGAGAAGAAACATTATAAAATAATAATATTTTTAATTAAAATTACATGAAAAATGAATGAAAAAAACGGTCAAATTAAAAGTTTTGCATAATTCTTAACTCAATTACGAAAAAGTTCACAATGATATTCTTGGCATATCTAAGAATAATAATTAGGAAGGGACGACTTAATTTTTGTGGGATATATCGGATAGTTTTACGAGAAATTCAAGTAGAAAGATGAAAATTCACTTTATAATACTTGAAGGATGTTTTATGGTAAGAATGATACTTTAAGGATGTAGTTTAAGTTTGGGGTATAGTTAAAGGATGTTTTCGGCTAGAAATGATACTTTAAGGATGTAGTTTAAATTTGAGATATAATTAAAGGATGTTTTTGGCCAAAAACTCGTTCATGATACATCAAAATATATATTTGTGTTCTAACATTTTTTTATGTATCTAAGAATAAGAGGTTGGCATATGTTTTATCATATAACTGTATATTTTTATGGATAAGATTTGTTATTACATTCACCGACCATAATTGACTCCGATGGCTGCATTTACATTGCCACTTCCACGGTTTGAGGAATAAAGGGACCATGTAAACGTTGTGGAATTATAATTGATACTATCACTTAATTATAATTCATTAATATTTACTCATAATATTAAATCAAAGTAAATACTATAAGCTAATGTAGATTGCTATACACACATTTAAGTTTACATATATAGCCATTAAAGTAACAGTGAGACAAAAAAAATATTTTAAAATAAAAATCTCGAAGTCAAGTCATACAATTAGAAGAAATTTAAATGTATCTTTATAAAATGTGTTCATGTGTTATCAGGTTATAATTGTCAACTTGAGTTTCTAATCACATGGATTGTCACTATACATTATTACTATTTTCACTTTCTGATTTCTAATTGATTTTGGCCGGATTCCCCTTTAGTAGCAGAATAGGATTAAACTAGATTAAATATTTTAGATAATATTTTCCTTTAATTTTAGCAATATCTATACTTTATATTTCTGTATAAGAGTGATATAGTAACTCCCTCCATTTGCCTTTGATTTTTGAATAGGAGACAAAGGAAGAAGAGAAAAGGGAATGAGGACTTCATGAACATGGCTTATAAGTTTGTTAAGAATGATAATGGTGATTTTCATAATAAAGACGAGTTCGTAGGAGTTGTTCCTAAAGTCAAATAGAATGCCCACGTCATAGTAAATTACATTTCATTACAATTTTTATTTTTCTGTATATAGCATAATATTCCTTTCTTAAACATCTTTTAGAAAGTGTATAGGTGTATTGTGTACAAAGTTGGTTACGAATTTTTGTTAGCTTTTTAGATTATTTTAAATTGTTGAAAAGATTGAACGGGGTGCATTAGTTCATCGGTTTAGTTCATTAGTTGAAGAAATTATTCACCTGCTAGACATAAGTTATTCACAATTATTTGCGTAAAACACTTGACGTCTGTTTGAGTCTTAAGTGTTCAACTTTGTGTGTTTTTTGAACTTTTACTTTATGTTACAACAATAGAAGGTTTCTCAAATATGTAATTATATATTTTGGTGTTTAAAGTCTACTTCAAAACATTGCAAGTTTGTTTTTCACAAAAGAATTCAGTTATTTCATCCTCAAAAGTTCTTGATCACTTATAGGTAAGGATACTTGGGATACCTCTAATTTGTATATGTTGGGCTTGTGCAATGCACAGGCTCTCCCTTCTAGTATTCCTATATATCAATGTGTATCCTCTTTATATGCTTGTATCTCATGTGTATTGTGTATATTCATATGTGTTATATAGATTATATACAAAGTGAATATTGCAATAACATTCTTTTGAGTTCGAATTTTTAGTGTAAGCCAGTTCAAAATTGAGTCAAATGCCAAAAATTATTTTCGCCAAAAGTCTATAAATATTATGGACAACTATCAATTTTCTAACGATATATATATATATATATATGTGTGTAAAAATTATCTCTATATTTTAAGAAAAAACAAAAAAAACTATCATTGATGAACTATAACATGATTGATAAACAAGATCTGTTAAAATATACAAGTAGTGATACTTTATACCAAATATACATATACAAAATCAGTGTATATAAGTGTATATTTATAGTGTAATTTTATATATATATATATATATATATATATATATATATATATATATATATATATATATATATATATATATATACACTCATACATATTGATTTTTTTATGTATATTTTGTATAAAGTATCACTACTTATATATTTTGACAGATTTTGTAAACTAGTTGATTGGAGTATATATAATTGTCCATTTCATAATATTTTGGCTCTCACTCCTATAATTTGAACCATAGCAGAAAGTCATAAATTTTTTTTGAAGTGACATTTTCCTCATCCGCAATTGAAAATTGATTTTTAATTATTACGCAAAAAAAATAAAAAGATTAGAGCTTAAACTATTAGTAACATGAAGTTCATTAAAAATCATATACATTAAAGGTGCCTATGCATTAAATAAAATAATCTTATCTAAAAAATTATATGTATTCAAGTGTGATAAATATTACAAACTAGAGGAAAATCAAGAATTGTGTGTAACTTTAGTTACCATAAATAATGTAGACTAGAGTCAAACCTAATAATTCTATAAATATTGATACAGCACATATAATTGACTGGAGGCATATACAGAAATTATATGAATTTAGATACAATATATATAGTTGAGTAGAGGCATATATAGAATTTAATTGTATCAAATCCATCATATAGGCACGAAAGAGAATCCAAATGCTCATATTTTTGAAGTTGTTTTATCATCTTTCAAATGCTAAAAGTCTAAAACACATGGTCGCTGAAAGTATATAATATTTATATATTACTATCAAAATTATTGTTCATTTAAGACTATAGAGAGACAATTTCTTTGCTATATTAATTTTATGTTTAAAGAAAAAATTTACTGAAAAAATTGTTAATATATATCGTTCAGTCAATTAGCATATTTATAGTTGAAATATACATAATATTATACAGTAATAATGTATACATGGTGTATAAATATGTATATCATATACATAGTGCTCACACACATATATATATATCTGATAATTATCGTAACTTATAGACTTGATATACATATTATAAACCAGTTGATCGAAATATTAGGACCATGATTATTGTGTTTCCAAACATGAATTGTTTGGTTCTCATTTAGTCATTCCTATAACCATCAAAATGAAGTCATATATTTTTTTAGAAATTTATTTTTCTAATATACTCATATGATAACTATAGATATTTCGTTGGAGAAACTGCATAATTAGATATACTTCACTATCATATATGCTTTTATCATTTATTTTTTAAAATGTAACGTATCATACTATTAATTATTGACAAATATACACTTACATACATGTATTTTCACTACCAGATACACTAAAATAGAGAGTGAGATGAGCGAGATAGGGAGAGGCAAACAATTTTGTTTATGTATCACATATACACGTGAATCACACTAAATACACTCTATATACATGTATCTGGTGTGATTCACATGTATAAGAGATACCACATACATATGAGAGTGGCGAGCGAGATTTGTTATTTATCCCGAATACATATGAATCCATTTGGATACAATGTATCTAGAATAAAATTGACCCCACGTTTCTTGAAATTCATGTATATGGAAGAACAGAAATATGATAAGATACGTAATATTTAAAACTAGAGGGTATCTGAGTAATTAGTTCATAAACTAGTGGAATTTAAGTAAATTTCTCGATTAAGTTTCACACAACGGTTATGTTATTACTAATATTTAGTTTGACTTTATATATTCTATATTCAATTCATTAAGTAAGTAAATCTTAAGAAATCAATCAATATGGAGAGTAAAACTAAATTTTGAGCTTATAAATAAGATCCGTATGACCGCTTATTGTTATACTCTATTGTAAGTACTTCTGATTATTCATCCGTGAGGTTATCGCTCTTTGATTTTCTCTCTTATTTTTTGATTCAACAATGTAAGTTTGTTTCATTTTTATTTTGAAAATTTAATTTAGAGTGTTATAAATCTACAATCAATCCTCAATGCAGACACCTTTATCATCCGCCGCCACATAAATATTAAAAAATTATTGCACAATCTCTTTTACAAATCATGACCACTACTAACAACTTTAATTATTATTTTTTGAGTGATTATTTAGGTCTCAAACCAATGGTAAATCAGAAAATCATTCAAACTTGTCAATCACGCCGAACAGGTATTAATTATTTATTTTTTACATAAGTTTGATTACATGACCAGATTTTGTTTAATCAAAATAATTTTTGCAGAAAATTGTATTTCTAATGTATAAATATTTTAAATTTACTGGAGATTTTATTTGCATTTACGTATACAAGAAAAAGTAGTGCAAATACATTTTTGTGATATTATAACTTTTTTATTTATTTAATATATATGTCGGATTGGGTTTTGAAATTTTATCCTATCTAAAAACGTAAGAGATATTAAATACATTTTTTTTACTTTAGATTTTTTAAATGTACTTTTAAAGTCTAAAACGTGAATTTTATTAAGTGCTATGCTCATACATTTTTTAATTTATTTTATGGACTATTTATATATTTTTTGAAAAAATTATCCGTCACACTATTATATTTTATTTATACACTATTCATCTCAATTTATTTTTATTTTACATATATATATTTTAGAAGCGTGCGTTATGAAGTAATTGACCTTGAAGCTGTTCCAGATTCATATGTACCTCCGGAGGTATGTTTCTTTTGATGATCTATTTTTTTTAGTTTTACCATTTTTTATTTATTTATTATGTTAATTTATGTCTTCTTAAAAAAAAAAAGTTCACTCATTTTGTATAGGAAAATAGTGCTAAGCCCATTGGGCATTTTGTTCCTCCAATACAAGACATTTCACAATTGAATGATTTCATGTTTTTTTTTAAAAAAAAAACATGTTATTATTATTATTTATTATTATATTTCCTTATTTGAATTGTTAAATGAATTATTAATATTTCTCTTACTATGAATTATTACTTAACGCCTATTTTCTAATATAAATAAATATAAATATAGGCTAGGTCTGCACACGTTGATATGTTAAGGACACATGATGAATCTTATTTTGCAAGAGTAAATCTTATCCCTAACTTATTTTTAATAATTTAATTTGTCAAATTCTAATGAAATTATTATAGAAAGAAGCTGTTGAGCAAGAAATTAAAAGGAGGAAGAAAGAAGTCCCAAAAGCGACCAGGTAACATTGTCTTTTTTTGTTGTTGATAAAACTAAAATATTTCTAGGAATTTAAACTTGATTTTTTTTAACAAATTTATATATATATATATATATATATATATATATATATAATGAATTACAAATAAAAATAAAATCATGAGTTTATTTGTACTATATGAAAATACAATAAATGTTGTGAAAATATTAATAATAATTGTTGATTTGAATGTAGCCCTATTGGCAATGGGTTGTATGATTCAAGCTTTGCTGACAAAGGTCTGCCAGTGGATCCTCACTTGCGTATGCTTCAGCTGAATCCAAGCTTTCGTAAGTTATTTTTTCTTAATAATTTTAAATTTATTAAATTATAATTTAAATAAAATGAAATAGTTTTGTACGTATATTAATGTTAATTGATTTTTTTTTTAATTGTGCCAGTTAGAACTAAAAAGACGCCTCAAGTTGTCAAGAAGGGCAAAAAGGTGATGGACTCGAGCAATTAAAGAATATTATGCTGAAGTTGGAGCAATTTTATCATTAAAAAAAAAAAAACATGGTTCAGCAAATCATGTTGTTTGAATTTTTTATTGATTTCAAGTGATCAATTTCCTTGGTAAAACTCTTTAAGTTTGAATTAAAAACATCATGTTTCTTGTTTCAACATCCTTTATTATGATTTACTTTATCGACTACAAATGTTTCTTTCATTTTAACTCATTTAATTTGTTGTAGTTGTTAATTTTTTAGTTATTATTTTTTTATATTGATTGGATATAAAGATGACGTACACATAATCACTTTTTAATCTTGTAATCTTAATCTAAATATATGAAAGGAATAAGACGGGGGGAGGATTCTGGTGGAGGTGGGGTGGGGTTGATGAAAATTGGGTATGGAAGGTGATGAAAAATAAAAGAAATAATAATAAGAAGAAGACGATGCGGGTAGGGTGTGGAGAATAAGAAGAGGCATGGGGTGGGGGTGAGGGGTAGGATGGTGCCGGAAAGAAGATTTTTTTATGTATCTAAGAATAAGAGGTTGGTATATGATTTATCATATAACTGTATATTTTTATGGATAAGATTTGTTATTACTTTCACCGACCATAATTAACTCCGATGGCTGAATTTACATTGCCACTTCCACGGTTTGAGGAATAAAGGGACCATTCAAACGTTGTGAAATTATAATCAATACTATCATTTAATTTTAATTCATTAATATTTTCTCAGAATATTAAATCAAGTAAATATTGTAAGCTAATGTAGATTGATACACACATGTAACGAAATAGAAAATGATATTTTAAAGTAAAAGTCTCAAATTTGAGTCACGCAACTAGAAGAAATCTGAATGTAGCTAGTATAGAAAGTGTTTAATTCCCTTCTAATTGACTTTGTACGGTACAAATTTAAATTAATTGGGTTTGATATATAATTAAAAGTTTATATATCAATCTATTCTCTTACTAACTAGTATTAATATAGTGAAAGCTCTGAATTATCAATAATTACAATAATAATATAATGGGAAAATTACGCAACAAAGAAAATTTATACTATTTAATTACTCATCAAAGCTATAGTTTGCTATAATTACCATTCGCGACTAACATTATACATTAATTACATTGGCTGATTTCGAGTTTATATAATTAGTCGCGTTTGTATATGTATAATTCGCCAGAATATACAAATACATATGTATAATATATAATTTTTTAACCTATGTACATATACAATCCACCTCTCTCCCACTCTTTGCCCTCTCTCGCTCGCCTCTTTCCTCCCTCTCTCAATCTCGCTTGCTATTTATACAAATGCATATGTATAATATATAATTATATACATATACACTTCACCTCTCTCCCACTCTCTGCCCTCTCTCCTCCCTCTCCCAGTCTCGTTTGCCTCTCTCCTCTCTCTCCCAATCTCTCTTGCCATATATACAAATACATATGTATAATATACAATTATGTAACTTATATACATATACAATTCGTTTTTCACTCACTCTTTTCCCCCTCTCTCGCCTCTCTACTCCATATAACATATAGCTACAAATTGAAATTATCAAACTATAGCTATGGAAAATATTTAATTATTTTTAATTATTTTTAAATGGCTATATATGAAAATTTTCCTAATATATTTAGTATATATAATAATCTCACCAACTGGCGGAATCTAAAATTATTATTAAAGATTAATAGTTTTACAAATTGTAAAGTTTTTTCTAGAGTTCAAGAGAAGTTTACGATAAAACGTGTTATTTATCACTACGATAGGTGTCGAAGTAGAAGTAGATATGTATCGTAAACCGATAGACTTAAACCTTGATCAATTCAATCAAACACTCAACAAAATTCAAACTTCTAATCATGATATCTACTTTTAATTCACAAATCAAAATTCTTTATACAGTATAATAAAAATACACACAAAGGATCAAAGTAAACTTTATACTAACAAAGAAAAAAAAGCTTATGCTAATAATTAAGTAGTACTACATAATATTACAAGCATTTGGATTTTCATCACTAAACATAAGTGAATATTGTTCTTCAACAGGATTTAAGTGAGCAACAGATGGATCAGTAGTTGCCCTTACAAAATTAGGAGGTGCTTTTTTGTCATAAACACCAGCAGCATAAGGATGTGCCACCATATTATATGGTACATATGGCCAAATTTCACATTTTTTACCAGTCGATTTTGCTGTCTTCAACACTTTTTTTGGCTCCACAAATCCTGTTACTGTTGCTTTTTGTTGTTTTAAATCCACATCCACTG
Organism: Solanum sitiens; assembly: GCA_016801875.1. Classification (NCBI taxonomy): domain Eukaryota; kingdom Viridiplantae; phylum Streptophyta; class Magnoliopsida; order Solanales; family Solanaceae; genus Solanum; species Solanum sitiens. Next base: position 2,732,565 of record JABWTJ010000002.1, on the reverse strand, counting down.
ATTTTGCACCTATTCAAAAATTGAACCAATAGTTAGTTCAACTCAAAATCAAAGTCACATAAATTAAAACTAAAGAAAATTCTATCATGAAAAGATGGTCCATAAATAGTAGACGTGCTATAGCATGTAAAGTTGCCATGATAGGTTAAAAAAAAAAAGGGGACACTATTGTGATTTACTTTTAAATAACTTATTGGAAAAATGCACCAGTATTCCTATCTATGTCTGAAATTTTAGAGACATACTTATAATATAATAAGATTTTATTATCTTTGAACTTATTTTATTAATTTTCTATCCCTTTTCGATCTACATGACATTATCTTGTGGGTCCAAGACGTGTTGACATTTTTTTTCAAGCTAGTGGCACGTAGGCTTATAGGAATAGAAAATTATTTATAAAATAGGTTCAGGTGTAATAGAACCTTAATATAGTAAAAATGTGTCTGAGATTGAGGCTACTTATGCATTTTTCTTAACTTATTTGAAGAAATTTATTTTTTTGATTGGTATAAAAAATACGTAACGATATATATAACTTAAAACTCTAAAAATAAATATACCTTTTACTTTAGAGAGAGCATTCTTAACTTTACGAGCACAACCTTCACAGTCCATTCTAATCTTGATGGATACAGTTGCGATTTGTTTCTTTTTCTTGCTCTTCTTAACGTTGCTAAGTACTTCAGATAAGTACTCAAGTGTACCTGAAACTCCCATTTTTTGCTTTTGATATAAACAAGAAATTAACTTTAAATAATTATTTAAAGCTGAGAAAGGATGAGAAATTAAAATTGTGTTTTTTTTTGGTGGTGGATTATATATTTGGTAGAAAGAGGACGATATATATATAGTATAGTAGTTAATCAGGTGAATTATTATAAAAGAGACAACAAGAAGAAAATATTTATTAGTGACAAGTGACAAGACCAAAAGAGCGTTTAATTCTGTTTTTTTAAGAAAAATAATGTGGATGAATGACTTTGAAACTTGTATTTATAGAAGAAAATATGGAAAAAGAATTGTAATATCTATCCAAAAAAAATTTTTAAAAAAAAGTATAACAATGTGTGTCAATTTTTTACGCAATCAAGTCAAGTTTACATATTATAACAAGTAATATATTTTAATTTTATGATCATAAATTTTATATTATTGAGTATTTAATAATATAAAAGAATTATTTATACTGATAATATTTATATATATAATTTTATAGGAGTATATATACATTATTGGTAACAATTATTTGTGAGTGGGGGTCACCTAGAACCTGGAAGAAGCTTCTCTTGAGGATATTCTTTGCTTGAAATTGTTTATACACCACAAAACTACTTTTAAATGTGTGGCATCTTAATCACTAATCAGTGTTGTCTATTTGTACGCTTTTACTTTGTTTACTTTAAATTTTGTACGTTTGAAATAAAACTATCCTTTTATTTTGCAGAAAAAAACAACTTAATATTATCATTATTAGAAGTTTCCTTTATATTGCAAGTTTGTTATTTTTGTTCGGTCAAAATCATTTATATTTACTTGTTAATATTTATCAGCTTTATTTTATATTCAGTGTTTGAAAGTTATATTGTAGCTCTGACTAAATTTGAATTATATTATGCATGTATATAGGATTTATTCGGAGTTTGTGATCCCAACAAGATGAAGTAGAGATCTTTGCACATATATTTTCATCTTATTTTGTCTCAATAAAGAGAAACTATCACTTGGGTTACACGAAAGGTGAAATTATACGGTAAAGTTTTGGATGATTCATGTTTATAGAAAGGGACATTTCCAAAGATTGTCCACACTATATTATATCAAATAAATAATAGGGGAATTGGCCAAAAATGGAGTAATTAATTTTATTTTATAATTTGTCATGGATTTTGACAGCTGCCACGTTGGAAGAGATCATAATAACACGTGGCAACAAGGGAAATCTAAGGGTAGATATTTGTACACGTGTAATCAAGAAATAAGCAGGTAGTTAAAGCAGTTTGTCATGTATTGAATTTGTTTTGATTGATTTTTTAGGATAGAATTGGGCGGTGGTAATGTGGAAAAATAGATTTGTTTACATTAGATAAAGCCACAAATTTTTGTTTTTTTTTTGTTGGGGGGGGGAGATGAAAATTAATTAATTATAAAAACATAAATGAGAGGGTAATTTGTTTAAATTATCCATACTTTTTTGAGTTATATCGAGAGTTTGAGCAACATTAGATATTATTTAATTTGATGATTTAAAGTCCTTTTAATAACTATTACTTTCTTCCGTCTCAAATAAGTGAGAGTTGAGTACAACAAAAACTAATTCTAGGTATTACCTACCAGAAACTACTTTCTTCTTTTCAATTTATATGACTTACTTTTTTATAATCAGTCCCAAAAAGAATGACATATTTCTATATTAACTTTTTAAAAAAATTCTAGCATTCATTTTAGATTACAAGTTTTAAAAGCTTTCATTTCTTTCATAAACTTCATGACGAGTTAAACTACTTCATATAAAATGCGACGGAGTAATATTTAATTCATCCAATGTAGTTGTACACAAATGTTACATTATTTTCCATAGTTTAAGGAACTTAATAAGAACTAACTGACAGTCTATAATTAGTAACGTATAGGCAATTTCTTGTTGTGCTTGACCAAAGACTAGAAAAAATGGTGTATTCTTCAAAGATAACAAAAAATGGCACCGCCCAAAAGATCCTTAGTATAAGGAATAGATAACGTACGTTTTAAATATTCATAATATTTCGAGGTAAAAGTGTTGTAGGTGCTAATAAAGTCTCATATTTAAAAATTAAGAGGAAAAGAAAGTAATGTATAATTAGTGAGGGGGTTGGTTGGAGAATTAAGTGGATTTTTTTCAATTCAAAATTTGGGTTGAAATTTCTGTTGTGTTTAATCGAAGGTATTAGTTAAAATTAAGATAAATTATATGATAAATATGAGATAATTTATTCTATTTAGTGGTGGAATTACTGTTTATCATGGGATTCAAATTTTATATATAATCATGATTCATGAGATTGATGGTGTGATTATTTATCATGGTTAACAACTTATCATTCCATGATTATATTTGTGGTTATAATTTAGAGATATATTTAGATTTTAACCAAACTATATCTTAAGTGTACATTATTCAAGAGTCGGGTCCCGGTCCCAACTCGAGTCTTCACTTAGGAAATCTTTTTTAGACTTCAACCTGAAATTTGACTCTCGATCTCTATTCCTACTCGATTCAGATTTGAAACCTGAAATCTGATACCTGACTTCAACCTCAATTTGAGACATGAATATCAACCCTAACACAAAATTCGACTCTCAATTCTGAACCCGACTTGAGACTCGACATCCAACCTTTTGACTCATTCCATTGACCTCAATTCGAGACACGTCTCTCTATCCTAACGTTGAATTGAGACTCAGCTCTCAACCCTGACTCGAAACCTGATTTTCACTCCTAATCCAGAACTCATCTCTCGACCCCCAACGCCTTAGGTCTTGACTCTTTAACTCTAACCCTAACTCGAGATCCGAACTCAACTCTGTAACGAACTTCCAATTTTAACTCAACTTTTGACCTCGGCCCAACATCTAGTATCCGACCTTAACCCAAGACTCAACTCCTGATCCTCAATCTCTCAAAAGCTTAATGATGATTGTTTTTTTATTTTTAGATTGTTCTACTCCCAATAAAAAACAGATAATATTGCTAAGATTTTCTCCGTCTTCTGTTCATTTCCTTTTCCTTTAAAAAATCGGAGGACCAATGAAAACGGGAAAGGTGTGAGAGAAAAGCAAAATTTGTGGCGTTGAGCCGCAATGGGTAAGGTAATTGCAATTACAATCTCTTATTAACATGTACTCCTAATTAATTAATCATAATACTAATTAAAGGATGACTTGTGTTACCTAATTATTCCCCATTGTCCCCTTCAAATTTAACAATATTTAATTTGATATGGAGTTTAAGAAGTTATGTTCACCTTTTTATTGCGTTTGAAATCATTATTAAAATGATTAATCTCATATATACTCAAGGATAGTTATTCAATAATTGTGACATAGTAGCATAGAATATTGTACGTAAATTCATCCTTTTTCATTGGAATTGTTCAAGCCTTATAAGAAGTTTAATCCTCTCAATAAAAACTTTTAGTATTCTTTAACAATTATCATCATACCAAATAAATAATTTCATGGTATGAAAAAATTATATAAATTGAATTTTTGAGGTAATCATTTTTGGGTGTTTTAAAATGAAAGATACATTCCATGACGTTATTGTAAGGTCATTTTCATAATTCATAGCGTTTAAAAGGAGAACCCCAGGTTAGATGACACCTACAGTGTACGTCTCCAAATATCATTAAGAGTGGCATTGTCTAAAGTTAAGCTATTCATTACTTAATTGCTCATTTGTCACTATCAACCTCCAATTATCTACTTTTGTCCTTAGCCTTATCGACGTCTTTATTTGCGTGATTTAAGTTGTATATATCCAGGATTACAAGTAAGAATTTTTTTTAAAAAAAATCTAGAGTTTGAAACTGAAGTTACTGGCTTCGACAAATCCATACATTGTTCTCTGGCTCTGACCCTACTAATACACCTATTACATAGTGAAATGAGGCGTAAACATGTACAATGACTACACTAGCCATTTTTTGTGAAGGAAAATAGAAATGTAGCCACCTAATAATCTTCACTCCATTATGTATTAATTACGAGTAAATTTCCACCCCACCATGCATTACTCAAGGAACAAACTTCTATTCTATCAAAGGCCAATCATTCTTCTCTTTCAAACTCTTCAAAGGCCAAAACTGATAACACTTGGACATGAAAGTATCCACATGCAAAAGTTGATCATTGTCCTAACATATCCCTCATGATTCTCCATATATGTTGAACCTCTTTAATCCACATATATACAAGAACTGCCCTTAACGTAACAAACGGGGGGGATAGGAAATAGTATCAGCATTACTAATTCATCATATTCAATACTATTCTTATACAATCTACATCTATCAGCTACTTCTGTAGTAAATGAGCCAGTTAGGGTCGATTATATGAATCCTTATGAATCATATTTCTTCCATAGGCTAAATATAGAGCAGATCAAAACAGCTGCCCGAGCATGTCTAGTTAATAGTGAGCATGATCAACAATAGACAAGAATTTTCTCTAAAAAATGTAGCAGAAAATAAATGGGTATCAGCTCGTCTTATTTTTGTACAATGACTAGGCTTTTGAGTTCTGAGTTGCCTTTCGTGTCTTTGGCAGAAAGATGCAGCACTTAAATTGACAAGTGTAAGGTCCAAAATTCTGTACATGATACATTTCACATCATATTTCAGTTCAACAGATTTGGAACCACCCCAATCAATGATCTTCTCAGTTCTCCCTCCTCGCATAACTTGTGAAAGATATGTATTCCTAAAAAAACTAATCAGTGGTGTCGGGAACGATAGTGTACTACTACTCAAATTGATTAGGACTATAACAGAACCCTGCTCGTGAATTATTGCAAGTCAAATCACAACTGTGTCCCATCATGCCTCAATCATGACACTGAATGACTGAATCCCCAGCAAACAAACAAACACCAAAATGACATAAGAAGAACTATAGATATGAGGAAAGAAACAAAACCAATGAAATTAATTGACTAGACTACATGATTTCTGAGAAAAGGATCTGATTGAAGAAATGAGAATGAGAATTTACATATAAGTACATAATTATAAATGATATATCAGATAAGGCAACCATACAACCAATGAAAATAAAAGAGAACTCATAGTGTAATGCCATGAAACTGCAAGGAGTGAAGCTGCAGATGGTTTAGGGGTAGCTTTACCAGCAATGGCGGGTGCAACTGCATGTCCACCCGGGTTTCTTTGTTGCTCAGTCGTTGGCAGCGGATTTGATGTCAAACCACTCGGAGGTGGTGTTGGTGATACCTTTGTTGTCCCGCCTATGTCTTGACCTGAAGATGTAAAAGATAAAATTTGTGTAATTAAGCACATAAAATTGTATAATAGAATTCTACATGCTACTACAGAAGAACATATGTACTTCAATCGGGTTATTGCATGAATTTTTGAAATTCTCCATGCTTTTAAGACTCTTGTAGGAAAACCATTACCATGAGGCAGGCACTAGCCATGATAGTTATTATGCTAATTACTACAAGTTTACTATGGTTTTCATAATTATCATTGTTAATATGCCAATTATAACTCAATAGACAATTAATTGAGGGGGGGAATTTAATGAAACATTTATATGTGCCAAACTTCACAAGAGTAGGTTTTACTAAGATTAACCGGCCGATACAAGTAAAAAAATGAGCAAAGGTGTTGTCTGCATGAATTCGCTCAAAGAACAACATAAGAATTACCAACTTCAGGACCGTATAAATAACCCACATGATTCAATCTAAAACTCTAAACTGGAACATCAACGAAATATTTATCAAAACTAATTATCTCCCATATATGTCAAAACTCGTTTTTCGTCTTCCCCTATTAATCCAGCAAGAAAAAACCCAAACTAGTTCAATTTAAACTAAATATGCACAATGAGCTTACACTTGGAGCGAGACCAACCCAACTTCATGTTTTCCCAATCAAACACCAATCGATATCCCTCCATAAAGTTCTCTGCACAGCATAATTCAAATGAAATTGCATGGAACATCCAACGGTCAACATGCATGTATGTGCACCTTAAATGAGTATAAAATTACACATCAACTTACGTCCAATAATACCAATCATTCCTTCAATAGGTAGGAGACCCACACAATAAAAGTTATCACCCTGCACAAAATACCTCCAATAAGAAACCATCACTATAAGTCTGCAAAACAAAGTGCATGAGAGGGCACAATGAACTTGGGATCATACACTGGAAAACCTATGGAGAAACCATACTTGCTTTGTCATAAAGGAATTGAAAAGATCTTTTTTAAGCATGCAAAGGCAGCAGGGTAACATGTATATTCACAGCAGCAAAACCAAGATGAACATAGACCAAGTACAAGGGCATTTATCCATCATTCATCTTTGCACATAAAGAGCATTTTACTCCAGAAGTTTGCAAAACAACGTGCTACAACTTAAATTACTAATGAATGGGACCAAACAAACTGACTTTATAGCCAGTAGCCACTATGACTAATAAATATATTTTCTATTGTTGACAAAACTAATAATCCCTTTGTTTCAATTTGTTTGTCTTAGTTTGACTTGGCACGGAAGTAAAGATGACAATTGAATCTTGTGGTCTTAAACTAAAGATATGTATAATGTATCAAAATTCACTTCATTCTGTTGGTCTTAAACACACCAGGTAGGATTGTGAAGTTACTCACTACTGAGTTGCCAAATTAGGAAAGAGGCATTCTTCTTGAAACACACTAAAAAGGAAAGCAAGACAAACAAATTGAAACAGGGGGAGTAGAATTTTTAGAGAACTAACTTATAGGGAGAGATGATGAGAACTAACAAGCTGAAATGGACACACAAGAAATTTTTGGAAGGATTGCAGTTCTACAGTAAACTTATCACAGAAGCCACATACAAAATCTTATAGAGCTAGTTTACACTATCAAAAATTTCCCAAGTACCAGCAGAAATGTTCTTAAACTTTAGGTGTCATGGCACCAATTAGCCCCATGTCCTATCTGTTCACCATCACTAATAGCAAACTTTGGACCCTTTCTTGCAGTGACTCTCGTTCTCCTTAAGTGATATGCTTCACGCATCTCTACCAAAAGTTTCTTGGTGAAGAGCTGGATTCAATTTCACAAGTACTTAAGTTTTAGAGAAATTCCAAATCCAAAATAATAGTAACAATGATATCTAACAACTATTAAAAGCTCTAAAGCCAGTTAGCTACCAGACACAAAATGAAAAATAGGGAGTACTTTTTTTCCTGAAAAAGAAAAATAGCAAGTACTTAAATTGACAGATAAAGGTAGAGATAGTATTAATTCCAGATTAAGACCTGAGTCAGTTTCTGCATTTTGAGTGCACTAACTTCTTCTTCATATAAATGCAAGTGAGTTTGCATGCATAGGCATAGCATGTTACCAGCTCATTCAAAGAAGAAAATCTTACAGCTAAATCTTCCATGCCTCAAGAAAAAAGATTAATTTGCAGGATGATGGCAAAGCAAAGAGATTCAAATACTGACCTGACCACTGGAGATGGTAAACATGGGGTTCTGAATTACAAAGCTCTGATTAGCAGCTAACAAAAGTTTCATGCTAGGAATGTTTGGTAAACCTTGTGAACTGCATAAAAAAAGATATGGAGAATAATATACAAGTAAATAAAACAAAAAACAGCATTTTCACGAGAGCAGACTTTACCTAGCCTTATAGCAGCAAGGAAAACCTTCTATAGCTAACCTTGTAGCATTCATTTGCTCTTCAAACTAGAAGAGAAAAAATAGGAAATAGCTCAGGTACAGCAAAAGAAACTGCATGTGCATTCTAAAACTAAGCAGAAGAGTAACTTGTGAAACCAAGAGACGGAAAAAGGGAATAGCAAGGACAAGAGAAAAATGATATTTGTACCTCAGTTACTACTTTTGTAAAGATTTCAGAAGGGAGAAAAGTGAAGGAAGACCCACTATCAACTAAGGCTTGAAATCCACTTTGCTTTGGACAGGTACCCCCAACACAATAATGTTGAACTTCAACAACATAGGTATTGCTGGTAAAAATTACGAGTAGGAACATAAGATAAATGTGCAAATGAAGTTGTTTAAATTGCCTATCAAACTAAACATAGCACAAAAGAATAGAGGAGATACATACTAATTTCCATCCAAAGATACAAATGAACTTCGTCTTTGATTTTCAGGTCCTTTATCACCAAAGAAAATTGTGCCAGAATTGCTCTTTCCAAAACACAATGAGAATGAGCGTGGAACAAATCCAGACTTCGCCAGCAAACTTGGAACAGAAATTTCTCCTGGCCCTAATCCCATCACCCCATCTGGAGCAGCTCCACTCAAATAATTGCCACTTTGTTTGCTACCACAGCTGCAATAAGTTATTACGTAAAAGAAAACCACATTCATCAACCAACTGGTAAATACTGTAACTTGACAACTAGCAGCTTCGCGACTAATCATATTGCCAAAAATAAACAGTCACAACTGAGACAGCTATAAAAGGTGTCAAGGTTCAAGGGTCAAATCTTCTCATTGGAGAAACCTTTTCTACATTCGGCTAAGGCACCTACAAACTCGCTCGTAATGGAACTCATAAAGTAGGTCTATCAAGTCTTCTTTTGTCACAAATCCATTGAGCTGATCCTCCTTACAATAATACAGAACTGGAAAAAAAAAGAGCATACCCTATAACAATAGGAGCTAGCACAGAACCTTGATGTTCATGTCCACCACCTGAAGTCAAATGCAATTGGTCCTCGAAAAGGAACCCTGAACTTGATGTATTTTCAGAATAGTAATTAACAGTATAAGGGCAGTGTTCCTTTGGACTCCGGCAGTTAGGACCCAGTTCACATAATTGATGGCTGCAAGATAGATGCTTGCTGCTGCTTGATCGTGCTGGGCTATATTCATTCAGATCTTTATCCTGCATAATAGATGCCCCAAATACAAGGGAGCACCTGCCAATCAATCATTGGAGAATTAACAGCTAAAACTGTTCCCATGATGAGATACACAGTCACTTTCAAATGCTTCACTGATAAGAGATTAATTAGCTCAACTGAATAAGAGTTTTAATATCTATAAAAGAAAAGTAAAAATGGCTTTTCTATTTGTTCAGTAAGAGATGAACCAGCCAAAATGTACATGCCCAAATCAGTCTAAGAATTTGAAGTATTTGAAGTAGGAAAAAACTAATTTTCTACACCTTGAATCCTCCATATCTTAAAATAAAAATGTCTGTCTTAAACAGAAAATGACTTACAGATGAGAAGCTGTGAGATGCAACAAAATCTAAAAGCATTAAACCTTTTACTAGTTGGCATATCTTTAAATGAAAATCAATGCCTTTCAGAAAGAAAATGTTGAGGTTCCAAGATAATACATCAGGGTATAGCAGTAACTTGAAGAGTTAAGACCGTAGAAGCTTGGACTTTGAGGTTGCACAAAGCATCACGTGCACAAGTAGCTTTAACTTGGACAGAAAAATTGCAGAGCACAATTGATGTTGTAAGAGTTTATATGTTTATATATCTTCCTTCAGAGTAACTACATCAAATTAAATTAAGCATGCTATAATATTTTAGTGGTCCCAGTCGTCCCACTGTAAGTGAAGGTGACATCCCCCTTACTTTAAGTTGATAGTAGTTTCAAAACCACGCTTATGTTTTGAAATAAAAGAAAGGTCAAATATTACCAGTAAGAATAAACAGTCAAATGCAACATTTAGCATGAGCAACCTACCAACATTGAGTAGTAGCTTGAAGACAATGGAGCACATTGTACACAATTGCAAGGGAGCCAGAGCAGATCACTTCCAGCATCCAAGGCGACAAGAAATGATGCATTTGGTGTCCCTATGTCAATCCACACATAATGCAGCCTGAATAATAGTAATCCAGAACAATCAACACACTTGATTAGAACTTGAGAAAAAAAGAATTCTTTTACTCGGCAAAGATCTCAACAAAATCTTTGATGCAATATTCAATATTATCACTATTTGAACTGTCAAAGGTTTTGGACTTTTGATTGAGCTTCCTTCCTTGCAAAGCAAACATAGTCAATCAATGGAAAGAGAAAGAAAAAGACCTTCCTTGCACACAAACAAACCATCATTAGCAAAATCCCCCCTTCCAAACTCTCCTACAACATCCATTTCGTCAAGGAAAGATGAAATAAACTCTCCAATACTTCCACCCCTCCCCTCTAGGGGAGACAAGGGAACATAATCGCCCACCATCACATGAACCTAAAAGCCCTGAGCTCCATAGTAAGGGGCATGTTTGAAAAGGCGACTTGTCAAGAAAGGTGGAACTGCCGTGTTCATATACTAATAAGTATTATTTAAGAGCTTAACATTCTTATTCTTATTTTTCAACATAACTTTTTCTTGTTCCCAGCATATAAGGGCTTCGGATTTTTTTAATTTTCTAAAAGAAGAGCCAACTACTAAAATAAAAGGGGAAAGGATATCTCTTCAAGACTTCTAAAGACGGATAACTATGAGGCTCAAAATTTGTCAAGAAAATGACTTTAAGGCATGGAGAAAAACATGTGACCAACTTGTATCATTTCAATATTTCAACCATGGAAAATCGAGAAGAGTATTTATTCAAGGAGGCAACAACACCAAGATTTTAACTTCCAAAAACAATTCAACTCATTGCTCAATTGGGGAAAAAAGTTGGACAGATTATAGTAACTCCCAAAAACAATTCAACTCATTGCTCAGTTGGGGAAAAAAGTTGGATAGATTATAGTAACTCCCAAAAACAATTCAACTCATTGTCTCAGTTAGGGAAAAAGTTGGATGCTTATAGTAGCTCATTTCTTTCACATATCTAAGAGGGAGTCCCAAAGCCCCACTGCAGGACAGCAACTATGAGGTCACTTATCTTATGCTTTTTCAGCTAAAACTTGAATATTTTAAGCAAAAATAATTGACTCCTTATGCAACAGTAAATTCAAAAGAACAAAAAAAACTCAAAATCCACTCCAGCATTGACGCATTATAAGCTTCAATTTTTAACAAATCTCTTAAACGGATAGTATAAAGCAGTATTACTAACCAACTCAAATCATTTCCATAGAAATGAGTTTCACTTCCTTCAGATGGAAACAAAAGCTGCTTCTGCGAACCAAGCTTCAGTCTCTGTCGCTTCCAATCATTACTAAGTAACAACCTCATATGCTCTACACTCTCGCGCTTCGGACACGTCATACTCTTCCCTTTCGATGCCCAAAACGACACCGCTTCATCTGAGAACCCGTGAATCAACCTCGACGAGAATGTATAACCGGCGGCGAGCTCAACGGAAAGCATCAATACTGCCGTCGTCAGTAGTACAACTGCCGTAAGAGAAATCGCCATTGAAGCAAAGCCCTAGAAGGAGAGATTTTTGTTAGGTGTGAAGAGAAACAGAGAATCGGAGGGGGTTTTAGTTTTGTTGAAGTAGTGTAACAAAAACTGGGTAGTGTTCACTGTTCATTGACGAGAAAAGTCATATCGCAATTCCAGATTTTACTTTTTTTTTTTTTTTTTCTGACAAGCACCACTATTTTGGTGAAAAACAAAACAAAAAGAAAAAGACAAATACCGCTCTTTAAATTTTATTACACTGCAAAACAAATACTCCCTCCGTTTCAAAAAAAACGATCTAATTTAACTTGAAACGGAGTTTAAGAAAAGAAAGAATTTAATTTGTGGTTCTAAATTAAAATTATGTCAAATGTATCAAAATGCCCTTTAATCTTGTGGTCTTAAACATGACACGTGGAAAGTTAAAGTTAAAGTGTTGTCAAAAAAGGAAAGAGGTCATTCTTTTTTAAACAAACTAAAAAGAAAATAGGGATATTCTTTTTGAAACGGAGGGAGTATATTTTTAAAATATTAATCATAGTTTAAAGGATAAATGTATCCCTGAATTATTATAAATGGTATGCAAAATATACCCTCCATCATACTTTTAGGAAATTGGTGTCTTTATCATCCAAAAATCAGAGTATATATGTCTTTCACTCTAACGGAAGACTAAATAGGGACACATGGCACAATCTTATCCGTCGATTCAATATTTAATAAATATCGATCGGTGGATAAGATTATGACACGTGTATGTCCGTTAGTATAATGGGTATATATGCTCTAGTTTTGAATAACAGAAGCACCAATTTCCCAAAAGTATGACGGAGGATATCGACATACCATTTACGATAGTTTGAGAGCATATTTATTCTTTTTCCCTAGTTTAAATAGATATGAACTCATTATTCATATCAATTATTCATTTCTAAATTAGAATTAGAAATCTCAAATAAATAAATATTTATTTTACCATAGGTCATGGTAATGTCTAGGCGTGTTTGGTTAGGAAAAAATTATGTTTTTTTTTTAAAAAAAACTATTTGATTAGCATTTGAAAACAAGCACAAAATAAATTTCAAATTTTGAGATTGATGGTTTTAATAAAAAATATTTTATTATATATTTAGATGTTTAATTAAAATGATGTAATAATTTAAGCATTAAATAATATGTAATTTATGGGGCTATCATATATTGAACCTTCTTAAATTTGATTATATTATTTGGACAATTTGCAACTGATTGTTTTTTATTTACAGATTTTGAATTCAAACCTTGAATATAGAAATAATTGTAATAAGGAGTGTTATCTCTCTAATATTTAATTTGAATTTTAATTTGTTCGATTCTAATATGGATATCAAAAATTATATGAGAGGAAATATTATATTATTTGGTTTACGTAGGTGCACTTTTGGCATTATATACACATATGTTTAATAATTTATTCTCAAGACTTCACAATGGACCTTTTCACTTAAAGTGACTTTTATTGATGGCAAAATGAAGGTAGGTGACAAATTCTAACATGCCCATCAAGAATCCTATGAACAAATAATAATGATTAATATGCATGTAATGTTATTTTATTTTTAAAAAATTTAACTTTGGTCAAAAAGTGCATGGGGCCTGTAATTCCGTAACATTCATGATTTTAGTTAGTGTTGTTTACAAAAAAAAAATTCAGTCAGAACTCCGAATTTTTTGTTCAAAATTATAGTCAATGGCTCAGTTCATTTTCTATATTATTAATTTAACGGAAAAGGGCCTAAAATACCCTCAAAGTATTGGAAATGGTACAAAATTACCCTCCATCCACCTATTGGCTCCAAAATACCCTTCCCACCCACCTATTGGGTCCAAAATACCCTTGTCATCCACCTTTTGGTTCAAAATTGACCACTTATTTAACGGTTTTATATTTAAACTATTTAAATTTTTTTTTAAATACGTGGCACGCAACTATATGTTATAATTTAACTTATTAGTATAATTTATAAATCAATCCACTACCCACCCATTACTAATTAAACCCCTCCAAATTAATACACCCGTCACATTATTAATGAAACAACAAAAAAGCTACTGCCAATTGAGTGTTTTTAAAAATTTGAGGCGAAAATATCTATAGAAGTAAATTATCATACGTTAAGTGTCTAAATAAAAATTACCGATAAACTTAAAAGTCTGACTATGTTCATCTTAATTATTCTTACGTCTCAATTATGTGATGTTACTTCATAGTTAACTTTTTTTCAAAATAATATATTAAAGGTTTTAAAACAAATCATAAATATTTATAAAATTATATTTTAAAAAAGTGCATGAATTAATTCGGGATGTATTACTTCTTTACCTTTAATCATAAATTCTTAATTCAATCTTGAAAGAGAATCCTATTGAAAGTGTCCTCCTAAATAAGCGGCTCAACCTATATTTAATTGGGGCTTCGATTCAGACTCAAATAATTTTGAGTGTCATTTTCAGGAATCTATAATTTCATTGTGTTTTAGCAGTGTTTATGACAATTTTGATATTATAATTGGATTATTAATTGGGTGGGGTTTAGTTAATAATGAGTGGGTCGTGGGTTGATTTATAAATTATATTAATAAATTAAATTATAACCAATAGTTGAACGCCAAGTATTTTAAAAAATATTTAAAGAGTTTAATTTTAAAACAATTAAAGAAGTGGTCAAGTTTGAACCCAAAGGTGGATGACAAGGGTATTTTGGAGCCAATAGGTGGATGAAAAGGGCATTTTGGAGCCAATAGGTGGATGGAAGGTAATTTTGTACCATTTTCAATACTTCAAGGGTATTTTAGGCCCTTTTCCGTTAATTTAATTTACTGATTATTAATGTATTAGTAATCAAATTGATAAAATATTTATTGTTGATTTTTTATTTGTGATTTATTAATTCAATTTTGATTTAATCGATAAAATATTCCTTCAAATTTGCTTATTCATTTTCTTTTCCCTTATTATGAATTGCATGAAAAAAGAAAAGAAAAATGAACTACGTAGTGTATTTGATAAGAAAGAAAATGTTTTTTCCGAAAATCAAGTGGACTTCTTACTTATTTTTTTGATATATGATGAGTAAATAAAGAAATAATATGCCAAGAATATTTATATGTTATTTTATAAAATACTTCAAAGACGGAGTGGATTAAGGTGCGGGGAGTGGGAGGTGACGGGGTGGAATGGTCAAAAGGTGGGAGTTGGAGGAACTTAGTGGATATGGAGAAGACAATAAACTTGAAATAAGAAAAACTATTTTTTTCATTTTTAATTAATTAATTAATTTTCCTAAGAAAATATTTTCTAAATATACTAACTAGCCAAAATATAAGAAATTTAGATAACATGTTGATCCCTACCAAACATACAATGAATTATGAACATTTAAATCTAGGGGACAAAAGATTGGGAAAAAAAACATACAGAAAGAAGGAGAGAATATTTATTCGTGTAGTACAACATTAAGAAAAAAATGATCTTATTGGGTATTTATTAAATTTAAAAATAGATATTTCAATTAAAAAAGTCTGTAAAATCACTGATCCAATAAAACTAGTCTGATAATATAATAATATTTTTATTATTATTTTCGGTTGAATCGTTTCCTCATACTCCTACTAAACAAAGGTTCAAATTTTGATCATGAAAACATAGTCATTCAACTTGCTTAAGTTTAACTTTAGTCTATTTCAATCCAACTCATTTCAAACTAATCTAACCTAATTTCATCTCATTTCAGCTCAGTATTTCAGCTAGGGGTGGGCGTTCGGTTCTTCGATTCGGTTTAATCAAATTTCGATTTGGTTCTTCAATATTCGATTTGACAAAAGCGTGCACCATATTTATACCAAACTAAGATCGATTTTTCTACTTCGATTCAGTTTAGTTCGTTGTTTTTAAATTGATTTTCGATGTGAATGAAAATAAAGTGAAAATATGATAAAGTGTTAAGAGTTTCATGTGTTTAATAAAAATAAAAAGAAGGTAAATATGCGACATTATTTGTTGTTTCTCCCATACCTGAATGAATAAAGAAGAGAACAAATATATATAAGGACTCACATTGTACAAGATGGTACATAAACATAAGTTAACAAGTGTTTGCTAGTTGATATAATGAACATAGCTAACAAGCGTTTGCTTCAGCAATAGTTCCAAGCTTAATTGTCATTATAATGTTATATCAGTAAAACAAATTTTAATCGTAAATGGCTAGCTGAAGTAAAAGATTTAAATGGGTCTTGTAAATATTTTGAGTAAAAAATGTATAAGTATTATTAATTAAGCAATATAATTAAATATTTTTAAATTTATTTAATAAACTTTGATTCTTCGGTGCACCATAGTTTCGGGACCCTTGCACCGAACTCCGAATCAAAGAATCAAAGTTTCGAAAATAAAGAACCGACATCGAACCGAAGAATCGAAGAACCAAAATAATTCGGTTCGGTTCGATATTTATTCCCACTCCTAGTTTCAGCTTATAAAAAATTGGCCCATGAAAAATCTTGTTAAAATATTTCGAGATAATTACTTAACCAACCAAATGTACACAATATTTTTATACACGCTATATTTATCAAATATAGCTAGAGTTTATAAAATTCACTTTGTATGCAACCAACATATTCTAAAATTCATTTTGTATTAGCGAAACAACATATTTTGAAAATGTTTTATATTAGTGATACAACAATTTACTATACATCAGTGACATAACATTTTGTTCCGATGAGAGTTGTTTAAAATTGAACTGAATCTGATAATTTGGTTAATGATTTAACCATTCGGATCTCGATTTACTATAAATTTCTTATCACCTTATCGGTACGGGTCTTGATTTGTCCATATTTCTAATCGGGTGTCCCGATAACCTGACAAAAAGTTTAGTCTTTAGGGTTTACACTTCAGTCTTCAAACTGTTTAAGTGACTTTATAGTTGACACTCAAATTTTACAATAATATTCCAAAGTTGCGACATCACTCATTGAATTGTTGTCACTATTCCCACGCCGACGAGTTATATTGAATATTATTCTCTAAGTGTCTAAATTGAGGTTCAAATGATTGGTTTCTTTACTTTAAGTCTTTGTTTTTATCTTCTCATCACAATGAGTGAGTCAATGAGATATGCCTCTAATATTGTAATACTACAATTTCTAATGAAAAAGTTTTTATTAGTAATGATCTCATGATCGTTAATGTTTTTCGTTAGTAGTGCTGTAATGATTTCTCTTTATAGTTCATATCTAAATTATTTTGGGGGAACTTTCACAAATAGCCACTCAAAAAAGAGCCTAATTACTCTCTATAATTGTAGTTTGATAATTGCAATTCGTAGTTACATGTTATAGAGAGAAGAGAGGCGAGCCAGAGAGGGCAAAGAACGGGAGAGAGGTGAATTGTATATGCATATTGGTTAGATAATTGTATATTATAAATATGTATTTGTATATATAGCGAAAGAGATTGAGAGATGAAGGAGAGATGTGAGAGAGATTGGGAGAATGAGAAGGTCGAGAGACGAGTGAGAGAGGACAGAGAGTGGGAGAGAGGTGAATTGTATATGTATATAGGTTAGATAATTATATATTATACCTATTCACTTGTATATATGGCAAGCGAGATTGGAAGAGAGAGGAAAAAGGCGAGCGAAATTGATTGAGGGAGGAGAGAGGAAAGAGGCGAGCGAGATTGGTAGGGGAGGAAGAATTTCAGAAACTCTCGCTATATTTCACAATTATTTAAAGTATTGCTATTTCCTTAAATTTCCCAAATGTATTCTTAAGGTACTATTTTGAACTACTATAAAACAAAATGGACCATTTTTGTCATTTCTCTTAGTTTAGTCAATCATCTATTTGCCCAAATAGTTTTTAAAGTTCAAGTTTATTTAGTTACAGCTTTGTCCGATATAATTTCTAATTTCGTTCATTTTAGTCCTTATTGTCAAATTGTCAGAATTTGTTTAGACTTTTGTCTTGTAGCTAGTTGAGCTCAATGTAAAAAGGGATGAATTAACACTCTTTCTGCTTTGATGAATGAAAAAACCCTAATGAAATCGTTCTTCGACTGAAAAAAATCTTCTTCTTCTCCAGAATTAGGGTTTTCATCATCTTCTCAGGCGAAAATCTTTCGTCTCTCGGTAAGTTTTCCTTTCATTAATGAAGTATTTGATTTTGTATTTGTAATTTTGCTAGAAGAAAAAGTTGAAAGGAATTGTTTCCTTCGCATTTTGTTTATCAGTACTAGTAGAACATATCCTCCATGTCTTACGAAAAGGTAGGGGTAAGATTTGCATACATTTCTAGACTGCACTTGTGGGGGTTACTTTGGGTTTGTTGTTGTCTTCTTTGTTTTTTAGTTATATTTTCTAGTTGATTTAACTTTCATTGCAGGATTGTATTTTTCTTGTTTTCAGAAAGATGGTTGTTTGTTATGTTGGATTTCATTTCTTGAGTGTATTTGTTCAGTAAATACTCATACTAATTGACTGATTAAACATTATAATGCTTTTTTTTTTATTTTTAATCGTAGATATTTGGTTATCAAGAAAGCATTGTAGATTGATAAATCTTGTAAATACAACTATAAAGGTAGAGATATCCAGGGCAAAGTTAATGTTAATATATGAGGATCACAACATAAGATTATCTTGGAAAATGCTGGATGATTAACATACAGTTGTATACAACAAATAAGTAACATTAGAAAATAAAAGAAAAAACAAGAAATTAACATATCACATGAGGCAAAATCTTACTACTACTGTGGTTCCACTTTGTTTGGCATGGTTCAGAGTACCAATGTCAAACTACTTAATTTTAAGTGTGAATTTCATACAGATACTTTCAAAGTTCTTGAAAATAAAGTTTGCATATTTGAAAACTACAAAAAAAGTATAACAAGTCAAAATAGTCAACATCTCAATGTATTTAAGAAAGACTTGATCAAAAAAGAACATCTTTGACTCTCCAAATAGTAAGTGTGCAAAGCAAAGCGGAATGGAGGGAGTAGCTTCTATATTTTTCTTGATGTTAGGTTCACATAAATTAGATTCAATGTTTGTTAGTTGCGTTTTTCCCTTACCGAAAAACATATTTGCAAGCACATTAGCATTATCTATGCATGCCAAGTTCATATTTCATCTCACAAGGTGGTGGTCCTCCGTTTGTGTCAGAATGGATAGACAAATGTGAATGTAAGTAGTGGTTAACGGGGAATCACCATCTGAGAGTTTAAGGCGTTGAAGTATTAGGAAGACAGAATAGAATATAGATATGGCCAACATTGTCCGACATGAAAATTTGCCTATACAGAGAAGTCAAAGCCGGATCTTTGAACGTTGTTGCATTTATAGTGATTCTTCAATCTGCCTGAAAGATAGCGTTAATAATTTGTTTATTTAGGCTAATTTCTAACTGATAATTCTAAATTGTGATATCGTACATAAACAGATTGAATGAATAATATCCAACTAGCTTACAGGTTTGTCAACAATTATCTGTATAGTGTTTGTATGTTGTGTACTCATATTACTTAATATTGTATGAGGTTATAACGTTGCTCAAGAATAAAATAATTTGGTATGATTGATATAGGTCTATGGTACTTGAGATATATGAGCTAGTTTGGCTAATCTCAAATAAGCTTATCAAATGTGAAATTTATGAAAAGAACTCTTTAGGGATTAACACATGTAAGAAAGAGTATATCAACATTGTTATTAGATGTGTTGCAGAAGTTATTGTGCCTGTCCAATGTAAACTCTATGAAAAGAAATCTAAGTGCCCGCTTGGATATGTGATATGAAATTGTGATGTGAATCATAATGATATGAAATTGAAGTATTTTTTGACATGCAATTTGGATTTCTTAAGTTGTATTATTTACCCCATAACCACGTAAACTCCACAAGTTGTGCAAACTATCAAAATTTTCTCAATTTTGTTATAATATTACTAGATGAGCAAATTATAGTTTAACAACAAGATATTAGAATATCCTAAGGCGTTAGGCGCCGCATTGATAAATCACATATCTCCATGTCCTTTTTATAAATAACTGTTTGGCGGTTATAAACTTTCAAATAAACCTAATTTTACAAAGATCCACTAGTCAATAATAGCAATTATTTGTTGTTCTTTAATGTGACCCTTTCACTTGGTACGAACGTGTATTTTTTTGTAAAATTTAAAATGATGGTCTTCTTTTGTTTTTACAAAATATAAACTTACGAGTCAAGTTTACATTTTAAAAAAATTGAAATCATGATTTGGAATCTCAAATCATGTTTTTTTGGAGAATTTGAAATTCGAAATCATGATTCTAAATCGATGTACAAACACTTATTTGAAATCATGAATTAATATTGCATGTCCAAAGACAAACTTAATTGGGTTGAGACATATTCTAAAGAGTACACCACCATTGTTCTTAAATGTGTTGTCTTCCATTATGACAAAAATGATGCATGTTAGGAAGTAAATGCATATCAAAATTTATGGAATGTGCCAATGTGGGACTTATGAATAGGAAGAGAGTATATTGTGGACAATCCTTTGTGATTGATAAATTCTTGATAAGTTGTGGTTGATATTTTGGAGGAATGGTAATCTATAGAAGAACGGGTATAAGGTGGGGAATGAAAACTTAAAACTGTAAAACCTTTTAGAGAAATTGTCAAAACTTTTTTCCTACTGGCTACTTGGCTGCACTATGCATTTTTTTACCGATAGTGAGGTGCATGGTTTAAGGAGGAAAAGGGGATCTAGAGTAATTATGTTGAATCCCTATTCATTTGTGATGCACGGGAAATTTTCCAGCTTCCATGGATTTGTGGATGTGGATTTTGACTTGGCCAATCTATATGATTGTGCTACCTAGCAGCTAAATATTTTGGAGCTATGTAATTAAAGAAATGTTTTGTTTTTGCATCTGATTCGTAGGATAGAGAACACAAAGACACCAATAGAAGTTGAATTTTACTTTATATATAGCTTGTGAACTGATCTTACATTTGATATTTGGGAGGAGAATGATGATGAAATGTTCACGTTTAAAGAATATTGGGAAGATACGAACCATACTCTGTTGCATTTAGTGTTGCCTTGCAGCTGTAGTCTCTAGCATTAACTTGAATAGAGGTAGAACTAAGGTCATAAGCAATTACAGAGCTGGAAGATGCAGAAGAGCGGCAAGGTGAGGAAGTAATCATTCAGTAACTAGATTGTCTTTTTTAAATACCAAGAAATGAGATAAACTTAAGATTGTACCTTTTAGTTAAAAAGAGTGTACCCTTTTTTTATTAAGAGTTGGCAGGACACCATAGTTGACTGTTATTGGAGCAGTGAACTACATTCTATTAGGTCCCTTTTGGCCATATGTTGTATTTCTTTGGTTGCAATTATTGAAGTTCCGTTTTTGCAAATAATGGGTTGACCTGTTGGTAAAATATTGAAAAACTTGTTGAAGAGTTTTTTCAAGTGAAATGTCTTGCACTAACTCATTAGTTTTTATTCCAAATGAAATTCATGTCCAAACAACTTAAACTTTCAAATCCTTTTTTTCAATTTCAAAGTCAGGTACTCTTTTCGATTTTAACCAACTATGGTCCAAACACCTATTAAATAGTTTTAACACCAGCTTGGTGTGCAATATGTGAATATATTTTGATTTATAAAGAACATACCATTAAGGAAGTCTTGTCCTTTAGAAATATGCATTTATTTGATACATGTCAGGTATAATTGAAATTTCGATAGTAAGAACTTTACTCGTCTTTGCTAAAGGAAAAAAAAGTAAAAGATCTGCATAGAGTATTTTGTCTCTTTCTAGATTTGAGCAACATTCAGATCTTCTGGTTTCTATATATCTATCTTACTTCAGGTTTGTCAAAATGGTTTTCAGTTGGTGACGAAGATGTCGGACTATCTTGTGCTTAATAATCTCCCCATTGATAAATGAAAGGTACCGGCATTAAAGGAAGAGCTTAAGAAAAGGAACTTAATGACAAAAGATTTGAAGGATGATCTTGTTAATCGATTAAATAATGCTATCCACAGAGAAAGAGGAGAACCCGAGGTTGAAGAGAGTATTGAAATAAATCTCGATGTTCTTGAATGTAATAATAAAAGTATGGGGCATCGCCAAAACAAAGTTATTAAGGGTTCTGATCGTGATACTGATCCTGCCAATGCCACCAAAGTCTTGGATGAGGTTGCAACTAGAGGTACTGATGACGTTTCTACAGTAAGAGAACATTTAGAGGCTTTTGTTGGTAGCACTAGTGTTATAAATGAGATTGTGTCTCCTGATCAATTCGTTGAAGTCAAAATTGATAAGAAATATGAGGTTATCAGTCTCTGAATAATGATGTTGTTGATGAGGTATCTGGAGTTATGTATGTTGCTATTCAGAGCAGTGGCACTGTACAAGACATTGAGGATATGCAAATTTCATCTTCTGAGGGAGTGCTTGAGGATAACCTTAGGAGACAAGAGAATGATGCCGAGGTAACCCAGTAACATCCAAGGATGCCTTGGAAAACAATAGCATTAAGTTGGAGGATGAGGGTCTGAAACTCTCAGGCATGGATGCTGAGTATAATAAGTCCAATCCAGACACTCGAGTATATAAGGTCAACCGTGATTTAGGGTCTCAAGTAAAATCTGACGCATTTTCAACTGATACTTTGCCCATTAATGAACATAATGATTTAAATGATAATTTGAATGCTGGTAATGTTAAATTAGTAACTGAAGTTGTTAGGGAAGAGATAGAGTCATCCAACGAAGACCTGTCAGATGTTGGTTGCATTTATCCATTGGATGATCAGATGCCACATGAGATGCAGGGTCATGTTGGAGAAACTGTTGATGACAAATCTTCGGAGGTAAAATTTAGCATGAAAAAGGCAATGCAGATCAGGTTTTTATTGCTGTTACCAAGGTAGAGCATGGTTTAGAAAGTAACGCATTGAATAATAGTGAGCAAAAAGATGTTCAGTTTGAAAAAGTTAGCACTTTAGGTGATGTTATAGACCCTAGTTTGTCACCCAAGAAAGTTGAGGTATCTGCTGAATATAAACATTGTATTGCTGCTTCCAATGATGATAGAAAAGGTATGGAAACACTCCCTTCTAATAAAGAAACTGACTTGTTCTCTTCCTTACTAAGGCTGGTTCTTCCGGATCTTCTGTGTGTTGTGTCTGTGCATACAGTTTTGAGCAAGATATTTGAGGTAGTGGATGATCAGAATATGGAAAAGATAAATTTGGATCAATCTTCAGCTGATGATTCCATGGAGGGGGATGTAGTAGAGACAAAGCATGTGGCTTTTGATTATATTTTTAAGGAGAATGATAAGACTGAAGAGTCTATTACGGGAATGACAGAGGAGCCCAAAGTTGTATGAAGTGTCTCTTCTGGTGCAATGCAGCAAGACAATCCTTCTGAGAAGGTTGAGTCTCCTCAAGAAACTAAAGGTATGTCTCTTGAATTGTCAGAGAAGAGAAAGGTACTCATGTCTTCTTAATTCTTGCTCTTTCCTTCTTTTTTCTTGAAAAGAATCTCTTTTTTACCTCCTCTGCACATGTTTATTAATTGCATTTTCTTTATTGCTACTACTATTCTATTAGGATTTGGTGCTTCTATAAATAATAATTATTATTATATTAAAATATTTTAGAGTTGTTTCTTTTGTACTCTTTTAATTGATTTGATGAAGCTCTAAATAGTAAAATTTGTGTATTTTTAGATGTTATCGTTTTAAGTATGTTGTTTATTAGTTTGTTCAGTTATGGATGTTAAATCTTCCGATTGACCCACATGTTTTATGGTGTTATCAGTTATGATCTAGAAATTGTGAAAGTTAAAGCTCACGACTGGTTTGCAAGCAAAATTGGGATTATTAGCGTGTTGGTGTATTGAAATTCCTAACACCCAATGATAGATATTGGATTCGTCTTGCAATGTTGGATATGAATACATTCACTCTGGATAACTTAGCGATAATGGGAATTAACAAAAATGATCTATTCTTTTCTTGTTCTATAATTTGGTTTCATAAGATATTTGACTTGGGGTGGATTTTTTGTTGATGATGTAGGAGATGGGAGTAAAGAGCCTACAAAAAGGCAGCACAGATGGAACACTGTGAATTTGAGTACTGTTGAGCCACAAAATTCAAGTATTGCATTATCAAAGAACTTGGTTCAGACCATCCCTGTCAAGCCTATCTTTGGCAGGACTGACTCTACAGTTAGTGAGGATGCACCCAAGGAACGCCTGGGTGAGTATTTGTTTTCTTGGTAAATTGCATGAGTTTCAGATGCATGAATAGCGACAGAAGAATAATTTGTTTCTATGTTCTGGTAATATTCCAGTACCAAAGTTTTTCAAAACAACCACTAATTGGTTCCTTTGTTCTGGTAATATTTCAGTACCAAAGTCTTCCAAAACAACCACTAATTCTCTCAAAATTGAGAACTTCTTGCGGCCCTTTACGCTGAAAGCTCAAGAGCTCCTTGCAAGAACTGGTGAAGTCTGCAGTTTCTGGATGGACTAGATAAAGACCCATTGCTATGTCACGGTAGAATCTTGCTCTCTCATGCTGCATTTGATGCTCCTCCTAGACCATATGGTCCTCGAGTTTCTCTATTTAAAATTATACTATTTGCAAGGAAGCTATTAGCCTAGTTGGCTGGCTACTCTTAGGAAAGGACAGGGTTGGGGACATCTGTCATGGGGGTGGGCATGATTTGAAACCTTGATGCTGCGCCAGTTGGCCTAAGTCCCTCTGGTCGATTTGTCATAACCTAGCATGTCAATGTGCATCATTGGCCTTCTGAGGTGCATACCTAAATAGCAATGGCCTTTGCATGCCTTGGCTTATTGGCATGCTGTCGAATTTGTTGGAAAAGTGTCTTACTTTGTTTCCTTAGTGGCGTTGGTTACTAAATTGATGAATAGTTTCTCTCAACAGTATTCTTCGGTAGAGAAAGCCATAGAGACCCAAAATGCTGTTTACAACCTCCAATGGCCACCAAAAGGAGGTCGTCTCCTGATTGCAGATTTTGTTGATCCCCAACAGGTGCAAACCAAGATAGACGGACGGGAGCCTACTACTCCAGCGACAAATCGCAGTCCTGCAGTGCCTCCATCTTCATTCCCAGTTCAAGCACCACCTGCTTGGCTGCAGGTTCGCAACCAACAAGTTGAGCCAGAACATCTACTCACGCGCCAGCCACAACTTGCTCCTCCTACTGCGCCATCAATAAAGAGAGAGGTTGGCTCCACCTGCTTGGCAGCAGGGTCGCTAACAACAGGTTGAGTCACAACATCCACTCACTCGCCAGCCACCATCTGCTCCTCCTAGTGCGCCACCAACAAAAGAGCGGTTGGCTCCACTTGTTGCTGATAAAAATAACCCCCCTGTTATTACTTTGGATGACATCTTCAGAAAGACCAAAGCTGTTCCCCGTATTTATTATTTACCGTTGACTGATGAAAAAGTTGCTAAAAAGCTTGCCAGTAGAGGAGGTGCTGAGAATTAGAGCTTTTAAGTAAACAAATGACTTGTTAGATAAATGGATTTTGGAGAAGTGTTGCGATGTAATGCTGATAACTGCTAGTTTGCCCTCACAAAGAAGTTGCAGTCTTGAGGCTCATCAAGACCTTGCGTTCTTTTCTATTTTCGTTGTTAATGGTTACTAAAAGGTTAAAGTGTCTACTGTATTTTGCTTTGGGTTGAAGAAACATAACAAAATGTGCAAAATCTGTATTCTTTCTTCATCCAGATACATAGTTGAATTGTGCCAAAGCTGTGAATGCCATTTATCTCCACCCATTCTCTTTACTGTAAAATTTTAAGAAATCGAAGGGATGTAGATTATGAAAGCAGTTGCTATTTTTTTTTTTTTAGTTTTCAGGCCTAACTCAAAATTAGCTACTGATATCTACCCCTGTGAAATATTATATGCTGGACAAGAACTACCCTCAATATTAGATATTTCCCCCCGTGACCTAACTTTATAAGTAGCTTTTGTTTTTCTCCCATCTATTTTTTTTTATGCCATGCAAGACTCAAACAAATGCATACATTTCATACTCCTAGTAGCAATCCATGTACAAGTATGCAACCTGTTGTTGGCTTATGACTTATAAGCCAAAAGTCATAAGTTAAGATTTCTAACTTATGATTTTTGATTTATTTTGGCTTTAAAATAAGTGCTTATAAACAGAGGTGGAGCTAGGTGGGGTTCATGGGTTAGGGCGAACCCACTAGCTTTTTCGTAGACCCTATATTTATAGAAAATTAATAAATAAATGTATATTAACATGCGAACCCCCAAACAAACTAATTTAGAACCCTCAAAACTTCTAACCTGGGCTTCGCCTTTGCTTATAAATATTTTTTAATTTTATCTAAACACTTTAAAACTGCTTAAAAGTTATTTTAACTTAAAAATACCTAAAATAAATCAATCCAAACAGACACTTATGTTAAATCATAGTTCACTCAAAGGCTAAAGTACAAAAATAGAGAAAAGACAAAGCAAAAATATATTTTAAACTAATAAATAATAGTTGAACAAGTGAAAGTATTCATAACACAATATTTTCAGACCTTAAGCTCGAGTGTTTATACTTATAATAATTTTATACTCATTATTATCGGATTATCAATTAAATTTTTTTTAAAAAAAAAAGCCTTGACAAACATAATTAAAGACACGATTGTCAAACGTTTAGCCTTGACAAACTAATCTAAATCAAATTTCAGACGTAAACGTGAAATATTTTCAGAATAGCTAGATTTGTAAAAATTATAAACATCGGTAATTATAAACTCGTATTGTGTGGATAGATTTATAAAAGAATTATATAATTTTTCAATAGGGAAAAGGGTCAAAAATACTCCCAACTTTGATTTATTGTTTAAATTTATCCTCGCCGATAAAATAAAGTTAATTTACCCCTCGCCGTTAAAATAAAGTTAATTTTACCCCTCCCGTTACTAATTTCACCAAATTTACCCCTCATTAGACGGATTGACCCAAATTGACCCAATTTTTTTTTAAAAACCCTATTCCTTATTTTAACCCAATAACCCGACTCTATTTAAAATAACCCGACCCATTCTTTCAGATCTCCTATACCCATTTATCCATTCTCCCAAATTTCCATTAAACATGTCAAAGACATCATTTTAACACAATTACTTATGTGGATTAAGTGAAACATCATATCAAGGATGTAGGGGCAAGCCTTCCAGGTTTCGATTTTCTTCTTGTTAGCAGGTCTTTTATAGATGTTCAGGGTCCCATCCTTCGTGTAGTCATCATCACTGTTCATTCAACTTCATCAAAACAATGCAGAGGTCAGTTCTAACATTGGAGATTTTTGAAATCTCTAATGTTACACATTTTCTTCTTTCACACATTGGGGATTTTTGAAATCTAAACAAGAACAACAATTATATATGGGAAAAGGAGATTTGGGAGAATGGAGTCGGGTTATTTTAAATGGGGTAAAGTTATTGGGTTAAAATAAGAAATAGGATTTTATTTTTAAAATTCGGATCAATTTAGATCAATCCGTCTAATGAGGGGTAAATTTGGTGAGATTAGTAACGGAAGGGATAACATTAACTTTATTTTAACTACAAGGATAAAATTAACTTTATTTTAACGATAAAAAAATTTAAACCATAAATTAAAATTAAGGGTATTTTTGACCTTTTTCCTTTTCAATATGACTTAAAATGATATTAATGCACTTCCCCTCAAATTGAGAGACTATAAGGCCACGACCCGAAAGACCCGATTCGTCCATTGGCAGTAGCAGCAATAGACAGAGGTTAACAATTCTTATCTACTTTCTCTCTCGCTTTAAGCATTCGATAAATTTCACAGCTTCTCCATAAATTAAAGCCCTAGAAATTCTCTTCATCTCAAGCCATTAGCATTTTATAAATCCGATTTTCTTCCGAAAGAACAGGCTTTTTGTGTCATTTTTATATAAATTATATACGTGTATCGATATATATATATATATATAATTAACAGATCAATATAATTTAGGATTACTGTATTGTTTTGCTTAGATTTGTATTAACTTGTTTCTGTTTCTAACAATTGTGTGCTTTTGTTTCTGGGATTAGGGTTTCTCTCGTTTCTGTTCTGGAACTAGGGTTTTCACCATCTTTTTGGTCGAAAGTTTTGGTGTTTAAGTGACTATTTGCACTGGTAAGTACCCTTTTCATTAATTGTCTGAATCTTTGATTTTTTCACTTTCGTGAATAGAAAATGTTGAAACGTTGGGGCGGCTGGGTAGGAGCAGATTTTTTTTTTTTTTTTAGTGTAAAGTTTTGCAATTGGGTTAAAATTAGAAGTAAGAAAGACATGGGGATTGGGGATTAATATATTTGAGTTTTAAAGTTAAAGCTACTGTTTTCTTGCAATTTTTTTATTTGGAAGACTGAGATCTAGCTACTTTATACTGGACTTGTGATTGGCATTATGGTTTCTTTATGGATTATTTTTTTCATAGCTCTAGTAAGTTCCACCAAGTAGTCGTTTTCTTAAGATGCCTATACCTTATGTTGGATTTACATTTTTTGAGTGCATTTGTTCAGTGAATACCAATGCTTTGACTGATTAAACCTTATATTGCCTTATCTTTTTTCTTAGTCCTATATATTTGGCTACCACTTATATAGGCGCGGAAAGCACTTAGCACTCTCTGCATGAGAGGAGCTTGTATTAATATTTAAATATGAGGATCTCAGCAGAATATAATATTGAAAAATGTTGCAGCAAGGGTGTTGTCCAGAGGTCAATGAAGTGGGTTGAGCACCATGGGGTCCGGTTCAAATCGTAGTAGGGATAAAGAACTAGGTGATTTCTTCCCATATGTTCTAGCCGTGGTGGATAGAGTTACCTAGAAGTGATGGTAGGTATCCTGTGGAATATCCAGACACCATAATTATCCAAAAAAATATATTGAAAAATGTCGATAGCTAACATTAAAGATAAAATCACATACAACAAATATAGAGAATGATTAAAAAAAAAAGAAGCAACAATTAACATATCACAACAACGACATACCCGGTATAATCACAAAAAGTTACTAGCTTCGATATTTTTTGGGAGGTTCAGTACGTGCATTAGTATAAATATTGGCTAGGAGTCTTTTCCCATAAAAACAACTTCTTTGCATGTAATGGTATTATCTATGCATGTCAAGTTTAGATTTTATCTTGCAAGGTGGTCTTTATTTTGTGTTGGAATGGAAAGACAAATATGGGGATGAAGATTGTGTTGATTGGGCATTACCATATGAGTGGTTAAAAGTAAGGTCTAGAAGTATTAGGAAGGCATAGGATAGATATAACCAACAATATCTGATAGAAAATTTTACTATATAGAGGTGCAAGACCAAATCTTTCAAGGTGGTTCTTTTTATTATGGGTTTAAATCTACCTGAGATGATGTTGAGAATTTGATGATTTAGTTGGCGTGTGTGCATCTTACCATCCCCAGACCCCACTTGTGGGGTTATACTGGATATGTTGTTATAGTTGGTCTGTGGACATTAATTTTGATGATATTTGAAGTTAAGTTTGCTTCAATTTCATATGTGAGTGAAGGAAGAATACCTGAGCTTCAAGCAAAGAAGGCCCTAACCTCGGGCTGTCGCAAAGTCAACGGTCTCACTGGGAACTAGGCAAGCACCTAGATGTTAATTCTTAAGCCCTAGCCTGAAATTCTTACTTCATTCATCAGAGTTCCAAGCCTTTAAGCACAACTGCATATTTCCGAGCTCAAGGTTGCGCCCACTCCGCACCCCGTTCTGGTTCCGGAATTATAGAACACTCTTTCCTTCCTGATATCAAAGGAGAGCGGAGCTTCAACACCGGATGTCCTTCTATTTTATCAGGATGAACTGCCTTGTTATCAAAAATGGAGTTGGGTAAAGCAAACTCTCTCCTTGGAGGAGCACGGGTTTAGTCAAGTAGAACCGGGTTGCCTGCTTGATTCTCTGATCGAAAGCAAATCAGTGGGGTCGTGCTGGTACAATAAGAAAGGGTATTTGGAAATTGAAATGATGTTTGGACATGCATTTCAATTGGAAAAATGGTGAAATCTTTTGGGGGAAATATTCTTTTCTTACTTGGTAAGCTGTTAGAACCAGCCACTTCAAGTTGAAGTGAAAAATTGACTATAAATTAATTAGCCCTTTTCTAACTGATAATTCTAAAATGTTACTGAACAAGTACTCTTAAGGATTGAGACATGTATGAAAGAGTACACCAAACTGTTCTTAAGTGTATTGTAGCAGCCATTGTGATTATGAAATGTGAGCTCTATGAAAAGAATTAAGGGATTAGGACATGTATGAAAGAATACACCAGCATTGTTCTTAAATGTTTTGAGGCAACCATTTTGAAACAGCAAGTGCATGATAGAGTGGAACACATAGATCAGATAGGACTGACTAAAAGGAAAGAGTATTTCAATGACAATCCTTTATGAATAGACATATTCTTGATAAGTAGTGGTTGATGTTTGGAATGATAGAAATCCATAGAAGAACTGGTATGAAGAGGGTGACATTAAATTATGACTGGAACATCTTTTAGAGAAATTGCTAAATGGCCAAATCTTTGTTTCCGTTGGCTGCCCCATGCAATTTAACCGGTAACCTGGTGGTCACATAGAATGAGGTGCATGGCTTCTGGAGGAAAATAAAGGCTGATGTAGGGTTGTTAGATTGGCTGGAATCTCTCTTCATTTGTGATGCATGTAAATAGTTGCAGCATCCAGTCAATTTGTGGATACGGACTTACAATCTAGAGGACATGTTGAGAGTGAAGATATTTGTGCTCTGAGCAGCTTCGTATTCTGAAGTCTATGTAATTGAAGAGTCGTTTTTTTGCCTTTGGTTAGTAGGAAAGAGAATGCAAAGATGCTGAGGAGTTGCATTTTTCACTTTGTATTTAGCATGTGAAGCATTTCTTACATTTGAAAATTTGAGAGATGGAGACGATAATGATGATGTGGTGGTTCATGTGCAAGGAATATGAAAAAATTGGAACCACTTTCTGTTGCATTATAAGAGTTGTCTTACAGCTATGGGCCCTAGTGTTTCATGTTTTGACGTCATGTTGGTGTATCTAGAACAGGGGCAGTGCTAGAACCCGAAGCAATTACATAGATAGAAGGTACAGAAAATTTCTAAAGTGAGGAAGCAAGCATTAAGACGGATTGTCTTATGGATACTAGGAGTTACCTGAATTTAATATTGACAAGATGTTAGTAATAAGACAAGTCTTAGTGTTCCACATGTATTTTTGTGTTACAAGGAGTATATACCTTTTCTTATTAAGATTGGCAAGACAGGATAGTTGAATGTTGCCTAGCCGTGAACTATATTAGGTTTTTTCTTGGTCATCAGTATTTGAGATTTTGGCAAAAATTTATTTAAAACTTGTGAAAAGTATTTCAAGTTATAACTGATGTCTTTTACTCACCAATGTTTCATTTCTAGTCCTGTATTTAAGGAGAAATTCATATCCAGATACAACTTTAACTTCCAAATACTCTTTTCCAACTTCAACTGAATATTGCTCAAACTCCTATTATATATTTTAACACTGGCTTGGTGTGCAATGTTTGTGTACATTTTGTTTTTTTAAGAAAAAAGAGAAAAAGAGAACACAATAAAGAAAGTCTTGTCCACTACAAATATGCTTTTTTTTTTAAAAACCTGTCATGTATAGTTGAAATTTCTTAGAGGTGAGACTATTAGACTCTGCTAATGTTGAAAAAAAAGAGAGGAAAAGATCTGCATATAAGGATTTTGTCTTTTCTTGATTTTGAGATTCATTCAGGTCTCTTTTTTCAAGTTTTATATGTCCATGTGACTTTCAGGTTTGTCTTAAGTGATTCTTTCACTTGGCGGCTAAGATGTCGGACTACCCTGTGCTTGATAATCGTCCAATTAATAAATGGAAAGTAGCAGAATTAAGGGAAGAGCTTAAGAGGAGGAACTTAACGTCAAAAGGTTTGAAGGATGATCTGGTTAGGCGATTAAATGAAGCTATCTGCATAGAAATGGAAGCTGCTGCAGTTAAAGAGAGTAAGGATGATGATCGTGACATTGATCCTGCCAGTGGTCTTGAAGATACTGAACCCGAGCCTGATCCTGTTAAATTGGTTGATGATGTTCTGGAGCATCCCCCAGTTGAAGTTACTCATGGTTCTGATCATATTACTGATTCTACATGTGGTCTTGAAGACGCTCAACCAAATAGTAATCCTGATATATTGGTTGATAACGTTCAGAAGCAATACCAAGATGAATTTAACAGTATTGACAGTGATGTTGCTAGGGCCACCACCAAGAATTGTCTTGTTGGAATAGACCAGAACAAAGTCTTGGATGAGGTTGCAACTGGAGGTAACGATGATGTTCTGAAGCATCACCAAAATGAAGTTAACGAAATTGATGGTGATGCCAGTGCTAGCACCAAGAATGCTCTTGTTGAAATAGACCAGAATAAAGTCTTGGATGAGGTTGCAACTGGAGATACTGCTGCTGGAGAATCAGAACATTTGGAGGCACCTGTTGGTAGCACTAATGTTATAAATGAGACTGCATCTAATAAGGAACACAAGGTTATTGATTCTTCTCAGGATGATTATGTTGCGGATGGGGTATCTGAAGTCCGGGATGGTTCTATTCCAGTCAGTAGCACTAGACAGGATGTTGAGGATATGAAAATTTCATCTTATGAGGGAGTGCTTGAGGACAACCTTAGGGGACAAGAAAATGATGTGGAGGTAACCCCAGTAACATCAGAGGAAGCCTTGAAAAACCACAGCATTAAGTTGGATAATGAGGGTCTGAAACTCTCAGACATGGATGCTGAGCCAGATATGTCCAATCCAGCCACTCAGGTATATGAGGTCAACCCTAATTTAGGGTCTCAAGTAAAATCTGACTCATTTTCTACTGATACTTTGCCCGTTAATGAAAATAAAGATTTAAATGATAATTTGAATGCTGATAATGTCAAATTAGAAACTGAAGTTGTTAGGCAAGAGATGGAGCTGCAGTCATCCAGCAAAGACCTATCAGGTGTTGGTAGCTCGCATCCATTGGATGGTCAGATGCCACATGAGATGCAGGGTCTTGTTGGAGAAACTGATGATGACAAATCTTCAGATGTGAAATTTAGCATTAAAAATGACAATGCAGATCAAGTTTCTGTTGACGTTTCCAAGGTAGAGCGTGATTTCGAGAGTAAGACTCCAAATAATAGTGAGCAACCCGATATACAGTTTGAAAAAGCTAGAACTTTAGGTGATGTTGAAGAGCCTAGTTTGTCACCCATGAAAATTGAGGCATCTGCGGAAGATGCACATGGTCTTGCTGCTTCTGGTGATGATAGAAAAGGTAAGGAAGCACCTCCTTCCATTAAAAATGACTGTTCCTTCTTTCCTAAGACCGGTTCTTCCAGATTTTGTGTGTTGTTTCTTTGCTTGCAGATTTTAGCAAGATAGCCGATGTAGTGGATGGTGAGAATATGGAAAAGATAAACTTGGATCAGTCTTCAGCTGATGATTCCATGGAGGAGGATGTAGTAGAGACAAAACATGTGGATTTTGATCATATTTCTAAGAAAGAGAATGACAAGACTGATGAGTTTATTACGGGAATGACAGAAGAACCCAAAGTTCTACCAAGTGGTTCTTCTGATGCAATGCAGCTAGACATTCCTTCTGAGAAGGTTGCGTCTCCTCAAGAAACTAAGGATAAGTCTCTTGCTTTGTCAGAGAAGAGAAAGTTTCAAGGTACTCATGTCTTTTCTTTAGTTGTCTCTCTTTTTCTCTTTTTCTGCAGTAATTCTCCCCTCCTGTTCTACACATGTTTATTGATCACTTCTTTTTTACTTTTACAATTTTATTATTAGGATTTGTTGCTTCCTTATCAAGAAAATAATATTGGAGTTAGCTGTTTGTTGCTTATGTATTCTTTGAAATGATTCCGTGAAGCTTTAAATGGTGAAACTTTTGTATATTTTATATGGTGAAGTCCAGATTGTTAGTATGTTTATTTGTTCTGTTTTTCTTGTGAACGCTCAAACATTTTGATTGGGCCGCATGTTTTACTAGAATATTGCCACAAAAAAATGCCTATTTTTTCATTGTTAAAGTTGAAGCTCACAACTGGAAAGCAGCTAAAGTTGTGCTTACTAGAGTGTGTGTCTGTATAATGAAATTTCTGATACCAATGGCAGGTATTAGAATCTTCTTGCAATGTGGTATATGAAGCCCTCTCCATTTACATCAACTTTGGATAATTATAGTTATAATGGCGAATAAGAATACGACTTATTCTTTTCTTATTCTGTAATTTGGTTTCTTAAGATTCTTAACTTCTTGTGGATTC
Source organism: Solanum sitiens (assembly GCA_016801875.1). Taxonomy (NCBI): domain Eukaryota; kingdom Viridiplantae; phylum Streptophyta; class Magnoliopsida; order Solanales; family Solanaceae; genus Solanum; species Solanum sitiens. Next base: position 2,697,993 of record JABWTJ010000002.1, on the reverse strand, counting down.
TTTGTAGATGAAGCAGGAGGTGGGAGTAAAGAGCCTGCAAAAAGGCAGCGTAGATGGAACACTGCAAAGACTGCTGAACCCCAAAATTCTAGTATTGCTTTAACAAAGAAGGTTGTTCAGCCCACTCCTATCAAACCCATCCTTGGCAGGACTAACTCTACAGTTGGTGGGGATTCGCCCAAGGAGCGCTTTGGTGAGTATTTGTTTTCTTGGTAATGCATGAGTTTCAAATGCAACAGTAGCAGCACAAGAATAATTACTTCTAATGTTCTGTTAATATTCCAGTACCAAAGTCTTCAAAAACAGTCTAATGTTCTGTTAATATTCCAGTACCAAAGTCTTCAAAAACAGCCACGACTTCTCTCAAAATTGAGAATTTCTTGCGGCCTTTTACGCTGAAAGCTGTGCAAGAGCTCCTTGCAAGGACTGGTGAAGTCTGCAGTTTCTGGATGGACCAGATAAAGACCCATTGCTATGTCACGGTACAATCTTGCTCTGATCTCCTACTGCATTTCATGCTCATCGAGTTTCTCCATCTTAAATTATACTTGCAAGGAAGCATCAGTAGCCTAACTTGGCTGGCTACTCTTAGGAAAGGACAGGGTTGGGGGACAGTTGTCATTGGGATGGGCATTATTTGAAACCTTGATGCTGCATCAGTTGGCCTAAGTCCCTCTGGTGAATTTGTCATAACATACCTTGTTAATTTGCATCATTGCCTTACCGAGATGCATACCCAAATATCAATGCGTTGTATGATTTGGCTTCTTAGCAATGCTCTCTTGAACTTATTAGAAAAGTCTATATTGTGTTTCCTTCCGTAGTGGTTCAGCGTAATTAATTGGTACATGTTCTCTTTACAGTATTCTTCGGTAGAAGAAGCCACAGAGACCAGAAACGCGGTGTACAATCTCCAATGGCCATCAAATGGTGGTCGTCTCCTGGTTGCCGATTTTGTTGATCCTCAACAGGTGCAAACCAAGATAGAGGATCGGGAACCTGCTTCTCCACCGAAAGTTACCAGTTCTTCTGTGCCTGCTTCATCCTCTGTTCAAACACCACCTGCTCAGCAGCAGGGTCGCAAACAACAAGCTGAGTTGGAACATTCACTCACGCGCCAGCCACCACCTGCTCCTCCTAGTGCTCCTCCAACAAAAGAGATGCTGCTGCCTTCACCTGTTGCTGATAAAAATGATCCCCCTATTGTTACTTTGGATGACCTCTTCAGAAAGACCAAAGCCACTCCCCGTATCTATTATTTACCGCTGACAGATGAAGAAGTTGCTAAAAAGCTTGCCATTAGGGGAAATGCTAAGCCTTGAGATTTTAGGTGAATAAAGGGGCATGTTAGATGGATCTGTAGAGTGGTGTTCTAGTGTAATGCTGAGAACTGCAAGTTTGCCCGCATGAAGATGTTGCAGTCTAATTTGTAGGCGAGTAGTGAGTTTCTTGAGGCTCGTTGAGACTTTCCTTTCTTTTCTATTTTTGGTTTGTTACTGTTTGCCGACTTTGGTTGCTACTAGGTGCAAGTCTTAACTGTATTTTGCTTTGATTTGAAGATACTTCTGAATGTGCAGATTATAAAGAATCTGTGTTAGTCTGACTTCTTTCTTTATAATCTGGAGAAGTATTTGAATATTAATTATCGGAGTTATGAGATATATTATGTAAGTGGTATCAATGTGCTGAAGCTGTAACTGCCGTTTACTATCTGTTTTTGTTTTCTATTAACCCCTTGGTGTGCGATCCTTTCCACGCGGGAGGCTTTGTGCACCGGGCCGTCATTTTATTATTGTTCTTTTTCTATCTTTGTATCTGTTTTTAGCTAAATTTGCTCGTGTTCTACTTGTAAGAGATTGGTTTTTCGAGATTACTTTCCTTTAATGTATCTGCTCCATCTCATTTGTATATTTGCAACATCCATCCTATGAATAACCATTCTAGTGGAAATCTTGTTTATAATGTGCCATTTGCCGTTTATAATATGTTTAAAGTATAATCAAAGCTAATTTATCAACATCCATAATCCAAGAAAATTATTTGAAATTCATTATATATTACCAAATTATGTAAATTTATCAAAGGTAATGCATTATATGATATTGGTTAGGCCCAGATCAATTCGTAATTCGATAGGGTTGGACTATGATGTTTGAAGTCCATTTAATAATGAAGTTCATTCTCTTGTATGTTGTGTCCGAAATATTTGCATAAAATGACTGTAATTTTAGATTGAAGTCATGTAATCAAATTTTTAATTGAAGTCAAACTTAACGAATATTATTAAGATTTGTTTTATTTGTGAGTTGAGACTTGATTAGCAAGCAGTAATACCTACCATGTAATAATATATTAGCATTTTAAAATGGGAAAATTATGCGGTTAAGCAAACTTATACTACCTAATTACTCAGCATAGTTATAGTTTGCTATAATTATCAATCACGACTAACATTATACATTAATTACGTGGGCTGACATTGAGTTTGTATAATTAGCCACATTTACATATGTATAATTCATCAGCATATACAAATACATATGTATTGTATATAATTATCTAATCAATATACATATACAATTCACATCTCTCGCATTCTCTGCCCTCTCTTGCTCGCCTCTCTCCTCCCTCTCCCAATTTCACTTGTCATATATACAAATACATATATATAAGATACAATTATCTAACCGATATACATATACTATTCACCTCTCTCCCACTTTTTGCTCGTCTCTCTCCATCCTATAACATGTAGCTATGAATTATAATTATCAAACTATAGCTATGGAGAGTAATTATGTTAATTTTTAGTGGCTATATGTGAGAGTTTGAAACTAAAATTATAAAAATAATTTTATTTTTTTGGAAAAAAAAGGGCTAGCCCAACATAACTATGGTTCATCAAAATGATAAACTACCCGACCCGACCCGTTAAATTTCAAAACCCATTTAAATTAGCAGGAATGTATGAATCCGCCCGGCCCATATTGACATTCAACCTATTTTCAGAATCACGTGCCGTACACGTGATCAAAGAAAAAATATATTTTCCTCAACAAATAGCGGCCCATGAAGAAACCCTAATCTCATATAATAACTAGTAATACAATCGCAGCCTCCCTCTTCCTGTTTTTCCCCTTCCCCCTTTCCCCTTAGTTTCACAGATCTTTGTGTAATCAAGAATGGTGACTACCGGGAAGAAATCGAAGAGGACTCATGAGAGCATCAACAACAGATTGGCTCTCGTAATGAAGAGTGGAAAGTACACTCTTGGTTACAAGACTGTTCTCAAGACTCTCAGGACCTCAAAAGGTTGCTCTTTTTTTTTTTTTACATTTTTCTAGCCTTTTTTGGGTTTAATGTATGATGGGTTTTGCAGGGAAGTTGATATTGATATCAAACAACTGCCCACCTTTGAGGAAATCTGAGATTGAGTACTATGCCATGCTTGCTAAAGTTGGTGTTCACCATTTCAATGGAAGTAAGTGCATTTTCAATCATTTTTTTAAATTTGTTATCCAGTTCTAGCATTTGGGTTGATTTGTATTGGCATTGATTTTGTACATGTTAGTTGATGAAAAATCTGAAGTTTTGTGTTGTTTTTAAGTTCATTAGATTCCAGTGTATTTGATATGCTACAAATTTGTTCAAATAGTCATGCCAGCCTCCCCAGACCCCATTTCTGGGACTATATTGTGTGTGGTTGCCTAACATACTATTAATAATGCCCATACGTAAGTGAAGGTACTGAGACGGTCTGAGATCTGCTCATGTATTTATGTTCAGTATCATGGACAACTGGAAGTGCTGAACCCCTTTTTTGCTTAAACATGAATTTTAAGTTGTGAATGATTGTAGCAGATAAGACCAGTTGATGACTAGTCACTGAGATTTCATCTTCATGAGTTGGTCAAGATCATAAGCTTTTCATTTCATTTTAACTTAGTTCTTTCAATTGAAATAGTAATTTAGCATGTCCTTGCATTTAATTATGCACATTTGAAATTTAAGTCATTTCCCTTAAGTTTATCTGCAACATATGACTGCTAGGTTTTATTTTTCAGTTGTTTGTTAAATTATATTAAACATCATTTCTACTATAAGTCATTCCCAACATATCTGTTTTTTTGAGTATATATTGCATATTAGTGTCGTTTCTCTAGTTTATGGATGTTTATGTGATGCTATGTCCCTTGTGCTGTATTCTTCCATTTTCTTTGGATGGTTACAATATAACTTCTGTCGATATATTGAGGTCCTGTTTGGTCTGTTGGAATTTTTTTTGATGATCCTTCTGTATGACTTTTGTCTTTGACTAGAAGGAGTATTTTCACAACTATCTAATGTATGTGTTCTTTTCCCCTTGCTATTTTGTGTGCAGACAATGTTGATCTTGGAACAGCATGTGGAAAGTTCCACCGCGTGTCATGCCTGAGCATCATTGACCCAGGTAAAGTGTATTTGAGATTATTAATTGTAGTTTTGTAAAATCTTATAATGGGTACAAAGGGAGAGCACACAGTTTGACTGACTTGTGGAAATGCTGATGTTTCAGGTGATTCCGACATTATCAAGTCTCTGCCTGGAGATCAGTAAGAGTTGGTGATCTAGTAGTCATTCCCTTTAAACAATCTAGAAAATGTTTTGCCCGGGCTGCTCTAAACCATTTTACTGATGTTGAGAGAATCTGTAGTATCTTTTTGTTCTTTGTGTTTTGGAGTTATACTGAGATTCTAGAGTATTTTGATATTATCTAGTTTTGTTGTTTTATCATTTTTCCAGAAGTTTGAGGTCAAATACATTATGATTGATTCATAGATCAATTTCCCTTGATAATTTGCATATCTGAATGAGTTCACTAGCGGATAAACAATTTTGTTGAGCAAAGTGGCTCTACCCCACAAAGGTAGTATGTGTACATCTCACCTTCTCTGTACTCCACTTGCGAGATTATATTGGCTATGTTGTTGAATGAGTTCACTTGTCTGTCTTGCTCTTTGTTTGCAACTATTTGAAGCTCATACTAAATAATATTTGTATATTTGAAGCCCAGCCGTTATGTGCCAATCATGTTCATCACTGATTACTTCCCTCACCGTGCTTCATCTTCTCCTTCGTTTTTAACAATCCATGGAAAAGAAAGTTGATTCAATAAAGGCATAATATATCAATATAGTGTCTGAGAAGACTTGCCCTGTAGAAAGATTGAACGGAATGAACCATGTGGATATTATTGTGATCATAACCCCTGACCCTTTTCACTAGTGCCTAAAATGTTGTAGTTGCAGCGTCTGCCATGTTTCATCGACTATGTTATCAAGTTTTGGAGATGTTGAAGGTATTTGCCATGGAATTTCTTAATCGAATAGTGTCATATGTTGGTAGTATTCCAGTCCTGTTTGCTGATAAATGTATAATGTGTTTAAAAGTAAAAATGATATTAGTATATCTTTTTCACTGTCCATTAGACTTGGATCGTCGAAACCTGACGATCCAAGTCTAATGGACAGCTTACAGGATGGGCTCTCACAGATTTCCACTGGGCTTTCATTTTTCCGAAAGAGTGTTGTTGTTGGTTAAGTAATGATCACTCAAATAACATTTAAGCGAGTCAATAATTTGTTCATTAATTAACTTAAGGTCCCTTAACTTAATCTACTTCGATATTTTCAAATGTAACCCAGAGTTGGCAATTTGGTTCCAATTTTTTCGTAGTAATGTTATTTCATGTCATTTATGACTGTTAATAATCGGTGCCTAATTTCCATATTCCAAGTTTAGTGCCAGATAACCCGTTAGGTTAAGTCTCTGACTAGATAACTGCAATATAAATATTACTTCCTCCAGAATTAGAGTAATATAATATCTTTTCTATAGTTAATCCCGTGAATTAGTTGTTTACGTAACTCATCCAATTACTTAATTAGCTATTATCACCTTAATTAGTTTGTATTTTGGTTGAAACATTACAACACATAGCAGCTCATGGACTTTTTTGATTGCTTATGATTACTTTAGTCATAAAGAGCCCTTTTTAAAAAATAAATAAATTAAGAGACCCCAAAAAGAAAAGAAAAAATGTGGAGTAAAGCTGAAATGTGTTGTATGAGTGGTCGTTTGGTGTGAGGGATAAGAAAATTGTAACGATATAATATTTTTTACATCTCGTTTGGTTGTCATGTTTGGGATAACTTATCCACCATTTATTTTTTATCATAATGGTGGAATAAGTTATCCTATATACATGGTGGAATAAGTTAATTCAGGATAGCTAACCTCAGAATAACTAATCCTGAGATAACTTATTCCCAACTAAACGATCCCTCAAAGCTTTATTTGGCTTGTACTGAAGGTGATCTTTGTTGGAATCTCGTCATAGATTATTAAATTATTAACCTGAAAAAATCAATTAATTAAATAATCCTCTTTTCCAAGTTTAGTGCCAGATAATCCGTTCAAGTCTCTGACTAGAATATTTTATGTATTACCTCCTCCAAAATTGGAGCAATACAATCAATCCTTTTTATAATAATCTTAATCTTTTATAATGGCATTTCATAATGAAAATTAGTCTACCACAGTCTAGAAAGAGAATAAACAAAAGTGAAACTATCACAAAAAACATATCGAATATATAGTAGCTACAACGAAATAATATGATAATTGAAGTATAAGAGATATTATAATAATGAGAAAATAGAAAGATAAAGAAACTACGTCTATGACAACACACCTCTATCATATGTGAGTCTACCAAACCTTTTATCATAATTCATGTTATCGATAAACTGCAACTCTATTATCACATGCTATATAATCACCTCCATTTCAATATATACATAAATATTTTCTTGAACCTAATTTTAATGGGACCATTTTGTCATTTTCTCACCCATGGAACTTGCATTTTTTTTTTAAAACAAAACAATACCCTAATGATAATTTGCTTATGATTAATTAAATTAATTATAAAGAACTTTTCTGAAGAGACCAAAAAAGGAAAATAAAAGCTGTGGAGTTCAGCTGAAATGTGTGTTTGGAATCAATTAAAAATTATTTTGAATTATTTGGATTTAAAAAAAATATTTTGAATGTTGGTCTCTAACTTTTTTGCAAGACGAGTTTTGGGAAAGAAGGAAATACCTCATTTGTTGGTTTATGAGATTAGCAATTTCGAAATTATTAATCCCATGTAAAGTGTGATATAAAAATAATATCTCAAATATAACATAAATAATTTTAATATAATCAAACAAAAAATAAAATTAATTTATATTTTATAGCAACATTTATTATCTCTTATTTGGCGGATAGTTATGGCACTATTTTGAAACAATCTTTGTTGAGTGAGTTGGGAATAAATTTAAAAATTTATAAAATAATAATCGTAGATTTTGAATACTGAAAAGATAAATTACTTCAAAATATAATGAAATTATCTGATCTGGCATAACATATAAAGGTGATCGATGATACAAAAACATCATATATCGACAATCTATATAGTTTCTAAATTTTTCTTCTTCTCAACATATATATTATTACTTTTCATATTATATTTTTTAAAAATTTAAATTAAAAGAATATTTTCATGATGTTACACGTAATCTGAGAAATATATACAAACAAATGAACAATATTCAATATTTTCCATTTGCCATATAATGTGTGCACGAACAAAACCTTTCAGACCATCAGATATTTCAGTACCTCTGCAGTTCTTTTTTGGTATCAATTGTGAGAATAACATGCACATACTATTAAAGTATTATTTTTCAAAAAAATTTAAATTAATCGAAACTCAAAAAGTAAAGGCATGTAATGGGATGATAGTAGAAGAAGTTGGGGTCCTACAATAAGGCCAAAAAAGTGTTTGTACACGTGCCAACCACGTGTAAATCTACATGGCTAGGTGTACACTGACATGCCACCTAAATCAACCCATTCTGTCAAATATATAAAACCATATATTATTATTAATGCTTATTTGGCCATGGATGAAAAACATATATATAATTCTCACTTCGTTTAAAAGTGAATAACCTAATTTAAATTACAAAAATATTCTTTAACTTTGTGACCTTTAACATGTCATGCGGAAAGTTGAAGTTAAAAGATTGTAAAAAAGAAAAGAGATCAATTTTAATAGATTATAAAAGTAATTGAGTCATTCTTTTTTAAATAGGGGGAATACTTTTTCTTTTATATTTTAATTGAGCTACTTTTCTTTTTAATCTATTTGAAAAATGATTTTTTTCCCTTTTTCTTTTTTTAATAAACTTTTCAATTTTTTTTCTATATAATGTGTTTAAAATTATAAAACTAATAAACATTTTAGTATATTTGATACATATATTTAATTTTAAATTGTAAGATTCAAAAATCTTTTTTATTTTTTTAAACTTTGTAACTAATTAAAATAAATCAAACAAATTAAAAATAAAAATATTTTCTTTACCTTTTGATTTTCATAATTTTTATATTCAAACACCCGCTAAAATTCCTCTTTTTTCCTTTAATTTGCATAGAACAAAACTACCCCAAACCCCATGTCTTCATTCTTCTTACTTTTCAAAAAATATAATAATAATAATAAATTTTTTTAAAAAAATAGTCCTAATCATTGACATCTCATTATAAAAGTTAAAAAATTAGCAGTTCCAAGATATTTTCCAAACTTTTTTTATTAAATTATCTACTAAGGTTGTTTTGCTAGAACTCCCCCTATTTTTCTATTTTATTATTATGAGACTATAAAGTGAATACAAGTGTACATTTTTAATTTCAGATACTCCTTTTTTATATTATGTAGGGAATTAAAGATTTAAGGTTAGTGATATCATGATATTTCCAAATGTCTATTAATAAAATCTTTGACTTATGACTAAATTCTTTTTTCTAATTAAAAATATTAAGCTTAAAAAATTGGACTATTACATTGAAGTAGTACGTCCAAATCCATAAAATAGTGATAGAACTTACCTTATTAGTAGTAAACTTACTTTAATTTCAATTGTCAAGTAATTCAATAACCTGATGATTTTAGTCATCCTTATCTGTTAAATGAGTAGGATGGTAAGTAAATATTATCACATTAATTTAGCTTGGTAAGTAAAATTAATTAGAGTGAAAACATACATTAAACTAAACTTCTTTTTTTTCAAGCTTTGTATCTTTTTTCTTAAAATGGAATATTTAAACCCTTTAAATAGTAAGTTTTGTTATTTACCTTGAGTAAATTATGGTATTAGGTGCTAAATTTTAGTTTTGTATTTTTTTTTTTTTACCATCTGATTTTAAAAAAAAGTAAATCCCTTAAAATGAATAACCCAATCCCCGCAGATTGTATGAGCAAAGTATTAGCTGTCACTGCCAAATTAAAATCTCTGTTTTTCCTTTCTTCAATATATTCTTTCTCTTTACCCCCACCCCCTACCCCACCTAGCCCACCTACCTATATATACTCCCACTCTTGTTCACATTTTTTTCTCCATTCCCCCATGCCATGCAAAAGCACTCCCATGGAGAAATCAAAATCGATTGTTGAAGGTGTAGAATTGATATTTGATTCGAAATTGGGAACGTATGGGTGGTTCAGCTGCACCAACGGTGGCGGAGAAGGAGTTTTTGGATTAAGGAGAGAGAAGAAGAAAGTGAAAATTGAGAGGGAATATCCGCCGCCGATCCCAGGGCTTGTGAAGACGGAGAATGTTCCGTCTTCGCAAATGCCGTGGGTGATGAAGAGGTATCATACCTCTGATGGACGATTGATTATCAAAGAGGAGAAAGTGAAGCGATTTGAGTATTTCGAGACTCACCGTACTGAAGGAAGGTTAATGTTGAATCTCATTCCGTTAAACGACGACGTTGGTGATTCAGACGATGATAACGATGCTGCTGCTGCTGATGGAGGCGATGTGGTTGAAAAGGATGAAATTGATCGGACGGCGCCGGAGGAAAGTGAATCGGCATTGGTGAATGGTGGTGGTGGTGCTGCGGTGATCGGCGGCGGTGGAAGCGGAGGAGTGAAGTGTTCGAGTTTGTGTACGTTTGGTGTGGCGGCGCCGGCGATAAGGCCAGTTCATACATAAGCAAAACTTTTCTTTTATGAGAAATTGATGGGATTTTCCATATAGTTGAGGCTTTTCTTTAGGTTTTAAATTATTTTTATTTATTTAGCTCACAAGGAAAAAATTTTGTTGGGATTTTAAATTATTTTTTGAATGTCAATTTTTTTTGTTTAATTTTAATGATCCCTTTATGCTGCATTTCTAATGTTTTATATTATATGTGCGTATTTTGTGTGCTTTTTTTTTTTTTTGAAAAAAAAATATTTTTTAGCTTGTTGAAAATTAGTTCAGCTAAGGATGTTTGGTAAATCTGATTAGGATAATAATTTTAATTATATTTTATTTTTGGGTTAAGGTATTAGCTAATCTATGAATATTGATGGATGTATGAAATAATCAAATGATTATTTTTGTTTATTCCATCATGCGTGCTATCTCATACAAAAAATAAAATAAAAATAATATTTGATTTTGATAACTTCATTATTAATCTTTAATTTCAGAGTTTATATTTGTTACCCAACAATTAAACATTATTTTTTCAGAATTCAGAAAAAGACTTTCGAACCAAATACACTCACTATCTACGCTAACATCAACCTAATCTTATAGAGTATTGAACTTTGTATCGTATAGTTTGAATTTTAAGAGTCAAACAATAAAGTTTAATTGTGAATTTAGACATAAAATTATTTAAGTTTGACTATAAATTTGGACACAAAATATTCAAGCTATTTAAAATCAAATTTATAAAATTATAATTAAAGATAAATTTATTTAAATCTCGTGATTTAAAAAATACCACGAGAAATTAAATGGAAAGAGTTGAGTAGGAGTTACTTTTGCATCTTTTAAGTCTTTGACATATAATGTATAGCAACGTAACGTACATTAGCATAGCAACAAAAATTACGTGAAATAATAAAAAACTGTCATTGATTCCTTCCTTCCTTCTTTTATTTGATTTTTTACTTGATATCGAATATCCATACGGAAGTCTAAATTTTAATTTACGTTATAAAATTTCATATTAAAAGATAAAACGTTTCTTATTAAATTTAAGCTTATCCTTCCAGTTCCTTCTCATGCATGGCTGTGTCATACCTGTAAGTACACCCCCACCCCCACCCCCCTCAATTTCAATATGTTGTCTTTGATAAATCTAGTTATGTGAATCTCCTTGCATTATTTAAAATTTGAATCTATAAATGAGTGGAGTCCTACTTGGATGTCTATTTCTTTTCCAAAATTAATCCTGATCTAGGTTTATTTTTAAAATTTAAAATTAGTGTATGGCTACTACAGTAATTATTGGTATTAGTTTTAATATTCAATGAATATGATTATTCTGCTATATAATTACGTATATTATATATAATTATTTCAATTCAAAATTTCATATGCTACTTAACTTAAACAGGTTATATATAGTTTGAATATAAAATTTATGTTGATATATTCAGCCTAAAAATATTACTCCTTTCGCTTCATAAAAAATGATCTAACTTGGCACGGATCGAATTTAAGGAAATAAAGAAGACTTTTGAATCTTGTGATCCTAAATTAAAGTTATGTCAAATATATACAAAATTGTCTTTTAATCTTGCAGACTTAAACATGTCAAGTGGAAAGTTGAAACTAAAATGTTATAAAAAAAATAATCAAAACAGACTAAAAAAGAAAGAAAGTCATATTTTTTTTTAAAGAGGGGGAGTAATAGATAGTATCCCTTTTGTATAAATTAATCACGTCATTAATTCACCACTTTTATTTCACAGTTGTAAGGATCAAAGAAGGTATGTGACAGATAATAGAAGGCTAATTATTAGTAATTGTTATGTTGAAGCAAATTAATCGGATAAACTTTCTAGCTATATATGGACTTAAAAAGAGTAATTAAGAGAGTTATCCAAATTGATTTATAACAACCATCAAATGAATCCCAATTTATTAATATTTTACTTATAATGTAAGTGAATAGAAGTTAAACGTAGTTTGAATATAGTGAAGGATTTTGACATAACAATACAAATTTGAATTAATTGCGATTGTTCAAAATCGTTAGAACTTACAAACCATGGCATGCAGCCTATGACGAAATCAGAAATATTAATTATTTTAATAAGATTTTTCATAAGTCAATTTAAACTAATATTTTACATTTTCTCCTACATTCCTTCTTCTAGTTCCAGAAGGTACCTTTTATACACCAGTCTATCTCCTCTGTGGGGAAGGCAAGGCTACTCTATCAGAATCGGAACCTTGGCTAGGGCTATCTAGAGACTATGGCTGTCTAGAGTAGAGTCTCGATATCGGAAAATCAATAGTATAGGTCTTCCCCGCCTCTACCGCTGGTGAGATCTCTGCTTGAACGTAATCATTCTTGTTTTGGATCGTTTTGAGGGCTGTTCTAGATGGATGCACCACAAGACCAGTAGGTCCTTGAGCGGATCCCACGCTAGCCCCAAGACGTTGGTCTCTAACTAGAAAAGTAAATGCTTGAGCTTGAGAAGCTTCTGGTCCAGTAGGCTCGTAAAATTAAATGAGCATAATTAAGGTAAGTCAAGATATACTATCTTTATAAATGGGGGAGCATTTATCCAGTCAAATTTAAATTAATTATATTTTTATGAACTGATTTTATCGCATCTTTATCTAATCCAATGCTTGATGGCTCTTGCAATTGATTTATTTATTCATCAAATTTAAAAATAAATATATTAACATTAGAAACTCTTATTGGTTGTGAGATACCATTGGTCTCCATTCTCAATCGTGACTCAAACAGATACTATTAACCATTGACGTATGAAGAAACTAAATCAGTTAGCTTTTGGCTACCGCTTCATATATTGATCGGTTCGTTTTGATTTTATTATATTATAAATATAATTTTATCTGTTATTAATTTATAAACATGTCAAACTAAATCAATCATAATTTAATAAAATATTTATTATAACACGAGATTTAAGTTTTTAAAAATCAATAAATTAACTAATACTTTTTAAGTCTTAATATTTTTTTTTTCGATTTGATTTATCGATTATATCAAAACTTGCATGTCCTAGATTTGGTCACAGAGATAGAAATGGATCAAAGTCAAAGATCTACTTATCCCTTTTTCATCAATTTGATGTTTTTTCCTAGATCATTGCTTACATAAGATTGTAGATATGAGATATTTCATCTTATCCATAAACTAGTTATCCTAAAATAATTTCTTATTCATTTATTATTCCTTTGTTATTTTCCTTTTTGATTGGAAAAAAACATTAAATTAAATAAGAAGAAAAAACAAGAAACAAGTGGGTCTGTCTAGTTTTAGAAGCATTCACATAAATATTCTCCAAATTAAATAAACTCAACCTGCTGGCTGTATAAATCCAACACTTGCACGTAACTTTTTTTTAAAGAAAATAGGAGTAAATATAGTTTGAAATATTACATCTTTTTTTTTTTTTTACTACCATATTTATCGTCCTTATTATAAATAAATGATTCAAAATAGTAATTGCTATACACATACTCGAATATTATAATTGCTAAGATTAACTCTCTTCTTATTTACCGTAGAAAGATTAATATTTTAAATAATTAAAAAAAATATATTTTCTTAAGAGGTGTATAGTTAAAAAAAAAAAATGTAACGAGTAAAGAGATTCCGAATGAGTATAATTTTTTTGTTGCTTGACAGCTCAATATGTATGATAAATGCAAAATTTTGTTTTAAATAAGAAACCTGACTTCAAGTAGTAGTAATAAGTTTGCGGAATCCAATTAGGTTTTCTTGTTATTTACAAATTGAAGGTGATGGTAGCATGATGTCTTAAAAAGGTCAAAATTATTCATACTCGATATTTATGATAAGCTGAATGAAAATATATATATATATATATATATATATATATATATATATATATATGTATAGATGTGTATTTCCAACGGATATTCTCATTGCTATGTTGTTTGATAGTTAAATGTTAAAATGTAAAATCTCTTTAACGATACGAGACCTTTTACGAAAAATCATGTGAATTTGATCCAAAAAAATCATTATAAGTTATAACACAATGCTGGGACACGTTAAAGGATAAATTAAGACAGACTTTAATTTGGATAAAGAAATTATCTGCACAATATATAGCTTCCACCTGCCAGTTAGTAAACAACTTCTGCATTTACCCCAAACGAAAATATACATAAATTTAATGTAAAAATTATCTAATTATATAAATAATTTTATCCTTATTTTTAATAATTTGAGTTAATTATATATTGTCTCGCTAATTAATAAGGGATAATAATAATATATGGCAAACTAATAATATAAAATAAATACAATAGTTATCCTTTGATCTATTTGTATTTCATAGCAAATTGTTTGTCAGTTCTCTCTCTTTCATATTCTCGCTCGCCACTCTCCCTCTCTCGCTCGCTTCCTGTGGCTCGCCTCTCTCGCTTTATACAATAGAATTGTGTAAATTGTGTTTCTAATTGTATAAAGCGAGAGAAAATTGTATAAACGTATGCAAATACATATATCTTCATTCTATACACTTATAATTATACAATACAAATATTTCTCTGCCTAATCTCTTTTGCCTTTCTCATTTTATACAAATTTAATTTGTATATAATTTCTCGTTTTATACAATTCGATCCAATTGTATATTCCCTGCACAAGTATAGTTTTGCCTTTCTCTCTTTCTCGTTTTATACAAATTCAAATTGTATATAATTTCTCTCTTTCTCGTTTTATACAATTCAATTCTGCCTTTCTCGCTTTCTCGTTTTATACAATTCAAATTGTATATAATTTCTCTCTTTCTCGTTTTATACAATTGATTTATACAATTCGCTACAATTGTATATGTATAGCGAATTATACACATATAAGTTTGTTATGGAGCGCAATTATACAAACTTTGCTACAACATAAAAATATGAAAGTTGCCCAATTAATAATTTCATACTAAATTTCAAGTCGGATACACCTAGATACATTTATTTTTCTATGAGATACACTCTGAAATTCAGGTACATAGGGAGTGAGGCGAGCGAGATAGGAGAAAGACGAGCTAGAAAACATGCATATTCCAAATACATACAAATCAAGCTAGATACAATCTAAAATACAGATACACGGAGATGCTAGGGTTTTGCCCTGATTTTCTTATCATAATTTAAGATTTATTTTTCCTTAAAGAAAAGACAAAACATTACCATAGATGTTTTTATTTTTCTTGAAAGCAAAATATAATGTTCTTTCATATTTGATTTATTCTTTTCTTTTAGGAAAAAGTTTTGGAGTAGCTAGTTCTTTTCTAGTAGGAAAGGTTTTAGGATTCTATAAATATAGACGTGAATCTTCTAACACAACATAACAATAGAATTCATAATTTAGTTGTTTAGAGACTTTTATTTCTGGGGAGATTTATTTTCTCTACAGTTGTAATGTTTTTCATTATATTAGTTTTGATATAATAGTATTTTGATTTTTAGTATTAGTTTTTATCGTCTAATTTATCAACAATATGATTTGCAATTTATAAGCTTTCGCATGACGTCATATTCACCCCTTCATATCCTCAACCGGAGAGAGACGGGCGAGGATTAGATACATGCAAATCTACTTGAATATAATATATTTAAAATAAATCACACCTAATTTTCACCTCTTATATCTAAAAAGTATATATTTGGACGTGGCTGGTACATGTATATGGGGATAGAAAATTTAGCACGAATGATAATTTTAAAAGAGAAGTCACGTAATTAGACCCTAAACTAGAGTAACTTATGTTGTTGGCCCTAACTTCATTGCATGATTTGATGTTCTTTAAATGGGTTATTTTTTATATATTTACCTTCAGAAATTGAATTTTTGACTAACGGAGCATAAATTCTTTAAGAGCACAAAACATTATTTATTGGCATATATTGTGTATTGTGTTTCGATTATTATATTATTTGTGTATTGTTATGTGTTTTTTTGTTTTTTTTTTCTTTTTTTACTTTAGTTTGATGCACTTAAGCCGATGATTTTTCAGAAACCACCTCTCTATCTTTACAAAGTAATGTTAAGATAAATGTACGCTCTACTCTTCTCATAATTCACTAAGTGAAATTTCACTGGATATATTATTATTTTTAAATAAAAAATATCCCCCAACAAATTATGGATAGATAATTTGAGATGAAAGAAAGGATTAAATTACCTTGTTTGTTGGAAGGAGATATAATTGAATATATAAACACAAGTCCCAAGGAAGTTGGTGTTAGCAGAGTGAGTTTTGAATTCTCTGTGAGTATATTTATGCTCTACAGCTACTCTTTGGATTCTCATTTCTGATTTATTGTAGTCAGAATCTATCATTGGCCTTCTCTTTTTTTGGTATCCAAAATACACTCTCTAGATTTCCCTAGTGCCCTGATCCATTTCGTGTGATTTAAAGGTTACGAGTGAAATTATAACGCAAATAGTTATTATATTTATATTAAAATAAATATTTTTTTCATGACATCTTTTGAACATGAAATACTATGTGCATTGAACTGCCTCACTAACTAGATTCTGTAAGGATATTTATTTTAGGTTCCAAAAGACATATTTTCTCCGTTTCAAAACTGATTTGGAACGGAGTTTAAAAAAAGAAATATGACTTTTTAATTTTGTGATTCTAAATTAAAGTTCTGTCAAATGTACCAAAATGCACTTTAATCATGTGGTCTTAAACATGTCACGTGGAAAGTTAAAGTTAAAGTGTTGCCAAAAAAGGAAAGGGGTCATTCTTTTCTAAACAGACTAAAAAGAAAATTGGGTCATTCTTTTTAAAACGGAGAGAGTAGTATGTAATTTAATTGGCAATCATTATGTCTTAATTGAAACTTTGTCATGCATAACATTAGTTTATTTTTTCTACCTTTGCCTACATGTGCTCAATGGGCTTTATTTCATGCAATGGCCCAAACCCTTTCACACATATCAGCAAATAGACTTCAGAGGTAAGTACATAAATACCTTCTTTTGATATTGTCGTTTAACTTGTTTCCGTTTTGATTACTAATAACTCATAAAATTTTCAATCTAGTTCACTATAGCCTGAAAAATAGCAGGTCGTAGGAATATATGTAGAATATATATGGATATACACATATTGGCTTTGTTTTCTTTTTGAGGTAAGTGACTATAGTAAAATATAATTGTACAACAATATTCTGAAGTTTCACGCATAGAACTTAAAATTACAAGATAATAACTATATGTTTTTTTTGTTACAACATCAAAAAGTTATAATAGCGCTACGAACCCTTTCAAAAATTAGAACAATAAAAAAAGAAAGGTTCGTCTTACTTATATATATATATATATATATATATACTACTCTTTTATATTTGATATATATGTGAAAGTTGTTTATGACAGAATCATCTTATGTTGTCTTTTATTATATTTTAAAAGTCCACTTAATATAAGTATCTAACTTATATTTCGTCTACATACATACAACAAAAGAGTGAAGAATTATCTATCAAAATTGGGAGAATATTTCCACTTAATTATTCTATAGCATTACGTGCTAATCTCTTTAATTATGCTGTTTAGAGTACCTTTTAATCACTTTATTACAACTCAAAATTAGGTTTCTAATGACAGCTTATTACTTTAATTACTAGTCAATCATTCTTGGTGATATCTCTCATCATTGGACAGTTTGGCAAGTGTGATTTGTCACAAATAATAAATCCAACAAGTGGAGAAATATAAGTCATAAAGTTGAATTTTTTTATAAAAAAAAAGTCTGACGCTACATTTTATAAAAGGGATTATTACATATAAATAGTCAATCAAATTCAATGTTTACGGTTAACTCAAGTAAAATATATTAAAAATTAAAAATCATAATGAAGAAGTCATATTGAAATATGAACTATAGCAACTATAAATAATATAATAATTATAGCTAAAGAGATAATATATAATACTAAAATTAATTGAATACTAAGGTATATAGGAGTAGAGTAATTATAACAATATACACATGTAAGAAAATTAGACAAACACTCAAATACTTGTTAACCTTTCTATCTTAATCCCTAATCTTCATATTTTTCTATTTAGGATCATCCTTGGTAAGTTATCGATGTCATGTCCTGTCTAATCACCTCATCATAATATTCTTTTGGCTTACATCTACCTCTTCTTGTGCACTCATATCTACCACATAGCTAATTTCTCACACCTCCACTCTAGGTATTTGTGCATTTAATTTCCTCTTTCTATGCTCAAATCGCTCATCTGAGCCTCACCTTCTTATCTTGTCTACCACAGAGGTCACTCTCACCCTATCTCTGATATCTTCATAATTTTTTATCACAAGTTTCCTAGTATGCCGACAAATTCACCCTCTTCTAGATATGCAACAACCTCTTGACTAACCAACAATCCGACGCATGCAATATAGCTGATACTTTAACTATCACTTTATAAGACTTATCTTTAAGGCATAAATATGACACATTCTTATCACCAAAGATATACATTGAATGCAAATTTTTATTTCACCCATCCACTCTAATATTATATGTAATATCTTTATCGATATTCCTATTTTCTTAAAAGTCATTATGTATCAATTGTCACTTCCACATTATTTATCATCATGTGATGAGTTGGTCACTAAACTTGCCATTCAAATAATTAATGTCTTGACGAGGCTTGGTTTCCGTTCTTTATTTACATTAATAATAAACTTCTTTAAAATAAAGAACAAATAGCTTCAGAATCAATGCCTTCTCCAATAATTATATAAAAAAACTAACCAATCATATCCTTGAAGTGAAAATCATACAAATAAAATATTAAGAGAGTTGGGAACTTATCAAAGCATATATATAAAAAAAAAATAAAGGAGAAACTTTCATATAGCCACTCGAAATTAGCTTAATTACTCTTCATAGCTATAGTTTGATAATTACAATTCGTAGCTACATGTTATAGGGGGAGAGAAGAGCGAGACTGGAAGAGAGAAGAGAGAGGCAAGCGAGAGAGGCAGATAGATGAATTGTATATGTATAGCGGTTTAAATAATTGTATATTATACATATATATTTGTATATTATGGCGAATTATACAAATACAAATGTGACTAATTATACAAAATAGAAATTCGCCCATGTAATTAATATAAAATGTTAGTCGTGAGTGATAATTATAATAAATTATAACTATAATGAATAATCAAATAATATAAATTTATTTAATCGCGTAATTTTCTAAAAAGTGAATGTATTAATTAGTGCATGGTAGGGAATCAGTGCAACATGCATAATAATAATAATAATACAATATTTGTTCACTATAGTGAATTGGTCTAATGTCACCATCACACAGCAACCTGGTGTGTTAAATCAATAAAAAATAAATAATATCAAGATATATTATTGCACGATGTGCAAGATTTGAGGGTCATTTGATACAAGTTGAACTTAAAGTATATAATACACACAATTATTTATAATATAATCAATATATATATATAAATTAAATTTTACTTTTGCGTCATTGGGCAGAAATTAACCATAAAATTCAAATATTTACGGCTACATAATCAAAGGCTGCTGCAAAAAGTGGGACAAAGTTGGAGCTTGAAGATACTAGCTAGTAACAACTACTGACATATTTTTTTTCGAGTTTAAATTTTTTAATATGATATGCTTAAATATTGTAAGATAAAAGAGTATTTTAATATATTTAATTAAAAATTATTTATTTTTTAAATTTCATATTAAATAAATAAATAAGAATGGAGAAAACACTATTTATAAATAATAAAAAAAGTAGGGTTAGGGTGGATTGAAAATAAAGAGTATTAAATCGGGAATATGATATGATCAATGTAGGTTATCATCTTTAGAATTTTTAATTTTCTTATTCTAAGTATGAAAATTATTTTTCCTATTTTTAAAAAAATTATTTTTTAAAAATTTGATCAATTGAATATGAAAAAATTGAACTTTTAATACTTTCTTATAATATTGCGTAATTAATCTTTAGATTCTATTGATTTATTATGAAGATAATGTTTAATCATTTTCTCATATTTTTAAAAAATTGATCAACGAATTTTATTAACTTTTTAAGCGTTTGAACAATACTGTGTCATATTCCATGTTTCAATTGACTTTTTCCTTTTTCTTTTTTTAAATAAGAGTGTCGTTTGTATTAGGTTATTTGCATCTAAATTAAGTTTATATGATATTTATCATTTTTCATTAGCATTAAATATTTGATAAATCTGTTTAATAATACTAAAATAAATTATCAATATTTTTTTTATCTCTGTTAAAATTATTTAAAGCTACATAACTCTTGACTAGCTTAATTAACGATTGAATCACACTCGTAGCTACAAATTGACTTTTTAATTTTAGTCAATTTATGAACGAATTGTTTCTAAAAACTTATTGGAGTTTTCCTACATATTATATAGGGAAACTTTCATATATAGCAAATAAAAAATTCATATTTGTATGTTATAGCAAAGTTTGCATAATTGCGCTCCATAGCAAACATAGAAACTGTATAATTCGCTATACATATACAGTTGAAGCGAATTGTATAAAACGAAATGTATAAAACGAGAAAGAGAAAGACACTTGGGCAGAGACTTGTATAAAAACGAAGTGTATAAAACGAATTGTATGATTATAAGTGTATAGAACGATTATATATAATTTGAATTTGTATAAAATGAGAAAGAGAGAAAGACAAAAGAGACTTGGCAGGGAATATACAATTGAATCGAATTGTATAAAACGAGAAAGAGAGAAATTAGATACAATTTGAAATTTGTATAAAACGAGAAAGAGAGAAAGGCAAAAGAAATTGGGCAGGGGATTATTTTTATTGTATAATTATAAGTGTATAGGACGAAAATATATGTACTTGCATGTGTATATACAATTTTCTCACGTTTTATACAAACTGAAACACAATTTATACATTTCGCTTCTGTTTGTATAAGTGAGAAAGGCTAGGGTAGCGAGCGAGATTTAGGAGAGTGGCGAGCGAGGGGAACAAAAATATATGTATTTATACAATTTCCTCTGCTTTATACAATTAGAAATAATTTTTATACACTTGTGTTTGTATAAAAAGTGAGGAAGCGAGCGAGATATTGGAGGAGAGTGGCGAGCGAGATATTTGGGAGAGAGTCGCCAGGCAATTTTTTGCAAACGTTTGCTATGGAGCACAATTAAATCAAACCCTAGCTACTCCATTTATTTTAGGTTATTAGTTTGCTATTATATATAATTATCCCTATTATATATGACCCATTTCTGAGACAACGCTTCAAATATAAATTTTTTATGTCTAATATTTCAAATTTAAAGATTTTTAGTTAAGAATAGAGGATTTTCAATCATCTATATCTGTGTGTTCTTACTAAATTTATGTACTAAAGTTTATCAGATTTCCTTACTCACTTTTTTTCTTTTTTCATTACCCCTTATTTAGATGATTGTCACTCATTATATTATATTGAATTGTTACGATTGTTACTTTCTTAAATTTTGCTATATCATTTCATTGTTAGATAACGATAAAAAGTTTCGGGGTAACGACACTTATTATCCTTTATCGAGGGGTGAAATTGCCACATCTAAAACATAAAAGGACGTGAATGTAATTAATCTATTTTCTGAACGCGTCGGTTTGTAGTGAATTTTACTGAATTACCAAAAATGGAAGAAGAACAAGTAAGAAGCATCGCTTTACAAATCATTTGATTTTTCTTCCTGTAAAGGTTCACGTTAAACTTTCCAATTTGATCTCTTCTTCTTATTCTTCTTTTTTCTACTTTTCTTTCAACATCAAGCAATTTATAGCACCCAAGAAACAAACAAGTTTCTCACTCTTTAAGCTGACCCATAGTTTTTCATTGATTCATCTTCTCTGATTCTTTTATTTTCTCATATTTCCATTTCTTGAAGCTTTTCTAAGAAATTCCCACAAAATATGATTCATTTCTGAAATCAATCACTCTGTTTTCTTGGTTATTTGGGTATTGAGGGATTTGAATTTTTTACTTTCTTTCCAAAGTTGCAATCTTTTCAGTGTATTGCTACTTGGGTTTTTTCTTGATTTAGGTTGGAAAAAAGGGGGTGAATCAAAAAGTTGGTTTTTGAGATTTTCTTGGATTTGGGTGTTGTGGGTATTGGTTAAAATTGAGTTTTTTGTTCATTTAAGTTTTTGATCTGTTGGGGTATTCTTGGAAGTTTGTGGTTGTTGTTTGAAGTGGATTGGTGATTGTGAGAGATTGTTTGAATGGCTTTAAAAGAGTTGATTGAGATCAAGTTCAGGCTTGCTGATGGCAGTGATATTGGACCCAACAAGTATACACCTACCACCACAGTGGGTTCTCTTAAAGAAAAGATAATTGCACAGTGGCCCAAAGGTTTTCATTTTCTCTAGCTTTTACTGATTATGTGAATTCAGGGCAGTTAGGTTCATATTAAAAATACTTGTTTTTTTAGTATTTTTATACAGCTCTTCTTTGGGTGCATAATTTGTTTGCTTGTTGGATATTTTGGTGTTTGGATTTAAAGCTTAGTGCTTCTGTTTTCAGAATGACCATATTTTGTTCTGATGACAATTGTTCTTGTATTAGTCTTGTATTTTCGTATTCTTAGATTTCTGTTTCTATTGGTTGATTATCTAGCCTTGATTATTGTATTTTCTTGTTGTTGTTGTGTCTTTTTCATCTGTTTTGAACTGAGGGTCTATCGAAACAGGCCTCTCTATCTTTTTAAGGCAGGGGTAAGGTTTGTGTACGGTGTACACACTACCCTCCCCAGATTCTACTTGTTGGGTTGCACTGGGTAGGTTGTTGATGACAATCATTCTTGTACTTTCTTGTTGCTGTTCTCTCTTGGACCTAGGGGGAGGGGGTATGCTTGAATGAATATATAAAAGGAATCTATCACTATAATTGAAATGGAACAGTTAATCGTTGTGTTGACTGTAGTTTCTGCCTCATGAAAATATACATAAAGCTTGTCTTTTCAATTATAAGGATAGATTTCTTTTTATCTTTTTTCTGTCATGAT
The DNA here is from genome assembly GCA_016801875.1 of Solanum sitiens. Lineage (NCBI taxonomy): Eukaryota > Viridiplantae > Streptophyta > Magnoliopsida > Solanales > Solanaceae > Solanum > Solanum sitiens. The sequence continues at coordinate 2,674,807 of JABWTJ010000002.1, read as the reverse complement.
GCAAGATTGTAAACAAGGCATATATACATGGTATGACATCATAGATTTCCATTTGGCTTACCATTACAATAAATTTGATGCATTTTGCTATGCGAATGAATAAAGCTTTGCATTTGATTACTCTTTATTGTTCCTCTATTCCTCCTTTGGCCAGCATATCCTGTACTATATATAGGTTAAAAGTTCAATGTTTTGTGCACAAACACTGCACAATGCAAACCTGCTGCATGTTGATTAACGAAAGGTGACCTAATTAGCACACATAATTATTGCAGAGGCAATTTTCTCATATCCACAAGGATTTGTTATATTGGTCATCAGTTTGTTGAGTTTATTTGATACTCTTATGTACTTCTGGCCCTTAGGTACATAATTTATGTGACTATTATTAGTGTTGAGTGCATCTCCTGATTGGTTTTCGATATCCCTGTGTTTGATGTGCCATGTTTTGTGAATCTTAACCTGTTAAATTCACTTGTAGTTAGTGCTACAAGATAATGGTGTGTGCCTAATTGCTTGATATATGTAACTTCTGTTTATTTGTAAGAATGTGCAAGTACAATTAGATAATTGAAAGGAAATCTTAAGTTATTCGCAATATTGGTAAATTAAGCTTAGATTGTTTTACAATACATTAGAACTCTTACTTGTGGACTTCACCACCTCTTTTGCAAGAGTAGTTAGCTTCATTTTAGCATATCTAACCCTTCGATCATCTGACAAGTCATACAAGTCAAAATATTCCTCCATAGCTGATAGCCAATCAGCAAATATTGTTGGATTGAGCTTTCCATTAAAAACTGGTAACTCCATTTTGGCCTTCTTTCTGATGTTCCTACCTGGATTTTCATAGAGGGTTCTGTTTAGGGAAGTTCTGTGGTGGTTGAGGCATCTGCAGAGGTCTTTTCGCCACAACTCCTCTTTTTTCAGTTGGATTAGTTGGTTGGTCAAGCTGTTGAACATCTTCTCTGGTCTCTAGTCCTTCATGCGAAACAACTCGGACAGATTCTTTTTCTCCTTTCGCTGGTAAATTAGTTGGCAGCTGTGAGTTGTGCAACTCAAGAGCTCTCACACGAGTTTTTATATTCTGAACCTCTTCAATTAACTTCAGTAGCAACTCATCCCTTTGAATATCGGTTAGCTTCCCGGAACTAGGCGTTTCCACGTGATTTGACATGATACTGATGACCTCTCAAATACGAATTAACCAAAACTGAAGAGATGAATTTGGAGAAGAAGAGAGAGAGATTACAAATATTTCTGAAACATCTTTGGTCCAATGTTTGCTACAATCTGAGGGTAAAGATGCATTTTATGAGGACAGTTACTTGGGAACCAAGCAAGGATGAAAGCTGTTTGTAGACTTGCTGCCCAAGTTTAGACTATTGAAGCATTTAAAATACAAATACTGCATAATATTGAAACATCTAAAAGATTCTATGAACTCTAAAGATACGAATTTCTGTGTCTCACTGGTGAACCTTTGAGCATATATGCACCAGATTCAGCTTAGACAGATCCCTTAAACAACGTATATGTTAATAGACTTTCTCAGAAAATGAACTGAAACAACTTTAAGGTCTAAATATTTCCCATGAGAACATGAGTTCTTGAATTTGAATCTCTTTGGTCTTCTCCGGATCTTTTTTATTTTACATTACTGTTGGCCAGTAATTGCAAATTGATGAATGGGGATATCCTCCCATCATCCCTTCATATTGCTTTGAAGCCAATTAAAAAGTGTTCTATATTTGTTAGACTAATGACAAGGCTCTGATAACGGTAAAGTAAACTAGGATGTGATCATTTGTTCATTTGACTGTTATACGCTTAATTTTGAAGACCATCTCAGAAAGCTACAACAGGAGCACATAATATAGTTCTAGGTGTCTTCTCCTTCTCTAAAGTAAACTAGGATGTGATCATTTGTTCATTTGACTGTTATACGCTTAATTTTGAAGACCATCTCAGAAAGCTACAACAGGAGCACATAATATAGTTCTAGGTGTCTTCTCCTTCTCCACATGTTTGGTTTTAAAGGGAGTTTGAATTGGAAATCACAAATGTGCTGCTCTTAGTTTATCTATTCTTTTAGTCACCTATGATCATCTTGCTGACGGAGGATCTTTCTCATGGCAGATAAAGATTCTGGGCCAAAGACAATAAATGATGTGAAGCTTATTAATGCTGGAAGGATACTTGAGAACAATAAAACGCTTGGTGAATCAAGACTTCCAGTTGCTGAAGTTCCAGGAGGTGTCATCACTATGCATGTTGTCGTACGCCCACCTATGAATGAAAAAGCCCGTGGTAAGTTCACAATTTGTTGTACTTATAGAAACTCAGATCATGATAAATGTGTTTTAGATAGATGCTTCAATGTATCATGTTATCGTTTTTGTAGTACATGAGAATAATAGGACAGCCTTCCGTCACAAATCACCGGTAGCTCGTATTGGATATTTTTACGTAACCAAAGTGTCAATCAGTAGAAGTGATGAGATTACCTTTTCCTGTTTTCAATTTTCCTTGATGTATCTTGTTGTAGATTCTTGTTGATACAAAAAAACAAATTGTTTGGTACAACTGGTACTTTTGGTACTCTATGCATATTTTGCTTGTGTGTCAAAACTTATCATCTCCTTGTTAACCTGTGAGCCCTAAAGAAATGGGGTGGAGAAGTAATTTTTAGGTTGTAAAGGAAAAATTAGTTTATCAAGTGCCCGATGATAGCTCCAATTCAACTTCACAGCTAGGATGCACTTTCTTCGAGGGTCTTCATTTCTGTTATGATAGTTGATTGTGCTGTTCAATAAGAGTTCAAACTTCAGTGAACCCTGAGAAATTTATATGTTGATGTATGTTAAAGATATTTATGAAGCTTATGTCTTGGGGAAGTTTTTATGAGCTTCTGCATTTCCATCCTTAATCTATTTGATTCTTCTTTTTAGTTGTCTTTACTGAAGCCTTCTGCTGAATGAAGATTCAATGCATTTGTTACAGATAAACTGCAGGACAATTCCCTGAACAAAGGCGGGTGTGCATGCACAATCTTGTAATCCATCTAACCATATAACAGAATTATTCCAGTTTAGTAATATTCCGTAGCTCATGGATTTTTCAGTAGCTGATCTTTGGATGCATCCAAGAAGTATCAAATGGCAAAATTTGAAGTTCAATTATCATTCAAGCTCTTTGCTTTTACCTTTAGATTTCAGCTTGACAAACTTGCTTAGAAGGCTAAAAGGGATTTGGTGCACTGCTGTGTAGGAACTTTTGTGGGAAGTACGAAAGAACAAAAAGAAGAAGAGAATTGTTCAAGATTATAGTTGGTTTGATTTCTTTAAATTTGCAATCATATAACTAATATGAAGAACTTACAAGTTCAGGCATGTGTACTTGGTGGTTGTTGCACTATTTCTTTTGTCATTGATGATCCAATGTCTATGGCATCAAATTAAACATAACAATTTATATTGTTTATGTTATTTCCCAAGTTACTTTGAGCTGAGAGTCTATCAAAAACAACCTCTACCATGTAAGGGGAAGGTCTCCATACACATTACCCTCCCCATACTCCATTTGTGGAATTACACTGGGTATGTTGTTGATGTATGTTATTTTCGAAGTAGGATATGGTACTACTTCCATCTCCAGCAATATGATGCATGTCAAATTCCAGCTTCCATTACATCTTAAAGCTGTGCCACAGGGAGGCACCCAAAATGAAAACTTAAAAAGGACAGAGCTATTGAGTATACAACAAATTTTTTATGCCTCTTGCGTGGCTTAAAGTAGGAGAAGCAGAGCTAATTACAGGATAATCTAATTTCTATACATAATATTACAGCCAAATACAGGTATAAAATGGGAAAATGAGGCTATAATATATGGGTTATCTAGATCTACACATAACTTAAATGGGTTACAAAATCTGACAGCCACAGTTTAACATTTACAAGGAGCAAGGCAGATTGCAGGGTTGGTTTCTCCATATTTGGAACTTATCTTGGCATGCTTGTCCATAAAAGTGAACCAACCTTTAGAGCTGACATGCAAGACAAGGTGTGGAAGTCTTGCATGTTGACACTCTGCGCGAAACGAGCAAATCAAGAAATGGATTGAAGATGCCTATGAAGGACTGTCAACGATGGAGGATGAGGAGCGATTTAGTTGAATGAGCTTTGTCCTAGATGCTCTGACATTCTTGAGTGTCATCTTCAGTTTTTGCCTTTCGCCTTCAACCTCAGCAAACTGGAGGCTTAACTGAGAGTACCGATCATGCATTTCCCTCAGTTCATTCTCCTTAGCTACTTGCTTTTCTTTGATTTCCAACATTTCCTTGATCAACTCATTGATGTCTCTGAAGCTTTTGAAGATTGCTTCATCATCACTATGTTGTTTCAGAAACGAACTGAAGCATAAATAAATTACTTGTCACTTCTATAGAATTTTAACCTCACAATGAATATCATCACATTGAACCCCAAGAAAACAACACATTTTCACTGTGAAAACAGCAAAGCACTTCTAGATAGTTACTTATCCAGTAAGCTTCCTAGAGAAAGACAGAAAACTACTGATATGACAATACCCTTGGATACTGCTCATTGCCAAAAAAGCAGATTAAAAGAAAATATTCGTCTTTTAATGTCGTCATAGATAGACCTAGGAAATGCTTCAACGAATTCCTTCTAGAACATGATTTACAGATTCTATATATGCAGTTCAGTATATGAATTATGTGAACTTCATTTGTAATTCCTAGTATAATTGAGAAGCTAGGCAAGAAGTGTTCAAAAAGCCATTTTGATGCATCACCTGTAAATCAGCTACATGTAAAATACTATTATTTCCATAAATATTTTCCAGAATAAAACAATGTCCGAGGAAAACATAATCGATGTTAGCATAGATTTACAGCAACAGATCAAACATGGACAGTAATATTGTTAGCACTGGAAGACTCAATTTAGCAACATGAGAAATTAAGCAGGGCTGGCCAATGTTCTTGAGAATGTTGATTAAGCAGCGTGAAATCACAAATAAAAAGATTTACTATAATTGACTAAAAGAAATAGAAGAATGACCAGGGCCAATTAAGCAGAAGGCAAAGATGAAAGAAGAAATTGCACCATCTTACCTCTGGAACATACTCGGTTTATTTTTTGCCTTTAATGCTTCAGCAAGCTCAATTTCCAGGGCAAGTACCCTCTCCAATGCATTACCAGTGCTAGCTATATCCTTGAATGTTGGGAACATGCTTCGTAGCTCTTCATTTGCCTTTCAGATTAAGAACCATGATAAATAGTGATCAGCGCACAATGACATATTCAACTACAATATATACGAGCCATCTCAGTATACCTTGTGTAATTGGACCAGTTCGCTCTGAAAAATTTCAAAGCCTTGATCAGAATAGTGGTCCTCAGGAATGAGAGAGTTTTCACGTTTCATCCTTTCCAACTGCAAGACAAGTAAAAGAAAAAATATGATATGGCACCACCATATATCTAACTTGTAATCTGATTGTTGGCTCAAAGTTTGATCGACAAATACCTCTTCATGTAGATGTTCCATGCTAGACCTCAAATTCCTGCTTCCAAACTGTTCACTGCTGAAATCTATATGCCTTCCATTGCTGGGTGGTGAGTAACCTTCTTGAGGTGCATCTCCAGTTGTTGCATGCACACCTACTGATGCAGCATCCTGTAAATGATTGTAAAAGAAGAAAAAATTAAGTACTTCAAAAACCAAAGGACTCCGTGAAGTAAAAAACAAAAGCAATCTGCACAATCAGAGACATAGATTAACCATACTATTTATTTTATGTTACTACATTACATCATGGGAGTTCTGTAGCCTTTAACTGTGTAGCCCAAAAAATGAATATTTAAGTAAGGTCTTCAAGAAAACATTCTACATCACTACCACATTAGTAGTTCTTGTCGGAGAGCTTACCGGACTGAGTAGAAGTGTCACTGGTGAGCTTGATTCTTCACTTCTATCATCCATAAACAAGGTTGTTTCCTTCACATTCCAAGCATCAGATGAATCCTCTCGAGGTGTGGCATCAGGAGAAGGATTTACATTTGTCTCATTAGGCGCAAGTTCAACTTTGCTCATCTGGCCATTTTCTCTCTTAGATACAACAGAAGATGTGACATTCATCAGTTCTTCTCTAGTTGAAGTAAGTTCAGCTGCAATTCTGGAGTATTCTCTGGCTCGTTCTTGCAAAGTTATTTCGAGTTTTTCCTTCTCTTCCTTGCAACACTCTAGACTTAGCAGAGCACACTCCAACTCTGCCTTTATTCTGTCATGATCTTTCACTATTTCACGCTTATCAGAAAGCAGAGACTGTAACTCAGATTCCAAAGACAAGATTTTGAGAGCTAGGTCTTCATTTTTCCTCAAGTGCAAAGCTTCAGATCTCTTCCTGCTTTCGATTTCATCTAATGCATCCTGTAACTTCAAAAGCATATCTTCTCCGTGCTTTTTGGAGATAGAAACTTGTTGCTTCAACTCCTGGAATTTTGATTCATATTGCTCTTTTATAAAGACTATTCGTAAGGATTCTTGCATAGCAACTGGTGGTCCTTCAGATTCTCTTTTCTCACGAACCTGGAGACATTCTGCATCAGCCTTATCCTTGAGCTCCTTCAAATGGATGGATAAGTTTTTGAACTCTTCTGTTTTCAAGGCTTGCTCAGAGAGCTTGTGAGTAAGCTCATTACACTTGTGGGTGAGCTTATTACATTGAGACTGCAAGGTGACCATTTCATCTTTGTTGTTCTCCTGTAAGATCGTGTAGGGGTACAGTTCATCTAACTTGCCTCGGAGCACAATCACCATGATCTCCAGTTCCTCCTTGGAAAGTGACAAGTAATTAAGTTCTTCTTCAGCATTTGCCAGCTCGTTCTTCAACTTCTCCACTTCAAGAGCATGATGATTATTATTTTTAAGGAGAGAATCCTCCAATATTGTCATCTCCTTCTTGTATTCCTCATGTTTCACTGTGTTAACATACTTGGCATCTGAAAGAACATTATTTTGAGCAATAGAAGCTTCTAAGTCAGATCTAACAGAAGAAAGAGATCGTAGCAACTCCTTGTTTTCTTTAATTGAACAAGCCTCACTTGCAAGGCATTGATTCAAGTTGGCCTGTAAATCATGACATCTCTTCTGAAGCTCGGCATTGGACCCATCCGATGATTTAAGCTGCCGCACAAATTCCAGATTAAGTGTTTCACAGTGGCTCATGGCTACTGTGAACTTAACATCAGAAGCTATGGCATACTCTTGTATTTCTAGCATGTACCTTCTAAGATCGGAAATATAGGAAACCTCTAGCTGAAGTTTCTCCATTTGCTTACTACGCTGCTGCAAAAGATGGTCAAGTCTAGATTTCTCCATTCCCAACTCTGATGCCAACTGCCTGAAATGCACTAGATCAGCATTTTGCTTTTCCAAATCCAGTAACTTCTCATTCTTCTCGTTCAATTGAGAAGTAAGATCACGCACTGAGCTCTCTAAACCAGAAACACAGGACAAATCATTCTGAAGCTTAGCCACATGCTCATCACGCTGCAGCACAAGCTGGTCAAGTCTACATTTCTCCACTTCAAAATCTGCTGCCAGCTGCCTAAAACTTACCAGTTCAGCTTGTTGCTTTTCCAAGTCCAGTAACCTGTCATGCTTCTCGTTCAATTGAGAAGTAAGATCTCTGACTGAGCACTCTACACGGGACAACTCTTCCTGAAGCTTTGCCACATGCTCATCACGCTGCTGCAAGAGCTGATCAACTCTAGATTTCTCCACTCCTAATTCTGATGCCAGCTGCCTGAAATGCACCAGTTCAGACAGCTCAGCATTTTGCTTTTCTAAATCCAGTATCCTGCCATTCTTCTCATTCAGTTGAGAAGTAAGCCCTTGCACTGAGTCCTCTAAACCAGAAAGACAAGACATCTCTTCTTGCAGCTTAATGATATGTTCACCGCGCTGCTGCAAAAGCTGATCAAGTCTAGATTTTTCCACTTCTAAATCTGATGCCAGTTGCCTGAAATGCACCATTTCAGCATTTTGCTTTTCCAAATCCAGTAACCTGTCATGCTTCTCATTCAATTGAGAAGCGAGATCTCTTACAGAACCCTCTAGACCAGACACACAGGATAACTCCTCCTTAAACTGTGCTGCATGCTCATCATGCTGCTGCAAAAGATGACTAAGTCTAGATTTCTCAATCTCTAATTCTGATGCCAGCTGCCTGAAATGCACCAGTTCAGCAATTTGCTTTTCCAAATCCAGTAACCTGTCATCCTTCTGATTCAACAGAAAAGTAAGATTTTGCACTGAACCCTCTAGTTTATCCTTTAGACCTCTCTCAAGTTGCAATTCATCTTGCAACTTGTCTCTCAGATGACTAACTTCTGACGTAAGCTTGGCAAATTCCTCAGACTTGTCATGTAGAGAGGTCATGAGATCCTCCTTCTCTTGTACTAGCTCAGAAATGGTTAAGTCATTCTGATCAAGCTCATTAGCTATAGAGTCCAAACCAAAGATCTCTCGAGAAATATACCCGTTCTTCGAGACTAAATTTTGTAGCTCGACTTCAAAGGCAGCAAGATCATCCAGAAGCTCCCTGTTCTGTTGTGCATATTTTTCTTCAACTTCAGAGTTAAGGTGAAGTTTATTGGTCACAGATTCAAGTTCAACCTGAAGTTTCTCCACGAGGGCAGTTGACACATCAAATTTAGCTACCATACTCTGTATATCTTTTTTATACTTTTGCTTCATGCAAATTATTTCTGATCTACTAGCTTTCAAAGACACCTCAGCAACTGATTTTTCACTTTCTAGATTTTGCTTCTCCTGCATAAGATGAAGGATCTTGCTAGACACACTATACTGCACCTCTTCCAGTTGTATGGTGAGACCTCTTATATCCCTGAGCTCCAACTCATGGGAAGAGGAATTGCATAGAAGAGATAGTTCCTTCTCATAAGAAACCAACATACCAGCCAACTTACCCTGCACAAAGCTAATATCTTCATGAAGATTTTCATTTGAGGAAGCCAAGTCCTCTGAGTTGGCTCTGACAGTTAGCAAATCATCCTTCAGAAGTGAAATCTCATCTTGAAGCCTACTGTTGTTCAACAATTCCTGCTTCAATGAAGTGGAGAGTGCTATATTTTCTTCCACGCAAGCTTCATATCTATTCTGAGTTTCTGTATGTTGCACCATGATTGCTTCCAATTCCATGACCTTCTCAGTGAGGAGACAGTTTGCCTTTGAAAGACTCACGAGTTTAGCTTCCAAAGATTGATTCTGCAGAACAAGATCGCTGCATCGGAGGATGCAACTAGCTTTCTCCTCATGCAAAATGTGAACATCGTCCAAAGCAGCCTGCAATCTTATAGCCATCTGCTCCTTGTTGAGATTTGAAGCCTCCAAGTGCTGAGCAAGTTCATACATATCTCTTTTCATCATTCCAGCACTAGCATTAGCTTCAAACACAGTTTCAAGTAACACTCTGGAGAATATATCCAAGTGCAAGTTAACTGAATGCATTTCACCAAGTTCTTCTTCAACCTTCCTGTAAAGCTCCTCCTGCAAGCAGAGTGATCTTTTCAAGTCATCAGTAAGGACATCTCCACCGAGTGTTAGTTTCCTTGCAATCACATGTTGATCCTTAGACCGCAACTGCTCGCTATTATCATATTCTTCTAAATTCTGAACAACATCTGCATACCCAATGAATTGTGATTGTGAAGGTTCTGGGATCGCTTGCTTGATGAGGCTCTCATTAGTCTCAAACATGGACACAACCTGTGAGGAAAGAAGCTCCAAATCCTTTTGCAGCTTATCTACTGCAATAGAATAATTCAGGCGGGCTCTTTTCAGAGCTGCTTCTGAAGTAGCGGCTCTTCTCTCAAGCTCCTTATTAAGTGCATCCAAATCACGTCTCTCATCAGCAAGCTGTAACACACGTTGACTCATATCTTGTTGCATTAATTCCATTTCAGCTTTGCTACTCGATAAAGTATAAAGGCAAGTTGAATGTTCATTCCTTAGATTCTGCAACTCTGCCAGCATTTGCTTCTGATTTTCCTCGAGCTCTTGGACAAGAGCTTCATAGTAACACTCCATCTGATCCATTTTTCTCAACAGATTTTCCCTTTCAACCTTCGCCTCATCCACTTCTCTTACCAGATCAAAAATTTTGGCTTTCATTGCATCAATAGCAACAGTGGAATCAGTTCCTTGAGAAACCAGTGGAGGTATGCCAATATGATGAAGCAAATTTTCTGGTGTACAAAGATCCAATTCCAACCCAAGCCCTGGCAACGGCAATTCGATATTGGGTAAATCTGTTGCTCTAGTCTCCTTTACATCCACTGATGTTACTTTATTTAGCAATGACATCTCATCTCTTGCTCCTAGTTTGACCTCCTGTACAATTTGAAGCAATGCCTCCAATTCCGAATGAAGAAACCTGTAGTCTCTTTCATAGAATCCAAGACAAACTTTACCTTGAAGTTCTTTGATTCTATCTTCAACCACTGGAATTCCTTTCATCCATCTAAGCTGTGGATCTTGAACTAAGCGGCCAGAATCAGTACCACAACCTTCATCACCATGATTTTGACAGCTTGATTTCAAAGTTCTTAGTTTTTCAATACAATCTTTGAAATTTGAACATTCTGATTGAAGGACAGAAACCTCTTTTGCCAACTCTTCACTAGAGGATATCTCAGCAGTAAGTAGCTGAGAAAACTTTTCTGTTTCAGAGCCCAATTCATTAGCTTGACTTTGCAGAGTGCTTACCTCCAGCTTCAGCTCAAAAATTGATGATTCTGCCATTTCCAGGCTTGCTCTAAGTCTATTATTCTCCTCATAAGCAATTGCCAATTCATTATCCATTGAGCAGTCTGACGCCCATCCATGAACTGAACTACTACTCTGGGCCATTGCTTGACTGTCAGATTTATTACCTTTCTCTGACTGCATGCCTTGACTATCAGTTTCATGTGCACTTGATGAATCATGCTTTTCGGCGTATAGACTCTCTGAAGTATTGGATGAGCCATCAAATCCAGCTGTCAAGTCGGCATATTCGTTTAGTTCCACTTCCTCCTCAACAGAAGAGAGTTCTTTAGCCTCTGGTCTGAATCTGACCCTTGAACTAACCTACATCAGAACAAATGGAACCAGAATCAGCAAATGAGAAAGAAGCAAATCAAGAAATTTGTATTGAACGAAGACAAAAAAAAAAAGATCTAATTTCTCACTGTCATGAATGACCAGTAAATTTTTTTTTTTTAGAACATTTGTCCAAATCACCAAATTGGCATGGTCAAGTAACAGGCTAAATAAAGCTGGTACTTGCGATCCAGGAGTTTGGCAACTGTACAGAAATTCATGATAATGATCAAAGGCAAGGAAACAATAAGATCATATAGGAAGTCACAGAAGCTTATTTGACCAAGAGCAATGTGTAGGAACTAACAGTTAGGTGGTTCACAAACCATCACAACATTTATACTTTCGTTTGGAAGATCAAAAAACTAAATCACATCTTCATGCTTGGCTGCTGATAACTACCTGCTCTAAAACTAGAATTGAGACTCTAGATAACCAAATGAAATACAAAGGGATCATCCATCATCAACTGTGTAATCAAGAAGAGTTTACTGGTGCTAACAGTAATCAGACCTTATCAATGTGATCATGGCCAGTCTCTCCTGAAAATAGGACTTTCCCAGTAACAGGGTCATCATTTTTGTTCTCTCCTGACTGCAAACCTCTCTCCCTATGTTCCCTTTGCTGCTCAAATTCTCTGCAAGCAAATGCACCTTCTGTCACTTGCTCATAAGAAAAATCATGTGGCTTTAAATGTTAAGATGAGTTACCTGAATCCTGTTTTAGATGTTAGTAACTGAACTGTGACCTGGAGCAAATAACATGCAATTAAACAACAAATTAAACAAAAGAGAGAAAAATAAATAACAGAATACATATAAATGAATAACAATTAATTCAGAACTAATATGTAAAGAGAAAAGCAATCATCGAATAGATTTGTGAGGGGCAAGGATTGACTGGTATATCAGAGATCCTACATTCATGCTGATATAATATTATCCTAAAATAATGATGTTTATGTTGCAGGCTGATGAGTAATGAGTGTCAAACTGATGAAGATTAAGTTCGACTAGCTTGACATAGCAGATGATGGAGTTCCCTTAGTTATGTTACTGGTTCAGCAAGAAAGAAGAAGTAAAGGTTACTGATCCATAGATCCCTATCAAGTTCCATGAGCATCCAAACTGCTCATGTAAAAAGGTATACATCAATCCCAAAGCAGAAATGTACTTTTAACAGAAACTCAATATATAGTTCCAAGCAGGTGTTTAGGTAGAGTAAGCTAACAAATTAAGGGTGATTATTAATTTCAGGTAGTAAACATGCCAATTAAGACTACTTCTCTTATATCAACCAAAAACAATTTGTTATACAACATCATTATGACTTAAAACACAAATCTAGACATATGCTGAAGGTGATCAAGTAGAAGGGCCAGAAGGAGCAATATTTGCCTCACATGTAATATGGTTCCTGCATTGCATCCTTGAAGAGGTAAAGCAACAGCAGAAGGCTTCGATGCTTCAGCATAATCAGCAAGATTAATTGTTGCCTCACCCAGGATACTAGACCGTGAAGAACCCTGAGAGCAGTATCAGATTCAAAGAGAAAACTGTTAACAGCATCGAGGAGGAAAATTGATTCACTCAGTACCAAGAGACAAGTTTAAGTTTTTAAAATCTGCATTCATCAGAGTTCAGCTGTCAGGAGAGTCAACCAGGAATTCAAGTATAAGCTATCTAGAAACTTTTTCTTCCACTTTTGGTGATAAGGTAAAGCAATATAGAAGCTAAACAGAAAGAAAATATACCATGGAAACCACAAGTTTGTATAGCTTCTCATCAAATTGTTTGGTTTTGACATCTTGAAGAAGCCTAGTCGTTTCATAAATTGGATCAGCCCATTTGCATGTTCCATTTCTTACATTGGCTTTGGTTGTCTTGGCAATTGTTTTTCCAGAGTCAGCAGGGCTAAAAGATATGAATAACTTGTCCCATCCAGTTTGTGGTATCTGTAACACCAAAAGGCAACTTTAGTCGATGCTTGTTCTATGGTAATATATACTGGACGTTGGCTTCTGGTTTTAGTGTAATCCATTACCAAAAGTACAAGACAGCACAGTGAACTTTGCATCAGTTATATGGTTTTCCCCATGGATATATTAGAAAAACATACGTATTAAATATTGAACACTTTCTTCTAGCAAATGTTTTTGTCCATCGACTAGGTAACTAATACTAGTTACTGGAAAGATAATGATAGGAAGGATTTTGAAGTTTCTGCATCAGCAGTAGATAAGTCCAAACTCCAAAGTTATACATAGAGTAGCATACAAGAGCAATCAGGTTATTATTGCTATAATCTTAAGAAATTGGTAAACTCAAGGAGTTGCAGTATGTGCCTCTATCTTGATAAAAGTATCTTTAGGCATTATTGGAATTTGATTTTATCTTGTCTTCAGCAAGCATTTAGCAGCCAAGAGTAAAAGCAAACTGCTTCCCATCTACTGAAACAGTCATCACATTCTATAATAAGGTACATCTGTCCACCAGTATTACTAACTTAAAATAAAAAGAGTTCAATCTTACATGAGTAGCATTAAATTGAAGCCGAAAGACCACTTTCACTTTATTCTTCTCAAGCTTCCACTTAGTGATCCTTGACATTGTTGCATATCCAGTTTAGCATCAGCTACAAACCATCGTTTCCCCAAATCCAAATTTCAGTTCACCTGAACAATTTGCCACAGAATGTAGATATATATCAGAAAAGAAAGCATAACCATTACTCATTTACAGAAAGAAGATGAATGAATTATTCATAAACCAATTAGACCTTGAAATGGCTTACGAACATATGATATACATGATCCTCCAGATTATAAAACAAAATATTACCGTGTAGCTTCTGCTCCCATTATTGTTAAGCATATTTCTACTGGAATAGAGAAGACATAGCATTTGAAGGACTCCACATAAAAACTCATTTTAAAACAAAGCTACCTACTTAAAGCCACAATGACATTCATGCTACATAAGGTAAGGCAAAGTTAAACTAAGTCAAGAGCATGTAAACATTTCGAGTTATTGCATAGTGCAGGCATGACATACATTAAATTTAGCATGGAAGAAGCTAGAGGTAAAATTAGGCTGGGGAAGAAGCTAGAGGAAGAATTTAGGCCGGGAAGAAGCTACACTGAAACCTGTAAGCTGATTAAGCTGTTAGAGAACTTATTGTAACAACAACCCAATGTAATCTCCACGAGTGAGGTCTGGGGAGGGTAGAGTGTATGCAGTACGAGATAGATAGGTTGTTTTTGATAGACCATCATCATAAACAGAGCAGTTTGAGAACCCATTGTGATCATCTTAATTATAACAGGTCCACAAGATACTGAACTTCAATGAGACACTAACATTGATCCAAGCAGGCAGTCAATTAAAAACTAAACAAGTCTTAAGCTCAGAACAATTCAAAAAAAGATCAGATCTTGAAATTTGCAGCTGAACCTAAGCACAACAATCTCAAAAATTGAGCTAAAAAACAGAAATACCTCTTCCAGTTTTGCAGAATGACTTAAAGATCCAGAAGCTTCTTCTGATCCAGATCCCTAAATTCTCCACCAAGTATCTCAAAACTTCAAACAATGCAAACTTAAATACCCAATTTTAAACCCCACAAAATGCAAACAAGATATTCCTGGACCCAAGAAGAACAAAGAAAACCTTAAAAAATTCCCAAAGTGAAAAAAGATGAGATCTTTTTCAACAAGAAAGCAAGAATGAGAAATGGGAATCTACCATCTCAAAAGTCCAAGAAAACAAAGCTAAGAATAGATAAAAATGAAAACAGTGAAGTACTAGTACACAACTGTTTCTTTCACTACAGAGACAAACACTTCACAGTTACAGCAGAGAAATCACACGTCAGCTTCATAAAACAGTAGATTTCATTATTCAAAAGCTCAAACATCACATTCAATAAAAATTAAAAAAACACCCATTTCATAAAAATGGAATCTTGAAAAAACAGTGTTAATAGAATTTTCTATTACCTAATTGTAAGATCTGAGGGAACTTAGAAAACAAGGAAAAACCTTGAGAATCTTTAGAAAGAAGAGAAAGGGGAGACAGAAAAGACAATGGCTTTAGCGTAAAATAGCAGTAAAATATGGGGATTTAAAGTTTTTGAGTTTTCACCATTGAAATGAGTAGAGAGAGAGAAATGGAGGGGTTGAAATTTTAAATATAATGAAAATGAGGGGGTTTAACATTAAAGAAAGAGATATCCCGCCAAAGTATGTAATTTTCAGTAATTAATTTTGTATTTAGTTAACTAATTAAGAATATAGGATTATAGGGTGCTTTTTTTATCTTGTTCTAAAATATTAAAGTTTATGAAAGTTACTATATTACCCTTCGTCAACACCATCACTCAAGCACTTTTTTTTCTTTTTTTATTTATTTTTGTAGACAGAGAGAAAAAAAAGAGAGAGGAACTTCGACAACATATAGTTTTTTTCAGTATTTGCTCACTTTCCATTTTTATGATATAGAAAATAATATTAATATTCAAATATACAGAAAATATATTGTGCTACATAATAATATTTATTTTTATATATTTAATTAGTGAATTATTTTTCAATGACTAGTTAAATGTGCAATTTCTCATTACAAAAATATCTAAGATTGACGGGAACAGTATCAACTTGAAATAAGTGGAAATTTATATTGTTAAATTTTCTTAACCTAGTTTAGATAATTTGTGATGAATGTTTTCCATAAAAACTCATTAAAATTGAGGATAAGATATTATGAATAACTTTCAAGTTTTAGTAAATGCACAAACGTGTAATTTGTAAAGGTTTTAC
Source organism: Solanum sitiens (assembly GCA_016801875.1). Taxonomy (NCBI): domain Eukaryota; kingdom Viridiplantae; phylum Streptophyta; class Magnoliopsida; order Solanales; family Solanaceae; genus Solanum; species Solanum sitiens. The sequence continues at coordinate 2,658,792 of JABWTJ010000002.1, read as the reverse complement.
AAGTCATATATTTATTTCCAAATTCAAACATAATTAATGTGATTTATTTATCTAGTTCTCATTTATACAAATTACCGAATGTTTTAATGCATTTTTTAGTTTCATCTACATTCCCTCATAAAGGAAAATGATCTTTAAGAGTTGCTATTAGGAGCGGAGCCGTATCGTTAGGCGTTCATCACTTTTTTTATTTTATTTGTTAAAAAATTATATTATATATACATTAATAAATATATATATATATATATAAAGAAATTCAAATTGTAGTATATATATATATATATAAAAGGTGAAAATTATTTTTTAGTTATATTGAATTTGCTTAGTTTCTCTCTATATTTACCTTTTTATATTTTAAAATAAAATTCTTAATTCTGCTGCTATTATTAATTATGGATCATATTCATTTAATTCTAGCAAAATAACATCCATTTACACTTTTTTAATATTTAAAGGATATTATTTTACACTTTTTTTTTTATATATATATATACTATCTCGATTTTTCTTAGTCTTTTCATAAGTTTATATTTTTATATTCAACACTTTTTAGTAAAAAATTCAATTTTATTATATTATATCATTTAAAAAACACACATGATAAATTAAACACATAGGGTCAAACATTAATAAGTTGATATGTCTTTGATGATAAAATAGTGCTCTCTGAGAGGTTGCTTACAATATTTAGTTTCAGATACAGACAGATTTACTGCATAATCTCTTTCTTAATTAATCTTCCAAAAAGATGGGGGGAAAAATAATTAATCTTCTAAAAAAATGTAGACACTAGGAAATAATTATATTAATTGTTCAACTTACTTTACACTCAAAGGGTGGATCTAATTGATTTAATTGTTTTCAATTTGGATTTTGTATAAAATCATTTTTAATATGAATTTTTTCACAATTTCTAGTTGATGAAAAATGTCGATCTAAGCATTTCAAAAAGGAACTTAGTGTGTTAATTTAGGAAAATAATAAGGGTAACATCATTTGTTTGTGTAAGATTTTCATAGTATAAAATATTCGTGTGTATAAATATAAAGATCGATTTTAGACTAACTAGTAATTTAACTATAATTGAGTCATATTATAAGGATATTGTTGTTAGTACTATAATTTACTCAAAAATAAGAATAATAAATTATTGCAATAATACTTAGCTTGTTACTAGTACCTAGCTTGGTAAATGTCAATCATTTGTTGATAATTTGGTAGTATATATAATCATAAATTAATCCCTTTAATTAAATACTCGATGAAGAAGACAAAGCAACGAACTCAATAATCATTTTTCTAACCACCAAGTGTTGGAATTATATTCTTTTTTTTCAAGTGAGTACACTTTAATTTTAATTTTGATGATGACAAATTATTTGATTTTTTTCTTCTCATTTTGTTTCCCAAAGTGAAAATATCGTACAAAAATTTCAACGACTATTCCACCTCATATATATATAGCTACAAACTCCAAAGCTTGCCATTTTTATAATATAAATGTAAAAAATAAAATAAAATCATAGTAATTGTTATAGAATTTCAGAATTAGTAATTTTAATTCAAAATTTATATGAATATTTAAAAAAGATTATTTAATATGTATGAATAATTTGTCAGAACCCAATAAACAAAAAAAATTATGATCCAAAAATTATAAGTTAAAAAATTATGACTATGTCTCTATGTAAAAAAAAGGTTGTAGTTAATTAATTCATTTGGATATCAATTTATTTGCTTCAAGAAACACCAAACATGGAAGAGAGAAAAAAGTTCTATAATTTCAACCACAATTGGATGGTTGGAATTCGTTTATTTTTACTTTTTCAATATTAATTTAAAACATTTCTTACAAATGAATAAAATAATAATTTTATTACATTATTCTTTAAATATAATAAATTTATTGAGGATTAAATAATAACTTATTACTTGATTTTCTTAATTAGACAAGCAAAATTATATGGAGAATATACATAGGAGTTTGATTAATTAAAAATTATAGAAGCTTATAAATTAGTACTTACATCCTCCTATCCATATTAATTATTCACTTTTCTATTTACTCGCCCTTTAAAGAAATTATAAATTTCACCTCTTTTAATTCCTTTTAAACCAGTTGTATATTTCCTCTTTCTTTTTTTTTTTGTTTATTTGAGAGGAGTTCTTTAATTTTAAACTACTACTTGACACTATAAGAAGTCTACGTAGGTTATTTATGATATTATAAATAATATTTGTCAGTTTTAGTTTTTCTGATGTGTAGCATACAATAGGAATTTGACATAATAGAAAAAAGTCACAAGAGCATAATTCGTAGTAGTTTAAATAAAATCGATGATAAGAGAAAAAAACATAAATATATTAATATATATATAATATATAGATGTATGTAACGTATTTAATTAATTAAATAGAAATTTTTCAAAATGTCAATATTTTAACATTTAATAGAATCTATTGTCAACACTTTTAGTAAAAATGTCAAATTTTTAGTTTATTATGTATCTTGTTTAAATTTTATTTAAAGAATATAATTGTTAACTAACAAAAGGAGAAATTTAGGGGAGATAATTTTTTAAAATAGGAACAATTGCTTAAAAGTCTCATCAGTTACAAAAATTTAAAAGTAAACACAAATTCAAAAAAATAAACACAACGAACTCATCCCACTTGTTCATCAAAATTCTAATATCGATTTTTAAATTTTCATTGATAATACTCAATTTATGTTGAAATGAATTCGATTAAATTGCGTTTTTTAAATTTGTATTTTTTAGAATATTGTATCAACCTCAACAGATTGTAGTATTTTCATTATGTATTCTATTCTTTTTCTATAATTATGTATCTTTCTTTAATCGTATTCATATGTAATGACTAGATTATATTGGAATACAATTCGTAATTTTTTTGTAATACAAATAAAAGAAAAATATATTTGGCAGTTATGTAGTACAATTTTGATCACTAGGATACAATTTTAGTTTCACTATGCAAGTAAAATATCAATTTTAATTTAAATGGTAAAGTGAGCACATAAAATACAAATTTTGCTGACATACAATTATGATGAAAACATAATAAAAAGTAATACAAACTTGTTGTCATTGAAGTTGAGACTAAAATACGAAATGAGCACAATAAATACTCACATCAGTTGGAATACAAATTTGACTTTGTTGGTATATCATTATGATGAACACAAAAAAATACAAACTTTTCTGAATACAATGTAAGTGTTAAATACAAATTGATCACAATAAAATACTCACCATAATTTGATATTCAATTTTGATTTGAATTGTAAAGTGAACACAAAATATAAAAGTTGTTGGTATTCAATTATGATGAAAACATATGAAAAAGAAATACAAACTTGTTGTCATTGAAAATTAAGATTGAAATACAAAATGAGCACAATAAATACTCACTTAAGTTGAAATACAAATGTAACTTTCTTGGTATACCATTATGATGAATACAAAATAAAAAAAATAGAACTTATTTGAATAAAAAGTGTTATTGAAATACAAAATAAATAAATTAAAATACAAAATTATCGTCATTTCTGTTCTAAGTTTTAATTGTGATATTTGAAAAATAGAACATTTTTCATTAAGTTGAATACCTCTAGTAATTCTCTTAGATTCTGTCATTGGAGAGTGATCTAGAGTTTATCAAACCCAAAAACTGATTTCAACTACAAACAACAATTTTGAACGATTTATACAAAAATAAAATCAAAAAACAAATATTGAAAAATGGATAAAGACTCATATTTTAATAAAAGATATTGTGTGAATATCTTTATAAATATATTTTTCTGGAAAAAAGAAGAAGAAGAGAGACAGATTTTAAAATGGAGAAGAATTGGAAGATGAAAATATGAGAGAGAAAATATTTTATTTTTTAAAAAATATATGAGAGAAGACTAATTGAAAAATTTATAATTAAAATGAGATAAAAACATAAATATATTAAAATATATATAATATATAGATGTATGTAACGTATTTAATTAATTAAACCACACCCACTCCACCAAACACGAGTGCAATAATTATTATTCTAAGCAAACTAATGTCAATAAATCATTATTATACAGTTTTGAAAGTTTTAGCTCAAGTGTACTACACTTTTTGTAAGTGCCCAGGTTGGTTGAAGGCATGATTTCTAGTTTCTTTTTACTATATGGTTTTTAGATAATTAAAATTAATTTTCTGAATCAAATAGTAGTGTCAGACTCATTTGTGTTGCCTATTATTCGATTATGATAATACATGATTCACACGTTTGATATACAATTTACGTATTGAGAAGAGGAAAATTAAAAAAAACAAACTTACTCTCTCTTTTATTTTCACTTATCTATCATTATTAAAAATGATCATCTAACAATATTTGTCCATGTTGAAGAATGACAAAAGTCCACATTGGTGGTTAATGAGATGGGTGAACTCCTTATAAGGCTTGGGCAATCCTCCTCCCTTTGAGCTAGCTTTTGGGGTGTAAGTTAGGCCTAAGACCTAATTTCACATGGTATCAGAGCAGGTGGGGTGTTGACAATCCTCCTCCCTTTGATCTAGCTTTTGAGCTAATATATTTTTTAAAATATTAAATTTAATATATTTCAAGGGTACTATATATAATAATATTATCCTATTATTTATTATTTTTTTAACGATGTACAATGATTTATTTATGTGACTTTAGGGTTTCACGCAATATTTTCATTTATTTTGTTATTGTTGAGTAAATAGAGGAGTTGAGGACGAATAAATGAGACAAATTTGGGAAGTGAGAAAGTCTCTTAAACCTACAAGGCTACAACCATTGTGGAGCCTACCAATTTAAATTCCATTTCTCTATGTGATTGGAGTTTTAAATATTTTATATTATATAGTCATAAATGTAAAGAATATATCAATCAATGTAGTGAAATCAATTATATTCTCTTGTTGATCAGTTAGGTCACATTTTCACTTATTGAAAGTTAACTCAATTAACCTCGCTAACTAAATTGTATTAAATTAATTTGATTTTTTACAATAAAAAAATTAATATATTAATCAAAGTTCAAATAATTTAATTCATGAGAATTATGACATAACAATTAACATGAAACAACGAAAGTAGCAAACTCATGTGTGGTTAATACTTGGTAGCTAATTAGATTATATACGTATGTATATAACCTTTGTCCTAATAGCGAAATTAAAATTTTTTGTCAGTATATATATTTGTTTTAAACTTATACACTATACTTTTTAAACGAAAGATGATGTTTGAGTGACCACCACCTCCTTTGATTCAATGTAACTACATGGTCCCATTTCCATTATATTATACCTTAAAAAAAGGATGGATGAGTTGTGGTCACCTCTATTCCATACTTGAGTGGAAAACAATATGTATAGCTTTGCACATGGAGAAGAGGATATAATTAAAGAAGTGATAAGACCATTCTCCAGATTTTATGACTTCAATTATAACTTTATTACATGTTTCTTTCTCATGTGACTCAACAATCACGTGAACCCCAACTAGCCTTTTGGTGTGAGGATTCATTACAACACCTATTTCAAGTGCATGCCCTTTACTTCAAGGGGAGATCCCTCTAAATTATATTAGGACCACATCACTTTTCTCTTAGTTTGGGCGTGCAAAATTACAGTTCTGCTTACGGGTTCTGTTTAATTTTTAGCTTAAATCTAATGTATATTTATCAATAACACTTAATTGTGTATGAGTAATTTGTCTTAAAAATGTGATAAAATGTCGTTTCTAAGATTCAGAATCTATAAAGTCTACTTGATTATTTTACTTTCAACGACTCACTTCTTTAGTTTATCAAACATAGGATCATATATTAAGTTCTTAACAAAATTTACTAGTACAACACTATGAATCAATATATATTAATGTATACAATTTACAACACATACCAAACAAAATAAAATTTGCTTCACATCACAATGGGGACTCAACTTACAAGACAATATAAAATATACATATTGTCATACTTTATCGTGCATGTCTGATTGTCTTGTTTTTTTTAATAACACATACAAAAAAATTAAAAATTCACATCACAAGGGGACTCAACATATAATAAAGTTTGTTATATATATATATATATATATATACACACACACACATTATCGGGCATGTTTGATTGTCTTGTTTTCTTCATCATTTTAACTTGAAAATAGTTAGACGTGTGGGTTAAGAAGAACATAGGAAAATTCTATTGATCTTAACAAGGACTTGGAGATCAAGTAGTTTTTGATAAGTAGACAAAAATGAAGTATTTGTTAACTAGCCAGAGTTGGATAAGAATGTTCTTCATTTGGGCCTAATTAAACTGTCAATTATGGATCAAGTTTTCTAAAGGCCAAGTTGATAAGGCCCATGAGAAAGTAATGATGGGTCAAAGAGTTGTCACAGAGAACTTTAAATTTTGGTTGAATATATGATGGCAAACTTTCCATATAGCCACTTAAAAATAATTAATTACTTTCCATAGCTATAATTTGATAATTACAATTTGTAGTTACATGTTACATAGAGGAGAGAGGCGAGTAAGACTGGGAGAGAGAGGGGGAAAAGAGTGGGAGAAAGGTGAATTGTATATGTATATTGGTTTAAATAATTGTATATTATACATATGTAATTGTATATATGGTGAGAGAGACTGGGAGAGGGAGGAGAGAGGCGAGTGATATTGCGAGATAGGAAGGAGATAGGTGAATTGTATATAACTGTATATTATGCATATACATTTGTATAAATGGCAAGCGAGATTGGGAGAGGGAGGAGAGAGGTGGTCGAGAATGAGAGGGGAGGAGAGAGGCGAATGAGAGAGGGAAGAGAGTGGGAGAGAGGTAAATTGTATATGTATATAGGCTAAAAAACTGTATATTATACATATTTATTTGTATATCCTGGCGAATTATACATATTCGAACATGACTAATTATACAAACTCGAAATCAGACCACATAATTAGTGTATAATGTTAGTCGTGAGTGATAATTATAGCAAACTCTAGCTATGATGAGTAATTAAATAATATAAGTTTGCTTATCCACGTAATTTCCCCATATATATTAACGATCCTTAAGTTTGTCATAATTTTCATTTAAACATATAAATTAAGATTTTTTTTTAGGAATAATTACAGAAATCTCACCTTTTAGTTTACTTATTATCATTATCCCCTATAAGTTTTACAATATCCAAAATCCCTCATTTTTTTAAGTCATTAATGTATCCGACCCTCTTTAATGTATCAACGCATGTATTCGATCCTCTTTTTAATGTATCAACGCTATGATTTTTTGGTCATTAATGTATTCGACCCGCCTCTTTTTAATGTATCAATGCTTATATTATTATATCCGTTTGAGAGATTTATGTAATTATAAACTTTTAAAGAATATATTTTAAGGAAAAATCATTTTGGCCATAAAAGTTTGGCCAGAATGGTAAAAATGATATGTTCACACTATAATCTAGTTTACTTTTAGACATTTTTGCCCTTTGACTTAAGTATTAAATATATTATTCAATTATGTTTTCAAGACATTGAAAATGATTATGAGATTAATTATTGATGATTTCTTAGTTAAACATGGGAAAAGAACCAAAAAATTCACCGAAAAAACATAATTCAATTTTCCTCCTTTTTACTTATTCTTTTTAGTTTATTTTTTTCATTTCTTATTCCTTAATGATAAGAAAAAATTTAAAAAGTATAAAACAGAACTAAGGTTAAATTATCTATTTTAATTTATAATTTTTAATCGCGAAAAGATAATTTATATCTAAACTAAAATATTAAAATTTATATAAAAAATATGAAATTAGCCGAGTTGGCTAAAGAGTTACTCTTATTTATTCAAAGGAGTTATTGTTATACACCAATTTCCTAGAAAAAACTAATGATAAAAATTTATTTTATCTAATTATACTCAAAATTATGTGAGCGAAATAAGAAGAAAACTAAAATTACCATCATGTTTCCTCTATTATGTGATTATCTTCATATTTTCGATAACATATGAATCATGTCATACGCAAAAAAGACTCATTAAAATTAATTTTTATTTATTATTTCAGTACTAGAGACATATACAATTTTTTTTTATAAAAAACTTTGATGGTGCTTCATTAAAAAATTTTAATAACATAAAAAGGATATAGAGAGTTTTTTATGATTTCAAAATAAATTTTTATAAAAAAAAATTGAAAGAAAAACATCTTTATAGTTCTCCGATGACAATGACAATACAAATTTAACATGAACTAGATTTAAGTTTCATCACGTATATATTTTTCTTTATTAGTATTATTTGTTATTTTATTAAAAATGTTTGCTATTAAATGATCTGCTAAAATATTAAGTATACGTAGTTGCAGTCACAATATTATTTTTTTCTTTCAAATTAATATTTATTTTGACGGATTAATAATTTTTAAAATTAAGTAATTTTATTGCATTTATTATATAAATAAATTTAAATTACCTATTTAAATAATTATTTAAATTAAATTTTAAATACTTTTTTTATATATATAGTGTAAAATAATTCAATAATAACAATCAAAAATCAAAATACTTTAGAATTGATAGACAACAACACATTAAAGAAATATTAAAAATCATATGGTTTATAAGTGTCGATCCTATTTAACAACAACCCAAGATAACTACACATTAATGTTGAAAAATTACATGTTTAAAGTTTAGTTATTATGTTTTAAAAAATTAAACTACATACTTACAACAACATGTTTAAAAATTAAACTACATATTTAAAAAATTTAAATTACATATTTGATTACTATGTTTTAAGAAAATTAAATTATGTATTTTATAATGTGCCGATGTCTATCAATTCGAAAGTATTTTGAGATTTGATTGTCGTTATTGAATATAAAAATTCTAGATAAATGAAAATAATTTTTAAAACATATATATCCTAGTTATGTTATACTTTACTTATACACGTTAAACGTATTGTAAATTAATATATACATAAAATACATTTATTTTAAAGTATTATTATTGATAAGTAGGTATTGAGTGATCTTTTATTCATTTGTTTTGAAATATCCACTTAATTAATACTATTGGAATAACTGAATTATTTATTCATTGTTAAAATTAGTGAAATAATTTCATCATTTTCTATATATGTTAATTCTTGTGCGAAATGATTATAATATAAAAAAAATAATGTGTTATTTATGACATAGTTTTGAATGTCTTATAATCAATTATTTTTAAAAATATCGAAATTTCAATACAATTTTTCTCTCAAAAAATGTCCATTATATAGACTTATCTATTTAGTTGATTATATTTAAAGAAGAATTTAATAATTTTTTAATCTATGCTTAATTACCATATTTTACAATTTTTTTATTATAAAATAATTAAGTATAATCTTTAGTAGATAAGATAGTCAATTGTAGTTATTATTAATGAAAAAAATTGTCTTTTTCAATAAAGAGGTTTATTTTAAGCAAAAAAATAATTTTTCAAAGTTGACACCTTAGGATCATAATTGAGTTTGGGGAAGGGGTATATGTAGAACATAATTTGCTATATAATGAAAAAATATTAATATATAAAAATAAAATTACAAAAATACTTTTTTTAATTAAAGTGTACATTTTTTTTTATTAATTAAACAATACTTATTTTTAAAGATAAACTACACAAAAAAAAATATTTTTTATTTCCTTGGCAGCAAAATAGTTAATATTTAGTAGTTCAATGAGTTTGGGAATTAGAAAAAAGTTAATTTTGTTTGGAGGGAAAAGTATTGAAAAAATAAATGTAAAACTTAAAATAAAGTTATTTTAATCTTTTTACATTTCTGGCCAATTTTTGATTAAATTTTTTTGGCCATTTAGCATTACCCATATTTTAATTGCCTTAAAATATGTCATTTATGTAATTTGCACTTGTTTTTACCTATTGAATATTTAATAGGAATTGAAAACGTGCTTAATAATAGTACTACCTAATTGTCATTCCCTCACCACAACATAAGTACACGAGTCTCACACATTGTGATATGACCAAAATTAAATTTAATCTCACCTCAAATTCTTAAAATGACGTGGAAAAAGCTTTGGATTTTAATGACGGCAAAAGCTAACTACTTGATACTCTTTTTTTGGATTCACACGACATAAACAAATGATTTATTCAGAAGAAATTTTCGAGGAAAAGCTCAAAATAATCCTCCATTTTTGAATTTAGAATCAAAGTAATCCTTATTTTTTAACATGGAGCACTAATAGTCCTCTATATTCCAACAATTGATGCATATTTAGTACTCCCCCTAAACAACCGTCTAATATTTAACGGACATAAATTATACTGAATCTCTGTTCCCCTATCTCTCACTTCCTACAAAGAACCAGGTTTGAGTGGCAGAAAAAAAGAAGAGAAAAGACGAAAATAACAACCTCTATTAACGGCGGTATAATTCAACATGTGGATGAGATATGTCGAAGTTGGACAAGAAAAAATACTACCAATCAACAAAATGCAGTTACATTTTAAAGATCAGTTTTTTTTTTACAAAAAAATAGATCACCTCTTGTTTTTCAAATAGAAACTATATTTTGTTATCGTTTTTCAAATTATTTTCTGGTGTAGTTTTTTGTGCGAATCTGCTATTGTTTGTGGTTCAATTCTAGTGTTGTTTTAGTGCAAATTAGGAGTTGCAGATATGGTGCATTTCTGGTGCTGTTTTGGTTTTGTTGTGGTGAATTTCAAGTGCAGTTTGGGTGCTTTTCTACTGCTGTTTTGGTGCAATTTTAGTGCAAATATGATCCAATTCTGATTTAAAATATGAATATTTTTTTGTGAAGATTCAAGGGACCAAACAAATTGAAACCAAACATACATCATATTTGTTCCATAGCAAAATTCATTACATTGCAAAATGAAAAGATAACATTATTCTATACTATGTCAACATGTGATCGCATTTTGAAACACCCGTTTTCAATTATTTGATCTCAACTATTTTTGGCTCATTTTTTTTGCCTCTTATCTCGGATTCTCTATCAAAACTTGCATCTGATAAACTTCCGCTAGGTAGAGCTTGCATCTGCCTCGATCTTTTCTCTTCAAGATTATTGCGTGCCTCTAATTATCTTCGAGCTCACTGATGTTTAGCATGTATATGTCATAATTGGGACAATCAAAACGATCAACGGGACATTTGATCGAATATCTGGTGTGCAAAAACCTTGCCTATAGATGCACATATATCAATAATAATGAAGAATGCTTTGCAAATGGAGAATTTTTCTTCTGCCTGAGACTTCCATTGAAGGAGATAAACCAAAAAAAAGGCACCTCAAAATCATTGAAACAATATTGAATATTACTTCTCGGTCTCTTTCATTTATGCAAATAGACGAAAGAAACAGAGCTATGGTGGATAAATTAGGTGCTGATGCTATTTGAAGGAGAACAGAGACGGAGAAGGTTTGAGTTCCATTTTTCACGTGCAAAGAAAAGTGCCGTAAAAAATCAGACGGCTGTTTAGGGGAACACCAAATATGCACCAATTATTGAAACATGGAGGACTATTAGTGCTCCACATTAAAAGACAAGGATTACTATGATTTCAAATTCAAAGATGGAGGACTATTTTGAGTCTTTCCTCGAAATTTTCTATCAAGTTTTTTATATTCAAAATTTGAAATAGAAGTAGATGATAAAGATAGTTATATTCTCAAGATTTAGTAATTGTAACCTTTGAATCAACTATAGTTATATTCTCAAGATTTAGTAATTGTAACCTTTTAATCAACTAATAACTAAAATGTGATAACTACACAAAGAATTTAAGGACATTAGTTACTTCGAATAAAAAACCATCCGTTCAATAATAGTTATTTACTATACTAAAAGTAATTTTCCAACAATACTTGTTTAATATAAAAAATCAAGAGCTAATTTAATTTTTATTTCAATGTTACTCTGAGATATATCATTTAACACATTTCAATATCAAATTTAATAAATTATAAAATCAATATTACCCCTATTAGTAATAACTATTATTGGACAGAATATCAAAATATGTAATGTAGAATTAAATTCTTTACACATAGTTCATCATATCAATCTGGTTGAATTTGAATATATATATATATATAATTCCAAAGACATGATAAAATAAAACATTAATAAATAAATACATTTTTGGCTTTAGAAATATCTCTAGCTAGAAGAGAACTCTACAGGCGGCAACTGTCGGGACTCATCGGATGACGGCGCAGCCGCCGTAGTGTTAGGATAGACTCTCTTGAATATTAGTTTCATGGGAGAAAAGCAACCACCATCTGATGAAGCAGACGATGAATTTTTTAGCTTTACTTCTTTATTATCATTGCCCATTTTCTTCGTCACCTTTTCCTTGAATTGTTTCCTTGTGACATAAGCTTCCGCAATACAAGTGCTAGCACTTGCCATTATATTCAACAAAGTAAAATTGAAGATGAGTAATATGGTTAATAAGGGAATATATGAATCGAATAATTATAAAGGTGTATTTATAGATAGATAGATAATTGTTCATTTATCTCATAGGCTTGGGGAATACGTAAAGAGTGACCCAATTTTTGGAGTATAGGAAAGCGACAGGTGAATATATAAATGATACTCGTTTATTTCATATTAATTGAATTTGTGAAATTAAAAAATATTTTCAAATTTCACTATTGAATTGACCTTTCTAAAATTATAAATCTAACTCTTCTAGAAAATATAGAATTTCAATAACTAAAAAAAAATAATATGAAAAAAAATATATCAAACAACATTCCACTTAAACTTAACAATTTAATTATTTTGAACAATAAAAAAAAAATCCTAAAAAGAGGGAGCAAGTAAAATTTGACTTGTCTTGCGCTCATTTTGTTTTACTTTTTGTTCAGAATTATGCCGTCAACAATGACGTCTCGACGTATTTCCAAAACAAGTTCTTTTTTTTCAAGTCGATATTTTTTTTAGTGGCAAATCTTTTAAATGTACTCATAACATATGTCAATATCAACCTTTTATTTATTATTTTCTCCGTTCTATTTTATGTGTTATTCCTTTCTTTAAATAGTTGGTTTATAATATTTATTATTATATAAAATTAATGCATAAATTACTATACCGTTTCTTTTTTACCCTTATGAGTTATTAGCCTTAAAAATATACATTTGACCAACTTAGAAAAAAGTAAATGATTCATGTTCATTAGTTAAATTAATTAATCAAAATAAATTAATTTATGTTCATTGATTGAAGACTTGGGTTCTAAAAAAATTAAATAAGAGTAGAAGTTAAAGTTACATCATTTTTTAATGCAAGTGTAAAGTAAAACAGTGACATATAAAATGAGACGAAGTGAATCCTATTATGTATACACATAATACAAAGATAGAATTTATTTAATTCCTTGAGTTTGAGTGTAAATTGGATATTGTATTAAAAACAAAGTTCCCACTAGCAAACAGAAAGATCAGCAAATGTGGAATGTATTATTTAACAAGTAATGGTTCAATAAAATTCAAAGTTAAAAATGTTAAGGCCGAAAGCTATTTTAATATGAAATTAAAGTAGTGATTTCATTTTTGGTTGTATTTTCTAAGGAAGTGATCTCATTTTCGTTTGTTTGCAAGTCTTACTTAGAAATTCCTATATTTATTTTTTTTTTTAAAGTATAGAAAAGAAAGTTCACAAGTAAAATATTCTGCTTTAGTGGTTGAGCATTACCATAATTAATTAAAGAGTTTTTAGGTAACACTCACTCTATTATTTTGGCATATACGATCCTTCTATTTTTAGGTATTAGAGAGTTCATTGCACAAGAAATTACTTACTCTCTCCATTTTATTTTATATGTCATCTCTTTTTATAAATAACTGGATCATATTACTTATTATTTTATTTATAAATAAATTATTATATTTTATCTATTATATCCTTAAATCTTAATAATAGTTAATTAATCTTGAAAACATATCTATCATTTATTATAAAGTTGACTTAAGAAAACATTAAATAAGGGTAGAAGGGTAAAGTCACATCATTTTTTTTTAATGCAAGTGCAAAGTTAAAAGGTGATATATAAAATGAAACTGATGGAGTATTAACTTTTAATAGGTCAAGATTAATGGATTTACTTCTTATAGTAATGAGTTTCCTTAGATTAATTTCCTTTCTTGATCAGGATAAGTAGGTATTATTTGTCATTATATAATTTTCAAATTGACAGAGAATTATAAAATTTAAACATAGAGTAACTAATAAGCTCATCAATATATATACTGCTGAAATTTCGAATTCTGATAGCATGTGTTACTTAATTAATCAAATCCCATATACACGAGAGAGAGAAAAGTAAAAAGAAGAAAAATAAATTGTGTCCCGTAAATGAACCTAGAGTCTATCTTAATTAATTAATTAAGTGAATATTGTTCCTGACGAGATAACAATTTATTTTCTCCATATCAATATGAGACTCTCTAGAATGTGTGTAGCTAAACGCTAGAATGTTCACAATTTTGTAGCGGAATCCGAGGAGGGAGATGTGACGGGATGTACTTCCTTGAACATTTTAGTAAACCAACCACCAGAAGAAGAAGTAGAAGAGGACGATAATTTTTTCGATTGATTACAATTTTCATGTGTTATAGCTTCGAGATTCTTCATCTTTTCCTTGTAGAGCTTTTTCATGACATAAGCCTCAACAAGACCACTAGCTATCGACATCGATCTTTTCAAAGAATTTTGAAACAACAATTAATATTTCAGATTTTAGCAAGAAACTTAAAATGTAGATGATAATATTGGTTCATGAAAATTATTATTATGGTATTTATACACACAAAAAGGGAATGCCCTAAGAAATTTCGTGGTATTGAATTGTTAATTATTAGATTTGGCTATTTTTATTGAATGAGTATTTGATACATACAACTTATATGCTTTGTTTGACAAACTTCGAGCCAAAGTTATAAAACTAATTGACTAAGTAATTAGCTTTCTTCTTGCCAAAGCTAATAGGTATTATTTCTCCATATTTTCTTGGAAATTATTCGATTGTATTTGGAGACCGTGTTTCTTGTCAAAGTTTAGCAAAGTAAGGAATTTATTGTCAAACCTTAGGCACCAAGTTCAATTTTTTTGGAAGGTAGGTGGGATAGTGATGGAATCGAATTTTTATTGATAGGGTTCAAAATATATAAAATAGACACAAGAAGAAGTCAAAGGTTCGATAGGTATCAAATTTATAAATTATATATAGATAATGTAATTTTTTGTCAAATAGAGTTCGAATGAATATCGGATACCTTATAAATTATTTATGTAGGAATTAGAATTATTCTTTTAACTTGACCTCTCGACAACATTCTAAGGTTCTATTTGTGATCGATGCTATACATCAAATTACTCAATAATAACGTCGTTTAGTTTTAATAGTTTGTAAATTACTATAGTAAAATAATAATTGTAAAAAGAAATAATATGATAAAACATTGAGTAATTCTGAAAAATGAGGTGGAACTTCTGTTAAAATGAGTTTGGAGTACGTAGAATATAATTGTAAAAGTATATTCCAATTATTATTTTGGCCAAAAATACTATCGATGACATTTTCATTATTGTGGACTAATTAATTAATATAGCGATATTGTTGAAGTTTATCTTATACTAGTAAAAAATAATGATGAAGTAGGGCTTTAATTAAGGAATGTTTGTTTTAAGTTTTGAAATACACAGAATAAGCACATGGGACAACACAGTACATATCCAATACCTAAGACCTAATTAAACAAGTTCCTTCTTTCTTGGAAAAATCAAATATGTAAACACTTTAAAAAAATAATTAAATGCTTTTTTTTTTATTTAGACGGTGGATAACTAATACTGATTGACAATCATTTTAAGTAAGTTGATCAATTAATATGGGGCACATGAAGTATAAAGTAAAAACTAAATTATTTAAGCATATAATTTTATCATTATATCCAGTGGCGTAGTCATATTTGTGTCAGGGTATCTTATTGGACACTTTTCGTCGAAATATTATACCGTATATACAAGTAAAATAATAAATTAAGTGGCTAAATAATATACTTTGAACACCCTTGACATAACAATATGATGTAATCTAGTGGTTTCAGGTACGGGTATGCATCGGTCGGTTCGATTTTATGTATTATCGGTTCGATTTATCGGTTTTCGATTTTTAAATATGCTAATCCGATAACAAACCAATAAGATATTCTTTATCGGTTTTCAGTTTATCGATTTTTTATAGTTATCGGTTCGATTTTCGATTTATCCAATAAGAAAATATCCGTAAAATAGCATATGACTTCTTACTTATCTAAATATAGTACAAAGGTTATAATTATAAATGTCACCGCCAAAACATAGTATGAGATTTTTTATGTTAATCAAATTACGGACCTTTACAAACTTGCGAATGCTACAACCTACAATTACAAACTAAAACTAAAATCAAATAGTCCAACAAGACTAAAACTAAAACTAAAATCAAAATCTACAATTGCGAACCCTTAGATTAGCTTAGGTTTTTAGTAAACAATAAAAACTAGTAAAGCAGCCTAATGTGAAGTGGATAGAGTACTATTAATTTGATATAGTTATAATGTCCAGTTATATATTAAATTATTAATATTTAATTATTACTGAGGGTAAAATAGTAAATTATTACCATCTGATTGGGTTATCGATTTACCCAATAACCCAATAGTAAAACCTAATACCGAATCAATAACCCAATAACTTTTTTTATAAACCCATTAAAAACTCAATAACCCAATTACCCAAACAACAAACCAATAACATTTTTCTCGGTTCGATTTATCGGTCGGTTTGGTTTTTGCACACCCCTAGTTTCAGGCGCCTTAAAAGAGTAAAGATACACAAATTTAAAGTGTTTGTATGTTCGAATTTCAATAGTAGCAATTTTTTCCCCACTTTTTAAGAAGAACAGATTCACTTTAGCACTTGAACACCCTTTGTGAAAATCCTGACTTCGCCACTAATTATATCAGTGTACGTAGCTCGTTGAACCCAAAATTCCAATTAATATATATTCAAAGCAATAAACATTTATTCCAGAAAATATTTTTCTCCGTATCAAACACACCCTTCATTAATGAAGTTCAGAATATGAAAATAATTCTGGGGATATTTTTATAGATCGAGGACCAGGAGAGGTTATATTATAGGCTAATTGGCAATACGTAAAGAGTTCCCACTCTATTAATGAAATGTTTTGTGGGTCTTGTTTGGTAGTGTTCAATTATTGAGGTGAGTTTGAAGAAAAAATTATATTTTTGATAATTCATTAGATAATATATTATTCAAAAACTATAATACAATATTTTAATTAAACTACTACTAATGCAATTTACTAGTAGCTATTACAAATTCTCAGATTACAGCTAGTTACAAAAATTCATCGATGCAACAAATAAATAATAATAACATCAGTAACTAAAGATTTTTTTTAATTTAGTCTTGCTTTAGATTCTACGAACAATCTCTATATATTCCCTTGAATAAACTGAACTATGATTAAATTCATAAGATCTTGTGTTTCTGGCCAAAAGGCCCAAAATTAACTTCACCTTCGTGTGACTTTAGTTTGTTTTTTATTTTCTAATTTATTAATCGGAAATCAATTGACTAAATCGGATAAATGAAAATTGAAATGGTGGGAGAGAATTTTTTAAATTTATTTTAGTTCTGTGTCACCTTTGACTTCGCCTTCATATGATTTTAGTTCGTTTTTTATTCTCTAATTTATTAATTGAAAAATCATTTGACTTTGCCTTCGTGTGATATCAGTTTGTTTTTTATTCTCTAGTTTATTAATCGAAAATAAATTGACCAAGTTGAAGAAATGATAATTGAAATGTTTGGAGAGAATTTTTTTAATTTATTTTAGTTGTGTGTCACCTTTGAATACGGGGCTGCAAAAAGTGATGGAAGAAGCCTTTTTTTTTATAGAAAAAATAAATCCTAGATTAATTCTTAGTGGTTATGTATAGTTCTTTTTATGAAATGTATTGATCAAATTATGGAAGTAAAGTCCAAACACTTTATTTTGTTACTAGTTAGTCAAGAATGACTCAAATAATACATATTAATTTGATATGAGCTAAAGGTTTCTAATTAATGGAACAAGGTTATTAAAATATGTCAAGATGAAAAATGAAATTAAATTTGAGGGTATATTTATATTTTTGACCTATGATTAAAGGGTCAAATATTCCATCAAACTTTTAAAAAAGGCTCATTTATGCCATCAGTTAAAAGTTTGATTCATTTGTGCCATTATCATTCAAGAAAAGCTTTCATGCCATTATTTTTTAACAGTGGTTTTGTAAAATCATTTTTAACACGTGACCAATTAATTTAAATAATGATGATGTGGCCGAATTATAATTGGTCACATGTCAAAAATGATTTTGCAAAATCACTGTTAAAAATAATGATATAAATAAACTTTTTCTTGAACGATAATGACATAAATAAATTAATCTTTTAACTGATTGCACAAATAACCCTTTTCTAGAATTTTGATCGCATATTTTAGCCCGTTTCCTTCTTTAAAAAAGGGCAAAAGTAGGCACAAACACCTTTTTCCATTTTTTTAAAGAGTTTTTAGGCTGTCAAAGAACTGTGTTAATTATTCTTTGATGACTTTTTGGCAAGATATTGAATTTGACTTTATGTGATGCATTTTTTATTTATAAAAGGAGAATTGTTCAATTTATATTTGCATCTGTTTGAATAATTCAAAATCTTAATAATTTTTAAGTCAAAAAATGAGGTCGATGAAAGCCTATAGATGCTCTATTTTGTGGTGGGAATCAAACTTAATAAATTTTATATTCAATTATTCATGAACAATTTCATTACTACTAAAATTTCTAATATATTGCTCATAATAAGATTTAAAAAAAAATAAAATGAACCAAAAAGATTACAAAATCAAATTCAAGTCGCCGTGTTTCCTAATTTTATGGCAGACTATACAATTATTTAAAGTGTAATTTGACTAAAAATAATCAAATTACTAACTAAGTGAAATATTGTCCACAATTTGTTTTCTCTATCAATGTGAGCATAGGCGAAGCCAGGATTCAGAGCTTGGGGTTCTAAAATTTCTTTAGAACAATCAATCAGTTTTGTTAGGAGTTCACAAATTAATATACATATATTTAATAAATTTTCTAATACAAACACATGATCTATGGAAAAGCTATTAGATTCGTCCAAACCAATGAACCCCATCTAGCTCCGCCGCCTCTGAATGTGAGACTCTGTAGACGCTAGAATGTTCTCGATTTTGTAGCAGAATCTGAGGAGGGAGTTGTAACGGGATGTACTTTTTTGAACATTTTAGTGAACCAACCACCAGAAGAAGAAGAAGAAGAAGACTTTTTCGAGTGATCAATACAAATAATTTCATGTTTTGTAGCTTCTTCCTTCTCCAATGTCTTCATCTTCTCCTTGTAAAGCATTTTTATGGCATAAGTCTCAACAAGATAAGTACTACCTGACATGCTTGATATATATATATGTAATTTCTAAGAAAAATTATGTGAAGCAACAATTAATATTTCAGATTTTATTAGCAAAAAAAATAAGAAAGAAACTTAAAATGGAGATATTGATATTTGGTTCATCAATATTATTTATAGGCACAAATGGGAATGAACTATGAAAAATATATTCATTTGGTTTGGCTGTTTTTGTTGAATTTTTTGTTATGTTATGTTTGACGACCTTAGCTTGGAGAGTAAGTAAATTGACTAATTAGCTTTCTTGTAGCCAACACAATGAATAGGAATTATTATTATTATTTGTCCATATTTTCGTGGAACACTTCAATTGAATTTAAGCCATACATCGTATCAGTAGATAATATTGGACAATAACTGTACATTAGGCCTACCATATTGTGACATACCTATAATTAAGGCCTCATTTCCGTTTTCTTTCTTCCGTTATCACCGTGAAAACAAATATACACTAAAATAGTGAAATTCTTTTTTTAATTATGTATTTACTGATTCAATCTAAATATTTATAACAATGTTGGCTCTTAGAGCTAGTATAACCTCTATGAGGGTTGGTTACGAGTGTACATTGGCCTGTGTGGTAGACTGGTAGTCATAGCATGTGGATTAAGGATTTAGTGTTTGCAAGACTAAAAGTTAATTCAGTGATTCGAGGACTTCAAAATTCACGTTCTAAGTTTAAATTTTAGGATTTATTTTTCGAATTCCTATATACAAATTGTATAGATACCAATTAATTCATTGTATATTTATTATACGAAAATTTTAATTTTTTCAAAGACAATCTTATTCTGCAATTTTGACTCCGATGCCTTTACATAACGATGACAAGTATTGAATTATTTAGCCACCCTACTTTAATTTTGGTGGTTCATGGTTGTAACCTTTTCGTGTGAAATGATCGACTAACAAAAATGTGTTAATACGTAAGAATTTCAGTATTTCCCGTAATATTATTTTGAACAAATAAACTTGTTTATTTTCTCTTTCATATGTATAGATCTTAAAATAAAACCAACAAAAATATGAGAAATATACTCTTTTCATTTTAATTTATTTGTTCTTTAATAAAGTAAAAGAAAATTTTTGAATTGTAATTTTAAATTAAAAATATGTAAATATATCAAATATCATTTAATCTTGTTGTTTAACCAGTCACGCTCAAAGACGGACCCATGTTTAAGGTAGGGGTGTCCGTGCACTCATTAGCTTCAGAAAAAAGGGATGTATATATATACATAGTTATACCTAAATAATGATCATATAATTAATTACTTGTGCACCCTGAAACACGTAAGCTAAACATTTAGTCAGTAGATAATATTGGACAATGACAGTACATAGGCTGCCCATAACAAAGCTTTTGAACTCTCTCCGGCCCCTCTCTCCCTATCTCGATCGTTGCTCTACGCTCTCTCTCCCTATCTCGCTCGCTACTCTTTCGTCTGTTATTTTTTTGCCCCCCCCCGGCAAACACACACCTTTGCCCATTTTTCTCTGATATGTTTTTTATTATATACAAAACGAATGAGTATAAGTGAATTTTGAGCAAATGAGTAGTAGATGGTATCTTTTGTACTTTATATAAATCTGGATTGTATCGATTAATATAGTCTAAATACACATATGAGTACAAATAAAATAAACGTAAATAAATATAAGTGAAATTAGAGTAAATGAATACAAATGATACAAGAGCAAATAAATATAAGTTAATTAGAGCACGAATAAATAAAAATCGTGTATTTATTGTTGCTTGTGTTTGTATACACCGAACAATATTTGTCGGTACAATCTATATTCTCAATCTAAATGCGTATATGAATACAATGGATATACTCACATGACACCTTTTCTTTTTTCTAACATCTCAAATAATTATTATAAATGATAAATACTTAAACTATAAATCTATAACCATGAATTATTATTAATAATAAAAAACTCAAACTATAGAGTCATTTTTTGAAATACCTCAATAATTTTTTATTAGTACCATTACTTTTATGGTAAAACTACAGAATATAGCAAACATCAATATATATTTAAATAAAATAGCTATAATTTAATTTTTTATGTTATATGGATATAACGATATAGTAAATAGCAAAGTTACTTATATACCAATAATCAGTTTTTTATATTTATTTAATATAAATAAATATTAAATAGGAAAGTTATTATTCCACTCATAATTAATTATGTCCTCATCAATAATAACTTTTCTTTCATCAATATCCCTATATTACATATTTCTTGTATTTTTTCCCCCAAATTCCTTTCAATTCAAGATCTTTTTATATGATGCTAGGAGCGATTTTGTGATTTGAATTCATTCTAAGGTATTTTCTAACTGATTTTTTTCCTCGCTTTTTATGAAAATTTTATTTATATATCTATTTTCATCTATTTTTTATAGGGTTTTGATTGAAATTGTTTTTTTTCTTGAAAATTATATTGTTTTTATACTTTTCTTTCATAACGAAATTGCATATATCCTTACGAAGAGTGTCACCTTTAATGTTGGATCCATTTCCTTGTCCCAGTACACAGATGAGAGATTTTCGACGATCTATGAGATGGAGCGTAGGGAATACCCGCAGTTGCGGAGCCGTTAGGTTATTGTTGTTAGCAGAGAGTGTAAAGAGAGAATTTTGTTAGTTTGTCAAATTTGTATATAGTATAATACTTATATACATAGATAATTGTATTGTAATATTAATAAAATGGTGATTTGTGAATACAAGTATATTTGGATACATAAGTAATTTATCCAATTGATTAGGCAATACAAGTATAGTTGGATACATCAATACTATATTTTTATAAATAAATACCTAAGTTAACATCAAACCTCAGGTATTATAGAAAACTTCACGAAAAATAGATCGATGTTGGTTGGTTTTTTCAAATTTTTATACAGTCGAATACTTACACACTTTGATACACATACATTCTATTGTTTTTTCCATTTTCTTATTTAACAACAGTGTATTCATATTATAGTATACTGGTGTATTCATTTTTTTGGTTAACAATAGTGTATCCATTTTTCAAATTGTTGTATTCATATGCTAAAATTATACTACTTTATTTTGTTTGATGTATTAATACATTAAATTTTTATAAATACTTATATCCTTGATATATTAATACTTTAAGTTTTATAAATTGAAACACCAATTTGAATTCAAAGTATTCATATGCTAATTCTACAAGCAATACATTTTTCTTATTTAGTTATTGTAATTACAACTGTATTAGTGTATAAATAAATAAAAAATAAAAAATATATGCAGAAATACAACGAGAAAAAGACATGAATAAACTTTTATATTCAAATTTTTATGAATACCTTTATAATTAGTATTTAGTGAATATATTATATTTAAGTATATAAATCCAACTTTTTGTATAATGTGAATCAATCATATTTGCATACAATATGTAATTATTAGTTGATAATTTAATAATGAAAATTTCAGTTATTTAGGACCATAATAAAAGGTTAGTACTTAAAAGTTATAGTAACATATCATACCTTATTTAGTGCATTGTATAAATAATAATAATAACAATAAAACAAAATAAAATTGAATACAAACATGAAGCTATAATTTAATGTAAAGTGTAGTCATTTCTAGTAAATAGCATATTTATAGTTATTGAACTTCAATAACCCTATAAATGTAGTCAACCACATATTTGTTTCAATGGATTAAATCTTGAAAATTTCGTTTCGTCATAAATTTTAAAGTAAAATTTGATGAATAATATTTGTTCATATAAATTATTATTATTTGATAAATAATCAAATTTTTAAATACTAGAAAAAAATAGTCTTTTGAGCCAAATTTTATTATTTTAAATCTTTTAAAAACTTATACCCAATTTTTATCTTTTACAAAAACACCCTCTATATTAGTTGTTTGAGTTGTATTGCATAATTTTTTACGTAAACATCAAAGTACTAATGGAATATTCGGTGAATATGAAAGTGATGATATGATTATTGATGAAAATGGTGAACAAATGGCTCGATGTAATAAAGTTATATGTTTTGTCTATTTTATGATGTATGGAGTGACACTTGTTGCACTCACTCCAAACTATCATATTGCTCTTATGTCATGAACATTACTTGTTATTTGTTGAAACGAAGATCCAATTGACTTGTAATATAAATTTAAATCTATGATTAATTTTGATAATTTTTTAAAAACTTATAAATATAAATAATATTTTCTAAAAAAATAAAATATGTTTTTCAAATATTATGATCAAACACCTGATAAAAGTTTCCCCCAAATTTAACCTAAATAATATTTAGAAATTTATGTTCAAAAGGTAGCTAATCGTTACTTTTACTCATTCCAAGTTCCCAAAACCCTTTCTCCGTTGAATGGTTTCAGCAATTTGAGAGATTGAATGTCGAAGAAACAGAAGAACAGAGTCCCCGGAGATGAAGTCGAAACCCTAGATCGTATAAGTGAGTTGCCGGACGTTCTCCTGGTACAAATTCTCTCTCTTTTGCCGACAGAAGATGCCGTCAAATCATGTGTTCTCTCAAAGAGGTGGCGTTATCTCTGGACTTCAATTCATACTTTCCTTTTCAGTAATAGAAATTACGACAAAGTAGAAAACTTCATTTCCTTTGTGGACAACGTTTTAACTCATTCAACTTGTTCCAAAATAAAAAAATTCAAACTCGATTTTCATCATAGCGACTGGAAATTTCATTCGAAAATCAGCAAATGGCTCAATTATGCAGTGGAAAACAAAGTAGAAGATGTTGCATTAGATGCAGCTTATGTTTTAATGACGACCTTGCTTATGAAGCCTTTAACTATGTACACTTGTTCATCATTGATTACATTGCGTTTAAGCCATTGGGTGTTTGATAGAGGATTGAACATAGCTTGGAACTCTCTAAAGAGCCTAACTTTGGACTCAGTAGAGTTAGAAGCTGATGAAATTGTGATATTACTGTCAAGTTGTCCTGCTTTGGAAACTTTGGAGCTGTTGTTTTGCAAGGTTTGTGGTCGTATAGAAATTACTTCTTCTAATTTAAAGAGACTAACATTGACATACCCTTCAGAGCCTCTAAATGGAGAATATGATTCTTTGGAAATTTTTGCCCCACATCTTAAGCATTTGGATATTTCAGGAGAACTTGGAGATTTCAAGTGTATGCTAGTAAATATCTCCTCTTTGGTTATTGCCAGACTCGCTTTTAGCATTTGTTGTATCACTGACTACAGGAACAAAGAGGATATTAAGGAAGACAGTTGTCGTGATTATCACCAAGTTATCAGAAACCTTATTCTAGACTATCTTCAAAAGTTGAGTTACGCGACTGAGCTAATAATTGGATGCTGGTTTGCAGAGGTTTGTTTCTATTCGCCTCTTCTCTATTTGATTTTTAGCAAAGATTGCTGGATGTAAGCCTAA
Source organism: Solanum sitiens (assembly GCA_016801875.1). Lineage (NCBI taxonomy): Eukaryota > Viridiplantae > Streptophyta > Magnoliopsida > Solanales > Solanaceae > Solanum > Solanum sitiens. The sequence goes on along the minus strand of JABWTJ010000002.1, from coordinate 2,633,679 downwards.
GAAAGTGGAGTCTTTAGAATATCATACAATTATAGATTTTTGCAAACATGAGAATTTCAGTGTTTTCTTTTGGTTGAATAATTGGAAGGAAAATTTATAATGTATTTAGAATTATCTTGTCCTCACCTTTTGTTATTTTTATCATCATCATGTTTATATTCTCAATTTGTTCATCTTACTCCTCTTTTTAGTCCGTTAAAAAAGAATGTCTCTTTCGTTTCTGACAACTTTTTAATTCTAATTTTTCACATGACATGTTTAAGACCATAATTTTAAAGAATATTGTGGTACATTCTGCGTATCTTTAGTTTATGACCACAAAATTCGAAAGTGTTATTTACTTTCTTTAACTCTGTGCCAAGTCAAAATCGAACAAACAAATTGAGACGGAGGGAGTATTTCTGTACTGGCAATAGATCATTTTAGAAACTAAGCTTTTGCCCTTGAGTGTTTGGATGGTTAGATTTGTCATAGCACTATCTTTTTGTTGTGGACTACTCTTTCTTTCTAGTTGGTTCTTTCTCTACGCTTCACTAATTTCTTTGAGATTATTTCACCAGGTCGTGTTCATGATGAAACTTGAAGGGGTGATGCTTCCAGAATGGCGATGCAAATGTCTAACTCTAGAGTTGCGTGTATCAGAGTATAATCTGTATGGAATAGCCAGTCTTTTGCAAACCTCGCCTCTTTTGGAGTCACTCAACATAAACATGACATATGAGGTCACAATTCTATTTATGCTCTTCAATTTACATTCATTCACTTTTTGAAGTTCTGACCCCCCTTAATTCCCTCCAAAGGAGTTTCTTAAGGAGAATGGTAATATACTATCATTAAGAATATTTCGTCATTTTAGAACAAAAATGGTCAAGGTTGTTGCTTTCTATTCAGTAAACGGGCTCAAGAAAGAAAATGACCGTTGACAATTAAACCTCTTTTTGTGCGTTTTATGTACTGTACGTGTGTTTCTGATAGGTATTTGCTATTATGATCATTTGCTGAGAACTACTCAGCATTTATGTGTTTTGAGAATTGTTTTACTTTGAGATCATTTAAGTCTTCTATGGACTATTTCCATATGACTGTTGACTTGCCTTGGATCCTGATTTTATTTTTTGTTCCAGTATTGCGATCCCCCCTGCCAGGTTGAGCAAAGCTATTTCGCCGAAGTAGATAACATCAATTTGCTGAGTTGGATTCCAAACACTGTGTTACCCAATCTCAAGAATGTTCAGATTGTCAGCTGTGAAACAAGATGTTTGAAAAGGTGGTCTGAAGAAGGCTTTTGTAAGCTTTTTGAACTTTCTAACTTTCTACTGAAGAATGCAGTGGCGTTGCAGAAACTTGTTATCGTAGCAAAGAGAAGGAAATGCTCCACTTGTTCAGAGAACTGTGTGTCCCGGCATTTATCACAGTTGGCTAAGAAATTGTTAGACAGTCCAAGATTACCAACAAATTTTTTGATTATGTACCAAGAGTTAGCTTAGCATGACCATACTGGAAGTTATGTTGTTTCGGCATACTAGAAATGTTTACCTCATATTTTGGCTTTTTATTTAACTTGTGGTATTCCAAATGTTATGATGTGCAGCTTTTTGGTTTGTTAGAATCCTTTGATTGTTGCACTCTAGACATTGCATATGTGTTTTGAATTTCGCAAGATTCTATGATACGGACATGGTTCTCTCTCTCTCTCTGTCTGTTTTTTTAACTTGGAAGAGAATGGTCCCGCTACTTTATTTAAGCAAATAATCTGTAGCTGTTGTATATGAGGCTTACAGTATTGTTTAATGCTTTTACTTGAGGTTATGCTCATAATTAGACTGTTAAATTGCATCTAAAGATCATGTCAAAACTGCTGATGGTTCTTCAAGGCTTCATATTTCTCCTTTCTATATCAGGCCTGCTGATATGCTGGCTAAATTGCATCTATATGACAATGGCTGTTGACATGTTCAGAGTGGGAGGCATGTATTCTTCTGAGGATATTTTGCCTCTCAATCAATCTCGTCTGGTGAAATTTGTTGTTTCAGATTCATAGGTTACATGTAGTATATACTATTTAAAATACAGTCATTGACTTGGTATCTATTTTTTATCTTCAGTTGTTCATGGAAACACACACACTCACACAGAGGCAACTCTGAACATTTTGAGTTCATTGATTACTCAAAATGAACTCAATATGTTCGGGAGTTGTTTTGAGTTGTACACGTTGTTGGGTTATTGTATCCTGGAGGAGACACGTCAAGAGTGATACTATTGGATTATGGATCTGTGTGGATTATGTCATAGTGAGCATGAATTTTCTTAAAGAAAGCAATATATCCGCACCTCAACCAAAATAATTATTTATTTATTTTTTGTCATTTTATTTGAACTATAGTTTATTATATTTGTGGTATATTATTATACCTTTGAATTGTACGTGCACATTGAGATTTTCTCGTGACTCTCTTGTTATGACGGTGGATGATGTGATCCTATTGATAGTAACTTGTGTCTTTGCGGAACAATTTTGTGTTGGATATACGATCCTTATTTTCCTAGTGTTTTTGGCTAGAATAATCTCTCAACTATGACCTAAATTTAAAGTCTGTCTATTTATTTAAGAAACTCGAGTCATCAACAAAAATGGTGTCAAGTCGAATGAGTATATATCCACACGATTAAGCTAGTCAAGTTGGGTGATTTTTTTTTTTTTTTAGAAATTGAGGATTAAAATATTCAGACAAAACATATTCAAATTCTAAATATTCTTTGTAAAAAAATTGTCCAAATACAACTCCATTTTCAAAAATTTCAAATACAGTAATTATTATTTAATTTTCACAACAAAACGCCTACATAATTTTACTAAATTACTAGTACGTTTATATATTGTATAAAATGTGAATTGCATTGTCTATATAGTATATACGTACTATATTTTTTTTTATTAAAGAGAATCTCTAAATAATTGCACATAATATTTTTAAAATTATTTTTTTGCATAATTTTTCAAACCATTGGATCCTACTGTATAAATATTTCAAAACTTGTGTATTGTTGCAAGTCAATTTACTTATTATGCAAAAAAAAAAATTAATAATAATATAAACTAACAACACAAAATTTAAATTATGAGAATAAAATATTCATTTTTTTATCCATATCCTTATTCTTTTTAGGTAACATTGATCTTCTCGATGTAGCTAACACATGACCAAATTTAAAAAAATAATATATTTTTTATTTGTTCAATTAGTTTCTTAACAAAAATTAGACTGAAGGATGATTTTTGTTATTTTTGGATAGTACAAGGATGGTTTTTGCTCACTTAGATAATATAAGGATGTACATTAGATTTGAGTCATAGTTGAGGGATGATTTTAGCAAAAAACTCATTGTATTACCCTCATATTTAGGGGTGTTTGTGGTTCGGTTTGGATCGGTTTTTGATTAAAACCAAAACCAAATCAATCTAGTTAGTTTTTTAAATTTCTAAAACCAAACCAAACCAAACGAAAAAAATAACCATCGGTTTGGTTATTGTCGGTTTGGTTCAGTTTTTCTGATTTATCCAGTTTGAAAGTAAATTTTTTTTGAGGCTGTACGTATCTCGATAGACACAAACACCAACTACATGAACAATCTACAGAAAAACTAATGTTAATTCAGTGAAGCAATTAAACAATATTAGAGTTATCATTACACGGACAAAGTGTTTCATTTAAGAGAAAGTGTGACTATTTTATTTGAAGTATAGTAGGTAAAGACTAAAATAAATTTTGATGGACTTGAATTTGAGATTTTTATACTTGGGCTAAAGTGTTGAGCTTAAGAAAATAGTAAAGTTAAAGACTTTTAGTTAACTAAAATTTAACAAAATATTTTTAATTTATTTATGAATAATATATAAATAATTGTAAAATTTATATATTAATTTATCGATTTGGTTTGGTTACTTTTGCGGTTATTTTTTGTAAAACCAAAATCCAAATAGTATCAGTTTTCAAAATTTAAAAATCAAACTTAACCAAACTAAATAAATATCAATTTGGTTCGAATTGCGATTTGGTCTGGTTGTTAACCATAACCATGAACAACCCTACTCATATTTATACCTTTCGTGTTTTCATCTCTTATGTCGTTGGTCTTTAATTTTTGCCCAGTGATAATAGAAGTTCCTTAGAGATTGAAATTATGTTAGGGGCATAACTTATAGATATTATGATATATATAAAAAAATAGCGTTCACTGATTACTTCCTTATTTTTGAAAAGTTTTACTCCCTCAGTTTCTTTTTGTATGTCACCCCTTTCAATAAATAGTTGATTCATAATACTTGTCATTTCATAAAATCAATGCATAAATTATCATATTATTTCTTTTTGAGAAAGTTACGCAGTTAAACAATTATCTATACAAATACATATGTATAATATACAATTATCTAATCGATATACATATACAATTCACCTCTCTCCAACTCTCTGCCCTCTCTCGCTCCCCTCTCCCAATCTCACTTGTCATATATACAGATGCATATGTATAATATATAATTGTCTAACCGATCTACATATACAATTCACCTCTTTCCCACTCTCTGCCTTCTTTCGCTCGCCTCTCTCCTCCCTCTCTTAATCCCGCTCACCTCTCTCCTCTCTCTCCCAATCTCGCTTGCCTCTCTCCTCTCTCTGCCAATCTCGTTTGCTATATACAAATGCTGATGTATAATATACAATTATCTAACTGATATACATATATAATTCACATGTCTCCCACTCTTTGCCCTCTCTCGCTCGCCTCTCTCTTCTCTCTCACAGTCTCGCTCGCCTCTCTCCTCCCTATAACATGTAGCTACGAATTGTAATTATCAAACTGTAGCTATGAAGAGTAATGAGACTATTTTTGAGTGGCTATATGTGAAAGTTCCTCCTTTTTTATCCTTTTGAGTTATTAACTTTGAAAATATACATTTGACTAACTTAGAAAAACTAAGTAAATGATTCATGTTCATTGATTAAATGAATTAATCAAAATAAATTAATTCATATTCATTATTGCAAACTTGAGTTCCAAAAGAATTGAATAAGGGTAGAATAGTATACTTACTTTATTTCTTAATGCACGTGATCCAAAATGATAACATATAAATAGGAACAAAGGCAATAATAGTAACAATACCTTTTTATTTAGGGAAAATACATAAAAATCCCCCCTGAACTTGGCACGAAAACTCGCTTTAGTACTTAAACTACACGGGTAATTATTTACCCCCCTAATCTCTTTTCAAGTGAATTAAAATACACCAAAATCGCTGACATGGCAAGTCAAAAAAATGAGGCGCGTAAAGATAAAAAAATAAGGAAAAAAAGAATAAGTGGACCCTAATTATTTTCATTTTATCCAATAATCTTTTTTTTCTTCATCTTCTTCATACCCTACCACCCCCACCTCCTGTCCTTTCATCTTCCTCACACCCAATCCACCCTCAACCACCACTTGCACTACCCTTTCTTCTTCTTCAACAACCCCCCCCCCCCCCCGAACCCCCACTCCTACCCTATTTATTTGTCTTCCAATCTTTTCTTCTTTTTCTTTGTTATACTTTTCATATTTTTTCTCCTTCTTCAAGATGGATCCATCTCACCCTCATTTTCTTTAATTTCTATCAATAAATTCAAAAAATGTGATGAACAAGAAAAAATTGAAAAGTCATTAATTTGTTCTTGCTTCAAATTAATATTAGTCTCTATGGCAAAGTTTGAATGTGATGAACTTGAAGTTATTTTCAATAAAACTCTACAAATTTTCATTTCAAATTAAATTTTTAGTAGTTATTATTTATTTGTTTTAATTTTGTGTCTTAAAAATTGAGTGTTATTGTGAGAATGGTTTTGAGATTTTGAATCTCTTTCAATTGATTTTTTTAGATTATTTTACTTATATTAATTCTTATTTTTTGAGTTTTTTTTACTTTCTAAAATTGTGAGCAAATAAAAAGAAACAAAAAAGAATTAAAAATCAAAATTTAAATATGTTGAATGGGATGCTGATGTGGCAATGACGTGACGCTAATGTGGCGCTGACGTATCGATGACATGGCGCGTGTGAAATGCACTTGCCATTGTGAGACTGGTATTATTATATTAGGATGTATTTTAATTCACTTGAAAAGAGATTAGGGGGCTAAATAATTATCCGTATAGTTTAAGTACTAAAGCGAGTTTTCGTGCCAAGTTCAGGGGGGATTTGATGTATTTCTCTTTTATTTACAAACGTGTATTAAAATGTAGTCCATTTTAAAAGAGAAAAAAGACAAATATACCCCGAGCTATCGTAAATGGTATGTAGATACCTTAAGTCATACTTTAAGAACATTGGTGCCACCGTCGACCATAAACTAAAACATATATACCTCTTTATACTAACGGACATACGTATGTCATAATCTTATCCACTGATTCGACATTTATTAAATATCGGACGGACGGATAAGATTGTAAACGTGCCCCTATTTAGTCTTTCGTTAGAGTGAAGAGCATATATGCTCTAGTTATTACTCGACAAGGACACCAATATCCCAAAAATATAACGAAGATATCTACGTACCATTTAGGATAGATCATAATATATTTGTCCTTTTCACTTTTTAAAATAAAAATTTACACCTAAAAACTAAAGTGGATCAGATAAACAAAAAAAAAAAAAAAAAAAAATTTGGCCCCAATTGTTTGGGAATTCCAAAAACCCTTCCCCTCTTGAAATCACGAATTCGCGCCATTCCAGCAAAAATGGCGGCTCTACTGTGAGAGATCCAATGTCGACGAACGGAGATTGTATCAGTAAGTTGCGGGACGCAGTTCTCATACAAATTCTCTCTCTTCTGCCGACGAAAGATGCCGTCGCATCATGTGTTCTATCAAAAAGGTGGCGTTATCTCTGTAATTCAATTGATAATTTCCATTTCGATGGTTGTAGCTACTACAACAATGTAGAAAATTTCGTATTTCTAGTAGATCATGTTTTATCTCATTGCACTTGTTCCAAAATAAAAAAATTCCAACTCGATTTACCTTATAACTCTGAGTGGAACTTTGATTTGAGTATCAGCCGATGGATGAGTTTTGCTGTGGAAAGAAAAGTGGAAGATGTTGTATTGTGTTTATGTGATGACAATCTCACTATCGAATTGCCTATATCTATCTTTACTTGTTCCTCATTGATTACATTGGATTGGAGCTGTTGTGCGATTGATAAAGAATCGGTTATACAGTGGAAGTCGTTGAAGAGCCTAAAGTTGAACTATGTTTTTATAGATAATGACGATCTCGCGAAGATTTTGTCAGGTTGTCCTGCTTTGGAAACTCTGGAGTTGTCTTTATTTGAAGGTTTTCGCCGTCTAGAAATCACTTCTTCGAATTTAAAGAGACTATCATTAGAAAGCTACTGGTGGTTTTATGGCAGAGCTGATGAACCTTTGGAAATTATTGCCCCATATCTTCAGCATTTGGAGATTTCAGGAGACCTTGATTATCTCAAGTGTAAGCTAGTAAATGTCTCCTCTTTGGTTACTGCTACAATTACTTTTAACATTACATGTATAACTGAGACCGAGGGGTTTGCTGAGGAAGATGGTTGCAGTGATTATCATCACGGTTTTAGAAATCTCGTTCTTGACTATCTTCAAAAACTAATTTATGCAACTGAGATAACAATTGGACGCTGGTTTGCAGAGGTTTGTTTTCATGTCAAAAGACCTTATTTTATATTTAAGTTCAAGTGAAAATTGCGGAATGTGAACTTGTGAAAGAGGAGAGCCTTCAGAATCTAATGAAATTATGAACTTCTGTGTACACGAAAATTTTAGTTAGAATATTTTTTGAACGAATAATTGAATTTTTTATCCATATAAAATGATCTTTCTTTTCGCCTTTTGCGGCCTTTTCTGATCTTCCTATCTACTCTTTGAAGTTTGGATATTTTTTAGAAACTGGATTTTCTGCATTGCTATTCATTAAAGTGGTTAGATGGTTAGATTAACAATTATAAAGTTCATTAATTTGTCATAGCACTACTTTTTTTGTGGATTATTTTTTCTTTCCGGTCATTTTTTCCTCTATCCTTTACTAATTTCTTTGAAATTATTTCACCAGGTTGTGTTCATGTTGCGACTCGAAGGTGTGTCGCTACCAAAATTGAGATGCAAGTGTCTAACTTTAGAGATGTATGTGACAAAGAACAACTTGTATGGAATAGCTAACCTTTTGCAGAACTCACCTCTTTTGGAGACACTCAACATACACTTGAGAGCTAGAGCTGTAATTTCTCGCAATTTATGATTTGCTTTTAAATCTTTGATTCCTAACCTCGCGAGTTCACACACCAGTTCAAATATTTTCTTAAGGATGATGGAAATATATCTTTAATTATCATTAAGAATTTTTTTTGTCACTATAGAGCTTTAAATCGATTTGTCGAGGTAGCTGCTTTCTATCTGGTAAACAGACTTAGAAAGCAATGGTGACAAACTAAGCCTTGTTTTACTTTTCTTCTACTGCTTGAGCATATCTGGTGGGGATAAGATATTGTAATCAATTGCTGAGAACTGTTCAAGGTTTGTGGCTTCTGAAAATTATTCTATATTACACACTATTGCAAATGCACTTCCTTTTTGTCTTACGTGGTACATTCCCATTTCTGTTGTGGATCTCCATTTGATTCTGATTATATTATCTACTACAGTTTAATGATTTCCGCTGCCAACTTGAGATACGTTATTTGGACATAGGACGTCATATAATCTTGCAGAGTTGGATTTCGAACGCTGTGTTTCCCAATCTCAAGAATGTTACGGTTGATGCCTGCATATATGACTGTAGAAAAAAGTGGTTTGGAGGGGGCAGTGATAAGCTTTTCGAACTTTCAGTATTTCTACTAAAGAATGCAACGTCTTTGAAGAAGTTTGTCATTGTATCAGAGAGGAGAATCTGCAGGGAATGTTCAGAGAGCTGTGTCCCCCAATATTTATCAGGATTGGCTAAGAAATTGTTAGACAGCCCAAGATCATCTAAGAAGATTTTGATTATTTACCAAGAGTCTGCTTTGGATTGACTGGACGCGAAGTTTTGTTTGGCCATACTAGAAATGTCACTGTATATTGTAGCTTTTGATTTACTACAGATGTAAATTATGAACTTGTGGCATTCTAGTCGTTGCATGTATATTTGCTTGTAATTTTCTTGCAAAACTGTTGTTTTCTTGTAACTGTCAAGATCGGCAAACCTACAAGACACATGTTCATTTACTTATGGATATTAGTTGGGATTTTGTCCATAACTTCATGAAACTGTGGCCTGAGGAACTCTCCTGCAACATTATTTCAGTGTTATCTAGCCAAGAAGAGATGTCAGCTGTAGATGATGTTAGAAGAATGTAAGTTTAAGACTCGTTTCATTGATCGTTTGACTGTCTGTGGTTGTATTCAATGGAGAAATACGGCGAGTGAGGAATCATATAGCTAATTTTAACTTATTTGCAACTTTGGCATTGTTGTTGTATTACTAACAAAACTATCATGGAAAAATCTAAAATATTCCTTACTCACTCATTTGTTTTCATTAAGATTAATCATATTTAAAGTGCCTATGATAAAATATCTACTTTGAGTGCTCTTCTTTCTCTTTACTTTATTTGACTTAAGTTGTGGATGTCTCGTTGATCTTCTTAAACTCTCTATTTCAAAACTAAAAACTAGCATTGAAAATGGAAAATTGAATTCAAGAATACAAAATATTAAATTGATTGTCAGTTGAAAGAGATGAGTAAAAAGGAAGTCCCTAAAAAAAAAAGAAATAAAATCTCGAGTTTGAGAGAGAAATAAAAGCTCGAGTTTCAAAGTCTGAATAGTGGAGTATTAATAAAACTCCTCCATAGATCTGATTCAATTAAAAGATATATTGGCTTAAATAGGTTTTGTAACCGTTTTTCTCAATTTTAAGCCATAACTCAAAGCAAAACAATGGATTCCGACGATTCCCGCAGTAATTTCCCGGCGTCAAAGAAACTAAAGAAGAGTGTCGCCGGATTTGAAGAAACCGTCGACCGAATTATGTATTAGCTCATTCCGATTCTCCCAAAATTAAAAAAATTGAACTCAACTACAGGAACAAGTTTGTGTACGACTCCCAATCTCAAATCAGCCAATGGCTTAGTTTTGCTGTTAAAAGAAAAGTGGAACATTTTGTACTCTGGTCCAGTGATTTAATTACAGACGAATGCACATTGACTCAATCTTTATGTGCATGTTCGTCGTTGATATCATTAGTTTTGGGTCGAATTAAGTTTGATGTTGATGTGGTCATAGCCTGGAAGTCTCTAACGAGCATAAAGTTGAGGAATTTGTTTTTAGACAATGACAAAATTGCAAACTTATTGTGCATTGGAAACTATGGAATTACATGATTTAGTTTTGCTCAAGGGTCCTTGTCGCATGGAAATTTTGTCTTCAAAACTTAAAGACATTGAAGCTGAAAGGTCATTCGAAATTAGGTCTTCAATTTTATCGTCTTATTTTGGAAATATATGCCCCATATCTTCAGCATTTGGAAATTTCAGGAGCTCTTTATGATCTCTGGTGTATACTTTTTGATGTGTCCTCTGTTGTTACTGCGAAGCTTACCTTCAATGTTTGTTATTAGCAGACAGTTGTTTCTATCACAGAGGTCTGTTTGTTCAAATTACTGGATTATTTTGCCAATACTTGTGGCCTTTTTGTGCTTTTTAGTTAACTCTCTGATGTTGTATATTTCTTGTCATATCGGCCCAAGATTTATCTGAAAACCAGGATTCTTGTGCATCGATGTTGCTTAAAGTGTTTAGATGATTTGATTTGTCACATAACTTTTCTTGCTGTGGAGTACTTCCTTTTTGTTGTTATTGTTTTCTCCATTCCTTATATTATTAGTTTAATTGGAATTGTTGCACCAGGTTGTGTGTATGTTGCAGTTCCAAGGGATTCCGCTTCCAGAATTGAAATGCAAATATCTGACTCTAGAGTTGCATGAGGAGAAGTTTAATTTGTATGGAGTTGCTGGCCTTCTGTGAGTATCACCTCATGTAGAGACACTCAACATAGATATAACAACGGTGGCACTCAACAAAGATATATCAACAGATGATGTAACTTCCTCTCTTCTTTTTACATCCATTCATTTTATGAAATTTAACCACCCCACCTGAAAATGTTTCTGAAGGAAAATTTTAGTATCGTTTAATATTAGTAAGAAGTTTGCTTTTGTCAATGCAAAGCTTCACGTTAATTTGTTGATGTTGTTGGTTTCTTTATGGCAAATTATGTTCTCTGTCTACAGCTTGAAGATTCCCACTGCCGCTTTGAGTAGCATATTTGGCCAAAGGAGATGATATCGATTTGCAAAGTTGGATTTCAAGCTTTGGGTTCCCCAAACTCAAGAATGTTAAGATTATCAGCTCCTCCGGAGTGTGCTTTAAGGATCATTTCAAACGGGGCTTTGACAAGCTTTTGAAACTTTCAGAATCTCTGTTAAAGAATGCAACGGTTTTGGAGAAGTTTGTGATATCAAAGATCATAAAGTGTGAGATATGTTCAACCAACTGTGTGTCCACGTGTTTATCTCAAATGTTGTTAGGTTGCCCAAGATCCTCCACGAATTGTATGATTATCTACTAGGAGTGAGCCTTTCATGACTAGACTGAAAGTAGTTTTGTATCTTAGGATACAAGAGATGTTACCTTGTATTGAGTTTTTGTTAAAGACATCGTGCAATCATGAAACTTTTTGATATATAGTGTACGTTTTGCTACCTTGCTTCCTCAATAGCATCGATGTCTATGATTGTGTAAAGATTCCGATTTTGGTTTTTTTTTCTTGGGAAGGAGGTCTGCGCTATTTGTTTACTTCAACTAATTTTTAGCAGTTGTGATTGAGGCTTTCAGTTCTATCGAACCATTATATTTGGCTTTAAGTCACATAGGAACCTATGATTATCTCTTTGTTTGATTCGCCTGAAATCTCCACCGTTGTCTTTGTTTTTTGTTTTGTTAACAAGACATTAGACCAATTTAGTGAACTTTGCAAAAGTGCCAAGTGATATTGGAATCCTTGACACAGACTATTCAAAAATTTTGCAATAAGCTGCAAGGTATCTTTTTTTAAAAATGAGGCAAATGGCTGCAAGTTAAAATGCAATATACTAGACAAATCTGAAATATAATGAGCGAAAATGTTGGATTATTGGCTTCGTTCAGTAAAACAATATATGTATGTATGTATGTATGTATGTATGTATGTATAGTATTCAAAAAGTTACTAATTAGCAAGGATTTGTTTCTTCATCTGATAATTGAGTAGGTGGTTCTTCATCCTTGTTTGCTTCAATTATATCAGCTGATCTCGTTGTTGACAAGAAGCTAGGTTGATTAGTTGAAGATAGAAGTTGTGCCCACATCATGTTTGTAATGTCAACCTTGTTTTGTTTCTCAGTGATTCTATCAAAGGGTATGTAAGCATGTGTGTTGTTGACAGGACCAACTGTAAAGCCTGTGTAGCCAGCCATTGCTCCATGTACCGCGCTTTGAGCAAGATGAGTGCAATACATATTATCAGATGCATTACTTGGAATAGCCCGAATCATGTATGTTGGATCTATATATTTAAGATTGATCATCATCTTCTTTTCTTTCGAAAAATGCTCTTTTATCCTTTTCGATATCCATAAACCAACATCAACTTGCTCAACATCTTGTCCGGCACCTTCAGCTACAACTATAACCATGTGTCCATTCTCTTTCAGCCTTTGTTCGATATACTCAAACACTCCACCGCGTCCTTCAAGATAGAAACAGGATTCTGGAATCAAACAACAATCAACATCTCGACTAGCAAGACTAGCAAACATTGCTATGAACCCACTATTCCGTCCCATTAACTTCACAACCCCAATTCCATTCTCAAAACTCGTAGCTTCAACATGAGCAGCACTAATAGCACGTTGAGCTTCCTCAATCGCGGAATCAAAACCAAAAGACTTGTCAATAACTGGTATATCATTGTCAATTGTCTTGGGGATTCCAACTACTGCAACATTCAGACCACGCCTTGTAATTTCCTCAAATATCAACGATGCTCCTTTCAGCGTTCCATCTCCTCCAATTATATAAACTTGATTAATTCCCCGATCCTGAATGCTATTTACTATTTTCTCAGTAACATGACCTCCTCGAGATGACCCAAGAATCGTTCCACCACGTTTATGGATATCATTCACAACGTTAGGTGTCAATGGAATCGTGTTTTTGGAATAGAAACCTCGATATCCTCCATCTATCCCCATGACACTTGTTACACCATACATAGAGTACAAGCCACATACTATTTCCCTGATAACTGTATTGAGACCAGGGCATAAACCTCCACATGTTACAATACATGCATTAACATTATCCGCCTTAAAATAAACGTTTTGGGAAGGACCAGCTCGACGAAAATGTATCCCTCTTGGACTATTCTTGCGGACAACAATATTTTGAGCAACTGTATCATCTTCATCGACAAAATACTGATTAACGACTGAATAGGAATGATTTTTCTTCACTGGATTAGGATAGGTAGGAAGATTAGGAATGTAATCAGATAAATGAGGAACGTCTTCAAGAACATAACCATCATCACCCACCACGATTTTCTTGTTCAAATTATGCACTTCAAAACTGTCCTCCAATAATCCCATAATTCAACTCAAATTCAATTATAAGGAAAATACTTTATTTATAAACTCAACCGTTCTTCAACCTCACTAATAGAAATTATAAGACAAGACACCTATTTATATTACTAATAAACCAAATTAATGTAGGATTAGAAAACCTAATACAATATGAAATAGGACAAATAAAGTACCAGATAATAAATCCTAAGCAAATTAGGATTTAAATTATGGCAAGTTACCTAATGTTTTTTATGCACGGCAAAAAGGTATATAAGTACATATTTTCCATGTCTTTGTGTCGATTTACAATTTTATCATAAGCCCCAATTCTTTATTTTTATCTCCAAATATACAAAGTTTCTATATTTGGAGAAAATCAACTTCAACCCAAATTTCTATTTTTTCACTCCAAAAAAGAGTTTTCTTATCTCCTTAATATTATATTTTTATTTCTATTTCATAAAGTAAATCATTAATTCTTTTTTCAAATAATCATCACATATAATTCATATTCTTTTCTAATTTACTTTCCTTTTTTCCATTTTTAACTATTGCATCATCTATTCTCATACTAATTAAAAAGTGTAGTATAAAACAAAAATAGCTTGTTTGATTTGTTTTAAATTTGTGCATTTTTCATAGTTAAAAACAATTATAACTATACTAGTCACGGACACGTGCAGTGCACGTGTGAGCCATATTAAGTTGTATCATACTTGTTGCTGTCTCAATCATTATGTGCTATCAACCACACTACCTAAGAGTTATAATTAGTCAAATGACATCTTTTAGTAGTTATTCCTACTACAACCCATAAAATAGGATAAGAGGAGACGTAACGCTACATAACAGAGAAAGAATGAGGCACACAAAAGACAATGGCCTACAAGTCTAAGATTGTCGGGAATTTGAATAGTGTCTGACAAATGATCAAATTAATTTATATTGGATTTCTGTTTCCTTTGAAGACTACTATATCCTGAAATCAATTCATTATATTTGTGAATACATTACTTTTAAATCTTTAGGTGAACTACAACTAACTCTGCCAAGATTAGGTGATGTTACCATAACAAGATATAAATGCTTACTAACACTCAAGGCACTATTGAACTGCAAGTGGAACGAGTAAATACAGATAGCCAGAAAATGAGAATGAAATATTGGTGCCCTGGGCCAAAAAAGCAATTCCCATAAATTCACATACGCATTCAAATGACTTGTTAAAAAAAGTTCACGCAGCCTAGCCGCTTGACTACATCAAGAATTACTTATTATTAAAAAAAAAACTTCTAGGCAAAGAAATAAACAATTCTCTAAGAATTTTCAATTGATGTACATTTTCCTTAATGGATCATTTATGAAGCCACCAATTAATAACCTCACACCTTCACGCCATCACCATAAAATTATCAAACAAGGAGAAAGAACAAAGTCACAAACAAAAAGGAGTATTTCTGAAGTCTAGACTACATGTAACATGTATCAACTTCAACTGATACAAAATTCAGTTAGTTGAGATTATTTTTTTTTATCAAATTTCCGCTAGTTAGGAGCAGTTTCATATATCATGAGAATAATTACAAGAGGAGGGCTTGACCTTACCTCAACATACAACACAAAGGATAAAACTATTTCCTTTCAAAAGAAGGGTTAGGAGATGGCTATCTACACACATATAAGTAAATTAGCTAAACAAAAAAGTTCGCCTTGTTGTATTGAGTCTAATGGATCTTTTGTCCAATTGATAAGGGCCTTTTGCACCATTAAGGATCTGCTAAAAGGAGACAAAAACATGGCTGTTCTGGTTGGTGTTTGCCATCTTAGCCAAGTAAATCCACAACCTTATTGGCCTCTCTCAGGCAATGTGTAACTGTAACATTAGCTTGAATGATCATATGTCGAATCTTCTCTATGGTGAGATTGAGCTTGTCTTTTTTCTTCAATCATCTGGAAGACTATAATTAAGTCGATTTCCAAAAAAATGGTTGAAATTTCTCTCTACGCATAAATCCAACCTCTTGAGAGTTGAGAGCTGCCAATGCCTCTGCGTCTAAGCTGCTGCCACACTCCAAGGAGGAGAGAAAGCCATAATAAAATCACCCTTATCATCTCATAAGATACCTCCCATGCCCGCTCTTCCAGATTGTGTGCAAAAGCTCACGTATGTATACATTTTCAACGCTCTATTTAAAGGAAATTGCCAGCAAATGGTTACACATTCCACAATTGGTTCTAGTTTGAGAAGATTTTCACAAAATGTGATCCAATGTAATGTTAAGGCTGTGTTTGGAAAGACCTTATTCATAGCACTTTGGATATTCCAGAGAATGTTTTGAGTCATATTTTTGTTTAAACTTCTCTTGCCACCATATTTACAACTGCAACTTTCCTTCCATATTTCTCAACAAACAAATTAATATTGGGGCATATTGTAGAACCAAACCATGTACCATGTTTTTAGGCTTCTGATTCCACCATTCACGCAACATGTGTCTGATAGAACATGTTCGGCTTATAATCCCATGGGCCTTCCCAACTAATTCCATATGTGTTGGGCTGCTTCTCCATGCATAACATTCCAGAAAAGCAAAATGAGTTTGCTTGTTCGAACATGCATAAACATACAACAATGGTTTCGGCCAGCAGCAAACTGATAATGTCTTATCATAAAACCACAACAGTACATGATTCCAACTTGTTAAAAAAAACAAATAGATGAAATGAAATAAGATACATAAAGACACACACAGTCAACAAGGAAAACAGAGCAGCTTTTCATAAATTAAATAAGGAGGGGAATTTTTTTTACCTGGCAATGATAAAAACAACCCCACATAACTCAATTTCATAATCCAAACACTAACAAAACATCTAAATGCATATTTTGTACACATACAGAGTGCACTACAGCAGCATCTCCATGCTTTTTCCTCGACCACAAAATGATAATTTTCTAGTAGGATAGTAGAACATAATTTCCAAGGGATCCACCAATAAGGAATGAAATGTATTTGTCTTACCACGTGAATTTCAGATTGTGGTATATGCCTAGCTCCAAGAACTACAAAGAGATCACAAGTCAGCCAGTACATTGAATAACAGTATCACCGAAATAACAATATCAATAAGATATGTTATAAAGGAAACGAAATGAAATAAGCTACATAAAAAAAAGTGGAGAATTTTTTTTAGTAAGGCACAAAAAAGAGAAGCAGATTAATGAACAATCAACAATGACATGTTGCTGGAGACATTTTTGAACCAGCTGATAATTAAATCAATGGAAGTTGAGAAGTGTGTGGAAAAGGCTGCTACACTAATCGAGGGA
This sequence comes from Solanum sitiens, assembly GCA_016801875.1. Classification (NCBI taxonomy): domain Eukaryota; kingdom Viridiplantae; phylum Streptophyta; class Magnoliopsida; order Solanales; family Solanaceae; genus Solanum; species Solanum sitiens. The sequence continues at coordinate 2,616,615 of JABWTJ010000002.1, read as the reverse complement.
CGCTAAACAGTAAATCAACTTTTTGGGTTAAACTCTTCCCACTTATCATAATATATGATTCTGATCCACTGATTTAATGACGGACGAATGCACCTTAACTCAATCTTTCCACGCACGTTCGTTGTTGATATCATTAGTTTTGGAGGGAAGATAGTGTGATGATTATCATCAAGCTTTTAGGAGTAGAATTAACAAAAAATTGTTATTTAGGGCAGAAAGGATTGCAGGCTCTTGAGAATTTACATGTTTACTAATTGTCATTAATGCTTAAGGTTGGATTCATTAATATCTTCAGCAAGTGAACGAGTTTAAGCCCTCATTTGTTTCTATTAAGATCTTAGGTCTGAATCTGAATTCACATGAATAGCACTAAGATGTAAGTGTCGAGATCATTCAGATTCATACCTAAAAACCAAACGCACTTAATAAGTTGAATCTGAATGATTAAGATTCAAACCTCCATTACAAATGAGACCCAAATTTTACAATAGCCAGCTATGTGTGCATGATCTTTCCTTAGCCAAATGACATCCCACTTTAGATATTTTGCTCTTTCCCTTAAAATATGTTTAAATTAATTAACTATTATTCCATTAATGGATTACTTTTTTTTTTCAAATAGTGAGATAGTATTTGTTTCCATTAAAATGACAAATTTAGTTATTACATTAATAGAGATTGAGCTTGTTTTACATTTTGGCAGACGCATGTAAGCCATCAAGTACATGAATAAATCAAAAAGGGTAGAACATACCAATCCAAATACTAACGTTGAGGCCAAAAAACTCAAAAAATTAGAAGTTTGCAAAACACAGCATTTCATTAACCTAATTATGAGAAAAAGCGTGGCTAGTCAATAAGGAAACCAAAAAAAAAAGTTTCACGAGAAAACCAAACAACTATAACATTTGGTATATGTCACAAGGACAAGATTACAAGAACAAATAGTTATTAGTCACATAGACAAATTCAAGATTTTCACCAACAATAAATCAAAAACTAAATACAAAGTTAACACTTGTGCAATTTAGTCACGGAAAGCTCCTTCCTGGCAAATGATCACAAAGTTGGTTGAGAATCTTGGGCAACTAACCAATTTCTCGGCCAATCGAAGTGAATATCCAGAAGCACAATTCATTGAACAGATCCTACAAATTCTTCTCCTTGATATAATTACAAGCTTCTCTAAAATTGGTGCATTCTTTAGTAGAAATTTTGAACAGATCATCATCATCATCCCATTCAAGATGCTCCATCACACACATATTGGAAGAAGTGATAACGTTAACATTCTTAAGGTTGGGATACTCAATGCGTGAAAGGTAATGAATATCATGTTTTTGGGCCAAGTATCCTAACTCAAATGCGCATCGCTCAAGACCCATCTGGAGAGAGAATAGAGTCAAATTACAATCATAGCACAAACGTTACAAAACAATGATTTCATTGTATGAGGGAATGAAGGGAGCACTTGAATATGTTTTATTCATATAATTTGAATTTTATTCTTAGTATGATGTTGTTTTAGTGACTTGTTCATTTGTCCACTTCTTTAAATGTAAAACTGCTTCTAAAAAAATCATGTGTACGACATTGTTTACATCCGTTTTGTAACACTGTTCATATTAGAAACTGTTAAAACTACCTAAAAAGGAATGTGCAAATAAAAGAGCAAAAGTAGCAGGAAGCACTTACAAAAGTAGTTTCAGTATTTATGTTGAGTGTCTCCATGAGGCGAGGCTCCCAACAGGATAGCTGCTCTATAGATATAAAAAGTTTGTGATAAGCAAATCCAGAGTTAGACATTTGCACTTCAATTCTTCAAGCGACATCTTTCAAAATGCATCACTACATGATGTGGTAATCCCAATGAAACTAGTAAACGATCGAGAAGCCAAGAACAATAAAAAAGGAAGAAAAATCCTATCTAGACTGATAAAGTTAGCCAAATCTGACCATCTAACAATGTAGCTAGACAGTAGAAGAAGTACCCGACTTTAGAAAGTTGACCGAACGATTGCAAAAAGTCAAGAGAGTTTTGTATTAACACCAGTAGTCTTTGTATAATGTGTAAAATTCTCGAAATTGTGTTATATTCTAAAGTGGATGTTGTTTCTTTATGTTATCTATATACCAAAAAGAAAATAAGGTCTTCATGACAAAATAAAGCTTAGTGAACCAATTCCCAATCGTTAAGTCGGTTTGCATTGCTCAAATTTTGAAGATTATCTTCGATGGTCTCCTTATAACTTGATGTTCTTCATAACGAAACGTGGCACTAAAGGTACCTTAAGCAATCCAAGCACAACTCATTCGGAAAGTAAGCTTAACACTAACCATAAAGGATACATTTACTAGCCTACACCCGAGATCATACATATCTTCGGAGATCTCCAATTTTAAATATGCGGGGCAAAAATATTCAAAGACAGATCATCAGAGTCATCATCATACGACTTCGAACTTAAGCCTCTCTAAATTTGATGAATTGATTTCCAAATGATGAAATTCGGAGAATTCAGAAAATTTGAGGATTTCCAAAGCAGGTTAACCTGAGAGTATGTTTACAATTATGTCATTCAACCGTAGGGTCCTTAAATACTTTCAATCTATGACAATTACCTTATCAAGTGTACAACACGTGAGATTCAATGTTATCAAGAAAGAACACTTAGATAGTGTTAGGCAAGTCAATGGAGTTATTCTCAAATGAATCTGACAACAATACAACATTTTTTTCAACAACAGTAGTAGCAAGTCATCGGGAGATTGGGAACAATAATTTATTTTCTCATTTTAATAGGAACCCATCGGCTGATTATGAAATCTATTATGTTAGTAACAAATCCAATTTGTTGCTTGTATTTGACAGGTGGGCGAAATGCAAATGGGAGTTTTTAATTTTGGAACAAGTAGAATGATTTAGTACATAATCGACAAAGGATATAAAGTTTTTCCTTTGCGATTTATCTTTACAAGAGAAAAAGAAGTCATCAATTGAAGGCCATAGATGCTCACCATTTTGAGAGAAAAAATGTTGTGAAGACATCTTTCATTAGCAAAAGTGAGAGAATTTGAATAAAAAGAGAATCTAGCAACTTACAAATTCGACTTTGATTTTCAACTTTTTTCATTTGCTTATTTGTCTCTAAGCAAGGCCGTAAATTCATCTTTTGGGTGCAGAAAGTTGCAGACAGAGCAAAAGATAGACCTACGATCTTGCAAAAGAGTTGAAGAGACAAATAAGCAAATGAAAAAAGTTTAAGATCAAAGTCGAATGAGTAAGTTGTCGGATTCTCTTCTTATTCAGTTTCTCTCACTTTTGCCAACGAAAGATGCCTTCACAACATTTGTTCTCTCAAAAAGGTGGGAGCATCTATGGCCTTATATTGATGACTTTTTTTTCAACAGTAAAGATAAATCACAAAGGAAAAACTTTATATCCTTTGTCGATTATGTATTAGATTATTCTACTTGTTCCAAAATTAAAAACTTCCATTTGAATTCCACCCACCTATCCAAATACGAGCAATGAATTGGATTTGTTGATAACATAGTAGATTTCACAATCAGCCGATGGGTTCCTACTGAAGAGGAGAAAATAAAAATAAATTATTGTTCTCAATTTCCCGATGGCTTGCTACTATTGTTGAAAAGAATGTTGAATATGTTGTATTATTGACAAATTCATAAGAGAATGACTCTATTGACTTGCCTAACACTATCTACAAGTATTTTTCCTTGATAACATTGGATCTCACGTGTTGTACATTTGATAAGCAAGTTGTCATAGATTGGAAGTCTTTAAATACCCTACGGTTGAATGACAATACCTTAGGTAATGACATAATTGTAAACATACTTTCAGGTTGTCCTGCTTTGGAAATCCTCGAACTTTTTGAATTCTCTGAATTCCATCATATGGAAATTAGTTCTTCAAATTTAAAGAGGTTTAAGTTCGAAAATCATTTGTCCTACTATAACTTTGATGATCTCTCTTTGGATATTTATATGTATAATCTCAGGTGTAGGCTAGTAGCATCCTCTGTGGTCATTCTAAGCTTACTTTCGAAATGAATTGGAGTTGGTTTGATCAAGGTCCTGATGTGCATCAAGTTATAAGGACGCTAATCAAAGATTATCTTCAAAAGTTGAGCAATGCAACTAATTAACGATTATGACTTGCTTCATCGAGGTTTGTTGACCTTATTTACTTTCTAGCATATAGATATCAAAAAGAGAAAACACTAAGAATATAACACAATTTGAGAACTTTTACACTTTTTACAAAAACTATTGATGTGAAAACAAAACTCTCCTGACTTTTTGCAATCTTTCTGTCAACTTTCTAAAGTCGGGTACTTCTTCTACCATTCAGCTACATTGTTAGATGGTCAAATTTTCCATAACATTATATGTCTAAACGGGGATTTTTCTTCCTTCATTTGTTCTTGGTTCTTCGATAGTTCACTTCATTGGGATGAACACCTCAGGTACTGATGCAGTTTGATAAGATGTTGCTTTTAAAATTGAAATGCAAGTGTCTAACTCTGGATTGCATATCACAAACTATTATTTCTATGGAGTAGTTATCCTGTTACGAGCCTCACCTCACCTCATGTGGAGACACTTAATATAACCATGGCAACTACTTTTGTAACTTCCAGCAACTTTTGCTCTTTCATTTTCACATTCATTTTACGAAGTTCTAACATCCCTCCCATTTCATATATTGAACGTTGTTCCAAAAGGGATGCAATCATGCAAATATATCTTTGATTATCACCAAAGAGACGTTTGTCACTAGAAAACCTCATATTTAAAAATTGTTGACAAACTTAAGAGTTGTTACTCAAGGCTTGGTCTACCTATTCCAAGAGTCATCCTAAGAGGAAGAACTTTTTTAATCATTTTCCCAGAACCATTGAAGATTGGTCGATGCAGAAACTGTTCTATACCAGACAATTGTCCTATGAAATCATTTTTTGTAATTTTTGTGCATTGTGATTTTCATTTGACTATATTCTCTTTCCAGTTGGATCTTGAGCAATGCACATTTGAGTTATCAGATGGAGACAGGACCAACTGTAAAGCCCGTGTACCCAGCCATTGCTCCATGTACCGCGCTTTGAGCAAGATGAGTGCAATACATATTATCAGATGCATTACTTGCAATAGCCCGAATCATGTATGTTGGATCTATATATTTAAGATTGATCATCATCTTCTTTTCTTTCGAAAAATGCTCCTTTATCCTTTTCGATATCCATAAACCAACATCAACTTGCTCAACATCTTGTCCGGCACCTTCAGCTACAACTATAACCATGTGTCCATTCTCTTTCAGCCTCTGTTCCATATACTCAAACAGTCCACCACGTCCTTCAAGATAGAAACAGGATTCTGGAATCAAACAACAATCAACATCTCGACTAGCAAGACTAGCATACATTGCTATGAACCCACTATCCCGTCCCATTAACTTCACAACCCCAATTCCATTCTCAAAACACGTAGCTTCAACATGAGCAGCACTGATAGCATGCTGAGCTTCCTCAACCGCGGAATCAAAACCAAAAGACTTGTCAATAACTGGTATATCGTTATCTATTGTCTTGGGGATTCCAACTATTGCAACATTCAGACCACGCCTTGTAATTTCCTCAAATATCAACGATGCTCCTTTCAGCGTTCCATCTCCTCCAATTATATAAACATGATTAATTCCCCGATCCTGAATGCTATTTACTATTTTCTCAGTAACATGACCTCCTCGAGATGACCCAAGAATCGTTCCACCACGTTTATGGATATCATTCACAACATTAGGTGTCAATGCAATCGTATTTTTGGAATAGAAACCTCGATATCCTCCATCTATCCCCATGACTCTTGTTACACCATACATAGAGTACAAGCCACATACTATTTCCCTGATAACTGTATTGAGACCAGGGCATAAACCTCCACATGGTACAATACATGCATTAACATCATCCGCCTTAAAATAAACGTTTTGGGAAGGACCAGCTCGACGAAAATGTATCCCTCTTGAACTATTCTTGCGGACAACAATATTTTGAGCAACTGTATCATCTTCATCGACAAAATACTGATTGACGACTGAATATGAAGGATTTTTCTCCAATGGATTAGGATACATAGGAAGACTAGGAATATAATCAAACAAATGAGGAACGTCTTCAAGAACATAACCATTGTCACCCATCACAATTTTCTTGTTCAAATTATTCACTGCAAAACTATCAACCAATGATCCCATAATTCAACTCAAATTCAATTACAAGGAAAATACTTTATTTATTAACTCAACAGTTCTTCAATCTCACTAATAGAAAATATAAGACAAGACACCTATTTATATTACTAATAAACCAAATTAATGTAGGATTAGAAAACCTAATACAATATGAAATAGGACAAATAAAGTACCAGGTAATAAATCCTAAGCAAATTAGGATTTTAATTAGTGTAAGTTACCTATATTTTTTATGCACGGTAAAAAGGCATATAAGTACATATTTTCCATGTCTTTGTGTCGGATTTACAATTTTATCATAGCGCCCCAATTCTTTATTTTTATCTCCAAATATACAGAGTTTCTATATCTGGAGAAAATCAACTCCAACCCAAATTTCTATTTTTTCACTCCAAAAAGAGTTTTCTTATCTCCTTAATATTATATTTTTATTTTTAATTATATTTCATAAAGTAAATCATTAATTCTTTTTTCAAATAATCATCACATATACTTCATATTCTTTTCTAATTTACTTTTCCTTTTTTCCATTTTTAACTATTGCATCATCTATTCTAATACTAATTAAAAAGTGTAGTATAAAATAAAAATAACTTGTTTGATTTGTTTTAAATTTTGTGCATTTTTCATAGTTAAAAACAATTATAACTATACTCGATCCACTGATTTAATGACGGGCGAATGCACCTTAACTCAATCTTTTCGCGCATGTTCGACGTTGATATCATTAGTTTTGGGGGGAAGATAGTTATCATGATTATCATCAAGCTTTTAGGAGTAGGATTAACAAATAATTGTCATATAGGGCAGAATGGATTGTAGGCTCATGAGAATTTACATGTTTACTAATTGTCATTAATGCTTAAGGTTGGATTCATTAATATCTTCAGCAAGAAAACGAGTTTAAGGCATCATTTGTTTCTATTAAGATTAAGAGGTTTTAATCTAAATATACATGATTGTTGCATTTTTTAGTAGAAATTTTGAACAGATCATCATCATCCCATTCAAGATGCTCCATCACACACATATTGGAAGAACTGATAACGTTAACATTCTTAAGGTTGGGAAACTCTATGCTTGTCAGGTAATGAATATCATGTTTTGGGCCACGTATCCTAACTCAAATGCGCATTCGCTCAAGACCCATCTGGAGAGAGAATAGAGTCAAATTACAATCATAATGCACAAACGTTACAAAACAATGATTTCATTGTATGAGGGAATGAAGGGAGCACTTGAATATGTTTTATTCATATAATTTGAATTTTCTTCTTATTATGATGTTGTTATAGCGACTTGTTCATTTGTCCACTTCTTTAAATGTAGACTACTTTTTAAAAAAATCATGTGTACAACATTGTTTACATCCATTTTGTAACACTGTTCATATTGGAAACTGTTAAAATTACCTAAAAAAGAATGTGCAAATAAAAGAGCAAAAGTAGGAGGAAGCACTTAAAAAAGTAAGTTTCAATATTTATGTTGAGCGTCTCCATGAGGCGAGGCTCTCAACAGGATAGCTGCTTCATAGATATAAAATGTTTCTGATAAGCAAATCCAGAGTTAGACATTTGCATTTCAATTCTGGAAACGACATCTTTTCAAACTGCATCATTACATGATGTGGTAATCCCAACGAAACTAGTAAACGATCGAGAAACCAAGAACAACAAAAAGGAAGAAAAATCCTTTCTAGACTGATAAAGTTAAACCAAATTTGACCATCTAACAATGTAGCTAGATAGTAGAAGAAGTACCCGACTTTAGAAAGTTGACCGAACGATTGCAAAATGTCAAGAGAGTTTTGTATTAACACCAGTAGTCTTTGTATAATATGTAAAATTCTCGAAATTGTGCTATATTCTAAAGTGGATGTTGTCTATTTATGTTATCTATATATCAAAAAGAAAATAAGGTCTTCATGACAAAATAAACCTAAGTGAACCAATTCTCAATCGTTAACTCGGTTACATTGCTCAACTTTTGAAGATTATCTTTGATGGTCTCCTTATAACTTGATGTTCTTCAGAACGAAACGCGGCACTAGCGCTAAAGGTACCTTAAGCAATCCAAGCACAACTCATTCGGAAAGTAAGCTGCACTAACCATAAAGGATACATTTACTAGCCTACACCCGAGATCATACACATCTTCGAAGATCACCAAATTTTAAATATACGGGGCAAAAATACTCAAAGACATATCATCATAGTCATCATCATACGACTTCGAACTTAATCCTCTTTAAATTTGATGAATTGAAAATGATGAAATTCGGAGAATTTCCAAAGCAGGACAACCTGAGAGTATGTTTACAATTACGTCATCATCTAAGGTTATGCATTCAACCGTAGGGTCCTTAAATAGTTTCAATCTATGACAATTTCCTTATCAAGTGTACAACACGTGAGATTCAATGTTATCAAGGAAGAACACTTATAGATAGAATCATGCAAGTCAATGAAGTTATTCTTAAATGAATCTTATAACAATACAACATTTTCAACAATAGTAGCAAGTCATCGGGAGATTGGGAACAATAATTTATTTTTATTTTCTCCTTTTTAGTAGGATCCCATCGGTTGATTATGAAATCTACTATGTTAGCAACAAATCCAATTTGTTGCTTGTATTTGGACAGGTGGGTGAAATCTAAATGAAAGTTTTTAATTTTGGAACAAGTAGAACGATTTAATACATAATCGACAAAGGATATAAAGTTCTTCCTTTGCAATTTATCTTTAAAAGAGAAAAAGAAGTTATCAATTGAAGGCCATAGATGCTCCCACCATTTTGAGAGAAAAAAATGTTGTAAAGACATCTTTCATTGGCAAAAGTGAGAAAATTTGAATATAAAGACAATCTAGCAACTTACTGATTCGACTTTGATTTTCAACTTTTTTCATTTGCTTATTTGTCTCTCCAACCCTTTTGCAAGGCCGTAAATTCATCTTTTTGGTGCAGAATGGTGCAGACAAAGCAAAAGATGGACCTACGACCTTGCAAAAGAGTTGAAGAGACAAATAAGCAAATGAAAAAAGTTTAAGATAAAAGTTGAATCAGTAAGTTGCCGGATTCTCTTCTTATTCAGATTCTCTCACTTTTGCCAACGAAAGATGCCTTCACAACATTTGTTCTCTCGAAAAGGTGGGAGCATCTATGGCCTTATATTGATGACTTTTTTTTCTCTAGTAAAGATAAATCACAAAGGAAAAACTTTATATCCTTTGTCGATTATGTATTAGATCATTCTACTTATTCCAAAATTAAAAACTTCTATTTGAATTCCACCCACCTGTCTAAATACGAGCAACAAATTGAATTTGTTGATAACATAGTAAATTTCACAATCATCCGATGGGTTCCTACTGAAGAGGAGAAAATAAAAATAAATTATTGTTCCCAATTACCCGATGACTTGCTACTATTGTTGAAAAGAATGTTGAATATGTTGTATTGTTGTTAGATTCATATGAGAATGACTCTATTGACTTGCCTAACACTATCTACAAGTGTTGTTCCTTGATAACATTGGATCTCACGTGCTTTACATTTGATAAGGAAGTTGTCATATATTAGAAGTCTCTAAATACCCAACGGTTAAATGACATAACCTTAGATGATGACATAATTGTAAACATACTTTCAGGTTGTCCTGCTTTGGAAATCCTCGAAATTTTTGAATTCTCCGAATTCCGTCATATGAAAATTAGTTCTTCAAATTTAAAGAGGTTTAAGCTCGAAAATCATTTGTCGTACTATAACTCGGATGATCTCTCTTTGGATATTTTTGTCCACACATTCAATATTTGGAAATCTTCGGATATATGTATGATCTCGGGTGTAGGCTAGTAGCATCCTATGTGGTCAGTCTAAGCTTACTTTCCAAATGAATTAGACTTGGTTTGATCAAGGTCCTAATGTGCACCAAGTTATAAGGACACTCATCAAAGATTATCTTCAAAAGTTGAGCAATGCAACTAATTAACGATAACGACTTGCTTCATCGAGGTTAGTTGACCTTATTTGCTTTTTAGTATATAGATATCAAAAAGAGAAAACACTAAGAATATAATACAATTTGAGAACTTCCACACTTTTTACAAAAACTATTGATGTGAATACAAAACTATCCTAACTTTTTGCAATCTTTGTGTTAACTTTCTAAAGTCGGGTACTTCTTCTACGATTCAGCTACATTGTTAGATGGTCAAATTTTCCATAACATTATCTGTCTACAGAAGATTTTTCTTCCTTTCATTTGTTCTTGGTTTCTCGATCGTTCACTTCATAGGGATGACCACCCCAGGTACTGATGCAGTTTGATAAGATGTTACTTTTAAAATTGAAATACAAGTGTCTAACTCTGGATTGACATATCACATACTATTATTTCTATGGAGTAGCTATCCTGTTATGAGCCTAGCCTCATGTGGAGACACTTAATATAACCATGGCAACTACTTTTTGTAACTTCCTGCAACTTTTGCTCTTTTATTTGCACATTCATTTTAGGAAATTCTAACATCCCTCCCCATTTCCTATATTGAACGTTGTTCCAAAATGGATGCAATCATGCAAATATATCTTTGATTATCACGAAAGGGACGTTCGTCACTAGAAAACTTCATATTAAAAAATTGTTGATAAACTTAAGAGTTGTTACTCAAGGCTTGGTCTACTTATTCCAAGAGGCATCCTAAGAGGAACAACTTTTTCAATCATCTTCCCAGAACCATTGAAGATTGGTCGATGCAGTTCTATACCAGTCACTTGTCCTATGAAATCATTTTTTGTAACTTTTATGCATTATGATTTTCATTTGACTATATTCTCTTTCCAGTTGGATCTTGAGCAATGCACATTTGAGTTAGGATACAAAGAACATGATATTCATTTCTTATCAAGCTTTGAGTTTCCCAACCTCAAGAATGTTACGGTTGTCAATGCTTCCAAGATCTGTTTGAAGAAGCATCTGTTTATGATGATCTTTTCAAACTCTCAAAAAATATACTAAAGAATACAAAAGTTTTGGAGAAGTTCGTAATTATATGTAACGACCCTTCTTGTCATATTTAGTGTTTTATCTTCTGTGCATCGTTTAGAGCGTTCCTATAGCGATCCCAAGTCATTTATGACTTGCTGGGACTGACAGTTCGGTCACCTGGTCGTTCGTTTGGTTATTGTGTGAGCGTTAGTGTTTTTGGAGCTTATGAACCTTGAACGATCATTTTCGATCAAAAGTTCAAGAAGATGACATCAGAATCCAATTCTGACGATTCCATCAGTTCCGGAGGGGTCATTTTAGGCTAGTAGCATGGTCGACATGACTCCCGAAGTTTTCAGTGTGAGTTGGTGCGATTAGGCGTTTTAACTTTAAGTTTAAGGCTAAGTTTGACTTTAGTCAACATTCTGAGTAAACGCGCTCGGATGAGAATTCCGTCAGCGCGGTTAGCTCCGAAATGTCGAGTTTGGTCTAGTTTGACCCTTCTTTCGTGTCCTGAGGTTTTCGATATTTTTCCGAGCCTTTTTGTGGTTGACTTAAAATGGCAAATGGAAATGGGACCCACATTTTATCGAGATGACCTCTGATGGAAATTTCGACTGCGCCATTGAGTCCGGAATGTCGACTTTGGTAGGGTAGCATATCTGTTTTTTTTTATCAGGTTCCGAACGGATTCCGAGCACCCGTCGGAGACTTTGAAGAGTCTAGATAAAGCTGAAATCTGGTGCAGCCCTTTAATGACCAGATTTTGGGGTTTTAACGACCAGATGTTTGGTTTATTAGCGACCACCTTCGTCCTTATAAAAGCCCAATTTTCAGCCTTTAAGTTTAACTTTAAAATTTTGTTATTTTGAGCTATAGAACTCCAAATTGGGCGATTCAAAAGGCTAAGTTGTGAGATTTTTCGAGGGCAACGCGTTGGTGAGCTTGGAATCTGATTTGGGGATCCGATTTGAGGTAAATTTTGTGTTTTAACTGCTGTCTTAGCTCATTTTCGAGCTCAAGTTTTGGGAAACTTTTAGAAGGTGATTTCTTGGTCATTTTAAGTCCGAATCTGGTGATTCAAGAGTCTATTTTGTGGGGGTTTTCGTGAGGATCGTCGTAGTGTGATTGGTTTTGGCAGTTGGACCTTCATTTTTGGTAAATTCTTGTAAATAGCTGCTGCCATTGTTGCTGATTTTTAGCATAGAATTTGGGTTTTTGGTTGCATGTTCATGTTGGGACGGTCTTGAGTCCCGAATTGTGTTCTATTTTGGAACACAAGTTCCGAGAGTTGTTTAGGACCTTTATTTGGGGTTAATTCTGGATTTCTCAACGCGGATCTCATCTTTTTCCGTTTTGACCGCGAAATTGACCCGTCTCCGTTTCTTGCGATTTTAGTGTTTAAATGACGGTAATAACGTTGTGACTCTATTTTTGATAGTGTATCAACGTTTCGAGGCCTTTCAGAAAGGAAAAGCTCCGGGGAAGTGATTTTTGGAGCGCGCGTGATCTGCGTTCAGGTAGGCTACGGTTTTCTTTCTTAGATTGAACTCGAACATGTGAATGCATGTTGATTAGTTGGGATTTGGGTTGGGTAGTTACTGGATCATGCATAGGTGTTAAAAATCATAGTTTCGGCCTTTTAATAGAGAATTATCGGGTAACTATGAGCATGTTTATTGTTATTAATGGACCTTCTTTGCTATATGGAGTACTTGTATGTTTGAATACTGGTTATCAGAAGTATGTTGGGCCTTAGTTTAGGTTTGACTAGGGCTTGCCTTAGAAATGCATGATTCGAAGTCGGTAGGACTTAGTTCAGCCTCGACGTCGCTCGATTGGCTTAAATCCTTGTAAACTGGCGTAGCAGACTTGAGTCTGATAGTTTGGTCCTTAGCTAGACGATGAGCTCGCTACGACGATAATTATCCTTAATTCTTCGATGTTACGACTTCACGAGTTACGACGGTGACAATGAATTCCGCTCCGCGATTCAAAGTTGATTTTTGATTCGGCTTCAAGGACTTACATTGATTAGCTAAGTGTGGATGGTGTTCCACGGGTATTTATGATTATGGATAGATAGAGACTCTTTCAGCAGCTATATCGACATCTTTGTCGGGTATCCGGATTTAAGGTCCGGCCTCGACCATCCACATACTTATGTAGAGCATCCGGTTAGAGGTCCGGCCTCAAGTATGTAGAGCATCCGGTTAGAGGTCCGGCCTCAAGTATGTTGAGCATCCGGTTAGAGGTCCGGACTCAGTTCTTATATTTTGTGATTGGCTACTTGTGTAATTCTGGTGAGCGTCAGGTTCAAGGCCCGACCTCCGTACCGTCAGATTCTACTTTTTGGTTTGGAGCATTTGGTTCGATGTTCTTTGGCCTAGATTTCTATTCTCCTTAGTTATAGTTATTTTGTGTACTCGTCGGGCTTATGGGGGTCCGTTCAGGTTTTTATTTAAACTTGCGCACGAATGTATCTTCTGGGCTTATGGGGGTCCAGTTAGGTGTAGTTAGCTTATATATTAATTTAGTTAGATCTTTATACACTCGTGTGCATTCCATTTTTACTTAGCCTTCCGTTTTTGACCTCTAGTTATGTGATTCCGTCTTTTCATATTGCTTTACTTTTCTAGTTCAGTCAGCCTATGATGCCTACTGGGTACCTGTTGTTTGGTACTCATGCTACGCTCTGCATCTATTTTCGTGATGCAGGTCCGAGCACCAGTAGCCCGCGTTGATTGAGTTTGGAGCTTTCTGGTCTGGAGACGGGGGTGAGCACACGGCGTTTTGTACTATTTCGATCTCCATCTGTATATATAAAGACTTGTCTTTTACTTTTCTAGACAGTCTATTTTCGGTGGTCCACTGTTGGGACTTGTACTCGTTTTGTTGGTAGCTCTGTATTAGTGACTTCCAGGTTCTGGGAGGGATCCTTAATTGTGTTTATGTTTTGGTTTGCTTATGTTAAAGTATTTTTGCTTACTCTTGTTTAGTTTCTACCCACACACCCATTACGTGTTGTTCTGGGTTACGGGTTGGCTTACCTACTGGTGGGTTATAGAAGGTGCCTTCATGACTCGAGAATTTGGGTCGTGACAAGTTGGTATCAGAGCCCCAGGTTCAACGGTCTCACTTTTACAGAGCTAACGTCTAGTAGAGTCCTGCGGATCGGTGCGGAGACGTCCATAACTTATCTTCGGGAGGCTACAGGATGTGTTTAGGAAGATATCCATTTTGTTTCAAATTCGTGCCGCGTGTCTTGTTTGTTTCTTAAAATCTCAGTTGTTTCACTCTATTGGGGGATGGCTCGCACGCGAGGCGGTGCGTCTGGGGGAGATGCACCGGGAGCCCCAGCTTGGGGTAGACGCCGTCTCCGAGGTCGAGGTAGGGCCGCAGCACCAGCCCGGGATAAGGAGAAGCATCCTCATGCAGCACATGTACCGCCACAGCCAGTGGGGCCGGGGCCAGCCCAGCCACCACCCGCACCAGTTGCAGCCACCGATCTTCATTCCCTCTTGACTCAGAGACTAGCAGCTATTGGGGATATGCGATAGGCACCAGCCCCAGCAGTACTAGCACCAACGCTGCAAGTTCAGCCGCCACCAGTTCATGCGGCCGCCCCGCCAGACTTAGAGGTTAGAGAGATGCCACTGCGGGATCAGAAGATGCTCGGGGTATTTCAGAGGTTGGCGCCGCCTATATTCTCAGGGGCAATTGGGGAGGACGCTCACGAGTTCCAGCTCACTTGCCAGGAGCAGTTGCAGTCATTAGGCCTCTTAGAGTCAAGAGGAGCTGACTTTACCGCTCATCAGTTTCGTGGGCCAGCCAGGCAGTGGTGGCGCACGTATCGAGAGTCCAGGCCAGTTGGATCTCCTCCTATATCTTGGAGCGAGTTTTCAGAGGCTTTCTTGGCCCGGTTCATGCCACGGAGCGTCAGAGATAGGCTTCGTAATCAGTTCTCTAGATTGGAGCAGGGATCTATGACCGTTTCAGAGTATGAGGCGAGGTTCCATGAGTTGTGTCGTCATACTACTATGATCCTGCCCACAGAGGGAGAGAGAGTTCGTTGTTTTGTACGTGGGCTGCGATACCGTTTGAGGGTTGACACAGAGCATATGGTTTCAGCTGGCCGTTCTTTTCTTGATGTGGTCGATCATGCCCGATCCATGGAGCATATTCATCGTGAGGCCCAAGGGGGCAGCGATAAGAGGGCACGCTACCAGGGCAGCTATAGCGGGTCGCAGACTAGGGGGAGGGACTCATATGATAGGCCCTGTCAGAGGTTCCAGCAGGGTCAGACCAGTCGGCCTGTTCAGGCGGCATTACCTGCTTTTGATGGAGGCCAATATCAGCAAAGTGGTCCTAGTACAGGCCAAAGTTCGAGGGGACCAGATTCCTTTCCTGCATGCCGCGGTCGGGTTACTACAGGGCGTTCAGCTTCGGGGTGTTATGATTGTGGTGCTCTTGACCATTGGTCTAGAGAATGCCCTCGGCGAGGTCGGGGGGCAATTGTACCAGCTCCACTTGCACCTAGACCAGTTTCAGCAGTGTCTTCTCCGACTAGAGGAGGTGGTCAGGTTCAGGACCGTCGAGACAGTCGACAGGGTACCAAGGGTGGATCTCGGGGAGGCAGGTCAGGTGGTAGATCGGGTGCACCAGGCAGAGGTGCTCAGGGCCATTTTTACGCAGCCCCGGCGAGGGCGGCGGCTGAGGTATCTGACGATGTCATCTCAGGTACGCTCTTATTATGCCATCAGCCTGCTACAGTAATATTTGATCCAGGGTCCACATTCTCTTATGTATCTATTTATTTTGCTCCCCGATTGGGTATGAAGTCCGAGTCTTTGGCAGAGCCGGTTCATGTTTCGACCCCGGTGGGTGAGTCCTTAGTAGTGGATCAAATATTGCGATCTTGCTTGGTGACTATCCAGGGTTATGATACTAGAGCTGATCTTATTATGTTAGATATGATTGATTTTGATGTGATTTTGGGCATGAACTGGTTATCCCCCTACCATGTGGTCTTGGATTGCTATGCCAAGACTGTTACCTTATCCATGCATGATATTCCCCCGGTGTTATGGCAGGCTGCTTATAGTCACACACCAACGGGGATCATCTCTTTTATTCGGGCTAGGCGGTTGGTTGCTTCTGGGTGTTTAGCTTATTTGGCCCACATCAGAGATATGAGTAGGGAGGGCCCTTCAGTTGACTCAGTTCCTGTGGTTAGAGAGTATGCAGATGTGTTCCCTACAGATCTACCTGGCCTACCCCCAGAGCGTGACATTGATTTTGCTATAGATTTGGAGCCCGACACCCATCCTATTTCTATTTCGCCTTATCGGATGGCTCCTGCAGAGCTCAGAGAGCTCAGTGTTCAGTTAGAGGACCTCTTAGGAAAGGGGTTCATTCGTCCGAGTGTGTCGCCTTGGGGTGCTCCTGTTCTGTTTGTGAAAAAGAAGGATGGGACTATGAGGATGTGCATTGACTACAGGCAGCTAAACAAGGTGACGGTGAAGAACCGTTACCCTATGCCTCCTATAGATGATTTGTTTGATCAGCTTTAGGGTGCCGTCGTATTTTCTAAGATTGATTTGAGGTCCGGGTACCATCAACATTTGAGGATAGTGCTCCAGACTTTGAGAGATCAGCGGTTTTATGCCAAGTTCTCAAAGTGCGAGTTTTGGCTTGCGTCTGTAGCATTCTTGGGGCACGTGGTGTCTAAGGAGGGTATTAGGGTTGATCCGACGAAGATTGAGGCTATTCGAGGCAGCGTCGTTGGATTGAGCTCCTGAAGGATTATGATCTCTCTATTCTGTATCATCCGGGCAAGGCGAACGTGGTAGCGGACGCCTTGAGCCGAAAGGCGGTGAGTATGGGTAGTCTAGCCTTCTTATCTGCGAGGGAGAGACCCTTGGCTTTGGACATTCAATTTTTAGCCAATAGCATGGTTCGATTAGATATCTCAGATTCTAGACGCGTCTTGGCTTATATGGGAGTTCAGTCTTCTTTGCATGATAGGATCCGTGGTTGTCAGTTTGAGGATAAGGCTTGGTGGCCCTTAGAGATCGAGTGTTAGCGGGTGATGGTGATCAGGCTACTTTAGATCCTGATGGAGTGGTGAGATTCGCCGGTCGCATCTGTGTTCCGAGAGTTAGGGATTTGATACAGTTGATACTTTCTGAGGCTCATGAGTCTAGATATTCTATCCATCCGGGTACAGCGAAGATGTATCATGATTTGAGACAGCATTACTGGTGGAGTGGCATGAGACGAGATATTGCTGACTTTGTTTCTCATTGCTTGTGCTGCCAGCAGGTAAAGGCTGAGCATTTGAGGCCTGGTGGTGAATTTCAGGGATTACCCATTTCGGAGTGGAAGTGGGACCGCATTACTATGGATTTTGTGGCTGGTCTACCGCGGACTTCTAGAGGAGTTGATAGTATTTGGGTCATCGTTGATCGATTGACCAAGTCAGCACATTTCCTTCCCGTTCAGTCTTCATTCAGCGCCGAGAGGTTGGCTCGTATCTATATTCGGGAGGTGGTTCGACTTCATGGGGTGCCAGTTTCTATTATATCAGATCGGGGTTCTCAGTTCACGTCTAGCTTTTGGAGGACCTTTCAGGATGAGTTGGGCACCCAGGTTGACCTTAGCACAACTTTTCACCCGCAGACTGATGGACAGTCAGAGCGCACTATTCAGGTCCTTGAGGACATGCTACGGGCTTGTGTTTTGGAGTTTGGTGGTCATTGGGACCAGTTCTTGCCTTTGGCGGAGTTTGCGTATAACAACAGCTACCATTCTAGCATTCAGATGGCCCCGTTCGAGGCCTTGTATGGTAGGCGTTGTCGCTCTCCAGTGGGCTGGTTTGAGTCTACAGAGCCTAGGCCGCGAGGTACAGATTTGATTCAGGAGGCTTTGGAGCAGGTGAGAGTGATTCAGGATAGACTCAGGACAGCTCAGAGTAGGCACCAGAGTTACGCGAATCGAAGGCGTCGACCTTTGAGATTCTCTGTTGGTGATCGGGTATTCCTCCGTGTGTCCCCCATGAAGGGTGTGATGAGATTTGGGAGGTGGGGTAAGCTTAGCCCCAGGTACATTGGGCCTTTTGAGATACTTCGGACAGTTGGGGAGGTTGCTTATAAGTTGGCCCTTCCTCTAGCATTTTCAGCCATCCACCCAGTTTTCCATGTCTCGATGCTACGCCGATATATTCCTGATGAGTCCCATGTGCTCCAGTATGATGCAGTTGAGTTGGATGATCGTTTGACATTTGTAGAAGAGCCAGTTGCCATCCTAGCCAAAGATGTGAGAAAATTGCGCTCGAGAGCCATTCCTATTGTTAAGGTCCGTTGGAGGCATCGTTCAGTCGAGGAGGCTACCAGGGAGATCGAGCAGGAGATGCGAGAGCAGTTTCCCGGCTTGTTTGAGCCTTCAGGTACTTCTTGACCCTTACTTTCGCGGACGAAAGTCCTTTTTAGTAGTGGATATTGTAACGACCCTTCTTGTCATTTTTAGTGTTTTATCTTCTGTGCATCGTTTAGAGCGTTCCTATAGCGATCCCAAGTCATTTATGACTTGCTGGGACTGACAGTTCGGTCACCTGGTCGTTCGTTTGGTTATTGTGTGAGCGTTAGTGTTTTTGGAGCTTATGAACCTTGAACGATCATTTTCGATCAAAAGTTCAAGAAGATGACATCAGAATCCAATTCTGACGATTCCATCAGTTCCGGAGGGGTCATTTTAGGCTAGTAGCATGGTCGACATGACTCCCGAAGTTTTCAGTGTGAGTTGGTGCGATTAGGCGTTTTAACTTTAAGTTTAAGGCTAAGTTTGACTTTAGTCAACATTCTGAGTAAACGCGCTCGGATGAGAATTTCGTCAGCGCGGTTAGCTCCGAAATGTCGAGTTTGGTCTAGTTTGACCCTTCTTTCGTGTCCTGAGGTTTTCGATATTTTTCCGAGCCTTTTTGTGGTTTTTGACTTAAAATGGCAAATGGAAATGGGACCCACATTTTATCGAGATGACCTCTGATGGAAATTTCGACTGCGCCATTGAGTCCGGAATGTCGACTTTGGTAGGGTAGCATATCTGTTTTTTTTTATCAGGTTCCGAACGGATTCCGAGCACCCGTCGGAGACTTTGAAGAGTCTAGATAAAGCTGAAATCTGGTGCAGCCCTTTAATGACCAGATTTTGGGGTTTTAACGACCAGATGTTTGGTTTATTAGCGACCACCTTCGTCCTTATAAAAGCCCAATTTTCAGCCTTTAAGTTTAACTTTAAAATTTTGTTATTTTGAGCTATAGAACTCCAAATTGGGCGATTCAAAAGGCTAAGTTGTGAGATTTTTCGAGGGCAACGCGTTGGTGAGCTTGGAATCTGATTTGGGGATCCGATTTGAGGTAAATTTTGTGTTTTAACTGCTGTCTTAGCTCATTTTCGAGCTCAAGTTTTGGGAAACTTTTAGAAGGTGATTTCTTGGTCATTTTAAGTCCGAATCTGGTGATTCAAGAGTCTATTTTGTGGGGGTTTTCGTGAGGATCGTCGTAGTGTGATTGGTTTTGGCAGTTGGACCTTCATTTTTGGTAAATTCTTGTAAATAGCTGCTGCCATTGTTGCTGATTTTTAGCATAGAATTTGGGTTTTTGGTTGCATGTTCATGTTGGGACGGTCTTGAGTCCCGAATTGTGTTCTATTTTGGAACACAAGTTCCGAGAGTTGTTTAGGACCTTTATTTGGGGTTAATTCTGGATTTCTCAACGCGGATCTCATCTTTTTCGTTTTGACCGCGAAATTGACCCGTCTCCGTTTCTTGCGATTTTAGTGTTTAAATGACGGTAATAACGTTGTGACTCTATTTTTGATAGTGTATCAACGTTTCGAGGCCTTTCAGAAAGGAAAAGCTCCGGGGAAGTGATTTTTGGAGCGCGCGTGATCTGCGTTCAGGTAGGCTACGGTTTTCTTTCTTAGATTGAACTCGAACATGTGAATGCATGTTGATTAGTTGGGATTTGGGTTGGGTAGTTACTGGATCATGCATAGGTGTTAAAAATCATAGTTTCGGCCTTTTAATAGAGAATTATCGGGTAACTATGAGCATGTTTATTGTTATTAATGGACCTTCTTTGCTATATGGAGTACTTGTATGTTTGAATACTGGTTATCAGAAGTATGTTGGGCCTTAGTTTAGGTTTGACTAGGGCTTGCCTTATAAATGCATGATTCGAAGTCGGTAGGACTTAGTTCAGCCTCGACGTCGCTCGATTGGCTTAAATCCTTGTAAACTGGCGTAGCAGACTTGAGTCTGATAGTTTGGTCCTTAGCTAGACGATGAGCTCGCTACGACGATAATTATCCTTAATTCTTCGATGTTGTGACTTCACGAGTTACGACGGTGACAATGAATTCCGCTCCGCGATTCAAAGTTGATTTTCGATTCGGCTTCAAGGACTTACATTGATTAGCTAAGTATGGATGGTGTTCCACGGGTATTTATGATTATGGATAGATAGAGACTCTTTCAGCAGCTATATCGACATCTTTGTCGGGTATCCGGATTTCAGGTCCGGCCTCGACCATCCACATACTTATGTAGAGCATCCGGTTAGAGGTCCGGCCTCAAGTATGTAGAGCATCCGGTTAGAGGTCCGGCCTCAAGTATGTTGAGCATCCGGTTAGAGGTCCGGACTCAGTTCTTATATTTTGTGATTGGCTACTTGTGTAATTCTGGTGAGCGTCAGGTTCAAGGCCCGACCTCCGTACCGTCAGATTCTACTTTTTGGTTTGGAGCATTTGGTTCGATGTTCTTTGGCCTAGATTTCTATTCTCCTTAGTTATAGTTATTTTGTGTACTCGTCGGGCTTATGGGGGTCCGTTCGGGTTTTTATTTAAACTTGCGCACGAATGTATCTTCTGGGCTTATGGGGGTCCAGTTAGGTGTAGTTAGCTTATATATTAATTTAGTTAGATCTTTATACACTCGTGTGCATTCCATTTTTACTTAGCCTTCCGTTTTTGACCTCTAGTTATGTGATTCCGTCTTTTCATATTGCTTTACTTTTCTAGTTCAGTCAGCCTATGATGCCTACTGGGTACCTGTTGTTTGGTACTCATGCTACGCTCTGCATCTATTTTCGTGATGCAGGTCCGAGCACCAGTAGCCCGCGTTGATTGAGTTTGGAGCTTTCTGGTCTGGAGACGGGGGTGAGCACACGGCGTTTTGTACTATTTCGGTCTCCATCTGTATATATAAAGACTTGTCTTTTACTTTTCTAGACAGTCTATTTTCGGTGGTCCACTGTTGGGACTTGTACTCGTTTTGTTGGTAGCTCTGTATTAGTGACTTCCAGGTTCTGGGAGGGATCCTTAATTGTGTTTATGTTTTGGTTTGCTTATGTTAAAGTATTTTTGCTTACTCTTGTTTAGTTTCTACCCACACACCCATTACGTGTTGTTCTGGGTTACGGGTTGGCTTACCTACTGGTGGGTTATAGTAGGTGCCTTCATGACTCGAGAATTTGGGTCGTGACATTATATCAAAGAGAAAAAATTGTAGTATCTGTACAATGAACTATGCTTCTCGATATTCATCTCGATTGGTTAAGAAATTGGTAGGTTTCCCAAGATCCTCAACCAGTTATGTGATCATTTGCGAGGAGAGAGCTTTCCATGACTAGATTGCAAGTCGTTATCTATTTCGGTGTACCCATAAATGTTACTTTATATTTAGTTTTTGATTCACTATTGGCGAAAATCTTGAATTTGTCTATGTTACTAATAAGTGTTTGTTCTTGTTATCTTCTCATGAAACTTTCCTTTGACGCATTTTAGATGTGGATATGTTTCAAAATTTTCAACTAGATTGTTTCTTTAGATTGACTAGCCACACTTTTTCACACAGTTAGGGTTATGAGATGTTGTGTTTTGCAAACTTTGTCGATGACATCAAGGTACTTTTATGGGGAGGTAATACCTTTTAGGCATTTTCTAGGATGGAAGAGGTTTAAACTGTTTGTTTATCACAAAGATTTTGTGGCCAATTATGATTGACGCTAGCAATGCGGTCAAATACTAATTTTTTAACTTAAGGCCGTATTATAAAGTGTTGGTTATGATACATATGTTTGATTCACCTAAAATCTTATTATATTAGGTAGATCTGAGTTGGGCTTAACTAGCTTACCAGAGGTTGCAAAATATTTGTGGAACAATAGCCTATTGTATCAAACATAAGAGTGTCGGAGATGTTCAATGAAGTATGAATTGTGAAAATCGATATTATTTTTAGTTGAATGAGAAATTGTTAGGCTGCCTAAGATCCCCCACAAGTTCTGTGATTATCATCAAGGTGTGAGATTTCCATGACTAATAACGGTAAACAGTGTGACATGTCAGGTTGCGGTAAATGTCATCTTATGTTGAGTTTTTGATAAACTACTCATGCAATCATGAAACTACTCTTCAATATAGTCCTCCCATATAGTGCGAACAATCTCATCATGTTGGACATGAATTTCCCTATTAGATGATCGAGAAGATGAAACAACATTATTATTTCGAGCCGGTTGTAAGTAATTGTCATTAGCAACCGTATCATCGTGTTCATATTCCATGAATATTTAATCAATGGTATAAAATTATGAGACACTGCACAAGTTATGACAATGATTCTTCTTCTTTTAAGCCAAGGGTCTACCGAAAATAATTTTTCTCCTCCACAAAGGTAGGAGTAAGATCCTACCCTCACGTGTATTTTTGTTGTTGCTATCTGATATTAAGGATATTGTTACTACGTTATCTGCATCACCTGATCCAGTTTCATACTTTGAGCTTCGTTGTCCATTGGTGAACCATAAGTTTTTCGTGGCTCATCCATGTCCTCCGAAGCTATCCCTTACTGAAGGCGATACACCAGCTAGTATTGCTCACTACTAGCTGAGTGTTCATTTCATAGTGATAAACAAAACCCTGGTCTGATGAATAACAACTCTCTAAGAGGACATGCTAGATCGTACACGGATCGAGGTGTCCGAAACAACTATGGTAATAACTACTCTCCCATGGGTCAAGCTTGGAATGCAAATAATTTTGGAAAAGTAATTGGTGTCAAATCGGTAATAGTACTAATCATCAAGTTGTGACCTGTTTTCAATGCTACAATCCTTCGGCTTATCTCACTCATCATGCACATTCCATTGACTGAAAACTGTTTTTCCAACACAGGCGCAACTCATTTATTGCGCCTGATTTATCAAGCTTTGCTCATGTTGAGGAATACAAAGACCCAAATCAACTAGGTGTTAGTAATGGACAAGGTTTGCCAATCCAAAACACTGGTAATGCCTCTTTGTCAAATCTCTCCCTTCTCTCTGTGCAAATATTTCCTTGTGACAATAACGTTTTCTTTTAATTCCATCTGCTTCTTGTCAGTCAGAGTAGTAATGCTCTTTACATCGTGTCCATCAAGCCATAGTCTCCGGTCATCCTTCAGCTTTGACAGCCACAATGTTGACTTCTTCGGTTGGGTCATTTCCATCAGAAGGATCTTAGCCAAATGTTGTCATAGACATCAGCTTTCTAATTCTAGTTTTAGATTACAAAATTTGTGTACGGCTTGCCAACTGCAAGTCCCATAATAAAAGTACTACATTTTTGCAACTCAATATCCCCCTTCTGTCATCTCAAGGTCATCATTCCTCTAAAGTCTTCTAATACCGGGCAAGTTAGAGTCGGCTCTATGAATCCTTAGGTTTATTTTCTAAATAAACAACCGAAATAGCAGCAAAAGAACATCCATCATAGACCACTCTGTGATAATCCTTCATATGATATTAACACCAACTTATGAACTCTTTTGTTTAAATTAAGCCCAACTTCTGTTATTTCCCATCTGCTTGGCTCCTCCGAGAACCATAGTTTGTCTCACTATTGCCACAGCCGTGTTCCTCACACATGTCTAGAAAAGTTCCAATGTGTAGATTAACAGAATGCTAAACACTGTTCACGCACTGAAATATGAAATCAATTCGACCCCTATTTGCAATACTTCAAATTCTCCCTCATCTACAACACAACCTATGCTACAAATTCCACTAAACATAGAAACTCCTAGCAGGAACCTTTCCTAAAAAGATTTCCATTTAAATAAAAGAAATAAGATGGGTGATGGAAATTCAGAAAACCCATTCAAGGTAATGCTTAGGTAGAGATTGACATTTAAACTTCCAACGCCTAATGACATACCATAGTAAACCATGCCAATAGCAATCATCAGAGGCCCCACTCGTGACTTTTCACAAGAATCATGAGTCTTTAAATCAACGCAACCTTGTAAGACAACTAACATATACCAGATGAATGGAGATCTCAAAGGATCAAACAGATAAATATAATCAAACATTCTCATTGTGATGTGGCCAAACAGGCAACAAATATGAAGACATCTCAGAAGACTTAACAAATAATCACTTACAACACATGCATGCTTTAACAGGTAGATCTCATCAAGCATGCTTTCACAGGTAGATCAACCAACTCACTATTTTAAGCTCCAGGAAATTGATGTAAATACAACACGCCAAGTAGCAATAGAAGGTTTAATGTCAATATAAAAGATTGTCACAGAATTTGATACCTTAAACTAAGTAGGATAGGAAGCAACCAATTCTTTTGCTCCGAGTTCAGTGGCCCAAGAAATAGCAGCATGGTACTAAAGTTGTTCAGAATGTTGTGCATCAGAGTCGGGTTCATTAAATAAATCTCCAAAATCATCCAAGAGCAGCTGAGGACCTTGTTTTAACATGTTTCCAGCAGTTAAGGTTACTTCTTTGTAAGGAAGTAAAAGATTCTCTGAATTTTCAAGTTGTAACGGGGCTTCATCTTTCAAGAGCGTTGTATATGAATCGGATTGAAGATTCGAATCCACAGTGAGGACCTATTAAAAGTCATGTTAATCAGAGTGATTAGCTGAGATCAGATAATTAATGTCAATATAAAAGATTGTAACAGAATTTGATACCTTAAAATAAGTAGGATAGGAAGCAACCAATTCCGAGTTCAGTGGCCTAAGAAATAGCAGCATTGTACTAAAGTTGTTCAGAATGTTGTGCATCAGAGTTGGATTTTATTAGATAAATCTCCAAAATCATCCAAGAGCAGCTGAGGACCTTGTTTTAACATGTTTCCAGCAGTTAAGGTTACTTCTTTGTAAGGAAGTAAAAGATTCTCCGAATCTTCAAGTTGTAACGGGGCTTCATCTTTCAATAGCGTTGTATATGAATCGGATTGAAGATTCGAATCCATAGTGAGGACCTATTAAAAGTCATGTTAATCAGAGTGATTAGCTGAGATCAGATAATTAATTAAGCCGTTTGGCTAAAATTTACCACATTTCTGAATACTATTTTGACCAAAAGAAAGAATAAGAACTATTGCCCAGAAAACCATTAAATTGCAGCGAGCATGAATATGATAAGTTACAATTATCAAGTCTGAATAGAGGTCATGTAAATTAGTGTATAGTAGTTATGTATTTGAGAATGGAAATAGCAGATAATTTGTGTGAAGATTTAACGAATATGGCATTATTTAACAATTTCGTTGCGTTCCAACGATACAAAGACGTAAGAGAATTTGTGTTGAAACGTCATAGTCAGTCTCTGTTATTATCGTGATCTTGTGGTCGGTAAAGAACAGTTCAACTTCTTTGTGCACCGAAGAGAAGTTGGGGTTGAGCCGATCTAACCAGCCATTATCAATGTAGTAACTCTTTTTTGGCTTCAAGAAGTTCTTCCATGTTTCAATATGCTTATTTAATAGTGTTGCTTGAATATTTGTCCCCTAGTATTGATTTAAGCGACGGGTGAGATATCAGTATATCACCTCTTCGTCAACTAATATTAGCGTTCGGAAAGTGCCTTCATGCCTTGAATTATTCTTGTAAGGTATTAATGAAACCTACTCACGTCACCCATTCGACGGAGCATTTTGGTATCTTGTTAGTCGGTATGCTCTGTTTTGATAGTTCAGTTTCAGTCACCATGCGTGCTACATCTGGATGCTTAGAGGTAGAGATGGGAAGTGAATACAATGTTAATTCCAGGGGTAACAGAAAACATAAAGTAGAGGATAGCAATTTTATATTAGTTGTTTTTTAAATTTAGTGGCAGATACAACAGATTACAGATGAGAAATGGGAAAAGTTAGAATTCCCCAAATAACAGTCCCTGCAGATGTTATTTTTCCGGCAACAGTTTCAGGTGGGATTTGTTCTAGAATGATCAATTTAGCCATCAATTTCTGTTTGTTTTTTTCCCCAGTAAAAGTGAATAATCTTAATAGATTATGTATCAATATAAATTCAGAATGTCAAAATTGAAAACAAACAAAGTCAAAAACAGAAATGAATTGTGGTGGATTTCGATGTGCAAGATTTACCTCAATTCAACTATCAAATTACAGGGTATCAGAACTTTGTTGGGGTGTAGAGGCTGTAAATTGTACATAAAAATGGGCATTTCAAAGTTAGTTTGGAACTTACAACTCGTTAATGGTGGCGAGAAAATTCAACAAAAGCAGTGGCAGGCAAATTCACCAAAACCTATTCCGAATTCCAATTGAGTTTATGCAGAAGCTGGAGATTGCGTTCACTCTGTGATTGGTTTTGAAGAGAGCTGTTTCTAGTTAGGGTTTTTTCTTTTAGGAAAAGAGTCAAGAGTAATTTTTTTACTACACGATGACTGAATACGTCCTCGTTTATATTATGGTCCAACATATGTAAAAAAAGATCTTATTAGTATTACATTTATTTTAATGAGTCAAAAATGCCACATGATATTTTTCAAAATTAAAAAAACTCAATTTTCTCTATTGGGAGACAATTATAGTACAATTTAGATAGGTTTATTTGTTTTTCAATGTAATGTTATGCTTCCTTGTAGTTAACTTTGAAATTTTAACGGAATAATAATTGTTTTGTATGTATTCAAATATCTGAGTGCTTGAATTCATATGATAAAAACAATTATTATTTCAAGAGGTGAAAAGTTAACAAGTAATGAGAGAATCTAGTAGCTAAAATCAACTACAAGAATCGAATTGAATTTTAACGACCGAAATAATACTCTACAAAAGGATAAATCCGATCACTAAAAATGAACGAGAGGGTGTTGCTCGGATTGTAATTTCCCCTCACTTTCAATCCGAAGATTGCGAGTTTGAGTCATCAAGGAAACAAAAGGGGTGAAAGCTCCCAGAGAGGGTAAAAAAAAAATCACTAAAAATGGAATATAATTTAGTCAATCTGACTACATTTCCTTAGTCAATCACTGTTTTAGTTTTGTTGTTAGTGGAAAATGTTGTATTGTGGTCATATTATGACAAGATCTCATTTCTTGAATCTCTCTACAGACTACATATGTTCATCCTTGATATCTTGAATATCTCTACAGACTGCTTTAGGTATTTTACAAACACAAGGCAATGGGTGCAAGTTATATACAAATCTGATATATATAAATGTTGGATTATTGGCTTCGTTCAGTAAAGCAATTTTATTGAGATTACACAAGTGTAGGATTCTCTCACAAATTAGCAAACTACTGTTTACATGGGACTATATATTTATAAATGTATAATGTTCAAAAAGTTACTAATTAGAGCAAGGATTTGTTTCTCCATCTGATAATTCAGTAGGTGATTTTTCATCCTTGTTTGCTTCAATTATATCGACTCTGGTTGTCAAGAAGCTAGGTTGATTTGTTTCTTCGTCTGATAATTGAATAGGTGGTTCTTCGTCCTTGTTTGCTTCAATTATATCAGCTGATCTCGTTGTTGACAAGAAGCTAGGTTGATTAGTTGAAGATAGAAGTTGTGCCCACATCATGTCTGTAATATCAACTTTGTTTTGTTTCTCAGTGATTCTATCGAAGGGTATGTAAGCATGTGTGTTGTTGACAGGACCAACTGTAAAGCCTGTGTACCCAGCCATTGCTCCATGCACCGCGCTTTGAGCAAGAAGAGTGCAATACACATTGTCAGATGCATTACTTGGAATAGCCCGAATCATGTATGTCGGATCTATATATTTTAAAGATTGATCACCATCTTCTTTTCTTTCGAAAAATGCTCCTATCCTTCTCGATATCCATAAACCAACATCAACTTGCTCATCATCTTGTCCGGCACCTTCAGCTACAACTATAACCACGTGTCCATTCTCTTTCAGCCTTTGTTCCATGAACTCAAACACCCCACCACGTCCTTCAAGATAGTAATCAGATTCTGGAATCAAACAACAATCAACATCTCGACTAGCAAGACTAGCATACATTTGCTATGAACCCACTATCCCGTCCCATCAACTTCACAACCCCAATTCCATTCTCAAAACCCGTAGCTTCAATATGAGCAGCACTGATAGCACGTTGAGCTTCCTCAACTGCGGAATCAAAACCAAAAGACTTGTCAATAACTGGTATATCGTTATCTATTGTCTTGGGGATTCCAACAACTGCAACATTCATACCACGCCTTGTAATTTCCTCAAATATCAACGATGCTCCTCTTTGTGTTCAATCTCCTCCAATTATATAAACCTGATTGATACCATGGTCCTAAATGCTATCAACTATTTTCTTAGTAACATGACTTCCTCGAGATGACCCAAGAATAGTTCCACCATGTTTATGGATATCATTCACAACCTTGGGTTTCAAAGGAATCGTGTTTTTGGAATAGAAACCTCGGTATGCTCCATCTATCCCCATGACTCTAGTTACACCATACATGTACAAGCCACATGGTATTTCCCTGATAACTGTATTGAGACCAGGGCATAAACCTCCACATGTTACAATACATGCATTAACATTGTCGGACTTAAAATAAACTTTTTGGCAAGGACCAGCTTGATGAAAATGTATCCCTCTTGGACTATTCTTGCGGACAACAATATTTTGAGCAATTGTATCATCTTGATTGACAAAATAACAAAATACTGATTAACGACTGAATAGGAATGATTTTTCTTCACTGGATTAGGATAGGTAGGAAGATTAGGAATGTAATCAGATAATGAGGAACGTCCTCAAGAACATAACCATCATCACCCATCACGATTATCTTCTTCAAATTATGCACTTCAAAACTATCATCCAATAATCCCTTAATTCAACTCAAAGTCAATTACAAGGAAAATACTTTATTTGTAAATTCAACTGTTCTTCAATCTCACTAATACAAAATATAAGACAAGACACCTATTTATATTACTAATAAACCAAATTAATGTAGGATTAGAAACTCTATTACAATATGAAATAGGACAAATAAAGTACCAGATAATAAATCCAAAGCAAATTAGGATTTAAATTATCGCAAGTTACCTAATGTTTTTTATGCACGGTAAAAAGGCATAAAAGTACATATTTTCCATGTCTTTGTGTCGATTTACAATTTTATCATAAGCCCCAATTCTTTATTTTTATCTCCAAATATACAGAGTTTCTATCTTGGAGAAAATCAACTCCAACCCAAATTTCTATTTTTTTACTCCAAAAAAGAGTTTTCTTATCTCCTTCATGTTATATTTTTATTTTTATTTCTATTTCACAAAGTAAATCATTAATTCTTTTTTCAAATAATCTTCACATAAAATTCATATTCTTTTCTAATTTACTTTTCCTTTTTTCCATTTTTAACTATTGCACCATCTATTCTCATACTAATTAAAAAGTGTAGTATAAAATATAAATAACTTGTTTGATTTGTTTTAGATTTTGTGCATTTTTTATAGTTAAAAACAATTATAACTATATTCTGATCCACTGATTTAATGACGGACGAATGCACCTTAACTCAATCTTTCCGAGCATGCTGTGTTGATATCATTAGTTTTGGGGGAAGATAGTTATGATGATCATCATCAAGCTATTAGGAGTAGAATTAACAAATAATTGTCATTTATGGCAGAATGGACTGCAGGCTCTTGAGAATTTACATGTTTACTAATTGTCATTAATGCTTAAGGTTGGATTCATTAATATCTTCAGAAAGTGAACGAGTTTTAGGCCTCATTTGTTTTTATTAAGATTAAGAGGTCTGAATCTAAATACACATAAATCATTAAGATCCAATTGTCGAGATCATTCAGATTCATACCTAAAAACCAAACGCACTTAATGAGTTGATTCTGAATGATTAAGATTCAAACCTCCATACAAATGACACCCAAATTTTATACATAGCCAGCTATGTGTGCATGATCTTTTCTTAGCTAAATGACATCTCACTTTAGATATTTTGCTCTTTCCCTTAAAATATGTTTTAATTAATTAATTATTATTCCATTAATGCATTTTTTTTCAAATAGGGAGATAGTATTTGTTTCCGTTAAAATGACAAATTTAGTTATTACATTAATAGAGATTGAGCTAGTTTTCCATTTTGGCAGACGCATGTAAGCCATCAGTACACGAATAAATCAGAAAGGGTAGAAAAACCAATCCAAATACTAAAGTTGAGGCCAAAAAACCCAAAAATTAAAAGTTTGCAAAACACAGGATTTCATTAACCTAATTATGAGAAAAAGGCTAGTCAATAAGGAAACCAAAAAAAAAGTTACACGAACAAATAGTTACAAAGTCATATAGACAAATTCAAGATTTTCACCAACAATAAATCAAACACTAAATACAAAGTTAACACTTGTGCAATTTAGTCACGGAAAGCTCCTTCCTGGCAAATGATCACAAAATTGGTTGAGGATCTTGGGCAACTAACCAATTTCTCAGCCAATCAAAGTGAACATCCAGAAGCACAATTCATTAAACAGATCCTACAAATTCTTCTTCTTGATATAATTACGAACTTCTCTAAAATTGTTGCATTCTTTAGTAGAAATTTCGAACAAATCATCATCATCATCCCATTCAAGATGCTCCATCACACACATATTGGAAGAACTGATAACGTTAACATTCTTAAGGTTGGGATACTCAATGCTTGAAAGGTAATGAATATCATGTTTTTGGGCCAAGTATCCTAACTCAAATACGCATCGCTCAAGACCCATCTGGAGAGAGAATAGAGTCAAATTACAATCATAATGCACAAACGTTACAAAACAATGATTTCATTGTATGAGGGAATGAAGGGAGCACTTGAATATGTTTTATTCATATAATTCGAATTTTCTTCTTAGTATGATGTTGTTATAGTGACTTGTTCATTAGTCCACTTCTTTAAATGTAAAACAGCTTGTCAAAAAAATCATGTATAAGACATTGTTTACATCCGTTTTGTAACACTGTTCAAATTGGAAACTGTTAAAATTACCTAAAAAAGAATGTGCAAATAAAAGAGCAAATGTAGCAGGAAGCACTAACAAAAGTAGTTTCAGTATTTCTGTTGAGTGTCTCCATGAGGCGAGGCAAGCAATAGATATAAAGTTTGTGATAAGCAAATCCAGAGTTAGACATTTGCATTTCAATTCTGGAAGCGACATCTTTTCAAACTGCATCACTACATGATGTGGTAATCCCAATGAAACTAGTAAACGATCAAGAAGCCAAGAACAATAAAAAAGGAAGAAAAATCCTATCTAAACGGATAAAGTTAAGCCAAATCTGACCATCTAACGATGTATC
Organism: Solanum sitiens; assembly: GCA_016801875.1. Classification (NCBI taxonomy): domain Eukaryota; kingdom Viridiplantae; phylum Streptophyta; class Magnoliopsida; order Solanales; family Solanaceae; genus Solanum; species Solanum sitiens. Next base: position 2,584,689 of record JABWTJ010000002.1, on the reverse strand, counting down.
TAGATAGTAGAAAAAGTACCCGACTTTAGAAAGTTGACCGAACGATTGCAAAAAGTAGAGAGAGTTTTGTATTAACACCAGTAGTCTTTGTATAATGTGTAAAATTCTAGAAATTGTGTTATATTCTAAAGTGGATGCCGTCTCTTTATGTTATCTATATACCAAAAAGAAAATAAGGTCTTCATGACAAAATAAACCTAAGTGAACCAATTCCCAATTGTTAACTCGATTGCATTGCTCAACTTTTGAAGATTATCTTCAATTGTCTCCTTATAACTTGATGTTCTTTATAACGAAACGTGGCATTAGCACTTAAGGTACCTTAAGCAATCCAAGCACAACTCATTCGGAAAGTAAGCTTAACACTAACCATAAAGGATACATTTACTAGCCTACACCCGAGATCATACATATCTTCGGAGATCTCCAATTTTAAATATGCGGGGCAAAAATATTCAAAGACAGATCATCAGAGTCATCATCATACGACTTCGAACTTAAGCCTCTCTAAATTTGATGAATTGATTTCCAAATGATGAAATTCGGAGAATTCAGAAAATTTGAGGATTTCCAAAGCAGGTTAACCTGAGAGTATGTTTACAATTATGTCATTCAACCGTAGGGTCCTTAAATACTTTCAATCTATGACAATTACCTTATCAAGTGTACAACACGTGAGATTCAATGTTATCAAGAAAGAACACTTAGATAGTGTTAGGCAAGTCAATGGAGTTATTCTCAAATGAATCTGACAACAATACAACATTTTTTTCAACAACAGTAGTAGCAAGTCATCGGGAGATTGGGAACAATAATTTATTTTCTCATTTTAGTAGGAACCCATCGGCTGATTATGAAATCTATTATGTTAGTAACAAATCCAATTTGTTGCTTGTATTTGACAGGTGGGCGAAATGCAAATGGGAGTTTTTAATTTTGGAACAAGTAGAATGATTTAGTACATAATCGACAAAGGATATAAAGTTTTTCCTTTGCGATTTATCTTTACAAGAGAAAAAGAAGTCATCAATTGAAGGCCATAGATGCTCACCATTTTGAGAGAAAAAATGTTGTGAAGACATCTTTCATTAGCAAAAGTGAGAGAATTTGAATAAAAAGAGAATCTAGCAACTTACAAATTCGACTTTGATTTTCAACTTTTTTCATTTGCTTATTTGTCTCTAAGCAAGGCCGTAAATTCATCTTTTGGGTGCAGAAAGTTGCAGACAGAGCAAAAGATAGACCTACGATCTTGCAAAAGAGTTGAAGAGACAAATAAGCAAATGAAAAAAGTTTAAGATCAAAGTCGAATGAGTAAGTTGTCGGATTCTCTCACTTTTGCCAACGAAAGATGCCTTCACAACATTTGTTCTATCAAAAAGGTGGGATCATCTACGGCCTTATATTGATGACTTTTTTTTCTCTAGTAAAGATAAATCGCAAAGGAAAAACTTTATATCATTTGTCGATTATGTATTAGATCATTCTACTTGTTCCAAAATTAAAAACCTCCATTTGAACTCCACCCACTTGTCCAACTACGAGCAACGAATTGGATTTGTTGATAACATAGTAGATTTCACAATCAGCCGATGGGTTCCTATTGAAGAGGAGAAAATAAAAATAAATTATTGTTCCTAATTTCCCGATGGCTTGCTACTATTGTTGAAAAAAATGTTGAATATATTGTATTGTTGTCAGATTCATATGAGAATGATTGGACTTGCCTGACAATATCTACAAGTGTTCTTCCTTGATAACATTGAATCTCACGTGTTGTACATTTGATAAGGAAGTTGTCATAGATTGGAAGTCTTTAAATACCCTACGGTTGAATGACATAACCTTAGATGATGACATAATTGTAAACATACTTTCAGGTTATCCTGCTTTGGAAATCCTCAAACTTTTTGAATTATCCGAATTCCGTCATATGGAAATTAGTTATTCAAATTTAAAGAGGCTTAAGTTCGAAAATCATTTGTTGTACTATAACTCTGATGATCTCTCTTTGGATATTTTTGTCCCACACATTCAACATTTGGAGATCTTTGAATATATGTATGATCTCATGTGTAGGCTAGTAGCAGCCTCTATGGTCAGTCTAAGCTTACTTTCCAAATGAATTGGACTTGATTTGATCAAGGTCCTGATGTGCATCAAGTTATAAGGACACTCATTAAAGATTAGCTTCAAAAGTTGAGCAATGCAACTAATTAACGATTATGACTTGCTTCATCGAGGTTTGTTGACCTTATTTGCTTTCTAGTATATAGATATCAAAAAGAGAAACACTAAGAATATAACACAATTTGAGAACTTCTACACTTTTTACAAAAACTATTGATTTTGCAATCTTTCTGTCAACTTTCTAAAGTATTGATTTTGCAATCTTTCTGTCATCTTTCTAAACTATTGATTTTGCAATCTTTCTGTCAACTTTCTAAACTATTGATTTTGCAATCTTTCTGTCAACTTTTTACAAAAACTATTGATTTTGTGCATTATGATTTTCATTTGACTATATTTTCTTTCCAGTTGGATCTTGAACAATGCACATTTGAGTTAGGATAGATATTCATTTCTTATCAAGATTTGAGTTTCCCAACCTCAAGAATCACTACAACAAAAATAACTTTTAGCGGCATTAAATATTGACATTAATAAAGAGTGCTAAAGTCTTTATCGGCATTAATTAAGTGCCATTAGAACCAATGTCGCTAAAGGTTTTAGAGACATATACAAAGAGTGACAATTGTTCTAAAAATACATATTTAGCGGCAATTAAGAATTAAATGCCGCTAATGATCATTTTTGTTGTAGTGAATGTTAACGTTGTCAGTGCTTCCAAGATCTGTTTGAAGAAGCATCTTATTTGGGTTTATGATGATCTTTTTAAACTCTTATAAAATCTACTAAAGAATACAAAAGTTTTGGAGAAGTTCGTAATTATATCAAAGATTGCCCAAGATCCTCAACCAGTTATGTGATCATTTGCGAGGAGGGAGCTTTCCCTGGCTAAATTGCAAGTCGTTATCTGTTTTGGTGTACCCATAAATGTTATTTTATATTTAGTTTTTGATTTACTGTTGGTGAAAATCTTGAATTTGTCTATCACTAATAAGTGTTTGTTCTTGTTATCTTGTCCTTGTGACATACCAAATGTTATGGTTGTGTCGTTTCACATAAAACTTTTCTTTGTCACATTCTAGATGTGGATATGTCTCAGAATTTCCAACTAGATTGTTTCTTTAGATTGACTAGCCACACTTTTACACATAATTAGGGTTATAAGATGTTGTGTTTTGCAAACTTTGTCGATGACATCAAGGTATTATTATGGGGAGGTGATACCTTTTAGGCATTTTCTAGGATAGAAGAGGTTTAAATTGTTTGTTTATCACAATGATTCTGTAGCCAATTATGATTGAGGCTAGCAATGCGGTCAAATGCTAAGTTTTTAACTTAAGATCGTATTATAAGAGGGTTGGTTATGATACATATGTTTGATTCACCTAAAATCTTATTATATTAGGTAGATCTAAGTTGGGCTTAACTAGCTTACTAGAGGTTGTAAAATATTTGAGGAACAATAGCCTATTGTATCAAAGATAAGAGAGTGCCAGAGATTTTCAATGAAGTACGAACGGTGAAAATCGATATTATTTTTGGTTGAATGAGAAATTGTTAGGTTGCCCAAGATCCCCCCACAAGTTTTGTGATTATCATCAAGGTGTGAGCTTTCCATGACTAATAACGGTAAACAGTGTGACATGTCAGGATGCGGTAAATGTCGTCTTATGTTGAGTTTTTGATAAACTACTCTGCAATCATGAAACTACTCTTCAATATAGTCCTCCCATATAGTACGAACAATCTCATCACGTTTGACATGAATTTCCCTATTAGATGATCGAGAAAATGAAACAACATTATTATTTCGAGCCGGTTGTTAGTGATTGTCATTAGCAATTGTAGCATCGTGTTCATATTCCATGAATATTTCATCAATGGTATAAAATTATGCAACACTGCACAAGTTATGACAATGGTTCTTCTTCTTTTAAGCCAAGGGTCTATCGACAATAACGTTTCTCCTCCACAAAGGTAGGAGTAAGATCCTACCCTCACGTATATTGTTGTTGTTGCTATTTGATATTAAGGATATTGCTACTACGTTATCTGCATCACCTGATCCAGTTTCATACTCCGAGCTTCATTGTCCATTGGTGAACCATAAGCTTTTCGTGGCTCATCCATGTCCTCCGAAGCTATCCCTTATTGCAGGCGATACATCTGCAGCTAGTATTGCTCAGTGTTCATTTCAACAAAACCCTGGTCTGATGAATAACAATTCTCTAAGAGGCCATGCTAGATCGTACACGGGTCGAGGTGTCCGAAACAACTATGGTAATAACTACTCTTCCATGGGTCAAGCTTGGAATGCAAATAATTTTGGAAAAGTAATTGGTGTCAAATCGGTAATAGCAGTGTTATCAAATACGCGCTTAAACCCTGAAGCGAGGCTCAAAAAAGGTTGAGCGCTTCGCCTCGCTTTATGTGCGCTTCAGTGTCGTCATCAACGTTCTAAGGCAAACGTTTCCATGCCAATGAGCCTCGTATGAAGCAGTGACACTAAATAATTGATATTTCACTTTATTATAAACTTTTTTTAAATTTCTTTGGTCATATTTTTGTGATTCATGTTTATAATTATTAGTTTTAGACTAAACATATATATTTGTATTCTTTTCTCCCTTTGCGCCTTTTTCATTAAAGTCTACACTTTATTGGCGCTTTGCGCTTAAACCACTCACGGACCTTAGAGTTTTTTTGCGCTTTTCGCCTTTGATAACACTGGGTAATAATAGTGCTAATCATCAAGTTGTGACTTGTTTTCAATGCTACAATCCTTCGGCTTATCTCACTCATCAGACACATATTCCATTGACTGAAAACTGTTTTCCCAACACTGGCGCAACTCATCTATTGCACCTGATTTATCAAGCTTTGCTCATGTTGAGGAATACAAAGGCCCGAATCAACTAGGTGTTAGTAATGGACAAGGTTTGCCAATCCAAAACACTGGCAATGCCTCTTTGTCAAATCTCTCCCTTCACTCTGTTCAAATATTTCCTTGTGACAATAACGTTTTCTTTTAATTCCATCTGCGTCTTGTCAGTCAGAGTAGTAATGCTCTTTACACCGTGTCCATCAAGCCACAGTATCCGTTCATCCTTCAGCTCTCACAGCCACAAAAGTCTCATCCTCTTGTTGGCATCTTCGATTGGGTCATTCGCATCAGAAAGCTCTTAGCCAAATGTTGTCTAGACATCAGCTTTCTAGTTCTAGTTTTAGATTAGAAAATTTGTTTACGGCTGGCTTGCCAACTTGCAAGTCCATAATAAAAGTACTAAATTTTTGCAACTCAATTCCCCCTTTTCTGTCATCTCAAGGTCAACATTCCTCTAAAGTCTTCTAATACCGAGCATGTTAGAGTTAGCTCTATGAATCCTTCGGTTTAATTTCTAAATAAACAACCGAAATGGTAGCAAAAGAACATCCATCATAGAACCACTCTGTGATAATCCTTCATATGAAATTAACACCAATTTATGAACTCTTTTGTCTAAATTAAGGCAAACTTCTGTGATTTTCCATCTGCTTGGCTCCTCCGAGAACCATAGTTTGTCTCACTATTGCCACAGCCGTGTTCCTCACACACGTCGGAAAAAGTTCCAATGTGTAGATTAACAGAATGCTAAACACTGTTCACGCACTGAAATATGAAATCAATTCGACCCCTATTTGCAGTACTTCAAATTTTCCTCCCTCAACTACAACACAACCTATACTAAAAAATCAACTAAGCATAGAAAGTCCTAGTAGGAACCTTTCCTACAAAGATTTCCATTAAATAAAAGAATCAAGATGGGTGATGGAGATTCAGAAAACCCATTCAGTGTAATGCTTAGGTAGAGATTGAAGTTTAAACTTCCAACGCCTAATGACATACCATAATAAACCATGCCAATACCAATCACAGAGCCCCCACTCGTGACTCCTCACTAAAATCATGAGTCTTTAAATCAAAGCAACCTTGTAAGACAACTAACATATGCCAGATGAATGGAGATCTCAAAGGATCAAACAGATAAATATAACCAAACATTCTCATTGTGATGTGGCCAAACAGGCAACAAACATGAAGACATCTCAGAAGACTTAACAAATAATCACTTACAACACATGCATGCTTTAACAGGTAGATATCATCAAGCATGCTTTCACAGGTAGATCAACCAACTCACTATTTTAAGCTCCAGGAAGTTTATGTAAATACAACACGCCAAGATGCAATAGAAGGTTTAATGTCAATATAAAAGATTGTCACAGAATTTGATACCTTAAAATAAGTAGGATAGGAAGCAACCAATTTTTTGCTCCGAGTTCAGTGGCCTAAGAAATAGCAGCATTGTACTAAAGTTGTACAGAATCTTGTGCATCAGAGTCGGGTTCATTAAATAAATCTCCAAAACCATCCAAGAGCAGCTGAGGACCTTGTTTTAACATGTTTCCAGCAGTTAAGGTTACTTCTTTGTAAGGAAGTAAAAGATTCTCTGAATCTTCAAGTTGTAACGGGGCTTCATCTTTCAATAGCGTTGTATATGAATCGGATTGAAGATTCGAATCCATAGTGAGGACCTATTAAAAGTCATGTTAATCAGAGTGATTAGCTGATATCAGATAATTAATTAAGCCATTTGGCTAAAATCTACCACATTTCTGAATACTATTTTGACCAAAAGAAAGAATAAGAACTATTGCCCAGAAAACCATTAAATTGCAGCGAGCATGAATAAATTTTAAAGTTCATCTAAGAACTAGCAATGATAAGTTACAATTATCAAGTCTGAATAGAGGTCATGTAAATTAGTGTATAGTGGTTATGTATTTGAGAATGGAAATAGCAGATAATTATTTTTGTATTTGTTCAAGTATATGTGTGCTTGAATTCATATGATAAACATAATACTAATAGCAGATAATGAACGAGAGGGTGTTGCTCGGATTGTAATTTCCCCTCACTTTCAATCCGAAGATTGCGAGTTTGAGTCATCAAGGAAACAAAAGGGGTGAAAGTTCCCAGAGAGGGTAAAAAAAAAATCACTAAAAATGGAATATAATTTAGTCAATCTGACTACATTTCCTTAGTCAATCACTGTTTTAGTTTTGTTGTTAGTGGAAAATGTTGTATTGTGGTCATATTATGACAAGATCTCATTTCTTGAATCTCTCTACAGACTACATATGTTCATCCTTGATATCTTGAATATCTCTACAGACTGCTTTTGGTATTTTACAAACACAAGGCAATGGATGCAAGTTATATACAAATCTGATATATATAAATGTAGGATTATTGGCTTCGTTCAGTAAAGCAATTTTATTGAGATTACACAAGTGTAGGATTCTCTCACAAATTAGCAAACTACTGTTTACATGGGACTATATATTTATAAATGTATAATGTTCAAAAAGTTACTAATTAGAGCAAGGATTTGTTTCTCCATCTGATAATTCAGTAATTGGTTCTTCATCCTTGTTTGCTTATATCGACTCTGGTTGTCAAGAAGCTAGGTTGATTTGTTTCTTCGTCTGATAATTGAATAGGTGGTTCTTCGTCCTTGTTCACTTCAATTATATCAGCTGATCTCGTTGTTGACAAGAAGCTAGGTTGATTAGTTAAAGATAGATGTTGTCCCTCTTGAACTATTCTTGCGGACAACAATATTTTGAGCAACTGTATCATCTTCATCGACAAAATACTGATTGACGACTGAATATGAAGGATTTTTCTTCAATGGATTAGGATACATAGGAAGACTAGGAATATAATCAGACAAATGAGGAACGTCTTCAAGAACATAACCATTGTCACCCATCACAATTTTCTTGTTCAAATTATTCACTGCAAAACTATCAACCAATGATCCCATGGAAAATATTTTGTTTATAAACTCAGAAACTGTAATTGACTATAATAAACTAGGTAACAAAGCATGTCTATTTATAATACTAATAATCCAAATTAAGGTAGGATTAGAAACCGTATTCCAATATGGAATAAGACTAACAAATTACCAAATAATAAATCCTACGTAACCTAGAATTGCTAGTGTAATTTTGAATTATTATTTTCAAACATCCATTATGGTAAGTTACCTAATGTTTTTTTTTTAGGGAAAAGGGTCTGATATACCCCTCAACTTTGTCATTTGGAGCTGATATACCCCTCGTTATGAAAGTGACTCACATATACCCTTACCGTTATACAAACGGCTCACATATACCCCTGTCGTTACAAAATGAGCTCACATATACCCTTCATTTAACGGAAGTGAAAAAGTTATTTTTGAATTTATATTTTTTAATTTTAATTTTTTTTTAAAAATTGTTTAGGGGTATATATGATTCTTTTATCAAAGTTCAAGGTATATTTCAGTTTTTTTTCATACATAAATTATTTTTTGACTTCTTTTATTATAATTATTTGAGTTCTTATTCTTATTTTTTTCTTTCATTCCTTAGTGTAAAGAAAAAATATTTAAAACTATTTTTTATGTCTATATTGTAATTTAATTTTTGTAATCGAAGAAAAAAAATTGGTCATCTACAATAATTTTACAAGAATATTAGTAAAACTTTAATAAATTTGATCATCAAAAATAATAATTCTAAATTAGTCATTAAAATAAAAAAAGTAAAAAAAGGTATGTTTGACGAGGATTAAATCTACTCATATGGGATTATATTTTTTAGAAAAAAAAATAAAAAATTAGATTAAAATTATTATTATTTTCATTTTCCGTTAGGAAAAGGGTATATGTGAGCCATTTGTTTATAAGTAGGAGTATATATGAGCCACTTTCATAATAAGGGGTATATCAGCTCTAAATGACAAAATTAAGGGGTATATCAGACCCTTTTCGCTTTTTTTTTATGCACGGTAAAATAATGGCATATAAGTGCATATTTTCCATGTCGTCACTAAAGAGTTTTGTTGGGAAAAAAAAATCTCATCTATCTTATTCACGTAGGAATTCAATTCGTCCAAAATTATAGTACGTATATAACTTGATATAAGAGAATTACATATTCAAACCCAAATATATTTTCTTGTATTTTATTAAATATCGAGAAAAATAGTCTGAAAAATATTTTAACTTTGATCGATATTATTGATACGATACCAATCTTTTAACCCCCGGACTATTTAATAGTATTTTTTAAAGGTGTATATATATATGTGCCCACACGGACACATTACTATTTATAATTATGCAATATAATTTTTTATATTCACATGGACACATATATATCTTTAAAATACGTTATTAAATAGTGGATGATAAAATCTCATTTTCAAAATTTGGTATCATAACAATAATTTCAGTCAAAGTTCGAATATATTTCAGATATTTTTCTCGTTCATAATTTTTTTTTATTCCGCTACTATCTAGTTAGGGTCACTATCATAGGCATCAAATGTGTTTTTTTATCGACCATTTGTTAGAATAGAAACAAATAAGTCTATTTAGCATGTAGCCAATCTCATGTAAACAGACAATGATCTACTCTATCAGTTGTCAACAACTAACAATTTTTTTTAGTGAGTCGAAAAAAAGAAAGATTATTTTTTTTCAATTTTATTATATTTAGTGAGTCCAAATATTTTCACCATAAAAAAAGTTTTTTTTTTAAATTAAAATCATATTTCCTTCCTTTCATAATAATTGGATTGTTGGGTTGTTCAATATTCTTTAAGAAAATAAGATTAGAATATAAATTAGACATTACTTTCCATTTTTGCCTTTATTGATTATTACTATCAAATTAATCTTTAAAATAATTCAAAGCAATTAAAGTTTCTTGAATCATCACATAAATATTTCAAGTAAAAGATAAAAATAAAAAAATATTTTAAAAATAATCTTAAAAATTGAACAATTAAATCAATATGAAATATAAAAAAATATCTAAATAATTCAATTCTTTTGAAATCGGAAAGTAACTTCCTAATGAAAAAAAAACACGTTCCTTAACTGACTTTAATTTCCATGTTGATTATCTCTCCCTTCATTCCCAACACCCAACCGGCCACCCCTACCCTAGCACCTCCAAAACTAGCCCAATTTCTATTTTTATTTGTTTTTTTCCTTATATTTGATATTTATATTAGAGCTTAATTATATATATATTTAAATTCCGTGCTTTACAAGACCTATTTTGGAGGCAACACAATTTTCTTGAGTAAATTATATACTTGCCAAAAATAATAATACTAATAAGAAGAAGAAAAAGGAAAAATCATAAGGAAAACTAATTGAGATGTTATTTATATGATGTATATCAAGTGTTTATAATAAGATTGCCCTAGCTAGGCATAATAATGACAGAAAATACAAGTAATAATCAAAGTCACTTGGACCCTTTTGAAAATGTAGAGAAACATCAAACATAGACAATTAAAAGATTCCCCATTACATAATTATATGTCAACTTCCTATGGTCATCATTTTTCCACATTCATTCATATCTTTTGAAGAAGAATATGGATGATACTAGTTCTAACAAAATGAAAGGCTAATTAATACTCCCTCCGTCCCATTTTAATAGTGATTTAAACTTTTTTCACATTCACTAAAAAAAATATTAATGCTTTCACACGAAAAAAATTTAAAGGTTTTCAATATTATGATAGAGAATATATTTTTACAGTGTGTATTTTCTGATAGAAAAAGCTTATGTTTATAATAGTGAAGTAGAATCATACTTTTTTTTTTAAAAAAAAAAATAGTTTTTTATCTGGTGTCTGAAGCTCTCATTGGAGAGCCAACTTAATTGGAATCGCAAACTGCATAACCTATTCAGGGATAGTGATACTTTCAACAGAATTTTCTTTATCCTCATAACTTGAATTTAAAACCTCTGATGAAAGGTGAAACAATTTCACCTCTACGTCATGTTATTATTTTATTTTATGTTGTTTATGCTTTTTGTCAATCAAAATTATAGAAGTCTTATCAGTAAGTTTGAAAACTTTTAACACTACTATGGTCAACATTTTCTCCACTTTAAACAGGGAAATTTAAATGATTGTTATTGCATTTGCCTTCTCTCTCCACATGCTACCATTAAAGTTTTCAAAGACAATTGAGGACAAATTTTGGGCCGGGCTTTCACTTATAAAAGTTAACAAGTAATAATCTGATGGGGTTCAAATTTGGTTTGATTGCAATTCCTTTTTTTTCCCTACCTTTTCACTATGGTTTTCATTTTTTGAAATGGCTCAGTAAAAATATATTTAATCATTGAAGAAACGTACAATGCCAAAGATATCGAAAACATGATTTAAAAATCTTAAATGTAAAAATACATTAAACAAAAATATATATCAATCATTAGATTCTAAAGTTTTGGTAGCGTTTACCTAGAAAATGATATAATTGAATTTATAGACACAATTTAAGAATATATGAATTGAAATTTCCTGAATATGTGATTTGTATATTGTAACTTGTATTATAACATTTACTTCAATTATGTAATGATTGGCGAATATCTCGAATTCTTCTGTAACAGTTAGACCCCCAACTTATCATATTTGGTCATAGTTTGGTGTTTGATCTTATTTTTTTCGAGGTTAGACGGACTTTGTTGATATGACACTAATTATGATTGTTTTTACTCTGTCTTTCATGGTCAGGTTTACCTTTACCATTACGTTACGAAGATATCATGTGATGTTATTTCAATTGAGTCACTTTTAATTTATTCTTCCCGTCATGTGTCACTTCTTGATTTTCTCAAAGTTTCAAGTCTAACTTTATCCCCCTACTTTTTGGATAGTAATGGAACTGAAAAGAGGAACTATTTATCTTTTTCTCGGATGGAAAAGTATAGAATCGCCCTAATACATTTTATATAACTGACTTGTTATTTTACCTTGCTAGGAAATCTATTTGAAATAAAAATTGAATAATGAAAGAAAAAAAGGGTAAAAGAATTTGAATGGCAAAGTTGTCCCAAATTGTGCTACCAATTAAGAAGAATTATTATATTTGGAGTTTTCGAAAAAAGATCTTCTATAGAGAGACGTTAATTCAAATATTATGTGATCATTGCATTATATGTGGATGACCTATTAATAACTATCAATAACAATGGATTGATGGAAGAGATCCTAAATACACTTTATACAATAATTTCAAAGTAAAAAACTTAGAAAAAACTACTTAGGTATTTTTTTTAATTATTTTTTTACTATAACGTTAAACAAGTATATAATGAAATTGCAAAAAGAGGTCCATTCCATTGCCTTGTGGTCATTGACCTTAACCAACTCCAATTTCAAAAAGAGAACTTAGAAAAAAAAGCCATGATGTTGATTATGTTTCACTAGTCATAAATCACGAAAATCATCCAAAAGACAAAAAGACAAATCAAAATGACAAAACCAAGATAAACAAAAATAAGTAGATAAATAATCAAATAGCATAAATACAATAATGTCCCTATACAAAATAAAAGAATGTGGGACTAATACAATAATATGTTTTCTTCTATTTGGGCCAAAAATGAAAAAAAAATTAATAACAAAAATTGTCCCGTTCCGTAATTGTTCTCAAAACGGATTATTGACTAGGTTTGGACTATCAAATTTAATTGAAAATAAAACAACCACAAAAGGACGTGAAACAGTAGATGAGACTATTTTTTTTTAGTCAAAGATTTAAATTTGAGTTTTGAATATAAAAAAATTTATAAATAGAAAATATTTTTCTCTCGAAAGGACCATTACATAATAAAAATTTGAATTAATCAAATTTTAATGTGACTATCGAACCTGATTGAAAACGAAAAAGAAAACAAAAGAAACTATGGACCTACAAATATTAGGGGTCCTTTTTTAAGCTCACACTGTCTTGTCACTTTCCCATGATTTCAATTTTGGATATTTGATGTAAATTCCCCACAAACCAAATATCTTTCTTTTTATCAACAAATTAATAAAGGTCACTTTCCAACTAAGTAGCAACATTTATTTATTTGGGGAAATATATATATTCTTTTCTTGTTGGGGGCTAAGTGTCACGGACCTAGAGAATCTGCTAAGAATCGTGCGGCACTTGACAACTTGCTCACGAATCTTTTACGAGTCTTGCAAACTCAAGTCAACCTTTTGCCTAAGATCGCTAAGAAATGCTTAAAGAAAGACTTAGAAAGAGAGAGATTTGGAGGAAAGCTTTCAATAGCTTCTTTGTGGGATTGATTCTTGGATTCTTGTTGGATTTACAAATGAAATGACCCTCTATTTATACAAGTCCCTAAGAGCCTATGTGTAAATAAAAATAACTTTACAAGTCCCTAATTATTTACACCTTAGTCCATGTTCTAGAGAATTCCACACTCTCTAGAACATGCTCCCCAACGGCTACCTTCTAGATCCCTCTAGAACGGTCCGTTCCGTCCGCTCCTCCAACGGTCTCAAGCCTTCTAGAATTCTCCGCACAATTCTAGAACGGCTGCCTCTTCGTCGGGGCTCTAGAGCGTTCTGCCTAACCTCTAGACCCTTCTGGCCCTCGTCTGGACGCAACTCAGCTGGCATTGTGGCGGGACGTCTCACTCTCCCCCACCTATTGATGCGGCGACCGCGACACATCCTTGCTCCTTCGGCATCCGAGTCTTGTCGTGCGATCTTCAATCCACATACTCGGTCGATACCCTCGAGCATCTCCCTCAGTTGTCGCCCGATCTTCCTCGGCCCGGTCTCACGAACTTCCTCCTTTCTCGGAGGCAAGCGCCTCAGCGGCTTCCCCTGCATCACGACTGCGTTCCCTCGCGGAACCTTCTTCGCGCACAGCGACCTGGACTTCTCAGCACCATTGTCTTCTCTCGAACTTGCAATGGCTGCTGTTGATTGCCTCCCTATCTCCTTGTCGACCCTCTCGAGCTTCATGGCCGTCAGTCTGACCTGTCCCTCCGTCTGCGATGCCTTCACCATGGGAACCATACATGTTCCTCCTTGCTCCAAGACCACGAGTCTTTGGAGGAAAGGATCGATCACGGCATGGCACTGCCGAAAGAACTCATGCCCAAGAATGATATCGAAGAGATCTACGGGAGCGACAATAAAGTCTGTCTTCCCCTGCCACTTGCCTAACGTGATGCTTACTCCCTGCGCTTCTCCACACGCGGGAGTCGGTGGTGCATTGACCGTCCTGAGTTGGGCGTTGCTTGGTCTACAACGCAACCCCAACCTCGTTGCTGCCATCTTGGTCATTATATTGACCTCTGCACCTGTGTCGACCATCGCACGAGCATGTCCTCCATTGATCGTGATGTCGACGTACTGCGCCCTGCATGCTTTCGACTCTGCATGCCTCGGCTTCTCTTGCCTTGGCCTTGCATGCTTCGGCGGCTCCTCTGGTTGCACGGTGATAGCTCCGCATAGGCCTATCAGTCCCAACTGTTTGGTCTCCTCGACCTCGCCTTGCTCGTGTGCTTCCTTAGCCTTCCGCTCTCGTAGGACAGCACCAAGGTTCTTTAGTTCAGGGCACTCTGCATAGCGATGCGGCCCACCGCATAAGTAGCAACCGTCTCCCCTGGCAACCCTCGGCTTCCTCTCCGTGTTGCCATGGCCTCCAGACTTCCTGCCGTTGGACCTGTAGGTATCATGCTTCTGAGGCCGTTGCTCCTCGCATTGCCCCCTGGGTTGTGGCCTTTGCTCCTCGCCTTCGCCACGATCTCCCCCACCATTGCCATGACTACCTCTATCGTCCCATCCGGCACTGTAAGGCTTCTCCTGCCTGAAGTCTGTCAATGCTTCGGCCTGCGTAATGACGTCGTCTATAGTCCCGACCTGCCTGCGTTCCAACTCCGTCCTGGCCCAAGTCTGCAGCCCATCCATGAAGTGGAACAACATGTCCTAATCCGTGAGGCTGGGAATCTGAAGCGTAAGGGTAGTAAACTCCTGCACATATGCACGTATGTTGCCCGTTTGCTTCAACTCCCTAAACTTTCGCTTTACCTCGTAGATGACGTTACTAGGGAAGAACGCCTTCCTAAACGCTTCGCGGAATTGCTCCCACGTGTTGATGGTGCACGTCCCCCTCTTGATGTCGGACTCTTTACGCCTCCACCATAGCATGGCCATCTCCGTAAGATACAACACAGCGATGTTTATCTTACCTTCGTCGCTCTTCACCCGACTACACTTGAAATAATTTTCCAAGTGCCACAGGAAATTCTCCACCTCCTGCGCGTCACGGACGCCTCTGAACATAGGTGGCTTGGGAGCCTCAACGCTGGCCTCCCTTTCCCGGTCGAACGACGGTGATCCGCCAACCCTCCATGAGCCGACACTCCAAGGAAATGATGACCTCCTTCATCTCACACTCCGTTCGCTGACGCCACTCCAACTCCTTACGGATGGCTTCGGTCTCCCCGAGGGTGAAGTCTTCAAGGGTCTTGAAATTGCCGTCTGCCACGTTCATGCGCCGGCCTTAGATCTCCACGGCCTTCCTCGCCGTTTCCACCCTTGCGACCCATTCCTCTCCGGCAGTGATGTCTATGGGCTCCTCACCCATCTCATCGTCACTGGCTCCGGCTGTCGAAGGTGGCTGAGATGTTAGCGCCTCGCTTGGCTCTGGCAGCATCTCTTCAATTCCCTTCTGCTGTCTCTTCCCCTTTCGGTTCTTCTTACTAACATCCCGGACGTTGGCAGTGCTAGCGATGTTCATGTCTCCTTCGGAAGCCATTTTCTTAGCCTGCTCTGATACCACTTTGTCACGGACCTAGAGAATCTGCTAAGAACCGTGCGGCACTTGACAACTTGCTCACGAATCTTTCACGAGTCTTGCAAGCTCAAGTCAGCCTTTTGCCTAAGATCGTTAAGAAATGCTTAAAGAAAGACTTAGAAAGAGAGAGATTTGGAGGAAAGCTTTCAATAGCTTCTTTGTGGGATTGATTCTTGGATTCTTGTTGGATTTACAAATGAAATGGCCCTTTATTTATACAACTCCCTAAGGGCCTATGTGTAAATAAAAATAACTCTACAAGTCCCTAATTATTTACACCTTAGTCCCTGTTCTAGAGAATTCCACACTCTCTAGAACATGCTCCCCAACGGCTACCTTCTAGATCCCTCTAGAACGGTCCGTTCCGTCCGCTCCTCCAACGGTCTCAAGCCTTCTAGAATTCTCCGCACAATTCTAGAACGGCTGCCTCTTCGTCGGGGCTCTAGAGCGTTCTGCCTAACCTCTAGACCCTTCTGGCCCTCGTCTGGACGCAACTCAGCTGGCATTGTGGCGGGACGTCTCATAAGGTACACAAGAGTTAATTTAATTGCTAAAGATGTCTTTGTTGTATTTTTAAAAAAATGTAATTACACCACTTAAAACTATTTAAAATTAACTACTAATACCCACACGTGCAATGTTACTCTATTTTCAATTTTTTGGGGGTCAAAATTAAATCTTATTTTAGTGTTTAAAAAATTTCTGAATTTGCACTTTTTTAGTAACCCACTTTGTATATAAAACAAAAGAGGTAATTATACAAGAATTGTGCATTAAGTGTTTTCATCTCTTATGTCATTGGTCTTTAACTTTTGCCCAGCGATTATAGAAGTTCATTAGAGATTGAAATTATGTTGGGGCATAACTTACAGATATTATAATATAAAAAAAAATAGTGTTCACTGATCACTTTTTTATTTTTGAAAAGTTTTACTCCCTCATTTTTTTTTATATGTCACTCTTTCCATAAATAGTTAATTCATAATACTTGTCATTTCATAAAATTAATGCATAAATTACCATATTATTTCTTTTTGGGAAAGTTACGCAGTTAAACAGTTATCTATATAAATACATATGTATAATATACAATTATCTAATCGATATACATATACAATTCGTCTCTCTCCCACTCTCTGCCTTTTCTCGCTCACCTCTCCCAATCTCACTTGTCATATATACAAATGCATATGTATAATGTACAATTATCTAGCGATAAACATATACAAGTCACCTCTTTCCCACTCTCTGCCTTCTTTCGCTCGCCTCTCTCCTCCCTCTCCTAATCTCGCTCACCTCTCTCATCCCTCTCCCAATCTCGCTTGCCTCTCTCCTCTCTCTCCCAATCTCGTTTGCTATATACAAATGCAGATGTATAATATACAATTATCTAACGATATACATATATAATTCACATGTCTCCCACTCTTTGCCCTTTTTCGCTCGCCTCTCTCTTCTCTCTCAGAGTCTCGCTCGCCTCTCTCCTCCCTATAACATGTAGCTAAAAATTATAATTATCAAACTGTAGCTATGAAGAGTAGTGAGACTATTTTTGAGTGGCTATATATGAAAGTTCCTCCTTTTTTATCTTTTTGAGTTATTAACTTTGAAAATATATACTTGACTAACTTATAAAAATTTAGTGAATGATTCATGTTCATTGATTAAATGAATTAATCAAAATAAGTTAATTAATATTCATTGATTGCAAACTTGAGTTCCAAAAAAATTGAATAATGGTAAAATAGTATACTTATTTAATTTCTTAATGCACGTGATCCAAAATGATGACATATAAATAGGAACAAAGGAAATAATAGTAACAATACCTTTTTATTTACAAACATGTATTACAATATAGTCCATTTTAAAAGGGAAAAAAAGATAAATATACTCTGAGCTATCGTAAATGATATGTAGATACCTTCAGTCATACTTTAAGAACATTGATGCCCCCGTCGTTCATTAACTAAAGCATATACACCTTTTTATACTAACGGACACCAATATCCCAATATTATAAATGAGAGTATATTTGTCCTTTTCACTTTTTAAAATAAAAATTTACACCTAAAAAGTAAAAACTAAAGTGGATCAGATAAACCAAAATTGAAAAAAAAGATTTGGCCCTAATATTTTTGGAATTCCCAAAAACCCTTCCCCTCTTAAAATCACCGATTCGCGCCATTACAGCAAAAATGGCGGCTCTACGGTGAGAGATCCAATGTCGAAGAACGGAGATCGTATCAGTAAGTTGCCGGACGCAGTTCTCATACAAATTCTCTCTCTTCTGCCGACGAAAGATGCCGTCGCATCATGTGTTCTATCAAAAAGGTGGCGTTATCTCTGTAGTTCAATTGATAATTTCCATTTCGATGGTTGTAGCTACTACAACAATGTAGAAAATTTCGTATTTCTAGTAGATCATGTTTTATCTCATTGCACTTGTTCCAAAATAAAAAAATTCCAACTCGATTTACCTTATAACTCTGAGTGGAACTTTGATTTGAGTATCAGCCGATGGATGAGTTTTGCTGTGGAAAGAAAAGTGGAAGATGTTGTATTGTGTTTATGTGATGACAATCTCTGTTTCGAATTGCCTAAATCTATCTGTACTTGTTCCTCATTGATTACATTGGATTGGAGCTGTTGTGCGATTGATAAAAAATCGGTTATACAGTGGAAGTGTTTGAAAAGCCTAAAGTTGAACCATGTTTTACTAGATAATGACGATCTCGTGAAGATTTTGTCAGGTTGTCCTGCTTTGGAAACTCTGGAGTTGTCTTTATTTGAAGGTTTTCGCCGTCTAGAAATCACTTCTTCGAATTTAAAGAGACTATCATTAGAAAGCTACTGGTGGTTTTATGGCAGAGCTGATGAACCTTTGGAAATTATTGCCCCGTATCTTCAGCATTTGGAGATTTCAGGAGACCTTGATTATCTCAAGTGTAAGCTAGTAAATGTCTCCTCTTTGGTTACTGCTACAATTACTTTTAACATTACATGTATAACTGAGACCGAGGGGTTTGCTGAGGAAGATGGTTGCAGTGATTATCATCACGGTTTTAGAAATCTCGTTCTGGACTATCTTCAAAAACTAATTTATGCAACTGAGATAACAATTGGACGCTGGTTTGCAGAGGTTTGTTTTCATGTCAAAAGACCTTATTTTATATTTAAGTTCAAGTGAAAATTGCGGAATGTGAACTTGTGAAAGAGGAGAGCCTTCAGAATCTAATTAAATTATGAACTTCTGTGTACACGAAAATTTTAGTTAGAATATTTTTTGAACGAATAATTGAATTTGTTATCCATATAAAATGATCTTTCTTTTCGCCTTTTGCGGCCTTTTCTGATCTTCCTATCTACTCTTTGAAGTTTGGATATTTTTTAGAAACTGGATTTTCTGCATTGCTATTCATTAAAGTAGTTAGATGGTTAGATTAACAATTATAAAGTTCATTAATTTGTCATAGCACTACTTTTTTTGTGGATTATTTTTTCCTTCCCGTCATTTTCTTCTCTATCCTTTACTAATTTCTTTGAGATTATTTCACCAGGTTGTGTTCATGTTGCGACTCGAAGGTGTGTCGCTACCAAAATTGAGATGCAAGTGTCTAACTTTAGAGATGTATGTGACAAAGAACAACTTGTATGGAATAGCTAGCCTTTTGCAGAACTCGCCTCTTTTGGAGACACTCAACATACACTTGAGAGCTATAGCTGTAATTTCTCGCAATTTATGCTTTGCTTTTAAATCTTTGATTTTTCAAGTTTTAAGAACTCCCCAGTCCCAACCTCGCCAGTTCACACCAGTTCAAATATTTTCTTAAGGAGGATGGATACATATCTTTAATCATCACTAAGAATTTTTTTTGTCACTATAGAACCTTAAATCGATTTGTCGAGGTAGTTGCTTTCTATCTGGTAAACAGACTTAGAAAGCAATGGTGACAAAGTAAGCCTTGTTTTACTTTTCATCTACTGCTTGAGCATATCTGGTAGGGATAAGATATTGTAATCAATTGTTAAGAACTGTTCAAGGTTTGTGGCTTCTGAAAATTATTCTATATTACACACTATTGCAAATGCACTTCCTTTTATCTTTACGTGGTACATTCCCATTTCTGTTGTGGATCTCCATTTGATTCTGATTATATTATCTACTACAGTTCAATGATTTCCGCTGCCAACTTGAGCTACGTTATTTGGACAAAGGACGTCATATAATCTTGCAGAGTTGGATTTCGAACGCTGTGTTTCCCAATCTCAAGAATGTTACGGTTGATGCCTGCATATATGACTGTAGAAAAAAGTGGTTTGGAGGGGGCACTGATAAGCTTTTCGAACTTTCAGTATTTCTACTTAAGAATGCAACGTCTTTGAAGAAGTTTGTCATTGTATCAGAGAGGAGAATCTGCAGGGAATGTTCAGAGAGCTGTGTGTCCCAATATTTATCAGGATTGGCTAAGAAATTGTTAGACAGCCCAAGATCATCTAAGAAGATTTTGATTATTTACCAAGAGTCTGCTTTGGATTGACTGGACGCGAAGTTTTGTTTGGCCATACTAGAAATGTCACTGTATATTGTAGCTTTTGATTTACTACAGATGTAAATTATGAACTTGTGGCATTCTAGTCGTTGCATGTATATTTGCTTGTAATTTTCTTGCAAAACTGTTGTTTTCTTGTAGCTGTCAAGATCGGCAAACCTACAAGACACATGTTCATTTACACATGGATATTAGTTGGGATTTTGTCCATAACTTCATGAAACTGTGGCCTGAGGAACTCTCCTGCAACATTATTTCAGTGTTATCTAGCCAAGAAGAGATGTCAGCTGTAGATGATGTTAGAAGAATGTAAGTTTAAGACTCGTTTTTTTGATCGTTTGACTGTCTGTGGTTGTATTCAATGGAGAAATACGGTGTGTGAGGAATCATATAGCTAATTCTAACTTATTTGCAACTTTGGCATTGTTGTTGTATTACTATCAAAACTATCATGGAAAAATCTAAAATATTCCTTAAGTTGTGGACTTCTCGTTGATTTCTTAAACTCTCTATTTCAAAACTAAAAACTAGCATTGAAAATGGAAAATTGAATTCAAGAATACAAAATATTAAATTGATTGTCAGTTGAAAGAGATGAGTAAAAAGGAAGTCCCTAAAAAAAAAAGAAATAAAATCTCGAGTTTGAGAGAGAAATAAAAGCTCGAGTTTCAAAGTCTGAATAGTGGAGTATTAATAAAACTCCTCCATAGATCTGATTCAATTAAAAGATATATTGGCTTAAATAGGTTTTGTAACCGTTTTTCTCAATTTTAAGCCATAACTCAAAGCAAAACAATGGATTCCGACGATTCCCGCAGTAATTTCCCGGCGTCAAAGAAACTAAAGAAGAGTGTCGCCGGATTTGAAGAAACCGTCGACCGAATTATGTATTAGCTCATTCCGATTCTCCCAAAATTAAAACAATTGAACTCAACTACAGGAACGAGTTTGTTTACGACTCCCAATCTCAAATCACCCAATGGCTTAGTTTTGCTGTTAAAAGAAAAGTGGAACATTTTGTACTCTGCCTTCTTTCGCTCGCCTCTCTCCTCCCTCTCCTAATCTCGCTCACCTCTCTCATCCCTCTCCCAATCTTGCTTGCCTCTCTCCTCTCTCTCCCAATCTCGTTTGCTATATACAAATGCAGATGTATAATATACAATTATCTAACGATATACATATATAATTCACATGTCTCCCACTCTTTGGCCTTTTTCGCTCGCCTCTCTCTTCTCTCTCAGAGTCTCGCTCGCCTCTCTCCTCCCTATAACATGTAGCTAAAAATTGTAATTATCAAACTGTAGCTATGAAGAGTAATGAGGCTATTTTTTAATGGCTATATATGAAAGTTCCTCCTTTTTTATCTTTTTGAGTTATTAACTTTGAAAATATATACTTGACTAACTTATAAAAACTTAGTGAATGATTCATGTTCATTGATTAAATGAATTAATCAAAATAAGTTAACTAATATTCATTGATTGCAAACTTGAGTTTCAAAAAAATTGAATAATGGTAAAATAGTATACTTACTTAATTTCTTAATGCACGTGATCCAAAATGATGACATATAATAGGAACAAAGGGAATAATAATAACAATACCTTTTTATTTACAAACATGTATTAAAATATAGTCCATTTTAAAAGGGAAAAAAAGATAAATATACTCTGAGCTATCATAAATGGTATGTAGATACCTTTAGTCATACTTTAAGAACATTGATGCCCCCGTCGTCCATTAACTAAAGCATATACACCTTTTATACTAACGGACACCAATATCCTAGTTTTATAGATGAGAGTATATTTGTCCTTTTCACTTTTTAAAATAAAAATTTACACCTAAAAAGTAAAAACTAAAGTGGATCAGATAAACCAAAATTGAAAAAAAAGATTTGGCCCTAATATTTTTGGAATTCCCAAAAACCCTTCCCCTCTTAAAATCACCGATTCGCGCCATTACAGCAAAAATGGCGGCTCTACGGTGAGAGATCCAATGTCGAAGAACGGAGATCGTATCAGTAAGTTGCCGGACGCAGTTCTCATACAAATTCTCTCTCTTCTGCCGACGAAAGATGCCGTCGCATCATGTGTTCTATCAAAAAGGTGGCGTTATCTCTGTAATTCAATTGATAATTTCCATTTCGATGGTTGTAGCTACTACAACAATGTAGAAAATTTCGTATTTCTAGTGGATCATGTTTTATCTCATTGCACTTGTTCCAAAATAAAAAAATTCCAACTCGATTTACCTCATAACTATGAGTGGAACTTTGATTTGAGTATAAGCCGATGGATGAATTATGCTGTGGAAAAAAAAGTGGAAGATGTTGTATTGTGTTTATGTGATGACAATCTCAGTTTCGAATTGCCTAAATCTATCTGTACTTGTTTCTCATTGATTACATTGGATTGGAGCTGTTGTTCAATTGATAAAGAGTCGGTTATACAGTAGAAGTGTTTGCAAAGCCTAAAGTTGAATCATGTTTTTATAGATAATGACGATCTCGCGAAGATTTTGTCAGGTTGTCCTGCTTTGGAAACTCTGGAGTTGTCTTTATTTGAAGGTTTTCGCTGTCTAGAAATCACTTCTTCGAATTTAAAGAGACTATCATTAGAAAGTTACTGGTGGTTTTATGGCAGAGCTGATGAACCTTTGGAAATTATAGCCCCGTATCTTCAAAAACTAAGTTATGCAATTGAGCTAATAATTGGACGCTGGTTTGCAGAGGTTTGTTTTCATGTCAAAAGACCTTATTTTATATTTAAGTTTCAAGTGAAAATTGCGGAATGTGAACTTCTGAAAGAGAAGAGCCTTCAGAATCTAATGAAATTATGACCTTCTGTGTACACGAAAATTTTAGTTAGAGTATTTTTTGATCGAATAACTGATTTGTTTATCCATATAAAATGATCTTTCTCTACGCCTTTTGTGATCTTCCTATCTACTCTTTGAAGTTTGGATATTTTTTAGAAACTGGATTTTCTGCATTGCTATTCATTAAAGTGGTTAGATGGTTAGATTAACAATTATAAAGCACTTAAATTTTTCATAGCACTATTTTTATTTGTCGATTATTTTTTCTTTACCGTCATTTCTTTCTCTATCCTTTACTAATTTCTTTGAAATTATTTCACCAGGTCGTGTTCATGTTGCGACTTGAAGGTGTGTCACTACCAAAATTGAGATGCAAGTGTCTAACTTTAGAGATGTATGTGACAAAGAGCAACTTGTATGGAATAGCTAACCTTTTGCAGAACTCACCTCTTTTGGAGACACTCAACATACACTTGAGAGCTAGAGCTGTAATTTCTCGCAATTTATGATTTGCTTTTAAATCTTTGATTCCCAACCTCGCGAGTTCACACACCAGTTCAAATATTTTCTTAAGGATGATGGAAATATATCTTTAATTATCATTAAGAATTTTTTTTGTCACTATAGAGCTTTAAATCGATTTGTCGAGGTAGTTGCTTTCTAACTGGTAAACAGACTTAGAAAGCAATGGTGACAAACTAAGCCTTGTTTTACTTTTCATCTACTGCTTGAGCATATCTAGAAGGGATAAGATATTGTAATCCATTGCTGAGAACTGTTCAAGGTTTGTGGCTTCTGAAAATTATTCTATATTACACACTATTGCAAATGCACTTCCTTTTTGTCTTACGTGGTACATTCCCATTTCTGTTGTGGATCTCCATTTGATTCTGGTTATATTATCTACTACAGTGTAATGATTTTCGATGCCAACTTGAGCTACGTTATTTGGACAAAGGACGTCATATAATCTTGCAGAGTTGGATTTCGAACGCTGTGTTTCCCAATCTCAAGAATGTTACGGTTGATGCCTGCATATATGACTGTAGAAAAAAGTGGTTTGGAGGGGGCACTGATAAGCTTTTCGAACTTTCAGTATTTCTACTAAAGAATGCAACGTCTTTGAAGAAGTTTGTCATTGTATCAGAGAGGAGAATCTGCAGGGAATGTTCAGAGAGCTGTGTGTCCCAATATTTATCAGGATTGGCTAAGAAATTGTTAGACAGCCCAAGATCATCTAAGAAGATTTTGATTATTTACCAAGAGTCTTCTTTGGATTGACTGGACGTGAAGTTTTGTTTGGCCATACTAGAAATGTCACTGTATATTGTAGCTTTTGATTTACTACAGATGTAAATTATGAACTTGTGGCATTCTAGTCGTTGCATGTATATTTGCTTGTAATTTTCTTGCAAAACTGTTGTTTTCTTGTAACTGTCAAGATCGGCAAACCTACAAGACACATGTTCATTTACTCATGGATATTAGTTGGGATTTTGTCCATAACTTCATGAAACTGTGGCCTGAGGAACTCTCCTGCAACATTATTTCAGTGTTATCTAGCCAAGAAGAGATGTCAGCTGTAGATGATGTTAGAAGAATGTAAGTTTTTGATTGTTTGACTGTCTGTGGTTGTATTCAATTGAGAAATACGGTGAGTGAGGAATCATATAGCTAATTCTAACTTATTTGCAACTTCGGCATTGTTGTTGTTTTACTACCCCACCTGAAAGTGTTTCTGAAGGAAATTTTAGTACTATCTTTTAATATGGTTTAGAAGTTTTGCTTTTGTCAATGCAAAGCTTCACGTTAATTTGTTGATGTTGTTGGTTTCTTTATGGCAAATGAGCTCTGAAACAAGAGGGTTGAGGGCCATCACTATGTGAACAACATCATAATCTTTTTACTAGTGCCATTTAGATTTGTTGGTTCTGAAATTTCCTGTGCTAAACACTTCTACTGTGAAATCATTTCTGTCACTTTTGCGCAACGTCCGTTAGGTAACCTGCATTTGGTCCTAATTATGTTCTGTCTCCAGCTCGAAGATTACCACTGCCGCTTTGAGTTAACATATTTGGCCAAAGGAGATGATATTGATTTGCAAAGTTGGATTTCAAGCTTTGGGTTCCCCAAACTCAAGAATGTTAAGATTATCAGCTCCTCCGGAGTGTGCTTTAAGGATCATTTCAAGCAGGGCTTTGACAAGCTTTTGAAACTTTCAGAATCTCTGTTAAAGAATGCAACGGTTTTGGAGAAGTTCCTGATATCAAAGAGCACAAAGTGTGAGATATGTTCAACCAACTGTGTGTCCACATGTTTATCTCAAATGGCTGAGAAATTGTTAGGTTGCCCAAGATCCTCCACGAATTGTATGATTATCTACTACGAGTGAGCTTTTCATGACTAGACTGCTAGCAGTTTTCTATCTTAGGATACGAGAGATGTTAACCTTGTATTGAGTTTTTGATAGACTTCGTGCAATGATGAAACTATTATGATATATAGTGTACGTTTTTGCTACCTTGCTTCGTCAATAGCATCGAGGTCTATAATGATTCCAATTTTGGCCTTTTTCATGGAAGAGGGGGGGGGGGGGGGGGGGGGGGAGGTCTGCATTATTTGTTTACTTCACATAATTTTTAGCAGTTGTGATTTGAGGCTTTCAGTTCTATTGAACCATTATATTTGGCTTTAAGTCATATAGAAAAGTATAATTAGATCTCTTTGCCTGAAATCTCCATTCTTCAGACAGTGACAAGGGGTTTCGAAAGTTTATGTAGCATGTGAGAAATAGTTTCTGTTTTGCCTTTGTTTTCAGCAGAGCTATCGATTTGTTTTCTGAACATGATATATACCAATTTAGTGAAAGAATCCTCGACACAGACGATTCAAAAATTTTGCATTAAGCTTGTATACATAAATAGCCTAGCTGCAAGATATTTTTTTAAAAAAAAAAAATGAGGCAAATGGCTGCAAGTTAAAATGCAATGTACTAGACAAATCTGAAATATAATGAAGGAAAATGTTGGATTACTGGCTTCGTTCAGTAAAACGATTTTATTGAAAACTATGTAAAATTCATTGTGATTACAGTAAGTGTAGGATTCTCTCACAAAATGCCAAACTACCATTACAAGGGACCATATATATATATAATGTTCAAAAAGTTACTAATTAGCAAGGATTTGTTTCTTCGTCTGATAATTGAATAGGTAGTTCTTCATCCTTGTTTGCTTCAATTATATCAGCTGATCTCGTTGTTGACAAGAAGCTAGGTTGATTTGTTGAAGATAGAAGTTGTGCCCACATCATGTCTGTAATATCAACCTTGTTTTGTTTCTCAGTGATTCTATCAAAGGGTATGTAAGCATGTGTGTTGTTGACAGGACCAACTGTAAAGCCTGTGTACCCAGCCATTGCTCCATGCACCGCGCTTTGAGCAAGAAGAGTGCAATACACATTGTCAGATGCATTACTTGGAATAGCCCGAATCATGTATGTCGGATCTATATATTTTAAAGATTGATCACCATCTTCTTTTCTTTCGAAAAATGCTCCTATCCTTCTCGATATCCATAAACCAACATCAACTTGCTCATCATCTAGTCCGGCACCTTCAGCTACAACTATAACCACGTGTCCATTCTCTTTCAGCCTTTGTTCTATGAACTCAAACACCCCACCACGTCCTTCAAGATAGTAATCAGATTCTGGAATCAAACAACAATCAACATCTCGACTAGCAAGACTAGCATACATTTGCTATGAACCCACTATCCCGTCCCATCAACTTCACAACCCCAATTCCATTCTCAAAACCCGTAGCTTCAATATGAGCAGCACTAATAGCACGTTGAGCTTCCTCAACTGCGGAATCAAAACCAAAAGACTTGTCAATAACTGGTATATCGTTATCTATTGTCTTGGGGATTCCAACAACTGCAACATTCATACCACGCCTTGTAATTTCCTCAAATATCAACGATGCTCCTCTTTGTGTTCAATCTCCTCCAATTATATAAACCTGATTGATACCATGGTCCTAAATGCTATCAACTATTTTCTTAGTAACATGACTTCCTCGAGATGACCCAAGAATAGTTCCACCACGTTTATGGATATCATTCACAACCTTGGGTTTCAAAGGAATCGTGTTTTTGGAATAGAAACCTCGGTATCCTCCATCTATCCCCATGACTCTAGTTACACCATACATGTACAAGCCACATGGTATTTCCCTGATAACTGTATTGAGACCAGGGCATAAACCTCCACATGTTACAATACATGCATTAACATTGTCGGACTTAAAATAAACTTTTTGGCAAGGACCAGCACGATGAAAATGTATCCCTCTTGGACTATTCTTGCGGACAACAATATTTTGAGCAATTGTATCATCTTCATTGACAAAATAACAAAATACTGATTAACGACTGAATAGGAATAATTTTTCTTCACTGGATTAGGATAGGTAGGAAGATTAGGAATGTAATCAGATAATGAGGAACGTCTTCAAGAACATAACCATCATCACCCATCACGATTATCTTGTTCAAATTATGCACTTCAAAACTATCATCCAATAATCCCATTAAACTCAACAGTTCTTCAATCTCACTAATAGAAAATATTAGACAAGACACCTAAATATATTACTAATAAACCAAATTAATGTAGGATTAGAAAACCTATTACAATATGAAATAGGACAAATAAAGTACCAGATAATGAATCCTAAGCAAATTAGGATTTAAATTATGGTAAGTTACCTAATGTTTTTTATGCACGGTAAAAAGGCATATAAGTACATATTTTCCATGTCTTTGTGTCGATTTACAATTTTATCATAAGTCCCAATTCTTTATTTTTATCTCCAAATATACAGAGTTTGAGTTTCTATATTTGGAGAAAATCAACTTCAATCCGAATTTCTATTTTTTCACTCCAAAAAAGAGTTCTCTTATCTCCTTAATATTATATTTTTATTTCTATTTCATAAAGTAAATCATTAATTCTTTTTTCAAATAATCATCACATATAATTCATATTCTTTTCTAATGTACTTTCCTTTTTCCACTTTTTACTATTGCATCATCTATTCTCATACTAATTAAAAAGTGTAGTATAAAATAAAAATAACTTGTTTGATTTGCTTTAAATTTGTGCATTTTTCATAGTTAAAAACAATTACAACTATATTCTGATCCACTGATTTAATGACGGACGAATGCACCTTAACTCAATCTTTCCGCGCACGTTCGTAGTTGATATCATTAGTTCTGGGGGAAAGATAGTTATGATGATTATCATCAAGCTTTTAGGAGTAGAATTAACAAATAATTGTCATTTAGGGCAGAATGGATTGCAGGCTCTTGAGAATTTACATGTTTACTAATTGACATTAATGCTTAAGGTTGGATTCATTAATATCTTCAACAAGTGAACGAGTTTAAGGCCTTATTTGTTTCTATTAAGATTAAGAGGTCTAAATGATTTGCATTAAGATCTAAGTGTCGAGATCATTCATATTCATACCTAAAAACTAAACACGAGTTGAATCTGAATGATTAAGATTCAGACCTCCATTACAAATGAGACCCAAATTTTATACATAGCCAGCTATGTGTGCATGATCTTTTCCTAGCCAAATGACATCTCACTTTAGATATTTTGCTCTTTCCCTAATTAATTATTATTCCATTAATGCATTTTTTTCCCAAATAGCGAGATAGTATTTGTTTTCGTTAAAATGACAAATTTAGTTATTACATTAATAGAGATTGAGCTAGTTTTCCATTTTGGCATACGCATGTAAGCCATCAGTACACGAATAAATCAGAAAGGGTAGAAAAACCAATCCAAATACTAAAGTTGAGGCCAAAAAACCCAAAAATTAGAAGTTCGCAAAACACAACATTTCATTAACCTAATTATGAGAAAAAGTGTGGCTAGTCAATAAGGAAACCAAAAAAAAAAAGTTTCACGAGAAACCAAACAACTATAACATTTGGTATATATGTCAACAAGAACAAATAGTTATTAGTCACACAGACAAATTCAAGATTTTCACCAACAATAAATCAAAAACTAAATACAAACTTAACACTTGTGCAATTTAGTCACGGAAAGCTCCTTCCTGGCAAATGATCACAAAATTGGTTGAGGATCTTGGGCAACTAAGCAATTTCTCGGCCAATCGAAGTGAATATCCAGAAGCACAATTCAATGAACACATCCTACAAATTCTTCTCCTTGATATAATTACGAAATTCTCTAAAATTGTTGTATTCTTTAGTAGAAATTTTGAACAGATCATCATCATCATCCCATTCAAGATGCTCCATCACACACATATTGGAAGAACTGATAATGTTAACATTCTTAAGGTTGGGAAACTCTATGCTTGAAAGGTAATGAATATCATGTTTTTGGGCCAAGTATCCTAACTTAAATGCGCATCGCTCAAGACCCATCTGGAGAGAGAATAGAGTCAAATTACAATCATAATGCACAAACGTTACAAAACGATGATTTCATTGTATGAGGAAATTAAGGGAGCACTTGAATATGTTTTATTCATAAAATTTGAATTTTCTACTTAGTATGATGTTGTTGTAGTGACTTGTTCACTTCTTTAAATGTAAAACTGCTTTTAAAAAATCATGTGTACAACATTGTTTACATCCGTTTTGTTACACTGTTCATATTGTATTGGAAACTGTTAAAAATACCTAAAAAAGAATGTGCAAATAAAAGAGCAAAAGTAGCAGGAAGCACTTACAAAAGTAGTTTCAGTATTTATGTTGAGTGTCTCCATGAGGCGAGGCTCCCAACGGATAGCTGCTCCATAGATATAAAAAGTTTGTGATAAGCAAATCCAGAGTAAAACATTTGCATTTCAATTCTGGAAGCGAATCTTTACAAATTGCATCACTACATGATGTGGTAATCCCAATGAAACTAGCAAACGATCGAGAAACCAAGAACAATAAAAAGAAAGAAAAATCCTATCTAGACTGATAAAGTTAAGCCAAATCTGACCATCTAACAATGTAACTAAATAGTAGAAGAAGTACCCGACTTTAGAAAGTTGACCGAACGATTGCAAAAAGTCAAGAAAGTTTTGTATTAACACCAGTAGTCTTTGTATAATGTGTAAAATTCTCGAAATTGTGTTATATTCGAAAGTGGATGCTGTCTCATTATGTTATCTATATGCCAAAAAGAAAATAAGGTCTTCATGACAAAATAAACCACAGTGAACCAATTCCCTATCGTTAACTCGGTTGCATTGCTCAACTTTTGAACATTATCTTCAATGGTCTTCTTATAACTTGATGCTCTTCCAAACGTAACGTGGCACTAGCACTAAAGGTACCTTAAGCAATCCAAGCACAACTTATTCGGAAAGTAAGCTTAGCACTAACCACAAAGGATACATTTACTAGCCTACACCCGAGATCATACATATCTTTGGAGATCTCCAAATTTTAAATATGCGAGGCAAAAATATTCAAAGACAGATCATCAGAGTCATCATCATACGACTTCGAACTTAAGCCTCTTTAAATTTGATGAATTGATTTCCAAATGATGGAATTCGGAGAATTCGAGGATTTTCAAAGTAGGACAACATGAGAGTATGTTTACAATTATGTCATTGAACCGTAGGGGCCTTAAATACTTTCAATCTATGACAATTACCTTATCAACTTACAACACATGAGATTTAATGTTATCAAGGAAGAACACTTATAGATAGTGTCAGGCAAGTCACTGGAGTTATTCTCAAATGAATCTTACAACAATAGTAGCAAGTCATCGGGAGATTAGGAACAATAATTTATTATTATTTTCACCTTTTTAGTAGGAACCCATCGCTGATTATGAAATCTACTATGTTATCAACAAATCCAATTTGTTGCTTGTATTTGGACAGGTGGGCGAAATGTAAATGGAAGTTTTTAGTTTTGGAACAAGTAGAATGATTTAATACATAATCGACAAAGGATATAACGTTTTTCCTTTGCGATATATCTTTTACAAGAGAAAAAGAAGTTATCAATTGAAGGCCATAGATGCTCCCACCATTTTGAGAGAAAAAAATGTTGTGAAGACATTTTTCATTAGCAAAAGTGAGAGAATCTGAATAAAAAGAGAATCCAGCAACTTACTTATTCGACTTTGGATTTCAACCTTTTTCATTTGCTTATTTGTCGTTTCAACCCTTTTGCAAGGTCGTAAATTCATCTTTTGGGTGTAACAGAGCAAAAGATGGACCTCCGACC
This sequence comes from Solanum sitiens, assembly GCA_016801875.1. NCBI lineage: Eukaryota > Viridiplantae > Streptophyta > Magnoliopsida > Solanales > Solanaceae > Solanum > Solanum sitiens. The sequence continues at coordinate 2,553,162 of JABWTJ010000002.1, read as the reverse complement.
TTGCAAAAGAGTTGAAGAGACAAATAAGGAAATGAAAAAAGTTTATGATCAAAGTCGAATCAGTAAGTTGTCGGATTCTCTTCTTATTCAGATTCTCTCACTTTTGCCAACGAAAGATGCCTTCACAACATTTGTTCTCTCAAAAAGGTGGGAGCATCTATGGCTTTATATTGTTGACTTTTTTTTCTCTATTAAAAATAAATCGCAAAGGAAAAACTTTATATCCTTTGTCGATTATGTATTAGATCATTCTACTTGTTACAAAATTAAAAACTTCCATTTGAATTCCACCAACCTATCCAAATACGAGCAACGAATTGAATTTGTTGATAACATAGTAGATTTCACAATCGGCCTATGAGTTCCTACTGAAGAGGAGAAAATAAAAATAAATTATTGCTCCCAATTTCCTGATAGTTTGCTACTATTGTTGAAAAGAATGTTGAATATGTTCTATTGTTGTCAGATTCATATGAGAATGACTCTATTGACTTGCCTAACACCATCTTCAAGTGTTCTTCCTTGATAACATTGGATCTAACGTGTTATACCTTTGATAAGGAAGTTGTCATAGATTGGAAGTCTTTAAATACCCTACGGTTGAATGACATAACCTTAGATGATGACATAATTGTAAACATATTTTCAGGTTGTTCTGCTTTGGAAATCCTCGAACTTTTTGAATTTCGTCATATGGAAATTAGTTCTTCAAATTTAAAGAGGTTTAAGTTCGAAAATCATTTGTCGTACTTTAACTCTGATGAGATGATCTCTCTTTGGATATTTTTGTCCCACACATTCAACATTTGCAGATCTCCGGATATATGTATGATCACAGATGTAGGCTAGTAGCATCCTCTATGGTCAGTCTAAGCTTACTTTCCAAATGAATTGGACTTGGTTTGATCAAGGTCCTGATGTGCATCAAGTTATAAGGACACTTATCAAAGATTATCTTCAAAAGTTGACCAATGCAACTAATTAACGATTATGACTTGCTTCATCGAGGTTTGTTGACCTTATTTTCTTTCTAGTATATAGATATCAAAAAGAGAAAACACTAAGAATATAACACAATTTGAGAACTTTTACACTTTTTACAAAAACTATTGATGTGAATACAAAACTCTCCTAACTTTTTGCAATCTTTCTGTCAACTTTCGAAAGTCTGGTACTTCTTCTACCATTCAGCTACATTGTTAGATGGTCAATTTTTTCATAACATTATTTGTCTACACAAAGTTTTTCTTCCTTTCATTTGTTCTTAGCTTCTCGATCGTTCACTTCATTGGGATGATCACCTCAGGTACTAATGCAGTTTGATAAGATGTTGCTTTTAAAATTGAAATGCAAGTGTCTAACTCTGGATTGACATATCAGAGACTATTACTTATATGGAATAGATATCCTGTTACGAGCCTCGCCTCATGTGGAGAAACTTAATATAACCATGGCAACTACTTTTGTAACTTCCTGCAACTTTTGCTCTCTTATTTGCACATTCATTTTAGGAAGTTCTAACATCCCTCCCCATTTCCTATATTGGACGTTGTTCCAAAAGGGATGCAATCATGCAAATATAGCTTAGATTATCACGAAAGAGACGTTTGTCACTAGAAAACTTCATATTAAGCAATTGTTGACAAACTTAAAAGTTGTTACTCAAGGCTTGGTCTACTTATTCCAAGAGTCATCCTAAAAGGAACAAAATTTTTAATCATTTTCCCAGAACCATTGAAGATTGGTCGATGCAGAAACTATTCTATACCAGACACTTGTCCTATGAAATCATTTTTCGTAACTTTTGTGCATTATGATTTTCATTTGACTATATTCTTTTTCAAGTTGGATCTTGAGCAATGCACATTTGAGTTAGGATATTTGGCCAAATATTATCATTTCTTATCAAGCTTAGAGTTCCCAACCTCAAGAATGTTAACGTTGTCAATGCTTCCAAGTTTTGTTTGAAGAAGCATCTTATTTGGGTTTATGATAATCTTTTCAAACTCTCAGAAAATCTACTAAAGAATACAAAAGTTTTGGAGAAGTTCTTAAAAATATGAAAGAGAAAAATTGTAGTGTCTCTGCTTCTCGATATTCATCTCGATTGGCTAAAAATTGGTAGGTTGCCCAAGATCCTCAACCAATTATGTGATCATTTGCGAGGAGGGAGCTTTTCATGTCTAGGTTACAAGTCGTTATCTGTTTCGGTGCACCCATATATGTTACTTTATATTTAGTTTTTGATTTACTGTTGGTGAAAATCTTAAATTTGTCTATGTTACTAATAAGTGTTTGTTCTTGTAATCTTGTCCTTGTGACATACCAAATGTTATGGTTGTTTCGTTTCTCATGAAACTTTCCTTTGACGCATTTTAGATGTGGATATGTTTCAAAATTTTCAACTAGATTGTTTCTTTAGATTGACTAGCCACACTTTTTCACACAGATAGGGTTATGAGATGTTGTGTTTTGCAAACTTTGTCGATGACATCAAGGTACTTTTATGGAGAGGTAATACCTTTTAGGCATTTTCTAGGAAGGAAGAGGTTTAAACTGTTTGTTTATCACAAAGATTTTGTGGCCAATTATGATTGAGGCTAGCAATGCGGTCAAATGCTAATTTTTTAACTTAAGGTCGTATTATAAAGTGTTGGTTATGATACATATGTTTGATTCACCTAAAATTTTATTATATTAGGTAGATCTGAGTTGGCTTAACTAGCTTATTAGAGGTTGTAAAATATTTGTGGACAATAGCCTATTGTATCAAAGATAAGAGAGTGTCGGAGATGTTCAATGAAGTATGAACAGTGAAAATCGATATTATTTTTGGTTGAATGAGAAATTGTTAGGTTGCCCAAGATCCCCCACAAGTTCTGTGATTATCATCAAGGTGTGAGCTTTCCATGACTGATAACGGTAAACAGTGTGACATGTCATGTCAGGATGCGGTAAATGTCGTCTTATGTTGAGTTTTTGATAACCTACTCATGCAATCATGAAACTACTCTTCAATATAGTCCTCCCATATAGTACGAACAATCTCATCACGTTGGATATGAATTTCCCTATTAGATGATCGAGAAGATGAAACAACATTATTATTTCGAGCATGTTGTTAGTCATTGTCATTAGCAACCGTATCATCGTGTTCATATTCCATGAATCTTTCATCAATGGTTAAAATTATGCAACAATGCACAAGTTATGGCAATGATTCTTCTTCTTTTAAGAAGAGGGTCTATCGAAAATAATTTTTCTCCTCCACAAAGATAGGAGTAAGATCCTACCCTCACGTATTGCTATCTGATATTAAGGATATTGTAACTACGTTATCTGCATCACCTAATCCAGTTTCATAATCCAAGCTTCATTGTCCATTGGTGAATAATAAGTTTTTCGTGGCTCATCCATGTCCTCCGAAGCTATCCCTTACTGCAGGCGATACACCTGCAGCTAGTATTGCTCAGTGTTCATTTCATAGTGATACACAAAACCCTGGTCTGATGAATGACAACTCTCGAAGAGGCCATGCTAGATCGTACACAGGTCGAGGTGTCCGAAACAACTATGGTAATAACTACTCTCCCATGGGTCAAGCTTGGAATGCAAATAATTTTGGAAAAGTAATTGGTGTCAAAGCGGTAATGGTACTAATCATCAAGTTGTGACCTGTTTTCAATCTACAATCCTTCGGCTTATCTCACTCATCAGGCACAAATTCCATTGACTGAAAACTGTTTTCCCAACACAGGCGCAACTCATCTATTGCACCTGATTTATCAAGCTTTGCTCATGTTGAGGAATACAAAAACCCGAATCAACTAGGTGTTAGTAATGGACAAGGTTTGCGAATCCAAAACACTGGTAATGCCTCTTTGTCAAATCTCTCCCTTCTCTCTGTGCAAATATTTCCTTGTGACAATAACGTTTCTTTAAATTCCATCTGCTTATTGTCAGTCAGAGTAGTAATGCTCTTTACACCGTGTCTATCAAGCCACAGTATCCGATCATCCTTCAGCTTTCACAGCCACAAAAGTCACATCCTCTTGTTGGCATCTTCGATTGGGTCATTCGCATCAGAAAGCTCTTAGCCAAATGTTGTCTAGACATCAGCTTTCTAGTTCTAGTTTTAGATTACAAAATTTGTGTACGGCTTGCCAACTGCAAGTCCCATAATAGAAGTACTACATTTTTGCAACTCAATATCCCCCTTCTGTCATCTCAAGGTCATCATTCCTCTAAAGTCTTCTAATACCGGGCAAGTTAGAGTCGGCTCTATGAATCCTTAGGTTTATTTTCTAAATAAACAACCGAAATAGCAGCAAAAGAACATCCATCATAGACCACTCTGTGATAATCCTTCATATGATATTAACACCAACTTATGAACTCTTTTGTTTAAATTAAGCCCAACTTCTGTTATTTCCCATCTGCTTGGCTCCTCCGAGAACCATAGTTTGTCTCATTATTGCCACAGCCGTGTTCCTCACACATGTCTAGAAAAGTTCCAATGTGTAGATTAACAGAATGCTAAACACTGCTCACGCACTGAAATATGAAATCAATTCGACCCCTATTTGCAATACATCAAATTTTCCTCCCTCATCTACAACACAACCTATGCTACAAATTCCACTAAACATAGAAACTCCTAGCAGGAACCTTTCCTAAAAAGATTTCCATTTAAATAAAAGAAATAAGATGGGTGATGGAAATTCAGAAAACCCATTCAAGGTAATGCTTAGGTAGAGATTGACATTTAAACTTCCAACGCCTAATGACATACCATAGTAAACCATGCCAATAGCAATCATCAGAGGCCCCACTCGTGACTTTTCACAAGAATCATGAGTCTTTAAATCAACGCAACCTTGTAAGACAACTAACATATACCAGATGAATGGAGATCTCAAAGGATCAAACAGATAAATATAATCAAACATTCTCATTGTGATGTGGCCAAACAGGCAACAAATATGAAGACATCTCAGAAGACTTAACAAATAATCACTTACAACACATGCATGCTTTAACAGGTAGATCTCATCAAGCATGCTTTCACAGGTAGATCAACCAACTCACTATTTTAAGCTCCAGGAAATTGATGTAAATACAACACGCCAAGATGCAATAGAAGGTTTAATGTCAATATAAAAGATTGTCACAGAATTTGATACCTTAAACTAAGTAGGATAGGAAGCAACCAATTCTTTTGCTCCGAGTTCAGTGGCCCAACAAATAGCAGCATGGTACTAAAGTTGTTCAGAATGTTGTGCATCAGAGTCGGGTTCATTAAATAAATCTCCAAAATCATCCAAGAGCAGCTGAGGACCTTGTTTTAACATGTTTCCAGCAGTTAAGGTTACTTCTTTGTAAGGAAGTAAAAGATTCTCTGAATTTTCAAGTTGTAACGGGGCTTCATCTTCCGATAGCGTTGTATATGAATCTGTTCCAAGATTCGAATCCATAGTGAGGACCTATTAAAAGTCATGTTAATCAGAGTCATTAGCTGAGATCAGATAATTAATTAAGCCGTTTGGCTAGAATTAACCACATTTCTATTTACTATTTTGACCAAAAGAAAGAAAGAATTATTGCCCAGAAAACCAACAAATTGCAGCGAGCATGAATGATTTTTTAAGTTCATCTAAGAACTTAGCAATGATAAGTTACAATTATCAAGTCTGAATAGAGGTCATGTAAATTAGTGATAGTTCTTATGTATTTGAGAAAGGAAATAGCCGATAATTGTGTGAAGATTTACCAAATATGGCATCATTTGACGATTTCTTTGCGTTCCAACGATACAAAGACGTAAGTGAATTTGTGTTGAAACATCATAGTCAGTCCCTGTAATGATCATGATCGTGTGGTCAGTAAAGAACAGTTCAACTTCTTTGTGCACCGAAGAGAAGTTAGGGTTGAGCCGATCTAACCGGCCATTATCAATGTAGTAACTCTTATTTGGCTTCAAGAAATTCTTCCATGTTTCAATATGCTTATTTAATAGTGTTGCTTGAATTTTTGTACCCGAGTATTGATTTAAGCGACGGGTGAATATCATCTCTTCGTCAACTAATATTATCGTTCGGCAAGTGCCTTCATGCCTTGAATTATTCTTGTAAGGTATTAATGAAACCTACTCACATCACCCATTCGACGGAGCATTTTGGTATCTTGTTAGTCGGTATGCTCTGTTTTGATAGTTCAGTTTCAGTCGCCATGTGTGCTACATCTGGATGCTTAGAGGTAGAGATGAGAAGTGAATACAATGTTAATTCCAGGGGTAACAGAAAACATAAAGTAGAGGATAGCAATTTTATATTAGTTGTTTTTTAAATTTAGTGGCAGATACAACAGATTACAGATGAGAAGTGGGAAAAGTTAGAAGTCCCCAAATAACAGTCCCTGCACATGTTATTTTTCCGGCAACAGTTTCAGGTGGGATTTGTTCTAGAATGATCAATTTAGCCAACAATTTCTGTTTTTTTTTTCCAGTAAAAGTGAATAATCTTAATAGATTATGTATCAATATAAATTCAGAATGTCAAAATTGAAAACAAACTAAGTTAAACAGAAATGAATTGTGGTGGATTTCGATGTGCAAGACTTGCCTCAATTCAACTATCAAATTACAGGGTATCAGAATTTTGTTGGGGTGTAGAGGCTGTAAATTGTACATAAAAATGGGCATTTCAAAGTTAGTTTGGAACTTACAACTCGTTAATGGTGGCGAGAAAATTCAACAAAAGCAGTGGCAGGCAACTTCACCAAAACCTATTCCGAATTCCAATTGAGTTTATGCAGAAGCTGGAGACTGCGTTCATTCTGTGATTGGTTTTGAAGAGAGCTGTTTCTAGTTAGGGTTTTTTTAGGACAAAAGTAGTTTTTTACTATATGATAACTGATACGTCCTCGTTTATATTTTGGTCCAACAAATGTAAAAAAAAGATCTATTAGTATTCTATTTATTTTAATGTCAAAAATGGCACATGATATTTTCAAAATTAAAAAAAAAAAAACTCAATTTTCTCTATTGGGGTTATAACTTTATTTCCTCATTTGTTGGGAGACAATTACAATGTCTTACAATTTAGATAGGTTTATTTGTATTTCAATGTAGTGTTATGCTTTGTAGTTAACTATGAAATTTTAACGGAATAATGTTTGTTTTGTATGTGTTCAAGTATCTGTGTGCTTGAATTCATATGATAAAAATAATTATTATTTCAAGAGGTGAAAAGTTAACAAATAATTAGAGAGTAGCTAAAATCAACTACAGTGATCGGATTGAATTTTAACGATCTAAATAATACTCTATAAAAGGACAAATCTGATCACTAAAAATGGACGAGAGGGTGTTGCTCGAATGGTAAGCACCCCTCAATTCCAACTCGAAGATTACGAATTTGAGTCACCAAGAAAGCAAAAGGGGTGAAAGCTCCCAGAGAGGGTAAAAAAAAAAGATCACTAAAAATAGAATATAATTTAGTCAATCTGACTACATTTCCTTAGTCAATCGATGCTTTAGTTTTGTTGTTAGTGGAAAATGTTGTATTGTGGTCATATTATGACAAGATCTCATTTCTTGAATCTATCTACAGCTTTGGTATTTTACAAACACAAGGCAATAAATGCAAGTTATATACAAATCTGATATATATAAATGTTGGATTATTGGCTTCGTTTAGTAAAGCAATTTTATTGAGATTACACAAGTGTAGGATTCTCTCACAAATTAGCAAACTACTGTTTACATGGGACCATATATTTATAAATGTATAATGTTCAAAAAGTTACTAATTAGAGCAAGGACTTGTTTCTCCATATGATAATTCAAGGTGGTTCTTCATCCTTGTTTGCTTCAATTATATCGACTCTGATTGTCAAGAAGCTAGGTTGATTTGTTTCTTCGTCTGATAATTGAATAGGTGGTTTTTCGTCCTTGTTTGCTTCAATTATATCAATTGATCTCGTTGTTGACAAGAAGCTAGGTTGATTAGTTGAAGATAGAAGTTGTGCCCACATCATGTCTGTAATATCAACTTTGTTTTGTTTCTGAGTGATTCTATCAAAGGGTATGTAGGCATGTGTGTTGTTGACAGGACCAACTGTAAAGCCTGTGTACCCAGCCATTGCTCCATGTACCGCGCTTTGAGCAAGATGAGTGCAATACATATTATCAGATGCATTACTTGGAATAGCCTGAATCATGTATGTTGGATCTATATATTTAAGATTGATCAGCATCTTCTTTTCTTTCGAAAAATGCTCCTTTATCCTTTTCGATATCCATAAACCAACATCAACTTGCTCAACATCTTGTCCGACACCTTCAGCTACAACTATAACCATGTGTCCATTCTCTTTCAGCCTCTGTTCGATATACTCAAACACTCCACCACGTCCTTCAAGATAGAAACAGGATTCTGGAATCAAACAACAATCAACATCTCGACTAGCAAGACTAGCATACATTGCTATGAACTCACTATTCCGTCCCATTAACTTCACAACCCCAATTCCATTCTCAAAACTCGTAGCTTCGACATGAGCAGCACTGATAGCACGCTGAGCTTCCTCAACCGCGGAATCAAAACCAAAAGACTTGTCAATAACTGGTATATCGTTATCTATTGTCTTGGGGATTCCAACTATTGCAACATTCAGACCACGCCTTGTAATTTCCTCAAATATCAACGATGCTCCTTTCAGCGTTCCATCTCCTCCAATTATATAAACCTGATTAATTCCTCGATCCTGAATGCTATCTACTATCTTCTTAGTAACATGACCTCCTCGAGATGACCCAAGAATCGTTCCACCACGTTTATGGATATCATTCACAACGTTAGGTGTCACTGGAATCGTGTTTTTGGAATAGAAACCTCGATATCCTCCATCTATCCCCATGAGTCTTGTTACACCATACATAGAGTATAAGCCACATACTATTTCCCTGATAACTGTATTGAGACCAGGGCATAAACCTCCACATGTTACAATACATGCATTAACATCATCCGCCTTAAAATAAACGTTTTGGGAAGGACCAGCTCGACGAAAATGTATCCCTCTTGGACTATTCTTGTGGACAACAATATTTTGAGCAACTGTATCATCTTCATCGATAAAATACTGATTGACGACTGAATATGAAGGATTTTTCTTCAATGGATTAGGATACGTAGGAAGACTAGGAATATAATCAGACAAATGAGGAACGTCTTCAAGAACATAACCATTGTCACCCATCACAATTTTCTTGTTCAAATTATTCATCCTATGGAAAATATTTTGTTTATAAACTCAGAAACTCTAATTGACTATAAGAAACTAGGTAACAAAGCATGTCTATTTATAATACTAATAATCCAAATTAAGGTAGGATTAGAAACCGTATTCCAATATGATATAAGACTAACAAATTACCAAATAATAAATCCTACGTAACCTAGAATTGCTAGTGTAATTTTGAATTATTATTTTCAAACATCCATTATGGTAAGTTACCTAATGTTTTTTTTTATGCACGGTAAAATAATGGCATATAAGTGCATATTCTCCATGTCGTCACTAAAGAGTTTTGTTGGAAAAAAAAATCCCATCTATCTTATTCACGTAGGAATTCAATTCGTCAAAAATTATAGTACATATATAACTTGATATAAGAGAATTACATATTCAAACCCAAATATATTTTCTTGTATTTTATTAAATATCGGAAAAAATAGTTTGAAAAATATTTTAACTTTGACCGATATTGTTGATACGATATCAAACTTTTACCTCCCGAACTATTTAATAGTGTTTTTTAAAAGTATATATGTGCCAACACGGACACATTACTATTTATAATTATGCAATAGAATTTTTTATGTCTACGTGGGCACATATATACCTTTAAAATAAGTTATTAAATAGTGGATGGATAAAAGATCATTTTCAAAATTTGATATCATAAGAACAATTTCAATCAAAGTTCAAATATATTTCAGATATTTTTCTCTTAAATATCGTTCATAATTTTTTTTTTATTGCGCTACTATCTAGTTAGGGTCACTATCATAGGCATCAAATGTGTTTTTTATCGACCATTTGTTAGAATAGAAACAAATAAGTCTATTTAGCATGTAGCCAATCTCATGTAAACAGACAATGATCTACTCTATCAGTTGTCAAAACTAACAATTTTTTTTAGTGAGTCGAAAAAAAGAAAGATTATTTTTTTTCAATTTTATTATATTTAGTGAGTCCAAATATTTTCACCATAAAAAAAGATTTTTTTTTAAAATTAAAATCATATTTCCTTCCTTTCATAATTGGATTGTTGGGTTGTTCAATGTTCTTTAAGAAAATAAGATTAGAATATAAATTAGACATTACTTTCTATTTTTGCTTTTATTGATTATTACTATCAAATTAATCTTTAAAATAATTCAAAGCAATTAAAGTTTCTTGAATCATCACATAAATAATTCAAGTAAAAGATAAAAATAAAAAAAATATTTTTAAAATAATCTTGAAGATTGAACAATTAAATCAATATGAAATATAAAAAAATATCTAAATAATTCAATTCTTTTGAAATCGGAGAGTAACTTCCTAATGAGAAAAAAACACGTTCCCTAAATGACTTTAATTTCCATGTTGATTATCTCTCCCTTCATTCCCAACACCCAACCGGCCACCCCTACCCTAGCACCTCCAAAACTAGCCCAATTTCTATTTTTATGTGTTTTTCTCCTAATATTTGATATTTATATTAGAGCTTGATTATATATATATTTAAATCCCGTGCTTTGCAAGACCTACTTTGGAGGCAACACGATTTTCTTGAGTAAATTATATACTTGCCAAAAATAATAATACTAATAATTAGAAGAAAATGACTTATCATTTTTTTTAAAAAAAAAAGAAAATATATTTAGAGATATTCTTCTTCGTATCAAACACACTCTAAAAGGGAAACACATTCTAAAGACCTGCCTAAGCAATCATAATTTATATTATTTTTACACTAGAATAAGCAGAATTATTTAGTTTATTGGTAAAGTTCAAAACAACACAAAATATAGTATATAGAAAAAGGAAAAATCATAAGGAAAACTAATTGAGATGTTATTTATATGATGTATATCAAGTGTTTATAATAAGATTGCCCTAGCTAGGCATAATAATGACAGAAAATACAAGTAATAATCAAAGTCACTTGGACCCTTTTGAAAATGTAGAGAAACATCAAACATAGACAATTAAAAGATTCCTTATTACATAATTATATGTCAACTTCCCATGGTCATCATTTTTCCACATTCATTCATATCTTTTGAAGAAGAATATGGATGATACTAGTTCTAACAAAATGAAAGGCTAATTAATATTACCTTCGTTCCAATTTAATAGTGATTTTAAACTCTTTTCACGTTCACTAAAAAAAATATTAATACTTTCACACGAAATTTTTTTAAAAAGTTTTTCAATATTATGATAGAGAATATATTTTACAGTGTGCATTTTTTGATAGAAAAATCTTATGTTTATAATAGTGAAGTAGAATCATCATTTTTTTTAAAAAAATTAATAGTTTTTTATCTGGTGTCTGAAACTCTCATTGGAGAGCCAACTTAATTGGAATCGCAAACTGGATAATCTATTAGGGATAGTGATACTCCCAACAAAATTTTCTTTATAATCAAAACTTAAATTTGAAAACTCTGATTAAAAGTGAAATAATTTCACCTCCACGTCATGTTATTATTTTATTTTATGTTGTTTATGCTTTTTTGTCAATCAAAATTATAGAAGTCTTATAAGTAAGTTTGAAAACTTTTAACACTACTATGGTCAACATTTTCTCCACTTTAAATAGGGAAATTTAAATGATTGTTATTGAATTTGCCTTCTCTCTCCACATGCTACCATTAAAGTTTTCAAAGACAATTGAGGAGAAATTTTGGGCCGGGCTTTCACTTATAAAAGTTAACAAGTAATAATGTGATGGGGTTCAAATTTGGTTTGATTGCAATTCCTTTTTTTTTTCTTCCTTTTCACTATGGTTTTCATTTTTTAAAATGGCTCAGTAAAAATACATTTAATCATTGAAGAAAAGTACAATGCCAAAGATATCGAAAACATGATTTAAAAATCTTAAATGTAAAAATACATTAAACAAAAATATATATCAATCATTAGATTCTAAAGTTTTGGTAGCGTTTACCTAGAAAATGATATAATTGAATTTATAGACACAATTTAAGAATATATGAATTGAAATTTTTTGAATATGTGGTTTGTATATTGTAACTTGTATTATAACATTTACTTCAATTATGTAATGATTGGCGGAGATCTCGAATTCTTCTGTAACAGTTAGACCCCCAACTTATCATATTTGGTCATAGTTTGGTGTTTGATCTTGTTTTTTTCGAGGTTAGACGGACTTTGTTGATATGACACTAATTATGATTGTTTTTACTCTGTCTTTCATGGTCAGGTTTACCTTTACTATTACGTTACGAAGATATCATGTGATGTTATTTCAATTGAGTCACTTTTAATTTATTCTTCCCGTCATGTGTCACTTCTTGATTTTCTCAAAGTTTCAAGTCTAACTTTTATCCTATATGAATAATCCCCCTACTTTTTGGATAGTAATGGAACTGAAAAGAGGAACTATTTATCTTTTTCTCGGGTGGAAAAGTATACAATCACCCTAATACATTTTATATAACTGACTTGTTAAATACCTTGCTAGGAAAATCTATTTGAAATAAAAATTGAATAATGAAAGAAAAAAAAGGGTAAAAGAATTTGAATGGCAAAGTTGTCCCAAATTGTGCTACCAATTAAGAAGAATTATTATATTTGGAGTTTTCGAAAAAAGATCTTCTATAGAGAGAGTTAATTTAAATATTATATGATCATTGCATTATATGCGGATGACCTATTAATAACTATCAATAACAATGGATTGATGGAAGAGATCCTAAATACACTTTATCCAATAATTTCAAAGTGAAAAAAGATAGAAAAAGCTACTTAGGTATTATTTTTTATTTTTTTTACTATAAAGTTAAACAAGTATATAATGAAATTGCAAAAAGAGGTCCATTCCATTGCCTTGTGGTCATTGACCTTAACCAACTCCAATTTCAAAAAGAGAAACTTAGAAAAAAAAGCCATGATGTTTATTATGTTTCACTAGTCATAAATCACGAAAATCATCCAAAAGACAAAAAGACAAATCAAAATGACAAAACCAAGATAAACAAAAATAAATAGATAAATAATCAAATAGCATAAATACAATAATGTCCCTATACAAAATAAAAGAATGTGGGACTAATACAATAATATGTTTTCTTCTATTTGGGCCAAAAATGAAAAAAAAAATGAATAACAAAAATTGTCCCGTTCCGTAATTGTTCTCAAAACGGATTATTGACTAGGTTTGGACTATCAAATTTAATTGAAAATAACACAAAACACAAAAGGACGTGGAACAGTAGATGAAACTATTTTTTTTCCTAGTTAAAGATTTAAAATTTGAGTTTTGAATATAAAAAATTTATAGATAAAAAATATTTTTCTCTCGAAAGGACCTCTTCTACATAATAAAAATTTAAATTAATCAAATTTTAATGTGAGTATCGAACCTGATTGAAAATGAAAAAGAAAACAAAAGAAACTATGGACCTACAAATATTAGGGGTCCTTTTTTAAGCTCACACTGTCTTGTCACTTTCCCATGATTTCAATTTTGGATATTTGATGTAAATTCCCCACAAACCAAATATCTTTCTTTTTCTCAACAAATTAATAAAGGTCACTTTCCAACTAAGTAGCAACATTTTTATATTTTGGGGAAATATATATATTTTTTTTCTTGTTGGGGGCTAAGGTACACAAGAGTTAATTTAATTGCTAAAGATGTCTTTGTTGTATTTTTAAAAAAATGTAATTACACCACTTAAAACTATTTAAAATTAACTACTAATACCCACACGTGCAATATTACTTTATTTTCATTTTTTGGGGGTCAAAATTAATCTTATTTTAGTGTTTAAAAAAATTTTGAATTTGCAGCAACCCACTTTGTATACAAAACAAAAGAGGTAATTATACAAGAATTGTGCATTAAGGATATATGTAGCATGCATTAAAAGAGGAAGTTTGTTTTCAAGTAATAGATAATGATGTCAAAACAAAATAATAATTAAAAAAATGGGTTCAAAAGGAAAAGTTCTTTATCATCCTCATTTTAACGTTTAAACAATTTTCCAATATTTATAAATCACAATCACACTAAATTTAATATAATTTCACGAGTAAAATCTAAATCCGAAGAAATTAATATGTATAAATTTTATCACTTTCTGATAAAAGTAAAAAACGTGAACATAATCATGCTATTGGTGATAACTTTGGTGGATCACTCTTATGAGATGAGATGGGATGTGTTGTGTTATTTTCTATAGATCCCTAACTCATATTAAAATATTTTTAAAAATAATTTTGAATAAATATAATTTGAAAGTAAAGAAATCATTTTAAATAATTATGTTTTTCAGTTTGTTTATGATAATTATTTCTTAATTTTACTGTGTATACCATATTTGACTTAATCAAATATCGAATATATATGACTCGAAAAATAATTGTCGATAGATACACTTTAATTTAGCCATGATGAAGATTTCTTTGTTTTTTTTTTACACGAGATATTTATTTATATACAACATATGCAATAATATGAGTACTTCCTTTGAAAAAAAAACACAAATAAATAAATAAATAAGAAAAATAGAATCCATAAAAAAGAGAATAATTATGTGATTATAGAAAAATATGTAAGTCTTTTATAATTACAACACAAATTTATAACCATGTTTAAGATTATAAAGTCTTAAAATTTGTTTTTAAATTTAGTGTCCTATTAAATTATACTCTCTCTCTATATTAATATAAATCCCTTTTATTAAAACACACAAAAAAAAATATGAATCCCAAAAAAGAGAATAATTATGTGTTCATAGCAAAATATGTAAATGTCTTATATGAACCATGTTTAAGATTATGAAGTCTTAAAATTTGTTTTTAAATTTTGTATTCTGTTAAATTATAATCTACATATATTAAAAAGGAAGAAAATTAAATTATTTTTACTCTAAAAAAATTAAGAATTAACAAGTTATATATATATAAATGAACACTAAAGATAAGTTTATATATTCTTTACTAACATATGCTAGTCGGTATTAAGGAGAATGTTGATTATATCGATAATTTCTTAAATTTATTGATAAATTTCATATAGATATTTAATTATAATTTATTTTAAGTGATCTACTCAATACATGCTAAAATACTTTTAAGCTATTAGATATTTTCAATTCATATTTTATTTTTCTGTGCTTGACCTATTCTATAGATAATTCATCATATTTTTAAGTCCGTTCATTTAATTATACACACTAATATTAATTGAAACATAAATATTATTTACTTTTTATTTTTTATTTTCATCTAGATCTATCAGAAGCAACCTTCGTAACTCAAAATAATTGATATAAACAGTCGTACATTTTATCGATTATCTTTAAATGTCACATGTAAAATTGAATTAAATATATTATTCTTATTATTATTATTACTTAGTTTTGGTTAAGGGTGGTTGATATTAATGTATTTTGCCATTTATAAAAAAACATATAATACTTTTTAATAAAATTTGAAAAAAGTGTCAAAAGTTGACAGGAGTCAAAGATAGCGCGAAGCCGTTTTAGAGTTTTAAGGTTACGGGCAGACGGGCAAAGCACCGTTCGGGCAGCTTAACACGCCCAAAAAGAGAAGATAATAATTTCTCTCACTTACTTTTTTTTTTCTCTCTCTGCGCACACACAACTCAGTAGAGAGAGAAATAGCAGCAGTACAAAAATGTGAAAAGTTGCAGCAGATAAAAAAAAAAGGGGGTTCATCAGAAGAAGGAGAAGAACTAAACTGAACTGAGAAATACAAAAAAGAAGGGTTGTTCAGTGAAGAGTAAAAGGGGTAGCAAAATCTTGAAAAACAAGTGTAAAAATTTGATCTTTTTTTGTTGGGTTATGAGATGAGATCGATTCTTGGGTTTTGAGCTTTGTGGGGGTGTTTATCTTGGTTCATGGTAATGAGGGGTAGGGTTTTCTTGATTTTTTGGGTAAATGCTGGGTTTTTTGAGTTTGCTTTACTTGGATCTACGAGATTGTTTAGTCAGCTGGCTGCTTGATTTGTAAAAAAAAACACAGTATTTTGATGGTGAAGGTGATGGAGAAGGATGCTGTGGTGGTGTCACTGGTGGTATGGCTAATCTTGGTTGTACATCATCTTAAGCTCATTTATGCTAATATGGAAGGTTTGTGGGACCATCATCCTCATTTAGTTAATTTTTAGGTCTATATTTGATGTTCTATTTTGTGAGATGAGTTTCAAATGTCGAAACTTTTCGTACTAGAAATTAAATATTTGCTGAAAGTGAAATGAGTATGTGCAAAATTGGATTTTGAATTTGACTAATGTGTGAGTTGTTGAATTTTCCCAAAAGGGTAAGCAAGATGTACAATGAGCTCCCTGCATTGTTACAGTGGCAAGCAGTTTAGTTTTAATGTCAGTTAAATGTGAAAGTTTTTAGTTATCATTGCCATTCTACCTTAGTGCATTATGTTTCCTATAAAAGCTTGAATAATTTGATGTGATTTAAATAGGTGGTTGCCAAAATCTTGATAAACTGTTTTGTTCAGTCAATAGATTAAATTTTTATGCGCATTTAGGTAGGTTGAAAATTGTCTATGTTTTCCTAAATGAATACACGAACAGGTGATGCATTGCACAGTCTACGCGTCAATTTACAAGATCCTAACAATGTGCTACAGAGCTGGGACCCAACTCTTGTTAATCCTTGCACATGGTTTCATGTTACCTGCAACAATGACAACAGTGTTATAAGAGTGTAAGAATCTGTTTTCTGGTTTACCTCTGTTTGAATGGATTTGCAATTCCACTCTCTTGTGGTGGTGAGCAAATCTAATTGCAGTTTGTGCTCCTATAATACTTGTTATATGATCAACCTTTTCAGTGATTTAGGAAATGCAGCTTTATCTGGTCTGTTAGTCCCACAGCTTGGCCTTTTGAAGAATTTGCAGTACTTGTAAGTCTCACTTCATGAACTATGTTTGGAATTAAAGCAATTTAGAGTTGGAAAGCTGGCATTAAGTGCATTGGTTTTTCCAGTTGTTGAAGATTTTCATATTACCTCTAATTTACTGCATGAAAATACTGTAGGTGGCTTGCATATTGACTTTTGCATAAAAACAAAGCTGTTGTAAGTGGCAAAAGCGAGCAGAGAACACTTTCTCCTCTCCATCTCTTGTTTCACTTGATGTTGTAGTCGATGGCATAGTTGTTGATGTGTTCCCTGAACAACACTAATTTGAATGTGTACTTCATAAAAAAAGATTTAAATATTTGTTTCACATTACATACTAGTAAATTAAGTAACTCAGATACTTGGATGAGGCTAGCAGTGAATTAACATATGTGGCAAAGTGCGAGCTATTGCATAGGAGCGGGGTTTTTACCCAATGCCCACTCAAAAGGGTAGCGGCTGCGGGTTCCCCTTGTCATAAAAAAAAAAAACTTATGTGGCAAAGTAGTGTCTGTAATTGCTTGTGAAAACATTGTAGTTGAACTTAAATTTCTGTCATACACTCCCCTATATAAAGATAAACAGAGTAATCGTTAACTTTTTTATCAACTCTTAAACAGAGTAGTATTCTAAATATCATTTACTAATGCCAGTACCCTAAGCACTCTTAATTTGGAATGACAAACTTCAACTCATATCAAATCCTTTATTCCCTCTTTCCTTGTTCCAGGTAGAGTCTAATCACGATTTAGGATGATGGAATAGGATAAAACAAACAAGAGAAACAATTCCATTGTAAAAGTAAAGCAAAATCTAGACTTAAAAAGAGGAAATATGGCATGAGGGTAGGTTGATATCTTGGAGGAGAAGATCTGAAGTTTTCTGGTCATATAACAGATGCTATTCTGGTTTTCACCAAGAGTTTGAATCATGATTCAATTAAACATAGATTTTGTACAAGTGTTAAGCTTAGTTTGGAGTTTGATAATATACCGTTCACTTAAATTGTCTACGTGCCATAGTCATATTCTATCTCAACCTGGCTTTCATAGTTCTTATTGTAACCCATGCTCTTTTGAAGCTGCAACTGTATGGAAGTTCACAGAGACAGTATGTGCATGTGCACCTGGTGAAGCAGGGCATTGCATGATGTATACCCATGCATCAGACAATGTTCTAATGATGGGTATAATTATTACCTAGTGACTGCTTCATCCTGCTCACACATTAATATATTCCTATGGATGCCTAGATTTGCTTGAGGTTGTGTAGTACGTGTGCTAAGTATTTTCCAAGTGTATGCAAGTGACAATCACATCAAGAATGAAATAATATAAAAAGAACATCAAGAGTGCTGATGGAATTTAACAATCACCGGGCATACACACTGTTTAGATGAAGTTCGAAATCAACATAATGACTGACGTTAAATTTTTATTGATGAGTTATATAGATTGTATATGTGTTTGACGAGCTGATCCTAGACCTTTCTCATTTGTTGACTTTTAACTGTCGCTTGATGCCAGTTTTGATGGATGTGAGGATTCTGCTTCATTATCTTGGTTGTCCCATTATCCTAAGGATGTCATTTGTATGATATGTGGGTTTTCTTGTCACAGGGAGCTTTACAGTAATAATATAAGTGGTCTAATACCGAGTGATCTTGGGAATTTGACTAATCTGGTCAGCTTGGATCTCTACTTGAACAACTTCGTCGGTCCCATCCCAGATTCCTTGGGCAAGCTGTCGAAATTGAGATTCCTGTATGTATTTTTATTCTCTCTTAGATTTATATGGATATTGTGATGCCAATGTGTCATCAACCAAGATGGACCTACACTTACTGGCATGTTGAGAAAGGAAAGGAAACCTGAATTCTTTTCTAGGTTTCACATTAGATGACCTCTATTAGTATTATGTTTCACACTAAGTTTTGATGGTCGAAGGTATTTTGAGGACTTCATGGGTCTGATATCATTCGTAAAACCGATCTTACATAAGTCTTCTTATTTTCTCCCTTTGTTCTAATCCTTATATAAAGGAAAAGAATAGAAACCTATGCTTTGTCTGATATTTGGGCCTGATATCGTAAAATTAAGCAGAGTTCAGTAATTGGTGTTTAATTTTTCTCCTTAGTTGGGATCCTTTTCTAGAAGAGAAAAGAATTTTAGAATCCCATGCTTCATCTTGCTTTTTTCACTGCTGAAGTTTCTCTTGCTTAATGCTCCACAAACTTCTTTCTTTAGGCTTTACTGTCTAAGAAGTGTAGCAAATTGGTTCTATCATGCAGACTCAGCATGAAACCTCATTAACTGCATCTTGGGATTTACTATAGGACTATTGCAGTACTGCCAATGTTGACTGATATGATTTAGTCCAAAAGGTGTTTCAAGTTTCTGTTTTTTTTTTTGGGAGGGGGGGGGGGATGTTTTGAGGCTCTTTATCGTGGTTCTGAACTGATGCCTTCATTTCCAGCTGAAGTGCCGGTTCTGGCTTGAAGTTGAATATGTTTAACATCCACATATAAATAATTTACGAAGATGATTCTCCTTGTCAAAAAATAAATGAATTAAGATGATTCAATTAGTAGCCTTTTCTTTTGTTTTATTCTCCAATTATTTACTTATACCAAAAATGAAGCTCATTCCTGTACACCTTTGTGTTTTTTTGCAAGGATAGTCGGCTCAACAATAATAGCTTGACTGGTAACATCCCAATGTCACTGACTAATATCTCATCACTACAAGTGTTGTAAGTACACTAGTTATTTTGTGACTTGACTTAGATAATTCTTTCTGTCTTCCATATCTTTTCATTCAATTCCTTTCCTTCTAATGCATATACAGATATACTTATGCTCAATTCTTGTCTCATATGTGTATAGGGATCTGTCAAACAACCGTCTCTCAGGTGCTGTTCCAGATAATGGTTCCTTTTCTCTATTCACGCCTATCAGGTATATTTCATTTAAGGTGGTGCACCATCTAACTGGCTGGTGGTTTTAGCACGCTGCTATTTGCTAATATATTTTTCTTGCATTTACAGTTTTGCGAATAATTTAGATCTTTGCGGGCCTGTAACTGGACGCCCTTGCCCGGGATCTCCTCCATTCTCCCCTCCGCCTCCATTTGTTCCACCACCACCAATTTCTGCTCCAGGTGGTTCTCTAAATTGGTGTGGATAAATTGTTTTCCCTTTTTTTTTTTTTTTTGCTTGTTTGAGATTGGTGATTTTAGTTGGTCCATCCATTTTGCCTCTCTTAGTTTTTCCTAACGTAAGTGAGAATTTGTGCTATAGAAGTACTGACAAGAAAGGGGCAGAAGAGGAAAACCCATCTTAGCTAGTCAGGCATTTAGGTTAATAAGTAGTTCTGATGGGAAACTGGTATGCATGAGACTACATTTAGTCTCTAAGCATTCTGGTCTTTATACAAATTTAATTCAGCATTGTGGACATCTTTTCTTTGGTCCCCTTGTAAATTATTATCTGTGGTATTTGAAGTCAAGTATGTCTGAATGAAATTAATCATATTTATGCCAGAACTTGTGAAGATTTTCTTTGCTTCGTAAAAACTGTCCTGGAAATTAGATCTGAATGATAGATACAAATTTGTGTACTTTTTTCTTTTTGATGTGATTTAAATAGTGAAGGGCCAAAATTATCTGTTAAATATTGTCTGGATCATACGAAGGAAATTAATCAAATTTATGGAAACTTCAGGAGGAAATGGTGCAACTGGAGCAATTGCTGGAGGTGTAGCTGCTGGTGCTGCTCTACTATTTGCTGCTCCTGCCATTGCATTTGCTTGGTGGCGCCGTAGAAAGCCACAAGAATATTTCTTTGACGTACCAGGTTAGCAGTATTCACAATACCCAACCATAAGTCCATAACTCCTACTTACTCTCTCACGTGTTTGTGGTTTCTCTTGCATGTTTTATTTTTTGGCTCCATAATTACCGTCTTTGCTTAAACTTATTGCAGCTGAAGAAGATCCTGAAGTTCACTTAGGTCAACTGAAAAGGTTCTCCCTCCGAGAGCTACAAGTTGCAACTGACAGTTTTAGCAATAAAAATATTCTGGGTCGAGGTGGATTTGGTAAGGTATACAAAGGACGCTTAGCAGATGGATCATTGGTGGCTGTGAAGCGGCTAAAGGAGGAGCGTACTCCTGGAGGGGAGTTGCAATTTCAAACAGAAGTTGAGATGATTAGCATGGCAGTGCATAGGAATCTTCTACGGTTGCGTGGTTTCTGTATGACACCAACTGAAAGACTGCTTGTCTACCCCTACATGGCGAATGGAAGTGTTGCATCATGCCTGAGAGGTGACGCCTTCTGAAATCTATCACGGCATAATATATTTGGATGTTCTCACCTTTAATTTGGGGGGTATTATTGCATAATGCAAGAATATATTTCGCTGGTTAATGTTTTATCTGGCACAACTTGCTCTTTATAACAAAACATATTCTTGTATATTATTTTCCTGTAACTTTGTAAAAGGTAGAAGTATAATTTGTTTTGTATTCTCTTGACAAAATAATTTATCTTATCAGAACGACCGCCTTCTGAACCACCACTTGATTGGCCAACGCGAAAGCGCATTGCTTTGGGGTCTGCCAGGGGATTATCGTATTTGCATGATCATTGTGACCCTAAGATTATCCATCGTGATGTGAAGGCTGCAAATATATTGCTAGATGAAGAATTTGAGGCTGTTGTTGGAGACTTTGGTTTGGCTAAACTTATGGACTACAAGGATACACATGTTACAACTGCTGTGCGTGGTACAATCGGGCATATAGCTCCAGAATACCTGTCCACAGGGAAGTCTTCAGAAAAGACTGATGTTTTTGGGTATGGGATCATGCTTCTGGAGCTAATCACCGGCCAACGTGCTTTTGATCTTGCTCGGCTTGCAAATGATGACGATGTCATGTTGCTTGACTGGGTATGTTGTCATGCCTGCTTTACATGTAACTTGACACGAGTACCATAATGTGCTCATTTTTTATTCTGTACATCACAACACTAGCAGCAGACTAATAAGTGTTTGTGCCTTTAGCAGGAATCTTTATGTCTATATGACTAAACTTGTTGGGGTTCTTGTTTCAGGTGAAAGGACTCCTCAAAGAGAAGAAACTGGAAATGCTGGTTGACCCTGATCTTCAGAACAAATATGTGGAGGCTGAGGTGGAGCAACTGATCCAGGTAGCATTGCTTTGTACACAAAGCAACCCAATGGATCGGCCTAAGATGTCGGAAGTGGTGAGAATGCTTGAAGGTGATGGTTTGGCTGAAAGATGGGATGAGTGGCAGAAGGTAGAAGTTCTCCGGCAGGAAGTGGAACTTGCACCACATCCTGGTTCTGATTGGCTTGTTGACTCGACAGAGAATTTACATGCAGTTGAATTATCGGGTCCAAGGTGACCGACATCGTACTGCCCCAAGTAAAGAAAATCAAATCATTAGGAACTCTTTATTTTTGTTGACCTTGTGAAAGTTTTTCTTTGTGAAATTTAATGAAAAAAATCTCCAGTTGTAAGCCCATGAAGTGTGTCTGTTACATTGTGCATACAAATTTGTAGTGACAGGAAATTCCAAATCCATGCCCTGACAAGTTGCACATAGGCTTAGTAGTTAAAGTGCTTTAAAATTGTCCAACACAGTTAAACTACTGTCAAGCAGACTCTTGTTTTCAGTGACATTGAAAATGCTATCAATTTGACAAGGTTATTTACAAGATTTTGGATTTTAAAATCAAAGAATAGTGCTTCACATTCTCTTACGGTTACCATCATACCCTCCTGCTACAAGATAATGGCAGATATTTCAGCAATTATGCCACTAGCAGAGTTTGTTTTGTCACTCTTGCACAAGTTTTGGGCTCTTTCTGACGATTCAGATTAGAGCAGACGCTCTGATATGAGTACAAGATCTGCTTATTGATACTTTTGAACTTTTCTGTCATTTATTTTTACTCCAAAGAAAATTTCTTACATGCAAATTCATGAACTGCATACTCTTTAACATACAACGATCCATTGAATGTACTACAGACCAAAGGGATATAAGAATAAACAGGAGAATCTCAAAACTCACAATCAACAAAAACCAGAGCCTGCAGAAGGGTAGAGAAATACACTTCACTTATCATGACTAGACCTGATATTATCTTTGAACGACTGTGAACGAGAACTGGGATTAGAGCCATTTGTTGCATTAAACAGATTGGGATATGAATAATATGTCTCATCGTCCATGGAAGGCAATCTCTGTGGTTGGTGAAGACCCTGACCAGGATGATGAATATGGGAGATGGGAGACTCAACACCTACTGTTGAATCATCGTACGAAGGAATATTCGACACCTGATGTTCCAATGGACTGCCATGAAGTGGGCTGGGGATACCATCAGAGTTCGATGATTGGCGTTGGAGGTCTAAGTGAGGCTTTTCTAGGATGTGAGATTCTTGTTTCTCAGCATAAAAGGGGTTTTCATTGGGACTTACAGGCACCTCTTCACTCCTTTTCCTGGTAAGCTCGCTGATTCTAACCTGAGCAAGGCTAGCTGCTGAGCGAGCAGCAGCAGCTGCACGTTCGGCTGAATCAGCAGCTGCTTGGGCAGCAGCCAATACATCTTGCAAATCCACATCAGTCTCAACTTTGGTCTTTGTAGCAGAGGGAGGCTGAGTACTTTGGATTGTGGTACTTTCTGTAGAGGGGAGTGGAGATGATTTTGGCGGGGGAACCATGAATGGCAAAAACTGTTTCTCTTCTTCCGGTGCAGATAAACTATCAGCTGATCCAAAATCTTTTGAAACTACCTTCTCTTGCAAAAGTTCATCTCGCTCCACATATTGTTTGTGAGGTTTGAGCTCACCGTCTTCAGAAGGCTTGCCTACCTCCTCATCGGAGTCAGATAGTGCAGATGCTGGGAAAGGAAGCATTTCAGGGGCTGAAACTCCACCAGTGCTAGGTCGTAGTGGCTGCTTAGGGACTTCTGGAAAATCTAAGTCAAAATCAGCCTCAGATTCCGTTTGTTTATCGAAGACTTGATCTGATGCAGAGTGCTGCACCTCATCAAACCTTTCTTTGGGAAGTGGCACCTTAGCCCCACTGACAAATTGTGTGGGCCCATTCTGCAAAGCAAAGGAAAGAAATCATGATGATTGAAAAGAGGACAAAATCAAAGCCAGTACAGACTGAAATATACCAGCAAGTCCTCATGTGACTTCAACAGCTCAGTTTCAGAAGCACTTGGATCCCAATCTAGCTGATGCTCCTCCGCAATTTCCTTTAGCAGCTTCATTTTCACATCAGGAGCAGGAGCTCGAATAGACAGCAACTCTATCAACTGTCAGTGACAAGAAAAAAGAAAGAGTAAAATCAGAAACAAGAAACAAGAAACAGTTTCTCTTTGTGGTTTAGCGATGGCATAAAGGAGAACGAAGGTCACCTGGCGATTGACTCCGCATTCTGGCATGAGCTCTGTAGCAGCAGCAATGAATTCCTTCCCATATTTACCAGCAAACATCATCTGAACCTGCAGCAGTTCCGGAAGATCTGCACATCTTGGTGCAGCAAAACAAACACTTGAAATAGCTTCTTTCAGATCTAGAGGGCAATCCCTGGACATTATAGAGTTTGGGGGTTCAGCTCTTTCCAAATATTCAAGTAAGAAAAATTATCAACAAAATTCAACTGGAAGTCTAGAATATTAAGAATTGGAAAGAAAACCTCCACATTGCTGGACAGTCAAGTCCAGTCAAGTTCAAGAGTATCAGTTTGCTTTAAAACAAATATCGAAGATGAAGCGCTTTGGGTCCATCTTGGAACTAGAGATCCACATATATGGTCTCATGTAGATGTTCAAATTATTTTAAGGTTTCACACTCTCATAACACAAGCAAGAATGTATTGTTCATTCTATGCCCTAGATACTTCACGGTCATATAAGCAGAAAGTTAAACGTAGCTAATCTTTGTTTGGCTTAAATTGACTTTATGCAAAAGGATCAAACATGCTGCTGCTCGGATTTAGATACATGCACATACTTCCATTTAATCGACCTACAACCTAGACATTTCAAAGTTGGTAACTTTTTTTCAGAATACATGAAATTAAGAAAATTAAAGGATTGTGATTCATGAATTGAACTAGAGCCGCTCCATGAAAAAGTATCCATATCTAGTGCAGATAATTCTCACAAAACAACAGCTAAGGTCTAGGGTGGAGTATAGTAGATCTGAAAGTTTGGTATTGAAGGAGATATGGAACTAAATGTTAACAGCAGCATAGTCAGCAAAGGCCAGAGGCAAGCAAGGAAGACAGAGAGGAACATTTGGTACCCCTATACTATTTTTATTATGAAAAAAAAATGCCAAAGAACCCCCCCCCCCCTTTTGACTTCTAGCTTTTTAATCAAATGAGCACCTAAACCATCACTCGTATTAAAGTATTAAATACTCCTGGAATATTTTTTTTCAACCGTAGCGTACACCTACGACGTTTAGATCCCTCAATCATGTATACACGCACGTGACACGTTAAAAATATGACAAATGTGGATGTCCACGTAAATAAATAATGCCCCCACCCTCTCTAATATTTACCCTTTTTCAAAAGCTTTTTGTATAATTCCCCAATTCACACAAATCAACCCTAATTACCCGATCTTTTCTCTTTCACACAAATACTTTCTAAATAATCAAATCCTAAGAAGTTTAACAGTCGGAGATAAGGGTAGATTTTGAACATTTCTGGCTCTTCTATTTGAACGTTTTCTCCTCAAAAGTACAGTCCATTTGGGTGAAGCTTTTTATTTGAGTGGATTTTTCTCCGATCTTGCCTGAAATTCTTATCAAGTAAGTGATTATCCATTCTTAAAATGTATTTTTGTTTGTTTTTCCTCAAATAGCCTTGGTCAGTTACAATCTAGTTACGTCCGAGGTAGTCATATGACCATGAAATTCTCACAAATGGAGGACACCCACATGCAGAAACAAGCATCCTATTATAATTCATGGATTCATCAATTGCAACTTTAGAAAGACGGAGGAGAGATAAATTATATGTAAAGAAAGAAAATGATGGCAAAGATAGGAATTTCAGAAAATTGAAAGTGATGGAGAAGAAGGGTTTAGGGAGAATAAATAGGAAGAGAATGAAGAGAGATGCTGTGCAAAAAGGAAAAAAATAAAGAGAAACAAGAATTTTTAAATGTTTCTCACCATTGAAGTAATATGATGCGGCAAGAAATTTACTCCCTCACGCGCCTAGCTGAGCTTGTTGTCAGTTTCTATGCCAGGTGGACGTTGTAGGTGTATGTGACGGTTGAAAAAATAAGTTCCGGGGGTATTTCATATGAGTGATAGTTAAGGTATTCACTGAATAAAAAGCTACAAGGTCGGGGGGTCTCTAGCATTTCTGCCTTTTTATTATTATTAAACTGGTGTATGCGACGGTTAGAAAAACAAGTTCTGGGGACATTTCATATGAGTGATAGTTTAGGTATTCACTAATAAAAAGCTACAAGATCGGGAGGTCTCTAGCCTTTCTGTCTTTTTATAATTATTAAACCTCATTCAGCTGACTATCCTAGTCTATATCAGGTGTAACCCAGTTTATTGACTTATAGCAGCTAGAGTAAAGTTAAATGGAGCTATTGTTTTAGAGCATATACGGTTAGAAAAACAAGTTCCGAGGATATTTCATATGAGTGATAGTTTAGGTATTCACTAAATAAAAAGCTACAAGATCGGGAGGTCTCTAGCATTTCTGCCATTTTATAATCATTAAACCTCATTCAGCTGACTATCCTAGTCTCTATCAGGTGTAAGCCAGTTTATTGACTTATTGCAGCTAGAGTAAAGTTAAATGGAGCTATTGTTGTAGAGCACAATACAGCTATAAAGATACACATGACCAGCAGAACTACACAATATGACAATATACTTTTTTTATGAAAATGGACGAAGAAAAATAAGCTAAAAGGCAATACTACAAGTAGGCCAACCTTACAGCTGGGATTTACATCTGCTAACGGTGTCAAGAAAATCATATAACCACGAAAACTAAAAATGCTGTTCTTTAGGCACTTCGCCAAGATATCATAGGTGATCATCTAATGCATCATAAAGGAACCCTTTTATATTCTTTGCCATTCGCCCCATACATTCTTTATCCTAAGAGCAACTAAAAGCATATTCAGTTGCTCATCTATAATTGAAGAACCATGTTACAATACTGTAAATGTTCACACCATATAGAATATCAAGAACATTAACACAACAGACATAACTCATTACCTTTGTGCTTCAATAATTGGAAGACGAACCGATATAAGCTCACAGAATAGCTCAACAATCTCCTGCGCTGCCATCATTTTCTCTTCTCTTATAATATGCTCTACCTAAATAAGCAAACATCAGAGTCAAGCACATTACTCTGTAAAACCATCTATCAAAATACATAATAACCTTTCAGTATTCAAATGGGAAGAACACACAGCCTAGCACAAATTATATCAGCATAAATCGATGAATTTAAGCAAAAATAAGATTCAGTCTATACCCGAATTCGAGCAGTAGCTTCCTGACCAGTCTCTAGAAGCTTAGCTATTTCTTTCCTCATCTGCTTCAGCTGAAACTCCCTACGATTCCTCAGTAGTTTGATCCGAGGAATTGTCAATTTCAACATGGTTTTACTGCAAATTGATAGACACCATCAGCAAATTTCCATATAAAAAAGACATCATTTTCCCCTCAAATTTTCTCAAAAAAGTTGAAAAACTCAAAACCCCATGATTTCAACAATACAAAATTTCAAATCTGCATCATAAGAACCCTCAACTAAAAAGACCCTAATCATAAAATCTGACAAGAACCTCAAATAAGACAGGAAAGTGGGGAACTGAGGATTACCATTTGGCAGCCTTGAAACCTTTGCTGAAGAAAGAATCCATTATATACTTGATTCAGATCTTCAATATCCGTATACCCTTTAAAATTCTTGCAACAAAACCTTATGAATTATCACTTACCTAAAACCACAAAACTATTTCAGATTAAAGCAAAGAATACCTTTTTATTCTTCAAAAAAAAGAAAAGAAAAAGAGATCAAAGATCAAAACTGATGAAGAAGTAGTAAATAAAATATTTGTTTCTGTGGAAAGCACAGAAAAGTGAACCTGCTCCGCTATGCATATAAAGCCAAATGGAACGCGGACAAAGCTTTCAATGTCGATGACAACAAGCAGTTTCCTTAAGCTCTAAGCATTATTGGATTTCAACTTTCAACAGTATTATTTTTGGGATTAAAATTAGGTATATCTTCTCAATTTTACAACTGTTAAAAGAAAAAAGAGAAATACAACTCTAGAAGATGATGAATTTGGGTCGGGTTTGGCCCAATTGTTGATGATGATAGAAAGAAGATTTTTTTTGTGTGATTTTCCAATAAAATAAAACTAAAAACTATTTATTACTATTTTTTATGTTTCAATTTATTCGTTGGACGTAGATTTAGGCTTGTTAGTGCATGTCATAACATTATTCATACTTTTGTAGTTTTTATTGTATGTAGTATATTGTGTTTTTGATTATTACACTATTTTGTTATTGTTATGATTCTTTTAGTCTGTACTTTTTCTTATTAACAATGCTCGAGATAGTGGTGTGATTTGAGTACACTCTATAATTTGGGTTGGGTTTGAGTAAATTTCTGATGATAGAAGAATATTTTTTTATTATAATTTTTATAGATAAAAAATTGAGAAAATTTCGCATATAGCCACAAGAATAAACTTTTAATTAGGCTCCTTAGCTATAGTTTACATATTTACAGATTGTAGCTACACTTTGACCCGTCCCAAACCCCACTTAGTGATATTTCACTATGTATGTTGTTTTTGTATGTTCAATTTATGTGGTATAATCAGAATTTTAAAATTCAAACTTTTAAATTTCAATCGTGAATTTGAACATAAAAGTTTATGTTTTCTAAAAAAAAAAATTACTTGGAAACTAAGTAAAAACTATTATAATTTACAAGAATTAACAACTTAAAAGACGTAAAGAAATTCCGATTAGGGAAAAACATGAGCTACAAGCTGCCAACTTGTGTGCATCTCGATGAGTAAAATTTGGCCAATTTTATCTTTCTGGATGCTATTTTCTTGTTACAGAATTGATATACCTGCAGTCCAAATGATAGTAAAACTGATATGTTGAGAGCAGCAGCTTGTGGGGGAGTGGAATAAGGCTGGATAAACAAGAAACTTACACAAGGTCTCCAATATGGTAAACAATTTATTTTCAAGCAATCCATTCAAAGTGAAATAAGACGAAACCTACTAGATTTATCAAACTACTAACACAAGGAGTTTGACTCTACTTCAGCCGCAACCATTGGTGTTGAACAAGAACAACAAGGTTGCATTTATCCCGAAGCTATAAGCTCAAATCGTTCCTATGCCAAAACCATAAGCAAGAAGGGCATGAGGATACACGAATTGTGCCTTAAATTGAGTAACATAAAAATTCTGGCCAAACTGTGCATGTCTGGGCGATCAACATACTTGAGCAGTCACAATCAGTATTAAATTTGGTCCAACGGGTTCCAATTTCAGTCCATCTTGGTACCTACATTTCTCCAAAAAGGATCTTGGTCTTCACTTGGAACCTCCCATGGCTTTCAATACCGTCTCTTCAATATGAGCCTTGGTGTGAATGCCCTAGCTGGATCCCTATAAGATATTAACATGACTTAATGAACTTAGTTGATGCCTCCTAAC
Source organism: Solanum sitiens (assembly GCA_016801875.1). Lineage (NCBI taxonomy): Eukaryota > Viridiplantae > Streptophyta > Magnoliopsida > Solanales > Solanaceae > Solanum > Solanum sitiens. The sequence goes on along the minus strand of JABWTJ010000002.1, from coordinate 2,523,180 downwards.
CTAAATGGATAAGAACAGGGAAACACATTTTAGGACCAGAGGAGTGTTAATAGTTAATACTTTGTCCTGAGATAATGAAATAGGATTAACATAAGCAAGAAACACATGTTTTATTTTCAAACTGCATGCTGCTTAGTAGAAAACAAAAAGAAGCATAGATACTTCTGCATTCCGACGTCACTTGCATTTATCACGTAATAGAAAAACCTGCATTATTTTACGCACTGATTTTTATATCACAACTACACATAGCACAGCTGACATCCTTTTCTCACAGTACTTTCATGTAGCATGTTTCATCATATGAGTTGTGAAAGTTCACGATAGGCAGGAAGTTTGGAGACAAGTCCTAGAAGCTAAAGGTTCCAGGTTTAGCAGGACTAAAACAAATTACTAGGAGTGCAAGTTTAGTGACATAGTGCATAAGGCGGAGGTGGAAGTGAAGATCAATGCACAAGTCATACCCAAGAGAAGAAGTTTCAAGTAGCTTGGGTCAACAATCCAAGGAGGCGGGGAGATTGACGAGATGTCGTACAGATTGGAGCAGATGATAAAAAATTCCGTCAAGGCTTAAAGATAAGTCCTACAAAGTGGTAGTTAGACCAACATTTTTGCATGGAGAAGAGTATTTGTCAGTCAAGAACACAAACGTTTAGTAGATGAAGGTAGTGGATATGAGAATGCTCAAATGGATGCGTGAACATACTAAGAGATATGATTAGAAACAAAGTTATATGGGTCAAAGTCGGAATGGCCTTTGTGGTGGACAAAATGAGGAAGTCAAACTAAGATCGTACGAGCATGCGAAGAGGAGGGGGATGTGCCAGTAAGGAGGCGTGAGAGATTGGACACATAGGGTGTGTTTGGTATGAAGGAAAATGTTTTCCTAGAAAACAAAAAGATTTATGACTTATTTTCTCATGTTTGGTTGGTGAGTAGAAAATATTTTTAGGAAATGATTTTTAGTGTTTGATTTATGAATGAAAAATATTTTTGAGAAATAGGTAGAGATAGGCCAAAAAAGAACCAGCACAGGTGAGAGGTGATAAGATAGAACATGACACAACTTTAGCTTATGAGTACATGACTCTAGATAGGAAGGTCCGGAGGTCGAAAATTAGAGCAGAAGGCTAGTAAGTACTCGAGTGTTATCACACTTTATGTGGGAATGCTAGGGGGCTATTTAGTAGTAGCATAGTATCTAGTTCTTCAATATATATTACTATTTGTTGCTTCATTTGCTTTGTTATCTCACTATTTTGTTGTCATATTTTCTTGATACCCTCTTCAGGAACTTCTCTTTTGAGTCTAGCGGATACAACTTCTCTACCTCACAAAGGATAGGGCTAAGGTCTGCGTATATGCTACCCTCTCTAGACCCCAATTGTAGGATTACACTGAATTTGTTGTTGTTGTTGTAGCATCTTTCATCACAAATGAATCTTATGGGATTCCTTAGCGTCTCTAGTTTTATCTGACCATGCCAGAAAGAATGGTGAAAAACAAGCTTAGCTTTAACTACAACATGCCACAATTATCTATACAGAATCAACAATCAGCAATCCCAACAAAAATTAAAACTTAAAAAAAAAAGATAAAAAGAAAAATCTTGTTTGAAGGTTATGGGTTCGGGATGTGAAACAACCTCTTGCAGAAATGTCGGATAAGGTTGCGGACAATAGACCCCTATGGTTTGGCCCTTCCCCCGACCCCACACATAGTAGCTATGTTGCTCAGACTCTTCAGAAATGCCAACGGGTGCGACAATTTCGCCAAAAGTAGTGTATTTTCGGAGAATCCGAGACGGGTGCGGCATCAAAAGTGGAGAGTCCGTGAAACTAAGCATAGTAGGAGCTTAGTGTACCAAACTGACATTTTTATGCTTCATATAATTTGAAAAGCAACAATACGATATATCAACTGCAAAAAGTAAAATGACATTCATACTATCATGCCTTTTCAAAAGCAACACAAGCATCTTCACTTTCTGGGTGAAATTTACCGACTCGATTCATACTATCAGGCATTTTCAAAAGCAACACATCAAACTCACAAAAATATTCGTTATCTACTGAGTCTCAACCTATGCGTCTTTGGTCCTTGGTGATTTTCTCGAGTCTCGACTATAAATGAAAAAAGAAAAAAACAAGAAAAAAACAGGAGGCTAGAAAGGAACAGAAAGTAAAGAACCTTTTGAGTAAAGCGAGATTGAAACACACCTCAATGAATTCTACTAGTTCAGGTTTTTTGTCAATATGGATAGATGGTAGCCTACCTTACTGACCAATGGCTTCAACAAATAATACGTTTTCGTTTCGGATTGCACTATCAGATAATGGCAATACAGCATCAAGTCAAACAGTGACATAGTCCCTAATTTTAAAAAGGAACCAAGAAAATAAAATTACAGCAATAACAAAAACAGAATAAGAATGCTAGACAACAGCCATAAAGAAATTGTTTACCTCAACAAAAGGAAACTGATAAAATCTATTTCATCCGACGCTTTTCATGTATGCTTCATATGCAATGGGTATTTTATCCTTGTAAGGCAGCAAAATTACTTCCATAAACTTTGATGGCGTCATGCTAACAGCAGTGAATAACCCCACACCTTTTTTGAGATGTTTTTCATTTAAAATTTTCAGGACCCTATATCTTGGAATCACTCTCTTCTCTAAACTATGCGTAAACAGACGAGAATGAGATGCTAAATACTCTGACGTGCAGCCAACTTCATTCATGAGAAAAGTCAACTGTTTACAGATTCTTACCTCTGAGGAACTCAAACAAGAAGGATAATTTCTGGTCATGGTTCTTATATGTTCATCAGACCAACCAAAACTTTTATAAACATCAATCTTCTTTGCCAAAGTTGACTGACGAAACGTAACAATGGCAGCAATTCCATTGAAGAATGTACGTGATTCACGAGGGATTCCAAGGTCTTTCTCCACTCTATGAATAACATCCTTCAGACATCCAAGATTCCGCGTTATACGCTTTGGATTCTGCAATATAAACTTCCTAATTTTCTCATCTGAAAGCCCAATATCATGTAACAACAACACATTAGGTGCTATTGTCTTGGTAACATGACATCTAAGTAACCAAGAACTCTTTTTTATAATCTTAACTACATTTTCATCACTACCCAATAAATTTCTAAGATAATCAAGGGAAGGTCTAATAAAAGTATCCAAACCTTTGCTGAAAAACAAATCATTCTCAATTATAAACTTATATAAGTCAGTCCCAGAAAGGCCAATTCCTTGTAAAATCTCGAGTTTTGGTTTAAGGGTTTTGTCTACACTAGAGAACAATACTTTAGGGGATTTGGAGACAATGTTCTTGATTTGGGTATTATCAAAATCATTTCTTTGAAAGAAATCGACTACAAATTCTGGGTTTTTTGAGGGTTTCAAACGGATTACCTTGCTGCTTGTTGTAACTGCTTCTTCTTTTGAAAACCCAAGAGAATCAACAAGAAGGTCCACCAAGTAATGAGTTGGTGCAGCACTGGTGGAGCAGTGAAGGACAAATCTGAAGTTGTCGATGCAGAAAAGGAGTGGATTCTTGACTCCATTAGCATGAATCCCGGTACGAGTTATTCGAGTTAGCATTGTTAACAATGGAGACTGGACAGTTGGGAAGAAATTGAACAAACTTCAAACAAGTACTGCACTCCACTGTCTATTTGATTTCACCATCTATTTTTATTTTGTCTCTTAACAGTTTGACACTTAATATACGAATTTTGACTAACATTAAATTAACTTTTAAAAAGCATAATATAACAAATAAAATTAGAGTAGAATGAGTAATATTGTCTTTCAATTATTTACCGTCTTAAATATATTTTTTTCTATTTGACTAACTAAATTCAAGTATACTCTGATTTGCCACATGATTATTTACCATCTTAAAGATATATTTCTATTTGACTAATTAAATTCAAATTACTCTGACCTGCCACATGAAATGGCAAGAAGTTTCAATCTCTAATAGTAGCACGAGACTCTTAATAAAAAATAGTAGTGTTGAACGCATTTTAAGCTAATTTAGGGTTGTTGCCACTCATATTTCAAGATTGTAATGTATTTCAGTTCAGTTAGTCAAACAAAGATATGCCTTCAATAGTTTGAGAATGAAATAAAAAATTTGTGTCAAATTTAAAAGTGTTTCTAATAATTCTCTCTTATAATTGAATAAAGAAATAATAATAATTTTATTATATTGTTTTTTTATTATAATAAGAATTCATATTTTGAGAAATGATAAAAAAAAAGTGATAGAATTATCTCTAAATTTTCTAACGAATAAACATGAATACCAATTCATTTGTTTAAGTTTACCTATTCATGAGTTCACTTACATAAGATCTTTGAGAATTTGTATAGTCAACTATTCATAATCATGAGATGTGTTTGAGTGGACATATAGTTAAAAAATAAAAAAAAGAGATTTGAAATCCATCAAAAAGAAAATCACATAAATTGAAATATAAGAGCAAATCATTTCGATATTTAAAAATTACAAAAGAAATATGAAAAAGAAAGAACAAAAGTCTTTTTTCAGGTTTTTACAAGCTCAAAATAAATAATAAAATGTTTTGTTCTTAACTAAACAAATAAATTTACTCTTTTTAGAAAAATAATAAATTACATTACTCTCTTTCATCTTAGAAGGTTATACAATGTCCACAATTTCACAATTTTCAAGTATTAAAGATACTAGATGTAACTTCAACCAGGTTATACATGAGAATTCATCCAAAACAAATCCTAAAGCCATCTCATTGTATTGAGTACAGTATTATTCTAGCATTCCCGATGTAAATCCAGATTTAGTCGGAACCCAAAGTAGGTGCTGGACACAAGGTGTGAAGCCAAAAAGGAACTTAAGAATCTGTGTCCCTCTATTACCTACCTAGCTGTTGCTAAGTCTTGTAATGCAAAAGAATTGTGCAACTCCATCTTCAACTAAGAGTATTGCAGACCCAGTTGCTACCAATAAACCTCTTAACATGCTGCAACTAGTTGTTGAATCTGCAGTCTAGGTAGAGTCCATAAACAAGCACTCTGCCCAGAAGAAAAGTTTAGAAAAAACGGAGAGCAAACAATAACCAGAAGATTCAATGAGTAATATATAGCGAGAACAAAACTGTTCAATTCATGCTTAGTCCGTAACTCAGAAGGATCAAACACATAAAAGCAGGATGGACAGAGAAAATGAAATTACCAAACTGTAGGGGAACTAATAGTTGTGACTTCAATAGAAAACAGGAAAGACCTGAAGAAAAAAGATTCATTTGACTGAAAGATCACGAGTATGAACCATAAAGATGAAAATCGCACCTCATTTGACTGATCATCATGACTCTAACGTCTCACACATGTCACATATGACTCATATAGATTAGGTATCTCATCCTTGTAAGGAAGCACGAATTCTGAACGAAACATAGGTTCAGATATATACATAGCTCGAGAAAAAGATACTTTCTGTATCAGCTTCTTCTCCTCTAAAACTTTCAGTACTTGATTTCTAGGAATCACTCTCTTGTCCAGACTAAGCATTAGAAGCGCAGGATTACTAATCAAATATTCTGGTTTGCATCCGATTACCCTCGTGAAAACGTCCAATGCTCGCAGAATTCTAGCTTCTGACATAGCCAAACAGAGGGGTTGCTTTCTGAACACAGTCATTATATCCTGATCACACCATCCACAACTCCTGAAAACTCCCATTTTGTTTTCCACTGTTGACTTACCTAGTGCGATAACTGCAAGAACTCCGTACATGAACATTCCAGATGTGGGAGAAATCTGTAAGTCCTTTTCAGCTTTGTGTAATATCTTCTCTAGCCACTCGAATTTTTGTTGAAGTATACGTGGTTTCTGAAGTATAAGTTTCTCGATTTGGGCATTTGAAAAACCAGATTTTTGCAACAACAATATTTTGGGTTCAAATATTTTTGGACCATTGACAGCAAGTAAATAAGGTGACCTCTTTATAAGTTTAACCAAAGTTTCCTCATTACTAACTAGTTTCCTAAGAAAATCCAAATTAGACCTCAAATGAGAACCTACTGCACTATACAAAGCTTTTCCGTCTGCTAGGAAGAGATCAACTAGGTCAGATCCAGATACCCTCACTTCTCGCAGACACTGAAACTTGGGTTTAAGGGTTCTGTTTACATCAGAAAAAAGCAGTCTCGGTGTAATAGAAACTAATTTCTTGATCTCTGTCCGTTCTAAACCCATCTCTTGGAAGAATTTGATTACCAAATCAGGATTCTTAGGTGCTTTCACGCTGTTCAACTTGGCAGCTACAACATTTGCTTCATATCTGGAGAATCCCAGTGATTTGATGAGGTAGTTCGACAAGAGAGGGTTCTGAGAGCGAACGGTCGCATTTGTTGAGTAGCAAAACTGAGACCATGATCCACTAATGAAAAAAAGCTGCCAAATGCCAATGTACCAAAACTTAAAATATTTAAGAAGCACAGTTTCATTAGACAACATTGCACAAATATTGATAAATGACAATGACAATAATATAATACAAACAAACTGTTTTAGACCATGAAACAAGGGATAATGTATTGGAACATCACTTTTTACTTGGAGACAACAAACATGTATCTCCTTGAACCATATATACGGGAGATCAAACTTCACAACAAGAAAGGTTTCATGAGCAATAAATAATACGAAATTTATACCAATCAAAAAATAATAATATATGTATAGTTTATTCAAAGGGAAACTGAAACCATTGGGGAAAAAACATTCTGAACACAAAATTGATGAAACATTTAAAATGAAGACGTAAATGTACAAATTGCATTACAAAGTGATGAAGCATAAGGGATACATGGCAGTTCAAGAACAACGATGGTTTACTCACAGAAATTAACTTGTGCAAGCTTTTGAGAGTCAATTACACTGAATTCCTCTCTAGATCGAAAATATTCAAGGGACCTCCCTTTAAGAAATTACCCCAACATGAATTACAGTGTTAAACAACAAAGTATCGTATTACTTACAAAAAATTAACCTCCCTTTCTTTTACTTTTAAACTCTTCTGTTTACTGAAATAAGAAGCATTTTAAGTCTACGTGTAACAGGGAGTATTTAAATAACAGGAAAATATTACTAAAAACAAATCATTTGAAGTTGTGAAATTACATTGAGTATATGAAGTAGTATTCCACAACAGAGAACTCAAAGTCAATTTCGGATAATTTGACTTTTGATTCTCTTATATATTTTTCTTTTACATTTGTAGTCTGTCTAAGAATTTCTAGTGCTATTGGTCTTATACAAAAAAAGTAATTCCGGAACTATAAATTCTTAAGACATGAACAGTAAATGTTAAAATAGTTCTTGATAATAACAAAGGGAAAAGGCATAGATTTCCCCCTAAATTTGTCTCAAAAGTCACTTACACACTTCAACTATCAAGGCGACCTATTACACACTTTTACTATTTAAAAGTGAATTTAATACCACCCTGCTATGTGCAACACCACTCTCATAGTATGCAGTGTGTTAAACTCGCTGCCACATCAGCGCTACGTCAGTGCCATGTCAGAAATTGTATTTTTTTAATATATTTTTTTTTACTTTCTTTACTTTATTACTTAACTTTTATTTTATTAATTATATTTTACACTAATTAATTTCTAATCAATTATAAAAATTTTCTAATAATTCTATCTTCTTCATTGCAAAATGGGAAAGAAGAACTTTTAGCAATGACCACCAAGGAAATTGCCCGCAATCTGGAGTTGATTCCGGAGTGAAATAATTTTTTCATTCCAAAATGTACCACAAGAAGGTTGCTTTAGTTTCTTCCATTGATTGTCCATGGAAACTAAGCTTTCATTGTTATTTGTTGCTGTTTTAGTCGTAAATATTTTTCAACTTGTTATTTTTCCATGTTATTTCTGGAAATTTCTTTAAAAAATAGAGATAATAGAAAAATAAGTTTCTTCCTATTTTCAATCGATCACTCAATAATAAAAAAAATGTTCGCCAAAGCCCAATCGATTGAAACCTCCCAAAATTTAACTCCTTTTTGAAGTAATTTATTTCTTGGTTGTTTCTTGTTATTGGTTTATTTTAAGTTTAATGGAGTGTGAAGAAGATGAGAGGGTGAGGTGTGAAGAAAAAGAGATGTGTATGTGTGTGGGGGGTTTAAGAAATATTTTGATTTTTAATTTTTTTTTTATTTCAATAATTATCTGACGTTCTGACACGCTGATTTTTTTTAAAATTATTATTATTTTGCCAGGTCAGCTTTAGGGGGTAATAAATTCTTTTTTAAATAGCAGATGTGTGTAATAGGTCGTCATGATAGTTTAAGCGTGTAACTGACTTTTCGGTACAAGTTCAAGGGGGAATCTATGCCTTTTCCCTAATAACAAAAGCAATAGAATACACAGAACAAGAAGAAAAGAGAAAACAAAAAAAAGGGGGACAGTGGAAGGCACTAGCAGTCACAGTATCCACGGAGTTCAAACAGTGCACAACTAGCCCCTGAGGTTTCTCGGTTATGGAAAAAGTAGAGTTTAAAATTCTCAATACTTTCAACAGTGTTACTCATCAACTTATTGTTGGTATGGTTTCTAATAATATATTCAATTAGAGGACTTTTTCTAATCTAGAGGAAAGTAGTATAACTAACCCAACATAGTTTGCTTTGAATGATTTACTTGAAGTCTGGCAGGCACAAAATGTCAACAAGAAGCTGAAGATAAAGTATGTAAATTCATTCCTCTATGCATCATTTGGAAAGTGTGGCTTGAAAGGAATAGAAGATGTATTTTAGGGAAAAAAAAGCTTATATTTTTTTGTCAAATATATATGCTTCAGAATTTGTTATGTTGGTACAAAATGATTTTTGTAACTAACTGGACAGAGTTTATGGACTTGTTAGACTACTTTATTATGTAGATTTACACAAGTCATACTTTTTGTCTCTTTACGTACCTCCTTGGCACTCTGATATTTATAAAATTACCATACCATTTTTTCTTAAAAAAGAAGTAATAGCAAAGGCGAAGTTGTGAAAGCATTTAAACAAATTATACACCACTTAAACGTCTATGCGTAGAAGTAGCCAAGAAAAGCTGAGTATTCCAATATATTACAACAATTGAGACAAAGCAATTAAGGGTCCTAGGTTCCACAACAAAAACTCCAGCTTTAGAACAGTTGCTCACATTTTAATTTGATAATGACCAAGCGGTGAACCAGGAAGGTTGTGTTCTAACATCATAATGAATGAAAAGGTGAATTCTACAGAGAAGCAACAATGAGGTGTACCACACTGTGAAGGAAGTCACAAACAAAATATGTAATCACTTCTCCTTGAATTATTCATACATATAGTACAGAAAGGCAGCACAAATCCTGTATAAATTTGATTCTGTCAACCATATGGCTTCTTTTCTTGTTCACCTCCTTTACACTCAATATTTTCAGCACTCTTTTGACTCAAATTTAGACTGAGTTTGATTCTTTTGGTATCATAGAATGAAAACATGTCAAGACTTCTTTTCCTTAAAAACTGAGAATTCCCTAAGGTCAATAGACGCATAGTTCCTCATAACATCTCAAATTTCTTCAGTGCAGAGTGGTTAGACAACTTTGGAACTTGTTTACCAGCTTCAGGTGCATAAGTTGGAGCATGCCAGAAAGGGAAAGTCAGGCTATAGAAAGCTGGAATAGTGAAGGTAGTGCAAGTATAGACAAAAACAGATGGAGAATTGTCCCAACAGTGATTTGGTGGACCATATGGAAGGAGAGAAATTTGAGATGTTATGAGAGCATTAGTAGTCATTTACATAGGATTAAAATGAATTGCATCATCACTTCTTGCTATTGGTGCAGTTCTGAGTATGTAGATTATCCTATAGCTATTATAGATATTCTAGGTTCTTTATAAGATAAAGTAGTATCTAGTTTAGATTTGTTGAGTATACTCAACTGTATGTAGCTTCATGATGTAAATTTGGGATCCCAGCCTTTAGTGCTGAAGATTTATACACAAACCTGCTACCTTTGTCAAATAAATAAATAAATAGACACATAGTTCCAAACTCCATGGAAAATCATCCCATCCCTCTACCCAACTCGACTAAAATACCAGACTTTGACCACTACCAAAGCAGAGGGGCACATTCATTTAACTCTAGCATTAACCACATTTTCTATCACCACTGAATACTTGTCAAAGAAAATCTAACTTAGGCATCACATTAGAATATAAAGATAACACCTTTCACAAGTCAAATCTTGATATCAGGGTTACTGTACTGAGAATAGCAGCAAAAAAGTATACGGAGTTCGATTATTTTGGTATCACAGGATGAAACCAGTGAAAATAGGCCTGTCCCTCTACCCTTCTCTACTTCCATACCAGACTTTGACCACTGCCAAGGGGTACATTTGAGGGCATTTCACTCTAGCTTTAACCACATTTACTATCACAAACAAATACATCTCTAAGAAAATCTAATTTAAACATCACATTAGAATCTAAAGATTACACCTTTCATAAGGTCAAATCTTGATTTCCGGGTTTACTGTACTGAGAATAGCAGCAAAATTACATATAAATGAATTTCTTGATACCAAAATAAGAAATTTTCAAAGTGAGGTTACCTTGGTAGCAGTAGAAATTGCTTCATCATCTTTAGAAAATCCAACTGAACCAAAGAGAGAGTTTTCAGATAAGTGAGGCCCGAAAACAGCTACTGGTAACAGAGATTGTAAGCCACAGCAGCCATGTCGAAACCTAGAGATTCGAGATAGCATGGTTTTCAGAAGAAGAACCGAAGCTTGAAATTGAAAAGAGTTAAAAGGCAAAATGTTAAAGCGCCATTGCCTACTTTTATTTTGTCATAATATGGAAAAGGGGAAATATATGTTTTTAACTCTGTGATTTGAAATCAATATATGTCAAAAGTTAACTTCGACATAGTAATTTTGATATTCGATTTTTAAAACTATTATATCACTATCATATCAATTTAATTCAATTGAATCGATATTTTATGTTTAATTTCAGTATTTTTAAAATTGTTTATGTAACTTCGTATTCGTTTAATAAAGTATTATGGCTTTGACAATTCAAAAAAAAAAATTCAATTATATCATACTAACACGTTACATGTATAAAAATATATATTAAAAAAAATACAACCAACTCTTTTTTGATAATTAATTACATTTCGATCTAAATAGAGTAGTCAATTTCCTTCTTGTATGCTTTTTATATCATAATAAAAATACTAACAAATATGCAACTTCGTCTAATGATAGGAAAATAGGAGCTTTTCAATTTTCTTACTTCTTTTGGCTGACATGCAAGAAGCTTACAAATTCTGTTGGTTTCCAATATTGTTAGTTTCAGCTGGGAAAAATGGATTTCCTAAAATCATATTGACATTATTTTTGGTTCAGTTTTTGCTTTATTCCACTATTTGATGAGGTGATAAGTGGAAATAGAAATAAAAAGGTCATCTTTTGTGATAAACAATGGAAATAGAAATGAAGAAAAAGAAAGGCAAAAAGGCACAACACCTAACCTACTATACCCCCACCCTTCCCAGACCGTATATGTGAGATCATACTGGATATGTCGTTGGGTCTGTTTTCTCTCTGATGAAAGATTCCTCTTCAAGAAATTCTTCTACCTTGCGAGAATTCGATCAAATTTAATTTGAGTTAGGAGAATCAACCTGGTTGATTCAAGGTATGTCTCTTAAGCTTCTTTTCGTCAAAATTTTCAAGACTTGCATACCTCTTTTTTCCAAACTATGCATCAAAAGTGTAGGGGTAAGAAACCAAGTAAGCAGATTTAACAAGAAGTTCCTTCATGAAAAGATTCAGTGCTTTCTCAATTCTAACTTCCGAGAGGGCAAGACAATAAGGTAGCTTCTGGAACATGTGGAGTATATCATCCATCATCAGACCATCCAAAACTCTTGAAAATTCCAATCTTTCTATCCAACATAGACTTCTTTGGGAGGATACCACTCGAAATCCATACTGAAATATAGGGGAATAACGCTGAACTCGAAAAATCATTATCCACTCTATGCAACAAATCCTTAATCCTTTCAGGCTTTTGTGTAAGAGGGCAACAGGAGGTTCGTGTGGTCTCGTGGTGGAAGCTAATTGAACTGCCTCCTTGATCAGAGCTTCAGAGTTGGTGCTCCAGCCGTGGGAGTAGCGTTGTTTTTTCTCCAGATTTCCCAAGCGGTTGCCTTGTGGTTGAGGCTCACTAAACTAGAATGGCTCATCTCCAAGGCCTTCAGGTTGCACAGCACTGCAAGAGTTCCTGGTTTCTTCTAATTGTTCAGATTCGGTCCAAAAGCATCATGACTTGTTACATACATCACCCATAAAAAAATCACAAGTTAAGGCCAATTGGATTTTACGCTCAAGGACAGTAAAAATAGAATACAATTCATACTAAAACATTAGATAAATATGGCCAATACCAAGTGCACATTCAGAGGGCAAAAGTCTATTAACATTTCGTGTTGCAATTTGACGCTTTATAGTAATAAAGATGATCCAAATGGAAATGAGAAGCTAATTCATCTCCAGACACTGTCTACTTGGAACCTGGTTGGGGAAAAAATAATGCTTTACAATCACCACAAAGGCAGAAACTATGTTTTCTTTAGACAAATGTAGATTGAGCATTATGTTAATTAAAAGCATAGAGAGTGTATTCTGAGCCACCAAACATGAATGCACACTATGAACGACTAATTTTCGAAGAGTTTATACGACAAATTCTACATGCTACAACTCCATTCCCAGTGGGCATATCTTTCACAAAGCACCAAATCATTGGAATTTTGTTTACATCACAGAGTAATTGTAGAATAGATGGAGTGCCAAATTATTTCGAGTAAAAAGTATGAAATGAAAGAGACTCTCCAACTTCACATTAAGGACAAGAAAATACAAAAATTCAGGTGGCAATAAAATGGATTGATTAGCAAACAGCTCGTAATCAGAACAGGATACAAGAATTTCCAAATGGGAAGCAAATAAATACTTGACTATTTCTCAAACCTCCAAGGATATTTTTTCCTTTATAAGGACAGAAATGACGCCCCGACTGTAATTTTCAGAATACAAACTGAAAAAAAGAAACGCAAATACATATCAGCCTGCAAAATATGATTTTAAAAAGGTTAAACTAAAACGGCTAGGGAGCCACAGTTTTCTTAAGTAATTCATACAAATCAGGTATCTGATTCTTGTAGGGCAGCACAAAATAATCAATGAACTTTGTCTCTGATAAGCTCACAACAGTATAAAGAGCCAACTTTCTCCTCTCAAGCTTATTTTCATCCAAAATTTTCAAGACTTGCATCCGAGGTAGCACCCTTTTTTCCAGACTATAGATCAAAACTGAAGGCTGAGAAGCCAAGTAAGCAGGTTCAGAACCAAGCTCATTCATGTAAAGATTCAATGCTTTCTGAATTTTGACCTCTGACTGAGCAATACAATAAGGGAACTTCCCAAACATCTCAAGTATCTCATTATCAGACCATCCAAAACTCTTGAAAATTCTAATCTTCCTATCCACGGTACACTGCTTTTGCGAGGCTAATGTATGAAATCCATAAGGAAACATAGGAGAGTCAAGCGGAACTCGAAAATCATTCTCCACCCTATGCAACAAACCCTTAATCCACTCAGGCTTTTGTGCAAAATACCTAGGATTTCTAAGCAGGAGTGTTTTCATTCCCTCATCAGGAACACCCCAATTTTTCAACAACAATATATTAGTCTCCATAATATTATGAGCACCAAAAGTAAGCAACCAAGGAGCTCTCTTTAACGCCTTAACTACATTTTCATCACTACCCAAAGTTCTCCTAAGACAATCAATGGTAGGTCTCAAATGAGTATCTAAACCTCTTTCAACAATTTTTGAATCTTTAGCAATTACATCCACCAGGTCCGACCCGGATAACCCGATATCCATAAGGCACTGGAATTTGGGTTTTAGGGTTTTGGAAACATCAGATAATAGCATTTTGGGTGCTAAAGAAACCATTTTTTTCATCTGGGTGTCGTCTAAACCGATTTGTTTCATGAAATTGATGACTAAATGAGGATTCTTTAAGTTTTTCAATGAAGTTACCTTGGAGGATGTAGAGGCAGCTTCTTCATCGGAGAATCCGAGAGAATCAACAAGGTATTTCACCAAGAAATGGGTCGGGGCAGATGTAGAGGTTGATGAGTAGAGATATTGAGATGTGAAACGGAAGTGTCTAAAGCCATTGCAATGATTTATGGAACAGTGAGTTGAAACAACTACAGCTTTGCCTCTGAATCTGATGAGCATTTCCCTTACAAGACCTCTCTGCAGTAATGGGGATTAGGGTTTATAGTCCCTCTTCCTGTGCTTGATGGAATGCAAGGAATTCACTGAATATTTTCAAAATTGTTCAAACTTTAGCTTGCGTTTAGAATTCATCATTTCGAATTACTGTTTGTATATTCGGAAATCGTAATTTTGAATTATCCTAATTCTCGGGAAAATATGATTTGATTTTCAATTATTTTTAAAATATACAACTTAATTCATAAATTGACGTGAATAATTTGTTTTTACTATACGAAGCTGTTTTTGTTTTAATTTTATTTAATTTTTTACTATGTTTCAAAAAGAATATTTTTTTTAGAATTTTACCAACTCTTTGCCGGATAAGATTCTACGTTCACAAGATTCTCCGAGTTGCTTCCGAATGCCTGAACCTCCAATCGACGGTCACCACCTACGATCCCATCACCGTCGATGGGACGACGATTTTACTTTGAAAAAGTTCATTTTACGGATGGATCATAACTTATATAATGAATCATTTCTATCGTAGCGCACTGAAATATTGATTACTTTACCATAACTTTTATTAGTATTTTTGCCAAACTAGGATAATATTCATATGTATATACATGAAATTTAAAAAGTAAACACATTTGATAATTGAGATCTCAGTGATTAAGATTAAAATCTTCCCAACAGAAAGGACTGACAGTTGAACAACAATTTGAGTAAAATGACAATAGACACTGCATTCATTTTTTTTCTTTTTCTTGAGATTCTGATAATTGAAAGTAAACGAAGAGTACTTGTAGAAAGAAGTGACTTGAACTTCTTTTTAATGCCTTAACTGTATTTTCATCACTACCTAAACTTCTCCCAAGGCAATCAATGGTAGGTCTCAAATGAGTATCTACGCCTCTATCACCAATTTGTGGATCTTTAGCAATTACATTACATAGTTTGATTTGATTTTAGATCATAGTTTTTAAAAAAAGAAATAATAGAAAACTCAATTAAAAAATTTATATCCATCATTCTAAACATTATAAAAAGAACACAAGTTTAGCATTTTATAAAAATTGTTGGTACCACATGAAAGGATTTTACTATTTTCATTTCATTTCAATTTTACTTCTCTTTTTAGACTGTGAATGTCTCATTTTGCTTTTTACCAAACTCCTTGCCAAGCAAGATTCTATCTTTTCCTTGTAGTCAACATTATTTTACTTGGGGACACTCAATCCTTGAATGGTCTTTGCAAGATGGACCAAAGCCCACTGAAAATTGAAATACTTATCACTCTACACGTGAACCTTATCAGTATTTTTGCCAAACAATGATAATATCCATGTGTATATATGAGACTTTGAAGAATATGCACTTTATAATTGAGATCTCAATGATAAAAGATTAAACATCTTCATCAAGTGCAAATAAACAGACAGTTAAACAACAATGTTGAGCTGAGTAAACTGGCATTATGTACATTGCAATGAAACTGATAAAACTTGCAAGAAAATTTCCAGGCTGAAAGACTGAGATACAGCTTTCAGCATCTAATAAAACAAACGTTCCTCAAAGTACTACTAATTTTTCATTATTTTCTTCCGTGAGATACAAATTGGGAATTTGAGGCTTGCAGCACAAATGGCTCAACAGAACTTTGATTCACTTATCTGGAGAACTTGATAAGATAATGTTCTATTGAACTCAATCTTCTAACCCGAAAAGGGAAGCAGAAACCAACATCTCTGTTTTAATCCCAATTCCTTTCAGAAGAAAATTCTACCTTCTTCTCAATTGTAGCCTCTGATAAGAGTTAAACAACAAGGCACATTTCGAACATGGTATCCTAGTTAGTTAACTCCTGAAAACTGAACACTTCTTCTCTAAACGAAGCTCACTGGTCTAAACAAAGGCATATACGACTTCCCGTCTTTGTGGCTTCTCATTTTTTCAGAATTAAAAGGTATGCTATTGAGTTATCCTAATGTGTAAGTACTGAAAGCAACAAAACATAAAGAGAGAAATGATCTTTGGCAACACTGGAAAACATGCAAGTAGGTCACTAAAAAGCAAAACAAGTTTGAAATGAAAACAATACTTCAACGTAGTGCCAAAAATAAACAAAATGTACTATGGAGACACGATTTTGTTGAGCTGTTCATACAAATCAGGTATCTGATCCTTGTAGGGTAGCACAAAGTAATCCATGAACTTTGTCTCTGTTATGGTCAGAGCATAATAGAAACCCAACTTTCTCCTCTCAACCTTCTTTTCGTCCAAAATTTTCAAGACTTGCACCCGAGGTACCACCCTTTTTTCCAAACTAAAGACCAAAATGGAAGGATGAGAAGCCAAGTAAGCAGGTTCACAACCAAGCCTTTTCATGTAAAAACTCAATGCTTTCTGAATTTTATCCTCAGATAGAGCAATACAATACGGTAACTTCCTGAACATCATGAGTACATAATCATTAGACCATCCAAAACTCTTGAAAATTTCAATCTTGTTTTCATACTTGGACTTCTTTTGCGCGGCTAATGTATGAAATCCATAAGGAAACATAGGAGAGTGAAGCGGAATTCGAAAATCTTTCTCCAACCTATGCAACAAATCCTTAACCCACTCAGGCTTTTGTGTAAGATAATGAGGACATATAAGCAAAAGTTTTCTTATTTTCACATCAGAAACACCAGAGTTTCTCAACAAGACTACATTATTCTTCATAATTTGATGAGCATTAAAAGAAATCAACCAAGAACTTTTCTTTATAGCCTTAACTACATCTTCATCACTACCCAAAATTTTCCTAAGGAAATCAATGGTAGGTCTCAAATGAGTAACTAAACCTTTTTCAACAATTGTTGTATCTTTAGTCGTTAACTTCGCCAGGTCCGACCCGGATAGCCCGAGATCCATAAGGCACTGGAATTTGGGTTTTAGGGTTTTGTTAACATCATGGTATAGCAATTTGGGTGCCATAAAAACCAGTTTTTTCACCTGGGTGTTGTGGAAACCAGTTTGTTTCAAGAAATTGATGACTAAATCAGGATTATCTAAGTGTTTTCGTGAAGTTACCTTGGAAGATGCCAACGATGCTTCTTGTTTAGAGAATCCGAGAGAATCAACCAGGTATTTCACCAATGCAGAGGTTGTGCTTGTTGAGTAGAGATATTGAGATTTGATACTATTCAAGGAAAGGAAGTCTGTAAAACCGTAAAATCTGGCAGCACCAGCCGCAGCGGCGGCGGCGCCGCCTCTGAATCGGAGGAACATATCGTTGAGCTCCTTTCTATTAACTTTGCAAGAGTAAAAAACACTTCTCTTAGGGAGAAATGTTGCTTTAATGTTTAAAACCCCTTATTGAATTATTATATTTTTGCAGTTTCATATTTGAATTTTAAGTGAAATAGGTTAAAACTCCTCCTAAACTATTAGATTTTTTTATTTTTTTTTATTGGTATGGTTCAACTAGATAAAAATTATTAGTAAGGTATTAGTTTTAAAAAATTTAATTCATGAAATATGAAAATCAATTGACATTTTCAATTTAACAAATATATATTGTTTTCGTGTGTAACATAAAAAAATATAAAAGATAAATTTTATGTGGTCTTGTTTATAATAGCCAAACTAAAAGTATATATGTTAAAATCTATTAAACAAATATTGTCACTGTAGAAAAGTTTGAATATAGTTCTCACTCAAACTAATACATCTTTCGCAACATCATCAATAACGACGATACTTCGGTTCAAATTAAATTCAAAATTTGTATTGTGAAAATTTATGAAAAAATAACTAGTTTTATGTTGGTGGTAACAATGTGACTTGTAACCTAACACAATCCTCCTTTGTTAATTGCACTAAATTTGGAAATAGACATAGACCAACTTCTCATTGTTCACAAAGGTTCTTCCTCCCAAGACTCATACCATTAGAACTTCCTTTACCCTCTATCCGAAAAACAACATATTCATTGTAATTCTATAAGTAAAATACGAAGAGAATGACGTGTATGTAGAAAGATTGTTTGCGATAAAACCGTTAGTTCAAGTAACATATGAAAAATCAAGTACACAAAGCAAATGCAGTAGCTAAGAAGTCATGCTGAAAACAATAAAGAAAATAGTGGTAACAACTAATAATATGATAATTGAAACAAAGAAAACAACATGTAATATTAAAATAATAAAAAATAAGATAGTTGGAGAATAATAGTAACGATTTTAATAACGAACGGAATTAAACAGTACTCGACTACCTACTAACTTTGTAGTCAAATCCTCGCCCGCCCACCCCATAAGAATAACTCCCCTGACGATGTACTTAAAATATGATCAAGAAATCTCTCCTTCAAAGAGGTAGCAAGAATTCAATTTCCCCTAGGGTAATGGTACTAGAACAATACAGTTTATTTGCGTACCAAACACAAGAAAAATAATTAAGAAACCAAATATTTTCCTAAAAACATTTTCCATGGAAAACAATTTCCTTCGTACCGAACACACCCTTTTGTATCATCATTTGAGGGTCATGAATGACACTCTTTTCCTGTGGCTTCTGCTACCTAACTAAAATTCGAAAAATATCAAAAGCGTGTACTTAACTACAAGGCTAAATGTAGGTCAGGATTTAGACACAAAAATGCCAGCCATTGCTATTTGGCCAGCTTGAGAGCTATTAACATTAAAGTTTATCCATCTTGGAGAGTTAAAACTAGTAAAATTGTGCATCACCGGTGCTTCAGCTTGTTTGACAGAATGTTGTGTGTTTGCTAACCGCAATCTGTATGAATGCATGATTAAGATGACTTCCAATTGCAGATCAAGTCCTCTCATCAAGCAGCAATGAGTCATCTGCAAAGCTGTTGCCATGACCGCCCTTCTCTGATTGAATGCCACAACGGTTGTCATTCTCGCATGCCTCATCCAGCACAACATACGAAGTTGCTATTGAGCCAAAATACTGCACAAGAAATTCAAAGATTAAGATGGTATTAGGGCATAGTTTCTGAGAACCATTCGTTAAAAAAAGCACTCTTAGAATCAGACTCTTCCTAACAATCCAAACAATATCAGCAAATCTATTTGTCAACATGGTGTTGTTCCTCGCATTTTCTGTATAGACTATGAAATTACAAGAATGGTCTTTTTCCTAAAAATATATAATAATAGTAAAGGAGGTGTATCTGAACCTGCTCCATCAGCGAGGAGCAAGAGACCCACGTTTTATGTAGTGATGTCGGCATTGAACTTATTTGTATGTATTTAGTGATTTAAATACACCTCGACTGATTCAACTGGTACCTGTTATATTCTACCACAAATCATTATATGCACAGAATAACTTTGTCTACCGACCTAGGCGTGTGTCCTAGTGGTTAATGAAGTGGGTAGGTGAACCATGAGATCTCAAGTTCAATATATTAACACGATAAAATAAATAAACTACTTCACCTCTCCTCCAAAAAAGATACCATAATAAATGCAGAGAAAGAGAGGGGTTATCCACGAGGAGGAGGGGGGTGGAGTACTAAAAGTTGATAAACATCTTCATTCTCCTGTGTGACTCCTTGAAAAGAAAAGAAGAAACTAGTCACATAACAAAGCATGGATAATCCACAACACAACCCGGAGGCACTAGTGACAATCACAACAAGAAATCACTGTGCGACTGGTGGAAGATTCCAAACATCTGAATTCTAATATGTGACTAAAATAAGATAAATAAACAGGGGGGGTTAGCTGAACCCCAAAGCTTCAAAGAAGAAGCAACATTGCAGCTAGAGTGTGAACAGGTAACAAGCATCATCAGATGTCCATTCTTACTGTTTTGGTGCTCCTAGCTCCCTAATTGGGAAGATGGAAGCCTAGTACATCGAGTTCATACTTGACAAATAATTCTTACCCATACTCTATTAATAAAACATATGCAACTTGTCAAATTAGTTGCATCCTACAGGTTTAACTAGTTATAGACAATTTTTCTTTTTTAGAAAAATAAAAGGTTCGCCAGATAAATCCCAAACTGATTATTGTGATGGGTATAAAGCCCAAACTAATTCTTCTTCTCCTTTCTTTTTGGGCAACTAAAAGCTTGATAGATGCCTACTATGATATATTAACTAGAGGACACAAAGGAATGAAAACTCCTATTTGAGAGGAGGGCAAGGAAACAATGCAAAAGAAAACAATGTCTTAGTCAAGTAATCTCAGCAAGGTGATTTTATCGTCACCAAACTATCAGCAAATGAAAATTCAGGGGATGGGTTTCCAGGAAGCATTACATTGTCAAGAACTCAAAAATGAATTTTTCTGAACATTCTCCAACAAGCTCTGTGTTAAATGTAGGACTGTTGAAATTTCACCCTTGAGTATAACTAGGGTTTGATAATGAAATGGGCCTGACTATATGGAATGGTATGATATAGCTAAGGCAGACTAGTTTGGAATCCAGGCATTGATGGATAGATATAAATAGCCTAAAGGCTGATAAGATAAAATAACAATCCTAATCAATCACAATCTGCTGTATATAAGCACAGATCACGAGTTTGAACTGTTGCCGGTGAACCAAATCTTCTGTTTAAATGGAGATTGGCAGAGGAACGGATTTTGAGGATAGGAGCAGAAACATATTTCTCACTTCTTATTCTCAAGAGTCTCTACTGGAGTTTCCTCCCTTTAGTTCAAAGTTATACATATCATTTTCGCAAGAAACATATTTCTCACTTCTTATTCTCAAGAGTCTCTACTGGAGTTTCCTCCCTTTAGTTCAAAGTTATACATATCATTTTCGCAAGTTATAATCTCACTATGGTAGAAATTGCAAAAGACTAGATTGACAAAATGAAATGGAGTATCAAACCTCTGGCGATCAAGAATATCACTTTTTGTCTTTTCCATGCTGCTGAATTTTGTTGTATAGTTCACACACATCAGGCATCTTATGGGCAAGCACATAAGCCTGATAAAACTTCTGTTCTGATGGCAACAGAACAGTATACAGATTGTAATCTTCATCACATAGTTTCTTCTCAACTAAACTTCTCATGAATTCCAACCGGGGCAAAACTCTCTTTTTCATACTGAACATAAGTAGTGTTGGGTGCGAAGCCAAGTAGGCAGGTTTCAAACCAAGCTGCACCATGTAGAAGTCTAGCGCAGCTCGCAATTTCTCCTTTGACAGCCTCAAACAATAAGGCAAAAGCTGAACCAATTTGATTATCTCCCATTTAGACCAACCATAATCCCTTAAAACATCAAGTTTTGTGTCTACAGTCGACTCTTTCATCGAAATAAACACATCAACTCCATGGATAAACAATCCTGATGCTCGAGAAATATGAAATTCATTTTCAAGTCTGTGAACTTTTTCCTCTACAACCTCAGGACTTGCCAAAAGAGTATATGGGTTTTGAAGTATGAATTTTTTGATATCATCATCAGTAAACCCAATGCTCTGAAAGAACAACATATTGATTTTCACTCTTTCACATGCTTTAACAGAGAGCAAACATGTTCTTTTCTTGATAGCTTTCACTACATACTCATCACTACCCAAAATTTTTCTAAGATAACTAATGCAAAATTCCAAATCAGAAACATCAAGGCTTTTCAATATAGACACACTCCCTGTAATCACTTTGACCAAATCAGATCCAGATAAACCAATACCTTGAAGAATGTCAAGTTTGGGCTTAAGGGTTTTGTCAACATCACACACAAGCAACTTGGGAACTGCAGAAACAATTGTACCGATATGGGTTTTCTCCAAACCACTTTTTTCAAAGAAATTTAACACAGATTGAGGATTTCCAGTGGATTTCGAACGAGTTACCTTAGTGCTTGTTGAAATGGCATCTCCTCTAGAAAATCCAAGCGAGTTCACAAGATAGTTCACCAAGAAATGTGTTTGGTCACAGGCAGTTTTATCTGCAATTGTTGAATATTGAAACAAGAATTTGGAGTTGTAGATGAAGAAAAGCTTCCCTACGGCGGCGCCATGGCCGTACGGTCGGAGTAAGCGAGCCGCCATAGTTTCCAGTTATCATCAATCTGAAAAGAAATGGACCAAATTGGCCTAAGAATAAAAATTGTGGAGGACTTATAAATAAATATTAATAAATTAAAATTTGTTCAGGACAGACATTAAAAATGAAATTTGTTTGTTTTACTTTGATTCAGCAAATTAAAGAAAATAAAAAATATTTTTTTGCATTTTATGATTAATTCTATAAAAAATGTGCTTAATTTATTAATATATGCATTTTACTAAATTATTTCTATTAAATAATGTTTAGAATTAGATCTTAGAAAATAATTTTAAAAAAACAATATTTAATGATGAGGGTAAAATATAAAAAATTATAATTATATTTTTTTAATATATCTTTCTTTAATCCATTTTTAGTATAATGAAAATTGAAGAGTAAAATAACTTTTTATAGCGAATGAGAAATGAAAAAAGATTGCATTTTGAATAGCAAAAAGACACCTTCTAGATTAACATAATTTATTTTGCAATTTTCAAGTTGGTTTTAAGTGTCTAAAAAATAATACTCTTTTAGTTTACTTTTATTTGTCAAAATTAAATAAGATTATATTAATTTAATTTTTTTAAAATAATATATATATTTAAAAACACAATAGAAGTATAATATTAAATTTTTTTGAATATTAATATAATGAAAAAAAATTATCATAAAATATTAGTTAAATTTTTTATTATTTAACTCAAGGAAGGAAAATGATAATTAAAAATGGAAAGAGAAGGGAGTATAAAAGACAGTATGGTGTGGTTAAGGTCAAATTATTTTTTTAAAAGCAAAGTTCTTTATCATTTTCCCTAATAAGTTCAAAAAATAACAAAAATGAAGTTGATTCATATCCTTGTTCTTCTATGCTTCATTCTCCTCAGTGCTACATCCTCTGGTAATGTACCTTTAATCTCCACATCACTTAATATTTATCGTCGATAAAGTATAATTTTCCTGATTTAAAAATCGTAGAATTACACTAAATACGTTATTATTGTTGTTGATTAGAAATCAAGGGATGCAAAACAACAGTCAATAATAATTGTAATTTAGATCTCAATTTCAAATAAATTGTGGCCATAAAAAATTTAAGTTGAATTTTCAAGATTTTGGCTTTAAATTACTTACAAAAGGTAAAAAAAAATAACTCAAATTTATTTTTTCTCAAATTTTAGAATGAAACATGATCAATTATATTTATTTATTTATTTATTGTTAATATGTGTGTGAACAGGGAGGAATTTGGAGAGGAAATGCACTGATACGTTGGTTTATGTGCCAATAAAAATGGAGAATTGTGAGATAGGGAAATGCATGGTCACTTGTGGAAAGACTTATGAAGGCACTGTTTTTGGAGAGTGCCCAAATTCTGATACTTGCTTTTGTGGTATTTATAGATGTATTCTTGTTTAATTTGTATTAACAAAAAACAAATTCTCAATCAAAACAATAAATTAATCTCAATTTGACATGTTCTTGACTCCTCTTTTATTATGGTGGTAAGTACTATTTCGTCATTAATCAAAGGGATCTGAGTCTCCCTGGTAAGAAATCCCCTTTGTTAGGAAGTGTTTTACCCCCAACTAGTGGCGAGACAGAACTTTCATTGAGATTTTCAAAAAATATAAGTAAACACTCTAATAGTATGCACATATAAATGAATCGGTTCAGATATAAGTAACTAGATAAAATTCAGTTATATGTCAACAAGAACAATAAAATATAGAAAATAGCAGCAGCAAGCTAAACTGTCTGGAGCACTCATGCTCGCGAAACTGAGAAGATTTGACGGAATCTTCAACCCACTTTATCACTGAACCACATCTTTAACCTATTCTAAGGAGGTTCATTATTAAATATATACACATAAATCAATAAATCAATGATATATATATCTATATATATCATATATATATATATATATATATATAGTGTAATTTTTCAAAAAAAAAATGAACCCCTTGAGCTCCATGTAGCCTGCCCCCCATTGTGGGGCTTCTCGGAAAACCTAAAAAAAAAAACTAAAACGTAAACATGTATTTAAGTTGCAAAAATCATTTAGAAACTTAAACAAAATCTAGAATTAATCATGATAAAGTTGGTGAAGTTCGTTTTATTACTTTAAACAATATCGATGGGTGGAAGAATTCATTTTAGATCGTAATGACCTAGTGATTTTTCAAGATATTATATTTAGACCATTATAAAGTTGCTTTAATTAATTGTTAAATCTCAATCTCTTCTTTATGCAAAAATAAAATGAAAACAAAAAGTCAAGATTTGTTGTCCTAATTGTCTTTGAATGGTACTAAAGGACAATTAATTTCCAGTCGTTAATTCTTACTAATATCATTATTGTGGTTGTTGGGGAGATTATGTTAATCTTTATGCATATATAGAGAGAGTAGAATATGAAAATTGTGATGTGGCACGGCTACCATTAGTATTTGGATGGTATTTATCTATTTTATCTGATTTTTGAGTTTTTATATTATTTTTCTAAATTAAAAATAAAATATATTCATGATAAGAAAATATATTAAACCCCTACCAAATTTAAACACACATTCTAATTTCACTAAATTACTTTAGCCTTTGCATTTATCTTCTTTTAGTAAGTTTCTTTTGATCTTTCGTCTTTTTTTTGATAAAAAATTTAATAGGATTAAAAGAAATTACATTTATTTATGCATTTATATGAATCATTCTAACTTTTTTCATCACTTTACTATACAATGAATTAGAGTTGTTTATAGTTAAAATCAAATCGAACCAAATTGTTTTAAAAAATTGATATTTGGTTTGGTTTGGTTTGGTTTGATTTAGTTTTAAATTTTGAAAATCAATACTATTTGATTTGGTTTTGATTTTATTAAATAAAAATTACAAAAATAACGAGACCAAACCGACAAATGAAATATACAAATTTTAATAATTATTTATATATTATTGATAAATAAAAAATATAAATATTTTGTTAATTTTTAATTAACTAAAATCTTTAACTTTACCGTTTTCTCAAGCTCAACACTTTAGTATTACTATAACAATCATAAGTCCAAGTCTATCGAAATGCATTTTAGTCTAACCTACCCAGCTAATCGATAAGTTAGTATTGCTTAGTTAAACCGACAATAGTTTTTTTGTGGATTACTCATGTAGTAGGTGTTCGTGTCTATTGAGATAAGTATGTCCTGAAAAAAATTATTACTTTTAAATCGAATAAACTAGAAAAATTGAATCAAATTGAACCAAACCGACAATAATCAAACTGTCAATTATTTTTTCGTTCACTTTGATTTGGTTTTAGAAATTTAAAAAAACGACTAGATTGATTTGATTTTGATTTTAATTAATAACTTATTCAAATCGAACCACGAACACCCCTACTATAAATGAATGAATAAATAGTGTTTGCAAACAAAATGTGTATGCTTTCTCTCAAGAACACACAACTACATATGCTCGATAATGTTTCCATATGAAATCATATATGCATTTGCATACAAAGATGCAGAATATGGAGTGTGTATGTATTTTGATGTTTTCTTTATTTTAAACCATTTTCTAGGGCTCGTTTGGTCATGTGATGGTATCATGATATGGTATTATAATATGGAATCATGAGATGAAATTTTGTTTGGACATGTGATATGAAATTTTGGTGTTGTATATTTTTTCACAAACATAAAGATCTCATAAGTTCTAAAACTATTAAAATAGCCCCAATTATTTATTCAATATTATCAAATAAACAAAAAAATCATAACATCGTATAATAAATTATTATAAAGTTATTTGTTCTCCACTCAAATAATTGTTTCATCAATATATTTGAGTAAAAATGAAACACCTTTCACGGGCTCTTCAAGATTTTATTACTCAACAATCATGAAGTGTGAGTTAAAGTGATTATATATTGGTATTAATAATAAATTTTATGTCAGTGAGAATAATAAATTTTAAAAAGTAATTATGTGATTATAAATTTTATTTACATGTGAAAAAAATGATTGGTAGATATAAATGTGGGGTTGTTTTAATAAAATATAAACTTGTGGATCAATTTTTGTATTAAAATAACTCAAATCATGATATGATATTCCCATATGATTCCATATCATAGTTTTTGAAGAATATGGTATCACATCTCATGATACCATATCATGAGATGGAATCAGCGTAAAATCGCATGTCCAAACGCTATTCCATCTCACGATACTATATCGTGATATGGTATCACATGGTCAAACGCCTACTTAGATTATTTTTGCTACTAAATTGTTACTATCTTTCTCCCTAATTACTTGTCCACTTCTGAATTGACACATGTATTCTGTAAATAATTGCTCCTCCGTCTACTATTGTTTGTCGTGGTTTCTAGAGTTAAACTATAAGAACTTTGATTAACATTTTAATATGTATTTTATCATATTGATATGCAAAAAATTGCAAGTTATAGTACTTTTCATATAGTTTTTAAATATCTATTTTTTTTAAATATCGAATTAATGTACTCTAATTTAACTTTGAAAATTAGTCAAATTAACTTTCAAAAAGCACAACATGACAAATAAAAGTGGATGGAGGGAGTATTAAGATAGTAAAATTACTATTTTACCCATATTAATTACGAAGTGGATAAACTAAAAACTTAAGATTTTCAAAAAGCTCTACCTTTTTTAAAGTAATTAATTTGGGTTATAATAGATAAAAACAATTATTTTTTCTTGATTTATAAAAATGAACAAGTAAAAAGAGACAACTATAAAATAAAAAGAGGAGAAGTAAAGATATAAATGCAGTAATAAAAATCTCATATATCATAAACCAAAACTAAAAATAGGAATTAAATGTAATACTATAAATTCTAATAAAAATGGGACAAACCTCCACTAAAAGTAGGAGTCAGATGTGATAAATTCTACGAAAAAAGGGTAAAAAATATTTTAAACCATTCAAAAAGGTTTAAATATATCTTTCATTCATTTATTGATCTAAAAATAACACTCAATTCTCCTTTTTGACCTATTTTTATCCTTAAAACTTAACAATTTTGTAAAATTTATTATTATTAACCAACTCTTTCAACCCGCTCCGATCCATACTGACACCTCCATAACCCAAATTTCATTAAACACAATTACACAAGAAATTTCAAATTTAATATTCTCACCCTCTTCGTCTTTTTCTTGGAACACCAATTTTTTCTTGAAACAACAATTTTGTTTAACAATCCATGAAGAAGAGACCAAAGGCAACCTCATCATTCCCATGACGAATTCATTGAAGAATTTTGAAAAATTATTTCTCCATTCTTTTTTTTCCCCATCTTGTTGACCTTTATATGAATAATTATTATCCCTCTTAATAATATATTACTTCCAATATAGTCTGGTTCATAATGATTTGTCGTGTTAGAGAGGGGGGAGGGGGAGGGGGAAGGGGTAGGAGTGAAAAATTAAAAATTTAAAGTTGATAGTATTTTTAAAAAATAAAATTAATTTTTTTGGGGGTTGGGGGGTGAGAGAGGGGGTTAGGAGTTTAAAAATAAAATTTTGAAGTTGAAAATATTTAAAAAAAGCAAAATTAATTTTTTGGGAGAAGGGGTGGGGTTGGAAGGGGTGGGGCTGACCGGTGGGGGGTTTCAGGGATCGGATAAAAAAATAATTTTTTGAATTGAAAATATTTTGTTAAAATTGATGTCCCCCCCCCCCCTCCCAAGAAAATATAATTTAAAATTTGAGGAAAGTCATTTTTCTTAATTTTGAGAAAAATGAATTAATTTAAAAAAAAAATTCCAAAACTTTTATCCCAACCAAATATAAAAAAATTAAAAAACATTTTCCACCTTCGTACCAAACACACTCTTACCAAACACACTCTTTGTGTTTGACAATTTTAATGTTGGACAAATTTGTGCTTTTGAAAAACTTCTTCTCCTTCTGTTTAATCCATTTAAAAAACACTTTTACTGATTTGATAAATTAGGTTAATATGGAATAAACCTAATTTAATTTGAAAAGGTAATGAATGAGCTTTAACCTTGAGAAGAAATGAGAGCATAAACCCTTGAAGGTCTTGCCCAGTTTTGGGTTTCTGCCAGGATGCTTGTCAAAGCTCGAGCTGTATTATTCAACTTTAAGGGTAATGGGTTTCTCTTTCGATACTCAACGGCTGTGGCAACTGTCCCGACCCATTTCACAGAGAAGTACCTCATCAACTCACTTGGATTCTCCAAACAAGAAGCTATTTCTGCATCCGCAAAGGTAACCCGCACTAATTCCTCCAAGAATCCAGCTTTATGCGTCAATTTCTTGAAACAAACAGGTTTTAACGACACCCAAATCAAAATCTTGGTTTTCAAGTTCCCAGACTTGCTATTCTATGATGTTGAAAAAACCCTTAAACCCAAATTACATTGTCTTTCTGAAATAGGGTTATCTGGTCCCGAGTTAGTCAAAGTCCTTTTCAGAGATTGGGCATTTTTTCAGAGAGGATTAGATAACAGTATAAAACCCCTTTTAAGTTCACTTAAGAAGGTATTGGATAGTGATGAAAATGTGGTTAGGGTTATAAAGAGATGTTCTTGGTTGATTAGTTACTATAAAGGTGGAACTATGGACGCCAATCTGAATTTGTTGAGATCATTTGGCTGTTCAAATGATAAGATCAAGCATATTGTGCTCAGAAATCCCAGCATTCTTAAACATAGTACTAAGAAGCTTGAGGAATTGCTGCATAGGGTGGAAAAAGAAGTTGGCGTTTCTCCTGACTCAGCAGTGTTTCTCCACATAGTTAGTGTGCTTGCTAACTTGAGTCAAGAGAAAGTAGACACTAAAGTTGGAGTCTTCAAGAGTTTTGGGTGGTCTGACACCAATATTCTCACCATGTTGCAAAAGCTACCTTACTGTGTAGCCCTATCAGAGGTACGAATTCAGACTGCATTGACATTTTTGATGAAGGAAGTCCGTTTCAAGTCTATTTACATAGCTTCTCGCCCTTCGCTTTTAACATACAGTTTGGAGAAGAGACTAATACCCAGGTATGAAATCTGGAAATCTGTCAATGAAAAGAATCTCATAAAGAGTAGGCAGGAGTTTTACACAGTTATGACATGGCCTGAATCTAAGTTTTTGGACAAGTATGTTCTGCCGGTCAAAGCTGAACTGCCTAACTTGTATGATTTGTACCTCAAGAGGATAGGAAAATAGATACTACTTAATCTTATTATTTCTTTTGATGGACGTCACGGTAATCTTTGTTATCAGCAAGGGAAAGTGAATTTTATTTGATCAGATTACCTTTCAAATCTACATTACTGTTAGTTCACTTGTTGTTAGTTAATAGTTATCCGCTTTTTGGTGCTAGTGGTAAGTCGAAAAAGAAAGAAGACGGCTATATTTTTAAGTTCAGTTGGTGCTTTTGGCAAGTACAAATGACAGTTGTTTTCTCTTTTCCTGTTGTATGCCTCTTAAAGGATTCGGCAGTGACATCTCAATAGAGAGAATAAAGTCAACTGCTTTTGTAGTTCTCTTCCTTGTTTATGTGCTATAGTTGCTAGTTGCTACCAGTTCACCTCTTGCTCATTTGACCGTAGCTAGGATGCTATATGGAAAGATATTGACTTTAAGTAAGTGAAATGTTGTCCTGGTTTTGTTAAGATTATATATGAGAAACTATACTGCAACAACTAAGCCCTAATCCCAAACAAGTTGAGATTTTCCCTAATCCCAAACAAGTTGAGATTTTTAAGTTCAGTTGGTGCTTTCGGCAAGTACAAATGAGACAGTTGTTTTCTCTTTTCTTATTGTATGCCTCTTAAAGGATTCGGCAGTGACATTTCAATAGAGAGAATAAAGTCAACTGCTTTTGTGGTTCTCTTCCTTGTTTATGTGCTATAGTTGCTAGTTGCTACCAGTTTACCTTTTGCTCATTTGACAGTAGCTAGGATGCTATATGGAAAAATATTGACTTTAAGTGAAATGTTTTCCTGTTTTTTTGTTAAGATTATATATGAGAAACTATACAGCAACAACTAAGCCTTAATTCCAAACAAGTTGAGATCGGCTACATGAATCCTCAATGACCATGTTTCTCTATTTAGGCTCAACTCATGTCATCATCTTGCCAAAAAAATAAAGGTGAATTAAGTTTAACATATATAAACAGTAGTTATAATAATAATAATAACAAATATTAAACTTTCTCTATGTTTAATTGGTATATAAATACATGATAACGTGAAAATACTCAGAAAGACAATATATTCATAGATTTTATGTATTTCAATTTGGAAGAAGTTTGTCTTCAAAAGAAAACGATTAATTGAGAATGCCGTTCTTCCTCCTCGAATTTTCTAACAAGAGCTTGGTCATCCTTTAATTTTGGTCTCTAGTCTGGAAAAAGAAAAGGTGAAGCCTCAGATGCAAGTCTTTATACTGTTCTGTGCTTAATAGAGTCTAAGTTCATAGAGTATTTTGTGCTTCATTACAAGGATTAGATGCCTGATCTGTATGAATCACATAAGAATACTGTGGCTCCTTAATAGTTTTATTTCACTTTTGGCACTAAGGGCGTTGCGACTTTTTTAAAAATTTATCATTTTGTAGTCATATATTTTGTTGCTTTTCTTTTTTCAGTTGGTATTTTGAATAATATTGTCTGTGTTGCCAAAAATCATTTTTTTCCTGATAAAGCAAAATATTATTGGAGTGTTCTTGCCATTCAAACTTAATTTGTTTTCTAGTGACCTACATCTTTTCCAAAAAAAAAAGCACCAATCATTCAACTAAGTATCTCTAGTATTTGATAAACATGTTGCTAGCTAATAAATATTTTCTGGAAAATGATGAACCATAAAGTGGCAGGTTCTGTATCTTCCATTAAGTAGAAAAGCAAGTGAATTAACTACTCTAGAATTGCTGTTATACCATGAGGATGTATCGCTTTTAACTCATTATACAATAATTTTGTGGGGTATATTGCTTGTACTGAAGTAAGTTGGGTGTTTAAAATTACTTCTTACGTGGCAATAGACTCTGGTCTTAGTCAAATGCTTGGCAAGCTAGTTTTCATCATCGTATGGTGCTTGGCATATAAATTATGTTTCTGCAAATGATAGTAGCTAATTAGCTTGTTCTTCGTGGAACTGCCATACCTTTTTCCCTTTTGGGGGTGGGGTGGGGCAATGAAACGGTTCCAAGTAAAATTTAGAGCTACTAATCAGAGCTGAAAGAACCCTTATGTAGTCGGTCGATTTTCATTTGTTACATTTAAAGCTACTAATCAGAGCTTGCAGACGGTAAGTAAATATCTTTTTTTTTTAATCATGTAGCCGTCCAGCTAATATTCCTATTGGTGCTACACTTTTCTGCCTTGAATACTGAATGATATTTGTCCATCATTATAAATTTGTTTCAAAAACAGTACTATGGTGCAAGTTCTCCAATAGCTTACAGTTAATGATAGCTTAAAATCGTACTGAATTTACCAGTACTCGCGAGCAGTATACTTGTTAGCATATCAAGTGAGTACGTGTCTACATTTTCCACATCTAGATTCATTATATTTGAATTTAATGAAATTCATACAGAGTATCCGATAGGGAACTTCAGTATATTCTGTGATTAGTTACCTACCATATTGTACATAGTTAAGGACTCCGAGCAACTCTAGGACATTGTTGATCAAGTCAATGAGAAGCCTTTCTATTTTCACAATATTTAATTTAGCTTCACTTGATCACAAGATAGCTCTTTTGTTGAATTTTACAATGTACTGTTAGCTACTGGCGGAACTACTGTTTCATCTTACCATTTGTTGGTCTTGGTTCAGATTTCATCTCACCATTTGTTGTGAGATGAATGAAAGTGTTTACAATCAACCATCATCTTTTCCCCAATTCCTAAGTGAATTGTTATTAAAACTTGAAGTTTGTGCTCTTGTTTTGCTTCTCCATGTTGAGCAAAGTGCAAGGCAGTGAATTGCCTCATCTGTTATGCATGTAAGCTAAATGCAGATGCTAATTGCCCTATGGTGTAGTCAGTATGGAACATGTGGGTAGTATTTCTCTATGGTGTCGAGACCAGTTTGCGTTCATCCCAACTATTGCTACCTCCCATTAAAGATGTTTGTATTTTCTTCTAATTGTTATTGTAATTGGAATACTATTTTAGTTACTTTCAGTGCCAAGAGGTCTCAAGATGAAGCATGTCTGGAAATGAATTATTTCCCATTTGGAGCTGAACAGGAGCTCAAGAATCAACTCTTTCACATTTTTAGATGTGTGAAACTCGATCCACATTGGAATGACTCTTCTCGATCTTGCTAGAGTAATAATCCCTCCGACTTGTATTTCATATTACTTGTCCACTTTTCTTTTTACATCCCTTTTTTAAAAATCAATGTTATAAGTTTCAAACACTTGGACATTACAAACAGTAATTCTACGAATCAAACTGCGACAACTACGAGATCTCATACTAATTTTAACATCTCTAGTTTTTCTACAATGTCTTTCTTTATCAATGTCAAAACGGTCTCAGCCTGTACACTTTGATACTTGAAAGTAGTTCAAATTTTTCACTTTCGAAGTGTAGGTGCTAACAATCTCTTTTATAATAAAAAAAGATGCTTCCAGGTGCTTTCTTTCAATTCTCTCCTACACAATTTTCACTTCACATACTTGAAGTTGTATGCCCAGTCAATTTGATAAATCAAATCTCAACTGTTTGGTCAAAGCACAGTCTGCCAAAAAAAATAAATAGAGGGTGTGTCTGTAGCCTCTATGTGCAGCTAACCAAAGAACAAATGTATGTCATAGGTTGAGCTACAGTTGTCCATACAAGATCGTTTACACTCCATCTCTGATATGAGCACCAATAAGTCTATTAAAATGATAACTAAATGCAGAAGTTGTTAAAAGGAGTTCGAAAATATATATATGAATAATCACGTTTTATATTTATTAGATGAGATCAAGTTAAAAGACACATTGAGAGCTTTAAAAGCATCCTCTATTTTGACTAAGTAAACTTAGATATACTCCTGATTTGCCACATGACATAATAAATGATCTTATATTCTTGTAAAAACACTAGACTTTTAATAAAAAATCGAGACAAGTATTGAAAAATACTCCTAAACTTGGTGTCATGAGCGTATATATTAATAATTTAAGAATAAAACTAATAATTCAAGCATGTTTTTAATATTTTTTTAATTTTTTTTTTTACTAGTATAATAGCTTCCCTAGGACTTGGACTTGGGAGTATACTCTTCAAATTGCAAAAGAAATGCTTATTAGATTCAGAGGCAAAGCCGTAGCTGTATCAACTCACAGCTCCATATTTCATTGCAATGGCTATGGAGACTTCCTTTCCCCCTTCAATTTCAGATTTCAGTATCTCTACTCATCAACCGCAACTCCTGCCCCAACCCATTTCTTGGTTAAATACCTTGTTGATTCTCTCGGATTCTCCAATGAAGAAGCTGCATCTACATCCTCCAAGGTAACTTCACGTAAAAACTTAAAGAATCCTGATTTAGTCATCAATTTCTTGAAACAAACTGGTTTCGACAACACCCAGATGAAAACAATGGTTTCTAGGGTTCCCAAATTACTATTCCGTGATGTTTCCAAAACCCTAAAACCCAAATTTCAGTGCCTTATGGATCTGGGATTATCCGGGTCGGACCTGGTGGATGTAATTGCTAAAGACTCACAAATTGTTGATAGAGGTTTAGATACTCATTTGAGACCTACCATTGATCTCCTGAGGAGGGTTTTGGGTAGTAATGAAAATGTAGTTAAGGCGTTAAGGAGATTTCCTTGGTTGCTTTCTTTTCGTGCTCATCATATTATAGAGACTAATATATTGTTATTGAAAAACTATGATGTTCCTGATGAGAGAATTAAAAAACTCATGCTTAGAAATCCCAGTTATTTTGCTCAAAATCCTGAGAGGATTAAAGGTTTGTTGCATAGGATGGAGAACGATTTTCGAGTTCCACGTGATTCCTCTAGTTTTCTCTATGGATGTCAAGTGTTAAACTCACTAAACAAGTCTAAGTTGGAAAAGAAATTTGGAATTTTTAAGAGTTTTGGATGGTCTGATGATGATATACTCAAAATGTTCCGGAAGCTACCTTTTTGTGTTGGCCTCTCGGAAGTTAGAATTCATAAAGCACTGAATCTTTTCATGAAGGAACTTGGTATTGGAACTGCTTACTTGGTTTCTCATCCTGCAATTTTGGTCTTCAGTATGGAAAAAAGGGTGGTACCTCGGATGCAAGTATTGGAAATTTTGGACGAAAAGAAGGTTGAGAGGCGAAAGTTGGATCTTTATTATGCTCTGAGCTTAAATGAGACAAGGTTCATAGATTATTTTGTGCAGCCCTACAAGGATCAGATGCCTGATTTGTATGAACAGCTTAAGAAAATTGTGGCTCCTTAATAGATTGTGTTTATTATTGACACCAAAAGGTGCTGAGATCTTTCTCAGTTTTCAGTTATAGTTCATTACATTTATCGCTTTTCTGTTTTCAGTTTGTATTCTGAAAACACAGTCAGTGTTGACGAGAAGTCTGAACTGATGTAGGCTATATGCAAAAATCAATCTTGCAATTTGAAGCTGATTGGATTCGACAGATTTTGTTGATAACTAATTCCCTTTGGCAGTTATCATCAAGTTTGTTTCGTAAGAAATGAGTGAGTCAAATACTTCTTGCTACAACATTGGTTTGTCTAAGGTAAGGTCTTGATCTTCTTCTATTCTCTCTGTTGATTCTATATAATTTTGCATCGAATTATTCGCTAATCTATCCATTTATAAGGACTTGATGGTTAGTTAGTTCGTTAAGTCCTTCCTTTTAGTAATGATTAACATCTAAACAAACTGGTAATCTTATATCTGCAGTATTGCACATGACTAGGTACCGTTGCTACAGAAACTGGTAAGCTTTCATCTGTATTTGTTTATCCAAAAGGCCCAATAATCGTTCCATTAAATATGCATTTGATTACTTTGATGACAGGCTTAAGATTAGGGGTGTCAAATAAACGGCTGGGGATGAATTTAAGAAAATGTCAAAATGTGTTGAGTTAATAAATGGATGAATTATGACTCACTTAAATGTTATTTGGGTTGAAGGGGGTTGGGTTGAAATGAGCTAAAAATCAGATAATAACTCAATTGGTTCAGTTTTTACTAGGTTTTAAATTCAAATTTAATTTTATTATAAATTGTTTGAGTATCTAATAAACGTTTCCTTGTATATCATAGAAGTCTTGTTTTAGGGATAATTGTATAGAATGACAAACTAATAATGTAAAATAAATACAATAGCTACTGTTTGATTTATTTGTGTTCCATAGCAAACTGTTTGTCAGTCGCGCCACTCTCCCTCTCTCTCTCTCTCCTTGTCACTGGCCTCTCTCATATAATCCAATAGATTATATAAATTGTTTTTCTGTTTGTATAAAGCGAGAGAAAATTATATATACACATGCTAATACATATATCTCCGTTCTATACACTTGTAATTATATAATACAAATATTTTCCTGTCCAAGTCTCTTTTGTCTCTCTCTTTCTCGTTTTATACAAATTCAAATTGTATATAATTTCTCTCTTTCTCGTTTTATACAAATTCAAATTGTATATAATTTCTCTCTTTCTCGTTTTATACAATACGATTCAATTGTATACAAATTTAAATTTTATACAGATATACAAACATATACAATTGAATTGAGAGGCTAACAACAATTTATACAAATGGTTTGCCAGCGAAATTATACAAATCTAAAGAGGAATCAACGAATTATACAATTGCTTCTTTGTATATATGTATAGCGAAATAGGCACAACTTTCAGTTGTATATGTATAGCGAATTATACATATATATGTTTGTTATGGAACGCAATTATGCAAACTTTGATATAACATATAAATTTGAATTTTGTGTTTGCTATAGGTGAAAGTTGTCCTTTTTTTATATAAATAATAATAACTAATTTAGACAAAAAAATTAATTAGCAGCTATACAATTGCCCGTAAATAAAAAAAATTAAGTAATTAGTTTATTTTCATAGGTCAAATAAGTTAATCAAAGTAAATTACTCCTTTATTTGAAAACTTGACTTCAAGAGAACACTCAATAAGGGTACAATGATAAATTCACCTAACTTCTTAAGAGACGAAAAATCGACTTCAAGAGAATACTCAATAAGAGTACAATGATAAATTCACCTAACTTCTTAAGAGACGAAAAATCTAAAATGATGACATATATATAAAAACGAAGAGAATATGTCCAAAGTATTAAAAAAGAAAACATTCTAATTATTTCTTATACATGCATATTGGATTATTTTATGACGGAAGACGGTTGGTTATGAAATATTAGAATTATGGTGAATGTCATAACTTCTACAAAATTATTTTTTCTTATACTTTTCTTTATGATGTATACATATAAATAACTCTACAATTTCTCATCGTTAGGCGTTTAACCTTCACATCATTTAACATTTTTCATGATCTTTTTATAAATAGAAATATTGAGAATTACGTTATAGATTTATACTTGAAAAAAAAACTTGTCTCTCTACATTTCTTGTTTTACATTACTACTTTAAGCTACATCCTTTTCTCTTTATAATATTATGAGCTTAATTTTGTCAAATTAATTGTTTTTTTTCTCTCTTGTAATATAGTAATCTGAAAGAGGTTAAAAATTGAAAATTTGTACTTGGTATAGATTTATGGCTGAGTATTCTTGCAGGTGTAGTAAATTAATAAGACATGAAACATGGGAGGAGGGAAAATATACATTAATTAAAGGCATGCATGGAAAGATAATTTATAAATGTTCAAACTTCATTTATTCCAAAGTTCAGACCTTCACGTTTTACCAGACCCTTTCTTCAATGATCTTCTATTTGTGTCTTTGGCCTTATAACTTTGACGAAACATAAAAATTGTGACTTTATCGGGAATTTTTTTCTTTTATTTAATTTTAAAGTTGAAAATAATATTTGAAAATTTGAATATAAATACAAGCTCAAAGGGAGGAGGATTGCCCAAGCCTTATAAGGATTCCACCTTCTCATTAACGATCGATGTAGGACTTTTGTCATTCTTTAACAGGAGTCATCTTCTAATTGAAATACTGGCCTTTTGTTGTCCTTTTTTGAATACTGGCATTTTCTTGTCATTGAATAATATACATTCAAATATAAAATAAGAATAAAAATCACAATTAGCTGATCCATAAATTAAAAAAACCAGCTAGTCCTACATAGTTTAATTATAAGCCGTATTTTTTATTTTGAAATCTTAGACTATGACAAATTATATGTTTCAATACTTCAAATTCTTTTCTTAGTAAAGCTTGTGTTTTGATCAAAACCTGCCTAAAACGAGCTAGAGTCAAGTGAAGTTGGTGATTTTTTTTTTCTAGTAGTAGTTGAGAATACAATTAGATAATAAAAATGTGTTCTCTCTAATAGCTTGAGCTTTTAAATTAGATTCGATGAAATGATCACACTCTAATTAATTAACATGGTATCAGAGCAAATAAAGGTCTTGAGATTGCTGTCACGTATATCACATATTTGATCAATAAAAAAAGAATCAGATCCGCACTTATAATTTAAAATTCATTCTTTCTTTAGATATCCATTTTATCCTTTTTCTTGCTACCATAATTTTTTCATACTTTAGGTCTCTTTTTTTTTTACAAAAAATAATTTTATTTGTATACCTAGTGGAATTGGTTTAAAGAAGAGAAGAAAACCTGTGAATTTTTGAAAATAAAATAGGCGTGTATCATGTGAAGTCCATCAGGTGTACAATATCCTACATTAATTAAAATCACCCCTCTTTCATTTCAAAAATTCATTATATTTTCCCTTATATATATAGTCCACAAGTTAGGTCCAATATTTTCCTTCACACATCCATCTTCCAACTATTTTTTAGTTGATTTTTTTTTTTAAAAAAAGAATTTGTTTGCACCAAATTTTCAAGATTCTTAAAAGAAGATGGTGAATACATTTGGAATTTTGAGTGTGTCATTAGTTACTCTTGTTTTAATGTTGTTGGTTGACTCTAGCCAAAGCCTACGTCCATATCATTGTAAGTGTCAACCTATGCTTTATCCTATCTTATTTTCAAATATAAATTAAAAAAAACAAGGAGAGAGAGGAGGAAAAAAACATGTATGCGTGTGTATAATATATATGTTTTTTTTAATGTAATTATACATAGTTTGAGCCGAAAATAATATCAGACATGAGCTTTCTTGTGAAGAGTTTTACATGGATGGTTTAATTAAGGGATGAGTGGTCTCTTTAATATGACTTGAACAGTTCTGTCTTCATAAGCTAACTTTAGAGTTTGAGTTAAATTTATTTTTTTTCTTTATATGTTATTAAAGCTCGATATTGGGCCCTCATTTGAATTGTTCATGTACTATATGTTCTTTGTAGGATTGAATTAGCGACCCAAGAATCAAATCTTATCAACAAATTAAAGTAAAAGTTTTTCAATAATCAATCAACTAAACTATTAAGTTTTCCCGATAAGCATATATCCAATCATCCATTTGTAAAACAAACTAGTATATAATAAAAGTGTATATCTCAATTTTGTCTTTTTTTTTTTTAAAAAAAGTTTTAGCATAGAGACCATTGCTAGTACTTACACAAAAACATTAGGGGCCGTTTGGTTACTGGTTAGAGTTATGCAGGTATTAGTTATACAGGGTTAAGTTATGCAGGTATTAGTTATGCAGGTTTAAGTTATGCAAGTATTAGTTATGCAGGGTTTAGTTATGTAGGTATTAGTTATGCATGGTTTAGTTATGCAGGGTTTAGTTATGTTGAGTTTAATTATGCGGGTATTAGTTATCTATGTATTATTTTGCTATGTAGAGATTATAATACATAAATTATTAACTATTGAATATTAAACTTGTTGTAAATTACTAATATATATTATTTACAAAATAATAATACATGCTAATAATATGTGAAATATATTTAATAATATATAATGCTAATATTTGATTAGCATATGTACCGTCAA
The DNA here is from genome assembly GCA_016801875.1 of Solanum sitiens. Classification (NCBI taxonomy): domain Eukaryota; kingdom Viridiplantae; phylum Streptophyta; class Magnoliopsida; order Solanales; family Solanaceae; genus Solanum; species Solanum sitiens. The sequence goes on along the minus strand of JABWTJ010000002.1, from coordinate 2,483,666 downwards.
AAAATATAAAATCAAATTTTTAATATTAAAAAATATTTATATTTACATAAATAAATAAAAATGGTAAGTATATAAAAAGAAATGAAAATAGTCTATATATAATAGGAAAATAGTAAAGTTTCCAATTAATTTTTTTAAAAAGAAATGAAAATGGTCTATATATAAAAAAGAAATAAAAAAACATATATAGGAAAAAAGTAAAGTTGCCAATTAAAAAAAATAAAATAAATTTATAGGGTAAATCTATAATTTATCATTTTAATACATGTATAACTAATACCCACACAACTTATTCCACCTTCTACCCTGCATAACTTTATACATAGATTCCCTCATAAGTTATGTTGGTATTAATTATGTAGGACTACAAAAATGCAACCAAACACCGTATAAATTAATACATGAATAACTTTTATACAACATTTAAATTCTTACCAACCAAACATGGTATAAGTTATGTTAACTTTTATACCTAACACAAAACTTCTACCAAACATTGTAAAACTAATGTAACTTTTAATACATGTATAAGATGTTTCTTATACAATAACCAAACGGCTTCATAAATGTTGCAATTGATGCCTTTTGCTATGTGCATAAATAAATGTTGTCTCCTTGTACAAATTTCAGTTTCCTATCATGGCAAAGGAACAAACAAGGACAATCAAAACCATGTCCACAATAAGGTAATTTTTATTACTTTCTCTATTTCAAAATAAGTGGTGTTTTCAACTTTTTACCATCTTAACAATTGGTAGAATAATTATAATTGAATTGCAGGAAGACAAAAAAGGAGATCATGATGTGTTAGGAATGGAGATGTATCCAACAGGATCAAGTTTACCTGATTGCTCTCATGCTTGTGGACCTTGTTTCCCTTGTAAGAGAGTAATGGTGAGCTTTGCATGCTCCATTGCTGAATCTTGTCCAATTGTCTACAGATGTATGTGTAGAGGCAAATATTATCATGTTCCCTCCAATTGATCCAGATCAGAGTCGTCACTTAAAATTCAGTTTTATTTAATTTCGACCACTAGTCATAATATGTATGTTTATTAATTATGGAGTACTAGCTAGCTAGTATTATGCAATGTTGCATTTTGGATTATTGTGCCTCATTTAATTTCCTTCAAGATTTTGGTAGTGTCATTGTAAATAGGAGGAATTGTAAGAGTTTTGTAGGTTTAGTAGTCAAGTGAAGTAATATTGGAATGTTCTCTTTGTTTAATTCCTTCCAAGGTTTTTTGTTCTTTCATTTACTTTCATGGGATATACTATTAAGTTTCGTTTTGTATGGTTCGTGAGCATTAGCTCTCCCCGAAACGAAGTGATTCAGCCGTATTTTTCAGTACGAGTACCTTATTATGATTTCACTCCAGTCACTAGCTCTGTCTTCGATATCTCTCACCTTACAGTTAAAGTAACAACTTCGGATATGGTCAACTCCCATAATGTACAAGGCTCGAAAACAAATTCACCGTCAAACAAATATGCTATTTCACTTTCTATATGAAATAAAATAATCTCTCTTACATTCAATTTGACAACTTTAACCTATATTTATATTTTTTCCCTCATATATTCCAACAGCCGTTTAATTATTCAACGTTTCATTCGATTGACTAATGAGAATAACCAGCCAAAATTAAATATGTTTCAATTAAATAATTAACGTTTCTAAATTATAACAGTTCGGGATCCGTGGCGCAATGGTAGCGCGTCTGACTCCAGATCAGAAGGTTGCGTGTTCGATTCACGTCGGGTTCAATTTCCCGATCCAATCGGTTCCTACTTTTTAATTTTTTTTTATTTACTTAATTTAGAATTATTTTATCTTTGGTTTTTGTAATTTTTCTTTAATTTTACTTATTTTTTTTTTTAATCCGTTGGTTTAAAGTTATTTGTCTGCTACCTACTTGCACAGTAACAAAGAGCATATTGCCGGCGACGAAAGCTGACCAAACGGCTGCCGGAAGCTGGCGTTTGTTAATTATTAAGTATTAAAATTAAAAATTAGACATAAAAAAATGAATATTTTTAGTACTATTATATATTTATGCCACCAAATTCTCCATATACAGAAATTCTTCTCAACTAGCTTTCGAGCAGGTAACAATTTTTTTTACTGAGTTTTTTTGTTTTTTTTTGCTAACGACTTGGGAATATTAAGATTTTGGGTATTCATTTTTTTAAATATAGGGCTTGTTTGTTAGGAGGGATAAAGTATAGCTAATTAAAGGATTAATTTTAGGATGAGTTTATTCATGTTTGGTTAGAGATTAAATTTTGCCCTTTTTAATTAGCATTCGAATTTTTTTGTAAAATGGAAATTTTTTGTAGGATTGATTTTGAATAAACATATCAAGTGTTGTTAAATCTCAATCCTTTGATCCAAGACTCGATTACTTGAGTTAGGATTTTCAATAAGGAAATTATGTAATATGAAGAAGCTACGTAGAAATAAAGTAATTTTCCGCCAAAGGGAATTCAGATGAACCCTTGGTGCTATCTGATTCCGTCCTTGGTGTTGGTGTACTTGATGTTCGAAGTGTAGCATGTTTGTTTCATTGTCCAGTCATATTAGCCAATCAATCATAATTGAATTTGTCAATGGAATAGTACTCTTTCTTTACCATTTAATTAGAATATTGTTATTTAACTCAAGGGTTAAATTATATTGGAAAATTACCTGTTATAGGATATATTTGGTCACTGCTGATTGATTATATGACAAGTTCTCAAGTTTTTATCTTATCTAATTGAATGACTAAATGAATTATTTTTGTCAAGTTTCGGAATGGATGCAGTTGATGATTCTAATCAGTTACAAGAAACACCGAAAAATGACATTATGTCCTTCTTCGAGTCAGCTCCACTACTAGAGGATGCTGCTGAAATTGAGAAAAGCTTGAAGGAATTCGTTGATTGCAATACTTCATCATCAGGCAATTGTTATTTCTTTAGTTATCAACATCTCATAGATTTTAACCTCTTAATTCTTTGTTCTTCGAATATAGATGCCACTTGACTTTATTTTTTTTTATCTCCGTGTTCAGTGAATGGAAAAACAAACAGGGTGGTATGTATTACTTCAGGTGGTACAACTGTTCCTTTGGAAAAACAATGTGTTCGTTATATCGACAACTTTAGCTCTGGTCATAGAGGGGCTGCATCCACAGAGTATATCACGAATACTATGCTTTGATGCTTTGCACACACTTGAACTCACATACATTTGATGTTCAAAATGAAAATGTAATTGCAGATACTTTCTGAAGGCTGGTTATTCTGTAGTCTTTCTGTATCGAAGGTCTGTGTTTCAAGTGCCAAGTTAATTTATTCGATTATTATGACTTTGATTTTAGACTAGTAACACCATGAAATATGCAGAGGGTCATGCCAACCATTTTGTAGTACTCTGCCCGATGATCCACTGCTAGAGTGCTTTAGCGTTGCTGATGATTCAAGTATTGAAGGTCTATAGTTCTTATATTTTTACGCTCAATATTGATGCATGTGCTACATTTCTATCAACCAAGTCATTCTAGACGACCTTATCTTATTTTATTCTTTATTCTCTGTAAGTGCTACTTGTACACTATCAGTTATGGTCATTTCTAATGATTATCCATCTTAACATCAACATTTCTTAGATGATCTTGTGAAGATCTTAAACTTTGAATGCCTATATTACACATATCCTTCAATTAACACCAATGACGTGTATTGACCAAAATGACACCAATGTCAGTGACACCAATAACACCAAGATGTTTAAACTTCAAATCCCTCAGTAGTTTCGTTGATTATTATCTGCAAATAGCATGTACCATGAGATTATCTATCATTAGTAGCTCATTCATACGTAGGGTAAGCAAGAATGTGATCAATTCGAAATCCCAATGTAAATCAACGGAAATGGGAATGGGTAAGCACATAATGTCAAAGCTTGACCTTGGATTTTTCTGGCCGCGTTTTTAGTTTCTATCTCAGTTTTATACTCTTTAAAGGCTTATCCATCTTCTGATATTTGGTAACTTTACATATTACTAACTTGGGAAAGATCTTTGCTGTTCTGAGTATTTTGTATCGCAATTGATTTGTTGAGCAATTCGTGCTTTTCCAATCTAATGAGCATTTTTCTGTTGCACTATTTTTTAGTGGATGTATTGCACGCTGAAACAGTGAAGAGAGCCATTACTGAAAATCGCACAGTATGGGTTATTACTGATTTTTTATGTTCTTCCTATTTTTCAGTGTTGTAAATGTAATTCTTATAAGTCTTTAAATGGAAGAATTTACTATTCGCAGGCAGTTGCTGAGGGCATCCTGTTGAAACTTCCATTTACAACAATTTTCGAGTATTTGCAGGTTAATGTTAAATAGATCAGTGAAATCTGTTTTACTGTTAAATCAATGTCGTATGAGCATTTTAGTACGCTTTGTGGAGGCTGGTAACACTTCGATTAATGTTATTTTGGTCACTGACAGATTCTACAGCTAATTTCTGTGTCTTTGAGGGACGTCGGGCCTAGTGCTATTTTTTTTCTGGCAGCTGCAGTTTCTGATTTTCATGTTCCATGGGAAAGCATGGTAATCGTTTATGTTCTTCAATTTATCTCTCTTATCTTCTTATTGCTCCGTGAATTATACTTTTTCTTCTTTCCTGTCTTCGAGTGCCCTCGATCATTATGTTGCAACTGATAGTTATATAACATGTCATCTTAATCAACTCATAAAAGAGAGCTGTATCTACCATTTCCTCTAAATCTTCTCTATTTGTTTTATGTTACCTCTTCTTCACAGGCTTTACATAAAATCCAATCAGCATCTGGTCCTCTGGATATACTGTTGGGTTATGGGCCTTTTTCCCTTCCTATGTGGATAAATAAAAGCCCAATTTGGACCAACCCATTTTTTGCCCATAGACCCATTCTTATGAGGCAAATATAAGCCTATTCAGGTCTTATATTCATATACACAAAAAAAAGAGAGTTTTTCAGCAGCCAAACAAAGAGAGAGAGCAGTTTTTTCGAAGTCAAAATACAGCCCTAACAGCCAACTTCAAATTGCGATTCCCGCTTCGTTTCTTGTCCGATTGAGCTGATTTTTGGACAGCATATTATCTTCATCTCAATCTTTGATTAGGAACTGACAGAGTTGGATTTGGTGACCTGCAGCTTCAGTTTTGCTATCGTGAACAGTAGCTGCGAAATTGGTGATTTTGCTCCTTTAATTCTCTAGATTTGGTGCAATCTTATTTTGTTGTTGCTCATTGTTTGGCATTTGTTTTGTGGCCAATTTTGGAGAACAATATTGTAACTCTTGGTGATTATAGTGGAGTTTTTGGTCCCGTGGTTTTTACTCTTCACATCGAAGGGTTTTCCACGTAAATCTTGGTGTCTTGTGTGATTGGTTTATTATTGCCTTGTTATATTTGTTTGGTTGAATTACTTGCTGCCTTACTATCATATTGATGTGGTTGTTTGTCTTCTCTTGGTTCAAATCGAGAAGGGAAAGTATAGACTTGGGTATTCTTCCGCTGTTATCCTGTCAGGCATTCTTTGTTAGTGCCTTGTCTTTCCCAACAAAGTGGTATCAGAGCATTGATTATTGTTGATTGTCGTTTTGAATGATGGAGGCAAATATGAGCAAAATGGTGTGTTTAAATGGTAGTAACTATCATATTTGGAAAGGCAAGATGAAAGATCTTCTATTTGTCAAGAAGATGCATTTACCTGTGTTTGCTTCTAATAAGCCTCAGTCTTTGAATGATGAAGAATGGGAATTTGAGCATCTGCAGGTTTGTGGCTATATTAGACAATGGGTTGAAGATAATGTTAGAAATCATATTGTGAATGAGACACATGCCAAAAGTTTGTGGGACAAGCTCGAGACACTTTATGCTTCGAAGACTGGCAACAAGAAGTTGTTCCTATTGAAACAATTAATGAATATCAGGTATAAAGAGGGCACTCCTATTTCTGATCATATTAATGATTTTCAGGGTGTTCTTGACCAGCTGTCCGGAATGGGTGTAAAGTTTGATGATGAGATACAGGGACTTTGGCTTCTTAATACTCTGCCAGACTCTTGGGAAACTCTTCGAGTTTCTTTGACTAATTCTGCTCCCAGTGGTGTTGTAACCATGAAATATACTAAGAGTGGTGTCTTGAATGAAGAAATGAGAAGAAGATCTCAAGCCTCATCTTCTTCAGCTTCACACTCCGATGTTTTGGTTACTGAAGATAGGGGGAGAAACAAGTCCAGAGGTCAGAATGATAGAGGTAAAAGTAGAAGCAAGTCAAAGTCTAAATACAAGAATATTACATGTGACTATTGCCACAAGAATGGGCATATCATGAAATATTGTTACAAGCACAAGAGAGATATGAGACAACAAAAGAGAGAAGGCGATAATGAAAATCGTGTTGCTGTTGTTGCTAATGATGATCTTCTTGTTTCTTGTGATGCAAATGCCATTAATCTTGTTCGTGATGAGTCTAGCTGGTTTGTGGATTCTGGTGCTACTTCTCATGTCACGCCAAAGAAGGAATTATTTTCTTCTTATACTCCAGGTAATTTTGGAACATTGAAAATGGGCAATAATCATGAAGTTGAAGTTATTGGCATTGGGACAGTTTGTTTGGAAAGTAACAATGGTTCCAAACTAGTTCTCAATAATGTCAAGCATGCTCCAGATGTTCTCTTGAATTTGATTTCTGTGGGATATCTTGATGATGAGGGTTATGTTAATACACTTGGTGTTGGCCAGTGGAAACTTACTAGAGGTTTGATGGTTGTGGCCCGTGGTGACAAGTTGTCTAACTTGTATGTATTTCAGGGCTCCATGTCCAGAGACTCAGTAAATTTGGTGGAGAATGATACTTCATCAGAGTTATGGCATAGAAGGCTGAGTCATATGAGCGAGAAGGGGATTGATAGTTTGGCTAAGAAAAATTTGCTTTCTGGAGTGAAACAAGCAAAGTTGAAGAAATGTGTTCATTGCTTAGCCGGTAAACAGAAAAGAGTTTCTTTTCAGAGTCATCCGCCTTCAAGAAAGCTTGATTTGCTGGAGTTGGTACATTCTGATTTGTGTGGTCCTTTTAAGGTAAGATCTCATGGTGGTGCACTTTACTTTGTGACTTTTATTGATGATCATTCTCGCAAACTCTGGGTATTTCCTTTGAAGTCCAAGGATCAAGTACTTGATGTGTTCAAGAGTTTTCAGGCCTTGGTTGAAAGACAAACAGGGAAGACATTGAAATGCATCCGCTCAGATAATGGTGGTGAGTATATTGGTCCTTTTGATAGATATTGCAGAGAGCAGGGTATTAGGCATCAGAAAACTCCTCCAAAGACTCCTCAGTTAAATGGTTTAGCAGAGAGGATGAACAGAACTCTAGTTGAGAGGGTTAGATGTATGCTTTCAGATGCTAAGCTGTCAGATTCCTTTTGGGCAGAAGCACTTAATACTGCTGCTTATGTTATCAATTTATCTCCTGCTGTTGCTTTAGATGGTGATGTCCCTGACAGAGTTTGGACTGGTAAGAATGTTTCTTATGATCATCTTAGAGTCTTTGGGTGTAAAGCCTTTGTACATGTTCCTAAGGATGAAAGGTCAAAGTTGGATGTTAAAACTAGGCAGTGTATCTTCATTGGTTATGGTCAAGATGAATTTGGCTATCGTTTCTATGATCCTGTTGAGAAGAAACTTGTTAGAAGCCGTGATGTTGTGTTCTTTGAAGACCAAACAATTGAAGATTTTGACAAAGCTGACAAGGCTGATTTTCAGAGTAGTGAGAGCTTAGTTGATGTTGATCCAGTTCCTTTGACTATTGCACCGGAAGAAAATCTTCATAATGATGAAAATCAAGTTGATAATGAAGATGGTGATCATGTTCAGAATGACCGGCATGATGTTGTTGATGCTCCAGTGCAAGATGATGTGGTTGTCCAACAACCAATTATAGATGCTCCAGAGAGTTCTCTCAGACGATCTAGTAGAGAGAGAATTCCTTCATCTCGTTATTCTCCCAATGAGTATGTACTCTTGACTGACGGGGGAGAACCTGAGAGTCTTGATGAGGCCATGGAAAGTGAAGAAAAAGAAAGGTGGTTTGATGCTATGGAAGATGAGATTAAATCCTTGCATGATAATCATACCTTTGATTTGGTTAAGTTACCTAAAGACAGAAAAGCTTTGAAAAACAGGTGGGTTTTTCGGGTGAAACATGAAGATGGTAATCCAGTTCCACGGTACAAAGCTAGATTAGTTGTCAAGGGATTTAATCAGAAAAGGGGAGTTGATTTTGATGAGATATTCTCTCCAGTTGTGAAGATGTCATCCATTCGTGTGGTTCTAGGCTTGGCTGCAAGTCTAGATTTAGAGGTTGAGCAAATGGATGTTAAAACTGCTTTCCTCCATGGTGACTTAGATGAAGAAATTTATATGGAGCAACCTGAAGGTTTTGAAGTCAAGGGTAAAGAGAATTATGTTTGCAAATTGAAGAAGAGCTTGTATGGTTTGAAACAAGCTCCCAGGCAGTGGTACAGGAAGTTTGGTTCTTTTATGAGTCAGCAGGGCTTCAAGAAGACTTCTTCAGACCATTGTGTTTTTGTGCAAAAGTTCTCTGATGGTGACTTTATTATTGTGTTGCTTTATGTTGATGACATGCTTGTTGTTGGTCATAATACTTGCAGGATTCAGAAGTTGAAGCAAGAGTTGAGTAAGTCTTTTGCTATGAAAGACTTAGGACCAGCAAGGCAGATTCTTGGCATGCAGATTGTCCGTGATAGAAAGGCCAAGAAATTGGTATTATCACAAGAGAAGTACATTCAGAAAGTACTTCGCAGATTCAGCATGGACAAAGCTAAGGTTGTCAGTACACCTTTAGCTATGCACTTCAAATTGAGCACGAAACAGTGTCCTTCTAGTGATGATGAGAAGGAAGATATGAAGAAAGTTCCTTATGCTTCAGCTGTTGGTAGTTTGATGTATGCGATGGTTTGTACAAGATCGGATATTGCTCACGCTGTTGGAGTTGTTAGCCGTTTTCTTTCTAATCCAGGAAGAGAACATTGGAATGCTGTGAAGTGGGTTATGAGATATCTCTGTGGCACTTCTAGTCTGAGTTTGTGTTTTGGTACAAGGAAGCCTATTCTTTGTGGTTATACTGATTCAGACATGGCTGGTGATGTTGATACTCGCAAGTCTACTTCAGGGTACTTGGTTACTTTTGCAGGGGGAGCTGTGTCTTGGCAATCTAGGTTGCAAAAATGTGTTGCTCTATCTACTACAGAAGCTGAGCTTATTGCTGTCGTTGAAGCTTGTAAAGAATTGCTTTGGATGAAGAGATTCTTGGGGGAACTTGGTTGTGCTCAAGAGAGGTATGTGCTTTATTGTGACAGTCAAAGTGCTATACATCTTGGCAAGAATTCTACGTTCCATGGTCGGTCTAAACACATTGATGTGAGATATCATTGGATTCGAGATGTGTTGGATTCTAAGTTGCTTGAGCTTGAAAAGATTCATACAAATGACAATGGTTCCGATATGATGACTAAAGCTTTGCCAAGAGGGAAGTTTGAAGATTGTTGCATGGTCGCCGGGATGGCGGTCTCCTCCACATAGTCGTGAGGGGGAGAATTGTTGGGTTATGGGCCTTTTTCCCTTCCTATGTGGATAAATAAAAGCCCAATTTGGACCAACCCATTTTTTGCCCATAGGCCCATTCTTATGAGGCAAATATAAGCCTATTCAGGTCGTATATTCATATACACAAAAAAAAGAGAGTTTTTCAGCAGCCAAACAAAGAGAGAGAGAGAGCAGTTTTTTCGAAGTCAAAATACAGCCCTAACAGCCAACTTCAAATTGCGATTCCCGCTTCGTTTCTTGTCCGATTGAGCTGATTTTTGGACAGCATATTATCTTCATCTCAATCTTTGATTAGGAACTGACAGAGTTGGATTTGGTGACCTGCAGCTTCAGTTTTGCTGTCGTGAACAGTAGCTGCGAAATTGGTGATTTTGCTCCTTTAATTCTCTAGATTTGGTGCAATCTTATTTTGTTGTTGCTCATTGTTTGGCATTTGTTTTGTGGCCAATTTTGGAGAACAATATTGTAACTCTTGGTGATTATAGTGGAGTTTTTGGTCCCGTGGTTTTTACTCTTCACATCGAAGGGTTTTCCACGTAAATCTTGGTGTCTTGTGTGATTGGTTTATTATTGCCTTGTTATATTTGTTTGGTTGAATTACTTGCTGCCTTACTATCATATTGATGTGGTTGTTTGTCTTCTCTTGGTTCAAATCGAGAAGGGAAAGTATAGACTTGGGTATTCTTCCCCTGTTATCCTGTCAGGCATTCTTTGTTAGTGCCTTGTCTTTCCCAACATATACGACTTGCCCAAGTACCAAAGATGCTTTCCGTGCTTAGGAATGAATGGGCGCCAATGGCCTTTCACATATCGTTTAAGGTTGGTGATCATCTTGTATTGTTTGGTCAAGTTACGAAATTTAATAACGTTGTAGTCTGTATTGGGGAAAAAAATTCTCTACTTGTAAAGAAGCGGTGACTTGAATTTCTATGTCAAAGCTTCATTTGCTAAGATGTATAAACAACAAACGTATTCAGTATAATCTCACTAGTGAGGTCGGGAGAATAGTTTCATTACTGATTTCTAATATCTACCGTTTGACAGCTAGAAACAGACACAGATATCCTTTTAGCAAAGGCTAATATGGCCCTCAAAAAATACAAGATGCATATGGTGATAGCTAACGAACTATCAACCCGTAAAGAGGAAGTAATAGTTGTCACTGAGCAGGAAAAAGTCACAGTTCGTAGGGACAGCACTCGGGCAGGGGCTGAAGTCGAGTCTCCGTTGGTTGAGCTTGTTGTTGATAGACACTCAACATATATCAAGAAGTTCGATGCATAACAAATATGGGCGGATCACTCAAATATGGAGGTACGCCTTACATTTCAGTAAGTAAAAGTAGTAAAACCGAGAGAGTGTTTCTTCAGCTTGTTTCATTATTTATTGGCAATCTGTGTTTGTTTTTCCCTTTTTAGTTGAATGTCTACCCAATGCTTTATTTCTGTCTGATTCGACATTAAAAGTATATGTTAGCAGCTTAAACCTGAATTCAAAGTAGTCCTTAAGAAAATTATTCTTGTTAAATATTTGAGATAATGAAATATATCCTTTGAGGATTGAACAATTTTTTAAAAATTAAATCCAAAATCAAAATCAAGTAAAAATTGAGTTAATTTGATATTTGAATTGATTTGTAATCAAATTGTGAACACTAAAGTCTCAACACTAAAACAGGCCAAGGGAGAAAGAACAAGAATTCATTTTATTGGCTAATATTTTACTTTGCGATCAATATTTGACCTTTTAAATCATTTTCTTGTTAATATTAGCAGTGTTGTAAATCTTTTTCCAAGTCTTCAAGTTCTGACTACTTTTTATTTTTAATTTATCCCTAAAAGAATATTAGTATCATTTTTATAGAAATTTTTTATACAATAAAGTTATATTATAGTTAACCGTTTTTCAATATTATTGACATGAGTATCCAAAATCATAATGTTTGTTTTAGTTTGACTTATTTTTAAATATAAATAAGTAAACGAAACAATACCAATTAACAAAAGTATTGAAAATTTATTTTGAAAAATATTATAAATAGCAATCTAATCCGCATTACCCCTCCAAATTTATAGATAATCAATCAAATCACATAAATTATTCATATAATTCTTTGTTTTAATTCTGATTCTATCTTTTGCATAATTCGATGAATTTTAAAGCTTGCATAACAAAAAAGAAAAATATTAACAACTTCAGACAACATGAATTTTTTCTACGTCATCTCCCAATCCATCTAATGGAGGAAGGAAAAAACCAAATTATAAGTCAGATAAAATATAAAGAAATTACAGAATTTTAGTACATGATTTCAATGTATTTTTCTATTATAAAATGAATGATACGAATATGTGTTATCATAATTTTTAATAATTCTTTGCATTTTTTTAAAAATATTTTGATGCTCGTGGTTTTATTTTATGGTTCATCATATACTGAGCTATTTACTTGATTTTATGCTAACTATGTCTCAGTCCAATTGTTTCTCCTAAAAGGAAAACAAATTTTAGAAAAAAAGAGCTAGGCTTCTAACATTCTTAACTAGTTATGCTTGAGTTTGCCTGCTATTTTTTCCATTATGGATTCAACTAAGTTTTTGAATATTTTAATGGGCAAATTACGAATATCACAATTTTTTAAGGTAAAATTACAATCTATTCCTTAAACGTTTATAATTATAAAAATTTCTCCAAACAGATACAATAATATAAACGTTGATACATTAATTTAATGCGCGAGATACATTAATCTGATGCGCGAGATACACTAATCTGACGCGCAAGGTACATTTTATACATAATACACTAATCTTATATGCGAGATACACTAAACTGATGCACCAGATACACTAAACTGATGCGCGAGGTACATTTTATACATGATACAATAATCTACGAGATACATTGATTTGATGCGCGAGATACATTAATGTGATGCGCAAAAATGAGGGATTTTGGAAATTTATAAAACTTATTCGGGATAATGATAATAAGTAAACTAAAAGGTGAAATTTCCGTGATAAAACCTATTTTAAATGTATTTTGTCAATTCCATTTGTCAATATTAGTAGTAATTTACTAGGACAAAATCAAACCTAATCTGTCCAACTCAATTAAATTTGAACGGGTTATTGATCCGTTTCTTATGAGTTCAATCCATTTCAACCTATTAAAAGTTGGGTTTGACGTATAATCTGAATTGGTTCAATTTGATATGTTATATATAACCATATTAAAAGAAAAACTTTTACATATAACCAGTCAAAAATAACTTAATTATACTACATATCTATAGTTTGATAATTACGATTTGTAGCTACATGTTTGAGGGAGGAGAGAGGTGATAGAGAGAAGAGAGGCGAGCGACAGAGGGCAGACGGTTAGAAGAATTGTATATGTATATCAGTTGAATTGTATATGTATATCTGACACATAATTGTATTATGTAACTGATATCACTACAACAAAAACAACTTTTAGCGGCAAGAAATAGACATATTAATAAAGAGTGTTAAAGTCTTTATCGATATTAGTTAAATGTCATTAGATCCAATGTCGCTAAAGGCTTTAGGAGGGACATATACATAGTGTTAATTTCTGCTAAAATACATATTTAACGACAATTGAACTATTGTCGTTAATTTATTGCCGCTAAAGATTATTTTTTATATAGTGTATACATATGTACTTGTATATATGTAACTGATATACATATGTATTTGTATATGTGGCGAGCGAGATTAGAAAGTGAGAAAAGAGGCGAGCGAGAAAGGGCGGAGAGTGGAGAGAGTCAAATTGTATATATATATATCAGTCAGATAATTATATACATGTAATTGATATATATATAAAATGAGTTGGATTGGATCTTGACCCATCATGTAACTCATTACCAAATTCATTTTGACCCACTTCGTTTTGACCAAAACAAATCTGGATTGAGTTGGATTTTAAACTATTTGTTATCCTAACACATTATAACTCGTCTAAATTTTGCTCAACCTACCCAAATGTTACCCCCAACAATTTACCTAAGTAGTAAATTTCTTTTCTCTATGGGGTTTTGATATGAATTGATGAAAGCTTGACAAAAATATACTCAAAGTATTGGACTTTAGTGCCTTTTGTGTCATTAATGTTGTCTAAATTCTATTTAGCTTTATTTGAATAGTGAATTCCATGGAAAAAAAGAACGGAAATGTGGTAACCTATATCTATATTTATATTACCTTCTGATATTATTGAAGATACGGGTGGTATACACTAATAATATACTCGTTTTTATTTTATTTTATAATAGTGGTATTCGAATTAGCTTGTATATTATTTAGCTATTGGTAACTATATGTTATCTTTTATCATCATAACTACTGAATATCTCTATCATCAAGACTCGATATGATTAAAGACTCAATATAATGTTAATCATATTCAAATGATCATGAAATGAAAAAAAGTTCTATATATAATTGAATTGAAAGGAGTGTTGACTTTAATAATTTGTTGAACATATACAAAACAACAATTCATATTAGGAGACAATTTAGTTTCAACGTTTCTCTACGTTACACTAAATTATCACCTATATATTTTCTAAATATAATAGTTCTTATCGTTGATGAAAAATGAATCTTCCAGGGAGGGGTGGTATAATTGGGAGAATATTTTAGAAATAGTTTTAAAGATAATACATGTGATAGGACTTTAGAGCTATAATTTTGGTAATTGTGTAGGAAAATAATTAGAAGAAGAAATACCATGAAGGAAAAATAAGAAGAAGAAACAGTGAATATGAAGAAGAAACAGTGAAGACCAAAATGGGGGAAATTTTCTCTGATTTTCTGTGATTTTCTTTTGATGATTTCATTGAACAAGAAGCAACTATTTAACCTATTACAAAATGGCAGAAAGGTAAAATAATCTAAAAGATAACAAACTTCTAACAAACTTTGCACACCTATACAAATTCTAGAAGAAGCATCTAATGAGCATCTAATAAAGGAATCTTGTGCTATGTACAAAAGATGATAAAATGTAATGAGATATGACTGAATGGACTTTCTTGATTGATAATGTTGATCTGAACGTTGGGTCATGAATATTGAGTCGAATTTGATTTAGGAACAGGTCCTGCGACCTGTTTCTCTTCATTCTTCAGATGAGACTTGACTTAAGGAACAGGTGCTGCGACCTGTTTCTCTTCATTCTTCATATGAGACCTGGGCCTGGTTTTCATGACTGCGGCCTGGCCTGAGTTTCATCATCATTCTAATACCCCCCCTCAAGTTGGCGGGGAGAGAAGCGAGACACCAACTTGCCATCAAATTTATGATGTGAGGAACCAAACAAAGTTTTGGTGAGAAAATCTGTAAGCTGAGATGGATCAGGTTCTTGGCGAAGTATATGACAGCCTGGCCTGATTTGAACAGAAATAGGGAGAGTTGGAGGAACTCCCAAATCATAAAGGAGATGATTGACCAGGTTAACTCAGCCACCACGCTTCGTATTAAATGATACTCAGCTTCCCAGATGATAAAGAAACAGAGTTCCA
Organism: Solanum sitiens; assembly: GCA_016801875.1. NCBI lineage: Eukaryota > Viridiplantae > Streptophyta > Magnoliopsida > Solanales > Solanaceae > Solanum > Solanum sitiens. The sequence continues at coordinate 2,468,458 of JABWTJ010000002.1, read as the reverse complement.
AGAGATGGGTGAACCACCAAATATGACATATAAAAAAATAGAGTTGTTCAACACTTAACCAAGAGTAACAGGGAGAAGAACAACTGAATGCCATATCACTTTTGCTCAAGAAGTTGGCATAACTTGATAATTGATCCTCTGCAACACAAGACGTAAAGACAAAACCAGCATAGAACATTGGAGGCATCCCAAATGCCTATGATTCCAACAAACCAAAATCTGGCTTTAACACATACTCAACAACGAATCCAACAAAAAGTCTAATACCAATTGATAACATGATTCCTCCAAGTGTAAGAACATACAATTCTTTAGACACCCATGTGAAAGTTGAAATGGTGAGAAAGAGCAGTATGAGACTTCAAAGAGCCTTGACACAAGAGATCCCACATGAATGAGAAGAGACTAAGCTCTAGAGAGAGGTGGGAGAAGAGGAAGGAGCGTTGATGAGGTTGCAAAAAAAGGATTTTTTTAGGTGATTCTACTAAAACAGAGGAAGGAACGAGTTGAATGAAACTAGTTGATGAACCAAGTCCTTGGATGAACCAGAAAAAATCCACAACAGAAAGTTTGAGGGTTGAGCGATGAGAAGGTGAGGAACGAGTTGAATGGAACTGGTTGATGAACCAAGTCCTTGGATGAACTAGAAAAATCCACAACAGAATGTTTGAGGGTTGAGCGATGAGAAGGTGAACTGCGATCTGTTTCTCATTGAAAGAGGAAGTTGATTTGAAGGAAAAAATAGACCCATGAAAATGAGAACATCCCTTGACACACAGATCTAAACCACAATGGACAAATCAGGGTGAAATCTTGATTCGATTTTGACTTGAAGTGGATGCATAACAAAGGCACCCAAAGTCCTTAAGAAAATTGAAAAAATCACGAAGAAAACTTAAAATCAAACAATGAAGGAGTAGTAGAAAAATCGAGACAAAATTCATCTCACCCTATACTCTTTAAAAACAAAACAGAAGAAAGAAAAAAAAACCTTCAGATCTGGACAGATCTGAAGAAGAAAGTGAAAAACAGTTACACCACATTCGGCGACGAATGTCGGAGAGATAGATCCGGCGGATGGAATACCGGTGAAGGTGCGTCGACGACTACTGTTGCTACGATGAGAAAACAACAACAAGGACTGATGAAGTTGCCTTTTCAGACCACCATTTTTGTTGAAAAATGAAAGTGAAGAGAGATCTGAGGAGAATGTGAAAATGGTTTTGCACACCTGTTCCATGAATGCAGCTTTGGGCTGCTGGCAACAAGGAATTGCAACTCCCATTGGTGAATCTCAGCTGAGAGAGTGATGAGAACGGATCTTCTCCATCCTCCATATCCCTTTCCTTCTAATAGATGAATGATGAAGGAAATAGAGACTGTGAAATTGAATCAGTGATAGAAGAGTTAATCATTGAAGATATGAAGGATCTTTAATGGTGCTCTGATACCATGTAGGAAAATAATTAGAAGAAGAAATACCGTGAAGGAAAAATAAGAAGAAGAAACAGTGAATATGAAGAAGAAACAGTGAAGACCAAAATGGGGGAAATTTTCTCTGATTTTCTGTGATTTTCTTTTGATGATTTCATTGAACAAGAAGCAACTATTTAACCTATTACAAAATGGCAGAAAGGTAAAATAATCTAAAAGATAACAAACTTCTAACAAACTTTGCACACCTATACAAATTCTAGAAGAAGCATCTAATGAGCATCTAATAAAGGAATCTTGTGCTATGTACAAAAGATGATAAAATGTAATGAGATATGACTGAATGGACTTTCTTGATTGATAATGTTGATCTGAACGTTGGGTCATGAATATTGAGTCGAATTTGATTTAGGAACAGGTGCTGCGACCTGTTTCTCTTCATTCTTCATATGAGACCTGGGCCTGGTTTTCATGACTGCGGCCTGGCCTGAGTTTCATGATCATTCTAATAAATTGTGCATTACAGCAATAGCTTCGTTTGCTATAGAGATTATAGTTTGTATATTTTGCTTGCTACTTGCAAATATATAAATGGGATAAGTATATACAAATGGAGGCTGCAATTTATATATGAAATGATATATTTCACTTGCTCATTTTATATTTCGCTGACAAATATACAAATATAATAAGTATATATAAATTATGTATTTATATATGTCGGAATTTTTGAGAACTCCGTTTATCGCTTGTCAATATACAAATATGATAATTTATCATGAAATTTTCATAAATCGTATACAAATAACTAGTGTAAACATATACGAATGCTGAATTTATACCATCATAATTCAAGATTTATACAATCAGAAATGACCGAACTATACAAATCCTTAATTTACCATTAGAAAATTAAATAGCAAAATTTTACAAAATTATATTCACAATTAAAAATAATCAAAATTATAGTTATATTACGCTCGGTCGATGGTTGCCATCCTTTTTTTTTTTTTTTTAGATATGCATGAATAATGAAGTAAAAACGTGTAATTAGATTAAATAAATTGTAAATTACCATTTTTTTTATTTTTAAAGCAGGTTAATAATATAAAATGGATTCGTAAGTTATTGACAACTTTGGGACTCAAATCCAAATTAAGCTCACTACTATTCTAGTACTTTAGAGAAGTTTCACAAACATTCACTAAATTGAACAAAAAATAAAATAAATTTAGATAAGACCACCGATAGAAAAATTTAATAAATTGATAAATTAAGATGTCATAAAAGACACGTGTCTCACAATTCTTATTCCTAAACATAGTAAGCATCACCTTTTTTCCCTATAAATATTTCTTCACTTTCCACTTATAACCACAAGAAATTAAACAATATTACTAACAAAAATAAAATAAAATAAAAATGAAGCATTTTCCTACTGTTGCTGTCCTACTCTTCTTAGTGCTTCTTCTCTCAACAAATGGTAAGCTAATTAGTACTAGGAATGTTAATTTTTGTTTTAATCTAATAATATTTATAAAAGGTTTTAATTGACTCTAAAAGAATATAGTTAGTGATTATTAAATTATTACCATTAATTATTTAGCAGCCTTTAAAATTTTTTTTTGATGTAGTGATAGTAATAAAATAAGATATTTTTGATGCAGGGTTAGTAATGAATTTTTTTAAATATTTTTATAGCTATGGTAGTGAAGTCTTGGTTAAAGAAATTTCAGATTATTAAAATGAAGTGTCTGTTTTATATATTTTAATGTTTAAATTCATATAGCTAAAAATTAAAAAAAACGATTCTGAAAGTTTTTGAAGTGTTATGAAGTATGCATGCTGATATTTGGTGTTTAAATTTCATTCGAATGCCATGTGACATATCGAAAATTTAAAAATATATATAATATGATAAATCAATAGGGGAATTGTTGATAGTGAAATGTGGTTAACAAAGTTAATATATATTATATATTCCTTTTTCTTTTTTATAAAAAAAATGACCATATTTTTTTGGTCTTATATAAAAAAAATGACCTTTTTTTAAACATTTTAACTTTTTTACGTGGCGTCTTTAAGATCATGAGATTAAACGGGTATTTAGTATATTTGATATAATTTTAATTTAAAATTATAAGGTTAAGATTGTTTTATTTCTTTTTTAAATTGGATTAGGTCATTTTCTTATTGTTTTATTTCTTTTTTAAATTGGATTAGGTCATTTTCTTTTGAAACGCAGGAAATATCATACATACATTCATATTATAAATAATTTTGTTTAATTAGTAATTTTATTGGATGATTCAGAAGAAATAGGAGGTGGAATTAGAAAGACGGAGGCAAAATTATGTCAATATCACAGCGAAACGTTCCACGGGGTGTGTGTGACGGGTAACAATTGCAACCAACACTGTCAGCGAGAACACTTTGAGGGTGGCCGCTGCCACGGCATTCGCCATTATCGCTGCGTCTGCTATAGAACTTGTTAATTTCTATATATTATTTCAAATGCTTATAAATAATAAATATTGTTATGTAATGTAATGATGCTCAATTTTCTATGATGTACTACTATTAATAATAATAAATAAGTGATTTGAACCCTTAGTTCAACACTACTATAACGACATTATGCATCTTTCTACTCTATTTTTGGTCAAGTAAAGCAACAACGCCACAATTGTGTGTGATGGGTTTTGAATTTTTTTGAAGATACATTAAAAATAAAAGAAATTTCAAGATAATTTATCTATTTTCCTAGCATAGGACATTTCAAAAAATGTACGGTCCGAATTGGGAGATATATTTACTATGCAAGCAAAGTTTGTTTAGGGAAATGTCAACAGATCAGAATTAGTTAATGATAATTTTGACTTTTTGACTAGGGTCGTTTATGGTGGTTTTAAAAATCAAAATCGAATTGTAATTTGGATTAAATTGATTAACAAAGTTTAAATTTTAAAAATTAATACTATTTGTTTTTTTTTTTATAAAAAAGAATTGCCAAAACAACCAAACCGAATTGATCGAGAAATTAGGTATATAATTATTTATATATTATTCATAAATAAAATATAAGCTTTGTTTAAATTAGGTATATAAATTTTATAATTATTTATATATTAATAAATAAAATATAAGCTTTGTTTAAATTAGGTATATAAATTTTATAATTATTTATATATTATTCATAAAAAAAAATGGTTTGTTTAATTTTAATTAGCTTTAAAGTCATCAATTTTATCTTTTTCTCAAGCTTGATATTTAAATTTTAGTCCATCTATTGCAATTTTAAGCCCAAGATGATCGAAATTTATTATTTCGATCTTTACTTTCTCTATTTCTTCATGTAAGATAATCACACTTTGTTCGTGTAATTATAATTTTAGTATTACTTAATTGAATCTCTTGTGGATTGTTTGTGTACTATGTATTTGTGTCTATATATCGAGATATGTACTAAAAAAATCATTACTTTCAAATTGAAATAATCAGAAAAATTGAATCAAATCGATAATAATCAAATCAGCGATTATTTTTTTTTCATTTGATTTGATTTGATTTTAAAAATTCAAAAATTAATTAATTAATTTAATTTTAATTTTCACTCATAACTGATCCAAACTTAACACATCCCTCCTTTTTGGCATTTAGCTATGCAAGACTTACGTGTACAAAATAATATATATTTCTTTTCATTTTAGATTGGGTATAGATCTAGTTCCTTCATCTTCCTTCTTTTTATGCCAAAAAAAAAAAACTTCAAATCAATTTTTGTAATACCCTGAAAAGTCTTTAAGTGATGAAAATCCTAAAATTATTTTCGTGTTAAAATTTGTTATTTGCTAATAGAGTTGTGCTTCACTTTGGTGTTAGTAAGATCCTATCTATTCTACCAAAGCTTGATTGTTATTTAGGAGTTTCAATTATATATCTCAAAGTCAATTATTTATCTGAAACAATATGTTTGTAGGCTTTTAGCAGTATAGATAGTACTTTTTATTTCGCTTCTTTCATTCATCTCATAATAGAGGTATATATAGATACAACTAATAGTTTGTTGACAAGTAAAATTATTGAATAAATACTTGATCTCTACTTCAAGAAATATATATTTATATAATAATTCTAATGTCAATACTTTCCTCAAAGGCGATTTTTAATGAATCAACAAATAATCGTATTATAATAGTTTTTCTTTCACTATTTTTTTTTTCTTTTTGTATGGACATTCAAGAGAGTTGTAAATTGGATGTTCACATTAATATGTTAAAGTGTTTGTAAGAGTAGACACAATGGTGTATACTAATTAGTCATATAAAATACTTGATGCCCAAAGTGTACATATGAAAAGAAAATATCCATATATCACACTTGCTGCCCAAATATATACAATTATATATACCCCTCTTCTTGTAAGAAAGAAAGATGCAAAATATTAATTGGGTCAATGTCATCTTCTTCCTTCTACTTCTTTGTTATTTTTGTTTTTTGGCTGCTTTCCTTCTTCCTCCTTCCTCTTTTTTCTTCTTCTTCCATGTTCAAAGTTTGTTCAATGGCTCGATTTAAGAGATTGATGTGCATCGTTCTGAATAGTATGTAGGAAAATGATTATAAGAAGAAACACCATGTAGGAAAAATAAGAAGAAGAAACAGTGAAAACTAAAAGTGGGAAATTTTCTCTGATTTTCTGTGATCTTTTATTGAAGAAGGAACAAGTATTTATGCTATTACAAAATGGCAGAAAAGTAAATTAACCTAAGAGATAACAAACTTCTAACAAACTTTGCACACCTATACAAATTCTAGAAGAAGCATCTAATAAAGGAATCTTGTGATATGTAACAAAAGATGATAAAATGTAATGGGATATGAGTGAATGGGCTTTCTTGATTGATAATGTTGATCTGAATGTTGGGTCATGAATGTTGGGTCGAATTTGATTTAGGAACAGGTTCTGTGACCTGTTTCTCTTCATTCTTCAGATGAGGCTTGACTTAGACTTGAATTTAGGGATTAAGACATGGGCCTGATTTCCATGACTGCGGCCTGGCTTGAGTTTCAATATCATTCTAATATCCCCCTCAAGTTGGCGGGGAGAGAAGCGAGACACCAACTTGCTCTCGAGTCTATGATGTAAGGAACCAAACAAAGTTTTGGTGAGAAGATCTGTAAGCTGAGATGGAGCAGGTTCTTGGCGAAGTATATGGCAGCCTGACCTGATTTGAACAGAAATAGGGAGAGTTGGAGGAACTCTCAAATCATGAAGAAAGCGATTGGTCCAGGTTAACTCAGCCACTACGCGCCACATTGAATGATACTCAGCTTCGCCATATGATAAAGAAACAGAGGTCTGTGTCTTTGATTTCCAAGAGATGGGTGAACCACAAAAAATGACATCTAACAAAAATAGAGTTGTTCAACACTTAACCAAGAGTGACAAGGAGAAGAACAACCTGCAAAATTGAGTCATTGCAACTGCATCAAATGGAACGACTAAAATCGACAAGAAAACCAGTTAAAAATGGAGTAATAAGAACTGAAGCAATGTTGTTTGAATTTGTCAAGAAAATACTGAATGCCATATCACTTTTGCTGAAGAAGCTGGCATGACTTGATGATTGAGCCCCTGCAACACAAGACATTGAAGGCATCCCAAATTCCAAATGACTACATGATTCCTCCAAATACAGGAGCATACGATTCTTTAGACACCCATGTGAAATTTAAGAGGGAGAAAAAGAGCAGCATGAGACTTCAAAGAGCCTTGACACAAGAGATCCCACATGAATGAGAAGAGACTAAGCTCTTGAGAGAGGTGGGAGAAGAAGGAACATTGATGAGACTGCAAAAGGGGGAAAAATTAGGTGATTATACTGGAACAGAAGGAGGAACGAGTTGAATGGAGCTGGTTGATGAACCAAGTCCATGGATGAACTAGGAAAATCCACAACAGTTTGTTTGAGAGAAGAGAGGGTGAACTGCGACATGAAACTCAGGACAGGCCGCAGTCATGAAAACCAGGCCCAGGTCTTAATCCCTAAATTCAGTCTCATATGAAGAATGGAGAGAAACAGGTCGTAGGACATGTTCCTTAAGTCAAACCTCATCTGAAGAATGAAGAGAAACAGGTCACAGAACATGTTCCTAAATCAAATTTGAACCAACATTCTGACCCAACATTCAGATCAACATTATCAATCAAGAAAGCCCATTCACTCATATCCCATTACATTTTATCATCTTTTGTTACATATCACAAGATTCCTTTATTAGATGCTTCTTCTAGAATTTGTATAGGTGTGCAAAGTTTGTTAGAAGTTTGTTATCTCTTAGATTAATTTACTTTTCTGACATTTTGTAATAGCATAAATACTTGTTCCTTCTTCAATAAAAAATCACAGAAAATCAGAGAAAAATTCCCATTTTTGGTCTTCATTGTTTCTTCTTCATATTCACTGTTTCTTCTTCTTATTTTTCCTACATCGTCTTTCTTCTTCTAATTATTTTCCTACATAGTAATATAATAAAAACTCGAAACATTAAAAAAATTCAAATAAAAAATTTGGAATAGTTAATACGAGAATTAAGTTGGTTGAAATTGAAAAAAGTTCAATCTGAAATATATACTTTATTGTATCAATAATATATATCTATATCTATATCTATATCTATATCTATCTATATATATATATATATATACAACAATATTCAAGGTAATGTATTGGATAAGTGACTAACATTTTATTTACTAAGATTCATTAATCTTGTTTATGAATAATATAATAATATTACTATGAAAAGTAAATGTTTTATAATTTTCAAAAACACTATATGTATACATCTGAAATTATTATTATTATTATTATTATTATGTGTATATTTATATATTTAAAATCTTTATTAAATTTTCACTTTAAAACTTCTAATATTATTGAACCATTCTTTTATGTATGATATTGCTTTTGAGATAATCATGTGAAATAGCAAAGTACTTGCAGTTCATTCTCATGAGAAAAGTAATTAAAATTGACGAAAATTTAAATTATGATTACTTAATTAACTAATCAATTTGTAGGATTCTTATCAAGCAACGAGTAATAACTGAAAATTACAAAAAGTATTATAAATCACATCAACAATTAAAAATATTTTTAAAAGATATATATGATGCAGGATAGCTCAAGATAAGGTTAGTAAACGTTGTTTTGGGCTTCCAAAATTTTGAGCCCAAAAAAGTTTTTAAATAAATTTTATAATTTGAATTTTATTGAATATTATATTAAAGATTATAAAAAGGAAAAAGACTATCTAAAAAAAAGTTATCTATGTTTTACCAAAACATTTTAAAACTTTAAATTAAACAATTGAAACTTCATATTAATAAATTTTTTATAACATTAAGGTGATGTATTAGAAAAGTGACTAACATTTCATTTTTACTAAAATCATTAATTTATTTTATAAATAATAATAATATTACTATGAAAAGTAAATGTTTTATAATTTTTAAAAACACGACATTAAAAACAAGTAATTCATATAAAAAAATAACTCTGATTATTATTATTATTATTATTATTATTATTATTATTATTTGGATATTTATATATTTAAATTTTTTTATTAAATTTGATTTTAGACTTCTAATTTTGTTGAGCCGTTCTTATATGGATGATATGAGGTAATCATGTGTATATTTCATTCTAACTTAGGAACTCAACTATCTTAGGAAATATTTTAGAAATAGCAAAGTACTTTTCAGTTCATCTCATGAGAAAAGTAATCTAAATTGAGGGAATTTTAAATTATGATTATTTAATTAACTTAATCAATTGGTAGAATTCTTGACTAAGCAATTGGAGATATTTGAAAACTATCTAACAGTATTATAAATCACATCAATTGATAATTGAGAATATCTAATAGATATACGAAAAAACTTATCATCAAAGATATATCTATTTGAATTTTCATATACGAAAAGTAACACATAAATTGAGACGAAGGGACTAATATTTACTCGTGTTATCCAACAATTATTATCCGCTTTTGACTGGACACACACTTTAAGAAACAATAAATATTAGGAGTAATATTACTATATTACACTTTGAATGTATTAAATCTAATGCTTTGGGAAAGTATTAATATTGACTAGAATTTAATATTAATGTAAACAGACACAAAAGGATGAATATCTCTTATTTTTTGAACGAAACCATTACTGTTGGAGTAAGACTTTTAGGAGTCTGAAGCCTAAAGGGAAAATAATAATTGTCAAAAATTTCAAATGGGTACATCAATTTCTTTTTTAACCAAAAGGGCAAAATCGATGACCTACCAGCGATTTTGTCTGAATTTTTTCACTTTTATTTTTTTTTAAAATCGCTGCCTAGGCAGCGATTTTAGAGGGGATTTTTTCTTTTTTGGAAAATCGCTGCCAAGGCAGCGATTTCTGTAGAACTTTTTTTCTTTTTTTTTTAAAACTTCGTGCCATGGCAGCTAGCAACTATTTTAGTTAATTAATTATTTTTAAAAAAAATATTGCTATCATTTTATTTCTTATAATCTTATTAAGTTAAATCTTTATTAACAATTGTAATGCAATTTTTTTTTGACAAAAAAAAATTACAATATTTAAGATGACTTTTTTTTTTTTGCGATTTTATTTTGAGAAAAAAAATTTAAGATGACTTTTTTAAAAAAAATAATTGGCAGAAAATTAAAAAAAAAACACTTTAATTGATGGCTTGATTTTAAAAAAGACAGGACAGGAAAAAGTGCAGAAATCGTTGTGTTGACAGCGATATTCCAAAAATAATAATTTTACCCACTAAAATCGCTACCTATACAGCGATTTTGAAAAAAAAAAGTTTTTTTTTTTTATAAAAACGCTGCTGTTGCAGCGATTTAAACTATTTTTTAAAAAAAATCCGCTAAAAATGCTGCGTTGGCAGCGATTTTCTTTTTTAAAAAAAGAAAACAAATATGGACAAAATCGCTGCATCAGTAGCGATTTTACCCTTTTGATTAGAAAAAAAATTTATATATCCATTTAAAAATTTTGACAATCTTTTTTACCCTTTAGGCTTTAAACTCTTATTTTTAGTGTAGTTGACAACCAAACATGAATGGAGGGAGTAGTGAATTTTACTCTCATAATTGTTATGAATTCAGTGAAAAGATTGAACTCGTATTTAAATTAATTTTGTCATGAAATTTGAAAAAAAATATATTTATATTTTAAAGTGAAAAATAATATTTTAAAATTGATGATTGTATTTGGACATTTATATAATTGAAGAGAAAAATGTGCAAACGCTTTCTCCCTGTTCCTCAAATTCTTGAATATTCAATCAATTCAACTTCACATTAGATTCCAAAACTTTATGAATAAATATATTTATCTGAAAACTCCGGAAAAAAAGTTAAAAAAAAACTCATGGTAAATGTGCAAAATTCATTTCATATTTTTCAAATTGAACAAATATTATTAAAGGTCATATTTATAAATTATATCAAAAATAAATATCATCCAGAAATGGTAAACTATAGTTATTAATGAAAATTTCTCAAAAAAATACTACGTATTAGAAAAAACTACGCTTCTGTAATGCTCGAGGCAGAATTACAATGTGATGAAAACTTTCTCATAGCCTTCGGGCTCGTTTGCCCATGAAATAATTTCCATTATCTTCCAAGGCAACTCTCAATTTTTAAGTAGTATTTTGCACTTGGAGAAAATAAAATCTTTTTATTTTTACAACGAAATATAGTCAAATGCCTATTTAAATTGAGCCACAATTTAATTAACTTCTTTGTTAAATTGACTCAATTTACATATAAAATTTCATGATTAGTCTAATGTCATGATTCACTTTATCTGTACATTTGACATAAAAATAAGGGAAAAAAATCTACAGTTAAGAAGAGGTTAGTGAAATACAGAATATTTTTAAAAAACTTTAAAATTTTAGAAGAGAGACTAGATTGTAAATAAATAAGAATTTGTGTAATAATTTTTATTTATACTTTAACCCATAGAAATAGTATAAATAGAGGGACTATTTGTTTGCAAAGACAGCCTAACAAGTTTATAAGTAGTCTTCTAGGCAATATAAAAAGCGTTTTTCAAAGCTCTCTCAACTTGATTCTAGATTTTATGTCAGTGACACCAAATTTAAGTTAAAGAAATGAAATGAAATGGTTTACTATAGATAGTAAACCATTTTTTTGGTGATCCGGATCCCGACGTCAACTGCCAAAAAATTTTGTGGACGTCCGTGAAGACCTTGGCTATGCATCCAGTTGGCCCTCACGGCCATTCCGATCCATTTTAAAGGTCAAAATAGCCCCGAAGCGCGCATACCCCTATTTCGACAATTTTTCGTGTGCTATAGTAAATCATTTTTTGGTTGATCCGGATCCCGACGTCAAAACTGTCAAAATTTTTGTGGACGTCCGTGAAGACCTTGGCTATACATCCGGTTGGCCCTCACGTCCATTCCAATCCATTTTCAAGGTCAAAATAGCCCCGAAGCGCGCATACCCCAATTTCAATGATTTATCGTGTGCTATAGTAAACCACTTTTTGGGTGATCCGAATTCCGACGTCAAATTTTTTTTTGTGGACGTCCGTGAAGACCTTGGCTATGCATCCGGTTGGCCCTCACGGCCATTCCGATCCATTTTTAAGGTCAAAATAGCCCCGAAGCGCGCATACCCCTATTTCGACGATTTTTCGTATGCTATAGTAAACCATTTTTTGGGTGATCCATATCCCGACGTCAAAACTGCCAAATTTTTCTGTTGACGTCCGTGAAGACCCCCTTGACATCTCACTTGGCTTTACAATCGCACCCCACATCCTGAAAAACCTCCTACAGCGACATCGATATTAGTCCCTTAACATGTCATTGCATCCGGTTGGCCCTCACGGCCATTACGATCCATTGTCAAGGTCAAAATATCCCCGAAGCGCGTATACCCCTATTTCTATGATTTTTCGTGTGCTATAGTAAATCATTTTTTGGGTGATCCGGATCCCGACGTCAAAACTGCCAAAATTTTTTGTGGACGTCCGTGAAGACCTTGGCTTTGCATCTGGTTGGCCCTCATGGCCATTCCGATCCATTTTAAAGGTCAAAATAGCTCCGAAGCGCGCATACCCCTATTTCGACGATTTTTCGTGTGCTATAGTAAACCATTTTTTGGGTAATCCGGATCCCGACGTCAAAACTGCAAAATATTTTGTGGAACGTCCGTGAAGACCTTGGCTATGATTCCGGTTGGCCCTCAACGCCATTTTCCGATACATTTCAGGGCAAAATAGCCCCGAAGCGCGCAATAAACCCCTATTCGATTTCCGATTCGAAACGATTTTCGGTGTGCTATTGGAAACCATTTTGGGTGTCCGATCCCGACGTCAAAACTGCCAAAATTTTTTGTGGACGTCCGTGAAGACCTTGGCTATGCATCCGGTTGGCCCTCACGGCCATTCCGATCCATTTTCAAGGTCAACATAGCCCCGAAGCGCGCATACTCCTATTTCGATGATGTTTCGTGTGCTATAGTAAACCATTTTTTGGGTGATCCGGATACCGACGTCAAAAATGTTAAATTTTTTTGTGGACGTCCGTGAAGACCTTGTCTATGCATCCGGTTGGCTCTCACGGCTATTCATATCTATTTTCAAGGTCAAAATAGCCCCGAAGCGCGCATACCCCTATTTTGACGATTTTTCGTGTGCTAGCAAACTATTTTTTGGGTGATCCAGATCCCGACGTCAAAACTGCCAAATTCTTTTGTGAACGTCCGTGAAGACCTTGGCTATGCATCCGGTTGGCCCTCACGGCCATTTTGATCCATTTTTCAAGGTCAAAATAGCCCCGAAGCGCGCATACCCCTATTTCAACGATTTTTCGTGTGCTATAATAAACCGTTTTTTGGGTGATCCGGATGCCGACGTCAAAACTGCCAAATGTTTTTGTGGACGTCCGTGAAGACCTTGGCAATGCATCAGGTTGGCCCTCACGGCCATTCCGATCCATTTTCAAGGTCAAAATAGCCCCGAAGAATGCATACCCCTATTTCGACGATTTTTCGTGTGCTATAGTAAACCATTTTTTGGGTGATCCGGATCCCGACGTCAAAACTGCCAAAAGTTTTTGTGGACGTCCGTGAAGATCTTGGCTATGCATCCGGTTGGCCCTCACGGCCATTCCAATCCATTTTCAAGGTCAAAATAGCCCCGAAGCGCATACCCCTATTTCTACAATTTTTCGTGTGCTATATAGTAAACCATTTTTTGGGTGATATGGATCCCGACGTCAAAACTGCCAAATATTTTTGTGGACGTCCGTGAAGATCTTGGCTATGCATCCGGTTGGTACTCACGGTCATTTTGATCCATTTTCAAAGTCAAAATAGCCCCGAAGTGCGCATACCCCTATTTCGACGATTTTTCGTGTGCTATAGTAAACCACTTTTTGGGTGATCCGGATCTCGACGTCAAAACTGCCAAACTTTTTTGTGGACGTCCGTGAAGACCTTGGCTATGCATACGGTTGGCCCTCACGGCCAGTCCGATCGATTTTCAAGGTCAAAATAGTCCCGAAGCGCATACCCCTATTTCGACTATTTTTCGAGTGCTATAGTAAACTATTTTTTGGTTGATCCGGATCCCGACGTCAATCTGCCAAAATTTTTTGGGGACGTCCGTGAAGACCTTGGATATGAATCCAATTGGCCATGACGGCCATTCCGATCCATTTTCAAGGTCAAAATAACCCAGAAGCGCGCATACCCCTATTTCGACAATTTTTCGTGTGCTATAGTAAACCATTTTTTGGGTGATCCGGATCTAGACGTCAAAACTGCCAAATATTTTTGTGGACGTCCGTGAAGACCTTGGCTATGCATCTGGTTGGCCCTCACGGCCATTTTCCGATCCATTTTCAATGTCAAAATAGCCCCGAAGCGCGCATACCCCTATTTTGATGATTTTTCGTGTGCTATAGTAAACCATTTTTTGGGTGATCCGGATCCCGACATCAAAACTGCTAAATTTTTTTGTGGACGTCCGTGAAGACCTTGGCTATGCATCCGGTTGGACCTCATGGCCATTCTGATCCATTTTCAAGGTCAAAATAGCCCCGAAGTGCGCATACTCCTATTTCGACGATTTTTCGTGTGCTATAGTAAACCATTTTTTGGGTGATCCGGATCCCGACGTCAAAACTGCCAAAATTTTTTGTGGACGTCCGTGAAGACCTTGGCTATGCATCCGGTTAGCCCTCACGGCCATTCCGATCCATTTTCAAGGTCAAAATAGCCCCGAAGAATGCATACCCCTATTTCGATGATTTTTCGTGTGCTATAGTAAACCATTTTTTGAGTGATCCGGATCCCGACGTCAAAACTGCCAAAAGTTTTTGTGGACATCCGTGAAGACCTTGGCTATGCATCCGGTTGGCCCTCACGGCCATTCCGATCCATTTTCAAGGTCAAAATAGCCCCGAAGCGCATACCCCTATTTCTACGATTTTTCGTGTGCCATATAGTAAACCATTTTTTGGGTGATCCGGATCCCGACGTCAAAACTGCCAAATATTTTTGTGGACGTCCGTGAAGATCTTGGCTATGCATCCGGTTGGTACTCACGGTCATTCTGATCCATTTTCAAGGTCAAAATAGCCCTGAAGTGCGCATACCCCTATTTCGACGATTTTTCGTGTGCTATAGTAAACCACTTTTTGGGTGATCCGGATCCCGACGTCAAAACTGCCAAAATTTTTTGTGGACGTCCGTGAAGACCTTGGCAATGCATCCGGTTGGCCCTCACGGCCAGTCCGATCGATTTTCAAGGTCAAAATAGCTTCGAAGCGCGCATACCCCTATTTCGATGATTTTTCGAGTGCTATAATAGTAAACTATTTTTTGGTTGATCCGGATCCCGACGTCAAAACTGCCAAAATTTTTTGGGGACGTCCGTGAAGACCTTGGATATGAATCCAATTGGCCATGACGGCCATTCCGATCCATTTTCAAGGTCAAAATAGCCCCGAAGCGCGCATACCCCTATTTCAATGATTTTTCGTGTGCTATAGTAAACCATTTTTTGGGTGATCCGGATCCCGACATCAAAACTGCTAAATTGTTTTGTGGACGTCCGTGAAGACCTTGGCTATGCATTCGGTTGGACCTCACGACCATTCTGATCCATTTTCAAGGTCAAAATAGCCCCGAAGCGCGCATACTCCTATTTCAACGATTTTTCGTGTGCTATAGTAAACCATTTTTTGGGTGATCCGGATCCCGACGTCAAAACTGCCAAAATTTTTTGTGGACGTCCGTGAAGACCTTGGCTATGCATCCGGTTGGCCCTCACGGCCATTCCGATCGATTTTCAAGGTCAAAATAGTCCCGAAGCGCATACCCCTATTTCGACGATTTTTCGTGTGCTATAGTAAACTATTTTTTGGTTGATCCGGATCCCGACGTCAAAATTGCCAAACCTTTTTGGGGACGTCTGTGAAGACCTTGGATATGCATCCGGTTGGCCCTCACGGCTATTCCGATCCATTTTCAAGGTCAAAATAACCCCGAAGCGCGCATATCCCTATTTCGACAATTTTTCTTGTGCTATAGTAAACTATTTTTGGCGTGATCCGGATCCAGACGTCAAAACTGCCAAAATTTTTTGTGGACGTCCGTGAAGACCTTGGCTATGCATTCGGTTGTCCCTCATGGCCATTCCGGTCCATTTTCAAGGTCAAAATAACTTCGAAGCGCGCATACCCCTATTTCAACTTTTTTTCGTGTGCTATAGTAAACCTTTTTTTGGTTGATCCGGATCCCGACGTCAAAACTGCCAAAATCTTTTGTGAACGTCCGTGAAGACCATGGCTATGCATCCGGTTGGCCCTAATGGCCATTCCGATCCATTTTCAAGGTCAAAATAGCCCCGAAGCGCGCATACCCTTATTTTGACGATTTTTCGTTTGGTATAGTAAACCATTTTTTGGGTGGTTTGGATTCCGACGTCAAAAATGTCAAAATATTTTGTGAACGTCCGTGAAGACCATGGATATGCATCCGGTTGGCCCTCACGGCCATTCCGATCCATTTTAAAGGTCAAAATAGCCCCGAAGTGCGCATACCCCTATTTCGACGATTTTTTGTGTGCTATAGTAAACCATTTTTTGGGTGATCCGGATTCCGACGTCAAAACTGTCAAAACTTTTTGTGGACGTCCGTGAAGACCTTGGCTACGCATCCGATTGGCCCTTTTGGCTAATCCAATCCATTTTCAAGGTCAAAATAGCCCTGAAGCGCGCATATCCCTGTTTCGATAATTTTTGGTGTTCTATAGTAAACCTTTTTTTGGTTGATCCGGATCCCGAAGTCAAAACTACCAAAACAATTTTTTGGACGTCTGTGAAGACCTTGGCTGTGCATCCGATTTGCCCTCACGGCCATTTCGATCCATTTTCAAGGTCAAAATAGCCCCGAAGCGCGCATATCCATATTTCAACGATTTTTCGTGTGTTATAGTAAATTATTTTTTGGGCGATCCGGATCCCGGCGTCAAAACAACCAAAAATTTTTGTGGACGTCCGTGAAGACCTTGGCTATGCATCCTGTTGGCCATCACGGCCATTCCGATCCATTTTCAAGGTCAAAATAGCCCCGAAGCGCGCATACCCCTATTTCGATGATTTTTCATGTGCTATAGTAAACTATTTTTTGGGTGATCCGGATCCCGATGTCAAAACTGCCAAAAGTTTTTGTGGACGTCCGTGAAGACCTTGGCTTTGCATCCGGTTGGCCCTCACGGCCATTCCGATCCATTTTCAAGGTCAAAATAGCCCCGAAGCGCGCATACCCCTATTTCGATGATTTTTCGTGTGCTACATAATAAACTATTTTTTAGGTGATCCGGATCCCGACGTCAAAACTGTCAAAAATTTTTGTGGACGTCCGTGAAGACCTTGGATATGCATCCGGTTGGCCCTCACGGCCATTCCGATCCATTTTCAAGGTCAAAATAGCCCCAAAGCGCGCATACCCCTATTTCGTCGATTTTTCGTGTGCTATAGTAAACTATTTTTTGGGTGATCCGGATCCCGACGTCAAAACTGCCAAAATCTTTTGTGAACGTCCGTGAAGACCATGGCTATGCATCCGGTTGACCCTCATGGCCATTCCGATCCATTTTCAAGGTCAAAATAGCCCCGAAGCGCATACCCCTATTTTGACGATTTTTCGTTTGGTATAGTAAACCATTTTTTGGGTGATCCGGATCCCGATGTCAAAACTGTCAAAATTTTTTGTAAACGTCCGTGAAGACCTTGGATATGCATCTGGTTGGCCCTCACGGCCATTCCGATCCATTTTAAAGGTAAAAATAGCCCCGAAGCGTGCATACCCCTATTTCGACGATTTTTCATGTGCTATAGTAAACCATTTTTTGGGTGATCCGGATTCCGACGTCAAAACTGCCAAAATTTTTTGTGGACGTCCGTGAAGACCTTAGCTATGCATCCGATTGGCCCTCACGGCCATTCCAATCCATTTTCAAGGTCAAAATAGCCCCGAAGTGCGCATATCCCTGTTTCGACAATTTTTCGTGTTCTACAGTAAACCTTTTTTTGGGTGATCCGGATCCCGACGTCAAAACTGCCAAAATTTTTTTGGACGTTCATGAAGACCTTGGCTGTGCATCCGGTTTGCCCTCACTTCCATTACGATCCATTTTCAAGGTCAAAATAGACCCGAAGCGTGCATACCCCTATTTCGATGATTTTTCGTGTGCTATAGTAAATTATTTTTTGGACGATCCGGATTCCGACGTCAAAACAGCTAAAAATTTTTGTGGACGTCCGTGAAGACCTTGGATATGCATCCGGTTGGCCATTACGGCCATTCCGATCCATTTTCAAGGTCAAAATAGGCCCGAAGCGCGCATACCCCTATTTCGATAATTTTTCGTGTGCTATAGTAAACCATTTTTTGGGTGATCCGGATCCCGACGTCAAAACTGCCAAAATTTTTTGTAGACGTCCGTGAAGACCTTGGCTGTGCATCCGGTTGGCCCTCACGGCCATTCCAATCCAATTTCAAGGTCAAAATAGCCCCGAAGCGCGCATACCCCTATTTCGATTATTTTTCGTGTGCTATATAATAAACCATTTTTAGGGTGATCCGGATCCCGACGTCAAAACTGTAAAAAGTTTTTGTGGACGTCCGTGAAGACCTTGGATATGCGTCCGGTTGGCCCTCACGGCCATTCCGATCCATTTTCAAGGTCAAAATAGCCCCAAAGCGCGCATACCCTTATTTCATCAATTTTTCGTGTGCTATAGTAAACCATTTTTTGGGTGATCCGGATCCCAACGTCAAAACTGCCAAAATATTTTGTGGACGTCCGTGAAGACCTTGGATATGCATCCGGTTGGCCCTCACGGCCATTCCGATCCATTTTCAAGGTCAAAATAGCCCCGAAGAATGCATACCCCTATTTCGATGATTTTTCGTGTGCTATAGTAAACCATTTTTTGGGTAATCCGGATTCCGACATCAAAACTGCCAAAATTTTTTGTGGACATCCGTGAAGACCTTGGCTATGCATCCGGCTGGCCCTCACGGCCATTCCTATCCATTTTCAAGGTCAAAATAGCCCCGAAGCGCGCATACCCCTATTTCGACGATTTTTCGTGTGCTATAGTAAACCATTTTTTGGGTGATCCGGATGCCGATGTCAAAACTGCCAAAATTTTTTGTGGACGTCCGTGAAGACCTTGGCTATGCATCCGGTTGGCTCTCACGGCTATTCATATCTATTTTCAAGGTAAAAATAGCCCCGAAGCGCATATCTATTTTCAAGGTAAAAATAGCCCCGAAGTGCGCATACCCCTATTTCAAAGATTTTTCGTGTGCTATAGTAAATCATTTTTTGGGTGATCTGGATTCCTACGTCAAAACTGTCAAAATTTTTTGTAGACGTCTGTGAAGAACTTAGCTATGCATCCGGTTGGCCCTCACGGCCATTCCAATCCATTTTCAAGGTCAAAATTGCCCCGAAGCGCGCATACCCCTATTTCGATGATTTTTCGTGTGCTATAGTAAATCATTTTTTGGTTGATCCGGATACCGACGTCAAAACTGTCAAAATTTTTTGTGGACGTCCGTGAAGACCTTCACTATACATCCCGTTGGCCCTCACGGCCATTCCGATCCATTTTCAAGGTCAAAATAGCCCAGAAGCGCGCATACCGCAATTTCAACTATTTTTTGTGTGCTATAGTAAACCATTTTTTGGGTGATCCGGATTCCGACGTCAATTTATTTTTGTGGACGTCCGTGAAGACCTTGTCTATGCATCCGGTTGGCCCTTACGGCCATTCCGATCCATTTTAAGGTGAAAATAACCCCGAAGCGCTCATACCCCTATTTCGACGATTTTTCGTGTGCTATAGTAAACCATTTTTGGGGTGATCCGATCCCGATGTCAAAACTGCCAAAATTTTTTGTTGCATCCGTGAAGACCTTGTCTATGCATCCGGTTGGCCCTCATGGCCATTACGATCCATTGTCAAGGTCAAAATAGCCCTGAAGCGCGCATACCCCTATTTCTATGATTTTTCGTGTGCTATAGTAAATCATTTTTTGGGTGATCCGGATCCCGACGTCAAAACTGTCAAAGGTTTTTGTGGACGTCCGTGAAGACCTTCGCTATGCATCCGGTTGGACCTCACGGCCATTATGATCCATTTTCAAGGTCAAAATAGCCCCGAAGCGCGCATACCCCTATTTCGACGATTTTTCGTGTGCTATAGTAAACCATTTTTTGGGTGATCCGTATCCCAATGTCAAAACTGCCAAAGTTTTTTGTGGACGTCCGTGAAGACCTTGGCTATGCATCCGGTTGTACCTCACGGCCGTTTTGATCCATTTTCAAGTTCAAAATAGCCCCAAATCGCGCATATTCCTATTTCTACGATTTTTTGTCTGCTATAGTAAATCATTTTTTGGGTGATCCGGATCCTGACGTCAAAACTGCCAAAATTTTTTGTGGACGTCCGTGAAGACCTTGGCTATGCATACGGTTGGCCCTCACGGCCATTTCAGTCCATTTTCAAGGTCAAAATAGCCTCGAAGCGCGCATACCCCTATTTCGATGACTTTTCGTGTGCTATAGTAAACTATTTTTTAGGTGATCCGGATCCCGACGTCAAAACTGCCAAAATATTTTTGTGGACGTCCGTAAAGACCTTGACTATGCATCCGGTTGGCCCTCACGGCCATTCCGATCGATTTTCAAGGTCAAAATAGCCCCGAAGCGCGCATACCCCTATTTCGACGATTTTTCGTATGCTATATAGGAAACCATTTTTTGGGTGATCCGGATCCCGATGTCAAAACTGCCAAAAGTTTTTGTGGACGTCCGTGAAGACCTTGGCTATGCATCCGGTTGGCCCTCACGGCCATTCCGATCCATTTTCAAGGTCAAAATAGCCCCGAAGCGCATACCCCTATTTCTACGATTTTTCGTGTGCTATATAGTAAACCATTTTTTGGGTGATCTGGATCCCGACGTCAAAACTGCCAAATATTTTTGTGGACGTCCGTGAAGATCTTGGTTATGCATCCGGTTGGTACTCACGGTCATTTTGATCCATTTTCAAGGTCAAAATAGCCCCGAAGTGCGCATACCCCTATTTCGACGATTTTTCGTGTGCTATAGTAAACCACTTTTTGGGTGATCCGGATCTCGACGTCAAAACTGCCAAAATTTTTTGTGGACGTCCGTGAAGAGCTTGGCTATGCATCCGGTTGGCCCTCACGGCCAGTCCGATCGATTTTCAAGGTCAAAATAGTCCCGAAGCGCATACCCCTATTTCGACTATTTTTCGAGTGCTATAGTAAACTATTTTTTGGTTGATCCGGATCCCGATGTCAAAACTGCCAAAATTTTTTGGGGACGTCGGTGAAGACCTTGGATATGAATCCAATTGGCCATGAAGGCCATTCCGATCCATTTTCAAGGTCAAAATTACCCAGAAGCGCGCAGACCCCTATTTCGACAATTTTTCGTGTGCTATAGTAAACCATTTTTTGGGTGATCCGGATCTAGACGTCAAAACTGCCAAATGTTTTTGTGGACGTCCGTGAAGACCTTGGCTATGCATCTGGTTGGCCCTCACGGCCATTCCGATCCATTTTCAATGTCAAAATAGCCCCGAAGCGCGCATACCCCTATTTTGATGATTTTTCGTGTGCTATAGTAAACCATTTTTTGGGTGATCCGGATCCCGACATCAAAACTGCTAAATTTTTTTGTGGACGTCCGTGAAGACCTTGGCTATGCATCCGGTTGGACCTCATGGCCATTCTGATCCATTTTCAAGGTCAAAATAGCCCCGAAGTGCGCATACTCCTATTTCGACGATTTTTCGTGTGCTATAGTAAACCATTTTTTGGGTGATCCGGATCCCGACGTCAAAACTGCCAAAATTTTTTGTGGATGTCCGTGAAGACCTTGGCTATGCATCCGGTTAGCCCTCACGGCCATTCCGATCCATTTTCAAGGTCAAAATAGCCCCGAAGAATGCATACCCCTATTTCGACGATTTTTCGTGTGCTATAGTAAACCATTTTTTGAGTGATCCGGATCCCGACGTCAAAACTGCCAAAAGTTTTTGTGGACGTCCGTGAAGACCTTGGCTATGCGTCCGGTTGGCCCTCACGGCCATTCCGATCCATTTTCAAGGTCAAAATAGCCCCGAAGCGCATACCCCTATTTCTACGATTTTTCGTGTGCCATATAGTAAACCATTTTTTGGGTGATCCGGATCCCGACGTCAAAACTGCCAAATATTTTTGTGGACGTCCGTGAAGATCTTGGCTATGCATCCGGTTGGTACTCACGGTCATTCTGATCCATTTTCAAGGTCAAAATAGCCCTGAAGTGCGCATACCCCTATTTCGACGATTTTTCGTGTGCTATAGTAAACCACTTTTTGGGTGATCCGGATCCCGACGTCAAAACTGCCAAAATTTTTTGTGGACGTCCGTGAAGACCTTGGCAATGCATCCGGTTGGCCCTCACGGCCAGTCCGATCGATTTTCAAGGTCAAAATAGCTTCGAAGCGCGCATACCCCTATTTCGATGATTTTTCGAGTGCTATAATAGTAAACTATTTTTTGGTTGATCCGGATCCCGACGTCAAAACTGCCAAAATTTTTTGGGGACGTCCGTGAAGACCTTGGATATGAATCCAATTGGCCATGACGGCCATTCCGATCCATTTTCAAGGTCAAAATAGCCCCGAAGCGCGCATACCCCTATTTCAATGATTTTTCGTGTGCTATAGTAAACCATTTTTTGGGTGATCCGGATCCCGACATCAAAACTGCTAAATTGTTTTGTGGACGTCCGTGAAGACCTTGGCTATGCATTCGGTTGGACCTCACGACCATTCTGATCCATTTTCAAGGTCAAAATAGCCCCGAAGCGCGCATACTCCTATTTCAACGATTTTTCGTGTGCTATAGTAAACCATTTTTTGGGTGATCCGGATCCCGACGTCAAAACTGCCAAAATTTTTTGTGGACGTCCGTGAAGACCTTGGCTATGCATCCGGTTGGCCCTCACGGCCATTCCGATCGATTTTCAAGGTCAAAATAGTCCCGAAGCGCATACCCCTATTTCGACGATTTTTCGTGTGCTATAGTAAACTATTTTTTGGTTGATCCGGATCCCGACGTCAAAATTGCCAAACCTTTTTGGGGACGTCCGTGAAGACCTTGGATATGCATCCGGTTGGCCCTCACGGCCATTCCGATCCATTTTCAATGTCAAAATAACCCCGAAGCGCGCATATCCCTATTTCGACAATTTTTCTTGTGCTATAGTAAACTATTTTTGGGGTGATCCGGATCCAGACGTCAAAACTGCCAAAAGTTTTTGTGGACGTCCGTGAAGACCTTGGCTATGCATTCGGTTGTCCCTCATGGCCATTCCGGTCCATTTTCAAGGTCAAAATAGCTTCGAAGCGCGCATACCCCTATTTCGATGATTTTTCGTGTGCTATAGTAAACCTTTTTTTGGTTGATCCGGATCCCGACGTCAAAACTGCCAAAATCTTTTGTGAACGTCCGTGAAGACCATGGCTATGCATCCGGTTGGCCCTCACGGCCATTCCGATCCATTTTCAAGGTCAAAATAGCCCCGAAGCGCGCATACCCCTATTTTGACGATTTTTCGTTTGGTATAGTAAACCATTTTTTGGGTGGTTCGGATCCCGACGTCAAAAATGTCAAAATTTTTTGTGAACGTCCGTGAAGACCTTGGATATGCATCCGATTGGCCCTCACGGCCATTCCGATCCATTTTAAATGTCAAAATAGCCCCGAAGTGCGCATACCCCTATTTCAACGATTTTTTGTGTGCTATTGTAAACCATTTTTTGGGTGATCCGGATTCCGACGTCAAAACTGTCAAATATTTTTGTGGACGTCCGTGAAGACCTTGGCTATGCATCCGATTGGCCCTTTTGGCTAATCCAATCCATTTTCAAGGTCAAAATAGCCCTGAAGCGCGCATATCCCTATTTCGATAATTTTTCGTGTTCTATAGTAAACCTTTTTTTGGTTGATCCGGATCCCGAAGTCAAAATTACCAAAACAATTTTTTGGACTTCTGTGAAGACCTTGGCTGTGCATCCGATTTGCCCTCACGGCCATTTCGATCCATTTTCAAGGTCAAAATAGCCCCGAAGCGCGCATATCCATATTTCAATGATTTTTCGTGTGCTATAGTAAATTATTTTTTGGGCGATCCGGATCCCGGCGTCAAAACAACTAAAAATTTTTGTGGACGTCCGTGAAGACCTTGGCTATGCATCCTGTTGGCCATCACGGCCATTCCGATCCATTTTCAAGGTCAAAATAGCCCCGAAGCGCGCATACCCCTATTTCGATGATTTTTTGTGTGCTATAGTAAACTATTTTTTGGGTGATCCGGATTCCGATGTCAAAACTGCCAAAGGTTTTTGTGGACGTCCGTGAAGACCTTGGCTGTGCATCCGGTTGGCCCTCACGGCCATTCCGATCCATTTTCAAGGTCAAAATAGCCCCGAAGCGCGCATACCCCTATTTCGATGATTTTTCGTGTGCTACATAGTAAACTATTTTTTGGGTGATCCGGATCCCGACGTCAAAACTGCCAAAATTTTTTGGGGACGTCGGTGAAGACCATGGCTATGCATCCGGTTGGCCCTCATGGCCATTCCGATCCATTTTCAAGGTCAAAATAGCCCCGAAGCGCATACCCCTATTTTGACGATTTTTCGTTTGGTATAGTAACCATTTTTTGGGTGATCCGGATCCCGATGTCAAAACTGTCAAAATTTTTTGTGAACGTCCGTGAAGACCTTGGATATGCATCTGGTTGGCCCTCACGGCCATTCCGATCCATTTTAAAGGTCAAAATAGCCCCGAAGCGTGCATACCCCTATTTCGACGATTTTTCATGTGCTATAGTAAACCATTTTTTGGGTGATCCGGATTCCGACGTTAAAACTGCCAAAAGTTTTTGTGGACGTCCGTG
Source organism: Solanum sitiens (assembly GCA_016801875.1). Taxonomy (NCBI): domain Eukaryota; kingdom Viridiplantae; phylum Streptophyta; class Magnoliopsida; order Solanales; family Solanaceae; genus Solanum; species Solanum sitiens. The sequence continues at coordinate 2,443,401 of JABWTJ010000002.1, read as the reverse complement.
AAGACCTTAGCTATGCATCCGATTGGCACTCACGGCCATTCCAATCCATTTTCAAGGTCAAAATAGCCCCGAAGCGCGCATATCCCTGTTTCGACAATTTTTCGTGTTCTACAGTAAACCTTTTTTTGGGTGATCCGGATCCCGACGTCAAAACTGCCAAAATTTTTTTTGGACGTTCATGAAGACCTTGGCTGTGCATCCGGTTTGCCCTCACTTCCATTATGATCCATTTTCAAGGTCAAAATAGACCCGAAGCGTGCATACCCCTATTTCGATGATTTTTCGTGTGCTATAGTAAATTATTTTTTGGACGATCCGGATTCCGACGTCAAAACAGCTAAAAATTTTTGTGGACGTCCGTGAAGACCTTGGATATGCATCCGGTTGGCCATTACGGCCATTCCGATCCATTTTCAAGGTCAAAATAGCCCCGAAGCGCGCATACCCCTATTTCGATAATTTTTCGTGTGCTATAGTAAACCATTTTTTGGGTGATCCGGATCCCGACGTCAAAACTGCCAAAAGTTTTTGTAGACGTCCGTGAAGACCTTGGCTGTGCATCCGGTTGGCCCTCACGGCCATTCCAATCCATTTTCAAGGTCAAAATAGCCCCGAAGCGCGCATACCCCTATTTCGATTATTTTTCGTGTGCTATATAATAAACCATTTTTAGGGTGATCCGGATCCCGACGTCAAAACTGTCAAAAGTTTTTGTGGACGTCCGTGAAGACCTTGTATATGCGTCCGGTTGGCCCTCACGGCCATTCCGATCCATTTTCAAGGTCAAAATAGCCCCAAAGCGCGCATACCCTTGTTTCATCAATTTTTCGTGTGCTATAGTAAACCATTTTTTGGGTGATCCGGATCCCAACGTCAAAACTGCCAAAATATTTTGTGGACGTCCGTGAAGAACTTGGATATGCATCCGATTGGCCCTCACGGCCATTCCGATCCATTTTCAAGGTCAAAATAGCCCCGAAGCGCGCATATCCCTGTTTCGATGATTTTTCGTGTGCTACAGTAAACCTTTTTTTGGGTGATCCGGATCCCGACGTCAAAACTGCCAAAATTTTTTTTGGACGTTCATGAAGACCTTGGCTGTGCATCCGGTTTACCCTCACTTCCATTACGATCCATTTTCAAGGTCAAAATAGACCCGAAGCGTGCATACCCCTATTTCGATGATTTTTCGTGTGCTATAGTAAATTATTTTTTGGACGATCCGGATTCCGACGTCAAAACAGCTAAAAATTTTTGTGGACGTCCGTGAAGACCTTGGATATGCATCCGGTTGGCCATTACGGCCATTCCGATCCATTTTCAAGGTCAAAATAGCCCCAAAGCGCGCATACCCCTATTTCGATAATTTTTCGTGTGCTATAGTAAACCATTTTTTGGGTGATCCGGATCCCGACGTCAAAACTGCCAAAATTTTTTGTAGACGTCCGTGAAGACCTTGGCTGTGCATCCGGTTGGCCCTCACGGCCATTCCAATCCAATTTCAAGGTCAAAATAGCCCAGAAGCGCGCATACCCCTATTTCGATTATTTTTCGTGTGCTATATAATAAACCATTTTTAGGGTGATCCGGATCCCGACGTCAAAACTGTAAAAAGTTTTTGTGGACGTCTGTGAAGACCTTGGATATGCGTCCGGTTGGCCCTCACGGCCATTCCGATCCATTTTCAAGGTCAAAATAGCCCCAAAGCGCGCATACCCTTATTTCATCAATTTTTCGTGTGCTATAGTAAACCATTTTTTGGGTGATCCGGATCCCAACGTCAAAACTGCCAAAATATTTTGTGGACATCCGTGAAGACCTTGGATATGCATCCGGTTGGCCCTCACGGCCATTCCGATCCATTTTCAAGGTCAAAATAGCCCCGAAGAATGCATACCTCTATTTCGATGATTTTTCGTGTGCTATAGTAAACCATTTTTTGGGTAATCCGGATTCCGACATCAAAACTGCCAAAATTTTTTGTGGACATCCGTGAAGACCTTGGCTATGCATCCGGCTGGCCCTCACGGCCATTCCTATCCATTTTCAAGGTCAAAATAGCCCCGAAGCGCGCATACCCCTATTTCGACGATTTTTCGTGTGCTATAGTAAACCATTTTTTGGGTGATCCGGATGCCGATGTCAAAACTGCCAAAATTTTTTGTGGACGTCCGTGAAGACCTTGGCTATGCATCCGGTTGGCTCTCACGGCTATTCATATCTATTTTCAAGGTAAAAATAGCCCCGAAGCGCATATCTATTTTCAAGGTAAAAATAGCCCCGAAGTGCGCATACCCCTATTTCAAAGATTTTTCGTGTGCTATAGTAAATCATTTTTTGGGTGATCTGGATTCCTACGTCAAAACTGTCAAAATTTTTTGTAGACGTCTGTGAAGAACTTAGCTATGCATCCGGTTGGCCCTCACGGCCATTCCAATCCATTTTCAAGGTCAAAATTGCCCCGAAGCGCGCATACCCCTATTTCGATGATTTTTCGTGTGCTATAGTAAATCATTTTTTGGTTGATCCGGATACCGACGTCAAAACTGTCAAAATTTTTTGTGGACGTCCGTGAAGACCTTCACTATACATCCCGTTGGCCCTCACGGCCATTCCGATCCATTTTCAAGGTCAAAATAGCCCCGAAGCGCGCATACCCCAATTTCAACTATTTTTTGTGTGCTATACTAAACCATTTTTTGGGTGATCCGGATTCCGACGTCAATTTATTTTGTGGACGTCCGTGAAGACCTTGTCTATGCATCCGGTTGGCCCTTACGGCCATTCCGATCCATTTTAAGGTGAAAATAACCCCGAAGCGCTCATACCCCTATTTCGATGATTTTTCGTGTGATATAGTAAACCATTTTTGGGGTGATCCGATCCCGATGTCAAAACTGCCAAAATTTTTTGTTGCATCCGTGAAGACCTTGTCTATGCATCCGGTTGGCCCTCATGGCCATTACGATCCATTGTCAAGGTCAAAATAGCCCTGAAGCGCACATACCCCTATTTCTATGATTTTTCGTGTGCTATAGTAAATCATTTTTTGGGTGATCCGGATCCCGACGTCAAAACTGTCAAAGGTTTTTGTGGACGTCCGTGAAGACCTTTGCTATGCATCCGGTTGGACCTCACGGCCATTATGATCCATTTTCAAGGTCAAAATAGCCCCGAAGCGCGCATACCCCTATTTCGACGATTTTTCGTGTGCTATAGTAAACCATTTTTTGGGTGATCCGTATCCCAATGTCAAAACTGCCAAAGTTTTTTGTGGACGTCCGTGAAGACCTTGGCTATGCATCCGGTTGTACCTCACGGCCGTTTTGATCCATTTTCAAGTTCAAAATAGCCCCAAATCGCGCATATTCCTATTTCTACGATTTTTTGTCTGCTATAGTAAATCATTTTTTGGGTGATCCGGATCCTGACGTCAAAACTGCCAAAATTTTTTGTGGACGTCCGTGAAGACCTTGGCTATGCATACGGTTGGCCCTCACGGCCATTTCAGTCCATTTTCAAGGTCAAAATAGCCTCGAAGCGCGCATACCCCTATTTCGATGACTTTTCGTGTGCTATAGTAAACTATTTTTTAGGTGATCCGGATCCCGACGTCAAAACTGCCAAAATTTTTTGTAGACGTCCGTGAAGACCTTGGCTGTGCATCCGGTTGGCCCTCACGGCCATTCCAATCCAATTTCAAGGTCAAAATAGCCCCGAAGCGCGCATACCCCTATTTCGATTATTTTTTGTGTGCTATATAATAAACCATTTTTAGGGTGATCCGGATCCCGACGTCAAAACTGTCAAAAGTTTTTGTGGACGTCCGTGAAGACCTTGGATATGCGTCCGGTTGGCCCTCACGGCCATTCCGATCCATTTTCAAGGTCAAAATAGCCCCAAAGCGCGCATACCCTTATTTCATCAATTTTTCGTGTGCTATAGTAAACCATTTTTTGGGTGATCCGGATCCCAACGTCAAAACTGCCAAAATATTTTGTGGACGTCCGTGAAGACCTTGGATATGCATCCGGTTGGCCCTCACGGCCATTCCGATCCATTTTCAAGGTCAAAATAGCCCCGAAGAATGCATACCCCTATTTCGATAATTTTTCGTGTGCTATAGTAAACCATTTTTTGGGTAATCCGGATCCCGACATCAAAACTGCCAAAATTTTTTGTGGACATCCGTGAAGACCTTGGCTATGCATCCGGCTGGCCCTCACGGCCATTCCGATCCATTTTCAAGGTCAAAATAGCCCCGAAGCGCGCATACCCCTATTTCGACGATTTTTCGTGTGCTATAGTAAACCATTTTTTGGGTGATCCGGATGCCGATGTCAAAACTGCCAAAATTTTTTGTGGACGTCCGTGAAGACCTTGGCTATGCATCCGGTTGGCTCTCACGGCTATTCATATCTATTTTCAAGGTAAAAATAGCCCCGAAGCGCATATCTATTTTCAAGGTAAAAATAGCCCCGAAGTGCGCATACCCCTATTTCAAAGATTTTTCGTGTGCTATAGTAAATCATTTTTTGGGTGATCTGGATTCCTACGTCAAAACTGTCAAAATTTTTTGTAGACGTCTGTGAAGAACTTAGCTATGCATCCGGTTGGCCCTCACGGCCATTCCAATCCATTTTCAAGGTCAAAATTGCCCCGAAGCGCGCATACCCCTATTTCGATGATTTTTCGTGTGCTATAGTAAATCATTTTTTGGTTGATCCGGATACCGACGTCAAAACTGTCAAAATTTTTTGTGGACGTCCGTGAAGACCTTCACTATACATCCCGTTGGCCCTCACGGCCATTCCGATCCATTTTCAAGGTCAAAATAGCCCCGAAGCGCGCATACCCCAATTTCAACTATTTTTTGTGTGCTATAGTAAACCATTGTTTGGGTGATCCGGATTCCGACGTCAATTTATTTTGTGGACGTTCGTGAAGACCTTGTCTATGCATCCGGTTGGCCCTTACGGCCATTCCGATCCATTTTAAGGTGAAAATAACCCCGAAGCACTCATACCCCTATTTCGATGATTTTTCGTGTGATATAGTAAACCATTTTTGGGGTGATCCGATCCCGATGTCAAAACTGCCAAAATTTTTTGTTGCATCCGTGAAGACCTTGTCTATGCATCCGGTTGGCCCTCATGGCCATTACGATCCATTGTCAAGGTCAAAATAGCCCTGAAGCGCGCATACCCCTATTTCTATGATTTTTCGTGTGCTATAGTAAATCATTTTTTGGGTGATCCGGATCCCGACGTCAAAACTGTCAAAGGTTTTTGTGGACCTCCGTGAAGACCTTCGCTATGCATCCGGTTGGACCTCACGGCCATTATGATCCATTTTCAAGGTCAAAATAGCCCCGAAGCGCGCATACCCCTATTTCGACGATTTTTCGTGTGCTATAGTAAACCATTTTTTGGGTGATCCGTATCCCAACGTCAAAACTGCCAAAGTTTTTTGTGGACGTCCGTGAAGACCTTGGCTATGCATCCGGTTGTACCTCACGGCCGTTTTGATCCATTTTCAAGTTCAAAATAGCCCCGAATCGCGCATATTCCTATTTCTACGATTTTTTGTCTGCTATAGTAAATCATTTTTTGGGTGATCCTGATCCTGACGTCAAAACTGCCAAAATTTTTTGTGGACGTCCGTGAAGACCTTGGCTATGCATACGGTTGGCCCTCACGGCCATTTCAGTCCATTTTCAAGGTCAAAATAGCCTCGAAGCGCGCATACCCCTATTTCGATGACTTTTCGTGTGCTATAGTAAACTATTTTTTAGGTGATCCGGATCCCGACGTCAAAACTGCCAAAATATTTTTGTGGACGTCCGTAAAGACATTGACTATGCATTCGGTTGGCCCTCACGGCCATTCCGATCGATTTTCAAGGTCAAAATAGCCCCGAAGCGTGCATACCCCTATTTCGACGATTTTTCGTATGCTATATAGGAAACCATTTTTTGGGTGATCCGGATCCCGACGTCAAAACTGCCAAAAGTTTTTGTGGACGTCCGTGAAGACCTTGGCTATGCATCCGGTTGGCCCTCACGGCCATTCCGATCCATTTTCAAGGTCAAAATAGCCCCGAAGCACATACCCCTATTTCTACGATTTTTCGTGTGCTATATAGTAAACCATTTTTTGGGTGATCTGGATCCCGACGTCAAAACTGCCAAATATTTTTGTGGACGTCCGTGAAGATCTTGGTTATGCATCCGGTTGGTACTCACGGTCATTTTGATCCATTTTCAAGGTCAAAATAGCCCCGAAGTGCGCATACCCCTATTTCGACGATTTTTCGTGTGCTATAGTAAACCACTTTTTGGGTGATCCGGATCTCGACGTCAAAACTGCCAAAATTTTTTGTGGACGTCCGTGAAGAGCTTGGCTATGCATCCGGTTGGCCCTCACGGCCAGTCCGATCGATTTTCAAGGTCAAAATAGTCCCGAAGCGCATACCCCTATTTCGACTATTTTTCGAGTGCTATAGTAAACTATTTTTTGGTTGATCCGGATCCCGATGTCAAAACTGCCAAAATTTTTTGGGGACGTCGGTGAAGACCTTGGATATGAATCCAATTGGCCATGAAGGCCATTCCGATCCATTTTCAAGGTCAAAATTACCCAGAAGCGCGCATACCCCTATTTCGACAATTTTTCGTGTGCTATAGTAAACCATTTTTTGGGTGATCCGGATCTAGACGTCAAAACTGCCAAATGTTTTTGTGGACGTCCGTGAAGACCTTGGCTATGCATCTGGTTGGCCCTCACGGCCATTCCGATCCATTTTCAATGTCAAAATAGCCCCGAAGCGCGCATACCCCTATTTCGATGATTTTTCGTGTGCTATAGTAAACCATTTTTTGGGTGATCCGGATCCCGACATCAAAACTGCTAAATTTTTTTGTGGACGTCCGTGAAGACCTTGGCTATGCATCCGGTTGGCCCTCACGGCCATTCTGATCCATTTTCAAGGTCAAAATAGCCCCGAAGTGCGCATACTCCTATTTCGACGATTTTTCGTGTGCTATAGTAAACCATTTTTTGGGTGATCCGGATCCCGACGTCAAAACTGCCAAAATTTTTTGTGGATGTCCGTGAAGACCTTGGCTATGCATCCGGTTAGCCCTCACGGCCATTCCGATCCATTTTCAAGGTCAAAATAGCCCCGAAGAATGCATACCCCTATTTCGATGATTTTTCGTGTGCTATAGTAAACCATTTTTTGAGTGATCCGGATCCCGACGTCAAAACTGCCAAAAGTTTTTGTGGACATCCGTGAAGACCTTGGCTATGCGTCCGGTTGGCCCTCACGGCCATTCCGATCCATTTTCAAGGTCAAAATAGCCCCGAAGCGCATACCCCTATTTCTACGATTTTTCGTGTGCCATATAGTAAACCATTTTTTGGGTGATCCGGATCCCGACGTCAAAACTGCCAAATATTTTTGTGGACGTCCGTGAAGATCTTGGCTATGCATCCGGTTGGTACTCACGGTCATTCTGATCCATTTTCAAGGTCAAAATAGCCCTGAAGTGCGCATACCCCTATTTCGACGATTTTTCGTGTGCTATAGTAAACCACTTTTTGGGTGATCCGGATCCCGACGTCAAAACTGCCAAAATTTTTTGTGGACGTCCGTGAAGACCTTGGCAATGCATCCGGTTGGCCCTCACGGCCAGTCCGATCGATTTTCAAGGTCAAAATAGTCCCGAAGCGCATACCCCTATTTCGACAATTTTTCGAGTGCTATAGTAAACTATTTTTTGGTTGATCCGGATCCCGACGTCAAAACTGCCAAAATTTTTTGGGGACGTCCGTGAAGACCTTGGATATGAATCCAATTGGCCATGACGGCCATTCCGATCCATTTTCAAGGTCAAAATAGCCCCGAAGCGCGCATACCCCTATTTCAATGATTTTTCGTGTGCTATAGTAAACCATTTTTTGGGTGATCCGGATCCCGACATCAAAACTGCTAAATTGTTTTGTGGACGTCCGTGAAGACCTTGGCTATGCATTCGGTTGGACCTCACGACCATTCTGATCCATTTTCAAGGTCAAAATAGCCCCGAAGCGCGCATACTCCTATTTCAACGATTTTTCGTGTGCTATAGTAAACCATTTTTTGGGTGATCCGGATCCCGACGTCAAAACTGCCAAAATTTTTTGTGGACGTCCGTGAAGACCTTGGCTATGCATCCGGTTGGCCCTCACGGCCATTCCGATCGATTTTCAAGGTCAAAATAGTCCCGAAGCGCATACCCCTATTTCGACTATTTTTCGTGTGCTATAGTAAACTATTTTTTGGTTGATCCGGATCCCGACGTCAAAATTGCCAAACCTTTTTGGGGACGTCCGTGAAGACCTTGGATATGCATCCGGTTGGCCCTCACGGCTATTCCGATCCATTTTCAATGTCAAAATAACCCCGAAGCGCGCATATCCCTATTTCGACAATTTTTCTTGTGCTATAGTAAACTATTTTTGGGGTGATCCGGATCCAGACGTCAAAACTGCCAAAAGTTTTTGTGGACGTCCGTGAAGACCTTGGCTATGCATTCGGTTGTCCCTCATGGCCATTCCGGTCCATTTTCAAGGTCAAAATAGCTTCGAAGCGCGCATACCCCTATTTCGATGATTTTTCGTGTGCTATAGTAAACCTTTTTTTGGTTGATCCGGATCCCGACGTCAAAACTGCCAAAATCTTTTGTGAACGTCCGTGAAGACCATGGCTATGCATCCGGTTGGCCCTCACGGCCATTCCGATCCATTTTCAAGGTCAAAATAGCCCCGAAGCGCGCATACCCCTATTTTGACGATTTTTCGTTTGGTATAGTAAACCATTTTTTGGGTGGTTCGGATCTCGACGTCAAAAATGTCAAATTTTTTTGTGAACGTCCGTGAAGACCTTGGATATGCATCCGATTGGCCCTCACGGCCATTCCGATCCATTTTAAATGTCAAAATAGCCCCGAAGTGCGCATACCCCTATTTCGATGATTTTTCGTGTGCTATAATAAACTATTTTTTGGGTGATCCGGATCCCGATGTCAAAACTGCCAAAGGTTTTTGTGGACGTCCGTGAAGACCTTGGCTGTGCATCCGGTTGGCCCTCACGGCCATTCCGATCCATTTTCAAGGTCAAAATAGCCCCGAAGCGCGCATACCCCTATTTCGATGATTTTTCGTGTGCTACATAGTAAACTATTTTTTGGGTGATCCGGATCCCGACGTCAAAACTGCCAAAATTTTTTGGGGACGTCGGTGAAGACCATGGCTATGCATCCGGTTGGCCCTCATGGCCATTCCGATCCATTTTCAAGGTCAAAATAGCCCCGAAGCGCATACCCCTATTTTGACGATTTTTCGTTTGGTATATTAACCATTTTTTGGGTGATCCGGATCCCGATGTCAAAACTGTCAAAAGTTTTTGTGAACGTCCGTGAAGACCTTGGATATGCATCTGGTTGGCCCTCACGGCCATTCCGATCCATTTTAAAGGTCAAAATAGCCCCGAAGCGTGCATACCCCTATTTCGACGATTTTTCATGTGCTATAGTAAACCATTTTTTGGGTGATCCGGATTCCGACGTTAAAACTGCCAAAATTTTTTGTGGACGTCCGTGAAGACCTTAGCTATGCATCCGATTGGCACTCACGGCCATTCCAATCCATTTTCAAGGTCAAAATAGCCCCGAAGCGCGCATATCCCTGTTTCGACAATTTTTCGTGTTCTACAGTAAACCTTTTTTTGGGTGATCCGGATCCCGACGTCAAAACTGCCAAAATATTTTTTTGGACGTTCATGAAGACCTTGGCTGTGCATCCGGTTTGCCCTCACTTCCATTACGATCCATTTTCAAGGTCAAAATAGACCCGAAGCGTGCATACCCCTATTTCGATGATTTTTCGTGTGCTATAGTAAATTATTTTTTGGACGATCCGGATTCCGACGTCAAAACAGCTAAAAATTTTTGTGGAGGTCCGTGAAGACCTTGGATATGCATCCGGTTGGCCATTACGGCCATTCCGATCCATTTTCAAGGTCAAAATAGCCCCGAAGCGCGCATACCCCTATTTCGATAATTTTTCGTGTGCTATAGTAACCATTTTTTGGGTGATCCGGATCCCGACGTCAAAACTGCCAAAATTTTTTGTAGACGTCCGTGAAGACCTTGGCTGTGCATCCGGTTGGCCCTCACGGCCATTCCAATCCATTTTCAAGGTTAAAATAGCCCCGAAGCGTGCATACCCCTATTTCGATTATTTTGCGTGTGCTATATAATAAACCATTTTTAGGGTGATCCGGATCCCGACGTCAAAACTGTCAAAAGTTTTTGTGGACGTCCGTGAAGACCTTGGATATGCGTCCGGTTGGCCCTCACGGCCATTCCGATCCATTTTCAAGGTCAAAATAGCCCCAAAGCGCGCATACCCTTGTTTCATCAATTTTTCGTGTGCTATAGTAAACCATTTTTTGGGTGATCCGGATCCCAACGTCAAAACTGCCAAAATATTTTGTGGACGTCCGTGAAGACCTTGGATATGCATCCGGTTGGCCCTCACGGCCATTCCGATCCATTTTCAAGGTCAAAATAGCCCCGAAGAATGCATACCCCTATTTCAAAAGTTTTTGTGGATCCGTGAAGATTTTTCGCCCTCACGGCCATTGATCCTCAAAATAGTATTTCGACGATTTTTCGTGTGCTATAGTAAACCATTTTTTGGGTGATCCGGATTCCGACGTCAAAACTGCCAAAAATTTTTGTGGACGTCCGTGAAGACCTTGGATATGCATCCGGTTGGCCATTACGGCTATTCATATCCATTTTCAAGGTCAAAATAGCCCCGAAGCGCGCATACCCCTATTTCGATAATTTTTCGTGTGCTATAGTAAACCATTTTTTGGGTGATCCGGATCCCGACGTCAAAACTGCCAAAATTTTTTGTAGACGTCCGTGAAGACCTTGGCTGTGCATCCGGTTGGCCCTCACGGCCATTCCAATCCAATTTCAAGGTCAAAATAGCCCCGAAGCGCGCATACCCCTATTTCGATTATTTTTCGTGTGCTATATAATAAACCATTTTTAGGGTGATCCGGATCCCGACGTCAAAACTGTAAAAAGTTTTTGTGGACGTCCGTGAAGACCTTGGATATGCGTCCGGTTGGCCCTCACGGCCATTCCGATCCATTTTCAAGGTCAAAATAGCCCCAAAGCGCGCATACCCTTATTTCATCAATTTTTCGTGTGCTATAGTAAACCATTTTTTGGGTGATCCGGATCCCAACGTCAAAACTGCCAAAATATTTTGTGGACATCCGTGAAGACCTTGGATATGCATCCGGTTGGCCCTCACGGCCATTCCGATCCATTTTCAAGGTCAAAATAGCCCCGAAGAATGCATACCCCTATTTCGATGATTTTTCGTGTGCTATAGTAAACCATTTTTTGGGTAATCCGGATTCCGACATCAAAACTGCCAAAATTTTTTGTGGACATCCGTGAAGACCTTGGCTATGCATCCGGCTGGCCCTCACGGCCATTCCTATCCATTTTCAAGGTCAAAATAGCCCCGAAGCGCGCATACCCCTATTTCGACGATTTTTCGTGTGCTATAGTAAACCATTTTTTGGGTGATCCGGATGCCGATGTCAAAACTGCCAAAATTTTTTGTGGACGTCCGTGAAGACCTTGGCTATGCATCCGGTTGGCTCTCACGGCTATTCATATCTATTTTCAAGGTAAAAATAGCCCCGAAGCGCATATCTATTTTCAAGGTAAAAATAGCCCCGAAGTGCGCATACCCCTATTTCAAAGATTTTTCGTGTGCTATAGTAAATCATTTTTTGGGTGATCTGGATTCCTACGTCAAAACTGTCAAAATTTTTTGTAGACGTCTGTGAAGAACTTAGCTATGCATCCGGTTGGCCCTCACGGCCATTCCAATCCATTTTCAAGGTCAAAATTGCCCCGAAGCGCGCATACCCCTATTTCGATGATTTTTCGTGTGCTATAGTAAATCATTTTTTGGTTGATCCGGATACCGACGTCAAAACTGTCAAAATTTTTTGTGGACGTCCGTGAAGACCTTCACTATACATCCCGTTGGCCCTCACGGCCATTCCGATCCATTTTCAAGGTCAAAATAGCCCCGAAGCGCGCATACCCCAATTTCAACTATTTTTTGTGTGCTATAGTAAACCATTTTTTGGGTGATCCGGATTCCGACGTCAATTTATTTTTGTGGACGTCCGTGAAGACCTTGTCTATGCATCCGGTTGGCCCTTACGGCCATTCCGATCCATTTTAAGGTGAAAATAACCCCGAAGCGCTCATACCCCTATTTCGACGATTTTTCGTGTGCTATAGTAAACCATTTTTGGGGTGATCCGATCCCGATGTCAAAACTGCCAAAATTTTTTGTTGCATCCGTGAAGACCTTGTCTATGCATCCGGTTGGCCCTCATGGCCATTACGATCCATTGTCAAGGTCAAAATAGCCCTGAAGCGCGCATACCCCTATTTCTATGATTTTTCGTGTGCTATAGTAAATCATTTTTTGGGTGATCCGGATCCCGACGTCAAAACTGTCAAAGGTTTTTGTGGACGTCCGTGAAGACCTTTGCTATGCATCCGGTTGGACCTCACGGCCATTATGATCCATTTTCAAGGTCAAAATAGCCCCGAAGCGCGCATACCCCTATTTCGACGATTTTTCGTGTGCTATAGTAAACCATTTTTTGGGTGATCCGTATCCCAACGTCAAAACTGCCAAAGTTTTTTGTGGACGTCCGTGAAGACCTTGGCTATGCATCCGGTTGTACCTCACGGCCGTTTTGATCCATTTTCAAGTTCAAAATAGCCCCGAATCGCGCATATTCCTATTTCTACGATTTTTTGTCTGCTATAGTAAATCATTTTTTGGGTGATCCGGATCCTGACGTCAAAACTGCCAAAATTTTTTGTGGACGTCCGTGAAGACCTTGGCTATGCATACGGTTGGCCCTCACGGCCATTTCAGTCCATTTTCAAGGTCAAAATAGCCTCGAAGCGCGCATACCCCTATTTCGACTTTTCGTGTGCTATAGTAAACTATTTTTTAGGTGATCCGGATCCCGACGTCAAAACTGCCAAAATATTTTTGTGGACGTCCGTAAAGACATTGACTATGCTCGGTTGGCCCTCACGGCCATTCCGATCGATTTTCAAGGTCAAAATAGCCCCGAAGCGCGCATACCCCTAAACGATTTTTTAGGTGATCCGGATCCCGACGTCAAAACTGCCAAAATATTTTTGTGGACGTCCGTAAAGACCTTGACTATGCATCCGGTTGGCCCTCACGGCCATTCCGATCGATTTTCAAGGTCAAAATAGCCCCGAAGCGCGCATACCCCTATTTCGACGATTTTTCGTATGCTATATAGGAAACCATTTTTTGGGTGATCCGGATCCCGACGTCAAAACTGCCAAAAGTTTTTGTGGACGTCCGTGAAGACCTTGGCTATGCATCCGGTTGGCCCTCACGGCCATTCCGATCCATTTTCAAGGTCAAAATAGCCCCGAAGCGCATACCCCTATTTCTACGATTTTTCGTGTGCTATATAGTAAACCATTTTTTGGGTGATCTGGATCCCGACGTCAAAACTGCCAAATATTTTTGTGGATGTCCGTGAAGATCTTGGCTATGCATCCGGTTGGTACTCACGGTCATTTTGATCCATTTTCAAGGTCAAAATAGCCCCGAAGTGCGCATACCCCTATTTCGACGATTTTTCGTGTGCTATAGTAAACCACTTTTTGGGTGATCCGGATCTCGACGTCAAAACTGCCAAAATTTTTTGTGGACGTCCGTGAAGACCTTGTCTATGCATCCGGTTGTCCCTCACGGCCAGTCCGATCGATTTTCAAGGTCAAAAAAGTCCCGAAGAGCATACCCCTATTTCGACTATTTTTCAAGTGCTATAGTAAACTATTTTTTGGTTGATCCGGATCCCGATGTCAAAACAGCCAAAATTTTTTGGGGACGTCGGTGAAGACCTTGGATATGAATCCAATTGGCCATGACGGCCATTCCGATCCATTTTCAAGGTCAAAATAACCCAGAAGCGCGCATACCCCTATTTCGACAATTTTTCGTGTGCTATAGTAAACCATTTTTTGGGTGATCCGGATCTAGACGTCAAAACTGCCAAATGTTTTTGTGGACGTCCGTGAAGACCTTGGCTATGCATCTGGTTGGCCCTCACGGCCATTCCAATCCATTTTCAATGTCAAAATAGCCCCGAAGCGCGCATACCCCTATTTCGATGATTTTTCGTGTGCTATAGTGAACCATTTTTTGGGTGATCCGGATCCCGACATCAAAACTGCTAAATGTTTTTGTGGACGTCCGTGAAGACCTTGGATATGCATCCGGTTGGCCCTCATGGCCATTCCGATCGATTTTCAAGGTCAAAATAGTCCCGAAGCGCATACCCCTATTTCGACGATTTTTCGTGTGCTATAGTAAACTATTTTTTGGTTGATCCGGATTCCGACGTCAAAATTGCCAAACCTTTTTGGAGACGTCCGTGAAGACCTTGGATATGCATCCGGTTGGCCGTCACGGCTATTCCGATCCATTTTCAAGGTCAAAATAACCCCGAAGCGCGCATATCCCTATTTCGACAATTTTTCTTGTGCTATAGTAAACTATTTTTGGGGTGATCCGGATCCAGACGTCAAAACTGCCAAAATTTTTTGTGGACGTCCGTGAAGACCTTGGCTATGCATTCGGTTGTCCCTCATGGCCATTCCGGTCCATTTTCAAGGTCAAAATAACTTCGAAGCGCGCATACCCCTATTTCAATGATTTTTCGTGTGCTATAGTAAACCTTTTTTTGGTTGATCCGGATCCCGACGTCAAAACTGCCAAAATCTTTTGTGAACGTCCGTGAAGACCATGGCTATGCATCCGGTTGGCCCTAACGGCCATTCCGATCCATTTTCAAGGTCAAAATAGCCCCGAAGCGCGCATACCCTTATTTTGACGATTTTTCGTTTGGTATAGTAAACCATTTTTTGGGTGGTTTGGATCCCGACGTCAAAAATGTCAAAATATTTTGTGAACGTCCGTGAAGACCTTGGATATGCATCCGTTTGGCCCTCACGGCCATTCCGATCCATTTTAAAGGTCAAAATAGCCCCGAAGTGCGCATATCCCTATTTCGACGATTTTTTGTGTGCTATAGTAAACCATTTTTTGGGTGATCCGGATTCGACGTCAAAACTGTCAAAACTTTTTGTGGACGTCCGTGAAGACCTTGGCTATGCATCCGATTGGCCCTTTTGGCTAATCCAATCCATTTTCAAGGTTAAAATAGCCCTGAAGCGCGCATATCCCTGTTTCGATAATTTTTGGTGTTCTATAGTAAACCTTTTTTTGGTTGATCCGGATCCCGAAGTCAAAACTACCAAAACAATTTTTTGGACGTCTGTGAAGACCTTGGCTGTGCATCCGATTTGCCCTCACGGCCATTTCGATCCATTTTCAAGGTCAAAATAGCCCCGAAGCGCGCATATCCATATTTCAACGATTTTTCATGTGCTATAGTAAATTATTTTTTGGGCGATCCGGATCCCGGCGTCAAAACAACCAAAAATTTTTGTGGACGTCCGTGAAGACCTTGGCTATGCATCCTGTTGGCCATCACGGCCATTCCGATCCATTTTCAAGGTCAAAATAGCCCCGAAGCGCGCATACCCCTATTTCAATGATTTTTCGTGTGCTATAGTAAACTATTTTTTGGGTGATCCGGATCCCGATGTCAAAACTGCCAAAAGTTTTTGTGGACGTCCGTGAAGACCTTGGCTTTGCATCCGGTTGGCCCTCACGGCCATTCCGATCCATTTTCAAGGTCAAAATAGCCCCGAAGCGCGCACACCCCTATTTCGATGATTTTTCCTGTGCTACATAATAAACTATTTTTTAGGTGATCCGGATCCCGACGTCAAAACTGTCAAAAATTTTTGTGGACGTCCGTGAAGACCTTGGATATGCATCCGGTTGGCCCTCACGGCCATTCCGATCCATTTTCAAGGTCAAAATAGCCCCAAAGCGCGCATACCCCTATTTCGTCGATTTTTCGTGTGCTATAGTAAACCATTTTTTGGGTGATCCGGATCCCGACGTCAAAACTGCCAAAATCTTTTGTGAACGTCTGTGAAGACCATGGCTATGCATCCGGTTGACCCTCACGGCCATTCCAATCCATTTTCAAGGTTAAAATAGCCCCGAAGCGCGCATATCCCTGTTTCGACAATTTTTCGTGTTCTACAGTAAACCTTTTTTTGGGTGATCCGGATCCCGACGTCAAAACTGCCAAAATTTTTTTTGGACGTTCATGAAGACCTTGGCTGTGCATCCGGTTTGCCCTCACTTCCATTATGATCCATTTTCAAGGTCAAAATAGACCCGAAGCGTGCATACCCCTATTTCGATGATTTTTCGTGTGCTATAGTAAATTATTTTTTGGACGATCCGGATTCCGACGTCAAAACAGCTAAAAATTTTTGTGGACGTCTGTGAAGACCTTGGATATGCATCCGGTTGGCCATTACGGCCATTCCGATCCATTTTCAAGGTCAAAATAGCCCCGAAGCGCGCATACCCCTATTTCGATAATTTTTCGTGTGCTATAGTAAACCATTTTTTGGGTGATCCGGATCCCGACGTCAAAACTGCCAAAATTTTTGTAGACGTCCGTGAAGACCTTGGCTGTGCATCCGGTTGGCCCTCACGGCCATTCCAATCCAATTTCAAGGTCAAAGTAGCCCCGAAGCGCGCATATCCCTATTTCGATTATTTTTCGTGTGCTATATAATAAACCATTTTTAGGGTGATCCGGATCCCGACGTCAAAACTGTCAAAAGTTTTTGTGGACGTCCGTGAAGACCTTGGATATGCGTCCGGTTGGCCCTCACGGCCATTCCGATCCATTTTCAAGGTCAAAATAGCCCCAAAGCGCGCATACCCTTTTTTCATCAATTTTTCGTGTGCTATAGTAAACCATTTTTTGGGTGATCCGGATCCCAACGTCAAAACTGCCAAAATATTTTGTGGACGTCCGTGAAGACCTTGGATATGCATCCGGTTGGCCCTCACGGCCATTCCAATCCATTTTCAAGGTCAAAATAGCCCCGAAGAATGCATACCCCTATTTCGATGATTTTTCGTGTGCTATAGTAAACCATTTTTTGGGTAATCCGGATCCCGACATCAAAACTGCCAAAATATTTTGTGGACATCCGTGAAGACCTTGGCTATGCATCCGGCTGGCCCTCACGGCCATTGCTATCCATTTTCAAGGTCAAAATAGCCCCGAAGCGCGCATACCCCTATTTCGACGATTTTTCGTGTGCTATAGTAAACCATTTTTTGGGTGATCCGGATCCCGATGTCAAAACTGCCAAAAGTTTTTGTGGACGTCCGTGAAGACCTTGGCTATGCATCCGGTTGGCTCTCACGGCTATTCATATCTATTTTCAAGGTAAAAATAGCCCCGAAGCGCATATCTATTTTCAAGGTAAAAATAGCCCCGAAGTGCGCATACCCCTATTTCGAAGATTTTTCGTGTGCTATAGTAAATCATTTTATGGGTGATCCGGATTCCTACGTCAAAACTGTCAAAATTTTTTGTAGACGTCTGTGAAGAACTTAGCTATGCATCCGGTTGGCCCTTACGGCCATTCCAATCCATTTTCAAGTCAAAATTGCCCCGAAGCGCGCATACCCCTATTTCGATGATTTTTCGTGTGCTATAGTAAATCATTTTTTGGTTGATCCGGATACCGACGTAAAAACAGTCAAAAGTTTTTGTGGACGTCCGTGAAGACCTTCGCTATACATCCGATTGGCCCTCACGGCCATTCCGATCCATTTTCAAGGTCAAAATAGCCCCGAAGCGCGCATACCCCAATTTCAACTATTTTTTGTGTGCTATAGTAAACCATTTTTTGGGTGATCCAGATTCCGACGTCAATTTATTTTTGTGGACGTCCGTGAAGACCTTGTCTATGCATCCGGTTGGCCCTTACGGCCATTCTGATCCATTTTAAGGTGAAAATAACCCCGAAGCGCTCATACCCCTATTTCGACGATTTTTCGTGTGCTATAGTAAACCATTTTTGGGGTGATCCGATCCCGATGTCAAAACTGCCAAAATTTTTTGTTGCGTCCGTGAAGACCTTGTCTATGCATCCGGTTGGCCCTCACGGCCATTACGATCCATTGTCAAGGTCAAAATAGCCCTGAAGCGCGCATACCCCTATTTATATGATTTTTCGTGTGCTATAGTAAATCATTTTTTGGGTGATCCGGATCCCGACGTCAAAACTGCCAAAAGTTTTTGTGGACGTCCGTGAAGACCTTGGCTATGCATCCGGTTGGACCTCACGGCCATTACGATCCATTTTCAAGGTCAAAATAGCCCCGAAGCGCGCATACCCCTATTTCGACGATTTTTCGTGTGCTATAGTAAACCATTTTTTGGGTGATCCGGATCCCAACGTCAAAACTGCCAAAGTTTTTTGTGGACGTCCGTGAAGACCTTGGCTATGCATCCGGTTGGACCTCACGGCCGTTTTGATCCATTTTCAAGTTCAAAATAGCGCCGAATCGCGCATATTCCTATTTCTACGATTTTTTGTCTGCTATAGTAAATCATTTTTTGGGTGATCCGGATCCTGACGTCAAAACTGCCAAAATTTTTTGTGGACGTCCGTGAAGACCTTGGCTATGCATACGGTTGGCCCTCACGGCCGTTTCAGTCCATTTTCAAGGTCAAAATAGCCTCGAAGCGCGCATACCCCTATTTCGACGACTTTTCATGTGCTATAGTAAACTATTTTTTAGGTGATCCGGATCCCGACGTCAAAACTGCCAAAATATTTTTGTGGACGTCCGTAAAGACCTTGACTATGCATCCGGTTGGCCCTCACGGCCATTGCAATCCATTTTCAAGGTCAAAATAGCCCCGAAGCGCGCATACCCCTATTTCGACGATTGTTCGTATGCTATATAGGAAACCATTTTTTGGGTGATCCGGATCCCGACGTCAAAACTGTCAAAATTTTTTGTGGACGTCCGTGAAGACCTTGGCTATGTATCTGGTTGGCCCTCACGGCCATTCCGATTCATTTTCAAGGTCAAAATTGCCCCGAATCGCGCATACCCCTATTTCGATGATTTTTCGTGTGCTATAGTAAATCATTTTTTGGTTGATCCGGATCCCGACGTCAAAACTGTCAAAATTTTTTGTGGACGTCCGTGAAGATCTTGGCTATACTTCCGGTTGGACCTCACGGCCATTCCGATACATTTTCAAGGTTAAAATAGCCCCGAAGCGCGCATACCCCAATTGCAACTATTTTTTGTGTGCTATAGTAAACCATTTTTTGGGTGATCCGGATCCCGACGTCAATTTTTTCTTTGTGGACGTCCGTGAAGACCTTGGCTATGCAACCATTTGGCCCTCACGGCCATTCCGATCCATTTTTAAGGTCAAAATAGCCCCAAAGTGCGCATACCCCTATTTCGACGATTTTTTGTGTGCTATAGTAAACCATTTTTTGGGTGATCCGATCCCGACGTTAAAACAACCAAATTTTTTTTGTTGACGTCCGTGAAGACCTTGTCTATGCATCCGGTTGGCCCTCACGGCCATTCCGATCCATTTTCAAGGTGAAAATAGCCCCGAATCGTGCATACCCCTATTTTGATGATTTTTCGTGTGCTATAGTAAACCATTTTTTGGGGGATCCGGATGACGACATCAAAACTGCCAAAAGTTTTTATGGACGCCCGTGAAGACCTTGTCTATGCATCCGGTTGGCCCTCATAGCCATTCTGATCCATTTTCAAGGTTAAAATTGCTCCGAAGCGCATATCCCTATTTCGACGATTTTTCGTGTGCTATAGTAAAAACTTTTTTGGGTTATCCGAATCCCGACGTCAAAACTGCCAAAATTTTTAATGGTCGTCCGTGAGACCTTGGCTATGCATCCGGTTGTCCCTCATGGCTATTCCGATCCATTTTCAAGGTCAAAACAGCCCCGAAGCGCGCATATCCCTATTTCGACGATTTTTTGTGTGCCATAGTAAACCATTTATTGGGTGATCTGGATCCCGACGTCAAAACTGCCAAAAGTTTTTGTGGACGTCCGTGAAGACCTTGTCTATGCATTCGGTTGGCCCTCATGGCTATGCCGATCCATTTTCAAGGTCAAAATAGCCCCGAAGCGCGCATACCCCTATTTCAACGATTTTTCGTGTGCTATAGTAAACCATTTTTTGGGTGATCCGGATCCCGATATCAAAACTGTCAAACCTTTTTGTGGACGTCCGTGAAGACCTTCGCTATACATCCGGTTGGCCCTCACGGCCATTCCGATCCATTTTCAAGGTCAAAATAGCCCCGAAGCGCGCATACCCCAATTTCAACTATTTTATGTGTGCTATAGTAAACCATTTTTTGGGTGATCCGGATTCCGACGTCAATTTATTTTTGTGGACGTCCGTGAAGACCTTGTCTATGCATCCGGTTGGCCCTTACGGCCATTCCGATCCATTTTAAGGTGAAAATAACCCCGAAGCGCTCATACCCCTATTTCGACGATTTTTCGTGTGCTATAGTAAACCATTTTTGGGGTGATCCGATCCCGATGTCAAAACTGCCAAAATTTTTTGTTGCGTCCGTGAAGACCTTGTCTATGCATCCGGTTGGCCCTCACGTCCATTACGATCCATTGTCAAGGTCAAAATAGCCCTGAAGCGCGCATACCCCTATTTCTATGATTTTTCGTGTGCTATAGTAAATCATTTTTTGGGTGATCCGGATCCCGACGTCAAAACTGCCAAAAGTTTTTGTGGACGTCCGTGAAGACCTTGGCTATGCATCCGGTTGGACCTCACGGCCATTACGATCCATTTTCAAGGTCAAAATAGCCCCGAAGCGCGCATACCCCTATTTCGACGATTTTTCGTGTGCTATAGTAAACCATTTTTTGGGTGATCCGGATCCCAACGTCAAAACTGCCAAAGTTTTTTGTGGACGTCCGTGAAGACCTTGGCTATGCATCCGGTTGGACCTCACGGCCGTTTTGATCCATTTTCAAGTTCAAAATAGCCCCGAATCGCGCATATTCCTATTTCTACGATTTTTTGTCTGCTATAGTAAATCATTTTTTGGGTGATCCGGATCCTGACGTCAAAACTGCCAAAATTTTTTGTGGACGTCCGTGAAGACCTTGGCTATGCATACGGTTGGCCCTCACGGCCATTTCAGTCCATTTTCAAGGTCAAAATAGCGAAGCGCGCATACCCCTATTTTGACGACTTTTCGTGTGCTATAGTAAACTATTTTTTAGGTGATCCGGATCCCGACGTCAAAACTGCTAAAATATTTTTGTGGACGTCCGTAAATACCTTGACTATGCATCCGGTTGGCCCTCACGGCCATTCCGATCCATTTTCAAGGTCAAAATAGCCCCGAAGCGCGCATACCCCTATTTCGACGATTTTTCATATGCTATATAGGAAACCATTTTTTGGGTGATCCGGATCCCGACGTCAAAACTGTCAAAATTTTTTGTGGACGTCCGTGAAGACCTTGGCTATGTATCTGGTTGGCCCTCACGGCCATTCCGATTCATTTTCAAGGTCAAAATTGCCCCGAATAGCGCATACCCCTATTTCGATGATTTTTCGTGTGCTATAGTAAATCATTTTTTGGTTGATCCGGATCCCGACGTCAAAACTGTCAAAAGTTTTTGTGGACGTCCGTGAAGATCTTGGCTATACTTCCGGTTGGACCTCATGGCCATTCCGATACATTTTCAAGGTTAAAATAGCCTCGAAGCGCGCATACCCCAATTTCAACTATTTTTTGTGTGCTATAGTAAACCATTTTTTGGGTGATCCGGATCCCGACGTCAGTTTTTTCTTTGTGGACGTCCGTGAAGACCTTGGCTATGCAACCGTTTGGCCCTCACGGCCATTCTGATCCATTTTTAAGGTCAAAATAGCCCCAAAGTGCGCATACCCTTATTTCGACGATTTTTCGTGTGCTATAGTAAACCATTTTTTGGGTGATCCGATCCCGACGTTAAAATAACCAAATTTTTTTGTTGACGTCCGTGAAGACCTTGTCTATGCATCCGGTTGGCCCTCACGGCCATTCGATCCATTTTCAAGGTGAAAATAGCCCCGAAGCGTGCATACCCCTATTTTGATGATTTTCCGTGTGCTATAGTAAACCATTTTTTGGGTTATCCGGATCACGACATCAAAACTGCCAAAAGTTTTAATGGACGCCCGTGAAGACCTTGTCTATGCATCCGGTTAGCCCTCATAGCCATTCTGATCCATTTTCAAGGTTAAAATAGCTCCGAAGCGCATATCCCTATTTCGACGATTTTTCGTGTGCTATAGTAAAATAATTTTTGGGTTATCCGGATCCCGACGTCAAAACTGCCAAAATTTTTAATGGACGTCCGTGAGACCTTGGCTATGCATCCGGTTGTCCCTCATGGCTATTCAGATCCATTTTCAAGGTCAAAACAGCCCCGAAGCGCGCATATCCCTATTTCGACGATTTTTTGTGTGCCATAGTAAACCATTTTTTGGGTGATCTGGATCCCGACGTCAAAACTGCCAAAAGTTTTTGTGGACGTCCGTGAAGACCTTGGCTATGCATTCGGTTGGCCCTCATGGCTATGCCGATCCATTTTCAAGGTCAAAATAGCCCCGAAGCGCGCATACCCCTATTTCAACGATTTTTCGTGTGCTATAGTAAACCATTTTTTGGGTGATCCGGATCCCGATATCAAAATTGCCAAAATTTTTTGTGGACATCTGTGAAGACCTTGGCTATGCATCCGGTTGGCCCTCACGGCCATTCCGATCCATTTTCAAGGTCAAAATATCCCCGAAGCGCGCATAGCCCGATTTCGACAATTATTCGTGTGCTATAGTAAACCATTTTTTGGGTGATCCGGATCCCGATATCAAAACTGCCAAAAGTTTTTGTGGACGTCCGTGAAGACCTTGTCTATGCATCCGGTTGGCCCTCACGGACATTACGATCCATTGTCAAGGTCAAAATAGCCCCGAAGCGCGCATACCCCTATTTCTATGATTTTTCGTGTGCTATAGTAAATCATTTTTTGGGTGATCTGGATCCCGACGTCAAAACTGCCAAAAGTTTTTGAAGACGTCCGTGAAGACCTTTGCTATGCATCCGGTTGGCCCTCACGGCCATTCCGATCCATTTTCAAGGTCAAAATAGCCCCGAAGCGCGCATACCCCTATTTCGACAATTTTTCGTGTGCTATAGTAAACCATTTTTTGAGTGATCCGGATCCCGATGTCAAAACTGTCAAAGTTTTTTGTGGACATTCGTGAAAACCTTGGCTATGCATCCGGTTGGCCCTCCCACGGACATTTCGATCCATTTTCATGCTTAAAATAGCCCCGAATCGCGCACACCCCTATTTCTACGATTTTTTGTCTGCTATAGTAAATTATTTTTTGGGTGATCCTGATCCCGACGTTAAAACTGCCAAAAGTTTTTGTGGACGTCCGTGAAGATCTTGGCTATGAATCCGGTTGGCCCTCACGGCCATTTCGATCTATTTGTCAAGGTCAAAATAGCCCCGAAGCGCGCATACCCCTATTTCGACGATTTTTCGTGTGCTATAGTAAACCATTTTTTGGGTGATCCGGATCCCGATGTCAAAACTGCCAAAAGTTTTTGTGGACGTCTGTGAATACCTTGTCTATGCATCCGATTGGCCCTCACGGCCATTCCGATCCATTTTCAAGGTCAAAATTGCCCCGAAGTGCATACCCCTATTTCTACGATTTTTCGTGTGCTATAGTAAACCATTTTTTGGGTGATCCGGATCCCGACGTCAAAACTGCCAAAATTTTTTGTGGACGTCCATGAAGACCTTGGCTATGCATACGGTTGGCCCTCACGGCCATTCCGATCCATTTTTAAGGTCAAAATAGCCCCGAAGCGCGCATACCTCTATTTCGACGATTTTTCGTGCGCTATAGTAAATCATTTTTTGGGTGATCCGGATCCCGACGTCAAAACTAATAAAATTTTTTTGTAGACGTCCGTGAAGACCTTGGATATGCATCCGGTTGGCCCTCACGGCCATTCCGATCGATTTTCAAGGTCAAAATAACCCCGAAGCGCATACCCCCATTTCGATGATATTTCGTGTGCTATAGTAAAAACTATTTTTTGTGTGATCCGGATCTCAACGTCAAAACTGCCAAAAGTTTTTGTGAACGTCCGTGAAGACCTTGGCTATGCATCCGGTTGGCCCTCACGGCCATTTCGATCTATTTTTCAAGGTCAAAATAGCCCCGAAGCGCGCATACCCCTATTTCGACGATTTTTCGTGTGCTATAGTAAACCATTTTTTGGGTGATCCGGATCTCGATGTCAAAACTGCCAAAAGTTTTTGTGGACGTCTGTGAATACCTTGTCTATGCATCCGGTTGGCCCTCACGGCCATTCCTATCCATTTTCAAGGTCAAAATAGCCCCGAAGTGCATACCCCTATTTCTACGATTTTTCGTGTGCTATAGTAAACCATTTTTTGGGTGATTCGAATCCCGACGTCAAAACTGCCAAAATTTTTTGTGGACGTCCGTGAAGACCTTGGTGATGCAACTGTTTGGCCCTCACGGCCATTCCGATCCATTTTCAAGGTCAAAATAGCCCCGAAGCGCGCATACCCCTATTTCGACGATTTTTCGTGCGCTATAGTAAATCATTTTTTGTGTGATCCGGATCCCGACGTCAAAACTAACAAAATTTTTTGTAGACGTCCGTGAAGACCTTGGATATGCATCCGGTTGGCCCTCACGGCCATTCCGATCGATTTTCAAGGTCAAAATAACCCCGAAGCGCATACCCCCATTTCGATGATATTTCGTGTGCTATAGTAAACCATTTTTTGTGTCATCCGGATCTCGACGTCAAAACTGCCAAAAGTTTTTGTGGACGTCCGTGAAGACCTTGGATATGCATCCGGTTGGCCCTCACGGCCATTCCGATCCATTTTCAAGGTCAAAATAGCCCCGAAGCGCGCATACCCCTATTTCAACGATTTTTCGTGTGCTATAGTAAACCATTTTTTGGGTGATTCGGATCCCGACGTCAAAACTGCCAAACGTTTTTGTGGACGTCCGTGAAGACCTTGGCTATGCATCTGGTTGGCCCTCACGGCCATTCCGATCCATTTTCAAGGTCAAAATAGCTCCGAAGCGTGTATACCCCTATTTCTACGATTTTTCGTCTGCTATAGTAAATCATTTTTTGGGTGATCCGGATCCCGATCTCAAAACTGTCAAAAATTTTGTGGACGTCCGTGAAGACCTTGTCTATGCATCCGGTTGGCCCTCACGGCCATTACGATCCATTGTCAAGGTGAAAATAGCCCCGAAGTGCGCATACCCCTATTTCTATGATTTTTCGTGTGCTATAGTAAATCATTTTTTGGGTGATCCGGATCTCGACGTCAAAAATGCCAAAATGTTTTGTGGACGTCCGTGAAGACCTTGCCTATGCATCCGGTTGGCCCTCACGGCCATTTCGATCCATTTTTCAAGGTCAAAATAGCCCCAAAGCGCGCATACCCCTATTTCGACGATTTTTCGTGTGCTATAGTAAACCATTTTTTGGGTGATCCGGATCCCGATGTCAAAACTGCCAAAAGTTTTTGTGGACGTCCGTGAATACCTTGGCTATGCATCTGGTTGTCCCTCACGGCCATTCCGATCCATTTTCAAGGTCAAAATAGCCCCGAAGCGCATACCCCTATTTCTACAATTTTTCGTGTGCTATAGTAAACCATTTTTTGGGTGATCCGGATCCTGACGTCAAAACTACCAAAATTTTTTGTGGACGTCCGTGAAGACCTTGGCTATGCATCCGGTTGGACCTCACGGCCATTCCGATCCATTTTCAAGGTCAAAATAGACCCAAAACGTGCATGCCCCTATTTCGATGATTTTTCGTGTGCTATAGTAAACCATTTTTTGGGTGATCCGGATCCCGACGTCAAAACTGCCAAAATTTTTTGTGGACGTCCGTGAAGACCTTGGCGATGCAACCGGTTGGCCCTCATGGCCATTCCGATCCATTTTCAAGGTCAAAATAGCCCCGAAGCGCGCATACCCCTATTTCGACGATTTTTCGTGTGTTATAGTAAACCATTTTTTGGGTGATCCAAATCTCGACGTCAAAACTGCCAAAACATTTTGTGGACGTCCGTGAAGACCTTGGCTATGCATACGGTTGGCCCTCACGGCCATTCCGATCCATTTTCAAGGTCAGAATAGCCCCGAAGCGCACATACCCCTATTTCAACGACTTTTCTTGTGCTATAGTAAACTATTTTTTGGGTGATCCGGATCTCGATGTCAAAACTGCCAAAATTTTTTTTGGACGTTCGTGAAGACTTGGCTAAATATCCGATTGGCCCTCACGGCCATTCCAATCCATTTTCAAGGTCAAAATAGCCCCGAAGCGCGCATACCCCTATTTCGATGATTTTTCGTGTGCTATTGTAACGGCCTGTATTTTTGTATGTGGTAGTTCTATTCATGTTATACTTGACTTATACTTATAGTGTAGGTAAGGGATCATGTTTCTTACATGATTAGTGTTGGTTTAAACTAGCTTGGAAGGTGATGTAATGCCTTGCACGTTTTAGCATATGTATTGCAAGTTAACTCTGATGGAAAGTATTTAAGTGATTATATTTAGGTGGTAATTGAGCTAGCAGCTGCATCACCTACTTGATATATATTATAGTTAAAGGGCCCAAGTTTGATTGACCAGATTTAGGCTTATATTTAGGGGCTCATTTGAAGCCCAAACCTATTAAAGAAAATGTGAATGAAAGAAGGCCCAACAGCCAAATCTGCCAATTGGCCATTATGGATAAAGCCCAAGTGAAACTAAGTAAGTACATGACCTCCTAGGATTTGTTTTACCATGTTATTGGGCCAAGTGTGTACCACCTACTTGCATTAATCTGTCCCAAATTGAATATAAGGACAAAGGGAAAATGGACAGCCAAGGTCCAATAATCTTGAGTCCAAAAAGTCCCAAGTTAAAAGGACAAGCAGGTGGGGCACCTACTTGACATTATATGGCCCAAAATTGGTCAAGAATGTCGGCCATAACACCTCCTTTTTCAAAGGATAAGGATCAAGTCTATTTTCTCCATTTTGATCTTGCAAAATTTTAGATTTCCTAAGTTCTTTCTTGGTCTCTCTTGGCTTCAATTAGCAGCCCTAAGACACCTTAGAGTTCTTGAGTGCTGTCTAATTTTTCAAGTAAGAGTTTGAAGGACATTTTGAATTCTTGAAGTACAAGTGTAGAGGATAAATTTTCAGAATTAAGGTAAGACTTCAACCCATTTGTTTTCCTCTCTTTGATAATGTTTGGAGTGGAGAATTTTGTATATGTTTATCAAGAATTTATGGATTGTGATAAATCTTTGAGTCAATATTCTCCTATTATGCTGAAAGATTTGAGATTGATAGTGGCTGCCTTATGAATATTGTTGTTGAGGGCTGTTTGGGTAGCTTGGGAGATGATGTATGAAGTTGTATTAATGTGTAGAGGAAGGGTGTGGTGGTTCACCATTTATGTAAGGGTTATTTGGGCCTGATTTCCATCAAATATTTTAGCTACTGTTTTGGAGGACCTTATTGTGATTAGTTGCTGATGTTAGCTTAATCATGACTTATGTTGTAGATTAGCACCCAATAAGGAAGGCTGAATCGTGATAGTGGTATTGGTCAGAAAAATAAGGTATGTAAGGCTATTCGATTCTATATCCTTTTGGCATGAAATCTGGCACCTGTAATTCATCATCAATAGAGTGATTCTCATAAGTTCTATTTTAGAAAAGAAGCATGGTAAGGCAGCGTACATCTCCAATAGTAACCATATTTCCTTTCCCCATTCTATAGTACATGGGACACTACTTCATTATATGTTCACTACTCGATACTTGGTGTAATTTTCCCCCTTGTGCTGTTATAGAAATGGTATTTGCCAAAAGAAAGTTTGAATGAATCCTTTTCTCCTAAGCCAATTGAAGTCAATTGTGCCATTAAGGTCCTTAAAGTAAGGTGGTTGATGTTTCATAGCTCCTTAATGTCATTGTTACTGCCCCTCAAAGTATTGTTTTTCAATGTATTCCACTACTGTTTTCCGTAATTTCAATTCCTCCAAGATGATTATGACCCAACCAAATCAAACATCTCAAAATGATTACGATTATCCAAATAAATCTCAAAAGAGTTATGAACTGATTAACAATAATATCAAAGATTAAAGAATCTAAGTGAAGAAATCTATTTAATTAAGGGTGGCAGCTTAGGGGCGAAAGCCTAGCATGGGCCGATCCCTATTGGTATAGAAGGTTGGCAGCTCAGGGGCGAAAGCCTAGCATGGGCCGATCCCAAGTTGTGTAATTATGAGGACCGCATCCCAGGGGTTAATACGCCTAGCATGGGTCATCCTCTTCTACCACTGATCAGCTGGTCACTTGTATCACATGCCCAACAAAGATTATAACATACAAAGAAGGTAAAGAAAAAGAATCTAGCTTACTTGATTCCACAAGAGTAAGCAAAGGTGGTCTTCTCTCCTAATCTATGCACTCATATGTTGCTACTTGATTTCATTTGTGCCCTTGTATTACATATACTTTTTGCCTTACATATTCAGTACATTTTTCGTACTGACGTCCCGTATTGGGGACGCTGCATTTCATGCTGCAGGCTCAGGTACTCCAGCTAGTAGACCTCCTCAGTAGGAGCACTCGAAATTCTGCTACTTTTGGTGAGCTCCAAGTTGATTCGGAGCTTTATTAAGTCCTTGGTAAATTCGTTTGGTATTGTATCGTAGTTAAGGGTAAGGCGGGGTCTGTCCCGACCTACTCTAGTCTTCTATCTTTTAGAGGCTTTGTAGACGTATGTACATGGTTCAGTTGTGTCTTAAGGAGTTGTGGCCTAAACGGCCAAGTCTTGTATATAACTTTTGGATCTACTTACGTTGGTTTGTATCGCTGCATCCAAAGTTAACTTGTCTCAATTGTTATAGTATATGCTCAGTAAGAACAGGTTGCAGGTTGGTTCTCTCGGGCCTTTAGGGCATCGGGTGCCTGTCCGTCTTAATGGGTTTTGAGGCGTGACAAAAGTGGTATCAGAGCAGGTCATCCTAGGGAGTCTACAAAGCCGTGTCTGTGTAGAGTCTTGCTTATGGATGTGTTGTGCACCACATTTATAAACAGGAGGCTACGGGACATATAGGAGTTGTCTCATTTCTTTCATTTCTTAGATCGTGCGATAGAACTTGTGTTGTAGGTGAATCATATCTAATTCCTCAATTGTTTTATTATAGCAAAGATGCCGATTACGAGAAGGAGTAAAAGTACTGGTAAACGAGTAGAAGTGGCTGCCCAAGAAGGGACCAGCCAACCACCACCAAGTCAAGCTGTTCAAAGTGGGGCTCAAGATGAGTCTCTATCGCAGACTTCCTCGACGCCTCCATCTCCTGAAGAAATAAGGAGGGAAGATGAACCTCAGGAACCCCCTATTAATGCTACCGAGCAAGATTTGAGGAATGCAGTCCAATTATTGACTCGTATAGTTGCTGGTCATGGCCAAAGGCAAGAAGGTCCAGTTGCAGGTACTAGTGGTGTAGTTAGATCAGCTGGAACACGGATACGTGATTTTCTTAACTTGGACCCTCCATCATTTACCGGGTCAGATCCTAATGAAGATCCCCAAGACTTTATAGATCAAATCCAACGCACTTTGGATATTATGCATGTAAGTGGTAAAGAAGCACTTGAGCTAGCTGCATACAGATTAAAGGGTGTGGCTATATTGTGGTATGAAGCTTGGAAGCAATCTAGGGGAATAAATGCACCTTCAGCTATGTGGAAAGAGTTTAAAAAGGCATTCCTTGATCATTATCTGCCATTGGAGATCCGAGAGGCCCGTGCGGATCAGTTCTTAAATCTCCACCAAGGAAATATGAGTGTGAGGGAGTATAGTCTCAAATTTAACTCCTTGGCCAGGTATGCTCCTAATGTAGTAGCTACTATGGAGGATAGAGTTCATCGTTTTGTGGATAGATTAGATTCATATCTGGTTAGAGACTGTACAATTGCTTCATTAAATAAAGATATGGATATAGCAAGGATGCAGGCTTTTGCACAAAAATTGGAGGATCAAAGGCAAAGAAGAAGAACACAAGAGTTGGAAACAGGGCATTCTAAGAGGGCCAGATCCATGGGTCAGTTTACACCATCCCAAGGTGAGTTTAGGCCTCGGTTCTCTAACAGACCACCTAGGCCATCATCTTTCTACTCTACAGCTAGTGCTCCACCACGGTTCCAAGGGTTTAGAGGCAATCAGTTTTGGCAAAAAAGTGAAAGCCAAGGCAGTCATCAAGAGCAAGGAAGTACGAGCCAATCAAGGCCTCCACGACAGCCTTGTAAACAATGTGGAAGGAATCATCTAGGTGCATGCAGGTTTGGGACGGATGTTTGTTTTTGGTGTGGCACACCAGGGCATATGATGAGAAACTGCCCTCATAGGGGAGTGGGTGGCATTGTTCAACCAACTAGATCAGTTGTTGCGTCGACCTCATCAACCCCTTCTTTAGGTAGGGGACTACATATGCCTACAGGTCGTGGTAGAGGAGCTAGGGGAGCAGCTAGTTCTAGTGGAGGTCAGAATCGCACATATGCACTAGGGGATCGACAAAATTTAGAAGCGTCGCCGGATGTGGTTACAGGTACATTGTCCATCTTTTCACATATTGTATATGCATTAATAGATCCGGGGTCTACACTATCATATGTTACACCATTGATTGCTGGAAAGTTCAAAAGAACACCAGAATTATTAGCGAAGCCATTTGAAGTGTCTACACCGATTGGTGAATCTATTATAGCTAGGAGAGTTTATCGTAATTGCATTGTAACTGTTTGTGATCGCGATACATTGGCTGACCTTGTTGAGCTAGACATGGTAGATTTTGATGTTATAATGGGTATGGATTGGTTAGCTTCTTGTTATGCCACAGTAGATTGCCGAACTAAGATAGTGCATTTCCAATTTCCAAAAGAGATAGTCCTCGAATGGAAAGGTAATATTGGGATGCCAAGAGGTAAATTTATTTCTTATCTTAAGGCAAAGAAGATGATTTCCAAAGGATACATATGCCATCTGGTTAGAGTGAAAAATGTAGATGTAGAGCCACCAACCCTTCAATCCATTCCGGTGGTAAATGAATTTCCAGAGGTGTTTCCTGAAGATCTTCCAGGTTTGCCTCCAGAACGAGAAGTAGAGTTCGGTATTGATGTGCTTTCAGATACTCAACCTATCTCAATTCCTCCGTATATAATGGCTCCGGCAGAATTACGAGAGTTGAAGGAGCAGTTAAAAGACTTACTACAGAAAGGATTCATAAGGCCTAGTGTGTCGCCATGGGGAGCACCAGTTTTATTTGTACGCAAAAAGGATGGCTCATTAAGAATGTGTATCGACTACCGGCAGTTGAATAAGGTAACAATTAAGAACAAATATCCCCTCCCTAGAATTGATGATCTGTTTGATCAATTACAAGGTGCCAGGTGTTTTTCAAAGATCGACCTGAGGTCAGGTTATCACCAAGTGAGGGTCAAGGACAAAGATATACCCAAGACAGCTTTCCGAACACGGTATGGTCATTTTGAGTTCTTAGTCATGTCATTCGGGCTAACAAATGCACCAGCAGCTTTTATGGATTTGATGAATAGGGTGTTCAAGCCATTCTTAGATGTGTTTGTGATAGTGTTCATAGATGACATTTTGGTGTATTCAAGATCGGAAGAGGATCATGCTAATCACTTGCGGCAGGTTTTACATATTCTCCGTGATCGTAAATTGTATGCAAAGTTCTCTAAATGCGAGTTTTGGTTGAAATCTGTGGCATTCCTAGGTCATATCGTATCCGAGGAAGGAATAAGGGTTGATAACCAGAAAATAGAAGCCGTGAAAAAATGGCCAAGACCTACAACGCCTACGGAGATCCGTAGTTTTCTTGGATTGGCAGGTTATTACAGAAGGTTTGTTGAAGGATTCTCTTCCATGGCTGCACCCTTAACAAAGCTAACACACAAAGGAACCAAGTTTCTGTGGAGCGATGAGTGTGAAAGAAGCTTCCAAGAGCTGAAGAGTAAATTAACTTCTACACCTGTGTTGGTACTTCCAGAAGGTACAGAAGGCTATGTAGTGTATTGTGATGCTTTGGGAGTGGGCTTAGGTTGTGTATTGATGCAGCATGGTAAAGTTATAGCTTATGGCTCAAGGCAGCTGCGGCCACATGAGAAAAATTATCCAACCCATGATCTAGAGCTAGCAGCAGTTGTGTTTGCTTTGAAGATATGGCGCCACTACTTGTATGGAGTTCATGTTGACATATACACGGATCACAAAAGCTTGCAATATATTTTTAAGCAAAAAGACTTAAATCTGAGGCAGCGAAGGTGGCTGGAGCTATTAAAAGATTATGACATTGACATCTTATATCATCCCGGTAAAGCTAATGTAGTAGCTGATGCTTTAAGCCGTAAAATAATGGCAACCACTTATGGGAAGTCTATGGAAAGACAAGGAATGACTAAGGATCTTTCCCAACTAGCTAACTTGGGCGTTCGCCTTCTTGAATCTCAAGACGAAGGGGTAATTGTGCAAAATGCGGCAGAATCCTCGTTAATAGTGGAAGTGAAAGAGAAGCAGTACACTGATCCAATTCTTTTACAACTGAAGAATATAATGATGAAGAGTCTGTTGAACAAAAGATAATATTTGATAACAATGTTTTTCAAGAAATAAGAAATAAAGAATTAGACTTAAGTGTAGAAAAAGTACTAAAAATACCTTTATTAAATCAATTCTTTAAACGAAGTAAAGAAGAATACTATGTAGTAAGTCAAAAAGAACATATTATAGATTGCAAATATACTAAAGGAAAAGCTCAAATCCCAATACTCAATAAAAGAGTAATTAATCAAGAAATACAACAAATAAAATCTAAAGCCCCTATCAAATATGTACATTTAGGAGGAACAGAGATATTATTAAAAGCTTGTTTTAGAGAAGGAATAGATACACCAATAGAGCTATACTTAGCTGATGACAGAATTATACATCCTATAGAAAAAAGTATAATAAGTGCAATAAAAGGAAATCTAATATACCAAAAATTTAAATTTATAATAAGCGCTAATTATTCTATTGCTTTAACAGATAAAAATATTGATAAATCCTTAATGTTATATTGGAAATTATCAGGTATAGAATTAGAACCTGGAAGTAAGATATTTACAGTAAGATGTAAAAATCTATATATTTTAACAACAAAACATAAAGTTATTGCCAAAAACAAAATTGATAGAATCAAGATCGACAACCCTTTCGATCAAATTCTTACAATCATAGATAACAATGATTATAGTTACAATGCAATGAATGTAAATGATGATTTACAGATAATACAAGAAAGAGTAAAGTCCCCTAACAGCACCTCACCACTCGTGTACTTCCTGATGGCTTCCTCGCCTATTGGTTTCCACATCAAGAGGGCATAGTCTTAGGCTCACTTAATTCTCAGAATATTTCCATAGTAATTACCTTCTAGAGATGACCATTATAACATTATTAATTCATAATAAACTCTTATAATCAGGAAAAGACTATCAGGAATAAAGCAATTTTAGTTACTCATAAATGAATTCGAGTATACCTGTACTAGTAAATTCTTGGTAAATGCTTTGTTTTCCATAACTGGTGTTGATAGCTTCACGATATTCTAGTTCTATCTAGCTCTGATACCAAATATGGGCGGAAGTCTTATACTAGTAATATAGAGAGAAAAATGAGAGAGAAGATTGGTTGAAGCTTGTTTTATTTCTGAGGATTAACACCTCTATATATACTACAAGCAATCACTATTGGCCTGACAATGGCCGACACTAACTATTGACACTTGGCCTCATATAACACGGCCGACACAACACGACAAACTACTTTACTTTACATAATGGCCGACTTTTTTACAAATGGCCGACATACTTTTGACAAAGTAAAAAGACAAACTAAAGTGGCCTACTTTAAATACATGGCCGACAATGAAAACTTTACAATAAAGATACTTTATCTTTTTGACTCTATCTTCTTGTCTTCTTCTGCTGCTCTTGTTTTATCCCAAGGTTACATCTGGAATTAAATTATCTTCGCTTCTCTTGGAACCATAGTTTTTCTGGGTATCTATGTCCAATTATTTTGTAGTTGGTTGCTCTTCTGTCTTTAATAAAATTCATTGTTTCATCCATATCTGATCTTCATTCTTCAGATTTCTTTTGAAATTGCATATATTATTACTTGATTTCTGTCATATCGTATTTATATTTTCTTTTGTCATAGAGTATTTCTGCAGATTATTTTCTTCTGGAATTCTTTTGAATATACTGAATACTCTGTTATAACTCTGGTAGTCCTGTAATTTCTTCACCATTGAATGTATATACGATTCTTCTATAAGGGCTTCTATCATATATATAGTACTTGATATTCAGTAATTATAACATATTTTTACTAGATTTATACTAGTTTTTGGTTTGTATAATAAGTCTGTTATAATCTCATAATTTCTGAGTAATATATTTTTTATACGGTTCGAAAACTTTTGGTTTTTGTATGTATAACCGGGCTGTGTGGGTAGGTTTTTATAGTACTGGGGTATTTTGTTTGAGTATAGGTACAAATAAGTATTTAACTTTTTCTGATATTCCTTTGCTTGTACCTGCAATTTCTGTAATAACATATTTTTGTTATATTAAATTATATCCTGTGCTTGTACCTGCAATTCCTGCAATAACATATTTTTGTTAATAATTTGAGTTTTAAGGTGTTTCTCATCGTCACCGTTTATCTCTGGCTGTTTACCGTCCGCCTGAAGACGTAGCTCCGCATTTTTATAGTCATGCTGCCGACTGTATAGCTCTGCATTTTTATAGTCATGCTACTGACTGTATAGCTTTGTATTTTTATTTCTAGCTTTTCCATTTACTGACAAAGATTGTCATTATGGATAATAGTTTTCTTATTGTAATTTTCCCTTCTTTGGAGATAACCTGTAATAAGATTTTTGTTAGTAGAAAATACATTAATTGTAAAATTCAATATATTCAATATATTTCGTTCGTTGATACAGAGTCTTCTATTCTTGTTGACCTTCAGTATACCTGTGTATGATTTTCTTTTAACAATAAACTTGTTAGTCACAATAATAATAATCATTTAAATGATGTTTTATATTTATTTTCAAGTTATCACAATAATTTCTAATTGGTTTGTTTCTTTTATATTTGCCATTTTTTGATTTATCTTTTTGCTTCCTTTAATCCAGTCGTTGGGTTTTCTTTGTTTATTCTTAACTCTTTTTGCTCCTATTTTGTGTCCATTTGGTGTAGTAAACCACCAATACGTTTTGGTTATTATATGTGGGTATAATCCTTTTAAGAAAGACATTCCTAAGAGTATATCTATATTATTACAATCAAAACAATATATATCTTTTATTATTAAAATTTTATCCCAAATCTGTATTTTAACATTTTTTGCTTTGTAAATAATCATACTATTTTCGTTATTAAATCCAGTTAATATCATGGGTGTTTTTAGTTTTTCCCATTTTTCTTCTGGTAAACAATTATATTTGCATATATTTGTTTCTGCTCCTGTATCTATCATAGGTGTATAATATCTATTATAATATCCGTCTATAATAATTTTTGCAAGAATATGAACCTTCATTTTATTCTTAATATTATAATTTTTATATTTTCCTTAGTCATTTTCTTCAATAATTGTTTCATTATCTGAATCTATTTCATATTCAGTTTTATCGGATTCTAGTTCAGAATTATCTAAGTCAGTTTTTTCTAAATCAGAATTATCTGAGTAAGTTTTATAATCATCTTTAACAAATTTTAATTCAGATTTATCTTCTATATCTGGAATCTCAGAATACATACTTTCATCTTTTAATGCATCGTTTAAAAAGTTC
Organism: Solanum sitiens; assembly: GCA_016801875.1. Lineage (NCBI taxonomy): Eukaryota > Viridiplantae > Streptophyta > Magnoliopsida > Solanales > Solanaceae > Solanum > Solanum sitiens. Next base: position 2,407,179 of record JABWTJ010000002.1, on the reverse strand, counting down.
ATTTGCATATATCTATGTTCAGTTAAATTTATTTTTCTAGGTAATTTACAATCTTTAGCTAAATGTCCTGAATTCTTACAATTATAACATTTATATTTTGGTAATTTACAATCTTTATATAAATGTCCTGAATTCTTACAATTATAACATTTATATTTTGATAAAGGTTTCTTTGGTTTTGATAATCTTTTTTGTTTTTTATCTTTACAATCTTTTGCTAAATGTCCTAGCTTATCGCAATTGTAACAATTATATGTCGATAAAGATTTCTTTGGTCTAGATTTCTTTGGTCTAGATAATCTTTTTTCAACTAATAATTTTAAAAGAGCTAATTCTTTTTCTAATTCTATGATTTTAGTATTTTTAATCTCTTTAATTTTCTTAATTTCTGTTGTTGTTTCTTTTCGTATTTTATCAATTTCATTAGCTTTGTCTATTTCTTCATTCTCTTTAGAAATTCGTATCTTAGCCGTTAAGCTATCTTCTAGTTTTGCAGATTCTTTTTCTAGCATTAAATATAATTTATCTTTTATTTGTTTATACCTTCGTCCTAAATTAGAAAAGACTATTCTTATAGCTAATCCTTCGTGATTTTCATAGATTTTTTCATCAACTATAAACTCTTCTTTATTCATTATAACAAGAATTATATTTTATTTTGTAAACAGTATATTTGGAATATCTGTATAAATATCGATTTATTACTTACTTCTGCAAATAAGTTATTAATTAACAGTTTTTCTTCCCATAACCTCAAATATCTTAACATGATCATTTTAGTTTTTAATTCATTGAATTATAATTTATATTGTTAATATCTATCAGCTCAGACCAACCTATTTTCTCATTCATAATCAATTTTTTGTAAATAGTTCTTCGTGTATTAGCATCAACATTGATATTTCTCAGTATGTAAAACAATAGCATCATATAGTTATCAGAATTTATCTAACAAGTATATAGGCATATTCGAGTTATTTTCACTAATAATGTTATTCCATCTAATCTTTTCGCAGTTTATACGCATTCATTATGAATAATAACAGTATAATGTTCATTTCATCTACTAACTACTATAGCCTTCTTCTTTAATTAAGTCCCCTAACAGCACCTCACCACTCGTGTACTTCCTGATGGCTTCCTCCAATTAGAAATTATTGTGATAACTTGAAAATAAATATAAAACATCATTTAAATGATTATTATTATTGTGACTAACAAGTTTATTGTTAAAAGAAAATCATACACAGGTATACTGAAGGTCAACAAGAATAGAAGACTCTGTATCAACGAACGAAATATATTGAATATATTGAATTTTACAATTAATGTATTTTCTACTAACAAAAATCTTATTACAGGTTATCTCCAAAGAAGGGAAAATTACAATAAGAAAACTATTATCCATAATGACAATCTTTGTCAGTAAATGGAAAAGCTAGAAATAAAAATACAAAGCTATACAGTCAGTAGCATGACTATAAAAATGCAGAGCTATACAGTCGGCAGCATGACTATAAAAATGCGGAGCTACGTCTTCAGGCGGACGGTAAACAGCCAGAGATAAACGGTGACGATGAGAAACACCTTAAAACTCAAATTATTAACAAAAATATGTTATTGCAGGAATTGCAGGTACAAGCACAGGATATAATTTAATATAACAAAAATATGTTATTACAGAAATTGCAGGTACAAGCAAAGGAATATCAGAAAAAGTTAAATACTTATTTGTACCTATACTCAAACAAAATACCCCAGTACTATAAAAACCTACCCACACAGCCCGGTTATACATACAAAAACCAAAAGTTTTCGAACCGTATAAAAAATATATTACTCAGAAATTATGAGATTATAACAGACTTATTATACAAACCAAAAACTAGTATAAATCTAGTAAAAATATGTTATAATTACTGAATATCAAGTACTATATATATGATAGAAGCCCTTATAGAAGAATCGTATATACATTCAATGGTGAAGAAATTACAGGACTACCAGAGTTATAACAGAGTATTCAGTATATTCAAAAGAATTCCAGAAGAAAATAATCTGCAGAAATACTCTATGACAAAAGAAAATATAAATACGATATGACAGAAATCAAGTAATAATATATGCAATTTCAAAAGAAATCTGAAGAATGAAGATCAGATATGGATGAAACAATGAATTTTATTAAAGACAGAAGAGCAACCAACTACAAAATAATTGGACATAGATACCCAGAAAAACTATGGTTCCAAGAGAAGCGAAGATAATTTAATTCCAGATGTAACCTTGGGATAAAACAAGAGCAGCAGAAGAAGACAAGAAGATAGAGTCAAAAAGATAAAGTATCTTTATTGTAAAGTTTTCATTGTCGGCCATGTATTTAAAGTAGGCCACTTTAGTTCGTCTTTTTACTTTGTCAAAAGTATGTCGGCCATTTGTAAAAAAGTCGGCCATTATGTAAAGTAAAGTAGTTTGTCGTGTTGTGTCGGCCGTGTTATATGAGGCCAAGTGTCAATAGTTAGTGTCGGCCATTGTCAGGCCAATAGTGATTGCTTGTAGTATATATAGAGGTGTTAATCCTCAGAAATAAAACAAGCTTCAACCAATCTTCTCTCTCATTTTTCTCTCTATATTACTAGTATAAGACTTCCGCCCATATTTGGTATCAGAGCTAGATAGAACTAGAATATCGTGAAGCTATCAACACCAGTTATGGAAAACAAAGCATTTACCAAGAATTTACTAGTACAGGTATACTCGAATTCATTTATGAGTAACTAAAATTGCTTTATTCCTGATAGTCTTTTCCTGATTATAAGAGTTTATTATGAATTAATAATGTTATAATGGTCATCTCTAGAAGGTAATTACTATGGAAATATTCTGAGAATTAAGTGAGCCTAAGACTATGCCCTCTTGATGTGGAAACCAATAGGCGAGGAAGCCATCAGGAAGTACACGAGTGGTGAGGTGCTGTTAGGGGACTTAATTAAAGAAGAAGGCTATAGTAGTTAGTAGATGAAATGAACATTATACTGTTATTATTCATAATGAATGCGTATAAACTGCGAAAAGATTAGATGGAATAACATTATTAGTGAAAATAACTCGAATATGCCTATATACTTGTTAGATAAATTCTGATAACTATATGATGCTATTGTTTTACATACTGAGAAATATCAATGTTGATGCTAATACACGAAGAACTATTTACAAAAAATTGATTATGAATGAGAAAATAGGTTGGTCTGAGCTGATAGATATTAACAATATAAATTATAATTCAATGAATTAAAAACTAAAATGATCATGTTAAGATATTTGAGGTTATGGGAAGAAAAACTGTTAATTAATAACTTATTTGCAGAAGTAAGTAATAAATCGATATTTATACAGATATTCCAAATATACTGTTTACAAAATAAAATATAATTCTTGTTATAATGAATAAAGAAGAGTTTATAGTTGATGAAAAAATCTATGAAAATCACGAAGGATTAGCTATAAGAATAGTCTTTTCTAATTTAGGACGAAGGTATAAACAAATAAAAGATAAATTATATTTAATGCTAGAAAAAGAATCTGCAAAACTAGAAGATAGCTTAACGGCTAAGATACGAATTTCTAAAGAGAATGAAGAAATAGACAAAGCTAATGAAATTGATAAAATACGAAAAGAAACAACAACAGAAATTAAGAAAATTAAAGAGATTAAAAATACTAAAATCATAGAATTAGAAAAAGAATTAGCTCTTTTAAAATTATTAGTTGAAAAAAGATTATCTAGACCAAAGAAATCTAGACCAAAGAAATCTTTATCAACATATAATTGTTACAATTGCGATAAGCTAGGACATTTAGCAAAAGATTGTAAAGATAAAAAACAAAAAAGATTATCAAAACCAAAGAAACCTTTATCAAAATATAAATGTTATAATTGTAAGAATTCAGGACATTTATATAAAGATTGTAAATTACCAAAATATAAATGTTATAATTGTAAGAATTCAGGACATTTAGCTAAAGATTGTAAATTACCTAGAAAAATAAATTTAACTGAATATAGATGAACTAAGAAAGAGGATCATGATGGAAGCACATAATTCAAGGTACTCTGTTCATCCGGGGTCAACTAAAATGTATCATGACTTGAAAGAAATGTATTGGTGGGGGAACATGAAGAAGAACATTGCAGAATTCGTGGCTCAGTGTCCAAACTGTCAACAGGTAAAAGTAGAACACCAAAAGCCCGGAGGTTACATGCAGCGTATAGAACTTCCAATTTGGAAATGGGACATGATCAACATGGATTTTGTTACTGGTTTGCCTCGCTCATTCCGGAAGTTTGACTCCATATGGGTAATAGTTGATAGACTTACCAAAGCAGCACACTTCTTACCGGTGAAGACTACTTATACAGCTGAAGAGTATGCGAGGTTGTACATTAAAGAGATAGTTCGACTACATGGAGTGCCAATCTCTATAATATCGGATAGAGGAGCTCAATTTACAGCAAATTTTTGGAAGTCATTTCAAAAGAGTTTGGGAACACAAGTGAATTTAAGTACAGCCTTTCATCCTCAAACGGATGGTCAGGCAGAACGTACGATTCAGACACTTGAGGATATGCTGCGAGCTTGTATATTAGATTTCAAGGGTAGCTGGGATGATCACCTACCACTTATTGAATTTGCTTATAACAATAGCTATCATTCGAGCATTAAAATGGCACCTTATGAAGCTTTATATGGTCGAAAGTGTAGATCACCAATTGGCTGGTTCGAAACGGGTGAAACTGGCTTATTTGGGCCAGATCTTGTTCATCAAGCTATGGGAAAAGTCAAAGTGATACAGCAGCGGCTAGAAACAGCTCAAAGTCGACATAAATCATATGCAGATATTAGAAGGAGAGGACTAGAATTTTCTATAGGGGATTGGGTGTTCTTGAAGGTGTCTCCGATGAAAGGGGTAATGAGGTTTGGTAAAAAGGGAAAGCTGAGTCCACGCTATATAGGGCCATATAAGATTATCCGAAAATTTGGCCAAGTAGCCTATGAGTTAGAGCTACCACAAGAGCTTTCATCAGTTCATCCGGTGTTCCATGTCTCAATGCTACGGAAATGCGTAGGTGACCCATTTTGTATTACTCCTACTGAAGACGTACAGGTTACAGGAGATCTCACTTATGAAGAAGTACCCATTGCTATTCTGGATCGACAAGTTAGGAAGTTAAGAAATAAAGAAGTAGCTTCTGTAAAAGTTCTATGGAGAAACCAACAAGTAGAAGAAGTTACATGGGAAGTAGAAGAAGCAATGAAATTGAAGTATCCTCACCTCTTCCACACTGGTGGGAATGATCAAAATGTTAGTGGAGGCATTGACAAGTAAGTATAAGTCTATATGTTCAATGTGATTAATAGTAGTACTAGCTTAGGCTTGAACTTGTTTAGGCCGCACAACCATGCTAACATTCGAGGACGAATGTTCCAAGGGGGGAAGGATGTAACGGCCTATTTTTGTATGTGGTAGTTCTATTCATGTTATACTTGACATGGACTTATAGTGTAGGTGAGGGATCATGTTTCTTATGTGATTAGTGTTGGTTTAAACTAGCTTGGAAGGTGATGTAATGCCTTGCACGTTTTAGCATATGTATTGCAAGTTAACTCCGATGGAAAGTATTTAAGTAATTATAGTAAGATGGTAATTGAGCTAGCAGCTGCATCACCTACTTGATCTATATTATAGTTAAAGGGCCCAAGTTTGATTGACCAGATTTAGGCTTATATTTAGAGGCTCATTTGAAGCCCAAACCTATTAAAGAAAATTGTGAATGAAAGAAGGCCCAGCAGCCAAATCTGCCAATTGGCCCATTATGGATAAAGCCCAAGTGAAACTAGGTAAGTGCATGACCTCCTAAGATTTTTTTTACCATGTTATTGGGCCAAGTGTGTACCACCTACTTGCATTAATCTGTCCCAAGTGGAATAAAAGAACAAAGGGAAAATGGACAGCCAAGGTCCAATAATATTAAGTCCAAAAAGGCCCAAGTTAAAAGGACAAGCAGGTGGGGCACCTACTTGGCATTATATGGCCCAAAATTGGTCAAGAGTGTCGGCCATAACACCTCATTTTTCAAAGGATAAGGATCAAGTCTTATTCTCCATTTTGAACTTGCAAAAGTTTCAGATTTCCTAAGTTCTTTCTTGGTCTCTCTTGGCTTCAATTAGCAGCCCTAAGACACCTTAGAGTTCTTGAGTGCTGTCTAATTTTTCAAGTAAGAGTTTGAAGGAGAGTTTGAATTCTTGAAGTACAAGTGTAGAGGATAAATTTTCAAAATTAAGGTAAGACTTCAACCCATTTGTTTTCCTCTCTTTGATAATGTTTGGAGTGGAGAATTTTTTATATGTTTATCAAGAATTCATGGATTGTGATAAATCTTTGAGTCAATATTCTCCTATTATGCTGAAAGATTTGAGATTGATAGTGGCTGCCTTATGAATATTGTTGTTGAGGGCTGTTTGGGTAGCTTGGGAGATGATGTATGAAGTTGTATTAATGTGTAGAGGAAGGGTGTGGTGGTTCACCATTTATGTAAGGGTTGTTTGGGCCTGATTTCCATCAAATATTTTAGCTACTGATTTGGAGGACCTTATTGTGATTAGCTGCTGATGTTAGCTTAATCATGACTTATGTTATAGATTAGCACCCAATAAGGAAGGCTGAATCGTGATAGTGGTATTGGTCAGAAAAATAAGGTATGTAAGGCTATTCGATTTTATATCCTTTTGGCATGAAATCTGCCATCTGCAATTAATATCAATGAAGTGATTCCCATAAGTTCTAATTCTAGAAAAGGAAGCATATTGGTAGCGTACTATCTCCAAATAGCTAACAATATTTCTTTCCCCATTCTAAGCACATGGAACTACTTCATTATATGTTCACTACTCTATACTTGTGTAATTTCCCCTTGTGCTGTTATAGAAATGGTATTTGCAAAAGAAAGTTTGATGAATCTTTCTCCTAAGCCAATTGAAGTCAATTGTGCCATTAAGGTCTTAAAGTAAGGTGTTGATGTTTCATAGCTCCTTATGTCATTATTACTGCCTCAAAGTATTATTTTCATGTATTCCACTACTGTTCCGTATTTTCATATCTCCAAGATGATTATGATCACCAAATCAACATCTCAAAAGTGTTATGAACTGATTAACAACAATCTCAAAGATTAAAGAATCTAAGTGAAGAAATCTATATAATTAAGGGTGGCATCTCAGGGGCGAAAGCCTAGCATGGGCCGATCCCTATTGGTATAGAAGGGTGGCAGCTCAGGGGCGAAAGCCTAGCATGGGCCGATCCCAAGTTGTGTAATTATGAGGACCGCATCCCAGGGGTTAATACGCCTAGCATGGGTCATCCTCTTCTACCACTGATCAGCTGGTCACTTGTATCACATGCCCAACAAAGATTATAACATACAAAGAAGGTAAAGAAAAGAATCTAGCTTACTTGATTCCACAAGAGTAAGCAAAGGTGGTCTTCTCTCCTAATCTATGCACTCATATGTTTCTACTTGATTTCATTTGTGCCTTGTATTACATATACTTTTTGCCTTACATATTCAGTACATTTTTCGTACTGACGTCCCGTATTGGGGACGCTGCATTTCATGCTGCAGGCTCAGGTACTCCAGCTAGTAGACCTCTTCAGTAGAAGCACTCGAAATTCTGCTACTTTTGGTGAGCTCCAAGTTGATTCGGAGCTTTATTAAGCCCTTGGTAAATTCGTTTGGTATTGTATCGTAGTTAAGGGTAAGGCGGGGTCTGTCCCGACCTACTCTAGTCTTCTATCTTTTAGAGGCTTTGTAGACGTATGTACATGGTTCAGTTGTGTCTTAAGGAGTTGTGGCCTAAACGGCCAAGTCTTGTATATAACTTTTGGATCTACTTACGTTGGTTTGTATCGCTGCATCCAAAGTTAACCTGTCTCAATTGTTATAGTATATGCTCAGTAAGAACAGGTTGCAGGTTGGTTCTCTCGGGCCTTTAGGGCATCGGGTGCCTGTCCGTCTTAATGGGTTTTGAGGCGTGACAAAATTGATGTCTTACCCTCGTGGTGCGATAGAACATATATCTACCGTCTTACCCGCAGATATTTTTTTTTATTACGGTGCATCCGGACTTTAACCTGATGTCTTTAACTTTTTGGTGCGATTGATTTTGAATCCATCGTCTTACCCTTCAATCAATGTTATATAAGTCCATACAAATAAAATTCAACCATGAGCCTTAAAAAAATATCAAGAACTATAGAAGCAAATTTAATCAAAAGAAGATTGAGAGTTTTCTCACCTCTAGCAATTATAAATATTAATAAGTTCCTCATAATTAATACTACGAAAATCAACATGAAAATTTACTTCTTTATTCTTCAATTCTTTTCTGAAACGAAGAACTTTTAGTATAATCATAAATCAATGTATAAAATTGTTAAAGTAAAACAAACCAATATGTTCTGCCTTTTCATATATCACATATATACTAAAATAAATTATTAGTATAAGAGTAACTTTTGAAAATATAAATGTATAACAGGAAAAATGAATTAACCTGTTTATGCTCACAAGTGTTTCAACTACAACACTTTGCGAAGTGCTACAACTTTTAGAGCATATTTGTGCTGATAACGTGTTATAAAATCAAAGCTCATAAGAATATAATCATAAAGAGAAGAAGACAAGAAAAGTAGATAGAAGAAGAGGAATTTTCTTCTTATTCAAATGTATGTTACAATGGTGAATGATATCTCTATTTATAGGTAGAGAAATCAACCAAAAGGTCACCATGCTTAATGTCACATTAATAGATACATTATTATTCCAAAAAGATTCATATCGATGATATCACCTTGAGAATACATATCCATGATAAGAATAAGTTTATGATAAGCTTAATGGACAATCCACTTAATTCTATGAATTTATAACATCAATATATTTAATTGATTATTTTGAACTTACACAAACATAAGGACCATTTTGTCAATTTACGGAAGAATCCACACTCGTTAGAAGTTAGAATGTGACAAGACAATTGGAAAAAAAAAGACTGACGAATCCAGAATTTTGTCTACTTTTCAGCAAAAACAATTACCACTGGTTCAAATCTTGCACCTTTTTCAGTAGCTAACTCCGGTCATGGCCGCCGCCGAGTGCCGCCCACCGGATCCCGGAGCCGACGACGACAACTCGATTCACGTCTCACTTATTGACGCTATTCAACACTTCACCGATCTAGACGTTTCATTAAATAAGCTCGAACGCTTTCTGCGAGTTTTGGGTTTCTGTCAGTATTCCATTTTCAGTGCTGCACTATCTTGGCTGGCTTTTGTTGTCTTCTCCATTGTTGTGCCTCTACTCGTAATTTACTTTGGTTACTGCTCTAACTGTGAGCTGTATCAGATTAATGACTTTGAGCTCGAAGTTCTAGTATGCCAATCTGTTGCCGCTTTCATATCACTTTTGTGCATCTCGCACAATCTCCGTAAATATCGCATTAGGAAGTTGCTTTTCGTGGATCGATACCATGGTCAACTGACTCATTTCAGTGAGCTCTATCTAAAGAAGATACGAGTAAGTGTTCAACCTTAGATCAATTATTTCGCCCTACCATTGAATCCAAGTTCATGTTCATCAATTACATTATTTGTTTAGCTCGTTCTGTAATATCAAAATAGTTATGCTAGTGAAGTCCGATTGGGGATAATTCCAACTCGCAATTACTCCCGATTTCTGATTTTGGGGAACTTGTTGCTTTTAGGTCTTTTATTATTTGGTGGTTTCGTGGATGGCAATTTTCTTTTTGATGAAGATAGCTCGTGAAGTCACTAGAGCTGTGCATATTTATGATGGTTCTATATGGTGGTCAATTGGAATTGTGGTTGCTTCACTTGTATCATGGGCATATTCTACCATTATATTTATAGTGGGAACTGCTCTGTTTCATCTGGTGGGCAATTTGCAAGTTATACACTTGGAACATTTTGGCGAGCTTTTGGAAATGGATATGGATGTCTCAGTTTACATCAATGAACATATGCGTCTGACTTGTTATGTGTGTAAAATTAGCCACAGGTTTAGGATGTTCCTCCTCCTGGAGTACTTAATAGTCACAGTCAGTCAATGTGTAGTTCTATTGCAGACAACAACAAATCAAAAAGTCGTCAACTTCGTAAATGCTGGTGATTTTGTGGTAAGCATCAAGTTCTTTCATTGTTTGTATGCATCTACAGATACTCTAGACTTTTTAGCCTCACTTTTGTAGATCTTAATGCGTAAAATCCATGTCATGATTGGCTTATCGCTACTCAATTGTACTGGCATTTGGTCGGGTTCCATGGCGATTCTACTTTTGAGTTTCTTGACAACTTAGTTTATATGAAGGGCTGAAAAGTGCATTTAGTATCTTTGAGGCTTGTGTATCTTGACCATCAGATCTTGTTCTTGTGTCTTTTCTTTGTGAACTTGAGAAACAAAGTTGTCACATTGGTGGATATGCTCAAACAGAGTAATTTTTTGACAGTAATAACATTTGTATTTAAGTCAGTACTGAAAAACTGCTCTAACAGAGTATGTTAGAGCTGTTATTGACTGATTGTGTTGTTTCCATTGAACTTCATATTCAGGTAATATCAATTGTTCAACTGGTTGGACTACTTATATGCCTGAATGCAGCTGCAAAGATATCGCACAGAGCACAAGGCCTGGGATCAGTAGCCAGTAGATGGCATGCACTAGTTACTTGTAATAGCAATGATGCTTCTGTTTCCGAATCTTCATCTGATGGTAGAAATGTTGAAACACCAAAAACAGGGGGGAAGATATCTGTAAATTATTCAGAAGGTGATTTGGAGTCCGCTGATTGTATGCCTCCACCTGCAAATATACAACTCACTTCTACTATGACGTCATATCACAAGAGACAAGCATTTGGTATGCAATCCAAACTTCTGTAAAGTTGCACTGCTTATGCTTGTATTATGTTCTTATAATTCTCAAATGGCGAGATAATTTTTCTTGCAGACTAAATGATTTGATTCACTGAAGCACTAATATTTGTATTTCATTTTGAAGCATATAGGATGTCTGTTTGTTTAACAAATACTAAACTGAAATAGTAAATAGTCCACATTGTTAGAATGGTTGATATACCTACATAATGCATATGCCATAGTCTTTTTTGAGATCCTCTCCTTTGTTAGCTTCCTGCATTTTATTGGCTGTGTGAGTTCTCTTGCCGGAATTCTCTGCAGATGACAATAACAAGGAACAGTGTTAGCGTGCCTAGTTCTTTCACATGTTTCCTCCCCTGAAATCTTTATATCTCTTAGGATACAAACCTGTCCTCTGAAGTGTCTTCAAATACCTATATTGGTCTTAAAAAGACAATAGCACGGTTTTCTGATCATTAATACTTTCTTAAGAAACATCAGCATAACTGTTAGAGCCCCTACAATAGAATCACTTCGGCAGTATCTCATTATTTAGATGATAGATCTATAAGTGAAGTGTTACTCTGATGCTTTACATTTAATTCTTCATTGCTTGGGATGTCATATTTTCACAGTTTGATTTCTTACAGAAAGTGCATTGTCACTGAACATTTACAAGGTCGTGTAATCTTCTTGCAACCTAGTAGCAAAGACACTATTTTGCCTAGAACTTGCTCCCTCATTTAGATAATTTTGCTGAAGTATCTTCTATTGCTTTGGAGTTAAAATCCTGCTGATCATGAGCAAAGTCTGATGAATTGAGGTTTTATACTGCCAGAGATACTAGAATCTCCAGGACAAACTGCATTTAGTAATAATCTCTATTGTCTTTACTAGTCCAATACAGATTAGTTAGTTATTAGTACTAGTCTCTTGTCAGACAGGTGGGTGAAGCGCTAGGCAAAGGGAGTCTCATAAGATTAAACACTTCAAGTTTTTAAGAGTTGATAATAAAGTGCAGTGGCATAATATTTATGATCACTTGGATTAAGGTCATGGGACGTCTATAGTGATATGCTATGCACAATACCGGCTATTGTATTTTATGCATCTTATAACAAGCGAAGATTTTGATTCATCTTCTTAGATCACCCAACCTCCCATTACATCCTCGTCTTTGTTTGCTTCATATGCATATCATTCTTGTTATTCCCATCATATCTATACGAACTTCTGTAGTTCAGTCTCTTAACATTCTTTTTCCCCACAAACAGCAGATAATGTCTAGTTTGCTTTATCTTTGCAGTGACTTATGTGGAGTCTAACCCTGGTGGTTTTAGCATTTATGGATGGAGGGTTGATCGATTACTCATTAATACGCTTTTCTTCGTTGAGATGACATTGGTTACTTTTCTACTTGGGATGACTGTAACAATTAAAGTTTAGGTGACATATACCAGACTGTAACAACAGCTAAATGACACATACAAGCAACTCCAAATGGTACTTCATGTGCATTGCAGCTCTCCTTGGGTTTCTCTTCAGGGAATAGCTAGAGCCAGTAACCTTTATTTCCTCCTAATGAAAATTAACTACTCCCCTGATTCCCATACATTTTGGATATCACTTTTCATCATGGTCCAAAACATGGAGTTATTCATTTTTTTCCTCATAAAACATCAACTATATTCTTGTAAGAACAATGTTGTACAACCTCTGTAATACAAGTAGTAGCTAATACAGATTGCCAAGTGTGATGCTGCAATTGTACTTTTTTGTTATAAAGTTACATGTCTTTCTTTTTTCACGTCACTGGTTCAGGCGTTGTTTATGGGATCCACGTATTACTCAGCTTATGATCCAAGTTGATGATTTTATGAATCTTATTCTATGAACCTCTGTTCCTATCGATACAATCTACAGTTCACTGCTAAGAAGCAAGGCACTGTAGTTAATCTGGATCAACCTGGTTAGTCTTATTAATTCCTTAAAGATCTTTCAAAACTTACATTTCTTTTTTTTAATTTCGTGTGGAAGACAAATAATGCACTTAAATTCTGTATCAAGTTCAGAGGGAGTAAGATAAACTGCGCCACTTGTCAAAGAAGGGATTTTAATACTTTCAATATACCTAACAAATTGCAACTCCCGAGGCTGGCACAATTACCAAAAAAATCATTATCCTTGTTTTGAACATATCAAGAAGGAAGAAAATGAATAGATTATCTGCAGCATGATCCTTTTATCATCTGACGCACATAACGCCATGGTTTATCTAAATTTAGACCCATAACGATAAGCTTCACGCTCATTAAAATATACTATACTATTCCATTAAAAAGAAAAATCATAAAATCAGTAGCTATCCACATATTATATATTTAACCAATCTATAGCTCTTGTATTGCAGCCAACTGCAATCTGTGTTTGAAATTACCAGAAGAAGAAGAAGAAAAATGGTTAGCTTTGAGACATTTCTTCCAACCAATAACCCTGTTCAAAGAAAGAACAGTGGAACTATGGGTTATGATGTACCTGAAGGAGTAGACATTAGGGGAAGATATGATCCTGAATTTTCCAAGATTTTAACAAGGGATGCTTTGCAATTTGTGACTGATTTGCAGAGGGAATTCAGGAACCATATTAAGTATGCTATGGAGTGTAGGAGAGAGGCCAAAATGAGGTATAATAATGGAGGTTTGCCGGGTTTTGATCCGGCAACCAAATATATTAGGGAAGGAGAATGGGTGTGTGCTCCTGTGCCAGCGGCGGTGGCTGATCGGAGGGTGGAGATTACTGGACCAGTTGAGAGGAAGATGGTCATCAATGCCCTCAATTCTGGTGCCAAAGTTTTCATGGTACGTTGCACGAGTTTAACTTCTATATATTGACAACAGTGCAAAGTAAGCTAAGTTACCAGCTATAACGAGTTAAAATACTTATAAATTGGATTAATAAATTATGTATGTCCTTTCACCATACAATTATAATTCATAGACTTTACTGATATAATATTTCACAGGCCGACTTTGAAGATGCACTGTCACCAAGCTGGGAGAATTTAATGAGAGGCCATGTAAATTTGAGGGATGCAGTGAATAGAACAATAACATTCCATGATCAAGCTAGAAACAAAGTGTATAAACTGAATGATGAAACAGCCAAGTTGTTTGTTCGCCCAAGAGGGTGGCATTTGCCAGAAGCTCACATCTTCATTGATGGTGAGCCTGCTACGGGTTGCCTAGTCGACTTCGGCCTCTACTTTTTCCACAACTATGCCAACTTCCGCAAGGTCCAAGGACAAGGATTTGGACCCTTTTTCTATCTACCCAAAATGGAACATTCTAGGTTAGTTGTGTTCTTGTTAGTTAATTTGAGTAACTTTGAGAATTATATTCCAGGAGACTTTAGCAAATCTTGTTTTGTTTGGACAGGGAAGCTAGAATATGGAACAATGTGTTTGGGAGGGCAGAGAGATGGGCTGGAATTGATAAAGGAAGCATTAGGGCCACTGTCCTCATTGAAACACTTCCAGCAGTGTTTCAGATGAATGAAATCTTGTATGAACTGAGGGACCATTCTGTTGGCCTCAACTGTGGTAGATGGGATTACATTTTCAGCTATGTCAAGACTTTCCAGGGTCATCCCGATCGATTGCTCCCTGATAGGGTTCAAGTTGGCATGGGTCAACACTTTATGAGGAGTTACTCTGACTTGCTCATCCATACCTGTCATAAGCGCGGTGTCCATGCTATGGGAGGCATGGTATGCATTTCAACTACTTTTTAATCATTTTATGTTGTTTTAGTTCACTGCATAACTGGTTATGTTTCCGAGTTGCAGAAAACAATCTGAACTAAGGCAAATTTTATGAATTAGCTCTTAACTTTACATATTTGTATATTAAGACTCTGAACTCAATAAAATGACATAAATGCCAACCATATGGACTAGGGAGCATTAGCATGCATTAGGTTAATTTGTATTCTTTTTGGTACATGATCTTTGATGCATAATAGATTTGTTGTATCCTTGAAACAGGCAGCTCAAATTCCAATCAGAGATGATCCAGCAGCTAACGATGCAGCATTGGAACTCGTAAGGAAGGATAAGCTCCGAGAAGTGAAGGCAGGGCATGATGGAACATGGGCAGCTCACCCTGGCTTAATTCCAGCCTGTATGGAAGTCTTCACCAACAACATGGCCAATGCTCCTAACCAAATCCATTCCATGAAGCGTCAAGATGCATCGGTCCTAATTGAAGAAGACCTACTGCAGAGTCCAAGAGGGGTCCGAACCATGGAGGGCCTTAGGCTGAACACCCGAGTGGGAATTCAGTACTTGGCAGCTTGGCTGACAGGGGCTGGTTCTGTTCCACTCTATAACCTCATGGAGGATGCTGCGACAGCTGAGATTAGCCGAGTCCAGAACTGGCAGTGGCTGAAATATGGAGTGGAATTGGATGGAGATGGACTTGGGGTGAAAGTGAACTTAGATCTGTTTGGAAGAGTGGTTGAAGAAGAAATGGCTAGGATTGAGAGAGAAGTTGGAAAGGAGAAATTCAAGAAGGGAATGTATAAGGAAGCCTGCAAACTATTCACAAGGCAATGCACTGCACCAGTCTTGGATGATTTTCTGACTCTTGATGCCTATAATAACATTGTCATGTATCATCCTATTGGGTCGTCCCGGCTCTAAATTTTCGCAGCTTATGCTGTGTGATCAATAAGGTGACTTTGTGTTGTGACTACTGCGATCTTCCCAACAATAATGGTACGAAATGGAATTTCATCCTTAAGGAGATAGCTAATTATTCTAAGGCCCTTTTATTCAGCTGTGCTTTTTAATCAATCTGTCATCAGTGTTGTGTCTTTCCCTGTAATAATAAAGTCAAATCTTCATTTTTGTTATACTTTTCTAGTACATGTGAACCTTCTAATTTCAAGGGCTTTTGTCTTTTATATGTGGATAGCATAAGCACATGCATATATCTTTTTGATACTCGTGTTAAATTTTCACTGAATAGGTAGTGTTTATACAAGTGAAATTTTTAAGCACGGATTAGTAAAGTAAAATAAATAAAGGAATAGTAGAGACTTTTGGATTTGTTTGAACCCAAATTCAAATAGTTCCACGTAAAGTTCAGAGGAAAAAACGATTGTAAGTGGGTAATAATTTCAGCTGATATACCATAACTTGATCATTATGTGTTTGCATAAGATTCATAGAACTTTCATAGTATAATTAGGGGTTTGACATATCGACAATTTAAATTTGTCAGCCAAATTTTATTTAAACATTTTGAACTATGACATTGTCCTTGCAAATATTTCACTATGCAAAACTGCAGATAATGCACATTCAATATGCAATAAATGACATATTCCCTTCAAATCTCTGCAAATAAAGCTAGTAAATCATTATATAAATTCTTTTGATCAAATTAATTAGATTAATTCTAAAAGATACTTCTTGTTCCTTTTAATATATTTATAATATTTTAGCAACATTTATTTTATTTCTTAACATAATTGGATTGACATGTCCCCATTCACATGTTCTATATATATATAGACTTCAGGCTTATTTTTCTTACTATAATTGAATAATCAGGGGATAATCTAGAATAATTTAGAATTTTTTGACTACGAATATCTAAACTTATTTTCTTACTGTTATTTGATTCACATGTTCTTCCATATATATGATTTCCAAACTTCTTTTCATTACTATAATTGAACAATTGGAGACTAATTTAGATGTTTAGAATATGAATGCACCCAAAAAATGCATTAAGTAAAATTTGATCTTGTAGAAAGTTAATAAAATCAGTAGATATACACATACTATAAATTTCACCAATCTATAGCTCTTCTATTGCAGCCTGCTGCAAAAAGTTTGTTGAAATTACAAAGAAAGAAGAGTGGAATTATGGGTTATGATGTACCTGAAGGAGTGGACATTAGAGGAAGATATGATCCTGAATTTTCCAAGATTTTAACTAGGGATGCTTTGCAATTTGTAACTGATTTGCAGAGGGAATTCAGGAACCATATTAAGTATGCTATGGAGTGCAGGAGAGAGGCCAAAATGAGGTATAATAATGGAGGTTTGCCGGGTTTTGATCCGGCAACCAAATATATTAGGGAAGGAGAATGGGTGTGTGCTACTGTGCCACGGGCGGTGGCTGATCGGAGGGTGGAGATTACTGGACCAGTTGAGAGGAAGATGGTCATCAATGCCCTCAATTCTGGTGCCAAAGTTTTCATGGTACGTTACACGAGTTTAACTTCTATATATTGACAACAGTGTAAAGTAAGCTAAGTTACCTGCTATAACGAGTTAAAATACTTATAAATTGGATTAATACATTATGTATGTCCTTTCACCATACAATTATAATTCATAGACTTTACTGATATAATATTTCACAGGCTGACTTTGAAGATGCACTGTCACCAAGCTGGGAGAATTTAATGAGAGGCCATGTAAATTTGAGGGATGCAGTGAATAGAACAATAACATTCCATGATCAAGCTAGAAACAAAGTGTATAAACTGAATGATCAGACAGCTAAGTTGTTTGTTCGCCCAAGAGGGTGGCATTTGCCAGAAGCTCACATCTTCATTGATGGTGAGCCTGCTACGGGTTGCCTAGTCGACTTTGGCCTCTACTTTTTCCACAACTATGCCAACTTCCGCAAGGCCCAAGGACAAGGATTTGGACCCTTTTTCTATCTTCCCAAAATGGAACATTCTAGGTTAGTTGTGTTCTTGTTACTTAATTTGAGTAACTTTGAGAATTATATTCCAAGAGACTTTAGCAATTCCTGTTTTGTTTGGACAGGGAAGCTAGAATATGGAATAATGTGTTTGGGAGGGCAGAGAGATGGGCTGGAATTGAGAAAGGAAGCATTAGGGCCACTGTCTTGATTGAAACACTTCCAGCAGTGTTTCAGATGAATGAAATCTTGTATGAACTGAGGGACCATTCTGTTGGCCTCAACTGTGGTAGATGGGATTACATTTTCAGCTATGTCAAGACTTTCCAGGGTCATCCTGATCGATTGCTCCCTGATAGAGTTCAAGTTGGCATGGCTCAACACTTTATGAGGAGTTACTCCGACTTGCTCATCCACACCTGTCATAAGCGTGATGTCCATGCAATGGGAGGCATGGTATGCCAATATCAACTCTTTTTACCATCTTATGTTCTTTTAGTTCACCACGGCATGTTGATCTGTGAATTGTGATTACTAACGATGCCAACTTTATGTTTCTGAGTTACAGAAACCAACCCGAACTAAGGCAATATTTATGGATTATCTATTAACTTAACATATTTTTACAACTAAGACTATGATCTCAATAAAATGATATACATGCCAACCAAATGGACAACGAAGCATTAGCATGCATTAGGTTAATTTTGAATCATTGTTACATGATAGATTTAAGGCATAATGGCTTTGTTGTACCCTTGAAACAGGCAGCTCAAATTCCAATCAGAGATGATCCAGCAGCTAACGAGGCAGCATTGGAACTTGTAAGGAAAGATAAGCTGAGAGAAGTGAAGGCAGGGCATGATGGAACATGGGCAGCTCACCCTGGCCTAATTCCAGCCTGCATGGAAGTTTTTACCAACAACATGGTCAATGCTCCTAATCAAATCCATTCCATGAAGCGCCAAGATGCATCCGAACTAATTGAAGAAGACCTGCTGCAGAGTCCAAGAGGGGTTCGAACCATGGAGGGCCTCCGGCTGAACACCCGAGTGGGAATTCAGTACTTGGCAGCTTGGCTGACAGGGGCTGGTTCTGTTCCACTTTACAACCTCATGGAGGATGCTGCCACAGCTGAGATTAGCCGAGTCCAGAACTGGCAGTGGCTGAAATATGGAGTGGAATTGGATGTAGATGGACTTAGAGTGAAAGTAAACTTAGACCTATTTGGAAGAGTGGTTGAAGAAGAAATGGCTAGGATTGAGAGAGAAGTTGGAAAGGAGAAATTCAAGAAGGGAATGTATAAGGAAGCCTGCAAACTATTCACAAGGCAGTGCACTGCACCAGTCTTGGATGATTTTCTGACTCTTGATGCCTATAATAACATTGTCATGTATCATCCTATTGAATCGTCCCGACTCTAAATTTAGCAGCTTTTGCTGTTAGATCAATCAAATATCTCTGTATTGTGACTACTGCTATCTTCCCAATAATAACGATAGGAAATGAAATCTTATCTTTAAGGAGATAGCTAATCATCCAAAGGCTCTCTTATTCAGCTTTGTTTTTCAATCAATATGTCATCAGTATTGTGTCTTTCCCTGTAATAATAAAGACTATTGTTCATTTTTTGTGCTACTTTTCTAGTACATGTGAACCTTGTAATTTCAAGGGGATTGGTTTTCTCTATTTGTATAGCATAAGAACATGCATATATATATATATATCTTCTTTGATAATTGTGTTAAGTTTTTACTGAATTCAGAATACTAGGGGAATTAAACAGAAAGAAACAAAGAACCTTATTATGCTTTGATTGTACAACTTTGAGTAGTAAAACATAATAAACCTACAAAATTATCACCTATTATCGAATTATTACTCACGCACCATTATCGAATCATTATCAATAAATCATTTTTATTGGAATTATTCAAAATTTAAACAACCCTATATATATAAACACTTGGGTGTGATAGTAAATGGAATATAAAACAACAAAACCTCAAAATAAAGAGGGTCAAATGAAAGAAGACAACACTATACATAGATAGATAAGCTTTTGGTCTTTTGTACCAAGCACATATCAAGTACATGTCGATAAGCTTTTCCAATAATATTCTTATAAAGAAAATCATGATATTATTAGTTATCCACATATTATAAAGAAAAAAGGTCCACATATTATAAAAGAAAATTATGAAATCAATAGCTATCCACGTAGTATGAATTGAAGAATCAAACACTTATAATTAGTTTTCTATCTTGGATTATTATCATTAAAAACTTATCTTTTGATTGAAGAAAATGTATTAGATCTTGCGTTTTTTAAGAAATGAATCAGTCTTTTATGACACGTTTACGTCCTTGTATTTGTGTATAGGTCCGGTTTCGTTTCTTGTGTGGTTGTGTTGCTGTCACTCTCAATCACACGTAGATTTGTGAATTTAGTGGACTGGAAATTTCTTCGCAGCTGGCATAATATGTTAATGGGCCACATTTGTGGGTACTGATTCTTTATCCACCATATTCTTCTTATATATATCTTTAATTCATCAACAAGAATTATTTGTGTTACTATAATTGGTCTGTCATGTCCAAAGGCGGAGCTACCTTCATACAGATTCATTAGAACCTTTTTTGATAGAAAATTATATTATTTATATATGGTTGAAATAAGTTTATATGTATATATAGTAAATGTCGAACCCCCTTCGACTATCTATTTTTTACAGATTTTGAACCCCCTTATTAAAAATCCTGGCTCCGCCTCTGGTCATGTCCCCTTCCCCAACCCCACACTCAAAAGACTTTTTTTCTTAGTCTCTCGTCCTATTTTACGTGACATTCTTTAACTTAACACGATATTTTAAAAAAAAAAAAAAGACATACATATGATCCTCCTTCACATGGTCTTCTGTATGTGGTCCCAAGCTTATTTTCTTATTGTAATTGGATAATCAAAGCTAATTATAGAATTTTTAGAATATGAATCTTCAGAATTTTTTCTTATTGTAATTGAATTCACGTGTTCTTTTATATCCAATGTTTTTTTTTATTATAACGAGAGACGAGTTTAGAATTTTTAGTACATAAGTGCAGCACTAAAAGAAAAAGGAAAAAATAGAGATACTATCTCATATGGTTACTCCGTTTTGAATACTCTACTTAGAATAAAGTCATTTAACTTCGTTTTATAACTCAAAAGTCATTCAATTATTGACATTTCAATTAGAAAGTCATTCAACTATTGACATTTCACTCAGAAAGTCACTCAATTATTGATATTTTACTTAGAAATTCATTCAACTAATTTATCTAATTCTTTCATTATACAATTTTTGTTTTTGAACTAACTTTTTAAAAAAAATACTCATTTTAATTATTTTATTAAATTTTGTTAGAATACAATTTTTTTAAAACTATTTTCTTAAAGAAAAAACAATAAAAGATTGATATATGCTGCTGTGAGTCTTTTTGATTACTCTTTAATTACTTCATCAATTCCAACCTTTCTTTTTTGGATAATTTTCCAGCATATTTAATTCTTGTAAGACAATTGCTAGAATGGAAAAGCAAAATTTTTCGTCAATTGCTAATGTACGTTTTTCTAAAAATTGTAGTTAAATAATTGGAGCTGATAAATAAGTAAAATAGATATTTTATTATTTCTTAAAAGAATAGTTTGAAATAAAAATCAGATTTCAACAAAATTTAATGAGTAAATCATTTAAATTTGTTGGATGAATTTTAAAGTGAAATATTAATAGTTGATCGACTTTCTAGTGAAATATCAATAGTTGAGTGATTTTTGAGTTATAAAACAAAATTGAGTGATTTTCTATGACTCAAAGTCGAGTGACTTTCTAAATGAACTAATCAAAGTTGAATGAACATCTGAGATACTAACTTGGAAAAATATGCATCAAGTGGAATTGATTTCTTGTCCCCGAAGTAAATAACTCAATATTCAACCAAATGCATCAATTAGCTTTTTTTAAAGCACAGATATTAGATGCAGGCACATATTTTATATCAATTTTAGAAAATATATACATAAAATATCTAATTTTAGAAAGAAAAAAAATACAAATTTACTTTTATCTCATTTTTAATATGTAAGTTTGCCACTAATTGGATTCACATGTTCTTCTATATACTCAATGCTCGAATAACTGGATTGATATGAATGTATTATCGACTAGCTGCATCCCTCACTGGAATGGATTAATTTACCTCTTGGCTCCTTGGATTTGGAAAAGACTTTTGAAAGTTAAATATGACTCATCCATGCCTTAAGCTCTAGCTATACATATGATTCACGAAAAGATCGGATTATAAATATCTATCGTGTAGTCTTATTGTATGTAATTTTATCTCGTATTTTATAAGAAATTGTTTCCACATATTGATATAATACCTCTTGATTATATGACAACAACTTTATTAATTACGTCAAACTTTCTTAAAGGGACAAAATATTAATATAAAATTAAAAAGGGGGACAAAAAAACAGATAAGGGCCTTTCAACCAATCACATATTGATAAGCTTTGCTGAATATATTATAAGGGGACTCATGAAATCCTTAGCTATCCACATATTATTATTCTTTTATTGAAACCAAAAAAGAAAAAAAGAAAGATAATCATGCAATCATTAGATATCCACATTATTATAAATTTCATCAACTTAAGCTTTCGTTTGATTAGAAATTTTAAAGTTAAAACTTTAAAAGTTTAATTTTTTAGATTGTGTTTGGACATGCATTTCAACTGAATTTTCTTTAAAAAAAATTGTGAGGGGAGGTCTCAAAAATCCAAAGATTAATCTAAACGAGTTTTTGATAACTCGAAAATATCTGACATCGAACTTTAAATTTCATAGCTAAACAGATATTTGAAATAAGTTTTAAATCTAACAGTGAAACACTGCTAAAGCTCATGTTCCCCCCTATAAATTGCAGCCATCAGCTACCAAGACTGTTCAGAGAGAAAAAAAGAAAGAAAGAAAGAAGTACATTAACTCTTAGTTGAAATTACAAAAAGAAGAAAAAATGGCTAGCTTTGAAGAGACATTCACTCAACCCAAAACCACTGTTCCAAAAAGGAGCAGTGGAATTATTGGTTATGATGTACCTGAAGGGGTGGACATTAGGGGAAGATACGATCCTGAATTTTCCAAGATTTTAACTAGGGGTGCTTTGCAATTTGTAGCTAGTTTGCAGAGGGAATTCAGGAATCATATCAAGTATGCTATGGAGTGCCGGAGAGAGGCCAAAATGAGGTACAATAATGGCGGTTTGCCAAGTTTTGATCCAACAACCAAGTATATTAGGGAAGGAGAGTGGGTGTGTGCTCCTGTGCCGCAGGCTGTGGCTGATCGGAGGGTGGAGATTACTGGACCAGTCGATAGGAAGATGGTCATCGATGCCCTTAATTCTAGAGCCAAAGTTTTCATGGTATGCCATATCCCCTATCACATCTCCCTTCCCAAGTTAATAGTAGAACAGAAGAACTCTCATTTTAATATAATTAAAAAACGAAAAAAAGGCCAGTGTGAATTACATTGAAGGAAATATGGTAGCACTAGACCTTTATGTTAGTAATTAACCTCAATTTGGAGTGGAAGCATATCCAGAATATGTGCACTTTGTTTTTCTTCCTACATACCATAGTGATGTAGTTCATAGAATTCACTAATATGATATTCCACAGGCGGACTTTGAAGATGCACTGTCACCAAGCTGGGAGAATTTAATGAGAGGCCATATAAATTTGAGGGATGCAGTAAATAGAACAATAACATTCCAAGATCAAGCTAGAAACAAAGTGTGTAAACTGAATGATCAGACAGCTAAGTTGTTTGTGCGCCCAAGAGGGTGGCATTTGCCAGAAGCTCACATCTTCATTGATGGTGAGCCTGCCACAGGTTGCCTTGTCGACTTCGGCCTCTACTTTTTCCACAACTATGCCAACTTCCGCAAGGCTCAAGGTCAAGGATCTGGACCCTTTTTCTATCTACCCAAAATGGAACATTCTAGGTTAGTTCTGATCTTGTTGGTAAATTTAGATAGTCTTGAGAATTATATTCCAAGAAAATGTAGCAGTTTTTGTTTTGTTTGAACAGGGAAGCTAGAATATGGAACAATGTGTTTGAGAGGGCAGAGAAATGGGTTAGAATTGAGAAAGGAAGCATTAGGGCTACTGCCCTAATTGAAACACTTCCAGCTGTGTTTCAGATGAATGAAATCTTGTATGAACTGAGGGACCATTCTGTTGGCCTCAATTGTGGTAGATGGGATTACATTTTCAGCTACATCAAGACATTCCAGGGTCACCCTGATCGGTTGCTCCCCGATAGGACACAAGTTGGCATGGCTCAACACTTTATGAGGAGTTACTCCGACTTGCTCATCCACACTTGTCATAAGCGTGGCGTCCATGCTATGGGAGGCATGGTATGTCAACATCAATTCAGTTTCTTTTTTAAATTCTATGTTCTTTAAATAATTTTACACAAGCATATTTGTATTATTTTGATTAGGAACTCAAATAAAATGTATATATTACCAAACATATGGACACGAAAACATTTGCATGCTAGTAGGATGTTATGATATTAAAAAGTATGCACATGATCGTTCCCACATTGGAGCGATGTAGGCGTACAATAGGAAATACTTTAGTGGTTGTTGATGTGTATGAGAGATCCTAAGCCGGTTAGTGTGTGGCTCCAATTTCTGCATTAGGTTAATTTAGAATCTTCTTGTACATGATCAAATTGATGCATAATAGCTGTGCTGGATCCTTGAAACAGGCAGCTCATATTCCAATTAGAGATGATCCAGCAGCTAATGAGGCAGCATTGGAACTTGTAAGGAAGGATAAGCTAAGAGAAGTGATGGCGGGGCATGATGGGACATGGGTTACTCACCCTGGCCTAGTTCCAGCATGCATGGAAGTCTTCACTAACAACATGGGCAATTCCCCAAACCAAATCCATTCCATGAAGCGCCAAGATGCATCCATCCTAGATGAAGAAGACCTGCTGCAGAGGCCGAGAGGGGTCTGTACCTTGGAGTGCCTTCGGCTGAACACCCGAGTGGGAATTCAGTACTTGGCAGCCTGGCTGACAGGGCTTGGTTGTGTCCCTCTTTACAACTTCATGGAGGAAGCTGCCGCAGCTGAGATTAGCAGAGTCCAGAATTGGCAGTGGCTGAAATATGGTGCGGAATTGGATGGAGATGGGCTTGGGGTGAAAGTGAACTTAGACCTGTTTGGAAGAGTGGTTGAGGAAGAAATGGCTAGGATTGAGAGAGAAGTTGGAAAGGAGAAATTCAAGAAGGGAATGTACAAGGTGGCTTGCAAGTTATTCACAGGGCAATGCACTGCACCAGTTCTGGATGATTTTATGACTCTTGATGCCTACAATAACATTGTCATACACCATCCTATTGGATCATCCCGGCTCTAAATCTTTGAAGCTTTTCTTTTCCTATTAATTTTTTGTCTCTGTATTATAATTTTTTTGATAAGGTGAGATAATTTGTTGTCCCTGTATTGTTAATTAGTATTGCCATCTTCACCCAGTAATGATGAAAATAAATGGAATTTTGCCTTTAAGGGGATTGCTTATCCAAAGGCTCTCTAGTTCAGCTTTGGTTTTCAATTTATCAGCTATTTGTATCTTTACAATGTAATAAAGGAAATTGTTCATTTTGCAATCCTCATTATCTTTTTAGTACGTACCGTATTTGAACATCTTTCAAGTCTTTTGTCTTCTATATGAGCATAGCAAAGTCAGCTAAAAACATGCATTTTAACTTGAGCTAACATTGTTTAAATTCAAAATACTATAGTCTGCACAGATTTTTATAGTTCCACGCCAAGTCTAGAGGATTTTCATATCACAGCCTGACTATGTGTGTGTTATTCGAGATTGAGAACTAAAATTGTTCAAAATCAGTAAATCTGTGAATTCATTGCACAATTCTGGCAACACAAAGCTATACGTGTAAAAGAAGGTGTTATTTTCACCCAGCAGCCAGTTTACCATATTATTGAAGTTATAGGAGTATTCAGTTTTTTCAAATTATTTAACAGGTTATCAGTATTACAAACTTAAGGCAAAGCAAAGACTGCACTTGAGCTCTTGCTGAAGCATTGACAAACATCAAAACAAGGTTTCTGGACAGGTACATGCAATGGCGGAAACAAGATTTTCAGTAGGGAGATTCAAAATATAAAGAAGTAAACATATGAAGAAGTCAAGAGGATTCAAGATCTACCATTTATAATGAAAATAATTTTGATCATATATACACTATCTATGAAGATAGTGTCTCACTCGAATAATGGGGTTATTGGGTACGAGTGAACGACATTAAGGAAATAAAGGAAGTAGAAAAGAAAAGAACCTGCTTGAGCTCTTGACGAGACAAACAAGACATGGCAAATAACTTGGTGGCATTTCCTCCGGTGAGGGTTCATCTACATCTGTACCCAATAACCCCATTATTCCAAATTCCTTCATTCTCTTATTTGAATTAACACATAAAAATGAGAGAATATATCACCTGAATTAGCGAAATTGAACCATTCTTGATAGATCTTCGGAAGTGAACAATTACACGCTCAACAACAGGGAAGCAATTCCTTTGATTGAAAGCTCAAACTAACTATTGCAACAGAAAGCTTAAGATCAACAAGGTAGTTGAAAGGATAACAAGGAATAGTAACAAGGGATAGAAGGGAGATGAAAAGCATAGACTCTGAAACGGAAGAGAAAAACGGATTGAACGGGAATGAGGAGACACAGACACTCCAACAATATTCACATAAACCTAGTTTGCGGACACAAGTAGCTATATTCAACTTGGATCTCAAACACAGTCATTTAATCTGTTATTGGGCTGCTTTGCCAATACTGGTACAGACTCATTCATGAAAATACCTCCACCCCCAATAAGAACCTTGTCCTCAAGGTTCGAGTAGTAAAACCTTACATCAAAACCATCGTAGTCAAAAGCCCATAGCTGAACATAGGCAAAGAATTTCCTCACAAGCTCTGAATCCTTGAGAGACCTTCCGACACTACTTTGGTGTCCAAAGAATCTCCTTAGTAATGTCCTACAAGCAATTCCATAAGGAAGTCGTGTGGCCAGCTACTGCTACAACAGTGGCTCCTGTAGCCTCACAGAGAGTTTTGATGCTTGCATAATTTTGTCACTCTCCTGATGTACAGTATTCCCATATGAGAAGGTAAAATATTTTACTCTACTTTGTTGTGTTGCCTTAGTGTCCGATCATATACACTGTTACCAATGTGCTCATGGGTGGTACTAGAGAAGTGAAGTAATATTCGTAACCTCGGAAACATTTTCTGCACCAAACTTGTGCACAGCAACTCAAACGCACAATGAAAAACTAAGCTGAACTCTTGCATACAATAAATCATTGTTTTGCAAGGTACAAAGCGATCAAAATGTGTGCTGACCAACTGCTTTGTTTGTTCCTTACACCGTTCAAGACCAAGTTGTGTGGGCACTTGAAGAATTCCTGAAGTATCTCCTGGCAGCTAGCAAGCCAAGTAGCCAAACCAAGTGCCATAGAAGAAGCAAATTTCTCACGCCATATAGGAGGAGCCAACTGGCATGCGTTCACTGAAGGCAACATATATGTTAAAAGAGGAGGCATAGCTGGGGAACATCCTACATAAATCTGGTCGAGTGAGTTCATATGGTACGACACCAATACTAATAAGCTTTGTCCATGTAAGTTATCTTGACCATTTCACTCAGTTGTAAGTTAATACTTGAATAAGCTGCACATTTCGTAGCTATCCATGTAACAATATTGTATTTCTCAAGTATTACAATAGCATAAGGGATGAAATTTGAGTAAGAAGTCTTGTTCTTGAGAGAAACCATCAAAACAAAGTGACAAGCATTGAACATAGCAGAACCCCCACAGATGGAATCCATATCAATGAACAGATTTGCATAGCAAATGACTATCTAGAGTCTACCAAAGATAACATATCCATGTTGTATTAAGAAGAAAAAAATGAATACTCCCTCACAGTTGTATGCTCGTTGATAAGCCTCTATCCGTCCAATCCGACAAACAACACATTCCTTGGTATTCTATCCAAAACCGTGCGATAATCAGACAGCAGTCCTCTGATACATTGCAATCAGAGTAATAACAGACATATCCGTAATCAGTATAAGCCTTGCAAGGCGTTAAGATATATCACTTATAATATTTACACCAGCAATTTGATGTTCAATTATCTCACTAATGTATGATCCCACCCTTTAGTCATAGAGTAAGAGAATGCAGATGTGCAAAGTATGCTAGCATGTCCAAGTAAATAGGAAGTACCTACGATGAGCCTGTGTACTAATAGCAGACTGCCTCATGAAAACAAACTCAAAGCACCACATGTATTTCCTACGGGCATCTCTAAGAAGAAGGTCTCACCTTGGCCAACAATTATGACACCACCAGCTTTAGCCCCAAAAGCAAGACTAGCACCAACACACCATTCTCGTCAAATCCCAGCACGTACAAAAGATAACCACATTGCTTATATATGCCGGAACACGATCGAAGAGAATGAACTGAAATAAATGCTGCACAGTTTCGAACCAATAACAAGTGCATAAGCCATTTTTCATGCACTCACACATTGCTAGATCCCAAAATCGACTAAAGATGGCTGGTTGAAGAGACATTGAAAATCTCATGGTAAAACGATTTATCATCAGTTACAACAAGCATCAGATGTCAAAATTGGCATTGTAACTCAAAACTCATTTCGCTGGAGACTTTCATCAAACACTATCTCCTCAATATTTTAATGGCATTGTGACACAAACAGATTTGCTTATCACCTGAATCAGCTGCAAAAGCAATCCCTCTGAAATCAAATACAGTATCAAAATTTACCACTAACACGCTGTTCATAGACTAAATTATTTCGTGGATTGAATTTCACTTTGACTGTCTACGAGTTCCTGAATGTTCATCTATTGGGGATGATATAAAATTCATGGTCCAGGCTTATTCATGAGTAACTTTTGGTTTCGCAATAATACAAAATATTCAGTTTTAATGAAAATTAAAACTCGTAGAGAGTGATGGAATTGGAGTATTATTAAAGAAATCAGTGGAGAGAAATCATTTGGATATTATCTTTCTAGTGAATTTAAATGTAATGTTTGAAATAAGTGAGTTCCATTTAATTTGACGTGATTTGACCAGATTGAATCATTATGCAGTAAATAAGTTAATTATAGTCCCCTTGATATTTAATGGGAAAATTACACGGATAAGTTTGGTATAATTACCACTCGCGACTAACATTATATATTAATTATGTGGGCTGACTTCGAGTTTGTATAATTATTTATGTTTGTATATGTATAATTCGCTAGGATATACAAATAAATATGTATAATATACAATTTTTTAGCCTATATACATATATAATTTACCTCTCTCCCACTCTCTGCCCTCTCTCTCTCGCCTCTCTTCTCCCTCTATCAATCTCGCTCACCTCTCTCCTCCCTCTCCCAATCTCGCTGCCATTTATACAAATATATATGTATAATATACAGTTATATAAAATTATATACATATACAATTCACCTCTCTGCCCTCTCTCGCTCGCCTCTCTCGTCCCTCTCTCGATCTCGCTCGCCTCTCTCCTCTCTCTCCTAGTCTCGCTCGCCTCTCTCCTCCCTCTTCCAGTCTCTCTTGTCATATATACAATTACATATGTATAATATACAATTATCTAACCAATATACATATACAATTCACCTTTCTCCACTCTTTTCCCCCTCTTTCTCGCCTCTCTCCTCTCTCTCCCAGTCTCGCTCGCCTCTCTCCTCTATATAACATGTAGCTACAAATTGTAATTGTCAAAATATAACTATGGAGATTAATTAATTATTTTTAAGTGGCTATATATAAAAGTTTCTCATATTTAATTGGGTTGAAATAGATGGATTAATATATTATAATATGAAATAGATGGATAAAATTTGCTTAATTGCTAAAGCAAAGTAATAAATCTTGTTTTTGTATATTTTCATGCTTATATGCATACTATATATAAAATAGATAAATTTCATAAATATATAATAAGGTAATTTTATTTGCATTAAATATAGCTAAGTTTTTATTTACTTAAAATAATAGTAATTTGCCGTCCTTTTTTGTTGTTGAATCCTCCTCCGTTTTAAATCGCCTCAATTCTTTTTTATCTTTTGAACTTTGACACATTCTTGTGCTTTCATTTAATGTGGGAATAAAGATCTACTCAAGTATAATTAAGTCAAGTAATATTCAATGGTCATATAGATTTATGTCATATATACTATATAATAATTTATGGTTGAGATTCATTCAAATTATATATTCATTAATTATAATAATAAAAACAACAAGGTTGTCAATTTTTTTATTTTTAAAACTATCAAATAAAGCAATTATGTGTATCTAAGCTAATATTTCAAGAAAAAAATTTAAGATTGACGAAAATATGCAAACTTTTTGACTTTTTACCCGACAAACTTGTTCAGGAGTAATTTCACACATGCTTTCTTCAAATTCTGAAGTAATCTCCAAGAATATATCAAACTTAAAAACATAATTGAGTTCTAAATAATAATTCAACTAAAGAACATGATAATACATTTTTTTTTAAAAGTACTTAATTGGAGATTTTCAAATAATTATAAAAATATATTTATTAAGATTTTTCAAAAATGTCAGATTTTTTAAAATTAGTATAATATAAAAAATTCAATATAAGTAAAAGGTTTTACAGATAAAAAGATCGGAAAGTCCACATATTTCCGTCATTCTTATTGTTTCTTTGAAAATATTAACTAGGGTACATTTAATTGTTTTATTTGATAGTATTAAAAAGAAATAAAAATAATTGACCTTTTTGTTGTTTTTATTATTAAGATCAATATATAAGATAAATCAAACCATAAATTATTATATACATTACAAATGACATGAATCTATAAGGTTATTGAACATTACTCGACCTAATTATACTTGACGGATCTTTATCCGTTCATGTGGAGCTACCTATTGTAAATGCACTTTTTTCTGATAATTTTTGGAATGCACAAGGTTGGTTACCAAACATGAATTTTGATTCAAATTTTGAACACAAGCTATGAGCAACAATGTTAGAAGACGATTTAACTGGACAACATACGTCCTCTTTTATGTATACTATTAATGTTAATATATATATATATATATATGATAATATTTTATAATTAAAGCATGTGTACCACTAGTATTGTACTCAATTAACTCGCAATGCTCAATTGTTTTCCTTCTCACAGTTACTAACCCAACACTAGCATTTCGATAATTTTCAAAATGATTTTCAATTTCATGTCTTGCTAATTTGACGGTGTTGGGTCCTCACTGAGCACAAGCTATTCCCTTCCAATATCATATTATATTATGAGCAAACATAAAATTCATATTTGTATGTTATAGCAAAGTTTGTATAATTGCGCTCCATAGCAAACATAAATATGTATAATTTGCTATACATATACAAATAAATCAATTGTATAATTCGCTATACATATACAAATGAAACCAATTGTACAATTCGCTATACATATACAAAAGAAAGCAGTTGTATACAAATCAATTGTATATTTTGTGTATGTATAAAACGAAAAAGAGAGAAAGACAAAAGAAAATTGGGCAGAGAAATATTCGTATTGTATAATTTTAAGTGTATAGGACGAAGATACATGTGTTTGCAAGTGTATATACAATTTTCTTTCGCTTTATACAAACAGAAACACAATTTATACAATTCGTTTCTGTTTGTATAAGCTATAGAGGCAAGGGTGGCGAGCGAGATCTGGGAGAGTGGCGAGCGAGATCTGGCAGAGGAGAGAGAGGAGAACGAAAATATATGTATATATACATTTTTTATCTCGCTTTATACACACAGAAACACATTTTATACACTTGTGTTGTATAAAAGTGATTGGAAGCGAGTGAGAGATGGAGCGAAAGAGGAGAGGGCGAGCGTGAGTTTGAGGGAGAGATGACTGGCAAACAGTTTCCTTATTTATTAATTATTATTTAAGTTCATTTAAAAAAAAAAAATCATTTAAAATCAACTCCATAACTATCCCTCTTCATTTTCATAACTTATATTCTAATAATATTCAGTAATCTTGTGGCTTTAAATCATACATTATCATCTTCATAACTTTTATTTTTAATAATATCTATTATTTTTATGTCTTTTCAAATTCATAACAAAAATAATATATTATAATATTATTGAATATCATAAATTCAATAGATAATAAATGTAATATTCATTATTTAAAACTAAACGAATTGAAGATCAATACATTCAAACTCTTTTCCAAAAACTATCAGCAGGTCTTGTGTTATACATTTGTTATTTATTAGTTTTTGTATTATGAAATTTACACCCTTTCATTATTTATTTTTATTATTATTATTATTAGTATTATTGATGGGTTTTTGCTCTATGTTTTTCCTTTTGTCATTGTTTGTGTTTATAGCACATTTATTTTCATCTTGATGTAGAAATTGTCGGACAAAATTTTGTGTTCAACTTTTGGAACTCAACAATTAGTTGTTGACATCCAATTGTAACCCTCCACAATATAAATGAGTCATTAAATTTCTTCAATTTCAAATAATTAGTTTTTATAAAATTTAAAATAGTTTGCAAGTTAATTTAAATAAATTATAATTTTTCAAATAATGTATATTATTTTATATAATTATGTATACTATTATTATTAAATTTTATAAATATTCAAAAATTATCTCAAAAAGATTTTAGTTTTACATTTTAATATTTGGTTAATTAATAGTTTATATTTTAGAATTAATTAGTTTATAATTAAGTTAAACTATTTTTGCCCGTTAAGATTAAGAAGGTTGTTAATTAATTAATAACAATTCGTCTTATGTCGAATTGAACCAATTGCCTCAATTTGATCGAAATTGCAATTCACGTGGTTATTTTCTTATGTCTTTGGTTGGAAACTTACATAAACATACTATAATAAATAAATATTTACCATTTATAGCAATAATATTTCTTTTTCACTTGACCACTTTTAATTCATTTATAATACAAGTTTAATTCATATTACAAAGAACAACTTTTTATTCACATATAATATAAATTTTAATGATAGATAATTCATTTATCACACATTTTAATATACTTATAATATAATGTATCAAATTTTTACCAAACAAACATAATCTATGTTAAAAAACAATTACAATTCATACATAATTCATATATATTGCATACATAATTCACTTTTAATACATATTGCAGATTTAACATAGTATTGCTATAAATAGTAATAAATAAAAAATATTGCTAAAATCAGTAATTATTTATTAAAATATTCAATTTATGTAATTTTTCCTTTCGTTTTCAAGACGCTTTTTCATCCAATTTCTAAAGGAAAATTGGCCCATATTTGAGCCCATATGTTCATCACCAAACGAATCCCGCAGACCCAACACCAACAGCCCAGCCCACTATCTCATTCCACAACTAACAATACATACAAGAGATAATTGTATAGAATGACAAACTAATAGTGTAAAATAAATACAGTAGTTAGCGTTTGATTTATTTGTGTACCATAACAAACTCTTTGCCCGTCCCTCTGTCCCTCATATTATCGCTCGTCACTCTCCCCCTCTCGCTCACTTCCTGTCGCTCGCCTCTCTCACTTTATACAATAGAATTGTATAAATTGTGTTTCTGTTTGTATAAAACGAGAAAAAATTATATATACACATGCAATATATATATCTCTGTCCTATACACTTATAATTATACAATACAAATATTTCCCTACTCTAGTCTCTTTTGTCTTTCTCTTTTTCGTTTTATACAAATTCCAATTGTATATAATTTATCTCTTTCTCGTTTTATACAATTCAATTCAATTGTATATTCCCTGTCCAAGTCTCTTTTGCCTTCTCTTTCTCGTTTTATACAAATTCAAATTGTATATTGTTCTCCCTTTCTCGTTTTATACAATTTGATTCAATTGTATATTCCCTGCCCAAGTCTCTTTTGCCTTTCTCTCTTTCTCGTTTTATGCAAATTCAAATTGTATATAATTTCTCTCTTTCTCGTTTTATGCAAATTCAAATTGTATATAATTTCTCTCTTTCTCGTTTTATACAATTCGATTCAATTGTATACAAATTTGAATTTTATACAGATATACAAACACATACAATTGAATTGAGAGGCTAACAATGATTTATGCAAATGAGAGGCTAACAACAATTTATACAAATGGCGTGAAAGCGAAATTATACAAATATGAAGAGGAACCAACGAATTATACCATTGCTTCTTTGTATATATGTATCTTGTATATGTATAGCGAATTATACATATATATGTTTGCTATGGAGCACAATTATGCAAACTTTATTATAGCATACAAATTTGAATTTTATGTTTGCTATATGTGAAAAAGTTGCCCTATTATTATGATAAGGACATTTTTTAACGAAAATATTTATAGCACAAGTATTTCATAACCAAAATATAAACGTAGAACATTTTTACTTATTTCAAATAATTTAAAGACATTTTTCCGGAAAAAAAGAAAGATAAATTTGACCAGTTCCCTTGTATATCAGATTAATTGATCATGATGTTAAGATGGAGATTTATTTTAATTCACTGGCAATGTAAAAGAATGAAAAATCTCGAAAAAGAAATAATCAACTTGTTGAAATTAACTATTGAAGTTAGGGTGTTAAATAAGTGGATTAAGAGCCTGTTTGATATTAGTGCTAAAAATTATTTATTTTTGATATGCTTTTTTAAAAATAGCTTTTCATATAGTGTTTTTCCAAAATGTAATTTGTGTTTGATAAATTCATTTGAAAAGTATTTTCGATAAGCAATTTGTGTTTCGCTAGTTTTAATTTAAAAGTGCTTTTGAGAGTCAAATTACGAAAAATGACAAGTATCGAAGTCAGATTACGAAAAATGACAAGTATCAAAGTCAAATTATGAAAAATAACAAGTATCAAAGTTAAATTACGAAAAATAACAAATATCAATATGCTTTTAATAGATTATTTTATTGAAGAGAAACAATTTTAAACATCTAATACAAAAACTTTAATTATATTTTAATTTAATTATTTAAAATGTATATATTTAAATTTTCAATCAATATCGTTGAAATATTGAAATGATGAATCTTTTATTTGTTACCTTTTTTTGACTCAATCTTAGGTATTATCTCTTTTTTTGTTGTAATACACTAATATTTATTTAAAAGATCAAATTAAAATAAAATAATACGTAAGTTAAGAAAAGTAAACTTTGCACTAGACCTCATGTAAAACAATCGTTTTAATTATCTAAATAAAAATATTTCAAGCACCCTTTACTAATTTGCCAACTTTACACAGAAAATAAAGTTACTGGAATCAAATCAACCATCATCACCATTGTGCAGTCAAATGGAAAAATATATTAGTATAAAATCTTTATTTAATATCAATTTATCTTTTTTAGGTAAAAAGTAGTAGTAACAAATTAGTAGAATTTATTCCCTATTTATAGTAACTTTTCCATAAAATATGGTGTTGCTCCGCTTTAAGCCAGCATCTTGTAGGGCTAAACTATGTAATAAAATACGTTACGTTATTAGTCTATTTTTACTTGTTCGTAGTTTATATTAAAACCTAAATAATTCATAAATTTATATTGTTTTATCTTTATTACATTGATATAAAGATGTTTTTTTTAATTTAGATAACTTATAATTAATAATTTGTGATACAATAAAATTATTATTTTATTTATTACTATTTTTTTTAAAAATATATCAAACTAAATATGGATAAGTAAAAATGAACGAAGGGAGTATAGTAATCCCTCTGTGATAATGTGTGTGGTATATAGTATGGTTCCATATTTGCTAGCTCTTTCATATTATTTATTAAGAGAATACTAAAAATAAGGCCGAATTTATAAACAGATCCCTAAATTTGTTGGATTTTTCCCTTCAGGTACCTCAACTACGTTATGTTATTATTGAACCATCCATAGTTTATTTCTTTTAAACACTTTTGACTGATTTTGAACAGTTTTTTCTATTTTAAATGTCTTCAATTGTGTTTGTATTGTAATGATTTTGATCGAAGAAATGAAGACAAATTGTTTGTTAGTCTCATTTGTTTTCTAATGTGTCCAAATGACTTGAAGTAAAACACAATTATTCTCGAACAGTTTCATTGTCAATTGGACTAATGAATTCTGGAACAACATGTGTATCCCTCTATTAATACCCCTCACATAATTTGGTTCCACATCAGTCAACGGTGTTTAAAATGAACAAATTATGGGTGGTTTAATGATTCAATAGGAAAATAACATAGTTGAGGTATCTGAGAAAAAAACTCCAACAAGTTTAGAAATCTGTTTATGTATTTGGCCTAAAATAATTTATTGTTTTATGTATTGAATAGTATTGATTATTATTTTTTACTACTCCAATATTAGGATATAATTGGAATTATTATCAACTTCGATATTAAATTTCTAAAGTGATAAGCTTTATAAGCTAAAATGATCTACACTAGATTTGGAACGAAGGGAATACTCATAAGGTATAAAATGAGATATCTACCGTTAAATGTTTTCAAATATAGAAATGCTTTCAACATGCTAATCGTTAGGTGAAACTTCAGAATGTGCTTATTTTGAAAAAAAATTCGTTGGCTAATCAAATTGAAAAATAGTATTCATAATTAAACTAAGTTGAACTAGGTCAAGAATTCAAAGTAATTCAAAATATTTACTTATTTAGTTTTTGAAAAACAATTTTATTAGTACTATTCAAAAACTTCTGTAAATTTGATCGAACACCTCAACTCGACAGATTTTATTATTAAAAATAAGTAAGTTATACTTTCGAGAAGTTTAATTAAATAGATTAATATATTAATGACAGGTAATAATACTATTCTAGGAAAGTAATGAGGTGGATGTGTTAATTTTTGGTTGGAAGAAATTATTATTAGCATCAAAAGCATCTAATTTTTGAATTTTGTTGCCATAAAAGCAGCAAGTATTCTACAAATTTAGTATATTTGGTTCCTTGGATTTGGAGAAGACTTTCAAACTTTGAAAGTTGAAACCTAATCCAGCAAGAGTCCACTTTTTAATTTTTTTGTGTTTAATTTTGGTACCCATGTCAAACACGTGGCAACTTTTGGATGCTGATTATCAACTTAAGCTAATTTATTTATATATAATAATAACATAATTATAATAATCTTTTTCCAGTATTTGCTGAAACTTTCATTATTATAATTTGCTTTTATGTGTTAAATTCTGGTTGGTTTCATATTATCTAAATATAGTAGTACGCCACATTGCTATAATATCTACTTTTAGTAAGCCAAGAAGAAAAAATAATAATAAAAACGCAAAATAAAACAGAGCTGTACTTTTAAATTAGTGGAAAGATTTAGGGACATAATAAATTTTACACACTTTGATGCTGGCAGTCTTCAAAACCCTAATAAATATTACTACTATATAACAAAAGATTTAAGGTACATTCATCGTTCACTTTGAATTTTGCATGTCCATGAAATATAATGATTGATATAAATACTCAAACTAATTGATGTATACATAGTATTAGGGTTTGAAAATTTATTTTTGACAAAATGAAAATTTTATTTTCAGAATACTGAACAAGTAATAATGAACAGATAAAAAAGTATATATATAAGATGGTGAGACAATAATGGCTTGAATATAAAAAAACCTTAAAATAAAAATAATTAAAGAAGAAAGAAGATAAGGTTTTGTCTGCCAAATTAACCAATTAATTAATTATATTATTGAAGATCCTAATGAACTCAACTAATAATTACCAAAGGCAAAACAGGAATATCTAAGGTGGTATAAGCTTTTCATGAGATGATTAATTATAACTTAAACAATATATATGTCATTATATCATGTACTATTACTTCATCATTTTGGGGTTTATTTTGTTATAAAGATAAAGCTGGCTTTCATGGAAAATATTTTAAAGTAAGTTTTTAATGTTCATGGAAAATCATTTGAGCATTTACATTGAGATAATGTAATATTATAAATATACTTATAATACACACATGATTAACTATATTAATAATATATTTATTGAGGAATCAAAATTAACATTATAATTTATAGGCAAGGAAAAAATTTCTCTTAAATAATTATCTTAGAACTCTAATTAATCACTATCAAAATAGTATTTGTATATGTATGTCTAACTCTTAGAGAGGGACATTTAATTTAGGTACGTATATAGCTAGATTTTTAAGACTATATGTCTTTACCATATAAAGAAATATTGATATATGTCAATATATGTCTTTTTAGGATTGGAGATTACGTTTTGCTTTGTGATGATCTAGAAAAGTGACTCATACCCCTAATTCTGAACTAGTATTTAAAAAAATACAATTATTAAAATATTATTTTATTTGTAATATATTTTGCAGGTAGGAATATATATATAGATGTATATCATCTTGACTAGGAATATCAAAATGATATATAAAAAACTCCATTCCTTTCTTACGCTTCGTGTCGAATCAAATTATCTTATATAATGTTTTGAAAAAATGTAGGTATATGCATACATGGAAACATAATATTATGTCCTTAAAAGTGCATTCTCAACGATGTGTATATATATATATATATATATATATATAGCTCCGTAAACTTGTTGAGTTTTTTCCCTCAGATACCTTAACTAACTATGTTGTTTTCCTATTTAAACATTGAACCACCCATAATTTGTTCCTTCTAAACACTGTTAGCTGATGTGAAACCAGATTTTGTTTGGGGTATTGATGGAGGATACATATGTTGTTCTAGAACTCATTAGTCAATAATTAATAGTGAAAATGTTCGAGAATAATTGTGTTTTAATTCAAGTCATTTGAACACATTAGAAAACAAATGAGACTAACACACAATTTGTCTTTATTCCTTCAATCAAAATCATTACAATAAGAACACAATTGAAGGCATTTACAATAGAAAAGCCGATCAAAATCAGTCAACAGTGTTTAAAATGAACAAATTATGAGTGGTTCAATGATTTAATAAGAAAATGGCGAAATTGAGGTACCTGAAGGGAAAAACCCAATAAGTTTAAGGATATGTTTATCAATTCGCCACATATATATAGATATATTGAGAGTCTAGGTAAAACCATTTTCAGGGCTCCTTCTTTATTACTAAGTTGTTAATCAATTTTGTTAGAAAATTCACAAGTCAAAGTAATATATTTATTTAATTTTCTAATAAAAATATAATATCTATGAAAAAGCTAATGGGTTCGTCCGAAGCCACAAACCCCATTAACTTCGCTCCTGCTCATAAGCTTAATTGACAATATCATAAACCAATTTCTTTTTATTCTTCATCAACAAAATTAAGAGAAAAGGAATCGAATTAGATTGGGTAAGATAGTGTATTGATCATCAATAGAATATCAAAAATTAACAACGATTGATTTTCACAAAAATATTCTTTTTCTTTTTCTGTCCACCGTACCTCCTCAAGAAGAAAAAAAAGCAAATCATGAATATCATAATTAAGACTAAAGAAGGGTGGATGTTTTAGACAATTTTTTGCTCTTTTTATTATTCGATTCGATGTTTGATATTTATAAATTAAAAATAATGCTAAATGACATAACAGTGCAAAATAAAATAATATGTACACAATTAAGCTACTAGTAATTACAACATGAAATCATAAACATTTTAATGATAAATTAATAACAATTGATCACCCCAACCCCAATAAACATAATAAGTATAAATTATATATTATATTAGACTATATTGATCGTATAAAAAAATGTAGACAATATTTAAATTAATTAAAAATCTTATATTAGATCGTCTTGTCTGCCTGAAAGCTACCCAAGTCGTAATCACTTTATAACAGGTGCCAATCGAGTTCAACCAGCAAATTCATTTATTTTAATTTGGAATTTAAATAACTATCTTATCATATTGCTTTTGTTTTGAAACTACCTCAAAAAACTGTGGGAAAGTTCAACGTTGAATGAAAAAGAAATAAGTGGTTTTCTTATATAATTTTAAATAATTTATTTAAGAAAAATGAATTTTAGATTTTGAGTTAGATTTAAAAATTATTTCTTTATATGAATACTGAATATAGTTTATTTCAATATTATTTTGTTGATATCGAGTGTTCATGTTAAATTATTCACACTTTAAATAACGAAATAAAATAAGATGATGTTGAATAATCTTATATCGGATGATAAGAACGAGACATAATTTTCTTATATAATCTTTGACGATCCTCTCTTATTAAGCTGGCTCTGTTAAGTTAGATTTGATATTTATTCTTTAATACACACTTTGTTTGATTCTTCATTAAGTGTCTGGTGTACGAATTGAGTCCCGATTAATCTAGATTCGTATCATATAGGGCTCATTCGAGGAAAACAGTACTCTCTACTAACGCATTCATTACGCCACATCCTTGGATAGGAATAACAATGGGGCGGTGTAGGGCGGAGGCGGTGCGGGTTAAGCTTAATCCGTTAAATTTTTAATCCACCCCGCCCCGCTTCGTCCCCGCCCGCGCCCTGCCTCGCGTAACAACTCTTTTCATTTTCAACCCACTCCACCTCGCTTCGCATAATCCCGCCCTACATAACTTTTTTAATATTTTGTTTTTCTAGTTATGTTTGATACTAAAAATAAAATTCATTTTTTCATTAAGTTGTATTAATTTAATAGTGTAGTGATGACTTAATTTTATTTTTTAGAGGTCAATTGAGAAACATGTTGTATTTTTTTTCTTGAATTATTTTCATTTATTATCTTGAATATTTTAGAAGCTTTAATGAAATTATCTTAATAAATAATGTTTTGTTACACTTATAACATATAAAAAGTTAAAATTAAGTTTGAACCACATAAAAAATCACATATACCCGTAACCCGCTTTGCCCACATCAATTTTTAAAAAACTCACTTCAACTCACTCATCCCACATTTGACCCACCCCACACAATCTTAAACCAGCTCCGCCCCACATAGCCTTAAACCCACGCAGCCCCGCATCCGTCCCACCCCACTGATATCCCTATCCTTGGATGGTTTCTAGTCTACCATATGAAGCAATATTAATTGGTGGATGTAACAAGTAAATTTAATTTACAAATACAGTGAATGTAATGAATGATATTGAGAAACACAATTAATGGTCCCTTAAGCAACATGGTAACTAAAATTGGAGATATTGATTATAAATATTAAATCTAATCTAATAAATAAATAAGAAATGTGTAGCTTTCATAGAATCCTGCCTACCACTTAGATATATGCGTAAGCAAGATTTTGTTTTGATAATTTAGCTCCATTTTTGTCAATCATAATACCTCTATACTCATTAATTAACCTTTATCATTTTCTCTCTAATGACGATTTGCGCCGTTAATTAATTGGATCCATGTGAATGTGAATATTTCTTTAAATTTGTTAATAATTTTTCTACTACCATGTAAAATAGAAAGTTCTCATCTAATATACGACAGCGATAGAACTATATTTCTTAATGAGATAATTTGTAAGGTTATACAATGATTTATGGTTTATTTTTAATTGTAAATTTTAAAAATCTTTTATCGTTTTGTTCTTAATAAATTTATTTAATCAAAGTGCATTTGATATGAAAAGAATAATTAATTTGATGTGTCATGCTTGACATTGTTAGAAAAAAAAGGTATAAATAAAGTAGAAGATGGCTTTGAGACGTATAATTATTTTCTTTAAAGAGATATTGTTCATATACATATTGAGGTAAATTCAAATAATTTTCTTCAAGGATACACAAAGCTCTTTGTTTTTACATGCAGATTTTGCTTAGTCTACTTCTAGAGAATCTTTATATTTATAGAACTTAAGAAATAATTTTTTATAAGAATCATGTTATTTAGTAAACATATGATTTTTCATAAGAATCATGTTCTTTCACGAGATGATAATTTGTAAAAGTTTCATGAACAAATGATTTTTCATAACAATTATATTCTTTCACAAATAAATATATTTGTTCAATTTGAGTCCTCAATATATTACAAAATATCGAACAGCACGTTGAGACCAAGCTAAATAATATTTTTTGGGGAATAATTGAGACACATCATATACTTGGCAATCTATCTTTGTTAGCCAACTATATATATCTTAATTATTAATATATATTAATTCGTTTTAGTCTTAATAAAAATAAATAAAAATTACGATTCCACCACTTTTTATCATTATATCAACTATTTGGTTTTTAGATAAGTTTAGTTGGTTGGTTCGTACTAGAAAGAATAAGTAAGAGTCAGACTAATTTATGAGAATTAGGCACATGTCAGTCGAGTAGAGGCTTGATGAGACACCATATATTTATTTTATATTATTAGATATATTTATTAGATAGAGGTAGAGTTTCATTTAATTTAATTGGTCCATCTTTTTTCTACTTTTTTGAGGATTTTATTAATTGGTCCATCTGAACATATGGAGTTTTAAGATAGCTTTTGATTTTGAAAGTTTGATTTGGCTCTTCAAACCCACAAAAAATAAGAGACATATACATAATTAAATATAGCAAATAACACCACATTAAAAATAATTTAGTAGTAATTAATTCTTAATTATAGTGAAATATATATTTTTAGCGATAATTATTATTATGTCTCTAAAATCTTTAACGATATTAATTCTAATGATAATTAACTAATGTCGATAAGATTTTAACACTCAGCTTTATTAATGTTATTATTTATTGTCTCAAAAAATTAAAACCAG
The DNA here is from genome assembly GCA_016801875.1 of Solanum sitiens. Taxonomy (NCBI): domain Eukaryota; kingdom Viridiplantae; phylum Streptophyta; class Magnoliopsida; order Solanales; family Solanaceae; genus Solanum; species Solanum sitiens. The sequence goes on along the minus strand of JABWTJ010000002.1, from coordinate 2,364,481 downwards.
CAGCCGCACCAAAACTAAAGTATGGTTCACCATTCTTTTCACTTCTCACTTTATCAGTTTCATAGAGAAGGAATATGTGATGTATGATTTTGTTAAAACATTTCAGTAATTTCATCAGATTCTCTATATTTGTTGAGAAATTCATGAAATATCTACCTATAAATTCAGATTACTAAGCTTCAACTTATGAATTCGATTAGGTGTATTGCTATTTAGGTTAAGTATTCCGTGGAGATGGATCCAGCGACTGCTGAAAGACTCAAAAAAAAAATGAAAAACATCGATATCGACGGGTCTTTGGCACCAAAGAAAGTCGAGAAGGTTGGGACGCAAGGTGGTTGTCGCTCAAGCAACTGTGGAAACAGACTCCGTGAAAAAGTCGTGTGCATCAAAGAAATAAAGGAGGCTAAACAAAGCTATCAAAGGGATGTGCCCAGGCTCGGAATATCCTTCTTTCGTACCCAAGAGTATCGCTTAGCCGTTAATTAATTGAAAAATGAAAGTAGTAGTGAGGCGTCGGTACGGAGTTGGTATAAATATATATTGGTTACTTAATAATTAATCTAATTAGGAATCCGGAGTTTAAAGGGTAAAAAAAGTTGACAAAAATTCAATAGGATATATCAAAAAAATTTTAAACCAAAACAGTAAAATCGTTTTGACGTAGCGATTTATTTTAACGTCGTTTAGCAAAATCGCTGCTCTAGGAGCGATAGATATTGTACAATTTTTATTTCTTTTCTGAAATCGCTTCCTTTTATTTTCTTTTAACAAATCGCTGCCAAGACAGCGATTTTAGTGAAATTTTAATTTTTAATTTTTTAACGGTGTATTTTAAATCGCTGCATTTGCAGCAATTTTAGTGAAATTTGTTTTTTTTTTAATTGTGAAATGTAAACGATTTTATTTAATTTTTAAAAAGAATATAATCCATGGTGATTGATGGCATCCCTTATTTGCAACCTGTTCACTGCAAATATTTTAAAAATATTAATTAGTACTATTAGCATCAATCATTTTTTCCTCTGAAAAAACAAACACCGTTACTATTTATATAAAAAGAATTTATTTATTTATTTTAATTAATTCAGCTTTTTATAACAACATTTCATATAAAATGTTTGATTATGACTACGTACAGATGATACTTCTGTACGATATTACATGCCTTGTTAATTCATAATTATGTTATAAAATGTAAAAATATTTGCTAAATCATACTCCTATATATATTTTGAAAAGAAAAAAAAATTGAATAATTGTACCCTCCTAGATTATGATCGAAATTACATAGACATATCTTTACTAACCTAAGGTGCTATCACTTAAAAAAGATTATACATCTTTTAGCTTACGTGACACACTTTATGACTCCACGCAATTAAGAAGCGTGATTGATTTTTGGATATCATGTAAGCTAAAAGGACATACAAAATCACAAAAAAAAAAATGAATAAATATATTATGACCTTAATTTTGTTAAAGCATGACTCTGAAATTTCAGTTATAATATACTTGTGCCTTATCCTACAATTAAATATATATGAATGATTGTAGATATTTGGATGTAGATTAATTGCATATAGTCATTGGAACATGTCACAACCTCATGCCATTTGACTGATGACGAAGATATATATGTATCTATATCTTCCTACCAACCAACACGTATTTTTTGTAGTAATATTTTGAAAATTCTGGAAAATGGATACTATTATTTATTTACATGGTTTTGGTAAATGTCCTTGTCCCCAAATCTCTGCATTTATGTGTCTTTTCTTTTTTTCTATACATGAAGTATAAAGTATTAACAAAAAGGAACTATATATTAATAATCGGGATGTTTTGCGTATATTCTAAATTACCAATCACAATATCTACCTAGTAATTAGTATTATGAATTAATTGATTCATTTCATTTTACATAGCGACCGTTAATTACTAAATTAATAATGAGCTAATTAAATAAAGAACAAATTGAAGTTCCCTAAAATGAAATACATCGCTATTAAAATAAAATAGGAGACGTTCAATGAAAGTAGGTCTTAGGTCTAACTCACACTCCAAAAGCTAGATCAAAGGAAGGAGGATTGTCCAAGCCTTATAAGGAGTTCACCCACCTCACGCCCAGTGCTTAGCATCTGGTGCGTGGACAATTTTGATTTCGGGGGATCTCAACATCGGGTGAGACGAACCCTGCTCTGATACCATGTGAAATTAGGTCTTAGGCCTAACTCACACCCCAAAAGCGAGCTCAAAGGGAGGAGGATTGCCCAAGCCTTATAAGGAGTCCACCAATCTCATTAACCACCGATGTGAGACTTTTGTCATTCTTTAACAATCACAGATTTGACTTATAAACTAAAAACTCTAGTAATAAAACATCTCAAAGATAGCAAGAGATAAAAATATGAAATTTTGAACAAGATCTTTAATTTATATATATTTATTTATCGAGTAAATAAATGTAAAAGCTCAAGTAGATAGTATAGTAAATGTCTGCAATTTATGATCACCATTTTGAAAATAAAAGAAATGAATATATAGTATGGTATAATGGTAAGTTAGTTCATTTATATTTGAGTATAAATATGAATAAATAAATTCTTCACTAGAATTGAACACTGTCTATTTGTTTCTTGTGTTGTCAATTCGATATATACACTTCGTTCAGTAAGGTAGTAAACAAATATTCTGTTTGATTCTAAATAATGTTCATAAAAATCCGATAATGGAATTTGTAAATAGTAGTAATTATTTTAGAATTATTAATCTTGAATACATTTGTCCTCCTTCAAATACATATTAAAAGTTTGTCTATACTTGATATTTATATTATATCATGTTTATTAATTTCAGTTAAGTGAATGAAACATTTAATCTTATACGGTAATCTAGTAATTCTAATACTATAATAAATTGTTCAACCATCAAGTATAAATATAACCCTAAAAGTAAGAAACTTGTACATTAATTATCAAACTACTTGTATTTATTGTCGCTAATAATTTATTTTGTTTTAAAAATTACAGATTTAATTTTAAAAATTTCACCTATAAATACTATTTAAAATTGATAATATACATTATTATTTACACCAATAACGTATGCGATTTAATAACATAATGCATTTTCCTAACAATGGCCCATTGACAAAGATCATTCATCCAAGCCTCCAATAAAAAGGCATGTTAAAACTGTTGTCTTCAAAAATAAATTATGTCATGCATAGATACAAATTTAATTAGATATTAAAATAAGATTCCAAAAAATATTTCTTAATTTTTCTAAAAAAATTACTCATTGTTTTTTTTAATCTGATAAAAATATTTTGATAAGTTTAACATACTATTAATTTGAAATGATAACAATTAATATAAATTTTGTATGAAGTCACATTTTTAGGGAAAATGGATAAGTACCAAACATATGTTCGATATCTCAGAGACACATTTATAATATACTAAGGTTTTATTACCTAAACATATTTTATAACTAATTTTTTTTCTTTTCGACCTATGTGACAATAGCTTGAAAAAAAATATTTGATACGCGCTGAGCCCACAAGATAGTGTCATGTATGCCAAAAAGGAGTAGAAAATTATTTATAAAATAAGTTTAAGAGATAATATAAGTGTTTTTGAAATTTTGGGTATAGATTTGAGGTACATATGTATTTTCCCAGTTTTTTAAAACACGGAGGAGAGAGAAATAACTACTACTCTCTCCATTTTAAAAAGAATGACCTCCTTTTCTTTTTAATATGTTTTAAAAAGAATGACCTTTTTCTTTTTTAGTAAAAATTTATTACGTGGCATGTTTAAGGCCACAAAATCAAAGAACAATTTTATATATTTGACCTAACTTTAATTTAGGATCACAAAATTTAAAATCTTTTTTAAATTTTTAAATTTTATGTTAAGTTAAACTAGATCATTTTTTATGAAATGGAGGGAGTAATAGAAAAAGAAAAACAATGGTCCATGGTCTTGTCAAAATATCAGTCCATTGAACCCTCCAGTTTTGGTTGTAGAATCTGCCGTCCACGTGGTGCAATCGTTATAGAGACTCTAAGGGAATTCTCTAACCATTGGACCACGTGTTCTTCTTCTCGAACATACTCCACTATATACGTACCCTAAAAGGCCTACGTGTCCGTCTTTTGATACCATACTCAACACTCCCTTCATTCTCATTGGCTACTGTAAACCGGGCCCACCCTAAACTCCTCAACCCGATAGGTTCTGTCACATGGGGCTCACATTAACATAGCGCCACGTTATAACATTAGCCAATCACCTCTCTACGCTGTTTCACCTCTCTTCTCCCACGTGTTAATCAACTCCTTCACACGCGTCCTCCCTTTTCTCTTCCCACTTATAAATTCACCTCCCCTCCTTTTACTCCTTTCTTCATTCATATCAATATATCAAAATATCAAAAGTTCTGAAGAAATCTCATTTTCATTGAAAACTCCATTAATTAATGGATGGGAGAGGAGGGTGCTGTATTGCTAGGTACGCAGGAGGTGCGTACGACATGTCAAAAGTGGATAAGATAATGCTTAAATTCAGACCTATTGCACCTAAACCAGCAGCAGCCGGTACTTCTGTTTCCGGAACTACTACTCCACCGCAAAAATCTGAGGTTCCGGTTCGTACTGGACGGTGGAAGAGAAGGTACGTTAAGGACAATAAAAATAGTAATAATAACAACAAGAGATCTAGTAGCGGCGGGTGTAGTCCTACTCCTAGTCGTAGGAAAAGGAAAGCTCGGTCAGTTGAAAAAAATGAATCAAGCGGAAAAACGGTGTCTGGTGGAGAAACGGTAGTTACTCTGCCGTTGTTATCGGAGAGTCCTGAAAGGAAGGATAATTCAGTTGATGTGATGAAAAAAAATGCTCCGATCTGGTTGAGTTTTGGTGGGAATAATAATGATAACAGTAAAAATAATAATTGTCAGTTGCAGGGGTACGGAGGAGGAGTGGGTATGGATCGGTCAGTTGTGATGTTTCCTCAGCCAGTACGAGTAGTGGGGTCATGGGTAAAGGTGGAAAGCGTGACAGACGCGTGGGTGGAAGGGTATGGGTTAGGACGTACGGATGAGGAAAAACTTATAAATCTGGAGCGGGACAGCTGTCCAGGGTTTATATCAGACGGTTTAAATAGAGTTAGGTGGGCCAACAAGGCGTATAAGGCTATGGTGGGTGATGGGGCAGGGGAAGTGGTTGTTTGGCTCGTGATGAAAGATGATGTACGGCTGCCGGAGAGCAAATCCACGGCGGCGTTCACTTGCCGGGTTAGGGTTGTCAGATGCGGGAAGGAGAAAAATTCATTGATTCTGCCGTGCGATGTGTGGAGAATGGACGGCGGAGGATTTGCATGGAGGTTGGATACAGAAGCCGCTCTCTCTTTGGGGCGGTAGGTAATTGAAGTAATATCAACTCCACCTGAAGGGTAAAGAAGTAAATCTGTATTCCGAACCACTAATAAAACTTGCCACCTTGTGCTTTGTCTACGTATAGAGGACATGCAGACGACTTGCATGTGCTTTTATCAGAAGAAAAATTGTGAATATCTTTTAGAGTTCAGAAATGTTTTTTTTTTGTTTTGTTTTTTTCAAGGTGGAGTTTGGGTGGTGGCGGATTTACTTATGCCTAGTTGTGTGGTTTATGGAGATGTTTGTTAGGGATACTTGTTGAAATACAGTTACTACTAGTAGTCTTAGTTGAACCAGGGAAAACATATTATGATCTGTAATCTGACTTTGGACTTTGTGTTCCTATTTCTAATTTAGCATCTCACATATTTTGTTCGAACTATTTCACACCATCAATTTATTACTCTCCTTTACTTTATATTTTTCATCAAATTGTTTGTTCGAGTATTATTATACGTTTGTATTTGGACAATCTTCTTCTTATTTTTTTTACCATCTTTGCATCAAGTTAATTTATACAAATTAGGAACATTTATATGAAGACAGAACGAAAAAAGTAGTACTAATCCGGAGATTGGAGGAGGAAATGAACGTGGTAATGAAATTTATACATGTCAAGACTAATTATGTGTATTATTAATGGATGGACGAAATGCACTGAGCATCTACGAAAATGAAAGTATTAAGAGTATCGGATCTTTTCACCTAATTTTTTGTTTGCAACTAATAAAATTTCCTCAAATGACCGTGGTTTGTAATTTTGTCAAAATACACATATGTACTCTCCGAATATTCTTCTTAAATTAAAAAAGATATATAGGAGGAATGTATTAAATATTTATTATTTCTGTAGTTCGAAATTATGTTATAAGTTGAAATCGAAAAGGGAGGTGATATGTTTTCAAAAGGAATATAATGGAGGTATGTTGGTTTTTTTTACTTTTTTGTGAATGGAATACGTTGCTCGATATTTCTTCCAGCTTGTACTATTATTATTAAAACGTGACTCATGCAATCACGTGTTATGGGATTAATTTGTTTAGTTAGTGTGGTAGAATGGTTTAATACTTGGTTCCGTTTGAGTCATCGATATGATCGCTTGTGTTTTAAATTGGTTAGTCAAAGCTTTAAAATATTGAGTAATACTTGGTTCCGTTTGAGTCATCGATATGATCGCTTGTGTTTTAAATTGGTTAGTCAAAGCTTTAAAATATTGAGTGAAAATTTAAATTTAATCAAAGCTTCAATAAAGATTACGAATAAGATAAGGAAAAAAAATTGGTTAGTCAAAGCTTTAATATAGATTTTAAAATATTGAGTGAAAATTTAAATTTAATCAAAGCTTCAATAAAAAATTACGAATAAGATGAGTAAAAAAACTTCTACCTGGATCATACTAGAGATTGGGTATTCATGTTTTAGATTCAAATTAAGAAAAAAACAAGTTTGTTGTTAGATTCGTTCTTTCTTTTTTCCGATGTGGCACTTATCAACATTAGATCATCCTTAATATTGGAATGATTTTTATTTTAATGTTATGTAAAGAGGTAAACTTTGCTCAGTCGTAACGTCAAAATCGTGTTGGTAGATTATTCAAAAATTTTATACTCCTTTCGTTTTACAAAGAATAACGTAGTTTGATTTGGTACGAAATTTAAGAGTATAAAGAAGATTTTTAAATCTTGTGGTCCTAAATTAAAATTAGATTAAATATATAAAATTATCCTTTGATCTTATGGCCTTAAATATATCAGGTGAAAAGTTATTATAAAAAAAAAAAAAAGATAATTTTTTTTTGAAATATACTAAAATGAAAAAGAGGTCATTCGGAGTTAGCAGTAAAAAGATAGAACCGTGTATCTTCTTTTTCATCCCGTACTCTTCCACGTCAGCCTGTAAAATTAGTCAAGAAGATGGCATACAAGGATCAATTGTGGGTTGATGAGTATGATATGGTATCGCATTACAATCACTAAGATTTCAGCAGGCGAAGGCGTGAGGTAGATCAATTCATTATTTCATATTCCCCAAAAGTGGGCCTTAGCTAATTGTATGGCACTTTTTCCATTCTTTCGACACTTACTCCATAGTCCATATAGTTGGCAAAAAACTGAGCTTGCTATATTTGGCCCAATGACATGTTGATTAAATCTGTGCTTATAGGTCACGGCTCTGCTCTATCTGCTTGAGTTATATAAAAAAATTGAAAGACGTAACAATAGCGTGGATTTCAAAGTAGTATTGGTGATGCGACAGGTACAAACCTCTTCATTTGCAGGTGTCGTTCACTGGGGAATACTTTTTGCATGCATGTACATTATGTAATGGCACTCGATAATCGATGGAGACCTTAAAAGAGGAACGGCGCTAACTACGTGTATAGCTCAGATCGGATATACCATGTGCTTTGGAGCGGCGGATATTGATTTCTGTTCCTTCAGGCCCCGAGCTACATACATACTGTTACTATCAAAAATAAGCAGGTATAATACAGAAACCAGCAAAGCAAACCTCGAAAAACCACGAGTAAGAAGACAAACGAAAAATATATCACAAAGACACAAAGATTTAACATGGTTATATCGATCGATCTACGTCCACAAAGAAGATGAGCAACCCACTATAAATATGAGAGTACAAATATAGAGAAACAACCTCAACCAGTTCACTCGGAATACATGGAAGGTTTACACAAGTGATAACGTATCAAATTTTTTACCCACAAATTTTCTCCCTAACCAAAACTCTCAAAACTATATTGTGAATGCTGATTAAATTAGAAGAAACATGTCTCTATCTATAGAGTCCTAAACATTTTTCTACAAGAAAAGAGCTAGACAATATAAAATATTTTCCTAAAAAAAAAATCTATTTATGATAAAAAATCATGGCAAATAAAACTTAACACATACATCACAAATTCCTTCTTTCGGCTATGTGTCACCTATCCAAATATATATATATATATATATATATATATATATATATATATATATATATATATATATATATATATATATATATATCAATACTGATTTGATTCAATGAATAGAATAAAGAAAGTAATCAGGTAAATAGATTGGATTTTGTATCCAATTAGAGGAAATATATTAGGTTGGTTTCAATTTGGACAAATACTTTATCGTCTAATTTGTATAGTTTTTCCTTTATAAAAAGTGTGTAATATATTACTCATACTAATTATTTTAAGAAATTAAGTTAATATTTTTATGATAATAACTATAGTGTAATCGTATAAGTGAACCTAAATAGAATAAAGTCTATGTACCTCTTATTTGAATTTCTTAAAAATAAAAAGAGAAGTTTTTAATTCAAAAATGAAACGTAACTTTAAAAAGATTGTCTTACTATATTTTATAACCGAATAAAAGAGGAATTGAGTTTTCTTTTGATCCTGTATGAATGGGTAAAAAAGTAGGTAAGATTATTTTTAAAGTCATTTGATATAATATAAAACAAAAAAAGTATATTACTTTTAATTGCAAAATTAAAGAATCATATTTGCTATTTTCCTATATATGTTCTTTATCCTAGCTAGTTTATGTGGACTTTTTTTCTTTTTCAATCTATTTGTAAAGGTACAACACGTATTAGTTATTTGTATTTAAATAAAAACATTAATTTTATCAATCTTATTTTCTTTTAAGGTCAAGTATTTTTATTTTTATATTTTGTGAGTGATCAAAATATTTTGCAAATGTATGGGCTTTTCTATTTGTTCTCACGGACATGGGCTTTTCGATTCGATGTAGTGTACAGTGTGTTGCGTTAGTCCACAAACAACCCTTGTTATTGTTCAAAGGGATTCTTAGTAAATGTAGGGGAAAAAAAAAGGGCAAAATGACAAAAATCTCACTTTTAAGTTTTCTTATTACCATTATTCCCTATTAGTTTTACTTATTCTAAAAATTCCTCATTTTCACGCATGAGATTAATGTATAAGCGCATCAGATTAATGTATCTTGTGCATCAGATTAATGTATCTTGCGCATCAGATTAGTATATCATGTATAAAATATACATCATATTAGTGTATCATGTATAAAATATAATGTATCTTACTTAACGATTAATGTATCTCGTGCATCAGATTAATGTATCAACGGTTATATTATTGTATCAGTTTGAGAGATTTCTGTAATTATTATAAACTTATAAGGGACAAATGGTAATTTTACCTTAAAAGTATGTAATTTTTGTCATTTGTCCAAAATAAAATTATAAAATTAAAAAGACCCCATGTATATATAATATGTTGATATTAATTTTTTTTATAACACTGATGATATTACCGTAGACAAACAAAAACAACATGAGTACAAGCTAAAGAGCACCTCGATTATCATAAAATTAGTTACATGTGTAATTTATGCATTAAGGAGAATTTGAAAGATAGACTGATGTTACCATATCTATATAGTATATGATGTATAGTTGTATATTTCATATATATATGTGTGTATACACGACACGTAACTATGTAATAAAATGATATACATAATTTATACAATAGTTTTATATTGTATCAGTCCATCTTCTTCAATGAAATAATCTTTTTTTCAATTTCAACCAATTCATAACTTGTGCTAAGAACCCTACCCTCAAAATTTAGTGAGTTTCTCACAATATTTCAAAACTTTTGAGGCAGAGTTTTTTTTTTTTTTTTGATAAACAATAATTAAATCTTTTTAAGTAAGAAATTTAAATTTAATGGACATTTTATCTCATTACCCCATATTCAAAACATTAAAATAAACTCATGGGAGAAATTCTCAAGTATCCCTTTTCATACAAAATTAAGTTTTACATATGATTTCAAAACTAAGCAATGCTTACCGCTCTTCAATAAGGAATAAGTTTTATCTAGAACATTGAAATACTTTGATATTGTGTGTTATAGTTTGAAGTTTCACAAATTTCATTACAAAGAAATGTGGTAATTTACATATATTGATAATTTCTAAAATCATTTTTCTAGAAGTTTCATTATAAATAGAAGTGATAATATACACTTTAAAGGGTGTAATAATTTTTAAATTTCGATTAAATACTTAAATTATGATATATTTCAATTTAACATTTGAATTAGGGGTGTCAAAAATGAACCCAAACATAGGTAACCCTTCCAACCCGCCCAGAATTTTAAGGGTTAGGCTCAAGATAATTTGAATTTGGTTTAAAGTCAACCCATTTAAGCTTAACCCATTTGAAGAGAATTCTCAATTGAGCCCAATTCAATCTCCAATTTTAATCCGTTTTAAAACTTTTTATTAAGATATGTTTCTATATTGAAGGTATGAATTATTATCGATTCAACATCTTTTAGGATTAATTTATCCATTTGTTACTTTTTAAACAAAAAATTCTTGAGTAAAATTCAAATTATAATTATAAAAGTTAAATATAATACGTTAAGTTATTTGAGATTAATCGGATCAAATTGGGCGGGTCAAGACCCAATCCATTTTTAGCCCATTTGAGCCCAAAGTAAACTTGGGCGGGTCAAGACCCAACCCGATTTCTATTCAACCCATTTTAATATTTTCAATTTCAACCCAACCCGCCCATTTGACACTCTTAATTTGAATACATAATAAAATTTTCATATTGGGTACTTGATGTCAAAAATTGGAAAAGCTTCTTTGAATGTTCTAATGCCCATTACGTAAAATATGACCAAATAAAATATATCATATCTTCAAAGTATTTAAACTAGTTTTAAGAAATGGTAAAACTAAAAACATGTTTCAGTTAAGAGTGATATGTATACTTAAAAGAAACTATTTTACATACATAACTTGTATATTGAGCAGATACCGCACTAAATTTAAGCAGATAAAAAAGAAAAAATTTCACATATAGCCATTTAAAAATAATTAATTACTCTTCATAGCTATAGTTTGATAATTACAATTTGTAGCTACATGCAGGGGCGGATTTATGTTGAAGCAAGGGGGTTCATCCGAACCCCCATTATCGAAAAATTACACTATATATATATATGGTTAAATTTTTAATTTATGTGTATATATATAATGTTGAACCCCCTTAACATACACCAAAGGCATAGCTAAGTGGCTTTGGGGGTTCAAGATTTCTCACTGGGGATTGTGAGGTCGCGTGTTTGAGCCCCGACCAAGGTAAAAAAAATTCAGCTTTATTTTTTTAGCGTTTTTCAGCTTTATTTTAGGCGTTTTTCCAATTTTTATTTTAGGCGTTTTAATTTTATTCTGTTAAATAATAATAAACTCAGAAAATTGACTTTTAGTTCCCAAAAAAGGAAATTTAGAATTTATTAGTTTAGTCCATAATTACAAAGTCAGATATTTAAAAACCCTTTTCTTCTTCTAGGAGTTTTCCACTTTTATTTTTTCATCTCTCTTCCCACTTCCCAGCTCCTTGCTACCGTGAACGCTGGTGGCTGTTACTTGTCTCCGCTCCTTGCTGCTTCTGTTGGATTGATTGTTATCGAAAACTTGAAGTCTATCGCAATCGTTTCTTTCATCTCCATTAATATCTACTTCGGTAAGTTTTTGATTCCTTTTTTTTAAATCCGACTTGTTTATATTTGATCCACCCGCCCCATTTATATTTGACTCGAATCGATCGCTTATTTGTGAATATTATTAATGTGCTTACTTATTGTTTGAACCCCCTCGATGGAAATCCTGCCTCCGCCACTGGCTACCTGTTATATGGAGGAGAGAGGCGAACGATACTGGGAGAGAGCGGAGAGAGGAGAGAGAAGAGAGAGGGGGAAAAGAGTGGGAGAAAGGTGAATTGTATATGTATATTGGTTAGATAATTGTATATTATACATATGTAATTGTATATATGGAAAGAGAGATTGGAGAGGGAGGAGAGAGGCGATCAAGACTGGGAGAGAGAGAGGAGAGAGGCGAGTGAGATCGACAGAGGGAGGAGAGAGGCGAGCGAGAGAGGGCAGAGAGTGGGAGAGAGGTGAATTATATATGTATATAATTGTATATAACTATATATTATACATATACATTTGTATAAATGGCAAGCGAGATTAGGAGAGGAAGGAGAGAGGCGAGCGAGATTGAGAGAAGGAGGAGAGATGGCAGAGAGTGGGAGAGAGGTGAATTATATATCTATATAGACTAAAAAAATTATATATTATACATATTTATTTTTATATCCTGGCGAATTATACAAATACAAAGATGACTAATTATACAACTCGAAGTCAACCCACGTAATTAATATATAATGTTAGTCGCGAGTGATAATTATAGCAAACTATAGCTATGATGAGTAATTAAATAGTATAAGTTTGCTTATCCGCGTAATTTTCCCTATTTTAATCCTTCATTAATAAAACGCTGTATATCAGAGTTTATAGAAGAGAAAAGATCGCTTGTACTCAAAAAGGAAAATTAATCGTTTACTATTTAATATAATATTACTCAGTTAATCTTTGATACCATTAGAGTATATAAATATTCGATTGACTTCAAAGAGGACGTGGACACGTTACTATTTATCATAATGCAATATATATGATGTCTACGTAGACACATATATAAACTTAAAATACACTATTAAATAGTGTAGGGGTTAAAATGTCCTTTTCAAAATTTGATATTGTTATAACTATTTCGATCAAAATTTAAATATATTTCAGATATTTTAATGTCACATATCAATAATTTGTATAATAAACCCCCCTAAAAAAAGCAAGGCATGAGCTAAAACGTACAATAAAAAATAAAATAAAATAAATAAATAATAAATAGAAAAAAATAATCTTAAATCAACAATGTGACCACATCAAATCGATTAGTACACAAAATGATATTTTTTTGGTCATCATCTAATGATAAAAGGTGTCCAATAAGGCAATTACAAGTCGGTTGTAGTAAGAATTGGCGCACGTGGCTATACACCGTGGACCCTCTTTTGCCGCGTCACGGTATTGCTACGGCGTTTACATATACACGTTAATATACTAGCTGATATAAGACTACACGTCACTTGCTTATTCATTGTCTTCTGCTTACGTGGAATTTGTTTTATCTTCATCAATTCTATATAGCTGTAAACTTATCATGATTAAATAATGTTTTTTTTGATATCATATTATTTATTTCTTTATTTTATATATTTTAAAAAAATCATAATTCTATTACTTTACTTTAGAGATATTTTTTGAATTTATATAAATTTATTTACACTTTTTTGTTATATATTCTCTCCGTCCATAATTAGTTATTCACTTTTCTTTTCTAGTTATTTTTAATTACTTGTTCATTTTGACAAATCAAGAATGAATAATTTTTTAACCTATTATACCCTCAATTAATTACTTCAAAAAATGTAGAACTTCTTGAAACTCTTAAGTTTTTTAATTTATTCAGTTCATAATTAAATAGGGTTTAAATGGTAAACTCACTATATCAATTATTATTTTCTTAATAGGTGTATTAATTAAAAAATGGTCAAACAATTAGGAGCAGAGGAATATGATTTTTTTGTTATATATACATTTTTTATAAGGTAACAACTAAAGTCTGTTTTTTTAATATATAATAAGTGAAATTTATGTTCAAAATTTAAATTATTTTTGAGTAAATTTGTTAAATTATGTACTACCTATGTTACTTAAATTTGTCCACTATTTAAAATGTAGAATTTTCAATTAATTGTCATTTTTGATAGATTAAAAAAATATAATTATTTGAGTTCATTTTCTACTTTTAGCATTGGTTATTTATTCACTAGATCATTTTTCAGAGATTTAATACTAAAAATTAATCGATAAAGATAGTATAGTAAAAATAGTCACGTCAATTTACATTTTCTTAATGAATATGTTAAGTTTGAATGTAAAAGGTAAAAATAATCTTATGAAGTATTAAATTGTTGAAATTCAAAGGTCAATTTTTTTCCCTCGTCAAAAGAGGTCTAACACATATAATTGAAATTTAAGTGATTCTTTAATTGTCTTTGTATTTCAAAATTGAAAAATAATTAAAAATATTGAATAAATTGCTAAATTTGTTGTTATTGTGATAAACCAATGGTTAAAGTTCATTCTCTATGAATCCACACACTGTTTATCTGGATACACTAAATATGTTATTTTAATGATTTATGAATTTTATATTTTAAATTTTGACTTGTTTAAAATAAAGTTGGATATTGACTTGTTTGTGTTAAAATTTGATGACAAAAATAATAATAATCACAAATACATTCAAACACACGAGTATAATACTGATCAGTTTTAAATATACTTTAGCTCCACAACACATATGAAACTTCTAAACACGTTTAGTTTTGATTATTAAAGCTATATCTTTTTACATACAATTCACTTTTAAAAATGTCTGAAATTAGCCTTTGGGGTGCAAGCAAAACTTCAACAAAAAATGACTAAAATTTGTAAATAACAGTTCACAGGGGCAGACCCACCCTATGCCGTTGGGGTGCATGTGCACCCAGTAACTTCCGAAAAAATCATATGTATATATGTATCTATTTTGAAAAACTGGTAGAAAGTAAGATATAGTCAACAGTGCATCCATAAAAAACATAGAAGTACTCTTGGACAATTGGTAGAAAGTAGAGATACCACCTTTTAGACCAGGGTTTGAATCCTGCTTAAGCTTATTTTTATTTTAAGTTTAGCTTAGACCTTATATTTGAGCTATGTTTATATTGGTGCATCCAAAACCTTCAAATCCTGGATTCGCCTCTGATAGTTCACAACATTAATAAAAAATATTCGAAACTGATCTACATGTTTTTTATAAAGTCACTTATTAGATAATTTTTTTTTTAATCTTTAGTCTCGTATATCTAACATAATTATTTTTTTTAAAAAGAAGAAGCTAATAAAAATTTTAAAAAGCAATTGAAAGATAAATATTGATTTCAAAATTGGATATTTGTGCGCTTAGTCCATTTAGTAATCCACACAAGCTCAACATAAATAATTAGATCCATTTGTCCACACTATTTTAATTCAATCTTCACCCTTTAAGACCTTTTAAAACGGGATAAATTGAAAATTAATAATGTCTTTCAATTCGAGCAATAATTTTTATTTGGAATCAATACAAACAAGCTATAGTAAATTTTAGATCTAAATTTAATCTAACTTTTTTTCGTTCTTTAACAAATGTAAATTATTAATAATTCAACTCTAATAATTATCAAACAAATAAATTTAAATGATTCAGGTTATTTATGAGTTGAACTTGATATTCACATCCTCGCATGAATCAACAGAATAAATAATAATTATAGATACATATATACCATCTCATAATTTAATTAAAAGGAGAAATACTTAAAATTGTAAATAAAATTTTTTAGGGTTCAATAAATGTTGATGAAAAATTTAAACCCAACAATTATTATTTAGGAAAATTATATAATGAAAATACTAAAAAAGGACATAATGTTAAACCATTTTTAAAGAGCATTTTTTTTTTATCTTTCCCTATTTATTAAAATTAAAATTATTATATATATTTATGGCAAGTGCAACACATTTTCCACGGGAGCGCGTGAGTTATATTCTTAATTAGTCCTTAATTAATCAGTGCCGCGTAAGATTAAATAATTTAACCAAACTGGAAAACATAATTTTACAGATCTGAAAAGTGTCTAACAACAAATCAGAGCCGTCAGATCCGAATCGTACGGTCTGAAATATAGAAATTAGGAAAACCGTCAGATCAATTAAGGACCTGAAATGTACGGTCAAGATTAGCTAATGAGCGGCGGGCTTGGCTGCAAAACAGCCTTTAAGTAGACGGTGGCAATCAAAAAGATAGAGACCCAACAAAGACAATATCGTAAGTATTCTCTTTCTCTCTCTTCATTTCTCTCTCTGTTTCTCTCTCTGTTTCTCTCTCTAGCTTTACCTCAAATGTTGTGTATTTTTTTTTATATATATATATAGTTTAATTATATCTCAGTGTATTTTTTTTTTAGCGGTGAAGAGGGTTTTTTGTTCTAGGGTTTGGTTTTGTTCCTTGATTTGGGGTCGTGGGTCTGACCCGAACCGATAAGATCTCAACCCTATTTGGTTTTGGTTATCTGCTTGAGGGAGATCCAGGTTTCTATTTTAGTTCAACCATTGTAGGTTTTTAATTATAAAGGTAGGATCTTTTTTAGTTTTTAATTTTTTAATTTATCTAGGGTTTGTTTATGAAAGATAAAGGGAATTTGATTTGAGGTTAGGGTTTGTATCTGAATGTGGAGGATTTGATTTGAGGTCATAAAGGTAGGATCTTTTTTGATTTTTTTAATCTAGGGTTTGTTTCTGATTGAAGATAATTTGATTGGAGGGTAGGGTTTGTATAAATCTGTTATTCTTTTACTTCTTGCACAATTTGTTTGTTGAATTCATAATCCAGAATAAATCAGACTTTTTTTGATTGAGTTTTAACGGAAAATTTAATAGATTGAACGAAGGGGGAAAACGACGAATTGGTTGAACTCTGCATTGAGAGGAATGGTGGAAGTTGTCATATACCGGTGCTATTGATATCTTTGATAATTGTTTACCTGGCGAGGTCTATTTGATAGATACTTGTTGTTGACCTAGCAAGGTATAGTGTAATTTGAGCGGATTAAATGTTGAAAAGAAATATCTGATATGTACAGAATTGGGGAGGTATTCTCATGGCACCTACTGTTCCAATAGATTACATTGGACAGAGAGAATCAAGGAAGTTCTTTAAAAAGGATTCAGGTGATATGATGGGAAAATCACGCAAGGGTTTTAAAGGTTACTTGCCTGGGATTGTGCCCGATTATCGTAATGCTGTTGAGACAATGGCAGAATCCGAAGGTTTTGGGAGCTCCGGACGCGTTGATACTGAAAGGACTGCATCGGAGGACTCTTGCGCTCCTAAAAGAAAATCCATTTGTTTGAATGCTGATGGTCATGACCAATTTGGTGCACCTATTCAAGTAGTGTCGTTGTCCAATATGTCGGGCTCTGAGAAAAAAGTGTTGGGAATTAGGTTGAAGAATGAACTTGAACTAGTCAGGGGACTGCAGAAGAAAATTGCTTCTGTCGGCTCTAATATTGGGGTTCTTTCACCTGCTAGCGATATTCAAAATTGCACCAATGGGCAGAGGAGATCAGGATCGGAGATATCTCAGCGATATGAAGCAGTGGTTCCTCCTGGGAAGAAAAAGCCTGCCCCAGGGAGAAATGGGCCTCTTACTAAAGGTCCCGGAGCTAAGCGGCCTAAGACGATGCAACAGGTCATACCTTCAGATACAAGCATGGTCATGTTTATGAAACAGTGTGAGACAGTGCTAAGCAGACTGATGTCACATCAGCATGGTTGGGTCTTCAATCATCCAGTTGATGTCGTAAAGTTAAAAATCCCCGACTACTTCACTGTTATTAAGCAACCAATGGATTTAGGGACCATCAGGTCAAAGTTGCATTCGGGTGAATATTCGAGCCCTTTGCAGTTTGCTGCTGATGTGCGGCTCACTTTTAAAAATGCAATGACATACAATCCGCCAGGAAATGATGTTCATATCATGGCTCAAACACTAAGTAAATTTTTTGAGGTTAGGTGGAAACCAATAGAAAAAAAGATACCTGTTATTGAAGAGGAACCTTTACCTTCTAAGTCGAGTGTTATCATAGAAACTGAGACTGATACTCCTCCAGCAATGCCGCCTTCGAAGAAGAAGAAAATTGCTCCATTGGAGAACAGGGTTAAACCAGAACCTGTAAAGCGAGTCATGAGTGACGTTGAAAAACATAAACTTACTGCTGAGCTTGAAGATTTACTGACTGAATTACCTGAAAATATAATTGATTTCTTGAAAGAAAAAAGCTCGAACGGAAATCAAGTCAGTGAAGATGAGATCGAGATTGATCTTGATGTTCTTCATGATGATATCTTGTACGAGCTACGGAAGCTTTTGGATGATTATCTACTGGAGAAACAGAAAAATCAGGCTAAAGGTGAACCCTGTGAGATGGAGGTAAATATCAGCATGTGGATACTTAGAGTGTTGCTTCATATGCTATGTAATAGTTCTCTTTGTAAGCAAATTCTGATGTCATACTCTTTACTGTTCGACAGCTTCACAATGAGTCTGGATTCAGTAATTCATCCATGCAGCCATGCAAAGGTGAGTTTGATCAGTAGATGTGGAGGATTTGAGCTTTGACTTTACGTAGTGTGGTTGTTGAAGTTTCTAGTTTCTAATTCCTTTTTTCTTTTTTCTGTGTTTCCGTCCTTTATACAGGAAATGATCCGGCAGATGAGGAAGTGGATATCGTTGGGAATGATCCACCTGTTTCAAGCTTCCCTCCTGTGGAAATAGAGAAGGATAGAGCTCGCAGGAGCAATAAATGCAGTAGTTCAAGTAGTTCGAGTAGTGGTTCTGGCTCTTCATCTAGTGGTTGGTGCTATTAAGAATGTCTTACCTTACTTGGCCTTTTTCTTGCATGATTATTATAAATTAAATCATGGTAAATAATAAAGAATTTACTTGTTCCTTTTTATCCATATACATGCTCACTGTCTCATTGCATAATGGGACATCCGAGAAGAGAAGTCTTTCGCTATTACCTTGTTATTTTACTTGTTTGTGCATTTCTTGTAGCACTTTGCATGTGTAATATACCTGATATCCCCTAATCAATTCATTTCTTCAACTAGAATTTTTTCATGGGTCGGTTTAGGGGTTTGAAATTCAGATGCTCTTAGCTGGTTGTGTATGTTAAAAACTCAATACGATTAGATTTCAAACTGGTTATCAGATCCTACATGCCCGTGTTTCTAATTGGCTTGATGGCAGATCTACAACCACTGTAGTATCTTACAATTTCCTCCCACCTAATTTGGTGTAGATACTAATGGTCTTGAGTTTTTCTATATGCCTACATACTGATCTGTTTGTGCATAGAATTGTGTTAGCAGCAAAATGATAGACCCCATCCTGCTCTTCCACCTTCATCAAACCTAGCATTGCCTCCATATGCACACCGACACCATTGATACCATTCTACTCTTGACATTTTAAAAGATAATTTAGAACTATTTTAGAAATTGTCTCAAGCTCCAATTTATTGATCGTGTTTCCCCACTGTATGGTCTGTGTCAAAAATGTATTTCTCTGTAGCTGCTATGTAGAAATGCCTTCACAATTGCTAAGCTGAGGATACCTTCCTCCATTTCTTAACAAGAAAAGATTAACTGCGTAGATTCCTTCCCTATCACTTAGCAGTTCCTGTTTCCCTTTTTTTTTTTTTTAATGTTCTGTAGTACTTGGGGTATCGGAAAGAAGGTTGAATTGTCGATATTCAAATATCCAAGATAGGGCTCAAAATGTCCGCTGGAATTCGAGGATGGGCTGATGCCGTTGCAGGAACTTTTGGTGGGAAAATGAACAACCTAAAGAAGATTAGGATGTTAAATTTTTTTATTAAGAACTCATATTAAGAACTCATCAAATA
Organism: Solanum sitiens; assembly: GCA_016801875.1. NCBI lineage: Eukaryota > Viridiplantae > Streptophyta > Magnoliopsida > Solanales > Solanaceae > Solanum > Solanum sitiens. The sequence goes on along the minus strand of JABWTJ010000002.1, from coordinate 2,344,548 downwards.
CATGTTTATGTTGGCTTTACTCGAAAGGAGGTTAATCTCTTTTTGCTTATAGCAGCATTTTGTAGAAACAACACATCTATTTGTAGGATGTTTTCACAATTCTGAATTAGAATTTAATTAAGGTGTTGTAACACAAATAAGAAAGAAGGAAAAGAAATACACATGGAGAGAAAAAACCGGTTTGCTCTCTCTTGTTTGGGGAAGTAACTTATTTCAAGTTCTGGAAAATAAATTTGTTTTACATCTTGCTCATCAGTTTTGAACTCTACCACTTGAGTAATTCCCATGTGAACTTTAGGAACTTTGTGCTCCTGCTAGCTCTTTTGTGTTAAACCTTTTCGTGAACTAGAAATTGAACTTGGACGTTGGCACTTTTGACAATTTGAGACTGAAGGACTATGATTGTCAGTAGACCAGGGAAAATGTAGGAGTTCTCCTGGCTAGGTAATTGAAACTACTTATGAATTTTTCCCGTGGGCTAGCAAATTAGAAACTGTTAACTTGATATTATTTTGGTATGAATTAGGTATGTATTATTTCTTCTTGTTTTTTTCTGTCTTTTTGCTGGGTGGGGGAGGGGATTTTGGTGACTCCCTGTTACATAAGTTTGGCTGAACTAGATATTATTATATGTCTGACATTATAGTAAGTTAGAGCTTGTTAACATGTTATAAGAATGACAGTGAGTCTTGTTGGTCTTTGAAATCACATTATCAGTATTGGCTAATTATCCGCCATAACTTTTTGAACTGTCAATTGCTATGGATATAAAGTGTTTGCTGGAAGTTGGATGTTTGTTAGCTCATTATCAAAAAAAACTTGGATGTTTGATAGCTCATTATCAAAAAAAGGTTGGATGTTTGATAGCTCATTATCAAAAAAAAGTTGGATGTTTAATAGCTTTCTGTCTTCAAAATTTATTGTGCCACAACTTGGCAGATGTAGATTTTTAAAGAGATTGGTAATGAGTGATTTTTTTCGGCTGAAGAACTTGAAGTAGAAGTATATTGCCTTTCAATACTCAATAGGCCCTTTTCAGAAGTTAATACATTATGGTTTGCTTGCTTGGAAGTGACTTCTTTTAAAACTGAAAAAGGAATTAATGTAGAAAAATAAACTTCTTCTTTACTCTGACAACATTGCAATTTTTCACTGTGCTTTCTGTTCATCTTTGGCAATGAAAGCCCGACCCTTGAATCTTCCACCTCAATACTTTCATTGGCAATAATGCCATTGCTTGGTGTTTAATCAATGCTTTATTTGTGCTCTGGCCTCCTAGATTCTAAACATTGTTACTGGATCTTCTATCTGAAATTGTTGTGTATGTACTTCCTATGGTAACAAATTTGTTTATGTGCTCAGACGTGTACGTTGCTGGATAGTACCTGTGTCATATTCCAACCCTATTGCCAGTTGCTCGTTATTTGCTTGTTTCCACATTTTCCTCTTATTTTGGGAGAATATAGCATAGTATTAACAAGTGAGATGTGTTACTTGTCTAAGATTTGGTTATCCAAAAAAAAAGTTGCTCTGTCCAGCAATTGGCGAGATTTTTTAAAATACCCGTATTAATTGATTGAGAGAATTAGGTCGATTATCCCTTTTGACTTGCTTGTTATAGGAGGGGCTTGCATTGAGTTGAAAGTTCAGCAATTCTTATTTGTCGGGAATGGTTATTTGCTGCCATATCTACTGTGAACTTAAGGTGCTATGTGTATTTACTTGCTAAAATTGTTCTCTTTTTCTTTCTCAGGGACAGATTCTGGAAGCTCATCTGGTGGTGAATCAGATGCTGATAAAGATTCAGTTGTTCAGAAGGTGTGGATATTGTCGTCTGGTTTGATGAGTTATTTGGTTCTCTTCTGGATTATTATTATTTTGAGTGATGACTTCTATTGCCTTCTAAAATGATTTTGTTCTTCCACAGGCAACAGCAGCTTCTGGGGCGAGATTGGAACAGGAAGATGAGCTTGACCTTCCAGAAACTACAGGTTGTCAACCTGTGAAATCAAATGACATGATTTTCATTGCTTCTTTCTGTAAATCTGTGGGTGGTGGGAAGATTTAATAGCTTTATTGGTTGATGTGTGCTGATATAGTGTTTACTACAGATCCGATGACTGGCCAAACAGTACTGACTTCTCAGCAGAACTCCAATTTTGCTGAGCCCGATGATCATCGAGAGGGTAAGCAATGGTAATAGATGAAGAAAATGTCTGCTACTAGTTTTGCAGCAATCATCTCACTCATCATGTACTGTAACCTTTTAGAGGAGAGTGCTGAACCTGAGAGGCAAGTCTCTCCTGAGAAGCTTTACCGTGCAGCTTTGTTAAGAGGTCGCTTTGCGGATATCATACTAAAAGCTCAGGAGAAGAGCATTGAAAAGGTCAGCCAAACTTTAGCTGGTGTTTCTTGCATTAAGTTGATTTTTTAGTTCCATTCATCCAGGTGTACTAGTGTTTTGCTTACCTAGTCTTTTTAAATTTTAGGGTGAAGTGCGGGACCCAGAAAAGCTAAAGCTTGAGAGAGAGGAGTTTGAAAGGCGTAGGCGAGAAGGTTTGTGTTTTCTGTTGTTGCATGTGTGGATGTCCACAATCACATCTTTGAAACCACCTCTTTATTTGTTTATCGGCTTATTCAGAGAAAACACTTGGGGGTTTGTCTCTTGTGAATTTCTCAATTGTATCTCTGAAAACCACCACTTTATTTGTTTATCTGCTTTTACTCAGAGAAAGCTCGGTTGCAAGCTGAAGCTAAGGCTGCCGAAGAGGCTCGTAAAAGAGCTGAGGCAGAAGCTGCTGCAGAAGCCAAAAGGAAACGAGAAGTTGAAAGAGAAGCTGCCCGTCAGGCACTCCAGAAGGTAAAAGACGGATGGGGTTACATTTATCTTTCTAACTGTCACTTTATAACTCTTTAATTATGTGTTAGCAGATGGAGAAGACTGTTGAAATCAATGAGAACAGTCGATTCATGGAAGATCTGGAATTGTTCAGAGCTGCTCCAGATGAACAGCTAGAGAGCTTCATTGAGGAGACTAGTCCTGGTCATTCTGAGAATATACTTGGGAGTTTCAAATTTAAGGCAAGTAGTAATCCGTTGGAGCAACTTGGATTATACATGAAGGATGAAGATGAAGATGAAGAGGAGGAAGAAGCTGAACCACATAGCAACCCTGACGTATCGAATGATCCCGAGGAAGGAGAGATTGATTGATATCTCTTTATTACTTTTGGCCGATCGTCTAGTTGATGAGGATTGAACTGTCCCAGGGTGGACTATGGGGAAAAAAATTTAGTGGGGATAACACAGAAGTCATGACCTTGTAGTGACTTTGGGTATCTCGAGTTGATGCAAGTGTATAACCCAAGCTTGGATGCTTCAGAAGAGACCTGGTTGGAGGGTGTTGCCAACATAGCCAGTCATCTTATATTTTTATTTGAAATTCTTTTGCTCGTGTATAAGTTGGTTGTCTGCTTGGGAGTGGATAAAGGTTAGGTAAAAACAGTTTTGTTACGTAGTTTAGTACTAGATTGCTGTAAAAGGGAAAAATGTTGCTAGAAGGTGCGTTGGCTTTTCTGTCCCCAAGTGTTGTCCTATTTGCCTGACTCTGTACCCTGAAATAAATGGCCATACAGAAGCGCACATTTGTTAAAAGTATCCAAGTAGTGTCCATTCCAACGTGTGCCAGTTGGACAAAACTAATCATGAAAACCTAACGCTCATTACAAAATTTGCTTCCTATTCCTATCTTGAACTGACTTCTCAGTACCATCCACCTCATGGAAACCAACTGGAAATGCTGAAAGTTTCTACCTAACCATTCCACTATCAACCTGTCTAGTAACATAACTGGCTGCAGGACTGAATCCATCAACTTCTGGTTGGCCATATCGTCCTGTCATCACAATAAAATTTGTCAATATTTGCAGTGCCTAAAATACAAATTGATGACTTACTGATCATATAGTCAATCAGAAATGACGCATCGTTCAACACCTAAGAGTAGCAAATTTATGCATCACAAAACAAACTTTCTACTCTCATCATCTCAGTTTGTTAGTGTATCTCAGTGATGCCCCAACTTTTCAACAAACAAAATACCAACAGTTTAAAAGGACTCCAAATCGTTTTGCTAGCTGTTCGTGTAAATAAACAGTTAAATAATACTTGCTCTTTTATACGCTGGATGGAAGTGTAAGGCAGAGAAAATATCCTATCCTGGATGTATTAAGATCTCGCAATAAATGCACAGATTCTTTGGTGGCATCTGCAAGAGTGTGGAGTTTTTCCAGAAAGTAACTGTAAAACAAGAAATTCTTGCAAGTTGAAGCACCACCCACCTTTGGCGAGTTTCTCAACTTGCAAGAGCTTCTTCCAAAAAATCTCCAACACTCCCGCAGGTGCCACATTATTAGATGTCTAAGATGTTGGTTTCTATACGTTTCCATATTTGATGTGCAGGAGAGTGCCACATATTAGATAAAGTTGACAATCATATAATCTAAGGAGATTAGCCCTGACCTAATGGGATGCTTGCCAGAATTTTCTTCTCAATGTCTTCACTTTGCTTGGTAGTCATATCTAATGCAATGAATCCAGGGGCCACAGCATTAACCTGATGAAAACAAAGATTGTGGTAAATAAATTGTCAAACGTCATTAACAGTCAGTAGCTTGTCCTTGTTGAGAAGAATTAATTCCTTTGTAGTTGACACTCCAATGTCCCAAGGTTGCTTTTGCGACACTTTTGGATAACCCAATCAATCCTGCTTTTCCCACTATAGTTGGGCATTGCCAACTAAACCAACAACAGATGATATGTTGACTATTCTCCCCCTACAAAATTTTAGAGAAATCTTCTCAATAAAATAATGCATTGATGGTTTATATAAATAAATGCAGCTTCAAATTGACTGAAAAGGCACCATTCGAACTGCGGGTGGTAATTTATGAATCAGTTAGCTAAATATTTAGCCTTGTCTCTACATCATTTTTTGATGAATTGCAATAGGAAGGGGCTAAACATTTACTTTTCTCTTTTTCATCATAATTTTAGCAGGAGCTTGCAACAAGGAAAAAGATCTCTCTGAAAAAATGTTTTCTTTGAAAAAAGACTCAGGTTCTGGTAGACCTGTGTGCAGAGGAATACTCCAGTATGATTCAAATCAATAACCTCCTGCCACTGAAATTTCTTCATTCTCATCAACAAAGTATCACGTGTTATGCCTGAAAAGAAAACCAAGACAACTACTGAGCCAGTCATTTTCTAGTAAACTAAACACGAGACAGTATGACTGTTGTCGACCTGCATTATTTATTAAGATATCAACTGTTCCCCATTGAACCACCTCCATACATGAGCCTTATAAGGTGAAAATATCTGGAAACAACTACAGTAAGATACATTTAAAATATATTTCACCAGGATAGGAGTTTGCTTACGGTATTTATCATTGATTCTACATCTTCTTTTAAAACATCACCACCAAAAGTAATAGCTTGGCCACCACATGATTCAATCTGCCAACAAAATAGGAAATTAAATTAATTTAGGCGAAGATGTCCAACGGCCGACAGATGAACCTTATAGCTGTTATCAGATTGCTGGTGAAACAAGCACTCCGTGAGATAGTGTTTATCACTTAATGATAGGATTGGAAAGTTAACTATTTTACTGTTTTTACTTTTTACACATGAAATGGAAACTTAACCTTGCAAAGTTTGATAAGCATCAGCTTAACACAGTACAATCCAACCTCAGGAAGCAAGAGGAATTTGTTGATTGAATTAGTTCCTGAATATGTACCACTAACAACGCTAATCTGTTCTACCTAAGTTCCAATGCACCCCCAGCAATTTTAGGAGCATGACATTCAATCTTTTTCTTTATGAAGGCAAATTGGTAAGGAAAGGTACTTTCATGTGGTAAGGAGAACCTAAGTCACAGTATAATAGCATTTGGGGTGGGTGGGTGGGTGGTTGGGACTGAAGATACTAGAGTCGTTTGACACTCCTGGTAAGTTTTCTTCATTTGTCAAACAAGCAGTAACCATTACTATCATTACTCATAAAATAAAAAGCAGTCCTGCAATTTTTAGTAGCATCAGCTACTAAAAACAAGAACAAGACAACCTTCTGGCTGCACAAATTAAACAAAACATCATTGGCTTAACTGGTCACCAGATATCTTCTCATGACTTTGGACTCAGACTTCCATTAAAAAGGGAGTAACCAGTACAAGTGCTCCAAAAGGGTATTCTCACCATGCTATTGGTTTCGAAATATGAACATCAGATTAGTTGCTAGCAGTTTTCTCATGACACAATACTGAATTTTATCTGGAAAAAAAAAATCACTTTGTCGATGGCTTACCAGTTTCTGGAGTTATAAGGCATCCAAGCATATATGATGTATTTTCCATAAGACCTATAAAAGTCCAAACAAGAATTTCCTACTTAAATTTCTGCAATTTCAGAAGTATTACTATTTACTACTCTGGTTTTATGCTTTCTAGCAAACAATGTTTACTTGCTATCCAACTATCATGAGCTCATATCATAGTTGTGGAAATGAAGCTATATACAAGGAACAACAGTGGGTAGAACATGTTGAAAGGACTCAAACTTGACTGGAGTTCCCTCATTTTAAACATAACAAATCTCGGGTAGTTCTAAGTGACATATGGCATCATTTTCAGTTGTTGGCAGGAAAACAGCACAAAAGTTGCCACACCATAAAACATCCCCGGAAACCTTTTTGGGAACTTACTATAAAAAAACTCCTTTAAGGCTATGTTTAAATGAAACGGTTACTTTTACATGAATGCCCCTAATTTCCCATTCTGATGCTTTTACTCAAACCTGATGTGTGCAGCAATGATCAAATTGTGAAAGACACGGCAGAGGTTTGAGAAATATGTTTGCTGAAAGTATCATAGGATGCAGGACAGCAGAGAACACTCGAGAAAGTGAGTAAGACAATCTAATTACAGGAATTTCTCAATTACAACATGGAATTGGACTTTATGGTTGATTACAGATGGAGGAGATAGTAAGCATGATTTTCTACGCAATGATTTCTTACACCGACTCATAGATACCAAATTCTAAATTGATAAAAAACTGATTATAATTTACAACGGAACTGAGAAATAGTAAAAGGTGCTGGACCATGGGTCTGTTAGCTGTGCCACATGCCTGATCTGTCAATCAACCAGAGGAGAAGACAAAGTAAAACGAAGATAGATAGAAAATAGTAAAAGACAACTGCATGACACAGCAAAGATGGTCATGTCCTTGGTGATAGCAGATGATCTTACTGTACAAAGATATGAATTGGAGCAAAGAAACTTGCTAAGGAAACATCTATAGTACTGATTGAATTCTCTGGCTTCATCAACCAAGATCAGATCAAATATCTCCTATGCTTCCTTAATGGATAAGGTGCTGATATCCATGGAATGAGGAGAAATTATAGAGCTCAAAGTAAGCAAACCCTGCCAAGATCGATATCAAATAACAGTCCAATAATATACTATAGATTGCTGTTGATGTATGAGGTACTGTTTTTCAGATTTAAATCTGTGACTACACCATGAGAACTTCAAAGAGATAGGTCAAGAATTGTATGAAAGAGGTAGCAAACAGACCATGCCACAAGTTGGCGATAAGTGGAAATTACCATGTAACAATATCAAAAGCTGATAAAATTCAAACTGAAGAATAGAAAGGTCAGTTGGGAAAGTTACTTGTAGCACAAGAAGTGATTCTGAGATGAAGATCACCAGCACCTGGCTAAAAAGGAGATAACAATGGCCAATGTTTACAAGGGATACAATCGTATGAGAAAAAATCAATGGATGGCCATGAATTTCCAGCGAAGAGGGGATTAGAGAAGACATAACCCAGTGCTACCATAAGTTGTACCCTAAGATGGAGAATTGAGGACCACTATTAAACAGAACTACTTTCTCAGAGAATCAAAGATGAGAGGAAAAGATGAAGATTAATTGCTGAGACATTGTAGAGCAACTTCAGAGCCTTGGGAAATGGTATCGTCATTATTGACATTTATTAGGCACTCACAAAGAGAATACTAGACATTATAGCAAGCGAGACACCTTTTTTGAACTATATGGAAATAAAAGGCCTAGAGGATGTTTCAAGACAGCGAGACCAAGTGCAGTCTACACAAACAGTTGTTCCTTTTTTCTTAAAAAGAAAGTATTACCATCAAGGAAAATTACATAATGATATTCCAGTTATCAAAACTACAGCAATAAATAACAGTCGGCTTTCTGAAAAGACTAACCATAGTTTTTAATTTGTGTTTGCACAGCTGCACTCCTGCAGCCATTTACTGCTAATGTTACTATTTCTAAGTCACCTACCAGAAATGCTTTGAAAACTAGATCCCACATACATTCCAACTTTATGGTGTTACTGAAGTATTCTCTTTCCTTCCTCAGAGTATAGATTGGGTATAAGTAGTGGGGCGACCGTGCGCCGCCGAGGGCATTTATCTCGACCGGTCTATATGCGTTTGGTGTGGAAACGGCAGTGCTTTCGGGCGACTGGCGAGTTCTAGATCTCCTGTTACGGCTAACTATAGACGCTGCACGCATGGGGCACGTAAGGCCAGACGCTATCGGTAGGCCGGCGTGGGCGGTGTCCGTGCAAGAACTTCAGTCTGTATTCAACGCCTTTACAGTGATTAAATTCTCACCCCCGACGGAGGCGCGCTACGGCGGGGATTGCATTGGCCTTGCAACGAAGGCATCAGCATCGGCGCACGGCATCTAATGTCGGCCGCCGGGGCAGGTTAAGAGGATGATTTGAGTAGCATTTGTAATTGGAACGACTTATTGAAGGAACCCTAGAAATGGATCGTAAAAATTGTCATTTTCGGAAAAGAGATGATGAATATTGATGGGTGGATATGGATTGTGTTACTTTGAGTTTAAAAATAAAGTGACTACACTCCATAAGACATTTAATGAATAGATTTAGAGTTAAAACACAAGAATCAATCTCCAATGGAAGAATATGTTTTTTTTTTCTTTACTTGAATTTTTGGGACTTAGGCCTTAGTATTGATAAATGCTCCTACATGGTTAAGTCTTGAATTATATAAAAGCGTCTATGGCTATTATGTAATCTTGCACTATTGTGTGGCGCATCATACTATATATCTACAATGATGTCCATGAAGCGTTTGTATTAATATGATTCTTGGCATATTTCCGATTATAGCATTGTACTCCTTTTTCTTGATATTCATTAAATATATGAAATTTGCTACTTAATTAAAAAAAAGATTAGGCTAAAATGTCATTATACATAAAATGGAATATATTATCACAATAATGCATTATCTATCCCGTCGGGAGAGCAACTTCTTGGATCTTCATGCATTATAGAAAATGAGTTTTAGCAACAAGCCATGAATTTGAAAAAATAACAATGTATTTATGCCTATCAACTAAGTTGCGCGGACTCTTCATTTTTGATGCCGCACCCTTGTCGACATGAGATGGGTGCAGGTGCGGGATACATGTGGGATTCTTATAACCCACATCGGATACTTTGACCAGAGTTCATGAGGAATGACATACCTTTAATATTATGGTCCTTTTCTCTTTTTTAGCTTTTCCACTTGGTCAATATTCAATGTTCCATATTTCAAGCCAAACAGAAAGAAGCTAAGAATTCAAGCGGTTGTGTTCCGAGTTTCGGTAGACAGTAGCAATGATCTGTGAGGAGAGTTGGTGGAAAGTCTTGAATGACTTTCTTTTTCCTTTTTTTAGGGGAAGAACCAAAGAGCTTGAAAGAAGAAGTTGGGGTGGGAAAGAAAATCTAGAAGATCTATCATAATTTAGGATATCTTTATAGGTCTATGATGTGCCTAAAGTTATAAAAACTTATTCCAGGAGGCCAAAATAAACAATTAAAAAACTTAGTAACTGTCATGAGCCAGTTACACATGTAATGGGTGTTTTTTTCTATAGAAATAGGGGCAGGGCAGTTAAAAGAAGGGGATTCAGAAAATAATGGAAAGGGAATTCCTGGAGAGTTTCTAGCCTCTCGAATGTCTAGACTAGAAAGGTTGTGATCTTTATGATTATTTAACTAAGTTCATTATTGTCTTAGGATGTGATTCATTATGTTAGTAGTGTACTCGTGATTGTTGTAAAATCAGTGAATCTAGAGTGAAACAACAGTATTTGTTCCTTTATTTTCTATTTCAGCAGTAAAGTCTATCAAATTGGTATTAGAGCAGTAACGTTCCGGGATGGTGAGTAGAATAGAGGACAAGTTGAATAAGTGGAGACAAATTTGACAGAGGTAAGATAAGATGTCTAGAAAACTGGAAAAATGGTTTCAAGAAATGACAGAGACTCTTGCTAGAATCGAAGCACAAGGGAGAACTATGATGGCAAAAGCATCCCCTTCTCAAACCAATTCTGTAGGAAACCAAGAAGAGGGAAGCAATGTCAACTGGGCTGGAGAAAAAGGTGGGAAGAAGTTTCGAAACTACAACTACCAGTTTTCAAAGGAGAGGATCCTTTGGGATGGATTTTCATAGTGGAGCGATATTTTACCGTGAATGAAATTTCTGAAACAGAAAGATTACAGGCAACAGGTGTTTGTTTGGAAGGAAAAGCCTTAAATTGGTATTATTGGATGGAATCTCGACAACAAATGTTAACCTGGCAAGACTTCAAAAGAGAGTTGTTGAACCGATTTCATCATTCTCAAAAAATCAATCAATATGTTGTCTTAATGAGGTTGAAACAGGTTAGCACAGTTACCATGTTTCGTGAAGAATTTGAAAAGGTGTCAGCATCTATGAAGGAAGCATCTGATGGAATGTTATCTCAAGTGTTTTTAAATGGGCTGTGTGAGAAATATTGGAGAAAATATTATTGAATTGTGTATCTAAATTGTTACATTGAGACCCTATTTATAGACACTACATTGGAATCCTTTTTCGACTAGAATTCCTATTCCTATTCTTATTTCTACTCCTATTCTAAGTAAGAAATACTTATTCCTATTCTAACACTCCCCCTCAAGCTGGTGCATACAAATCATATGTACCTAGCTTGTTACAGATGTAATTAATACGATGACATGTGAGAGACTTGGTGAACATATCTGCAAGCTGATCATTTGACTTCACAAATTTTGTAACAATATCTCCGGAGAGTATCTTTTTTCTGACAAAGTGACAGTCAATCTCAATGTGCTTAGTCCTTTCATGAAACACTGGATTTGATGCGATATGAAGAGCCGCTTGATTATCACACACAAGTTCCATCTGATCAATTTTGCCAAATTTTAGTTCTCCCAGTAACTGTTTGAGCCAAACTAACTCACAAGTTGCTGTCGCCATTGCTCGATATTCTGATTCTGCACTAGATCGAGCAACCACATTTTGTTTCTTACTCTTCCACGACACCAAATTACCTCCAACTAAAACACAATATCCGGATGTCGAACGTCTGTCAGAGGGTGATCCTGCCCAATCAGCGTCTGTATATCCAATGATATGCTCATGACCTTGATCTTCAAAGAGTAGTCCTTTACCGGGGGCTGACTTTATATATCGAAGTATACGAACAACTGCTTCCCAATGACTATCACAAGGGGAAGTCATAAACTGACTTACAACACTCACGGGAAAAGAGATGTCTGGTCTAGTCACTGTGAGATAATTCAACTTTCCAACAAGTCGTCTATACCTTTCAGGATTACTAAGTGGCTCCCCCTGTCCTGGAAGAAGTTTAACATTCGGATCCATCGGAGTGTCAATAGGTCTACATCCCATCATTCCTGTCTCCTCAAGAATGTCTAAGGCATACTTGCGTTGAGAGATAACAATGCCTGATCTAGACTGAGCAACCTCAATACCTAGAAAATACTTAATCTGCCAAGGTCTTTAGTATGAAAGTGCTTAAAAAGATGTTGCTTTAAATCGGTGATACCATCTTGATCATTACCAGTGATAACAATATCATCAACGTAAACAACCAAATAGATACATCGACCTGGTACAGAATGTCGATAAAACACAGAGTGATCAGCTCCACTACGAGTCATGCCAAACTCCTGAATTACTGTGCTGAACTTCCCAAACCAAGCTCGAGGAGACTCTTTCAGACCATAGAGTGACCTACGCAATCGACATACAAGGTTACTAGACTCCCCCTGAGCAACAAAACCAGGTGGTTGCTCCATATAGACTTCTTCCTCAAGATCACCATGCAGAAAAGCATTCTTTATGTCCAACTGATAAAGAGGCCAATGACGAACGGCAGCCATAGATAGAAAAAGACGAACAGATGTTATTTTAGCCACAGGAGCGAAAGTGTCACTATAATCTAGCCCAAATATCTGAGTATACCCTTTGGCGACAAGGCGAGCCTTAAGTCTATCAACCTGACCGTCTGGATCAATTTTGACTGCATAAACCCAACGACAACCAACAGTAGATTTACCTGCAGGAAAGGAGACAAGCTCCCAAGTACCACTCTTATGTAAAGCAGACATCTCATCAACCATAGCCTGCCTCCATCCAGAATGAGAAAGTGCTTCACCTGTAGTCTTAGGAATGGAAACAGAGAACAAAGACGATACAAAGGCATAATGGGGTGATGATAGACGATGATAACTTAAGAAGGTATAATGCGGGTTAGTATTTCGAGTAGATCGTATACCTTTTTGAAGTGCAAGCGGTGGGCTAGGTAGAGGCAAGTCCGCAGTAGGAGCAGGGTCTGGCACATGACATGAATCATCTGGGACTAGGGTGGGACGGCGATGATAAGTTAGTAGTGGTGGCACTGCAACTGGAGATGTAGACGTAACTGTAGATTCCTCAAAGGTTGGCACAGGTAAAACTTGAGGTATAGGTAAGACCATAGATACATCAGTATGATCAGAAGATGTATAGTAAGTCTGAGACTCAAAAAATGTAACATCAGCGGACATAAGGTATCGATGAAGATCATGTGAATAACAACGATACCCTTTTTGAACTCTAGAGTAACCAAGAAAGACACATTTGAGGGCACGAGGAGCTAATTTATCTTTCCCTGGGGCTAAATTATGAACAAAGCATGTACTCCCAAAGACACGAGGGGGAATAGGATAGAGATGTGACTGAGGAAACAGTATGGAATGTGGAACCTGATTCTGAATAGACGAAGAGGGCATTCTATTAATTAAATAACAAGCTGAAAGGACTGCATCACCCCAAAAACGCAGCGGAACATGGGATTCAATGAGGAGAGTGCGAGCAGTCTCTATGAGATGCCTATTCTTTCTTTCTGCGACACCATTTTGTTGAGGAGTGTATGGACAAGATGTTTGGTGAATGATTCCGTGGTGAGACATAAATTCCTGAAATTGGGATGATAAGTATTCTAAGGCATTATCACTACGGAAAGTACGAATAGAAACACCAAACTGATTTTGTATTTCAGCAAAGAAACCTTTGAAAATAGAAAATATCTCAGAACGATCTTTCATTAAGAAAACCCAAGTGCATCTCGAATAATCATCAATAAAACTGATAAAATAACGAAATCCTAAGGGGGAACTAACTCTACTAGGACCCCAGATATCAGAATGAACTAATGAAAAAATAGCACGAGTGTGTTTCCCAAGTTGACACGACTCACAATCTAATGTGGATAAACCAGACAAACTAGGCACCATCTTTTGCAGTTTGGATAGACTTGGGTGTCCCAAACGTTGGTGAATTAGATTTGGGGAATCTGTAACGGAGCATGCTGTTAAAGAATTAGAAGAGGTAAGATAGTAAAGGCCTTGTGATTCATATCCTGTTCCAATCGTCTGTCCCGTACTGCGGTCCTGCATGAGAAAGAAATGATCAAAAAAAGTTATGCTACAATGTAGGGCTTTCGTCAAACGACTAACTGATGCTAGATTAAAAGGAGAACCAGGGACATAAAGAACAGAGTCAAGAGTGACAGAAGATATGGGTTTGGCTTTTCCAACCCCTTTTGGTTTTGTTTGTATCCCATTGGCTAATGTAATAGCTGGAAGAGATTGTGAATAAACAATATCAGATAAAAGTGATTTATTACCAGTGATATGATCAGAAGCCCCCGAGTCTATGACCCATGATCCAAGAGTGTTAGACTGTGATATACAAGTAAAAGAATTACCCGCAACAGAAACATTAGGTTTTGCAACCGAAACTACTTGTGAAGACGTTTGTTTATTTGCACGATACCGAAGGAACTCTATATATTCCTTTAGAACAATAGGATCATAACTGGGTGGTCGACCATGCAAAACAAAACATATGTCACGAGTGTGTCCAGGTTTATGAAAATGACTACACTTGGATCGAAATTTTCCAAAACGTTCTCTCCCCCGTCTATTCTCCATGGATTGATATGTACGCTGGGAACTGCCGAAAGCTGCTACACAAGTCTGAAAATATTTGAAGCTGCCGGAAGCTGCCCACAGTGGCCTGAAAAATTCTGATTTTGCCGGAATTTTGCTGGGACCTGCCAAAAAATACCGGAACCCTAATTCCGGTGATCGGATCTGGAGATAACTGTATGGGTTCTTACCGAAAATACTGGACGACCCTAACAAAAGAGAGAAATTCAAAAATTCTGTTTTTGCCAGAATTTTGCCGAAAACATCCTGAAAATCGCCGGACCCCTAATTCCGATGATCGAATATGACCGGAATCAGGAAAAAAAAAATACATAGCCAGCCTCGGAATGAAGAGGCGACCCAGATAAAAAAAAATTGTCGAGAAAAAAAAAAAAAAAACTGGCTGGATTTTTTATTTTTTTTCACAATTGCTCTGATACCATGTGAGAAATATTGGAGAAAATATTATTGAATTGTGTATCTAAATTGTTACATTGAGACCCTATTTATAGACACTACATTGGAATCCTTTTTCGACTAGAATTCCTATTCCTATTCTTATTTCTACTCCTATTCTAAGTAAGAAATACTTATTCCTATTCTAACAGGCTGAAAGAGGAAATTCAGGCAGAAGTGATGTTGATGTTGTTACAGGCTCAAACATTGAGAGAGATAATGGAGATGGCTCAAAAGGTGGAGGATCGAAATTATGTTTTGCAGCAAGTACAAGGTTTTAAATTTGAATTAGGCAGAAGAAGTTTAAGCAATAGATCAGTTGGGTTTAGACCCAATTATCACTGAGTTGCAAACATTCTTAAATCTTGTGACTCAAGAGCTGGAGTAGCAAGTCGTAACACTGATTCACCAGCGCATACTGCCACAAAGTCGACTAACTTCAACAAGACTGCAGTAGCAAAATCTGAAGGACAATTCAAAAGGTTGTCTGATTCAGAATTTGCCCAAAAAAGAGAGCTAGGGT
The DNA here is from genome assembly GCA_016801875.1 of Solanum sitiens. Lineage (NCBI taxonomy): Eukaryota > Viridiplantae > Streptophyta > Magnoliopsida > Solanales > Solanaceae > Solanum > Solanum sitiens. The sequence goes on along the minus strand of JABWTJ010000002.1, from coordinate 2,329,156 downwards.
TACGTTTAAGATGTGATGAAAAATTTGGCCCTAATCATCGTTGTAAAAATAGGCAGCTTAACCTATTGATTATTTCAGAGGCATCCAACACTGATGAAGATGAAACCGAGGACTTTGAGTCTACCGGAGAAGATGAAGTTGTAGGGGAAATGAAAAGTACTATGATGGTGTTGAATATGAATTCACTTGTGGGCCTTACAGGAGGTAGAACAATGAACCTAGTGGGGAAGATCCATGGCATGATGTGATAATTTTGGTCGATAGTGGAGCTATCCATAATTTTATATCATCCACCCTCGCTTATCATCAGCAATTACCTATTAAGAAGACCAAAGGATTTGAAGTAACAATTGGTAATGGTCAGCAGGTTAGTGGGAGTGAAGTATGCAAAGTGGTAAGGATAGACGTTGAAGGAGTCCAAATCAACCAACAATATTTTCTATTTGAATTGAGGGGAACTGATGTGGTATTAGGGATGGAATGGTTGGCCACATTAGGAGAGATGAGGGTGAATTGGAAACTTCTTACCATGAAATTCAAAGATGCAGGAAGATTGGTGTCGCTTCGAGGGGATCCAGCCATGGTTCGAACAGTACTGTCACTTAAAGCCATGACTATTTTGTTAAAAAAAGAAAATCAAGGATTTCTGATCGAGTTGAATCCAGTAACAATAATTGAAGATGAAGCAGCTATAACATCAAAGGAGATTGAGAAGTTACTATATGATTATCCAGAAGTAAGTAAGCAGGCCTTAAGCCTACCACCACATCGTTCTTGGGATCATGCTATTACTCTTCAATCTGGAGCACAACCACCAAACATTCGTCAATATCGATATCCTCATTCTCAAAAAACAGAGATCGAGCGTTTTTTGGGTCAAAGAGATGCAAGCTACTGGAATCGTTAAAACTAGTACTAGTCCATATTCTAGTCCAGTATTACTGGTTAAGAAGAAGGATGGAAGTTGGCGATTTTGCGTGAATTATCGAGCTCTTAATGATATCACGATCCCCGACAAATTTCCAATACCATGCATTGATGAGTTACTTGATGAGCTAGGGGGAGCCACCATATTTTCCAAGTTGGATCTTAAGTTAGGTTATCATGAAATTCGCATTCAAGCTGGAGATGAAGCAAAAACAGCCTTCCGCTCTCATGAGGAACATTATGAGCTTATGGTCATGCCATTTGGTTTGACCAATGCACCCTCAACTTTTCAATCACTAATGAATGTTTGCGGAAATTTATTTTAGTATTCTTTGATGATATTTTGATTTACAGTAAGGATTATACTTCACATCTGGGGCATTTGAAGGTTGTTTTGGATATTCTCAACCAGAATTAACTGGTTATTAACATGAAAAAATGCACGTTTGATCAACTTAAACTTAAATATTTGGGTCATATCATCTCCTCTGAAGGAGAGCAGGCTGATCCCTCCAAGGTTGAGAGCATGATATCTTGGCCAAGTCCGAGAGATAGTCTTTGCGGGGATTTTTGGGACTCACGGGATATTACAGAAAATTTGTCAAAGATTATGGTAAGATTGCTGCCCTTTAACTGATTTACTTAAAAAAGATGCATTTTCATGGGGAGAACGCGCTCAACATACTTTTGACGCATTGAAGTTGGCTATGACTCAAGTGCCTATTTTAGCGATGCCAAAGTATTCTCAACCCTTTGTAATTGAAGTCGATGCTTCAGGATTTGGTGTTGGTGCAGTTTTGATGCAGAATGGTAAACCTATTTCCTATTTCAGTCGAATGCTTTCTTCCAGAGCGAAACAATGTTCAGTATATGAACGAGAGCTAATGGCTATCGTGTTGGCTGTCCAAAGATGGAATCACAATTTGCTAGGCCATCATTTCATCATTAAAATTGACCAAAACACCCTTAAATTTTTGCTAGGACAAAGGGTTATGGATGAGAATCAACAAAAATGGGTTTCCAAGCTCATGGGTTATAAGTTTGAGATCAAGTACAAATCGGGTGTTGAAAATAAAGTGGTTGATGTTTTGTCAAGACGTGAGGAGTCTTCAGATTTATATGCGTTTTCGATTTGGTAATATAAAGACAAGGAGGAATGGGACCAGTAAATACAACGAGACACCAAAATGGCTTCTATTTTGCAAAAGTCAATTTCAGGACAACAATCAGATGACTACTACAACTTGAAGAATGGATGTCTACTATATAAAGGACACTTGGTTTTGCCAAAAGGATCATCTCGAATACCTGGACTATTGAAAGAGCTTCATTCTTCTCCTATTGGAGGCCATTCGGGGTATCTTCACACATATAAAAGGTTGTCCGAGAATATCTAGTGGGAAGGTATGGAGAGGGATGTGCAAGACTTTGTTGCTAGGTGTGAAATCTGTCAAAAGAACAAGTCTCAAACTTTGAGTCGTGCGGGGTTACTCCAACCTTTGCCTATACCTCATCATGTGTGGGAGGATGTAAGTATGCACATTTTATTCCACTTTCACACCCTTCTTATGCGAAAGATGTGGCAGCTATTTTCATAAAGGAAGTGGTTAAATTGCATGGATTTCCTAAGTCTATTGTGTCTGATCGTGACCGCGTGTTCATAAGTCACTTTTGGAAGGAACAATTCAAGCTAGCACGCACTACCTTATGGTATAACTCTTCGTATCATCCAGAAACTGATAGGCAAACAGAAGTGGTGAATAGGAGTTTGGAGACATATCTCCGTTGTATGGCAGGAGAAAATCCTAAGGAATGGTCCCACTGTTATCTTGGGTTGAGTATTGGTTTAACACATCCTTTAACAAATCTGCAGGTATGACACCCTTTAAAGCATTATACGGAAGGGATCCATCATCAATTTTTCACATGGATGACACTACTTCACGGTGGAAGAAGTAAATGAGCAGGTGCGCACTAGAAATCTGATCTTAACCGAACTTAAAGAACATTTGTTACAAGCACAACAAAGAATGAAGAATCAAGTTGATTGACATCATAGAGAATTGACTTTTGAGAATGGTGAAATGGTATATCTTGAACATCGTCCCTACAAACTACGTTCTTTGGCTAAGAAGATCAATGAAAAACACAGTCCCCGCTTTTATGGTCCTTTCAAGATTCTGGAAAAGATTGGTCCCGTAGAGCTTATTAGTTGGAGTTACCAGTTAGAGCACGCATTCATACAGTGTTTCATGTTTCACAAGTGAAAAAATGCTTGCTTCCAACTACTTCTGCTCAAAACCTACCTCCATTTCTTACCCAATAATTTTCAAGTTGAGCTTGAGCCTGAGACAGTGAGACAGATGAGACAGATATGGAAGCTAATCAATGGAAAATTGGAAGTGCTAATCAAGTGGAAGAACCTATCTGACTTTGAGAATACTTGGGAGGAATATGCAATCATCGATCAACAATTTCCGGACTTTCACCTTGAGGACAAGGTGATTCTTATAGGGAAGGGTAATGATGTGCCTCAAGTTATAAAAACTTATTCCAGGAGGCCAAAATAAACAATTAAAAAACTTCGTAACTGTCATGAGCCAGTTACACATGTAATGAGTGGTTTTTTATGTACAACTAGGGGCAGGACAGTTAAAAGAAGGGGATTCAGAAAATAAAAAAAAGAGAATTCTGGGAGAGTTTCTAGCTCTCGAATGTTTAGAATGGTTGTGATCTTTATGATTATTTAACTAAGTTCATTATTGTCTTAGGATGTGATTTATTATGTTAGCAGAGTACTTGTGATTGTTGTAATATCAGTGAATCTAGTGTGAAACAACAATATTTGTTCCTTTATTTTCTATTTCAGCAGTAAAGTCTATCGGTCTATTTTATAATTTTGGATTTTTAGCCGAATCCCAACACATGTATCCATATCTGGATCCATACCCTGAATCTTAAAATTTAGATTTTGCCGAATCCGACCCTCAGATTTGCATCTGCATCAGTTACCCGCACCCGAGTCCGAGCAACTTAGCCTGTCAGGTCAGGAGAGTCGATCATACTTCTTGGCTCCTTGATGCATTACATATATCCTATCTAGCGAGGAGAGTACATTAGACTTTAGGATGATATCTCGATGCATTAGATCATTGATTCATATAGTCTATCTGGTGGGGAGAGTACGTCATGCTTCAAGGATGGTATCTCGATGCGTTGCATCACGATTGTTATGAGACTCTTATGTTATGGACATTGAGACTACGAATTAAAACAACACTTGTCACACTTTGATGATCGTAATAATTCCAGTGGAACATAGATGGAAAGATTGTGCTATATTATCGTAACATTGCAATACATGCAGAAGAATGTGTATGGTTTCTAAAATTGATAATTCTAATCTTGCCATGAAAGATTTATGACTACTTTAAATGCTTGAGTGGATTCAAATGTATACATTATGTTTTGATATATTAAATTGCATAATTGATTTATCTTTTTCTTGCACTCAATATTATATTATGCATAGCTCTTGCCTCACCATGAGTTTCTTGGCAATGACAATGTATACTTCTTGGCAATGATGTATAGAGTTTTTGGCCAAAAACATCTTTCAACTATACCCTAAACTTAAACTACATTCTTAAAGTATCATTTTTAGCAGAAAACATCCTTTAACTATACCCCAAACTTAAACTACATCCTTAAAATATCATTTTTAGCAGAAAACATCCTTCAAGTATTTTAAAGTGAACAATTTTCACCCTTCAACTTAAATTTATCAGAAAACTAATCGATATATCCTACAAAAATTAAGTCGTCCCTTCCTAATTATTATTCTTAAATATGCCAAGAATATTATCCTGAACTTTTTCATAATTGAGTTAAGAATTATGCAAAATCTTTTAATTTGACCGTTTTTTCATTCATTTTTCATGTAATTTTAATTAAAAAATATTATTAGTTTAAATATGTTTCTTCTCAATTAAATATGCTAGAAGCGACATTTGTTGGAGACTTCCGCTTCTAATAATGTAGAATGAACTCAAATACGAGACATAATCAATATTTTGATCACTTCGATATTAGATTGACCCAAAAATCTATTAATTTATTTGGTTAAGAAAAAAGTAAAAATAATTAATCTCCAACTTCTTTTCGTTACGAAAAAGGCAAATCATGTGCACTCACACCTTTCAATTATTTTTAGTTTCCATGAGCAACAGTGTCTAAGATTTATTTTTAAAAAACTTCTTGTAGTTTGTAATGAAATTTTGCAGAATAACTTTTGTTGATAGTCACGTTAACTACTCATTTTTTCGTAAGATCCCTTATATTTTTTGACAATATCTAACAAAATGATGAAAGTTATTCACTTACAAATACTTAAAGGATGTTTTCTACTAAAAATGATACTTTAAGGATGTAGTTTAAGTTTGGGGTATAGTTAAAGGATTTTTTCTGCTAAAAATAATACTTTAAGGATATAATTTATGTTTGGGGTATAGTTGAAGGATGTTTTTGGCCAAAAACTCATGATGTATACTGAGTATTCCAATACTCTGGCAACATTGTGTTCATGATGTCAAGGCCATGTATTGGTAAGTATGAGTTCCATGTGTGAGCTAGGATTCCGTACATTCTCTACTTTTTTTTTGATAAACGTGGTGTCCAGACCAGTTTGCGTGCATCTCGACTAATTCTACAAGATACCTCCCACCAACACTAGATACCTTGCTGGACAAAGTTACCTGATGCCTGATACCTATTGTTGGTGGGAGGTTGGTGGGAGGTGACAGGTATCCCGAGGAATTAGTTGAGTTACGTGCAAGGCACACCACAGCTATAAAAAAGTAAAAGTTTGGTCAGTCCAATAGGCATGTATCAGGTGGCGGCCACATCTCATCCTGTTTTGGGGCGTGGTAGAGATCCAACTTATAAAATTGATTTTTGCTGTCAAATGACATTTGTTTAATGTGGTCTATCAACTCGTATTCTCCCTAAAAGAAACAAAAAAGTAAACAAGAAGTGACCACCTCAATATGAACCATTCAGCACTAAGAATGGTGAAAGAAGTGCTGGAATACTCTTTCAAACATCATTCTTAAGTCAGAAATACAGTTGCATGTTCTCAACTTTCAACCACAAAAAGGAAATATATCACATGGAATTGGAGGAATTTAGTAAAATAACAAAATCACAGCAGATTTTGACTGAAAGAGAAACACACCTGTTTTGAAACTTCTTCTGCCTCCTTTCAAGATCTTGCATAATTCACTAGGACCTAACAACAAAATATCAAGTGGGTTGGAAGAGTATGTGAGATTTCTCAGGTATACACATGATGTAACATAAAGTTCGATTTAAAGTATATTCTTTAAAGAGAACATATAACAAAACATATAGCTCTGGCCTAAAGCATTATTCACGGTTTCTAAGGAAATTGAAACTCAGAACATCCTATACGACCTTTAAAGACGAATAATGAGTCAAAATGGTGAACTTGGCTAGGGCCTAGGTTAAAATGTCTCACTGAAATGTGAAAGGAATGGAAAAGATAGACCGGCAAAAGGATATTCAAGCAAAGGGTTAACAATAACCATGAAATTATCGAAGTTGCACTCCAGATTGATTCATATCACTACCAAAAAACAAATTTGGGGGAACAAAAACAAATACAGATATTTTAAATACTTCCTTTTTGAGCTATTGCCCAAAAAATACAACTTAAGCAATCACCACTGTATCTTAAAAATGGAACTGCTCTTTATTATTTCTATATTTATAAAAATTGACGCTGTTGAACAAGAAAATCACAGGGTTTCCTGGTAAACCATTAGTTACAAATACCTGACGTATCTCATCCAGGCAATATAAGTTTCCTTTTCATTGTGGTAGTAAAAAGTCCTAATCTATCAAAATTGACAAATTTACTCATGAGTTGAAGGCCAAACAGTCAACAATTATCTAATCCATAACAATGATCCATACCATAAGGCCATTTTAACTAATATAGAAAAAGTATCTGAATGGATGACCTTGCAAGCAGCTTTTCTCAAAGCCAAAGCAACAGCCCTCCCAATTCTTCTAGAAGCTCCTGTAACTGCTTGCTCAGTAGTTGCCAACTGAGCTCTTACACCTGATCATATAACTACCACGTTATCCCTCTGCACATAATGATAAAATGGAGGGCTTGTAAAGTGATATACCTGAAAAGGCACGAGCATAGGAAGATGAGCATCGGCATTTCAAGGAAACAGAAGGATAAGAGAGAAGACGGAGATGCGACAGTTGGCGGCGGACGCCGGATTTGGTGGTGGTGGCGACGGAATTGAAGGCATTGAACGGAGATGAGATCAATGGGTGTTGTTTTAATTTGCAAATTCTCCGATGAAATCAAGGGAAAATCCTCTGTTTACAACTAAGCTAATTTTGGGGCTTTGTTAATTAATTACGTTACAATTATTTACAAATCATTAATTATTAGGTGTAATGTTAAACCTAAAATAACTATATAATAGTAATGGATACAGAGTATTTGGTTTGGTTGAATCATAAAACTTATTTAAGATCGAGATAAATTGATTAATTTACTCATTTTCGTATTTATAAAAATAAAATTTTAATATTTAATTTATTTATATAAAAATAAGACGTAAATAGTTTTTGATTTGATTAAAGATAGTTCAAACTTTGCATTAGCATTAACTCATATACGTTTGCTGTATGTATATTATTTTACTACAAATATGAATCATCCATATTTTGATTATTTTGCCAGAATGCTAAAATTTGTACCCTTATCCTATTTATATCTTAGTAAGCTCATATATAATCAAACTTAGACAATTATTTCATCTTCCTAAATCTTTGGCATGATTTCCATTTTATTTTATTAATGATTTCTTTCTAAAACACTTTATTTACACGTGATTAAATATATCAATGCGTCATTTTCTAATTCATATCATAATGTATAAAGTATTAGTTAATATTTTTACTCGTTTAAAATATTTCACATTAGAAAAAATATACTTTTTAAAGTTAATTCCATTTGACAATAATAGTAGTAGACAAAAAAAAATTGAATGTAATTCCAATTCTAAGTCCTTCCATGTTTAAAAAGGAATGTTTTAAGTTTTTTAGGAAAAGAAAAACCAAATTTATGCACACTTGTTGCCTTAATGTGAATTATCATTATTGTTTTCGTTTTGTTCTTTTGTTGGTAAGCATAATTTGGAGAATCTCTTGTATAGTTAATTGGTGGGATTTTAAAATTCTTAATATTAGGAAAATAATTATTATATCTAGTATGAGATCTACTTTTAAAGAATAAAAAAGATAAATGAATATTTTGTCTAGTATAAGATCTATTTTTAAAGGATAATAGTAAGTGAGATTTGGTACTTTTTAATATATATAAATAACGATTAATAATATAAACCTTTTTTATATATATAAAATCATCTGGGATTTATAACACATTGGTTGATTAGAAAGGGAAATATTTCCAATTAAGATTTTTTCCATTATCAAAACTCAAAATTCTAACTATCTATCACTAAGATATTTAGTTAAGAATAGAAGAATCTCTTTCATCTGACGGATTTTCTCGTGTTAGTAGTGCTAACTTACCCCACCACTTGAATTGCTTCAAATGTTAGTAACATTGGCCATCAACAGGTGAAAACGAAATATAGGTTGAACATATAACTCTTCAAGCATCAGCCAAATAGCTTGCAATACAATAATCCATCAAGAAACTGCACCAATAACTTTTTTCTGATAAGGTAAATAATATTATGAAACTCCACTCATTAACTTTTAGGAATAAAAAATATGAAGATAACAAAACCAACTGGCTGTAAGTGAATACAAAATTGTTTCTTTTCTACTAAGGCACAGAACAAATACATTTCTAAAGATGCAACAAAATCAACCCTCACAAGGAAGAACTCTACGAAAATTGCATCCGTTTAATGTACCTAGCTGTACAAACTATCAATACAGTATTGCTGCTATTCGGTTTCTTATTTGTCATTTAATCTTCAAACATTCCTTCATCTGATAGCTGAGAAGATTCAGTCCCATTGACATAAGGTTGGTTGGTATTATTTTCACTTGGGTCGCCTAGGATGCTGTAATCGAAGTCTTCCTCGTCGACTTCATCATCTGTATTCACTTGGTCGCTGTCAGAATCTTCATCATACAACTCCCGCACAAATCCTTGGGCCTCCATCTGCATCTGCTCCTTGATGGCATCTTCATATGACAACTCATACCAAACAGTACCTTTGCCAACAATAGATTTATTGTGAGCATCCGTCATTCTCTCCTGCTTGCTCTTCTCTGAGTTCTTTGGCTCGCCCCAGTAGTCATATCTATACAAGGGACTTTCGGGATCATACTGATCCTTGCTGATAGCACTTGGATCCACATACCTACCAGGCTCTTCCAGTGGGAGCCCAAGGGCTCGGCGACTGCAAGAGCATCAAACAAGTACAAAGTCAGAATAACTAAAATAGAGATTAAATGTTCACATCCAGTGACACTGTGTGATGGAGTAAGTCGTCTATTCAAATGTTACTAACGTAGGATAACAGGCATGGTTTTAAAGCAAATGAAAGGACAAAGGAGACATGTCAGTCTGAGTTCAGATAACCTAACAATGCTGAAGATAGCTGTAGATGTGAAGGTACAGAATACAGATATCAAGGGCCGTAGATAAGGTAGTCACATATTAACATTAAATGTTTTAAAGTCTTTGACACGCAATAATATGTTTAATATACATCTAATTCTTGTAAATTATTTCTACTCTTGTCTTCTATGTTTTCCTTAGGTAGGTTATGTCTGGACTTTGCTGGAAGTTTCAAGGTACTCTACCATTAAAACACCTAAAACAGATTGTAAGCGATATCATTTTAGAATATTGTACTTCTTGTGATAATAATCCAGTGAAAAAGGAAAACTCTAGTCATCCAATCCCTGGTTATTGCAGTCACTGTTAACCAGTGCATGTCCTTATACGACTACTCTGACTTTTATGCATTGAAAGTCGTTCATTTGTATAGACTGACCCCGTGTCCATACTTTATTGTAATCCTTATAAAAAACTAAATAGTACGTAAACACGACAGTACAATGTGACAAGTGCGTCGCATACACCATGGCATGTTAACTTACGGACAAACTACAATGAGAAACTATTCCTCAATCACAAAGTAGTTGGTGTCAGTTATATGAACACAATGTTCTATGATGAGTTTTTTTAGATAAACTAGGCCCAAGCAAAACTAAAAGTAACTGACTTCTGGAGGACTGAATATTCATTAACAAATCAGAAGCAATCTTGAGATATTAAAAGCATCAATTATCACTAAGTCTCCAATCTTATATCCAAATCGAATTACTGCATCTTTAGCGATGTTGATAAGCTCTGCAAATTAACGGGATACAGACAAAAACCCTCAAGTTATACATGATGAGGCAATTCAGGTTTAGAAAGAAAACAGAAGGTAAACAAGTCTTTCAGTTGAGAAATTAGTACTACATATGAATGTCAATTGTATAATAAACAAATATTTCTTCTTCATTTCATTGGGGTGGGGGTTATAGAGGAAAGGTCTTTGGGAAACTGTTAGGATGGGGGAGAAAGGCCAGTGTGAATACCAGCTTATATCTCTTAATAGAGCCTCTCTCTCCTCAAGGGACCGCCGCCAATGGATAAAATCGTATTCATCCATCTCAATGTTTCGTCTCAGCTTGGAAATTTTGTACACCTCTCCTCGTTCTAGTGCTTCTATTCTCAGTTTATTATGGTGCTGCATTACAATTACAAGGAAAAGCCACAAAGAGGACATGCTTTCTCAATTAGATACCTTTGGGAGGAAAACTCAAGATACAAAAAACTTTTTACATGGTTAGAGTAACCAATAAGCAGAATTTTCAAATGATATTGCCATTACTGTACTTGATATAGTTCTTGCTGTGGATTTCTTAAATAACGGGTATAGTAAGACAAGGAGGTATGTGCAGAAAGGGGGGAAAATGAGTTTGCACTTCTCATGTATAAGTTCACTAAATGCAGGCGCTTTTCAACTTGAAACTTTTAGCAGAACTGAGTCAATATTGTATTCTTGGCCAAACTAGCCCTATGATTGTTAGTTTTTGTTAATATTTATCCCATCAAATATCATTTTTGAACTTTACAGAACTAAAAACTGATTATTTTTGTTATTGAATTAGATAACTCTGTTGTCCACCTTGTACATCGAAGATGTTGACTTTAAATAAGAACATGTACATACCCGTAATGATTTTTCCAACTGTCCCAAAGTTCTCTTCCCAAGGTCAGACATTAAAATAGATTGAGATTCTTAAAACTTTATTTAACGTGTTCTGATAAGGTTCCAAATTGTAGCATGTATCACATGAAGCGTCTCTCTTCTATCTGTTTAAGTTTTTGGCTAAACAAGTTTGATATGTACCTTCTAAATCTCTAGATTCATAAGCACCTGATTTCAATCTAAGAATCTATCAATTTATCCCTAAACATGATAATAATGATATATGGCTATAGTCACAATAAAGTAATCAATATTATTTAACCTGACGCTCAGCAAGTGCAGCTTCCAAGTCAAGCTCTCTTACACTGACTTTCTGTCAAAATTAAAATCGTGTTAGATAGATGCATGAAAGAAAAGAAAAACGACTTGATAAGCTGCTCACTGTAATCATCTTGGTAAGCAACGCTTTCTTATAATAAGCTTTGGAGTACTCAGTGCTATTTTCTTCATCAAAATCTTCCTCGTCAGCTAACTCTGACAAGTTTTTGCCTTCATATTTACCAGGATTTGCCTCCAAGTCATCCAGAATCATTTGTTCAGCATTATGGATCTGCCATAACTGCAGAATAAGACAGAATTGTTAATCATGATTTGTTAGCTCAGATGGCCAAAAAGGTGCCGTAACTATGCATATCGGTAACAAATAAAGTTTCAGGACAGCAGTTAAAAAAATAAAGACAGAGATCAGTTAAGTTTAACAAAATGGGATGATATCAATCTTAGCTTGTCCCATTTCTAAGCACATTCATACAGCACATAACAACTTGAGAGGATAGATTTAATTGATCAACTAAGTTAGAGAGCAAAAAGAAGCTTGAGCAGAATTATTTGGCTATGATGGGTATAAAGGTATATAACAATGGCTACTCAAACCTCCCTAGTTTGAACAATTCATGTGCAGAAAAAAGAATACCTTGTCCACATAAGGGTGATTTGACAGTAGTGGTTCTTCTTCAACTTTGACTCCAGGGTCTTTTCTAGGAATAGGTTGTCTTCCACAGTCACGCTATGAAAGGAAATGTGTCAGACAGCAAAAGAATAATTTAGAAGATAAAGTGAATCCAACATCCTATGGAATATGAACCAAAGTATGCATCATAGACCATTAAAATGTTCATACTTGCCTGTAATATTGCAAATCTTCATATGTAATCAAATAGTATTATCTTTTTCTCGAAAACATCAGTTTAAAGAATTTATTAAATAATTATCTATATAGTCAGCAGATACAAAAAAAAAACATAAATAGAATTTCCATATAAAAAACAACAAGAACAACAGCTTCTAAACCTACCACGGCTCAATCTCAAACTAGTTGGGGTCGAATAAATGAATCATATGCAGGAGATTTTGCTCTATTTGAGCCGGTATCATTCCAATACCCAGTAATTCACTTAAATTTAGGGGTTCTCTAAAACTAGAAGTTCCCTAGATCTCGCACTTATCCATACACAGTTCTATAAATTTCTGAACAAACTAAAAAAAACATGAAATAAGGTATTCAAATACAGAGACAACTAAGACTGGTCAACGGAACGGGACGTACCGGTACCGTTCCGGTACCGTTCCGGTTCGTCCCGTTTCGATTGCCTATGGGACGGGACGGGATAGTCTGAACCGGTACACGGAACGGGACGGAACCGTGATTTCGTACCGGTGTACCGGTACCGGTTGATCCCGGTCTATTCCGGTTCCGTTCCGGTTAGATCCGGTTCCGTTCCGGTTTATTTAATATATATTAATTTTTTTATATTTTATATTTTATATTTTATATAATTTATATTTATATTTTTTATAAATTATATTTTATATTTTGACACTTGTCCCGAGCCCCTGCCCGCCCCTGCCCGCCCCTGCAGTCTGCTCTGCACTCTGCAGCTTTATATCAAAAGGCTCAAAAGCTGCAGTGCTGTCTGCAGCTGCAGCCCCACCCCTCCCCCACCCCCGCCCCCTATTAGACTTTATTAGACTTTCAAACTTAACAACAACAAAAAAATTAATAAAATATCTTTAAAATAAATTTAAGTAAAAAATTATAGTATAAATTTAAAAACTATTAATTTATACTTAAAAAAAAAAAAAAAAATTCGTAATTAAAAAAAATATCGTCCCGTTAATCCCGTCCCGTTCCATCCCGGTCCGTTCCGGTTCATTCCGGTTCCATCCCGGTATATAGTGGAACGGGACGGAACCGATGAATCATCCCGGTAATTCCGGTCCGGTTCATCCCGGTACCGGTCAACGGGTTCCGGTCCGGTCCGGTACCGGTTCATTCCGGTCCGGTGAACCGGTTCCGGTCCGTTGACCAGTAATAGAGACAACGGAATCACTTTGTTTCACTGACACAAGTAATCAGACTGAATTGAATTAGAAGAGCTGTGACGATCATTCACATAAAGCTACCGTTTTGAGAACATAAGCAAGTTACTTTTCTATTGAAGTGTGTCCATTGCACCGATCCTCTACCTATATGATAATTTCACTTCTATCATGTCTGTTCTTCACTAAGTCCGCATGGGCTTAAATATGTTGGCTTATAATAGAAGTTCACAGTTCATTGGAGACGAGTGATAGGATGTATTAGGTCAAGTTTCATCAATCAAACGTGTCAAATGTTAAATTACTTGATACATCTATTTCTGAGGTTAAATTGAGCTATCAAAAAGCCCTAGCTTTGGAATTTCAGATTCCATGCATTGTTGATAAGAAGTTGGGAACTCCAATAAGAGTTCCTAATTTTAATAGAGATACTGAACTAAAACAAAGGATTTATATAAGTTGGCCAAAATAAAATGGTACTTACACGCAATTCATCTAGATTTGTATCCTCTTCACGATGAAATATAGGCGGAAAATCAAATCTATTAAAGCTGCAATGATAAGAGATACATGCGGAGACAGATAGTTAATGACTGATCTGGGACTTTCTCACTAATGTCTCTGTTTGTGTGTTAGACAAGTAGAACCAACTAAATGTGTGTGTGTGTGTGTGAGAGAGAGAGAGAGAGAGAGAGAAAGAGAGACCCAAAATAACATATTAATGTGCCTTTGCAAGAATAGTTTTGACACTGATGAAACTTGAGAAAGGATTGTCTCAGAAAGATCAGAAATACACTGAAGCTACATACATTAGGTGATCTATGTTAGGATCAACAAAGCGCATCTCAATAGGGAACCGAAACCTGTAAGGATCACGTTTAGCCTGCAAAGGAATGAAAAAAAAACTGTAAGGCATGAAACCACAAAATTGTGATTCTCTCAAGCACCTTAAATGTGTGAAATAGCTGTGAACCAGAAAGGAGAGATAAAACTAAAAGATATACGTAAGTAAATTTTGCCATTTAAGTATAAAAAGATCACATGTCCTCTTTTTGTCTTTTCAACTTTATCACAGAATTCCAGAAAATTATCTCAATTTCACAAAGGTGCTTAAAAGAAATAACTGATAAGAAAAGTTAGAACTATAAATGAACCTACAAAAAATGATTGTAACAATGACAGCAGCTATATATCTTGCAACTTAAATACGTATACATGTATGCATATCGAATGCTATCACAGACAAATAGCTGCTACTGCACCCTAAATGTATCAGATTTTTCTAAATAAAGAATGATATCAGCCTAGATTCCTTAAACCTCTGACTACATATCAATATAAGCTAAATCTGGAATTTGGTATCTAAATAATACAACTTCATTCCAAGTTCATTGAGAAGCCAAAAAGTAACAAGATCACTGATGATGAGTGCATAACAGAGCATGACCCTCAGCAGTATAATGTAGATATATGACATAGCAGAAGTGACTAAGGATTATGATACTGGCTAGAAATCAGATGCTGCTCTTTGATGAACAAAAATTCAGAAAATATTAAGTATCACTCACCAGAATTTCAACCATTACATGCATACCAACTTTTATGTGATGGCGGATCCAATACCAATCATTTCGCTTTATTGGCACCCACCTGCAATGCATTGACAAGGGAATCATCAAACACGTGAATCTGAAGTTTAAAATCACTGAAACAAGCAAAACAAAGTAGTTAGATTCCTTCGACCCTTTTTAAAATTCTGATTCTAGTCAAACTAACAGCGTAGTTGAGTAATTAAATAAACTCCAAAACACAATGAGAAACTGTTAGGATTCACTGGCAGTGATTATCTTTCATCCGACTGAAAGTCATGGACAATTTATTACCAAAGTCAGCAGACTCAGCACACACCTGAAATTCCTTCAACCGATGCACTAAATGAAAAAGAAAAAGGAAAAAACTCCTTGCCCCTCTCAGTTTTCATTATGATGCAAAATGACTTCTCCATGAAGCACAGAACCACCACCTTGAGCTACTTCTAAACACATATAATCACTGATACTTAGCACAACGATTCGTTTTTCTCAACTCCTTCTGATTCTACTACCACAAGAAGCACACACATATAGAGAGAGTGAGTTTAACCATATGGAAGTGAAACTTCTGTCTCAAGGCAGATAAAGTTTTACAGACAAAAATCTCCAACATTTATCCTCCAGTAGCAAATGAATCTGGACAACGGATGCCGCTTTTTTTTATATGAATGGTGATTTTAACAACTTGGACTGCAAGTAACCTTTCAAAGCTTGTATCGGTCTAGTAATGGGATTCCAGTTCCAAAAGAAAACCTTAATCTCACCATCCTAAACTTTTTCTGCAACTTTGCGCCATGGGAAGGGAAGAAACAAATGTAATCAGAATTTGTATGGAATTCTTGAAATCTGTACACTTTACATTTTATTTCAAACTTCATCTCCTTAAACACGCTTTCATACCACCTTCACTTCTCAAACCACATTCAATTTCATTTGAGGGACGTTCCTACTTTTTACATGGATGTTAGACAATATAATACATGTCCAGAATTTGTTATACAGATCACATGAACATGCTCACCCATCATGAACACCTCCAATATCAACAAATGCTCCTTGATAAAGGTGTATAGCTGTCACTTTACCAGCACAAATCTGCAAAAAAGACTTCCTATAAGCCTGCCTTTCTTCAAAACTTGTGTAATGTTTGATAAGTTAACATAAGTTCCAACCAAATTGAGGTATGTGAGGAAAGTGGCTTTATGTCCTAGCAATATGAAGTGGATACGACTGATCCTAGCTGAGGTTTCAATTTTTATGTTGATGTAACAGTTTCCCAGATTTTCTGTAATACATAAATTTACAGTGTATACATTACAAAAACATTGAGCATGCATGTCAAATTTCTCTAATAATAAAAATCAGAGTGCAAATGAATGTCCATGTATAGATAACTAAAGATCAATGCAACTTTGACAAAAAAGATTAGCATGGGCTACCGACAACGGAAGGGTGATTAAAGCTTAAACAAGAAAATAATGTTCTATCGTTTTTCTTCTATCTTGTGAATATCTTAAACAACAGTGCATGCATGTTTATTTCTACCACCAAACTGTAGGATAAACTACCCAATAAGATAGTAATAGAATTCAACCAAAACACAGCTAGTAAACTTGTAGACATGATAAGTCTTTTGATGGGAAAGAAATACTTCAGTTTATGCCAGAGTTTTTCAGATTTATTTTCATGCTAGGGAAGAAAACATGAAGAACCAAAAGAACCCCCACCGACAAAAAAGAGAAAGGCAAAAAAATGAAAAGAAAAAGATACATGCTAAGATAACTGAAAAACATTAAAATCTTTTGTAAAATAAGAACAGACAAGAATCAAATTGTCAAGCTCAGACTATTTTTTGATCGGGGATTATCCTGCTCAAACTACTAACTTCAAGTATGGCAAGAGAACTTCAAAATCTCTTCAATCACTGCTCAGTTTTCATATTCATCATCAAAGAAAGGGAAAAGGAAAACAACTTACTTGTCCCGGGTAGTAAAATGGGAGTTCATACTGCAACCAAATGAAGAGAGGGAAAAGTTAAGACAAAACATCAATAACCCAAATAAACCTAACAACAGTAAAAATATTCAACAGAAACAGCTAATGCAACATCTACTGTACCATTCCGTCTTGGTAATCCTTTCCCCTTTTTCTCCTTCCAGGATAATAGTCCTGGTCATACTGCAGAGACAATCAGAAATTGTGGGTAAGTACAATTATTGATGAACCAAGAATACAATTCTTTTGGAAGCAAATTTTTTTACTAGAGTGAAGAGGAAATTCTTTACATTGAAAAATTAACTCAGTGTCAAGAAGAAAAAAGTACGTAGATGTCTTAAATACTAATACAGGCTACCCTTCAGATACAGAATTTGCAATAGCACAGCATGATTTAGATACTGCAGCAAATTTATCAACTTTAAGTTGGATACTAGTAGCTTTTATTTATTCCTTTGAAAGCTGCTTCCTAATAGCTTAACTTTCAATATCCAGTGCAATCACTACCTTCTATCGGGTTGTATTGATGATTTCGCGGTAGTTTATATAAATGGTGTAAGAGATTTAAAAATTTGGACTTGCATAGATACTTGAACTACCAAACATTTCCTACTCCATAAAAGAAAAAAAAAGGCACTGGGCATTCCACTATGGTGAGGTTTGGATTTGGTTTAGTTTCAGTTAATTAGAATTAGCATTTGAATTTATACAGAAAAAATGATAGTTGTCTGGTTTACTACGTCCAGCATCACACTAAAACATGATAAAGGGTACAAAATTACTTTGTACCTTATAAGATTCTTCTTCTAATCTATCCTTGTTAGCAGCAACCCACTCATTATACTGCTTCAAGAACACTTTATACCGTTCCAAGTTCATATCATCAGTCTCTGTATTCACCATCTCCTCCACTTTATCATAATCCACTCTCACAGCCTGCATCTTATGAGCTTCCCTAATGAACTCCAATTCCTTCTTATCAACCTCCCACCCCCTCGGCGGCCAATCCCTAGGTGGTACATGTCGAACCACCAACGGCCCAGCCCATGTAGTCTCCAAAGGCTCAGGAATATCTCCTTTCATCTCAAATTGCTTAGCGTAATACTCATCTTCCGTTATACCCATTTCCTCAATCTTCTTTTTCCGGTAGTTAGGACTAAGCATTCTGAAAGCTTCAATAGCTTCAGGTGACTGAAGCGCAACTTCTTCACCTTCATTAAGAGATTTCCTAGCAAAATCAGCTTCAGGTGAGAGGATTTCTTCCCATGGAGCCCAACCACGGTCGACCCAGTTCCGACGCCGGGCTTCTTCTTCAGATTCTTTCTCTTTGGGTCCAAAAGCTTCGAGAAATGCGTCGTCATCACCTACTGGGTATTCATCTGAACTGAAACAGTGAAGAGCAAGAGGAGAATGCTTGAAATTGGATGAAGTAGAGAGATTAAAGAAAGGAAAAGAGGTGAATTTAGAAGAATTTAGAGGTTTAAGAAGGGTTTTAGGAGATGGAAATGTGAAGAAGAAAGAACAAGTTTGAAGAGTTTGCATTTTGAGGGGATATTGGAATGCTTGCTTAGAGTTGCTTCGTTTTTACACAAGATAAAGTTTGGTTTATTCAAAAAAAAATTCATTTTCCTTTTTAAGCAGGAGGGAGGACTTTGATTATTTTTTTGCATTATTTTCGTACATAATTTAATATTTTTATATGATATTTTTCATTTTTTTAAAAAATAAATAGTTTTTATTTGATCATAAATTTGTTAAAGAGCAAGAGTGCATGATATCGTTGTTGTCAAAATTATTCCTCAACTTTGTTTTATTGATTGACTTTACCGTTTTAGTTAAAAGCAAGTTATTTTTATCCCTACTGTTAATAAACTTAACAAATATATCCCTCCTTGAATGAAAAATCCTAAATCAATTAAAATTATTCAATTTTAATCCGATCCGACTCACTTAATAATATAACCCATTTGTTTACACTCTATATTAAGAAAATTGTGTTAAATTATACACACATAGAAAACTACTGATTTTTTAAAACTTTTAATATATATTTTTCCTGAACTTGTCTCGAAAAAGCAGTAACATGCTTAAACTATCATGGTGATCTATTACACACCTTAACTACTTAAAAGTGAATTTATTACCCTTAGACCTGCAGAATTATTCTCACATTGTGTGATGTATTACACTCGCTGCCACATCAGCGTCATGTTATAAATTATAATATATATATTTTTTAATTATTAATTAACTTTTCTTTTGTCAATTATATTTTACTCTAACTAATCCCTAATTAATTGTTTCAATTCTCTAGTAATCATTGTATCTTCTTCATCACTAATCCCACTCATTTTCAATTCTCATTTCATGGAAAAACCATATCCTGTCCCACCTTTACTATCGATTTTATTATTCACCACCATTATATCACTTTCAATTCTTCTTCATCTTAGTCACCCAACATCAAATATCACCACCACCATTATCAACATTGATTTTTTCTTCTTCACCACCTTTAATTACCTCTTTTAATGTTTGTCATCGGCCACCCATCACCACCAAAACCATAAAGCTGCAATTACCACCAAAATCAAAAATTGATTAACAACCAAAAAATCTTTAACAAAGTCAAAAAATGGAAAAGATAAAAACAATCAATCAAAAATTTTCTAGATAAAATACAATTATTCACTAACAAATCTATGAGAATTAACTTAATTGTGAATCAAAAAAAAATTGTACTTAAGATTGTGCTAAAAAATAAAGAAGTGTGATGAAAATAAAGAACGAAGAAGAAGAGGACAATGGGTGAAATTTGAAGAAGAAGAGGTGGGGGGGATGGAAAAGAGAATTTTAATTTTAAACTGACGCGCCTATTTTTTTTTTAGGGCAACTTTCACATATAGCAAACACAAAATTTAAATTTTTATGTTATAGCAAAGTTTGCATAATTGCGCTCCATAGCAAACATATATATGTATAATTTGCTATACATATACAACTGAAAGTTATGCCTATTTCGCTATACACATATACAAAGAAGCAATTGTATAATTCATTGGTTTCTCTTGAGATTTATATAATTTCGCTAGCAGGACCTCTCATTTGTATAAATCATTGTTAGCCTCTCAATTCTATTGTATGTGTTTGTATATCTGTATAAAATTTGAATTTGTATACAATTGAATCGAATTGTATAAAACGAGAAAGAGAGAAGGCAAAAGAGACTTGGGCAGGGAATATACAATTGAATCGAATTTTAGAAAACGAGAAAAAGAGAAATTATATACAATTGTATAAAACGAGAAAGAGAAGGCAAAAGAGACTTGGGCATGGAATATACAATTGAACCGAATTGTATAAACCGAAAAGAGAGAAATTATATACAATTTAAATTTGTATAAAACGAAAAAGGCAAAAGAGACTAGGGCATGGAAATGTTTGTATTGTATAATTATAAGTGTATAGGATGGAGATATATGTATTTGCATGTGTATATACAATTTTCTCTCGCTTAATACAAACAGAAACACAATTTATACAATTCAATTGTATAAAGCGAGAGGCGAGCGATAGAAAGCGAGCGAGAGAGGGAGAGTGGCGAGCGAGAATATAAGGGAGAGAGGGACTGGCAAACAATTTGCTATGGAACACATATAAATCAAACGGTAGCTAATGTATTTATTTTACATTATTAGTTTGTCATTCTATACAATTATCCCTTTTTATTTTTGTTTTATATTTTCGCCACGTCAATTTTAGGGGGTAAAAAAATTTACTTTGAATAATATAAGTGCGTAATTGATCACTATAATAATTTAAATGTGTAACTGACTTTTCGAGACAAGTTTAAGGAAAACTTATGTCTTTTCCCATATTTTCTATTCAGTGTGTCAAGTACTTGGTTAATTCTAATTGTAGTTATTTGCGTGAAGCAACTATTTGTAGGCAAAAATATTACTACTATTAAGAACATAAATCAATATATATTATCAGTCTTAATAATCTTAATATAATATATATAGAAAGAGTATTAATTAAGTAAAATTATCAATCTTAATGATATCAATAAACTATATGATACTTAGTTAATACTTCATCGTTCACTTTTAGTTCTCATAGTTTCTATTTTTAGAATTAAACTACGAGAACTTTACGACTAAAATTTAATAAGTATTTTTTCATCATATTGAAATACAAAAAATTGCAATTCATAGTACTTTTCATATAGTTTTTGAATATCTAAATTTTTTATTTAATATCAAATTAATGTAATCTAATTTAACTTTAAAAATTAGTCAAATTGACTTACAAAAAGTGTAATATGACAAATAAAATGGACAGAGGGAGTATCAGTTAAGCGAAATTAGTTGGAGATATACCGTATAATTATTTAGTAGAGTATGACTATAAAGGAGTGTATATGCTTAGTTCCTATTAATTCTAATGCATATAATTATAATTAAAAAGCGGTAGACTTTGGATAGAACACAAACACTTCAATATATTTTATTTTATTATTAATACCAATAAACCCGAAACACAAAAAGGTCATGCAAATGATAATCCAATTAGAATTCTAATTAAAAAGAAACACACTCTTTTTACCTTTTAATTTTCACACGCTCTTGCTCTTCCCCACATAGAAAACAAAATTATTAGTAAGTAGAAGATTTTTTTAGATCAATTAATTAGTATGACAGAAATGGTGAATAAGAATAATAATATAGAATCAAGTAAGGAAAGTATTATAAACGATTGGTTACCCATCACATCATCGAGAAATGCAAAGTGGTACTATTCAGCTTTTCATAATGTTACTGCTATGGTTGGTGCCGGTGTTCTTGGGCTCCCCTATGCAATGTCCCAACTAGGTTGGTACGTATCTATTACGTGTTATGTTTTGTGTACGTGACAACTGACAACTTAAAGTGAATACGATTATTTTGATATTTTTATACTTTGTTCCACCTTCTTAGATTCATATAAAGTAATTTAAATTTTTTATTTAGATTTTGGACCTATATATGAGTATATAGAAAAATCGAAATGAGTTAGATAATAATAAAAATAACTTTTAAAAAAAAAAAACACGAAGTGGTTTATATAATTATTTTTTAATCCATACTATGGTAAAAAACTCATCTAGAGTGTTTGTTTCCTGTGTTGAAAAAAGATAAAAAGGTGTTTGTTCCCTAAAATGTCACTAGGGTGTTTGTTCCGAAAATGTCACACTCCTTTATATTGAATGAGTATTATTTTATTTACAGACTCTATCACTTGAAATTGAGTTATGATATTTCAAGTCACCTTTTTGAATCGCTAATCGAAATTATTCTTTTTTTCCGACTATAGATATAATATAACAGGGGTGTTGGAGTGACAGTAATGGTATTATCATGGGTGATAACATTGTACACATTATGGCAAATGGTACAAATGCATGAGATGGTAGCAGGTAAAAGATTTGACAGATATCATGAATTGGGTCAAGAGGCTTTTGGAGAAAAACTTGGGCTATGGATTGTGGTTCCTCAACAACTATTAGTTGAAGTTGGAGTTAATATAGTTTACATGGTCACTGGTGGCAAATCACTACAGAAGATTTATCAGACTGGTTGTCCTAATTGCCACCCTTTAAAGACTAGCTATTTCATCTTGATGTTTGGTTCTGTTCATTTTTTCCTTTCTTTTTGTCCCAATTTCAACTCC
The DNA here is from genome assembly GCA_016801875.1 of Solanum sitiens. Classification (NCBI taxonomy): domain Eukaryota; kingdom Viridiplantae; phylum Streptophyta; class Magnoliopsida; order Solanales; family Solanaceae; genus Solanum; species Solanum sitiens. The sequence goes on along the minus strand of JABWTJ010000002.1, from coordinate 2,306,259 downwards.
ATCACTTTTATCTCATTCCTTGCTGCTGTCATGTCTCTCAGGTACGTCTTAATTTGTTTGTCTGGTTTTCTATATTTCATATTCATCTTATCATACATGTAATGTCACAAGTGGGGTTTGGCGAGGATGGCGTGTATACAGTCTTACCTCTACCTTAGCTTGTGAAAGTAGAGAGACTGTTTTCAATCGACCATCAAGGGTGGATCAACAGTGTTTAAAAAAAGACATGTGTCTTAAGCCCCAAATTTAAAGAGCCCTCATTTTTATTAATAATTGGTTATTAGTTATTATTTTTTAACAAATATTGAATACTTGTAGAAAAAGTATAGTTTTCAGGGAAAATGAAGGAATATTAGAAGAATTTTGACATATTTGGGTACTATATCTCATTAAAAAATAATTTTAAATAAGAATGTTTATATTATCAATTATATAAAAGTTATTAACAATTCAAGTTTAAGACCCCGTTTGATTTTTGCTTTAGACTACTAATATGCTTGAGTCGCTCCTGGTTACGACCATCAACAACAAATAATATACACTACAACAAAAATAACTTTTAGCGGCATTAAATATTGACATTAATAAAGAGTGTTAAAGTCTTTACCGGCATTAGTTAAGTGCCATTAGAACCAATGTCGCTAAAGGCTTTAGGGACATATACAAAGAGTGACAATTGCCGCTAAAAATACATATTTAGCGGCAATTAAGAATTAATTGCCGCTAATGATCATTTTTGTTGTAGTGATAATTACTTAAATCAATGCAAAACAACAACATACCCTTTGAGGGTCTGGAGATGATAGAGTGTACGCAGACCTTATCACTACCTCATAAGATTAATTATTATTTTTCATTGTGTAGTTATTCAACCATAGGTTGGGGAGCATCATTACACACAGGAATATCTCCAGAGGTTGATTATAGTCCAAGGGCATCAACAAGTACAGGAAGAGTGTTTGGTTCCTTAAGTGCTTTAGGGGATATTGCTTTTGCATTTGCAGGCCACAATGTTGTCTTGGAAATTCAAGCTACAATGCCTTCAACTCCTGAAAAACCATCCAAGAAACCTATGTGGAAAGGAGTCGTTATCGCGTACATCGTTGTGGCTATGTGTTATTTTCCTGTAGCTTTTGTTGGCTACAGAGTTTTTGGAAATAGTGTGGAGGACAACATCTTGATATCCCTACAAAAACCTGCTTGGCTTATTATCATGGCTAATGCCTTTGTTGTCATTCATGTTATTGGAAGCTATCAGGTTTTAAACTTTTTTAAATCATTCAAATTTCAATGATGATCTGATAGACTGATACACTATTCTTTTCTTTTTAGGTGTTTGCTATGGGTGTGTTTGACATGATAGAATCTTACTTGGTGAAGCAAAGAAATTTTTATCCAACTAAAATATTACGAGTAATTGTTCGGACTGGTTATGTTGGTATGTCTTTCCACTATTTTTATGTTGATTAATATGTGTTCTAGAAGCATAACTTATGTTCTTATTTTGTGTGTTGGCTCAGCCCTAACAATGTTCCTTGCAATATCATTCCCATTCTTTGGTGGATTACTTGGTTTCTTTGGAGGATTTGCATTTGCTCCTACTACCTACTTTGTAAGTCAAAGATTCGCGTGTTATATTAACTAAAATAGTACTCCCTCCGTTTCAAAAAGGATAATCTAGTTTGACTTGGAACGGAGTTTAAGAAAAGAAAGAAGACTTTTTAATTTTGTGGTTCTAAATTAAAGTTATGTCAAATGTACCAAAATGCCCTTTAATCTTGTAGTCTTAAACATGTCACGTGGAAAATTAAAGTGAAAGTGTTGTCAAAAAAGAAAAGGGGAACAAACTAAAAAGGAAATATGGACATTTTTTTTTAAACGGAGGGAGTATTTGTAACGGGCTACAGAAACAAATATTGATATGCATTCTTCTCTTATTGTTACAGCTTCCTTGTATCATATGGCTAATCTTATGTAAACCTAAAAGATTTGGGTTGTCTTGGTTCACAAATTGGGTACGTATGTTACAAAAACTTGCAAACATCAATGAGAAATTGACGTATTTTCTTGCTTGTATTGCTAATACTATTTCTAATTGTTTTCGTTTTTTTTTTTTTAACCCAGATATGCATCATACTTGGTGTTCTTCTGATGATTTTAGCTCCCATTGGTGCATTGAGGCAGATCATACTGCAAGCTAAGGGTTACAAGTTCTTTTCTTGAATGTAGGATTTTTAGTATTAGTCAGACAAGTTCTATATTAGTATTAATGCTGTATTAGTATCAAACCATAGTGAAAATAATGATTGATATTTGGAGCTTATTTAAATAAGCTTCCATTTGTAGATACATATATTTATGAATATAAGGTATCAGCTGGAAGATGTCTATTTGGTGTTATTAAGTATATATGATTATTTTCTGATCTAGAGTTGAAGCTTAACAACTTTAGAAAGAAGGTATAAACTATCTCAATAATTTTGCATATTGCATAATGAAAACAACTAAGAAAAAGTATATGTAAGAGTGTAAATGTATCCTTTTACCTTGTCTCCGTTAGGGCAAGGGGTATATTTGAACAAAATATAACTATGAGGGCAAATATGACCGAACCATTAACAAACCAAAATCCAAGATGAAGTGAACTCCAACTTCCAAGACTCACTACATGATAAATTTTTGCTACTCCCTAATTAACTTTAACTTATGTACTTTACTAGGCTGCAAAGTATCAGCACTAGCGAAAATGACCACAAAGTAAAAGACCACCTGAACTAATTCTATTCCGTTCTCTGTACCTTTCAAACAACAGCTCTTCATTTTGTTTAAGTTTGTTGTATTCAGCCATGTCGAATCCTGAATTTTGGCAACTTTCAAGTTCTCCTGATATGTTTCCACCATCTTCAGTCGTATAGATTGTTCTATTCTTCTGTTGACTCTGCAGAATAGCTGGGCTCCAACTTCCATGGCTGCTGATGGAATAACTATTATCATTCTGAGGGGAGGTGATATCCTACAAGAAGGAAAGTTGGGGCCAAGTTACAATAGATGTCTGGGAAGAGAATGAGATTTACTACTAGAAAGAAGTACAAATTATATGGCTAGCACACTACTAAAGTGAATGTGTAAATGCAAAACAAATGGCACGGCATAGAAAGCAACTTAAGCAATTTGTGTTTAATAAACAAATTTGTTTATTGTCTAGCATTTTAGCATGTAGAGATTTCCAAGGAAAGCAGTGGAAGCAAGATAATATCTAAATAGGCGAAATGATAGGTACTTACGGCCCAGAGTGAGCCGACATACCTCCTAGTTTGACCACTTGTCGAAATTAAGTAATTCCTAAAAAGTATCCAATCATCTGGAAAATTTAGCTAAACCTAACAACGATCACGGAGGACGTTGTACAATCAAGAGCGCACTTGCTAGTATATTATGCCAAAAGCAGCAACTAACTTTTACACGTCACAAAACAAGCATGCATAATTTAATTCTATTAGGAGGAAAACAAAGTATCACTTTACCTGTCTTGCATCACATATTGACATTTTCGTACTAACAGGAGTTTCCACTTCTTTTATGGGAGTGAAAGAACCATCATTGCTTGTCTCCCACTGCAACCAGGGGAAGATAACCCCGTCGGTTCCAACAGGATGACAATTAGATCCTGCTGGACTTTGATTAACTGCTTCCCCATAAGTAATACTGTCCCTTGGCTTAGCTATTCCTCCTAATGTGGAACTTGCATCACTTCTTTCTCCATCAAATGAAGAAAAATCCGTGTCTTCTATATTTGCAATGAAATCCACAAAAAACTTCTCTGCCTCATCATTCAATTGTGTTGATGTCCTGTTTCTATCATTGCTTCTCTGAAAATTTGTAAAAAAACTAGTAATAAAGGAAACTACTACAGAGGTGAATAACAGATAATCAAGAAAGTCGGAAATTGATCGTTCAACCAAAAAAGGGAGAGACCTTTCTACGTGGTTGTTTCTGCCCAGCAGCAGAACTTTTTGTATCAGGAAGTTCTTTGACAATCCGCCGATCCCTGTCTCTTTGGTCTTCCTGCATAATTTCATCAAGCAGATATTGCACACACTTCTGACTTTAATATCAAAGAAAATTAAGACATTCATTTTCTGAGGATTACAATTACATAACATACTGATTGCCAAAGAAGAATCAGAACCAGTGTACAAAAAGAGACAAAAATATTAGACTGGAAAAAAGACAGCATAACATAGTTTGACAAAGAAGATCTTGACACCGTGTGTGGAAAACAGGAAAATGAAGCATGGAGAAAACTTACCTGCTCCATTTTTGTTGCATAACTCTTTCTGGCCACATGACCTGACTTGGAGCCAGTAGTTTTCTTCCCCATGGTCTGCATTAGTCAACATGAAATAGTAAGCAAGTCATAAACTCTGGGAGGAGTAATTTTCTTATTTGATGGAACAAATAAATCACACACTTGTTCAAGTTCAGTTTTGATTTCTTCAACAGCATGCCTGAGTTCTTTTCTCATTGCTTCATACAGTTCACCATTCAAATCCCCATTTGGATGCTCACCCTGAAGAACAATACTATATTTCAGTAAAAGACAATTGATAAAACATAGGGAAAAGTCAGTGCATGCTACTTTGACAGATAAACAAAACCTTTTTCTGTGCATAAACTGCTCGAATGGTTTTCTCGATGCCATTTTTACAGATAAGAGCATCCTTTGTGTCATCGTCAGTCAAGGCAGAAGAGTGACTCTAATATGAATGAAGAAGTGCATAAATTAGTAACATTGCCAGAAGGAATGTAGAGACACACAAAAAGCAGAACAGTATAAGAACAAAGGGCAAGAGCAACTGCAATTTTTCTGTGAGAAATGATACATGAACCCAATAAGTTCCCAACAATTCAAAGAGAAGCTATTAAAATTGTCGGCTTACAGAGTAGCCATCATGTAACAGAGACATGTCTTTTTGGCTAAAAGACCTCCTTAATTTCGGATTATTTACAGCTGTTGGCTTCATCGATGATGGAATGTCACTGATTCTATTGCTCTGACTCTTCTTGATGTCAACTTGGCTGTTGGAGTTTCGAAAATGATCTGCATCACTCTGCCATACAATAAAGAAAACTCTTGATCAAAAAGTGCCTCCACTGCACATTTATTTGCTGATACCTATGGCTTTCTCTTATTTCTTCTTTTTAGACAGTGATCTTAAGAACTCATAGATAATGAAATATTTAAACAACCCTAGGTTTTCTGGACATACACCCATATAACATGTAGATGTGCCATAAGTTTGTATGTCCCTCTAGTGTGTTTTCACAATCAGTATTGGAATTACCATATCATATTGTGGTATGCCCCATCACTGTTCAGAAATAAATACCTTTTGTTGATAAAAGAAAGAACTAGGACATTTAAATTGAGGTGAGATTTTTCGGAGAATTAATTATGTCAGAGTCAGCTTGTCCTCGAACATTTAACAGAAATTATTTAAGGAGGACGACATCATCAATTAGTGCAATTCATAAAGCCTCAAAAACTTGTTATAATTCTGCGGTATAAGACTAAAAGACTGGGAATGTTACACACCACATATAGTTTCACCTTTATTCTCTTCTGATCCAATTGGATTGGTACAACTTTCAGCAACCACGTATATAATTGCAAACCAATTCCAACACTTAAACCAACTGAAACCTCCCACTAATTCTTTTGGGTAAAAAACTGACCCAAATGCCGAGTCACTGATAATCCACCCGACAGCACTTACATCAGAACAAACAACACTAAAGTCAGGCAGGAGGAAAACACTTGTCTTATTACAGTGATAGACAAATCAGCTTGAGCACATGTTGACTGATCCACCGGCACATGTAACAAATAATTCAGTTCACCAAGACTTAACAGACTAAAAGTAATCTCCCAACTTTTTTTGTCTCTACTAGGAACCCAGTAACCAACAAAACAATTCTTAAGGTAACAGAATACCATTAGATACATGCACCACAAGACCCAAGGTAATGTATTTCTAGAAGTCAAGCATTTATTCTTTTGTTTTAGCTATTTCTACTTTCAAAGCACTTGGAATTCCAACTTCTCAACGAAAGTTATGAAAAGTTCAAAGTTTCTGGAAGAAAACATTACCCTCACAAATTTTCAAACTTGCAGTTATGTACACATCTGAGATTTAAGATAAAACATAATAACAAATTAATGGGCGTAACCATTACCTTCGAAAATAGGGTACAATGTACCAATATGGGCATAGTAAATGAAGGCCTGCCTCCTCAAACTGATTTCTTTTTAATTATTATGAGCACTTAAACTTCCATTTGTTAGTTTCTTGTCATAGGATTTCATGCACGGTTTCTCTTTCATGATTCAAGGCAATTTATGTGTTATGCATAAGGAATTCACTAAGGCTATCTTTATCATTAGATGTACATGAGTGACATTAGTTTTAGTTTTGCCCGTAGAATGTAAACAATCAAAGTAGTTTTGGTGAAAAAGGACACTTATGCTTGGAATTAACAACCAAAAAAGATATCTACTTTCTGATGTCATGGCCAATTAGGTTTCATATATTTTGTGTTACAGATTTCTATTACATTTTCTTTCTTTTGATCAGTAAAAGAAGCATAGTCCATTGGAGCTAAATTCAATTTCATCCCTTCCTCCGCTCCCCCACCTACCCACACACACAAACTAAAATGAAGGGAAGAAAGGTGAAAGATAGATCCATATAGATAATTCCAAAGTTGAAATGCTCGAAGTTTAGAAGTCTCTTTGGTGAATTCCATTAAAATGTTCATTCCCAAAGATTATATCAAGCAAAGTTCAGTGGTCAAGATAAAAAAAATACCCAGTGAAATTCCACAAGGTGGGGAGTGGGGAGGGTAGAGTGTAAGCAGATCGTACTCCTAGGCTGTTCCCGAAAGACTCTCGGCTCTAGTGAAGCAAATCAAAGCAGTAATGGAAAGGAAAAACAATGAAAAAAACATGAAAACTAGTCGGAAAGCAGTGCAAAGCATACATGCAAGGAGCAGTAACATTGACAACATAATGGACCACTCAAAACATAGTACACAATAGATGATAAACTACATGAACAAAGCTAGACTAACCACTAACCTTCTAACCTAATCAGCTACCTCAGTACACAGACATTGCTTGAACCAGTCAACTCCTACAATCATAAAAATATGCTCCCTAGTCAAACAAAAAGAAGGAAAGAATAGAGAAGTTTCACCTCCGAATCACTAATCTGATATCGAACAACAGAAACCGACCTCCTTCTCCTCGAACTGGCATCTGACTTAGCTAGGTTACTCCGGGAACGATCAGCAGCGACGCTTTTCCTGTCAGCAGTAGAGGTCTTCGAACCCTGTCTCGAAACCGACCTACCACGCCTCCTCGACGACGCCGTTTCGCTCGCCCAATGCCCAATCCCCGACGCACGCCTTTCTGACCGACCACGGTCACTATTTTCTCTCTCCTCCTCCTGAGAGAAGAACTCTATCGCCAGATCATCAAGGCTGATTTCAGGAACTCCCGATCCTCTAGTCGTATTAACAAACTTCCCACGCGGAGCAGCATTGTAGCCTAAGTCAACCTGTACAGGCTCCTCATAGCGCCGCGGCCCGTGTGCAACTCGGCTGAGACTCCTAGAACGGCGATGAGCTTTGTTACCGGAGCTACCGGAGGATTCATCGGCTCCGGCGGGACCTCCACCTAAAGTAGTCCTCCGAGTCGTCGATTTGAACGCCGATGACGCCATCAGTGAAGAGCCATTCAAAATTGATTTTGGGTATAAAATATGAATTGTTTAATAGTGGAGTGTTATCGATAGAGAATTTTCTGGAGAATGGCGTTAAATGGTGTATTGATGGAACAGCTCAGAGAGAGAGAGAGTATTTATATGATTGTGAATAATGAAGAAACGATTTGGCGGAGGTATCGAAATTGGAGAAAATTTGAAAATGGAAGAGTTTAATGACCTATTAGTCCACATTAAAATACTGTATCAAATTTGTCTCACAATAATTTTTAAATTCACAATAATGCAATCCATAATCAACAATGTTAAATCCGCAGCCTAAGCAACGTACCAACTTAGTTATCCTTACGATTATATCTCATATTATAATCCCACGTTTATTCAGCTTCATTTGTTAATGCGATTGTGATATTTGACCAATAAAATATAGAGGTATGACCAAGAAATATTATATAATTTGAACGAAGACAGAAGTCATTTGGTGGTACAGCTATTTTATATGACAAAGGCCACTTGAAATCAGAGTACTAAGAACAATTATTGTTCCAACAGGAAAAATAAATGTCCTATTTTTTGAATTTGAAATTGAAATGGATTCAGCTAACCTGTGGAAAATTTATTTGAGTGTTCTTGTCTTTTTCTACTGTTTCTGGTCCAATAGAAATATCGTATTTTTTCACATTCGAAATTCAAATGGACAAGTAGTGTGAGCATTTAAGTTCTGACACAAGAAGGAAAACCAGCTAAATGAAAGAGTATCAGGAAGACTGCTAGCTGAGTCCTTCGACTTATTTTTGTTATTTTGACTTCAAAACAGGTATTTATAAGCACTTTTTTATTTTATCGAAACACTCCAGAACGGGCTTAAAATAAGCCATACAAACAGGCTCACCTACCGCACAACTGTTTTTCTACTAGTAGTTGTTAAAAGCACCTGTGCTCTCAACCAACAATTATCAAACTTATTGACATTCTTGTGATCCCAAAAACCAGCTCAACAAAATTCACATGAAATCTGCAATTCTCCCTCCTGCCATTCACTGCATTTATTAGTAAGAGAAAGTGGAAACACAGCATGACGGACTCCCCTTGTACTTCCGGAAGAGAGGGAAACCAGATCAAGGAACATGTTCCGAAAAGAACAGAGAACCCTAAGCACAGGAAGAATTCACCTTTGGGACCTGTTGGCTAAGCATGACAGGATAGTATAGAAACAGGGAAGCAAGATTACTAAACAAGGTTCAAAGTTATTATACATCCATAACAGAACAAAACAAGAGAAACACATATACCAGAGTCACTAAGACTCATTCTCGGAATGTGAACGAGGTTTACAATCCAGTTGAACATCTAAACAAGAGTATAGCCCCTAAATCACATCAAACATCTGCGCATTTGTGGTCCCACAGAACACTTTATTCTAAGCTATTTTATCTACCACGAAGAACATGATCATCACCAGCAGCGCCACCAACGAGTAAACTGCCACATTTACTGAACTGACGACATGTGAATAATCAAGTCCACCACTCGTGTACTGCAATTCCAACAAGGTCAACTATTAGCAGGAAGCCACAAATCATATAATACTCCTACGCTGGGCAGCCATGCAGAGCATCCAGTGAACTGAACTGATGAAAGAAATGCACACTAAATATTTCATGTTTTTTACCTGTAACCCCATTCGTTGTCGTACCATGCAACAAGCTTGACAAAATTCTTGCTCAAAGCAATTCCAGCCTTGGCATCAAAGATGCTTGATCTGCAAATTATTTCCATGCAGAAATACAGTGTCTTGATTAGTAGAGCACGATAAAAATGAATCAGCACAGACAAGGTTCAAGCAAGACAAAGTGGATCAGCACAAATAAGGTTTGAGCAAGAACCTCAAAGGAGCTCATGCAACACGAAATAGACAGGAATTAAATCATAAAACAGTTCAATGTCCCAAGCTCACCTATTGTCTCCCATAAAGTCCGTAGAGACCACATCATCTTCGGTGTAACCTAGAATTCCCTTCAATTTTCCTTCAGATTCCTCCCTTTAGAAAATAAAACAGTGCAAGTTAGCGGGAGCCATGTGAACACTAAGCTCCAGGAAAAACAATATGGAAGAACGCAAACATCATTACTAGACGCTACAGATATGTGATATATATTCTTTAGGTAAAGGGAAAATGATGCACATACTAATGCACTTGAGAAAAATCATGTAAAAAGCACAAGCTTACTTGATGGCCGCTTTGATTTCATCATAGGTAGCTTCTTTTTCCAACCTGACTGTGAGGTCAACCACGGACACATCAACAGTTGGTACTCGGAAAGCCATTCCAGTTAACTTTCCATTCAATGCTGGTAGCACTTTCCCCACAGCCTTGGCCGCTCCAGTACTGCTAGGAATAATGTTGAACGAAGCAGCTCTTCCACCTCTCCAATCCTTGGCTGATGGTCCATCAACAGTCTTCTGAGTGGCTGAAATATTATGGTGGTAGCCAAACCGAGTGAGCAAGCTAAAAATGAATTATATTTATCTAAAAGTAAAAGCAAGAGAGACACTTAATTACCTGTGATGGAGTGGACTGTGGTCATGAGACCCTCAACAATTCCAAATCTGTCATTTATAACCTGCACAGTTACATGATAAATGGTGAGATGATGTTTCATTCTCGCAATTTCACGTTATGAAATGAGACAATAGTTAATCTGAATGAACCGGGTGGGTGGAATAGGAGAACCTTGGCCAAGGGAGCAAGGCAATTTGTGGTGCAACTAGCATTTGAAACAATGTTGAGCTCTGGCTTGTATTCCTTCTCATTGACTCCAACAACAAACATAGGAGCATCCTTGCTAGGGGCAGAAATGATAACTTTCTTGGCACCACCCTGATAATTCATAAAAATCGAGCAGATATTAGCTCCCCTTGAATCACTGAAATAATAAGTAGAGGCAAGGCCACTAAGGAAAATAGTCAATTAATCCAACTCTCATAGCATTAAGTCATTAACAGAAACAAGCATAAAGATACCAAGTTTAATATAGAGTCCTTAATATAACTCAACAATGAGATATGCTTTATTTTATTCTCTTTTCTAAATTAAAATAAAAACATGAGAGGAAACATTCATCAAAAAATCAATGTCCTTGGCAAGAAAATACTTACAAATCATACTCCCTCTATTTCAATTTGTTGTATCCGTTTGACTTGGCACCGGAATTTAAGAAAATAAAGAAAGAACTTTTGAATCTTGCGATCATAAATTAAAAATTAGAAATAGGTATAATGAACCACAATACCTTCTAATCTTGTGATCTTAAAGTATCATGTGGAAGTTAGGATTAAAGAATTGTCAAAAAACAAGACACACAGTCTACTAAAAATGAAAAAGAAAATACGACAAACAAACTAGCATGCTCACTGAACTCAAGTAAACTATGAACATCAATTAGCATCACCTTCGTGCAGTATTTGTATATCAGCATGTACAATAAAAGATACACATCAAACATCAATTAATGTCACCAATACAGAGTGATTATATGTGTATGCAAGCACATTAACTCGAAACTTGATGATCATACACACGGTGACACAAAATGCACAAATTTGTGGAACTTTTCCTTATAATTCAAAGCAAGGAACCTCAGTTAATCTACTTCTTTATAATCACAAACCTTTAAATGAGCTGCAGCTTTGTCCTTATCAGTGAAGACACCGGTCGACTCCACAATGTAATCAGCTCCAGTCTGTGCCCATGGAATTTCCTCTGGGTTCCTTCACATACACAAATAAAGTTCAACTAGAAATTCAAATCAACCCAATAAAATTGTAAAACAGTTTGCATATATATGTTTTAAAAAACCCTAAACATTACCTAAAGCCAAAAACAGTAACAGCCTTCTCACCAAAGAGAAGAGTCTTCTCATCCTTAACCTTAAGCTCATGATGCTTCCACTGGCCGTGTACACTATCATACTTAAACATATATGTCTACAACACCAACAAACAATACCCATCAACTAAATTATCAAAAAACTCATTCAATTTTACGTTTTATGGGTTTTTTTGCGGGCACATACCATGTAATCAACTGAAATGAAAGGATCGTTAACTGCGACGAGTTCAACATCATCTCTTTGGAGAGCAACCCGAGCAACCAATCGGCCAATTCTTCCAAATCCTTCATCCAAAACAAGATTTCGAAACTACAGAAATATAATACCAAACAACCTAGATAAAATTTACTTTAGTTTGAACAGATTCTTACCATTAATTCCAATCTTAACTTTAGCTGTGAGAATAAGAAACAAATCGTAAAAATTAATGGAAGTTCATAATCTAAACAAAGAGATTTCATGTTAACAAAAACAAGGAAAAATAAAAGAGAAAGAGAATCGAAATACCCATGATTTTTTTTGTGTGATTTGAGTTGTTGCAGAGTTCTGTAGAACAGTGTAGTGGAGTTGTTAGTGGTGTAAAGGGTTTAAATATTAACTGGTTGGTGACCGGAGACCGATATATGCGGTCGTTGCTACGTCTGTCAAATTTAGATAATTAAAAAATTATTTATTTATTGTCACGTTACTCCTACTATTAAATATTATTATCGTCTAATACATTTTTATAAACTAAAATTGAAAGAAAAAATATATGCATTGATTTTATAAATTGATAAATATTTAAGGACCATCTATCTATTAAAGATGATATATATATAGGAACAATTAGAATATATATTTATTATTCTTATTGTCGCAATTCATCTGATACGTTTCTTTTTTTAGAGTCAAATAATTTTAGAAAACTATTATTATATAAGTTACAATAATTGATAAATTAAAATAATTAAAGATACATAAAAAAAATTACAATCAAAGATAGACTTATTTGAATTTTAAAATTTAAATTATATCACATAAATTTAAATAAAAAAAAGTAATATTTTGAGCTAGCAGACAGATTTTTGTATAATTTAATATAATAATTATAAAAAATTCTTTAAAAATTATACCAACTCACAAATAATATGAAACTAAGAATATATTATGCATTTGACCATGAAATTTTTTGTAATTGTTATATATGGACGTCCATTATTGTTATTACTATTTAAAAAATATAGTTTTAAGTAATGAATTTATTATGGTTATGATAAAAATGATCTCTCTTAATATATTCTGTTTAAAAATAGTTATTCACTTTTCACTTGATAGAGGAATTAATAAACAAATAAGCGTAATTTTATCAAATCACCTTTATTAAATATAAGTTAACTACATATTAAAAATAAATATTCAATAATTCACTTATTCTAAACTATAAAAAGATTTTAAGTTCATCTATTTTGAAATGAGGTATAGTATTTTATAGTAAGATAAAAAAGAGACTAATATAATAATATTTATTGATTTTTACAAACAGAATAAATTTCATTATATATTTCAAGTTCAAAATAATATACTAAATAAGTAAATATGAAGAGAAAAGAAATACAAAATTCCATTTAAATGTGGACTGGAAACTGGGAGGTCAGGTAGTAATAGAGGTAGACTTATCAGTTTTTTTTTCTGTTTTTTTTTTTTTTTTTTGAAGAAAATTATTTATGATGGAAGTTGGAACTTCAATATTCAATACTTTTGAAAAAGAGTTGAATAAAGAAAAAGAAACAAAAAAGGGAGAAGTTTCGAGTGAATGTTGCGTGAATAGTAAGCTAATAAAACCGACACACGGTTTACTTGGCATAAATATAGGACACCAGTTACACCTGGCACCTCTTCTTCTTCTAACTTCCATATATTCAGACATAAATATAATATTTTTTTTAAAATATGATATTCTTTCATACAAATTAAGATTAAAAAAAAAATGTGGCTAAGCAAACTTATACTATTTAATTACTTATCATATTTATAGTTTGGTGTAATTATCAAGCGCGATTAACATTGTACCTTAATAATGTGGGCTGACTTCGAGTTTGTATAATTAGTCACGTTTATATATGTATAATTCGCCATGATATACAAATACATATGTATATTATACAATTATATACATATACAATTTACTTCTCTCCCACTCTCTACCCTTTCTCTCGCCTCTCTCCTCCCTCTACCGATCTTGCTCGCCTCTCTCCTCCCTCTCCCAATCTCTCTTGCCACATATACAAATACATATGTATAATCTACAATTATCTAACCAATATAATATACAATTCACCTTTTTTCACTCTTTTCCCCATCTCTCTCCCAGTCTCGCTCGCCTCTCTCCTTCATATAACACGTAGCTACGAATTGTAATTATCAAACTATATGTATGGAGAGTAATTATGCTATTTTTAAGTGGCTATATGAAAAAGTTTTCCTTAATAAAAAAAATGTCATATAAATTGAAAAAAAAAATATCTTTATTGTAAGTAGAATTTAGAATATTCCATATAATAATGTTATTTGTGAAAATTGTGCAAGAATATTCAACCATAGTATCCATCCCCAAAATGTAGAGTTTGAAAATGGGCTCCGCCCAAATCTTATTACAAACTTCTGGGCTTATAAATGGAAGAGTCCAGATTTTATCTGTACAAGCCTAAAAACACAGTAGACAGTCCAATTCAGGATCACTATTTAAGGTACATCCTAACCAAATTGAGAAACATGAAAACATAACAGAAAGTGAAAACACAGCATGACAAACTCCATCAAAACTAGTATTTTATCTTCTTAAGAAGGATCATCACCGGCAGCGCCACCAACAAGTGAAGTACCATCTTTACTGAAGTGTGATAGACATTTTCAAAATCAAGTCAAAACTCGGTTGCTGCAGTTCCAGAAATAAGGATTATTATTAGCAGACGCAGCACAGTCTGCAAATTATTTACATTCGCATCATAAAAATGGATCAACAACAAGGTTTGAGCAAGAATTTTAGTGAAGCTCATGAAACACGAAATACACAGAATTTAAACCATCAAACAGGGTTTAATATCCCAAACTCACCCATTGTCTCCCACAAACTTCATGGATAGATCACCCTTTAGGGAAACCTAGAATTTCCTTCAATTCTGCTTCCTTTAGTAAATAAAACAGTGCAAAAAAAGTGGAAGAACACAAATATCATTACAAGATGCTATAGATTCATTAGGAAAATGATTTGCACATACTAATGCACTTGAGAAAATTATCATGTAAAGAACACAAGCTTACTTCATGGCAGCCTTGATATATGTACTCCATCCGTTCACATTTACATGTCACTTTATACTATTCTCCAAAATCATTTTTCAACAGTGAATAATATTAAACATCAATTAATAGAGATAGTAATTAATAGGGATAGTGTGGTAAAATACATATCTCAATATTTATTTTCTTAAATAAGTATATCAAGTCAAACAGTGACAAGTAAAAATGAATAGAAAATTAACTTTCTTTTTCTGTTTAACACGCGTTGGGACCACAAGATAGTGTCGCGTAGGTCGAGAATGATAGAAAATTATTTATAAAATAAGATCAGGGATAATAAAACCTTAATATAATATAAGTGTGTCTCTCAGATTTCGGACATAAATTGAAAGGGTACTTTTACATTTTTCCTATATATTTTAAAGCAGAAGCATGAGAGACAATTACCTGTGATGGAATTCTCTGTGGTCTTGATACCCTCAACAAACATATGAACATCCTTGCTAAGGGCAGAAATGATAACTTTGTTGTCACCAATAAGATAAACAAATTAAAACGTGCAGTGTGCTCACCAGAAACTCAAGTATGTATATATTAATCCTCACATCATCAAATAAAATACGAACATGAATTAGTGCAAATTTTGTAATGCTGTTATCAGTTATATATACAATAAAAGATACAGATCAAACATCAGAAAGCGCAAATTTATGAAATTTTCCTTTATAATTTAAAGCAAGGAATATCAGCTAAGAACATAGATGTATTTCTTTATAATCACAAACCTTCGAATGAGCAGCACGTGTTTTACATAGCATGATTCACGTAAGACACAAATTTTCCATATAGGGTGTCAGGTAAGATGAATAACTCAATTTTATGTAAGTTTAAGTGTCAATTTGTGCACATCTAAAGTTAAAGATCGTCATTGTCAAGTGTCTACCTTTTTGCATACTTCTTAAGAAATTATCAACCCGTTGAATATAATAAATATAACTAATAACAAAAATAAATTAAAATTAAGTATAAAATTATCTATTAATTTCATAAATATGAACAAATAGTAATTGAGGTGCCAAAGAGGCAACATCTCAAAATGCCTGCTTTGGCAGCTAGGGGTATTTTTGTCATTTCAGTTAAAAAGGAAATAATCCAATTGGCTTTAAAAGAGATTTGTCATAATCAGTGAATTTAATTTTTTTAATTATTTTGACCAAATTAACCTTTACCATCCCTATTTCCAACTCTAGAAATTCTATCTACGCTATCTCTACCATGAAATTAATATATATCATTAAAAAATTTTGAGAATCGAAAGGTATTTTAGCTTTTTCCCGTAAGTAATAGGAGGGGAATAATAGGAGGGCCATAAAAACGAAGTTAAGCAATAAGATATTTTTTTGTTTAAAAAAAAATGATTCTTTTGCTTTTTTAGTAAGCTTTAATTTTAGTTTTTCATGTGACATATTTAATAGGGCAACTTTCACATATAGCAAATAAAAAATTCATATTTGTATGCTATAGCAAAGTTTGCAATTGCGCTCCATAGCAAACATAGAAACTGCATAATTCGCTATACATATACAATTGAAGCGAATTGTATAAAACGAAGTGTATAAAACAAGAAAGAGAAAGACACTTGGACAGAAAATTATATAAAAACGAAGTGTATAAAACGAATTGTATGATTATAAGTGTATAGAACGATTATATACAATTTGAATTTGTATAAAATGAGAAAGAGAGAAAGACAAAAGAGACTTGGGTAGGGAATATATAATTGAATCGAATTATATAAAACGAGAAAGAGAGAAATTAGATACAATTTGAATTTGTATAAAAACGAGAAAGAGAGAAAGACAAAAGAAACTGGGCATGGGAGTATTTTTATTGTATAATTATAAGTGTATAGGACGAAAATATATGTACTTGCATGTGTATATACAATTTTCTCACGCTTTATACAAACAGAAACGCAATTTATACATTTCGCTTCTGTTTGTATAAGTGAGAAAGGTGAGGGTGGCGAGCGAGATTTGAGAGAGTGGCGAGCGAGATCTGGAAGAAGAGAGAGAGGGGAACAAAAATATATGTATTTATACAATTTTCTCTGCTTTATACAAATAGAAACAATTTTTATACACTTGTGTTTGTATAAAAAGTGAGGAAGCGAGCGAGAGATTGGAGCGAGAATGGGAGAGTGGCGAGCGAGATTTTTGAGAGAGAGGCGACTGGCAAATTTTAGCAAACGTTTGCTATGGAGCACAATTAAATCAAACCGTAGCTACTCTATTTATTTTAGGTTATTAGTTTGCTATTATATACAATTATTCCTATTTAAAATCAAAAAATTAAAAGGCATTTTGATACATTTAACATAACTTTAATTTATAACTATAAGATTAAAAAAATTTCTTTTTTTTTCAAAATTTTTTTATTTCAAGTCAAACTAAATCAATTTTTTTGAAATGGTGAAAATATCTTTTTAAAGCTTATAAAATGAGACAATATCTCATATGATAACTCGCTCACTCTAATGATTTCTTTCTTGAAAGTCACTCAACCAGTGTCATAGCAACATAGAGATAATTGGACACTCTTTATTGAAAAAGATATTCTATATATAAATAAAATAATATTTAAAATACTTAAAATAACATTTTTTTTTGGATATTCTTAACATAATAAATTATTATTTGTAGACATTTTTTTATGAAATTCTTGACTTTGCTACTACACTCAACTATGAGTTTTTCTTTCAGAGTGTCACTTATTTTTTTTTTATAATTTCAAATCACTTAATTATAAAACAAAAATCTAGAAAGCCACTCAACTATGATAAAGTCATCTAATTATTTAATTAATTTTTGTTGACGTGAACTTATTATTTAAAAAACAAGAAAATACCCTAGCAAAAGTAGGATTTAAATAATCCTAATAAAAGCAGGTTTAAATCGCCTAGCAAAAATCATCAAAATTTTGATGTCTTCCCAAAAAAAAAATAATTAATTAGGTTTTGGGTATTTTGTCTTTTTTTTTAAAAGTTAATTTTAAATTTTCCATTTTAGCATGAAAAAGAGGGCCAAGTAAAATTGCTTTTTAAAAAATTAGGCTTATTCTTTTCACTCTTATCCGTATGGAAAAAAAATTACAACTAAATAACCACATCTAAAGTAATCTTAGGTTAATGACTGACAAGAAAAAAAAACAATATTATTATTATTCTATTTTTACTATTTTTATTTTTAAATAGAAAAATTTTCATGTGAATAATTTTTAATAAAAAAATTAATTAAATAAGTTGAATAACTTTCTAAAGTAGAATACTTTAAGCGAATTTGAAGATATAAATAAAACTTGAGTTACTTTCTGAAAGAAAAATCAATAGTTGAATGACAATCTATGAGAGAAAAAGATCATAGATAAGTGACTTTCTTATAATAAAAAAACTCATAATTGAATGCCTTTCTGAGAAAATTTTTTTTTTAGTTGAATGACTATCTCAAATATTATCTCTTTAAAAAATATAAAATGCCAAAAATTACCTTGGCTAAAAGTAGACATGGCGACCATGACCTACTTCCTTAGACGCTAAATATAAGATAAGAAATTATTTTTATTCTTCGGCTATTAAAATTGTTTTCTTGTCTTTTAATTAAAATTCTATCTGTATCGGTCCAAATACAGTAAGAATTACACAGATAGCCAATTTGAAAATCTAGAGGTCAAATTCCTCATCACATAAATTTTAGAATTTTGATATATGGATCCAAACGTGGATATGACTAATAAATGTATATTACAACATATATACAAATATATTTATATAAAATGGTGATAAGAGAAAGGAAAATTGGAGGGATTATAATTTATGAGGTGGGAATTGAACTTTCACCTGTTAGAGTTAGGTGAGAGTTCACATAACCAACTAACTAATTTGTTTATACGTATATTTAGTTTTTAACCTTGCTAATGTTTTCATAACTATCCAATCCACTTGATTGGGTCGTATACTCATATTTACAATTCTATATGAAGGTTACTTCTTAATATGGGTGTACAAATCGAATTATTAAGTCAAATCGAACCGACGAATCAAATTAAATTCGAAAAAAAAAATGACTCGTGGTTTGGTTTGATTGACTTGGCGATTGACGAAAAAAACCGACCACTCTTGATTTGGTTTGGTATTAGAAAAAAAAAATTAAATCAAACTCAAACCAAACCGACACATATATATATATATATACATAATTTATTTTATTTATAGATAAAAAATATTATTTACATATAACTACTTTGGTGATATATTTTAGTTAGTTTATGATTTTCAATTTTATATATTTTATTTCAAATTTGGATTTGTAAAATTTTGTATATATACATATATATAATTTATTTTATTTATAGCTAAAAAATATTATTTATAATGTACTTTGCTAATATATTTTTAGTTACTTTATAGTTCTCAATGTCTCTCTCTCTCTCTCTATATATATATATATACATATATATATATATATATTATTTTATTTATAGATATATATTTTTAGTTAGTTTATAGTTTTTAATTTTATATATCTTATTTTAAATTTGAGCTTGTAAAAAGTTTATAATTATTATATTATATTATATTATATTATATATATATATATATATATATATATATATATATATATATGTATATATATATTTATATAAATTTATTTTATTTATAACCAAAAAATATTATTTATAATCTACTTTGTTAATATATTTTAAGTTAATTTATAGTTTTCAATGTTTATCTATTTTTATTTCAAATTTGGACTTGTAAAAATTATAAATATTTTATTTTGTGTTAAGATCCGAAGTTATAATTATATTGTTATAGTTTTTCAAATTCGAAGTTAACAATTTACTTTGTAAATAATTTTTGTATTCAGTTTGCATCTATCCTTTAATCTTATTAGTTTAGCATAATAAACGTTGATATTTCAAAAAAAAAAAAAATTGTACTCATGTGAATTTGATAGTATTTTCGAGAATTTCTATTCACTTAATATTTTTTAAGTTTAGTTTATCACACACGTAAGTGAAAAAATGTTTATCGCTTTTCCAAATGCGGTATAGTTGTAAAAACCGAAAAATCAAAAAAACCCGAAAGAACCGCCTAAAACCGAAATCGAAAAAACCGACGTTATATGGTTTGATTTGGTCTTTATATTTGATAAATCGATATATTTTTTAAATAAAAAATCAAACCGAACCGACCTATGTACACCCCTTCTTCTTAGTATTTGTATTGGTTGCGTCAACTGTCGAATTAATGCTGTCATATCATCAAACATGTATGAAATGAAATTATTTTTAATGTCCTAATATCACGTTTGATCTTGATTTTATTTAGAGCTGTCAATATGGGCTAGCCCACCCCATCCGGGCTAACCCATACAAGCTTCGACATTTTACGGGTCAGGCCAGGCTAGGTCATTTTTTGTGTGGGCCAGAAAATGGCCGGTCCAACCCACAAGTACGTGAGCTACATTCTTGCCGGGCCAGCCCACTTTATTTAAAAATTATATTATATTTAGAATTATTAAATTAAATTATAAATTATAATTTAAAAATATTATCATAATATCGACAAAACAATATTACATGATGTTAATGTTACTACTTTTTAATCAAATCCACAAGTAAAATTATTTTTGTAATATTTATTAAGTTTTTTCAAGTAAAAGTATAAATATCTAAATAGAAATATTAATCTAATTGTTTTGAGTTTGTACTCTCTTTAATTTTAAATTTTAATATTATATTATATTTTCTTAATTAATTTTTATTGGCCCACGAGCCGATCCTACCGTTATTTCTCAAGCTCCACAAATCACCAGGCTTATTCAGGCCGAGCTAAAAAACTTTTTTTTCAAATGGGCTTCAAAAATTGTAGTCCAATCCTATTAAATCCTGAGCTAGTTCAGGCCGGCCCAATAGACCTAGCCTATATTGACAGCTCTAATTTTATTAGGTAAATATTCTTATATGTAGAATTAAATCAATATCACATTTTATAATTGGATGAGAAAAAAATGGTTTTATGTTGTGAAAGTGTCCAACAGACCATTTTCTTTGAGTCATGACCCAACATCATGTTAATAATAATAATGGGTGCATAAACTCTTGAACCAAATTCCCTTAATTTGTCCATTTCATTAATGACACCGAACATAAGTTCCGAAATTCCATGAACTTGTCTATCTTGTATAACAACGGATGTCAAAATTATATTAATATATCAAGTGTAATTTTATTGATCCGTTAAAATAATTAATTTTAGCTTGATGATTATGTATATAATAATATCAGGAGGAGACATATTTAGAATTAAATCCGCCTCAATTACTAAAGTTTAGTTTAAGGCCTCTGACTCATTTAATTTTAAGCAACTTTCACATTTAGCAAACATAAAGATTATATTTGTATGCAATAGCTAAAAATTGCATAATGGTGCTTCATAGCAAACTTTATGTTTGTTGTGGAGCATCATATTGTATAAATCGTTGGAGGCATCAAATTTGTATAAAATCGCTGGAGGCATCAGATTTGTATAGAATCGCTAGCAGCCTCTCGTTTGTATAAATTGATGCCAGACTCTCAATTTCAATTTTATGTGTTTGTATATTTGCATAATATCTTAATTTGTATAAAAATGAATCGAAATAAAATGTTTGTATATCAAATCTTTCTCTCGCTTTATACATAACAAATTATACATTGTAATTTGTATAATATGTGTTTGTATAAAGTGAGAAAGAGAGAAAGACAAAAGCGAACTGGCCATGGGAAGATATGTATTTGTATAATTATAAGTGTATATGACAAAAATATATGTATTTGTATATACATTTTTCTCTCTTTTTATACAAACATAAACGCATTTTATATAGTTGTGTTTGTATAAAGTGAGAGAGGCGAGGGAGAGACTGGCGAGCGAAAATTTTAGGGAGAGAGGCGAATGACAACAGTTTGCTACGAATTACAATTAGATCAAACTATGGTTATATCATTTAATTTTAATTAATAGTTTACTATTATATACAATATTTTTTCCTTTAATGTAATTTTTGTAGGATTCCTTTCATATTCACATACAATAGAATTTTGTGATGAGTTTGATTTGATAAGTGCATAGGACGAAAATATATGTTGTAATTATACATATATATTATACATTTGTTGTAATTCCTTTCATATTACAACACAAATTATACGTTGTAATATGTATAATATGTGTTTGTCTAATTATAAGTGTATAGGATGAAAATATATGTATTTATATTTGTAAATACATTTTTCTCTTGCTTTTATACAAACAGAAACACATTTTATACATTTATGTTTGTATAAAGTGCGAGAGATGAGGGACAGTGCGAGCCAGAATTTTAGGGAGAGATGCGAATGACAATAGTTTACTAAGGGTTACAATTAAATCAAACTGTAATTATAATATTTAATACGAATTAATACTTTGCTATTATATACAAATTTTCCTTTAATTTTTGTAAGATTTCTTTCACAATCACATACAATACAAGTTTGTCATGAGTTTGATTTGGTAATCAAGCAAATTACTATAAATAATGAACTAAAAAAAAGATTTTAAGATCAATGGAATAACATTATAATTAACTCATTGTTTAGTTAAAAGTTAAAACTAACGACCCAAGTAAATTTTATAGAAATAGCCCGATTGCTCACTTTTTTACCTTATATTTGAAAAATAGCTGGAGTTTTAAAATCTTTACGTAAGACTCTAAAAGTTTTTCTTTTGATTTTTGAAAATTTAGCCTTCGAAATAATGACTATTTTTCAAACCAATAAATCCAAAATTCAATATTATAAATTTTACCTCGAACATAACGTTAATCATATATTAAGTTAATCTATTTTAACGCACCTAAATTAGTCGATACCACCCATGTGACACCCCTTGTGCTAATTCATCCTCCGTATACTATGTTTTTTTTTTTTAAATGTTAATAGAAGTCTTTCTCGTTGAGCCATATATAAGGAGATATTTTTGTAGGAAAATGATTAGAAGAAGAAAAACCATGTAGGAAAAATAAGTAGAAGAAACAGTGAAGATCAAAAATGGGGGAAATTTTCTCTGATTTTCTGTGATTTTCTTTGATTTTTTATTGAAGAATGAACAAGCATTTATGCTATTACAAAATGGCAGAAAGGTAAATTAATCTAAGAGATAACAAAATTCTAACAAACTTTGCACACCTATACAAATTCTAGAAGAAATATCTAATAAAGGAATCTTGTGATATGTAACAAAAGATGATAAAATGTAATGGGATATGAGTGAATGGGCTTTCTTGATTGATAATGTTGATCTGAATGTTGGATCATGAATGTTGGGTCGAATTTGATTTAGGAACAGGTCTTGTGACCTGTTTCTCTTCATTCTTCAGATGAGACTTGACTTAAGGAACAGGTCCAGTGACCTATTTCTCTTCATTCTTCATATGAGACTTGAATTTAGGGATTAAGACCTAGGCCTGGTTTTCATGACTGCGGCCTGGTCTGATTTTCATCATCATTCTAATAATTTTATCAGAAGACAATACTTCGAATTGAGACTTAAATTTTGACAACTTTATACTGTTACAAACGATAACCTTACACAAAAAGCCTACGGAAAATTAATTAACTGAGGAGATTAGAGAATTACGAGATCTCAGATTTATTTTTTAATAGAAAAAAATATTATTTACGTACGTAATTTTCTCCTATTCGTTCAGGTTTGATAAATAAATTAAAGACAATCAAAATCTATATTGATGAAAGATAAAAAATATCTAATAAAATAATTGAAATATATATAGATTGATTACTCACGTCATATTTATAAATAAAAAAAAAAATTGTAGTAGAGATATATAAGACTTATGAGAGTACAAAGCATAAAAAAACTAGGGGTCAGTTGGAACATGCTCACATGGATTTGCACATGGGATTTCATAATTTCTAACTTCAAGTATTTGTTGACTAAATATAAAATCCCCACAAAAAAACAAAAAACAAAACAAGTTTCTTTTATTCAATTACTATATAAGAGTTTTTAGTTAGATTCCAAATTTTAAAGATACAATGTATTACTAGTAAAATTATTTATCCACACTATTTAGGAATATGATGGTACAAAAATAATGTTTCCTTAGCTACTTATTAATTAAAGAATCATCCAATGATTAAGAATATGAAGCTTTGATTATATTTTGCTAAGATAATTAATTATCAGATAAATACATTATTAAGCAGTTGATTCTACCTAATTATATATATGATTGGAGAGTCAATGAGTATCCAATGCTAAATATGCAAGATGAGTTCATTTTAAGTACTTGAACAAAGTAGTGTTTAGTCTTTAATTGTATTTGATTAGGGGATCAGCCATTTAATTATTGATGCATTATGAACAACAAGACCAACAACTACAACAAAAATAACTTTTAGTAGCATTAAATATTGACACTAGTAAAGAGTGCTAAAGTCTTTACCGGCATTAGTTAAGTGTCATTAGAACCAATGTCGCTAAAGCCTTTAGGGCCATATACAAAGAGTGACAATTGCTGCTAAAAATACATATTTAGTGGCAATTAAGAATTAATTGCCGTTAATGATCATTTTTGTTGTAGTGTCGGTGCATTATATCAGGCATGTGTGAAAATAGTTGCCTAATTTTTTGTAGTATTGGATTATCAAAAGTCACGATGGTGCTGTTGATAAGTCTCTTTCTCTTTTAATTAAAGGTTTTGATTTTAAATTTTCGATATGAAAAGATTCTTGATAGAAAATGATATCTTAAGATAAATTTTATTCGACATGAATCTGAATTAATTAAACTTTAATGCGGATATGAAATATGAAAAACAAAAATAATTTTCAAAATACAAACGTATAAATATATTATATATTGTATATATCATAGACACATGTTTACTCAAAAGAGAATAAACAAATTTTCTCATTATATTAGTGGCTTAAGCGCAAATCATCTAATTACTTGACCGAATTTATTAACGTGTTAAAAGTTAATAAAATGGTTGAAAATGATAAGATTTAATGTTTAAATTAAAGCGGATACATAGTTACCATCCTTTCTAGTTTTGATACAAAGTTATTCCACATTTTCATGAAATTAGCGTACCAATTAAGAATCATGAGGTCTCAGATTTAAATTACAACAAAAACAAAGTTACTCATCATTTATTCTAGTTTTGATAAACAAAATTATTTGATTAAAACTGTTAATAGGTATATCCTGTATTTTCATGAAATTAATTAGTTGTGTACACAAAAACTAACCTGCAAAACCACTTGTCATAAAAATACCATCCTTTCCGGGCAGTGGCGGAGCCACCTTATTATTCGGGGTTCTTTCGAACCTCCTTCGGTAGAAAACTATATAATATATACGTGGTTAAACTAAATTTTTAAGGTATATATAATCGATTTCGACCCGCCTTCGACTACTTCATTTGTCATTTTTCAGATTTTGAACTTATGGGGCCATGCCTCCCTCCTTGTTAGATTTGAATTATATGAGATATACTTGTATATAAAAAGGTATACATGTAAAATGATATATTAATGTTGTGACCACATGAATAACCATGCATATAGACAATATATTCACAGACTTTTAACCTTTCTGTCAACAACTTTTTTTCTACTTTTTTTTTTTATGTTGCAAGGCTGGCTTTAGTGGTATATAAGGTTTTGAAAATTATGGGCTCTAAAATAAAGTTTATCATTATCTTTACTTTTCATGTGAAAGGTCTGAAGTTGGATAGAACATAAACAGGTAAAACTTTTCCTCCCATCCACGGTAAAAGATAAGGAAACGGTAAATATCTGATACGTCTTAATTTATATAACATAATTTAAATTTCATATATCAAACTTTTTTATTTTTATCTGACTGTGAATTCGTACTATGCATTACAAAAAATAATAATTTAAAAGGCATACGAATAAATGACAGGTCAATTTTTTTTCCTTTTTAGCAAATGTAAAATTAATTGCACAATTTTAAGTATATTTGACTAGTTCTAAGTTCTAACAGGCTCTATTTGAAGTTATATTAATGAGATTAATCATTAATTCATATTTGAATTATCTGTTTAATCTTAAACATAATTATGGATAAAAATTCGGTCAATTATAATTAGGTCAAGTAATGTTTAATGGTCTTATAGATTCATGCCACGTGTACTATTTAATAACTTATGAGATCTATTTAAATTATATACTCATTATATTAATAAAAATAAGAATTATTTTTATTTAAAACTATCAAATAAAACAATTAAGTGTATCCTACCTAATATTTTCAAGAAAAAAATAAGACTAACGGCAATATGCGGACTTTCCGTTTTTTTATCTGTGAAACCTCGTACTTGTATTGGATTTTTTAAATTAAAACTAATTTTGAAGAACTCGACACTTTTGAAGAATCTAATTAAATATATTTTTATAATTATTCGAAAACCTCCAAATAAGTTTTTTTTTTTAAAAAATGTATTATCATGTTGTTTAGTTGAATTTTTATTTATAACTCAATTGTATTTTTAAGTTTGATCTATTTTTGGAGATTGCTTCAGAATTTCGAGAAAGCAGGTGTGAAATTACTCCCAAAGAAGTTTGGCGGGTAAAAAGTCAGGAACTTCGCTTATTCCCGTCAATTTTAAAATTTTTTCTTGAAAATATTAGTTTGGGTACACTTAATTGTTTTATTCGGTGGTTTTAAAAAATAAAAAAATTGATAGCTTTATTATTTTTATTATAATAATGAGTATATAATTTAAATGAATCTCAACCATAAATTATTTTATAATACACATGTCATAAATCTATAAAATCATTAAACATTACTTGACCTAATATTACTTGATCGGTCCATAATTATTATTAGTGTATAAAATTTCTTACTTGGGAATTAATACAAAATTGGCAAATGACAGACATGTCGAGTAAACTCATCTAACGGAATAAATCATTTTTTTAAAATTTTGAAATTATTGGGACCACTAAAGTACGAATTATTCACATGGGAGTTTGGGAAAGGCCGTAATCTCACTATTTTTATGTAATTATTTACGATTACAAATAAATAAAATACATAAAGAAAAAATTAAGAGAAAATTGTTCAAATGATAATCGTCATTACCTTATGAATATTAATAGCCAGTAATTGTATGTTAATGTACAATATAGATAAAATATGTTGATTTTGATACAAAATAGTGCGTATTTTACTCACAATAGTATATTCAATTTAATTTACTAAACGAAATCTGAAAAGGATAGGATATATGCAGAATATTATTTTTAAAACCTCATCTCAAATGTATCAAACTCAAGTAAAATATGAAGAAAGCATAACATTAAATAAGTAAATTAAAGTAATGTAACGTCTATAGAAAGGAACAATACCCAAAATAGTATGATAATATCGTGATAGATAACAAAGAATATCTTAACAACTGTAATTATTTTTAACCCATCGATCGTCCAAATATGTAACTTTTACCCTAGGAAAGCCAAAATAACATGTTTACTATTCTATCCACCTCTATTCATGTTACTTTAATTCATAATTAAATAATTCAGCTGAGAGAGTCATGTGTGTTTGGTAGAGGCTATATAAAGAGAGAGCATCAACATTTATTCTCATGCACATTATATCTTTCTCATCTCTCTTCATAAAAAAAAAAATTAAAAAATATCTAACTACTTTTTTTTCTCTTTCAAATATGGTGTCAAGAGTAGAAGCAACAATGAAGATAAGGCAACAAAATGAAGTGAAAAATAGTAATTATCAAATAGTGCAATGTAAGAAAGGGAAAACAAATAAGTTCAAGAGAAGTAGTTCAAATGTTGAAGAAGATGGTGCTTCTGCTGCTATTCTCTTACTTGCTTGTATTGCTTGCACTACTACTTCCCACTTGTAAAATTTGTTACGATAGAAGTAATCAGGTGTCATCGATCATAGCTATATAACTGTTAGTTATTTTTTTTGTATCAATGTTCGATATATATATTGAGACTTTTGTGTCCAGTTTAGCTATTAATTAAGTTTCCATTTGTTATAGTAGTATATCTATAGATATAATTTTTTTAAAAACATATTTAGAGTATGAAATAGAATTAATCATTAATCCTTTTGATTTCTGGGTAAGTACTCTTTTGTTAATTGTTAGGCCTTGTTAAGTGAGATTGAAGATAATAATTTTAGGATTAACTTTATTTGATGTTTGATTTGAGGTATTAACTTATAATTGATTATGTTATTATTTTATTCCATCATTTATCTCATATGTAGAAGCTCTTGTTAGCTTTTGATACGTGAGATAAAGATTATAATTTTGGGATTAACTTTACTCTATGTTTGATTTGAGGTATTAGCTAATTAATTATATGTCACTCTTGTACTAAAATAGTGGATTATTATTTCATATAAAGATAGAAAAAATATAATATCCAATGAAATATCTTTATCAATCTCAATCAACGAATCAAACGATTTGGAATATGAATAATAATTCTGAGATATTATTACCCCATGAGAATAGTTTATTTTACGTTTGATAATGAGTATTATTTAATTTCAGAATTATTTAACATAAAATGATAAAAATAACTTATGAAATATCGTTAGCTATCTTATCTCAGAATTCCAAAAACTCATTGAACCATCCAATTAAGAGTTAAAAGTACTTTACAATTAAAGTTAATTACTATTTGTGCAGCAGGATATTTTTAAAATGGTAGTAATATAATTCGTACAATAAAAAACAGTGCAATGGGGACAAATATAAAGTGCAAAATTATTAGATGCCCAAATTGTGGGGGTCATATATTTCAACTTGAGTCCAATTATTAGAAACTATTTTGAGACCTTATTAATGATCAGTCCATATTTCTATTTCAATTCTTAGTACAGCAAATTTAGAGCTATCTCAATTTGAAATTTCAAAATATCAACAATATATTAAAATTTGAATAAAGTATTAAATGGACGGATTGAATTAATGAAAGTAGAAGAGGTTATATTATTATCATAAACATATAGAAGTGAGTTTAGATTGCGTATTTCATTTTTTTAAAAGCTGAATATCTCGAGCTTCGACGATCCTTACAGTTAACATGTTTTATTTCGTAAATTAAGTATTTTTTGCAATTGATATTTCTTTTATCTTATTTAAAAAATGACTAGATCTTATTATTTTTTATCGAATTAACTTTTTTAGCCAAAATATTATTGTTTGAATTGTGTATTTTTTTATTTATTAAATGCAATGGCTCTTTATTATAATTAACTTTGTACTTTTTTTCTGAAAAAAATTGTTGAAAATTGCAAAGTTTTATTATTTTTAGCAAAATTTAAAAGTTTTATTCAGAATAGTAGAGTCTGTTATAAACACAAGCTCGGCACATATAGCTACAAAGAAAAGAAGACAAGATAAGTAGATGAAAGAAAATTATTCAAGTATGTCCTACAAATGGTGAATGATATCTCTATTTATAGTGTTGAGATACTCACCCCCAAAAGCCACCACGTTAAATGTTCAAACTAGTACGTACATAGTTATCTACAAATGTTTATATCACCTTGGAAATATACATATATGAATACAATTTCATTCATCATTTATACGACACACTTGAATAAGAAGAAAAATTTTCTCCTTCGTCCACTTATCTTGTCTTCTTCTCTTTAAAGTTATATATTCTGAGATTGATTTTATAATAATCCCAATTATATTTTTCATTTTATTTATCCTTTAAATGAAATGCTAATTTTATTTAACTATATATTCATTGATTACTTTTACAAATTTAGCCAGAAAAAAAAATCACAATTTTTTAAAAGATAAATAAAACATGTTCATGCACAAAAGGTTTCATGTGGCAAAAGCACTTCATCAAGTGTGACTGCTTAGGGGACATTGAGACTATCCGAATGTCACTTATGTCCATGAGGGTACTTAAGACTAAGTAATATCTAGGTGCAATGGCGGAGTCAGAAATTTTATTGAGGGAGTATAAAATTTGAGAAATAAACACACAAATTAAAGAAAGGAGGTTCGATATCTATTACACATATCTAAAAAATAATTTTAATCATATATATTTTTTACCGAGGAGATTTGGATCCTCATTATATGCTGCCTCTGCCCCCGTCTAGGTGTGCACCGAACAATATTGTTAAGTCTAGAAGAGTCCCTATGTATTTTACTTTTTTCCCCACTAAACTATTATATGTCTAACACTTTGAAATTTTTAAATCAAACACAACTACGGTACTATGAATTGTTAAGCTAATTTCAAATAAAAATATCTTAGATTTATGATTACCATGACAAACTTCATATAATTGAAATTTGGGACCCCATATCACATAAAGTTGTATGAAGAATTTGCTTGTTAACCAATTATCCCATATTTTGCTTCAACAAGCCTACTTCAAATCTATTTATTTTTTTTTTTTAAAATTTCAAACTCATAGGTTTATTACTTGATTTTCAGGTAGCTAAACTTGCAAAAACTTATAAACAGGCTATACCTTAAATGGGAGTCAGGAAGAGGCTATTTTGTGCACTTCGACCGTCGAAGGCCCAGCTAGGCAAAAAAGATCGGCCCAAATATTTTTACCTTTTAGGAAGGAATTTAAGCCCACATTTATTTTTCACTTCCCGCTAATTTTACTTCATTTTGTTTTTGCCGCCCAGTAGATTTGAGTTCCTTATTTGGGAATTTTCTCAAATCTGTAGAGAGGGAGAAGGAGAGGGAGGGAGGGAGAATGCTGGGAAGAGTAAGACGATCGACGATCAGCTCGCTGGAGCAATTGGAATTGGAGAGGCCATCGTCGAAGATCATCAAAGCTGACTCTCTCTCCATCTATGGTACTTTTTTTTTTCTTACTGATTTCTGAGTTCTTTGCAAATCATTTGGTATATATTCTGTCTTCTGCAATTGCAATTTGTTGATTCATTGATGGCTAAATAGGAATCGAAGAATAGATTTATTAATAACTGATGAACTAAACTGGTGAGAAAGCTGGGCAGCAGCGACTAACATTATTGAGAATTGTTAAATGAGTTATGATGTTGTTGAGAGAAACACAACATTATGTTGTCATTATCAATGAATTCATTTTGTAGAATGGGTAGAAGACGATAGGTTCCTTTTCATTTGAATCTCCAAATTCCCTAATTTTTGTAATCAAATACCATAACATGAGAAAATAACTTCCAATAACTAGAGAATAAAATTCAGGATAAAATTGCTTTGAACGTCAATGACAATAAGTACCTAAGAATTATGATTCAAGAGATAATTGCTTTTAGCAATTGTCCTTGGTAAGATAACTACCAATATTAGCTGAACGGTAATGAAGATCATATAGTTTGAGAGCCGGATTGAATTTTAAAGAGTGGTTGTGGTGGAGTGGAATGTGTTCATAATAATCTTAAGATCATCTCCCTTAAAGTGGTCGAGGAAGTATTATATTTTAGCAATCACGCTTAAAATATAAATAAATTGAGTGGAACAAAATAGGAACTTTCAGTTAAGGAGAGCTCAACAAGGTCGATACCTAGATGATGGATCTTACAAAGAAGATTGAGAGACTGGTAGAGCCAATTAAAGACACCTAGGACGGGAGTAATTTCTCAGTCAGGCTAATGAGTATCTGATTAATTAATGTATCAACTTCTAACATTTGTTTATTAAAAACCATGCTGAAGGAAGGTTTTATGAGTCCTTGTAGTAGAGAGCGAAAGCTTCCTTGGTACGCCATTCAAATTTTGTAGCTGAGTATACTATCTGTAAATATACTGGTAGAAGTAGATACATGTAATTAAATCAACTCCTGTGCTCCAATACAATGAATGAGGATGACCCCAGAAGACAATTATCATATGGTTGTACATATTTAGCATGAGGAATGAGAAATCGAGTTCCAGTATTATCTCAGGTTACTGCCCGAACTGCAGTCTGTTTTAAGTGTGAAACAACTGAAGTAGTTATAGTCTTGCCAATAAAATGGTAGATACAGGAAACTCCATTCACGTGTGTTGCCTTGGTATAAGTTTGAAGTTTTGCAGGAAAATCTGAATAAAGCTTAAATGTTGATATGATTAGACTTGCTAAGGGCTTTCAAATTTCACTGTGAAGTGTATGTCATGGTTTTGGGACAGACAGATCACATTGTCTATTTCAGTGGTAACTGAACATAAAAAGATTGGTTTAGGTTGCTTTTGAGTTTTTGTAAGAGCATCTAAATGGTCTCGATGATCTTTTGGTTTTCAGAACTATGGATTCAATTTACTCCCTTTGGTCTATATATAATGGTTGTGGCTGCAAATAAAAAATCATTTGTTAAAGTGCTGTAAATAAATTAATCAGTCAAAGTGTAGTTGCAGATAAATGTCTAAATTTTCCTTCCCTAAGAGTTATAGTGCTTTTGGTTTTCCCTTCTCAATGAATCATTCTCTCTTCTATTTTCAGAAAAACCAAATAACTAACTTTTGCCACCACATACTCCTTTTGTCAACCTTAAACTATACATCTGACCTCTGATCTTTATCATTATATTCAACAATATGAATTTTAATTTGGGACGGAGGGGCTTTGCATAAAGTTATGAACTATCAGAACGAATAACTTAATTGGAAGAAACTTTTACCTCTGTGCTCTTTGCCTTCTCTGCAAGCTTATTTTATTGTCATGTTAATTTCTACATCAACCTTTTAGTTCTGCAATGATCCTTTGTGTTGTTCCATCAAAAGTAGTGCAGCCTGTCAAACTTCATGTTTGATTGATGATTTAATAGCATTCAAGGTAAACATGAAAAAAACAAATTTCAGTTATAGCATATGCACATCCTAGGTTTACTTATAATCTGCCTATCCTCCAATTTTCTATTTGTATCAGTTCTATAGCACTTCCTCAGATTCAAGAAATTACATTGGGATTGAAATAACGGAGTGTGCCATAGATAAAGAGCAGATATACCTCTAAAACTGAATACATTGTATGTTTAGCAGTTGATAAATTTCCCCCCTTCTAATTCAGAGACAACCCTTATGAAGCTACGGGAAGGCTCTCGACGAGATACAAGCTTTCCTGCAGAGAGTTCAGTAGATGGAAATATATATTGCATTACTTCAGGAGGTTCACCTGGAGAGGAGACATCAATAACTGACACTGATTCTTCCAGGGAATATCTTGAAGATACCAGTAGTTGTCAGCCCACAGGCTCCTTGAAAGAAGCAAAGAAGAAGAACCTCTCACTTGCTTACATGTTTTCCAGGTATAGAAGTTCTCAGTGTGCTGGAGGCATAAATGAGGATGCAATGGATATAGAAGACAATACTTGCTCTGCAAACTCTTCACTTAGTCCTAACAATTCTCAGTTGATGAGCAGCTCAGAACAGTCCACAATACAGGAACACATTTGTTCCCAATGATTTGAGTTAGGATTATGACTCAATTCCTCTACTTGTTGCATTGCTATCATGGTGGTCTCTGTTGTCATCTTGTATTTTTTATTTATTGTTGTGCAAGAGCTGTTTATAAATGATGGATAAGTGGAGCCAATTCTTCTAATGTTGTAATTTAGTTCTTCATCTCCATCTTAATCGACAAAAGACAGTTTAACTTCGAGCAATGTTGGTGTAATTTCATTAAGTTTGAGCTTGATAGTTTTGAACCTAATGAAGTATACAACAAAGTCATCTGAATTTGTTGGCAACAACAATATCATGGTCAATTTAATTTTTAGTTCTTACAATTTTTCCGTCACAAGCATTGGACAGTTGAAATTTAGTTGGTTGAGTTAACTTGGTTTGTGGCAATACAAAAGTGGAAAATCTCTATAAACTTTCAAAAGTAGCCAGCAAAACCCAAAAAAAATAAATACTAATTTATATTTCAATTGGGCTCGTTGAGTTTAGCCAACTCTTACTTGATCATATTTTCTATGTTTATTTTTGATAATATTATACTATTGTTTGTTGATAAATGAAGAAAGAAGCTAGTACATGTATTAAACTTGAGGGCTTATGTATTTTTTTTGTGATAATTCAAAGGATTTATTGTGACAATTTTAAAACAAGCAAAGGGCATAACACTCATCAGCGATTTAATTACTTTCATTGTGCGCTATTATCCCATTCGTCCTTTTACTTCCATTGCGCTCTGTTTCTCACTCTCCGGCGTATACGAGCCACCGACAACTCCGCCGGGATCATTAGCGGATACCGTCTTCCTCCTGTTTCATGATCTTCAACAGTGAGTCTCTCTCTTCCTCCTCAAACCCTAATTTTCGAGCTATACCCAGGCAAAATGCTCTTACACTATCACGACCTATCGTCAATGCACGGTCCAAATCCACCGTCATTGGCTTCTTCCACCGCATTTTATATTTCCATATCCATGTTAATTGAGATGCAACCAATTGTGGCTCCAAATCTTATGTACTGTCATTTCAACAATATGTGTGTCACTATTTGTATTGTTGTATTTGTTATCTGCTTGCTTGTTTCACTGCTGTCTTCTAACTATGCTATTTTTTTTAATTTTTTTTTGCAGAGTTTTCTTCTAAGGAAACTAGTGGCTTCTAGTTATTTGGGAGGATCACTCTTCTGGTCAGCTGTGCTCTGAAGCATTAGGCGGTTGTTGTAAGTTGTGCTACTTCATTGTGATTATTGAGATTGGAACTTGATTTGTTTTCCAGATTCTAATATGTTTAAAGAGA
This sequence comes from Solanum sitiens, assembly GCA_016801875.1. Taxonomy (NCBI): domain Eukaryota; kingdom Viridiplantae; phylum Streptophyta; class Magnoliopsida; order Solanales; family Solanaceae; genus Solanum; species Solanum sitiens. The sequence goes on along the minus strand of JABWTJ010000002.1, from coordinate 2,271,481 downwards.
GATTGAGCTAGCTGGAGGATAGTACTTCAATGCAAATCTAGTACTAGTATGTTTGATGCAGTATGTAATGTTGATAGATCTAAAGCAGAACCATAGCAAATGTGGATCCTCTTAATATCCAATTTGTTTAAAATGTTAAGAAAGTCAACTAATCGTGCTGGCAAGATACATTTTTCAATATCCTTAGCGGTAATAAATAGAAGCTTGGCAGAATACTGATCTTGATTTTATGCTTTGATAAGTGAATATGGGAGGACACCTCTACTAAGTGTACTGAATTTTCTGTAAATGACTAATATTGCCTAGTTAGGTTAGAAATGAAGAGTCGTCCTCACTGAAGTAGCATTGAACTGAGGGCCTGCTTGGATATGCTTATAAGAAGTAACTTATAAGTCAAAATTTAAAAGTGATAAGTAGATGGTATCTTACTTTTGACTTAGTTTTAAAAAATTGGCCTAAAAGTGGTTGCTTAAAAACACTTTATAATCTTTCCAAACACCTTCAAAACTGTAAACTACTTAAAAATCAAAAGCACCTAAAAATAAATTAATCCAAACGGGCACTGAGTGCCGAAGGCTTAGTTCGTTTGGTTTTGTGCCTGACCAATTTACTTATTTACGCATTAAAGAAACTCATACCTTGAATGTTATCAGGGAGAAGAAGTGGAGAGGGCCACTAAGTTGTGACTCTCTTCGCTTTAATTTGTTTGTCTGATTCTGACTTGACGCGGAGTTTAAGAAAGTAAAAGAAGTTCTGGATTTTGTGATCTTAAACTATATGTAGAATGTACCAAATGGCTTTTAATATTGTGATTTTAAACACGTTATGTGGAAATTAGAATTAAGGAGTTGCCAAAAAGGAAAGAAGCATTCTTCTTGAAACGGACTAAAAAGGAAAGTATTAAAAGGAAAGTAAGGCAAACAAATTGAAACAGAAAGAGCATTATTTTAATAAATTTGATTTTTATGACAATATGATGATTGAAGGTGATATAGAAAGAGGTAGATTTAAAATCACACGAAGAAGAAATTGTCTCAAAAATCCTACAATTTCTCAGTATCAATACGGAATGTAACTTAGATTAAAACACAACAGAATAACGGATCTGTATAGATGATACCATCAGTGTCCATGAGGAGCTTCTTTAGTTTGATTAAGAACTGTATGTCTGTGCAAGGATATTTATGAAATTCAAAGAACCTATAGTTTTATCGAGCTCCTAATTTGCCTTAATGACAAATTATTTAATGTAAAATGAAATGTGCCTAAAGAGAAGAATGCATTAAGAGGAGTCATACAGTTGGTCCCGACCAGTTCAAAATGGTTGATGCACATGACCAAAATGATTGTTGGTGAATGCTTTGGCATATGACTTTTTCTGTATAAAGCAGCAGGCGTAGGTTCTGCAGGCTTGCTTGTAAAAAAGAGAATATACTACTTTTTCATAAATTGTAAAAGATAATATTCTAAGAAAATAATTTTTGTTATTTTAGATATAAATGTCAAATGATGTGGAAAATCCTAAAGATGGAGATCCTAGGAAGTCTCCGGATGCTTCTTCACCACCACCCAGTCTACAATCGACTTGGTACGATGGTTTACTTCAGCAAGCATCAGTTTATGGAGTAGCTGCTGGGTACTGTCTATCAGCATCATTACTTTCCATCATTAACAAGTGGGCCGTCATGAAATTTCCTTACCCAGGGGCACTAACTGCGCTGCAGTATTTCACAAGTGCAGCTGGAGTTCTCATGTGCGGGTGGCTCAAGGTTCTAGAACATGATAAGCTTGATCTTAAAACAATGTGGCGGTTTCTGCCAGCTTCAATTATATTTTATCTCTCTCTTTTTACGAACAGTGAACTTCTCCTCCATGCCAATGTTGACACTTTTATTGTCTTCAGATCAGCTGTCCCCATCTTTGTTGCAATAGGAGAGACCCTCTACTTGCACCAACCATGGCCAGCTATTAAAACATGGGCGTCACTGGGTACAATCTTTGCTGGTAGTGTGCTCTATGTCACTACTGATTACCAGTTCACGCTTACAGCTTATAGCTGGGCAGTGGCATACTTAGTGAGCATGTCCATTGATTTTGTTTATATCAAGCATGTAGTAATGACAATTGGCTTAAACACGTGGGGACTCGTGCTATACAACAATCTTGAGGCTTTGATGCTTTTTCCTATTGAACTGCTTATAATGGGTGAACTGAAGAAAATAAAGCATGAGATTCAGGATGAGTCAGATTGGTACAGTTTTCAAGTGGTGTTACCCGTAGCGCTGTCGTGTTTGTTTGGTTTAGCTATATCTTTCTTTGGATTTTCTTGCCGTAGAACAATATCTGCGACTGGCTTTACTGTTCTTGGCATAGTGAACAAACTATTGACAGTGGTGATAAATCTAGTTATCTGGGATAAGCACTCGACTCTTGTTGGAACAGTGGGACTCTTGATCTGCATGCTTGGTGGTGTTATGTACCAGCAATCCACGAGCAACAAGCCTAAGGCTGTGAACGATGTAAATCCACAAGCAGCTGATGAGGAGCAAGAAAAGCTTCTTGAAATGCAAAGTAGCATACAGAGTACTGAGAATGAGAAGCAAGCTACACCATCGGAAGATGAGAAGCAATAACATATTCTTGGGAAGATTTCCCTTTTCATTGTTGTATGTCAAAGATATTGTTGAAATTCAATTCTACACATTGTTTAAAACCCGGTGCTTTCTTAACTGCCAGATTGGGTATGTAGTCAGCTGCTAGTTACTTGGAGCGAATTCCATGAGGAAAAGGAGAGTGGATCGCTACATTGTATTCATGGGTATGAAGTCAGCTACCTTCAATTTTGCTAAAGTACGTGTTAAGTTTATCTTCTGTAGTTTTGATTCGTATTCAGCTAACTGATAATAGTAAGGTTTCTCCTCCCAATTCTAACAGCAGGTGATGATGGATAAATATTTGTTTAATGCATTTGTTCGACATGGTGGTGACAGACTATTCAGACTCCTGTACCTAAACCAGTGTCATGCTTCTTCCTAGTATAATTTGTGTTGCACACTAGATGAATTTATCTTCTTCAAGTATGTTTAGTAAAGTCATGTACATGCTAGAAGTCCTTTTGAATGGGAATTAGCATGTAAATAGTTCTAATGTAGACAACTTTTTATTCATATGTGACTGTAAGGATGGACATATCCTAATAGTCTGCCACAATGTACAAATGCTTTAAACAATTATTTCGCTATTTTGAATTGACATGTCCAAAGCGAATATAATTATCCACTGAAATCAAAAGTGTATACCATTATTCAGAACATGTAATGCGTCCAATTTCATTCAAGAATATGTTCAAGCTCTTCCAAGAAACCAGAAAAACTCTTCTAATGAGCCCTTTAGAATTACTACAAGCACACATTTTTCTTTTAAGAAACGTTAATTGCAATGGCAGAATGATAGTATTACAAAATTGAATTCATCCTTCCCCTGCAGATTAAGGAAACTGAAAACCTTCAAATCATTTCTCCTTGAGACGTTATTCTGTCAACCAAGGCTGTTGAGCTGGTGTCCATGAGCTAAGTTCACCTTCTTTGAACCAAAGAGCTGCACAAAGGAAATGAACAGAGATATTACATCAATTCCCTTTCTGTTTTCCATTCAATCAGCACAAAAATCTTAAATTAGAAAGCACATGAACTACTTAATCATTTCAATTGAAAACATCCTAGTTATAGATGGTCTCAATTTCTTCTCAATACAAATCAACTCCTAGTCATCTTACTTTAACAACAAACAACAGTTGTGAACAAGATCTCTGACTTCTTCATAATCATTGTAGAGAGAGCTTGTTTCAGAATTTAACAACTTAAGTAGGTTGGTGGGGATGAACAAGGCGAGTCAAAAAAGCATCTATATGAGGAATGAACGGGCAAGCACATACTGCATATTTTGCAGTCTGTTTAAGCTCTACCGTCTCAAAAGGTGATGACTGACGTCTCTTTAGGTATCCCATTTTGATTGTGTTAAAAACAACAGGATAGATAAACTAAAGAAAATGGGGGTATTTTCATAAAAAGAGTGATGGTATAGATATCCTCAACATAACTTCATTTCTGGTCTTTCCTGTTACCATAGTTAAAGTTACAAAGGAAAGTGAAGACAAAGGCACATTATAGCAAAACAGAGATAAGAGAGATCTAGGCAGTGAACTGGAGAATCATATTTCAGTAAAACAATGTTCTTTACCTCCATTTGGTCATATGACGAGTTAAATATAAACAAGCGGACCATTGTAACACTTAACAGTACATTTTTAAAGTACAAAACCAAGAAAAGTATCATTCCTGAATAGAAAAAGCATGTAGGTAAAGCCATCTAATGACATTCTCAACACTGAGGGTGATAACCCCAAAGTGAAGGCGGAGTGCAGTATTATCATCTTTTAACATTATTGCGAGCTCATTTCTAGTCAAATAAATATCCAGGCAAACTTTATGGGGGTAAGTAGGAGGCCAGCATCTGAACGAAATAAGGTTCCACACTCTACTTATCCTCAAAGACAAGGAAACTGAAGTCACTACTTTTAGACATGTAATGACTCTATCAGGCAAACAAACATAGTGCGGAAACCAGATTAAGCGATTCTATAAGCCACTCAATCTCTGGGAAAATATTTTACCTATTTCACGCTTGCCATTCTCAGGGCTATCACTTCCATGTACCACATTTCTGCAAACAGATTGTCATGGAAATCTAGTAAGTGCTTGGCAATATTCAAAAGTTGAAGTACAATGACAGTGTACTTATTGAACAACAAAGAGTAAACTAAACAGTAAACACTAATATCTGTTGTACCAACCTTCCAGTTTGAACAGCAAGGTCTCCTCTGATTGTGCCTGGCTCGGCATTAAGAGGATTAGTTGCTCCTATTAGCTTGCGAGCAGATGCTACAACACCAATACCCTCCCAGGCCTTGCCAGAGATAGAATACAATTAAAGAAATTAGGAAGCTCGGCAGATTGTCAAAGACACAATATAGGGTAAAACTCATTGGATTTTCATATAACTTGGTTTCAACTAGTGAATGATGGAAATGGGCTAAATGGAACAAATCCTACCATACAGACAACAGGACCAGAGGTAATGTAATCGATCAGCTTGGGGAAGAATGATTTGGATTGCAGGTCCTTGTAATGTTCCTGTAACAATTAAGAATTTATCAGCAACTACAACCAAAACTACAAAATTAACAGGACATAAATACTACAAATAGACTTGAGAAATGATTCATCACACTAACATAATAATACTATTCTATTTTCCTGATCGACAAAATAAACCTAACAACACAAATCTCTAGTTTTCTAAAAGCAAAAAAAGTAACTGAAAGTAGAAAATTCAGTACAATCTTATTAGTACATATGAAATTAACCATCGATTAGCTACTGCTTTACAGGGATTCATCTATATGTGAAGGGTCCTACTTGTATTTTGTACAGGATCGCGTTTCTTTACTTCCCATTAGATTCATGCTTCTTTTTATTTCCCATAAGTCCAACCTGTATGAAAATGTGACATGAATGTTGTTGAAGATTAAACTTCCAATCCAGATGCATCATCAAAATTCATCCTATGGTTCCTACTTCCTACAGTTACACCATTTGAGAAGCGTAATTCTGTGAACATATTGAATATTTTAGAGGAACTCCAAGCCTTAAATGGTAGGGAGGGAGGTAAAAGAGGTTCCGCGAGAACGTGTGTGTTTGCTTAGGGGTGGGGGTGGATTAGGGCATAAGTAGAACTGTAGAAATGTCAACTAATTGAATTTTCTTTTGTGTTATTCACATCGAAACTCAGCTCCAGAAGAAACAAACCTCAGCCAATTCTTTGGGGCATTGAAAAAGCTTCAATCCAGTTAGCTTAAACCCCTTTTTCTCAAATCTTGAAATAATCTCTCCAACCTATCATAATTAAACAAGAACATTAAACAAAGAGCTAAGAATTATGGGTTTTCCTCTTCATGATTTTTTTAAACAATCCAAAGTCGAAACAAAGAAGAAAAAGCTGAAGAGCATACAAGTCCTCTTTGAACACCATCAGGCTTAATCATAATATATGTGTCCTCCACTTCCTCCTGAAACAACAAATTGACCCCAAAATACAATTGGGTAAGCAAAAATTCAACTGAAATACAGCATTATGTACAGATTAGAAGGGATATTAACATACCATGGAAGCAACCAAGTGGGGAAGGAATATACGAGCTGTATGGTTCCTTTTGGAGCCATGGGGGAGCGATTGGGTACTCGCAAAAAGATGAAACGCTGGTTGAAATGCAGCTAAATTATGGTGTTTCTTGATGCGGTTAAGGATAAGCCTGCAAGAGGGTGCGCAGGATAAGCTACTGGTTTTGGAAGTAAGTGAAGAAGAAGAAGAAGAAGAAGAAGAAGAAGAAGAAGAAACACAAGGACTTGCTCCTACAATGCAGAGACTCTCCATTTTTCTCTCTCACTTTCGCCTCAGGTTTCCTCTTTGACACTAAAATTGATGACACTCCTAAAAATTCAATTGCCTAAATTACCCTCCTTGCTTACCTTTATTTTTCGGAAAATTTTAGGGATCTCCCCTCAAGTTTTGCTTCGTATGATTTTAATTTATTTCTATAGTAGTTAGCAACGTATGTCCTGGTATGAATGAGATTCGTTCATCTTAATCAAAGAAATAGAGAAACACTTGAGGGTTTCTTCTTTGATACAATGAGAATCTGAATTAATCAGGTCAGTGAATATCAAATACCAAATAATTATAGTCTTAATTTAGTAACATTCCATAAATGAAAACATGTAGGCTTCAGTCTCGAATTGACTCAATAATATAAAAAGCTTGATTAAACACGACTAAGTAATAAAGTTCAACTTGAATTAATCGAAATATGCAGTGGAACAAGATAATGTCTTTTCTTTATGTACAATCCCTGTAATTTGTAAATATCAATCCATGAAAGTACTAATAAAAACATGTACATTTTTGACAGACAACTTTTGATTGTCTTTCTTCTTATGGATTGTGGGAAGGAAAAAATAGGATCAAAAAAATGAAAGAAATGTCAAAACTATACACCAAATATATGCAAAATGAAAATGTTTGCCTAACTTTATTTCATCACAAACTCCATCTGAAAAAGATGACACTCAAACTTATCAGATGTTCTTATTGTTGAATTCCACATTGAAAATAGGCACACTAAAATGACATTGTTGTTGAAGATGATCATATGATTGATCAGCATTTCCAGCATGAGGCAGCTACGATAGGCTTCGATTTCCATCCAAGAACCAAGCAGCCCTTCTCTTCTGTGATGGTGAATCCTTCATGTCCATTCACTTTCGCAAGCCACTGTTTGGCTTGTGACACCATCTTAAGAGGCGCTGCTTGAAAACCTGCTCGGCTCATCCTCCTACGCCATTGGTCCACCCTCTCGTGCCTTTCCACTCTTGCTGGTCCGTCGCAGCTCACAATGTTCTTTATCTCCTCTGCAAAGTAAAATTGCTCTATCTTTGCACGCCTGGTGTCATACTTAGGCAGCATGACATCAAGGGAGTCGAAGATAGCAGAGTAATAATGCAGTGCTTCCATGAATCTCCCGAGAAAAAAAGGTCCGTTGTGGCTCGAGTCTTGCTCCACAAGGACTAGAATCTTTGGAGAAAGTTCATGAACTACCTGCAAAACAGAGTTGAGTGCACCGCGGCTTTCCTTCACCACGCAATGGAGCTGAAGAATGCTGTTAACCACGAGGACCTCGCCATCGTATACTTTGATGTCCTTTGGTTTAAGGTTTTCCAAGTTGCTTTCCACAGCTGAAAACTCCAAATTTATACCAAGGCTTCTTGCATAGTCCTCAAGCTCATCTCCAATAATTTGTAATTTCTCGATATTCTGTCCAACAGCAGTGATCCTAAGGCGACGTGGGGGCTGTCCAGGACGATTAACAAGACTCTTAACAAGACGCCGCCATTGGTGACCATGAGGCAAACCAAGGCTCATTCCCAAATCAACCACATGAATGAAACTCTCTCCCTCAAAGGCTTCCAATATCGAGCAATTAGCCACAAAATGACCAAACTGAATATGTGGACATATCTCATAAAGCAACCTCAAAGCTTCTTCTTTCTTCTCCAAGGCAATGTCTGTTTTATTCATAGCAGGGATAGCAACATAACCAACCGTGCCAAGCGGCTGCACCAGAGCCAGCCTATCCGCCAACCCCTGCATGAAACAGGACGCTACACGCTGGAAAGACGTCCCAAATACTAATGCACTAGCACGTAGCTCCGATAACAACACCGATGCACGAGACTTATCTCTACAAGCTACAGCTTCAGCACAAGTAATTAAAAGCTGTACTAACTTCATACCTTCCCCATTTTCCTCCTCCTGATTCATTATATCAGCTGCTGCCTCTTCAATAGCCTCAGCAGCAAGATACCTTTGGTTCAATGCCCAAACATGATCGCGAAAATGAATCCCTGGTTGCAATGACAAGCTATTCACACTATTAGTACTACCAATTCTTGGTAAACTGCTGGCACCACTGCTGCTATCAGTACTATAAAAAGTGGTATTGCTTCCAAAAGACTCACCAAGACTTGGGGTTCTCCTTAACCTCTTAAAACTCCCACTGTCATCAGATAAAGATGAAATGATCATGTTATTAGTAGGAGCATTTCTCTTCAAAACAGATGTGTAAGGATTAAGAGAATAAGACAGTTCTTTGTGATGAGAAAGATAAAGGCCATTTTGCATAGGGTCATAACCAATTTGATCACCATTACAAGGCTCAAGTGATAGAAAAACATTAGCCATATCATGAATCATTCTTTTGGTGATCTCTTTATTGATTCAAGAAACTAAAGCTGCTTGAAAGAAAGACTAAACAGGTGAAGTGGGGTTACCTATATACTAGTTTTCATGGGCGTTGTTTCTTGTGTTGATTGATATTTTCGATAAATTTTGTCTTAATGCCATTGGATGTTATGTAATAATAGTAACTAATTTAACTACCACTTCAAAAGGACTTGACAGAGAGAGTTTGTCTGTGAAAATAAATAGTATTAAATTAAACATAGAGCAACCAATTAGCTAGCTCCCATGGCCTTGGACTGTAAAATCTGGTTCTTAGCCTGATTTGGTGACTCTACAGTCTATATCCTAAATTCCATGACACAAACTAAACCATCATCTTTTAAAATAACCAGAAATTAGTTCCCTGTGACCCGACGTAAGTTCGGAATCAAGAGAGTACAGGTTCCTCCTCAACCTAGTGGCGGAGTCAGAAATTTCATTACTAACATACTCTAAACCGAGGTTAGTATGTTCGCAGATCTAATACCTACCATGGAAAACATATAGACTCTTAGCTCAAAAAAAGTGTAATCATAACAAAGATAGAAAAAAAGATAACAACAAAATAGCACAATCAAAGTAAAACTACTAAATAAGAAGAAGATGAGAGAAAAGGAGGCTAGCTCCTTCCATCTCCCTTGGAAAAAGCACTATAACACATAGCAATCCTGAGTCATGTCCGCGATAAGCTAGAGATATGTCATTACATATCGGATCAACGTCCTCTAGTTTTTCTTTGGTCAAACTCTCACACCTCCACATGCCTTGGCTTCTCTCGTCTTTTCCACCACGGAGCCCACTCCCACAAAAAAATTGTCCTGTTCCGCCACACAATAACCATAGGTAACCACCCAAACGATACTCTTAATTACTCAATTGGTTGACTAAATGAATTTTCACTTTATTGGTGATGGTTCTAGTTTTTTCATTTTTCCTTCCCTACAATTTTATTATTATTTTTTTTTAAAAAAAGAAGGTGACCATCCAAAAAGAGTTTGATTAATCACATTTTATTAAAAAATATAACATGTTGGTTAAAATGTATTAACAGTACAAAAAATTATTTGTGTTTATGATTTTTGTGTTCATGACGTTACTTTAAAATTAACAAAGAGAACAAACAAAAACCAGAATTTTGGTAGTCCACTTTAATTCGGCTTAGAGTATTTTATGAAAGCTATGCTAACTTTTTAATATTTGAAGTTGGAAAAATCTTTTCGGTCAAAAAATTTAGCCAGAATGAGATTTTTTTAATGTAAGTTTACTTTTTAAAAACGTTTTTACCCTTTTAGCTTTAATACATTTTACTAAAAAATAAAAAAAAGATAGCTTATTTTAAAATTAAAAAAATATTCTAGTTTTTTAAATTTTCTGGCCATTTAGCACTTCTCTATGAAGTTTACCGACATTAAAAGAAAACTATACTTTTTAAAAATATTTCATTCTGCTTAACTTGCTTAAAAATAAGGTCAAATATCGATGAACGTAAAATGAGATCGAGTCAATCCATAAAACCTTGAAAATATTGAGGAACGTAAATTGAGATCAAGTCAATCCATAAAACCTTGATAAAAATTGAGGGATGAAGTCGATTTTCTTAAACCTATCCACCTTGAATTTGATCCTCGATTATTGACCTGTTTTTAGTAGTGGAAAAATTGAAAAGAGAAAAAATAATAGTACCTCCAAATAACCAAAGCTAGTATAGTGGAGCAATTTTCTGGTTAAACATGAAGTATTATACAAGCTAAATTATTTCCTTAAGCTAAACTAAATCTTATATGAATTTTGCTAAATTTATTTTTTTACTATATTATTATATTAGATAAATGGCATAAGATTAATGTTGTTGTGCTCATTAGAAGCTTCCAAGGTTGTGAATATTGATAGCAAATAGAACAAGGTAAATAGCCAAGAAGTGGAACATGTCAACTCCATTGTTTTACTTTTTAACTATTAATCTTCATGATAACTACTCCTATGGTTTCTTTCATTAAAACAAGAAAAAAAAAATATCAAACCTATTCAAAGTCGATGAAGGTACTCCTCGTTCACTTTTACTTGACACATTTATTAAGAAATAATAATTGTATGATTATTTTACATTTAGTTTGTACTTCCTCCGTTCAATAACAGTTGTCCACTATACTAGTTTGGAATGTCCAACAATACTTGTCAGTTTTATGAAATCAATGGATAATCATTATTATTAATTATAGTCATTATTCAAGATATTGAATTTGCAAAGGGTGATATAGTAAAATTACTCTTTTATTTATAGTTTCTTAAGAAGTGTGCAAAGTCAATAGTGGATAAGTATTGTTGGACAAATAGAGTATTAAGTTTTGAAAAATATTTTAAGAAATACTCCCTCCATCCACTATTGTTTGTCATGGCTTATATTTTTAGAGTCAAACTTTAAGAACTTTGACTAACATTTTAAGATGTATTTTTTCATCATATTGATATGCAAAAAATTGCAAGTTATAGTATTTTTCATATAATTTTTCAATATCTAAATTTTTTGGTTAAAATATCGAATTAATGTAATTTAATATAACTTTGAAAATTAATCAAATTGACTTTCGAAAAGCACAACATGACAAACAAAAGTGGACGGAGAGAATAAGTTATTAATGCTAAGGATAAAATATGATTTTTTTTTTTATCCTTTCTCCATATGTTAAAAGTGACAAATAAAAACCTATTTTTAGAATAGTGGATAAATAAATAGTAAAAGTAAATCGACAGAGTAGTTAAAAGTGAGGATTTATATTATCAAATCTATTTCCGTTTAAAACTCTTACACAACTATAGCTTGTTGATCAAACTTTCAGACGTGTGAATACTGAATATCATATATCATTTTCAAAATCCATAATTAACGTTGAAGAGTGAATTCCAAAGTTAGTGGAACCAAATATTATTACCGTTGACAATTAATTAGGAATTTAATTTAATTATTAGGGTAACATCAGCCGGCTAACCTGTGAAAAACTAAGTGCGTAATTGATTTGATTTGTAAAAAATAAAATAATACATAATATTCTTAATTCTTACTATGTGAACGTCATTAAAAAAAGAAGCATCTTAGCAGTTTTATGACTTTTTATGAGTGGATTATTATCAATAATCACAATATACATCGGCATAGCATATGCTAATCATGTACTTAAGGGAAACAAGAATACATATTTGCAAATATAAATAAAAATGAAATCCCTTTTTTAAACATATTTTTTCAAAATACTTGGCCGATTTAAAAAGAATGACCTACTTTACTGTTTAATCTGTTTCAAAAAACAAAAAACAAATTCCTTACCTCTTTGATAATATCTTAATGACATGTTTAAAACTATAAAATTAAAAAAAATTTAATACAATTAACGTAACTTTAATTTAAAACGATAAAAATTAATAACTAAGGGGAATAGAAGGTTCCTTCCTTGTACTCACTAAATTAAGCAGTACACAACATTGGCCAATCTAGAAATACTTGCACTTTTTTGCTGACAAATGTTGTATTAATTTACTATTAATTGGCACTATCAGTATCCCATGCAAACTTGAATTAATTAAATATATTATGTTCCCATTTATGGGAATTTTTTTGTACCAAAGTGGTTTATTGATTTAGACTTAATAATTTTTAATTTGAGTTCACGTCAGTCCATACTTATCGTCATGCTTAGAAAGAGGAGAAACCTAACAAGTATCAATTGATGGCAACTAATATGCCTTTTAAATTGCTCAAGTCAAATGTTAGCTTTGTGTGCAACAATTTTTGGTTTTAACTAAGGGTATCCCGACCAGCTTTCGCCCACATCGACTAATACCAATTATGGTTAGATGCAATAACTACACTCTTTTGAGTGTTATTGCGATAAGGTTGAACCGTTCGATTTTTCTAATCTATATCAATGTCTAACCAGAGAAGTCACAAGATGTTCAAAGGAGCAGGTGTTATGTATAAAGAAAAGACAACAACATACCAAGTGAAATCCAATAACGCAGGTGGGGTCTAGAGAGGATAAAGTGTACACAAACCTTACCCCTATCCTACCTCGTGGAGGTAGAAAGATTGTTTCTGAAAGACTCTCAGCTTGAGTAACACATATCGAAGTAGATTTAAAAGGAGAAAACAGAATTTAAAGGAAAGACAAACATTAAAGCAAACTCTATATTTCAGAAAATCTCATAATCTCATCTTCCAATCCCAGCAGATTCGCGCTGATACAAGCAAAATCATTGTTCAAGCACTAAACCTAAGATGCATGAGCAAGAAATGCTAATGGTTATTTGTCCATAGTAGAGAATGAATTTGGAAAAACACAAAAACTCTTCTCCTATTGCTCACCTGCCAGCGAAGTTTCTTTCCGCTTCAATCACAAGCCCAGTTTGTACAAGTTAACTATCCAACTTTGAGGTCCCAAAAGAAAATCAAGATACAAACCTAACTGTTTGAAATAAGACTAGTGCTGGTATTCAATGTTTTTTTGAGCATGACTAACTGCTTGTAGTCAATGTTATTGACAATACTTTCCTTCCTATACCAATACAACTCGCGAAAGGAAAATTTAATAATTGAATTATCCATAACAAGGATGGAGCTAAGGGCATCAATTTGATTATGACAGATTACAAAAGTTACCATGTTTTCAGGTAGGCTCATACTGATCATTTCCCTACACCAAACACTTGTCTCCAGAATCTTCTTCTAGAAGTTCCACGTCTATGTATTTGCTTCAGATCTTTAGCTGCAAGTAATGAGAAAATCAGCGAAGGACTAATTACCAACATAAAATCATACCATCGGATTAAAGAAAAATGGTCTACTTGGTAAAGGAAGAAACTACAGAGTGCAGACATAAATTGCAATATGCAGCAGAGCATCTCGAGCAGGGAACCAAAAAATAAACTAGAAATGTAACATTAACTTGTTATTGGGGACAGACAGACCGGTTAATGTCCACTTCTTTTCCAGGCCCCAAAAGTCTAATTACCAAAACAGGAACGCCCTTTGGTATGGATTTGTCACGTTTGAAAGAGATATTGCTATAACTGAACTCTGAAGATACCTGTAAGTCTTCCTGCAACATACAGAACTTCTTCAGCAATGGGTCTCCACTGCTCAGCACATGAAAAATTAATTCCCAGACCAACACTAAGTCCTCTCAGGATGTGCACTGTACGGAGAATCGAAAACAGTTCCTCTGGAAAAGCCTATCATCAAAACAAACAATTTTCAGAATTGTTTTACGGTATATGCATATTTAATTCGCCAACTGGCAACTGTTATCACCATGTGAATGAAGGAAAACCAATGTTGTTAACTGCCAATACATTATTGTTTCCAAGGGTGGGGACTTATGGTTAAACAATAGGAAATCTACTGAAGTTTACTAGGTGAAAGACATTATCTGTGGTTTTGGAATATCACAAGTAAGGGATCTTGAATGCAGCAATTCTAAAATTTATCAAGAAAAGAAAAACATTCTTAAGAGGTTGAAGGACGAAATACTCAGCACAGATCAGGGCGGCATCAATATATCTAGAGTATGTGAGATCCAAAAAAGCAAGTGAAATCTATATTCTTTCAGACCATTGTGAATTCCTGTAACATGAGGAATACATCATTGGTGTATACCACCAAGACATTTATGCTTAAGGGATATCCAGACAACATTACATCATTTAAGGCAATGTAAGAAGTAATACGAGAGTATGAGCTTTAGGATTCATTCTTCATGCAAGTTTCTCATGGATTGATAGGAAATGGGAAAGTCAACATGGTTGAAGCCCTATGAAATTTGGCAGAAATATGTATCAGAAAAGGAATTAACCATTTTTATCACTCTCATACTATTTTCGGGAAATATAAAGAATAAATTGGCCACATGATAAATACATGGCTGATGCACTTATAAAAAGCATTTGATGATGCACGCAAGTATCAACCTGCATCTCTAAATTATCTACTTCTAAAGTTCTATTTCCAGGATAGTGCTCAGCACAAGGATCCATCTGTTCATAGAATTGGGATAGGAAAGATATCAAATCCAAGGAATCCTTGGATTTGAAGAAGCGCGTATAATTATTCCAATGAATACTAAGCAAGTTTAGTAAATCATGGACTTTTGAACCATAAAGTTCTTTTGCTGCACAGACAATCTACGAAACTGTAATATTCTAAATATTGCATCGGAATCTTGTACCAAAAGCATCCTCCATATACAACTCCAAATTTCTAAATGCAACAAAATGACTTCCCCACCTCCCCAACCCAAAAGAGACAGAGAAGCAACACAAAAAGAAAGGACACAAAACATTACGTACAAATCAGGTATTTAGGTCCTAATAGTAACTTGAGTAATAAGATGTCATCCATTCAATTTGCTCAACTAGTAGACCAACTCTCAGTGTAGCTATATACTTGTTACCCAAGGAGCTTAAAGACATACCTTAACAGCAATCTTTTTTATTGAAGATTCTTCTGCGAAAGGTTGCAGCATCGTAACTCCAGGCGGTAATTTTGTGTCAAACATTGTTTGTGCCAGCCTAAGCAATTCATTTTGTTCATCCTCGCATTTGCTCAAGGTCTCGATACCAAGATCCCTGGGATATAAAGAGTACACATTACCAAGTATAACAATAAAATCGGCTAGATTGCTGCAAGTCTGCAGTTCTGTCATGTACGCATTAGATCAGATTGAGCCGAGTCATAAAGAGTACAGTTACAAAAAATCAACCACTAGTTCTAGTTGAATGATGATGAGCCTGAAGTATGTCAAAGGGAAATATATTTTTTTAGATGAAGAAGATATTTCATAGTGGGATTTCACTGGGTATGTTGTTTGTTAAAGATAGATGTTTCATAGATGGCAGCAGGATGTTCCACAGATGCAAAGATACAAAAATAGCCAATATAACTGTTAGTTCCATTCCAACCAGGGAACTAATGAAAAGAAGCAAAAATATGGCTCAAGTTAAAGAAACTAAGAAAGTGAATTTATAAAATCTAGATATGAACCAACCTAATGAACAGGGGTTAGGTTGCTCCAACTAACTAGGTACAGTAGAAGTTGTTTCTAATGATAGATGATTAACAATCATAGTTGCAATGCGCATGAAAACATTTTCTCTTAACCAAAATATGACCAGGTTTGCCATCTTATAGTTAATAAAATGATATGTAGCAGTACCCTTGTAGTCTCTTATCCTAGATTTGTATTACTACTTGTTATTTCCTGTGCTTCAGTTATCCCATTATTTGGTTGTTGTTATTGTTCCTTGTTGCTTAAGGTTATGTAATGATTTCCGTATTATTTGATGTGTCCACTTTGCTTCTTTATTTTCCTTTACAAACTGCTTTGATATGCATTACTTGAGCCGAGGGTCTTCCGGAAACAGCCTCTCTACCTCCACGAGGTAAGTGGGTAAGGTCTATTTACACTCTCCCTTCCCTCCCCAGACCCCACCTGTGGATTGCAGTGGGTATGTTTTTACTGCTGCTGTCACTAATGCATAACAACGGTCAAAGAACCATACTAGATTAACAGACACCACACAAATTCTCCTTTGCTGTGAAAGCAGAAAGAGGAAATATATATAATTATACATATTTATTCACAAGAAGAGCTTTCAGGGTAAATTACTGCACCTGTAGCTCTCTGATGCCTTTAATGGGTCGTTATCGGCAATTGCAAGAACCAACCTAGCATATCCAAGTCTCAGTTCATCAGGTAGATCCTTCACTTGCCCATAATCAAGCAGTGCAACCTGAAAGGAATAATGTAAATAACAATCTCCACGGTATATTAATTGTGAGAACGATGATTTGTTAATGCTTAATTTAGGTATTCCAATGTGCACTTGCCTCAGAGCCTTTACAGATCAGAATGTTTCCCGGATGAGGATCTGCATGGAAGAAACCACTCTTGAGTATCATTTGTCCATAAGCAAGGGACAGATTTTTAAGGATATTCCTGCATTTTCAGAATGAAAAAAGGGACCTTCACTACAACATTTTCAGAAAAGAGAACATACAGGAGTTCTACACGGATTCAAATATATGTACACATGAAAAATGACCACTTCAAGGGGAACAAAGGCGGAAAAATTTCTATACATCACGGATAAGGATCTATGCATGAAACAAGCAGGCAAGTTCAGAACAACATGTTTTATGATAATTCAGGGAGTTACTGTTTTGCAGCTGCCGCTAACTTTCCATCAGGATGTATGCCTCTCTTTTCCATTTCATCTCCTAGCTTCAAAATGGGTATGCCGTCAATGTATTCCATCACTAGAACCCTCCTAGTAGTAGCATGAAGAAAGTGATTGCTCCGGTGGATGAATATAGGGAGAATTGCAACAGAAATACACCAAAATTCATGCGAGAAATAGTTATTCCAAAAACATTGTAAACCAACCAACTAAAATAAGCCCGAAAATCAAACAATGCGGATAAGACAAAAATATGATACAATAAGTGGAACTTATGGAGCTGCGTGGACAAGCATATGGAAATGCACCTTTGACATCTTTAGAAGTAGATATAAGGGGTAGAAGTAGATTCTTGGACTAAACATACAACACAAAAGGTAACCTTAAATGGTGGATTACATAACTTTGAGTTTCAAGCTGGATCTAATTCTGCAACAGATAGGCCAAGCACAAGCTTCTTTTACTGGTTCTTTCAAAAGTATCTCATGTCATCACTCCACCTATCCTTTACTATTTGCTAACTATTACCCTTTATGTAGAACCAATCTTGTGTAAACACCCTGCATCCGCTCCCATATAATCTGATATGTTGAAGACATACTTGAGCAAATAAAGTGTGCTCTCTTGACAACTTAAGCTTTTAGATAAGAGGTCATACACTTCAAACAGAATCTCCATGCTCTTGGCATGAAAGATTTAATTGACCTTTGTGATAACTATCCTTATATATGAAAGATACTAAAATACAAATCCACATTATCCAATCAATACTTATTAAATATGCTTTCTAAAAGAAAAACATCATTCCACTTGTAAGACTCTTCATATTTGGTTAAATTACCCTGAAGCAAACTATCTGAAGAATATATAACATTAAGAACAATATAGAATGACTAAGGCTAGGGAAAATAGACTTGATATGCAATCATTCAAATGAACTGATCCCACTAGAAAAATCTTGCAACAGCGATGTTGAACCAAGCTTACATTCAAGTCCCTTTGCATGTGGGCTTTAGTAGACTATACAAGTATAATTCCATGAATAGGTAATAGGTTGTTTATTTTTTTGATAAGGTCATGAAGAGGCTGTAAAAAGAATATTCCTTTCAGGAAAAATCAGGATAGTAGAAAACATGATAACAATCCACGACTCATGCAAACAAAGATTTGATTGTCTTGCAGAGTAAAATGAAATACATATACCCAGTATCAGGAAGACTATAAAGCTTATATTAAAGCTTGGATGAAACAAACTGCAAATTACAAATTGATCCTTATTTTTTTTAAAACTGTGTTACAAATAAACCATAAAAGTGCATCCCAGAAAGAACTGAAGAAAAGCCTTATGTAAGGATTTGAATGTACGTACTATGGAATGAGTATTACAGTGAAGAAACTAGTTGACTTTTGTGCGACACTTAGTCAAGTCATAACAAAGTTAAACACTTTCCATTTAAAGAAAAAGTCTTAATAAAGCTAAGCACATTAATAGAAACACAAGGTAACGAAATCACCAAATAGGAGCTAAAGCTATCAGTCTCATCTTAATTCACTATGCAACTCAGACAAAGCAATTTTTCTTCACCTGAGCATACCTGCTGACCATGTCTCGTATCACACAAGGTACCCGAACAGGGGACCTTTTGTTGTTCTGGCAAAGGAAATGCCGAATTCTTGCCATAGCTTCAGCTTCCCTCACAAAGTCGAATTCGTAGCTAATCTTGAATGAACAAGTTTACACCATATTACTTCAGAGATGCAAAAGTTCAAAAAATTCGATCTACTAGATTCTCTCAATCAAGTAATAATATTAAGGCGGGAGAAAGTCAATTAACTGCATGCAAATACCAACAGATTAAATTGGTGCATATTTGCTGATCTTGAAATATTTAGAGTCTCATGGACATACAATAGTCCCACATCAAAATTCAGAGTCTAAAGAAGTCAAGTATCAGTTGGAAAGTAAAACCGAACAAACCAAAGATTGTATACCATCTTCTAAGTAATACTCCTATCATTTTTGTACAGAGTAAAACTCAAAAACAGTATTTCGTAGGGAAAGGAAACAACAATGGAGCCCTACAACAAATTAGAAACTGCTCCCAAGAGAATTGCAAAACGCAAAAGTGAAGCAAAAAGAAACAAGGAGGTTAAGGAATTCTGTCACAGGACAAAAAGGTGGATGTGGGATTGGGAATCACTCAGCATCTACAATTAAGTTCAAGATCCATAGTTAATACTAACATTAAAAAAATTAGCTAATTCAACTTATGGAAGAAAAAAAATTAGTGTTAGGTGGTACAACAACTATGCTTTCATCTTTCAACAATGAAAATCTGATGAGCATTGACATAGATTAAATGAGATAATAAATTGATTGCTCTCATAGGCACATAAGAACAAGAATAGACTGATTTAACGACTGAAAGAAAAATGAGCATGAAAGTGTAAGGTGTACTAGGTCAACAGACAATCAAATTAGAAAACTGGAGTTCATAAATATTTCGCTTCAAGCAGTTGAGATATGGCATAACATTCTCTGGAAGAACTTTAATCATAGCATTACAGAGCAACACCCATAACACAAACAACTTGTTTAAGTCCAAAGGATCTGACATAATCATTGGAAAGATCAAGAATCATTCCCAGTTTTATTTTCCTTCCCTTTTCTGGAAGCGAAACAATTATAATTATGTGCTCCACTGGGAGAACCTCAGCATATAGCAAACATCAAAGAAAGAAAAGGTCGAATAGAAATAAGGATATGAAAAAGGAAAGAAAATGAAATGTCTAATAGTACAAGACATTGCAAATTCAAGAATGTTTTGCACCTGTTTCTCCATTTCCTTGGTAACGGAGAACAGATCAAACTTGACATCTGTCTTTTGAATATATAACGCAAAGGCTTGCAAGTTGCGGATATCAGTCATCATCAACTCCTGAACTCCAGGATGTTGGACCTATAGTTTTACAACAATTAGAACCTCATAATTACACCATTATTGCAAAAATGACACTCAAATTCTTACCTTGACGACAACATCATTCTTGTCACCTTTGAGTCTTGCTCGATGAACCTGAAAAAGGCATACATAAAGATTAAAGAGAACTTGCATCAAGTCTTATACTAAAGAAATGACAAGGTAATGTTTTAAATTTGAACATGAATTAAATACTATGATTAAATCCATAAATTTCCTTCTTATTAGTTTGAGCTTAAAGAAATAAAAACTACTCAAATGGGACGCTTAATAGGTCACATAACCAGTTTTCCCATTTTTACATTCTATGATTTTCCATATTTTCTTGCCAAAAGAAAATGTGACTTTGAGCACTCTATAATTTAGCAAGAACGAGAGAGAGAGTAAAAGTAGATACCTGAGCAATTGAAGCAGAGCCTAGTGGATCCTTGTCAAAATATTCAAACAATTCATCAATACTTTGACCGAACTCCTTCTCAAGCACTCCCCTAATCACACTGTATGGTGTAGCTGGTGCTTGATCACATAGAGTAACAAGCCTTTTGACCCATGGAGCGGGTGCCAAGTCTGGCTTCCCAACTATTTGGGCAACCTAACATCATTAATCATCATCCAAAATAACTGAATATTTCCCCAGCAATAAGTGGTACTACTATGATACAAAAAAAAAAATCTAAAAAATAACTAAATAAAAATTAAAAACCAAGCAGTTTGATGAAACAGTAACTAGCAAGTGATTAAAACCCAAAGTAATGTGTAACTTCTGAAGCACAAGGGATGACAATCATGTGAATAGGATCGGAGCACCTCAAGATTAGTACTCCTGTCATTCAATTCTTATAGTTGATTTCAAAAAGAATATTTTTTTCTCTTTTTGGCAACTCTCTTAACTCTAACTATCCACCTTTCTAAATTACTTGTCAAAGTCAAGACCATACAAACAAATTGAAACCAGAGAATACTTGTTAAACCAAATCTGTAATAAATATCAATGAAACCAAATCCATTATAGACAAACAGAAGTACCTTTAGGAAAAACCCACCAAGCTCAGAACACATACTATATATCTTGTCAGCAGCAACCTCGTGCTGCTTCTCCCACATCATCTCTTGTTTCTTCACATCCTTCTCCAGACTTGCTCTTACCTGAAATACCTACAAAAGAACCCCAAACATAAATTTAATCAAACTACTCAATAGAGAGTGAATACAGAGTGAAAGAGGAAAAAGGGGTTACTTTATAACCAGTATAAATATCAGCAGCGCGAACCCAGAACTGAAAAGACCGTTGCCAAGGTCGGAGCTGAGTAGAGACCTTTTCTTGAAATTCTTTGAGATCAAAATGGAAAAGCATGGCGATATTACTCCACTTGATACCAAAGACTAAATTTTTTTCTGCTAACTGATTAGTAATTGCAAATGGGTGTCTGAAAAGATGAATTTTTGGGCATTTGTATAGCTCAAAAGTTCTCAATTACTAGTATGATTTGGCTTGAAGCTTAAAGCTTAATTTGTATCTCTGTAATGGCTAATTTGGAAAATGGGGTTAGTAGACTGATGAGTAGTTCTATGTATAGACTGAAGACCGATGAAAATAGAACAAGAATGTGACGAAAATGTTCAGAGTTAGCGCCGCAGAATTCGAGAAATGGGGTCACCGCAAGTGCAAACTGCAAAGCCACAAATATATTTTTGCAATGGAAATTTAATTTTTTCCTTAAAGATTCTTTGACTTTAATGTCTCTCCTATTTAGAAAAAAAAATTATGATATTTTCTTATATTTTGTGTTAAAAGAAACTTTAACACGCCGGACTTTTTAGCACGAATCTGAAATTAATCCTATTCCAATATAAATACTGAACAACTAGTGAAAATTAAATTTTCTTTTTTATATATATTACCAAAACAAACAATTGAAATAAAATATTTTTTTATATTTATTTTTCATTTTCCAATTGTATGTTTAGATTTCTCTCTAATGTCAAGTTAAAATCAATTAAAAAATTGATACCAAAGACCTATCTTTGACAATTATTAAAAGTATATCCAAACACATTATATTGTTACCAAAAAAACTGATTTTATATTTGTATTTGTCCTTTCATCATCAAAGAGATACCTTGAATTAGAAGTAAAGGATGCCCTCTCCATTTGCTCCAGGCATCAGAAAATGTATTAAAATATAACTTGATTAAATAAAGTACTAATTAATTTAATGGAAAAGGGCCTAAAATACCCTCAAAGTATTGGAAATGGTACAAAATTACCCTCCATCCACCTATTGGCTCCAAAATACCCTTCCCACCCACCTATTGGGTCCAAAATACCCTTGTCATCCATCTTTTGGTTCAAAATTGACCACTTATTTAACGGTTTTATATTTAAACTATTTAAATATTTTTTTAAATACGTGGCACGCAACTATATGTTATAATTTAACTTATTAGTATAATTTATAAATCAATCCACTAACCACCCATTACTAATTAAACCCCTCCAAATTAATACACCCGTCACATTATTAATGCAACAACAAAAAAGCTACTGCCAATTGAGTGTTTTTAAAAATTTGAGGCGAAAATATCTATAGAAGTAAATTATCATACGTTAAGTGTCTAAATAAAAATTACCGATAAACTTAAAAGTCTGACTATGTTCATCTTAATTATTCTTACGTCTCAATTATGTGATGTTACTTCATAGTTAGCTTTTTTTCAAAATAATATATTAAAGGTTTTAAAACAAATCATAAATATTTATAAAATTATATTTTAAGAAAGTGCATGAATTAATTCGGGATGTATTACTTCTTTACCCTTAATCATAAATTTTTAATTCAATCTTGAAAGAGAATCCTATTGAAAGTGTCCTCCTAAATAAGCTGCTCAACCTATATTTAATTGGGGCTTCGATTCGGACTCAAATAATTTTGAATGTCATTTTCAGGAATCTATAATTTCATCGTGTTTTAGTAATGTTTATGACAATTTTGATATTATAATTGGATTATTAATTGGGTGGGGTTTAGTTAGTAATGAGTGGGTAGTGGGTTGATTTATAAATTATATTAATAAATTAAATTATAACCAATAGTTGAACGCCAAGTATTTTAAAAAATATTCAAAGAGTTTAATTTTAAAACAATTAAAGAAGTGGTCAATTTTGAACCCAAAGGTGGATGACAAGGGTATTTTGGAGCCAATAGGTGGATGAAAAGGGCATTTTGGAGCCAATAGGTGGATGGAGGATAATTTTGTACCCTTTTCAATACTTTGAGGGTATTTTAGGCCCTTTTCCGTTAATTTAATATAAAAAATATTTATTTTGCTAGCTCAATATTCAGCACAATTTTTAGTACTTTAATTAATTTTATGAAATATATATTATTTTTCATCAACATAAGTACCCAAATCAAGTACTTAATTTAATTTTTCTTTTTAAGGAGTGTTGTTGAGAAATAGGGGTAAAATAGTGATGGGACAAGTTAGTAGGATTCAGCAATCTTGAGGAAAAAATCTATACACAATTTGGTAGACCCAAAATTTGTAGACTTAAGGGCAACTTTCACATATAGCAAATAAAAAATTCATATTTGTATGCTATAGCAAAGTTTGCATAATTGCACTCCATAGCAAACATATAACTGTATAATTTGCTATACATATACAATTGTATAATTCGTTGGCCTAAATTGTATAATTCGCTGGCCTCGCTATACATATACAATTGTATGATTCGCTGGCCTAAATTATATAATTCGCTGGCCTATTTCGCTGCAATTGTATAATTCGCTGGCCTATTTCACTGCAATTGTATAATGCGCAATTGTATAATTCGCTGCCTATTTCGCTGCAATATCTGTATAAAATTTATTTTGCATACAATTGAATCGAAGTAAAATGTTTGTATATTGTATAATTATAAGTGTATAGGAAGAAGATATATGTTTTTCTCTCGCTTTATACAAAAACAGAAACACAATTTATACACTTCTGTTGTATAAAGCGAGAGAAAATTGTATTTCACTGTAATTATATAATTCGTAATTGTATAATTCGTTGACCTTTTCGCAGCAATATTTATATAAAATTTGCATTTGTCTACAATTGAATCGAAGTAAAATGTTTGTAAATTGTATAATTAAGTGTATAGCATGAAGGTATATGTTTTTGCATGTGTATATACAATTTTCTCTCGCTTTATACAAAACAGAAACACAATTTATATACTTCTGCGTATAAAGCGAGAGAGGCGAGCAGAGGGAGATTGGCGAGCAAGAATGAGAGAGTGGCGAGCGAGATTTTTGAGAGAGAGGCAACTGACAAACTTTGACAAACGTTTGCTATGGAGCACAATTAAATCAAACCGTAGCTACTCCATTTATTTTAGATTACTAATTTGTTATTATATACAATTATTCCTATTTTAAAATAAAAATAATTTTATACTCTTTAAATTTCTAATTAGATTCTGATCAAATTTTCCAGCCATTCAACATTAGCCATAACGTTAGCAATAGTGATTAGGGTGAGTTCAATTCTAATTTTATCATATTTGATTGGTTAAATTTTTTTAAAAGAAAATATTTTTTCTTATAAAACAAGTTATTTGATAATGAGTAAAATGATTTTCTTAATAGATGACATTTTATATTAATGGTATCCTCTTCACCCTTCCACCCACTTCATCTTCACATCAATTTCCGTAGCCCCAACTCCTATCTCAAGGTTTTAGGTATCAAACACAGACAAGTGAAGTCCCCAATTACTTTTCTTCTAAGTTATACATATGTATTTGACTATTTTGAATTTTCCTCTTATTGAAATAATAATGAATTATAGTAACGAAACATATACATACATTACTTTCTTCTGTAGTCACTTTCTTCAACAGAAAATTATTATTATTATTATATATATATAGATGACACGGAAAACCGTAATAATGAATTATAGTAATGAAGCATATACACTACTTTTGGGTGCGCAGAAGGTAAAACCTCTCTCCTATGCAATAGCTCACAAACCACATAAGAGAGGTAACCTCACTAAGCAAGCCCAGAAGCTCAACCCAGAATGCAAACCCCTTGTTTTCGCTAACAAGGGGTTATCCCAAGCCCAAACCATTGGGCCACCCCGAAGGGTAGAAAATTATCATATATTTTTATTAGAATAAGAGGTCATTTTCTTGTTTCAGATTCACGGGTTCACTGAATAAGGTGGAGAAGGCCCACATGGATAGACAGTCTCAATCCTAAGATTAGTTGCAGCAACAAAGGAGTGGCAGAAATTGAACAACAAATGTTGGGGTTCACCCAAAATCCTCCTAGGAACCATCACCACATATTGCAGAATCAGCACCAAAATCTAAAATCAGATGTACAGCAACCTTCCATTGATCTGTAATATGAACTTGGAGAAACATAAGGGTAACCCTTATCCCAAAACTAGTGTATTTCTGCACAATATACTTGTATTGACTCGCAAAAAACATCAAATTGCAGATATAGCCAGGTTCTATAGCAGAATAAGTGAGAATATGCAGCAGCTTGCTGTACTTGAGGAAAATCTGATATATGAAACCTTTGTTCTTAGACCATTTGGTTTACAAATTGCTGGTTAAGGTCATGTATAGGGTGATTCTACATCGATAAGGTCCCACTTATCTTCATCAGATTTATAACCCTCGTCCTTCAAAGTTTCTGGTGTATCCCCTAGTAAAGCTTTTGGTTGATGCCTTCTGCAGATTCAAAGGGAGAGCTTCGTTAGACATTAACAATTGTTAGTCCGGTATCCATGTGATTCATTAAGAACACTTAAAATGAGCTATCAAAAATGAAGGCAAAAGTTAGCAAGGACAAGCACAAGAACTCAATTGGTCAAGATCTGACAATCTGAATGAACTAAAATGTTTTCTTAGATTTTGGAAAGAAATGAACTTAAATGTAGGTTACTATTCCCAAAGACGTTACATTTTATATCACGTTCCTCACCGCCTTTGGATGGGCCTAATCTTACCCTCCATATATTACTTCGCCATATCAATACAACATAAGGCAACCCATTTGTTGCTGACCACAAATTCCGCAAAGCCATCCCTATCACTTTAGGGACATGGGCTAAATAAAACAGTTTATTTTGGATAGGAAGGAAGTCAACACACCACAAGCCTAAACCTCCCAAGAACCAGAAAATCTTGCGATCCAGCCGTTGATAAGAAACTGGAGGGAATCAAATAAGACTAGATATAATTATGCACCAAGGTCAATGTGCAACCACAAATGCAAGTTCAGTTATATTGCTCAAAAATGTTAGCACCATCGGATTAAAATGCCTGTCATCATTTGGGAGTTTGACTCCCATCTTCATCATTCTAATTCCTCTCCAATACCCTATGTTTTAAGTTTTGTCCATACAGTCTGTTTCCAGGTGAAAAGTATCACTTGTGTCTGCCTCTGCTACTTTTGCAACAAGAGGTCCAACATCTTCAAATTTATTTCCACTAAATATGAAGAAAGAAGTAACTATTGTATATAATTTCAACGAACAAAAGAAAGCTAAATAGGAGGGTGGAAGATGTTTGCACACCCCTAGAGTCCGAGCAACATAGCATGCAGGTATAATGTTCAAAAATCCTAATCACATTTTCAATATTAACTGAAAAGACCTTCCTTTAGACCGCATCAAATCCATTCCTTTGTTCTTAATGATGAAATCAAATTCGTTCCTTAGTTCTTAATGATGAGAAAAAATATAATTTTTCTCCCACCCTGCTTTATGAGATATCATTTGATTGGACATGGAGTTCTCTACTGGTTAAAACATTGTGCCTATATGAGAGAGATCAAGGAAGAGGAAAAAACAAAAATTTAACAAACTGTTTTACCAATCTGACATATTTTTGTACTTCTCGTTCAATGAGGAAAAAAATCAGCAATGGTCGAGTTTTATAGGATCAAAGTTGAGGTACATGAGAAATTCACATTTTGGCTCAGTCTGGTCTAAATCCATGAATATTAATACATAAAAGACTGTTTTCCATGTATGTATCGCATGCTATACTCGCAAGCTTTATTGATCAGAACTCATGCAGAATCTCTATCAAATATACCTGCTATATATTTGGTAAACTGTCTACAAACAATGGACTTCTTTTTCCTCTACTTTGAGCATACAAAAAAGAAATGACTTACATTATCCAATTCAGTTTTTTGTTTTTACTCTAGGACAAACCAACCACGGAAGTGACTCTCATAATATGATGTGAAAGAATAAGATATTGCCACAAACTTAGTTTAAAAGGGAAAAGCCTCATCTGGACAATTTAAGGGGCTCAGCTACACTATCCCATTCTTCTTTATTCTAACCTCAAAATAACTTTTGCACCCATGAAGTTGCTTTATAAATTTGAATGTGATACATTGAACTCCTCCTTTGAAGAAATTGAATAAACCACACAACTTCAAAACTTTCAACGAATACACCAATCGGGAAACAGAACCATATTACTGACACAATACTTACGGTGGATTTGGAATGTGTACATTTATCTATCCATTCTCTTGAAATCAGAGAATGTTTGAGTAAGGATCTTAAGGTGTCTCCTGTCTACTATTCGGCATGGAGAGTCTCCTTAACGCCTTCTTTTTCCTTCTCGGTGTAGTTCCTTCACGAAATCTTTAACTGGTTGAACTATGTTTCTTTCTGAAACTAAATCAACACTAATAATATACACAAAGATAAGTGGAACTGAGTCAGCTCACTTTTCCTCTCAATAATGTCATTGTTCTTATGAACAAAAGGTAAAAGCTGTACCAATTTACGTATCATTCTTTCTGAAATGAGCAAAATCAAGGAATACAACAATAAATGAGAAAAAAGGAAAAATTGATACAAACCTTTTGCGGTTTCGTCTGGCAGCATCACGAACCTTCCTTTTCTTCTTTTCCTGAGTAGATTCAAAAAATCTCCGGCGTTTACTCTCTTGGATAACTCCGGCTCTGAAAACCTCTCTGCGGAAGCGGCCGATGAGTTTCTCTTCCGGCTCGTGTTCCCCAGCTATAACCTGAACATTATATGCTGATTTAAAGAAGAGAATATTGGAAAATGAAAGTGAAGGAAACAGGTGAGAGTAATCAGAGCTGTGTTGGTCGAGTTTCAGAATTGGAGTTACAGGTAACGATGTAGATGAGATAGATGGAACACATAAAGGTACGGCACTAACAGTACTGATTTGTGCAGTTTTTGGACGGGAATTTGCAGTGTTTTGGTTGTTGGAAGAAGAAAGCGAAGGGTTGAAGAAGGATGATGACTGAAAAAGGGCCATTGATGTAGAACCTTCGGGGGTTTAAGATGAATGAGCATTCGATTAGGGCAACTAATTAATTTAGTTTTGAATTTTGATAAAGTATACTACTATTGACTTATTGTGACCTTGTCGTCGATTCAACCATAATTATCTATTATACTATTTTGAAATATATAATTATAATTATTATTTTCTTTATTTTATATTAAGTTAATCTATAAGGTATTTTTTATTTTTAGGTTAATTTAATTATTCAGTTTTTAAAACTATTTTAAAATGTTCTTTAGTTAGTATTGAAATTTGTGATTAATTAATATTTAGTTATTTTAATAATTAATTTATTAATTAAGGTAAAAATAAAAAAATAGATTCAATTTTATGTCTTAATCTACTTTTCTTAAAGGGTGTGAAACACCCAAAAAAAAAAAACTTAATAAAGAATGGAGGGAATAGTTATCTATCTTATGAAATTAATAAATAGTTTTACGCTTAATTTCTAATTAACCTCGTCGTTGATTATAAGTGTTTCTCTATTACATTTTTCAAGATATCATATTTATTATATTTAAAAGGGTGATATGATAAACTCTTTCGTTTAGAGTTTATTAAGAAGTGTGCAAATTCAATAATAAACAACTTGGACAAGGAGGGAGTATACAACAAAAATCATATGCATCGAAAGGTACGTACGTAATATAGTGCTTGGTATATGTGAAAAATAAATTATAAATGGGAAGACGATAAATATAACCTAAACTATCGTAAATGACATGCAGATATCCTATGTCATACTTTAGGAATATTGATGTCTTTGTCGTCCAAAAACTAGAGCATATATACCATTTATACTAACGGACATACACATGTCATAATCTTATCCACTGATCCGAAATTTATTAAATATCGGATCGACAAATAAAATTGCGCCATGTGTCCCTATTTAGTCTTTCGTTAAAATGAAGAGCATATATGCTCTATTTGTTGAGCGACATAGACATCAATATCCCAGAAATATGACGTCTAACTGTGTCACTTACTAACCCTCTTTAGCTATTTTTATGTGACTATAAAATATTTTAAGCTTTGTTATGGCAATATTAACAATTCATTTGTATGGTTATTTTACCCTTTTACATAATTACCATTTATATTATGTCCAAGTACAACAAATTAGTAATCATTTGCACAATTATTTGTAAATATGTGTATTGTTACGAATCTTATGATATTATATTGTGGTTTATCATAACAAAGCTGGCAGCAATCCTTCACACACTTACTTCTATGACTACATTTCATTAAAATTTTATCAAATTTTCAAATTTCAAACTTTTGTAATAGTTATGAAACTCAAAGCCTCTTATAATTTTCTTAACTTTAGAACAAACAAAAATTCAAATCTCCACACGTTGCATAGTAAGTATAAAGAAAACTTTAAAATTATATAATTTCATCAATTACTTTAAGCACGGAGACATGACTTAAAGTTTAAACTAATACCTTTTAAATAAAATAATAATATGAAAATCTTAACTCAACAATTATAAAATGTGTTACTCGCTCTGATTAAACTAAAATTACAATTCAGTTTTCTTTTAAAATAGCTAATACATTAATAATCTTATGGTCATGGCTAAAAATGGATTAGTGGCCCAAAAAGTGATTATTTGTTAATTTCTCCAAAGTAATAGGTGGTTAGATCAACAAATTACTAAGAAAAAGGACCGGAGTGAAATTTTACAAATTGAAGAGGTGGATATGTAATTCACAAAAAAAGTCAATAGGTTGCCGTATTAAACTCAACTTTCCGACGATCGCCGGCACTGAGAAAAGCTCCTCTCTCCGGGAATGGCAGGAATGGCTATGTTTGCCTCTAATCTCTCCAGCGAGGTATCGTCTCTCTCATTCTCTCCCCAATGTTTACACTGATCTGACAGCGATTGGGTTTAATGACAATCCGTTTGCTGCCAGTTATGGTCCATGCTTAATTTCATATGTAGAGTTGTGTGTTTCTAATTTAACTAATATTTCTTCTAGGATCATTAGCAAGGCTTTAAGCTATGTTTTTATTTCAATCTAGCAGATTATAGAAAGATAATTATCGCCTGTGCTTTCACTCAGTCACGAACAACACTTTGTTTCCTCTAATAAGTAAGATGATGATATGTTCATTCCTTTAAGCATCACCTGCTGTATCCTAGAGGGACTAGGAAGGGTACAACAGATTCTAGAAGCAACTAGGCAGTGTAATATTCAGACGATTTGCACTTTCGATTTCAAACTTAAATGTAAAATTCAATAAAAAGATAAAAAAAAACACAACAGAAGAATTTCTTATATTAGAGTATCATTTTTTACATTTGGCCTTTTTCAGAGGATCACCACCTTCATTGGACGAAACAGTGAGGGTTTTCCAGATTGGTTTGTCAAAGGTGGGATTAGACTAGATAGAGTTATCTCAACAAATTGGTCCTTATGTTAAATGACCCTATAGGTGTCAATACTTTAGTATAAAATAATGAATGAATTGATCAGATTGTTAGAAGCATATAGAGAATATCATCATTTTTGTCATGCTGTAGTGTTCTGAGGAAATGTCGAAACAGACAGTGATCTTTTAGATCTTCTTGCCAATTATGGTTACTTGACAAGTTGGTAAAATTTGTAAGTATCATATACTACTTCCCCAGTCTCAGAGTGTTTGAACTGGTCAGTGGCCAACCACTCTTGTTCTGCAACCCTTGAGGTTTATCTTACAATTTTACTTTTCAAGCTTCACTAAAACTTCTTTTCTATTACTGGTCATCCTTGTGCTTATAACTTTCATTTATGTCTGCATTTAGAAGGTATAGGTTTTTTCTTCTTTTCTGGTCTCACATCACTTTCTTTTGATGCAGATGGGGTTAAAATTGCTTCTTAGCCCGCTTAATACTAATGTTATTGTCCGCACTGCATGGTGAGCTCTTATTCGAGTGGATATTTTCTTTTTCATGATCCCAGTTGATTTTTGCCGTTGTCGCTTTTATTTTTAAGAAGGCATCCTACAACTGTTGCTTGGGATGAGCCAGATGCAAAAGTTTCAGTGCCGTTTCACGAGCCTGAAGAAGTTTTGTTTCTAATAGACATTCTGAACTCTACTTGTTTAGTCGCTTCTATTATTTGGAAAATTGAAGATTCTAATTGAACTTTAAAAGGTATTTGCAGCTGTTCTGTAGGGATTGTTTTGCCTGTTTATTCTACCTTTAAAGCAATTGAGACGGGGAATCGAAATGAGCAACATAAATGGCTTCTGTACTGGGCAGGTGATGATGCTTTCCAAAACTTTACAAATTTCTTTTGCTTTGCAAATCTTGAAATTGCATTTTTCTCCACAAGATACTGATTAATGTCCTCGCCATAAAATATTTCTGTTAAGTTATATTAAATGTCCTGTTTTCCCTAATACCATGTGAAATTATTGTTGGGAAAAATTTAAGAGATCATTTGAAAAGCAATAAAAGGATGTTGTCGAGTCTACTGAACAAGAAAATACAACAAAAATTCAATTTAGATCCTCCTTTAAATCATCTCATTTTTTGTAAGAATGACACTGCTATACTTGTAATATCTCAATTACTTGCTACATCTCGGACTCGGGTGTGGGTATCCGATATGGGTGCAGATCTAGAGGTCAGATTCCTCATCACATAAATTATAGGATTCTGATGTATGGATCTGAGGGTGGATACGACCAATAAATGTATATTACAACATATATATATATATATATATTTATATTCATATTTCGATTAATTAGTGACATTGACTAAAACTAGTAAATTTAATTCTTTATAAACACGTACTTTTATTCACAAGATATCTCTTTAAGTAGCAAAGTGGTGCATATAATATGAGATAAACCCAAAAATCAAACCAAATACCCTCCGATCTATACTTCTTTGGTCATAGATTTAGTCAAAGCACCCAAGCTAAGTTGATCAGATCTAGTGTGGATCCCACACCCAAATTGTGTCGGATCAACACGGATGCGACAAAGATTTTGAAGGGTCCAAGCAACAGACAGTGGCAAATAAGATTTTTAGAACATGGGTGCATCACTAAAAAAAATGTATGAAGTGGTAATTGATCCCCAGTTCAGAAAAAATATATGAAGTGGGAGTTGATTCCTAGATGTCAAGGTAAATAACTCAACATTCAACCAAGTACACCATTAGTCTTCTTTAGCATGGGTGCCACTGCCAGAACATAATATTATACCAATTTTGGAAAATATATACATTAAATATCTAGGTTTACAAAAAAACCACGGGTCCATGTGCCCCATATTTTGCCTATAAATTCGCCCTTGGCAATATAGACATCACCTGATTTGATATATGACCCCAGCAGAAAGTGAGCAATTGGTACAGATTGGTGTTTGTCTTTTTCTTCCACTTCTGGTTATTAATTCTATGATGATTTTTCGGAAGGTGTCACTGATTCCAACCACGCCCCACCAAACAAAAAAATAAATAAATAGAAGGAAACTTCCACTCCCCT
Organism: Solanum sitiens; assembly: GCA_016801875.1. Classification (NCBI taxonomy): domain Eukaryota; kingdom Viridiplantae; phylum Streptophyta; class Magnoliopsida; order Solanales; family Solanaceae; genus Solanum; species Solanum sitiens. Next base: position 2,238,532 of record JABWTJ010000002.1, on the reverse strand, counting down.
GAATACTTTTGCTTTCCTGGTGACTTACTTTTATCTATTAAAGGCCTAATCACTGAGGGTTGAATGTGTCACAGTAACTAGTTTTAGATTTATGTGATGCAATTATCTTGCCCATATATCTCTTTGAAATGAATCATAAGTTACTCTCTCTCCCTCCCTCCCTGCTTGCAGCATATGGATCTTTCAGTATTGTTGAAGCATTCACGGATAAATTTCTCTACTGGTACTGCTTCCATTTTTGTTTTCTAATTTGCTTATAGCCGCTCTGATGTGGTTACATGGGGTTATATGTTTGGGAATACCAATTTTTACTAGCCTTGCTCTTGTAACATGGAATAACTGTCTTATTTCATAGGTTCCCACTATACTATCATGTGAAGCTCGCATTTCTTGTTTGGCTTCAACTTCCATCTGCTGAGGTGAGTTCAACGGATATTTTGTTTCTTGAACTTTATCTCTCTCTTTCCGTTTCATTTCGCGTATCCTGCTTTGGGGGAGGATTGGTGTAAAACACAATTCACTTTCATGGTTTATGTATCCCGAATTATCCCCTTCCCCATTCCAAAAGATAAGTGCTTGGGAAAAATCAATACCTTTACCGTTAAGAAGACTGTGACTATATGAGCTAACAAATTATAACTGGATATTCTTTCCATATGAAAGCATTGTTGGTTCTGCTATTGAAGAGAAAACCGAGTAAAGATTGAAGAATAACATGTTTGGGAGGAGAAGATAGATGAAGTCATGAAGAGATATACAGAGATGGAAAGGAGAGAGAGAGAAAGAGACAGAAGGTAAGTAGGCGAAGCTTAGGTTTCGAATAAGAGAAAAAGAACGTGGAACTTAGGTTTCAAGCCAGAGACGAGGAAGGTGGTGGGAGTCTTAGAGAGGATGGGTGGGTGAGGGGAAGTTAGTGAATCTGGCAGACAGTGGAAAATAGAGAATGGTGAGGATAGTAAACTATAATTAATAATTAGGATAATCATCACTGGTCCCTTTGTAACTTTTTTTAATCAATTAAAATTAGCATTAAGATGCCTTAATCTCAACATACTTGCGAGTGTATCCAGCCAAACCTCCTGGAAAGAAAAAAAGATCTAACTTCTTTTGAGTTGAATTTAGCTGAACTGCTTAATTAGAGTTGAGGATGTAGCTTTAGCTTGAAGTTTATACTTGTTTTTTCACCAAAATGGACTTTTGGAAAGTCATGCACTTCTTTTGGTGTCACACAGGGTGCAAAGCAATTGTACACGAACCATCTGCGCCCTTTCCTCATGAAACACCAAGCTAGACTGGATCATATTTTGGAGTTATTTCATGGAGAATTGGTAAAAGTTATCTGTTCACTATATTGTATATTTGCATATCAAATGTGTAGATGCAACTTGCCATTTTATTGAAGAATATGTTAAGTGTCATCTAGTTCACTTTATTAGGATGCATTTTTGTTGCTTGATGTTTTAGCCTTCTTCCGAAGATTTTCAGAAATTTCAGTGCAATGCTGGAAGAAGTCAAGAAACTGCTATCATGCATCTAATCTCATAGGACTGCTTAAGGATTCTTGTTTAATAGTTTGTCTCTAACATATATATGTGCAACTTCTTATGGATTTTTGAATCGTTAATCAAATTTCTTATAGAAATAAAATTTACAGGGTAAATTAATTAGTACTCACCAAGCGGAAATCCAGTTTGCAAAGGTGCTTCTTGGCAAAACTTTACTATCAGGTATTGCTTTTATATAAATGATTTCCATCGTATATATTTTGACAGGAAAAATCTTCCTTCATCTTGTGTTAGCTCTCACGAGCTATTTCATGGTGAACAACATCATTATTTATCTATTTATCATTAAAGAAGAAAGTAGTTCCGTATTTTAGTTTGTAATATGTATCATGTACATCAAAAGGGGATAGGTTTAACCAATTAAATTTCCTTTTTTATATTTAGTTGGAAATATTCTTCAACAACCTGCGCAAGGACGAGTTGTTGGTACAATTGAAGGGCCAGCAGAGCAAGTAGAGACTTCAGAATCTGAAGATGAATCGTGATGCCCTCTTCAAAATCAGCTATTAAGTACCGTCTCTCTATTGTACTTCATATCAACTTAGTTTAGTTTTCGTTCAAGATAGGAGTGATCAGTGTATACATAATTCTCTAAGGAGTCAATTTTGTTGTGGTTTGAGAGTTTCCGTCTCCGTTTTCCTGTAAATATATCAACAGAAACTGCTGATTTTCTTCAATCTCGTAGGGCATTATAAGATTTCACATTGTTTTTAACCATTTTAACAGACTTTGTGCAGTTATTGCTTTGTATGCATTGTGAAATAGTACTCATTTACTGGGAGTGAAGTTGTACTGACTGTCCTACTTATTCAGACACAATATTTGAAGCATAACCGAGGAATTTGATTTAATTGTTGCAAGTTTTAGTTCTTGTTGGGAGTGCCACCTCGAGATGGACCTTTCAGTTCGTAATTCGAATTTAGTCAGAGTTCAAATGCAGGCTTCGGAGTTCGGACACCGGATGAGAAAAAAAAAAAAGTTGGTGTTGGAGCTATCTACGTATGATAAAGCACAATGACGTGAATACTCGACTAATTCTATTTACATATGTACCACCTCCCACCAATCTACATGAGGATTGAGTAACTCTAAGAAAAAATTTCATCGAAATATTTACTTTGAAATCTCACGATTCTCATTGCTACCACTAGTCCCATCAAAAATTTTGTTTATTCAGATCATATCAACAAGAAGATATCATATTAGTTGGTAACACAATTTAAGTATTATTATATCAATGATATACATAAAATATGATGATTTTACATTAGTAAATCCTAATGACTTGTGAGCATTCAACTTTGACGAGACAAGGACTAATTACAAGTTGGATCGACAATAATACAATTAATCAGTGGTATAAATTAAAACTCTGACTTATCTGGGGACTTAATTGTATCTTTTCAATAATTGGACGACCAGCTTGTAAATAATTACATTAAACCCCTCCACTTTTCCCATTGCAGGGTCCATCGGCAAGCAGCAAAATATACTAAAAGCAACCGACTTCGGCGGTCTCAGGTCATTCTTCTCAATCTACTATCACTCACTCATGGCGGCGGCGGCGGTAGCGGTAGCGGTAGCGGAGACCCGAAAGCTCCCGCGGCCGGGAAGGGGCGGAGTTGTGTCCCTCGGCCTGACAGATGAAGAAGCTAGAGTTCGTGCTATAACGGAGATCGTCAATAACATGGTCGAACTCTCACGGAAAGGCAAGGATGTTGACCTAAATGCGCTAAAGTCAGCAGCGTGCCGCAAATACGGGCTCTCTCGGGCTCCTAAGTTGGTAGAGATGATCGCTGCTTTGCCTGACTCTGAACGTGAAACACTGCTTCCCAAACTCCGAGCTAAGCCTGTCCGTACAGCCTCTGGAATAGCTGTCGTAGCTGTAATGTCCAAGCCTCATCGTTGTCCTCATATAGCTACCACCGGAAACATTTGTGTCTATTGCCCTGGCGGCCCCGATTCTGATTTTGAGTACAGTACACAGTCATACACGGGATATGAACCTACTAGTATGCGAGCTATTCGAGCAAGGTGAGCATCACATATACAGGTGTATTTGCAGTTTGATATTATTTACATTTTGATATTCGCCTTCCGTCAATTTGCAATCAAATGGAAGTAGTTATTCTGAATTATGCCTTAGGACTTCAAAATTTCATCTACATAGTTTACTAGGTGAGAAGCTCATCTATATGTTCATTTTTTAAATTGGAGAAGTTTTTCTGTTATCACCGGAAAGTATCATACATCTGGAGAAAGATTAGGATTTAATGCTGGTTAATGCCTCTTTGCATCCGAGATTTGTGAAACCTTCCATATACTTTTAAATTTTTTCTTGTTGGAAAAAAATGTGGCATTCCTTATATGTGGCTAACTAGAAAGTTGTTATATCACTTACTCAAAAAAGTAATCTTTGGAAAGACAAGATCAGGGCTTGTACTTATGTGGTTCATTTTTCCAGATACAATCCTTATGTACAAGCTCGAAGCCGGATTGATCAACTTAAGAGATTGGGTCACAGTGTTGACAAGGTTTTTCCCCTTTGGAAGTACATCTTATTCTTTTCTGATTTTGGAACATTGTTCTGAAATTGGCTGCTTTCCTCATAGTTATGAATGTCTAATTGCAGGTTGAATTTATCTTGATGGGAGGTACGTTCATGTCATTGCCTGCTGAATACCGTGATTACTTCACACGGAATCTCCATGATGCTTTATCCGGACATACTTCTGCCAATGTTGAAGAGGCTGTCGCATACTCTGAACATGGGGCGACAAAGTGCATTGGGATGACAATTGAAACGTGAGTAACTATTGGCTACATGAGAGTGGTTTAAAAATCACAGTGAAAAACACTTCAACAAGAAAAAAAAATTCACAGGGAAAAGTACCTTGAAAAACCTTTTAGCTTATATTTTGGTCCTCTGTAACTGAGATATCCTCTTTTTATCAATTTTATTCTCCTTTTCTTGTCTTGCTTTTTACTTGTGGGAACTGAGTTCAGGCTTAGTGTTTAATGCATGATAGTGCATCTCCCAGTAAGGGATAAAACATATTTTGAGTTCTCATCTTCCTCATCCTCATTATCATCACTGCTATCTTTGATTTTTCAGTTATATTATTATTCTGCGACCTTTGATTGTTTTTATTGTGATTCTTCTTTTATCATATTCGATTATAAGAATACTAATAACGAAGATGGAAAATAATTTAAACTAAAACAAGAAGCAGACAAGGTACCATACCATACTTAATTTCTTTGGAGGCTAGACGCTTGGTTGCGATACTACCTCTGAATAATTTAAGCATATAGTATTTTATTTATATCTTTTGTCTGTACTCAAAAGTTTGTATTTTGCCAATAGGAGGCCAGACTACTGCCTTGGACCTCATCTGAGACAAATGCTTTCTTACGGTTGTACGCGTCTAGAAATTGGAGTTCAGAGTACATATGAGGATGTTGCTCGTGACACCAATAGAGGCCACACTGTTGCAGCTGTGGCTGATTGCTTTTGTTTGGCAAAAGATGCTGGCTTCAAGGTGCTTTTCTAATTTCTTTTGGTTGATCGTTTGGGTTCAATCTCTACTTTTGGTTCCAGGTTACAAAACCCTTCCACCCCTAATAGCCTTCACCCTCCCCAAGTGACACGGAAGATGGGCCTTGAAGAAGAAAATAAAATGGAAAATCAAATTTACATCCTTAGTTGTGATATTATCTTTTTGGACGTATCTTAGCTCATTTGGAAGAATTTGAAATGAAGCTTTTTCTTGTAGCTGTTGGCATGATTTTCACGTTCAATTCCCTTCTGTTATCTTTTTGGACTTCACAACATATCCAAAGTGAGAAAAAAAACATACCCAATGTAATCCCACTTGTCTTTCTGGACTTGAGGAATATAATTTTATTATTATGTGTTGTTTCTTTTGCTTCGATTACCGTATCATTTGTTGTTTTTATTATTCTCTTCTCATTTATTTTTAGCATGGTGTCTTCATTATTGTTTTTCCTTTCCATACTTGATTTTGATATGCTTTACTTGAGCCGAGGGTCTATCAGAAACTACTCTCTACCTTCACAAGGTAGATCTTCTCCCTTGTTCTTCCCTCTTCCTGTGATAATGACCATGACTGCTAAGTGATTTCCGAAAGCTCCCACTATGATTAAAAATATCCCAATAGGCCGCAGAGGTAAGGCTGCGGACACTGTTGTACTGGTAAAATTTTCATGCATACCTTTGTTAATTTTTTGTAGGTGGTTGCTCATATGATGCCTGACCTTCCAAATGTTGGCGTTGAAAGAGACTTGGAGAGTTTCAAGGAATTCTTTGAAAGTCCTTCATTTAGGACTGACGGACTTAAAATTTATCCTACACTTGTTATTCGTGGCACGGGACTCTATGAACTGTGGAAAACTGGAAGGTATAGTCTACTTTCTGGATTTTGTTACCGCACGTGTTGTTTTTCCTTCACTGAAATCATTTATTTAATCAGTCTATAAGATTGATTTCATCCAACAACCTAGTTGGCAATAGCAGTAGCCATATTGTTGGATGCAAACTTGAAAATATTATTTCAATGAGGTCATTAGTCATTACAAGTGTTAACACTTGCAGGTATAGAAATTATCCGCCAGAGCAGCTTGTAGACATTGTAGCAAGGATTCTTTCTATGGTGCCTCCTTGGACCCGAGTTTACAGGGTCCAACGTGATATCCCTATGCCTTTAGTGACTTCTGGAGTTGAGAAGGGGAATCTCCGAGAATTGGCTTTAGCTCGAATGGATGATCTTGGCTTGAAATGCCGAGATGTACGAACACGCGAAGCTGGGATCCAGGTAATATAATTTTTGTATCTACTTCCTTGCTTCTCTTACAGTGTGGTCCCAGAACTCAAAACTTTTGATGGAAATGTCGTATTAGGACATTCACAACAAGATAAGGCCTGAAGAGGTTGAGCTTGTTCGCCGCGATTATACTGCAAATGAAGGATGGGAGACTTTCCTTTCATATGAAGATACACGCCAGGTATGTCAATTCAGCTGTGTTTCCCTTTGCCGATTTACAACTCCTTCCTTGCTCTAGTGTCAAGCTAATAAAATTTAACTCAATATAGTTTGCTGCCAAAAGCCGTAACTGGTTCTAGATTCTTGAACAATAAAAAAAGGTTACTTGTTCTAGATTTGTTTTACATCCGCGGTGGGATAAGCATGACATAGCTTCGATATAGTGATGTAAGCAAGCCTTTTTTTTTTCTTTTTCTTTTTACATTTTAAGGAAATTTTTTCGGAGTCGTGTCCTGCAATTTGAAAATGAAGAAAATGGTCCAGGATGTTTTTCTTTTTAACTCTTAAATTTGATAAAATTGTAGATAGTAAACAAGTGAGTGCTGGTAAACTATTGCAAAGTATTCTTTACTTTCACTATGAAGAGTTGATGTTTGCTGAAGAACTTGTTGTCTCACATCTTTGCCAGTCATTGTACGACTTTAATATAGGAAGGGACCTTTCTTTTGATAATGATGCAGGATATTCTTGTTGGATTGCTACGGCTGCGGAAGTGTGGACGGAATGTGACTTGCCCAGAACTTACGGGAAGGTGTTCAATTGTTCGTGAGCTTCATGTGTATGGGACTGCAGTTCCTGTTCATGGTCGAGACACAGATAAGCTGCAGCACCAGGGTTATGGTACTCTGCTGATGGAGGAGGCTGAGCGGATTGCTCGGAGGGAGCATAGGTCGACCAAAATCGCTGTTATATCGGGTGTAGGGACCCGGCATTACTACAGAAAGCTAGGCTATGAGCTTGAAGGTCCTTACATGGTAAAAAACCTTGTGTAAGTATACTTGTTATTTTGTGACTAATTTTGTATCTCGGTAGATTGTATTTTAAATGGTATGCATATTTACATGCTGGTAAAGACAAGTATCAAAGAGAGAAAGCCACTTGTCTCATTTCAACTTTGAAAGGTTAATTAACTAAAATATTTTTTTAGCAACTTTAAGAAATTTGTTGAGTATATTTCTTTTTCTTGGTTCTCATTCTTAACTTTAAAAATTTGATTAAAGAAAGTCAGGTAGTTCTTTTAATATCGGATGAATAATGTGAATATATAAGGTAAAAGATGAAGTATTCAAAGTAAATATGATATGCATTTTGTGGGATAAATGATAAATTGCAAGTTATCATCATTAGATTTTGTCGATATGATGTAGGATTTTAATTTAATATCTAAGATTAATTTCATTGTTTTTTAACTTGGATTCTTTTGTGGTCTATTTATATAAAATAATAAGGCCTAACCCATCAGTGACTCCTTAAACTTGGCACAAAGTTTCAGTTAGACACCTCAACTGAACGATGTTTATTTTAGACACCTCATGTACGGTATCGCTGTGTCATTTTGACACTTTTTTTCAATCAACAAAAATATATGAGGTGCGTGTATTACACTCGCGAATGATGTGTAAAGTGACAAATTAAACAATGACATTTGTCATTTGTGTAAAAAACAATCTTAAATAATAAATTTTGAGTAAAAATAAAAAATAACCAATGAATTAATGACATGTGAATTTATGTCCAAATAACTTTTTTTTTTAAATTAAGCCAATATACTCCCAACCCCACAGCCTTCTTCTCCAAACACCCCATCCATTTTTGAGAAATATTTGTACACCCCATCCATTTTTGAGAAATATTTGTACACACCCTGTTCTCCCCCCCCCCCCCCCCCCCTGCCAAAAAATAAAAAAACAGAAAAACTTGAGCCACTCGAACAAACTGAGATTAGCGGAATGCAATTTCTTGACCGACGAGCTTCAATATGAGTTTCGATAAAAGCATGCGAAGCACACTATCCTAACTCAATGAAGACGACTGTCAGCACTGACTCAGACACACACGTGGGCGGTTGAGTAGTGGGTTGATTTGATCAGAAAAGTAGTATACCTCCGACTGAATCAATATCGCGTTCTCCTTTGCTGCTATGAAGGAAAGCGGTATGGATAGGAAAGCACAAGTTCCGAGTAAGCGGCTTATAAAGTCTTCTCTTGTACCTGGACTGTCGGCTTATATCTTCGGCTTAGTTGGAAAACCCTCCTATCGCTAAAAAGCGAGGTTTTCACCAGCACTTGAGCTAGTAGCCACTTTCTTAGATAGGGCTTTCGTCTAGTTTGTGTAAGCGTCTTTGTAAGCAATACCCCAAAAACTCCGACAAAAGAGATTGAATGCCAAATTTCTTCTATAAAAACATATGAGCATATTCAAAAAGAAAAAAATTACTTTTATGTAAATATTTAATTCTTTTGGAGAAGAATCATGAATTAATTTACTAAGTAAATCTTAAAATGGGTATATTTCTAAAACAATTTTCATCATTTTTCAGTTATTTATGGTAACTATTTTGATTCACCATAGTTACTATGTGGATGTTTGAGTTTCAGAAATAGTAGTTGAAAGTGGGTTAGAAGAAAACAAAAATAAAAAGTCAACTAAATAGGTTTTTCACGAGCAGTCAACGAGTGTATTACACTCACTAAGCCATGTAAGCAAAAAATATTAAAATGACACAACAATTTCCTACTTAAGGTGTCTATTATGAACATTGATCAGTTAAGGTGTCTAAGTGAAAGTTTGTGTCAAGTTTAAGGGGCTACCGATGGATCAGGCCAAATAATAATATATATGCCTTGCAATTACTCTAATCTCATCTAAAAATCCTTTTAACTTCAAATTTAAAATATAAAATTGAGAGTTTGAAAAACAAAATTTCGGAACTTAAAACAATTTCAACTTTTTATATATATTTTTCCATTTTCTAACTTCATTTTTTAATTTCAATCAAACATGTTCCGAATGCGTAATAATTGAAATTTGGGCTCAGATTGTTAATAGTTTTTGTCTCAGAATTTGAAATAAGTATTATTTCTAAAAGTGTATTTATTTATTAAAAAATTAGGTAATTTTTCCACGCATTGCGCGACCATAAATAATAAATGTATTAAATTTGAAAATGATTTTTTACTAATATCCATACATTAAAATAGTAGAAAAATAGGGTCTTAAAAAATATTAGCAATATTCCAACATAAATTTAATTATTTATCATTATCACATAACTCAAAAACTTCTAATGAATAAATTATTCACGGTATAATAAGCCATTGGTTCTTTAATCAACATTGAAAGGAAAATAAACAAGAAAATAAGAATGTATATATAGAGGCGTTTCGTATTAAAATGAAATATTTAAGTTGCATAGATTATACAATTGTGATATATGTCTAAGGATAAAATTCAAAAATTTGTTAACATATTCAAAAAAGAAATTATGCTTGCACATGACAGCAATTATAACTTTTGAACTTGCATAATGAATTTCTTCAATTGATAACTGAGAAATTTCATATCTATGTAAAAAAAAAGATAATATGTAAGCTTATTTATAGTACTTTTAAGTTATAGAATTTAATATAGAATATCAAAACATGATTTTTTGAAACTGAGTACAATAATATTTTCTGCACAATAAATATATGTATTGTATGTATAAATGTTCAATATAAGCGGAGAAACAACTTTGCAAAAATATAAAAACAAAGCTTAAAACATGTACTCAAAAACAACAACTATTATCATAAGTATAAATTAATAAGTGTCAAAAAAACATATCAGCATATGTATAAATAGCATGAAATATAAAGAAAAAAATCGAGTCGACTGAATACAATGTCCCCTTAAGAAAATTATTCCCTTTTAATACAAACGGTTTAAAGAATTACATCCTATCAGGATGGAACAATTTTATTCACCAACTTATTGATAAAAAATAGTGGTGTTAATAAGTCACTCAAAAGGAGCAAAGTACAAAAATATTTAATTTTGCGAAAGTAGAAGAAGAAGATTAGAATTTTTGTTGTTTTAAAATGAGAGAAAATTCTTCTATTTATAGACAACAAATTGTAGTGTGAACGAATAATTATTGTGTCTTGTCAGAAAGGTTACAACTATTTAGAAAAGTTGCAACCCTTCGAAAAGTTCACAACATTTCATAAAAGTCTCAAATTTTTCAGAAAGTCGCAATTTTTCATTAAAGTCGTAACTTTTCATTAAAGTCACAACTTTTAATAAAAATCGCAACTCTTCAATAAAGTCACAAAATTTGTTAAAAGTCGTAACTTTTCATTAAGTTACAACTTTTGATAAAAATCGCAACTCTTCGATGAAGTCACAAATTTTGATAAAAGTCATAGCTTTTCATTAAAGTCAGAACTTTTCATAAAAGTCACAACTTTTAATAAAAGTCACATCTTTTCATGAAAAATGAAGGCTAGTTTTGAAAATAAATAAATTTAAAAGGAAATTCTTACTTGTGATGGCGCTACGTAGGCGAGCCTAAGATTTTTCAATTATATAAATATATGATAATTAACCTATTATTTCAAGTTTTAGCTTGAAATATGAAATTTAAAGTTTGAAATTTTATAAGTTCATGAAGTTTGTTAGCATAGCTCCATCAAACTTTTAGTCTTTAACACTATAAAATATTATAATCGCTTAAATTGAATTTAGGTTAATTTAAATATAATTCAAAATAAGTAATGTTTATTCAGGTAAAGAGATGTTTCTTTATTTAGTAGTGCCAAATTATTTTCTTCAACTGATGAAGCAACTTGCAAAACTACTTACAAACTGCTTGCAAAGTTACTTGTAAGTTGCTTATAACAAATTTGTATTTTTTTATGTTTATATTAAATTCAAAATATATATATATATATAAGGGAGTCTTCAAGTTACTAAATGGTATTGTCTAGGGGTGTGCATTCAATTTTCGCTTTGATTTGAAATTTATTTTGAAGAAGTGTAATTCAGTTCAAATCAAAATAAATTTGATTTTTATTGATTTTTCTCTTTTTGATTTGTTCTCGTTTGATTATTTGATTATGTAATAATTAGAAACATAATCAAAATTATATTTGCAACTTATATATATATATATATATATATATATATATATATATATATATACTGAATCTCTTAAATATACTTTTTAATATAAATCACAAATAAAATATAAAATATAATACTTAGAAATATAAACTAAATAACAAAGAAAGACAATAAAACACACTCTCTCTCTATTTAAATATATTCTAATTTGTTTTTTTCTTTAATTTTTTATATTTTTTAATTCGAAACCAGACTAAATTATTAATTCAAAATTAAATAAATAAATAAAAAGTAGTTAAAATTAAAATTTAATTTAATATAACTTTTCGATTTAATTCAAATAATGCCCTGTTACCCTTAATACTTTGAGCTACTAACCTAAGGTCAACCGTTCAAAAAGATGAAGAAAAATGCAAGTAAAAGTTGTGATCGATGATTTACAAACACAAGAAATTCCACCGTAGATATTTTGGGTGACAGACAGAGACTTTCCCCAAGTCAAAATAAAATAAAATATACTGTTTATTTTATTTATAATATAAATATTAAAATGTTTGATTTGAATGCATACATAATATAATAACAATATATATATATATATATATATATATATATATATATATATATATATATATATATATATATATATATATATATATATATATATATATATATATATATGCATATATGAATTAGTGTTTCAATTAATTTTGAAATAAATTCATCCGTTAAAAATTTCGAAATATACAAAATACATGAATGTGAATTGTAACAGTCACTTTTATTCTAATTCTACGTTATATGATTTTTTTGGAAGAGACTTTTTAATTCTGAGTTATGATTTTCTAGAAGATGATTTTTTCTATTTTCATAACCTATAATAAATGCAATTTAATTAAAGTCTTTTTTTGCAAATTTTTTTGTCCTGTACATTGAATTTCCTTTGGTTGAAAAGATAAGCATTCAAAAACCTATTTTCTTTAGAAAAACATTTGTGATATATTAATCATAAGGTGAAATCATCAATTTAAGAATAGAAGACAACGTTCTTGAATACTACTTGTTTTGCGGTTTGATTAAATCCCAAAGATAGAGTTGCTATTTATTCCTCCGTTTGCTCGAGGGGGAGACTCCAACTATCTTCAAGAAACATATTAACATGCTTTTATAAGCCAAGCAAATTTTATTTTGAATTTGTATTTTAATCATTCTTGTTCAGTTGTTCTAACAATATGTATATACACACATCATCTTTATTTAATACATTTTAAAATTTAAAATAATATAAAGTAATAATAGATACGAAATACTAAGAGAAAATATTAGCTTATATGATGGTAGAAATTGTTTATTTTGATGAATTGAAATTTAAAAGTTAGTGGCAAATCGTGGATAGCAAATAGGTTATTGTGATTATGCAATAAAATAGCATATAGTGATTATATGTTGATCGTCAAAAATGATAAATATACAATGCTCATAACGAAAGTAATAATAATGATGATGTTTGATGATAGCGATACAATGGAGAGTAGTTGATAATGAATCTAACAGTGATAAAAATAATTAGTGTTATTGTAACTATAGTAATTGTTGATTATAAACCTATTATGAAAAATGAGGAAAAGTTATAGAAATAATTTATTATACTGATGATAATATATTACTAACATATATTGTAAATAGTAAAATGTTACATAAAAAAATTGAAATAACCATCTTAAGAATTTAAATATTGCGTATAGTATTCATATCTTTATACGTATAAAACTAAAAAACAATTTTAAAAAGGAATAAAATACATTTAATAATTAAAATAGTTCAAAAAACGATTAAAGATAAATAAATATAATGAAGTGTGCTAACTCTGCTAAGCAATATAATATACCATATTCTAATATTAGGAACGTTCCTTTTTTTATTGATACAAGTCTTTGACTTCAACTTTGTAAGGTTAATAGTTATTTTAAAGAATTCTTTTACTACATTAATTTTTAAAATTTTGCAAAATACATTTTTATGTTTTTAGCAAATTCTTTGTGTCGAATAAATAACAAAAATATAAAAATAAAAAATAAAATATTTATCACAAATATAAACACTCATTTTAAGTAAACGTATGATAAATGACAAGTTTTTTTTTGGGGGGGTTCACCCCGGAGCCCACATTGAAGTTTCGACTAAATCCGAATCGCGCACTGCAGGGCCCATTCGGGGGTGACACAACGATTTTCTTTATATCCAGGGCTCGAACCCGAGACCTCTGATTAAGGGTGAAGCACTCCCACCAGTGCACCACAACCCATATTGGTATGATAAATGACAAGTTATCATCATTAAATTTTGTCAATATGATATATTGATTTTAATTTAGTATTCGAATATTATTTTCATTTTTAACCACATGGATTTAGATTCTTTTGTGGTCCATGTATATATGCCTTGCAATTCCAATTCTAGTCTTTATTTAATTATGTTATTTTGTTATATGTGGTGTTTTAAAAGTTGTATAAATTATTTGTTATTTTCTCTTTTGAACGATTATTGATAATTATATTGTACGGTGTATATATATATATATATATATATATATATATATATGTTGGCATTTTTGAGTAATAATATAAAGTATTTTGTATTTTTTAATGTCATTTAACATATTATTATTTGCTATTACAAAATTACTAGTTTGAAAAATAAGAATAATGGAATATAAAAGCACTAGTCGGATTAATTTGACTTAGTTGAAGCCTCGATATAAATATCAAATAATAGGTAAGAATAAAAAAAAGGTAAGAATAAAAAAAAGTTAAGTGATTAATATATCATCAAATTTGAATTACATTAGGAATTAAATTCAACATGGTTAATACAATTTCTAATGTTATTATCATAATCCAAAAGTGAGCGTCATGCTATTGAGTGACCAAAACCATGTTTAGCGTATATTTTTTTTCGAAAATAATATTTTAAAATTATTCTAAAAAAAATTATATCTATGTTGAATTGGAGTATTTTAATATTGGACTTAAAATATAACATTTAGAGTTTGAGAAACAAATTTGATGTATTCATACATCACTTAGTTCCAAATGCATGTTTAAAATTTATACTTCCCTTTTTTTTTTTTTTTTTTTTTTTTTACAAATCTCAATTAAACATGTTTAACTATCTATTAACTGAATGAATTTCAGATCCAAATTATTTAAGATATTGTTTTTTATTATTTTATAAAAACAAACGAATATTATTTCAAATAGGTATTTATTAATTAAAATTAACTCAATATTTCAATATCAAACTTAATATGTGATTTTTTTTAGATTTACGAATTTAATAAGCAATATTTATGAGATATTATGATTTATGACTATTTAGACAGGATTTACTTTAGTTTGAATGATATTTAAAACAAATTATGTTTATCTTTCCTTGTTGAGTAGTGCAAAAGTAATCCACCTCATTTTTACTTTCCGACATATTCCTTCATATAATATCAATACGATACATTAGAAGATTATATTGATTTCTTTTTGGTGTAAAATAACGAGGTCTTTTCTCTAAAACTCTCGTAATTTAGGCTTAGCCAAATAAACAAACAGATGATGCATTTTTCTTGTGAAAGTTGTTTCTCATTGTTTAAAATCAATAAAGTATTTATGTTTCACATAAATAAGAAAAGTCTACTTAAATTCTTCAATTAACTTATCTTATTGAGCTTATAATTTCAATATCATTCATTCAAAAACGTGAGTGTTTCAGTTTTCTTATCCTTACCCGCTAGACGAACAACTAACTCATCTCATTGAACTTCTCTCCTGATATTAGATGTTCAACAACACAAAACACTGTAACTCTCTTGTCCTTAATCTCGAGATCAAAAATTAATTTATCTCATTAAACTTTTTTTTTTGATATTAGATGTTCAACCACATAAAATACTGTCACTCTCGTATCCTTAATCGCTAGACCAAAAACTAACATATCTTATTGAACCAATTTCTTGATATTACATCTTCAATATTGTAAAAATTGTTATTCTCTCATTTTCAACAACTCAAGTATAAACTAAACAGAAAAATTATCCTCTTAAATAATCACTCATATTCCTGTAAGTTATAAATATGAAAATATTTGTTATCTTGCTTGAGTTAGACAAGCAGAGAAGGATCTTATGCCACCAGTGACCGGCATGTCTATCTAGTATCTAGTATCTAGTACTAGGACTAGTAGAGTAAAGGCACTACTGGGGCGTGCCTTCCTCGATCACAGCTTCTCGCTTAGCTAATTGCCAGACAAGGATGCAAATCAACTCCTTATATAGAATGCAGATCGACATATTCAATGAAACAACCAGTACGACAAACAAGCTACTTTCTCATTCTAGGACTGGAAGATCATCTATCTATTAGCATATCCGTACCGACAGTCAGACTAGCACTCTCTCTCCAATCAATCGCAGTAACTGCTGTAAGAGAGTTAACCGTCTACTATCTATATCGTGAATATGAGAGAAAGACTGTAAGTGCATTTTTTAAAAAACTTTATGTTCAAACTTACTTCAAATTTTAAACATTTTCCTTTGTGTATCAATAAATTTATGTCGAAACGCCAGCCTAAAATATGGTAGAAGCAAGAGAAAGTGTGAGAAAAAGTGTGAAGGTGGAATACTCCTATCCAAATTAATTTTGGATTCATCCTCTCCGCACCAACCCACGGCTACTCACATCTCAAAAATACATTATTTATTACTAATATATATAATTTCACACACCAAAGAAGAAATAAAGAAACCCAAACAACTCTCTCTCTCTCCTTTTTCTCTCTCTCTCTCTCCAGAGTTTTTTGGTCTCCGGTGAAATGGTTGCGACGAGACGAAGTGGATCTCTGCCGTCGACTGTTAAACGGTCGGCCTCCTCCTCCGATGATTCTTCTTCTAAGCGACAAAAGGTAATCTTTTTCTTCATCTTCTTAAGCTCACTCTAATTTATCTGCCGTTCGGTGAATCGACTTTATTTGTGTGGATGATTTTAGGTAGTAGATAATAATAATAACAATAATAATAATGCGGAGTCGTCGGAGAAACCCAAGTCTCCTCCGCCGACGGAGAATCCCAAGGAGTTGTCTTCTACTGACCCGCCGGAATTCGCCGCCGTTACAGCTCCCGACGGTGAGACCACCGCCGTTCCCGCCGCAAAGGGTGATGATGCACCTTCCGTATCCGTTGTAGCAACTCCTATCGCAGAAGGTAACTTTTTTTGAACTGAAGTTACTGTCTTGTCTACTTGATCATGTTTAAAGTAAGTTTTTTTTTGTTCTGGGGTTTTAGGGGCGACGCCTGCTATAGTTGATAAGCCGAGGAGTTCGGTGACTTTGAGGAAGCTGAATCAAGGTTCGGAAACAACTTCGCCTTGGTGTAGGCTTATATCGGAGTTTCCTCAGGTGAACTTTGTTGGTTCAAGATTTTTTTTTTTGTCATGGTCGGAGTTTATGTTTTGTTGTTATAGATTTGTTACTGGTTTCATGTATGTGCTGCAGAACCCAACTGTTCATGTTTCAGCTACAAATTTCTTGATTGGTTCTAGCAAAAATGCTCATCTTCCTATCAAGCAACAAACAGTTAGTGCAACCTTATGTTCAATAAGGCTTACACAGGTATTGCTTAAATTTCTTGTCTTTAGCCTGATTATTTTCTCAAATTTTGTTGCTATCTGCCCATGGTTTTAAGACTATTCCTTGTGCCGGTGATGGTATTAATAGAATGATTTGGGAAAAAAAGGAAAAAGTTTCTTTGGCATCTTGGATTTTTTTCTGCCCTTCTTTGTCAGTTTACACACTGTTTCTTTCCGAGATTGCAATAAGAACAAATCTGTAGCACTATCTAACTTGGCGTGGCCCAGCCATTTTTCATGAATCACTGGTGCTAGACTGTAACAGCTATCAACCATGTTGATTAAAGTTCACATTCATGGTCTGAAATTTTATTGAAAAGATTCTGACAATTCTCTGCACAGTTTATTTGTTGGCTGAAACTGTGCTAATTATTTGGAATAGAAAATCTTTGGGTGAGCTCAGAGATTTTGCCAATACTTGGCTTTGAACCACTGCATATGAAGTTTCACTGCTTGGAATAACTACATCTGTGTTCAATTTCTTTTTTATTTTTTTTTTATTTTTTTTTATTTTATGGAAATGAACTTCATACTGTGTATGAGTACTCATTGTTTGTGGAAATGATCAGCATGAAGGGAATTGGGTTCCGGTGCTTGAGAGCAGGGGCAAAGGATCTGTGCAAGTTAATGGAAAGACAGTTCGGAGAAGCACTAGTTGCATTCTCAATTCAGGCGATGAGCTTGTTTTTGGTGTTACAGGGAGTCATGCTTATGTATCCTTAAAGTCGCTTCCAAATTTCCTACTTCTCTTGATTATTATGTAAAAATCATATTCAAAATAAATTTAAATTCCTACCTCTCTTGTTATTTTTAAGATTTTTTTTTTGGGTTTTGTAGAATTCTGTTTTCGTTTTTGGCCACATAATTTGTAGGAATATCCTTAACCTTTTTCTTGTATAGATATTTGAGCAGCTGCCATATGAGCTTGGAGTTAAGTCACCTCCTTCAGATGTTAGGACCAGTGCAGGAAAATTGCTTCGCGTTGAGAGAAGAGCAGGAGATGCGTCAGCTGTAGCAGGTGCTTCCATTTTGGCATCACTTTCAAGCCTGAGGCAAGACCCATCGCGTTTGAAACCTACGTCCCAGGTTAGTGGGAATGAGCTGCCTTCTTCCCCTGTTATTCATGAAGATGAGCTTGATGGCCTCGAAGTCGATTCAGCTGCAAATGTTGGCAGCAGCAGTGCTGCTGATGTTTCATTGACTAGCAAAATTCCCCCTCTTGATGGAAACCTGAACGATAGCAGAGAGGCAGGCAACGTAAAGTGTCTGACTGATTTATTTCTTTTTGGTCTTCTATTATGGGTATGAGCCCGCTGATAGATGAACTAATTAGAATTATATATGGACAGATGCCGGAGGAAAGAGAGTGGAACAGAGATTCAATACCAGCTTCCGCAGCAGGGGTGTCTCTAAGATGTGCAGTATTTAAAGAAGAGATTCATGCTGCAATAGTTGATGGACAACAACTAGATGTTTCATTTGATAGCTTCCCATATTACTTGAGGTATTCGCCAAGACCACAATGCATTATCCCATTTACATCGTATACTTAATATACAACTGGTTTATATGCTATATGTTCTGTTTGAGTTGAAAGATATGGTATTTATGAGTGTATTTTGTAGTTTCTTGTTAATGTTTTTACTTGAATGAAGCAGGTTTTGCTTTAAGCCCCAGGGACTTATTCCTGAATGATGTTAACGTGTAACAACTTATGCCAATGCGTTATGAGAGTCATAATCATATCTTATTTGTGAAGTTCCAATATTGCACCTTAGTCCTCACATGCTACACACTCTTTCAAGAAAGCTGTTTTTATTGCCCCTGCTTTGGACAATTTCCATGTCAAAAACTTTGTGCATTAACTCATGTGGCAAAAATGGTATTAGTTGAATGTGGAAATCTACTGCTAGAAAGGAAAAAAAAAAGAAGCTAACTTAATCTTTTTTCTGGCATTTAAAATTCAAAATATTATTGTACATGTCCTCAATGCATTTCTTTCAAAAGTTTATGCCTATGTGGGATTTAAAAGTTTTATCATTAGAAAGAAGTTTGTTGACAACTAGGAGGTTGAGTTAGGGGATACAGTAATTTAGTAGGTATTTGAACAATATTTAAGTTGAAGTTTGTCCAGTGACAAGGCAGATTTAGTCCTAGTTTTTTGACTGATCAAGTATAGCTTCCGCTATGTCCAACTCAGTAAGGAACTTTTGATCAGCTGGGATGTTGGGGGAACAATAAGAAAACCTTTGAGGAGGATTCGGAACACATTCCTGCTAGTCTTGTTGGGTGGTGTGAAAGGAAAGGATTACGAGATGTTTCAAAAGGAAAGTAGATGCTATACCAAAGATCAAATTCAGATATTTATGGATTTTGACTTTTTGGTGCAACCTGCAGGATGTCAAAGATGAAAATAGCATGCTCATTGTTTCTCTACAGGAAATCAGGAATAGTACTTTGTACAGAAGGAATCCGCCATTTTTTTTGTATTGGAGGATTTCTGTGTTTCTAATGTCCTGGCACATTCTTAATGCTAGGCTGATTATTATTTTCTTATTCAGTAATATGATCAATATTTGCATGTTAGCTGTTAAAAAAAGAAGTTGAAAAACAAGTGTATTTTTAGGTAAGTTGGAAAAAAGTTTGGGAAATTTGTTGAAGCTAAATGGTAATACAACTTCTTTTAACCTACAAGCGGGAGTATGGGCTGCAGCATGTAGTTCCTCTCTTTCTTCTCCGCAGATTTTTTTTTTTTTTTTTGTGTGTGTGGGGTATCATCATTTTTCTGTGTGAAATATCATACAGTTGTTTTTTCTTCACTACTAAAATAACCTTGCAAATTTTTAAGCAGCATAAAGCCCTATTCTCCAAGAAAGGTTCGGATCTACTGATTTTTATGTCTGTCTTGTATGTGATGAAAGGTCAAACTCAAAAATGTGATTTCTTTCAGGTGGCCTGATGCAGTAAGTGCATTACTTGAGTTATTAACTAAACCTCATTTTAGTTGCGAAAAGAATGTGTTTAATTTATGGTCCTTACTGTGAGTGAGTGAGCGTTGTAGTGCTAAAAATTCTGTTGGGTTATTTACCAAGATGAATTGTGCCTCATTTTCGTTCTTAATTGGTTTAGCAATCCCATAGTTGTTAACATTATTAAATAGTTAATATATCCAACTTCCATGATTAGTGAAGATTCATTCTATATCTGATCTTACAGCGAGAACACAAAAAATGTGCTGATTGCGGCTTCATATATACACCTGAAGCATAAAGAACATGTAAAATATACTTCTGAGCTATCCACTATCAACCCAAGAATTCTGCTCTCAGGCCCTGCAGGTAAGTCGCTTTCCTTAGTAACTTTTGATGAAAAGCTTCTTATGAATTGTTTGTCTCGTAGAATCTTGGTAGTGAATTTTAGTATTTGTGTATTAACTACTTATGCTTTTGTATAGCAGGATCTGAGATTTATCAGGAGATGCTGGCAAAGGCACTTGCTCATTATTATGGAGCAAAATTGCTCATCTTTGATAGCCATTCCTTTTTGGGTGTAAGACGATATTCATGTTATCTTTTTTTTTTGAGGGTGGATTGCATGATACCCTTATCATGGTTTTCTTAGTCGTGTTTGACCTCTTTGCGTCTGAAATACTTCGATTCCTAGATCCTACCTTTTTCACGTGAACTTTGTGTATGATTGCTTGCTTTGCCCGCTTGTCCTGGACAACATTGTTGGTATTTATGGAGCTCTTTCTGGATCTTTACTTATGGAACAGAAACAATATTATATGTTGGTTTGGTCACTAAAAGGACAGTTAGCCAGGTCGACATATTGGACGATATGGGAGTAACATCAAAACTTGGAGAAATTCTTTTTTCTCCAGGTCTGTTGGGTAGGGGGGATTTCACATGTCTCCCTAATTTGCAACAGTGGGAATCTGTGTACTATTTCTTATTTTGTAGATACTGGAGTCATCAAACAAAATTTTCATGTTTGGTTTTGTCACACTCTTGCCCCTTTACTGCTGTTAAATTGTTATGTTCTCTCTTATGTATTGCTATGTTGTCATTCAGGGTCTATCAGCAAAGGAGGCTGAATTACTAAAAGAGGGAGGCAGTGCACATAAGATTTCTGCTAACTCCAAACAGATTCCTGGAGAACCTGATTTGCCTAAGGGCAATGAGTCATCATCTGGTCAAGTAACTAATGTTAACACTCTGACTGATCCTTTGGGTTTGGAAGCACACCCAAAGATGGAGAGTGGCAATGTACCATCTTTAGCCGGGACATCAAAGAATACCTTGTTCAAGATAGGTATTGCCATTGGGTTCTAATATTATTAATTGTTACTGCATCTAGTTTTTTTTTTTTGGGTTGATTTGACTATATAAGCATTCTACAGTTTCTTTTGCTCTTTTACCCTAATAACCAATGTTGGTAATATTTAGGTGATAAAGTGAGGTTCATTGGTTCTGCTTCTGGTGGTTTATATTCAAACTCCACCAGGTAAGTTCTAGGGAACACTTTCTCCTTAAGACCTTCTACTATTCACTCTTTCTGGACCCAAATGAGTTGTATTATACACTATGTGATGTTATGTTATAATTCTTTGTTTATATTGTATTTGTTCTCTTTTCTGTAACTTTTTTCTTTATTTTTGAATTTGGATGCATTTGAAATTATTTACTACTTTTGCTCACAGCAGTATAACTATTATGGTTATAAGAGATAGATATCAACCACAAATAAATTGAAGGTAGAATAACTTGTGTATGTTAGATATTAGGAGTGCAATGGAGGAGAAGAAGAACAATATAGTTTTCAATTCTTGTTTTTAGTAGCCCATTTGACCAAGCTTCTAGGAGGCCAAAAAGCACTTCTTCCGGGATTTGAGGTTGTTTGGCCAAAATAGAAGTGCCTTTGAGCTGCAATAGAAGCAACTTTTTTGCAGGTGGGGAGAAGCTAGATATTTGTGCTTCTTCCATGACAAGGAGCAGAAATTTAATCCTTTCTAGACGATATATCCTTACTAAAAATCTACAATCTTTAAAAAGATTCCTTACCCAAAGTTCATATTTACCAAATTAGCTCTCATTAATTTAACCAATATATTTCTCAAATATAGATACAAACCTCTTCTCTTCTTTCTTTTTTTGCTTAAAATATTTATATTGATTAAAAGCCTAAATGTATATTTTCGTTATGTTTTAGATTTTAACTTAATAAAAATAAAAAACATAATTAGAGTCTTCCACAAAAAAATTAAAATCGTGTCCCTATTCAATAATATTAATTATAAATGAATCTTAATGCTGTCCTTTTTTTTTTGTAATTTAATACTCAGAAGCACTTATTGAAAGATTGGTCAAACACAATCAGTTCACCAGAAGTACTTTTTTGTAAGCTATTTTGACTAAAGTGCTTTTCAGAAAAAGCTTTGGAAGTTTGACCAAACAGGCTCCAGGTCCATATGTGGGACGACTCATGGACTTATGTAGAAAATGTAGAAAAGTTAAATTTTTTCTTTTTATCTGGCCACAAGTGACGTTGGGAAAAGAACATAGTTTAGTCAATAACGGTAATGGTGCCCATGGTGATGAGTTTGGAACTTTAAGAAGATCTCATTTTAAGTCAATCAACTCATATCAGTTCCTCTTTTTCTTTCCTAGGAAACCAAAACATGTATGAATATGGTTGCTATCTGTATTTCTATTTAAGTGGCTTAGTTTTTGCTCATTCAAATAGATTCAGATACATTTTGAATGAAAGTTGATGTGCTAATATTTATTTTGTTTACTATGAGCCCCCGGGAAGCAGGTGGTCTGCTTCTACTTTTATCTATAAATTTCCTCATTGTACCACCATTCTGCCAGAGAAACTAGAAAAGTATTTGAGGTACAGGCACTTTATTGAGTCCAATTCTGCCCCCCCACCCCCACCCCCCCAAAAAAAAAAGAAAAAAAAGAGCAATTAAAATAATATGGAGGAATTGAAAGTGTAAGAGTTTTGATCTTGCTGTAAGGATGTTCATAATGAATATAAAATAATCCGCAGAGGCGATCAAGTGCAGAAAAAACTTATAACCTATTTGGAGACTCGATTTTATTGTTAATGGTGATTTTGTTATTCTCTTTAAGCATCTTGGGTCCAGTGTTGCTTGTCCTGTGATGGTTGTGTAAGTTGTAACTAGTGGTGGATGTATCTTAGAGCTATGGTTCAACTGAACCCAATATCTTTTACCTGGGGTATAAATATGTGTGAAAAATAGTAAAATTTCAACAAACTTTAGAGGTCCTGCAAAGGAGAACTGGCCTTGGAAACAAGTCCGGAAAGTGAATATCCCTATGAAGGTGTCATTCTTTGTCTGGTTGGTTATTAGGAAAGCTTGCCTAACTCAAGTTAAGCTACAAAAAAGAGGTTTTCAGATTTGTTCAAGATGGCTTTTGTGTGAACAGGATGGTGAAAACAATGAACACTTCTCTCTACACTTCAGGACAACTATAAATCTGTGGCACATGTTCTTTTGTATTTTAGGGATAACTTGGGTAATACCTAGTTCTACTTTGGCAATTAATGAATAATTGGTGTGGAGTATTGGGAATAGAGGTGGGAGGAGGACTGGTGGAAGATCATTCTTGCTTGCATTTTGTGGACAATGTGGAAGGAAGGGAATGATAGACATTTAGAAGGCAATAGCAGTTCTATTGAGAATATTAGGATGAATTGTCTTTTTCTTTTTTTGGTGTAAACAGAATATGTGGGGGAAGTCGGAGAGCAAGTATATTAAATTGGCAATATATAATTGTTATGGGTTTTGGGGAGGGGTTTAAACACCTTTTCGATGCTTGTAAAGTTTCCAACTTAGCACCTTTTTCTGGGGTGGCCAAGTTTGAATAGAATTGTTACTTGTGTGAAAAATAAATAAATTCATCAAATTTTAGATTTTGAACCCATAATCTTGAAGATTGAAGATGAAATTGAAGTCCTAGATCTGCCTCTCGACTCGTAACTGCCATTTGTTGTAGATATGATGTATATGGAATAGGGGAAAAATGGTCTTTTCTTCAATTTCATTGATCCTTAAATACATCTGCAAAATGAATTTCTTATCTGTTTAGTCTAGAATCATGATGGAATTCTTACTTTTTTTTTGTTATCAGCAAGTCAGATCAGTGATCATGTTTGTAGTACAGTCATTTGCGTTCTACTAATAAGAATATGTCGGAAAGATTAGCTCAGACTATTTTACAGCTTTATCTGGATCAATTTGGAAGTTTTAACAGTACTTGACATGGGAATTTTGTGTGGATACATGATAGTGAGATCGCATGTATTTTCCTGTTAAGAGATAATTAGATATATGACACAAAGAAGATGGGGAGTAGGAAGAGGGTAGACTAGATTTGGTTTGGTTTATTTTCTTAACTTTATGCCCATGGGAGGCTTTTGGAGGAACAGAGATTCAACTAAAAGAATTTCTAAATATAATTGTTAAGATGAAAGTGATAGGTGGCAAGTCCGTTTTATCAATGGGTTACCAGTGAAATTGAAGGCAATTTTGTTCTAACAATATGTTTGAAGTAACATTAGGCTTGCAACTTGCATGAATTGATTGAATTCAGTGCCATTCCCAAATGTATGAATGGGTTACCTTTTATATCTGTTTTTTTCTTCCAATTTTCGGAGCTTTCAAATTGGCGACGTTTGATTGAATTTTGTTCTGGGACTAGCCATGCATGATTTACTTGCAACTTTGTTTAGTTGTTTTTGTTGTTTTTAACTTTATGTTTAACTTGAATCTCGATGCTTTCTCGATAATTTGGTTTCATATGGACTTCCATTATGGAAAGCATATAATCACCTTTTAAAGATAAAAATCTATATAATGCTTCATTTTTTATTGGGACAAGGCAATGCTTCTTTTTTATCCTCTTTATTTTAATTTGTTTTTGAGATTTTGGATTGTAGTCCTTAACTTTCCTCATATAATCGATTGTAAATTAGTCATGCTAGTGTATTTTATTCCGCAACAGTGCCTATGCTTCAGTTACAATGCAGTTTAGAACTGTTTTATTTAACCTTGCCTATCTTGGTCCAAATTACTAGGGGGCCAACTTTTGGAACTCGAGGGAAGATTGTGCTGCCTTTTGAAGATAATGCATTATCAAAAATTGGTGTAAGGTTTGACAAGCCTATACCAGACGGGGTTAACTTTGGGGGTCTTTGTGATGATGGTCATGGATTCTTTTGCAAGGGTATTGCCCACATGGTCTTACTTTCTTTCTCTTTAATTTGTCAAGTTCAGTAATGCTGAAGTTAGTTTTCTTTGCTATTTGTCATCCCTTTCTTTCTTTCAGCCAGCGAACTACGCTTGGAATCCACAGGTGCTGATGATCTGGACAAATTACTCATTAGCACATTGTTTGAGGTTTGATCCTTAGGATTACTTTGAGAACTAATGCTATTGGACTTGTGTTAATTTTTTCTGGTTATTCTGAGGACCTAATAATCTCTGTAAATTTTGTTCTGTTTGTAAGGTCGTATTCAGCGAGAGCAGAAATTCTCCCTTCATTTTATTTATGAAAGATGCTGAGAAATCCATGGCAGGGAGTTCAGAATCGTATACAACTTTTAAAAATCGACTTGAAAAGCTTCCTGGTAACATCATTGTTATTGGATCTCATGCACATACAGATAACCGCAAGGAAAAGGTATTTTACTTTCCAGGTTGTCAAATGTAGTGGTATACAATTAATTTTGTTTTTGGTTTGCGCATGCTGTGTGTTAAGAGCCCTCTGGTGTGAGTCTCTTTGGTTAAGTTTATTGATTAAAGAAGACATAGGTGCAAAGGCTCTACAGAGTTGAGGGATAAGGAAGCGAGAGATGTATCTTTTGTTTGTGGTTAACTCCTAACTTGTAGTTTGGCTGCTGTTGACCCAGTCATCAGACCACTGATCTGGTTCATGATTAGTCCGGGTTCAAAAAACTGTGTCCAAAGAAATGCCAAGGGTGTGATAACCCAAAAGACAAACAGACAAGTTAGCTGCTGTCATGCTTGCGACAAGGGCAGGTTTTCTCCTATAAGAGAGCAGGCAGATAGGTGTTAGTGACTAAGAAAGTTTTAGTATGATTGTAGAGATCCAAATGGGATTTATAAATAGAGATATTATTGAGGATTGAATGACTACTTTTGCTTTATCATATGCTTTTTTATTAAACATGCAAATACACCATAAAATAGTTCTCAAAAGTTCCTTATGATATTAATTTCGTAATTTTTAGCTGTTCCCTATGATATTAATTTCATAATATTTAGCTGTCTTATCAGACTTTTTGCTTTTTTGCTCCTTTTCTTCTCCTCTGGAGGAGACATATTATGTGTGGGCTTTAACTTTTATTTTAAACTTGTCAATCTTTGTGTTTAACTATTTATTAGAATAAGGTCTAATCTTTTCCCGATCTGCCCGCTGTAGTCACATCCGGGGGGATTGCTCTTCACCAAATTTGGCAGCAATCAAACTGCTTTGCTCGATTTGGCTTTCCCGGTATGTACTCTCAATCTTTTATTCCGTTATTTTTTTTGAGAAAGGTAACATATTTGTATGTATAAAATAAAATTTAGCTACACCAAGAAACTATGTAGTCTCCCATAATTAGAAGGTGAAATGCAGAAAGAACACTCTAATCCTTTGTCATCTCACAAGGATTCTGAAATATCAAAAGTAGATTCATTATCTTCTAAATGCTTCCCTTTTTACACTAAAAATAAAACAACACCACACCCTTCATTTTTATCTTCTGAATGTCGCTAGACTTGTCTCCAAAACATATTTGATTCCTCTCTTCCCGTATTGTCCACCAAATACAAACAAGTACTATCTTCGGGCTCTCTTTATGACGGACAATCCTGGGTAGAGTTTGCTGTTCCTTAAATTTACATGTTCCGTTGTGCGAGTATTTTATACAAGATGATGCCAATTGGAAACAATGGCTTTATTGTGTCTATTTTTTTCTCTTTGTTTCTTTTTCTTCCTCTTGCTTAGGGACCGAGTGCGTGTGTGTGTGTGTGGGTTGTAGTTTAGGGGAAGCATTAGTACCCATAGTGTGAGAACTCACTATACTATACTATGTTATGTCTTGCATCAGACAAGTGATCTTCTGCAGATGGCATTCAATAGACTTGATACACATCTTTATTTCCTTTTATGATCAAGCCTGCCAATTTGTCTTTGATTTGACTTCTTTTCCTTCTTATTTGAGGTATTTTTTTCTTTTCACCTACTTCGTTAAGTTATTACATCTGAAATAATTGGAATCGGGCGACCCTAAGCCTGGCAGTTCAAGTGGTTTCCTCTTGTCTGGATGTAATTCGTTCCTTGTGCCAATGTCACTCTTACGTGGACTTTTTTCCCCTTACAAACTTAAACCACTGGCTTATAGTACTCAAATTTGTTGACCTCAGGATAGTTTTGGGAAGTTGCATGACAGGGGAAAGGAAGTGACCAAGACAACTAAACTTCTGACAAAGCTTTTCCCCAACAAAGTGACCATTCACATGCCACAGGTCTGTTTTCAGTTTTTTCTTTTATAATTTCTAGTGTTCTTACTGTCTTGCCAAGCTGATGAGTGCCGATGGGTATTGCAGGATGAAGCGCTTTTATCTGATTGGAAGCAACAGTTGGATCGAGATGCTGATACCCTCAAAATGAAAGGAAATTTGAATAGCTTGCGAACAGTAAGGGCCTGTAACCTATCTTTCACCTGTTTGTTGATTATGTTGTTGCTAATCATCCTTGCTGTAAGTGGAAACATAATATTTTGAACTGTTCAGTATTTAAATCAATTGACATCTCTGCATTCTTATGAAGCTACAAGCTTCTTGGATGTGGTAGTTATATATCTCGATTCTCGACATGAATTTTTCTTTTGGTTATATAAAATAAGCTGAAGAAAGTGTTAGGGATGCGTTGGAAGTCATTAATTTAAGTATTTAATTATTTATTTAGTAGCTTTATTTTCCCTGACAAGAAGCAACTGTTATGTTGGCATAGATCAAAGTTTGATGAGAAGACGTGCCTTGTTGTTCCTGTTTTTTTTTTTTTTTTAAATATATAATTCAGAAGTTTTTGTCTAGTTGTACACCAAATAGCTGTTACTAATTGCACAAACAGGATGGCGAACTACTGGTCTAGGAATTTTCTCTTTACTCTTAAAAGATGGATCAACTTTGTAGATGTTACTCGTCCTATATGTAGTTGCTTTCAAGCTGTCCTGGTTCGCTTAGTGGTAACTCCAACTTCCTTAGCATCACTAGCAAGTTCTTCTGTCAGTCTTATTCCGTCGTCTGCCAGATAAGTGTCTCAATGTCCTGGTTCACCTGGTACAGATGGTTCCACCAGAAAAAAACTAGCTTATATTCCTGTTTTTCCCCTTTCTGCTTGACAAGCTTCTCCATTTTGTTTAACCTCCTTTTTCACACACACACACACACACACACACATATATATATATATTTGTGTATGTGTGGTGGTGGTTTTGGTGGTGGTGGTGGTGGGTTCCAATGTTGAAGAAAATAAGAAAGATATGAGATCATTGTCATTCTTTGGTTCGTTATAACCTTCTTAACGGAAAAACAGTATAGACTATAGAGAAGTAGAAGGAAGAGGGAAACATTGTTACCCGTGTTATTGAAATTTCCTGTGAATTTCTCATCTGACAAACTCTGTACCTTTACCCGTGTAAGTGAAATTTCCTGTGAATCACTTCTCATCTGACAAACTCTGTACCTTTGGGTTGTTTGAACTTCAGCTTGTGCTCTTTCTAGAATTTGGAGTTGTGATAGGCAACAGAATGCGGTCCACTATTTTAGTTCTATTCTTCCTTAGGAAGTAGTATTTTGAGGCGTTGCAAATTATTAGAGACTAGCGGGATCTATTATTATTGTTATTCTAATTGTGTGAACAAGTGGATTACCTGACATGTGAGGTCAATAAATCAATGAAAAAAATCATGATTCTTTTTACTTATTTGTCTTGTTTGTTGATCCCTCCCCTTTTTTTGGGTATAGGTTCTTAATCGGAATGGATTAGACTGTGATGGACTTGACACTTTGTGCATCAAAGACCAGACTTTTTCTGTTGAAAGTAAGCAACTTCTTTCTCACATTTTATACTGTTCAAGTCAACATATGATATTCACTAAATGACTAAATGAAGAAAACTGTTTTTTTGTTGTTGCAAAAGAACAAGTTATTTAGTTTTTCTTCTCTTTCTTTTGGTGCTTTGAAGGTGCGGAGAAGGTGGTTGGATGGGCCTTAAGCCATCATTTGATGCATAACCCTGATGCAAATCCTGAATTGAGGCTTGTTTTGTCTCCTCTGAGGTAATAGAAGTAGCAGCAACAGTTGAAACTATATGCGGCTTGCATAGCTGTAATATTTGTGGTATTGAAGACTTGTTTTGTATTTTCAATCTTACAGCATTCAATATGGATTGGAAATTCTACAAGCTATGCAAAATGAAAGCAAGAGCTTGAAAAAGTCACTTAAGGTGATACCTTCTTTCTGGTGGTTTTCTTAACTTATATTTTCATGAGATGCTATATTAATATGACTCTGGGTTTTTTTTGGCATATGAATTTGTGAACAAATTGTTTGTCTGACACAGGATATTGTGACTGAGAATGAATTTGAAAAGAGACTTCTGGCAGATGTTATTCCCCCCAGTGATATTGGAGTAACATTTGATGATATTGGTGCGCTTGAAAATGTCAAGGATACATTAAAAGAGCTCGTCATGCTTCCTTTACAAAGACCTGAACTCTTCTGCAAGGGTCAACTAACCAAGGTTTTCATCTTCAGTTCTTGCTTGTTTACATAAGTCTATTAGTGAAACCATATTTTTTGGTTTAATAGTGTTTGAACTTGTGTTCAAGGATCTATCAGTTAGCACAGATGGTCTTACTCGTTTCTGTCCACTCTTTTTATCGATTTGTTGTTATGCCTGACAAAATGTCAAATGAGAAGAAGATGACTGTAGGTCTAACTTGTAGTGAATTGTTATTTTGAGGTCAGTAAACTGAGTTCTCTAGGTACTATGGTACTATTTTGGATGAGGTTTTTAAGTTGCGAAATAGAATATTCATCAAGTGTTTAGTGTGGCTGCATTATTTTGATAGCTACTATAAAAATAAACATAAAGACGATCTTGTAAGTTTCTCACTCGCTTTGCTTATTGAATTTGATTATGAAGTTTCTTGTTTATCTTGATAGAAAAAAAGGTTCCCTTTCTATTTATCTGTCACCTTCCTATATCAATATGGTAGATATTTCCAGTCTCTTGATCTTTTGAGATCCTTGATATGGATTATCACATTTATAAAAGTATTATGTGGCACTAGAGAAGGTTCTTGTATTTAAATACTCTCTTTTGTGGGGGCAAAAGAAAAACTTTTTGTACCTAATGCCATCTTATTTGGCTTCACTAAGTATTCTTCTGGGTATCTGACATGTATATCTCATATAAGTCTCATTTGTGATTGCACAAGTTTTCTTACTTAAGAATGTTGGTTTTCAAATGCTTACTTTGCAGCCATGCAAGGGAATACTTCTATTTGGACCCCCTGGAACTGGGAAAACCATGCTTGCGAAAGCAGTTGCCACGGAAGCCGGTGCAAACTTTATCAACATTTCAATGTCAAGCATCACTTCAAAGGTTTACTTCTTTTGGAACTTGTCAGACTGTTCCTATTGTGTATGTGTTCATATCTGCTTCTTGTCATGTATAAATCTTACTGTTGTTTTCCATGCTGCAGTGGTTTGGCGAGGGTGAGAAATATGTGAAAGCTGTCTTCTCCCTGGCTAGTAAAATTGCTCCAAGTGTCGTTTTTGTCGATGAAGTATGCTTCCTGAACTCTTACTGATGTTTTTGTTCTTTTCTGTTTTATGCTATGCATTTTCTTATTCTCGCTCTCCCTTTCTCTGATGTGATCTACCCAAGGTTGATAGCATGCTGGGACGACGGGAAAATCCAGGAGAACATGAGGCCATGCGTAAAATGAAAAATGAATTCATGGTGAATTGGGATGGATTGCGTACAAAAGATACTGAACGAGTATTGGTACTTGCAGCGACAAACAGACCATTTGATCTTGATGAGGCTGTCATAAGGCGACTGCCGCGTAGGTAAAAGAAGAACCAGCAATTTGCTACCAACAAATTACGAGAATTTCATCAGTTGATTTCAATGTTCTTATCATGAAATTTTATGAACAGGCTGATGGTCAATTTACCAGATGCTCCAAATAGAGCGAAAATTCTAAAAGTGATACTTGCAAAAGAAGACTTGTCTCCAGATGTTGATCTGGATGCAGTTGCAAGTATGACTGATGGATATTCCGGAAGTGATCTTAAGGTGTCTTTGCTACTTCATTGTTGTGTGAAAAATTCCTTTGCTTGTTATGATGTTTGCAGGGGCTGACTTAAGTCCGGTATTTTGCAGAATCTTTGTGTTACAGCGGCATATCAACCCATTAGAGAAATCCTAGAAAAAGAAAAAAAGGTACATGGTTTGTTATTAGATGTTTGTGCGCGTACTCCTTTATTGTTAGAGAACATATGCATGGCTTTTTTAATAGATATTGCGAGCTTCTGTGGTTTGGATGTGTCAGTTTCTCTTTTTTTAATTATTATGTGCTTGGGAGGATTTTGTGAAAGCATCGCAATCAAGAGGGAACAGGTTGTAGGTATATCAACATAAATGTGAAGGATCTCAGGATGTGGAATTGCTTCTAGAATTTGGGAAAAATGCCTCTTCTTAGATGGTCAGTCATACATTGGCAAATAGTTCAAGATAATGAATAAGCTTCCCTTAGGTAGTTCCAGAAACACTTCACCTAATTTTTAATTGTGTTTGTAAGCTCAAGTTAGGAGTCACTTGGGAAGTATTGTTGGAAAACTAAACTAGAGCCATCTCAAGTACATAAATTTTCCGAGTTCATGTATTAGGATATAACGTTAAGGAATGGAGAAGTCTGAAGTTAAATTATGATACCTGGAAATACTTGGGTAATGTTATTATTTTATTCAACCCAAACCGGAAGAAGTGAAGAAGAATGCTTTCTTCCACTTATCTTCAAGAGAATTTGATTGATTGAGAGTGCTCTTCCATTTCGAATAGGAGGAGCACTGATGCTCGAGTGAGGAGGTGGAGGTTGACAATGATAAGGCTAAGTATATTGTAGAGGTTGACTAAGTAAGAGTTGAGGAGAGGTAATAAAACATGACATGACACATTTCCAATTCATCAGAGACATGACCCTAAATAAGAAAGCATGAAGATAGGTAGGAAGTCAAACAATTTTCTCTCTTTCTTGAGGGAGAGTATGATTGGAATTATCAAAATCATTATTATTATTGTTCTATTATATATCTCTTCATTGTATTATTATTCTATCATTGTTGTTTCTTTTACTATTTTTTTTTTGTCAGTACTTCCCTTTTACAAGTATTTTCACCATAACTTTAACCCCCTTGTATTTGTCAATCCTGTTTTTTAAATCACTTTTCTTGAGTCGAGGGTCTATTGGAAACAGCTTCTCTACCTCTCACAAGGTAGAGGTGGTCTGCGTACACCTCACCCTCTCCAGACCCCACTTGTGGATCACAGTGGGTATGCTGTTGTTGTAGAGTGCTCCTCCTGTGCACTTGATCTGATATTTATAAAACTTACCCACTTAATAGACTTGCCACTACTGGAATCTCATGCTTGGAGTTGATTTTAGGAACATGCTGCAGCTATGGCAGAAGGTAGACCTACACCAACACCATGCGGCGGTGCAGACATACGACCTTTGAACATGGACGACTTCAAAAATGCTCATGAGCGGGTGAGTTGAACAAAAGTCTTTTAAGCTCACTCTTTATTTTGCTGCATCTGAATGCTGAGAATTCATGTGCTTGGTGTTTATTTAGGTTTGTGCAAGTGTTTCATCGGAATCCATAAATATGACGGAGCTTCTTCAGTGGAATGAACTGTATGGAGAGGGGGGCTCTAGAAGGAAGAAGTCCTTGAGTTATTTCATGTAAAAGTTGTTCATATTGTACATTGATGTCTTAAGGAAGAAGTCCTTAAAAGTGTGATCTCCTCAGGCCCAGGTCAGTCGCCGCTCTTTGTGGTTTGCCATGACACCCTGGAAGTTTGTACAATGAGTATAGGTCTCTTTAGTTATACATGAGTTTTGAGATGTAATGAGGATGGAGTAGTCCTCTAGGAATAGATAGTATCTCCACCTTCATTTTCTTTACCCTCTTTCTCACAACGAGCAGAAAGATGTCGAGGTTCTTATTTTAATGCAGCTGCTATTGTTGCTATTCATTATATGTCAAGTTGGAAGCAAATAATATGCAAGTCTTGTCGTTGTTTTAGATACTGACGTTGTTCTTTGGATATCTAGTTGTTGTTTAGATACTGACGTTGTTCTTTGGATATCTAGTTGTTGATGAGCTTGTACTTGCCGAGTTCAAGCAAAAATACAATGAAATCCCCGGCCCCTCTATTTATTTCATGACATCTTTAGGCACTCTCTTTGGTTCGTTTGTCTTCAAATTGAACTTTTGGTGCTCTCGTAGTATCAAGAAGTAATCTTGGTACTACTGCATGAACATTTTGGTGTTTGGTTAGAGTAATATAAGTACACTTCATGTGTCATAATTCTTAAGCCAAACACATTGTTCTGTTCATTCACCAAGCATCAATACATATCATGTAAAAACAGTCTCCAATGTTGTTGAGCAAAAACACAAGCTGACATGAAATCCTGAATCAACCAATTTATTCGATTTTCGGATCCAGTAAAGGAAAGAAAGGGACTCAATAAACTCAATAACTTGTTCAACATCTTTTTCTAATAATAACACACACATTCGATGGGGCTTTGTGGATGTTCTATAATTATACTGATTGGTGGCACTTCCTGACTCTCCATCGTCATCTCAGCTTTGAAGTTATGTTTCTTTGATTTTTAGTATTAAAAGTAAGTTTAAGAGTATGAACCTAGGGTGTGTTGGTATAGCAAAAAAAAAAAATTTCTTTGTTGGAATCATTTTCTAGTGTTTGGTTGAAATTGTTGATAGATAGATACACAGTTGATCTGGGGTTTGGTACTTAACTCTGCTTAAAATAAATTTAGAGACAACACACAATGTAAGATCTTGTTTATATAAAAATAGTAGATAGGTTTTCGTCAATATCACTCATGTTTACCAAACGATGGCGAAAACAGTACCTAGAAGGAAGATTCTTTAAAATATAAATCTTTAGATTTTTTTTTTTCTTTTGACATTCAAACTTACATGAGTCTTTATAAATTGAGGTCATGCTAAAGCGTAACTTGTGAGATGTTATGATACGAAAATACAAATTCATGTTCGCGAAAAAGTTATTTGTTATGAGGGTTATATATTAAAGACCTAATGATCCCCAACAAATAATGCAAAAGCAGACGAAATTTGGTGTCCAACTTCTTTAAAAAAAGAGTATCCATCATTCACAATGATTGATCACACCTACATCACTTCCAACAATTACCAAAAAAATATTCAACTTAAGAAATACTGATGAAAATTGTGACAACTAAATTAAAAAGAAAAAATGCAAATGCTTCAAAGTAAAGGAAAATGACATACCTTCTTCTTCACTCGATTTAACAAATGTCACAACAAATTATTATAAGTCTCCCTTTAGGTAGAAAAATAGTGACATAAAGAAAAGAACAGAATGCCCTCTTCTGAAATTGCTTTTCCTCTGCTTCTTTTCTCACCAAAAACTCGTCTAAAAAAGACACTTTTACACAAATACTACATAGCTATGAAATTTACAAAAAGAAATATCATTCCACTTCTTGTTTTCATTTTATCATTTGCTTCCATACTCAGACTTGTCAACATTTCTGTTATTACTTCATATTCCTCTCCAATTTTCTCTGCCTTGTCTCTAGTTGAACACAGCCACAATCTCCTCGCGGAGAAAGAAATCAACTTTCTCTATGATCTTGTATCGCGAAAATCCCCCTGCAATATTCTTGTTTTCGGGCTTCAAACACAGTACTCTTCTCAAATTTCAACAATCAATAGGGGTGGATTCACTGTCTTTCTTGAGGACAACCCCGCGAAGATCAAACATTATAACTCCACGAGTAATGCTAATAGTACTCGAATTCACAGAGTCGAGTATCAAACAGTTGCTGGAGATGCATACAAGATTTTAAAACATGCTAGACAAAACCAGAAAGACTGCTACATTTCAGCAACTGCTAGGCCTAGTAGTTCATCAAGAAAGTGCAAATTTATGTCACTTGTGACAAATGTACCTAAGGAAGTGTATGAAGTGAAGTGGGATTTGGTGATTGTTGATGGACCAGAAGGCGATAAACCGGAATCACCAGGAAGAATGGCTGCAATTTATATTGCTGGTGTAGTAGCAAGAAGAAGCAAGAAGAAGAATGGGACTCATGTATTGGTACATGATGTTGATAGAATGATTGAGAAGTGGTTTTCTTGGGAATTCTTATGTGACACTAATTTGTTTACTTCTAAAGGGAAATTCTGGGATTTTAACATACTAGCAAAACCAAATGCAACTACTTTTTGTCCTGCATAATTGAACTATGTATAGTCTGCTATTGTAGAAAAAATTCTTTTGTTTGCTGTTAGATCTAGGCATACAGCTTATGTTTATTTCATTACTATATATCTTACCTTAATTATGTTGAGAACACATCTTAATTATCTCTTTGTAAATTAGCTCCCTTCTATACATTTTTTTACTTCAAGGATGCCTCCATTCATTGATATTTTCAATCATAAGGTTGAATCTCTCCATTTGAATGTTAAATAGTATATACATTTCCAAAATGGAGAAGATGAAGGATATGGTACACAAGAAATTAGGGATGTCAAATTGGTGGACTGAACTTAGACAAGTAAAAATATACAACAGCGCGCCGATGTAATCTCACAAGCGGTTATGGGAGAGTAAGATGTATGTAGACCTTGTTCCCACCTTTGTGGGATAGAGAAGTTGTATTCAATCAAAGAAGGATTGAAAGAAAAATAACGACAATAGCAAGATAAAAAATGCAATAGAAGTGATGGGTACTAGTAAAGATGAAGAATAAGATACTATGTGAATACGAAATAAAGGGAATAGGAGACTAGCTTGTAAAAATAGTACACCACACGCTACCATTTATCCTTCTACTCTAATTCTCGACCTTCAAACCTTCCTCCTATCTATGGTCATCTCTTGCCTGCACAACTGAGCATTTTCATCTCTGCCACCTTCATGTTCTGAAGGTGTGCGATCTTGACGGGCAAGCACACTGCACTATACGAGAGTGTAGGTCTAACCACCTCTTTGTAGAACTTCTTTTAACCCTACATTCTTATCATACAATACCCTTAATGCGAGCCTCCATTTCACCCACCCCCTCCAGTACAATGAGCAGCTGAGTTAAAAACTGAGCGGGTCATCAATCAGTCAATCTTTATCAGCATTTGGCTATTCTGTTCTACTTACTTCCTACACTTCTTTCTTCTATCACTTTTTGAGGTGATAACTAATTATTACTTCAACATAGCAACATATTCAATCAAATCTATTTGCTTTAGTCAAGAAAATTTAATTTTAAAACCAAAGTCAGTCAAAGGTGTACCTCTTTTTTCTTAGGACAAGTATGACATTAATGATGACCATGGCATACTTGATACTTCCTATTTCTATCACTTGTTTACCCTTATACACCAAAACCGATCCCCTAATAGAGCAAGGGCCACCTACACTGCTTGTTAACAAGGAAAGATCAAATGCCAATATTTTCCCATCAAAAGAGCAAACTTAAATCTACAACAACAATTCAGCATGTATGTGTGTGTCGCATGCACACACACTGGAGAGAGAGAATGTCTAAACAAAACACACCTTTTCAAACCTGATAACTGATAACCAACAAGGTTTAAATACAAGAGTCGAGTTATTTTCCAAGCAACACTAGAGATATATACAGAAAACAGTGTTAGACACAACCTGATAACTAATAAGGTACAGATACAAGAGATTAGTTTCTTCCCATCACCAACATGTCAGCATCATCAGTATGATCACAAAGATGAAACTTGATCAGAAATTAGCAAATCTCAGTGTCAAACTTGAGAGATATGCCCATGCTGAAGAGCTCCTGGCACAACAACTTTGCACCATATGGCACATTAACTTTCACTATATCTTCGACTGATTCACAGAACCGGCAAAAAGGACCCCTTACCTTACCACCTTGCACAGTTCTCTGGATTACATTTGCCATGTTCTTGCACTTACCACATATGTGCATCTGGGAAGAGTCACTTAGTGTGAAAAGGCGTTCATGCAGATTTGCTGCAGCACCATGAGCTATAAGACAGTCACGCTCCATTTCACCAAACTTAATTCCACCAAAGCGTTTTCTGTCTGCCACAGGTTGGCGAGTAAGGGGATGGACAGGTCCAGTGTTACGGAATTTCACCTTGTCTTCAGCCATATGGATGAGGCGTTGGTAGAATGTTGGGCCCATGAAAATCAGGGAATGAACCATTTCACCCGTCCGACCATTGTAAACTCTCTCATTTCCCCATCTTGTAAATCCTCGCCTGCAGGTCATAAAGCATTTAATAGTCAATGACAAATCACCAGAATTCACAATTAACTACAACACACAGCTTAACTGGTTGTCTCAAGGGCATGGAATTATGAAAAACGATACAGCTTTCAGATATCTTACCCCTGAAGCTGCTCCATTATGGCATCAACTGATAAAGTGGAGAAGGGAGTGGCATATTTTTGACCACCACCTAGAGCAATGCCCTTCCCCAGAGCAGCTTCTAGCAGCTGACCAGGGGTTTGCCTGGAAGGAAATGCATGGGGATTGATTACAATATCTGGAACAATCCCCTGAATTGTAAAAGGGAAGTTTTCCTGAGATTCCAGAAATCCAAGGACACCCTTTTGTCCATGCATGCTGGAGAACTTGTCTCCAAGACATGGAGAACGAACCTGCACACAATGTACAAGATTACTAGAATCATTTAAAGGGAACTAGAATCATCCATACAGTGTCTTCAGGTAACTCTTAAGGAAGGATGGTGGAAGAAACATAAAGATGGATATGAGGTGACCAACTTTTCACACATGTATATTTGAATCATAACACAGAGACATAATGCTTACTGCTAACAGCTATCTTTGCAAACATTTTTTTTTAAGAAGGTAAAGTAATTTTTTTATAGATAGAGTAGCATTAAGGATGTGCTATAGACACTGTACTTGTCAAACCAAAACAGCAAAAAGACTCCCTATCTAGTCCTGTAGGGATTCTGACATCTGTAGTACTGATTTAACCTCATTTATATGTTTCAATTTACACCTTAAGTAAAACAACAATATGTGATTAGGCTTTCTTGTAACTCTTACAAGTACAAAAGTATTCTACAATGGCTAGTAGCTTTGAATCTTTAACATAGTCAAGTAGTATAGTTTGTAGTTTTGAAGCTTTAGCATAGTTTAGTAGTGCTACTTTTAGACAAATCAGCTTTTCTTCAGTTCAGTGGCCAGTCTTTCAATGCGTTCATTAATAAGATGGTTCAAGCCTTCAAGGCACGTGAAGCAATATATGGTCTTTATGTACATCAGTACATAACCTCTGTTCTCCTTTTATCATAATGATTAAAATTCAATTTCTTGATCTGTATCTTTAATTTTTGGAACTTATAAAGTTCTTTAGAATATTGTCCATCAATTCCATAATGAGTACTATTTTACCCACTCCAGCACCCCCAAATAATGCATTTTCTCCTCTAGGGCTAAAAGATCTACTTCTTTAATTCCTGTTTCAAAAATAGATAATTTTGCATCCAACTGTATAATGGTGGTGCAGATTATGAATAGGCGACGTTGTATCCCATGAAGTGCAAGTAATTTCAGAAGCTTGCCAAACTGCCTGCAAACAGTTCTCCAAAGACTTAATATGGTCTTTTTAATAAATAAATGTTTCTATAAACCGGCATCTTAAAGCACTTTAACTTTGTTTGAGAGATGCAACAGCAAAAGTTGAATATAAATAGTAACATAAGTAGAAGCATATTTATATATACATATATATATCTTACTTGTCTGAGAGATACAACAGCAAAGTTCTTCCCTTCATCATTAGCAGAGAGCAAAACCTTCTGAACCATGCCCCTTTCCGTATGCTTCAGCTTGACACTGTGATCAGCCCCTGATTCAGAAAATTTCCCAATAATGATATCTCCACTCTGGAGATTTGCCCCAATGAATGGAAAACCATCATCATCTAGGCTGTCCACTCGTCCAATTTTACTCTGGGTTTTACCAAAGTTGACAGAGTCCTCAATCTTTAGCTTCTTAGCCATTGCTTCCTTATTGTCAACCTCAGCCTTATAGCTCCTAACATGCTCAGATCGAAACATTCCCCGCTCCAGTGAAGCACGATTCATGACCAATGAATCTTCTTGGTTATAGCCAAGGTGAACATTTACTGCGACAATTGCACATTGCCCATTGAAGTATTCAGGCCGTGGAAGCATTCCTTTCTGGTACTGAGCACATTTTGGTTTCCCAAGGGAATCTGCCAACATTGTCCGGAAAAGTGGCCTCTGAGGATAATACAATTGATGGGTATTTGTATCAACTCTATTGTTTGGATTCACTGTTGAAAACCCAATTGCCTGCTGAGAGTGCTTCTCAGATTGATAGAGGACCCTCCTAGCATGATCATGGTTTGCAAATGGGATAATACCACAGCTCAAGCCTAATAGGAATGACATGTCCAACTCACAATGAGTATACTTTGCAGGTGGGTTCTCTTTATCTGCTTTTAAGATGTACTCAACTCCCCATGCAGTTCGACAGTCTTCTTCTTCTTCAGGTCCTATAAGCTCAATAATCCCATTGTCCAGAAGAGATTGAAAGCCATAATCTCCCCCTTTCAAAGCTTTGATTTTCTTTAGATTTGAAACAACAAGAAGAGGACGCAGAATCCTTCCAGGATCAGAAAATATGCGAACTTCACCCTGCAGCTCATCTCTCTTAACTTCAACCTAGAAGAAAATTTAAGATTGTTCAGTGTATGAGTATCAAATTTACAGATCCTATATGACAATATACGTCTTCTGAAAAAAAATTTACTAGACTGAATTTTAATATCCATGTAAAAAAGAGAGACTTCCACAGCACATCCAATGCTAATGAAAAAGGTACTGGGTCAA
This sequence comes from Solanum sitiens, assembly GCA_016801875.1. Classification (NCBI taxonomy): domain Eukaryota; kingdom Viridiplantae; phylum Streptophyta; class Magnoliopsida; order Solanales; family Solanaceae; genus Solanum; species Solanum sitiens. Next base: position 2,198,034 of record JABWTJ010000002.1, on the reverse strand, counting down.
ATTTCCCTAGTCAAGAAACTATATCAACTTCCATGAATTTAACTCGCATGGAAACATCAAATCAGTTGCCAAATTTGTGATAAAGGTTATTTAATAGAGAACTTTTGGATTTAGTTTTATTGTTCTGCCAAATCTGTGATAAAGGTCATTTCAAGAGAACTCTTGGATTTAATTTCATTGTCTGAATCCTTCAAAAATTTAAAATGTTAGTATAATTTTTATTTGGTTAGTCTGAATTTCTGCGCATTTCAAAGAGATATTTCCAAAATGTGATTTTCTCCCCTCTCTACCTGAGGCTTGGTGGGCAGAGTTAATGGTGTGTGTGCTGGTAGGAGGTAGTAAGTACCCGGTGGATTGGCCGCGGTGCACACAAGCTAGTTCGGACACCAACCATTAAAAATAATGAAATATTTCCCAAAAGGAAAAGAATCATAGAAGAGTAATGACAGAGTTCAAGGATTCCATCTATTTTGAACACATCAGACATATTTCCATAGATATATTTTCCATTTAAGGAAACATGTCAATGACGAGAGGGTTGTTCTAATGGTAGACCCTCCACTTCAGGTCACCATTGGAGGTGTTAAGACGTCCCACATCGGTAGAGGGATGGGAATTTGGTCTCCTTATATGGACTACAAACCTCCCCTCATGAACTAGCTTTTGGGTTGAGTTAGGCCAAGTGCCCTGCCATATCTTAACAGGAGGAAAGAGGCACAACCTACTGTTGGCAGCTTCAGGGTACGGACTTACCAGCATACATACAAAAATTATACTACAGTCGATACATATACCACAAAAATCACGTCCATTTCAGGAAAAAGAGAAAAAGTTTAGTCCTTCACATCTGGTAAATAGTTTTGTAATCGCCTTCAATGAATGTATTTGCAATATAAGCAGCCTTCTACAGTAAGTTTTATGACTTATGTACATAATTAAGTGAAAATTATCACTACTTACCTGGTGTGACGATTTATTCCTATCAGTTCTATTCTTTATTATACATTTTAAGTACCTGGTGCGACAATATAACATAAACTTGAGGAGTAAAGAGAATGAGACAAGACATTCTGCTTACAGTTAGATAATTGTCCTTCTGATAAAATTGAAAATCATACTTATGATATAAACAAGTATTCTACTTTATCCCCCAAAATACGTGCGTGCACAGACAAAAAACAAGTATTCTAAGTCTTAAACTATGTACATAACTAAATCAAAATGATGGTGAGTTAAGCTAATGTGGGACCTTATTCCAGTGGCGCTTACATGATATTGTACATCCAAAACAGTATAACAGACGATTTACATCCTACTTGAGAAAAAGAGAAAAACACAAGTTACTATGTTTGGATGACAGTTTTATAACCATCTTTTTGGTGGATCAATGATCAACGTTGCAATATAAATTAATATTCAACAGCAACGTTCCATTTTTAAACTGTACATAATTAAATGAAAATGATCATGAGCAACCTGGTGTGGCACTTCATTCCTGCGGCGCTTACATCTTAGCTTTGAAACGAAGAGTGCAGAATCTTCACATACTCCAACCCACTCTCCATCAAGTAGTACCTTCTGCTTTCCATGGAGTGAGGTGGCACAATCATCTACTAACTTTTGCATCCCACACCGGAACAATGTCTCAAGAAATGGTTTCAAAATAATTGTGCTGACAAGACCCATACTAGCCAAATTTTTCACCAGGCCACAATTTTCTCCATCTGGGGTAGATAGAAAACATAGCTTTCCCCAGTGTGAAGGATGTCTACATAAGTTATATACCAGTCATTAAATTATCATACTTAAGTTAAGCAAAACAGAAACAAAATACCAAAAACTTACTGACAGAATGAGCAACAATCAGGAAGCAAGAAATCAAGTCACCATTTTTACTAATGGAAAGCACAAAAACAATGGTCAATATAAATTTACAAACACTTACGGGTATCTAGCATCGCCAACCTTCCCGGTGTATGTAACCTGCTGACGCGATTTCCTCATATCAGCAGTCATTTGCAATGGATTTGTTCGTCTAAGAGTTGCAACTACACCGGAAACCCTCTCCATTCTCTTGTAAGGGTGACACCAATGCCCAGTGGAAAAAGCCCTGGAGAGACCATTGGTAATTATTGATGCATCCAAGTAGTGCTCAATTGGCTGCACTTGTCGATCTCCATAAAGATCTCTTTGCATTGCCTTCACCATACGCCTCTCAGCATGTTTAATGTGTGCCCTGAGCTCTCGTTCTAGGAGCTCACCAGCCAGCTCCAATCTCTTGTTTCGAAAATCATCTCTGTTGTCAACCTTTCTGCGACCAATGAAAGAGTGCAAGAGGCATTTTACCATATAGCCAAGGAAGCGAGCCTTCTGCTTGAAACCACTAAGATTAGGGAACAGGTATGTATTTATGCACTCCTCAACAGATTCTTGAGGTGGAAATTTACAATTCTTTATAAGTCTATCAACATAAGCAAGAGCCTTTTTCCCCTTCCTGAAATCCTCACAATTCTTATCAGCCTCATGGATGGAAGCTACTAGTATATTGACAATAGTAGTATCTTCAATGTCCACATCAATTAAATTTACTACCTCCCTGTCGGAGGAAACACCTAGAGCAAAAAACAAGACCCAAATTGGCATTTCTGCAAGGATGTATACACTGAGGGCTTTTTCTCCTCCCTTAATGTGCTCAAGCTTCAAGGTCTCAGTCAGTTTAATGTAGACTCTCTTCCTTTTTTCACCTGGGCGATATCCAACCATCCAAGTAGGATTGTTTGACACCCAGAGCCTTTTTAAACAAAGCTGCTCTTGTGCAATGAAGGTCTGAAATGGAAATTGCAAGAGATGTCAATCAATAAAGAACTGCAATAGGAAATATACTTCTAAAAGGCCAAAAAGATTAAACAATATTCTATAACACTCTAGTAAATAGCACAAGTGCAGAATGCATGCAAAAGTTACATACATCCCGAAAAGAATGGGGGATTCGGAGTACCAGAGTCGGACACATTTAATTTTCGAAAAGAAGTATCCATTCTTTTTTCTTTAACTGAAATAAATATCACTCCTACATATTTTATTTTTTTGAACTTGAATATTACTCCTACATACTAAAAACCAAGATAATGCGTACTCAAACCACAGTTTTTGTAGTCAAGAAACAAACTGTTTGACTTCCCAAAAGTGTACTTTGTCATTCTTCTGCATAAAAGAGCAGCTAAAGATTCTTCAAAGGTAACAATACTACTTGTGCAACTTGTATTAAACATGCAGCATGATTACTCGAATTCTCCACATTATAAAAAAAAGAGTTCTTATATTATTCCAAGACTGCCGTTGACGTTTTACAGAAGAAAAATAACTTAGCATTTTTTTGCAACTTCTCTTACAAAATAAGAGTTCTTATCTTACTAACAGTGTGTGATATCCGACTACATCAAATTATGATGGAGGCACATAGTCTTTCCTCCTAAAGGTTCATGCATGCTACAAAACTGTTTCATAAGTCCGAACTCTAAACTGCTGGACATTATGCAACGTAATGCATAAACTTCATCTTCATAAGATCAATCTTCAACAGTATCATCAACTAAGACAAATAAACCAACTCAAAAAGTAGCTAACACCTTCAGATCTTCCTCAGACTCTGCATCATTTTAATCAATCACTTAGTGAAATGTCTAATACGAAGTTAAATTTTCTCTATCGTTCATACTCTTGTCACATCTTCCATTATAGAGACACAACTGTCGCAATTATCTGAATTATCGAAGTTGGAATATCTGTCAAAATACACACCTATTCAGGCAACAACAATTACTAGTACAACACTACGAATCAATTTTGGGTTTGACTAAGCAAATCATCTATATGCATTCCACCCCATTGCACTCAGTTCATTCCAACACTCAAATATATTGTCTTGTAGGAATAAGTGTCACAGTCCAACTAACACAGATATTTTATTTGAGACATAAATTCTAACATTAACAAGTGAAATTCCACCATTTTGAGTTATGCTAGATTGATGTGTAATAAAATGGTTATCTTCTTCTTTTTTTTGAACACTAAAATGGTTCCCTAATCTTCCCTCTAGACTCATTAGGGCTTAAATACTATACTAACTAACACCAACTGTCCAGCCTTTTTTCCTATGCCATCTTTAGGTAGAAGAGAGGGAGGCGTCGAGAGTGAGGTGCTAGCAGGAAGATCTTACCTTTTCAGCCCCTTTGACAATGAAGTATCCCCCATGATCAAATTCACAGTCAAGCTTGTCAACACCATTCATCCAGCACAATTCTGAGTTAACCATCACAGGGATTCTCCCAATCAAGACATCCCTTTTGTCTTCCACTTCACACTCCTTGTCGACAAACCGGTCTACGCCAGTTTTGAACTTGTCACTTCTAACTAGCTTTTTGGTATACACCTGAAATCATATACAAGGACAGCTTAAAAAATTAAAAGAATAAGAAACTAACAAAGGAAATAAATGCATGCTGGGTGTGTTATCAATGCTAACTGGAAAAGGCTGTCACTGCATCGATGAGAAGGGATTATATTTCAAATTTCAGTGACCATATACTTACTTTTCATCGGATGGGCAATGCATTTAATAAAGATTTGTTCAAGAGAGACCAACAAGATTGACAACTTAGTCTACTGGAGAGCAACACAATGTAATCATTTTAGAACATAGCTAAATTCAAAAATAATAAAAAATTGACATAGTAATATTTATTAATATTTAGGGAAAAGAGACAGCTATATACAAGGAGTACTACCAAAAAAAAAGTAGAAATCCCACGATCTGGCCCATTCAAAATTGAGAATAATAAGAACAATGAAGGAATATAAATAAACAGGAAGAACCTGATACACATAAAACTATAGATTGTAGGCAAACATCATATATTTTTTTTTTAATATTAGACAAAAAAAAAACATTTCACTAACCTGAACATGAGTCTCAACCATAATCCTGGCAGAATATGTCATGTTCTGGAGGCGAGCATGCCGTGGCAACAAGTCCAGGTACTCTTTCCCACCATCCACAGAAAACTTTTCCCCAGCCCAAAACTTCGGCCGCTCAAGGGTTACTTTCCCGAACTTCACAGAAGCATGCTTCCAATCACCATCACCTCTCTTTGATGGATCATAACCTGGCTCAACATGGATCTCCCCAACCGAGTCAAACACCCTTTGGATTCCATAGTTGATGAAGTCATTATATGAATTAATCTGATGACTGATTAAACCATACTTCTCAAAAAAACCAGTTGATGCCTTTTTACAGAAGTTCTTCAAGAAACTTTCACCCAACTCTTTAATTAAAACCATATCATGGCTATCATCCTCATCTTCATCTTCGTCCTCGTCCCAATCATCATCATCTACTTCAAAAAGATCATCAATATCAAAATCCATCCTTGTTGATCCATTGGATATCTTCTCTTTACCACTACTACATCCCACTTCTTCCATGATGTCAGAAATTGTCATCTAGATGAAATGCCTGCATCAAACACAAAATCAAAGATCATCAGTCGATATTTAACTTTATTCCAACTGTACTGGTACGCACAAACATGATCTATCAGCTAAAAGTCTTTAAATAGCCCAGCTGAAACTGCGAAATATTGTCCTTCCAGGAAGGCCAAATGAGTATTTTCTCTAAAAAGGAAAAAAAAAGTAGGAAAAGGCTTGATCTTTCATTTCTAGCTAGAAATGAGTTTTATTAAAGAAAAAACAAAGCAACAAAACAAATGTCAATCAGGTGAAAACAGCAATTGCTTGGTGATATATGCTCTCGAAAATAACTGTGTTTTTGAGAACCAACTTCCACTCCATTGAGCTATTTCTAAAGAGGATAAAGCTAAAAAATTACAGAGACTATGAAAGGCTGGGACTTATAGTATTTTTATGTAGCATTCAAATATGTTATGTTACATCTAAAAGATAACGAATCACTGTCTATTCACACTGAATATTGGATGCACTGATACATTCTTCTTCAGAGAGTATATGTAACATCAGTCGTGCCTTCTAAAATAATAAGAAACTCCAACATCCTAACGAGTTATTATGAGATCCAAAAGAGATAACACGAAAACAAGCTTGACCAGAATCTACTCTTAGCATTTTCTCATCAAGTCATAAAAACTGAAAACTACAAAGACCTAAGACATTCACCAACATTTCAGAAAACAAAAAGTTAAATGAAATGTTAAGCTCCCTTAAAAGATCTCTTTTTTTCACCTCTTGAAAAACCCATAAAATGCCTACAACATCTTGTGAAAAAATATAAGCTTACCTCAAATAAAAATATATTCTTTTGCAATTCAAGAAAACCCATAAACCGATTTTAGCTGTTTTTAGGGATTTCAGCACAGTAATATTCTTATTTCAGTCAAATCACCTCTAAACCCTAAAACCCCCAAAAAACACGAAACAGAAACAAAAGAACTCCACATGCAAGAAGTATCAGAGAAGCTTTTAACCTTTTCTGTACTATCTACTACCAAAAATGAGCTAAAATCAGCTTAATCTTTAAAAAAAAAAAAAAAAAAGTGCTTTTCGGATTTGCCTACTTCTAAATATTAAAACCCGAAAAGAACTCGCCGGACAAACTGCATTACAGCACTATTGTTGAAAATGAACAAAACCCACAAAAATTACTCAAAAACCAACACAAAACTTGAGCTGACTGTCAGAAAATAATTGTGAATCCCCATATTTTCACGATTTGGGGTAAAATAAAAGAAGATGAAGAAATATTTGAAGCAAGAGAAGAGAAAAGCTTACAGAGTAGCGTAGATTCTGCTTTGCTTTACTTCCTTTTGGAAATTTTTTTAGAGCTTTTTCGCAGACAAACAGAGAGCACGAGCATCAATAAGTATACTGACTAAATGGAAGTGAGGACATGTGTTAATGTAAAAACACAAAATCTAATTAATCTAAAATACTTTGATTTATGTGATTTATTTTGACTGAATTCAAAATTTAAAAAAATATATGAACACTTTATAATATTTACAAATTATATTTTATTTGACTAAATTCGAAATTTAAAAAAATATATGAATAATTTATAATATTTACAAATTATTTTTAAAAAAGAGAGATTTATATCCACCATAAACTCATTAATATTTTATAAATTAAAAAGATATGTTATTTTTTTATTGATTATAAACTAAAGTGAGTCATACGAGGAAAGTACTATTTTTTTATATCTTAAAACTATTTTGTGATATTATAATGTTGTCATAGATCATTTATATATTTTTGTTTTATAACCTTTTTCTTATACTTTGTATTTTGACAAAATAACTTTCTTTTATACCTAACATATCTAAGAAATCATTTTCTTATATTCATATGGTAAGTGATTAATTTTTTAATTCCTCTTAATTAATTAACACAAATTTCATTAATTTAGAATATAATTAATTATGTGCTTTCCCTTGAGTTTTTTTATTTGTGTCAGATTTCGATCTTCAAAGACATGAATTTGATATATCCGATTATAAGAATTTCAAATATATGGATCACACTTATGTGTAATTCGTTCTAAATACACTAAATCTACGTCAATTCACATGTATTTGCATCACAAATACATGTACCAAATGTGATTTACATGTATGATGAGATACACCGACCATCTCGCTCTCCTTCCTTCTTTCTAGTTCGCTTCTCTCTTCTTCCGCTCATCTCTCTTTCTGTGTATAGGTATTTTATAGTGTATCAGATATTAAAAATATATATATATATATATATATATATATATATATATATATATATATATATATATATATATATATATATATATATATATATATATATATATATATATATATATATATATATATATATGTATGTATCTAGATTGAAATTTAATATGAAATTATTAATAAGTGAGATAATGTGTAATTATTTCAAATCATCGGAAGAAATTTGTAAATATTGTAGGAATATTTAGGTAATTAAGGAAGGAATAATTGTATAGAATGACAAACTAATAATATAAAATAAATATAGTAGCTATCCTTTGATTTATTTGTGTTCTATAGCAAACTGTTTGTCAGTCCCTCTCTCCCTCATATTCTCGCTCGCCACTTTCCCTCTTTCGCTCTCTTTTTTCTGTCGCTCGCCTCTCTCGCTTTATACAATAGAATTGTATAAATTGTGTTTCTAATTGTATAAAGCGAGAGGAAATTGTATAAACGCATGCAAATACATATATCTTTGTCATATACACATATAATTATACAATATAAATATTTCTCTGCCCAAGTCTCTTTTGTCTTTCTCGTTTTATACAAATTCAAATAGTATATAATTTCTCTCTTTCGCGTTTTATACAATTCGATTCAATTGTATATTCCCTGCACAAGTCTCTTTTTGCCTTCTCTCTTTCTCATTTTATACAAATTCAAAGTGTATATAATTTCTCTCTTTCTCGTTTTATACAATTCAATTATGTCTTTCTCGCTTTCTCGTCTTATACAGTTCAAATTGTATATAATTTCTGTCTTTCTCGTTTTATACAATTCGCTTCAATTGTATATGTATAGCGAATTATACATATATAAGTTTGTTATGGAGCGCAATTATGCAAACTTTGCTATAGCATACAAATATGAATTTTATATTTGCGTGAAAGTTAAAGGTACTATTGTTAGGGCAATAGGATTTGGGTCAGATGGGCCACCAGTAATGTAAAAAGCCCATTTGAATTGCAAGGCCCAGCATAGCCCAAATTGTATATAGCGGGTTGGGTGAAAATGAAACTCTTTTGTGTCATAAAATAAAATTCTTCTTCGGAACTTTTTGTCTGAACAAAAATGGATGCTCTGGACTCTGTTTTCGATCCCCTTAGAGATTTCGCCAAAGACAGCGTTAGGCTTGTTAAGAGGTGCCACAAGCCAGATCGCAAAGGTATTAATTTCAATTCTCTTCTGATTTGTGTATTCAATCCATAGATTTGTATATGTTCTTCAATTTAATGGAATGTTTTTGTGCAGAATTCACCAAAGTTGCTACTCGTACTGCAATCGGTTTCGTTGTGATGGGATTTGTAGGATTTTTCGTCAAATTGATCTTCATTCCTATTAACAACATCATCGTTGGTGCTTCTTAATCGGTAATTCCTGCTCTCTTATGTGGATCTAGCTAGATCTGGTTCACCAGTTTTAGGTTTTGGTGTTAATTACATCATCTAAGGATCTCATGCCATAGACTTCTTTCACAGTATTTTCTTTATGAATGTGGATAGATCAATTAGTGTAACAAATACGTTTTTTATATTTTGAAAGGAAATTGATCTAAATGCTGTTAGGAACCGAGTTAATCTGTATTATTTATGATTTGGAGTTAAGTGTTACTAGTGTGAATATAGGTGTTTATGTACAAAACAGAAGGATTTTTGTTGGTTGTGAATAAAAAAGGGGCAGTTTCCTTTATGCATAATTCCAGTTTTATGCCTGACATAAAGCATATTTTTCTATAATGAATATACAAAATATGTCCAGCTATTTGTTCGTTTTCAAGGGTATGGAAATCTAGTGCTATGTGTGGTATGTTAAATTTGACCATTTAAGTCTGGTACATGAAGATCATTGTTCGTATTTAACTAAGTAATGCATTTTTTGTGTGGATTGATCTTCTTATTGACACCTTAACCTTCATTTCAATAGTATCATGAGCTCTGTTAGACATTCTTTCAATTATTTAGATGCTACTGGAGGTACTGTTTAGTTATAATTAGGAGAGAGGAGTATGAAGAAACAAAAGACACTATTTGCTGGAATTTTTCTTATAACCAAACTGTTTTCTTAATGTGCATTTTAATTTACTAGTTCCTTTTGTGAAAAGGTTTCATTCTAGTACCTAAAATTGATCCCATGCTTTTCTTGGGATCGTAGGAAGTATAATAACCTTTGTTGGTAAACATACCCTTTTTCTTTTGAATCCCAATGACATACCGACCCTGGGCTGTCAAAAGAATTTCAATGAGTAGAGAACTCCTTGTTCTCATCCTTCTCCCTTTCCCTACTCTGACCAAAAAAACCAACTGTATATTCATGTATGTAGAAAGGTGCTATTAGGAAGGGAAGATATCCTTGTCATGAATCCCACAAAGACATGTGAAAAGAAGTCATGATCCGTCCAGCCTCTAGTCATCATTTGATTGAATAAAGAAGTAAAAACTGATCTTTTTCTAGGTGTTATATGAAAGAATTTGAATATGCAAATTTTGATGATGATGGCAGGCACATTGAATCCACCAAGTACTTCTGTCCACCAAGGCTCACATAGGAAGAAATAACATACCGGTTTTGTCCCTGCTTGGATTTGAACCTTAGTAACTCATGGTCCATTCTAGCTTTCCGATCACTAGGCCACACCCATTGTGTGCAACAAACTTAACTGTGCAAAATTAATAGCATAGTGTCTTGGCAATGTATCATCGAACTTGAGTATTGTGATGTTTGTCCCAACATGGAAAGAAATGGCAATAGTCAACTTCATCTAGTTTTTTTCTTATTTGATACCTATTTTTTAGTCTTTTTCTTTCATCATACCTATCCTGTTGCGCTTTGGATGTTCTGTTCCATGGATTGTTAAATGCCTTAACAACTCAATGGCTGTGAATTATTTGTATTGTTTTAATTCTTGTTCCTCTTCAGAATGTATATTGTGGTGCTTTGCAACAAGACAACTGAAACTCTTTTGTGTAACTGCAGGGCCGTGTGAAGGAGAAACTAAATGGAGATATAGAAAGAATCAACGATGACAGTCCTCACAATTTAGTTTAATTTTGTAACCTCTGGCTGTTGGATATTTCTGACATCTTTTTCAGAACCCTCCTTGTTGGTTTGAATTATAGCATTCAAATTGCCTTTCTCACCTTCCACCTTCTCCCTGCACCCCTTGTATTGGAATCTTGTACACTTATCTTCCAGATCAAAGTACTTTATCTTAGTTTTACTTTTCTGGTGCTCTTTATAAATGTTTCCATTATTAGTATTATCTTTCATGAAAGATGCTTTACCATGAAAAGTACAATTAAGGAAGACACTATATGATTTATGCACTTTTGTTGGAAATTTAAAGGGAAGAGAAGATTTCAGTCTTTGAATACTTAAAAATTATTAGCAATTCCTTCCTTGCAAAGTGATACAAGGTTAGATTGATGCGTGGTTGTGTATATATATGTACTTACCTAATAATAGTGCATTAGGCATTCTTCTCCTTCTCAGGTTCATGACCCCCCTTTTAGAAGGTATAAGAAGAGGTGAATTTCAAAACCATTTTTCTCGAGTATATTGACATCGTGTGTTCCCCTTAAACTTATATAGTAAGTCGTGTAAATTAAAACAAAACCTTTGCTTTGTGAATCGTGAATACTGAGGACACTAGAATCAAAATGCATGGAACTTTTTCTATTAGCATTATTAAAACTGCTTGAAAAACCCACGCTTAACTTACTTATGTTCAGTCGAAGTAATAATTAAGTAACATATTTCATAACGGGAGAGACTCGTATAAGTATTTTATATGAATGCATTGCAGGGAGGATGGGTATCCCCCCCACTAATCAAGCATGAGCTTCGAGAGAAACAACACTAGCTAGCCAAATATAAAACCAAAGATGAAATTGGACCAACCTTTTTTGTTGAATGGACAAGGTCCCCTCTATTTGTTTGGAAGTAGAAACTATTTTCACAAAGCATAATAAACCTTTATGTAATTCGATTTATAACTTTAGTATGTGGCATCTTGTGCAACCATCTCTGTTTCTAATGATATAGAATTAGCTCTTTTAACAACAAAAGAAGAAAAAAAACACTAACTTATGTTTGACAAAGTATATCAAAATACCTTCTCCTTTAGAATGATTGGTGCCTTGAAAACAGGTGATTTTTAAAATTTATTTTTTAGTGTTTGATAAATAAGTAAAAAAATATTGAGCTCATTTGAATCTGAATTTAAGAAGTTTTGTAAGGTCAAGTGTTAAAAAGTATTCTTTAAATGCCGAAGTTTAATTTATATTGAATAAAAATAAATATTTATGATTAAAAAAAAGTTAACAAATTAATCAAACCAAAACAAGTGTTGAGCGGAAAACAATGATAAAAAACTACCAAACACTCCAACAAGTTCAAAATTAAGCCCATCCAAACAGGCCAACTCTTGAGTGCCCACTAGACTTATTATCATCCCATTGCCAATAAGCCTTCTATAGCACGGAGTGATAGTCAAAATAATGAAGGGCAGAAAGAGAACTGATTAAATTAGCATAACACAATGGTTATGCAACGTCAAGTTTATCATAACACTGAAAACCAGAACTTCATAACGCGTTCTGATAAACTACACAGTTTTATACTTTACAAAACGACTAAAGGATTCAAGTCATTACAGTTAAGCCAGTATCCGTGGACAATAGTAATAAGGTGCATTCACATTTGAGAGGACCTGTAGCATTGGTAACTAATAGCTTCCACTCTGCTACTAAGCATCTGGATCAACAACATACATGGATTTTAACTGCAGCAACATCAAATAGAAAAATTATTAGAAACAATTAATAATTGAACCATATGAATGAGAAAACAGTGTCTTGTATCCTCAAGCAGAACCATTTTAAGAAACTACATCAAACAAACAGTAAAAAGATAAATTAGCTGCTTAGCCTCACAAGTACAACAACATCAACAAACTACAGCCTATAAACAGGTAACTTTGGAGTAGGAAAAACAACTTAGAGACTAAATATTTAACCAAAGCAATCATAGGTCATCTAAGAGCAAAGATGCCAACATCATACCAAACAAATCAATACATGCCAAAAATGAGTGAAATAACATGAATACACATGGATTAATGAATACAAATATCTCATTAATTATGAGACCATCTAAACCAAAAAAAAAAAAGGATAAAGAGGGATGGAATCAATAAAGTGGTAACAATGAGTAGTTCAGCATCAAAGAAAGAAAGCACAAGCCTTTGTGGCAACATTTATAAATTCCGTAGCCCATAAATCATGGACTTCTAATGAGAACAAATCCAGCAAAATTACATCATAAACTGCCTAAGCTGAGTTAGAAAGGAAAAAAGTAACTAGTGCCAGCTTTTGAATAGTCCAATTCTACATTCCTATCTATCTCTAAAAAGTACCAACATTGCAAGCGAGGTAATACATCTCCATTGAAGGATGGTTCCTGGTAAACACAACAGAGAGTTCCCACCATAATTCTTTGAGATATTTGGACATAACTTTAAATCTGACTTTTTAGTTTCACTTACAGGTAGTTTACCTTAAATTCAGTCCCAAACTGTTTGATTTAGGGGGTGTTGTTCTCTTTGAAGAACACTTTTCAGAAAACCATGTTCTTTTCATGTGAGGCATGGAAACAATGAACTGCTATTAATTATTTAATTAAGCGGGGATGGTATACTGGTGTTAGGTCCACGCACATCACAGGTTACAGGCAGTTGAAATTCAACTTTGTTTAAACACAGAGCAAATTAAGTCCTCCTTTTTATTATGATAAAGTTTCATCGTGTGCTTTGTTCGTCATCCTTTACAACCACAGGACATAATCCCTCCTTTTCCAGTTCCTTATAATTTTCCCCTCCTTCCTCTTCATTCAAATAGATTAACCTATAAAGAGGAGAAGGGTCAAAGAGGAAAAAAATAAAGGAGGATTTCAAGATTTTAATCTACCCAACTATGAGAATTAGACTGACTAATATTTAATTATCTTCCGGAGGACAATGAAGTAACCCTAATTCATTTTCCAAATGAAAACAAGATTAATATAAACTATGATCATCAATTAACCATACATAATTTCAGTCGAGCAAGTATTTGAAGTAACTCTTGTTGAAGTTTGGATGTGATATGTCTACGGAAAGGTAGAGGTAGACCAGGGAAGGGTGGGAAGTGATAAAACATGACGTGACACATCTGCAGCTCACCGAGGACATGATCCTTGATAGGAAATCATGGTGGCCGAGAATTTGGGTAGAGGATTAGTAGGTAGTCGAATGACTTCCCTCTTTCTTGATGGAGAGCATGGTTTAGCTTAGAGCATCTTGTGTGCTCCCTCTTCTACTTAACGATATCAGTATTATTATTATTTTATTCTTCAAATTGTATTACTGTTGTTGTTTCTTTTACGTGAGTGTTCTTTACAGTTTTCTTGTCAGAACTTTTTTTCTCTCCAGTATTTTAGTCATAGCGTTTACTTTTACATTTTATTTTTTTTAGATGACAAGGGAAACCTACAGCCGCTACCCTTTGGGGGGCGCACAGGGTAAAACCCCCGCTCCTATGCAATAGCTCGCAAACCACATAGGAGAGGTAACCCCCACTAGGCAAGCCTGTTGCGACGAGCTCGACCCAAAAGGCAAACCCCTTGCTTTGGCTGGCAAGGGTTTCGAACTTGAGACCTCCAACATGGAAGTCCCAAGCTCAACATTTGTCAAACATGTTTTTGGAAACACTTATCTTGAGCTGAGAGTTTATCGGATACAACCTCTCTACCTCACACAAGGTAGGGGCAAGATTTGCATACCCCCCACCCCACCCCAAAGAACCCACTTGTGGGATCACAATGGGTGTGTCGTCATTGTGAAAAAGTAAGTTTGGAACATTCAACCACACACAGTTCTAATAAAAAAAAGTAAAGCTCTCTGTATATTTTTTGTCTTTTTCTGCTTCACAAAACGGTACTCCAATGAAAGCTTCACACCTCCATTTTCAACAAAAGAAAAAGTTCTCTTCTACAGTTTTAGCTGCACTACAAGTATTTGATTTCCCCAATATTTGTTTGTTTCAATCAGAACCCATTGTCTCCTTTTTGATGAAAGACCCATTGAAGAAGCCATTATCACAAAGTTCATCAATCCTAGAAATACCGTCATGCTTGAAGAAAAAAATTCTCATTTCAAGATAAGGATTTCTCTTTTGTCCAAGGAATATTAATAGGTCGGTAAGATGATTTGTTCTCTGAAGGTCATCTATATACTTCCACTCACCCCCTAAAAATGAATCATACGACAGTGTTTTTTTTTTACTCTAGCTTCACTGAGAAGCCAAAGTGGGAACCTCTACTGAGACAGTTCTTGGGAAATGTATAGATGAGCTTCTACCATGAAGAGAAAGTCAATAGCGTGCTAACTGCTCATGCAAAGCAGCGCACCACATCTGCCCTGGTTCTCTTTTTTTGGCATTCACGCAAAGGACGAAAAAGAAGAAAAGAAATGGTTATAACTAGCCATATCAAACTATCCTAGATCTTCAGACTTGCCCTGGATTTTTATTTTGATGAAGTAAAGGATTTCATTAAAGAGCATCACCTAAATGCAAAAGTATATAAGGAAAGAGAGTTAGTTCCCTTAGATGAGTACCAAGCTAGGATTTAAGAGCTAACGAAATCCAAAAAACTGTCAACACTACTAACAGGAGACAAAAAATTTCCAACTAAACAGATTGTTCTCGATTTACTTTCCTATAAGACATATTCTATGTCACCGGGGTTAGCAAAAAATTCAATCCCACTTGTTCAGTATGCATTAGCATAACCAATATTTACTTGGTAAGGAAAAAGCAAGAATTGTACCTTGACGTGCATGTAAACTACATAAAAGGCTGTGGGAAATAGAAAACACTTTCTGTACTTCGCAACACCGATCAATAAATCAGATATCAGTAGTTTCTCAGGATAATAGGAAATGGTTATGGATGACATATCCCAAGCATGCATATATGATCATTCAATTGGTAAGAAAATTTAAAGCTTATGCTTTGGTGCCATCTAAGAAGACAGTTACCACTGCAAGAAAATCTCATACTTCCCGATTAAGAGAATCAATCATGAACTCGTTACTCGTAGAGAGTGTCAACCAAATGTGTGAAAGCATATCAGCTTGTTGCTCAAAATTAGGCATAATCCAGATTCCCCTAATCATTTTCTCCAAGGATGCAAATATGAAGCATAATTGATTGATGAAAGTCTTAGAGTGTAACTTCTATCTCAATGTTGCAACATCAATGAGATTGCAGAACAGAATTGTGTTTTACAAAGTAAAGAAAGAATGCACGAAATCATTCAAGTACTTTACTTGAATTTGGTAAAGCTCAACATGAAGAGAAGGCAAACATATAAAAACCAAAATGTATGTGGATACTATCTGATATTGCAGCTTTAAAAGGAATTAGAAAGCAATTCCACTTGACAAATTTATTTTTCTAACCCTAGCTTACCCAGATCTAAAGGAAATGGGAAGTTACCTTTGACCATCGAGGTTACCCTGTCCATTGCTGCCTCCACCAGCATAAGAATTATCCTCAGCAGCCTGCCAAACGGACTGCCACGCCTGGGACGGTGGTGGGGGAGGCTGAACGTACATTGAAGGATCAACCCCAGGCATAGCAGGCCTTCCCATCATCACCCCCGGTGGAGCAGTCTGTCCCATTGGTGGATAATAGTACGGAACACCACTTGCTGTGGAACCCACCATTCCGGGCCCAAGACCAGCACCCTCTTCCTTGATCTCATCCCTCGGAACAATGTCCACAAGGAAATCAAAAATATCAGTCCGCGTAATCGCCGCAGCGATGTCATTCTTCTGCAGAGTCCGTCGCTTGTTTTCCTCAGCGTGAAGCCAGGAACGAATAGTGAGTTCCAGAATGAAAAGCTCACATGCCTTGGCAAACAAAATGGGTGCTTCAGCGGAGATCATACGGACATCTTCGTCAGCTTTCATGATCTTCTTGATTCGGGCAAGGGGAAGTTGATGGTTCTTAAAATCGTTAACCTGTTCGATTTCCTGGCGTTGGTAGGTCCAAAACACCTGTAACTGCTGCTGCTGTTGCTGAAGGAGATGGTGGTAAGGTGGCTGAGTCGGGTACCCAGCAGACTGAGCCGCTGCAGCAGCCGCCGCTGCATTCGCCGCCGATTGCTGAGGGCTGTTTTCCATGGCTTTTTATGGACAAGGGACAATTTTTTCTGTATAAACAGAGACACAGAAATGTAAGAAGCCTTGATGAAGTAATGTAATTGCTCTCTCTATATACCCTGTGAAATAAAAAAAGAAAAACTAATTGTATATATTTTGTAAATACTATTTTTATTTTAAAAAGAATGAATTAATTTTTTTAATTATTTTATTTATGATATTATAATATATTCAATATATTTTTAATTTAAAACTATAAAATTAAGTCAAATCTTTTTTAAATGGACGGAGTAGGAAGTGTTGATTGAGGTACAAGTATATGATGGTTGGAAAATGAGGAATGAGGGTCCATATACTTTATTAATCTAATAAAATGAAAATCTTATAAAGAGTGGAGAGTGTCTATGGATAATAAATAAACACTCTATCCGTAATAATTAATATAGTAAAGTTATAATTTTAATTTTAATAATTATTATAATTTTTTTAAAAAATGAATTAAAATTTGAAAATTTTTAAAAAGTTTAAGTGAGGATATAATTAGATTTTTTTCTTTTTGTTCTTTCTTAATTTGTCAAAATAAATAACTAAATAGAGATAATTTAAAAAAATAAAATATGAACAAGTAAATAGGGATGAAGAAGTATATAATCGCTATTTACGTATATTTTGTCTTATTCATTTATTCTTGGAGAAAGAGTGAAGTGGGGTCCACATTAGAAAGAGACTTAAGTCAATTGGCTTATCCATTAGTAACACTATGCCACATGGAGACATCTTCACATGACATGTGGACTCATCTAGCTAAAATGGGGCCACTCTCATATTATTATTTTTTTTTTAAAAAAGGTAGAGGGAAAAAAAGTTAGTGGAGAAAAATAGAATATGGGAGAATTAAATTCTTATTAATAAGGTTAAATAAAAATTGTGTAATCAACTAAGTAAGAATTTCAATCATCCTTTTTCAAATACCCAAAAAGAAAAAAGAGAAATTTTATCACAAGGTAGATTTATCTCTAATAAAGAGTATTAATTAAAAAATATATATATTATTACGAGTTGAATTTAAATTTTAGTAATTCTTTTCATGTGTTTTCAAGTGACTACTAAGTAAAAAAATAGCAACCACTTTAAATATCTCTCTCATTTATTTATAGGATAATTATATATAATGGCAAACTAATAATCTAAGATAAATGAAGTAGCTAGGGTTAGATTTAATTGTGCTCCAAAGCAAACGTTTGCAAAAAATTGCCAGGCGCCTCTCTCCCAAATATCTCGCTCGCCACTCTCCTCCAATCTCTCGCTCGCTTCCTCACTTTTTATGCAAACACAAGTGTATAAAAATTGTTTCTAATTGTATAAAGCAGAGGAAATTGTATAAATACATATATTTTTGTTCCCCTCTCTCCTCTCTTGCAGATCTCGCTCGCCACTCTCCCAAATCTCGCTCGCCACCCCCGCCTTTCTCACTTATACAAACAGAAGCAAAATGTATAAATTGCGTTTTTGTTTGTATAAAGCGTGAGAAAATTGTATATACACATGCAAGTACATATATTTTCGTCCTATACACTTATAATTATACAATAAAAATACTCTCCTGCCCAGTTTCTTTTGCCTTTCTCTCTTTCTCGTTTTATACAATTTTTAAATTGTATCTAATTTCTCTCTTTCTCGTTTTATACAATACGATTCAATTGTATATTCCTTGTCAAGTCTCTTTTGTCTTTCTCTCTTTCTCATTTTATACAAATTCAAATTATATATAATCGTTCTATACACTTATAATAATACAATTCGTTTTATACACTTCGTTTTTATACAGTTCTCTGCCCAAGTGTCTTTCTCTTTCTCGTTTTATACAATTTGCTTCAACTGTATATGTATAGCGAATTATACAGTTTCTATGTTTGTTATGGAGCGCAATTATGCAAACTTTGCTATAGCATACAAATATGAATTTTTTATTTGCTATATGTGAAAGTTGCCTTTATTTATACTAGATATGAAAGGGCCCGTTAACTGGCCCAATATTACGGTCTTAAGTTTTATTTATACGTTATTTAATCATATTCTTAAATAATAAATTAATTTTCAATATTTTTACGTAAATAAATTAAAGAGTATAATGAGCATTAGACTTTGAAGTACTCTTTTTATTTCTATAAAAATAAAAAATAACTTATAACTTATATAAGTTATCTCGACTAATATTAAAAGAATATGCAATCTAATGTCCATTTTAACATCATGTTAGACATTAACATTAAATTAAATTACAATATATGTTGGATATAAAATATGTCATTTTCTTTAATTTTATGTATTCGATTCATATAAAAAAAGGGTAAATCTCAAGCATGTTCTAATTTGGTGGATGTAGATATAATTAACTGAGATGACATGTTTATGTGGTTATTATAACACTATCTAATAAGCCTTTATAATCACGCACACAAAGTTTATTTTCAAAATTTGAACAAAAAATGTGTGAAGTGTTTAGGTATTCCATTGAAACAAGTCGTAGTTTGTATATCAAAAAAAATAATTAGTGACAAGTTTAATAAACTATAAATATATAAAGCCAAGTCATAAATTTATTTTATTAAAAATATTAAAAACTCTATATACAACTTGCACAACTACAGTTCCATTCAATTAATTTTTTTATAGCAAAGTAACGAAAAATCGAATAAAATTACATTTATTTTGTCTATCTTAAAGATAAAAATATTTTTGTAATAATAATTTTACCTTTTTAGTATGATAAAAAATTGTTTTACTTTTTTTTTAAATCATGGTGATATGATTCATACTTAAAATATTTGTGTCATTTATGTCTTCAAAGCATAAGTTATGTTTATATGTTTTCTGTCTTGATTCAATTGATAAATCTTTTAATAATCTTCTTCTTTTTATGAATTATAGCTACATATAAAATAATTTTGAAATTTAAATTTGTCATATAGTATGTTCATGAAATTTAATAATATTTCGAAAACAAGATAATTTACTTAAAAAGAAATAAATCCCCCTTCTTATTTGAGACAAGAAGATAGTAATATTTAGAATTAATTGATAATTTATCAAATTTGCATTCTAATGTTTAAATTTCTTTTTATTTTAAAATTTGAGTTCTAAAATTGCCAAAAAGATAAATTCTATAGTTAAAAACATTTTTAAAATTGTACTATTGTAAAAGCTAGCTTGATTATATATTTTGAAGACTAAATATAGGGCATGTAAAAAAATATATTGAAGATTGAAAAATAAATGCTTTTTTGAAAATCATTGCTAGGAATAAGGATTGAATTGCACCTGGTTTGCTCCTGTTTGACTTCAATTACCATATGGAAATGGAGATCGTCCAACATTATGTTCCAGCACTGCCGCACCCAGCAGTTCGAGGAGTTGGCCAGATACGGGTCGAAGCCCTGCCTCGAAAAAGTCAGGACTTTTGGGCAGATTCCAGTATCCGACCCATCTCTTTCTGCCGATGTTGCACAATATACGAATGAAGTTAATAATTGTTGAGAATTAAAAATTTATAATAGAGTAGTAAATTTGTAATGATATAAAGAGAATGGGCCCATATTATTACACGTCTTTAAAGGCTATTGGTGAAGAAATAAGACAAGGCTAAGTACATAGTAAAATTGTTTTTTCTCATTGTACAACTCTTCATAGCCATAGTCGTCCTACCACGACTCTTCCATATATAAATAATAAAATAAAAATATATTAGCCTCAGAAGAAAGCTGTAAAATCTCAGGTTTGTTTTCATTGAGGATGATGTGTATAATTAAATATAATGACATATTTTATGTGATTGACTACTCCTTGACACTTGTAAACGCACACAATTTTTTCCTTTCAAAATTTAAACTAAAAAAGCTATAAAAATATCACATCATGCGTTAATACATTTAAATAAGACATTTACACATTTAAACGCTATTATCATATATTATAAAGAAAATTTACTTCGATAAAGTATTTATTCAATAATAAATCGTTTAATTTAGACTCAACGTCAACTATATATACTTTTACCTCAGATAGTTGGTGAGATGAACCCCTCGAAAAGTAAGTGAAGTAGGACTTTGAACAATCCTTTTCCTCCTTTATCTTGTTACCTTCTTTCTGTGTAAATTAAAATAAGTCGTAATTTCAATATCTAGATTAACTTTTCTAATAAATTTTAAAAGTTACTGTTGTATTAAGTTAATATTTAGCTTACATTGATAAGAAAAAAGAAAATATATTTTCTATACAAGTTTTTATGAATGACTAATCAAGTGAAACTTAACAACACTTTTAGTACGTTTAGACTTGCGAATATAAATAATATGGACGTGTGACAATTGACAAATAAGTTAAAAATAAAGATATTTATCTTATTAATCGTGTATGAATATAATTTTAAAGAAGTTTATAATAGACATTCTTAATTATGTATTGTCGTAGTATTAAATCTTTAATACTATTAAATGAGCAACGACTTAACAAAATAATACTAATGGAAAAGACATCGTGTACTTTTAGTCTTTTATAAAGGATTGTCAAACATTTCTTTTCTTTCCTTTTTCAAACTATATACGTCTTGTTTATAATATTTTAATTGTTATGCATAAAATTTGATTTAATTTATAATTCTGCGTAATTTATAAATGCACAAGTTAATCATCATAAAATTTATGTATTAGTTTATTTATGATAATAAATAAAATCGATAATTAATATATAAATAATTGAATTTGCATAACTCTAACCGATTGGATATTTTTTTTTATCTTTTATAGACTAAACTAGTGGGTTATCACTTAGCTCATCAATGGAATGGACATCACTCAGCAGTTTCTTGAAAAGAAAATTTGATTTTATATATATTTTTTTAACGAAAAAATCAAATCTTAAAACAAGTAAAAAACATATTTTTAATTTTTACTTGATGGGGAAGTCCGACCCTTTAAGTAGGGTTGTTTAAAATGGAATCAAAATCGCTAATTTAAATTGAAAAAAGTTATTTATTCATAATAGGTTATTAGTTTAACTGTTTCGTCAACTATTTTGATCTTTTTTTATTATTGGATTATCAATTTTTGATTGGTTTGAAGTAACTTCATGACATGTAGTAAATTTAATAGATCGTATATTATATCATTTGGTATAAAAAGTCTTGGACTTAGGATTTAGGTTCTTACTTTTATTTCTGGTTGTCTCAAGCTCTCAATTTTTCTACAATGTACGATTGTTTACTTTTGAGCAAGATACAATTTATCAGCTGATTAATGCATTGTTCTAGTTTATCACCTTGTTTTAAATGATTTTTTCTGTGTCATATTATAATGGTTAAAGCAATAACAGAATCGATAATTAATAGTCAATAATCAATAAATCGATAATTGAACGATAACAATCAATAAATGATAAATTCATAATCAAACCGATAACGTAATATTAAAGTGTCGTTGTTTTGAAGTATGGCAACACCCCCCATTTGTTAGAATGAGAAAGATTTTGATAATTGACAAATGCAGGAACAGATGAAAGAAACAGGTTGTGCAGACGTGTTTCTTACAGAACGAATCCGACTTGGATAAGGAGAACATCAACCACGTGAATTAGAAGTTATAAAGCTGTGAAATTATTGTTTTTTCGACAAGCAACCAGTACAAATAGTTTCCTTTTATAAAGGAGTTCAAAGCCAAGTGAAAGAAGGAAAACTAATTCCTATTTAAGGAAATCTATTTAACGAAATTGTGTTTTCTTATTTATTTAAAGAAATTGTATTTTCTTATTTATTTAAGAAAATTGTGCTTTCTTATTTATTTAAGGAAATTCTGTAGAAAAGGAGTCCAAGTAGAAGTCAACAAGGATTTGTAGAAGGCAAATACAAGTTGAATTATACAAGAAGTTGGTGAAGTTCTGATCTATAAATAGGGAGCTATTTGCATCAGAAAAAATTGCGCACTTACACAGAGAGAAGATCAAAACACAATCAAGAGGTTTGAGAGAGTTTTGAAGATTTATTGGGGGTGTTGCAATTTGTGAGGAAAAATTGTAAGATTGTATTCAAGAGTCTTGGTTACAATCTGAGTTTTGTGAGTAGGAGTTGTTCGACAAGTTGTAGAACTTAAAGAACATTAGAAGATATAAAACTGGGGGGTTTTGTGTCTTTGGGTAGCTAGAAATTAGAGTTTATAATTTCTTAGCTAGGAATTAGAGTTTATAATTCCTCTAGGGATTAGAGTTTATAATTCCTTAGGTTACATAGCTTTGTAATCTTTTGTTGAGACTTGAAGTTTAATAAAGTGGAGTTAAATCCTACAGAGGTGTAGGTCGTGGTTTTTACCCTTGTGAGTTGGGGTTTTCCGCGATAAAATATTGTGTCATTATTTTATTTGCTTCACAAAACGTAACTGCTGTAATTCTGCAAAGGAACACATAGAACAAACCTGTTCCTAAGGCGAATTTGGGGGTCAGAATTCCAACACGTAACAATCAATAATCTCATGTGAATGGATGAAAAAGTTTGCAATGCCCATAAAATAATAGAAAATAATGAATGCTAGGAAAGGTGGCCAAAAAATAAAGGCATGATAAAAGTCTTTTAGGAGTGTTTTACTCTATGAGACTTTGTGGCGCGAACTCGAATTTAGTTAGGCTCCAAATATGTAAGTATTAGACATCGGGTGATAAAGAAAAACACAATTTTATATGATGTAATCATAAAGTTGTTAAACAATTATCATATTAAATACAAATTATAACAAGATATTAACTAATGAACCTAGACACTAACACTTTTTTATCTTTTGAGATACAAATCATTTTCCAATAATCATCCACATATTGAAAAAAAATGAATAGAAAAATATTAAGAAACTTTAGTGTATTTTCAAGTATAATTTGGTGTACGTGTCGTAGATAATGAATTATATCTTGATAAAACAAGATTAAACTTATAGAATAATTGGTGAAGTTTAAATTTTTTATGAACCAAGAATTCTTTTGTATGCTTAGGATCTTATGTCACGCTCCAATTTTATCCCTACACCCGATAAGGTGCTTAGAGCCACAAGCAACCGAAGCTGGCATGATACTAAAATTAACATAAATCAATAGAAAATTGAAGCATAAACGTATCAGCTAATCTGAAATATCTAGATAAAGTCCATAACACTGAGACATATTAATATATTTGAAAGAAATAACATAAACAACATTTATATTGATATGACTGTTTGAAAGCCTTTACTTGTATGAGCTGCTAGAATAAACGCCTAACCAATAACTCCATCGGTATGAAACTGAAAGTAACATTGAAAAGAAAGATCAGGTACTTGTCATCGAAGGGACGAAGATTCACCAATACCGTTGCTCGCTAATAACAAGTACCACTAATCACGAGTTGATCTGAATATCAGAACCTACCTGCATTATCAAACAGAGTATGTTATCAGTACCTTTTGTAACCCTATAGGTATGAACTTAAGGAAATAAGAAGGTTACCTTTGATGATCAAGATTATCATTATGTATGTCCATTGTGCCTTCAGCAGCATAAAACGGAACAACATTTGGTGTGGAGCCGCCAGTAACATTAGCATCATCATCAAGAAGGAAATCCAAAGTGTCAGTCTGCATAATCACATCAGTGACGTCATCCTTCTTCAAAGTACGACGATGATTTTCCTCAGCTTTAAACCACGAACGAAGAGTGAGTTCTTGAATGAACAACTCACATGCCTTAGCCAACAAAACAGGTGATTCAGCAGCAATCATTCTGACATCCTTGTCCGTCTTCATGATCTTCTTGATGCGGTTAATTGGAGGTAGCAGGTTGCTCTTGAAATCAATAACATTCTCCATTTCTCTCCGCTTGTCTGTCCAAAACATCTCCAGCTTTTCTTGCTTTTCTTCAAGGTGAGGCGGTGACAACATTGGATACGCAGCGGATTGACCTACATTCACTGCTGATTTCTCAGAGTTATTTTCCATGATGATTTTTTCTATGTTTTCAGGCTTAGACACACAGAGAAATGAAGATTTATACATATATGCAACTGTGCTCACTCTCTCTATATATATATAGAGAAAAAAATAAATCTAATTATAAATTTTCTAAATTTAATTAATTGAATGAACCTAGACAATTCTAAATCTACATTTAATCTAAGAGTATTAATGGTAATTTGATAAAATTTAATATGTAATAATAAAATTGTAAGAAAATAACCATCTTATTAAATACTAGCTAAATCTAGTCAATAATATATCAAATACTAGTTAGTTCTAGTCAACAAGGTATTAAAAATGAGCGAAGATATTAATAAAATAATTATTTTTGAGTATTTTAATAATTTTTTTCTAGAACCCTCCATATATCACAAAAAAATACAATAATGAATAGAAAGAAATAAAAAGTTTGTTATAAGATATACGTACAATGCGTCAAATTTGATGTATTTTAGACTGTGAATAATACTTTGATAAAACAAGATTAATTTTATAGAAAAACGGATGAAGTTTAGAGTTTCTATGTACAAAGAATTTTTTTATAAACTCAGAGTTTTATTATATATATCACATCATTGTATTAACAAAATCATTATTGTCATCACGAATTTGGTACTAACATGTCATGCGTGTATCCTGAGATTCATGAGTGTTTTAGAATCTATCGGTACAATTATCAAATGTACTATGCAGAGCAATATACGACCTATACAAGATATGAATTTGATTAAATATTTGACTTAGCTTCACTAATTTGCAAAGTAAAACTATATTAAGACATCATGAGAAGGGATGACATAGTTTAATAATGCATATTAACTAATGATTTTTTATTACAAATATGAACCCAATTCATTCGATCTTGAATCACATAGTTGGGCTATGTACTATCATTGTTAATCTTTCCAAATTGATAAAAATGTCACACTCCTCGACGTTTCTTTTTATCTTTGAATTGATCTATAGTGCACCTCTTTGAAATTTTTTGAATTAGGTTCAATACATTAAACACGCTAATGTATATAGAGAATATTTTTTATTTTACAAACAATGACGACAAGTGAACAAAGTAACTTCATGTTTCTTGTTTTCTTTGCGAGAAAAATTAGGTTTACAAGTGACATTTTGCACTACTTTTACATTGTTTTATTTTAGAAAAGAGAACACAATTAGTTTAATTAATTGAGCTGCCTTCTCAATTTCTCGTGTACCTCATCTTGTCTATCAAGTTATTTTGCAACCAAACAAAGCCTATTTGGTTAAACATATATACACATCAAACTTCTTTTATTGTGGTGTTGATAAATGGTAACATATACATATTTTTCTAATACAACAAAGTAATTGTTAAATTCACTCATAACTTCTTTATATTCGTCGCCACTGTTCAAAGTTATTTTTCAGAAAATTTGGACAAGGGGCGACTTTTTCAACAATTAACACAGAGAACT
This sequence comes from Solanum sitiens, assembly GCA_016801875.1. Taxonomy (NCBI): domain Eukaryota; kingdom Viridiplantae; phylum Streptophyta; class Magnoliopsida; order Solanales; family Solanaceae; genus Solanum; species Solanum sitiens. The sequence continues at coordinate 2,171,576 of JABWTJ010000002.1, read as the reverse complement.
GAAAGTAAGATAAATGTTGGTGCTTATATATACAAAGGAGAAAGAAATCTAATTATAAATTTGCTAAACCTATTGAAGATATAAGTGTTGATAATGCTTGAGGTACAATGCAATTTCAGTAAAAAATAAATGAGAGAAGTGGTCCATATACTTGTTTTAATAAATAACTGTCTTGATAAATAGGAAAACCTAATGTAAAAGCGGCAACGAAAAAAAGAAAATTCATTTTATTTGGATAATGAGATAGATGAAGGAAAAAATCAGTGGAATGTGAAACTTTGCACCTCAAATCTTGCTCACAGATAGAAGTGTATCAAATTAGTTGATAAAGGAAAAATAGTATACTTGACCATCTGATGAGATAGATACTGTGCCCAAGCGTTTGATATATGTGCTTCAATTTAAATAAAATGAATAAAAAATATTAAGAAACTTTGACGGGTTTTCATGTATGCATATAATGTGTTGAATATGGTGTATTGTAGACTATGAACTATACCTTGATAAAGCAAGATAAAACTTATAGAATAATTGGTGAAGTTAGAACAAGAATATTTTTGTAAGTTTAGGATCTTATGTCATTCGTCTGAGAATAACTGAGCCATAAGTCAAGACCCCTAGCTAATCAACCTCATGACACTATGATTTACATAAATCAATATAAAATTAAAATATAAACGCAAAAGATAAATCTGAAACATCTATATAGGCCATGATAAACTAATATTTGAAAAAAAATAACATAAGAAATCTATATCTGGCTGTCAGTAAGCCTCTACTAGTAGGAGTTGCTAGGACAAACTCCTAGCTAATTCCAATTGTCATAAACTGAACGTAATAACTGAAAAGAAAGATAAGGATTATCCTCGAAGTGACGAGGACTCATTAATACTGTTGCTTGATGATCAGAGGAACCATTAATTACCGCGAGTTGGATTCTGAATATCAGAACCTGTGTTATCAAATAATATAAACAGAGAGTATGTTGTCAATATTTTTTGTAACCTTATAGATGTGAATTAAGGAAATGAGAAAATTACTTTTAATGATCAAGATTATTACCATCCTCTTCATTGCTACCTCCAGCAGCATAGAATGGAACAAAACTTGGTGTGAAAGGGTCGGTTGCATCATTCCTATGAACAACGTCTAGAAGAAAATCAAAATAGTCAGTTTGCACAATCACATCAGTAAGGTCATCCTTCTTCAGAATACGTCGATGATTTTCATGAGCGTGAAGCGAGGAACGAAGGGTGAGGTCTTTAATGAACAACTCACATGCCTTAGCCAGCAAAATCGGTGATTCACCCGCAATCATTCGGACATCCTCGTTCTTCTTCATGATCTTCTTGATACGAGTTGGTGGAAGTAGCAACCTGTCCTTGAAATCATTAATGTTCTCCATTTCACTCTGTTGGGATTTCCAGAACATCTCCAACGTTGGGTATCCAGTGGATTGAGCTGCATTCACTATCGATTTCTCAGAGTTATTTTTCATGGTGATTTTCTCTATGTTTAAAAGCTCAGACATACATATATACAATTGCTCGTTCTCTATATATATAGAAAAATAAATCTAATTACAGATTTTCTAAATCTTATTAAATAAATGAACCTAGACATTTCTAAATCTACATTCAACTTAAGGCTATTAATGAAAATGTATTACCATTTAATATGTAAGGTAAGAAAATCATCTTATTAAATAGTAGTCAAATCTAGTCAATAAGGTATGAAAGAATGAACCGAGACATTAATAAAAGTAATTCCTTTTGAGTTATCCTAATAATTTTTTTTAACAATCCTTCATATATCATAAAAAGAACAATAATCATGAATAAAAAGAAATAAAAAATTTGTTATAAATGGGCTTTCAGATTGTGAACAATACGTCGAATTGAATGTCTATTAGATTCTGAATAATACTTTGGTTAAAGCAATAATCGAACCAATAATTAACAATAAATAATTGAGAAATTGATAACCGAACTGATAATAATTAATAACTGATAAATTGATAATCAAACTAATAACAATCAATAATTGAATCAATAACAATCAATAACTGATAAATCAATAATCGAACCGATAACAATCAATAATCTCATGTGAATGGATGAAAAAGCTTGAAATGCCCATAAGATCATATAAAACAATGAAGATTAATACCAGTAAAGGCGGCCAAAGAATAAAGACATGGTAAAAGCTTTTTAGGAAATATTTTACCCTTAATGAGAGACTTTCTAGTGTGAATTCTAATTTAATTATACTCTCAATATATGAGTATTGGAAACCGAATGAGAAATAAAAAAAAAAATACATACAAGCCCATTAATGGAGAGTTGTTACAGTTTCATATGATGTAACAATAAAATTATTAAATAATTATCATATTAAGTACTAATTATACCAAGATATTAACGAATGAAACTAGACATTAATTTTTTTTTGAGATATCCAAATCTTATTTTCCAATAATCATCCATATATCGCAAAGAAAACAAAATGGATAGAAAAAAGATCAAGAAACTTTGGTGAGTTTTCAAGTATGTATACATTAATGCGTCGAATTTGATGTGTCGTAGACTATGAACTATATCTTGATAATATAAAATTAAATTTATAGAATAATTGGTGAAGTTTAGAACTTTTATGAACCCACAATTCTTCTGTAAGCATAGCTCTTATGTCACTCCCTGAGATTATTCCTAGACCCGACACGGTGCGTAGAGCTACAAGTTATCCCAAGCTAACCGCATAGCGTGATATGACACTAAGATTACCATAAATCAATAAAAAATTGAAACATAAACGCGAAAGCTAAATCTGAATATATATATATCCATAACAGTGAGATAGACTAATATATAAAAGAAATAACATAAGCATAATCTATATTGATATGACTATCTAAGCCTTTACTAATATGAGTTGCTAGGACAAACCCCATGCTAACTCAAATTGTCTGAAACTAAAAATAAAGATAAGGTTACTTGTCCTTGAAGTGGTGAAGAGGACTCACCAATACTGCTGCTCACTGATCAAAGATAGCAACAACCACGAGCGAATACTAAACATTAGAACCTGTATTATCAAACAATATAGACAAAAAATATGTTGTTATTACTTTTTTGTAACCATATAAGTGTGAATTAAGGAAATGAAAACGTTACTGTAATGATCACGATTATTACCATCTGGTCCATTGCTACCTTCAGCAACATAGAACGACACAACACTTGGTGTGGAGTCGTCAGTAGCATTAGCATCATTTTCATCATCATCTTCAATAAGGAAATTCAAATTGTCGGTCTGCATAATCACATCAATAGTGTTATCCTTCTTCAGAATACGTCGATGGTTTTCCCGAGCGTTAAGCCAGAAATGAAAGGTGAGTTCTTGAATGAACAACTCACATGAATATCCTTGTTCGTCTTCATGATCTTCTTGATGCGGTTAGGTGGAAGTAGCAGATTGTTCTTTAAATCATTAACGTTCTCCATTTCTCTTCGTTGGTTTGTCCAAATATCTCCAGCTGTTGTTGCTTGTTCTTTTCAATGTTAAGATGCGCCAGCTTTGGGTACCTAGTGGATCGAGCTGCATTCACTGCAGATTTTTTAGATTTTTTTTCTATGGTGATCTTTTTCTATGTTTACAAACTCACACACACAGAAATGAAGACTGATACATATAATATACAATTTTGTGAGCTCTTTCTCTCCATATATATATATATATATAAATAGTTACAAGTTTTCTAAATTTAATTAAATGATTAATGAACCTAGACATTTCTAAATTAACATTCATCAAGCCTATTAATGAAAATTTGTTACATTTTAATATGTAACAATAAAATTGTAAGAAAATCATCTTATTAAATACTAGTTAGTTCTAGTCAACAAAGTATTAAATAATGAACCTGAACATTAATAAAGATAATTTCTTTTGAGTAATTTTAATAAATATTTTTTTTTACAATACTCCATATATCACAAAAAGAATAGTAATGAATAAAAAAAATAAAAAAAATTGGTATAAATAGGCTTTCAGATATGTTTACAATGAGTTAAATATAATGTCTGGTAGACTATAAATAATACTTTGATAAAACAAGATTAATTTTATAGAATAATTGGTGAAGTTTAAAACTTTTATGAATTAATATTTATTTTTAACTCGGAATTTTATTATATCACATTATTATACTCTAAAAATCATTATTGTTATCGCAATACTTGTACCAACATGTCATATGTCTATCCTAATTAAGATTCATGAGTATCTTAAAATCTATAGGTTTAATGATCAAATGTATTATGCAGAGCAATACACGACCTATTAAAGATATGAACTGAATTAAACGTTTAACTAATTAGCCTCACTAATTTGCAATATAACACTATATTCAGACATCATAGGAGGGGATGTCATAGTTCAATAATGCATATTTACTAATGATTTGTTATTATGTGTATAAACCTAGTTCATTCGACCTCCAATCACATAAATTGGATTATGTACATCATTTTTAATCTTTTCAAATTGATAAAATCTCACACTCCTTTTATCTTTGAATTGATGTATAATGTGCCTCTTTGAAATTTTTTAAATTAGATTCCAACACTTTAAGCACTCTAATGTATATAGGAATATTTGTTATTTTACCAATAATGACGACAAGGGAATAAAGTAACTTCATGTTTCTTGTTTTCTTTGCGAAAACAATTAGGTTTAAAGATCATATTTTGCGTTACTATTACTTTGTTTTACTTTACAAAAGAAAACACAATTAGTTTAATTGATTTGCCTTCTCAATTTTTTTCGTCACTCTCAATTTCTCATGTACCTCATCTTGTCCACAAAGTTATTTTGCAACCAAACAAAGTCGATCATCATTCTTCAGAATACATCAATGTTTTTCGTGAGCGTTAAGCGAGAAACGATGGGTGAGGTCTTGAATGAACAACTCACATGTCTTAGCCAGTAAAACAGGTGATTCACCCGCGATCATTCGAACATCCTTGTCCTTCTTCATGATATTCTTAATGCAGGTTGGTGGAAGTAGCAGCCCGTTCTTGAAATTGTTAATGTTCTCAATTTCACTCCTTTGGGATTTTCAGAATATCTTCAGTGTTGGGTACCAAGCGGATAGATTGAGTTGCATTCACTGTCGATTTCTCAGAGTACATATATACGAGCACACGGATAGATTGAGCTGCATTCACTGTCGATTTCTCATAGTACATATATACAAGTGTTCGTTATCTATATATATAGAAAGATAAATCTAATTATATATTTTCTAAATCTAATTAAATGAATGAACCTAGATATTTCTAAATCTACATTCAAGCTAAGACTATTAATGGAAATTTATTACAATTTAATATGTAACAATTAAATTGTAAGAAAATAAACTTATTAAATACTAGTTAAATCTAGTCAATAAGGTATTAAAGAATGAATCAATACATTATAGAAGTAATTATTTTTGAGTTATCCTAATAAATTTTTTCTACAATCTTTCATATATCACAAAAAAGAATAACAATAATGAATAGAAATAAATAAAAATTTGTTACAAATGAGCTTTTAGATATGTGAACAATGCAGCAAATTTGATGTCTCGTGGACTGTGAATCATACTTTGATAAATTAAGATTAATTTTATAGACAATTGGTGAAGTTGAGAACTTCTATGAACTTAGACTTTCTTTATTAACTCAGAGTTTTTTATTATATCACATAATTATACTCGCAAAATCGTAAATCTTTACTAGCATAAGTTGCTTGGACAAACTCCTAGCTAACTCCAACTGTCTGAAACTGAAAGTAATAACTAAAAAGAAAGATAAGGGTTGTCCTCGAAGTGATGAGGACACATCAATACTGCTACTTGCTGATCAGAAGTACCACTAACCGTGAGCTGAATACTGAACATCAGAACCTATATTATCAAACAATAGAAAAAGAGTATATTGTTAGTACTTTTTTGTAACAATATAGGTGTGAGTTAAGGAAATGAGAACGTTACCTTTAATGATCAAGATTATTACCATCCTGTCCCCTTGCTGCCTCCAGTAGCATAGGACGACGATACAACACTTGATATGGATCCGTCAGTAGCATTAGCATCATCATCAACAAGGAAATCCAAATTTTCTGGCTGCATAATCACATCAGTGACACCATCATTCTTCAGAATACGTCGATGATTTTCCTGAGCGTTCAGCCAGGAACGAAGGGTGAGTTCTTGAATGAACAACTCGCATGCCTTAGCAAGCAAAATGGATGATTCAGCAGCGATCATCCGAACATCCTCGTCCTTCTTCATGATCTTCTTGATTTGGGTAGGTGGAAGTTGCAGATTGTTCTTCAAATCAGTAACGTTCTCCGTTTCTCTCCGCGTGTCTGTCCAGAATATCTTCAGCTGTTTTTGCTTTTTCTTCTCAACGTTAAGCTGCCCAACGCCGACTGATTGACCTGCATTCACTGGTGATTGCTCTGAGTTGTTTTTCATGCTGATTTTTTCTTTGTTTACAAGCTGAGAAATGAAAGATTGATACCTATACACAACTGTGCGTTCTCTTTATATAGATAGAAAAATAGATCTAATTATAATTTTTTAAAATCATATTAAATGAATAAACCTAGACATTTCTAAATCTACATTAAATCCTATTAAGGAAATTATTTGTTACAATTTATTCGTGTGTAACAATAAAATGTAAGATAATCTCTTATCAAATACTAGTTAATTCTAGTCAATAACGTATTTAAGAATGAACATGAACATTAACAAAAATAATTCTTTTTAAGTTATCCGAACAATATTTTCTACAATCCTCCGTATATATTGCGAAAAGAATAATAATGAATAGAAAGAAATAAAAAAAATTAATATAATTGGGCTTTCACATATATGTACAATGCGTCAAATTTGATCTCTGATAGACACTATAAATCATTCTTTGATAAAACAAGATTAATTTTACAAATAATTGGTGACGTTTAAAACTTTTACGAACTAAGAATTCTTTTATAAACTCATAGTTTTATTATATCACATTATACCCGCACAATCCTTGTCATTATCGCGATTTCTGTGCTACTAGGTCATTCATGTATCCTGATATTCTTTAGTGCTTTAAAAAATTGTCATTATTTCATAGGAGCGGCATCACTACACACTCATATATATATATGTCGATCATCAAATGTATATAAAATATATGAATTAGACTAAGCGTTTTACTTCCTCAATTTGCGATTTAACACTATATTCACATCTAATAGGAGGGACGCCATAGTTTAATAATGAATACATAATGAACGTATGATTAGTTGTTATACATATATGAACCTAGTGTTGGGTTTTATTTGCCCTGATTTCTTACCATTAATAGGTTTTCCTTTTAGGAAAAGGTTTTGTATTGACTAATTCTTTTTCTAGTAGGAAAAGGTTTAGGACTCTATAAATATAGGCTTGTTCCTTCTAACTTAATCAGCATTCACAATGTAGTCTTAAAGGCTTTGAGAGTTTTGGTTAGGGGGAGAATTTGTGGCTCACAAGCTTGATACGTTATCACTTGTGTGAACCTCCCATGTATTCCGAGTGAATTGGTTGAGGTTGTTTCTCTCTGTATTTTGTACTCTCATATTTATAGTGGATTGCTCATCTCCTTTGTGGACGTAGGTCGAATTGACCGAACCACGTTAAATCTTTGTGTCTTTTGGTGTATTTCTCGTTGTCTTCTTACTTGTGGTCTTTTGAGGTTTGCTTTGCTAGCTTCCGTGTTTACACCTGCTTATTTCGGTCCTAACACCTAGTTCATTCGATCTCCAATCACATATATAGATTGGATTTTTATCATTGTTAATCTTCTCAAATTAAAAAAAAAATTCACATTAGCTCCTTGATGTTTCTTTAGTCTTTGAATTAATCTGAAAATTTTGATTTAAGTCCAAGCACACTAATGAATATAGAAAATATTTGTTACTACATTGTTAATAACGATACAAGTGAATAAGTAACTTCATGTTTTTTGTTTTCTTTATGAGAACAATTAGGTTTATCAGTCAAATTTTGCATTATTTCTATTTTGTTTTATTTCACAAAAAAGAATATTATTAATTGAATTAATTTACCTTTTCAATTTACCTCGGTGTGTTCTATATAGACAAGGAGAAAAGAAAACTAATTACAAATTTCCTAACCTAATGAAGGTATATGTATTGATGTTTGAGGTACAATGCAACTGTGGTAAGCAAATGAAGGAATGGGCACCATATGCTTATTTTAATTAATTGAAAATCTTACTAATTTACGTGAAGAGTGCCTACAAATAAAATATGAGAAAATTACAACCCATAAATAAACTAGACGCAATATTACAAAACTTATGATACTTTTTTAATCTTTAATAAATATAATTTTATATTACAAAATATAGCAAAGTGCAATAAATTAGAAAGTGAAGCTTTTTCTAGATTTTAGACTTTATATATGGGCTAAATTTGTTTCCAACAATCTCGTGATCTTTCATTAGCATCAATATTTTCCTTCAAATATTTTATTAATCAATTCTTCATCAAAGTTTTAATCTTTCATCAAAAATTTTATTCTTCAATGTTCCTCTCTTGCTATATATAATTTATGTTTTTGGTCAATACTAGGTTATAGACTTGAAAAATTGCGCTTCTTTCTTTCCTAAGCATGTCTTGAGAAGATGTAAAGGGAAAATAAATTATAATCACAATTTTTATCTTGCACTTAACACGTAAGCATCAAATGTTATCAATATATATCCCCATTGTCTAAACAACTCATTCTTAGCGTTAGAAGATTTTCATTCTTGATTTCTGGATGAATTAGGTGCGAATACTAATATTCATATTATCATCATCAACTAACTTTCTTTCAATTTTTAGAATATCAAATTGAAAATACTATTTATTTAGGAGCCTAACATTTATGAGTTTTTTTGTTTTAATTTTCTCCTTTTTCCAGATGAGATTTTGTGCTGAGAACTTAAGGAATTCAGTCCTAACAAAACAATTCAGTCAAATGGAAATCAAATTGTAAGGTCTAAGGAGTCGTTTTGTAACTGATTAGTGTTATGCAGATATTAACCGGCTTAACCATGTACTGAAAAGAAAACAGACTTGATTTGTTTCGTCCTCTAGATGTTTATTAATGGAAAAAAGCATACTTCATAAAAATAAAAATAAAAACATAATTCAAGTTCTTTCTCATTCTCACAGATTAGCTCTTTTCTTCATTGTCTTTCTCGTCTACCTTTAAGTCTATCATTTGCAATCAAACCGAAGCCCTCAGCAGCAACCGAGCTTGTTTAATTTCTCTCTTGCTTTCAATGGCTACTTCACTCTCCCTTCTGCTTCTTTCTTGAATATGTCATTGTTGGTTTTTTCTCAGACATCATTTTCTTTGATCTATCGTACAACGCGCTCCATGCTTCAGATATAATCTTAAACGCCCCTTCAGCCCCAACGGATTTGTTTTTATCAGGGTGAAGAGCTAGAGCAAGCTTTTTGTATTGTTTCCTTACTGCTTCATCAGTAGCTGAGGGATCCAGAGAAAGGATACCGTAAAAATCCACTTCACCGCGAGTTTTCTTCTCATGAGCAACATACACATTCACCACTTCCATGAACTGAGAAAGACCATCAAGACCTGGATACATCTTTTGCGCCTTTAAAGCGAATTTGTTAGCTCCGACAATGTCTTTCTCCATTAATTTCTGCTCAGCAATTTCTTTGGCCCGGATAGCTTCGTCTCTGTTACATTCCATTCTGAACTAACTCAAACTGAACCTAATTAGTAAGAAGATCACAAGCAGGGGCGGCTCAATTAAAGGCCTAGGCAATTATTATATGAATTGTTAATTTATAAGTAAATATCAAGGACCCCCTCCCCCCACTACTATTCCACAAGTAGGTGGAGACCTGGAGGGTCGGAAACCTCAACGGAAAACCTTTCACCGCGCTACACGATTGTTTCCCGAAGCGCCCTTTCCACTCTTGCCCCCGCAGGCAAAGAGGTTTCAAGATAGTCGGCGACCAAAAAGCTATGAGCAAATCTTCTAGAGAGCGTACCCTTTGTTTCGACTCTTTCTCTATTCTAAAACGAAAAATAGAAAAAAGAAAAAGAAGCCAATATTTTTTTCTATGGACCCCTTTCACCAGATTACTTTACTGAGTGTAATTCATTCAAAAAGAGTAAAGGAACTTTAAGTTTGACAAAATTGCTTATAAATTTTTTTTGTTTAGAAACACATAAAAAAAAGTCAATCTAGACAGACAATTCACTTTATTCAACACATTTTTACTATTAATTTATATTTTTGACAGAGTATTATTGTCACTTAACATAGAGTATAAAGGGGGTTTAAAATAAAATAATGTGAGTTTTAGCGAAAAGAATATAAGAAGACTAACAAAGTTTTCTTGATTTCTTCTATTTGATTGAGGTTAAGGAAAACAAATAATTTATTTATTTTTGTATAAATGATACATTTATCATAAACAATTATTTCTTTCTATGAAAAATGAACACAAAAATTATTTTTGGGGAAAAATTGAGGCCCCCTAAAATTGGGGGCCTAAGGCATGTTCCTTATTTTTATAAGCATTGAGCCGACACTGATCACAAGGGTATTGATGACTAACCAAAATCTCTATGTAAATTTATTTTCTCGAAACTGAATAAAGATTCAACAACTCGGTGAGATATATCCTTAATCTTCATTCTTTAATCATTCAAAACTGAAAAGTAGTCGATACCATTTTATGATTATAGAAGTTTCAAAATTTACACTTCAAAAATGACACTTTTGTAAAACAATTCACCACAAAATGTATAACAGAATCTCACATTCAAAGCTTCAAACCCAAAAGTATTCGACATGAACTCAGCAAGATAACAAAATCGTCGAATTCCAAGGTCATTTAGAAACACCGATTAAAAATTAAAAAAAGGGTTAGATACATGATCACGTACATATACATATACTGTTAGGTTGTGGAGCCTGATTAATAGTTGATGTACTGTCATATATACCCCACCGCCGTGGAAGTTTACTCACGGGGTGTTACCACAGAATTATTCTCTCTCTCTTTCTCTCTCTTTCTCTCTTTCTCTCGAAAGTTCTTGTGTTCATTATTTATCAAGTGTGTGTGTGTCGATCCCAGCATATACAAAATGAAATAATGGAGAAGCATTTGATTAAAAATAGTTTACCTGTAAAAGGAAGGAAAGAGTGAGTAGTTCTTGAATTTCCAACCAAAAAAATAATAATCAACAACTAGTAGTTAATATTTTTCTATGTTTACAAGTTCAGACATAGAGAGAACTGAAGATGAAACATATATATAATTGTGTTTTTTTTCTCTCTATATATAGAGAAAAATAAATCTAATTAAATGAACGGATCTAGAAGTTTCTAAATCTACATTCAAGACTATCGGTCAATGAAAGTTTGTTACAATTTATTACGCAATAATAAAATTGTAAGATATATAATCATCTTATTAAATACTAGTTAATAAGTAAGGTATTTATAATTAATGAAACTAGACATTTATAAAAATATTTTTTTGAGTTATCCTAATCATGTTTTTTTACAATATATGGCAAAAAGAACAATAATGAATAGAAAAAAAAGTTTTAGTTGGGTTTTCACATATGAATACAGTGCTTTAGTGTCTTGTAGACTCTAAATCGGACTTTGCTAAAATAAAATTAATTTTATAAAATAATTGATGAAGTTTAGAATTTCTATGAATCAAGAATTGTTTTATTCACTCAAAGTTTTATTATATCACATTATGTTCACAAAATTATTATCATTGTCGTGATTTTTGCGCTCTCAGGCTATACCTGTACAATGATATGTTAAATTTGACAAAATTCAAAAATGGATTAATGAGAAGATATGGTAGTTAGGAGGATAATTCTTCATTGGTAGGAAAGTCAAAGATAGCACCTTTTGTAGGTGAAATTTAGGTGAACAACAAATTGGTTTCACAAGGTAAATCTTGACATTTTGACATATTGTGATGTCATGGATGACATCAATAGGAAGAATTCACTCCTATAAATAGGTAGCTCCTAATTCATTTGTAACACACCTCTCACTTGCCTTCTCATCTCCTAAGGCGTTTGTTCTTCTTTCTCTCTTGTAGTATTTCACTTGTACTCTTTTTGGAGTGAAATAAATATTGGTTGGTTGTGTCTGAGGACTAGGCAAAAGAAAACAAAAGTTTGCCGAACCTCGTTAATTCTTGGTGTTCCTTTTGTTGTTGTCTCATTTACTATTTATTAGCTACATTTAGATATAGCAGTTGTGATTCTATCACTCTCTATATATTTGGCTTCCGCAACAGTTGGTATCAGAGCCAAGGTATTGTCTGAGTATGCTCTGTGGTTGCAGCGTAGTCTGAACTTCCACATCAGAAAAGGATTTACTTTGGTCTTTGCATTGTTAGCTAGTAAATAGTATTTGTAGTAAAATGGGAGAGAAGAAAAATGATGAGTCCACATCAAGTGTCAATAATACGTCATCATTGGCATCTTCGCTTATGACAAGAATTGTGTCAAATGCGAAATTTGCAGTTGAAATTTTTGACGGGTCAGGACATTTCGGAATGTGGCAAGGCGAGGTCCTTGATGTTCTTTTTCAACAAGGGCTAGATATTGCCATTGAAGAAAAAAAACCAGACGGTGTAGGAGAAGAAGATTGGAAGATTATCAACCGTGTTGCTTGCGGTACCATTCGATCTTACCTTGCAAGAGAACAAAAGTATCCATACACGAAGGAAACATCTGCAAATAAATTATGGAATTCATTGGAGGAGAAATTCTTGAAGAAAAACAGTCAAAATAAACTTTACATGAAAAGAAGACTGTTACGCTTCACTTATATTCCTGGTAGCACAATGAATGATCATATCACCAGCTTTAATAAGTTGGCGACAGATTTGCGGAATATGAACGTGACTTTTACGGATGGAGATATGGCCTTAATGTTGTTAAGTTCACTTTCCGATGAGTTCGAGCATCTTGAAACGACTCTACTGCATGGGATGATGAAGTATTTCTCAAAGAAGTTTGTTCTGCTTTATACAGTTATGAACAAAGAAAGAGAGAAAAACAAAAAAGGGAGAAGCAGAAGCACTGGTTGCGAGAGGTCGTTCTCAAAATCATATGAGAACGAAGAAAGGGAGATCCAAGTCAAGATCGAGACTCAGCAAAGATGAATGTGCCTTTTGCCGAGAAAAAGGGCATTGGAAGAAAGACTGCCCAAAGTTGAATAGCAAAGCCAAACCAAATAATGGGAAGGCTGTCATGGATTCAAATGTGGCTGATTGTGATGACTCCGATTACTCACTAGTTACAACAGATCCATTCAAATCATCTGATGTATGGTTGATGGACTCAGCTTGTAGTTATCATATGTGTCCCAATCGGGACTGGTTTATTGATTTACAAGAAGGAGAATGTGGAGTTATTCACACTGCAAACAATAATCCTCTTATCGCATATGGTGTTGGTTCAATCCGATTAAGGAACCATGATGGATTAAGTAGAACATTAACAGATGTTCGATATGTACCAGATTTGAAGAAAAATCTCATTTCTGTAGGAGCCCTAGAATCAAAGGGGTTCAAAGTCATTGCAGATAATGGCGTGATGAGAATATGCTCTGGTGCACTGGTGGTAATGAAGGCAATTCGAAGAAATAATAACATGTACCACTATCAAGGTAGTACAGTTATTGGGACAGCGGCAACAACATCCAATGACGAGAAGGAGGCAGAAATGACCAAGCTGTGGCATATGCGCTTGGGACATGCTGGAGGGAAATCCTTGAAAACTTTATCAGATCAAGGATTGCTAAAAGGAGTTAAAACTTGCAACTTGGAGTTTTGTGAACATTGTATCAAGGGAAAACAAACAAGGGTTAAATTTGGAACAGCTATCCATAATACTAAAGGTATTTTGGATTATGTTCATTCAGATGTTTGGGGTGCTTCCAAAACACCTTCATTAGGTGGGAAACACTATTTCGTAACCTTTGTTGATGACTTTTCTCGAAGATTGTGGGTGTATATGATGAAAACAAAAGATGAAGTATTGGGAATTTTTCTCAATGAAAGGCGATGATAGAAACTCAAAGTGGCAGAAAGATCAAGTGTCTTCGCACAGACAATGGTGGCGAATACAAAAATGATCTTTTTCAGAAAATTTGTGAGGAAAATGGCATCGTCAGACATTTCACCGTCAGAAATACACCACAATAGAATGGAGTGGCAGAACGCATGAACCGAACTTTGCTGGAGAAAGTTCGGTGTATGTTGTCCAATGCTGGCTTGGGCAAAGAATTTTGGGCTGAGGCAATAACATATGCGTGCCATCTCATTAATCGTCTACCATCTGCTGCTATTGGTGGGAAGACACCATTTGAAAAATGGTATGGAAAACCTGCTGAAGATTATGGTACTTTATATGTATTTGGCTCAATTGCATATTATCATGTAAGAGAGTCAAAATTGGACCCAAGAGCAAAGAAAGCTTTATTTATGGGAATTACTTCTGGAGTCAAAGGATACCGTTTATGGTGTCCAGAGACAAGAAAAGTTATTTTCAGCAGGGATGTTACCTTTGATGAATCTGCCTTGACAAATAAGGTAACACTTGAAGAAGCCAAACAAATTGATGGTGCTTCAAAGCAGGTGGAGTTTGAGGGAAAGATAATTTTCCCAACACAGGGATCAAACGAGGAAACAACAAAAGATTTTCCTCTTGAAGGAGAGCCAGTCGAAGAGGAGGTTCCATCTCAAGAACCTCAACCACAACTTGAATCAATAGCAACGAGCAAGCCAAAAAGGACAATAATAAAACCTGCTCGACTCACAGATATGGTGGCTTGTGCTAACTCAATTGCAGCCGATGACATTCCTACCACTTATAAAGACGCAGTCTAAAGTTCACAAAAAGATAAGTGGAGGAATGCCATGGATGAAGAAATGCAATCTCTTCATCAGAATCATACATGGAGATTGGCCAATCTCCCAGAGGGCAAGAAAGCAATTGGGTGCAAATGGGTATTTGCAAAGAAAGAGGGATTTCCTAACCAAGAAAATGTTCGCTACAAAGCAAGATTGGTGGCCAAAGGATATGCTCAAAAGGAGGGAATTGATTATAATGAGGTATTTTCTCCAGTTGTGAAACACTCCTCCATTAGAGTTTTGTTGGCTTTGGTAGCACAGTTTTTGGAACTAGTTCAGTTGGATGTAAAAACTGCTTTTTTACATGGAGACTTGGAAAAGGAAATCTATATGACTCAGCCAGAAGGATTCAAAGTTGATGGAAAAGAAAATATGGTGTGCAAACTTGAAAAATCGTTGTATGGATTGAAACAATCTTCTAGACAATGGTACAAACGATTTGACAAGTTTATGTTGCAGCAAAGGTACATAAGAAGCAAATACGATCATTGTATGTATTTGCGCAAGCTTGAAGATAATTCCTTTATATATCTTCTCCTATATGTTGATGATATGTTGATAGCTTCTAAAAGTCAAGAGGAAATTGAGAAGCTAAGATTCAACTGAGAAAGGAGTTTGAGATGAAGGATTTGGGTGAGGCAAAGAAGATTCTTGGCATGGAGATAAAAAGAGATAGACATTTAAAGAAACTTTATTTATCTCAGAAAGAATATTTGAAGAGAGTACTAAACCGATTCGGTATGAATGAAAAAACGAAGTCAGTTAGCACTCCGCTTGCTCCTCATTTTAAGCTTAGTGATGCTATGTCACCTAAGAATGAAGTTGAACGAGAATATATGTCAAGAGTACTATACGCTAATGCTATTGGTAGCTTGATGTATGCAATTATTTGCACAAGGCCAGATATTTCACACGCTGTTGGAGTTGTAAGCAGGTACATGCACAATCCTGGAAAGGATCATTGGCAGGCTGTAAAATGGATTCTACGGTATATTCATAATACTGTAGATGTTGGTTTGGTTTTCAAGCAGAAAGATAGTCAATATCTTGTTATATTGTGACTCAGATTATGCAGGTGATTTGGACAAACGAAGATCGACTACTGGTTATGTTTTCACTATTGCAAATGCACCAGTTAGTTGGAAGTCTACTTTGCAGTCAACAGTTGCTTTGTCTACCACTGAGGCAGAGTACATGACAATTACAGAGGCTGCGAAGGAAGCAATTTGGCTTCAAGGATTGCTTAGAGAACTTGGTATTGGACAAGAAGGAATCACAATATTTTGTGATAGTCAGAGTGCTATTCAATTAGCAAAGAACCAAGTTTATCATGCAAGGACGAAGCACATTGACGTCCGATATCATTTCATACGAGACATCATAGAAGATGGTGGAGTCATAATGCAGAAAATTCATACTACGGATAATCCTGCCGATATGTTGACAAAAGTGGTGACTGCGGTCAAGTTTCAACATTGTTTGAACTTGATTAACATTGTTGAACATTGAAGATTGAGGTTGAAGACACAATCAAAATTGTTGTTGAGAAAAAGTTGAAAATGGAGAATCTTGCCAAGGTGGAGATTTGTTAAATTTGACAAGATTCAAAAATGGATTAATGAGAAGATATGGTAGTTAGGAGGATAATTCTTCATTGGTAGGAAAGTCAAAGATAACACCTTTTGTAGGTGAAATTTAGGTGAACAACAAATTGGTTTCACAAGGTAAATCTTGACATTTTGACATATTGTGATGTCATGGATGACATCAATAGGAAGAATTCACTCCTATAAATAGGTAGCTCCTAATTCATTTGTAACACACCTCTCACTTGCCTTCTCATCTCCTAAGGCGTTTGTTCTTCTTTCTCTCTTGTAGTATTTCACTTGTACTCTTTTTGGAGTGAAATAAATATTGGTTGGTTGTGTCTGAGGACTAGGCAAAAGAAAACAAAAGTTTGCCGAACCTCGTTAATTCTTGGTGTTCCTTTTGTTGTTGTCTCATTTACTATTTATTAGCTACATTTAGATATAGCAGTTGTGATTCTATCACTCTCTATATATTTGGCTTCCGCAACATGATATTCATGAGTGCTTTAAAAAGATTATTATGATTTCATAAAAACAACACAAATTCACAAACATATAGATCCAATCATCAAATATATTACCTATACAAGATATAAATTTGGTTAAACGTTTAACACAGTCTTACTTTGCGGTATAAAATTATATTAAACCTATATATATAGAGGAAAACTAATTACAAATTTTCTAAACTTAATGAAGGTATAAGTGTTAGATTGTTGATGTACAATGCAACCGTGGTAAGCAAATGAGGGAATGAGAGCTCATATACTTATTTTAATTAAATGAAAATCTTATTAAATAGATTATTTTTTTTAAAAAGGGAAAATAATTCCCCCCCCCCCATCTGTTGACTTTCTTTTCTAAAATTTGCAATATCAAATTGAAAATATTATTTAGGTATCTATTATTTATGAGGTTTTTCGTTTTCTCATTTTCAGTATGAAGTTTTTAGCTTTTAAAAAAAAAAAAGAATTTCAACTAACACATACTAAGTGAAGTTAGCACTAAGTTGATTAAGGGTTTGGTGTAATGTTTTAATGATTGATATATGATTTTAACCATATTTTGTTACCGCTAAACAATGAGTTGGATTATATATATGAACTGTGACTTTCTTCTTTATATTTTCTTCGATCTTTTAAAATCTTACCCGGAAAAAAGTTTTGAATTCAAACTAATTATGATTCCTTGCATAGATAGAAATTCATATGGACTTCAATGTAGTATTAAATCTATATCTGATTTTTATAAAAAATTTAAATCTATTTCAGATTTAAATACATTTGATTTTCTTACTAAAAGTACCCGAGCGAATAAGGATTTTTTTTTTAATGTTGAACATTTTTGTCCTTTTTTTTTGGGCAAATGTCCAAATACTAATATTCAGATAACACCAGCTACTAAGTAAATTCCTTTTCTAATTTTGCTATCAAATTCAATATAAAATTGAAGTTATTTGTTAGATGAGATTTTGTGTCGAGAATTTGAGGAATTCAGTCCTAACAAAACAGCCGGGTCAAATGGGAGTCAAAATGTAAGAGGTCGTTTTATAACTGGTTAAAATTGTACAAATATTAACTGGCTTCATCGTCAAAAAAGCAGAATAAGGATGGTGATTATAAACATAAGATGGTAAATTAAATTTATCGTTCAATAGTTACTTTAAGAAAAAAACTCGCAATATACAGAGTATGATTCTTTTTTCATGTTTGGCCTAGCCCTTTATCTTCACCTTTTCTAGTTGGGGGGAGGGGGGTTACTAGAGGTTAAACCCTTACCATGGTTAATATTTAATAATACTTAAATTTTGATCTTTTTATTATAATTAAATTATATCGGTTCTTAATTGGTTTGAGGTGACTTCTTAAGGATTAGTAAATTAATAGATTCTCTTTAATTATACCATTTGAGATGAAAAGTTTTTGACTTAAGGTTGTGTGATTGTTTGCTTTTGAGCAAGATACAATTTATCAACTCATATGCATCGTTCATTTGTTTGTCACCTTATTTTTAGATAATTTTTTTGATCAAATTTTAATGGTTAAATCAAGATAACCGAACTAATAATTAACTATCAATAATTGATAAACCGATAATAATTAATAACTGATAAATCGATAATCGAACTGATAACAATCAATAATCTCATACAAATGAATGAAAAGGCTTGCCATCCATGAGATCATTGAAAACAATGAAGATTAATACCAGTAAAGGTGGCCAAAGAATAAAGTTGTGATAAAAGCCTTTTAGAGAGTGTTTTACCCTCATTAATGAAAGACTTTTCTAGTGTGAATTCTAATTTAATTAGGCTCTAAATATGTGAGTGATGAACACAGGGTGAGAAATAAAAAAACAAACAAAAAAACTACATACAAGCCTATCAATGGAGATTTGTTACAATCTCATATGATGTATCAATAAAATTGTTAGATAATTATCATATTAAATACTAATTATACCAAGATATTAACGAATGAACCTAGACATTAATATATATTTTTGAGATATCCAAATCTTATTTACCAATAATCATCCACATATTGCGAGAAAACAAAATGAACAGAAAAAATATTAAGAAACTTTGGTGGGTTTTCAGGTATATATACAATGCGTTGAATTTAGTGTGTCATAGATTATGAAGTGTATCTTGATAAAGTAATATTAAACTTATAGAATAATTGATGAAGTTAAAGAACTTTTATATGGACCCTTAATTCTTCTATAAGAATAGGATCTTATGTCACTCGCCGAAATTACCCCTAGACCGGTCACGGTACTTAACTAGAGCCACAAGTTACTCCAAGCTAGCCTCATGGTGTAATATGACACTAAAATTAGCATATATCAATAGAAAATTGAAACATAAACACGGAATGTAAATTGGAAATATATATATATATATATATATATATATATATATATATATATATATATATATATATATATATATATATATATATATATATATATAACATAAGCAGAATCTATATCGATATGGCTGTTTGAAAGCCTTTATTAATATGAGTTGCTAGGAGAAACCCTAGCTAATAACTCCAACTGTCTGAAACTGAAAGTAACAACTGAAAAGAAAGATAAGGGTACTTGTTCTCGAAGTGATGATGAGAACTCTCCAATATTGTTGCTCGATGATCAGAGGTAATAATAACCACGAACTGGATACTAAACACCAGAGACCTATATTATCAAATGAGAGTACGTTATCAATACTTTTTTGTAACCTTATGGGGGTGAATTAAGGAAATGAGAATATTACCTTTGGTGATCAAGATTATCATCATGTATGTCCATTGTTGCCTCCAGTAGAATTAACATCATCATCAAAAAGGAAATTCAAACTCTCAGTCCGCATAATCACATCAGTGACATCATCCTTCTTCAAAATACGTCGATGATTTTCCTGAGCGTTAAGCCAGGAACGAAGGGTGAGTTCTTGAATGAAAAAATCACATGCCTTAGCAAGCAAAACAGGGGATTCAGAAGAGATCATTCTGACATCCTTGTCCATCTTCATGATGTTCTTGATACGGTTAGGAGAAAGTAGCAGATTGTTCTTGAAATTGTTAATGTTCTTCATTTCTCTCTCCTGGTTTGTCCAAAACATCTCCAGATATTCTTGCTCATTCTCTTCAATGTTACGATGAGAAATCGTTGAGTACGCATCAACGGATTGAGCTGCATTCACTGTGGATTTCTCAGAGTTGTTTTCCATGGTGATTTTTTCTTTGTTTACAAGCTCAGACATGGACAAAAATGGAAGATTGATACATATACACAACTGGGTTTTCTCTCTCTATATATATAGAAAAATAAATCTAATTATAAATTTCTAAATCATATTAAATGAATGAACCTAGACATTTCTAAGCTAAGACTATTAATGAAAAATTGTTACAATTTAATATGTCATAATAAAATTGTAAGAAAATTAGTTTATTAAATACTTGTTATAGTTTTAGTCAATAAAGTATTAAATACTAGTTAGTTCTAGTCAATAAGGTATTAAAGAATGAGCGAAGATATTAATAAAATAATTTTTTTAATTTTTTTTAAGAATCCTCCATATATCACAGAAAATCAATAATTAATAGAAGGAAATAGAAAAATTGTTATATATGAACTTTCAGATATGTGTACAATGCGTCAAGTTTAATTAATGTCTGATAGACTACAAATCATACTTTGATAAAAATAAGATTAATTTTATAGAACAGTTGGTGAAGTCTAAAACTATTATGAACTAAATTTTTTTTATAAACTCAGAGTTTTATTATATCACATGATATATTTGAAAAATCATTATTGTTATCACAATGTACCAACATGTCATATGTTTATCCTAAGATTCATGAGTATTTTAAAATCTATAGGTTTAATCATCAAATGTATTATGCAGAGCAATACATGACCTATAAAAGATATATATTGGATTACATGTTTAACTAAGAGCAACTTTCACATATAGCAAATATAAAAATTATATTTGTATGTTATAACTATAGTTTGTCTAATTGCGCTCCATAACAAATTTTATGCTTGCTATGAAACTTTTGATTTGTATAATTCGCTACAAACATCTAAATTTATACAAATTGTTCAGCTTTGTATAAATTCATTTATACATTGTAATTTGTATAATAAGATCTGTATTTGTATGATTATAAGTTTATAGGACGAGAATATATGTATTTGTATTTGTATATATACTTTTCTCTCGCTTTATACAAACACAAATGTATTTTATACATTTTATACCGAAATGTATAAAATGGCTAATTGTATATACCGAAAATGACTAATTGTATACCAAATCAGATGACAAAAAAGGAGATGTTTGTTGCGAAATACAATTAAAATAAACTATGGCTATAGTATTTAATTTGAATTAATAATTTATTATTTCATACAATGTTCCCCTTAACTAATTAGCCTCACTAATTTGTGGTATAACACTATATTCAGACATCATAGGAGGGGATGACATAGTTTAATAATGAATATTAACTAATGATTCGTTATTATATATATGAACCTAGTTCATCCGATATCCAATCAGATAAATTGAGTTATGTACTATCATTGTTAATCTTTTCAAATTGATAAAAATCTCACGCTCTTCGACGTTTCTTTTTATCTTTGAATTGATCTATAAAGCGCCTCTTTGAAATTTTTTGATTTAGGTTCAACACTTTAAGCACACTAATGTATATAGAAAATATTTGTTATTTTATCAATAATGACGACAAGTGAATAAAGTAACTTAATGTTTCTTGTTTTCTTTGCGAAAACAATTAGGTTTACAAGTCATATTTTGCATTACTATGACTTTTTACAAAAGAGAGCACAATTAGTTTAACAAATTTGCCTTCTCAATAAAAAAAATGGTCCTTTTCAATTTCTCATGTACCTCATTTGTCTACCAAGTTATTTTGCAACCAAATAAAGCCTATTTGAGTAAGCATATATACGCATCAAACTTATTATATTGCGGTGTTGGTAAGTGGTAACCTATACACTTTTCTCTAATAGAACAAAGTAATTGTCAAATTCACTCATAGCTTCATTATATATGTTGTCATAGCATTCATCACCATTGACTGCTCAAAGTTATTTTTCATGAAATTTGATCAAGGCGAATTATTTCTAAATTAACATAGACATAATTGAAGTAAGATAAATGTTAGTGTTTATATATACAAAGGAGAAAAAAAAATTACAAATTGGCTAAGCCTAATGATAAATGTTGATGTTTGAGGTACAATACAACTGCGGTAATGTATAAATAAGGAAATTGGGGTCATATACTTATTTTAATTAAATGAAAATCTTATTAATAGTGATGAGTGTCATAGATAAATATGAGAACATCACACCCCATAAATAAATTAGACACAATATTACAAAACTTAAGATACTTTTTAAATCTTTATCAAATATAATTTTATATTACAAAATATAGAAGATTGAAATATATTAAAAATGGAGACTTTTTTTTTAGATATTAGACATTATTACACTTCAAGATCTATCGCTAGCATTTCCCAAGCCCCACACCCCAAGAAGGTGACCAAATCACAATGTTAACTTATTAAAAAGTAGGATTTTTGAGGCTTGGTTTTCTTATTGTTAGTTCCCTTTAGTTAGAGTGAATAGTCTACTCTGGACCTCAACATTAGGGGGCTTCGATTGCAAAAACACGATAAATGGATGTTAGGTCTAAGTCTAACTCAACTTTAAAATATCTCAGGAGCAAAGAATTGTTATCCACGTCTAATTCATCTAGTTACATTTGATATTGGATGATTCACTTTCAAGATGTGTTGACGGTGAAATGGTAGACAAGCAAAACTCAAAATCACTTGATTCACTTTCAAGATGTGTGTTTCATCCAATCCTTCCAGTGTTTTGTCCAACAATAAAAGCATGCACCTTGTCTTGAATTTGAACCCAACTACATCCAGGGTTTTTCTTTACTCCCCTCAGTTTCATCTCTCTTATACTATCAGCTTATACTATCAGCTTTACCCCAACGCCCTGCTTCAGCGTACATATTTGAGAGAAGAGCATAGTATCCAGGATGATGCGGCTGCAGCTTAAATAAGTGCACAGCTGCCCAAAACCCAACTCCACATTTATCATAAACAATTATTTATTTCTATGAAAAATGAACACAAAAATTATTTTTGGGGAAAAATTGAGGCCCCCTAAAATTGGGAGCCTAAGGCATGTTCCTTATTTTTATAAGCATTGAGCCGACACTGATCACAAGGGTATTGATGACTAAACAAAATCTCTATGTAAATTTATTTTCTCGAAACTAAATAAAGATTCAACAACTCGGTGAGATGTATCCTTAATCTTCATTCTTTAATCATTCAAAACTGAAAAGTAGTAGATACCATTTTATGATTATAGAAGTTTTAAAATTTACACTTCAAAAATGATACTTTGTAAAATAATTCACCACAAAATGTATAACAAAATCTCACAATCAAAGTTTCGAACCCAAAAATATTCGACATGAACTCAGCAAGATAACAAAATCGTCGAATTCCAAAGTCATTTAGAAACACCGATTAAAAATTAAAAAAAGGGTTAGATACATGATCACGTACATATACATATATAAATGAAATAATGGAGAAGCATTTGATTAAAAATAGTTTACCTGTAAAAGGAAGGAAAGAGTGAGTAGTTTTTAAATTTCCACACAAAAAAATAATAATCAACAACTAGTAGTTAATATTTTTCTATGTTTACAAGTTCAGACATAGAGAGAACTGAAGATGAAACATATATATAATTATGTTTTTTTCCCCTCAATATATAGAGAAAAATAAATCTAATTAAATGAACGGATCTAGAAGTTTCTAAATCTACATTCAAGACTATCGGTCAATGAAAGTTTGTTACAATTTATTACGCAATAATAAAATTGTAAGATATATAATCATCTTATTAAATACTAGTTAATAAGTAAGGTATTTATAATTAATGAAAC
This sequence comes from Solanum sitiens, assembly GCA_016801875.1. Taxonomy (NCBI): domain Eukaryota; kingdom Viridiplantae; phylum Streptophyta; class Magnoliopsida; order Solanales; family Solanaceae; genus Solanum; species Solanum sitiens. Next base: position 2,147,432 of record JABWTJ010000002.1, on the reverse strand, counting down.
TAGACATTTATAAAAATATTTTTTTTTGAGTTATCCTAATCAGGTTTTTTACAATATATGGCAAAACGAACAATAATGAATAGAAAGAAAAAGTTTTAGTTGGGTTTTCACATATGAATACAGTGCTTTAGTGTCTTGTAGACTCTAAATCGGACTTTGCTAAAATAAAATTAATTTATAAAATAATTGATGAAGTTTAGAATTTCTATGAATCAAGAATTGTTTTATTCACTCAAAGTTTTATTATATCACATTATATTCATAAAATTATTATCGTTGTCGTGATTTTTGCGCTCTCAGCTGTACAATGATATTCATGAGTGCTTTAAAAAGATTATTATGATTTCATAGAAACAACACAAATTCACAAACATATAGATCCAATCATCCAATATATTACCTATACAAGATATAAATTTGATTAAGCGTTTAACACAGTCTTACTTTGCGGTATAACATTATATTAAACCGGAAAACTAATTACAAATTTTCTAAACTTAATGAAGGTATAAGTGTTGATTGTTGATGTACAATGCAACCGTGGTAAGCAAATGAGGGAATGAGAGCTCATATACTTATTTTAATTAAATGAAAATCTTACTAAATAGATTTTTTTTTTTAAAAGGGAAGATAATTCCCCCCACCCCCCATCTGTTGACTTTCTTTTCTAAATTTTCAATATCAAATTGAAAATATTATTTAGGTACTTATTATTTATGAGGTTTTTCTTTTCTCATTTCAGAATGAAGTTTTTAGCTTTTTTTTTTTAAAAAAAAATCAACTAACACATACACAGTGAAGTTAGCACTAAGTTGATGATTAAGGGTTTGGTGTAATGTTTTAATGATTGATATATGATTTTAACCATGTTTTGTTACCACTAAACAATGAGTTGGATTATATATATGAACTGTGACTTTCTTCTTTATATTTTCTTCGATCTTTTAAAATCTTACCCGGAAAAAAGTTTTGAATTCAAACTAATTATGATTCCTTGCATAGATAGAAATTCATATGGACTTCAATGTAGTATTAAATCTATATCTGATTTTTATAAAAAATTTAAATCTATTTCAGATTTAAATACATTTGATTTTCTTACTAAAAGTACCCGAGCGAATAAGGATTTTTTTTTTAATGTTGAACATTTTTGTCCTTTTTTTTTGGGCAAATGTCCAAATACTAATATTCAGATAACACCAGCTACTAAGTAAATTCCTTTTCTAATTTTGCTATCAAATTCAATATAAAATTGAAGTTATTTGTTAGATGAGATTTTGTGTCGAGAATTTGAGGAATTCAGTCCTAACAAAACAGCCGGGTCAAATGGGAGTCAAAATGTAAGAGGTCGTTTTATAACTGGTTAAAATTGTACAAATATTAACTGGCTTCATCGTCAAAAAAGCAGAATAAGGATGGTGATTATAAACATAAGATGGTAAATTAAATTTATCGTTCAATAGTTACTTTAAGAAAAAAACTCGCAATATACAGAGTATGATTCTTTTTTCATGTTTGGCCTAGCCCTTTATCTTCACCTTTTCTAGTTGGGGGGAGGGGGGTTACTAGAGGTTAAACCCTTACCATGGTTAAGATTTAATAATACTTAAATTTTGATCTTTTTATTATAATTAAATTATATCGGTTCTTAATTGGTTTGAGGTGACTTCTTAAGGATTAGTAAATTAATAGATTCTCTTTAATTATACCATTTGAGATGAAAAGTTTTTGACTTAAGGTTGTGTGATTGTTTGCTTTTGAGCAAGATACAATTTATCAACTCATATGCATCGTTCATTTGTTTGTCACCTTATTTTTAGATAATTTTTTTGATCAAATTTTAATGGTTAAATCAAGATAACCGAACTAATAATTAACTATCAATAATTGATAAACCGATAATAATTAATAACTGATAAATCGATAATCGAACTGATAACAATCAATAATCTCATACAAATGAATGAAAAGGCTTGCCATCCATGAGATCATTGAAAACAATGAAGATTAATACCAGTAAAGGTGGCCAAAGAATAAAGTTGTGATAAAAGCCTTTTAGAGAGTGTTTTACCCTCATTAATGAAAGACTTTTCTAGTGTGAATTCTAATTTAATTAGGCTCTAAATATGTGAGTGATGAACACAGGGTGAGAAATAAAAAAAAAAACAAAAAAACTACATACAAGCCTATCAATGGAGATTTGTTACAATCTCATATGATGTATCAATAAAATTGTTAGATAATTATCATATTAAATACTAATTATACCAAGATATTAACGAATGAACCTAGACATTAATATATATTTTTGAGATATCCAAATCTTATTTTCCAATAATCATCCACATATTGCGAGAAAACAAAATGAACAGAAAAAATATTAAGAAACTTTGGTGGGTTTTCAGGTATATATACAATGCGTTGAATTTAGTGTGTCATAGATTATGAAGTGTATCTTGATAAAGTAATATTAAACTTATAGAATAATTGATGAAGTTAAAGAACTTTTATATGGACCCTTAATTCTTCTATAAGAATAGGATCTTATGTCACTCGCCGAAATTACCCCTAGACCGGTCACGGTACTTAACTAGAGCCACAAGTTACTCCAAGCTAGCCTCATGGTGTAATATGACACTAAAATTAGCATATATCAATAGAAAATTGAAACATAAACACGGAATGTAAATTGGAAATATATATATATATATATATATATATATATATATATATATATATATATATATATATATATATATATATATATATATATATATATAACATAAGCAGAATCTATATCGATATGGCTGTTTGAAAGCCTTTATTAATATGAGTTGCTAGGAGAAACCCTAGCTAATAACTCCAACTGTCTGAAACTGAAAGTAACAACTGAAAAGAAAGATAAGGGTACTTGTTCTCGAAGTGATGATGAGAACTCTCCAATATTGTTGCTCGATGATCAGAGGTAATAATAACCACGAACTGGATACTAAACACCAGAGACCTATATTATCAAATGAGAGTACGTTATCAATACTTTTTTGTAACCTTATGGGGGTGAATTAAGGAAATGAGAATATTACCTTTGGTGATCAAGATTATCATCATGTATGTCCATTGTTGCCTCCAGTAGAATTAACATCATCATCAAAAAGGAAATTCAAATTCTCAGTCCGCATAATCACATCAGTGACATCATCCTTCTTCAAAATACGTCGATGATTTTCCTGAGCGTTAAGCCAGGAACGAAGGGTGAGTTCTTGAATGAAAAAATCACATGCCTTAGCAAGCAAAACAGGGGATTCAGAAGAGATCATTCTGACATCCTTGTCCATCTTCATGATGTTCTTGATACGGTTAGGAGAAAGTAGCAGATTGTTCTTGAAATTGTTAATGTTCTTCATTTCTCTCTCCTGGTTTGTCCAAAACATCTCCAGATATTCTTGCTCATTCTCTTCAATGTTACGATGAGAAATCGTTGAGTACGCATCAACGGATTGAGCTGCATTCACTGTGGATTTCTCAGAGTTGTTTTCCATGGTGATTTTTTCTTTGTTTACAAACTCAGACATGGACAAAAATGGAAGATTGATACATATACACAACTGGGTTTTCTCTCTCTATATATATAGAAAAATAAATCTAATTATAAATTTCTAAATCATATTAAATGAATGAACCTAGACATTTCTAAGCTAAGACTATTAATGAAAAATTGTTACAATTTAATATGTCATAATAAAATTGTAAGAAAATTAGTTTATTAAATACTTGTTATAGTTTTAGTCAATAAAGTATTAAATACTAGTTAGTTCTAGTCAATAAGGTATTAAAGAATGAGCGAAGATATTAATAAAATAATTTTTTTAATTTTTTTTAAGAATCCTCCATATATCACAGAAAATCAATAATTAATAGAAGGAAATAGAAAAATTGTTATATATGAACTTTCAGATATGTGTACAATGCGTCAAGTTTAATTAATGTCTGATAGACTACAAATCATACTTTGATAAAAATAAGATTAATTTTATAGAACAGTTGGTGAAGTCTAAAACTATTATGAACTAAATTTTTTTTATAAACTCAGAGTTTTATTATATCACATGATATATTTGAAAAATCATTATTGTTATCACAATGTACCAACATGTCATATGTTTATCCTAAGATTCATGAGTATTTTAAAATCTATAGGTTTAATCATCAAATGTATTATGCAGAGCAATACATGACCTATAAAAGATATATATTGGATTACATGTTTAACTAAGAGCAACTTTCACATATAGCAAATATAAAAATTATATTTGTATGTTATAACTATAGTTTGTCTAATTGCGCTCCATAACAAATTTTATGCTTGCTATGAAACTTTTGATTTGTATAATTCGCTACAAACATCTAAATTTATACAAATTGTTCAGCTTTGTATAAATTCATTTATACATTGTAATTTGTATAATAAGATCTGTATTTGTATGATTATAAGTTTATAGGACGAGAATATATGTATTTGTATTTGTATATATACTTTTCTCTCGCTTTATACAAACACAAATGTATTTTATACATTTTATACCGAAATGTATAAAATGGCTAATTGTATATACCGAAAATGACTAATTGTATACCAAATCAGATGACAAAAAAGGAGATGTTTGTTGCGAAATACAATTAAAATAAACTATGGCTATAGTATTTAATTTGAATTAATAATTTATTATTTCATACAATGTTCCCCTTAACTAATTAGCCTCACTAATTTGTGGTATAACACTATATTCAGACATCATAGGAGGGGATGACATAGTTTAATAATGAATATTAACTAATGATTCGTTATTATATATATGAACCTAGTTCATCCGATATCCAATCAGATAAATTGAGTTATGTACTATCATTGTTAATCTTTTCAAATTGATAAAAATCTCACGCTCTTCGACGTTTCTTTTTATCTTTGAATTGATCTATAAAGCGCCTCTTTGAAATTTTTTGATTTAGGTTCAACACTTTAAGCACACTAATGTATATAGAAAATATTTGTTATTTTATCAATAATGACGACAAGTGAATAAAGTAACTTAATGTTTCTTGTTTTCTTTGCGAAAACAATTAGGTTTACAAGTCATATTTTGCATTACTATGACTTTTTACAAAAGAGAACACAATTAGTTTAACAAATTTGCCTTCTCAATAAAAAAAATGGTCCTTTTCAATTTCTCATGTACCTCATTTGTCTACCAAGTTATTTTGCAACCAAATAAAGCCTATTTGAGTAAGCATATATACGCATCAAACTTATTATATTGCGGTGTTGGTAAGTGGTAACCTATACACTTTTCTCTAATAGAACAAAGTAATTGTCAAATTCACTCATAGCTTCATTATATATGTTGTCATAGCATTCATCACCATTGACTGCTCAAAGTTATTTTTCATGAAATTTGATCAAGGCGAATTATTTCTAAATTAACATAGACATAATTGAAGTAAGATAAATGTTAGTGCTTATATATACAAAGGAGAAAGAAAACTAATTACAAATTGGCTAAGCCTAATGATAAATGTTGATGTTTGAGGTACAATACAACTGCGGTAATGTATAAATAAGGAAATTGGGGTCATATACTTATTTTAATTAAATGAAAATCTTATTAATAGTGACGAGTGTCATAGATAAATACGAGAAAATCACACTCCATAAATAAATTAGACATAATATTACAAAACTTAAGATACTTTTTAAATCTTTATCAAATATGATTTTATATTACAAAATATAGAAGATTGAAATAAATTTAAAATGGGGACTTTTTTTTTTAGATATTAGACATTATTTACGGGCAATTTTTTTATTTTATTTTGTGTTAACACACGTTTTCATTTTCTAAAGGAAAACTACTTGTTTGTTCATACACATTTTTGCATCTCTCTCTTTCTCTTACACTTTCAATAGGAAAATCATTATATTCTCTCTAAAAAGTAAAATATAATTATTACAAATTTGTTCCTACAATTCTCGTGATAGTATCAGTATTTTTATTCAAATATTTGATTGATCAATTCTTCATCAAAGTTTTATCTTTCATAAATTTTATTCTTCGTTAGTGGCGAATTGATCAATTCTTCATCAAAGTTTTATCTTTCATAAATTTTATTCTTCGTTAGTGGCGATGTTCCTCTCTTGTCATGTATAATATATATTTTCAGTCAAAATACTAGTGTATAGACTTCAAAAGTTTCCCTTCTTTTTTCTCTAGACATGTCTTGAAAAGATATAACTGAAAAACTATTAATAATCACAATTTTTATCTTGCACATAACACAATAAAACATTGATTAATGTACACAAAAGAAAACAGACTTAGTTTACTTCATCATCTAGATGCTTATTAATGGAAATGCATACTTCATAAAATAAAAATAAAAACATAACTCAAGTTCTTTTTCATAGAATAGCTCTTTCATTGTCTTCTTCATATCATTTTGAAATTAAACCGAAGCTCTCAGCAGCAACCGAGCTTGTTTCTCTCTAGCTTTCAATGGCTACTTGATTCTCCCTTCTTCTTCTTTCTTGAATATGTCATTGTGTTTTTTTTGACACCTTCATTCGTCGTTGCACATTTTTTCTCAGTCATCATTCTTTTTGATCTTTCATACAGAACACTCCATGCTTCAGATACAATCTTAAACGCCCCATCCGCCCCAACGGATTTGTTTTTATCAGGGTGAAGAGCTAGAGCAAGCTTTTTGTATTGTTTCCTTACTGCTTCATCAGTAGCTGAGGGATCCAGAGCAAGGACACCGTAAAAATCCACTTCACCGCGAGTTTTCTTCTCATGAGCAACATACACATTCACCACTTCCATGAACTGAGAAAGACCATCAAGACCTGGATACATCTTTTGCGCTTTTAAAGCGAATTTGTTAGCTCCGACAATGTCTTTCTCCATTAATTTCTGCTCAGCAATTTCTTTGGCCCGGACAGCTTCATCTTTGTTACATTCCATTTTTGCCAACCAGGTCGTTGCGTGAACTGCCTTAGATTGTTCAAACCCTAAAAAACAAATATCACAAAAATACAAGTCGCAAAACAACAAATTTGAAAGCCAGAAATAGTACCATAAAACAAAAAAGGGTACTAATAACAGAAAGTAACAACAACTTAACGAAAAACAAGCAGGATTGAGTGTGAAACTATAGATTTGATTACATTTCCCATGGATGTCATGAATTAATGCACTATACGATTTCCACAAACACCAGAAAAGCAAAAAAAAAAAAGAACTCATGAAAGATTCTGAACTTACTGAAATTTGAACCTGATTAGTAAGAAGACAGAGAGGAACTTGCAATAACGTCTATCATCACCCTTCTCCAAAAATTCTCTATATTAATTGCTTTGTAAAAATGTAAATTATTTTCTCCAAAACTAAAGAAAGATTCGACAACTCGGAGAGACATCCTAAATCTTCATTCTTAAATCATTCAAAACTGAAAAGTGGTAGATACCATTTTATGATTACAGAAGTTTCAGAATTTACACTTCAAAAATGACACTTTGTAAAAACATTCACCACAAAATGTATAACAGAATCTCACAATCAAAGCTTCAAAACCCAAAAGTATTAGACATGAATTGGGAAAGATAACAAAATCCTCGAATTCCAAAGTCATTTAGCAACACAGATAAAAAGAAAAAAGAAAGGGTTATATATATGATCACATAGATACACATATACACATACATGTATATATAAACTCATGCATAAATTATCTTCTTCACAAGAACAACTGCAGAAAATAGTTACAGCAATTTGATTGAAGCCATGCATGAAACAAATTTGATTAAAAATAGTTTACCTGCAAAAGGAAGGAAAGGCGAACTATTTAGTGTGACCAGTTTTTGAATTCCACCCGAAAAAATATATTTTTTGGTGCATAAAGTTGATCAAAAAGAGAGAAAAAAGGGGAGAAAAGGTTTAGTTTTACTAAAGTGAAGTGTTTTTCTCATGTTTGGCCTAGCGCCCTTTGTTTTCACCTTTTATAGTTGGAGGAGGGGTTTAGTAGAGGTTAAACTCGTACCATGGTTCAATTTTCCAAAATATTATTTTGGCTATACACATTAATTGTAATTTTCCTTTCTAAATTTTCTTCATTATGTTTTTTTGTCTTGTATTCTAAATTACATTTTGACATTAGTTTGAATTTCTAACTATAATGATACTTCCTTGACTAGATAAGACTTCAGCTTTATATATCTAAAATATATTTCAGTTTTAGATAACTTTGACTTTCTGACCATAAGAATGCAAGTAAATATTTTGGTTCTTTATTTTTTGGTGAAGGTACAAATACTAATATTCAGATCACCATTTACGAACTGTTTCCTTTTTTTGAGTATAAATTGCAAGTACTATTTATGAAGTTTTTCTTTTTTCAAGAATGAATTCCTTAGTTTTCATTTACCCTAACTTTTTCAATTAACATATTAAACAATGAAGTTGATGCTTAAGAATCTGGCATAAAGTTTTAATGACAAATCAAGTTTTGCTACTGCTGAACCGATGGTTGGGCTATAAACATTAACAATAATTTTCCTTGCTAAATTTTCTTCCTTTTACATTCTTCGATCTTTTAAATCATATCCTGAGAATTTTTTTAAATTTCTGACGTTTAAAATTATACTTCCTTGAATAGATAGGAATTCATATTTGACTTCATCAGAATATCTAAAAAATATTCAAATCTACTTAACTTTTTTTTTTTTTTTTTTTTATGAAAGTTCACTTTTACTTTCTTATTAAAAGAACGCAAGTAAATAAAGGAAATAATTTAGTGTCCAATGTTTTGATTCTTGGTTTTTGAGTGAAGGTGCAAATACTAATATTTGTCACCATCTACTAACTTCCTTTTCTATTTTTTGCTATTTATGAGGCTTTTCGGTTCCTCCTTTTCCCAGAATGAAGCCCTTAGTTTTCATTTATCTTTAACTTTTCCAACTAACGTAATGACAATAATGAAGCTAGAATCTGGTGTAAAGTTTTAATGATTTATATATGATTTTAACCATATATAAATACATTAAAACCGTAATTTTTCTTACTAAATTTCTTCCTTATAATTCCTTCGGTCTTTCAAATCACATTCCGAGAAAAGTTCTGAATTTCAGACTATAATTATACGTCCTTGAATAGATAGAAATTCATATGTGACTTCTTAATAATATCTAAAATCTATTTTAGATTTAGTTAACTTTGACTTTCTTACTAAAAGAACCCAACTAAATTTATAGATTCTTGTTTTTTTGGTGAAGGTGCAAATACTTCGATTAGTTTTTTGGTGAAGGTGCAAAAACAAATGTTTCCTTTTCTGTTTTCTGAATATCAAATTGAAAAATACTATTTATGAGGTTTTTCGTTTTCCTTCCTTTTCAAGAATGAAGTCCTTAATTTTCATTTAACTTTTAACTTTTTCAACTCATCTAGTGTAAAGTTTTGATGACATATATGACCATCGCCTGCCTCACCCGATATTGTGGGAAAATTTTGCGATAAGGTGTCTTTATGGACAATATATGGTACACATAAGCAATAATGACTATGGTTCTCGCGAAATACTTTTTTTTTAATTGTAGACCCATAGTACTTTCACGACACAAAAGTCATAAAATGACTAACAATGCGATATATGCGCATTCGATAACATAAGATGGCACAAAACATTTATAATGTTAAAAACATAGATGGTAAGGTTCGATCGCTCCAATGAATCCAAACCAACATTACCTCTCTTAGCTTTCCTAAACAAGCTCAAATTAAACGTGAGCTCAAGTCCACTCGATCCAATTCTCATTCCTTTCATAAACTGAGTTTAGTAATTCAATAAAATAGTATTCTCGAGCTCTCAAGGTCATTAAAATAATTATTGAACTCATTCCTAGCTCTTATTTACTATTCATTATCTTCTTTCCCAAATGCCAACTTCTAAGATACCTTCATAATACACATATGTTCATCATAGTTAAAAAGAAAAGGCTAGAAATTACCTTTTGAAGAAACCCTAGAAGTGATTTACTGTGTGGAGACTGAGTCAACCAACTTCCGTTCGATACTGTTTCTATTTCCAGCATCGGGCTTACAAGCTGTAACATAACCTGAAAAGAACACAAGGTAAGCTTATCAGACTCATTAATTAGATGATCAACAAGTGTAAATAAACAATGATCCAATCCTTGCTCACAGCCAAATTTGAGACGTCACTATCTCAAATCGATATTACGAGATCATATAAGTTAAAGTACTGAAAGAGGTCGAAGTCAGAACCACATCCATGATTGAACTAGGGATTCCACACGAGATCAAGTTGTTACCTATGATCATCAAGAAGATAATGACATGATTGAACCTTCCCACCAGAGCGAACACTTGGAACTCCCAAAACCTGATTTATGCTTGAATCTCCCTTTCCAAAAGGGCAAGCTGGACCAGCTGATTGAAAAGACTGCAAAATGGGTAAACCATACCTTGTAAGACGAGCGAAAAACGTGACAGGTCAATCCCAGAAGTAGAAAGAAACAGTGAACTACAGACTTGGTCCAGTTATGGATACTGAAGTTCGCACAACCTAATCAACCAGAAAATCATCAAACGTGAAGAGACTAAAGAGAGAAACCGCCTTTCCTAGACGCTGACAAGATCTGACCATACTGGAAGCAAAGTTACTAGTCTGAGATTCCCAGAGCTCCTTATTATGCCATTTAGGAAATAATAACATAAAGAGACCAGAGAGAGAATCACCTGATTTTGTAGTAAAACCAAAGACAAACTGCAGTAACTAAATTCATAAGACCCACGTACACTTTATTCATCAAAAATTACGCCATGATAAACAACAGAAAGACTAAATGTAGCTACAGCATTATTGCATCTGACTTCAACAACTGCAGAGTTGTGAATTGTGATCGATAAAAGCTCATATGAATTTGAAGAAGTTCTGGAGGAAAGTAAAGCAGCACTGCCATTCAAAGAAGAAACCTTTTAGTAACCAATCGGGGTGACTTCAAATGCCATCAATCTCGGAGAAGCTCCAATAAATATTGAACCTATGGACTCACTAAGGTTCCATGAGCAACTCAGACCACATGGAACTGCATTCGAAATCCGAGATGCCAACCCATGCATCCATATCCATAACAACTCAGACCACACCTGGGAAGGAACCCCACATACGAGAGAGCAATAGTAAAATCAATAGAAACATTGGTAGATTACTTTCAAAAAAAAAAAAATGAAGCAGCATGTACAAACCTATGAACTTAATGTACCTGACGGACCCCAAAAAGAAACTCAAATGCGATCAAGCAGTGCAAAAATCCATACCTTCAGGGCTTCACCAAGCACATCTATAATTATCAAGCAGAACAGAAATAATCACATGACTAACTTTTCAACACCTGAACTCATGCTTGAGTACCCAAACGATTCCACTAAATCAATTGATCCATTTGCAAATGAATAACCTATATCCCACAATGTAGAGGAAAAATCACATCACAACCCCCAAGAAGGAAGACATAACAAACTAGACACCAAAGGAAAACAAAAATGTTAAGCTCCAAACCACTACCAGGGGCAATGAAAGACAACAGGAATTGTACCTGCAAGAACTCCCTATTACCATCTTCAAATTGGCATCCCTAAGTCAGACGACAGACCAGACTTCCAAAATTATCAGACCAACAGATAAGACTTCTAAATTGTTCCTTTTTTAAAATCAGCAAGTGTAACTTTTCTGAGAGCTTGTAATTAGAGGTGCATACCCACATCCAATAATATCAATCAACTTTCCATGTGTTCTACTCCAGAATAACATAAAACAATCTAAGAGTGATAGATAAAGGAATGCAGGCAAAAGTAGCAGTACCACAACTTCACAGATAAAAGCAGCTTAGACAGTAACAATCCCCCGCAGTCCCTGACAACTTCGTGCCTGGGATCAAAGAACATAAGCATCTTGACCAAAAAGAAACTGCAGTTCATACTTTGGAGAGACCAAAAAAAATATAAGTTCCTGCGACTGCAAGCACAGAAAGATAGGGTCAGTAATGAGTGCAAAGTTCGGAGGAACCTCATCTCCCCATATGAAATGATCCAACGTGAAGAATAAGAGAAAGAGCCAATCACCCTATTCTAGAAGCTGACAATCTGTATGGAGGGAGCACCAAATTGACCTTGAAAGAACGATAATGATAGCCTTGTAACTGGAGACAAAATTCAATATATAATTGTATTACCGCAATGAGCACTGCCTATTCCATTATGTTAAGAAAAACAATCATTGATAAACAAAAGAAAAAAACAAAGTAGGAATTTTTATCATGTTCATCCAGGCAGCAAAATTCAACACTATTGAGACTACGGATTCCAGAACGATAAATGCGCTAGTTGAAATCAAAGAGTTTCTGGAATCCGATGACAAACAGACTGCACTATTAACACAAGAATTAAGGGTGCCCAATTGAGAAACTTCATATGAAGAAGTCTGGGTAAAGCTTCAACATGTAGAGGGTATGCAATCTGATGGGAGAACTTGCAAATAAAAGCAAAGCAAAATCTGCACAACAGAAAGCAGGCTTGCTTTGCTTCATCATCTACACAAAAGAAAACAAATTTGGTGTACTTCATCAAACATAAAAATAATACTCGTTTTACCCACCCATCTAACTCCAAGATGGTACCTGCCAGGCTGCAATGCCATAACAACTCGAACCATACCTAGTATAGAAAATTCAGGGCTAGAACAAGAAAAAACCCGGTCCAACTCAATCATTTGACGGCTTTAATAGAAACTTGCTGAGAGTTCACCATTGCAAATTACAACAAGATACTGGATGAATTGAAAATAGGCAACAGGTCCGAATCATCACCTACGGAAATTCCTTGAAATAGAAATCATAGACATGATCAAGCTGTGCCAAAACAAGAAAAATACATTCTTAGAACCTGGAGGGCATCATTGAATCTCCCAATCCAGACGGATCCACTGATTATTAGTACAGAAAAGCAGTTGAAATTTTACAAAAATAATATGCTCAAATGAGTCAGACTACAATTTAATCAACTATGATCGATATTCTTTAACATCGTTCATGTATCATGTGGATTCTTACACTTATTACATATATAAGATACAATGACCAAAATTTAAAGCTTCTAAGAAATATCTTTGAACATGAAGCCCTTTTGCATCTTCAAACTTCATATTTATGAGCTTTTTCTTGGACCCCTCTCTTTTCTCTTCATCTCTCTTTCCATCTTATATGTTTTTCAGTTTACAATGAAATGCGAGGGGGTCCTCTTGCAAGAAGTATGTTTCAAGACTTAATATTATTTTTTTTCTTTGAATTTTGCAAGCTTGTTACACTGAAGACCCAAATAGAATGTTCAAAGTCTCAACTTCTAAAAAGAAAAAGAAAAACCTTAGGACCATATAATCTATTGTTACACCCAACAAATAAAGCAGGGATAACAAAACTTTTATAAGCTGATTACGAGAAAATGATAAAAGTTTATCAAAAACCTTCAATATGTGTTTCATCATGTTCTTTTCTATATACTCTGCCTATATGCCTGCCCTTGTGTATCCGTCAACATCAAGTAGATGAATCCTATGAATTACTCCATATGTTTATATCCATTAATACATACTCGCTCATGAACAATATTTGGAATTCTTTTTGAATTAAATGATTCAATAACTGCTTTTAACACAATATTTGTGTTATATGTACTTCTGGCTCAGGGTTCAGGAAAGGAGAATAATTGGGTCAACTAAGAAGCAAGTTGATGGAGAATAACTCCCAAATTATTACTTCAATCAATGGAGTTGCAATGACACTTTTATTTAATATTCAAGTCTTTCAAGAAAGGAATTAAATATTCAAATCTTTTTATAGCAGGATTTTCTTCCACAGTATGCAGTGATCCCACTTTGGAAGTCATTTCTTCCTAAGCCCATGATAAATCACACGTCAAACTTCAGGAGTAGAAAATGACCATTTAAAAAAAAAACAAAGCCAAAAAATTGCCAGTGGGCATTATGTCTACCAATATCGCACTTCAAATTCATAGACGATAAGCAAGTAACAAGAACTACTGAATTACACAACTTATAGACTTACAGGAATCACACTTCAATATACAAGTAAACGATCTGTGGATTCAGTAATGAGTCTGCATGCAAAAGTGGTTGGTTTCTGGGCTAGCTCTATGCACATGTAGCAATATAAGAACCAGAAATAAGAAAAGCTAAGAAGCTGAAGTTATAAAATAGGAAGAAAGACAAAAGAAAAATCATTTGGACTATGGCAAAAACGGGGAAATGATTAACACTCTATGTTGAAAGTGGTTTGAGATCCCTGTAGTGCACCTTCACGAGAACAGCACCATAGCCCATCAAATACACTAAAAGGAAACAGGAAAAGAAAAGCAATTGTGAACATAAGATGGTTAAGAAAATTTATAATCCAGAAGTTACTTAAGAAAAGAACTTGAAATATACAGTATGATTCAGGTTTTTACAGTATAGCTCTTTCTTGATCTGGTAAACCTATAGAAGCACAAAAATCAAGGCCAAATGTTCACTTGGGTGCTGGATTGTCTTCTTTATACTACCCTATCATTAGCAATTAAACAAGGAGGTTCGAGCTGAAACTACAGAAAGGACCAAAATTACTTGATCATTGGCTAGAAAGCCTTTAGCAGCAACCTAGCTTTTCTCTCTCTTGGTTTCAATGGTACTTGCTTCTGCCTTCTCCTTCTTCTTTCTTGAATATGTCACCATGGGTTGTTTGACAACACTCATGGAATCTCTGGGAGTCTCTTCGCCCTTTGTCACACTGTTGTCACCAACCACATAGGACTTCTCCTTCTCTTTGCTTTCACCACATGTCCTTTCCAACTTTGAAGTATCTGCAACTTTTCCACAAGCCTCTATTTCAGTGTCTGTCATGACTCTAAGAAATTCTAAGGGCAGGGCCGCAGGATCCAACTCCCAGCAACCAGTGGGAGCATTTGGAGCTTCTTGGTCTGTGAGCAAATATGAAGGGACCTGATGAGAGAAGCGAAACATCTCTTCCCTTGGAATATGGAGAAGATATTTAGGGTCCAAACGTTGACGGAATACTGACGTAAAGCCAGCTACTTTGACTAATGGAGCAACTGTAACACCTTCCTTCTCAGTGTAGTCGCCAAGCACTTCCACCATATCATAATAGTGTATCATATCATCAGGAGTAAGCTCATTCCAGTGAGGAGACCAATGCCTGTACAGCGCCCAAACATCCCCCTTTCGGGGGAAAATTTGAATGACACCTCCCACCCCTTTCACCCACTTGACCTTGTGGGAGAAAGAATTGAGCGTCTTATTGACTTCATGCCTGCCTATCCTGAAATTTCCACAGGTCTTGAGGAAGCCTGAACCAATCCAATTCATTGGGCCAAATTCAGAGGTGTTTCTGGAGTTCAGCCAGCTCAATTGCACTTCAAATGGCTTTCTAGATATCACTTTGTGAATCAAAGCATAATAACGTGTCATGCCATCATCATTATCATAAGCAGCCCATACTTGTTTATCATGAAAAGATTGTTCCGTTCTATCCTTGTCAAAATCATGGAAGTCCGGATCCGGAACAGTCATTGATTTAGCTTCTGATTCTAAGTCAGTAGGAGCACTAAAGACAGGCAAATTTTCCTTCTTGCGTAATATTTTGGAATCCACCACAAAATCATGAGCAGCTTTATTCTTATTCCTTCTCAGATCATTTTGGATAATTTTCTTCTTCATTTCTACTTTTTTTTCCTTCTTAGATGAAGTTCGAGAAGCACCAGTTGTGCTCCATTCTTTTAGCTTCTTCTTGATCTCCATCCTTGCCTTTTTCATCAGCATATTGCGAATTTCTATATTGGATAACTCTGCTGAACTCCTAGGCTTGTTACTTCCCACAGCGGCAACCCTCTCAGTTCTGAAAACACCATTCTCATTTCCATGTATGTTTCCTTGGCTAGATCCACCTTTTGCAGCCATATCATTTATCATTCCTGCACCTTGAAATTTAGACTTCAACTCAGCTGTGCGTCTCTTTTTTATTAGCCTGTCAGCTTTTGAACTAGAGTAAACTGAATCAGGAACAAAACCTGCATCAGTTTTCAAGAATGGATTGCTTTTCTTCAGAAAAGCTGGGTTCGGTGCACTTGAAGCCGCTTCTGCATGAGTTCTCTTCGAGATTCCACCAGCTGACTGGCTAGGGCGTGCAGCTTGCTTAGCTGTAGTTGCATAGCGCTGTGCACCATTTGCATCTCTCTTTTTAAAAATTTGATCCTGCTGAGTTTTTTCTCTAACTGTTGAGCCAAAGCCAGAATATCCAGTTTGTACTGAATTTGATGATGTAGAGACACCTGAAGCAGAAGATTCATTAGCAGCAGATTTTGTACCCTGCTGCTGCTGGCGGGAATGCCATGGAAAAGTTGAACCTTGATCTTTCACAGGAGCACCTACCTCCCTTGCATGAAAAGGCTGGTGACATTTGGGGCACATCATAATTTTGTTTCGGTGAATCTTTAAATATTCATACCGTATCTGGCATAGATTGCATAATGTCCAGAATGACTCAACTTTTGATGACTGGGGAGCCACCGGAACGGACAGGAAATTAGCGTTTGTTGAGTTTCTTGCACTTGCTGGGCTCATGGAGAAATTACAAAATCCGTGCTGGTTGGCTTGCATGGATGCATTCCTCAAAGCACGCTTGCTGTCATAGATCATTCTTTTGCTTTTATCAGACAAGAAGTTCCATGCTTCAGATATAATCTTAAACGCCCCATCTGCCCCAACAGAATGATTTTTATCAGGGTGAAGAGCTAGAGCAAGCCTTCTGTAGTGTTTCCTTATAGTTTCTTCATCAGATGAGGGTTCTACAGAAAGGACGCTGTAAAAATCCACTTCACCATCAGTCTTCTTCTCATGAGCAACATACACATTGACCACTTCCAGGAACTGAGAAAGACCATCAAGGCCTGGAAACAGATTTTGAGCCTTCAAAGCAAACTTTTGAGCTCCGGTTATGTCCTTCACGGTTAATTTCTGCTCAGCAATTTCTTTGGCCCGGACAGCTTCATCTTTGTTACATTCCATTTGCCGACAACTTTGGCAGACCACAAAGAGCAAATGGTATTGTCTCCCTCAGATTCAACCAGCAAAAATGGAGCAACACCCGAGACCCTGGTTATTGTGTGAAGTTTATTTCACACAAATACTCTGGAGAAGAACTGTCTTTGACTCTTCAAACCCTATAATACAATCATTACAAAATGCAAGTCACAGAAACTGCAAACTTGAGAGCCAGAAATATACCATAAAAGAAAAAAGGGTACAAGTACTACAAAGTAACGACGACTTAAAAAATGAAAAGCAACCAGATCGAATGTGAAACTATAGGTTTGATTACATTTTTCATGGATATCATGAATTAATGCACTGTACGATTTCCATAAACACCAGAAAAACACAAACAAGAACCCATGCATCATGTGCCGAAATCTAAAGGAAACTGGTCAAACAATCATGAAAAACTAATAAGTTGCTTACTGACCTTTAAAAACCTTATTTACAATGGCGTGAAAAGCAATTCTGAATATCATTCAAGTTTCTCTAAGCACATCAATAGTAACTGAATAGGTTATGAAACCACAAATACATCTCTTCATGCTCATTCCACCGTCGAATTACTGTATGTACTAATAAAGTTCATTTATTCAGATTTCTCATGTGATCCATTATTTTCAGACAAAAAACACAAGCTTCCTCTTATGATTCTGAAATTCTACTTCCTTATATAGACGTTACAGAATTTCAGATCATACACTTCAAAAATAGCACTTTTTCCCTTCTTTGTAAAAACATTCACCACAGAATCTAGAAAGAATCCCACTATCAAAGCTTCAAAAACCAAAAGTACTCAACTCAGATAGACTTCAAAAATCTACTTATTAATTAGAGGAATCCATATTAAAATTTCAATGCCTTCAATCAACATTAAATCAGCAAGATAACTTAACCCCTCATATTCAAAAGTCATCTACACTCACCACCGCTTAAAAAAGAACAAAAAAACAAGGGCTTTATCTAAAAATGCAGACAAAAACACACACAGACAGAGATACATACATACAACACGTAAGTACACATATATTGATGCAGAAATCATCTTCCTCATAAACGGAAATGTAGAAATCAGCTGCAACAATCTGAATGCAACCATGCATAAAAACAACGAAGCATTTGATTAAATGAAGTATACCTACAAAAACGAAGCAATGTTGAACCGAATAGAGTGAATCGTTGTCAAAAAAAAACAATCTTTCTACCGTTTGAAGCTACAGAGAGTGCTGATCAATTCAGAATTTCGAAAACCCTAGAGAAATTTGTTGGCTGGTAAAGTAGAAAACCATTTCTTCGGCAAAGAGAAGAAGAAAGAAAAAAGGTTTTGTTTTTCCTGAATTTAAGTGTAGTACATTTTTCAGGTTTGGCTATTGGCATGCTCTATTTATTTGTATATATTTTGTTTGTAGTTGGGGGGAGGGGGGTTGGTTTAAACCTCTCACCATGGTTAGTTTTTAACCACGGTTAAACTATTTACGAAAAAGTATTTTGATTGTAATTTTTCGTTGGTATGTATTTTGTTTTTGCATGAACTTACATTGTGTTATATTTAAGTGAAAATCACTTTTTTCACGCATTATGTCAAAAAACAAAACTCAAAACTTTCAGTTACAAGATTCTTTATCACTATCTCATGCTTTTGAGGTTGTGTGATCAACAAACCGACTAACATTTGTCTTTTGCATAACTCCCTACACTGATAATTTTAAAGCTACTGTCTCTTTACACGTTCTGTTTGATTAGAATATCAAAGGACGGTGTACATAACTCTCTATGGTGATGAATTTTAAAGCTACTATCTTTTTACACGTTCTGTTTGATTAGAATATCAAAGAAGGACGGTGTAGATGCCCGTATGACGGAAGCAGACAAGTGTAAGGAAGATGAAAGAACAAACACATTCTCCATTTCTTCAAAAATTTAACATTGTACCACAAATAGTGATCATAACATATAATTAAAATTTACAAATGACTGGTATCTCCAGCAAAACAAAAACAAAAACACTTATATTTCAAAGGTTTCATAAACTGGATTACATGACAGAATAATATGGTTCACTAGCAATCTAAAAATTGTGTTTGTCAAAGAACACTCTAAAATAGTTTATAAACAAACAGACATGACAAAGGCTTAAGGTTCCGGGGGCGTACGCGCAGATTAAATCTGTGGTGCCTTCTCTTTCCTCAAAATTGCTCGAGTAATCTGCCAAGGAAGGAGGATACATTTGAATGATATAAACTGCAGAGTGTTTTAAGTTGAATATCCTTCAAGCTAGAGGCTTGCCATAGAGTTGTGCATAAACCCTCTTCGTTCGATGCACAACAATCATACTCAAGATAAATGCAATAATGCAGAGTCCTGACATGATGCCCATTGTGAGTGAATAGCATATGGAACCATAACAAGTAAGAAAGTCATCCTTCAGAAGAGGCACTCCCAGACCCAGTCCGGAACCTTGAATCCGATGTTCATGTTGCTGCTTTGCCTGATAGTCATATATACCACTAGCAATAACACCGGAAAATATCAGTGAACCAGCTGGACTAGCCAATGTAAGGAAGTTATACAATGCACCAAAGCTTTTCAATCCAAAAAGTTCTGAGACTGCAGCTGGTACAATAGCCCAGTGTGCTCCATAACCGAGTCCTATCAACACAGAAACCACATATATTGAACCAGGCCACCCCATAGCATAGAAGAAAAGAGCAAATGCCATAACAACTTGAACTGCAGCCATTGCCACAGGTCTTGGGTATGCATAGTATCTGATAATCATTATAAACAAGTTAAAACATCAGAAAAAAAATGCTTCCATAAGGAAGAACCTGTATTGGTAATCAGGAACTTGGAAACATACTTTACTATATTCTCAGAGAAGTATCCACCAGCAACACGACCAAGAAAGTTCCAAATGCTTATCATTGAAACAAATATGTGGGTGTTAGAATAACCTAACGACTGAGACATCTGACCCAGATTATCAATCACTGTCAAACCAGAACCAGATGCTAGAACTAGGGAGAGAAAAATAAGCCAAAAGTCTGCCTTTACTAGAGCCTGAAGTAAAGTGAAATCCTCTCCTCTGCGTGGACCTTTTCTCCGCTTGACTCTAACTGCTCCTTCTGCTGCTGCTTGGTATAGTTTAGCTTGCAAGTGTGCAATTCTCTTTTGTCTTTCTGATGATGGGAGTGTGTCTTCCTCAGAAGACTTCTCATCTTCTACCTCACTGAGGCTGAGAACGAAACTCCCCATTCTAGAGGATCCTTGTTTCTCCGGCTCAGGAAGAAGGCTCTCCTCCAAAACCGGCCTTGGTTCAGAGAGGAAAACCAAAAAAATAGGAATAATAATCGGAAGCACTATTAAAATAAGTAAGATAATTGTCAAAAAGATTACCACATTCTCACTTAGACTGCTTAAATCAAGAAGCAAAACTGCCAACAGATAAGCTGCCAGGATAACGCAAATGCTGTAGATAAATAGGAAGCTCGAATGATCTGAAGGTCTAACTTGTTTGTGACCACCTACAGGTCTAACCAAGAACATCACAGCGGTAATTACAATTGATGGCCCAACAGCAACCATGAAAACAAGGGATGCTTGATCAGGAAAGTTGAACATAGCATAAACTTGTGTCAAAATTGCACCACTTAGCCCAGCAAATCCTTTAAGTATCCCCACTATTGGACCACGGCTTTTAGGAAAATTCTGTACACAGGAAACTAAGGCTCCTGTATTGAAGTATGTCTCACCATTAGTCCCAATAAATATTAAAACGCAAAGCTGCAAAAAGAGAAAATCCTCAATTAATAACATACTACAAAAGAGCGAACTGTTGCATTATTAAAAAAAAAGGAGAGAGAGAGAGAGGAAACTGCAGAATTGTGGAAATACATCCAGGATCAAAGGGAACCCAACCTTCCGTAAACATTGAGCATGTTTTTTTATCAAGTACATTGAACATGTTTTGATTGGTTTCATGTAAGAAATCACATTTAAGCATTTCTTAGCTTTCAAATTGAACAATTGAAAAGTTAAGTGATTATTCTCTATCTTCCGAAGCCCAAATACGCAGAGAATTTTCTAAATTTACTTTGGCAACTCTTATACAGGTTGCTCCCATGCATGCTTTTCGGGACAGAACTGTTTACAGTATTGCTCCATGTTGGATAGCTCATGGTAGCAAATCCCCAAGAATGTATGGAGCACATCCATAAGTGAGTTACATGTCAAATAGTTTTCTAGGCCTAATATGTTGCATGTTAAATATTTTGCCAGGCCTAAACGTTGTAAGGATCTTCCAGAACAAAGAATACAAACGCTACAGCAAAATGGGGAGCTCATACATTGTCATCATATAGACAATAACTTGGGATCAAAACAGAATATTAAGCTAGGCGTATTTTTTAAGCAATAACTGATGTAAAGACAACTCTTTAATTCGTCGTGGAACGTATGTAAGACCTTCTGGTTCTCTCCTGCTCTTTCGGTACCTGCAATAAGTTATTTTCTGCAAACATGGTTTGATCTCATTACTTGCCTGCATTTATTAGTTTATTGGTATATGTTAACACAACTCTCTATGGCAACAGATGTAGGACTGTGACCGGATACAATGCTTTGATCTTATCTAGTTAAATCTCATCCGCCTAATTATTTTTGTTGCCCATTGCTGCACTCCAGTTGGACACCACGAATTTAGGTCTCTGCGGGAAGTGATGAACAGAAATCAGTGCTTCAGATGCATCTACCTAATCATTATGATTGGTGGTTCAGGAGATCTGTCTGTAGATTGAAACTGAAAGCACAAGTAAATCATAAACCAAGGAACACGTCCATGTAGCTAGCAGCTGGTGATTAAATGATATCTGCTAGTATATTAATGTGCCTGGTTGGTTGGACAGTAATTTCTAATCTGAATTGAACATCTCAAGAAACTGAACAAGTAATTGTGTCACCTATCTCATGGCTTATCTTACAAGACAAAAGAACATCACTCAGGGAAGTTTTATTATCAATCAAAAAGCTACAAAAAGAGAAACTTAGAGCCAATACAGGCTTCACTGGTAATTATATTTGGAGAAAGGGGAGAAGAAACGGAATCCCGCCATCAAAACAAAAGAGAAGTTACTTTTTAAGAAGCCATAAATTTCAAAAAGTTCAACCGCATTTGGCAGGTTATCAAATGATATATCCTAGGTAATACAGTAAAAGCACCAGGAAAGCAGATGCACGATCACTGAGGATAAAAATAACCAAATCCAGCAGTAACTTCTCAGCTTAGCTCCTTCCTGTTCACCCTTGGTATTAAAGTTCTCAAATAAAACTATCATGTCAAATCCATTGGAAATGACTTTAAGAAGAGAAAGATATCTAGCTTCCTTCTTTGTTTTTTTATTACCATTTTCTACGAGGGGAGATCAGGAAGTGACAGAAACGATTACCATGGGAACTTGATTTTGAGATAAAATTCATAATCATAACTTGATCAACATGTATAATGATATTCTACTCATTTTGAAGTTATCAACGAGAACTACAAGTCAAAATCCAGAAGTTTGACATCCAATAATACAAAATATCATGCATCTTCTGAATGTCCAATAATACATAATATCCATTTTTTGGAGGCAAGTAATGATGTCAATTATCTCAACTCCACACTAAAAAAATTATACAACTCAAAAATTATTTTTGATTCATATATACTAAATCTCGAACACCATTAATGAAATTTCTAGCTTCGCCACTGTTAATATACTCTGACTACTAAGAAATGTAAGAGCTCAAATTTCAAATCACAGCAAACAAAATTTAAAATTCCAGACTGCAAAATTCAATAAAGCTGAAAACAGATAAGTAATCAAAGACAAGTGAACTGACCACCCAAAGAGGCAAAGCAGGCAATTTGTGAGCAAGAATCAACCAAACAATACCATACCCAACAAAATTCTGAACAACCCCAATAAACAGAACAGCCCAAATAGGCAAAACTTCACACAATATACCAGCTAGGAACCCAATGGCATCACCCAAATCCTTAGCTACACCCAATAAGGCAATTTGCCTCTGGTTATAACCCATACCACTCTTGATCACCGGAGATATGCTTCCAAACAAATACCCAATTCCAGAACAAGACTGAACCCACATCGACGCTACAAAAACTAGCCATCGATCGTTCACAAATCCCCTGAATTTCTCTGAAAATTGCACCATTTTACCTTCCAATTCTCGATTTTGATTCTTGTTTATGCATGAAAAAATGGTAAGAGTAATAACTGGAGTAAGAGCTAAGAGTTTGATTGATCTACTAGTAGCTAAATTCAAGGACTTAACGACATACTAGTACAATATTATACTGTTTCTAATTTCAATTTGTTGGTATACTTTTCGAATAATATTTTTTCTTATTAAAAAAAATTGTAAAATAAGTAATATGTATTTTAATATACTTATAATTGGAAATCTCAAAATTTAAATTTCTTTATTTTTCATAACTTCATATTAAATCGAAATATGTCTAAAAATTGAAATGAAAAAAAATATTATAAAGTTAATTAAGTATCTTATGTAAAAGTAAAATTCATGTGATAAATTGAAAAATAATTATTTACACTTATTAGATATTTTTAATAGTGAAGATTTTTGCAAAAAGTAATAAAGTTCTAGATTTAACTAACGTGGATAATCTTAGACCATGTCAATATATTGTTAGTTCAATAATTGATATAACTATTCATGTGTGATCGTCTAGGATTATTGAATACTCATTATATAAAAGATATTTTGAAGAAACAAAAAAATTATATATTTATTTAGGAACAATAATATCACCATACTTAAGAATAGATTAAGCCAATTTAGCTTAAAACATATATCATTAAAACCTTTTTTCTATATAAAGTGTAACACGTAAGAAAGTCATTTCATAATTTTCCATTTAAATCACTAAAAATAAGAGTATTAATTCTCCCACCACTTTGTATATTTTAATTGACTAATTTTCTTGCTCTTAATACTTAAAACACTGTCTTTATGTATTCATTTTTCATAATTAAATTTTTGTTTAAGGTAAAAATTGATAATATAAATTTTCTATAAATAATTTTTTTTTTTAAAGCCCAAAAAGACGTGAACGATTTTTTTCAAAAAAAAAATAGATTATCTAAAAGAATATCATCTAATTTTGATTGATATGTATCTGTTCTTATCCTCTATGGTTGGAAATGATATTTTATATCCAATATATTATTTAGCAAGTGAAGACAAAAATGAAAACATTATTGTAGCAAAGGAAATTGATAGTGATTGAAAATTGTATGCATATTCCAAGTTGGTTTAATTAAATTTGAGAACAATTATATGTTAATCATTAATCAACATTATTTGCATTAAGCTTTCTTTTTCTAATAAATAAAAGGCTCTGTTTTTGTTTGTTTGTTGATTTGTCTAAAAATGTGATACTTGAAATTCAATAGGCTCAATGTTGAAATTAAGTCTTAGGCCTAATTCACACTTTAAAAGTTAACTCAAAGGAAGGAGGATTACCCAAACCTTATAAGGAGTCCACTCATCTCATTAACCACCGATGTGGGACTTTTGTCATTCTTTAACACTCAATAATCACGTTATGTAGTCCATAGGTATTTCTTAAAAAGACACACGTCATTAGAAAAGTTGTTATGTTAAAGAATGACAAAAGTCCCCACATCGATGATTAATGAGATGGGTGGACTCCTTAAAAGGTTTGTGCAATCCTCCTCTCTTTGAGCTAACTTTTAGGGTGTGAGTTAGGCCTAACACCTAATTTCACATGGTATCAGAGCAGGGCCGGTCTCACTCGATGTTGGGGCCCCCCGAAATCAAAATTGCCCACGCTATCCATCTCACCCGATGTTGGTCCCCCAAAATTAAAATTGCCCACGCACCAGATGCTAAGCACTGGACGTAAGGTGGGGTGTTAAAGAATGACAAATTAAAGTCCCATATCGGTGATCAATGAAATGGTGGACTTCTTAAAAAGCTTGAACAATCCTCCCCCTTTGAGCTAGCTTTGAGGTATGAGTTAAGCCTAAGACCTAATTTCACATGTTATTTTCAAATCTTAATTAAACCGATTTTAATAATAGAAAATTCAAATTATCAATATTAGAAAAGTTAACAGTCAACAACAACAATTAGATAATCAACAATTAGGAGGAGAATTTTTTAATCAAAATTAGAAATATGGCAAATAAGTAAAAGCCGTGGCCAGATATCTAATCAAATACAAATCTTACACGCAATTTCCAACTTAATAATACACACAAAAAGTGATGTGTGTCTCTGTCTTTTTTAATTTTAATTTTTCGCGTAATATGTCTAATTACAAATTTAAATAATATTTTAATATCTTCTATGAATATTTAATTTCGGGTCACATTTTTTTAAAATAATATTTTTTTTAAATCAGTCAAGATTTCTCTTTCATATATAGACAATCCAGATATTAGCTGTATGTTCTGTCTTTTCAGCAAGAATGTCACAAATAGAAGAAATAAAAAAATTTAAAAAAAGAATAATGACAAGTGGAGAGTACTATATTTAAATAATTAAATGGTATGACATGACTTTTATAAAAGAAGAATAATAGTTTAATCTCCAAGTTTCAGGGATATCTGATTATTTAATTCACCTACCACAAGAATATGCTTGGTTAATTAATACGTGGAATTATTAAGATTCAAGTAGGCCAATTGGTCAAAGTCATTTTGTATGTATGAAAAATATTACGTATATAAAAATTTGTTTATTCATTTTACTTTTTAATTATTGATAATCGCTTGTAAAATTTTTGTTGCATATGATGACTTATTGAACATTTGTTTAGTGATACAATTAACGTTAATTAGAATGTGTAATAAACCATAGTTAAAGCATAATAACATGTATTTACGTAGCTACCCTGCTAGTTAACTCGAGGACCAATTGCGATATATAATTTATAAGATATATTTTTTTGTTTGTCAATCTTAAAAATAAGAACATATTTTTATGTCTCGTAGCAAGTTAATTTAAAATGAGATAATTTATAACCCATAAATATTAATAACTTATTTTAGAGTAAAAATATCTTAAAAGGTCACTGAACTATGCAAAATTATCCAGTAAAGTCACTAAGCTTTATTTTGTATCACTAAAATCACTCAACTTAACATTTTTATCTTCTAAAATCATTAAACTACATTTATCATAAAATTAAATTTGACATGACAAATTAAATTATTTTTTATGCCATGTATATAGACCCATAAATAAATAAAAATTTAAAATTTCCCATATTATTTTTTATTTTACAAGTTTATTTGATTTTTTGAAAAAATTGAAACTGCAACATTATTTCCGCACCTCTCTCATTGAGATGTTGTTTCTAATATATTTTGAATAATTTTAAATTTCTTCTAGCAATTTCCATTTACTCCAAGATATAATTAACACCAAGAAACTAGAAAAAAAATGTAAACCTCCGGTGGAACTCACTCAGCTGGAATAATCCACAGAGAAATAACGAATCTAAAAGTCACCATTTTTTACATTATTTTTTATTTTGAAATATTTTCTTTTATATAAAAAAGGGTCAAAACTTGCACCATTTTCAGTTGTTTTTTTTTTAAAATAATTATTTATTCGTGCAGTCTAGGTTTATATGAAATAAAAAAAATTATTTATTTTGTTAAATTTATTTTAATGATAATATAGTTGAGTGATTTTTGAAGATAAAAATGTTAAGTTGAGTGATTTTTGAAGATAAAAATGTTAAGTTGAGTGATTTTATTGAAACAAAACAAAGTTAAATGACTTTATTAGTTAAATTCTCATAGTTTGATGACCTTTTGAGATATTAACTCCTTATTTTAGATCAAATACCTTAATTTTTTTAATATAAAATTCATATCAAATAATTAAAACGAAGGGAATAGTATTTTTGGCTGACAACTTGACAGTTCATTTCATTAAAATAGCAATTACTGGCAAAAATAAATAAATATATATATGAAGTGTAAATTTGTGGGCATCACTTCAAAGCCATAAAGGAAATTTCTAATATTTGTCATTTGCTTTTCTGGTGGCAAGTATTTGTTTGTATCATTCTTTGTTAATTTTGTCGAAGCAAAAGATATTTGTTTGTTTTATATTATATCAATATAAAATTGAATAGAAAAAGGTAGTTAATATTGTGGCTGCTCTTAATTTTTAAAAAAATCTACCTGTTGACACAAAGTACAACTTTTACAAAATTTAAGTCTTCGTTTGGTCATACGATATGAAATCATGAGATAAAAATTAAAGTTTTATTTAGATATGAAATATGTTTAATTTTGTGTTGTATATTTTTCCATAAACATAAGAATCTCATAAGTTGTAAAATCATTAAAATAGCCTCAGTTGTTTATTCAATCTTACCAAATAATTTTATTTTATAAAATAGCATAATAAATCATTGATAATGCATAAGTACCCCCTAACTAATGACTGAAATCCCAGTGGCACACCTAAACTTAATAAAGATCTTATTACCCCTTGAACTTATTTTATTCGTAATTTTGTGCACCTTTTGTGCTGATGTGGTACCTTCAACCACCCAAGTTGGTTGTATTGTACACATTCGCCCGCCATGTGTGTAAATATATATTTTAAATTAAAAAAAAATAAAAAAATAAAAAATTAAAAAAATATTTCGTAATATTTTAAAATATATTTCTTAATTTGTTTTAAATATTTCGTAATTTTTTTCTTTAAAAAATTCTTATTTTTATCTTGTATTTAAATTAATTAAATATACATATTTTTACCTTGTATCGAAACTATTTTTTTTTAGCTTACCTTCATTTTTTTTCTCTTTTATTTTTCTATTGAGTTTATTTTCTTTGTCTTTCGTCTTGATTTGATTTCAAATGTCTTGCATTTAAAATAAGTTAATTTTGAACGAATATCAAAAGAAGTAAAGAAAATCAAATAAAACATAAACATATTAAAACATTAAAAGTAAAGGACACTTTTAAATTATTATTTTTAAATACATACAATTTATTAAAAATAATTAAAAGTGAAAAGATAAAAGATTAATTGAAAAAAATTCAAAGTGAAAAGAAATTAAAATAAATATTTTACAAAGAAAGAAACAAAAATAATTAAATTTATATAAGTTTTATTATACATAAATATGTGTACTAACTAATTATAAATTTATCAATTAGAAAATGACATGTGTCCAATTTGTGCACTCATCACTTGCAGAGTGTGCACACTATCTATGACATGTCCGCGTTTGTGGTATATTTATTTTATTTTAAATTAGTTTAGGAGGGTAATAGGACTCTAGTTAAGTTTAGGTGTGTCTCTGGGATTTCGGTCATAGTCTAGGAGTTACTTTTGCATTTTCCCTAAATCATTACAAAACTATTTGTTTCTCACTTAAAGTAACTGTTTCATCATACTTTAATTCAATAAAAAAAATTGAACATAAATTATAGTGAACTAGTCTTTAATATAATCCTCCTTCATAATACTGATAATCTCCTCACGTTGAACTCGATCATATGACCGAGAAGACGAACCAACATTGTTACCTCGAGCTATTTGTTGGTCAATATCATCCCAACTATATTTTCGTTCTCATAGAGTATAAATATTTCATCACTCCTTCTCGCAAATAGTTATCTAACACTGCACAAGTTATGACAATTTTTACTTGCGTGTCAATATCATGATGGTTCGTGCCTTGTTTTAATATTATAAATCTATTTTTCTAAGCTTCAAAGGTTTGTGGGGTTGTTTTAACAAAATATAAACTCGTGGATCAATTTTTGTGTTAAAAAAATCTCAAAACATGATATGAAATTTCCATATAATTAATCCATATCATGATTTTGGAGAATATGGAATTTCATCTCATGATATGAAATCAGCGTGAAATCGCATGTCCAAATGCTGATTCTGTCTCACGATTCCATATCGTAATATGATATTGCATGACCAAACGCGTGTTTATAAAACACAATAATTACTACAATATCTTCGTCCTGAGTAAGTTAAGAGTCGATTGAGAAAGCTATAGTATGGGAAACTTCTAATATTTGTTCTTTTCTTTTTTGGAAACTAAAATATTTGTTTGTGTTATTCTCTATTTTTGAGGGTAAAAATATATTTATTTGTATTCTTTGCTTATTTTCTGAGGGCAATATTTGTTTGTATGAAGTCTGAATGTTGCAGAATCATGTGTTATAAGCCGGGCAATTAATTAACTCGAGTTCTTGTAGCCTATGTTGACCTATGTGATGTCAGGTTGATTTGGTCTCGAGTTAACTTTAATGTTAAAAATCGCTTCTAGTGATTTAAGATTTTACGATCACTTTTATATATCAATCTTTCTCTTATATGAAATGTCAGTATAGTAGTTGTGTGCAATTACAAAGCCCCCAGAGTGGCCATAACAAGTTATATGAATTAGTTCTAGTTCCTGGTGTAACAAAGCATAATGAAACAGATTATATTAAAAAGACAGCTGAATTTTTTACCAATGATCAGATTCAAAAGATGAATATTTTCTTAAAAAGCTTACCACATGCATGAATTGCTATACAAAATTTGGTGCATGTAGATAGTTATATGCATCAAAGTTCTAATCCATTGAGTCAAGACTTGGTGCATACCATCCTAACTCTTCTGCAATCATTTTCATTCTTTCTTCTTGTCCTTTTGAATCTCCAAATGCAGTCGTAAATGGGTATATATAGGTCACTTTTGTCGCCATTGCTCTGTAGGCAACTGAATCTCCCTTCACCAAAAACTCTAAAACATCTCTGCCAAATCCTCCGTCAACCTCAGCCTGCAAATATTTTCCTGTAATTATTTTCATCATCAGCAAACATTTCATGATGCACCGGAATAGTCAATATCTAGATTTCAAATACTTTGTTATCTTTTATGCAGTTACATTTGTATCTGCCTAGTATTTCAGGCATCTATGAATCTTGAGTGAAGTGCAATGTTTGATGCATCTTGATTCAATAAGATTACCGTCAGGGATATCTTCAACGACTTGAATCTTTGCATTCTTCTGTGTCTTCAAAATGGCATCCTGCAATTGCTGCCACAGATATGAAGAATTTATCAGCAGGCAATTGCTTCGTTTCTGAACAAAATGAAAACAACGGTTGGAAGTCTAGAAAGTCCGCATCTTCTTTACCATGATAGCATTGCCAGAAGAATTTTGAGAAATTATCAAGGGGAAGGCTGAAGAAGAAGATTGGGGATTTGTCGATACACACCCTGGATTAACTGAGGGGCAAGGTCTGATTTTTCTGCAAAAGCAAGCAACAAGAACCATAAGCTAAACGACAGAAGTAATCATTAAATGTTTGAGCAGACTGGCTTTAAATAGTTCCCTCTATTGTACATTCAAAGAGTTGACTACAAAATCAAGCAAGGAACAAGAGAACATAGATATACTTAGGCTTTTGTAAGTTTAACCACTAAAATTATGTCACCAAGTGGACAAGAAATGCATTGCATTATTAAAGTAGGGTTAAATTAACACAATGGTCCCTAAGAAATGACCTAAAGCAATTAAAACGAGTTCAAAAAAACATTTGGAATTCCAAAACAACATCGTAAACAGGGACTAGGTGAATTCTGAAAAAGCCTATATTATTGAAGTTGACTTTGTGACAATAGGATATTGAAGGCTGACTACATGCGATGCCTGCTAGAAACTGGTACCTACAGTTGGAAAATATTCTTAGCTGAGAAGGTTAGCAACTACACAATCTTCCTGCAATGGTCATAAGCTTTAACTGAATCCACTCATTCAATGTGAGGGAGTAATGAATGATGTGTGCATTAAGTTGGTGATAATGACAAAATTGTACCTCTAATTGTTGACATTGTTAACTTAGTCATGCCTGCTTATTAGATTATGGATGACATCTAAAACTTAAACTATTAGAAAGAAGACAATTCTGTTTATTTATTTATTAAAGGCAGTGGCGGAAGCAGGATTTCATTCACGGGATTCATAGAAATGCTCCATTGTATCCGGAGGATACAACAATTAATATATATATACATAAAAGAAATTCAGCTTTTCTGGTAAAGGGAATACAATTTGGTAAATGTGGTTCTGCCACAGAATTAAAATGTGTAGCAAGCACATCATGTGCTGGACAACTCTTTTTCTACGTCCAAGGCTCCACGCACGTGAAAATTATTTTGACTAGGGGCGACTGGGAGACTTGAATCTGGATTCGCTTGCACACAACACTTCTCATCTTGCCCACCGAAAGGGAAGGGTAAGATCTTTGTCTTCTCTGCAACCATGTTGAACTGTACGACCACCTCATTTAGAAGCTTCAACTGTTTGAGAATGACACTTTTTTTACCTTAGTCTCCCACACATTACATCCCCTCATGTGCAAGTCAAACAGGTGGAGATTCATTTTGATAATTGATAGAGGTATGACTTGAACACAGGGCCCTTAGGACACTCTGTATCATGTTGAATCAAAATGACTTAAACTTCTAGGGTCTATCTTAGCTCGAAGAAAAGAACAACCAAAGTTAGACCCCCAAAGATGAGGTGATATGTGATGATACAATTCAACATGATATTAGAACCAATATTTAGTAAGCCCATTCTCACACCTGTTACTTCATACTCCCTCCGTTTAAAAAAAATGACCCTATTTCATTTTTAGTCTGTTTCAAAATGAATGACCCCTTCCCATTTTTGATAACACTTTAACTTTAACTTTTCACGTGGCATATTTAAGATCACAAGATTAAAGGGCATTTTGGTACATTTGACATAACTTTAATTTAGAACCACAAGATTAAAAAGTCTTCTTTCTTTTCTTAAACTCTGTTCCAAGTCAAATTAGGTCATCCTTTTTGAAACGGAGGGAGTACTAAATTTCACGGGTGAACATCGGAACCCAATTATATGTGCAAGAGAGTGTTAAGTTACTAGTTGTACCACAAGGTTGTGCAAGGGTTTCAAAAAAAGGTTTATGATGGTCTCCATGTTTGCATTGAAGTTTTGGATTGGATGCTCAAATTGTTTACTTTCACACTACATTCCAAGACCTCATGCACCCTTAATAGCACCCAAGGGTGTGGCCTAGTGGTCAATGAAGTAGGTTGAGAACCCTAAGGGCTTAGGTTCAAATCCAAGTAAAACAATATGTGGTTTCTTTCCATTTGTCCTAGTCTGGAGGATAGAGTTACCTGCTACTTGTGTTGTTAGTGGGAGGTGGCAAGTATCACATGAAATTAGTCGAGCTGCGAGTAAGCTTTTCGGCCTCGACACAACATTCATAAAACAAAAAAAAATCCCTTACTGGTGCAATAGATGCATCCTATTTCTATGTTGATGATCTTGTATACTAACCGAGTCCACACTCGCCCAAGAACACACACATCCTCTTGTAATTGTCTTGTCTTTGTTATGGTTTCAGGGCCTACGCCTACCCGTATGGAGCCACCATCATTCACAAGGCTTGCTTTACATTGGACCCAATGTGCTATGAGCAAAACGTTCAGCACATTAAGCAATGCATATCATGATTTCACGTTTATTAACGAAAACAACAAATTGGATTACCAGCTTAATTAGCATGAGTTATACAAACTCCTCGACAACAATTGAAGTGCACAGTTCAATTTCAGCAGAGTAATAAAATAACCAACCAAAAATGCGGAAAAATTACCCATTTTCGAGTCCAGTAGGCAAGTTCTTGGATTGGGAGAATGGAGTCATGGGTGCAACCGGAGTAGATTTGGAGTTGAGAGAAGGTATCGCCGAAGAAGAGAGGGGAGCGACCAGCGAAACCGCAACTGCCAGTGGAAGTACCTTTGACCAAAAAGATGGTATTTTTGGTACGCATTGCTGGTGTTCAGCGTTAGTAGATGCAAAATTAGGGGTTGAATAACAGGGAGAATTTTGCTTAACGGTAAATTGGGGAAGAAGGCTAGCGCTAATTCCGAATGCCATGTTTATCTTTCTCGTACAGTTGCTGCTGCTCCATCCCGTCTATACTACACCCACTTGTGATTTTGTAAATTAGAGTATATTTATGGTCCACACTCCGCCACGATGATTATCCAAACATTTTTGTTTTTAAATATATGTTATTTTTCGAAAATTATTACTATTAGAAGTTCATTAAAATTTAATAAAATTCAAATCATCATCATCATCATCATCATCATCTTCAACTTCATATTCATATTGATTTCTCCTTTCACCTTTTGTCGAAGGAGTAGGTTGATGGTTATTGAACTAAGTTAGTTGCCCCAGTTTCAAACCATTATTAAACAAGCAATTTTTTTTGTGTTCTCTATTGCATGAAATATACAACATTCTTTCATAAGTACGATGTATAATCTGGTTGACGATAATTATTAATCTATTCGTTCATTTTTATTTGTCATGTTGTGCTTTTTCAAAGTTAAATTAAATTATATTAATTTAATATTTTAAAAAAAATATTAGTCAAAATTTTTATAATTTAACTCTAAAAATAGAAACCATAACAAATAATAGTGAACGAATAGGATATATTTTTTATATCCCAAAGGGATTTGATTCCAACTAAATTAGAACATTGTACATGGAGCGTCAAAATGGGCTTAGCCATGGGATTTGCCAGTAAGCTTTGGGCCTTTGAGACTTCATCAAGGTTTGATTGGAATTGTTCTATGAGTGAAAACTATTTCTTTATTTATTTTAAGAGAAAATTATATATAACGGCAAATTAATAAATTAAATTAATTGTTATAACCATTCTTTGATTTAATTGTGTCCCGTAGCAAACTGTTTGTCAGTCACCTCTATCCCTCAAACTCTCGCTCGTCACTCTCCTCTCTCGCTCCATCTCTCGCTCTCTTCCTCTAATTTTTATACAAACACAAGTGTATAAAATCTGTTTCTATTTATATAAAGCGAGAAGAAATTGTATAAATACATGTATTTTTGTTCCCCTATCCCAGATCTCGCTCGCCACCCTCGCCTCTCTCGCTTATACAAACAGAAACGAAATGTATAAATTGTGTTTCTGTTTGTATAAAGCGATAGAAAATTGTATATATACATGCAAATACATATATTTTCGTCCTATACACTTATAATTATATACAAATTCAAATTGTATATAATCGTTCTATACACTTATAATTATATAATTAGTTTTATATAATTTTCTGCCCAAGTCTCTTTCTCTTTCTCATTTTATACACTTCGTTTTATACAATTCGCTTCAACTGTATATGTATAGCGAATTGTACATTTATATGTTTGCTACGGAGTGCAATTATGCAAACTTTGCTATAATATACAAATATGAATTTTATGTTTGCTATATGTGAAAGTTGCCCTTATTTTAAAGTAAAAGTATTATAGAGTAATTGTTCTTTAATTCGTAAGTTTATTTTTTTGAATTTTTAGAAATATTTATTTGTCAAAAAGATCTAAATATGTCTATGTTAGAATTATTGAAACGTCACTGTTTGCCACATATTATTTGAAGATCTCATTTTTTTTTTATTTTGAATATTTTAGATACGAAATTATAATTGAAAGCACCAGTAATTATATGTATAATGTATGTTACAGTTGTAACAATTATGTCCTTTTATATAATTCTGTTAGACGGGTTAAACACTTATTATATTAACAAAATTATAAGTTAGAAAAAAAAAACTAAAAATAAAAAAGGAAAGAGATGCAAGCCTACTCCAATCGACGTCCTAATTCATCTTTTCCGGGCCCTTTTCAAGTGAAGTATCTACCCCTTCTAGCCGATTAAATCCTTTGAACCGTGATACTTGAGTTGAGTGAGATTGATTGACCCATTTTGACAACTCTACGTATATATGTGAAGTCGTATGTGGGAAAATTACAAAAAATCATCACGCATTAAGACTCTTTTAATTCATTCTCCCGTGACTTATTTTAATTCTTTTTTCTAGAGTTACGTTATTGACAAAATAATGAAAATCATGATGCTGTGAATAAATAATTAATAATATAAATAATTAATAATTGTACACAACAATACAATTTTTTCAAGACCCACCTTTAATTGCCGTCATTGTAACTTGTACATTCATCTTTCATGTCTAAACTTGCAAACATTTCACAAATTTTTAGCTTCTCGTGAAAAGACTTTCTTTTCGTGGAACTCTAAATATTCGGTCCACTTTTAGTCGTTACGATCTTTTTTTTAGGATTAACTGTTAAAAATTTCAACTAACATTTTATGATAAATTTTTTAATTATATTGATATATAAAAAATAGAAAAATACATAAATATCTCTTAGACTATGATCGAAATTCCGGAGACACACCTTAATTAAATTCCGGAAACACACCTTAACTGAACTTAAGGTCCTATTATTCCTAAACTTTTTTTTTTTATAATTTTTTAGAACTTTTGTTTTACGTAAAATACGATGTGACTCCACGCAATTGAGACGTGTAGGAGATATTTGGAAGCCACGTAATCCAAAAAGATGCACAAAATTACAAAAAAAAATGAATTCATGGGGTAATAGGACCTTAATTTAGTTTTGATGAGTCTCTGAAATTTCGGTCATAATCTAGTGGAATACTTGTACATTTTCCCTGCAAAAAAATTGAAATTTATAGTACTTTTCGCATAATTTTTTAATATCTAAACTTTTTGTTTAAAATATTAAATTAATATACTCTAATTTAATTTTAAAAATTAATTAAATTGATTTTCGAAAAGCATAACATGACAACTTAAAGTGAACGGAGAGAATATTAAGAAAATTTAAAAAACTAAGGAAAACAGAACTCTCTTTTTTACAAGGCCTTGCTTGCTTTAAATTTTGTTAATTGATGAATAACATGAGCTATATAAATGGATGCCAAAATCCAAAAAAAACAATATACATTTAAAGGGCTTATTGATATCACATATAAATAAAAATAAACAAACTAGTGGTGTACAGAAGTTCTAGTAGTAAGAGAAGATCTCATATCTACAATAGTAGACTCATCTGCTCCTAATTTAATAGCTTCTTTACTTGCACTAATAAATCTTGAAACTGCACCTCCTACATAGCTATGAGCTTCTTTTACATTCATTTTCTTCCCCATTTCATGTGGAAAACTGCTCAAAAAATGGTCCCCATTCAACACTGCTGCTAATTGCACTACTTCGCTCTGAAACTCGGACAATGCCCGAGTTTCATCAGCTTCAGTAGTAGTGCTTCTCAAAGGAGATGCATCAGGTAGAACCTCTGCAAATAATCAATCAATCAAAAATTGAAAAAAAGATAATCATCTATCAGAGTCGGAGCCAAGATTAAGAATTTGGGAGTTCTAAGGTTCACAAGTTAATATACATAATTTTGAGTCTACGAAAAAGCTAGTGGGTTCGTCCGAACACATGAACCCTCACTTAGCTCTGCCTCTGTCGTTTATAAACGTAGAACTAGTAATCTATGAGTGAGTACTTACCAGGGCAATCAGTTCTTGGAGATGACAATTGAGCTACAACATGTTCAAATGTGCCAGCCCAGGCATCTCTATGAGTTAGAAAATTCGATGTAAGATTGAATATTTTCTTTATTGTTGCTGGAATAGATGAGTGTTCGAATTCGGAATTTGGTGTAGGTCCTTTAGGCTTGGTTATTACTGCATAAAAAAATAAAATAATGTGACATAAGTAAATTATTAAAAACTAGAATAGGACACAGAGAAAAACACAAAAAAAGAGATGATCCCGTGACCATGTTAGATAAAAAAAAAAATTGTGGTACAGAAAGATCTGAACATCTTGCTGTATTGTAATATATTTTACTTTATCCATATGAAAGGAGCAATGTAGAAGTTTGGATCAATCTTGTCTTACTTCGCAATTCATTGATCCGACTAATTAGTCAGATTAGCCCCTTGTTGAAGTGCTTTTCATTCTCATGGCTCGAATTCAAGACTTTGATTAAGAGGGAAGGAACTTTTGATGTTCTGCAATATTGTTCGGTTGGGTAGGAGGCCTTAGAAATAGAGTCATCTTCGGTAGGGAGCTTTAAAACCTGACTAGTCTACAAACAATATGTTTTTCGCTTTAAGCATGCAATGTACGGGGAATTTACTGATACGACTAAGTCAAATTCATGCCCTATAAAGTTCATTACGAGAGTTGATTTATCAGATGCTCACTCAACTAATAGTTACTATCTCTCACAAAAAACTAGAATATCAGAATGAACATTTACTATTCCACCATACCCTTTTGGAGCCTTAGAAGTGGAGTCCTCTTTGGATAAATCGAATGAGTAAATTTTGAACACTAGATACTTAGATAATAACTATTAGTTGAATAACCATATGAGAAATAAAACCCCTTATAATCTCATTTTCACGACTCAAACTCGAAATCTCTAATTAAGAATAAACAAGCATTTACCATTCCCCAACACCCTTTCAGAGCCTAATTCGAAATGGAGTCATCTACACTAGACACAAATTCAAATTAATCGAACTAGTAAGTTTCAAACACCAAACACTTGAATCAAAAAAGATGGAAATTTCAAACTTACCAGTTCCTTTCTTGATCCAAGGAGAGACCATAATCGTTGGAACACGAACACCAAGGCGATCAAACTTAAAGAACGAAGGTGCAGGCCCAGTATTTCCATCTGGATTTGGAACATCACCATAAGGAGTTTTAACATGATCATAAAATCCACCATGTTCATCATAAGTAATAACAAAAAGTGTCTCATTCCACTGAGGACTAGCTCTCAATGTCTCATAAATCTCCTTAACTAATTTCTGTCCATCAGCAACATCATGTGATGGATGATCATCATTTGCTGGATATCCAATTATACCGAAATACCTTGGCTCAATCACTGTCAAATTAGGCAAGTTACCATTTCTAGCATCTTTCTTGAACTTCAAATCATACTGATGAAACTTAAACATGTACTTCAACATCCTTAGATTTCTGTAAAACAGAGTTGATGGTATGTTTTGATAGTAAATACCAAAATCTAATCCGTTTTCGTGTAACGAATCGAATATGGTTTTCTGTGGATACCCTGTAGCTAACTGCTTCTTCACATGGCTTGTAGAACCATGAGAAGTTGCAGAGTATAGAAATAGCCTGTTTGGTTGTGTTGGACCTGGAATTGAACAAAACCATCTGTCAAATACCGCGAATTCGCGAACTAATTTCTCGTAAATTGGGACATTTTCGGGCTTAAATCCTCTCATAACAGCTCTTGATAGATTCTTATCAGACATAGTGAGTGCTTGTTCTACAAAACCTGACATTGATGGAATAGAGCCAGAACCAGAGCCAAATACCTATTTGTGACATAAGTTTAAACTTTTAGACGAGACAGTCATATAATTCAATTCCTAAAAAAAAAAGCAAAAGAGTACAATCAGTATTCAGTTCTCAGTCAACTAATAGTTATTATTATCACTTTCTTAGTAAAAAAGAAAGTTATAACTATTAATTAAGTGACCATACGAAAAATATACCCTATATGAATGAGTGAGAATAGAACTTTTAAGCTTTTAGTCGAAATAGTCATAGTTATACCTGTTGTTCCACATCTTCAAAAGAGTGACCAGGGTCTGGATCCACATACTGTGCATCATCAGTAAAGCAAATTGTTTGAGTATCTTGAGCTTTAGTAGACAATGGATTACACTCTTTTCCAGTAACACCATTGATTCTTGGATTCACTGATTTCTTCATCCATCCAAGCAAATGATCAAAAGATCTATTCTCCAAAACCAACACAACAACAGTTTTAATGGGTTGTTTTTGTTCTCCATAAGTATTCTCAAAACCCCACAAAAGTGTTAGAAAAATCAAGAAAACATAGCAAAAAGGTGGAGTCTTTCTTCTCAAATGACCCATTCTTGAATCTCAACAAAATGTTGAAATAGCAAATGAAGTAAATAAGGAGTATATATGGTTAGTATAAACTAAAAAAAGAGGAAGGATCTAGACATTTAGTAAGTATAGTGAGATAAGTGTAAGACAGACAGATGAATGAATGAAATAAATGTGCAGATGTAAGTTTGTGGGAAGCTTTAAATGGAAATTGTCTTCATCTCATTGTGGGTCTTATTGGGTGAATAGAATGAAAAAAAAAAAAAAAACAGTTAATTTGATGTAAAACTGTAAAGTAGTAAAATTTAAGGAGTGGTTGTGACTTGTGGTAGTAGTCATATTGTGAAACAGGGGAAAAAACTTTTGGTGGTTAATGAATACATAATGATTCAATAATTTTTTACTTTAATTTAAAACTTAAAACAATGATAAGTTCATGTAATTTAGAGTTAATGGTAAAATGCATATCACCTTTTCACTAGTATTGTTATTGAGGACAAATATTTGACTATTTGAGCATCCATGCGTGTTTTAATAATATGAGAATTATAATTTAGATAGGTGAAAGAAAAGAATTAAGTGCTTTAAGATATAAAACTTATGAAAAGAGATAATTTAAGTGTACTTTCAACTATTAATATTATAATTTAATATAAATCTTAAGTGCGAATAAATTTTTACTCTCAAATAAAAATATATTTTACTGCTAGAGGCTATTAATAGTCTTGTAATAGTGGTGAGAGACATACATTTCTCATTGTCCTCTTCCCCTTTTTTTCTCCTTTCCCCTTGTAATAAGAAGATGACAAAAAGACAAAAAATAAGGGTATATGTGTATGAAAATATGAAGTTTCCGTTTGGTGTTGTTGCTTTAACTTGTTCATAACAACAATAAAAAATCGAGTGAAATCTGATAAAATAGGTTTTAACAAGGTTAAAATATATGAAGATCTTATCAGTATTTTTCTGAGATAAGAGAGACTTAGAAGAATAAAAAATCGAGTGGAATCTGATAAATTTAATTTTAAAAAGATTAAAATATATGAAGATTTTATCTATGAGATAAAGAGAGACTTGGAAGACTTGATGCTTGTTAATTGGAACATAAATATTCTGGGAGTGGAATCTTCCTCAGTATAGTAAATTTCTTAACATATGTCATAAAAGTACCAATTATTAATGAAGGATATGTCATTTATGTACCAATTAGAAAATTGAATTAGCCACTTGAAATGATAGCAAGCTGAGTACCCTTCTCAGTAATGGAATTAAATTTCATCAAAGATTTCTATTTTATGAAAATTAATTAGTTTAAAGACGTAACACATTTTTTGAGTGAGGTATCAAGTAATCTTTTTATTACTTTTAAATGTTTCTGAAATTGTTCCTTTTCTTCAGAAAAGTTGACAGACAAGAGTTATTAGTCAAAGAAGGGAAGCAAATTGCCTAAAAAAAGACTGACAAATGAAAGAAAAAAGTGAAATGTAAATCCACTTTACATAACTGATTAAAGACTAAGACTGTTTTATTTTTAATCATAAGTTTTAACTTTAAGTTTTAGATATGAAAAAAATTATTGAAAACGCTACTTATGAACGGATTTTGCTATGCACAAATTAAATTTAATCGAACTTTAGTATGAGCTCTGGACACGAAAAACCAAAAAAAAAAAGAGGATAATCAACTCTTCAGTATCTTTTGCTATTCTCACGTGATTTCATGCACCGACACAAATATTGAACTTATTAGAGTAGTATTCTTTATTACCTGAGTGGAGGTGGGAACACTAAGAAAGAATTTACTTCTATTGTAGCCACGTTCTATTGGACCCTTTTTGCTTCTATTGTAGCCACGTTATATCTTTTTTAGAAAAAAGTTGTACCTAATGTAGTTTATTACTATGTCATAATTACACTCTTTAGCGATATTTTTAAATAATTATATAACATAGTTATATTTTATAGCATATATACATCATTACATTTATATTGCTAGCGAGTGTCACGGACTTTTTGATTCGGACAATACTCCGTGCGGCACTTGACGGTTTACTCACGATTCTTGCACGTTCTTGCAAACTCAAGTAAGCCTCTCACTTGGATCGCTAAGAAAATAAGAAGTAAGACAAAACTTTGGAAGAAGGAACTTCTATTACTTGATAAATTATTGGATGCTTTACAAGTAAAATAAACAACTATTTATACTACTCTAATGCCTAAGAGTAAGTAAATGCTACCATGTACAAGTTCCTAAGTCTATGTCTACAAGACATGCTTCTAAGTCTTCCAAAAAGGACTCCTAGATGCTCCTAGTCTGCCCCACGTTCTGCACAACCTCTCCAAGGTTTGTAACTGACGTCCCACTACCTGCTGTAACGGTTGTAACTGCCGTAACAGCTGAAACCGTTGTAACGGCTGCCTCTCCAACTGCTGCCTGCCCCTTGGCCTGCTGGCCGGCTTGGGTGGTCTGCCCCCTTGCGCCTGCTGCTGGCTGCCGAGTTGGGTGGCGTTCTGCCTGGATGGATGGCGGGACATCACAATCTCCCCCACCCCATGATGCGACGACCGCGACGCATTGCTGCAAGAACTCCTGAACTTTGTCCTTGAACTGCTACAGGTCTTCATACCTCTCCCAAGTGGCTTCTTCAGGAGTCTGTCCCCTCCAATGTACGAGAAACATAGCACTGGCCTGTTGTCCTCGTTTCCGCTTGGCTTGGTAATCTATGATGGTGTCAATTTCTCGATCATGCGAGGCAGTGATAGTGATAGGGGCCCGCTATGATTTGTTCCGGCTGGGATCGTCCTTATCTTCATGATATGGCTTAAGGACGCTTGCATGAAAGACCGGGTGGATCCTCAAGTGTGGAGGCAACTCCAACTTGTATGAAATCTTACCCACCTTGGCAACAATCTTGAACGGACCCTCATATTTGCGCACTAAGTTGTGATGTACGCCCCTCAATGCCTTAAACTGCCTTGGATTAAACTTTACCAAAACCATATCACCTTCTTTGTAGTTGGTGGGACGACGCTTGCGGTCGGCGAACTTCTTCATCCTCCTTGCCGCCTTATCTAAATAAGTTTTGGCAAGGTCGATTTGTTCTTCCCAACCTTTGGCAAGATTGTAAGCGCCCAAACTCTTCCCCTCAAATAAGGTTGGCAGTGAGTGGGGAGTTTGGGGTTGCTGACCTGTTGCCAACTCGAATGGTGTGCGCCCTGTAGATTCACTCCTCTGCAAATTATAAGAAAATTGCGCCATGTCTAGGAGCTTAGCCCAATCCTTCTGGTGCGCACTGACATAGTGCCTAAGATAGCACTCCAACAAGGCGTTGACGCGTTCAGTCTGGCCGTCAGTTTGGGGGTGAAAGCTGGTGGAAAAGTGGAGTTTTGAACCAAGGACTTCAAAGAGTTCACTCCAAAAATTCCCAGTGAAACGAGGATCACGATCACTGATGATGAACCTCGGCAGCCCCCAATACTTCACTACGTTCTTGAAGAATAATTGTGCAGCTTCCTTAGCAGTGCAACCGGCTGTGGCAGGCATAAACGTCGCATACTTGGAAAACCTATCCACCACGACCATTATCGTGCCAAATCCATTTGACTTTGGCAAAGAAGTGATGAAATCCATAGATATGCTCTCCCACGGACGATCAGCTATGGGTAGTGGCTCCAACAGCCCTCCTGGTTGCCTTTGCTCTACCTTGTCTTGCTGGCACACAAGACAAGTCTGCACGTACTGCTCAATCTCTTCCCGCATTCGTGGCCAGAAATAGAAAGCCTCAACCAACGCCCTTGTTCTTTTCTGCCCTGGATGCCCGGCCCACGGAGTGTCGTGGCTCTCCTTGATAATTCGCCGCCTGATGAATCCGAACTTGGGTATATAAACTCTTCGGCCAGTGGTAAGCAAGAACCCATCTTCTACCCAAAACCGCTTGGTTTTACCTTGGGCAGCCAGCTGCATTAACTTCTTGGCCTCCGGATCACGTTGCATACCATCTTTGATTGCGCCTTGGAATTCACTACGAGCTGAGAAAATGGCCGCTAGATCAGTCTTTCTGCTCAATGCATCGGCTACCACATTGCCCCTTCCTGGTTTGTACTCCAAGTTGTAGTCAAATTCTGCTAAGAAATCCTGCCAACGAGCCTGCTTTGGTGTGATCTTCTTCTGCGACTGAAAATAGCTAGTGGCAACGTTGTCAGTTTTAACTACAAATTTGGAGCCTAGTAAATAGTGCCTCCATGTGCGTAGACAATGCACAATGGCCGTCATCTCCTTTTCCTGCACAGTGTACCGTCGTTCAGCTTCATTTAACTTCCTGCTTTCAAATGCTATGGGGTGTTTCTCCTGCATCAAGACTCCCCCAATGGCAAAATCAGAAGCATCCGTATGTATCTCGAAGGTCTTTGTGAAATCGGGCAGCATCAAGACTGGTTCTTCAGTAACCGCAGTCTTAAGACCTTCAAATGCCTTCTGGCACTCCTCGCTCCATTCCCATGGCCTGCTCTTCTTCAGCAACTCGGTCAATGGGGCAGCTATAGCGGAGTATCCACTAATGAACCTGCGATAATAATTAGCAAGTCCAAGAAAAGAACGTAGCTCGGTCACCTTTGTAGGCGCTTCCCAATCTTGGATAGCTTTTACCTTTGCCTGATCCATCCGAAGCTCACCTTGGCTGATCACATGACCCAAGAAGTGTATCTCGGGTTGGGCAAACTCACACTTCTCCCGTTTGACATAAAGCTGATTCTCCCGCAAGACTTTGAAAACTTTCTTCAAGTGCTCTACATGTTCTTCCAAAGTGTTACTATAGACGACTATGTCATCTAAGTACACTACTACGAATTGATCCAGGAAGGGATGTAGAATTTCGTTCATCAGCGTGCAAAAAGTGGCAGGTGCGTTAGTTAAGCCGAAGGGCATCACCAACCATTCGAATGCTCCGTACCTGGTTACGCATGCTGTCTTTGGTTCATCCCCCTCTGCGATGCGCACTTGATAGTAGCCTTTCCGAAGATCCATCTTGGTGAAGTATTTGGCCTCTCCAAGACGGTCAAACAAATCTGCAATCAGCGGGACAGGATATTTGTTCCTAATTGTGATCTTGTTGAGTGCCCTATAGTCAATGCATAGGCGCATCGACCCATCTTTCTTCTTCTGGAACAGCACCGGCGCCCCATAGGGTGCCTTGGATGGACGGATGTGACCTGCTTCGAGGAGCTCTTTCAACTGCTTCCTCAGTTCCTCTAACTCAGGCGGAGCCATGCGGTAAGGTGCAAGTGCTGGTGGCTTGGCTCCCGCCTCCAACTCTATCATGTGGTCTACCTCGCGCCTTGGAGGTAGAGTTTTCGGCAGCTCCTCCGGCATCACATCACTATTTTCCTG
This sequence comes from Solanum sitiens, assembly GCA_016801875.1. Taxonomy (NCBI): domain Eukaryota; kingdom Viridiplantae; phylum Streptophyta; class Magnoliopsida; order Solanales; family Solanaceae; genus Solanum; species Solanum sitiens. The sequence goes on along the minus strand of JABWTJ010000002.1, from coordinate 2,102,897 downwards.
CAAAACAGTTTCTATGATAGGTGGCAATGGCTCCATAGCACCATGGTCTTCACCCGAACTTGCAATGGTGGCTAGGAAGGTTGGTGCTCCTTTCTTCAGGCCCTTCACAATCTGCATGGCCGATAAGTGGGCGTATCCGTTTTTCTTTGGTACTTTAACAAGAGGTACCATACAAGATCCTTCCCCCTCCATAATCATGAGTTGTTGAAGGTAGGGATCGATCATTGTGTGGCAACGCTGAAAGAATTCCTGTCCAAGAATAACATCGGATATGTCCAAAGGAGCTACGGTAAAGTTTGTCTTACCTCTCCACCGTCCTAGAGTGATGCTGACCCCATGAGCAATTCCACATACGGGAGTTGGTGGAGCATTGACCGTCTTGAGGCGATTGTTGCTTGGAACAATTTTCAGTCCCAACTTTTCTGCCGCCGCCTTGGTCATGATGTTGGCTTCAGCCCCGGAATCCACCATAGCCCGAACTTGTTGCCCATTGATGGAGATGTCCACGTACTGCGTACTGAAATCTCCTGGCTTGTCGGCCTGTTTGGCTATGGCTCCACACAATCCAACCATGCCCAATTGAGTGGTGTCTGCCGGCTTTGCCTTGTCTTGTGCCTCCTTTTCCTTCCGTTCACGGACGATGGCACCAAGGTTCTTCATCTCCGGGCACCTGGCGTAACCGTGTGGTCCGCCGCATATATAGCACCCGTCGCCTTTGCTAGACTGCGTCCGCTTCTCCGCATACTTCTGGCGTTCAAACCGTCTACCATCCGGCTTGGGCGTGTCTTGCTGTTTGGGTTGTGCCGACTGTTCTCTGCCTCGGCCACGATCTCCCCCGCCTTTAGCTTGACTGCCCTTTGCCTCCTTGCCCTTAGCCTTGTCCAAACGATCATGTTTGAAATCTGTCAAGGTCTCGGCTTGTGTGATGGCTTCATCGATGGTTTTTACTTGACGCCGCTCTAACTCTGTCCTCGCCCAATTCTGCAGCCCGTCCATGAAGGTGAACAGTATGTCATCATCCGTGAGTTGGGGAATTTGAAGGGTCAAAATTGTGAACTCCTTCACATATGCCTTAATGCTTCCCGTCTGCTTCAACTCTCGGAGCTTGCGTTTCATCTCATACACAGCATTGTTGGGGAAGAAAGATTTCTTGAATTCCTCAAGGAATTGTTCCCATGTGTTGATGGTGCATGTGCCCCTTCTGATCTCGGCATCTTTGCGTTTCCACCATAACATGGCTACGTCGGAAAGATACAACACGGCAGTGTTGATCTTGTTTGCATCGGTCCTGACTCTATTACATTTGAAATAATTTTCCAAGTGCCATAGGAAATTACTCACCTCTAAGGCGTCGCGGACACCTTTGAATATTGGTGACTTGGGAACCTCAACTCTAGACTCCCTTTCCTGGCCAAATGATGTTGATGCAACAACCTCCCTCTCTTCTTCGAGAGCTTCAATCTTGTTCTTCAGCGTCTGGATCGTCGTAGTGGCGTCCAACAGCCTGAACTCCAAGGAAGTAATGGATTCTTTCATCCCTAATTCAGTCCGCTTGCGCACCTCCAACTCCTTCCGGATCGCGTCAACTTCCTCCAGGGAATGCTCTTCAAGGTCTTTGACGTCACTGTCCAATCCATTCAAGCGCTGGCCTAAAATCTCAACCGTTTGCCTAGCCATCTCGACGCTGGCAATCCATTCGTGTCCAACAGTAACGTCTATGGCCTCATCGCCATCGTCACTTTCATCGACAACATTAGGTATGTGAGATGTTTGTCCATCGCTTGGTGTAGGATCAGTTGGTGGAGGATCAATTGATGGAAGATCACCTAGTGGAGGAATCGGCAGATTGGGTTCATTACCCTTCTGCTGCTTCTTCCCCTTTTTGTTCTTCTTGCCACCAATTGTGGGAACGTTGGGGGTGATGCTAACGCCGCTTCCGTCTCCTTCTGTTGTCATTTTCTTACGATTGAACCTGCTCTGATACCAATTGTCACGGACTTTTTGATTCGGACAATACTTCGTGCGGCACTTGACGGTTTACTCACGATTCTTGCACGTTCTTGCAAACTCAAGTAAGCCTCTCACTTGGATCGCTAAGAAAATAAGAAGTAAGACAAAACTTTGGAAGAAGGAACTTCTATTACTTGATAAATTATTGGATGCTTTACAAGTAAAATAAACAACTATTTATACTACTCTAATGCCTAAGAGTAAGTAAATGCTACCATGTACAAGTTCCTAAGTCTATGTCTACAAGACATGCTTCTAAGTCTTCCAAAAAGGACTCCTAGATGCTCCTAGTCTGCCCCACGTTCTGCACAACCTCTCCAAGGTTTGTAACTGACGTCCCACTACCTGCTGTAACGGTTGTAACTGCCGTAACAGCTGAAACCGTTGTAACGGCTGCCTCTCCAACTGCTGCCTGCCCCTTGGCCTGCTGGCCGGCTTGGGTGGTCTGCCCCCTTGCGCCTGCTGCTGGCTGCCGAGTTGGGTGGCGTTCTGCCTGGATGGATGGCGGGACATCACAGATTGGACTCTACCATCTACTATTCTCATCTCAAGTCCCCTCACCCAAAAAAGATATTTATAAAATACAACCACAATAAATCAAAAGGAACCAATATTTGTACACAACAATTTAACCTAAGTTTGTATTTTAACCTATTCACTGACATTGACAATAATTGTAAATTTGTCATAACAAGCACAAACAAAAGTTGTTTCGTAAAATAATTTTACATGGACATGAATGCGCCATATGACACCTCTGTATTCTGTTACACTCTGGGAACTAAAAAAAAATTGCTTTGGTCAGTTGAATTACAAAGCGTGTAATTAGAGGACACAACTCTCACCACTATACATCAAATTCAGCTTTCAGGTATATAAAATTTTATAGCACAGTAAACAATCATACAAATCAAGCTGACCCATTATTGTTCCTATATCTGCTGCTCCCAGTGCAGGGAATGTATATCACGTGGCGAAACTTTCAAATGATCACTCACCGGATCTCCTTAAAAAAGCAAATACACCTAAACTCGCGGCCAATGCAGCACCAGCTGCTACAGCGGTGTAGGCTGAGGCCCATGCAGATTCTGGATGAGCATAATCCAAACTTTCTGAGTTTGAACCTCTCCTACGACCAGGCGTTCCTGAATAGTCTAAGTGCAATCTCAGTCCCTGTAGAGGTTGCGTTTATAACATCAGTTCCTTTGTAAATGATATTTTTTCACTATTGTTATGTCTCTTATAAGTCATACTAACGCGTGCTGTTTCAGAACAAAGGTCCGGAAAAAGAAACAATTGTACCTTCCAGCCTGACAACTTTGCATGTTCAACTGCTGCTGTAAGATCACTATCTGATGCTAGGATAACCTTGTCTTGGTCTTCATCTTCATACTGCAACAGATGGATTAACGATGAACATTGAAATCAAGTGGTTATTCCAGAAAAAACACAGGTGAAAGGGAATCTTCATATGTACAAGGGAAAAGCTCATGCATCCTTACCAAAATCTGAGGAAGGTTGTTTCCGTCAATGTCATTCCCCAATCTCTGAATGATTGAAGTTATGAGATCTGTTACGCTCCGTATATCTGAATTATGGAAATACAAGGGCCATAATACTGATGTAAGTCAAATTATAGTGCATTGAGATGATACCATATTTCATTAAGAGTTGAATTTGGTAGCATAATATAACTGGAGAACCATAGTTCCAATATTTGTCAGACAATTCAAAATGACAAGCCAGAGTACTGCTAAATATACAATGCATGATGGGGATTCTCAAGAGTACTACACATGAAAAGTAAGACAGCCTTATTAGTTCACAAACTTGCCTTAAATCGAACTATAGACTATATAGGGAGGGATCAATAATAGTAGAGAACCAAAGAATAAAAGGAGTAACATGGAAAATTCGCATTTTGAATGCCACTACAATATTGAAAGGAATCAAGGCCTTCAAAGAGAGCTTCATATCAGAAGTCGGAAGATACTTCAAAGAAGAACAAGAATACAAATTTTAGTTTGTATCTGGCAGATATTAACTACGATTGATGGAAGTTCATATATGATGCATAGGTCAAATACAACAAGCGCTTAATTTGTTTCTTGTGTATTTAATTTTTAACAAGGGTTCATCAATAGCATACCACAGTTGAATCTGTGCATCCTTCCCTTTCGGTCTTGAATCTTGAAGGCAAAAGTATTTGGCAGGGTCGCCGAAGGATAAAGATTTGATCTTCCTGTTTCTGCACCTTCAGAAGCTAATTTCAATGAACCCTCGCTGAAACGTCATAGACAAATGTGAAAGATCAGTAAAAAGAAAAAAAATGATTTAACAGAACTATATGGAAAAACTGGCTAGAACCTCCGTGTCTCTTCATCATCATCTGGAGTCAATGCCATAGCTGAATCCCAAAATCTTTGCATCATAGTGTTTGCAGCTTCATTATTCAGTCCAGCATTTTGTCCCACCTGGTTAATGCACAGTTAAGGAATAAATCTCTACAAGCTTGGGCGACAAAAAAGCTTGGCTGATCAAATGTAGAAACAAAGATCCTAATGCTGTACAAATACGATCTGTTCCACCCATAGAATGAAAATTCAAAGGACTGGAAGTCCCTGATGCACGGAATCACCGTGCATCGAAGGATGGATTGAAACGTCACCAATACGAAAAAGTTTTGGATCTTAAAACAAGAAATAAGTCAGGAAAGGCCATTATGATGTCCAAGATTTATTGCAACATTGTTGATTTGATCTGCTTTGTGAACGCTGATCAAATTATTACCAAAATCTAGATATGCCTTCTGCATATTGGAAACATTGTTGGACCCTTCCGTTGAATACATAAGCTAACAGTTTTCGCAAAGAGGCCCCAAGACTCCGAGTTCAAATATCCCTTAAAAGAGAAGTTTTATACATTTAAAATGCAAATGGCTGCAAAGGAAGCACATCATCATGGTGAAGTGGAACTGACTTGAGGATAGGCATAAACAAGATAGCACTAAAAAGGTGATTTGACCAGTGAATTACTCTAAAAGTTTTCTGTTACTAATGATGAGCTTCATAGAAAATGCACAAAGGAGATCCATGCTATTTAGGGCAAGTTTTGTCTTGACGAGCACCAGAAATATGGTTCAAATTATTGCTAGTTACTATTCTTAGTTGAGCCATTTAAGACTATTTTTTGTCATGATGAGGCACAAATATGCATCTTTGCCAAACTTAGAAACCCAAGCAAATTTTAAAATAATGGTTCTTTGACAAAAGAAATGTCGTCTGAAATCTGTCCATACTGAAGTTTGAATGCTCTCATTCGTCAATAAATTGAGTGATGATTGTTCATTAAGAACTGAGGAATTCATTGTTGTTGTTTACACTCTTTCCGCAATTGAAAGTTGACATGATTAGTCCCTTTAATCATATCTTAGTGGCAGAATGACAAAATGCATATGGATGAACTTCTGAAATAATGGCTTGTCAATTGATCTTTCAACATCATCTGGTCCTTCATAACTGGTCAAAGGGAGCTCAGAGCACTTATTCCTCTAAGGGGCTGACAGTGACTTCTTTTTTTCTTTCTATATTCACCATTATATGCAAAGATAACTTGGAAGACATTAATTTCAGAAACTTGTCAACGTATGGAAAAAGCATGCATATGCATAATAACTAGTGAATTATGAAAAGTCAAATGTTTTCATAATTTAAACATTTGTGTGCATGCTTCTTACCGTGGATACAGCTGCATGAGTGATATGAAGAACATCAAGGACAGCAACAACAGTACCCTCTGCACCACATTAGAATTACAATTTTTTAAAAAGAAATCAGGAAAAAAAGATATTAGATCACAAACCAACACTGGGGAAGATCAAATCACCTTTATCCACCACAGGAAGGTGTAAAAACTTGCCATCATGCATTGTATGTAAAGCATCAACAATAGGTGTATCAGTTGTAGAACATTCTGGACTGGGGGTCATTACCTGAACATTATGCGTGATAAAACAAAAGTTAACGGAGATTAAATGATACTTTCTTTCTTAAATTCCAATATAGGAAATAAGAGAGAGAGATTACCCTCTCCACGAGAATGGACTCAGGGGAGAGATCTTGAGCAATGACTCGCATCAACATGTCTTTTGAACTGCAACAACCATGAGGCAGATATTTGAAAGAGAAAATTAGTGTGCATTACATAATACCTCAGATTCAGTGGCTGACATTTGGAGAAAAAAGAGAAACCTTACGTTAAAATTCCTCGTGGTTTGTTGTCAACCATTACTATTGCAGAGCTTGTTCGAGATTCAAGCATCTTTTTTGCTGTGGCTAAAACAGTATCACTTGGTTCAACTATAACAACCCTAGAAACACCATATGTACAGTAATTGCATGAAATTTATCTTACAGATTACAAGCTATGCATCACATATTAAATATTATAATAAGTAAAGATATTACCTACTTTGAATTCTCAGAGATGATCGTTGACAGTGAAGGCTTGAACATCCGCTCCTGAAGTGTTTCAATAAATGTATTAGAACCTGAGACAATCAAGAATAAAAGAGGTTAAAAAAAATGACACATGCAATGGAAGATCAAATAACGTATTCAAAAACAGGGAACTTGGAAAATGAACTCAAGACATTCAACAAGCTATATCAATGAAATATAGAAACAATGCAAAATTCTCGACTAACCAGAAACAGATGAGCCCCAGTGCTTTTCAACACCCTCAACAGCAGCTACAATGGCCTTCCCTTTCTCAGCTGCCCTTTCAAGTCGAGCAATGGCATCATAAAGACATTTTGCTATATCAAGCAAAGCAATAACTTCTCCATTTTCCACAACCGGCAAATGTCTGAATTTTCCTGTGGCCAGCTTGACAGTGAGCTATTGAATAGGCTCAAAAGAATCAACCATTTGTGTTATTTAAATATACCAACCTAGCACCATTTTCTGCAAGGCTTCTACAGCTAGTGTGTCAGAAAGCACAAAAACAGGATTTTTCGTCATGATCTTTGAAACTGGTGTTTCCTGAATATTAACTTCACGAGCAATAACCCTTGTCGCTATGTCCTTTCCCAAAGAAGAAACGAAAAGGATGCAAAGAGAAGTTAGTTTAAAATGTTCTGTTTTTGGTTAAAGGGAAAATCCCATTACTTGATTTTATTTTGTCGGATTATCACAATTATGCAAGATTTAGTTAAACCTTATCTGTCAGGATACCGCATAGCAATGCATTTGAGTCGGTCAGCAATAAAGCATCTACTCTGCGAGCAGCCATCCTGCGACAAGCTTCATAAATACTTGTACTATCAGGTACAGTTAGGGCTTTCGAAAGTCGCAGTCTCTTAACTGTCCGCTCTCCAGTCAATCCCCTGAAAAAAATGTGTAGGAGAACCAAATATTATTACTACAAGAAATGATATATCAATGATCACTTTGACTTGGAGTGGTGTTAACCCCAACCCTAATTTAAACTCGTGATTTTAACATTCGGTACATCCACTAGCATAATCATTTCCAGCTATGACTATCACTAAACAGATTTGTCACTCTGTGGTCAAGAAGTTAATGGTAAAGTAGTGGATGGATTTTAATGGCTAAGCAATGCTTTAAATATAGAACTAATTTGTGTATGAAACAAACTCAACCAGCCCAAAAGAAAGAATATAGTATAGCCAATAAACTAAATAAGCAAAAACCTCTAGCAAAATTGTGCAGCATAATCACTCACAGCATTTAATGCGTAGCAATATACAACCACTTAATACACGCTAGCTTTAATATTGAACATGAGTATGTAGCAGATAAGGTACGTTAAGATTAACATAATTTTTCCATGTATATTTTTAGATCTATGTGGAAGTCCATATGCCCATGTCCTACCAGCTTAACATGGATGCATCCATGTTAAAAATCATCTATATGCAACTCCAATTCACTCAATCTATGCCAGCACTTAAATTTAGTTTACTTTGACTTGATGTAACAGTAAGATAGCGACCAGTATGCATGAATTCCAGTTCCAAAAACATAATTTCAAGAATGTAAATGCATTAGGAATACGCTCTTCCATTTTAGCTTTGGAGAACCAACGCATAAGTCATATCACGCATAAGTCATGGATATTCCCCACACCAGAACACAGCTCCAGCTCCAAATTTCCAATATTATTTAAAATAAGTGAAACAACTAGGCTATGAAAGTATCTAGTACAGCATATATAACCAACATTCTGTCACACACTTAATTGTTTTGCTTCGATTGCAGGACAACGGGAGCAAATTGAACCTAGAGCTGCCCAAAATTCTCAATCAATCCAACCCGATAAACAAACCACTTATTATTTCCCAACCTTCAGGAATCAGGATATCAAGCCTCAATCGTTGAATCATACATAACGAAATAAAGATGAGTTTTCCTTCTCTACTCTACAGGAATCATTGCAACCGAGTTTTAACAACAAAGGATGATCAAAATATTGGGCAAATGAATATCTAAACAACCGAAAAACAAGGTGCATGAGGTTAATAACATGAAAATAAAAACTCACATGGAACGAGACAACGACATAGACTTTCGGGTAGCGGAATCAGGCTGTCCACCTCCATTTTCATGAGCGGCTGCTTTCTTCTTCAAGTTGGACGTCGAGCTCGTCAACGACAACGAACTCCTCCTCGACAAGGATCCTCCTCCATGACTCGTTGTCATCTCCAACTCCAATATCAAAATCCAATCAAATCAAACAAAATTATTCACCTCAATCTTCAAATTAAACCTAACAATAAAATAACATAAATATACAAAATTGTATTCAAATAATGATAAAACGATATCAATCTCCAGATAATTTTCTCGTCGTGTAATATGAAGATGCCCTTTTTTCCGGGAAAATTCTTCAGATGAATTTTCCGGAAGAATTTTCCGGGAAAACGGCAAAGAGGAATAGGAGGAGAGAAAAGGAACTTTTTAAGAAATGAGAGAAAGGCAAGAAAGGAATGACAATTGCAATTGAAAAGTTTTGTGAGGACGCCAAGTTTTTAGAGATTTTGACCAATAATATTGTGCCACGTCAATCAATGTCCGCCTCCGGAATATGATCCCAATTTCACTGAAAACGTGCGGCGTTGCATTTTAGATACTCACATTTCATTATTTTGTTTTCCTTTTTGGGATTTTACGTCCTTTTCCAAAAAAGAAACATAAATTCTATATTAATGTGAATTTCGAATATCGATTACGTTAATTTGAGGTAATTTTTAGAGTTTTTTGTTGGTCATGTACTTATGTATATTTCTAATTTATTTATTTTCAAATATTTTAACTATATTATTTTCATATTAAATTATTGAACCACCTATAATTTGTTTTTTTTAAACACTGTTGGCTGATGTGGAACCAAATTTAGTAAGGATTATTGATAGAGCATACATCTGTTATTCCGAAATTTATTAGTCCAATTGATAGTGAAACTATTTGAGAATAATTGTGTTTTACTTCAAGTTATTCGAATAGATATGAAAACAAATGAAACTAACACACAATTTGTCTTCATTCCTTCACTCAAATTATTACACTACGAATACAATTGAAGGCAGTTACAATAGAAAAGCTTATCAAAATCAGCTAACAGTATTTAAAAAGAATGAATTATGGATGATTTAATAATTTAATAGAAAAATAACATAATTAAACTATCTGAAGAAAAAAATTTAATAAGTTTAAAAATTTATTTATGAGTTTGGCCTATACGAAAAAACTTATGCAAATGATCATTTGAACATGATGAGCATTTGGAATATCTTTTGAATAAATTATTAATGATACATACAATATAAATAAACAAATAAAAAGAAATGGGCAAACTAATAACGTGGTGACCTTGCATAATGCCTTGATATTTTAAATAAATTAAATTAAGTTGCTTCTACACACAACTATTTTCCAATGACATATATATATATATTGAAGCAGAATTAATATTCTCCCTTTGCCTTTACACATCTACAAGGAGTCAGGGTCAGCATTTTCTTTTCTTTTTGCAACTTTAGATGAAGTGCCCTTGATCTTTTTTATTAATTTTTAATATATATACAAAAGAATGAAACAAGATAACTTAATTTTGTCATCATTTTTTTTATATTAATCCGAAAATTCAAGCATTATTTTATATATATAAATCAATTAGTTTTGAAAACCCAAGAGCGAGACTTTTCGGCTAAAATTCATCGATCATCATTCAACTTTGAATTTATAGTATAATGTTTTTTGTCACATCAAAGTTATTTAATTTTAAAATTTACAACACTAAAGTTATTTTTCTTTTTATAATACAATATACTTTATATTTATGTTTCCACAGTAAGTAAATAAGCTAGCTGAGAAGCCCTTATAATTAGATATAACATATTTTCTGTCTTAAAAATAGTTGTGATGTTTTATATTTTCACGCGATCTATATATTATAGTTGAGTTGAAGCGAATTCAAAATTTGAAAACTCTGGAACTTGACTTTGTAATAAAAAGGGCTTGACTTTGTAATTAAAAGAGGTTACGCAAGGAGGTATTTCTTCACTTCTACCAACAGACCAAGAGTAGTTCAATCAGTGGTGTAGCCAAAAATTTCACGAAGGGTGTCCAAAAATTATACACGAAGACATTTTTTCTTTTGGTTAATGAGTGCGCTAGAAACTTTAAAAATTAAACTACGTTATATACAAGCATTTTCTTGAAAAAAAGAGGAAAAAGATGAAAGGCGGCCTAGAAATTTTAAAAATTTAACTACAAAATACACATGAATTTTTTTAAAAAAAATACGTAATATACATGAAAAATTTTGAACCAAAAATTTTAAAAATTGAACTACGTAATATACAAGATTCTTTTTTGAGAAAAAGTATGTTAATACATGAAAAAAATTGGAAAAAAGAAAAGAAAAAGATGAAAGGTGCCCTAGAAATTTTAAAAAATTAACTATGTAATATACACCTTGTTATGTTAAGGATGTCCAAAAATATGTTATTTAACCATTTTATATAATATTTTACTTGTATATACGATATAATTTTTCGACGAAGAGTGTCCAATTGGACACCCTAAAAGGTATGTAGCTATGCCCGTGAGTTCAATGTTCATTAATGATGCACTTTTTATTATATTCTGTTTTCTATCAGTTTCTTAAGATATATATATATATATATATATATATATATATATAATTTTTCCAAAGTTAACGGGTGCACGTGAACTCTTACCTTTACATATGGGTCCGGCCCTGTAATTGAGGTGCCTGTTTGCTTCAATAATAATTACTCCTAAGGGTAACAATAAAATACTCATAATTATTTTCATCTTAAACTTATAATATGACAAATAAAAATGAACGAAGAGGATATACGTTATCTCATTATTAATAAGAGTATAAAAGATGCTTTTCCCTCAATCCCAAGGCTCTATCATATTAATTTATGCAGTAACGCAATCCTTGCCTTGATGAAAAAGCATAGAATTTATCCATAACAGTGTAAAACAATACTATAAGAAGGAGAGCGTAAATTGAACATTTTTCACAATCCCTATAGTTTGTGAGTTCCACAAAGAGTTCCCCTCTTTTTCTCGACTAGATAAAGGAGATATAAATTTTATTTAGACGAGTCAGGACTTGGCTAGACGATCGTGATAGTTAAATATGATTGATTGGGCACCAATTCTGATAGGTTATCTTCTTTTCATCTTGCTCTCGCCGGGACTACTCTTTCAGCTGCCGGGGAATCAACGCCACGTCGAATTCGGAAGCTTTACTACTAATGGCAAAGCTGTTCTAATTCATACTTTGATTTTCTTCGTCTTTTTTACAATTCTTATTTTAGCTGTTCGTATTCGTATTTTCTTTCACTAGTTTGCTTCTTCGTATATTCTTTTCTAGTCATTTTTGGATTTTTTGTGGAGAAAATGGATGGTTGTTTAATTTGGAGTGATTGTGTTAATTTATTTGTTTATTCTTTGATTTGTTTTCAATTTAATCAAGGTTTGTAATATGTAAAATGAAATTATATGTTTGTTCGCTTGAGTTTCTGATGTAAGTCTAATTAATCTGATTTGACTGATTATTGGAGAGTAAACAACACAAAATCACTATTATCCCGTCCACTTTTAATTATTTCAGTTTCTTTTTTAGAGTCAAACTATAAAAATTTTGATTAACATTTTACGATATATTCCTGACCCTGCTTCACCTTAATTGTTATTTGAACAAGTAAAAGTTCTGTCTTGGTCCGAGTTATTTCATCATATTGATATGTAAAAATTAAAATTATTTATAGTACCTTTCGTATAATTTTTTTTAATATCTAAATTTTTTGCTTAAAATATTAAATTAATGTAATCTAATTTTATTTTGAAAATTAGTCTAATTGACTTTAAAAAACACAAAATGACAAATAAAAATGGACGGAGAGAGTAACTTTAAGACTTCTCAAAATAACAATTCATGCCAAATTTTGGTCTCAATATATATAAGGTCGAAATTAAATATAATTTGTTTTGGATACCGTTTATCCAAGTGGATTTGCATGCAACTGGATATATAGATAAACCTCACTTCGTCTCCCTCCTATTCTTGTTCGCCTCTTTTCCCATTTAATATATCTAATAGCAAAAAAAATATTTATATCTAAATGTATTTGACTTAAAATCTTTTATGAAATTATCAAATAGTGAAATAATACATAATTATTTCAAACGGTAGATAAAATTAATAAATATAATAAAAATATTTATGTCATTAAATCAAATACATATTCATTAGGGATTTTGTTCACCCACACCCAATATTTATGTGATTATACTCCATTATCAATTAGTCCATACCCCTTCGGCCTTCACAATAGGAATGAAACATCCCTGGTTTTCAAAAACACCTTATTAATTAATAGGATAAAGGATAATAATTCGTGATAAAATATAAATAATTCTATCCTATGTTTGAATATAAATATTTTCTATTTATACTAAAACGATGAAATTAATTATCCTACATATATATATATATATATATATATATATATATATATATATATATATATATATATATATATATATTATAGCTAATTCATAAAATATCTTGATTTATCAAAAATCACATCCTACCAGCCAAACAAATCTCTTAAAGAATACACAGACAAATGTTGAGTCCGGAGCCTAAAGGATATAAAATGTTAACAAAAATTCCAAAACGGTATATGAATTTTTATTTTAACCAAAACGGCAAAATCACTGGAATGGCAGCGATTTAGTATGCCGGAAAAAACAAAATCGCTGCTATTGCAAAATTTGTTTTTTTTTTAAATTTTTTTTTTTTTTTAAGAAATCGCTGCCTAGGCAGCGTTTTACCTTTAAAATTTTTTATTATTATTTATTTGAATTTTTTTAAAAAATAATTTAAAAGCAAGTTGAAGCCTCAAGTTGATATAACATTAAAAAAAAAATTGATACAAATTGCTGCAGCGATTTGCTCTTAATTTTTTTTAAATTCAAATAAATAATAAAAAAAAATTAAAGGCAAAAAATTATTTTGAAAATCGCTGCCTTGGCAGCGATTTCTTTAAAAAAAAAAAATTCAAAAAAAACAAATTTTGCAAATCGCTGCTATAGCAGCGATTTTGCTTTTCCCAGCGAACTATATCGCTGCTATTCCAGCGATTTTGCCGTTTGTTTAAAATAAAAATTTATATACCATTTTGGAATTTTGTTAACATTTTATACCCTTTAGGCTCCGGACTCGACAAATATTCCTTACACAAAGTCAACGAAAAGAAAATACATTAAATTTATTTAAAAAGTCATGCTAATATATACTTAGCAAAGTTTCATATAGTAATCATCACATGTTTATTTATTTTGCAAGACAATATGTTAATTAAAACATACTAATACATAATCTAGTAATCATTGTAAATTAACTAGACTTTCTTGAAGTTAACACCAAAAGGCTCATCTTTCACAAGACACAAACGTCTCTTCCCATCTTGCCTAACCCAACCAACTGCTTGACACTCATCAACAGGGCAAGATGGACAAACAAAAGGACCAGGACAATACAACAAATTGTAACTCGATTCTGATACTTTCACTATTTTAAACCAACTACTATCTCCCTGTCCTAAAGTTCCTCCCGTCTCCAATAATCGCGCTCCGAGCGATACATCGTAGTCTCCAATTTTCCAATTTGCATAAATAACACATAGTCTAGACGTTGCAATATCGAATTGAATGTTTACGTCTTGATTTTCGAAAATACTCTAATCAGATTTAATAATGAATCTAACGGGTGTACCGATTGGTCGTCCTACATCGGAGTTGTAACGGAAAACACCGTTAGGGCACGGTGCGGATGAATTCGGGGAGGGACCTAGGTACACGTCACCACCCGCGGCACCACGACCAATCAATCGAAACGATGTGGTAACTTGCACGAGGATCGAGTGCGTTACCGTTGGTGTCTAGTACTAATTTATTAGTAGCACTAGGTAAGTCGATGAGATTTTGGGAAGTGAAAGTTGATGAAAATACAATAAAGGGAAGTAAATATAGAGTGAAGAGGAATAAATAATTTGCCATGCTTGTGAGTTGTGAGGACTTTTTTAGACTAATGAAGCCTTCTATTTATAGGCTTTGCTTGGGTTTAAATAGGAATATTAATTTTTCTCTAATGGTTGTCCATTTGTATACGTTTTGCACATTATATAATACTTCAATACTAATCTCTATCTTTTGTTTTTTTCATTTTGTTGACAAGGAAATCATAGTCGCGACTTTGAATACCTACAAGGTAAATCCCGCTTCAGTATTATCAAAGTAAATTATACTATGAAGCTCCGCACGATAGATAAAATATATATTGGTGATTGGAGATTTTGAACCAGGAATCACCATCACATGCTCAATCAACTCGATCAATTCGAAGTATCAGTAATATCTATCTTTATGTTAGGTAAAGTTACTTACTATACAGCCCCTTCAATGGATAAAACTTTACTTTTTCTTCTACTTGCTGGTGTAAGTTTGGTTTGTATATACGGTTGCTTTTTTATTTGATTATTTTATTGGCGGCTTTTAATTTAATTATCTGTGATATATAATTCTATGCTCTTAATAACGTGAAAATGTAATACTTGACACTTTTAGAACGTCAATCTAAATCTTCAATTTGGTGAAGGAATAATGTGACTGAATTAATTAAAATTATGTGAAATAGATTTTATTAGTATATATATACCAGCACACTTTGTTTGAATGTGGCACAAGTTGAAAATTAACTTAATATATTTTATGTGTTATCTATTCCCTTTAACTATATCAGTATTTGACATAAGAAATATATATAATTTTGTGTAAATAACTTATTCAGGATAACGTGCACAAACTCCGTAAAAATTATGCTCCAAAGAAAAATTTAAAATTAAAGTAATTGTATGTGATATATTCTTAAATCAGCAGAGGCTATAGAGGAAGAGAAGATTTATTGAATGTTCTTGAAAATTTATTTATGTGGTAAAATATTATATTTCACAAGGATCTTTTTTTTATATTAGTGTCTTTAAAATGTGAGGAAGTAGCACATTCTTCATCTACACAATTATTTCCTCTTTTTATTATTATTATTATTATTTAAGACAATAATGAACTTGGACCTAAAATGAAATGTATCGACTTTTTAACAGAAAGATGAGTTATTGCTCATGTTTGACCTAGGAGTGTTAAAAATGAATCCATATATAGGTAAGTCGTTCAATCCGTTCAAAATTTTAAAAATTGAATTTAGTCTCAATTCTTTCACTCATTTTAAAAGAATCTTCAATTGAGCTCAATTCAATCTCTAAATTCAACCTGTGTTAATACTCTTTATTTACATTGATGTAATGTATGTTCATATATTGAAGATATGAATTATTATCTATATAATATTCAAATTGTGGTTATAAAAGTTAAATATTAATATGTAACAATTATTGAAATTAAACATGTCAAATTGAGCGAGTCAAGACTCAATTTATTTTAGCCCGTTTAAGGCCAAAATAAACTTAGACGGATCAAAATCTAACATCATTTTCAACCCAAAATCATATATTGTCAAGCCTACATATACATATACTAACGTGGCCCAGATAGACTTTGGACTAGATATCATGTTTGCCCATCTACCAAAATGAACCATTTATTAGGCGTTTGGTTACTCTTCACCATCGTCAAAAAATGTTTGCTTAGCGGCAATTTTGAAATTGGGATTTGATTCTTTTAATAATATAAAATTTGACTCATTAATTTATATTTTTTAAAATTAATACTTGTACCACGTGAACGGATTATACAAGGATGAGAATACTTTTCTAAACAAACAAATTTTTTTAAAAAATTATACAATATATATTATTTTTAATATAATAAATTAAGCAATCAATAAAAACTAATATCAAAATAATTAATATTAATATAAATAATCTAGGCTAACTAATTCCAACAAAAACTTTTCTGCAAACCAAAACGACCCCTTAAAAAGGTGTATTGGTGATTCGTCCCAAATTTTGAGTGAAAGATACTTGGTCAAGAAGGTGCCTTTATGTGATTTTATAGATAATGTCCATCTTTATGGTAACTTTAACTTTCTACTCCCAAATGTATTTTAGAAATTTAAAATAAAAACTAATAACATTTTCAAATCATCTTATTATACTTCATCCTTTTAATTATAAAAGTTTTTCAAAAAATATTTATTAAATCTTTTTTTTTATATTAAGATGACACTTATTTGAAACGGAGGAGATATCTACTCAATGGTAGGACAATTAGAAGAACTGTAACTTATAAGTCAATCACAAAATTGACTTATTAGTATTGAATCATCGGTTAGTGAATATATTAAAACTTTATAGTGAATGGTTTCAACGCGAAGCGGATTACTTAATTTTCTTATGAATTAAACAGTGAACCTGTTAAAAATTATCAGAGTTACATTTTTAGTGTAAGTACATTTGTTATGTAAGTATTTATGTGCATGCACTCTCAAAATTTAGATTGTCATATGTGTCTTGCTGACATTTACAATTACTGTACTAAATTATAGGCTTAAATAGGACTAGAAAAATTATTTATTTGATTTGAGATCAATATATTGATGGGTAAAAGTAAAAAAAGAGAGCATGAAATGGTGTACTCAATACATCAATAATTGTTCGTTAATTTCTAATCGAATATCAAAATAAATAATAACTTATTGATTGACTAGCGGATATTAATCCGTCCGATATGCAATCCTATATGTGATTGTTTTTGGAATAATACTTATTTTGAGATAAAACATATACTCCTCTATTTGTTATTTATTTCTAAAATAGATTTTTATTTTACTTGTCACTTTTCACATATTAAAAAAAGACAATAATCTTTTTCAATGTTTATCCTTGATATTAAATATTTATTTCTCAAATTATTTTTAAGACATTATTTAATACTTCATCTATAACTACTTTTTCACTTTTACTTTTTTTAATTATCCCTAATTACTTATCTATTTTGATAAAACAAGAAATGACAATTTTTTAAGCTTATTATATCCTCAATTAATTATTTTAAAAATGATAGAACTTTCTGAAAACCTTAACGTTTTAATTTATACACTTCATCATTAATAGAGATAAAATGATAAATTTACTATAATAATAATTATTTTTTTTAATAGATATATTAAATTTAAAAATAAACAAATAAATAGAGATGGAGAAAATAGATCATAATTAGTAAAATATTTATTATAAAAAATGACTTTTTAAATGAGAATGATAAGTAAAAACGAACTGAGGGAATATCTAATTATAATTAGATGTCATCAAAATTAAAAGAAGAAAAAAAGTGTATTGGGAGGATAAGAAGTCACCGTCCAAATCAAAGCCCAAGACTGAAATTGCGTGAATGACGAGGCAGTGTATCCAATGACGGCAACATCCAACAAATTCAAATCTGTCTGTTTCCGTTCACTTTTGGCCACATCTGCTGCACACTACTTCATCATTTTCATTTTCCCCAATTTTTTTCTCTCTGTTTAATTGACCTAATTTACTTACTTACCATGGCGGATTGGGGACCGGTGTTGATAGCGGTGGTGCTGTTCGTGCTGTTATCGCCGGGGTTGTTGTTCCAGTTACCTAGCCGTGGAAAAGTAGTGGAGTTCGGCGGGATGCAAACGAGCGGCGCTGCTATTTTGGTACATGCCGTCATTTACTTTGGCCTCATCACTATCTTACTTATTGCCGTCGGCGTTCATGTTTATGCCGGTTAATCAAACTCCGATCTGTATTTTCTGTTTGTTGCTCTTTAAATTATGTTCTACTACTTTTTGTTTCGTTAAATACAGGGACTCGTTGTTGCCTTTTTGATCTTCGAATTACTTACAATCTAGCGACTGTAGTAGTTTTTCCTGCACTGGTGTCCCCTTTCCCTATCCGATCTCTGTCACAACTGTGAGCATTAAAACTTGCACGGTGTAATAATCAGTAAATCATATCGGAATTAAATTGTACTAGGCAAGTTCTGTGAGATAATATATTCGATTTAGAAGGCATTGAAGCGGAACGATCCCGCATAAGTGAAGATTTTATATAACTAGACTAGGCTAGTCTTATGTCCTACGAATTTGGTACTCATTAGACGAATTGATCAGTCATATTTTTATGAATTAATTTTGTTTCCCCTAATCATGCAACAATAAAAGTTCATAATTGATGCCAATAACCTATTCTTGGTCACAGTCATTATTTTTGGATCAAAAGGCCTCGATCCAAAAGGCGATTGATACTTGCTTCTTCATTATGTACGTTAATCTACTACTGAATTATTAACTATAAACTTATAAAATATGGGGGGTTTAATATGTTCTTATACATTTTAAAATAAAATATATAGATCCTTAAAAGGTCACACTCACATTTGTGTTAGATAGTAAATGCATGCCTCCTTATCACGTAATATATGTTATTTTTTTAATTAAAAAATTATTAATTTTTTTCTATGTTCTTTCATATTTTTTTTCTTCTCTTTGCGACCCTTTTCTTTTTCTTTTTTCTGATGAAACTTTTTCTGCAATTGAACAGAAAATTTCAAAGTTTTATTTGTTACAACTTTAAGCATATAGTAATGAAACGTGGAGTTATGAAATTTAAGTTTTATTATTGAAAGGTAAAGTCACAAATCTATAATATTCTTTTGTTTTCTGCCATTGATAACTCTTTTTTTTTATCATTTTTCATTTTTCATTTTTCCTGTAAACATCAAAAGTTTATCAATGAACTAATAATTCACTCCTTTCTTACCTACCATTAATATTATCAAGTCCTAAACCATTGACACACAAAAAAACTCAATTTTAGAAGGAGTTGATGATGCGTTTCATGTTTTCATCATCGATGCTGCAACGACAATTTTGAAAAGTAAAAACATAGCAAGAATTTTGATTCCTAACCTTCTCATCCACCATTTGGTTGATACTCAAGTTATTTTCATGGATGAATTTGTCAAATTCTTCAAATTAGGGTTGTGAATACATAACTATGGATCTTTTCATTTCTATTTTCAAAATTACATATGAGTTTCGTTGACAACTCAAAATTCTTTCTGAACGTGAATTTAAATTATTAAACTAAGGTACCAAAAATTAAGATAAGAATTTTTTCAACCCATTTAATCCTATGATTTGGCACGTAAAATGATGACTAACAAATTTAATAATATTAATAAAGAGATGATTTTCAAAATTTTCTAATTTCATACACAAATTAAAAAATCAAAATTATAGAATCTGAATAATGAAATTTCATGGTGAATCCAATGAATGTGGCGGTCTGACGGCTTAGGGAAGGTGAGTGGTAGAGGTATGGCTTATGTTGTTGCGAAGAAAAAAGGAAATAAATAAGAAAAAAAAATGATTAAAAATACACATATTTATGAAAAGAAAATTTTAAAATATTGATTATTATCACTCGCTGAAAAAGAGTGAAATACATTCACTGTGCCAGTAAGCGTGTAGGAAGTAAATTATGTCACTTTTAAACAGTTCAGAAGATGGTAGAACACCTATAAAGTTGAAGTGTGTAAGTTGAAATTTTGAATAGATAGATTAGGAAAGGAGGGGGGGGGGGGGGGGGGGGGGGGGAGAACCATTTTGTAAGCAATAGAAGAATATATCGAACTAATTGACAGTCTTTAGATGACACAAAAAGAATAGTTTCCCTCAATATAAATTTGCATTTTTTATGGATAAGTTGGAGTGAAAATATTACTCCATACAAATAGCTTTTTTCATGACTGTTTAGATTTTGGAAACTAACTGTTGGGACTATTGAGCTCTATGTTGTAATAGCTGCTAATTGTGTTACTAATACCTTTTATAAATATATCCTATTATGATTTTGAATAATATATTATCTAGTTGACTATAAAAATGATAATTTTGTGTTGAAGTTATTCAAAATGCCCAACTCTAGCTAAAGAAGACAGTATATTCCTCACATATACTGATTATACTATGGTCAAATCAAAGATAAAAGTGTAAAGCATTCATCACGTCCACAGCACGTATGCACTTGAATGGGCATCAATCTCTTAAAGCTCCATGGTCCTTGGACATTAAGGACACTATGAAAATGGGATGCCACTAAAACACTCAAATATAAAGTAGCTCTATGATGAATAATTGCTGTTTTGTCCCTTTTGGTCGAACAAAAAATTTAACGGTTCAAATTGAGTTAAGATAATAAGTGAGCAAGTCAATGAACTTCCCAAACTTTAACGGATCATATCTTCATGGCTAATTCAAGGTCACCCCTAAATTTGATCCATAAGGAGATTGACCAGGACGAAAAGTTCATAATTCATATCCTAATATTCACAACACAATATCGGATATCCCATGATATATATCATCACATTCACTTATGCTGTTTTCACCATTTATAATCTTCAAACATTCCCCCGGTCCCCCCCCCCCCCCCCCCATAGACAAATACGATTAGAGGTAGAGGAGGGAGTGGGACTGGAGCGTAAGGGTGAAAATCAGGTGTGTTGAAAGATAATCAATATGAAATATATTTATAGAACTTGAATTCCTTAGTTCTATTAGGAAAGTCATTTTTCTCGTCTTATTTTTCTAGACATTAAAAAAATTAAAAGATGTTTCCTCCATACCGGACACACCCTAATAAAAGCGATAAAAGTAGGTAACCATCACATTAAAACAAGACATGCATTAAACATTTGATTACACTAATGTTTATAGTAAATCGAAATTCCATGTGATTAACATAATGAGAAGGATTACTTTTCCAAAACAACTAATTAGTACATATAGGCCCAATGTTGGTACATATTAAATAAAATACACCCAATGTTGGTACAGACTAAGTAAAAAAATTGACACAATAGTCGTTTATTCAACAGTTTACACTTAAAATAGATAACAAATATATAATATAAACATAATTCATAAATAATATATGTATAATTAATATATAATCTATGTATACATAATAAGAAAAGTAAACAATGAATCTCTTAAATCTCCCACGTTACTTGGACATATTAACTTTCTTTTACTAAGACACTTGAGTAGTGTGTTCCTTTGTGGGGATCAATCTGGGTGAAATGTACTAGGAATATCATATCACCTTCGACTATGAAACTTTGTTAGTTCACTCGAGCTGATCGATACGAAGATAAATATTTTTTTAAAAAATAAATAAATAAACTTATAGTATCTTTTTGAAAATTGGGATGTTGGAGACATAATAAACTACTTGTGGTTAGTTAATTAAGATGATAAGGATTTATTAATTACCACATGAAATTAGTCCTACAAGTTAATTAATTATATACTTTCCTCAAAGCAAAATTAACCAAAAAAGCCTAAATATTACTTCAAAGAAGTAATTATGTTGTTTGATGAACTCTTTTTTAAGATAATGTGGCTGTTATTATATCCCTAAATTTGGGACATTAAACTTTGTGATATATTATCAATCACTTCTATATGACACGTGTCGATCCGTAGTAGGGGCTACTCATTCATCAAAAATACTTACGTGTCGATTTCTTATATAAATGTATTTTAGAAATGTCCCCCACTCCCCTACCATTCCAGTTTATAGTTAAGAAGTTTTTCATGAAAAGATTACACGTTTTATTTGTTATGTTATATTTTTGAATTTTAAAATTAAATTAAAATATATTCATTTTAAATTTTAAATAAAAAGATCAAATGCTTAAAAATAGTACAAAAAATATTATAAATTATAAATTTTACATATCAATATGATGAAAGTATATATAGTAAAATGTTAATTAAAATTTTAAAATTTATGGTCTAAATAATTTTTAGAGTATAACTATGACTAAAAGAAGAATTTTAAAATTAGATTGTTTCTAATGATAATAAAATGACATTCTTTTTTAACAAACTAAAAAGAAAAAAAACGTCATTTAAAATGTATTTTAATTTATATCTATTAACAATTTTTTTTGATAAAAGGTGTCAATTGATACCTATTCCATGAGTAATATATTGGTTTTAATTTATATATATTAAATTTTATATTTTTAAATCTAATGAAGATCTTCTTATAACTGTACAAATAATTGAAATTTTTCTTGAACTTTGAACAAATAAATCGCCGTAAATATCATTTTTCTAGTTTTTATCATAATTTAGATAATTAAGTCGCAACAGAAGTTTTATAGCCGTATTAAGGGTCTGTTTGGGTGGATTTATAAAAGTAATTTATAAATTTAAAATTAAAAGTTATAAGTAGAAAATGTTCTACTTTTGATGTTTTTCATTTTATTTTATTTTTTATCTAAAGGGAGTGCTTAAAATCACTTTTAACCTTTCCAAAACACAACCAAAACTACACAAAAAAAAATACTAAAACATCGAAAAATAAGTTAATCATGTTAGGACTAAAATAATTAGGTATAATGCGAAAACTAGCTAAGAAAATCTCAAAAGACCACGAGCAAGAAGACCAATAAGATATATATCATAAGACACAAAGATATAACGTGGTTAAGTCAATCAACTTACGTATACAAATGAGATGTACATTTTCACTATACAAATAATCGAGTACAAAATATAGATAAGTAAAATTGTCCAATTCACTCGGAATGCAAAGAGATTTACATAAATGATAATGTATTACTTGTTTCCCACAAATTCTCCATTCTGACAAAAATTCTCAAAACCTATAGGACTATGCTGTGAATGTTGATTAAGTTAAAAGAATGAGCCTTTGTATATAGAGTCTCAAACCTATAGAGCCTTTGAATTTGATGATAATTTAAAAAGACGTCATATTTCATTTGATTAATTTAATTATCTAATAGACAAATAAAAATTAGCTAATAAAGTTTTTGCAAACTTTGAATTGTATTAAAAAAGTGACTTAATTCTTACTATTTATATAAAATATTCTAATAAAAATATAAAGGTATGAACATGTACTAAGCCAATATACTAAAGCCACGAAAGTACTTTGTTCACCGAAAAATAAAAAGAAGAAAAGATTGTCGTGTACTCTTGTCTATCCACGAATTTCTTTCCTAGGAGCATCAAGGCATGTCAAAGAGATAATCCTTAAGAATAGATGTGTCAAAATTGAGCCCAGTAGATAATTCGTTCAATTTATTTAATTAGTTCATAATTGATAAGGTTATATTTAAGATAATTTAAATTACTTTAAATTTCAAATCATTAAGTTCTAATTTATTTTAATAGAATGAGCCAATTTAATCTATCATTTCAGTCTGTTTTAAAATTTTTTATTTGTATTAATTTATTTATCTATTCATTTGTAACAATTTTTTTTTAGTTAAAATTCAAATTGTAGTTATAAGACTTAAATAACAATATCTTAAAATTATTGAAATTAATCGAGTCAACTTGAACGGGTCAAGATTCAACTCGTTTTAAGCTCATTGGAGCCCAATTCATTCGAGCTCAAAACAAACTTGGGTGGATCAGAATCCAACACAATTTCTTTTTCAATCCACTCTCTTTAATATCTCAAATTTTAACTCAACCAGCTCATTTGATACACTTATCTACCAATAATCCAAAAACATCATTTTTTTAAATGATTTTATGAATTCAAAGGATGTTCAAGCGGTGAATTCTCCATCAAACAATAAAAGCTAGGTCAAACATAGTATTAGGCCACAAAAGTATATAAAAATAAATGCGTTGATATAAAATTCAATATAACAACGAACATTTTAGTTAGTACTAATAATTATTGTGAGATAGAATATCCTTTTTAATTCGTAAATCATAATGGTAAACTCACTCGAATTCATTAATTTTTAAAAAATATCTAGTAATTTACCCAAAATATATATTTTTTTTTTTTAAAAATACCATGATTAGTGTAAAAAACAACACACACACAAATGAACGACCTATCTTGAGGTAAGGTCAAATTAAATCAAACCTTTGTTTATATAATTAAGAAAAATTTTAATACTACATAATTAAGATATTACGTCAAGATTGGCCATGATGAGGTCATGACATAATTGGAGGGTCGAATAATTAATTACATGTGTATATAATATGGTGCATTTATTCAATCTCTTAGTAGGTAAAATAAAAAGAAAGGGGAAAAAGAAAAATACTCTAAAAAAAAAATTCCATTAAAAATTATCTAAAATCATTTGAAGAATGGGGAGAGGGAAAGTTGAATTGAAGAGAATAGAGAATCAAACAAATAGGCAAGTTACCTTCTCCAAGAGAAGAAATGGTTTACTTAAAAAAGCTTGTGAACTCTCTATTCTATGTGATGCTGAAGTTGCCCTTCTCCTTTTCTCTCCTTCTGGCAAAGCTTATCATTTTGCGAGTCATGAGTAAGTCGTCTCAAACTCTTAAAATATTATTTTTTATTAGAACGAGTTTTGTGAGTTTAATCATATATACTTATGCTGCTCGATTATATTTGCTTATGACACAATTATGAGATTGATGGTTTTTTTAAAAAAATGAATCGATGTAGCATCGAAAGGACTATTTTAAGGTACAAGAATGAAGTTGGATTGTCCAAAAATAATGACCAAGGCCCCAGAGCTATGGAGGTAATTAATTACTTTAATTTCCTCTTGAAATTAAGGAAAAAATGCTCAAATATGTCATTGAATTTTGAGAAAAAATTCGTTAAAAGCTCGACTCATTTATGTCAATTTTTATTTGAGAAAAAGGTTTATTCATGTCATTATTTGTTAACTGAAATAGCATATATGAACCAAACTTTATAACATATATGAGTTTTTTTCATAGTTTGATGACATATTTAAATATTTTTTCTTTAAAATGATTTAATTAATCGATCACTGAATCATAATTGACCACGTGTAAAATATTAGTTTTGCAAAATTGAAACTATCCTGAGTTAACAAATCATTATCACGGAGCCTTTTCTCAAATGGAAATGGCTGATGAGCTAAACTTTTAATTTCATGACTAGATGGATCTTTTCTAAAAAATTCGATAACATATTTGAATTTTTTTAAAAATTAATAAACTTCTGATAATTAAGAGCCAGGGTAATTATTTTTTCTAACTAAATATGTAGTTTGGTTAATTATGATGAGTATTTAATTAATTCTTCTTATGAATTAGGTTTGGAGAACTAAGATTGATGACATGACAAGAACAATACATGAACTTGAAGCCAGAGATAAGTATGTAATTATTATCTCTATTTAATTTTCGTATATTACTCTTTTTTAAAAATCATATATAAATTTTACTAAAGGTTTACCGATCATAGATATAATAGTATTAACTCAATTATCTATAGAAAGAGAAATATATCATCACTAAATTTATCTTTTATCTTAATATAGAAATCTGAATCATTCGATCATCTGAACCTTATATTTTATGATAAATACATTTATATATTGATGTATATTTCAATCATATTGATAATAGTTGATCGAACGATACGTAACTTTGTCGGTATATATTATAATTTTGGATAGGCATTTGGCTGGAGAAGAGTTATCAAGTCTTGGTATGAAAGAATTGAAGCAGTTGGAGCGTCAGCTCAGAGTTGGAGTTGAACGCATTCGATCTAAAAAGGTTAAATTAATTTATATACTACAAAAACTTAATTATACACATATAAATTTTAATTATAATTGTTTTTCACCAAATATTATACTTTATATAAAATTAAGAACTAAATCTAATTATAGCTTATTTACTTTTCAGAGGCGTATCATTTCTGAACATATCCACTGGCTTAAGAGAAGGGTGAGACTCTAATTAAAAGGGAAAATAATTTTAAAATTCTAAATTTACAAAAAGAATAAATTAAATTGAAATTTCTTATGCAAATTATGTGGGTTAATTAATATTTTGTATTGTTTGATGCTTGTTTGTTAGTAATTTAATGGAGTTTCAATTTTTCTGTTAGGTCGTGTTTGGTAGGAAGGAAAATATTTTTAAAAAAAATGATCGAAGGATATGGGGATTAAGACGATGACTGAATGGATAAAAGACATTAATAAACTTAAAAAATACATTATGAAACTTTTTTTTTAAAAAAAAAAATGTTTTTCTCCATATCAAACACATCCTTAGAAATAGCTAAGCATATATAAAAGTATGCAACTAACTAATAGACTAATGCAAAATGTTAATGATTTAGAAAGTTAAGAAAAACATATTAATTAATCTAAAAAGAAAGTAAAGTAATTAACATGTACATTTTTAGTAATGAGCTTAATTGTGTATTCATCTTACTTATGCAGCATAAAATCCTTCATGAGGAGAACATCCATCTTCAAAAGCAAGTGAGTTTGCTTATATGTATTTCCATATATATTTTTTTTAAATATGTCAATAGATTAGTCTCGAATATTAATCATCTGATCATAGAGCATCACGTTAATTTTGAAGCAACTATATAATAGTAAGTAACATTTTATAAACTTGAAGGGGAAGAGATGCGAATAGGCTTCACCAATTTCGTTACGACATTTTTCTATATTTTTAATCTTATTTAAATCTGAAATACTCAGTACTTTCAAATTTTAAAAAGAAACTAGCTCTTATTTTCTCAATAATATTTATCTAATTATAGAAAAGCTAGGAAAATCTTGATTACATAAACTGCCAATATTCAAAGGAGGATTCATTTAAACACTTATCTAACGTTTGACCATAGATTTTCAAATATTTTTGGCAAATATTATTTGGATGAAAATTTGGTATGAAATTTCACCATGTGTTTGGCCATAGTATTTGGGAAATATATTTCACTTTTTAGAAAAATAAGATTTATACTCATAAGTTTTAAAAATATCAAAACTAACCATAAGTTTTATTATACAAGTCAATTGGAGCTTCGTTACAACAATAACAAATAGTGTCCATGACACTAGAGCAATGTGGATAATTTAGAGTGGGTGCAACAAGCATCATTTCATACATCGTGAAGTAGACAAAACACATGACTTTGTTATCTTGAGCCGATTGTTCATCATTTTCATCAATAATCATATTATCATTTAACATTCACAAAATATTTCATCACTACTTTGAAATTAACGTAAAAAATATGTAATACTATGTAAGCAACAATTATAGAGGGTGTTTTTGTAAAAGATAAAAGTTTGGGGTAAAATTTTAATTTTTAAAAGATCTCAAATAATGAGATTTGGCCCAAATACTAGAAAAAACTACTATTTGTGAATTTGGGATATTTGCCCAAAATATTTACCAAATAATGACAAAGTGTATAAACAAAAACTATTTGTCAAGTTTTTTCCCAAATATTATTTGAGAAATCTATAACCAAATGGACCCTTATACTATAGTTATGTATAGTTGATTTTACTATAATTTGTGTATATGTGTCTCTCTTATCTATCGCATAATGCAGGTAAGACTGTATGAAGCAGAAGGGAGCACAAGGATTATCGATTCAAATGCAAGTGAGTTACTTTCCAAGGTAAACTATTTTAACAAATATACAAATATCTTTATTAATCATATGTATTATTTAGTCATGTTATATTAATTTGATTATTTTAACATTTCCCTTTTTTTCTTTTATATCTTTTTTTGCTTTCCTTATGGTGGTGTAGGGATGAGGATTATATGATTTACAAAGCTTCAATTGCTTCCTTAAGTGGACGTATACGTAGCATATATTATAAATAGTGTGTATGATATATTTAAGGATGATAAATTTTTTTTTGTGTTGTTTGAATATATTTATGAAAAAATGACAGAAAGTCTACCTTTAAATTTTGTTATTATCATTATCCCCTATTAGTTTTATATATTTCCAAAATTTCTCATTTTCACGCATCAGATTAATGTATCAGCGCATCAAGTTAATGTATCTCGCGCATCAAATTAGTGTATCATGTATAAAATATAGTGTATCTTACTTAAATTAATGTATCTCTCGCATCAAATTAATGTATCAACACTTATATTATTGTATCAGTTTGAGGAATTTCTGTAATTATAAACTTATAAGGGACAAATGATGCTTTTGCCTTAAAAGTATGTGATTTCTGTCATTTGCCCTATATTCTTACTATCTAGAATTTTCATTCCAAGTTAATGTTAGGTAAAAAAATGAAGTTACTATGTTAATATTATAATTTAAAATATGAATTTTATGTTCAATTCTAAGCAACTCTTAATTGCATATGCATCTAATTATATATGTATTATCTATATATGATTATTGTATAAGTTTGGTTTTGTCGTATATTGCAAAAAGAAATTGATATTATTTTTCATTTTCTAAACCTTTTACCATTATACTGAAGGATTGAAAAGGAAAATTGAGGAAATTCGTCGATAAGTGAGATATTAAAATCGGTGTTAAGCAGGTATGACGTTATATGCAACCTAGTTATCATATTGAATTATTCATATCAGTTTGTCATGATTTTATATGATTTTAAAGCTACAAAGAGAGTAAACTACATTTTAGATCTGTAGCATACAAATGATATCAAAACAATATGACTTCAAACTATAATCGACCAGACTATTTTGTTAGACAAATCAAAAATCATACTAAAGCTTTCTGGTTTCAACCTTTCAATTATATTAAACATCTCGTCTAATTTAATTAAGGAAAATTACGCGGATAAGCAAACTTATACTATTTAATTACTCATCATAGCTATAGTTTGCTATAATTATCATTCGCGACTAACATTATACATTAATTGCATGAGCTGACTTCGAGTTTGTATAATTAGTCATGTTTGGATATGTATAATTCGTCAGGATATACAAATAAATATGTATAATATACAATTTTTAAGCCTATATACATATACAAATCACCTCTCTCCACTCTCACGCTCGCCTCTCTCCTCCCTCTCTCAAGCTCGCTCGCTTCTCTCCTCCCTCTCCCAATCTCGCTTGCCATTTATACAAATGTATATGTATAATGTACATTTATATACATATACAATTCACCTCTCTCCCACTGTCTGCCCTCTCTCGCTCGCCTCTCTCCTCCCTTTCTCGATCTCGCTCGCCTCTCTCCTTTTTTTCTCGATCTCGCTCGCCTCTCTCCTCTCTCTCCCAGTCTCGCTCGCCTCTCTCTTCTCTCTCCCATTCTCTCTTGCCATATATACAATTACATATGTATAATATACAATTATCTAACCAATATACATATACAATTCACCTTTCTCCCACTCTTTTCCCTCTCTCTCTCTTCTCTCTCTTCTCTCTCCTCTCTCTCCCAGTCTCGATCGCCTCTCTCCTTCAAATAACATGTAGCTACAAATTGTAATTTTCAAACTATAGGTATGGAGAGTATTATGGAGAGTATAATTATTTTTAAGTGGCTATATGTGAAAGTTTCTCTTTAATTTACTTGTTTATTATTTTTATTGCACCTTTCTTTTATTTATGTAACTCATAGTACCCTATATTTGGGATAATGATATATAATTCATGACACTACAACATTTTATGTCTACAACCACCCTAGAAAAGTGTGGCCTAAACTATGAAAAAGTGTGGTCTTTAATAAAATGCCACACTTTTTGACTTTAAGCAACACTTTTTCAGGGGTGGCTGAAAGCCTCGTAACCTAGAGTTTAAAGTGTTGCCTTAGCAGCTGCGCTTAAAAGCGTTGCCAAAAGGTAAAAAGGCCACGCTTTTGCAGCTACGCTTAAAAGTGTTGCCTTATCAGCTACACTTTTAAGCGTAGCCTTAAAGGAAAAAAGACCACGCTTTTCAACTACGCTTACAAGTGTGGCCTTAGCAGCAACACTTTCAAGCGTAGCCTAATAGGCAAAAAGGCCACACTTTGCAGCTACGCTTAAAAGTGTTGCTTTACCAGCTACACTTTTAAGCGTGATCTTTGCTATCATATTGCCCACAGTTATGAAGTGTTGCCTTTTATATCTAATATATGACAACACTTTGAAGTGTAGTCTTTCCCCATATGCATACACAATTTACATGCCACAATTTCTAATTAAAATACACCAATATTATTTTGCAATAAATAATCTCAAGAATTAAAATTAGCTAATAATGTATTAAAATTTATAGATATATTTTCCATAAACTTCAAAACATAATATGTGTTGTGTACATACACATACTTATAAAGCAATATTCTAAATGTGTACACAATAGTTCAAAAAGTACTCTTACAATAGTTCAATATATTCCACCAATGAATATATTTCACAAAATCAAATATAATGTATTCAAACTTTTACAATAGTTCAAAAACTCTTCATCATCCACTTCAAATTTGTTCACCTCTATTTCCCTACACAAATCAGATTGCGATGGTTATAGAATAGGCAAGAAGTTCCATATTGCAACATTTATTGAAAAGGCAAGAAGTCCAGATTGCAGTAGTTTATATTATCATTTTTGGTGATTCAAAATATGTATAATAGATACATGGACTATAATAGATGCAAAAAGAAGGGAAATTTGCAGTATATCTGTGATAGTGGAAAAGGAGGGAGGTCTCCATGGATCACTACTATGCTATCAAAAGTAGCTTTACGATAATACAGTAACACAATCACAAAAATAAATAGCAGAAGTATGAGAGAAGTAACAGAAACTTGGTTGGAAATAAAAATTGCAGCAGCTTCAAAATAGTTTATATGCACTCACCTTCTATTGGAAAAATTTTGAAATGTCAGCCCATATCAATTTCTATACCATCAACTCCACAATATCCATTCTCTTCAGCCAATTTAATCTTCTTCTCATCAACTACGTACCCTTACTAACAATGCACAAATTGAAGATATATCCATAATCAATAGAATAAAGTTGAAAAATCAAAGCACTAGATAAAGAACATAACAATGAAATAGAAAAAGTGATGTACACTTGGAAAAGTCAGTAAGGAGTGTAGTAGCACCCTCCAGCAGGTGGCACTCCAACTTCATTTATTGGTGGCATGCAATAAGGCATCTCGGCTTGATTTGTACCATAGTATCCACCACTGCTGATCTTGGACAAACTCGTCGGTCCTTGCATTCCATTTCTAGCGTATTGCTGCCATACGATTTTCTCTTGTACAAATAATTATATTAATGCCTTCATTCCATACCATTCAACAACAGCGGATCAAGTCTAATGCCTATTACTGCCTTCTACTGAGATAGATGACTAATTGTCTCAACAAAAGCAAACTCCCAATAAGTCTTACCACTCTCAGCCGCTAGATTCTGCAAAGTAGAGGTCACCTCAGATCCACCATTGGAGGAGAATGCTTCCCATAATCCATTGTTTGTTCCAGGCCCTGCAAATAATATTATAATTGAAGTGGATGAAGTTTCCAAAAACATCATGTATCATTTCTATCATATTAGCGCTCTTTAAAGCTTCTTGTCTGTCATTATATTCTTCAGTACTTGCTGATGCATTAAGAGACTCTCCATGCCATAACTTCATACACATAAATGCCACCATTGATAAATTTGACGATGTAAACCGAGCTTCAAAACGCCGATGCCGATGAGGCTGGTGATTCCAATCTACACAGATGCAATTGTTTCTTGTCCAATATATTGCTATCAACAGAAACCATAGAGAAATTGAGAACTATTCAGTGACATGTAAGAATCATCCCCTTCAAACAGAATAAATAGTCCTACGACAACGACCAAGAACAAAAAGAATAAGAATCAGTAGTAGAAGAAGAAGGCATACCTGATAAAAGACAGTTGAGGCACACTCTCCAATTACTAACTGCTAACAGATACTAAAACTTATAGTATTTAACATCAGGTAATAGTACTAAAGGGAAGCTTCTTGACACTAAGTGAGAAACATATATATAGTACAAGATAAGAAAATAACGCATCAACTCACATAACATATACACATTGCCAAGAGTAGAAGTGCAGACCTCATAAATAAATGATCACTTGACTAGAAACATTTCGATGTAAACTTGTTATCAACTTTTTCCAAACATATAGATATCTTGTTTTCAACATTAATTCAATTACATGATGGTATATCTTCAACAATTCTAATTGTTGCATACAGTAATGTACATAGGAACAAGCATTTCAACATGCTAATATCAATAAATAGAAATTTGAAGGTAGACGGTGATTGAATTAAGGGAAAGACAATGACATTAAAAACTTCCAGATAGAAAGAAAATTTGATATGGCAGTGAATTAAGCGAAACTGTGCATTTCAGAAGGAGCAACTAATTGGGGAAATTGGAAAGGAGCGATGGCTTTCCAACTTCAGGGTTGACATACACAATTAGATAATACCAATTGCGTGAGGTCAAGGATTCAATAGGTAGCTATAACTGTAAACAATTGTGATTGATTCTAACAAGATGTCACCATGTTTGATGTTCCTAATTCACAATCATGAATCACCTACAAAGAAGGTTATTATCCTAATAAATCAAATGACTAAGATATAGAGGAACTATTGTATCCCCAGATTACTAAATCAACTTTCAAGACTTCAACTAAAATAAGAAACAAAATCCAAAAAAAAAAAAATTGATACAATATTTCTCACTCTTCACTCTTCAGTTATATTAAATTACATAAGAATTCTCTGGTAGAGAACTATTCTTTTTGACAAAGAAAACATCTCTTTTAATGGGCCCTATATGTTTTCAATGATAATTCTATAGAATCTGGGATCATATGGAAAAACTATCTTTTCATTCTTCTGGAGAAATAAAAGCTCATAGTCTGAACATATAATAACATGGCCATATCTCTTGGGTGATATATTTTAGATGAAATAGTTGTAGAAATAGAATAGATTTAGTAACTAGTATCGGAAGTTACTTTTGATATGTAAAAGATATCGGCATCAGAATTGTCTGAAGGTAGGAATTTGTCATAAGTTACTTAAAATATCCCATTGCCATCCCCAAGAATGTCTATGCCAGACTTTAGCTCATTTTGGGGGTCGTTGATTTCAGCTTCTGTAAAAACAAAGACAATATATTTTTCTTTGGATAGACATTATGGGAGTCAGAAAAATAGAAAATGTACATATAATATTCATGTTGAATAACTACTTCTGCATTATCTTTTACGTTTCTCAGAACAAAACAATATATAAACATGTTTGACTGATGGGTATTATATCAGTAATTACTTACGGCTTGGCCTTATAAAGGATGCCCTAGCTGGTCATACAAAGTGTTTGACATAGCTTGAGCATAAAAGCTTAGGCATTATTGAACACATGGAAATCATACATCCTAGTATTTAAGGGCCCCAAGACATGAGCATCCTACTTTCTTCATATAAAATGCCGCAAGGTATAACTTATCAAATTATCATACATGTTGAAATTGCAGAAGAGGATATCCTACCGACCAGTTTATTAATTACCAAGTAGTGTGCTAATTCTTTTCTCGAGCAGCCACTAATCACCCAAGAGCTATAATGACCAACCAAAATAAGCTTAACTCTTAGCATATGTACATCTTTCACACTGTAAAATAACAGAGAGGGAGAGAGAATTGATCATTTTATAGCACATGTAAATCAGTAGAATAACTCGTAACAGAGACCTCAATGCCAAAATGTCATGAGATATTTGGGTACCCATTACTTCCATAATCATCCAGTCTACTAGATAGCAAAAATGACAATATCCTTTAATCTGGTGCACATCTTCAAATCATTTTTAAGACTTCTTAATCTCGCAGAAAAAACTAGACTTTCCAATAATGTTAAGATTACTATCTAATATATGATTGAGCAAAACTGTTAAACTATCTTAGAAACAAGAAAGTTAGACAAAGGACCAGACAAAAGACTGATTGAAAATTACAATTTGCATATGACATTCTACAGCAGTCACTACTATATTATTAATTGTTGATACACATTCCATAAGCACAAGGAAAAACAATCATCCCTGTGGAAATTGTTTAATTAAAAGAAAAATCCAGTATCTTCCCTTGCCATGTTAACTATACAAGTCACTTTTAACACCTCAAATCGTCATAGTGTCACACCTACAAACATGTTCATTTGGATCTGCTAGGATATCGTAAACCATCTTAAATAACTTCTTCTATTTTATCATCTAATGTGCTAATTACAATACATCTATACTAACAATTAAATTTTATGACAATGTATCCATACTCTACATAGCTCAAGCAAAAACCCTCATTTTAGCAAAGAGTCCATTTTCACACCTTTAATCCTTAACAACTTCCCTGTAACATTTCCACAAAAAAGGCCACTCTATAGAACAATACTATCAATATTCAAAGGTTTATTCTCTATCATAAGTAACATAAAGAGGAAATGGAAAGTGAACCTGAAGATTATAAGTCTTAATGGAATCCCAGATTTTCTTAACTGCATCAGTACGTGAGATTTCAAAAGTATCGACAAATTTTTGCAGAGCAGGTGAAATCGGTTGAGGTTTCAGTATGCTTTCAGAACGACCTTTATCAGCCACGGTTATTGTGGTGACCGGAGGTCTTTGCATCAGCCAATAGAGTTCGACAATAGTTTCCGAAAACCCTTGATGATGATGCCATGGTTTTCCTTGGATTCTGCAAAAACCCTAGAAGATGAGAGTTAGAGTTGTTTAGATTGAGAGTTTTTTTAATTTATTTAGTATGAGTTCCTTTTTGGGCTAATTGAAAATAAGAGGGAAAGTTAAATATGTTGAAGGGGCTAAAATATCCTAGTGGAAATTTTAGGAAATCTATAAGGCCACACTTATAAATGTTGTTTATAAAATTATAAAAATACCATACTTTAAAAGTGAATTTACATAACCATACTTTAAAAGTGAATTCACATATGTAAATAAGTGTTGCCAGTTATATTATGATTTGACTGCGCTTACAAAATGTAGCCTATACCATAAAAGAGCACACTTTACAAATGTTGCTAATGTTACCGTTGTCAAAACCTAAAAACTAAGGCTACACTTTAAAAGTGTACCCAAAAATATTTAAGGCAACACTTTACAGGCGTTGTCCAAATTTAGTGTGGCCTTAGGCCTAAAATGGTGTAGTGTGATAAACTGATATGACTTTATGTTATATTCAATCTTACCGTTTTGATCGAATAATTACAAAATATCCATAATTTCTAAGCTACAAATAAAAAAGCGCCGTACATGATATGAAAATTTAGCTAAACAAGTATAATTTCAACCTATATTCAACTTTGTTACATTGCCAAAGTTCAAAAAGTAATTTTGTTTAAAATATATCAATAATTAAGGATCAAAAGTGCTATTATCCCTAAAATAAAGGCACATATACTATAATTATGAAATGTTTTAGGGTCTCATACAACTATCAGAAAAGTATTGGCGTCCAAATGTAATTATTTCTTTTTTTGGACTAAAAATTCTATTTCATGGTTTTCCTCAAGCACCCCTAGAAGAAAACGAAAAACACCTTCAAGTCCACGACTCTATTGAATCATTTCATTTCACATCCATTTGTGAGCTTGCAAAAAAATCCCTTTCTCTATCTCAGACGCACAGAAGCCGCTTCAAAATCTGCAATGGCGACACTTGGTAGATTATCGAGAAGAGTCATAGCGTCAACTATCTCTGGTCACCTCCGCCAACACCAGAGTCAAAATCTCATCCGCCGTTCGCTGGCGACGGAAGCTCAGGCGGCAATAAATGAATCGCCGGATCGAGTGAAGTGGGACTATAGAGGGCAGAGGAGGATCATTCCATTAGGTCAGTGGGCACCGAAAATCGCCGTCGATGCCTACGTGGCGCCGAATGTTGTCCTTGCTGGTCAGGTGACTGTCTGTGACGGCGCTTCTGTATGGAACGGAGCCGTCTTAAGAGGAGATCTAAATAAGATTACAGTAGGGTTCTGCTCTAGCATTCAGGAAAAATGTGTGGTTCACGCTGCTTGGTCTTCTCCCACAGGTGATTAGTTCTTTTTCCTTGCTTGACTTAAGTACATTTGGTGCTGTTTGTTGATAAGATTTGAGTATGTTTCATCACAATGAGCTTATTGCGCACTATTAGCTTAGCTGAGTTAACTGATGTTTTGATTCCAATTTATTTAAAATTTTGTTTGTCAAGGGAATTTCGGCAATTCATTGCTTAGGTGAATCAGTTGGATATTGATAGGGATAACATTATTTGTGGAAGAAACCGGTAGTATGTTATGCTACTATGATTATGTTGCTGAGAACAAAATTGTATTCAGAATGATTGATGTAACTCACTGAAGATTGTTATCTATGAGTCTAAATGATTTTCATTTTCCAAAGTCAAATAACTACATCAACTCGAGGAATCTGGAAATCTTGTTGAATGTTCACTGATTAGAGCCTTACAATAAACACCATATATATTTCTGTTGGAACACGTAGAATGCTTGTAAGTCAAGTGACCACTGAATCATAGTTTGGGTAATTGGTTCAATTAGGGATAGTCCCTTTTGGGACTTCTGATAAAATTTGAATGAATTGATTCTGTTAAGGATAAGTGTTAAATTGTTATTATCTATCTTGTCTTTGCCATAAAGAGGGGCACTTACGTGAAATAAAAAATGTCTAGACAACACAACTGAAATTCTTAATGCATAAAAAACATAGTGTAGATCTCCAAGGTATTCTAACTGCAGCAAGACAACATAAGCCTTAATACCCAATGTTTTAAAGAGGAACTGAAACTTTTCAATGTTTGGGGCTTTAAGCAAGAAGCAAAATGACACGTTATTGAAGTGATGTAGTTTTCAAAAGGGAGAACGAAGGGAAGAAGGTTATTGCAGCAACGCTCTAGAAAATGAAAATGGATTCTAGTGCAATGCTACTTATAAGCCGTAGCATTGAAGTAGGAGTGAAGGATAATGTCATTGCCGTAGAGCTGTAGAGGAATTGCAACTTCAAATCACTAAGAAGGGGATGAGAAGAGTGGTAAAATTCAGTCAGATTTTTTATTTCCTTGTGTTTCTGTCACAAATGCAAGACAACAAAGAAGTACACATCTCTTGCTCTGATGTTTTATTGCTTCAGCCTAAAAGCAGTTCAATTCTCACTTCCACACTCAGAATCAAGGGGGCCTTGACTTGAATATAAGCTCAACTTTCTTTGTGATTTACAATGTTGAATAGAAAAATCTTCAGGAAAATAAGGAAAGCAATCAATAAGAATGATTAATTGCTTGTTATTTTCACCAGATTGTCATATTACTAGTGTACAGTGAGTCATTGTGAATACATATATGGAAGTACATCAAGAGAGTTCATAAGTAAGTGAAGTGTTTAAGAAATAATGCAATCTTAATTCTTAATTGTGGAACTAATATTCTCTTGAAAGCTTGTTTGTCAAATACATTCTACAATGTCAGGTTATTTTGACAAAAAATATGGTTGGTAATTAGGTCTTTTAGTCTACACATATACACATGTTTGCATTGATGATAAACATAAGCATTGTTAACATATTTTTCCCTTGGAAGAATTGGTTTAATTAGCTTGTCAAGTCCCAGTTGCCTGCTCAAAGGTTTCAATATAAGGGATTTGTAAAATTTGTGAAGCGTAGATGGGAACTTTAGAAAGAACTCTGCATAGATTTTGTCCCAAGAGTTCCGGAAGTCAGTGGTTAATTACACAAATTTCCACTCCGGTTTTCGCCTGGTACCTGTAGTCACATGCGAGTTGCGACCTGAAACATTGCACAAACCTCTCTTTCTGGGATTTTGTCTATCAACAATGTTTTAATCCTCAATCATACATATTTTCCCATTGAAGTACTTTTATTTTGTGAAACAAAAACATATCTTCATATTTGCTTACGAAGTTGATCCTTCCGTGACATTTATCTCTTCAATATGAATCCATTACTCTCTGAAAAGAAAAAGAAAATTAATCAATCAATTGCGATCTCAAGTGCAAATCACAGTGGACACAAAAAGCACATCATGATTTCTTCCATCTATCTAAGTCTTAGTGTATATAGTAATCCGACGCATGCGCTAGTGGAAGGTAGTAGATATCTAGTGGAATAATTAAGATGTGCGCAGGCTGTCCTTGGAAACCTACCGTCATAAAAAAGATAAAGAACAATAAAAATCAATCAATTGCTTTTCTCAAGTCCAAACCTTTGAGGTTACCTGTAGCCTGTATGAATCTTCTACCTTCATTCTGTTCTAATAGGGCTCGTTTCATACCCTTGTTTCATTACTATGCTAGTAATTGTTTTATCCTTCGACGTGATTTAGAGTTCTCCAGAAGTAGGGTTTATATAAATCTCACACTTGTCTTGATGTTGACACGACATTAACCAGACTAAAAAGACTAATGACAAACACTGAACCTAATGTGATGTGATAACAATAACTAATAATCTTCAATCTTGTCTCCTGTTGGCTAAGGTCAAGTGTGATCTTGTCTAGTCAGTCAAAAATATAAGTAGGCGTTTGGCCATGTTTCATTGTGAAATAGAGAAAAATAGTTTTTGTTTTCAAAGTGAAAATGATATTTGGAAATTGCAAGTTGTGTTTGCCATGAAATAAACTGGAGTTGTTTTTAAATTTTTGTGAGTAACTCAGAGTGAAAAAAGTGAACAGTTTTTTGTTGTTTTTGGAATCTCTGGAAGTTCTTGAAAAAAGAGAAAACAAAATATCCCAAAATTTTATGGCCAATCATGTTGAAGTGAAAAAAATTTCATGGATAAATGCCCCCTAAAAAGGAGTAAATCTCAAGCATATAATTATGAAGAAAACAAGTG
Source organism: Solanum sitiens (assembly GCA_016801875.1). Classification (NCBI taxonomy): domain Eukaryota; kingdom Viridiplantae; phylum Streptophyta; class Magnoliopsida; order Solanales; family Solanaceae; genus Solanum; species Solanum sitiens. The sequence continues at coordinate 2,063,580 of JABWTJ010000002.1, read as the reverse complement.
ATAGGTAAGCTGAGAAGAAAGAGGAATATAGACTTTGAGCAATTCTTTGGTGAAGGAAATGGGAATATGGTGAGTTGCAGAGGGAAGAAAGAGGGTTCAAGGCTCTTTGGTAGAAGGAAAAAAGTATGAGGTAAAGAGGGTCTAAGGCTCTTTGTTAAAAGGAGAAGTATGTGGCAGCCACAAAGGAGATTGTGGTGACGTGGATGCAGGAGAATGTAAATAACAAATTATTACATCTAGGAGCACCTCTGATTCATTACATCGGTAAAGATTATTGTTTTCCTAGTGTTTAGTACTCCCTCTAGTGCATATTAAGTGAATTGTTGAGGTATGACTCACCCCTCAAGAAAAATGTTAAGGACATGAATCAAAGGCTACTTTCTACTATAACCCTTCTGATTATTCCCAAACTATTCTCCTATAGAAAATGTGAAGTAGTTAAGAACCTCATTAATGAAGGGTAAATATGAAATGAAGTCCCAACAATTTCTCTTGAACTTTGAATAATTGACTTATTTTGAACTAAGATAAAAGTCCCAACTATATACTTAATATGGACTAGAGAGAGTAATGATTATTGTTTTTCTCATTAAAAAACATAAGAGAAGGGGAATATGATTTTTAGCAAAAGCATTCATTTTATTGTGTTGTGGGTGGGGAGCTGTGGGATGCTTTATCCTCTCACAGGGGATAACACAACTTTTTGAGGAAGTTTTTTTTAATCTTTTGAGAAAGACGATGGGTAACATAACTTACACAGATATACCTCTCATATTCATGTTTTATGCTGCTGGTTTAGATGTATAGGAATGAGTAACCACGAAAATCTTGAGATTGAAGAAAATGAGTGCTGCCTCTTTCCATAACTTTGTAATGAAAAAACTACTGTACAAAATTATGTTTTCTGTTATCAACCTAAATAACTCAATCTGAAATGACGTAATATTGAAGTTCGGACTGTGGTCCTATGTTAGAACTCTTCAAAAAATGTCAATAGGTGCGTGCTGGATTCTCCAAAAGTAGTTTATTTTTGGATAATCCGACACGGGTGCGGCATAAAAAATGAAGAGTCCACACAATTTCCTATGATCTTGCTGATTTCATTCTTAAACGACTGCTCTGTTGCTTAAAAATTGAAACCATTCCAGTGGTCATGTTCTTAATATTATCTGGTTTAGAATTAATGTAACGCTATAAAGTATTAGTTTTTATGCGTCGTTAATATACAAAAAGAGGTTTTAGATTTCTTTCTAAAGAAAAAAAGAAGAGGTTACAGATTTTCTGCATAGATTGATAAATAAACAGGGTGAGGAGAATAATTTCCAAATGTTTTTTAATTACGTAGAAAATCCATTCGATTAAGTGTCAACAAAAGCCTTTTACTAGGTACTGGAGAAGAAATGGTTGATTTTCAAATGTAAATGCTTCAAGTGATATATGAAGGAGTTGTCACAAGTGTGAGATCAGCGGGAGGAGTCGTAGAGGAGTTTTTCATGGTAGTTGGTTAGCGTGTTTTATATTATAAATCTGTCTTGAACCATTTAACCTATACTTGCTTAATCTCATTATGGATGTACTATCCAATAGTACACGCTATAACAGGAGATTCTATGGTGCATACTATTTTGCAGATGATATTATTTTAGTGGAAGAAAGTAGTTGGAGAGTCTATCAAAAGCTTGAACTATGGTTGCAGCACTCTTAAAATTAAGAGTTTTAGTATAAGTAAAACTAAGACATAATGGATATACTAAAAGTTTACCCACGAAAACAGATTTTTATTTTCGCACCTTTTGCTGCAGTTCATCTTGTGTTTGCCTCCTTCCAAGCCTTTTTGTTAGTGTGGCTCATCTATGGGCTGTCTATAGTAATTCCCAGGTGACCCAGCTAAGGCTTTTGGAGAATTAAGTCATCCAATGCTAAATGAGGGTTTGTTAAGAGTGCTATAGTACATGAATGTTAAAGAAAGTAATTACAATCCTGCAGTTGCCTGTTCCTGCAACAACTTTTTCTTTTTCTTTCCAAATGTCATAAAGATCTGTCTTTTCATTCTTTCCCAACACACATCTTCATAGTAAAGAGCTGACATGTTTCAACGTTGATGAATCTTATACCAACTCCATCTCAGAAGTCAGATCTTTTAAGAGTTTATATTCATGATTGTCTGTAGTTGCTGCATATAATTTATTTTACTTAGAAGCTGCATTTCCTTGGAGCATTTTAAGGTGACCTTCCCTCAAGTAAAGCTGATTTCCTTCCTAGTCCAACTAAGATTTCCAGCTATGCAGAATGTTATTTTGTCTATCTTTATCTGTTCCTAACCGGATCGAGCTGTTTTCTTTTCATTCATTTAACAGGGCTGCCAGCAGAAACAGTAGTAGACAGGTACGTCACAGTTGGTGCATACTGTCTGTTGCGATCCTGCACAATTGAGCCAGAATGTATTATTGGCCAGCACTCTATCCTTATGGAAGGTTCACTGGTGGAGACTAACTCTATCCTTGAGGCTGGGTCCGTGCTCCCACCTGGGAGAAGGATTCCAAGTGGTGAACTCTGGGCTGGGAATCCCGCAAGATTTGTCAGGACCTTGACCCATGAAGAGATAAAAGAGATACCTAAGCTTTCTACTGCAATAAATGATTTGGCCAATGCTCACCACTCAGAATTTCTGCCTTACTCCACAGTATATTTGGAAGTTGAGAAGCTTAAGAAGTCATTTGGTATTTCGATTTAGAATTTTTGTTTTTTTCGATTGTACTTGTTGGGAGGAAATAAGAAAATTGTAAGACTCGTAAGTGAAACTTAGGGTCTGCTGTTTTTTAAATGTGATTCTACAATCCGGCGGAGCAAATGTTTGTTCTCTGTTCATGGATTTTCTTCTAACACTCCGATTTGGACATTAATACATGTTATGCTTTCCAAAATCTCGAATATGCTTCGAGATTTCTTGTATTAAATTAGATGAAGAGCTTTAAGGTAAATGCATTATTGTGTAAAGCCCCTCTGTTAAAGCATCTGAACTTGAATGGCAGCATGAGCTAGTCGTAAGCAATGTGGTTTTGCTTGAAAACATAATTTCAATCCGTTGATTGTTCTCCAAAAAATTGGACAGGAATTTGAAATCTAGTATCATATACAAAGTCAAAAACACACTTAAATTATCACCTTTTTTTTTTGAGTATTAAAATACACTTTTGATGCGAGTTGGCCAAATATTGTTCCCACTCAACAACAGATGCATGTAGACCAAATAACAATTCAACAATGAGTTGTGTTATGAACGAAGTTCAGCCTAATGTGGACACTAAGGTTACACAAGTAGTTATTGGCCTGACAAGAGCTATTGGGCCTAGAACGAGCAATAAGGCCAAGTTAATTTGGGATCCGGATTGAGTAGTTGGCATGAAACGGTTCCATCAAAAAGGGTAGTGATATGTGAATTAAGGATTATGCATATTGAAGAAAATGTTTGTCCTCTCCTCTTCATCTAGAATCTAAGTTTCTCATCTCCACTCTTCTTCGATCTTTAATTACTCGTTATTTCAATGTTTCCATTGTAATTCGATAGTTCCATTATTGCAATTAGAATTGTCAAATTGTAATCGTGTTTCAGTATGCTCTTATTAATATAGTGAGAATTTTGGTTTGTTACAAAGTTGTGTTTCAATAGAATGCTGAGTTGGTCAAATATTGTTCTCACTCGACAAGATAACAGGTGCATGTAGATCAATTCAGCGTCGAATTGTGTTTCAATACAAAGAGAATATTGTTTAGGCGGGTGTTCGAAATATGAAACTCGTAAAAAGATAACAATGATCATTAATTATCAAATAATGAAGTGACCATCAGATGGAAGCCGTCAGAAGCAATGTTGCTTATTTTCGAAGATGAAGAGCATAGAAAAAGTTCTTGTGAATGTAGAAGGGTCAAATACCATCTTTTCCAAGTAATTTGTTTGGGCCACACACATAATGTGATTGCTTCACAGAAAGAGACAAAAAAAATTGGTTCAACATATTTATTCCTTCTATTTTTTTGTTTAATAGGTAAGGGAATCTTTAGTTTGTGTATGTCTTTATAGCCCATATAATTAACCAATCACAAATAGAAAAGCTTACAATAATTGTATATACAAACAGGCAGGCTATCCACTAGATATTCTGGCAAGGCAGTACAAACTAATAATTGTCAATCAATTTAACAATTTCCTTCCACATTTCTTATTCCTTTCTTTATGTCCAATATAAATTAACAACACTTTAATATCCCCATTAGTTCAAAATAAAGTTAATGACAAGTTTCATATCTTAACTGTCTATTATTCTTTCAGCCTACTTAAAACAAGTTCATAGTCAGCATCGAGTTGTGTTTTAGTGCAAAGAGAAAGTTGAGATATGAAATTCACGGAAAGATAATAAATGTTGAGATATGAAACTTAAAGAGAAAAAATATAATTTAAATATATTTTTAATCATTAACTCTAAAAAGTATGAACCATTTAATCAATGAAAACTGTCATATTCAATGTGATCTTTGTTTGATTTATCTTTTTAAAGTCTACATTTTCAACAGCATGCCACAAGCGATAGAAAATATTGTACTCTTCAAAGTTGGTGACTAATTATTAATTAAGTTCAATTTTATACAACAAGAATGCAAATTGAACAAGTCCATTAGATAGATAAGCCTAAAAGTAGAGAGAATATACAATAGAGTATTTGACAAATTAAAAAAATTATTACTTGGGGATCATATAATTATTTTCATAAAATAAGCACAGCGTGTGGGTTTAAATAAAAATGTCAAAGAGATTTGTAAATTGTAAACTAATTATTCTTCTACTTGGATGGTTCCACAAAGTTTATTTGGGTATACATTTTTTTTAATGATATTTTAGGAGCGTGACAACACATTCTTCGATCCATTTTACTTGTCATATTTTTTTTTTTACATCCTTTACTAAAACATTAACTGAAATGTTGTGATCTTAATTTACTATACTTTTTTTTTCTCACTATTCTTAGGAATTTTTTTATTACATGAGTGTTTTTCTAAATAAAAGTTTTTTTATGAATTGTATCAAGTCAGTATAAGTCAAGTAAAATAAAACGAACGGAAGCAATTAAGCAAAATATAGAATATATTTATAGTGACAAATTGATGACGGAGTATTGACAACTAGGAAAAAGTATATTAATTTTTAAAAAATGAGTAATTAGGTTAGGTTAACAATAAGTTGACAAATGATTAAAAAGCAATCTTTGTAAATACAAAAAAAAAATTTATATAATTGAAGGGGACCTGGTTTTGTGACATATTAGGTGTTTTTCATCAACCACCACTACGTATATTTGTGAAAATGCCCATTTGACTTAATATATATTTTTCTATCTATATAAACTCCAATACTACTAATTTTCTTTTCTTATCTTATATTTATAGTTTATTCTTCCTTTTTCTCCTCTCTAAATTAGGGTTAGGGTTCCATCATTATCATGCCGGCAATTATAATTAGGAATATTGCAAAAACAAAGTTCTTAGGTATTTGATGATCTACAAATTATGAAGTTGGAAAGGTAAATTTAAAAGTTTTTTTTTTCCTTTTTCACTTTGTAGTTAATAGTTTAGTAAAATGATGTTGGAATGGCTCAATCAAATCAAATTCCTCAAAGTATTGGGTCATTTCATTTGATTGAGCCGTGCCAATATCATCTTACTTATATATGCTCATCCATCTTCTTCTTTTTTTAGTATTCTCATATGATCTATTAACCAATAGTTATAATAAAAGTGTCGTATGAAATTGAAATTAAGAAAGAAAACTGACTTTCTAAGATCATAATAATTAGTTTGAGTAATCAAATAATCAACCCCTCCTTTTTTTTTTTTCATTTCTATGAACAGAAGTTGTGAAATTAGTATATGATATATTTTGTTTATATATTAAGATTTGAAAGGTGTGAATGACAGAATGAGTATTCACTAGTTTGATATTCATATATAGATGTAACCTCCCAATTTAGAACACGACATCATCATTTGCATTGACACAATTATTGAGATTTTATTGATTATTATAATAGTAAGCATTGTGATATGAAATTTGTAGATGAAAAATAACATGAAACACGAGAGAAAATTGTTTTTTACCATACTTATAATTTTCCTTTTTAAGAAACTACATATGATGTAACAATATTTGTAATTGGACAACCCTTTTATGTTTAGAGCTAGCTAGTGAAGTTAATTTGTATTGTGTATATATCGGAGTATATAGGGAAAAAAACTCTTGTTAAAATTTATGACTCTGTTAATATCATTATAATATTCGAAACCTTTCTATGTTGGGGGCTTGGGGCACACAAATTGTTTATGATAAACGAGTGAAACTCTAACCCGATGGAGATATATTTGTTAGCAACTTTATTTAATCAAATTTGTTTAGTGTTTGGTTGTTTAAATTAAAGCTGTTTCTTCATAAAACTATTGTACATTTTGTGTAGAGAATATTTTTTATTATGAGCACAAACTAACTGTTAATATGTTACAAACATAGTGGTCATGTTGAATTTTTAATTAAGGCACTCTTAAAAAGTAAAATTATACCATTTAACTTTATTGTTAATGACATATACACCACACTATATCGATTATAAGTTTTGTATAACATAATTAGAGATAACTTTGTGGTTAACATCAAATGTGGCTTTTCAATGTAGTGCTCCACAATAACACAATCCGTCGTGTTCAATATTAGAATTACGTTGTAGTAATTATTTTTGAGTAAATCCCACTTTATCCTCTCCTTTTTTCGACGGGTATTCAATATCCACATTAAAGTCCCGTTAGATCCGTATACTCGCCAGAAAGTCCTACATTAGAGTTGACAAAGGCTTTGGTATTCAATATTCACATTGAAGTCCGATTAGATCCGTATACTTGCCAAAAGTCCTACATAAGAGTTGACAAAGGCTTTGGTATTCAATATTAACATTGAAGTCCGATTAGATCTGTATTCTCGCCAGAAAATCCTACATTGGAGTTGACAAAGGCTATGTTATATCCAGGAGGACTCGTTTTTTTTATCCTTTTGTTGAGAAAGGTTATCCCCTTCGCATGGTGAATAAATGGGAATGATAACCCCCTCGCAGTATATTTGGATGATAATTTTCTTTGTATGAATATAGTTTTTTTCTTCTTTTTTGCTTTCTAAAATTAAAATTTATATACCTCTTATTATTGTCTCATTTACCTATTTCGTTGAAAATAATGTACTATCTCCTTTGGGATATAATAATAGCTACTTGAAATAATCTGTTAATACATTTTAAGCTATGCTCCAACACCTTTTGAGGTCCTTCACATCGAGGCACTTTTTATAGGGGTGTTCATGAAAAAACGAAGCAAATCAAAGAAATAAATGACATTGTGAGTTTGATTTGGTTTTTAATTTCATAAAAAGAAAAACAGATAATTGCGCTCCATAGCTATACATATTTCATTTCCCGGTTTGTGTGTTTCAATACAAACATGTTGAGTATATACAAATTATGTATTTATACGTTTAGGAAATTTTTTTTAATTCCATTTGTATATTTCACTTGCAAATATATACAAAGAGGATAATTTTCTTAAATCATATACAAATTCTGAAATTATACAACTAGACAACCGAATAGCAAAATACTGTGAAACTATAACTACAGGACTAAAAATAATAAAAAATATAGCTATATTACAAAATATACTCTAGAGGTTAATTTTCCCTATTTAAGTTTATGTCAATAAAATCTCAATAATTGTGAGCACCCCACCAACTTTACACAATTGATTCTCTCGAGAAATTTCGAGTATGCTGGACACGTCATTTATGAATAACATACATAATAGGTATGTCGTTGAAATATAAAATTTGTGTAAACCATTTAATGTAATTTTTCCTTTGGGGAATCTGATATGATCATAAGACTGGCAGGAGGGGGTCATGTCCAACAAAGAATTACAATTCAAAGATTTTTAGTCTATAAATTTCTTTAGCGACTATATAGTAATAATAACTAGACCTCATAATCAAATATTATTCATAGATAAGTACAGAATTTCTTAATGCTATGATGGTCTTGGCAAACGCTAATAGAATCACGTGAACTCATATATTACACTGTAGATCCATCTCCTTTACAAAACATGCATTTCAGAACAACTCACTGTGTATGGGGAGACAACGAAGCGCCTTACTTATTTACCTGTTCTATTGATTACTAGCCATGGAAGGTAGCATGGGAAGAGTAATTTAGCATGACCAGATATCTGGAGAGAACAGGGACAATTGAAAATGAGACAATATCTAGAATGTTTCAAAATATAAGCCCAACATGAGCACTTTACGGATGGTCCCAAATGTCAAAAAAAATAATCATAGTTTTGCTGATCAGAACACAATTTGAAGGAATGTCAGATAATTTAGGTTGTGATTAGTCCTAAAAAAAGATACACAACAAGGTCAGCATTTCTTAAGATAGTTTTTACCACACAGGTCAATCCTCAGCTCTTGACATTAGATATATCCTCTATTATACCTTTACCGTCCATGGCGTCAAAGAAGAAAAAGTTCTTAAGAGGATCGCCTTTGCCAGATATTGCTTTTATTACCTCCTATAAAGGAAGAGAATTTCAACAAATGAGAAAGAAGTCAGAAAGAGTCTGTCAAAATTACAGAGGCATAATTACCTGTCCAAGAATACCTCCAACGATAGCACAGACAGGAGGAAATTCACTTCTACTTGCTATCAGTCTTCTCAGAAGAGAATCTAGGATCTGAGATTCGTTTAAGGACTGCAATTAAGAGGCAAATATGTTAGTAACCTAGAAGAAAAGAATGAAACTTATATAACAGGAGCATATTGCATAGCGAAATACATGTGCCTCGCAGAGTTCCTTCCTCAACTTCTGAACATTTGGAAGGTCATCAACAGAAGTTTCTCCAGGATTTCGTCCCTCAAGCTCTTCAAACCTTTCTATAACTGCAAAGAAGTTAGTGGTCTAGGAGTCAGGAGGCAAGCCACTTAAAGTAAATTATTCTTCCACCCGTGCTATATATCTAAAGAACGTGTTATAACTTTTTGTCACCATTATTACTGAAAATACAGGACAATCAGATCACCAACTGAAATATTACAGGTTCAGGGTGCCAAACAGAGGACTATAACCAAAAACTGCCATTAGTTTATTACATTCACTACAACAATTCAGCTAAAAGACATTTATTATTTTTGAAAGCACAAACAGTATATGATGAGAAAGAAGCCAGAAATACAAAATATCGTGGCTTCTGAGACTACTCCATTTAGTTTTTCAAACCTGGATGGGAGGCTTTAGTTTCTTGTCTGTGGTGGTGTGTGTTTAGGGGGGGGGGGGAAGAGGGGGAGGGATCTACTCATAGGTGTGTAGTTGGTTTAGTCCTTACCTTTTGTAATTAAATTAAATATATATTTTTACTAAATTGTTGAATACCAAGTGGCATTCAGCAAATCTCAGATAAGGAGTCTCTGTATTCCAACCATCATGGTAACTGCATCAGAAATTACAAGAAACTGAGAAATGACAGTTACCTCTCATTGCATAATACAGCTTTGACATTCTCTTCGGTAGAGATCTCCAGGGGACTGCAATGGCTTCCTGCAAAATCTAATTTTTAGGGCAACCAAATACGGAAACACTCTGCAACATTGGAAACCCTATGGAATGACAGAGTGAAGCTTTTATTTTTGTTGCTAACAGGGTTTGAAAGGGATTCTTTAGTGTGTATTAGTAGTTGTTAACGGGGTTTAAAAAAGATTATCTAGTATATACACAAATTTAGTTACTAGTCAGTATCTTTTAGCAGTATTATGACTTCAAAATGACATTTGACGACGGTCTATCGAAAACAACCTCTATACCTTTATAGAAATAAGGTTGCATACACACCACACTCCCCAGACCCTACAAATGGGGATTACACTGGGTACGCTGTTCTTGTTGAAAATGGTATGTAAATTATAGTCAAAAGAGTTTCTGCATTTTTTTTCCAATTTTAATTATAGGAAGATTGATGTGAACGTCCACTGTATTTGAAATCTAAATGCAGTATAAGCGTCCAAATTTAAATTGGAACTGGAACTGCAGGCTTTCAGTGCTGATAGTGGTTATAAACAAGTTGTCAAAGCTGACAACTGACGTCCTGGCAATGGTAGAGTAAAAATGGAAATGATGGGAGACGAGGAGCAAAAGAACACAGGAAACAAGTTTTGATGTTTTACTCAGAGGCATTGACAAACACATCCACAAGAATATGGTGGGTAGGGACAACGACTTAATAATTCTCTCTAGATTGAATCATAGAGGTTGCACCAATAAAATCCACCACAACATGGAGAATCACTTGGGCAAAAATAATATACGATTAAAACCTCTTAGATTTTACAAGCTTCACAAATACCGACCATCAAATACTTCAAACAGCACATAAACGAGGTTAAAAGTGAACTAAGAAATGGAACCACTAGCATCATGCTTTACAATATAAACCCATACAACTGAGAGCAAATCACACTGTCAGAGGGTGAAGCATGCAGCTATAACTTGCCATACGAAACAAAATACCATTTGCTTGTCAGAACTAATAAAGTTTCTAAACTTCCGTAAGTGTTGAGTTGACAAAAACTCAAGATTGACTTCAATGAAAATATATTTCTCGATTTTAACTTTCAATTGTTATGATTTTTTGCTGATTAAGGACTTCACAATTTATTTAATCATAAAACACTTATCAAAAATAAAAAGATTATTGTAATTTTATTAGTGAAACAGGTTAGTAACATATTTATTATGGCTAAACAAAAGCAGATGTTTCTTATATGCTTCAATGGAGTTATACCTCAAAACTTGGATAATGCAATTTACATTCAATCGTCTCTTCATTTTTTTTCTGCAAAAAGGAAAGAAAGGAATTACTGAAGGCCTTCAAGTCTAGTTTCTTTTGACATGAAAAAAGATATAGACCAACTGGACAAAGAGGCAAAAGAATGAGTAACTCTAGCATTTATCATCATTTAGGAGGGAAAGATTATGTCTAAGAGAAAAAAGATAAAATCAGACTGAACGCAGAGGAATAAACAAAGAAATGAATCGGTTATAACCTTACAGTAGCTGTAGTTCTGTAAATCAACAAATATCTCACCGCAGGAGTCACGGCATTCTACACTGTAAAATGCTACACGCTTTGGCAACTTGCGACATTTTGCATTTACTGATTTCTGCAAGGGAAAACATCAACAAAATGAAATAATAGGTATTTTCTAAACGACACTAGTTACAAAAGAATCTAATAATTTTATTCAACAAAAGCTAAAACATTTAATTTCATCAAATAATGGAAGTAGGATTTTACTTTTGTCAAAAGGGAGCAACAATTAACAACAACAACATCAAACTTCTGAAAGAAATCAGCATCGAAGATGGACAGAGCACCTGAAAAGCAAAGTATATATAAGTCATATGAGAAATAAAATCCAACAGAAAATTTGATTTTGACGTTAAATAGAAAAAGTTAGTTAACATACATATAGCACAACAGCTAATGAAAATAAAAATTACAAGTTCATTCAGGTAATCAAGCTTAAAAAGACACAAGTACAGGCATGTTGCATTATAGAATTTGCAATTGTTGAATGAGTTATCTGATAGCTTAAAATGCATTGGTGAATTGACACCTCATTCAGTGGTCAGCTTTGGCTTTCAGGAAATGTAATAATATAAGTTATTAGATACACAACAGGGAAGCTGAGACAAAATTGGGAGATAGTGAGAATTTTCTTTGTTTGACATTGAGCTGATTCAGATAAGTCGGCTATGGGCTATGGCTGTTTGTCAAGAGATTCTAGAGCCTAAGATTCCAGGCACTATGTGACACGGAAATTTCCTGATGCACCACGATAGCAAATCACGAATCTCAAACGCTTAATTTGCAAATATAGCTCAAAAGAAATCAGTTCTTTTTATGATCCATCCTCAGGTTTCCTATTAAACTTAAGATACTTATCAAAATATCTTTAGCATTCTTTTGATAGATGATGCTTGTGGAATTGTGATGTGTGCTTAGTTTTCTTTCCAGCTTTTTCCCTTTTAAACCCCCATTACTATGTTTCTTTCATCTGGCATTCCACTAAAGACTAACATTCAGCAAATCAACAATGATATAAGAAGGAATGCATACATCAAGGAACAACAAGTGGAGATGCTAAATTTTGCATGAGTTAGAGGAAAGAAGCAAACTAATAGTTTAAATCAAAAAGAATACAAAAAAATCCAACCTTTCTCTACAGAAACAGAAACCATAGGATTGAAATCCTTCAAAGAATCACAGCAAAGCTCAGCAACAGACTTCTCGCGGAAATCATTTTCAGCGGGAGGAGTTAAAAAATTAGCAAATAATAGATCTTCGGTCACGAACCGGTCATCATTTAGTGTCAAACTACCTACTCCAGCTAAAACAATATTCTTGCAGAACTGAAAAGAAGGAAAATCATTAAACAGAACATAAAGGGAAAAAAATGTTAGAATAAGTACAAGAAACTATTCCTCATAAAAAGACGTAAGTAGAAGAAACTACTCGAATTTGATTTTAGCAACTAGGGTTGTAGGCGTTAGCTAGGACATATACTATCAAAGGGACAATAATCATGATGTCTATTATATTCATATAACTTGGCAAAAGTGAAAGGTAAGTATTGCAAAATGGTTATAAGACCAATAAAGTTATATAGAAGTAAATGTTGGCCTATTAAGAATGCAACATTTCCACAAGATCAGTATCGCAGAAATGCAAAAGCTAAAATGGATGTGCGTTCATACAAAATTAGAAAAGATCAAAATTGACCACATTTGTTGGAAGGTGCAAGTAGCACACATTGAGGATAAAATGAGAAATTGTCACTTGAGATGATTTGGTCATGTCTTGCATCGATCTCTAGATGAACTGGTATATAGGTGTGAACCCATGTGAGTGGAGGTGCTAAAAAGGGACAAGGTGAACCAAGAATAACATGGAAGGAAATTGTCATGAAAGACCTATAAATCCTTGAAGTCCATGCAGACTTGACTAAAGATAGGCCACAATGGATAAAGAATCTATATGGATGATATCAACTAGTTGTGAAGGATGTTTTAGTCAAGTTGGAAGGTTTTTACTTAAGTCAAAGGCTTTTCTAGGAGTATTATAGCCTTATCATAGATTTATTATGTATATTCCTATAAAAGAATAGACAACACCTAATATTATTTGTTTTAACTTATTTTCTACTTTAATTTGAATGATTTTCTCTATACGATTGTGTGTTAGTGTCTGAAACAACTTGCACGCATCTCAACTAATTTTACAAGCTACTTACTGCCTGCGACCATCATAGGTATCGAACAAATATATCCACCAAGGCTTGAACAAATGTAAAAAATCACCTGATACCTATTGCCTCTGCTGGAATTGAACTTAAAAGACCTCAACCCACTTCATTCACTACTAGGTCACACCCTTGGTGCTACTTATACTTTGTATAATTGTTACATTAGATAATTTAAATGGAGAAACATGACTCCAACTTGTTTGAGAATGAGACATAGTTGATAAATTATCACATAACAATCCCATTTCAAGGAGACAAAACTATACCATAATACTAGCTAATTAACCTAAAAAAAAAAAAAAGAGTTCAAAAAGTAGAAAAAGTACCTCAACACTAGTTCCTCTCAGTCCACTAACAAACACATTGGATTTGCTGAGCCTGAAGCAAATAACATATAATAGAAATTAAAACCCAAACGAAACACAAATTTAAGTGTATAAAACCTACCTTCTCTGAGCATCAACGCCCCAAACCCTAATTTGTCGATCATAGATGGCAGTTTCCTGCTCCGTCAATTGCTCACCTTCCGTTCCCATTTGCAACCTGAAAAATTCATACATTATTGTTTGTTCAAATTAACATAAATAAATTGCAACCATAAGAACAGCTCAAAGCAATAAGAAACAAATTGAACAAAGGGCATACACACACATTAACAAGGAAATTGGAGATGAAGACGAACTAGTGCTAACAGAGCTTACTCTCAAAGGCTGAATAACTGAAAACGCGGAAGAAATTTTTGCAGACGAATAATGTATTCTACTCTCCCTTTTGTGCATCAATTAGTCAAAATACTAAAATTGTACTCCCTTGTTTGCTTATAAATACCCAATGTCCCAATTCTGGAGTTTTGAAAAATATATTTACATATTTAAAAATAACAAAATCTATAAATTATAAGATTCAAGAAATTTAAAATTTAAAATATGACTGATTTAATAAAATATATATTGTATTTTTTAATTTCTAAGAGTTGTGATTTTGCTTAGGTACTTTTTTTTTTAGTCTATATAAAATGAATTGTTGAGACTGTTTTTTTAATATTTAACTTTCATTTAATGTGATTCTAGTTACTTTACTTTTTCTAGTAAACCAGTTTGAAAATAATTTAAACGGTGATAATGGACAGTAGTTTTTAGTTAATATTTTTAAAATATTTTTTTTATTAAGTGTGTCATATCTCAATAATTTTTTTAGAGTTTATGTGGATTAACTTAAAAGATGATCAAATTATTTTAAAGTTATTTTTAGTTTTTGAAAATAATTAACCAATTTAATAATAAGTTAAGAGTCAAAAGTAGGACTCTATGGGCTCTCCTTACTTTATTTTTTTGATTTAAAAATTATTTAAGTTTAATTTTCACAAATTATTTTTAAAAAGTGTTTTTCTGTAATTTCATCATCTTCAATATTAAATAGAACAATTCAAGTGTTACTTAAATATGTTACTCTCTCCGTCCTATTTTAATGAATCACTTTTTATTCAACACGTCACTCAAGAAAATCATAAATAAAAAGAACAATTTAACTAATTCATTTTTGATCTATATTGATGAATATCAAAAATATTTATAATGACATAGGACATAAAAAAAAAATCACTGAAGCTTATGCATATTTATTTAAATATTACTGCACAATGAAAAAAAATTGTCTTCCAAAGAATTTCCTTTGAAATTTGCTAGAATTATTTCAGTAATGTGCAAAAAATTTCGAAAGCAAAAAAATTTATATGATATACCATTAATGGATCTTCATCTTTCTTAACAACTTTTATTTGTTTCTTTAAATCTTTTAATTTTGACACATTAATTATAACTTGTAGTTTTACTATTTTATTTTTATCTCGCCGCATTAAATTAATGTTTTCACTTTATAAGTTACTTTTTTTAGTTATTAATGTATATTTATTATTATATTAATTTATCACCTTTCAAAAAATAAATATTTCAAACACTTGATCACTTATTAAATCAAACTAAAATTAATTAAATATTTTTTATTTTACCCCTATAATTAATACTCATCAATCATCATGTTTAATGTTCCCAAATATTCTCTTTGGTAGCTTAAACAAAATTAAAGTTTCTAAAATATCACACGTGAATAATTAAAACTTCCCATAAAGTGAAAACATCAATTTAACACGGAGATCAAACAAAATAATGGTGTGACAAGTTATAACTAATTGTCAAAATTAAAAAAACAAAATTACCGTTAACAAAGTTAAAGATTCATAAAAGATATTTCATGTAAATTTTTTTGCCTCCGAGAAATCTTTTAACTTTTTTCACTATGTAGTGATATTGAAATAAATGTACATAAATTACAGTGATGCTTTTTATATGTCATATGTCAACATAAATTATATTGTTATCTCGATTAATATAAATCAAGGATAGTAAAGGAATATAAGTACTCCTACCTGGTGAGAGTATGAGGGTAAAGGTTGTAATAAATTTTAAAGTGACAGAAAATAATTAAGAGTTTATGAAATATTTGAGATGTTTTTTAAGGAAATTTCGTACCCTTTATATAGGTGTGAACTAGGGTTTAGGGAGTAGACTCCAAGAATTGTAATTTCAGTTGAAAATAATTTGTAGAGTCTCATCTCGAATTGAACGCATATTATAGAGTCCCACAAAATTTCAATGTCTACAACTTCCAAAGAGAATATTTAAAACCAGTGAGTATGATAATGAATTATATATTGATTTAATAAGTGATCAAGTAAAAAAAAACGAAAATAGTTAATAAAGTTCTATTTCAACGTTTTGCAGAAAAATAAAGTAAAACAAGCAAAAGTAATGGCAATATAGACTATAGTAGTACCTGTCAAACATAGGTATGAGTATTTGATATCTTGTTATAACATGGTTTGCAATTTCATCATCTTCTTCTTCTTCTACGTGACATAATAATTAATTAGTAATCATGATGATATATTTAATTAAACTAAATATAATTAACTCACCAATGTTTCCGTCATAATCTTGCTTTTGATTAGCAGTAGCAAACATAGCCAGTCCTCAAACTTTTCTGTTTCGAAAAATAAATATATATGATCTTCACAGCCCACAAGTATTTTATTTATACTGATTTTGATATCTTCAAAAAGAATGTAAAACGAAAAAAATAATACAATTTAAAGGGGTGATGAATTTATTTCCATTCATAATAAATATGAGGGAAATTTGTAAAGTTCAAGGAAATTAGAAGTGTAATAGTCGCACAATCAATTTAAGGGGCCAACGTGAATCGAGGTCCAATTTATAGAGAAACAATTTTTACGAATGGGGTAATGCTAAATAGTTAGAAAATTTGGTTAGAAAATAAAAAAAATTATAATATTTTTCAATTTTAAAATTAATTTCTTTTTTCATTTTTTAGTTAAAAGATATTAAAATTAAAATGGTAAAAATATTTCAGAAAAGTAAAATAATATAAGTAGTTATTTTCGCCAAAAGAATTTTTCCTTGCGAATTTTAGGTAGTTCCCTCGTTTCAAAATTAGTGCTTTGTTGAATATTTTTCTCATACTTGAAAATAAATGCATTGTTGAACATTTTTTTCACATTTGAAAGTAAGTAAATTGTTCAAAGTTTAAGAAATTTGTTGATTTTTTTTTTCTGCCCTCATTTACTTCTTCTAAGTGATAATTTCAAAAGAGTTAAATTACCCAATTTTTATAAAATTATTTATATTTTCAATAATAGTTTGAGAATATCTAAAAAGGTAAAATAGCTACAAAATAGTTTGAAATAGAGTTATTGAAATAGCTATAAAATTCTTTTTTTTGTCTCAAGATATGTCTCAAAATACTTATCATCATTTTAATTGAGATAAATTAATATTTTTTTCTCATTATACTTGTAATTATAATTCTTCTAGAAGACTACTAACACTAAGGGTGTGTTTGGTACGAAGAAAAATGTTTTCTTAGAAAATATTTTTTTTTTAGAAAATAAGTAGAGATTTGACTTATTTTCTCATTTTGGTTGATGCTTAGAAAATATTTTTCAGAAAAATATTTTAGTGTTTAATTTTTGAATGAAAAATATTTTTGAGAATATCTTTTATTTTTTACTAGAGTAGAAAATATTTATTGAAGTTGATTTTTTTTTAAAAAACACAAACTTAATTTTTTTTTCGTGATGGGGGTGGGGTAGGGGGTTAAGTGGGGTGGGGCGAGGGAAGGGGTGAAAAAAATGAAATTTTGAAGTTTAAAATATTTTTTAAAAACAAACTTAAATTTTTTTTGGAGGGGTGGTTGGGTGGTCGGGTTGAGGGTAGGGGTGAAAAATGAATTTTTGAAATTGAAAATATTTTTTTTAAAAAAACTTAAATTTATTTATTTTTTGGAATGGGAGGTGGTTGGGGCGGGTGGGGGGATCGAAGATAGGGGTGAAAAAATAAAATTTTGAAGTTGCAAATATTTTTTTAAAAATAAACTTAATTTTTTTAGGGGTAGGGGGGATGGTAGGGGGTGGGTGGGAGTAGGTGGGGACTGGTAGGGTGGGGTGGGTAGGAGGGAGGTTGGAAGAGAGTTTTGGAAAATGTTGAAGAGAAGTTATTTTGCTTAAATTTGAGGAAAATGAGTTGATCTGGAAAACATTTATCAAAACATTTGACCCAACCAACTATGAGAATTGGAAAAATATTTTTCAGAAAATGTTTTCTTCATACCAAACACACCCTAAGACTTAATTGTTTGCTTTTAATGGGGTATGAATCTTAATCATTCAGATTCATCTCATTATAACAATCTCCAACCCAACTCTATTTTACGCTTTATTCTCTTATATTTGGATAGTAAAATAAAGAATAGATTCTCTAACCACCCACCATTTCACTATTTATTCTCTATATATAGAGAATAGAATAATAGTTTTCCAAATTGAATTACTATTCGCACTCTCTATTTTATTATTACTTTTATTGTTTATAATTAACACATTATTTTACATATAAAATCATTAATTAAATATCTAATATACGTAATTCTTTTTTAATCTAATATAATATTTTTAAAAATAAATTATTTAATCTATTTTGTTCTCGAATTAATAATATTCTAATTTCTTAAAAAAAATTGCCACTTTAATATGATTTGATATTATTATTAACTAGAGAATT
This sequence comes from Solanum sitiens, assembly GCA_016801875.1. Taxonomy (NCBI): domain Eukaryota; kingdom Viridiplantae; phylum Streptophyta; class Magnoliopsida; order Solanales; family Solanaceae; genus Solanum; species Solanum sitiens. Next base: position 2,045,003 of record JABWTJ010000002.1, on the reverse strand, counting down.
TGGCCGCGCTTTGCGCGGTCTTTAAAATAAATATTAAAGGATTACTTTGTTTCAATCAATTATATAGTTCTCTTTATTTGCAAACGTAATATTATCACTTTATTTTTTTAATTATATATTAATTATGAAGATCGTTTTGAGATGACAATTGAAATGAAACTTAACAAATTTAACATCTATAATCTATTAAATGAGGATAGTACATTATCAATAAATTTGTCAAGATATATTTTCTTAGTAATTTTTTTGTTTGATTTAGTACATTTTATTGAAATATCAATGAATTTGAATCTTTATATTACAACATACACTCCGGTATACTTTTTTTCTTGAGTATATAAGAATTATATTATAAAGTAACTGAAAAATACTAATAAAATACATCTACACGTCTTATTATTCTTTTTCGTATTGATATGACAAAACTCCTTTGAATATTTCAATTTTCAATCGTTCTTGTTCCTTTTTCAAATATACATTTTAAATTTGTATGATTTTTGCATGAATCACATCTATTGGTATTTTAGATTCTTTAGTTGCATTTATAGCAAAAGATAAATGTTATCATTCGCCAAATTTGTTTTTTCAGAAAGTTATCCAAAATGTTACGCTACTGATTATGAACTTTCAATATATTCAACCTCGAATGAGAATATGTTTTTTTTTTAAATTATTAACTCGTTTACTATATTTTTATCTATATCTTTTATATAAAATACAAAAATAAATAGATTCATATAAACTACTTAAAAATATTTGATAGATAATATACATCTTCACATATTATATGTATAGAATAATAAAATTAAAAGTTAATTAAATTGAATACTCTGATAATATGCTTTCATTTCAAATATACTTCTTGCGTTCTCAAATCGATGATTGCACCTCTTTCTATATGAAATTAATACGTAGACACCCTAAGATATATACTCATAACTAAGTATATTAAAATAATTTATAATTTCAATCATAAAGTTTTTATGTACAAATTTTTGTGTTTTATGTTTATAACATATTAAAAATCAAATTAACTTACTTGGTCATTTGTATCATCTTTTATTTAGATTTTCAAAAGATACATATTTAACATAAATAAATTAATTTATCAAATGCATGCATAAATTTTTTGGCATATATATTTGTCCTATTTTTAAATTTCATAAAATATATATTAAATATTTATATTCACTATTTTATTTATTTTGATCTATATTTTAATATACTTCAAAAGAGTTATAAAAGTATGATTTTCATAGTATAAAAAATATAAGTATTTAATATTGAAATATATGTGTGGAGCGCAATTGACATATAAGTAAACCAAAGCAATAAGAGAACAGTTTTGACTCAAAAATTTACAAAATCTTCAATTATGGGATCAATATTTTTATTTATTAGATTTTGTCTTTCAATTATTTCTTTCAATTCATATAAAATAAAACGTGAAATAAAAAATAGATAAACTAAAATGGATAAAAAATTAAAAAATAAAAAAAGTGGTTCATCAAATTCTACTATTTTTTTTAATTGTTATTTTTCATTTTGACAAATAAATTAAATACTTTCTATCGTAGTTCATATATATATATATATATATATATATATATATATATATATATATATATATATATGCATATTTTATAACATTTTCCTCGTCATGAGTACATCAAATGTGAATTAAAATACATTAATATTTGCCTCAAAAAGGTTGTCTTACCATACACATTTATATAGGTATTCATTAAGAAACACAATAAGTTATCATAAGTTTACACATTTAAAATTTGAGAGCTATGATGAGTTATAAAGATTATGGAAATATAAATTTAGAGCCTAAGATTCTGTGGTCAAGAATTGATCTCTTGAACATGAGTAATTAAAAAGCAAGAAAAATCAATATGCATAATTCATAACATTTTTCTCTATCATGAGTACATCAAATATGAATTAGAATACATTAACATTTGCTTAAAAAAAGATTGTCTTACGATACACATTTATATAGATATTCATTGAGAAACACAATAAATTATCATAAGTTTACACATTTAAAATTTGAGAGTTATGAGGAGTTATAGAGATTATAGAAATATAAGTTATGAAGATAAAGAGATACATATTTCTTAGTTTAAGAAGGGAAAATTAATGAGATTAATTTTAGGGAGTGCTAAATTCAAAGTTCCGATTAAATTTGTAAGATTAGTTTCTCCCTTATCTATTTAATAGGAGAAAATGAAAAGGTAAGAAACTTAAAATGTTGTTAATAACAAATTACAATAAAAAAAAGTGTTCTACTCGAAATTATTTTATTAATCACAAATTTACATATATTCTCATACGGTTTCATTACTAACTTAAAAAATGCAAACTTTATATGTTTAATTCAAACAACAACAATGTAGTGTATTCTTACAAAGTGATATCGGGTGTACTCAATTAGAATATATCATTAAAAATATTCAATACTAAAAAGAATATTTATTCATTTATTTTGTGATTGATTACTAACATAAATAGACCATATCATATATTTTTAGGGACATAAATTTCAGTAAATATAAAAAAGTGTACCATAGATAATATACCTTTAATTCAACCATGAAAAAATTTAAAATTTTAATTAGATAGAAATATATATATATATATATACAAAAACAAAAATGTGCATCTTTTCATCTTCAACAACAACAACAATGAATAGAATAATAATTTTTTGTTCAAAATGAAGAATTAAAATAAAAGATAACAAAATAATATTAATTGAAATCAAAATAATACAACAATAAATCTTCCAAATGTTTGAAAATCAATCAAACTTTTATACTACTATAACTCTCTATGCATGAATCTCCAAGATAATTAAGTTTCTTTCTTTATTTTGTTGAACTTGTACCAAAATAATGTAATGAATCTTTCAAAAATATATCTATGATCTTCATCAAAGTGAAAGTCATATCGTGATATCATATTTTCTATGTCTTCTTTTTTGATTTCTTAAGTACATGATTGATGAAGAAAAAGATAAGAAAATAAAATTAAAAGATTATACTATTAAAAAGAAAGAAAGAAAAATAAAAATGAACATGCAATATCTCCATAGATGATTGGTATTTATAGATAAAATAAGCCATAAAATAATTAAAAGGGAATTGAAAAGACATGTTATTTAAATAGAGAATGTCAATAGATGGAGTTTTTTGTAACTCATTTCATATAATTACAATATTAAATATGATTGAATTTTTTAATTAATAAATAAATTATTTTATGTAAAGAATGAAAAAAAAGACAAAAAAAACAAAAAAAAAACAAATGGAGGCCACATCACCTTGTTTTGATTCTCCTTTTTATATATATATATATTTATATATATATATATATATATATATATATATATATATATATATATATATATATATATATAAATTGTCACTATGATGAATCCACAAAATTAGTAAATATGTAGACATAATTCATTTCGTTATTTCTGTATTAAAAACTAAGTAAATACATAGACATAATTGATTTCGTACTTAGGAATCAAATGAACTGTAATAAATTTTCAAAATTGAAATTCATAAATTTTAAATTTTAAATTAACTTCTGTTATTCGACTAGAAAATAAGAGTAATTGAAAAAGATATAATATGAAAATTTCTAAAACAATATTTGAGTGCTTCAACTTACGGTGAAATCATGCTTGACTCATGTCACACAATTCAAAGCGCTATGATGTTCAGACTTTTAAAAATCATTACAGTATTCATGTCATATTCTTCGAAAACAAACTATTACTTTTGAAGAACTTCACGTATTTAGAGTTTACAAATTTCAATTCCAACCTCAAGTTAATAAACAATAATAAGTGAATTCACAAATAAATAATTTTAATTATTTAGTTAAAGCTATTGAGTTCACATGAAGAACATCATCTCACGATATGTTTAAAAAGTCCGAACCATGCATATCAAAAGTTTACTTATCTATTCGTTTGCATTAGAAAATTACCCAAGGTTATTAGTTCGAAAAAGACCGCTAAAACTTATCACAAAATCAAATTTCAAAAACCATAAGACAAGATGATTAGTTTTAAAAATCCCTATTTAATCTCATACAGTTTGCAACAGATAATCCTTCTTTCTTTGAACAAAACAAAAAAAAACTAACTTTCCAACTTTTTCAAAATTAAAACTATAGAAACCCCACAACCCAAAAGTAAAAAATTGTCTCAATACTGAAAAAAGCAAAAATCATCATAATGAAAAGATCAAACAGAGCACTTTACCAACAGTTAATCAATCTTGAAAAAGATTGGGACAATTTTAAGAGATCCAATAAATCACTAAATTTTCCTCAAATTTCTGAAAAATCAGACTCTTGTAGTACTACTACTACTACTACATTAGACTTTTTTAAACTTCTTGAAAAATCACCAAGAAGTTTAATGTCATCACTACAAAACAACGAATCTCCGTTCGAAGAAGAAGGGGTTAATTGGAGAGTTGTAAAGAAGAAGAATGATTTTGTTGTTGAAGAAATAATATGTGACAGAAGAACTGCATTAGCCAGTGGTAAACTTAAAGGTAGACGCCTTTTCGGAGAAATTAGTGATGAGAAAAGTTCTATTACGACTGATACTACTACTACTACTTCACAAGAAAGTGATGGTATTGTTTTACATGAAAAAATGGATGACAATGAGAAAGTTGATGTTGATTCTTTAATATCTGGTTCATCAATTTCTTCTTTTTCTACTGAAAAAGTATCAAAAGAACGCGAAATTAAGATGATTGAAGGCAATCACAGACCACCAGTAAATCTGCTGGAACGGAAGGAGAGGCGATACAGGACTTGTTTATGGTTACTTGTTATGATTATTTTTGCAATCATTGTATCGGTGTTCACACGAGGCATTTGCTTCATGATAGGGAAGCAAGTAGAAGAAGTAGTTCTAGTCCCAACTTGAGCTTTTGTGATTGTGGTTGGTTTTCAATTTTCTCGACTTGTTATGAATACGATGAATGATGAGTCTGTCTTGTTAAACTTGCACATTTTGTTGTTGGGATCTTTTGTGTGTGTGATATTTCGATTTGTTAGTCAGTAGAGACATAAAAGGGAAATGCGATGTTTTATTTCTTATGCAAGCAGAAGAAGCAAGCATATATATTGCAACAATTAACATGTTGCTGCAGACAAGGGTAACTCAATATTCTAGTACACTGAGTCACTAGCTAGGAAATGATAAAAACAGAACTTAATGAAAACGATAGAAATATCGTTTCAAGATTAATTCATCATGAAACGAAATGAACTAGACGACTAAGCAGACCCGTTCTTGACATTTGCTGGTGCGTTGAATTCTTCCCAGGCCTCAATCCAGGTGACCATAGCATCAGCAAGGTTGTTGAAATAGGGATCAACTGGACCAAGCTTTTCCTTGGCCTGCTTAGCGAGCTCGAGATAACATTCTTGAGCATTGGTGCATTTCTTAGGTAAGATCACAGATTGAAAGAAGGGAATCATCTCTTCTTGCCAGAACAGCCCGTTGTATTCCTTCTTCAGGTTCACGAACGGATTGCTAGCCTTGCTGTGCCATAAGTATGGCAGCCCCGTCTTCACACCATAGCCCAAATGATCACACACCACCTGCATTTCAAACACTCCGCGTTTAAACAAAAATAGACGACTGTCTCAACACATTTAAACAAAATCAAGAAACAGATTATCGATCATACTTTGGTACACCAGCCAGCCCACATATCATCATATCTGCCAAGAGGCTGTCCATCACCCATAATCCCAAAGTACATAGCAGCACCGATAAGTTCTCTGTTAAACGCAAGGTTCATAGCACACATGGGATACAGAGTCCCTTTTGGGATTGTCAACACAGCATCCACATACCTGTTTGAACCAACACTAGAAAGTTATCATTATTGAGCAAAAAAGTATGTATCGAATATTTTTACCACATAGATTATACGCTACAATGAACGAACCTGGTGTTGCGATCCAGAGGCTTAACGAGCTGAGTGGGGGCATCATAATCAGGGATGTTAAGCCAGAGTCCATGAGAGACAGCAGTGGGTACACCTGCCCTCAAGCTAAACGGATACCCTCGAACGAAATCAGCACCTTCTCTGTATGGATCATACAGAGTGTTGAAGTAGTAGGGTGTGGATGGTTTTGTCAGATTTTCAAGATGCTTAGCCAATGCATCAATTTCTTTCCCACTTGGATCCTTAGCCACCTTCATCACAAAAATAAAAAAATAAAATAAAAAAATCAAATCTTTCACAAATAAATTAAATCTATGGTACACATAACCAACAACAAGTACTTACAAAGCAATCATCATCAATGGTATAGATAAACTTCTTCTTAGAAACCAAGAATCCGAAGCAACGACAAGCACCATCCTTGAAGGAGATGCAATTAGCCTTAGGACCAAGAATCCTGTTGATATCATTGCGATTATAGAGCTCGTAATCGAAGCCCTCAGGGACCTTGATTTCCTTAGTGGGATCACCATCTTGAATGATAATCAAATGATATGGCTCAAAGAATGGCCTCCAATTCTCCAAGAAGTTCAAGCTTCTTATGGTTGGTATCACTATGTCTACCTCACCATTCAAAGTTGGAGCCATTCTTTTTTTATCAAATAGTATTTCTGTTCCTCTTTACTTAGCAAGAGAGCTCTATATATAGTACTCAGAGGTTTAATAGGTTCAAAACTTAAGAGAAAATTACATTAAATTATTTTGGATGTATTAATCCTAAAGTCTTTTACCATTTACTTTATATTATCTTGGTCAACTTAGAAACAAAATCAACCAAGATGTTCAACTTTAGTTAGTAAATCTCATGACTATTTTACCATTCACTTAATAATATTTTGTACTGTATAATTAACTTCCCATATTTGCTTGGTCAACAGTCAATTCAAACTTTATTTAATGAATTTCATATTATAGAGATTTCATTAAAAAAAAATTAAATTTTTTTCCCTTTAAAAAATATGGGAAAACATTCGAAAGGAATAAGGCATATAAATCCACCTAAATTATGATGAAATTGTCAGTTATATACGTAAACTACATAAAAGTCATATTTCCCCCACCTCACACTTTTTACTTTACTCACCAAATTTAGAATTTTTTACTTTTTAAAACAACCAACACCAATTCAATTCTCTATTTTACTCTCTAAATATTTTTTCTCTCTTTAACATTATATTAGTATTTCTATTTCATTTTTTATTTTCTTATTTCATAAATATAAATCATTTATTTCTTTTTCCCAATGATTACTTTATATAATGCTCATGTGGTACAAAATTTTATTTTTAATTTTTTTTATTTAATATACAATTATATTTTATTCTAAATTTTAAAATACCATAAATTGCAAGAAAATATTAAATAATACATAAATTAGTGGACAAATTCAAATAAAAGTGAAATACAATTACATAAACATTAAACAAACACTTAATTTTTGAAATTATTACGTTGCTCCCGTAAATGCTCTATTAATGCACTACGGAGTTCAAAATGAGCACTTTTGTCCTTAATTTTTTTATGTCTCGCTAAAAATGTTCAAACAGAAAATTTTCATCTACCACCATTTCTGTCGTTGGAGTTGGAGCCTCTACGATATTTTTTTGGTGCATTAAAATCACGTTCATCCTCAATTATCACGTTGTGTAGAATAATACATGTAGTCATTATATCATGGAGGTGAGTTGGAGTGCCGATTCTCTATTTTATGCTCCAAATATAGAGAATGGAGAGTAAAATAGAGGTGGATTGGAGATGATCTAAGACTTTTCTTTTTGTACTTTTCATTTTCACGATATCATTAAGCTAGCTAATCAAAGATTCTATGTAAGTAATAAAATAAAGTCAAAACTAAGCATTGTGTATAGAACATATTGAATCAAATAAAAAAAGTCTACATCCCTCAAGTATACACCAATGGCAAAATTAGAATTTTCATCAAGGATGTTCATAATTTAGGAAAAGTAAAAAAATAAACCTTACCGGTGAGATTATAAAGATTGGAACGTCACTTTTGTTCTCTAAAAAACAAATCTAAAAAAATAAAAATGCCTTAGTCAGGGATCGAACCCAAGCTCTTGAGGCGAGTTTTTTTTCTTAAAAATGAAACTACAAAAAACTAAACAAAACATATTTGTTTAGGTCTGAACCCAAGACCTTGAAGCAACTTTGAATAATTTTAACTAGTGAGCTATCTTTCTTTAATATGTTAAGATTGTTCAACCATTTATATATATATAAAAACTATTGATATTTAGCATATATACTCGTAAAAAAATTCGACGAAGATAGTTCAGCTGATGGCTCATGCTAAGGTGTAGCTCCGTTCCTGATATATATTACAACAAAAATAATCTTTACCAACAATAAGTTAACAATAATAGTTTAATTGTTATAAATATGTTTATTTAGAGACAGTGACAGTGACGTAGACAAACTTTCTTGAAAAGAGTCACACCTTTAAAATGAAAAACAATAAATAAATAATGTAACATCATATTTTTTTTGAAAAAAGGGAACAAAAAGTATGAATAAAATACAATTTGCGCTTAGTACTATACATTTTCTCAAAAGAAATATTAAAAAAAAACTATAAAAAAAAGTCATGAGTTTTTTAATTCTCAAATGTATTCAAAATAACTTTTTAAAATCGTGAATAAATACACATCTTATTTTATCATAATTTCTAAAGTTTCCTACCATTTAATTGTTTTTTAAAAATCCCCTCTATGATGCATCACTCTCCTCTCGGTGATACATCCATATCCCCTCTCGGATACATCCCTACCTTTTCTGATACATCACTCCTCTCTCAGTACATCCCTCACATATGTATTCGAATGTTGGTTGATGTATCCGAAAGTCTAGTAATGTATGTGGATGTCCAATGCCCTCTATGATACATTCATCCTCTCTCTCATACATCCCTTTCTTGTATTTGGATGCCTGCTAATGTCTCCGAAAGTCAATGATGTATGTGAAATCCATAATTTCAAGGGATATTTGTAATTTAAAAAAAAATTAGAAAAATAATATAATTACCTCTTAATACTATGAGATATAGGTAAATTATATTTTAAAAAAGGGCAACTTACACATATAGCAAATAAAAAATTCATATTTGTATGCTATAGCAAAGTTTGCATAATTGCGCTCCATAGCAAACATATAAACTGTATAATTCGCTATACATATACAATTGAAGCAAATTGTATAAAACGAAGTGTATAAAATGAGAAAGAGAAAGACACTTGGGCAGAGAATTGTATAAAAATGAAGTGTATAAAACGAATTGTATGATTATAAGTGTATAAAACGATTATATACAATTTGAATTTGTATAAAATGAGAAAGAGAGAAAGACAAAAAAGACTTGGGCAGGGAATATACAATTGAATCGAATTGTATAAAACGAGAAAGAGAGAAATTAGATACAATTTGAATTTGTATAAAACGAAAAAGAGAGAAAGGCAAAAGAAACTGGGCAGGGGAGTAATTTTATTGTATAATTATATGTGCATAGGACGAAAATATATGTACTTGCATGTGTATGTACAATTTTCTCACGCTTTATACAAATAGAAACACAATGTATACATTTCGCTTCTATTTGTATAAGTGAGAAAGGCGAGGGTGGCGAGCGAGATTTGGGAGAGTGGCGAGCGAGATCTGGAAGAGGGGAGAGAGGGGAACAAAAATATATGTATTTATACAATTTCCTCTGCTTTATACAAATAAAAATAATTTTTATACACTTGTGTTTGTATAAAAAGTGAGAAAGCGAGCGAGAGATAGGAGGAGAGTGGCGAGCGAGATATTTGAGAGAGAGGCGTCTGACAAATTTTTGCAAACGTTTGCTATGGAGCACAATTAAATCAAACCCTAGCTACTCCATTTATTTTAGGTTATTAGTTTGCTATTATATACAATTATCCCATTAAAAAATAAGCCTACAAAGTTTTCCTTGTCATAAAAAAAATAAAAAAATAAGCTTATAAAAGAATTAAACAAAATAAACATTTTTTGTTTACCCATTTAAAAGAATTATTTGCTTATGGTAAAAAAAAAAAAAAGATCCAACACTTTTGATACACATCAATTACTAATTATAATATGGGTAAATTGTATATAATGGTAAACTAATAAGTTAAATTAAATGATATAACCACACTTTAATTTAATTGTACCCTGTAGCAAATTGTTTGTCAATCACCTCTCTCCCTCAAACTCTCGCTCGCCACTCTTGCCTCTATCGCTTATACAAACAAAAACAAAATGTATAAATTGTGTTTCTGTTTGTATAAAGTGAGAGAAAATTGTATATACACTTGCAAATACATATATCTTTATTCTATACACTTATAATTATACAATACAAATATTCTCCTACCCGATTTTCTTTTGTCTTTCTCTCTTTCTCGTTTTATACATACACAAATTATTCAATTGATTTGTATACAACTGCTTTCTTTTGTATATGTATAGCGAATTATACAATTGGTTTCTTTGTATATGTATAGCGAATTATACATATTTATGTTTGCTATGGAGCGCAATTATGCAAACTTTGTTATAGCATACAAATATGAATTTTGTGTTTGTTATATATGAAAGTTTCTCTTATGATATCTTTGCATTCTACAAAATACATATAGCTAGTTTTAGAGTCGTCAATATGAGCTAGGCTCGTTCTGCCGGCCTGACCGAGATTTAATAGGATTGAACTAAGATTTTGGAACCCAGTTAAGAAAAGGATTGTAGCCCGGCCTGAATAAACTTGTTGATTGTGGAGCTTGAGAAATATAGGTAGGGCCGGCCCTTGGGCCAATAAAAACTAATGAAAAAATATAATATAAGAACAAAATTTTAAAATTAAAGAGAGTCCAAACTCAACAATTAGATTAATATTTCTATTTAGATATTTATACTTTTACTTGAAAAAAAAACTTAATAAATATTATAAAAATAATTTTATTTGTGGATTCGATTAACAGGGTAGTAACATTAACATCATGTAATATTGTTTTGTCGATATTTATGATAACATTTTTAAATTATAATTTATAATTTAATTTAATAATTATAAAAATTATATTTTTTAAAAAAGTGGGCTGACCCGGCAAGCTTGTAGCCCACATACTTGTAGGTTGGCCCGATAAACCTCTAGCCCACGCCAAAAATGGACTAGCCCAGCCTGACCGGTAAAAAGTCAAAGCCTGTATAAATTAGCTCAGATGGGATTAGCCCGACGGTTCAAGCTAGTTTTAATATCTTTTTAAAACTTCATAGTATTTAGTATATTCCTACTTGATTCTTAGTTTAACGCTGAACTCCTGAAATTGTTTAGGATTCACTTTAGTTACATATAAACATAATCAGACAGACTCCCAAAACACCAAAAATTGATATAGACTCATCATACATAAGATAAAAGTCAAGATTTTTGTAAAGCATTTGATAAAATGTCACATTTGCTGAAAATTACCACTTTTTCCACTCAAGATTACCTAAGAACCTATAGTAGAGAGAATTTTAACAATATAAATGAAAAAGAACATAGTTGAGAGGTAATTTTTACACACGAGAGATTATATATGAAACTTAAAAATTGTTATTTAACCAGAAAAACCATGTAGGAAGGTTAAGATCTACAAATTTATTTCCTCACTGGGACTCATCCAGTCGAAGTAACTAAGAACTTCGGATTGAAATAATAAAATTATTGAATTATCAAAACAATTTCGATATAGTATTTTTTTTTTCTTTTTAGCCACAAAGTCTTTGTAACCCATTTCCCATACATCTTTCGTTCTTGTGATTACTCTTCATATGTTCAGAATCCATGAAATGAATTGAGAGTTAAATAGGAATTTTTTGATAATATAAAAGTTAATAATCTCAATAACAATGTGAGAGTAACAACTTATATGACACAAAAATATATATTTTTTTGTCACGTCAAATTTATTATAATAATAGATGTAGTTGAGTGATATTTAAAAATAAAAATCTTAAATTGGGTGATTTTATTAGATAAATTCTCATAATTCAATGACCTTTTAAATATTAATTCTCATTTACGGCTATAGTTTGTTTATTTGTCATTAGTAACAACTATTTTAATTTAGTTATTGTATTAGTTCACTAATAGGTTGCATCATTTTTGTGAGTGGGGTGTAGATCACGTGTATTGATTGTTAGTTGTTACCAACTTGTATCATTTGTTTTAATTTAACTTGTACTCACACATCTTCAATCTTATAATAACTTCGAAAAATCACTTTTGTATCAATTGTTATCAGTTTGTATTTTTATTATTGTATTCCTTCGCTCTAATTCCACTTCCACTCCTTCGCTCTATTGTATCGATTGTTCATAATTTCTATGACTTATATTTATTCGCTATCATAATTATTTTAATACGTGTAATCTTAATGGATACAGTTATGATATGTTATATGCATTCGTTTAATAAATTATATATTCTCTCTCATACTACTAAATACAATGAAAATTATATTTCCTCTCACACACAATAAATTTTTTAAATTTCAATATAATAATTTGATATCTACCATATCATAAACCAGCATTGCCCCTACATATAGAACTTGAAAACAACATAAAATGATAGTAAAATGAAGAAATCTCTCTGCATAACCAAAAGAAAAGAAAAACAACAACATTTGTAGCTGATAATTCATACTAGCACATTACATGAAGCTGAAGAATGGTTAAATGTGGCAAAAAAAAAAAACAATTAAATTAACTACCATCATCTCGTATATAATTTTAATACAAATTTCTTGCAATTAACCACTTGTCATAAGAGGTTTTAACAAATATTAAGCCTCCATGCATATTTCTTCTTTTTTGTCCTTTTGATATTATTAATTAACATTTGTTATGCCTCCATTTTACCTATTGCTATTTGGTCCATTGTTTCCAACATAGGTCCTTAGAGAGGGTGATTGAGTAAGACCATATGGAGCAATTGTCTGTTTTTGATTTCCATTCTTCTGCTGCATTTTTCTTCTAGCAATGTAACCTCTGATCCACGGTGTTACATCTTCGTTGATCTTGATCACGATAAAAAAGATAATCCGATAGGTGATTATCATCACGAAGATCACACTCACGTCTATCCATTTTGATCTGTTCAGATCGATTTGGAATATCTGCTCTAGTATGAATTCACCCGGGATTTTGGGGAGATCAGGACTCGAGTTATCAAACTCCAATCCCATCAAATCGTTTTGATATTGCCCCTGTACAATATACAAGAAACACAATAAAATAGTTACAAATAAGACGTGTTTGTGACACTGTCAGTGTATAAAAGTTCAACGAGTCTTACCTGTAGTGCCCAGAAATGGAAACTGAGGTAAGACATAGGGTAACGCCAGAAAGGCTTTGGGATGTCGTTGGGGAGTCTGAAGTATCCAGAGACTAACATAAATATTCCCTAGCATCAAAATGAAAACAGAACAAAAAGTTAATTAAGACTGTTGAAATTTCGTTGTAATTTTGAGCGAATTGAATGGGGAAATGATGAAAGTTTAGTACCTGAATTCCAGCACCTATAATGATACCCATGAGGAAATTAGGGACAACACTAGCTATGACCATCATCAAGCTTTCGACAACAGTGACACTGGCGTAGAGGCATATCACAAAGAATAAATAGTGCGTGAAGCCCGGGTGTAATCGGACCATGAAATAGCATACAGTGCCAGAAAGAAAGGTGATCAGTATCAGAAATGGCATCGCGGATAAGGTATTGCTCACGACAAATGCAAAAACACCATAGTGTCCATTCATCCTCTCTCTTTGAAAAACCTGTTCTCAACGAGAAAAAAAGCTCAAGTTGTCATTTTGTGTTGCCAAAAAAATTGGTTACTTTTTTTCTAGATTATGACACAAGGTGCAAACCTTCATATCTTCAACGAAAGAAGGGAATCCTCCAATTGACATGAATGTCACAAATCCAAAGACGAATGATGCACATGCTCCTCTTGCCTGTTTCATAACAGTTGAAAACATAGCGGAAATAAGGTTGATTTCCTCTCATTTATTACAAAGGAACAAGTTAAAATCTTTCAACTCTGTGGTTGATCTTATCGTATAAAAATTCTTTTACACTATTAGTATATAGAAGGTAAAACGCTTAATCACATTCTGATTCAACGGAATTAGGATTTTACCAGGATGGAACTATAACCGGTTCCCACGTTAAGATAGATAGTTCCAATGCAGATAGTGACCACCAAGTAGATAACAAGCCTCAACCAGTAATAACCAAAGTCTCTTGACATGTTAACAAAGGAACGTTTCGTTAAGGTGTAGGCCTGCATAAAGAAACTAGCCTGACTTCCTCCAGAATCTAGCACTGTTCCTTTCTGTTATACACCAAAAGACATAATCAATAATCATGTCTGCTAATAGAACATGGTTAGATGGATGACATAGTATTGAAACATTGAAACTTACAACTTTCGACATTTCTTCAACCCTTTCGTTAGCTGAGTAGCTGTACTGAGAACGACGATAATAGTCTACTAAGATGCGTATAGCTTCAGCTGTCGTTGTTTTGTCAAGAGGATCCTCATTGGACTCAAACTGATTAGGAATCAGAAAACAAAAAGTTAAATGAGGAAAACAATGGTAATATGGCTTAAAAGTAGTTTCATTTGTCTTAAGAAAAAAAAAACACTAAAGAATAGGACAGGCTGTATAGTTTGTTGATTATTATATTGCAGTTTTATCTGAAACAAAAGCATATGGTACACATACTTCAATTGTTCCCGTTTGAGAAACAGATCAACACTAGCAATTTTAAAAAACACATATTTTCTAAAACATTAACCTAAGGTAACGAAGATTTGATAATTTTTTTAGGGAAACAAGATGATCAAAGGAAAGAAACTTGAATTACCCGTAGCTTCATCGACCCCTTTAGAGTTGCCTTAACTTTGTCGAAATCAGAGTTGATGCATCGCAGGAAATGATCTGATGGATTTCTTAGAGCAGGACAAGGAAATCCAGCTTGTGCAAAGAACTGCAAACACAGAATTTTCTAAGAATTTAGATGATTATCAAAAGCAACACGAGTCTATTTCTCAATTTGTTTGGTGTCATTCTAGCACAGGAATCATTCTAATCTTCTCTGTATTGTTCCAATTTTATCAGATGTCTCCGGAGGAAATAAAAAGGGAAGTAGGGCTGGGAAGAGTGAATCTTGCCTCATATGCTTCAGAAGCTTGACCAAAGTAAACTGTTTTGCCTCCAGAAAGCAAATATAATCTGTCAAACAACTCAAATACTTCACTACTCGGCTGATGAATTGAAGCTATCACAGTCCTTCCATCTCTCGACAGACCACGCAGTGTCTGTGTAACAAAGAACGCTGAAGCACTATGAAAAAACGAAAGTTAGATTAGTAACTATAAAAGAACACAAACTACCATTAGAACAGGTTAAATCCAAAAAAAAATCAGTATATTCATTTCTGAATTTATTTGTCAAATGCTCACTCAACTAACAAACTTCCTAAGTAATTTAGAATAAACAAGAAATATGAGTTTCTGAGATAATAACGAGTATTTGAGTAACGATCTGCCATAGATCTCAAAGCAAGTACCTGTCAAGACCACTAGTTGGCTCATCAAGGAAGAGCAATCTAGGCCTCATAAGAATCTCAAGCGCGATACTAACTCTCCTTTTTTCTCCTCCACTTATACCGCGTAAATGCCAGTTTCCAATAACTGTATCAGCACAATCCTGAAGTCCCATTTCAATAATAGTACTCTCAATCAACGTTCGTTTCTCCAACCATGGCATCCGATCAGGGAGACGTAGTCTAGCAGAATACGATATCGTCTCCCTAACTGTCAATGTCCCAATCAACGTATCATCTTGCGTCACATACGCCTATAAGAACAAAACAAACCAAAAGTTTCAGCACCTCTACGAAAAAAAGCAAAAAACAGAGTAAGATCTGTTTCCTACTTACCGCAGTTCCAAAAGAGAGATTAGCTTTACGTCCATTTAGCAAAACTCTGCCGGAGAGAAAAGCGTTAGAAGCAAGTCGACCAGAAAGCGCATCGAGAAGAGTAGACTTTCCAGAACCAGAAGGACCCATTAAAGCAGTAAAAGTTCCAGGTTCAGCATAACCAGTAAGTCCTTCTAGAACATTCTGTGTTTCACCACTATTAAGAGTAACCATTACAGTTAGATCTTTCCAAGCCAATCTAGCAGAAACATCACCAATAAACTCTGTATTTCTTTTCTCCTTCCATAATGTTTCACTCAACGGACTCAATCCACCAACAACGATACCATTACCTTGTGGTTTATTCGCTTCAATTTCCATCATCACATCATTTGCTGAAGTAGTAGACGATGACGAATTCCTCATTTCTAACCTTAGATTAGATCACTTCTATTTTTGGACAAAACAATTAAATATTTTGGACTTTTCTCCAATCTGAAAACAGAGGAATTAAAAGGGAAAACTCAATGCATAAGCATGGATGTTATTTTATTTTTTTGAAAGATTCTACTAAAAGGGGTAGCATGTATAGTTGTAAATGCGGCTAGGTATGGACAAAGATGAGGAAAATAACTAATTTTTTTTAAAAAAAAAGTCTTTGCATAATGAGGCAAAGAAATGAATATTGTATGTATGAGTGAAATGGGTAGAGGGAAAAAAAAATGAAATAGTTATGTATTTGACTGAATTTGATTCATGCAAAATGAAAAGGAAAGGGATATGTTTTTTTTTTTTTGGTTGGTTTGAATTGTATAATCACTGAATTCACATGCTCATTCATAACATCTATCGACCCATCCAACTTCATTAAGCGCAAGACCAAATATGGATGGATGCCTTAGTAATTAAGGATTTGTTATTAGGTAGTCTCCAAGCTAATTTGTGTGTGGTTCAATTATTTTAATCATGTGTATTTCATTCGTTTCATATTATAGTTTGGTTTATATTGATAGGACTCGATATTAATTTTGAAATTTTAAATTTAACTATTCCTACTATTTTAAGTAGTTATTTAATATTAGGAGTCATTTGGTCGAGGATAAGTTAAGCTCAGAATAAGTTATCTCAACACTAGGGTATAAATAATATGAGGCTGGACCTAATAACTTCAACCAAATACATGATAAACTAGTCGTGCATTTTTATACCGGGATTAGTAAAATGAGAGAGTGAATACTTGTACTCTCGCCATTGCAAAATAAGAGTATAATTTTTTTTCGAGAATCAGTTTAACTAATTATTTAAACTAAATTGAACTAACTAAACTTAATAATATTATAAATTATAGAGAAGGAATACATTTTAAATTATTGATTTAAGTTCACATAACTTTGAACCTCACAAGGCAAAAAAAAAACAAAAAAAAACGGATAATTTGTGATCAGAGTATTTTTTTTATCAACCAACACATGTCCGATCAATTCTGTCTTGCTAAAATTTAGACAAATAAGAAAAATTATCCAAAGTAATAGTAGTATTTTTTTAAATTTGCACTGGCATTTAAACATTAATCTCCTATAATATTTTTCTCCATTATAGATTATTTGTCCAAACACATAAATGCGTTAATTACTTTTCAAAAAAGAATGTGTATAAGTTTGGTTTATGAATATTACAAAATTTGAATGTATAATAATGAAACCTTAGGTGAAAACAAATGAGGTTAAGAGAATATCATTTCTTAAAAGATAAAAAGATTATTTTTAATCTATCGAAGTTTAAACTTTACATGGCAGTAGCTACGTCGACTTCAATCCCAAAGGATAAATAAATACTGTATCGAAGAGGATATTGACATATTCCCATGAAGCCAATATTTCTTTTAGCTTTGTGAGCTCATTAAATGAGTACTACTGGTAGGTGTTGGTTGGTTGGGCATTTATTTCAAAATCGACCCAAAAATAATGACACTTTAGTTATTTTTTTCATTTTCAATTTTTATAATATATATTTTGCCATTGAATATTGAAGGATTGATAATAAGTAGTTCAAGCAGGGTCTTATCATGTTTTATAATATTACACCTACTACAATAGTCAATAGTCTTTATTTGTCAGCACCGAATGTTAATGAACTTTTCAACCTATTATATTATGGGAAACTATATAAATATTCTATAAAATTTTTTTATCATTTATAATAATAATATTTTTTTTTATTTGATCACTTTTAATTTATTTATAATACAAGTTTAATTCATATTACAAAGAATATTTTTTTATTCACAGATAATATAAATTTTAATGATAGATAATTCATTTATCACACATTTTAATACACTTATAATATAATGTGCCAAATTTTTACCAAACAAACATAATATATTTTATAAAACAATTATAATTCATATATAATGCATACATAACTCACTTTTAACATAGTATTGCTATAAATGATAATAAATAAAAAATATTGCTAAAATTAGTAATTATTTATCAAAATGTACCAATTCATGTAATTTTTCCTTATATTATTATAAGTAAAATTTTAAATTTTTATAATGATAAATAAATATTAATGTGCAAGGAACTAAAATGATTAAATAATGGGTTTGATCAAGTTCTTTCGAGGTTAAAAATACATATATATATTATTTTTTTTAAAGATTTTTTTTTAAAATAGTTAAAAGTGTATTGTTAAATTCTAAGAAAAAAAAGTGTTTTAAATAAACTATTTTTGAGAAGCTGAGTAAAGTAGTTTTTTTTTTATTTGAAAAAACACGCTTAGAAGTATTTTTCAAAAGTTTTCATTTGAAAATGTTTTTCGAATCAATTATTTCAATACAAAATATTTTTTAAAATATCTAATTTGCCAAATATATGCTTTAGTATCACCTAAAGAGTTCCAATCTTTCAAGTATCTTAAAAGTGAGCAATTTTAATCTTTTTAGATATTTACTAAAATTTAATTAATACTATGAAAAGACAAAATATTGAATTTAAACTCACATTTGAAAGTAGTATTTATTTTATTTTAGGTCTATTTTAAGAATCCAGTGCAAGTTTCTGAGGTACTATTTTACTTACTTATTATTTTATTTTTTAGTATTTGGTATAATTTTTTTTGTGTTGTTCTTTTCTATGATTTTGACTAATTTTTTGGTGTTTAAATTTGTGTTTATTTTTGACAAATTTAAAGAACTAAAAGTCCTTATTTTGTCAAGCTTAAAATATTCAGAAAAATTAGATAACATTCAAGGGACTATTTTAGATCTACTATCAAAATAAAAGATATTTTTATCTTTTTTAATTTTATTTTTAATCCCTTTCTCTGAGCTTCCATTCTTTTTGCTCTTTTGATGATTCGAATTCATAACTTTTAATCTACAAGTAAAAATATTTATCATCTGAGCAACTTCATTTCGTAATCATCCACATGTAGTTTGGGGTTCAATTTTTTGTACTAGGGTTGGTTGAATAGAGCCTTTATTAATAGTTGATGGGTGTCAACGTGTGCACTCTAGAAGGAAAAAAATGATAAGTAGGGGGCACTAAAAGAGTAGTAAATAAACCTAACAACTTTCATTAAATTGAAGGCAATAATTTTCATTATATTTTAGCTCAATTTTGCTACTACTATTATGGAATTTGAGTGAACATAGAAAGGTACTTTTAACCAAATTTGTGTCTATAATATTGATGAATTTGAAGTTATTAATGGGACACCCTTTCTAGTACATCAAGATATTTTAATTTGAGCAAGTTTTATTTACTAATGATATAAAAATATTTTACAAATTATGTAAATCGATAATGACAACAATAATAAATATCTAATTTCTTGATTGGGAGAACATAGATGAGATGGTTCCATGTGTATGTCAAATTTTTAATCCTCATTTTTCTAGTTACGTGTTAATTTTATTTAAAATAATTATTTTTAAATACTTATCGTTTTCAAAAATAAAAAAGACTTAATTGTATTTTCCGATTATAGTACTTGTACTCTAATAAATATTCTATCAAGATATAAAAATTTGAGAGATAAAAAATAACTATAAAGGAAATTTAGTCTAGTAATTAGTCTTCTTGTGAAAATAAAAAATATGATCAAACACAATTTCAATTTAAACTTTATTTTTTAACAAAGTGGATACTTTTTTGCTTTACATGGTTAAAAGCTTACAACGTAACAAAAAGGTGGTCAAAATATCCTTGATATTGAAAAAAATATATATGCAAGACAAGAGTCATTCTTATAAAGCAAATTTGTTTTGATAAACACAAATTCTCTAAACTTTTGCTAGACAAGACAATGGTTCTATAAATTTTTATAAGAAATTCATGCGAGTCAAAATTCGGAGGACACAAATATGTTTTAAAAGACATAAATTATTCCTACAAACCTATGCTAGTAAAGGCTAAAGGTCTATGCCTTGCAAGGCATAACTTGCTCATACAAACTTATATTGATAGCCGTTAACTTCTCCAATCCTTTTGTCGAATAAGTCAAATGTTCTCCAAAATTTTGGCAAAAGAATTCACAAGGCACAAGTTACGTTTTACAAGACATATATTCATACAAACTTGTGTTGATAGAGACTAACTCCTCTAAGCTTTTGTCGGACTAGGCAAAGGCTTTCTAAATATTGGCCTTACTAAATGAATAATCTATGTCTTACGAAATTAGGTCATTGATAAGTGCTCTTTGATCCATAATTTTTCATTAAATGGATCAAATATCATAAATTTAAAGAGCAAAAATTAAAGACCGTCCCAATATAGGATAGAAACAAATTTTGAATAATATCACCAAAGTATTCTTTTTGTGTAAAATGACTCGAGGAGTAGTTAGCAAAATGTATGGGCTTTTGTGTTTAGGTTGGGTTAAGGCCATAATCAGATACTATAATTGGGCCAGACTTAAACTTAAAGATTGGTGGAAACTGGAAAGTACTATCCAATTAGTACATCTCTAGTTTGGTCCCCCATATTCATATTAAGTGTAGTTATATCCTCATCTTTGATCCACATGTTGGACCACCTAAATTAAATAGTGTATTATATTGGTCTAATGAACTATTGAATTATATTGGTCTATGATCATTAGGCTGCAATCCTATATCCGTTCACAATCCACTATGTCGGAAACATAGGCGAAGTCAGAAGTGTTCATAATCTGTAGAAACAGATAACCGAAGAAGGTTCGACATCTACTATATAGACATATAAACTTATTTTAACCATGTATAAATAATATAATTTTCCGTCGAAGGGGGTTTGGATAAACCCCCTTAATGCAATGTAGCTCCGCCCCTGGTCGAAAAAAGTCATGACTATTGAAGTGATTGCTACTGGGAAGACTCTTGAATATGTCATTGATAATGGATGGAAGAATGTAAAGACTTTCTTTGATGCTAAGAATGTTGTCGATATAATCCCGAAATAAGTGTGACGTGTAAAGTTATTTGGATGCTCTCGATCATGTTGAGTTTTATATATATTTCTAGATGTTTGAACAAAATAGCTAATAGTTTAGCTAGACTTTCTATTTCTTTGTTGAACGAGATCTCTCGAGTGAAGTTTTTTCAAGCTGGAACGTACACGACGCCAAGATCCGATGAAAAAAAAATGATTGGATTGAAAATGAAAATACTAAAAGATCTTTTTTATATCAAAAAGATATATATGAATTTAAAAGAATAGTATTTCGAAGCAAAAAATGGAGACATGGGAGAAATTGTAGACTCATGAGACTAAATAAGCAAATAAAAAACAAAGAGAAGAAATAAGAAAGAATAAGATGATTTGGAGGACCAAAATAGCAAAAGAATAATAATCAAACAACCATATGGCAGTTGTTAGCAAATTAATTACTTCATCATTCCAAAACAAGTGTTTTTTCTTTAAAAAAATCTTTTTATTTTGTTTCAAATAGTATGTGATTTCCACTTTATCAAGAAGACACTAATGTTGTCCTTCAAATTTTATATTTTGCTATTTAAATAAAGAAAATTTTACATAATCAAAAAAATATTAAACAATTATATATTTTTCAAAATATTTATGAAGAGTAAGTTAGTAAAAATATATTTACTTTATGAAAATAAATAGTTCAATTGTTCGTCAATACTAAGTGAAGGGGATATGTTCAATCTCATGTATCTTTGGCAATACTCCATCTGCCCCTAGCTGAGGGTTAAGAGCCAGATCCAGGATTCGAAAGTTAGGGATACATATCATCTAAATGGTAAATGAATCGGTTCTTTATTTTACGTTAGATTCGGGTTATTTAGTTTTCTCGATATTTATAAATATATTGATTAAATATATTTTTTTAATACTATTTTTTTTCTTTTAAATATTCTAATATTAAAGATATACACCTACATAATGTTTTTTTTATGTTTGTTTAGGAATAAGAGACCTTATTCTCTATACCTTTTGAAAAAACAAGAGATTTTCACCTTAAAATTCAAATTTGTATACATCATCTAATATCATATAGTTGAGAAAAAAAATAAATTATAGTTTTAATCCAATTATCTCCACTTAGTGTGAGGTTAAAGATTTAAAGAACCTTTACATTCAAAAGGTTTAACATGATTATATCCATCATTTTAGAAGTTTTTTTTTTTAAAAAAAGGCTATTTGAATACTTTTTATTAATATCCTATGTGACGCTCAAAATTTAATATTAATCTATAATTAATATAGAATATCACGCAGCATACAGTGTTGTCATGGAGAATTGAACCCACAACGCCCTGTTGAAAATATACCCTTTGCCAGCTGCGCCATTCAACATATGGTTCACTAGGTGGCATGTATATTATATATACGACTTGTTATACTTATACACATATATATACAAAGTTTAAGCGAGGCCCGTGGGTGCCGTGGCACCCCCACCCATAGAGCTGGATCTGCCCCTGGTTTAGAGAAGGATGCCAAAACCTTATCCATAAAGAAAGTATAAAGGTCCTTCGGGGTGGCTTAATTGGTTTGTAGTGTGGTTATCCACACAGATGAGTCGGGATTGATTTTTCCTTAATGCCTTCTGAGTCGAGCATGTTGCAAGAGACTTGCATAGTGCGATTTACATCTCCCTGTGTGGTTTGCATGGTATCAACCAAAGGGCAAAGAATGTTGTACGTAGCGACTGAGCAAGTACGAAGACTTGCTTACATTTACTAATTCATCTGTCCCACTTTATACAATTTACTATTTTTTGATCTGTCTCAAAAAATGTGACACATTTTTATATTTAGAATGTCTATTTTACCCTTAATAAATAATTTCTAGCTTCACAAATATTTATGACTGATTTTAGACTATAATTTTTTTTTTAAACTCTCAAACTACTCATATAACTTGGAACGGAGGGAGTACAAGGCAACCAAAAACATTACAGTTAATAAAATGAAAATGAACCAAGCTAAAGGTGTGTCCAACTTAAAGCCACATTTATTTTGAAAGGAACGGAGTAGGTTTAGCTAAATAATATGTACTATGAAATTAAAATTATTGTTTTTTGGAAAAATGGTATTTTTAATCCCTATATTAAGGATAATGTTTTATTGTAGTCCTTGTGTTATCTAATTTAGCACTATTGACCTTCAATTATATCAAGTGAGTGATTTTAATCCTTCAACTAACAAATCTGAAAAAGTTAACATAGAGTTAACTGCTAAAAGGAGTAATTCAGAGTATTATAAAGTTATTGCTTTAGAAAATAGAAAATTTTTTAAGAAAATCATTCGTTGCAAATCTCTCGTTCGTCGGGGTAAGAGGGAGGGTTAACGCCTATCAAGTTGGTTTTGTTGAAATTGTAGCTCAGATTGAAGAGCTTGTTCTTCAAGATAGAGACATGAAAGACTTAGCTTGTTTTTCAAAAAGTGAGAATTAAAATGAAATATCTGAACTATCCCTTTTAGCAGTGAACACTCTATTAATCTTTTTTGAATCTGTTAGTTGAAGGATCAAAATCACCCAC
This sequence comes from Solanum sitiens, assembly GCA_016801875.1. Taxonomy (NCBI): domain Eukaryota; kingdom Viridiplantae; phylum Streptophyta; class Magnoliopsida; order Solanales; family Solanaceae; genus Solanum; species Solanum sitiens. Next base: position 2,020,955 of record JABWTJ010000002.1, on the reverse strand, counting down.
TTGATATAATTGAAGGTTAATAGTGCTAAGTTAGATTACATAAGGCCTAAAATAAGAATATAACCTTAACACAGGGACTAAAAATGCCGTTTTCCCTTGTTTTTTGGAGAAATTTTTTGAAACAACCATACTTTGAATCCTAATTATTGTTAATAATGATAATTTGACCGATTACCAAATGTAGCAATAGTTCAATGTATCAATTCGCTCTATATCAACAATTTAGTTAGTTCGGTATGTTTAATGTTGGTGCAATATGCTATAAAGACATAATATATAAAGGCCGAATTAATAAATAGATTACTAAATTTGTTGGGTTTTTTTCTTCAGGTATCTCAACTACGTCATTTTCTTATTAAATCATTGAACCATCTAAAATTTGTTCTTTTTAAACAATGTTGGTTGATTTTGATTGGCTTTTCTATTGTAAATGTCTTCAATTGTATTCGTATTGAAATAGTTTTGATTGAAGGAATGAAGACAAATTGTGTGTTAGTCTTATTTGTTTTCTAATGTGTTCAAATGACTTGAAGTAAAACATAATTATTCTCGAACAGTTTCACTATCAATTGGGCAAATGAGTTCTGGAACAACACATGTATCATCTATCAATACCCCTCACAAAATCTCGTTCCATAACATTATTTAAAAGGAACAAATTATGGGTGGTTCAATGATTAAATAGGAAAATAGCATAGTTGAGATACCTGAGGGAAAAAACCCAACAAGTTTAGGAATCTATTTATGTATTTGACAATACATAAATATTCCGTTAACTTTACTTCATTTTATACGAGAAAAGACATAAAGTCATCATTAAAGTTGTCTCAAATTTTCAAAAAGACATCTTAACTTTGTTTGCGACCTATTACCCCATAAAAGTATTAATTACCCTTGTAAATAGACCATTTTGACTCATTTCCTCATCTATGAAGGAGGCACGTGATGCTCACCCTTTTTACCATTTTAATTAAATTTAAATATTAACAAAAATAGGATAATCCAGCCTGAATCTTAACAAAAACATTTCCATTTCTTTTCTTTTTTAATTTTTCAGATGTTATCTTCTTTTCCATTGAAATTTGATCCCACCCTCCTTAAAGAAAATCGAAATTGAAGCTAGGTCTTCATCTTATTCATCAAATCAAAATATGGCATATCTGCGTATGCGACAATGAATTAGCTGTCAGAACCAGGGCTCGAGGGGCTCGAGGGATAATCGATTAGGATCACTATTTCTACCAAAAACGTTAAGAATCTTGAAAAAATGTGTACGGATTTGGTCTGTGGTGCTAAGGATAGGAGAGTAGAGTAAAAGGACCTGTAGAAATGTCAGCAAAGTTGCTTAACATTATCCCTAGGAAGTCTTCCGATGGAGAAGACACAAATACATGGGACAAGTTTGAGTTGCGGGTTCACGAGCGCAGATTGGCCTTTTTAGCTCCCCAAATGTTGTCAAGCAAATCACCTCAATCATCATTGAACCTGGAGTTGAGGTTGATGTCACCATGGTTGATTCCTAAAAGTACTTGTTTGAAAAAATCTTCTCCAACAACAAATTTGGGGAAGATGAAGTATTTAATTATTTAATGAATTAAAAAAGAAAACAGTTAAAATGTGGATTTTTTAATTGGTTTTTGTCAGTCAAAATATACCTTCACGCGCTGTTATCTAAGTGTTCACAAACATAGTGAGAAAATGGGTCAAAATGATCATTTTACAAAGATATTTAATACTTTTGTGGGGTAACGGGATGCTTGTAAAGTTAAGGTGTCTTTTTGAAAATTTGTGACAAGTTTAGTGGTGATTTTATGTCTTTTCTCCATTTTATATTTAAGTTTTTTTTTTGAGTGTGGACAAGTAAACACTTAAAAATTAAACAAATAAACATGTCCTATGTGGCATCCTACATAGTAATTCACGTCCTACGTGGTGTCCTATGTGTATTACGTCACGTAAGACTTATGCGTCTATTTGTTCAACTTGTTACATGTTTAAGTGTCTATTTGTGTACAATCCAACGTTGGAGGGTATAAATGTTAAATGAGGTCAAATTAAATGACATATTTATGTATTAAAATTACAATTGAAAATAAAATAAACAAAAATAAATAAAAAAAGAATTTTAGTTAAGGCATATATATTTCACTCTCTTTAATGAGATTCAAGTCCATTGCGGTATAATCTACATTGATCCAACAATATCACTCTTGACATATCCTTTTCATAATACATCTCAACAACCTTGTACTCAAGCAAACTTCAGATTAGTTGAAGAGTTCAAAGTGTCACCTAAAGAACCCCTTTTTTCAACATATAATTATTCTATTTTATATAGTGAATTGAAGATTTAGAATATTTTATTTGTCCCAGGTCTCTCTTTCACTACTACACACTACAATATTATTTCACACTTCTCATCTTTCTCATAAATCTTGTTCTGTTGAATACAAAAGAAGACCATCAATATTATAGGAAAATAAATCTTTCTTGTAATAAATAAGAAGATAATGAAATAGTTACTAGGGTAAGTGAATGTACCTATAAGTTGCAAGGTAATCGATGGAATTCGTGATAGATCATGACAATAGTGGTTATAATAGTTACACCACAATAATGATGACGTTCTTGTTAACTCATATGTACACTTAATATTTTATTTTAATAATAAAACACATATTCACCTACATTTAATATATGTTCATTTTGTATAAAAACGATATATATAACATACTTTGATATAACGATACAAAATGAATAAACACAATTCCAACTCCAAGCAAAATAAAATTCAATTTAGATAATTCAGAACATATATTTGCTCCGTCAGCTAATTTTTAATTTATCTATAATAAAATAAATTAGTATGGACCTCAACTCCGTTTCTTGTGCAAGTCCAAGGTTGACGGATCTATCATATACTAGTTTTAATTATGTATCTCAAATTTCAACGTAAGAATAAAAAAAAGCGTAACTTTCGCCCAAAATATGTGAATGGTTGCTTCTAAATACAGCAAACCTTTAGCGCCCATTTCTCTGTTGCCCTGCATGACAGGAATCCTTGTATCCAATAACCATTTTTCTCCCCCCTATAGAATTCGAAATTTCTCATGAATTTTCTTCTTCTTCTCGGGGGAGAAAGAAGATTAAAGATTAAAGATGATGATCATGATGCTAACAGTGTTTGTTCTTGGTGGCATATTTGTTCTTGCAGTGGAAGCTGTAGGAATTGCTATTTTTATATGGTGGCTTATGAGAAGGGTTGATAAAGGCAAACAACCTGAAGGGTCTTTGTCTTTTGCTGGGGATATTGATCCATCTTTCTACAACAAGCAGGCAGGTACCCATTTTTCTTGCTTATTGTTTGCCCTAATGTTTAATGTATTATGTGTGTGATTTTTTTGCTTGCACAATTTTATTGGTGCCTTTTTTGCACACATTCTGTTTGGATTGTTGTCTGAATTGCGTATTGAGTAGTTAATCGTCTAAAGTATTTCATCTATTGCAGAATTAGGCTGACCCGGACTAACCTTAGAAGTTAGTCAGTTTCTATGTGTCAAGTCAGACGGTGAGCAAATATACAAAGTGGTTTTGATCATGTTAGACACTGTCTTAAAGAAACTATTTTAGCAATGTGAAATGTTTTTCCAAGATTAAACAAGCCTAACTCTATGGGAGGTTGCAGGAACAAACAAATTTCAATAATAAAACCAGCAAGTCGAGGTAGGTATGATGGATTGATGGTTGGGCTAACTCTTCTTTGATTTTAAAATGAAAAAGTCATAATCAGGTAGTATAGGCGTACGAGAAAATTGTCACTCAATAAGGACGTGACATGTGTCTTGCTGCAAGTACGAAGACTTGAAACGTGTCACTTTGTTGGTAACCTTTGGGACTATTCAAGATTTTTGACTAGTGTAAGAAGCCTCGCACATCGGGGATAAAATGCTCCCTAGCAAAGATGACTTCCTAACTTTCAAAACTCACACTGCACTTTTTGCACACAAATTCTTTTGAAAAATTTCATTTCCAGGCATTATGGTGGAAACCATCCTAATTTTGTACAACTAATAGTCTATTACCTCAGAGTATTCCAAGTATAATCTAGTATAGACCATTCTATGCACAACAGGAGTCTCTAAGAATGCCCAAGGTTGCAGTGTTTTGGTATTTCTTGATGAGAAGATTTTTACTAATGAATGTGATGTTTATATATATATAAAGAAACAGAGAGAGGAAAAGTGGTTCTTGAAGACAATGTAAATGTTATTGAAGAGTAAATGGGCCAGAAAAAGTCCCCATTTCATGTTATAACCTTCTGACAATTTAACAGATTCCAGCTGGAGAGAAGTGCTCTAATCATCGACTATTACCTCTCTGTCTCTTGTGCTACTAGAAAACAGTGAATGGATCATCTCTTTATCACCATTAAATGAATGTTACATGGTGTGTGAGAAGATTATTTTTTGATGTGCAATTATCTGGGAATGGAATTTATATTATTGTACTAATATTTTTTGAAACATGTGTGGTGCTATTTTCATTAGTATTCTATAATTAAACTGGAGTTTTCTTTTCTATTCAAGCACCGTGCCTTTTTTCCTCAGTGGACTTGATCAGTATAACTTATAGTATTATGTGTATTTGTTCCCAGGGAATAGTATGGGTTCTAGAATCTGAAAGAATCCTGAAAGCTTTAAACACGGACAAAGCTACAAAGCAGAACAAAGCCCAGAAAGAGATCTTAGAGGTAATACCTTCTCAGAAATTTGGAAAAATCAAGAATCACTCTCTCATCCTAATAGAATCGGATGGTTCCCATACTGAAATTCCACTCAAAGGTTGCATGGTTGCAGCTGTTTCTGCTTCAAGCTTGTCCACCAGAAAATGGTAAGTTAGAACCTAATTTGACTTTACTTTTTGAAGTGCGTCTGAGTAAAAACTCTTCCTGCATCTTTCACTGGTTAAATGTGGTACTTGAGCTACTCACTTCAAATATGAAAGTTGGAAATATTTAAGAGTAATCCATCCTGTTCTAGCAATTTTATGGACATGGTAGATTATTTGTGTTGGAGGAATAAGATCTAAAAAGAGCCTCCTTGGCTCTGTTTTAGTTATAAGCAAATCCTAATTTTGTGTCTCCGGCACAAAGAGAACTTGACAGCTTTATACTTCTTCTTAGCTTGAATTCATCTGGTTGTGAGAAGCTGATTTAATTTTAGCAAAAAGTATTTCTTCCTGATCCATAGTGTGTGAAGTATAGAATATGATTCTCTGAGCTTTTTAGAAGCTACGTGAAGGCAAATCCCAATAAAAGAATATGCACCAGAAGACAGATACCTAGTTACCTTTATATTCTAGAAATAAAAAATTGATTGGTAAATTCATGCTACCTAGAGATATATCTTCTTTATGTAATATGAATTTCTCCTTGCAAATGCTTTCTGCTGACAAGTTTTGTCTAGAATGAAGCTGCATGTCAGATTGTATTGTTCACCTTGCATTTAACTTGTTTTATATGGTTGGTTGACCATGTGAACATATTGACTTGAAACTTATTCTAATATAGACTGGTAAAATGCCTATCACATGCCTTCTTATATTTTGCTTACCCAAAAATTGATGTTTGTTCTATTTACAAATCTCAGCTTGAACCTAAAAGATATATAATGGGCATAGTGCTCTGCCAGATTGCCTGCGGACAGGCAAGAGACATAGCTAGAACTCAGTCTTTTTAATCCACAGACACCCCAGGGAGTTTGAATACTACTTTCTTTTCTATTGGGAGATGGGATAATTGAAAGAATTCTGTTCAACAGCCCAAGGGCATAGGTCCGATATTCCTGTTCTTGAAACTCCATTTCCTGCGCCTTTCCTTAGTTCCATGTGTATTTGATTTACTTTTTCTGTTTTGCCGTAAAAGTGAACAACTCCTTCATATCCTGGTTTGACCTTGTACGATGTGTAATATCTTCTATATAAAAGGTTATAAGAGGCAACATGAGTAAGTCTATTTGTTGCCTTCTGTTACTTCAAATAATTGATTAAATATGATAAATTTCATACTAGTATTTTAGCTTTTGGTTTCTTCCCCTTTTTCTTTACTCAAAATTAGTTAACTATCTTTTAGAGTATTACAAACACCAGAAAAAAAGAGGGTGCTGTATATAGTCAAATTTCTCTTTACAGAATAGAACTTGTGAATGACCATAAAAGTTAGGTTGCTCAATTTGTAAAATTCTCCAACGCTAGAAGCATCCCATTGCGTGGCATTAATTTAGTTAGGCAATAAGTGGCATTAAGCAGTTTTCTTTTGTGCTATTATATTCTAAGACAAACAATGGAAAGTAACATAATACCAAAATGTGCTCTGCCATTTCTAATGGTACAAGTATCAAGTTGTCTAAAAAAAGAGAAATCAATAAGCATATTTTTTCATGAATAAAAAGAATATGCCCAAGTAGCTATGAATGAAAAGTTGGAATGCAAGCTGCACATCCTTACCATTCCAAGATGTAATCAATTCAAACAGGTTTTAACTTCATTAAAGAAGGTAGTATAAGGGAACTTTTTACTTTGAAAGTTATCTTATATATTTTGTCAAAAAAATTCAGGCACATAAATGTTTCTTTAGTTTTTATATAAGAAAGTATAACATAACACCAACTAGTAGCTTAGCACTTCAATTTTGTTACAGGGCAAAAAGATACCCAATTAAAGTTGAAAGTGGAGCATCTGCTGTATATAAAGGAAGTAGAATATTTTACATTTACCTGGAAACATCTTGGGAGAAGGAAGCATGGTGCAAAGCCCTTCGTCTTGCTTCCTGTGAGGATGAAGAAAAAATAAAATGGTTGGCAAAGTTAAATGTAGAGTTCCAGAATTACCTGACGTCACTAAACGCAGCGTATCCTTCATTTATGAAACCATCTTCAAGTTTTGGTGCTGAAGTAGTTGATAAATCAAGTAAGCCAGATGGTTCCTCGTCAAAAGTTCGTCAATTTCTAAAAAAGTTAACCAAGAAAGCTTCCAAGAATGCTCCAGAAAATAAGGCAAGTAGCAGTTTAAAATTAGGCCATGAAGAAAGAAAGTTGATTGATAAAGGCCCTTCATTGCAAGACCTTGACTTGGCTAGTAGTGTCATGAAGGTTGCTCCAACAAGAAAGCCTCTTGATTTTTCCAATGAGGATGTTATAGTGCCTTCATCTACTGGGTCTGTCATTTCTGATGCAGATTCTGAGGACAGGGTTATTGGTGATGAAGGATCCCTTTGTTGGAATTTGTTAATATCACGGTTGTTCTTTGATGCTAAAAGAAATGAGCAGATGAAAAGTTCTTTGCAAGAACGGATTCAGGTTTGTGTCTCCTTTTACTTCATTATGAGATGTAAAGTAATTTCAATTATCATCATAGTTTAACCTTTTTTTAGTTGTTTAGGCTAGATATTGGTTATTAAGTTACTTGTATTGCTTTTCTAGGACGTTAACAACTGTTATACTATTACACCTTCAAGTAACCATTCTAAAAATAAAAAAAAATACTACCACACCTTAATCCCAAGGTAGTTGTAGTTGGTTGTATGTAGGGGTGTCAAAAATGAACCCAAACATATATAACCCGCTCAACCCGCCCAGAATTTTAAGGGTTGGGCTCAAGATAATTTGAATTGGGTTCAATCTCAACCCATTCAAGCTTGACCCATTTGAGGAGAATTCTCAATTGAGTCCAATTCAATCTCCAATTTCAATCTGTTTTAATTTTTTTATTTAGGTATGTTTCTATATTCAAAGGTATAAATTATTATCTATGTAACATCTTTTGGGATTTATCTATCCATTTGTTACCTTTTTAACAAAAAATTCTTGAGCGGAATTCAAATTGTGATTATAAAAGTTAATTATCAATATGTTAAATTATTGAAATTAATCGGGTCAAATTAGGCGAGTCAAGACCCAACCCATTTTTTAGCCCATTTGAGCCCAATTCATTTGAGCCCAACCCATTTGAGCCCAAAGTAAATAATATCTATATGTTAGAGAGATTCACACTGTATATTTGAAAAGATAGAATTCTAACACATCATTATCATATACTTTATATTTTTTATTAGAAAACAATCAAAACCGATAAGATGCCTTTAAATATTGTTTTTCATATATAACAGAAGAAGGCCAATTTTGTTTCTCGCAACCTTTCCTTTTTGTTAGTCTTTCATTTTAATTTATTTGTATTTTCTTAATTTAAGAAAATAGAAAAACTTATAAATTAAAATGAAGAGTATGTAAATTTGGTTGCCTTGGGCGGGTCAAGACCCAACCCAATTTCTACTCAACCCATTATAATATTTTCAATTTCAACCCAACCCGCTCATTTGACACCCCTAGTTGTATGTTTACTCTGTATCTGTTCTGTCTATTTGGATCTAGTTCTTGCCATTAGTTTGTCAAGACATGAAATGCAGAAAAAATAATGTCACATTATGTTAGGATGTCTCTAGGTACAATGATCCATTGTATTTGAATGATTGAATATTGTAGATATATTTTTTTGTGTAGTACATATTACAGGAGTTATAGTGTTCCTACACTATTAAGAAAAAGGATGTTATATGATATACTAGGACAATCTCTTCTTAATTGTAGGATAATAATGACTTATGTTATAATTGTACTAGATGAAGCTTCCTGTATAACAAGACCCTAATGTGCAGTGTCAATAATAAAATCTCCAGTTTATATAGAGGACTTGAGTGAATTTTTATTTTTTTGTCTTCCATTTCTGTGTCAAGAAAATTATGTAGATGATGCAGAAACCTTAGTAGAATTTCTAGATTCCTTGTAAGATGAACAAGGTCTTCTTTAATTGTAAATATAGCTGCCAACACTATCTTGTTAATGAAGAATATACTGCTACCTTTCTCCGGAAAATAAAAGAAGACGATCCTAATATGTAATGTCAAAAATAAAATCCTCAGTTCATCTCTTCTTCTTCTCTCTTCTATTTCTTTACATGGTATCAAAACTTTCTTGGTAGAGATTCAATTATATTTATGTGTTTGCCAATGTTATTTTTATCTCTTTTTCCTGACCCTAATCTTCTTTCCCCCTCTTTTGTGGCCGGTGTCCTATACTCTCTACTCCCTTCTATTCCCAATGTGCCACTCCTTTTGCCGTGAGGCACCACTCCTCTCAACACCGCTCCCTTCTCTGGTGATCAGTGTTGTTTCTCTCTTATAGCCGACCAGCATCGCTCCTCTTGCAGCGACCGTTTTGGAGGCGGCTTGGCATGCAACTTTCCCTTCCATTTTGATAGCAGTTTTATAGCAAGATTTGAGTGTCAGTAGGTTTCCTTTGATATTTATACTATGTTCTCAAGACAAGCAAACTCAATAAAATAAAAATTGAACAACTTCTATGCCTGACCCAAGTCAATTGGGAAATGAAATAAATGTTGAAATAAAAATATAGTTCATACGGTTGTATGATAAAATGTTCAATGCACAATTTGTCTTGGATCATTTGAAATAAAAATATAGTTCATACATTTAGTAAAAAATAATTGTTGACATTATCAAGTAGAGAATAAGTACATATCTTATTATTTTATGTAAGGACTCCTACACAAGGGGCCCTTATTGTGTTATTCATTAATGAAGTCGTCAATGTATAGTTTTCTTCTTCTCACTTTTCTTGGTGTCAGAGCCTCTATAATCTCAACAGAGACTCGAATAACTTTTGGTTTTTAAACAACAAAAAAAATTGTTGTCTCTAATCGGAGACTCGTTCCTATAAAATGTCATACAACTTGATACTTCTTAGTATGTGTAACATTTTTTAAGAAATTTTGCCACGGCTTGGATAAATGGCTAGTGATATCAGCAGAAAGCTATTGTGTAAGAAAATGAACTTGGTTCATTACTTGCCACCTTTCTACTTAAGTAAGGTCTTGAAGGATTGAACTATTTTTATTTCCCTGCTATGGCACTAAGAGAATTTATCAGTTTAAGACGAGAAGTTTATTTAATGCACTTCACTTTGAAGCTTTCTGTGCATATATTTTAATGTGACAGTTTCTTGATCACTTGAAGAGAAAAATGTTGTTGAAATAAGGCTATAACTCCGTGTTTTCCTTATTTTGTAGAGAACCCTCTCCAATATTCGTAGCCCCAGTTACATAGGTGAAGTAACTTGTGCAGCTGTTAATGTTGGTGACCTCCCTCCCTATATACATGCAATGAGGGTTCTTCCCTCAGATATGAACGAGCTCTGGGCTTTCGAAATTGATGTTCAGTACTCTGGTGGTGCAATATTAGACCTTGAAACGAGGCTTGAAGTTCAAGACCTAGATTTACATGAGGGGGACGAAGCAAGTTTAGATTCAAGTGTTGTTGATAACGTCAAATCAGATCTGTTAGAAGGTTATGAACGCTTCAGTGAACAATTTAAGCATTCCGACGAGAACACAGATAAGATGGACCAAAGAAGTGGTGGTGATATACTTGCACGTATGTAACAAAAACTTTTTTGGTTATTTCATTGTGGAAAAATAAATATATCTTTATCAGTTAGTAATCTAAAGTGCATTAATCAGGTAACTTTTCAACCGCGAGCAGAAGCTCTAATTGCTCTAGTAGCTCACCTCCTGGATCTAAGTGGAAATCGATCTTACATTCTGTGGCCAAGCAAGTTTCTCAGGTTGGTTATAATGTTCTGCTTATCTCTGGCAATTTAACCTTGGGTTTCCCTGAAATAAACTTCCTGGCTTTGCTGTGTTTGAACGCTTTAACTTGCTGGTGGATGTCAATCGCTGCAACAAACGTGTTGCAATACTTTTGAACCTATTGCAAAATTCATGGCTAGGGTACAACACTAGCTTTCGATCATAATATCTGTAATAATTGTCTTCTTGTTATGCTGTAGAAAAAAGGAAGTGACTAAAACTCATGTCATACAGTTGACTTTGGTATTTTCTCTTTCATAATTGATGAAAATAGAAAACGGTAGTTAAAATGAGGATGCAAGGTGGTAGAGTTGGGAAGGCAGCTTATCTCTAATTGGATTTCCTTATCTTTCTTCTTTAAATTACGACTTGAGATTAGGGGAGAGTGGATAGGACAAGGTGGTGGATGACGTAAAGGAAGGGAAGAATAAATTGTGCTGGGAATGGGATTGACTTATTATACAATCATGAGACTTGTGCTTCACTGATATTTTCCTACTGCCTGTATTACAAAGATATTCAGAAACTTATGCTCCTTTTTACCTGTTTATGTTGGCTTTGCAGTAGTGAATGGAAAATCTTATGCGTCCATCTTGTAGCTAGTGGAAGTAGCTCATCGATTTCTAACCATTCTATTTTAACATTCAGGTTCCACTCTCATTGGGGATCAGGGTTGCATCTCTACGAGGAACACTGAGGTTATACGTAAAGCCACCACCTTCAGATCAAATATGGTTTGGATTCACAGCGATGCCAGATATTGATATCCATTTGAACTCTTCTGTTGGGGATCGTAAGATCTCAAGTGGACACCTTTTGTTGTTCATAACCAGTCGAATTAAGGTCAGTTTTAAAAGTAATCTTCTCTACTGTTTGAATGATATTCATCAAGTAAATTGAGGTTGCCAGTCAGCTACACAAGCTTTTAGGTGCTGTAATGACAAAGGTAGAATGTACGCCAAATTGGTCTGAAACTTAGGAGACAACTATTCCGTACTCTCGACAACTGACCTAAGATCCCATGTCTTAGCATGAGGTGCTATTGCCATCTGCTATGCTTCTCCTTCCTGATTTTCTTCAACTTAAAGCATCATAAAAGCTGCTCGACTTTAGTTGGCCCAGAGTATCCACCTCAAAAGATCCATGAGCTGATTTTGTGTAGATGATACGTAAATTGGTCTCAAATAGATCATCACAGTATCTATTCAGTGAAATTTAGGAAGGTACTTAGAGGGTGATTTGGTTACTTATTTCGTGGGGAGAGAGGATGATGGTACTTTATATGGCACCAACAGATAGTGTGCTAGTAGAATACACAGCTCGTTTAGCCAGTTTATTACTTTTAGGACTTCTTGTATTTTTGTAGCACTTACTCAATGTCCTGAATTTTTTGCAAATCGTGCTGACTACAAAAGAAAAACCAACTTATTGATTTTAAGATTCTACACCAGGGGATGTGTTGGCAATATTTCCATATATGTTCTCTTCTCTGCACCTACCGGCAACATTATTTGCATAAATTTTCTTGGAAGTTGAGCTGATGCTGTTACAAACTGATGCAGGCTGCTATTCGTGAATCTGTTGTGCTTCCAAACTGTGAGAATGTGTGCATACCTTGGATGATAGCAGAAAAGGCTGATTGGGTTCCACTAAAAGATGCTCCATATATATGGATTCATAACAAATCTGCAGGTAATGCCAAGAAACAAGAAGCAGATAGGAGAAGTACCAGCAGTAATGCTGAAAGTGAACAAGAAAAAATGAACAGAGTTGGATGGGCTACTCAAAAGAGTAAGTCCCTGGATCCACACTCTTTGTACTCAGCTCCTAAGGTCCAGCCTAGTTTCAGAAGCCTCACTACTAGTCCAGAAAGAACACACCTTAAGTCTAAAAAACATCACGGAGAGACACTACAACGCAAGTCATCGGACCCACAGGTATATTTATCAGTTCATATGGGCCAGTCTTCTGGAGTGGACTTGCATGCCCCTTTGTTGAGCCACAATGAACAGCTAGAGAGTCACCGCATGAGCACAGAGGAAAACATGCAAAGCTACTCACCTTCATCTTCTCATTCACTGAGTATGCTGGAGGAACAAAATAGTTCTACAGAAGATGAGATGAAGCCAAAAAGAACAAGTGCAAGGGCTAAGATGCTTGGTTTGCGGAAAAAAATGGGGGAAAAGCTTGAAGAGAAGAAGCGTCACATAGAAGAGAAGGGGAGACACTTGGTGACAAGAATGAGAAGCCACAAGGAATATTCGTAAATCTGCAGTTCCCTCTGTTCAGTTTGATTGCACAAGGAAAAACACAGGTCAGTGTGTGCAAAGGCTGTTCAGTTTAGGCGATACTCGAATTTCACTCACACTTATTCAAGTAGCTGACGAAAATTGGATCCATACTCAGTCTTGTGGCCTGATACCCTCGGTCGATGTTCTCTTCTCACTTGTAAAAGTAAAAATCATAGCCATTAGAAACCCATTTCAAGTACAGTCACATAGTAGATTTGAACTGCTTAGTCTTGCAGAAATGATGAATATATACACACTTGTACCAAATCAGATTTATTAAACTAAAATGGTCTGTTATATGCCAATGACAACCCATGTTTGCACTTGCAGTAGGCAGACAGAATGGTCACTACAAAAAGTGGTCTTCAAAGTGACACCTAAGAGTTGCAATGCAGGATTATTAAGTTCTTTTTAATTTAGCAAATAGGGTCAATTGGTCTTTTTCTGGTTATTTGTTTTTACATAAGGGATCTTGAAAACCTCTTATATCATTCCAAGCAAAATTTCCATGTTGAACTTCCATAACGTCAAGTTTTGGTTTGATTAAATTTTCCAAAGTTATAAAATACTTAAAAACTTACAATACACTCTACCTATCGATTAAGACTAGAATTTTCTTTTTATTGTCCATTTTAGCATATCAAGAAAATATAAGACGGGGTGAGGCAAAATTGGGTTAAAAAAGAAGGTTGCACTAAAAAAACATGCTATAAATGATTAAAAATAATTTCGTACATCAACCGGTCCAAATTTTTTATAAATTGCATTGTAAACAAAACCGTCTGTAATAAGAACTCACATCTAAATTAACAAAAAAAGAACTTTCTAAAGGAGGTCAAGTTCATTCCCAGCCAGTAGCAGCAGCTGGAGCGCCAGTAGCAGCAGCTGGAGCAGGGGTTACTTCAGGTACACCAGCAGGAGGAGCAGCTGCGGCATCCCAACCTCCCTCAACCACTGAAAGATATGGAGGGCATTATATTATTTATTTTTATAAATAGAAAGAGAAAAAACACATCAAAACAGACTAAAAAAACTAAGAGATAACTCAAAGAAAAAGAATTCACAAAGTAGAACACAAAAGATAAGATGAAAGAATACAGAGGTTCTGCATCCACTGACTTTAATAACTAATTCCATAAAATACGTCACTAACCTGCATCTCCAGACCAGCCAGCGGTAGCTGCAGGAACAGATGTTGCGCCATCTGCAGCCCATTGGGCATCAGGGATTTGGCTGCTAGTCCAATCACCACCAAGAGCAGCGCCGCCATATTCTGCATAATCAGCAATAGCAGGTACTTCCTCTTCTTGTTGCTCTTTTGCCTCTTCAGGCTCTCTGTAAAAGAAGAGATCCACCTACAGCAGAAAGAAATTAAATGAGAGAATGACAGATGTTCAGCTTATAAAAGATACACATAACACATGTTTAAATTGAACACCAAATGAAAATGGAACTTGAAAATTATTCAAACTTAAGAAAGGTTAAACTAGTATAGCAGGTAGGAAAATATTATGAGCAAATAGATATCCTTCCAGATAGATTTTACCATGACATCCCACTTGGGTCCAGGACTAATGGTACCACGCATCTGTAGTACCATCCTTGCTAAGATCCAAAAGAGAACACCAATGCTGTGCTTTCCTTTGTTGTTGGCAGGGATACCAATGTCAACATATCGCATGGGTGAATCAGTGTCACAGAAGGCAATAGTGGGGATGTTTCCAAGAGCAGCTTCCTTAATAGGCTGCAAATGACTCAAACTAGTTATAAGATGTCAACAACCTAAAAAAGAAACAAGTGATGTTACAGCAGTATCAACCTGGTGATCAGTTCTTGGGTCAGTGAGAATGAGAAGTCTTGGCTCGCTGTATGAAGTCTGAAGCTGATTGGTAAAGGTACCAGGGGTGTGACGGCCAGCAATAGCATGTGCACCAGTATATTGTGCGAACTTCAAGACGGCTCTCTGCCCATAGGGCCTGGCAGATTGCACAATGATGTCCTGAGGATTCTCAATAGAAACAATAACTCTAGCTGCCATATGCAGCTTATCCCATGTCTTTCCAGCGTTAATAATGTAGATACCTGGGAATAAAGGATCGATCAAGATACAAGGATAGTTGCTAAACTAACAGATACATTAATTCACTAATACCATTGATTATGAAGTCAAATATAGAGCCCAGCCAAAAACAAATTAATTAGAATCAGAATTCATCACAACTGACACATAATTTTACCTAATAATAAATCAACAAACAGATAGTATAAATATCAGAGACAGAAATAGGCATAATAAACAGTAATTCATTGTCAACTGATCTTGCATCAGTTGTTCGTCCACAGATAAAAATATCGTAAAACACATAATCTACATGGATCGCACAATAATTACCTGAATGTACTAGCACTACAGAGTCAAATTATTATTTTTCAAGCATAATAACTAAGAAAAATATGCAGCCTATAACCAAACAGGAAAATATAATCACTAAGTATTTTATCCCCTTCAAATCACTAATAAGTATCAATATCCTATTCTAACCATATATTCCGATACCAGCACGTAAATTCTAGGGAAAAATCATGTAAATACCTACTAAATTATCATCATGGATCTATAACAGAATGAAAATGAGGATATTTGCAGTTTAGTATAGTGAAGTATAGAATATACCGTCGTTGCGACGCTTGAAGACGTAACGCTCCATTTGGAAGTCACAGTTCTTAGTACCGAGGTGGACTTCAGCTGCCAACATCAGCTGTATGTCAGCCTCTTTCGTCGTCAATGTCCTTGGTTGCTGTGTGATTGCCGCCATTGTTGTGCTCTGTTACTCTCCCTTAGCTTCCTCTGCTTTTAGGGTTTCACTGCGGCTAGAGAGAAAACACTGATGGGAACGCAGAGCCATTAAAAAGCTCCTTTCGTTGGGCTATAATATTGGGCTTGGGCTTTGCTACATTTTAAACCCTAGTGATTCAGCTCTTACAGTGGATGGCTTGATTAATTTGTTTTTTTAATAACGAACTACGCTTAATTATCTTAAGATAAAAAGGTAGTAACTAGTAAGGTAACAACATGAAATAATATCAATTTTAAGGAGTAAATTGATTTGCTACACTTGTCCGCTATACTAAAATTAGATGAGTCACGTATATATTCACTCCTCATCTATAATTAATAAAAGAAGTCATTTAAAAAAAGAGTTTGAGATACACTAATTAAGGGAGGGGAAAAACGTAAAAATAGTCCTAAATCAAAAAAGAGGAAAATGAATCGATATATGTATGTAAAAAAATAATAAGGGTCCTCTATGCTATATGTTTGACCCATTTTAACCTTAGCGCAAAGGTTCAACCAAGTGAGGCGGATTAATTTACTAATTAAAGTAGTAATTTTTTTTAAAAAAAAGTTAGCTTATCTCACATATATATCTGTCGGAAAAATCATATGAATCGGTTGAATGATTTTTAGGTGAAATGGTAATTATCTATAATTAGGTGCTCATTTGAGAAATCTAGTTGTGAAATTTTTTATGATATAATCAGAGGTGTCAAATAGGTGACTTGGCTTTAAATTGGGCTAGTCATAATGAATTGAATTAATAAATAGTCAGGTTATCAACTTGAAATAATTCATCCAAAGTTACTTAGATTGAAATAGGCTAAATTCCAGCTCATAATTCAACTTAGTCATTTATCAACTCATTCAATTTTAACGCACTCAAATTTAATCTAGTCTTAAAATTTTTTATTTGTTCTTTTATAAATTTTTCAGATCTTATAAAATCATCAATCCTCCCCTTTGACACTTCTGATTTAAACCGATGGAGTAAAAATTTCCGCAACCTAAATCGAATTGAAAAAAGAACATTATCACTAATAATGTAAAGGTTACATTAAAATAAGTTTAACTTGATAGATGTGAGTAAAATACAAACTTGGTAATTGAGTGTATTAAATGATGACACGTGGATATTGAAGTAAATCAACATGAAACTATAAATGTGATATTGATTTTACATGTGAGTTTGTCCGCTGTTGTTATACATAATCTCAGAAAGTCCCAATTTGTGATTCTTGTTGAGAAGATTCTGGAATTATAAGATTGGGAATATCCCGATAACAAATAAGATAAAGCTCAAAAAAATAACATTTCTGAATAATCTGAGATTCTCTCCATCAATTATTCAGTCTAATACATAACTAAAGATAACGAGCAAATATGAATCATTGTGAGGGCGAAATTCACGCAAGTTATTACCTATGGTTTAATTTTGAACATATCCTTATCCGGCTCTCCCTCACTATATTCACATACTATTACTGTCAAGTTTTATTATCAATAACTCAAAATATAAATTATTTCTTACTTTTTTTTTTAAATTATTGGACAATTAAAAACAAATCGAGGAAATAATAGAGTATGTCATGATCTTTTCATATTTTAACATGATTAAATTTCTATTTAGTTATTCTAGTTTATATCCACAGACAAGATACAAAAAAATATTTAAAACATAATGATATATATTTCATATCAAATTCTCCCCACACAAAATTCACTATTTAAGTTCAATACAATACAAAGAAACGTCTCTTAACTATATAACATAGATATAAATAACAAAATCCCTTTAATTTATTGTTCTTACTCTTAAGTAGATTATGTATTAGTACTCCTCCAGCAATGTGGTATTTTTCCACATAATTTATAACATTTGATTTAATGTGGTTGAACTTATTTTTTTGGAGTAAGAACATACATGCTGCAATCATGTGATTCAACACTGGCTGATAGTTGTCCTTTAACTGATCCTTTTGTTGAATGCTGCAATTCAATCTAATGATAAATTAGACTAGAATTTCTCCAACATAAAACTAACAATAGTGATCGAGTAAAGAGTTCAAGGGTAACACTGGCCCTTTTAGGGATGACTCGTCTCTTTAATATGACTTAGACAACCCTTTTTTCGTAAGATAATTTTTATGATTAAGTTAGACCTAATATTCATTTATTAATAGATCGTAATATCAAATATGAGGAATTTAAGACATTGAAGTAAAATAAATGAAAGACTTACAGCCCACAAGTCTCTTGCATCAACAACAGTGGAATAATCAAGGCCAATATCAGACCAATAAGCAGTTATATCAGCCTTATATGATCCTCTGTTCCATAGCACAACTGCTACTCTTTTCCCACTTAAAGGCCCTGCCCAAACCTGTTACAAAGTGTATATATATTTACTAGTTTTTGTAAATAAATATAAGAGAATTAACTGGAAATACTAATCAAAATTCAAAATATTTTACCTCCAAATCTCCATACTGTTTAACTTTTTTACCTTGAACTCCAAGTTTATCTGATCTCAATGTCAACAAATAAAAACATGTTATGTTCTTGTCTTCAACTACGTGCTATTGATCATTTTAGAATACAATCAGAAGTGTTAAATGAACAGATTGAGTTGAACTTAGAAGAAAATAAAAATGATTGATAAAGTGCCTTGGTATTCGATTTCGACAGAGGATGAAGTATCATATGACTGACGTTTGAATAAAAATGACTAAAGTCCTCCAAAAATGTACATGACCAAAATTTAGGTGAAAATGATCAAAGTCCAACCGTGTTTGCTTGAACTTAAGATAGAAATACATAAACTTCACTTGTACGTAACTTCAGATATTTTGTCAAGCATAACTTTGAGACACCTTTTGACTTATGCATGAATGAGTATATGTACAACTTTGAGATAAGTTAAAGGGGCAGCTAAAAGTGAACTGGATTAGGTCATTAACCCGTTCAAATTCAAACAAATCATATTTTCATAAGTTAATTTTACCACAAACAGACGGAACCAAAAAAATGAAGGAAAAATCTTTTACCTTGATTAACTGCAATGACCTCTGGATTACTTAGAATGTCATGGGCAGTATTATCCATTGATCTTAAATCACAACCTATAATTAAAGGTGCCTATAAAAAAAAAAGTATATCAATAACATATTAAATTCCTTTTTTTTCAAATAGAATTTATTAAATTAAAATTTCAAATTATAATAATTAGAACTAACCTTTACTAATGCCCAAATACTGAAATGAGAACGATATTCTCCAAAAGTCATTCCTCCATTTCCAACTTCTAACATATCTGGATCTGAAATAACAAATTAAAACCATGTAATTAAAAATCACTTCAATTAAAGTTAAAAAGAAATTTAATTTCAATTTTTTATAATTAATAAAAAATAAAATACATAAAATTTTGAGAATTAATTTATACCATTCCAACCACCTGGACCAGCATAAGATGCCCACTGGTCATTCAAATCAGCCCGAGAAGTCATACTGCAACGCGAAACACACTAACATCACTATTTTATTCATTGTCATAACGTTTCACGTAGAATTGTTTAAAACTCTAAAGAGTAAATATAATAAAAATGTAAATATTTATAAGCAAGGATTTAAAAAAACGTACAAGTTAAATGTCATTAATCTGATTCGTTAAAAAATGGGAAGAACAATTTACGAAAACAAATAAGTTTTTCTTTATAAGATAGAAATATGGTCTCTAGTAGTTGTGAATAATTGAATAACACTTTTAAGTTATTTATTTTTATAATTTCTATATTTTACCTGTTCCAATCATCAGTAATATCTCCAGTAGTTCTCCAACTATTTCCAACAGAGGAAGCCCACGTGGCAGGATTATCATCTCCCCTGAAATTGACAAAATCTGTTGTTTAAAATATCGAGTTGATATAATCTAATTTAATTTTAAAAATTAGTCAATTTGACTTTTAAAAAAACACATAGCAATTTGTGTAAAGATAAACCGTTCAAGAAATGCACTCACCATTCACACATGGAATAAAATATAGCCCTTCCAGAGTTTTGTAAAGCATTGCTCATTATGGGATACCTGTTTCATTTAAGGAAACAAAGATTATTAATTATGGACATCTAAATATATCTATATTCTTGTTGAGAAAGGAAGAAACAATAAAAAATTATCCCCATGGTGTTTACATCATATTATTGTAATCTTTCATCTCATTTGTTACTTAATCAGAATAAAATATTATTAATTTGATATAAATATAGAGTGAATATAAATTATTTTTCGAGAGGCAAGTATAGTACGTTCGTACCTTTCTCTTGGACTTCGATCCTCATTGTTACAATTATCATACTTCAAGTAATCAACACCCTAAGAAAAATAACACAAGTTAAATATTGATAATTAAATGCAAACTAAAAAATAATAAACTCAAAAATATAATCTCCATAATTAAGTATGGTTTTTTTTTTGAAAAAAAAAAATGTGTATAATATAGGCCAAACAAACACATACCCAGGAAGCAAAAGTTTTTGCGTCTTGTTCTTCGTGTCCTAATGAACCTGGCATTTGTTTACTACACGTCTGAGTCCTGCATTACAAAAAAAATAAAAATGGTTAGTTTAAATAAAAATTATGACTAAAAATGTAACTAATAAAAAAAGTTACTTTAGTAATTTTTTACCCAGCATCAGAATAAACTCCAAGTTTTAATCCTTTGCTGTGAACATAATCTGCTAGTGCTTTAATCCCAGAAGGAAAAGTTGAACCTTTAGCAACCATATTTCCCTGTTAAAATGTATGATAATTTGGTTTACGATCATATATTTATACATAATTATAAACATCTCTGAAACGTATATATATAATTTGAACAAAAGCTACAACTCATAGAGTACCTGCGAGTCTCTATTGGTTTCGGCCCAACAGTCATCTGAAGGAATAATATACAACAAATGATTTTTTTGATTAAGAATAAAATTGAAAAGGTCATCTACTATCACAATCACTATTACTAGTCATTATCATCACCGACTAAAAAATATTTGTTGATACATATAGTATTCTATTAAAAGTTAATATTTATTAAATCTTTTAATAAGATAAATTTATACATTTTAATATAATATTTTACCTATATTGATGTATTCATATCCAAGAGAAGCAAGTCCAGTATATACCATTGCATCAGCTGCCACATGAAAAAAGCAAAAAGAGAAAAAAAGTGACAACTGTTGTGCAGCTAGCAAATGAAATGTTATTATATGGTACATGTATGTATATTTAATTACACTTCTTTTTTCCATTTCAAAGTAGAAAATAATTTTGCTGACCTGTTCCCTTTATCATGTTCTCATCTATATTGCAACCAAAATGATTCCAGCTGCTCCATCTGTACTTTTTAAGTATGAAAATTATTTCAAATATTTTTTACAAAAATATAATTATATATTTTAATTCAGATATATTAATAAAAAATTAATAAGGGAAATAGATATTCATATTCAAATGGGTGTTCCTTTTGACTTGAGCATTATTAACGGTAAAAAGTTATTTAAAATGTTATATATTTAAACGTCTTTGTTGTTATTCTACTGTCGTGCTTACTGGTTAGAAAAGACGCATCTACTACAAGTAATTTATTACTCCCTCTATTTTATCTTATGTGACACTTTTCATTTTTTGAGAGCCAAATATTTAACTTTAAATGGACATTTGCGTATGGAATCTTCAAATTTTTTGAAATGAAATTTATATATTAGTAAACGACGTAAAAACTTACTATAAGTCACAATAATTGCTAATTCAAAACGTTAAAAGGATCAATAAAAAAGTTACGATCAAATATAGATTTATTTGAATATCAAAATACGAAAAGTACCACATAAAAATGGAACGGACATTTCAGTTTGAATCATTTATTTATTTTTAGAAGTGTTAAATGGGTAAGTTGACGTCCTCTTTGGAACGCATTTCTTATGGGAACAGATGGAGTTGTTGGGGTCCACATAGATGAAAAATCGAAGAAAATTATGTGCTAACTGATAATTTCTTTTTTTTTTTACTAATTAATAAATCACTGGAAAGTTTGAAGTGTTTTTTGTTTTCTTGCTCGTAAAACGTTTTTGAATTTATAGACCTTAGTTAATTATTTTATTGGTACAACAAACATGTAGACAACTTGACAAGTTCACGAGCTTTCATTATGATTCCCACCTACATAGCATTCCTTTGTGGTTTCTCTTTCATTATAACAATGAGGGGTCATCAGATAAAAGTATACTAAAAATAATAATATATGTATTAGTTTTACGTGTTAGTAATATATTGTTTAATATACCTTTTCCATATATATATTAAAGTTTGTATAACTAATACATGATTAAACACGCAATTGTCACCTCTTCACCATATTGGTGATTGTTATTTTTAAAACACAAAATCAAACACTGCACTATAGAATCAATTTAATATATTATTTAATACAAGCATTAGTATGATCCTGATAATACTAATATATTATATTTAATATTATTCTTATATATCCTACAAATGATCAGGTCTTACTAACGCATTATATTTTGTGCACCGACAATATATTAAAAACAAAATCTTACCCCATTTGCGGAGTTTGGCCAAGGCCATTGCCCAAGAGGTTTCTCCGGTTGAATTCATTTACACTGAAATTTGAATTAACGATGAGATTTCGTGGCTGCGGACGAGCATATATCGTAGCCAGAGACAAACACAAGCAGCACCACAACAGAAGTGGTGAAGTTGATGACATCCTTCTATGGTTTTTTTCCGATAGGCTTTAGCTTTGGCTACGACAATATTTAAATGTTCAGAGAGCCCCTTTAAAGTGAAAGGGGAAAATTGAAGCAAAAAACTTTGGGGTTTTAATATGTGAATGAGAACCTACCTATTTATATTATTTATTAATGCTATGTGGGCAGTCGGTATCTGGAAACTTTTTTATTTATATATATATATGTAACTAATTATAATAAATTCAGTATTATTTATTATAAATAAAATTTTAAATTCTCTATTCGTGTCGTAATGAGGCATGGTGGGCTGATGAGGAAAAGTTGTTACTGCTTGAGGTGGACAAGTAAATTAAATCTGGCTAGGCAGATTTTTCTATTTATAGAGATATATATCATGACAAGTGACACTCTAGTTTGTGGTGGTGGTGCCACAATGCAATGTATTCCTCATCAATTATTGACTTTTGACACTATTCCCTCCAAAGCGGTAGAGCTAGTGTATGGATTACAAATTCAGTTGAATTTAATAACTTTAATTTTAATTTTAAATTTATAGCAAAATGTTTATTAGATATATATATATAAATTATTAATTAATTTAAAATTTAATAACTTGAAATAATTAAAATTTTGAATTCAAGAACTTCAAATTCTGGCTCTGAACCTAATTCATCGAATCTTTTTAACTCTCAGGATTTCAAGAAAATTGTTACAGATAGTTTCTATTATGTCAGCATTTACGCCCTTACTATATATCTATTCTGATCTGACAAAATTTTAAATGTTATTTACTTCTATAGTGATCTATGATTACCAAAATGATGGACCAACATTACTTTTGTAACTGTCTTGTTGAATATGAAGTCCAACGCAAACTTTTATCAATTTAGGATAATGTATTTAATGAAATGGTGAAATGCAACATACTCCATTATATTTGCCAAATCACAATCTAGATAGGATCGAAATGCTTGTCACGCATTGTATTTTTTTTAGTATGTAAATTGGATGTCACTATCTAGATATATTACCACAAATTCTCAACAAATTAAAATTTGTTTTTCAACTAGTCAAGGACGATAGCAACTTAGAACAGACAATTATTAACTTATTTTAGTGGGTGTATTTGATTCCTTGGAAATAATTGCAAAGATTTCATCATCTTTCTTACTCGATCAGAATTCAGAGACAAAGTCACGATTTTAACTGTATAAATTTTGAATTTTATAAAATTAGGATTTTAAGTGATAGTAACCAGACTCTTTTAAATTTAATATTTATATGTATTTAATGAATTAATTAACATAAATATCAGTGTTTTGAAAGGCGGATCACTTTACTTATTATAGGGTGAAGCGTAAGCGTCGAGACATGAGGTGTAAGCCCTATGAATCTTAATTTTTTTAATTTACAATAGAGTATAATAATACAAAATTACAAAATACATCAAAATCAAAATGTGAAATAATTAC
This sequence comes from Solanum sitiens, assembly GCA_016801875.1. Lineage (NCBI taxonomy): Eukaryota > Viridiplantae > Streptophyta > Magnoliopsida > Solanales > Solanaceae > Solanum > Solanum sitiens. The sequence goes on along the minus strand of JABWTJ010000002.1, from coordinate 1,996,863 downwards.
AAACATGATTAATGATACTCATAAAAGATAAAACTTCTAATATGATTATATAAGTATAAATAATCTAATATATTAACTTTTCAATAGTAAAAGAATCATTATTTCTATATTTTTATCCTATTATACAATTCACCCAATAATCAATAAAACTTCTAGTATTATAATAAAAACATGACTCCATTATATTTATAAAGAAGATAACAACCTAGGTAGGATCGATATTCTTGTCACGCATTGTATTTATTTTGGTATGTAAATTGGATGCCACATCTTGATATATACATAATCCATCCAATATTACCACAAATTCTCAACAAATCAAAATTCATTTTTTTTTGAAAAAAAATTGTGGAGAACGATAGCGACTTAGAACAGACAATTATTAACTATTTTAGTGGGTTTATTTGATTCCTTGGAAGTGGTAAAGATATCATAATCTTACTCAACGGTGAAATTAAAATTTTAACTTTATGTATTTTATAGTTACCATTTTAAATGATAATAACTGAACCCTAAATTTAATATAATTTTATATATTTAATAAATTTATTAACATAATATTTATTGAATATATTAACATAAATAATTCACATGATACTACTAGCTCTGCCACTGAATTCTTACTATTGGGACAGATGTAAAATAGTAAAAATCAAGTATGTATCTTATAAGTATAGAAATAAGACGAGTGTGGAGCTTCAGATTGAAGCACGACAGTGTCGGCATTGTTTTGTTTTGTTTAAGGGACAGTAAGGCACTGCTCATGATGCCTCATGTGAACTCTAAATATACATATTTAAATGTAGTCTTCAATATTGTTACGCCTAGAATTATTCATTTGTCCTTTGCATTATCGTATGTCATGCCATTATTTGTATACATACGAGTCTACGTATTATATTTGTATATCTTCTCATGTGACCTCCTTCTACAAACGATAGGTATATGGAAAGAGACGTTTATGAGTTCAGACTTACTATTTATTGCAATTTTAGTGAATAAAAACACATAAATTTATTGTTTTACGTCAAGAGTTCTGTATTAAGATGAACACGCAACTGAACCCAGATAGATGTACACAACTCTCTTTCCTTTTTTAAAGATGATTATTGCTCATCCTAATCCCCAGCTATTCCTCTTCGGTTATCCTTCTTTTACTTTTTTCCAATATATGCTTCTGTTATGACGTTACATATACTTAAATTTATCATTTCTTTTGACATGATCAAAATTGTACCATTAACCACCTCCATTCTAACGGGGACAATTCCATAATTAGAGCCAAGAATCACTATATCTCGGAGGATGTGTTTAGTAACTTGGATTCCCCCCTAAGAGATAGTGAAATTACCCTTGCAATTAAATCCTTCGATCCCCTTAAGGCCCCATGCCCTGATGGCCTACACCACTTGTTCTACCAAAGGTAATGGGACATTGTGGCTAGAAAGACCACAAAGATCAAGCACACATGCCTGAGCCAAACAATACCACCCTGTTGTGCATCCTTCCTAAATGTCCCAATCCTTCCTCCCTGAAGAGCTATAGGCCCATTAGATTGTTATAAATTGGTCACTAAAATAATTTATATAAATCCCGTACTGTAAGATTTAAAATACATTATATCCCTACTCTTTTCAATTTTACAAAAAATTCCTTAAAATATCAGCCTTCCGGATACATAATTGGTTGTTCGGATACATTAATTCTACCCTACAATAAGGATAATTTGTTGCGCTAAAACAGGAAACAAATCTGAAAATCTTATCAAATCCCATAAATTACGCTTACGTATCTTCTTTATCAACTAGACAAATGTTAATCATAACAAAACAAATAAATTTAAAATTCAAATCCCTTCCCTTTTTTTTGTTAAAGAAACCTTTCAAAGTGATGAAGAGATACAACGTTTTGATGTGTGCAATTGTGTGTGTTGAAGATAGAAAAAAGGATGCACATGCTCTTAATATGCTTGAATCGAGAATTGATAATTCATGTTACATACAAATAACAATATATATATATATATATATATATATATATATATATATATATATATATATTAGTTAGTTAGTTAGTTAGTTAGTTAGTTAGATTCAAACAATTCATATGTGAAGGTGAAACAATTGTACATGGATAAAGCTACTTTAATGGTTGTAATAGCAAAATACAAAATAGATCATAACTTCAATTTTAGAGTTAAAATATCTGATAGCGAAAGGTATGTGACCAGAATTAGAGTTGTAATACTCTCCTTTTTACTTTTTGAATATGTGAGTGTTAAACATTGTTAGTTACAAGTTGTTACAATACTAGATTGTCGCATATGTGTTGGCTTCTTAGATCTGTGTTTGTGGTTATTATAAAGTATCATGTACATGTTTATTCGTTCTTCTTATTATTTTGTAATCTATCATTATTGAGACATGAATAATTAAGGCACATACTTTTTTTTAATGTATTTGTTAGTATATTAATTATGATACATAGATAGTTGGAACTTGAATATTACGAGTTCCTCGCAACTGTGCTGGATTTTAGATTTGTGTATCAATGTATGGTTATTATAAAGTAACAGGTACATGTTAATTTGTTCTTCTTATTTTCTGTAATGTATCATTATAGAGGCATGGGTAATTAAGGCACACACTTTTTTTTGTTTTTTAAATATATTAGTCATGATACATTGCTAGTTACAACTTTATACATTACTAGTTTGTCGCATATGTGTTGAATTTTAGATCTATGTATCAATGTATGGCTATTATAAAGTATCATGTACATATGCTAATTCATTCTTCTTATATTTTTGCAATGTATCATTATAGAGGCATGTTTAATTAAGTCACAGACTTTTTTATTTTATTTTTTTGAACGTGTTTGTTAATATATTAATCATGATACATTGTTAATTACAACTTGATATATTACTAGTTTGTCGCATATGTGTTCAATTTTCAGATCAGTGTATCAATGTGTGATTATTATAAAGTATCAAGTACATATTAATTGGTTCTTCTTATTTTATTTTATTTTGTAATGTATCATTATAGATGCATGGTTAATTAAGTCACAAAGATATGAAATGTATAAATCAGTTGATGTGTATCTGGCACATAAGATTTGTTGTGAACAATAATATGTATTAGCCCCTAAGTGTATTTATGGTCTATTATGACTACTGTTAATAATGTATCTAGAACCCTTTTTTTTCTTTTTTGGGAATGATACATGAAACAAAGCTTCTTTTTAATGTATATGGTACAATTAAAGCTATGTATTAGTTTGTTTTTGGAAGACTGTTGTTGGAGATTGAACACATATGTTTGAAAAAATTGAATATATTCAAATTGAGGTACTTCAATCGTGAACACAAAAGAATCAATGCCGGATAAGGACAATTTGTCAGTTCCAGAATGTATTTTTGAAAAAATTGTCTTTCCACAAAGATATAAAGGATGCCCGGACGACCAAGAAAAAGAAGGAAGAAAAATTCAGATGAAAAGCTAACCACAAACACAAAGTGTTGTGGGCGTTGTAGATAAGAAGGTCATAACCGATGAACTTGTACTTTCTTTTTCGAAAAGTTGTTGACGAAGTCTTTATTTGGAATATTGTGATGTTTCAGATTAATAATTTTCAAATAGTAATAGTTCAATTTATAAATTTTTCATTGTTACAAATATATATATTACAAAGTATTGTTAGCTTATTAATTTTTGATACAATAAATTGAATTGTTACAATTTTCAATTTTGTCTATATTTCTAATTGGTAATAATTTTTTCACATGATAAAGTTATATAAATTTTAAGAATTTGGTATAAGCTATTATGTTTCAAATACTTTATTTATACAATGTAAGAATTTATGTTTGATAATAATGTATTTGATATAGAGTGATCGCAAAATGTTATGTGTAAACTATAATAAAATGTAGTTATTAATGTATCACAACAAAAAAGAATTAAGTTATAGAGATGATACATGTTTAAGATAAACATTGTAGTGATTGAATATTAAATATGATTTTCAATATATTGAGCAATCTTAATACTAAAAGAATCATATATATCGGAATTTATAGATGGAAAATAAGTACCATTGACAAATTAAAAAAACGGATGTAGAAGAAAATGAAAGAAGAAATAACGATGAAAAAAAATAAAAAACAACAAAGTTAAGAAGATAAAACAATTTAAAATTATTTTACTGGAAAGATAGGCATTTTGAAATTTAAATTAGGATGAAATGATAAACATAATGGAGATATTAATTGAAAAGATCAGGAGAAAAAAAAATGAGAGAGATTTGTGGAGTGAAATTAGGAAGTGATTAACATGGGTATGTGGAGTTGAATTATGTATCAGAAAATTGTGTTGGAATCAAAATAAGGGATTTTAGAATATTTTAAAAATGGTAGGGAATAATGAAAATTATGGAAATAAAAGATGTGTATATAGGTAATTTTTCCAAATAATTATGCACAGAATAAAGGCCATCCTCCCTTCTATCATTTGGCCTAATCAGGCCAGTTTCCATTCAAAAGAAGAGCCTCAGGCAAAGCCTATCATTGTCCAAGAATACGTATCCCACTTTGGAAAAATAAAAGGCCTTAAGTTCAATATGATCCTCAAAATTGACCTAGAAAAGGCCTTTGATAAATCAGCGAGAGTCTAAACTAATTTAATTTTCCCCAAAAACTCTTCAAGCTCATCTTGTCCTGCATCACTACTAACTCTATTGCTATCCTTGTCAGTGGAAGGAGAACACCCTACTTCAAGCCTTCAAGAGGCATTAGACAGGGTGACCCCATGTCTCTTTATATATTCATTATGTGTATGGAAAGACTTTCTAGAAACATAGAGTATGTTGTAGTTCAAAAACAAAGGACTCCCATAACTATCACCACTGGGAGACCCAAAATCTCTTATCTCTTCTTTGCTGATGACCTCTGTCTATTTGCTAGAGCTGATAGCAGCAACTGTAATACCATCTCTAGGATCCTCAGGGAATTCTGTGCCAACTCTGGCCAAAAGGTGATTCTTTCCAAGTCTAAGATCATCCACTCAAAGAACTCCAATACCCATAACAGAACCATGTTCTCCACCATCCTTAACATGGAAACCTCTGATAACTTTGGAAAATAGTTGGTCTTTCCAATCTTTCATCAGAGACCCAAGAACACTAACTTACAATACATAATTGATACAATGAGAAGGAAGATGGCTGGCTAGTAAAACTAAATGTCTCAATATGACTGGTAGGGTTGTTCTTGCTAAAGTCTCACTGTGCAGCATCACTTCTCATATGATGCAATTAATAAAACTCCCTAAGAAGATCACTGACTCAATCAATAAGGTTCAGAGAGCTTTCATCTAAGGAACAGAACAACAGAGGAAAAAAGAAAACTATATCTCCTCATCTGGGACACCATCATAAACAGGAAGAATATGGGTGGCCTAGGAATGCAAAAGAGTGAGATCAGGCAACAGGGTCATCCTCTCAAGCCTAACATGGAGCTTAACCCAAAATCCTAACAGACTTTGGAGCAAGGTGTTGAGTATTAAATACTACAAATAGGATACAAAATTCCAACACAAGAGTAGTCTCCAAAACTTGGAAGAACATTTAAAGTAGATGGAAAGACATCGCCAAAGAAACAAAATGGATTGTTCATAAAGGAAATAAGGTGAACTTCTTCACTGATAACTGGCTTCCATACCAAGACCCACTACGCAGCATCATTCAGGGACCAATGACCGAGAAAGACGAAAAAAGGAAAGTTTTCGAAGTCTACAACCAAGGAAACTGGGACCTACAAAAACTTTCCTTTGAAATTCCGAAAAACATCAAGAACATGATTGAGGGTTATGTATTCCCTCAAGAAAATAACAATGATGAAAAACTAGATTGGGACCTGAGGAATGATGGACTTTTCTCAACTAGCTCATCATACAATCTCATCAAATGGGAGAGTTAACAATAACCTCGTGAGCGAATGAGAAGTTCTAATGGATCTGGAGAGCCAATGCGCCTAATAAAATCAAGACCTTTCTCTGGCTCTTGTACAACTGTAGGCTCCCAACCAATCAATCCTTTCACCAGAAAGGAATGAATGTAAATCCAAAGTGCCACTTCTGTGATCACCCAAAGGAAGACTCTAATCACATCTTCCTCCAATGCATAAACTCTCGCAATTTCTGGAACACAATACAAGTGAGTGACCGAAATCAAAGGAACACCAATCATCAACACCATTGATGAGGACAACTGGATTGATCAATGGAACAAACTAAGGGGGCAGAAGTTCAACCAATGGATCGACGGGCATACCCTCATACCTTTCTGCTTCTGGAACATATGACTCATCAGAAACCATAATACATTCAATGACCATAAGATCACTGTCAATAGCTACCAAACAATCTGACAGGCCTAGGAATACGAAATTCTTATAGCCAAGTAGGGTGACACTAAGCCAAGGAAGACAGTTATAAGTGTTAAATGGGAGCCCCCCAATCCAGGATCATACAAGCTAAACGTGGATGGCTCAGTCAAACATAGCCCTGGGCGAGGGGGCTCCAAATAGCCATTAACTACAGACTCACACCGCTTGAGATAAACACTGATTCTGCTGAAGCTATTCAACTGATTAGAAATGTTAATTGTAACACTATTTATGATAACATCATTGTTGAATGCAGGTACTTAATGCACAAGCTGGAGATGACCAAGGTGGCCCATGTGTTTTGGGAGCAAAATAAAGTAGCAGATAATTTGGCAAAGGAGGGGATGAAAGCTGCAAATTTTGATGAACCAAACATTTTGATAGTTCCTCCGTTGTATGCTCAAAAACAGGTAGAAGCAGACATTTTAGGAACTATGTACACTAGATTAACGAACATTACTACAAACTATTTCCAAGGTCGGGATGTGACCCAGCCTAAAGAACACGAGAGTACCACTTCGGTGGATGCACCCATACTTTACCCTCCTTAACTACTAATATATTAACTCTTTTGATCACCAAAAAGAAAGTACCAAATGATGTTACATTTTAATACTCAGCTCTTTGCATGAATATAGTTTTTAAGATTACTAATTATGCTGAGATTTTGTTCACAATGTAAAGATACTGCAAAATGTTGCTCCAAATGCAGAATGCTAAAATCAACAAATGTATATATGCTTCTTGTTGTATATCCAACTGTGTCAACCTTCTGTTGTGACTTCCATAAGTCAAATTTTAATTTATTTTCATCATTCACCATGTCACAATCTTTTTATGGTGCGAAACAATACAACAACATCATACTCAATTTAATCACACAAGTGCAATTTGAAAATGATTAGATTTATGTAGACCTAACCTCTACCTTTGCGGGCAAAATGTTATTTCTGATAGACCATGGCTCAAAAGAAAAGTCACAGACATAGGAAAGTCAAAAAGAAAAAGAGACGACAAAATAGCAATGTATAAAACAAGGGGAAAAATGACGAATTTACCCCCGAACTTTAATAAATGGTACGTATATGCCCTCCGTTATACTTTGCGTCCATATAAACCCCTGCCGTCCAACTATAGGTACATATATACCCCTCTAACTAACGGACTCCTAATTTTTTACACGCGTCTTAATCCTATTAAACTATCCGTTTGACCCTTTTTTTTAACCTATAACCCAATAATCCACCTCATAACCCAATACCCACCCAATTTCCTAATCCAAATTAAAACACCTAAATATTCAATTGATACATATCTCTTTGGAAATGCTGGAATAGGCAAAAATTCTCCACATCCATCAACGGCATATATAATCTAAATGAGTGAAACATCATATACACAGCTGTCATTCCTGAGGATGGTCGGAGAAAGGCCTATGCAGAAGCCCTTGAAAATCGAAAGCTGAGGAAGAAGCACGAGGAGCTGCTGAAGCATCCAAGAGGCAGGAACAAGAAGCAAAGAAGCAAAGGTTGCTGCTGGCATTGCAAAGGAACCTGAAGAGAAGGCGTCATCACCTTTCGTTCCTTCTGTTGAAAGTCTACTAGACAAAGCAAAAGGCTTTAGTACAGGATTTTAATTTGAAAAACTCAGCTCACAAATCATGCAAATCACAGCTGTTGAAAAGGCCAACGAGGAATCAGACGCGCAAGTTGCGACTGTCAGGGGACAGGCCAAGGCCAAGAATTTGCGTGAAAACTCCTCCAAGGAATCCATTTGCTTCAAAAACGAAGGAGGCTCCGAAACCAGCTAAACAAACAGAGGTTGTTGCTTCAACAGAGGAAGATTTTTGGTGGACTGTTTCAACAAGAAACCATCTATGTTGATGACTAGGAAATTGGGTGGGTATTGGGTTATGGGGCGGATAGTTGGGTTATGGGTTAAAAAAGGGATCAAACAGGTAGTTCAATAGGATTAAGACACGTGTAAAAAATTAAAAGTCCGTTAGTTAGAGGGGTATATATGTACCTATAATTGGACAGCAGAGGCTTATATGGACGCAAAGTATAACGAAGGGCATATACGTATCATTTATTAAAGTTCGGGAGTAAATCTGTCCCTTTTCCCATAAAACAAGTGTATCAACAAATAATAATATGGATAAAAGAAAATGCCTGCGAGATTGAGTAAGAAAAATCAAACTTCCAATCAATAATTGCTAGCAGTATCTCTCTACCCCAGTAGAGCAGCTGAAGCTTCTGGTGTCCTGAGTGATTTTGTGACGCAAGTTTTAATAGCATCATGATGTCTGAAGATTACCTTAAGTACTGAACACATGCATATGTTATGAAATTGGGGGCAAACAAAGATACATTACAAATAATAAAATTGTGATAGAAACACAAAGCCATGACTACAACACATTGTCAAAACATTGATCTCTTGCCCTACAGAATACAGACAACAATCCAATATCAAACTGCGAAAATCTTCCCATTTTCCTTCCACCACACAACACCGGACCTCTTCCGAATTATGTCTACTAAATGTTCTACAAAATATTTTAATAATTACTAAAATGGAAGGGGGGATTCCAATAGTATGTGTTGTTGTTAAATAACTCTCTTCAGACACATCACTGCTGAGTGATGGGCATATCATGGAACGATTGGTTTACTGTCCCAAGCCTCTCTTACTTCGACTAAATCCGGACGGTATCTCTTAGCTAGAACTTCTACTTGATCAGCAAATGACTTGTTTCCAAGTTGACCTATGTGAAGAATCATTTGGTTCCATCTCTTTCGACATATCTCTCCAGGCCTGTGGTCAAGAAGATTGTCCCAGTCCACATCTTCTATGCAGCTTGCATCCAGCTCAAAAAGTGCATCAACTAGGCGATAGTCATCAGCATCCGCCCATTCACCTTTGGCCACCATGGGTGATGTCAATTGATCATACCATTTTATGCAGCAATTTGCATCAGTTCTCGTGGACAAGTTTTCACTTATTGCACCCCATGCAATATTATCCCGTAGCATCCCATGCTTAGATTTCTTCTCTTCAGAAAGCTTCAGTCTCAGATCGGTGTTTACTAAATCAAACAAATTCTGGTACTCCTCTTGAGTCCATTGTCCTTTATTCTGATTGGGCAGTTTTAGCCTTCGCCATGTATCCTTCACATGCCACCGATGTTTTCCAAGTTCATCAGCTAAGACCTTCCAATTATTCCCATGCTCTTTCTGGAACTTCAGTACCATCTCATACTCTTCTTCAGTCCATTTACGTGATTCACTCCTTCGAAACAGGACCTGTGCACGAGAATAAAATGCCTTAGAAGGTCTGTATGGTAGAGCACTCCCTATTTCTTTCCAGCAACCCTTAATTTCAGGATAAGATCTAGCATTTAAAACCTTTTTCAGCCCTTCTTCACCTAAGTTATGTACCTCTATGTATTTATGAACAGCCTCTTTGATAATTTCATCTTCTAACTTTGAGAATCGCTTGCCATGCACTAAATTGTCTTCCTCGATCTCATGCTTCTCATCACTTGAATCATTCAATGAAGGGAAAATCTGAACCTGACCAGAAAATCTCACTCTCTTTTCACTCTTCTCATGTGTAGGATCTTCAGAGCTGTGTCCTACTTTTTCCCTTTTTCTCTTTTTGATTTTACCTTTGACTGTTTTGGTTTTATCTTCCATCTCTATAGGTGAAGAAATATCACCTTCATTGACTTCAGCAGCAAAATCTTCTTGTATATCCTTAGTATCATGCATTTTCTCCAGCTCATCCCCACAGCTTTTCTTCAATTTCCTACTTTTATTCCCTTCAATAATTCTCAAAGAAACCTCATCGCTGTCTTCACTAAACTTCCCAGAACGTTTTCCATGTTTTACTTCGATATATATAAATTATTAATTTAAAATTTAATAACTTGAAATAATTAAAATTTTGAATTCAAAAACTTCAAAGGGTCCGACCCCAACTCATGGAATCTTTTTAACTCTCAGGATTTCAAGAAAATTGTTACAGGTAGTTTCTATTATGTCAGCATTTATGCTCTTACTATATATCTATTCTGATCTGACAAAATTTTAAATGTTATTTACTTCTATAGTGATCTATGATTACCAAAATGATGGACCAACATTACTTTTGTAACTGTCTTGTTGAATATGAAGTCCAACGCACACTTTTATCAAATTAAGATAATGTATTTAATGAAATGGTGAATTGCAACATATATGCTACATTATATTTGCCAAATCACATCCTAGATAGAATCGAAATGCTTGTCACGCATTGTATTTTTTTTAGTATGTAAATTGGATGTCACTATCTAGATATATTACCACAAATTCTCAACAAATCAAAATTCGTTTTTCAACTAGTCAAGGACGATAGCAACTTAGAACAGACAATTATTAACTTATTTTAGTGGGTGTATTTGATTCCTTGGAAATAATTGCAGAGATTTCATCATCTTCTTACTCTATCAGAATTCACAGACAAAATTACGATTATAACTTTATAAATTTTGAAATTTATAAAATTAGGATTTTAAGCGATAGTAATCAGACTCTTCTAAATTTAATATTTATATATATTTAATGAATTCATTCACATAAATATCAGTGTTTTAAAAGGCGGACATTTTACTTATTATAGGGTGAAGCGTAAGCGTCGAGACATGAGGTGTAAGCCCTATGGTTCATAATTTTTTTTAATTTACAATAGAGTATAATAATACAAAATTACAAAATACATCAAAGTGTGAAGTAATTACAAACATGATTAATGGTACTCATAGAAGATAAAACTTCTAACATGATTATATAAGTATAAATAATCTAATATATTAACTTTTCAATAGTAGAAGAATCATTATTTCTAAAAATATTATATTTTTATCCTATTATACAATTCACCCAATAATCAATAAAACTTCTCGTATTATAATAAAAACATGACTCCATTATATTTGTAAAGAAGATAACAACCTAGGTAGGATCGGAATTCTTGTCACGCATTGTATTTATTTTGGTATGTAAATTGGATGCCACATCTTGATATATACATAATCCATCCAATATTACCACAAATTCTTAACAAATCAAAATTCGTTTTTTTTTAAAAAAAAATTGTCAAGAACGATAGCGATTTAGAACAGACAATTATTAACAATTTTAGTGGGTTTATTTGATTCCTTCGAAGTTGTAAAGAAATCATAATCTTACTCAGAGGTGAAATTAAACTTTTAACTTTATGTATTTTATAATTACCATTTAAGTGATAATAACTGAACCCTAAATTTAATATATTTTTATATATTTAATAAATTTATTAACATAATATTTATTGAATATATTAACATAAATAATTCACATGCAGACTACTAGCTCTGCCACTGAATTCTTACTATTGGGACAGATGTAAAATAGTAAAAATCAAAGTATGTATCTTATAAGTATAGAAATAAGACGAGTGTGGAGCTTCAGATTGAAGCACGACAGTGTCGGCATTGTTTTGTTTTGTTTAAGGGACAGTAAGGCACTGCTCATGATGCCTCATGTGAACTCTAAATATACATATTTAAATGTAGTCTTCAATATTGTTACGACTAGAATTATTCATTTGTCCTTTGCATTATCGTATGTCATGCCATTATTTGTATACATACGAGTCTACGTATTATATTTGTATATCTTCTCATGTGACCTCCTCCTACAAACGATAGGTATATGGAAAGAGACGTTTATGAGTTCAGACTTACTATTTATTGCAATTTTAGTGAATAAAAACACATAAATTTATTTTTTTACGTCAAGAGTTCTGTATTAAGATGAACACGCAACTGAACCCAGATAGATGTACACAACTCTCTTTCCTTTTTTAAAGATGATTATCGCTCATCCTAATCCCCAGCTATTCCTCTTCGGTTATCCTTTTTTTACTTTTTTCCAATATATGCTTCTGTTGTAACGTTACACATACTGAAATTTATCATTTCTTTTGAAATGATCAAAATTGTACCATTAACCACCTCCATTCTAACGGGGACAATTCCATAATTAGAGCCAAGAATCACTATATCTCGGAGGATGTGTTTAGTAACTTGGATTCCCCCCTAAGAGATAGTGAAATTACCCTTGCAATTAAATTCTTCGATCCCCTTAAGGCCCCATGGCCTACACCACTTGTTCTACCAAAGGTAATGGGACATTGTGGCTAGAAAGACCACAAGATCAAGCACACATGCCTGAGCAAAACAATACCACTATGTTGTGCATCATTCCTAAATGTCCCAATCCTTCCTCCCTGAAGAGCTATAGGCCCATTAGATTGTTATAAATTGGTCACCAAAATAACTTATATAAATCCCATAGTGTAAGATTTAAACTACATTATGTCCCTACTCTTTTTAAATTTACAAAAAATCCTTTAAAAAATATCAGCCTTCCGGATACATAATTGGTTGTTCGGATACATTAATTCTATCCTACAATAAGAATAATTTGTTGCGCTAAAACAGGAAACAAATCTGAAAATCTTATCAAATCCCATAAATTACGCTTACGTATCTTCTTTATCAATTAGACAAATGTTAATCCTAACAAAACAAAGAAATTTAAAATTCAAATCCCTTCCCTTTTTTTTGTTAAAGAAACCTTTCAAAGTGATGAAGAGATACAACGTTTTAATGTGTGCAATTGTGTGTGTTGAAGATAGAAAAAAGGATGCACATGCTCTTAACATGCTTGAATCGAGAATTGATAATTCCTGTTACATACAAATAACAATATATATATATATATATATATATAGTTAGTTAGTTAGTTAGTTAGTTAGTTAGATTCAAACAATTCATATGTGAAGGTGAAACAATTGTACATGAGCTACTTTAATGGTTGTAATGGCAAAATACAAAATAGATCATAACTTCAATTTTTGAGTTAAAATATCTGATAGCGAAAGGTATGTGACCAGAATTAGTGTTGTAATACACTCCTTTTTACTTTTTGAATATGTGAGTGTTAAACATTGTTAGTTACAAGTTGTTACAATACAAGATTGTCGCATATGTGTTGGCTTCTTAGATCTGTGTTTGTGGTTATTATAAAGTATCATGTACATGTTTATTCGTTCTTCTTATTATTTTGTAATCTATCATTATTGAGACATGAATAATTAAGGCACATACTTTTTTTAATGTATTTGTTAGTATATTAATTATGATACATAGATAGTTGGAACTTGAATATTACGAGTTCCTCGCAACTGTGCTGGATTTTAGATTTGTGTATCAATGTATGATTATTATAAAGTAACAGGTACATGTTAATTTGTTCTTCTTATTTTCTGTAATGTATCATTATAGAGGCATGGGTAATTAAGGTACACACTTTTTTTTGTTTTTAAATTATATTAGTCATGATACATTGCTAGTTACAACTTTATACATTACTAGTTTGTCGCATATGTGTTGAATTTTAGATCTATGTATCAATGTATGGCTATTATAAAGTATCATGTACATATGCTAATTCATTCTTCTTATATTTTTGCAATGTATCATTATAGAGGCATGTTTAATTAAGTCACAGACTTTTTTTTATTTTTTTGAACGTGTTTGTTAATATATTAGTCATGATACATTGTTTATTACAACTTGATATATTACTAGTTTGTCGCATATGTGTTCAATTTTCATATCAGTGTATCAATGTGTGATTATTATAAAGTATCAAGTACATATTAATTGGTTCTTCTTATTTTATTTTATTTTGTAATGTATCATTATAGATGCATGGTTAATTAAGTCACAAAGATATGAAATGTATAAATCAGTTGATGTGTATCTGGCACATAAGATTTGTTGTGAACAATAATATGTATTAGCCCCTAAGTGTATTTATGGTATATTATGACTACTGTTAATAATGTGTCTAGAACCCTTTTTTTCTTTTTTGGGAATGATACATGAAACAAAGCTTCTTTTTAATGTATATGGTACAATTAAAGCTATGTATTATTTTGTTTTTGGAAGACTGTTGTTGGTAGGGCTGGACATAATATGGTTCAAACCGAAAAAACCGACCGAATCGATTTATTTTTAATTTGGTTTCGGTTTTTCGGTTATTTCGGTCGATTTTGGTTTTGAATTTTTACATTTCAGTTTTCCGGTTCGGTTTTCGGTTTTTAGATTTGAAAATTCGGTTAACCGAAAAACCAAAATTATATATATATATATATATATATATATATATATATATATATATATATATATATATATATATATATATATATATATATATATATATATATATATATATATATATATAGTTACCCCATAAGTCCATAACCCATTCCCTCCCAGTCGGCGCATCCTATTATTCTCAACAGTCAGCCCAACTACCCAAATTCCTATTATTCTCAGCAGTCAGCCCAACTACCCAAATTCCTAACCCAAGCCAATTTCCAATCAATTGATAAATTCCTAAATTGATAAATTCCTAAATTGATAAATCCCTAAATTGATAGTTTTATTATTATTATTCTTGACCAGTTGTTAATGTTATTGCCTGTTGGCTAGAGCTGGGTTATGCTCAATACGTTTATGCTCCAAATTAGCATACAGTGGGATAAAACTTGTTGACCCCTTTTGGATTTTTCCATGTTTAAGTGCTTTATTGCTTAAAGACTCAATTTTTAGTTGTCATGATGGCTGCTTTTCCATTTTTTTTATCTGGCTAACAGCTGAGAAATTCAAAGAAATGGGAAAAAAGGATAATCTTGCTGACCCCTTGTGGATTTTTCATGTTTTACTGATTGAGTCGATATCTAGTTATCACGATAGACGCTTTACCATTTTTTGTATTAAATTTGGTTAAATCGAAACCAAACCAAAATAAACCGAACCGAAATTATAATAACCAAACCAAACCAAATTCATTTCGGTTTGGTTTGATTTCACATTTGGCCAAACCGAAAACCGAAAAACCGAACCGATATTCACGAACCGAACCGAACCGACCGAACGCCCAGCCCTAGTTATTGGAGATTGAACACATATGTTAGAAAAAATTGGATATATTCAAATTGTGGTACTTCAATCGTGAACATAAAAGAATCAATGCCGGATAAGGACAATTTGTTAGTTCCAGAATGCATTTTTGAAAAAATTGTCTTGCCACAAAGATATAAAGGATGCCCGGACGACCAAGAAAAAGAAGGAAGAAAAATTCAGATGAAAAGCTAACCACAAACACAAAGTGTTGTGGGCGTTGTAGATAAGAAGGTCATAACCGATGAACTTGTACTTTCTTTTTCGAAAAATTGTTGACGAAGTCTTTATTTGGAATATTGTGATGTTTCAGATTAATAATTTTCATATAGTAATTGTTCAATTTATAAATTTTTCATTGTTACAAATATATACATTACAAAGTATTGTTAGCTTATTAATTTTTGATACAATAAATTGAAATGTTACAATTTTCAATTTTGTCTATATTTCTAATTGGTAATAATTTTTCACATGATAAAGTTATATAAAATTTTAAGAATTTTGTATAAGCTATTATGTTTCAAATACTTTATTTATATAATGTAATGAATTTATGTTTGATAATAATATATTTGATATAGAGTGATCGCAAAATGTTATGTGTAAACTATAATAAAATGTAGTTATTAATGTATCACAACAAAAAAGAATTAAGTTATAGATATAATACATGTTTAAGATAAACATTGTAGTGATTGAATATTAAATATGATTTTCAATATATTGAGCAATCTTAATACTAAAAGAATCATATATATCGGAATTTATAGATGGAAAATAAGTACCATTGACAAATTAAAAAAACGGATGCAGAAGAAAATGAAAGAAGAAAAAATGATGGAAAAAAAAACAAAGTTAAGAAGATAAAACAATTTAAAATTATTTTTCTGGAAAGATGGCATTTTGAAATTCAAATTAGGATGAAATGATAAACATAATGGAGAAATTAATTGAAAAGATCAGGAGAATAAAAAAATAAGAGATTTGTGAAGTGAAATTAGGAAGTGATTAACATGGGTATGGGGAGTGGGAATTATGTATCAGAAAATTGTGTTGGAATCAAAATAAGGGATTTTAGAGAATTTTTAAAATGTTAGAGAATAATGGAAATTATGGAAATAAAAAATGTGTATATAGGTAATTTTCCAAATAATTATGCACAGAATAAAGGCCATCCTCCTATCATTGGACCTAATCAGGCCAGTTTCCATTCAAAAGAAGAACCTCAGGCAAAGCCATCATTGTCCAAGAATACATATCCCACTTTGGAAAAATGAAAGGCCTTAAGTTCAATATGATCCTCAAAATTGACCTAGAAAACGCCTTTGATAGATCAGCGAGAGTCTAAACTACTTTAATTTTCCCCAAAAACTCTCCAAGCTCATCTTATCCTGCATCACTACTAACTCTATTGATATCCTTGTCAGTGGAAAGATAACACCCTACTTCAAGCCTTCAAGAGGCATTAGACAGGGTGACCCCATGTCTCCTTATATATTCATTCTGTGTATGGAAAGACTTTCTAGAAACATAGAGTATGTTGTAGTTCAAAAACAATGGACACCCATAACTATCACCACTGGGGACCCAAAATCTCTTATCTTTTCTTTGTTGATGACCTCTGTCTATTTGCTAGAGCTGATAGCAGCAACTGTAATACCATCTCTAGGATCCTCAGGGAATTCTGTGTCAACTCTGGCCAAAAGGTGATTCTTTCCAAGTCCAAGATCATCCACTCAAAGAACTCCAATACCCATAACAGAACCATGTGCTCTACCATCTTTAACATGGAAACCTCTCATAACTTTGGAAAATAGTTGGTCTTTCCAATCTTTCATCAGAGACCCAAGAACACTAACTTCCAACACATAATTGATACAATAAGAAGGAAGATGGCTGGCTAGTAAAACTAAATGTCTCAATATGACTGGTAGGTTGTTCTTGCTAAAGCCTCACTGTGCAACATCCCTTCTCATGTGATGCAATTCATAAAACTCCCTAAGAAGATCATTGACTCAATCATAAGGTTCAGAGGGCTTTCATCTAAGGAACAACAGAGGAAAAAAGGGAACTATATCTCCTCATCTGGGACACCATCATAAACAGGAAGAATATGGGTGGCCTAGGAATGCAAAAGAGTGAGATCAAGCAACAGGGTCATCCTCTCAAGCCTAACATGGAGGTTAACCCAAAATCCTAACAGACTTTGGAGCAAGGTGTTGAGTGTTAAATACTACAAATAAGATACAAATTCCAACACAAGAGTAGTCTCCAAAACTTGGAAGAACATTTAAAGTAGCTGGAAAGACATCGCCAAAGAAACAAAATGGATTGTTCATAAAGGAAATAAGGTGAACTTCTTCACTGATAGCTGGCTTCCACACCAAGACCCACTGCGCAGAATCATTCAGGGACCAATGACCCAGGAAGAAGAAAAAAGGAAAGTTTCCGAAGTCTACAACCAAGGAAACTGGGACCTATAAAAAATTTCCTTTGAAATTCCGAAAAACATCAAGAACATGATTGAGGGTTATGTATTCCCTCAAGAAAATAACAATGATGAAAAACTAGATTAGGACCTGAGGAATGATGGACTTTTCTCAAATAGCTCATCATACAATCTCATCAAATGGGAGAGTTAACAATAACCTCGTGAGCCGAATGAGAAGTTCTAATGGATCTGGAGAGCCAATGCGCCTAATAAAATCAAGACCTTTCTCTGGCTCTTGTACAACTGTAGGCTCCCAACCAATCAATCCCTTCACCAGAAAGGAATGAATGTAAATCCAAAGTGCCACTTCTGTGATCACCCAAAGGAAGACTCTAATCACATCTTCCTCCAATGCATAAACTCTCGCAATTTCTGGAACACAATACAAGTGAGTGACCGAAATCAAAGGAACACCAATCATCAACACCATTGATGAGGACAACTGGATTGATCAATGGAACAAACTAAGGGGGCAGAAGTTCAACCAATGGATCGACGGGCATACCCTCATACCTTTCTGCTTCTGGAACATATGACTCATCAGAAACCATAATACATTCAATGACCATAAGATCACTGTCAATAGCCACCAAACAATCTGACAGGCCTAGGAATACGAAATTCTTATAGCCAAGTAGGGTGACACTAAGCCAAGGAAGACAGTTATAAGTGTTAAATGGGAGCCCCCCAATCCAGGATCATACAAGCTAAACGTGGATGGCTCAGTCAAACATAGCCCTGGGCGAGGGGGCTCCAAATAGCCATTAACTACAGACTCACACCGCTTGAGATAAACACTGATTCTGCTGAAGCTATTCAACTGATTAGAAATGTTAATTGTAACACTATTTATGATAACATCATTGTTGAATGCAGGTACTTAATGCACAAGCTGGAGATGACCAAGGTGGCCCATGTGTTTTGGGAGCAAAATAAAGTAGCAGATAATTTGGCAAAGGAGGGGATGAAAGCTGCAAATTTTGATGAACCAAACATTTTGATAGTTCCTCCGTTGTATGCTCAAAAACAGGTAGAAGCAGACATTTTAGGAACTATGTACACTAGATTAACGAACATTACTACAAACTATTTCCAAGGTCGGGATGTGACCCAGCCTAAAGAACACGAGAGTACCACTTCGGTGGATGCACCCATACTTTACCCTCCTTAACTACTAATATATTAACTCTTTTGATCACCAAAAAGAAAGTACCAAATGATGTTACATTTTAATACTCAGCTCTTTGCATGAATATAGTTTTTAAGATTACTAATTATGCTGAGATTTTGTTCACAATGTAAAGATACTGCAAAATGTTGCTCCAAATGCAGAATGCTAAAATCAACAAATGTATATATGCTTCTTGTTGTATATCCAACTGTGTCAACCTTCTGTTGTGACTTCCATAAGTCAAATTTTAATTTATTTTCATCATTCACCATGTCACAATCTTTTTATGGTGCGAAACAATACAACAACATCATACTCAATTTAATCACACAAGTGCAATTTGAAAATGATTAGATTTATGTAGACCTAACCTCTACCTTTGCGGGCAAAATGTTATTTCTGATAGACCATGGCTCAAAAGAAAAGTCACAGACATAGGAAAGTCAAAAAGAAAAAGAGACGACAAAATAGCAATGTATAAAACAAGGGGAAAAATGACGAATTTACCCCCGAACTTTAATAAATGGTACGTATATGCCCTCCGTTATACTTTGCGTCCATATAAACCCCTGCCGTCCAACTATAGGTACATATATACCCCTCTAACTAACGGACTCCTAATTTTTTACACGCGTCTTAATCCTATTAAACTATCCGTTTGACCCTTTTTTTTAACCTATAACCCAATAATCCACCTCATAACCCAATACCCACCCAATTTCCTAATCCAAATTAAAACACCTAAATATTCAATTGATACATATCTCTTTGGAAATGCTGGAATAGGCAAAAATTCTCCACATCCATCAACGGCATATATAATCTAAATGAGTGAAACATCATATACACAGCTGTCATTCCTGAGGATGGTCGGAGAAAGGCCTATGCAGAAGCCCTTGAAAATCGAAAGCTGAGGAAGAAGCACGAGGAGCTGCTGAAGCATCCAAGAGGCAGGAACAAGAAGCAAAGAAGCAAAGGTTGCTGCTGGCATTGCAAAGGAACCTGAAGAGAAGGCGTCATCACCTTTCGTTCCTTCTGTTGAAAGTCTACTAGACAAAGCAAAAGGCTTTAGTACAGGATTTTAATTTGAAAAACTCAGCTCACAAATCATGCAAATCACAGCTGTTGAAAAGGCCAACGAGGAATCAGACGCGCAAGTTGCGACTGTCAGGGGACAGGCCAAGGCCAAGAATTTGCGTGAAAACTCCTCCAAGGAATCCATTTGCTTCAAAAACGAAGGAGGCTCCGAAACCAGCTAAACAAACAGAGGTTGTTGCTTCAACAGAGGAAGATTTTTGGTGGACTGTTTCAACAAGAAACCATCTATGTTGATGACTAGGAAATTGGGTGGGTATTGGGTTATGGGGCGGATAGTTGGGTTATGGGTTAAAAAAGGGATCAAACAGGTAGTTCAATAGGATTAAGACACGTGTAAAAAATTAAAAGTCCGTTAGTTAGAGGGGTATATATGTACCTATAATTGGACAGCAGAGGCTTATATGGACGCAAAGTATAACGAAGGGCATATACGTATCATTTATTAAAGTTCGGGAGTAAATCTGTCCCTTTTCCCATAAAACAAGTGTATCAACAAATAATAATATGGATAAAAGAAAATGCCTGCGAGATTGAGTAAGAAAAATCAAACTTCCAATCAATAATTGCTAGCAGTATCTCTCTACCCCAGTAGAGCAGCTGAAGCTTCTGGTGTCCTGAGTGATTTTGTGACGCAAGTTTTAATAGCATCATGATGTCTGAAGATTACCTTAAGTACTGAACACATGCATATGTTATGAAATTGGGGGCAAACAAAGATACATTACAAATAATAAAATTGTGATAGAAACACAAAGCCATGACTACAACACATTGTCAAAACATTGATCTCTTGCCCTACAGAATACAGACAACAATCCAATATCAAACTGCGAAAATCTTCCCATTTTCCTTCCACCACACAACACCGGACCTCTTCCGAATTATGTCTACTAAATGTTCTACAAAATATTTTAATAATTACTAAAATGGAAGGGGGGATTCCAATAGTATGTGTTGTTGTTAAATAACTCTCTTCAGACACATCACTGCTGAGTGATGGGCATATCATGGAACGATTGGTTTACTGTCCCAAGCCTCTCTTACTTCGACTAAATCCGGACGGTATCTCTTAGCTAGAACTTCTACTTGATCAGCAAATGACTTGTTTCCAAGTTGACCTATGTGAAGAATCATTTGGTTCCATCTCTTTCGACATATCTCTCCAGGCCTGTGGTCAAGAAGATTGTCCCAGTCCACATCTTCTATGCAGCTTGCATCCAGCTCAAAAAGTGCATCAACTAGGCGATAGTCATCAGCATCCGCCCATTCACCTTTGGCCACCATGGGTGATGTCAATTGATCATACCATTTTATGCAGCAATTTGCATCAGTTCTCGTGGACAAGTTTTCACTTATTGCACCCCATGCAATATTATCCCGTAGCATCCCATGCTTAGATTTCTTCTCTTCAGAAAGCTTCAGTCTCAGATCGGTGTTTACTAAATCAAACAAATTCTGGTACTCCTCTTGAGTCCATTGTCCTTTATTCTGATTGGGCAGTTTTAGCCTTCGCCATGTATCCTTCACATGCCACCGATGTTTTCCAAGTTCATCAGCTAAGACCTTCCAATTATTCCCATGCTCTTTCTGGAACTTCAGTACCATCTCATACTCTTCTTCAGTCCATTTACGTGATTCACTCCTTCGAAACAGGACCTGTGCACGAGAATAAAATGCCTTAGAAGGTCTGTATGGTAGAGCACTCCCTATTTCTTTCCAGCAACCCTTAATTTCAGGATAAGATCTAGCATTTAAAACCTTTTTCAGCCCTTCTTCACCTAAGTTATGTACCTCTATGTATTTATGAACAGCCTCTTTGATAATTTCATCTTCTAACTTTGAGAATCGCTTGCCATGCACTAAATTGTCTTCCTCGATCTCATGCTTCTCATCACTTGAATCATTCAATGAAGGGAAAATCTGAACCTGACCAGAAAATCTCACTCTCTTTTCACTCTTCTCATGTGTAGGATCTTCAGAGCTGTGTCCTACTTTTTCCCTTTTTCTCTTTTTGATTTTACCTTTGACTGTTTTGGTTTTATCTTCCATCTCTATAGGTGAAGAAATATCACCTTCATTGACTTCAGCAGCAAAATCTTCTTGTATATCCTTAGTATCATGCATTTTCTCCAGCTCATCCCCACAGCTTTTCTTCAATTTCCTACTTTTATTCCCTTCAATAATTCTCAAAGAAACCTCATCGCTGTCTTCACTAAACTTCCCAGAACGTTTTCCATGTTTTCTTTCTTTCTTTCTCTTGATGTCAGAGTCATCACTCTTAGCTTTAATATCAGTGTTTGTCACTTCTACACCATTGATAGTCTTAATGTTTTTCTTGGATTTCTTCTTCCTTCTAATCACGTCCACAACCTCTCCAGCAGAGACCTCACCAAGGGTCTCAACTCCCTTGTCATTGTCCCGCATTTCAGTTGCACTTGCAGGAGCACTAGTTTCGGTGTCTAAAGGCTCATTCAAGTAGCTTTTCTTCAGCTTATTCTTTTTCTTTTTCTTTTTCTTTTTCTTTTTCTCAATACATTCCACAACATCTTCATCGCTGACTTTGTGGGGTTTTCCAGAATGTTTTCCACCTTCTCTTTTTTTCTTTCTCTTAACGTCACACTCATCACTCTCTCCTCCAAGACCAGTGGTGGCAGCATTCTTATTGCTTTTCTTGGATTTCTTCTCCAGCTTACGAAGCACACCCTCCTTCTCATCTCCTTGGACCATGACTCTTTCAGATTTATCAATTATGTCTTCCTGCAAAACGCCAAAAGTGGTTTCTCTGCCAAAACAGAATAAGAAAAAGAAAAGCACGGTCACAATACGAAGTATACTGCAATCCCCTACTGAGACTACCCAGAAAACATTGACAAACTATCACCGATTCCTCCTTTACTTTATTAGTTGGAAAATTTAAGCCCATTCTCTTCTGTAATTGTTAGCACAATATTATCTTTTTTCATAATATGGTTAGGTCGGGGGCTTCTTTACGCAAAAAAAATCAAGATGGTTAATTCTCTTAAAATTAAGCTCTTTCTGACATTAATAGCTACTACCTAGGAGAGGTAGCGAAAAAGCATGCATACACTCTAACCAACTCTGACTCTACTTTGTGGAATTTCACTGAGTTTGTTGTTCTTGTTGTTTAGAAATTACTAGCCAGAAGAAATAAGAAGATGACCTTGAAGTGAGTAAAAATGAAGACAAACCAGAGAAAGAAGAAGCATTGTGGTTCTAATTTTTTACGGTAAACTCAAATAAAATTTGAATGTCATTACAAACTGAATCAAGACCACTAAAACTTTTTTCTATACATGTCGTATATCATATACTGCATTGGAGAATACTGGACTGGATCGAATCTGCTCCCATCAACGAAAATATACTTTGTATGCCTTTATTTAAACATTGCTCTTTATTGGTAATGCAATAAATCATAAGCATATTAGACCTTAATTCAGTAGAGGAAGGCACAAACAGTAATTTGATTCTATTAGAATAGAATAGAACTAGCGAACTGCTAGAGGCACAACAAGTTATCAGACTAACAACTGAAACAGTACAACCAACACACAGCAGTTTGCATTTTTTGAAGAGTCACACCAACATAGCTGACAAGTAAGTTCCAATGGTGAAAACTCGTTTCAGGATTCACAACAGATTAAAAGCAGATTCTCCTTCTAACTAAGTTCTAATCCCTAAAACTGAGAAGTTCACACATCCCGTTTAGTTCCTTACAAGGGCGGCTCAACCCTAGGCCCCAAAAAATAAGGGCCTCCAAAGAACCAAAAAAATCACAAATTCAGGTAAAAAAAACATACTGAAGATGCACAAAAATGAAACAAATTCCAATAACAGGCAAGAATAAACGAAGAACCAAAGGATATACATACATAAAAGAGACGCCCAGATCTGATGAAATAAAATATCCAAGTAGAATAAAAAAAAAATAGGCCGAGAGAAGAAGAGAGTTCAACGGCTCAAGTCGGCGGCGACGGCGAGACAGTCAGATGAAAAAATGGAGCAAACGTTAAGGGCTGGGCATTGAAGGAGAAGGGTTTTGGAAAGAGCCGAGTACAGTCCTCAAGTAGACATGATTATTTTGGTTCCTTAATGAGTAGTATTATTTTATTCTAAACCCTTCTCTTCTCTTTTTAATTTTTTCAAAATTGGTTGGAGGTATATATATACAAGGGACTAGTGAGAGTATTTTTTATCTTGTTTGATATTATTATAATATTATAATAGAAAAAAAAATTTGAACAAAAAAGAATAATTATTCATGGGACTTTTGGTTAAAATTTTCAAATTTTCTTTGTGCATATTAATTGAACTTTTATCATCATAAATATTCTAGTGAATTTTCTACTCCAATCGTCCCTAATTACTTATTCATTTTGATAAATCAAAAAATATTATACCCTCAATTAAATGAATAATTACTTTAAAAAATATACAAATTTTCATTCACTTCAGAATTAATAGGGGTAAAATGGTAAAATTTTACGATGTTATCAATTATTTTCTTAATATGTGTGTCAATTCAAAAGTGAATAAGTAAAAAGGAACGAAGGAGCGAGTATAAACTTTATTATTGATAATAAATATTAATGAAAGAGAAATTCGTTTGTGTATGAAAATAATCACATCTTATAGTATTTTGTGTATATTTTAAAAAATTTAATTTTAAATTATTTATTGAATTATATTAAAATTGAATTTAAAAATTAATTAAATTAACTATTGAGATCGTGTCAAGCATTTTAAACAAAAGAAGTATAATTAGATATTTTTAATTTATAATATAAAATTTTGTATCAATACTTTGAGAATTAATTGAATTTTGTGTTTAAGTTATAATGTCGCAACGAACATATCCTATCTATCACATCTAACCCAAGAATGATTTAATTTGAGGTAAGTTCTCAATTAAAAAGAAAGAAACCCACAAATAATACTTTTTAATTAATATACATATAATTTAAATCTTAGTCCTAATTGTTTCAAAGTGCGAAAGCTAATCATCTCAATATTGGAAATGTTTAAACTGATTACGGTTACTATTTTCATCCATTTTTAATTATTTTACTTTCCTTATTTAGATTTAAATGATAAAAATTTGACTAATATTTAACGATATATTTTTTTATTATATTGATATGCAGATAATTTCAATCTATAGTATTTTTTTCTTATAGTTTTTGAATATCTATTCTTTTTGTTTAAAATATCGAGTTAATGTAATCTATTTTAATTTTGAAATTAGTCAAATTTATTTTTGAAACATGTAATATGACAATTAAAAATAGACGAAATGAGTACAAAAACTCAAGTTAATATGATTTAGTTTAACTTTAAAAATTAATTAAATTAATTTTTAAAAAACACAAATTGACAATTAAAAGACCAGAGTAAGTATAAAAAACATATACTCTATTTAACTCTTCAAATAACAATATACCAAGTTACCATAAGTCTATTAAAAGGAACAAAATAGTTTGTCAATTAGGTAAAAGTCCTTCAAGTTTTAAAAATTAGGTAGAAGTGACAAAAAAAAAGATTAGTCTAACAACTGTCGTAGTTGTCGGAACAACTTCTTTAATCGTCCGACAACTGTCATAGTTGTTGGAACAACTTCTTTAGTCGTGCGACAACTTCAACAATTATCCAAGCAACTTTAGTGATTGTCCAGACAACTACAAAAATGTTACTTAATTTAGTCCTTTTATTAATATTAAAAATAAAAAAGTAAAGAAAAATAAGAGAGCCCCATTTATCCTATTTTTTTGATTAAAAACTTGAACTGTAAGCTTATTTTTCCAAAGTTACCAACTAGTAACATTTAACTCTTCAAATAACAATAATACTACTTTTTTTTAAAAAATAAGTAAAAGTTTCATAATTTTTTTTAAAATTCTAAATGTTTTTTTGTGTGACCAAACGCCTAATAAGTAGTTTCTTTTTTTTTTTTTCATTTCCTGGGTTAAGGATAATTGAATTGCTTCTGAATTAGTTTCTTCACCATCTCCGGTCTCCAGACGATCGAGGCTCATTTCGCAGTGATACTATGGTACTTTTATCTTCTATTTCAATATTCCTGGTGATTTACAAGTTGTTAGGTTAATGGATCAGACTGATTTCATTATAGATTGTTAATCTCCATTATCATCCTTAGCGATTCTTATTCAATTCACAGTTTTACGGAATTTTAGCTACAGGATTTAGTAGTTATTACCTTATCCATTATAATTGTTTTCGTAGAATTCCTATTCAGTTCATTATTTGTACCCGGAGATTTGGTTTTGTAGTGTTTTACAAACTTGTTTTTAGTTTTATATCCTTTTTATATGAGATCTTCATTTTCGACATTAAAATATCTTCATTATTAGATTTAAGAATTAGCAATTGTTCCATCATGTGGCGGATAAAGTGAAAAGAGAGTTACGAGGGCCGAGGTCCTAAGTTTAGATTCTGCCCTGGACAAAAATAGCTAAACCGTGTTGTCCTCCATTATTGTTATTTTACCCGTTCATAATGTGATGGGCTGAATTTATATTTGCATTTTGATTTGAAGGTTTTTTTTTCTAGGGAAAGCAATACTCACTACACTGGTTGAATTTACACAAACTAAAAATGTTATGTGCATCATATATAAAGGTGATAAACTTTATATGTGTTTTTTTTAATAATCATGGTGTCTGAGTCAGCTTGCACGCACCTCGACTAATTTCACATGATACGTGCTAGCTTCGGTCTATCAAGACTAGGACTGATGGGAAAAAATCACCTAGTATTTTTGCCTCTGCTGATATTTGAACTTGAGACCTCGTGATTCTTAACCCACTTCATTGACCAATAGTCTATTATTCATGTTCCATAATAAATATTTTGATGTGTTGATGTAGGATTAGCTGATTCCAGAATAGAGGAAATAGGAAAGGAGAGGAAAGCAACAACATGGTTCTATGCTTAATTACAGCCAGCTTAACTTTCTATCTGCAGCCTGGACATTCAAGATATCTTCACAAATGTATGAGAATCCAGAATTGTGGGAGACATCTCATGAAGCATTTTGATATTACAAGGCAAAAGATTATCCCTTCTGCTAGGGTAGATACAGTTGGTTTGGAGGTTTTTGTAGTTTCAGACTTGCATACAGAATACGAGGAGAACATGGCATGGCTAAAGGGTTTACCAAAAAAGGGAAAGAAAAAGGAAGTGCTTCTCGTTGCAGGTGATGTTGCGGAGACTTATGAGAAGTTTGTGTTAACTATGTCCCTCTTGAAGGCTAGTTTTGAGCATGTGTTCTTTGTGCCCGGAAACCACGACCTTTGGCTCCGTAGGGAGAAAGAGAATTATGTAAGCAGTCTTTCTTCATATCGTTCCATGAAGATATTATTTGCAGAATTTAGTTCAATAGCAATGTGTAGAATTGCATCATATGTCACTAGTTCTTGTTGCTTTTTTACATTAATATGTCATGGTGCCTCGTTAAAATTATTTTGTGACATTATGGGATCTTGTCGCCTATGGGGACTTTAAGCTGAGGAGAAATTCTCCTTTTGAAGCATTTATAGCTGCATTTTTTATGCATGCCCCTTTTTTCAATCAATAACATTGCCTTTTAGACAGTCTTATTAGGTTTAGGTCTCCAAAACTTTGTCCATGCAAAAAAAAGTTAACACTTGAGAATGAATATTGGTGGTGTTTGCTCTCCTCTTCTCCCCTTTTCCCTCTTCTGTTTGCACTGAAGCAGCATATTATTTTCCTGCTATTATGGTAGTTTTGTTAAACTAAAAAGCAAGACCACATGATTAATGTGATGCATCCGCTGTATTCAGATTGACTCTCTTCAAAAGCTGGATAAAATGCTTGAAGCATGTCAGAGGCTTGGAGTGGAAACTAATCCCAGTGTCATTGATGGTTTGGCAATTATTCCTCTATTCTCATGGTACCATGAGGTAAATCTTACTGTGAAATAGCAAACTATATCTTTTTTGCAGCTGGGTCATTCTGTGCACATCTTGATGTCATTTCTGCTTTATCCCAGAGCTTTGATAGGGAAAAGGACATACCTGGCATCCGCATTCCTTCTTTGGAGCTGGTGATTCACTTTCTTTCTCCTTGTAAGGATTTTATCTTTTAGTTTGATGATATGTTAGTTGTTCCCTCCTCAACGTTGCTTTCTTTCAAAATAGATAAAAGTGAGCAAGTGCTTAGTGACAACTGAAACTGAAATGAGAGTGCTTACTTGACTTCCTCGTTATCACTGAATTCATCTAAAAGTAAGTCAATTTGTTAGCTCTTCCATCACACTCAGTGCTCTGAAGTAATGTGCATCCTTTTGCACTTTGTTTTTATCAGTAAAAGATTTCATTGGTCCAAGGAAAACGTGCTTATCACCTTGGGGTGAGTTCAACCTTTCTGTTATGGGTAGGTGAGTATATGGGGATAATAGTTGACATTGCAAGCTACTTGCTCATCTTCTTTTGCGTCTTATTTATTTAGCTATCTTTGTGACTCTTCTGTTTCTGGCTGCTTTGGATGCACTTCCTCTGTTCTGAGCCTGGTCATTTTATTACTTGTATTGTAGCATTTATGTGTTTTTGGTGAGTTTGGAATTCTCAGACAATTTTTTTTTTCTTTCAAAAAGTTTTCCTATCTATTACACAGTTTAGACGTTGGTTTATATGATACTTGTAGTTTACTGATTCTGTGTTTTATGGTAGACTGCTAGTACAATGCAATGTTACTGTTGTAATTCACTCTCTTTTATGCCACAGGCATGTAAGGACTTCCGTGCATGCAAGTGGCCCGACGGACTCACAAATGGAGATAACTCCCTTGCTACACATTTTGATGCCATGAATGACAAAAATCAGGATACAGTCCAGGAAATGCTGGCAAGCTGCAACCAGATAATTTCATTCTCACACTTTATTCCAAGGTTAGTGAGTGGCTCAGACAATTCCAAAATTTTCTGAGTTGCTATCTAAATTTGATTGGTAATGGTTGAAAAACCTCAGTCTCGCACTACAGTAGAGACTTCTAGTAGGATTTAATGAGGTTGATGTTTGTTAGATAGTCCTGAAAATTTGGTGTTACCATTTTCAAAAAAAAGACCCCCTGAAAATTTGCCCATTCTCTCCATTATAGATTACCGAATTTGACATTTAAGTGATAAACATAAAACGTTTGATATCTCAGTGGTTGGCTTTTTCCGTGTCAGCGAACCATGTTTCCAGTATGATGTACCTGCCATAAGTGATGTAGTTCTTCTAGACTCTGTAGAAATGTGACTATAATTTCCTTCCCGTCCCCCATAGAGTATGCCATATCCCCTGATACGTTCTGTAAAACATCACATACCCATCACAAGATTTCTGTCCATCTTTATTTGGCTGGAGAATCTTCTGGCCATCTATAAGAATCCTCTTTATATTAATTTATTCGAAAGTTCCCCCTAAAATGAAATATATTTTGTCACCCATGATAAAATAAAGTAGCACCATAGAGGGTACTCAGCCAGAAAGAGCATAGTGTAGCAAAGAGAGAAGGGGACACATTTCCCAAGTCAGAGATTGCTCTGTGTTAAAAAGCTAAACTTCTCTAATGCTACTTTCATCAACACATGCATCAAGATAGAGGGACTTATTTTGCCTTTTCTTTGGGCTGCCTTAAGGTGGGTGCGGTGGGGGTATGGTAGGGGTAGGGCGCAATGCATACTTAAAAACTTATGATTCATCAGAGTAGTGGGCATTCCACCTCACTGGCACTACGAGCTTACGAAATAATCAACATTCAGAAAGATTATGTTGGTGATTGGAGTCCTTAAACATCTTATGCTGATGATTACATTGTTTTACCCTGAATGGAACTGTTATTTCTAATCTTTTTTGCAGAGTAGAGCTTTGTCCAGAGAAGAGAATGCTTTTCTATCCTAACCTTCCAAAAATGATTGGCTCTGACTTTCTTGAGGCCCGTATAAGATACATACATGGAGATAGAGGGAGCACAGACGCTTGTCATATTTTTGGTCACACCCATTTCTGCTGGGATATCCTGCTTGATGGTATCAGGTGTGTTCTGTTCTTGAATGCATTAGACTGCTCATTCACATAGACGCTTACTACTTGTAAGGAATTTCAATTGAAGCAAAATTTATTGTGTATGACCACTTTTTGCTTTTTGCTTTGAGTTCTGGTCTTTCAATATGACTACAAAGATCAAGTTAACTTCAGTAATGGACAATTGAAGAGAGGGAGGGAGGGAGGGAATTCACAACTTAGGAGTTAAACTTGTTATGCTAGGGCCTATGAAACCCAATTCAAAACCTCAAGTTCATTTATCTGATGCAGGTATGTGCAGGCGCCATTAGCGTATCCAAGAGAGAGGAAAAGAAGAATGAATGGAGGAGAAGATTGGCTGCCATTTTGCATCTACTCTAATGGTGAACTCACAGAGAATATGTCTCCCTGTTACTGGTCTGATTATTATGCCTCTAATCCTAGAACCCCTGATGTAACTGAACTTGCCCCATGGGTTGCCAGATTCTATCGTAAACTTTAGCAATCTCTACCCCATTCTTTTGTACCATCACCATTTTGTAATTTGATTTAATTAGTCATGACATACATCAGTTTTCCCATTGTCACTCGTAGAGACTCCTTTTATAGGAAATGACTGAAAAACGTATCCTGCCATGAGTTTCTTGATGGAATTTCCTCTATATATGCAAGTAAACACAAACATAGAATGTCCAATAAATAAATAATAAGACAGATAAAAGTAGACTTTATTCATGCTATTACTGGTCTGGGATTATCGTCTTGATTTCTGAAACTCAGGAAATGTGCAGGCTACATACAGAAGTATTTAAACGCAGAAAACATCAGAAGATGGAATTAAAAAAGCAACCATAAACTGGACTACAAACATCACATAAGTTTTTTAAGCACAATCCTTTTTTATTCACAAATGAAGGACTCTCTTAGTAATCTTCTGGTGCCAAGGGCTGGTGGGTAGTTGGGCGTGGAACGGTTTCATGCTGTATGATCCCGTACTCGTAGATAAGTCCAGCCAGGGCTGCACCGATAAAAGGGCCCAACCAGTAGATCCAATGGTTCCTCCACCTCCAACCCACTAAAGCAGGCCCAAATGCCCTTGCTGGGTTCATTGATGCACCCTCAAAAGGCCCTCCCACCAGGGTGTTTGCCCCCAGAATAAATGCAATGGCAAGAGGGGCAATGGTGCTCAAACTTCCCCTCCTTGGATCAACAGCAGTTGCATATACTGTGTACATTAGTCCAAATGTCATCACTATCTCCATCACAAGTGCATTCAAGTTACCCACCCCTGCTGCAACCGAGAATCCCCGTGGCCGCTGCACCAACACAAACAATTACACCTCAATCACAAACAAACAGAAAAACTAAAAACAAGATTGTTTTTAGTTATTACCAAGCCATCAGTAGCAAGCCTCAACAAAAGAGAAGCTAAAACAGAACCAAAAAGCTGAGCAACCCAATAATAGATAGCACGAACAACAGAAATCCTGCCTCCCACAAGTGAACCAAAGGTAACAGCTGGGTTGATATGTCCTCCAGAAACATTCAGACTAGAAGCTACTGCTGCAAAGAAGGAAAACGCATGCGCCAACGCTATCACTATCAGTCTTGATGACCCTAACCCCGTATCTGGATATAACTTGTCTGCACAACAAAAATCCATAGTAAAACGACATCTGTAACTATTGTGGTGAGTAAAAATCACGAGAAACCAACATTCAAATTCGAATTAAACCTTGGTGGACAGAGTAACCAGTTAGTTGTGCTAGTGAGAGATAAGAAACATGTTAAACAACTTTAGTTTAAACAGAACAAACTTCACTTTTATATCTTACCAATAGCAAGAACAGAGCCTTCACCGGCGAAAACGAAGATGAAGGTGGATAAGAGCTCAGACAAGGTGGCTCTCATGGAATCAGGATGAGTAGCTTCATCCGCCCTACCAAAAGCATATCTCCTAGCTGGCATAGCCATAACTATAATAAATCAGCTGTCAATGTTGAGAACCTTTATTTAGTACTACAGATCAAATCTATAAATCGAGATTCTTAATTTTATGAAGTGACACAAAGAAATGAAGATGATCAAGGTTAAGCAAGAAGGAGATAGTGTTATAAGAAAAATGAAGTTTGGAATGAAGTGGACACTTGGGTGATAGTTTGCATGAAATTGACACGTACTACATAGGTGTCTATTTCAAATCCAATTAAAACACCGTTTTCTTTTTACACCTAAGACTTAGTTCAAAGTCCATCCATACTTGGATTAAATGAAAATCATGTTCGAGTTTTTTTCTATTTTATTTCCTCAATTTCATCTTCATCCACAAATTGCAACATTCAAGAAAGAAGTTTGGGCTTTATTCTAATCGTCATCCATTTTGCTTGCTTGCAGCCAAAATCAATTGGTCCCACTTCAGGAGTTTCTTGGCTACTAGTACATGTATTATGTACAAAATGGGGAACACTTCCCAATTTTATTTTATTTTTAAAAAAAAAAAATTATGATCCTGAGGTTATTTCTTAAGTTGATTATACAATATATATTTATTTATTTTTGAATTAGAAGATTATATTAGTGTAGTATTATTTTCAGGATGTATCCTTGTGGGAATCCAAGCTGTAAATTGTTTTTTTCCAGTAATTCAATGACAATTACCAAGTCTTGTAGTCATGAAGTTAAAGTCGACTATACAATTTTTTACTATTTATATGGCTTGATATCGCTCCATTTAAGTTTATCTGAATCCAATACTTAAATAAAAATACGTCAATTATATGTTTGTTGTGACATAACTACACCTTTTATCCTTTAATTAAACTTGAGACAATCACACCTCCCAAATTTTTGTATGAAATTTATTCAAATTAATGACTCAGAAAAAGATGAAAAAGAAAACTGTACTATATGGTATTTCCTTCAAAAAGGGTGTTTTCATCAATTAAAAGATTAATAATGGAAAAAACAAAATCAGTATCTACAAAGAATTAACTTGTAGAATGAGAGCAATATCATTAAACTAAGTTTACTCTGCTCTTGAGCTAAAAGCCTCTTCCTAACTTGATTACAGGTTAGGAAACAACCTCTCTACCCTTAATTATAGGGTAAGGTATGCGCATACTTTATTCACTCAACATTCCACCTGTTGGAATTATATTGAGGTATAAAGTATGTGCATATTTTACCCTTTCGTTACTCCTCATGCTTGGTTGGGGTAGGATAATGTATGCGCATACTTTATCTTCTTCATATTTCACCCGATGGGATTAGATTGGATAATGTTCAGACTTCACTTGTATTCTCTTCGGACTCCGACTCCACCAAATGAGATTATATTGAATATATCGTTCAAACTCCACTTGATGTACTGGATATGTTGTCGTTGTTCCTGCTGCTTGATTACAGTTTAGGAGGGAAAGTTCAAGTCTTCAACTAAGAGACTGAATCATCTTCCACATCAGTGACTAAATTCTTTGGTTCAAGCTCAATTTCTTCAATTCTTCTCAACACTTCACTCATTTTAGGCCTCTTTTCTGGTGCCTCATCTGTACACTGCAAAGCCAATTGAGTAAGCTTCAACATTTCATCATACCCTTCTTTTTGTGCAAGTATTTCCATATCCAAAATGTCTGTTGACCAATCATTATTCACCACTGTCCTTACCCACTCTGAGAGATCATCATCAACATAACTAGTAACCCCATTTTCTGGTGAAAACAATTCACCTGGTATTTTTCCAGTGATCACTTCCAACAGAAGAATACCAAAGCAGTAGATATCAGCTTTTCTTGTTAACTTTTTCCCTTGAGAGAACTCTGGAGATTTTCCTACTGCTAATTTTCTTAAGGATTCTTTAGATGGTAACAAAGGAAAGAATCCATAATCTGTCAGCTTAGAATGGTAGTTCTTGTTTTGGTCTTGCTGGATTAGAACATTTTTTGATCTGATGTTCCCATGTGGCACCTTTTGTGATTGTAAGGACTGGTGCAAGAAATTTAGACCCATTGCTGCATCTTTTATGATGGATATTCTTGCTGTCCAGTTTAGTGGTTGTCTCCCAATGCCTCTGTTTTCTGAAATCAAGAATCATAAGTTTTTACATGGTTGAATCTTAGGGGGAAAAAAGAAAGGAAAATGGTAAAAGATATTCCTCTATTATTACTACGACAACAACATATTCAATGTAATCCTACAAAGTGCAACTTTGGGTAGAGTGTCCGCAGACCAACAATATATTCAGTATAATCCCACAAAGTACAGTTTGGTGTATAGTGTCCGCATACCTTACACCTACCTCAAAGCAATTACAATTTTCACTGTAGCACTATAGAGAAGGGAAAGCCCACCTCAAAAGTCATTTGATCACGAGTTCATAGTTTAGAATCATAATGAATATGAATATATGAATGACCTCAAAGTATAACACGAGACGTTTTACTAATGATATGGATATGAATGACCTCAAAGTATAACGGAAGATAAAATTAAGATATTTCGTGTAGGAGGGGTTAAATTTAGACATTTTCCCAAAAGTAAAAGAAAGTTAATGGACCAACCATGTAAGAGCTCAAACAAGTCTCCTTGTGGAACATATTCATAAACAATGAGCTTCTCATCCTTGGAATAGTAGAAGGACAACATCTCCACAAGGTTTTCATGTTTCAATTTCCCAAGCAACTGAATCTGTTGTGTGAATTCCTTTTTGCTCAATGAATTCATTTCTTTGAGTCTCTTAACAGCAACAACAGCACCAGATTCCAGGATTGCTTTATATGTTGTGCTTAGTTTTCCTTTTCCTAAAACTTCAGCTGATGCCCTTAACAAGTCATCCATGTCAAAGACTGACATATCCTTTTCAAAGAATATTAAGTCCAATGCTTTTTCTGGATCTTCTGTGCTCTTGGACCAATAACTTCTCTTTACCACATTCTCTATTGAAATATTACCTGTCAAAATGGAAATTGGAAATGTTAAAAGATGTAATAACAACAATATTAACTGCTCCATCATCACATGGATCTTTAAGTTTAATCGAATTAGCCAATCTAGCTCTATGTTGTATAGCCACAATCTCTATCAGAAAAGTCTCTCTACCCCACAAAAGTAGGGGTAAGGTCTACGTATACCTCAATCTCCCCAGACCTCACTTGTGGGAGTATACTAGTATCTTAATTGTTGTTGTATAGCCACAATTCAGGGGCGGGCGAGAGACTAGTTGAATTCGACATCATAATGGGAACGTATTGGTTTTCTTCCTATCACGAATTAACCATCTTTAGCACCTCTGGAGCTGCCCTATTCTGGAGCCAACGAGTTCTGAATGACCTTCTTTTAGTGATTAACAAAAATGGTTAAACTATTTCAAAAAAAATACAGTCAGCCCTATAAAATTCTTACCTTGTTTGTCTTCTCCTTGTGTTGCCTTTCTTTTCGATCTTCTAAAGTAACGAAAAAAAATGAACATGATTGAAACAAGAACAAGTACTGCTACTGCTGCTGCAATCAAAGCAATACTCCATACTTTAAGCCCATTCCTTTTCTTTTCACTTGGTGCTTTAGGTGGACTTGCAGGTGATATTGAACAAGGTATTCCTACAACTTCACCACACAAATTCGCGTTATTCTCATGACTACTCTTTGAAAATCTCTTCAGGACAGGAGTATCAGGGATAGGTCCTTCAAGTTTATTCGAAGACACATTGAAACCAATCAAAGTCTGTTGATTAAATGGTGGAATTGAACCTTCAAGATCATTCCCCTGGAGCTCCAAATCTGTTAATTTCTTTAACTCAACGTACCCAAACGGAATCAAACCCGAAAATCGATTATCTGAAAGAAACACAAATTCCAGGTAGATTAGTCCTGTGAGATTAGGAACAGGACCATACAATAAATTGTTCCTAAAACTGATTTTTGTCAAATAAGTTATGTGCAACAAGAATGTTGGTGGAAGTGAACCAGTTAACTGAATTCCTTCTAAAACAAGTTGATTTACATGGCCATTAGAACACGAAATTCCAGCCCATTTACTCTGGTTGTAGTAACAAGGAGGCCCTGTCCAATGTGAATGTAAATCAACAACACTTGAATTTACAATATCTCTCAGCTGCAACAAAGCATCTCTTTCATTTGGGAAAAATTCATCTGATTCCACCACCAGAAACAACGCGAAAAATAGGATCGTCGTACGCATTTCTGGTCGTGGCAACCTTGACTTTGAAGAATAATAGATAAGTAAGTAATAATAGATTGAGAATTTACCAGTTGTATGTAGTAGGTGAAGTGAAATTGAACATTGTGGGGTATAATTCAAACAATGTCAAATACATCAAAAAGTTGATTCTTTTTTTTTTTATAGTGATCTCCATTACAGATTTGTTAGTATTTTAGACAGCTTTGACGTTGTAGACAAAAAGATTCCCAAAGGAAGACGTGAAAGCGGAAAGAACAAAGAATATGATTATTATGTAGATTAGTATAGTAGTATTAAACAAGACATGTAGAGATATGATATTTGTCAATGTTTTTATTCTTGTTTAAAGTTGGTGGTTTGGGTCGAGGAGTTGAACTATGCATGACAATTGGGGATTTTTAGACACCTAGTATGTTTTCACGAGTTTCATACTTTAACTATTCTCTCCGTTTTAAAAAGAATGACTCTATTTCCTTTTTAGTCTGTTTAAAAAAGAATGACCTCTTTTCTTTTTTGCCAACACTTTAACTTTAACTTTCCACCTGACATGTTTAAGTCCACAAGATTAAAACACATTTGGTACATTTTACATAACTTTAATTTAGAACCACAAGATTAAAAAATCTTCTTTTTTTCTTAAACTCTGTTCAAAGTCAAACTAGGTCATCCTTTTTGAAACAAAGGGAGTATTATAAAGGGAAAATTACGCGGATAAGCAAATTTATACTATTTAAATACTCATCATAGCTATAGTTTGCTATAATTACCACCCGCGACTAACATTATACATTAATTACATGGGTTGACTTCGAATTTGTATAATTAGTCATGTTTTTATATGTATAATTTGCCAAAATATACAAATAAATATGTATAATATACAATTTTTTAGCCTATATACATATACAAATTCACCTCTCTCCCACTCTCTGCCCTCTCTCGCTCGCCTCTCTCCTCCCTCTTTCAATTTTGCTCGCCTCTCTCCTCCCTCTCCCAATCTCGCTGCCATTTATACAAATATATATATGTATAATATACAGTTATATACAATTATATACATATACAATTCACCTCTCTCCCACTCTCTGCCATCTCTCGATCGCCTCTCTCCTCCCTCTCTCGATCTCGATCGCCTCTCTCCTCTCTCTCCCAATCTCTCTTGCCATATATACAATTATATATGTATAATATACAATTATCTAACCAATATACATATATAATTCACCTTTCTCCCACTCTTTTCCCCTCTCTCTCGCCTCTCTCCTCTCTCTCCCAGTCTCGCTCGCCTCTCTCCTTTATATAACTTGTAGCTACAAATTGTAATTATCAAACTATAGCTATGGAGAGTAATTAATTATTTTTAAGTGGCTATGTGAAAGTTTCCCTATTATAAAACACATCTTGACGTTAAGTTGGTCAACTCAACATTAATGTGTATTAGTATTAATACAAATGGAATGATACTTTAGTAGGTAAAGACAATTATGAATAATTGAGTTATAAAACTCATAAAAAGGTGATAATTTAAGTGTGTTTTAACCTTTTTTTTTATATAAAGATAGTGGGAGATCAGTTTGTGCGCATCTCAATTATTTCATTTGGTTCTTGTCACCTTTAAAGAGTACAAGTAACTTTGTTCATCAAGACATAAGAAAAGTGGAAATAAATTCACTTGAAATTACATGATATTTGGAGTCCGTTCGAATTGGCTTAAAAGTAGGTCAAACCTATTTTTAAGTCAGTTTTTTACTTTTGAAAGTATTTGACGAATGTAAAAAATAACTTAAAATAAAAAAAATGACTTAAACTAACTCAAACCAAAAGTAGGTCTACCCCTACTTATTATTTTTTGACTTAAAATTCATTTCAGTTTGACTTTTTATTTTTGACTTCAAAATTAGTTTTCTTAAGTCAATTCAAACGGGCTCTTGGTCAGCTTACACACTTAATCTATACCATTAGATTTATGTTACCTTCGATGAATATAGATACTAAATAACTATTTTCACCAAAACTATACAATGTGAAGAAATAATTTATTATTATTATTGTCTCTTTGAACTGGAAATCTTCCTCCATTTATTTGATGATTGGGCAATATACTTAGGTGCATAATTATTGGTGGTTGTTGACAACTATATATTAAAAATACCTTTAAGGGAGTCCTAATCATAGATAAGAAAGTAGTTTTTCTTGATAGTGTATTATATAATACTACTATGTTATAATATTGGTTTTATATGATAATACATTGGAGATGATGTTGATTTCAATGAGAGTGATTAGAGTTGGCAGCATTGTAACAAAATATTGTTGAAAATTGAATTTTTTCCTTCCTATTTTTGACATTTTGTGTGCGCCAATTGAGACTTTGCAGTGTCAATGAAATTAATCATTTATCTACGTTATTTAAGGGGAATTAGTCAAATGATACCATTACCAAATAAGTTCATTTTTTTTCTTTTTGTGGTTGGCAACTAAGAATTTTGTACTAATATTCTTAGTTTGAGGGTCTAGACTAGAGTACCATAGACACAACTTCCCTTTGAAAAAAGTGGCTATATATGTTGGCATTTCCACATACAATTTTTGGCATTTGATTAGCAAAATTTCATATTAATGTTTTTTTCCTGGGATAATAATGGTGTTCAGGAAAAAAAATTTAGTAGCTCAGTTAGTTGGCTATCTGAACTCCTACCTTATTGGTGAGGTTTCGATTTTACACATTGTAATCCCCTCCCCATTTCCCCTACCCTCAATTTTTTTTATTTAAAAACAAATACCAAATTAATTTAGGTATAAAATGATTATTTCATCAGATATTTATTACTTTTTTTATAAATATGGGTGTAATAATTTTACCTATTATATGATTTAGGCAAATCGAACCACCACCATATGGAATGTTGACTCTACTTATTAGAACTTTTTAAGCATGTGAACTTCTTTTCATTTTTTGGGTTGTTATTTTTTTTATTTGTTGAGATTTGAGGTCAAGTCTTTCTGATGTTTTATTATGTTTCGTTTATTATTAGGTGTATTTTTGAAATATTTCGTTTATAATAAGGCATATTTCTGAATTTATTTTCGAGATTAAAATTTTAATATCACAAATAACTCAATAATTTGCCCCAAAAACCATTGAATTAGAATTAATAGCAAGTAGTTGTGACAATTGGTTACTGAACTAACTTGTGTAAAGACCGGTTAAATGAGTTGAGAAAAAAAAAGCTTCTCATCTTTGTAATGATTCTTAGTGATCACCAAAAAATTTTGATGATCAATTTATTTTATTAAATGTTGTGATGATATTTTTTTATTTTTAAGTAAATATTTTAGATTTAAACTTTAATCTTTAAAAAATAAAATCTTGTTTAATAAGAAATAATTTACCTCAAAATGAAATTTTCAAACATAAATTCAAATTGATTAAGCTTTAAAATAAATATCAAACATCAAATAAGATATTCAATAAATCAATAGACCTTCCAACATACATAAAATCTACATAACCAGCTTATTTCAATCAAAACATAAAATGCATAAAAATGTACCAATAAAAAAACTTCATTAAATCTTCAAATTTCAACTGTATAACATAAATTCGAACGAAAAGTACATGCAAAACATTTGCGATACTTTCACTAAAATAAAACATGAAAACATTTCATTTATAAAAATACAAGATAACTATTTGTGATAAAAACTAAAATACAATACAAAAGTAGAATTGCACGGCACTTACAGGCAATGCAGTAGGAACGTTAGTGTAATTAAATACCAAAAATAGCCTTATATCAAATAAAGAGTAAAACGCGATTGTTGCACGCGATTTCTTTGTAATATATATATATATATATATATATATATATATATATATATATATATATATATATATATATATATATATATATATATATATATATGTGTGTGTATGTTTCTTCTCTTTTGCATGCTCAAAGTCTCCGTATATGATAGGTTTTATACGAGGCATAAGTAGGTCGACATGATACACATGCAATTTATCGAGGATATGATTCTAGATAAAATAGTATGACAAAGTCGATAATTAAACTAGAAAGCTAGTAATAGGCAAGCGAGAATTATTTAGTTTTCCCCGTGTTCTTCAATTTTGTTATTACATGTTTTTTTTTCTTAACTTTGTTTATCATACTATCTTTTGTTGCTGACTTTTCTTCTCCATTATTTTCTACTTCATTCATTTTAGTTTCTTGGTTAATTTTAATTTAACATGGGTATTAAAAAATAAATAAGGCTTTTGAATTTTGTGGTCTTAAATTAAACATATAGCCCATTAATTTTGATAATTCAAAATTTCAGCGTGTTTTTTGTCAAAATTTTTCATGGGCGTTCGTTAAGACCTTAATAATGGAGTCAGTTGGTCCCGACGGGTAAATCGATCCATTTTCATGTTCAAACGAGCTTAGAGCAGGTACATCCCATTTTACCGATTTTCGTGTGCATAGTCAATGAATTTTTGGTGATCCGAAATTTCGACGTGTGTTTTGCCGTAGTTTTTCATGGACGTCCGTTACGACCTTAGTAATGGAGCTAGTTGGTCCCGACTGACAAATCGACCCACTCAAGTTCAAACGAGCCTCAGAGCAGGTAAACCCCAATTTTGTCGATTTTCGTGTGCTATGTCTATGAATTTTTGGTAATCCAGAATTTCGATGTGTTTTTTGCCGAAATTTTTCATGGACGTCCGTTAAGATCTTAGTAATGGAGTCACTTGGTCCCGACGGGCAAACTGGCCTATTTTCAAGTTTAAACAAGCCAGAGCAAGTAAACCCTTATTTTATCGATTTTCGTGTGCTATAGTTATGAATTTTCTATGATTCGAACTTCCGGCATATTTTTTGTCAAATTTTTTCGTGCACGTTCGTAAGAATAAGAGTAGGAATTAGGATAATAATTTGGTGCCTTTGAAAATCTCCAGGAACTCAATTAAGGTGGCTGATTTTATCATTAATAAAAGGGAAATAATGAATTTTCGAGCTTTTATAATTCGTGAAGATAAGTCATTGATGATGTAATATTTAGGAGATCTATAAAAAGCATTAATAAAGAGGCTAACCTCTTGGACAAGAAAGGGGTTAAAACAATTATTTGATTACATAAGAATTTTGGTAGTATTTTCTTTCGTGTTTACAAATAAGACAGTATGAATAAATATTGAAAAAATATTTTTTAAAATAAAATTTCGATTCATTGTAGTAATTTGATAGCAACCAAACTACTCCCTTTCCCTTATTTTGTTATGCTGCTACTTAAACCTTTTTGCAAATATTATCCCGTTAACCAAAATACAAAAAATACTTTAACTGATCAGATACAAAAAATAATAATGGACAAATTATACAAATGTTGCGCATAAGCTTTATTTATCATCCTTTTAGTCTAATTTATAAAAATTACCTAAAATGACCATTCAATCATAGTTCATCGGGATTGAAAAATCAGTTATATACTTTATATACAATTAACTTATATTTAGCTTTTTGAGTGTATCATAATGTGTAATAAGTGTATAACTCATGTATTTGTAAGCTATATTATATAGTCAATATATACTTTCTATGACTTCTATACTATTATTTTTTATGTAAATAAAACTATAACGGAAAAGGGCCTAAAATACACATCAACTTTGTAAATTGGAACAAAAATACCCTTCTTCTACCTTTCGGGCCTAAAATGCCTTTGACGTCAACCTTTAGGCTCTATTTTGCCCTTATTTTTAACAGCCTAAATAATAATATTAATTAGCAAAATCATTTATGACGTGTCGCTATCCTATTGGTTATCCTAATAATTAATTAAACTAATTAAAAAAAAACACCCAAAAGTTCCATCCATGACCCAAATCTTTTAACCCATTATTACTCATACCTTTCAACCCAATATCCAGCCCCAAAACTTTTAATCGAAAAAGAATTTATGCTCATCATCTTCAAATCTCCTCTCTTCTTTCTCAATCAAAGCTCACCGAAATTTTTGATTTGGAAGATAGGACTGCTACTAATGAAAATTTGGATTTGGAGTTTAAGGATGGTAATAAAAGTGTAAATTTGAAGAAAGTGGACAACTTGGATGAAAAAGTTTCGAATTTGGAGTTGAAAGTGTATCGCTTGATAAGTTTGCTTGTAGTTTCTTGGGTTGTTATTGTTTGGTTTGTAGCTGCCAAAATGACATATATTATGGTTTGTGTTAATTAATATTATTAGTTAGTTAGGTGTTATGCAGTAATTTTCTACAAAAGTGAATGTTTTTGTGTATTGGTATCATGGTGTTATGTAATGAACAATATTTTTTACAGAATTTTATGTTATTAGTTAGCCCCAAAAATGTTGTTTAAAAAGTTGATAAGATATGCAGATACTTTGCTTTAAATTATACCAATACTTCAGCTCTTTGCTTTAGGATCACAACTGAAAACTTACTGCTCTTCTTGTTCTTCCTCTACATCTTATTTTAACATTAAAAAAATTATTTCTTTTGAATGTTGTGACTGGTGCTCTTTTGGCAGAGTTAAGTTGAGAAAATCGCTGGGATTGTGAAGGTTTTGAATGCCTTGATTTGGCAAAACACAATGGTATAAATGATGCCTACGATCTCCTTTATATATATCTTCTTTAGATTGATTAAGTTTTCTCTATAAACTACTTCCAATTGAGCAGCTAATGAACAACAAAATATCTTAATTGTCGTTTAATGAACGACAAAGATTTCGGTGAGCTTTGATTGAGGAAGAAGAGAGGAGATCTGAAGATGATGAGCATAAAATTTTTTTTGGGTTAAAAGTTTTGGGGCTGGATATTGGGTTGAAAGGTTTGGGTAATAATGGGTTAAAAGATTTGGGTCATGGGTGGAGCTTTTGGGTGGGTTTTTTTTAATTAGTTTAATTAATTATTAGGATAACCAATAGGATAGCGACACGTCATAAATGATTTTGCTAATTAATATTATTATTTAGGCTGTTAAAAATAAGGGCAAAATAGAGCCTAAGGTTGACGTCAAGGGCATTTTAGGCCCGAAAGGTAGAAGAAGGGTATTTTTGTTCCAATTTGCAAAGTTGAAGGGTATTTTAGGCCCTTTTCCGAAACTATAATTATATTCGTTATAAACTAATTTTTTGAGGGCAACTTTCACATATAGCAAAAATAAAATTCATATTTGTATACTGTAGCAAAGTTTGCATAATTGCACTCCATAGCAAACATATAAATGTATAATTCTCTATACATATACAATTGAAGCGAATTGTATAAAACAAAGTGTATAAAATGAGAAACAGAAAGAGACTTGAACAGAGAATTGTATAAAATAAAGTGTATAAAATGAGTTGTATAATCATAAGTGTATTAAACGATTATATACAATTTGAATTTGTATGAAATGAGAAAGAGAGAAAAACAAAAGAGACTTGGGCAGGGAATATACAATTGAATCGAATTGTATAAAACGAGAAAGAGAGAAATTATATACAATTTGAATTTGTATAAAATGAGAAAAGAGAGAAAGGCAAAATAAACTGGGCAGGAGAGTATTTTTATTGTATAATTATAAGTGTATAGGGCGAAAATATATGTATTTGCATATGTATATACAATTTTCTCTCGCTTTATACAAACAGAAACACAATTTATACATTTCGTTTCTGTTTGTATAAGTGAGAGAGGCGAGGGTGGCGAGCGAGATTAGGAAGAGTGTCGAGCGAGATCTGGAAAAGGGGAGAGAGAGGATAAAAAATATATGTATTTATACAATTTCCTCTCGCTTTATACAAATAGAAACAGATTTTATACACTTGTTTTTGTATAAAAGTGAGAAGAAGCGAGCGGAGAGGAGAGTAGCGAGCGAGAGTTTGAGGGAGAGCGGTGACTGTCAAATAGTTTGCTACGAAATACAATTAAATCAAAGGGTGGTTATAGCAATCAATTTGATTTATTAATTTGCCATTATATCAATTTTCTCAGTATATGTTTGAAACTATCACAATTTTTTTTTTTTGACACCAATCATATTGAGTACTTAAAAAGAAAATTAAAAAGGAAAATTATGCGACTAAACAAATATATATTAATTAATTACATTTAATATAGCTATTGTTTAAAGAAATTAC
Organism: Solanum sitiens; assembly: GCA_016801875.1. Lineage (NCBI taxonomy): Eukaryota > Viridiplantae > Streptophyta > Magnoliopsida > Solanales > Solanaceae > Solanum > Solanum sitiens. The sequence continues at coordinate 1,952,185 of JABWTJ010000002.1, read as the reverse complement.
TTTTCGCCACTATCATATAACAATATTTATGTGAGCCACGTCTAGAAATTTGTATAATTCAGTTCTTAATCATATAAATTTAGAATTTACATAGTAATTGGTTCCTAATGGTAAATTTATATAGTAATTGGTTCCTAATGGTACAGTGAGAAATAAAAATAAAAAAGAATTTTTAGAAAAGCTGTCTTAAACCTCAGTCCCCAAAATGAAAAACACGAGTAATTTTGGATTCTTAAACCCTCCCTCGCCAACGCTTACACTTCAAATATAGCACCAAATATTATTACACAGCAATTTTGTGTTGATTAGAGATGCAGATTGTTCAGCGGCTCTCCGTTACTGTATCCAAACAAGGTTTGTTACAAGTAATTTTTTGTTAATCTGTGTATTGAAGTAGTAGTATTTTGTGATCTTCAATATCTGAGAAAATGTTTAATTCAAATGCATGCTGAATCTGATGTGTATGACAGTAGTTGGAGATGCTGCTGCAAATTTAGTTCCTGGATCGAAGGCTCAGTGCCGGTTGAGGTCGTTTGCGGCCTCTGTTCCGTCTGATTCAGTGGCAGATAGAAGGAAACAGAAAAAAGTATCAATGGAGGAAAGGATAGCAAGGGTGAAAAGTTTTGTTAACAAGTAGTATATCGTTTTCCCTCTTTTTTAGGTTGACTTCTGCTTCTATTTTGTGTTTAATTGATGCAATAATTGTTGAATCCCATTCAAGTGAAGGGGAGTGTAAAATATATTGTATGCAGTTTTCTGCAAAAAATGTTGTAACCACTCTTGAACCTGTGACCTACAACAACCAATGAGCAACTCTATTGTGGCACTGATTTGACTGTACACATTCAAGATTAGGCTGCAAGCTGATTAAAAACTGAAGTTAACATAATGGTAACAATTTGGGTACACTTGAATAGGAAATACTGCTATTTGAAGCCATAGAGTTTTTTTTTTTTAATATATAAGTAATCAGAGGTTTTATAAATGCTTGCACTGAGCCAGACATAATGACAGATTGTGCAGATCCCCTATTGTATAAGAATATGCATCTGCATCGTTACCAGGCTGCATAAAAAAGCTAGCGAAAAAAAAACATCTTTGTTAAGGATATGTATGTTGCTCTTATGACCTTAAAAGATTCTGTCATTTCTTTCAAGCCAAACATCATTGGCTTGAGGAATGCTATTCCAAGTCTTTTTTGATTTCTTGGACGTCCCCTTTCTGTTCCTGCATTGTATTAGCTCAATAATGTATTTGGCATGGTTTAGAACATGTCAAAGATTGCCACAAACATGCTCTACAGTTTGCTGGTAACTCTGCATTAAAAAAGGTGGCCAACATCTTTGGAGAAGCCTATTTGCAGTGCAATGTCGATACCTTTCCAATGGCATGAATTTTGAGGATTCATATACTGATCCCAACAAATTTGTTATTGAGGCATAATAATTGATGTTGTTAATCAACATGGATAGTGGAGAGGACTGTTTCAGTTTTACGATTTGATACCAAGTAGCAGAAATGCATTACAAGTTAGACTTTGAACCCATTAGTTTTCAGAGTAGTTTTTCATATTATTTGTCAAGTATTTGATATGTTATGTAGTTTGGTGCTATATATTTATTTAAGACGCATGACAGGGATTTTACTGGCAATTTCTCTTTTCAAATGCAACCCTTGATGAGTTTTGAGAAACTGATGCTAAGGGCTACTGCTAACCAAATAGGCATAAAGAATTTTCTGAATTTCATTTACAAGTTCGTACGAGTATGAAGGAGGATTAACAAAGTTCTGTATATGCAAATTTGTGGAGGCAATATAAAATTGGATATTTCTGCCTCAGTTTTATCATTATTAGGGGAAGCCAAGTCATGCTGTTCTACTTTATCTCTTACACATGAAGTTTAATCCGTTTTGTTCAATTTGGTGATTGATGGTTGACTAATTTTAGAGGAAAAAGGCTAGGTTCCATTAGGGTTTTTGAATATGGTGGATAATATTTTACTTCTTGGATAATTTCCCTTCCCATCCCCCTCACAAGTGAATATTTTTTGTTACTTATCATGTATCCAAATATGGTAGTGGGATAGTCGATGTATGTTTTCTTGGAAATCATTGTTCTCGGTTGTATCTTTCCCCCTGATACTTCATAAAAAGAATTTCCCTGGTGTCTTTCGAGTCCTACTTCTAAATTTGGCTGCAAAAACCTGTTATATGACCCTTTTGTATACTATATCAATGACTTGGTAGAGTTTCAACGGTTGTATGATGCTCTTTTCTCTTGATTGGTCCACACTCCACACTACTGAGATCCCTTCTCATTTTCCATTTGGTCAGAAGCTGGGAGCTCATAACCAAAATATTTCATGTTCTTGGAACTACCTTCTCCTAAAAACTACAGCCAGCTTATCAAGTGTCCTTAGCTTTCTTAAGGCATGCACTATTATTAGATATTTGTGTGACTTGACTATGGTGCTGCTCTACCTATCTACAGAAAGGGCTCATTTTATGTTTTGAACTTGCTTAACCGAAGTAGGGACCTCTGTTTTCCTTTTGAAACTTGAGCTAGCTGTAACAATCATCCATATTATTGTATCATCAGCTTGCTTCATGACCTTTGAGTACATTCTGTGTAAGTGGAGCTGTGAACTTTTGTCATCCTGACGGAGTTGATGATAAGCAAAAAAAAATAGCATTCTTGAATTGGTTATTTGGTTGATATTTGAAAGCTACAATATAGGAGTATGGCCAAGTGAATTGGTAATCCTAGGGGCAGAATTTTAGAAGTTAAAAATGATTTTTCTTTTGTGCAAACTGAGTTTTTATTTTTGGAGGTGTCCAGTAATCAACAAGAAAATGTTACTCTTATTTTCATGGAAAATGAGACATACATAGGTTTATTGATCACCTTGGAGTGTCCATTGATTAAATTTTCTTCTATTTACTCATACTTGGGAGAAAATCTCTAGTAATAGTGCAGAAAGATGAAGAAACTAGATATAGTATTTTCGTTGTCAATGTTACTGAATAATGGCCCTTTCTTATTTAACAATCATAATAGAACCTCTGGATGGCCTTTAGGAGTTCCCTAAAGGTATCGTTGTCTCTGGATTGTGGGATCCTCTGTATTTTAAGTCATCAAACCTTTGTCTTCACTGAGTTGGAATTTACTTGTGAGTAATCCTGGCTGTCAATAAGGATGTTACCCAGGTCAATCAGACTACTAGTTAGGTCTATATCTGTTCCTTTACACCACCTTTACATGGCATCACTAAGTTAGATGGCTCCAGTCTAAAGCAAAGATTGAATGTTTATAGCTAATATGTAAGCATTGAAACAGGTCCTTAATTTGGTTTGCAGTATTTACAGTGGAGTTCTGAATTTTAAGATCAGCTAATCATCTTTTATCCATTTTGCAGATATAGAGCCATGAATGGTGGAAAATTTCCATCTGCTTATGCGGCAATGAAAGAAGTTGGTGGCGGGTATTACAATGTCAAGAAGATTGTCCAAGAAATGCAATACAATGCTAAAATGCCAGTAGATAAAGACTCTGTGGTTAAAGAAGTTTCCGCTAGAAAAGCTGCAATTAGGAAGGATAAGAGCAAGGTCGAGGTAAAGCGGCAATTAAGCAGTGCAACATGTCTCGAACATGAATATGAGGATACTAGTAGCAACCGTGAGGCAGAGGCAAAGCTACAAACTCCAATTGCAGCAGAGCAGATTTTGTTGCATGAGATGTCAAGAATTTCTGTAAGTGTAAGTATGCTATAGACCTGTTTCCTGCAAGATTCTTGATTTTAATCAAATAGAATTCATCAATTTCTAATGATTAGAAAAAATTCCATCAAGGTTATCTGCTGTGATTCTTGTGAACTGGACTGAAATTAGAGGAAAACTAGAAAATCACTAAATGCTCTTTGAGTTTGTCTGAGATATTGAAGGTTGATCACATTTTTGACCAACAATTCTTGACTTCGAATTAATAGTTATCCTAAGATGTTCAATGATGTAATTGTTATCCACGACTATGCTGATTTTTCGAATAGGGTTTTGAATCCTCTTCTGAGGACTCCATAGAATCAGGCCTTTAAAGAGAAAAAAGACATGGCAAGCTATCTTACTATCTATTTCCTTTGAGTTCCCAATTTTTCACTTGTATGTTGCATATGGTAAAATAATTAAGTTTCTAATGCAGGATAATAAAGATGCTGCTGCACAAGTTCTTGGAGCGGAGCTAAAATCTTTTTCACATTCTGAGGAACCTGAAAATAACATAAAACAGAATGACTCCCCTATGGAAGATTTCAAATATGATGGCCGAAAGCAGATGGATGAGCAAAGAAATTCACCTGAACCCGAAAAGCCTACAAGGTAACCTGGTCATTTAAGTTGATATTTTTTGAAAGATGCATGTCGTGTCTCAGGCTCACCTCTCACTAAAACTATCAACAATAACGATTTACGTGGTGGGTTGTCTTTGCAGTCCCATTTAATCAACTTAGTACAGAAGCAAGGGATGTTGTAAGCACACAAGTGAAACACGATGTTTTGAGGGATACCATTACGATCTAGTTAAAATTTGATAGATAAGGATCTTGTAAAAACTTTTTTCGAAGAATAGGCCAGACCGCTCAATGATGCCCATGTTTGTAGTTTGAAAGGAAGAGGATCCCTGGAAATTTATTCAAGCTTAATCCTTCTGAGAATTTCTATTCCAATCAACAGCCTCATACCAGGTGATACTAAAGAGGGCCAGAGCTACATAAATCAGTTGGTAAAAAGAACAGAAAATGCTTGTACTGTGTCACTTAAGTTATATGGGAATTCCTCCTAACCCAAGAGTTAAGAATAATCAAACAAATGATATTTGCCGAGAAGTGCAAAATTGTATCTGTTCAGTGCAGTTAAACTTGGAATTGCTCTTAGGTTAGGGCATCTTAAAGCAGCTCATATTACGTTTTTACTTATGCCTGCATTTAACAGACCAACAGACAATCAGAGGTCTCCAATCCTGCTTTAGTTTATTGGTTTTCATTTAAAATCTTTTATGCATGAGTCTTGTTTACGCCTTATCTGACATGAACTAGCTTCATATAGGAAATTATCGAATGAGCGCAAGGCTGATATACAAGCTGAAAGCAAACCATCCATGTGGAAAAATATGAAATCTTTTGCAGATGGAATCCTCAACATATGGTGGAAACAGTAAATTAGCCCCCAGGTGGTCTCTAGTTTATGAATTTTTCCGTTTAGATATGATACTGTTTTTATCATCTCCTACTGTAGCTAAGAGTCATGTATTGATGGCTTCCTCCAAAGTGGACTTTTGTGGTTCTGCAGAGTTATCCGAAAACAAGGAGATGGACTGCATTTACGTCAACATGAGAGATCGTGTTAGTATAGTGTTATGCAGGCACGTCTGTTCAATGAATAAATGATCAATAGTGAGAGAACTTGATGATGAGGCATTGTTGTTTTGAAGCAGTTGTTTTCTCTTTACAAGATATGAGCCTCTTGGTAGGAGAGAATTGTTGTATTAGATGAGCTGCACTGGATATAAAATGGTTTATATAGGAGATGGTGTAATTCTATCCTCACTGGAGATGCATGTTCATGTAAATATCTCAAAACAATCTAACCATTTTTATCTGTTCTTATTCCTTGATATGCATTTTTTTTGTGGAAGCTGGAGTTGTGCAAAATCACCTAAAGATGGCAAGATAAGCATGCAGGGCGCTTCGTAACTCCGTAAATAATGAGCTCATCCTCTACCAAAGATGGCAAGTTAGATGAGAGAAATGTTAATGCAACATCCAAGCAAACTAAATATAGTCAGTCATCCTGTAAATAAGTTGTTGCAATTTTCCCCCAGTTTTTTTGCAAGAACTTCTCAAAGAATTGCAAGAAAGAAAAGTGAAAACAAAAGTCTTTCCCAGGATGCTATAATAAGTGAGAGAGTAGTGACTTCTTTGAACTAAACAAAATGTATGGGGAGGACAACATTGCAAAAGAAAAGAAGAGGAAGTCACTCACTTAACAATATTTGCATTTTTGAAAGATATTTGGTACTATAATTTGATTATTTTAGATTTATCGACATAACACTCATGATTATTTTGGATTTACCAACATAACACTCATATATTCATATTAAAATTTGATTATTTTAAATTTGCTACATAACACTCCCTACCAATCATCTCTTATATTATTTTCATACTTTATATATTTTTTGTATAAAAATAAAAATTCCTCAAAGTATCATATAACTAAAAAAAAAATTATAAAGGATTGCAAAACTAACTTATCCACAAATATACATAAAATATTTTACACCATTTTATATTTATAGGTATATTTCGTATATCTGATGATTATTTTTTTAGTGGGCAGCTATTTAAATTATTTTTAAAAAATATATATATTAAGAGCCAATGTTGTTTATGTTCTCGTTTTGTGTTCCAAATCCAACGTCTACCGATCCATCATCTTCATCGTTCTACTTTTGATCATCTAAGCGTGTGATTGATTGATTGCCTGCGTTCTGTATTTTCGTTGTAATTTCTGCTTCTTTTGGTGTACCATAGAAGAAGCAACAGAGCAGATCGTCTTCGTCAAGTGGAACTGGTTCGTCCATGAAGGCCGTAAAATTGAATTGATTTTGTTCTAATAAGTAATCTGTAAGTGTTAAGGCGCTTTTGGTTTTCTGTTCATATTGCTTCAATTCTACAAATTCAGTTCACATGATGTGTAATTGATGTACAACTAATTTGGAATTGAGCCCTTATTAGTTGCTTGAAACTTTTTAGTGTGATGGCTGGACTGGAGGAATTGAAGAAGAAGCTTGTGCCTTTGTTTGATGCTGATAAGGGCTTTTCACCTACCTCTACATCGGATCCTTTTGATTCGTACTCTGTAAGTTATTCTTTATTGTTGTGAACTGAATTTATATGAGGGATGGCGGGAGGGATGATATTGGGTTTTTTGTGAAGCTATCGGATGCCGGGACTGTGAATTTGTTGAGTCAATCGTATGGAGTATACAATATCAATGAGCTGGGATTACAAAAGTGGCCTGTTGATGATACAGATCATGGTGAAAAGACATATAGATGTGCTTCCCATGAGATGAGGGTCTTTGGTGCCATAGGTGCCGGTGCCAGTAGTGTTGTTCAGAGGGCAATTCATATTCCAACTCATAGGATTATTGCTTTGAAGAAGATAAATATCTTTGAGAAGGTTAATGTTTGTTTAACTCTATCTATCTTTAATTTCTTATTTCTTTATAAGCCCTGTAATTTTAATGTGTTCCTTCCTATGATTTTTTTGCTCCTTTATCCAATCCCTAATATGTCTACAAGGTAGTACCCCTAGTGAGTAGACAAAAAAAAGAAGCAAAACTAGACTCTTGGCTTAACTGCAAGCCTGCAATGATGTTTGGACTGTACAGAACAAGGAGTACTCTTCTTCTCACCTTCTCTCTCAGGAGTTATTGTTTCTACTAAACATAGAAGAAGAAGACTGAACATTTCATACACCAAAATTGTGGACAAAATCAACGTTAAAAGATAGATGGAAGTTAGGGTAGGACCATAATTCTGCACAATATTACAAACATGGGTAATAGTGCTCCATGTAAAAAAACAAGGATGATTTTGAGTCTTAGCCTAAAGATAAGGGACTATTTGGGCTTTTTATTTATTTCGGTGTAGCAAACTATAACATATGCATCCATAAAGCATAGGGTGTAGTATCAATAGATCATCTTATGTTAAAAAGAATTTTTGTGCATGTTGATAACTGAATGTTACCTGACCATGTAACGATTTAAGAAGGGATTGGCCATAAGAAAATCAGAAAATGTCTAATTTTCTGTTTACTGAAATATTTCCTCTTGCATTTTAGGAGAAAAGGCAGCAACTACTTACTGAAATAAGGACATTGTGTGAGGCACCATGTTACCAAGGTCTTGTCGAGTTCTATGGAGCTTTTTATACTCCTGATTCTGGGCAGATAAGCATAGCTCTAGAGTACATGGATGGGGGTTCTCTTGCGGATATCATAAAAATTAGGAAGAGCATTCCAGAACCTATCCTTTCCTCAATGGTTCAAAAGCTCTTGCATGTAAGGACTCTTGTTCAACATCTTTCTTTAGTGGTTATCTTAGTATGGTCCTTCATTTTTATTTATAGATGCTTGCTGTTCTTTAAGGGTCTCAGTTATTTGCACGGAGTTCGACATTTAGTCCACAGAGACATAAAGCCAGCAAATTTACTTGTCAATCTCAAGGGGGAGCCCAAGATAACTGATTTTGGAATTAGTGCTGGTTTAGAAAGCTCAATTGCTATGGTTAGTTAACGAAGGTTATATTGAATACCACTTTTCTTTATGCAGGAAATGGATAATGAATCGTCTAGTATATCTTGTTTCAGGTTCATTCTTCTAATTTATTTTGTTTTCCAGTGTGCTACTTTTGTTGGAACAGTAACTTACATGTCGCCAGAACGAATACGGAATGAGAATTACTCTTATCCGGCTGACATTTGGAGCCTTGGGCTTGCTTTGTTTGAGTGTGGTACAGGCGAATTTCCATATACAGCTAATGAAGGACCTGTCAATCTCATGTTGCAGGTCAATCTTCTACTGCTTCCTTTCTTGCCTTTCTGTTCTTGATTATTTTAACAGGATATGTAACATAACGCCCCTCCGCTCATCCAGGATATATAATATGCAAGTTTGAGTTCAAACTCCCATAAAGATCTCATCATCACATCCTTGTTTTTCCAATATTATGTTGGCAGATCCTAGATGATCCGTCTCCTTCACTGTCAAGACACAACTATTCACCAGAATTCTGCTCATTCGTTGATGCTTGCCTCAAAAAAAATCCTGATGACAGGCCGACAGCAGATCAGGTTAGTACACATTTTCTTTTACAAGGAAATAAATCGCAAGAAAGGGTGGATGTTCTACACATTCTAAATAGACAACGGAGCTGTGGAAGAAGTATTAGTCACTTGTACCTCTAGTAATGATTTATTGATCATTTGTACACGTATATGCCCATCTTGAACAACAAAAAGAAAAGGAATATCATCCCTCTGTCCCACTCTATATGATATAAGTTTGATTGCATTTCTGAGTATTGTAAGGTAAAGTATATTTTTAAGAGCATGAAAGATACAAAGTAAAAGTCAATATGTCTATATGATGAGGGAATCATCACATCATTGTTTTCAGTTGAATAGGTTAGATGTATTTTTCTTGAGCCGAGGGATGTAACCTGGAATAATTTTCAGCCTAGTGGTTCATTTGAGCTTGATAGTACACGATCAATAGGTAGTGCATATTTCTGTCCATCTTTAAGCTCCTACCGAGACACTGTGACTCTGCTGGAAACAGAACCAGAATGTCAATTTTACTCAAATCACTTGAAATAATTTTCAGTTCTAGTTATTAATATCTTACCATTCTCCAGTCAAGTGCATACTAATGATTATTAGATAGTTACAAGATGGTACAAATAGTTAAAAAACTTGAACTGGGGAACATGACCTTTTCTCTATGACAAATATGATTTCGTCTTATTAAATGAAGACCAGTGCTTCTTGATGGATTGGTTGTCTAAAATATTTCTAGGACTGCCTAACCGCCCGGCTGAATGGGTTTAACAGTATTTATATAGTTTCCATTGTTGGAGCTGGATGGATAGTGTGTGCATGTATATTCATTGAACACGGAGCCTCCTATTTCATATTGCTTATCATTCTTAGAACTTGAATTGAATTTTATTTAATATGTATGAAACGGGTGGGTGCAGTTACTTCAATGACCATAGAGTTTTCTGCATGTACTGATACCTTCAGGACCTTGATGACATATAATCGTTATGTTATGATATACAAGGTAGACTGGTTTAAGATTGGATAGTGGCTTAGTGTGCTCTTTGATTGCAGCTTCTATCACATCCATTCATTATGAAGTATAGTGATTCTGCATTAGACTTGGGTACTTTTGTCAGAGACATTTTTGATCCAACACAGAGGATGAAGGATTTGGCAGATGTGAGTTTTCCTACTTCATATTTGTCTTTTCAGTTGCTCTGATTTCTTTCATTTAGTGAAAATCTAAGAATCAAGATGTCCTAGAGAGCATGGGTCTGCCTGTTGCCGTCTTAATTTCGTTCACTCGCTATCAATTAAAATTATAATAGGTCAAAATTTCTATAGTAGGGAATTCTAAATTTATGTTTGTTGTTTGTTTTTCAGATGCTGACGATACATTATTATTTACTATTTGATGGATCCGATGAATTTTGGCAGCATATCAAGACACTATATAATGAATGCTCCACTTTCAGGTATATGACATTTGCTATGTTAAATCTACACTTGTTTGTTGCAAGAGAGTTGATTTTTAGCATATGTCTGTCTTCGGTTGTCTGTATCTTAACACACGTAACAAGTACATATATAAACACACAGGGATATTGTGGGATATTATGGGATCTGAGGAATATAAGGCTCTTATATTTAGCAGCTAGCTCGGTCTTGGGAATATTGTGGGATCTGAGGATCTTGAGGGCCTTTTGTGTATGCCTTGAATTGCATTTCATGAAACTGTTGTGGGATCTGTTTATACACTGAGATATTGTAGAATATAAGAACTCTGAGATCTGTTTAAAGCTCTTTTATCTTCTTGACTTACATATCTGTTTATTTGACTTCTAAAGTTTTGGCGGGAAAGAATCCATCGGTCCCAACAATATTTTTTCAACCTTGTCCAACATACGAAACACATTAGCTGGAGAATGGCCTCCAGAAAAGCTTGTCCATGTTGTAGAGAAACTTCAATGTCGAGCTAATGGTCAAGACGGAGTAGCAATTCGTGTCTCTGGATCTTTTATAGTTGGAAATCAATTCCTCATCTGTGGAGATGGTATGCAAGTTGAGGGTCTGCCAAACTTGAAAGATCTCTCTATTGACATACCCAGCAAACGGATGGGAACCTTTCATGAACAGTTTATTGTAGAGAAAGCAAACATTATCGGTCGTTATTTCATAACTAAGCATGAACTTTTCATTACTCAATAGAACTTTTCATGATATCATGAATGTAATTGTAGTTCAGTGTGTTCCTGTAAATGGAAACAGTTGAGAATGACCTCAAAGTTTATTCCCTGTGTGCAATCTGTGCTATTAAAAGATGATGGGTTTTCAATATCTTTTTAAACCCTTTTCGTGTTTTATTAAACCTAATTGACACGAGACGTACAAACTGCTACCTATTGTGAACAACATAATTTGCGAACTACATTTAAGCAACGCTTCTGGCAGTTTTCTTATTATTAATGCAATTTTCAGTAGTAAACTACCAAAGTATTATATATAGGACTATCTAGTCCACTTAGCATTACAATTTAAGTTTTTGATCCAAAGGTGAACTTAGCATTCACTTAACATACAAATTGCAACATAGTAACACCGACAATCCATGTAATCAGTAATATACAGCACACTGCACACAGATGAAGATTACTGCTCAATCGTTGAAGTCAATCAGCAGTAACCATGTTATAGCAAACAAGTCAGGAGCACTGATCAAAATGTGCATAGTAGAACAACTAATGATGTTTGTTGATTCGACCCGCGATTGATGATACTTAATTTTAACACTAAATTAAACATCATAAACTGATAAATCCTTGCAAAATCAGTCATCATCATCATCAGAACTGTCATATACTGAAAGCAAGCTTTTTACTGGATTATCTATCTTTCTATCACCAGCTTCACTTGACCTGACCGGCAAAGTTTCTATCTCCTTATTATCAGCACCAGACTTGCCACTTGGCATAGCCTGTGTACTTGGAATTACAGGGGAATTGTTCCCATTGGATGAGTTAAAAACTTTTGGCTTCTTGGATTTGACTTCTACAACTCTTTTTAGTAAATCTTGCTGCCTGTTGCCAAGAAATCAATCTCATAATGTTGGATTAATTCAAAAGATTGTTTGGGCACACAACCCGATAAAAAAGGAACAAAAAAAAGGTAAAACCACAAAGCAATAATCTGCCATGGAGTAAAAGAGATAAACTGATACCTGATCCCACTCTTGGGTTTGGGCTCAACACGAAGTGGCAGAGGAAGTAATGCAGGTGACGAGTTAGCAACAGCTTTGTTTCAAATTGTCAAGGAAACCCCAATATATCACATGATCACCATAGATACGAATGCCCTTTTTTTCAAAGTCACAGCCTTGTATTGTGCTGGTAAAAGAAATTACATGCGATAAATCATCAAGATAAACCTTCTCCACAGTTCTATATGTAAATGATATTCACTTGACATCATTTAAATTTTCCATCACCGGACAAAGCCAATAAGCAAATGATACACATACAAAACGAGATATGATCCAAGAAAACAAACAAAAGGATATCTTAAATGCTTGAAAAGCACGTTTTTCAGTGCGACGCAGAAGACGTTCTGCGTCCTCCTCAGCTTCCATCTGTTCCTTGAGATAGAGCAAGTCATCACTGTCCAGGGCTGCATTTTAAAAACTTACACAATGCTTAATAAACTACAACTCCCTTTCTCATATATCATATATATGAATAATGGCACACAGAAAACAGGAAGAAAATTAAAGGAAACGCATCCAAAAGAGAAAAACTCAATACCGCCTCTTCCATGAAGGTAACCTCCACGTTCCCCAGAAACATCTTGCATCTGAACATATTAATCACCCAGTAGGAAACGCCAAGATCCCTGCCAGGGCAGGTTATTAGAACACTCAATGCAGTGGAAATTCATCCATATCCAAATATCTTAGCAGAAACATATCAATTGTCAATTGAAATAAATAAATAGAACTGGAGGTAAATTCGAAGCTTGAAAACAAAATCATGAGTAACAACGATGAAGCGTGATTCTCTAACCTTGGAAACCATGCGGTGGAAAGCGATTTCTTCGTCATCAATTTTATCCTTACCTTTACCCCATTTCTTATCTGCAATTCGTTTGAATGAAACTCTAAATCAAGGAATACAAAAGGGTAATCATCAGTAAAAAAGATGCATTAGAGTTATGGGGAAAAGTACCTTTAGGATCGGTGAGATTGGTATATTCTCGAACTTCTCTTCCGGCCATTGCTGCAATTGCTCGGAGTACCAAACGGAGATGGTTAGGGTTTTATTTCTTCGCTATCGGGTCTATACTTCTGCCCCCTTTGCTTTGGCTATTCTGACCCGACTGTAAGTTTTGTTTAGATAAATCCAAATATACGGTTTGTTTTAATAAAACACGTGACAAAGTGATCTTATTATAGGGTACTTTTAAGAAAAAAATCATGCATATTTTAAATGTTCTTTTTTTTTTTTTTTACCCCGAGAGCTTTCACTCATTTTGCACTCTTGCACTCTTGCACTCTTCGAATTGAAAGTGAGGAATGTTTATCATCCGAATAACTTTTTCTCATTAAATATTCATTATATAGATAAATTAATCGTTTAAAATAATAAATATCAAAAAGAATAAAAATTCATAAACAAATGAATTTTAAAATACAAATTAATTTTACATCTTGCTGATCAATTTGTCTGAGGATGCAAGGGAAGTTATCGAAAAGCTATATCTTGAACATTTTTGGTATTGAAAGACCAAATTTCGCTCTTTGAATGTTGAAGTACCAAAGAATCAACAAACTTCATGACCCTCCATAATAATAATGATAATGGTATTATTAATTACTTAAACATGAATAAATTTTTTTTAATATTTTATGTGCATTTTATGTGAATTAACATGTTATTTCTATATTTAAAAAAATAATAATATATGTATAACTTTTGTCATATTTTATCATTTCACCAACCACTTGAAAATTGACACCTTCTTTTGAGCTAAACCCAAATTAGCAAAATTTTTAAATAAATTAATTCGGTCGAATCAAAATATAATGATTAATAAATATCCGCCCAAATTCAGGCAAAGAAAGTGAATTATATTTCATAAATTGATTATGTCACCCCTACACAAATTGTGAGTTCCAATACTTTTTTTTACAACTATTTTGGAGATTGGAAATTTAATTTAACTAACTTAATACACAAACAAAATTAATGTTCAAAATGGCAACAAACTTCATACATTTAGTATTTTTTTAATTATACAATTAACTCTAAGTTTGGTCATGTCACATGATGCTGTTGGAGGCTTGTTTCCTCTTCACTTTCACTATAAATATTGTTCACATGGAATCACTTAAACCAGTCTACAAGAAAAATGTACAATCTTAACAATCAATTCTTACAAAGAAATCATCACAGTACTGATAATTAATTTTAAAAATAAATTTTTATTAGTACAACATTTTATATCACAACATGAAAATAAACAAACAAATAGATAGAGTATAATAGTACATGATTTAATTGCAAATTGGAATTCATAAACATCAATAAAAGCAATAATACACATTAATTATTATGTGGGGCAGCTTAATTCCTGGTTAATTGTATCTGAAAGCCATTGACCAAACGAGCAGATGGGAAAAAAGACATACGATCTTCCTTTACTTGGTTCCACCTACAAATTTAGTAAGCATTCACTTTGTTAGCCAGACTAAATCGAGGTATTTGAATCAATTTATGCATAACTCAATTATTTTATCGATTATTTTTCATCGATATATAAATTAGATGAAGCGTGTACCTATAAGTAGTGACGAAGTAATGAATAAATAGTGCAATTTGAAGACGAGACAATTCAGCGCCAGGACAAAAGCGTCCACCTCCTCCAAATGGGGCAAAAAATGGGCTACTTCTCCAATTTCTTTTTTCCTATTTTTGCAATTGTGATTTAACAAAAGGAAAATAATTTCGTTAGTACATTTATTTATGTAATTACAAACATATCCATTAAAAAAATGGTTGAAAATATAGGTTAAATCGTTAACCTGATTTTCAGGATTCATCCATCTCCAAGGGTTGAAAATTCTAGGTTCATCATAGATGTTTTCATTTAGATGAACTGCTGAGAGAAATGGAACCACAAAGCATCCTTTTGGGATAACATAATCTACACCCATAAAAATACAAAGTGAGTTATAATAATAATATAATTAATGTAATTTTATAAGTGAAGTCTGAAGAGGATGATGAGTACGCAATCTTATTCTTATCTTATGAAGATGTGATAGTTAAAGTTATTAGGAAAAAGAACACATGAGATTTTTTAGGAGAAATTACATATTTGTTCTCTCTGCTATTTTTTTATTTACTATTTAAGTTAATTTTGATTATTTTTATTGATGAACGTAATACTCAACATAAGATCTTTCTGCATCTAACATCATATAGAATTGCATAATGTGTTTCTTATCTAAAAGCTTAATCAGTTAGAGATTGAGAGGTTTTTATTTATTTGATGCAACACTTCCACTCACACTAGTTATAATTATTTTAAATAAACGTGGAATTTATATGGATTGAGCAAAAGATAAAACTAGGCATGCATACCTCCATATACGACATCGTTTGTGGCTTCTCTCATCAACCATATTGCAATGCCTCCTAGCCTAAGAGTTTCATCTATTACCTGTCAATATATACAAGTTTTATCACAAGATCAAAAACGCGAAATTAGAATTTTGAATTTATGAATTTTTTCCTTGACCGAAAAGATGAGAAAGAAGAAGGAATTGAGATACTTACACATTGAGTAAAAGGCATAGCTTTGTAATCTTGCCAAGAGAGCATCTCCTCATTATCAAAGTTGCTACCCTTCTCATTTCTAAAGCTCTCTTGCTCATCCTATCCTTAGGGACACAAGATAAAAATTAAAAACAATTGACTTACTTTTATTTCTTTTCTTTTTAAATGTTTTGCGTTCAAGTTCTATGCACTAACAACATAATATAACTTGATAACATGACTTAAATTCCACCAATAGTATAAAATTTATTTACATTGTCCACGTATATAGCTTAAATTCTCTTTAGAATGATATTAATAACTACATTCAAACATGCAACATATAATGATACTTGTCGTGTTTTGTATTACAGATATTTGTTGAATGTCAACAAGACGAGATGTAGACATGTTTTGAAGGGAGGTAAATTAATGTGTCGATTTTCTAGTAAATGAAGGACACATGAATGATGTACCTGTAGTTGCTTCATGGCTTTGGGAGATTGAGTCAAGAAGTAAACAGCAAATGCCATGGTTTTAGCTGTGGTTTCATTTCCAGCAAACAAGAGGTTTATAATGAAATCAGCAACAGCTTCATCTGGTAAGCTTTCTTCCTCCAACAATCTATAAATCACACCATTCCCATTGGATGCTTCCTTTCTATGTGTCTCAATTATCTTGTTTATCTTGATTATAATATTCTCTCTTGCCTATTCATCATCAATTAATAATAAGACATGAGATACACTTCATGATTAATTCTATTATGGCTTTTCAACTATATATTATATCTTAAAAGGAAACATTCAATTCCCACATAATAATTCAAGATTAACAACAATCATTTCTTTATTTAAAAAATGGGGTAGGCGTATCGAACTATCATCACCAATTATCACCAATAAGGTAAAAGTTCAGCTAGCCAACCAACTGAGTTATTTTCTATAGATAAACAAGAATCTAAACATGTTCACTATGTAGAAAAATATATATGCAAATTCGATACATTAAAGTTTGGTATAACGAAAGTCATTTTTTTTTTAAATGACTTCCATTTGAAAGTGAGAGGAGTCACTTTTTCCTTTCTGGAAAATGTTTTTCATGAAAAATATTGTTTGGAAACCTAACATTGAAAATCGACTTGTATTCTAGAAGAAGAATTTCATAAATTATTTTACCTTCATAGCAGTATGGTAAGCAAAACCAGGCATATTGATTGGAACAGAGAGGCATCCATCCACAAAATCTGAGAATAACTGAGCCATCTCATTCACCTCTGATTCACTTGACACTCCCAGCAATTGATTAACCATCAAATTAATGGCTAGCTGAAAATTATTTCAATGATATACACAATCTCAGGTCGTGACCCTTAACCAGTGTTCTCGAATTTAACTCTCTGAATGAAAAAAATTGCTAAGAAATATTACACAACACGAATCTGAATTAGTCGGGACCAAGAGGGGTTGTAATTAACATACCTTTCTACAAACATCTTGGAGAAGAATAACCTCATTATCTTGAAAATTATTCATTGTTTCTTGAATAACCCTTTGTATATCATTCAAAAAATGAAACTTAAGTTTATCTAATCTCATCATATTAGATGCAATAGAGTGAAGTTTCCTCTGTTGTTCTCCTTGTGCTGTGATCACTCCATTTTTTCCAACTAAATCTCTGAAAGATTTTGGATAACTTGATTGGAATAACTTCCCTTCATTTTGCATTACAAATTTGTTAAAAACAGGGTCCACTGATACCACAGCCCATTTTCCATGTAAACTACATGAAAATATCTTCCCATACCTATTAAGAAGTTTATATTTTTTAAAAAAACAGAGGATTTTGTATAATTAGATTTAAGTAAAAAAAAGTTTTTTTTTTTTTTGGGACTTACTTTTGAACTTGTTGTTCAACAAAACAAGGAGGATGAGAACTGGCAACAGCATTATACCAATTAAAGCTGTCACCAATAATTGGCCAGCCTCTTCTTCCAGGAGGGAATTTTTTTGTATTTCCATTTTGGGATTTTGATTTCTTGTAGTATTTGATGATGAAAATGAGAGAAAACAGAGTGATTATGATTAACACAAAATATTCTGAATAAATTTCCATTACAGATGGAATTATGAGACTGTGAAGAGAATGAACCATCTGTTAATGATAAGGAGAAGAATTAAATGAAAAGTTGACATTCATAATTATTAGCCCAAGTAAGTCTAATCAGAAATTCCTTTTTTTTTAGGTCCCACTTGATTTTCGGATACTTATATTAGAGCTTAACTAATTCTAAATATGAGTTTGAAAGTCTTATATTGAGGATAAAATATTCTCAAAATAAAAATGACTCAGTATCAAATACTTCAATCTATGACTTCAAGTTAAAGATGGATAAAGTATGTATTTATCAATTTGTCATGATTTCTATTCAGGATGGAGATAATAATTTATGCGAGTTCAATCAATTTCAATAGATTTTGTGTTAATAAATTCATTATATAATATGCAAATATTAAGTTTAGAACACAATTTAAAATTATCATTATAAAATTCAGTCTTTCATAAAATTGAAATCCCAATTTCATCACTATCTCAAATGTTGGCAAGTGTGGAGCTACATTAACCGCTACATGTTCGACACAACTATATAAATTTGACTTAATTCATATATTTTTATCACAACTATATAAATTTGACTTAAATCATATATTTTTATTAAAAGCTCATTTCATACATATAAATAGCTTTTGTTAAATATAATAATAAAAAATAATTATGATAAAACTCATAAAGTAAAATTCTTTGACTTCCCCAATAGAAAATTCATTACTTAATACAACTGTAAATATTAGAGTTATTTTTAAATGAAATAACTAATGGAGAATTAAAGGCAGAAACAAACAAAAGAGGGTGGTGTGAAGGGCAAATAAGCGTTCGTTGACCCAACATCTGTAAGACCCACGTCTGAGGTATTATTTGTAGCTTAAGTAATGGGAATATATTTCACATTTGTGCCCAAAAAAAATAAAGAATCACATAACATTATTTGTTGTGAACGCAAGATTTAAAATTTAAAAATTAATCGAGATAAAATAAATTAACTGATTCTTTCTATCTGTTTTAATTTTGATGAATAAAATTATTTCAAAAATTATTATTGGTGAAAGATAACAGATATTTTGTGAAATTAGTCAAGATGCAAGAAAGCTGACTTAAACATTACAATTATAAAAATAAAATAAAAAATCATATAACATTATTGTTTTGGAGAATGAAAAAACTAAAGTTTTAATTTATTTTTTTTGTCAACTCATCATAGTTGGTTCTGTTAATAAAGAAAGTATTTTTCACATTCTTTTGTTGTTAGATATGATACTATTCTTTCAGTTATAATGATCTTAGTTTCAGATTTTTATTCTCTTTTTTAAACTTTAGATAATAATCAGCCTAGATCTCTTCTCAACTAGTATTTGTATTTTATTTTTTTTGTCCTTGCAATTCTTAAGTCACATTTTAATAATTGGGACTCAAATTAGCTGTGATTTATCATAGTTTAATCTGAATATTATTTTTTTCCAATTCTATAGCCTGCAGATCTCATAATTGTCACTTTATATCATTATTTTTTTTTATTGGAAATGCTAATATATATATATTGGTTTATTAATAAAAGATTAATTATTTCACTCATATCAAATAGATTTTTTTTCCTTTTAGAGGAGGAGTACGAGGACACTGACAACGGGGCAATCTGATGGTCATTTACACTTTTGTCTCTACTGTTCTGCTCTTTAATATATATTCATATTCATATTAATAAATAAAAAATGTGAAGTATAAATATATATTTTGTAATTTGTACTATTAAGAAATCAAAAATAATTTCAATTTACACAAATACAACTTCAATTTTTCATATTAATTTATTCACTTTAAAAGAATTTTTTTTTTTTAAATCTACAATAAAACATAATTAAATGTTCGATGTTCATATATCCTTTTTAGTAAGAGTTGACTAGGGTTTGTAAAAATCTTTTTTGACCTTTGAATTGATGAGATGAAATAACATAATATTTTTTTTAGCTTTACTGAGAATTAAACTATAAATTTTCACAATTTTCACTCATCTTATTACAATAATTCTTTAAATATGAGAAAATGAAAAAATTTCAAAGTTATATCATAGCCTTCTCACTTGGTAGCAATCATTCACAATATAGTGTTTTGAGAGCCTTGTTTAAGGATAGATCGTAGACACAAGTGTTTCAAATGATATTTATATAAATTTCTTTCTATTCCAAGTAATTTTTGTGAGATTATTTTTTTGATATTTTATATTATATTTCTTTATATAAAATACTCATATATGTGTATAAATATAATTTAATTGACCAAATTAGTATAAGTTATTATATATTTTTTTGTTATATTCTCTCTTTTATTATCTAATATATCGTCTTTCAAAATTTACTTTGTCTATCTATTTTCGATCTAACGAAAGATCTGGTGAGAAAACTTCTAATAGGAGAAAAGACGATAATATATGCTCCATTTTGAGTTTTCTAATATGATTACTTTAATTTTGTTGGTCCAACCTTGAGAAATACTCCTTGATTTCTTTTAATTTATTTGTCTGATTTTAATTTGATTTAAAAATTATTTTTAAAAAATAAATTAACCTTGATGTTTTATGCTAAAAATATATAGTATACGTCAAATTATTTTTTTATATTGTAATTTTCAATTAAAAAAGGTGAAAAAAAGATATATATTTTTAAAATAAATCAAGAAAATAAGACAAATAAATTAAAACGAATTGATATATGATTTTGAATTTGTTTCTTTCAATTCCCAATTTTGGATATTGTATTGTCCTCCAAGTTTTGTAAGCTTTGGTTGTTTTTAAAGGCTCGAGGTTTGGACTAGTCAATATTGTTGGCTTTCCCATTAAATATTAATGCTTCATCACAAGTTCTTCCATTGTTAGGAACAATCCTTACAAATGCTAATTGGAAAAAGGCATTTTCTTTTACTCCTTCCGTTCATTTTATTTGTTGTTGTTTAATTTATGATATTTATTAAGAAAATAATTATTATTATATATATATAGTTTATTTATTTATTTATTATTATTATATATTTAATGCTTAGAATAAAATATATAATAAAATCATCTTTTTTTAGATATTAAAAGTAATAAGTAATTGAATATTTCTTTTAAAAACAAGTGGCAAATAAAAGTAAAGGGAAAGAGTATATTTTTAAAAAGATAAGTGCCAGTCAGAAAATTTAACAAAAATTTATAAAAATTATAATATTTTTTTATTTTAAAATAAACTAATTTTTTTTGTAAAATATATTAAAGCTAAAAGAATATAAATATTTTAAAAAGTAAAATTACATAAAAATAAAATCTCATTCTGGCCAAATTTTCTAATCAAAAAAATTTTTTCTTTTAAAAATAGTGTTATGAAAAGTGTATTTTTTCTTGTTGATGGTATAATCGTAATAATTATTAAAAACTTAGTGATATGAAAAGTGTATTTTTTCTTGTTGATGGTATAATCGTAATAATTATTAACGGAAAAGGGCCTAAAATACCCTCAAAGTATTGGAAATGGTACAAAATTACCCTCCATCCACCTATTGGCTCCAAAATACCCTTCTCACCCACCTATTGGGTCCAAAATACCCTTGTCATCCACCTTTTGGTTCAAAATTGACCACTTATTTAACGATTTTATATTTAAACTATTTAAATATTTTTTTAAATACGTGGCACGCAACTATATGTTATAATTTAACTTATTAGTATAATTTATAAATCAATCCACTACCCACCCATTACTAATTAAACCTCTCCAAATTAATACACCCGTCACATTATTAATGCAACAATAAAAAAGCTACTGCCAATTGAGTGTTTTTAAAAATTTAAGGCGAAAATATCTATAGAAGTAAATTATCATACGTTAAGTGTCTAAATAAAAATTATCGGTAAACTTAAAAGTCTGACTATGTTCATCTTAATTATTCTTACGTCTCAATTATGTAATGTTACTTCATAGTTAACTTTTTTTCAAAATAATATATTAAAGGTTTTAAAACAAATTATAAATATTTATAAAATTATATTTTAAAAAAGTGCATGAATTAATTCGGGATGTATTACTTCTTTACCTTTAATCATAAACTTTTAATTCAATCTTGAAAGAGAATCCTATTGAAAGTGTCCTCCTAAATAAGCGGCTCAACCTATATTTAATTGGGGCTTCGATTCGGACTCAAATAATTTTGAATGTCATTTTCAGGAATCTATAATTTCATCGTGTTTTAGTAGTGTTTATGACAATTTTGATATTATAATTGGATTATTAATTGGGTGGGGTTTAGTTAGTAATGAGTGGGTAGTGGGTTGATTTATAAATTATATTAATAAATTAAATTATAACCAATAGTTGAACGCCAAGTATTTAAAAAAATATTTAAAGAGTTTAATTTTAAAACAATCAAAGAAGTGGTCAATTTTGAACCCAAAGGTGGATGACAAGGGTATTTTGGAGCCAATAGGTGGATGAAAAGGGCATTTTGGAGCCAATAGGTGGATGGAGGGTAATTTTGTACCATTTTCAATACTTTAAGGGTATTTTAGGCCCTTTTTCGAATTATTAACTTTGATCTTGAACTGCTGAACTATACTCCTCTGCTTCATAATAAATGAAATGATTTGTGAAGTAATAATATACACATATTAAAAAGATATATTCAAAGACGTAATTTTAACTACAATTTTTATTTTTATTTTGAAATCATAAATATAAATTTATACGTATTATCCAAAAAATATAAAACTTTATTATAGAAAAGGGTAAATGTAAAAACAAAATCCAAATATTTATGTTGAATTTTGAACAATATAATTATTACGAATAACTAAAAAATTCTTAAAAAATCACTTAATATAAAATCGGGAAAATGCTTATTTTTGGAATATTATAAAATGGATGGAATACTTAATAAAATTACATGAAATTTAAAAGTAGTAGTATATGAAATTAGAGGAGGCACTATAATAGTCAACCTAGGGACAGAAAAGCAGCACAACTACCCTAGATTTCTGGCACTTATGTACAACTTCTAATTTTGTTACTGTTTTTAATAGTCAATCACTCAATCCTATTTTGTGTTAATAATTTATGTGACTTCTAGATAGTTCAAAAATTACATGTCAAATTAAAAACAAATTCTTTATTTCGAACATATATATTTGAAACTTCAGACACTAACAAATCAATTTATAACACGTATATATATACTTGCATAAGTAATATGTCAAATTTCAAATAAACTTTTTTAACTTTAAACTCAATTTTTTTGAGCTTCAACCTAAAATGGCTAAACTTATCCGAAAAGGAAAATTTACATAAATA
The DNA here is from genome assembly GCA_016801875.1 of Solanum sitiens. Classification (NCBI taxonomy): domain Eukaryota; kingdom Viridiplantae; phylum Streptophyta; class Magnoliopsida; order Solanales; family Solanaceae; genus Solanum; species Solanum sitiens. Next base: position 1,929,062 of record JABWTJ010000002.1, on the reverse strand, counting down.
TATTATATTAAGAAAATATTTATTATTAATTATGATAATAACATTTTTCTTTTCACTTGGACACTTATAATATATTTATAATACATATTACAGAGTGTAATTTATAAAAAATATATAATACAAGTTTTATTGATCAATAATACATTTATCAGATATTTTAATATATTGTGTCAATTTTTTTCCAAACAAGCATAACATATTTTGAAACACTTTATAATACATCTATATTGCATACATAATTCACTTTTAATACATAGTGCAAATTTTATCATAATATTGCTACATATTACTATAACTGATGATAAATAAAAAATATTATTAAAAATTGTCTAATTATTTATTAAAAAGTACTCACCCGAGTAATTTTTTCGAGAAGAGAAGGTACAAGGTTGGCCCATATATGAAAGGGATAATTGTATTGAATGACAAACTAATAATGTAAAATAAATATAGTAGCTACCGTTTGATTTATTTGTGTTCTATAGCAAATCGTTTGCTAGTCCCTCTCTCCCTCATATTCTCGCTCGCCACTCTCCCCCTCTCTCTCGCTTCATGTCGCTCGCCACTCTCCCCCTCTCTCTCGCTTCATGTCGCTCGCCTCTCTCGCTTTATACAATAGAATTGTATAAATTGTGTTCTGTTTGTATAAAGCGAGAGAAAATTGTATATACACATGCAAATACATATATCTCCGTCATATACACTTATAATTATACAATACAAATATTTCCCTGCCTAAGTCTCTTTTGCCTTTCTCGTTTTATACAAATTCAAATTGTATATAATTTCTCTCTTTCTCGTTTTATACAGTTCGATTCAATTGTATATTCCCTGCACAATCTCTTTTTGCCTTTCTCTCTTTCTCGTTTTATATAAATTCAAATTGTATATAATTTCTCTCTTTCTCGTTTTATACAATTCAATTATGTCTTTCTCGCTTTCTCGTTTTATACAATTCAAATTGTATATAATTTCTCTCTTTCTCGTTTTATATAATTCGCTTTAATGTATATGTATAGTGAATTATACATATATAATTTTAGGAGCGCAATTATACAAACTTTGCTATAGCATACAAATATGAATTTTATGTTTGATATACGTGAAAGTTGCCCTATGAAATGGCATCCCAAATTTGGCTATCTATGTAGCTTGGCCCATATATTTTTGTTTACTTATGCCCATCCTTACTTATTGGGTCCAAAAATTCAAGACTAACCCATTTTGCCTTTTGGGCTGTATTCTATTTTGGGCCCCTATCGTCCCGGGTTGAACCCGGACGCAGTTATCCTGCCCGTTTCATCTGCAACTCCTCCTTCTTGAAGGTGCCGGAACAGAAACAGAAACACAAGCAGAACCAAATAGTTGAAGAAGATGTCTATGGTTCTGAATTATTCTGCTGCTGGTGTTGCTGCTCCACCTTCTTGTGCCACAGTTAGTTAATTTCATTGTCACTTGTCCATTGTACTGTAACTGTTATTGTTAGCTCTGTAACTGAAATGTATTTTTCCGTCTACAGAGGAAATGGAAACCTGCTATGCTTGGGAAACAGTTACCTTTTGGAACATCACCGTTTTCAGTATCAGCTAAGACTTATCGAAAGTTTCGCGTCAATGCGTTTTTCTTCAATCCCATTCAGGAACCCATTCTCAAAGAAGCTCTCAAGGTAATTTCCTTATACCTGTAAATCTAGAAAGTTAGGTATAGTTGTTTCAATTCGGTATCTCACGGTACTGCTGTGTACTTTGATTTTTGTCTGCCTTATCATGAAATTCAGTTAACAACAAAAAAAGAGGGGATTTTTTATGTAGAGAAGTTTTCGTTAAATCATTCTCATCATTTCATACAAGTGCTACCATATATGCTTCTTAGAAAATTATCCTTCAAGCTAGTTACTCCCACCGTTTCAATTTTTTTTGTATGATTTTGACTTTGACACAAAATTTAACAAAGTAAAAAAGACTTTATTGAATTTTGTGATCTTAAACTAAATGTACCCAAATGTTACATTTAGAATTAAGGAGTTGTCAAAAGAAGAAATAAGCAAAGCTATGGAGCAAAGTAAGACAAACAAATTAAAACGGAGGGAGTATTGTTTGAATCTTTCCGGACAATTAATATTTCCTGGTGAGTGGTGTCCATTAGTTGTGTTTAGCTCAATATTTTGGGTGCCAGGGATGGGTTGGAGGAAGAGTGTTCCTACTGTTAATATCTTCTGTAATCAAAATATGGGAGCTCATCCTGGCCAGTTAGCATTACATAATTATTAATGGAACATAGCAGAGTGAACCATCCAAGCCTCCTCTTGGGTATCAAAATTCTTCTTAGTGAGCTGCTCAACTAATTTTCATTTCTACTCGATACTTCAGAGTATCATGGTTGCTTTACTTTTGTTACATAGTTCTCCAATCTAGCAGTATTTGACATGGTGTAGTTACTGTAGTATGTGGTTGGACAACAAAGAAACCTAAGGCTTGGTGTGCTTGGTTACTGGATTGAAGTCCTTGCTAGTGAAGTGCTTGGTTACTGCACAAAAATGATTGGTCGTACTACTAGTCTTTCAATTCTTAATCAGCTGACAGACCTAGGGAATGAAGGTGAATAGGTGATGCACCCGACTAAGATAAGAGTTGGTGTCGAAGGAGTGTGTAAGAACTCCTATTTAGTTTACTATACATCAACTCTGGCATATAGAAAATGATGAATGTCCCATTTTTTTCTTTAAGAAGCTATAGATTTTGGCAATGAGCCTCGTGCAGTTGAGACTGTGGATAGTTAACTTTGTGATGGAAATTTAACCTAGTTCATTTAGTTGAAGGGAAACTAGTGCATTAAGCTCCCACTATGGGCTGGCTCCAGAAAAGGACCGACCACATTAGTGCTATTGTACGCACACTTACATTGACTTCTGCAACAAACTGTTTACCCCGCTTGAACCATGATCCCCATTTACTGGTAAGTAAGAGCTATTCAATTTTATGTTGGAGATTCCCTTGGAAAAAGGTGAAAGTAACTCATATGATTTTGGGCAAGGAGCATTGAAGTGTAGCATGTAATTATTGCCAATTTGTTTCCATAGTCCTCATATAAACTAGAAACTTGTGTTTAAGAACACAATGCAGAGTGCGTACACCAAAAACCATGAAAGAAACTGTTGAAATCTCCAGCCTACTGGGGATGTTAGAAACTGTAGAATGAGAATTCTGATGGACATATCGCTTCATTAAAGGAACTCTAATCATAATAGGCAGAGGTTAGATAAATTCTTAAATGTCGATTTCAGACTTAATTTTTTCTCTAAATTTTTTGAGACATTTTGATTAGTCGTTTTGTTTGAGTATTTCTTCTGCTACTAAAGCCTTCTTTAGTGTGAGATGACACAGTGCTTATTGAGTTGATATTGTGCCCATCTCATATAGTTCTCTTCTTGGCAATCCCTTCAAAATCTGAAAGGAGCATCTGCTGAGAAGTTGAGATAATGATAACGTGCTATCTGTATTACTTGGTCATTTAAACATGGTAGCAAACAACCACATCTTCCTGGACTGTTCAAGAAATGAAAATCCTCCGTCTTCAAAATTTTCGTCTAAACCAATTTGAATCTTGTGTATCGCTATTCTGACATTAAAATTCAATAGGACTATGTAGTGGAAGAATAGCTAGAGTATGGTGAAGAAACTTGAGTCAACTTTGTAAAAATACTCTGTTTGGAAGAAAATGTATCATTTGGAGGCTTAGATTATTTTTCCGCGATCATTGTGGGACTAAACAGCTTGTTACCTAGTTGAATTTACTGTCATTTTCCAACATCAAAGTTAGTTGCACAAATCCATGTATGAACTCTTTCATGGAAGGATGCTAGGGAAAGCTGGACTATATGATGTTACGAAAAATAAAAAATAAAAAGAAGATTATGCATCAAGATTTGATGCTTTAAAATCATGTCTGTTTAGATGTCACGGATGATGATCAGGTCTCTAGTTACTTGGAAAAATCCCCTGCGGAGACACTTCAATCGAGCTCTCTCGTGATGTGACTTTTCCACCAAATATGCAGGAACCTGTTGCCTTTGCGGGAGGGATGTTTGCTGGGCTTCTAAGACTTGATTTGAATGACGATCCTCTGAAGGAATGGGTTTCTAGAACAGTTGAGGCCTCAGGAGTTACAGCTGAAGAAATTGAGGCCGGTGATGATCAAGCAGAGGACACCCCACAACAGATAGAAATTGAATGAGTTTTCTAATCTGTCTTCCTGTATTGCCACTGCTCTTGTAAAAATACAATAATTGTGGTATAACATATAACTTGTATGATGGGGAAAAACCCTAGAATGTGTACTCTTAAGGAAATCGAAAAATCTACATGAAACATGAGCATACACTTGTATTGTTCTGCTGTTACTTTTCCAAAGCACTGATTTCTGGAGCTGAAAAGGTGTGTCTCTTTCATTCAGCTTTCTTTCCTGTAAAAGATAGGCAAAATAACACTGCAAGTGCCCATTTTCTATTAGCAAATGTTGCGATGTCTTCTAAATGTTATAATATAGCTACATATGAAGAATCTTATTCCTCTACCTTACTCTAGTTTAAGCTACTTAATCTTATTTACCCTCTCACTAGGAGCTTCCACATTTTTGATCGTATGTTAACTCGAACCCGCACAACCTACAGGTTTGGAGGTGAAGGTTGCTTACCATTAACCCCCACTTGTCTTGCTACTCTACCACTTCTGCTCATTGAACTACGTTCTCTATTGATTCTGTCATCCATTGTCCGTAGTGTCTTTATCAACATCTTGGTTGAGTATTTTGTACGCATTGGGTAAATTTGACAGATAATTAGTACTTAGTAAATACGAATTCAGAATGTAAATTTGATGGGTTCAATCTCTAAGATTTTTACCATCATCATCTGAAATTATGAATTTAGATAAATTAATTTATTTTTTGTGGAAGTTTAGAAAGTTTTCAAATATTGAATCTTTGTTCCGTGTAGAAAAAAACGAAATATTCCGGTTCATAGGCTGCATTATTTGGTTGAAGTGTGGTAATATTTTGGAGGCAAGCATAAGTGTCATTTTTTCCTTTCTGAAACAGAGCAGAATGGGACTGACTAAAAGCTCGTGATCTTAATTTCCTAAAGAATCTATAAAATTTGTAATGAATGTTCTGTCATTCTAAAGATCACGGAAGAAAAAGAAAAAAATATAAAATAATGAACTCCTTGTTTATTAGAGTATTTATTTAAAGTTAAGTTTTGAATAAACGAAATAAATAAATTTATTTGATTAACTTATTGAATCAATAAATATAAATTATTTACTTAATTTTTTTATATTGATTAAATGTATACTTTTAAGTTTACTAACTTTCAAACGGTAAAATAAAATTAATAATGTTATTTATATATTAATTTTATAAAATGACCATATATTAAAAAATATTTTTTTCACTAAAATCGACGTGTAAATAGGAAGAGAATACTGAAAGATCTAGATTCTTGCGCTATTACTTGTCTAGTGAATTGTGGAGTTGTGCTATTATAATTGAATGACATAAGACAACTTGTCCGACAAACCCAAACTCGGGTCTTTCTCACATTAAAGCACTTTTCCAAAGAAAAATAAATAAATAAATATTACTTTCTCCATTTAAAAAATAATCTAATTTGACTTGAAACGTAATTTAAGAAAAAAAAAAGACTTTTTGATCTTGTAGTTCTAAATTAAAGTTATGTCAAATTTACCAAAATATCCTTTAATCTTGTGGTCTTAAACATGTCACGTGGAAAATTAAAGTTAAAGTGTTGTTAAAAAAGAAAAGGGATCATTCTTTTTGAAACAAACTAAAAAAAAATAAGGACATTCTTTTTTAAACGGAAAGAGTACTATTTTTAAAAAAATGAATTTTGAGCGTAATAATCCCCAAAGAAATCTAGCTTTAAGATATGAGAATTATCTAACGGTATAAAAAGACCATCATCCCTTCTTACCGGTGTCACGAGACTCTTCAATGCCACATCTAAAAATAAATTTTGAATTTGATTTATCGTTTAAAATTAATTGACAATTTTTTTAATCTACAATTCAGTGTTTTAAAAAGTAAGGGCGTGAGGTGAGACGTTTTATACGTTATGGGTCGAGGCGTAAGTTCTGAGATACGGGGCGCAAATTCCATGGATCTACGGGGCGTAGTCTTATGCATATTCAATTTTATATTTTTATTACTAATTAAATTCCTTTCCATGATTTACAAATAATTTCTATGAAAAACCTATAATATATAGAAATTATATTATGATTTTTATTTGAGATAAGTATTGATAATCTATAATAAAGAAAAAAAATATTATAATTACTATTTGAAAAATATCATTACACTAATAATAACAAAACATGACTATACAAGTATAAACAATCTAATATCTTAACTTTCTAATAATAAAATAATCATTATTTCTAAAAAAATAATATATATATATATATAAACATCACTCTTTTATGAATAAAAATAAAAATACTTTCAAATAGTTAAATAAAATATGATAATTTTGAGAAATATAACAAAACCATGAAGACCAATGATAAGTGAAAAAGTAAAATTTTCCTATATGTTTTTAAGAGAAATGTTACGTAATATATAATTACCGTCATAGTGTTACCAAATAATAATATGTGATACTACATTTGTTGTTTGAGTTACTCTCAATCTTGTTATCTTATAGATAAAAAAGTTATGTATAATTCATTTATTCAAGAATTACGAGGGTTAACAATGTTAATTAAAGATTTTAACACATAATTTGTGTAAGATCTGTTAGGCGAGTCTCGAGCGTTGGGTGTGCTTAAGGCGTAAGTCTTGTAGAACTAAGTCCCACACTTGAATCTCGAGGCGTTTTGCTAGAGCCTCAAGGCGAGTCCTAGAAGAGTCTTTTAAACACTGATCCAAATCATAAAAAGATATCACTCATTTTCTTATTGGACACTCTTTACACATGCTCTATTCGTTGGTAGCTGGTGAATCAAAATATAAGTATTGTAATAGGGTTTGACAAATAATACAATTATCACAATGTAACTATTGTAATAGGGTTTGACAAATAATGCAGTTATCTAAATGTTAAGTATTGTAATAGGGGTTGACAAATAATGCAATTATCAAAATGTAAGTATTGTAATAGGATTTGACAAATAATGCAATTATCAAAATGTAAGTATTGTAATAGGATTTGACAAATAATGCAATTATAAAAATGTAATTATTGTAATAGGGTTTGACAAATAATGCAATTTCTTTAATATTTCGATAAAAATAAGATACGATGGACCAAGCTCAATAAAAGGTGGCTAGCTAGCTAGCTATCACTAAACGTGAAGCCGTGAAATGATAAGTAAATTATTTTGTTTTTACAATTATTTTTTAATATAAATCTAAATTAATTAATAAAATTCAATATGAAAAATTCACAAGTGTCCAGCTGGTTGATGGTAAAAAATAGTAAAAAGACAGGGAGTTGTGAAGTGTCATCACGTACATAGAACCATACTCAGCCCATTGGGTTTTGTAGTAAACAAAATCAGGCTTAGCTGTTCCTGTGAAACTATCTCCTGTGGGCCTCTCCTTCCCCACATTTTCCAACGTTATCTTAACTATTGCACTGTATCATGTGGTATCTCCACACCTTTGTTTTCCATGATTGTTACTTCTTCCGTCTCATATTATTTGACAGAGCCACTTTATTATTAGGGTTCATATAAATATCCTTTCATGTGAAGTTATATTTATATTTACATGGTTAAAATAATTTTTGGATATGTATAATAAATATCAAATTCTTTTCGATTACTTTGTATATATACTTTTTTCAGATTTTAAATTTCCTTATAAAAAAAATCTGACTCCGCTACTTATTTTGCTTCAGTAATAAGATAGATTTTCATTTCACTTGTTCAATTTTGAAAAATTAAATTTTTGTTTATTTATATATGTATTAAATAATTATATTAAGAATTAAAATTAGAGAAAAGATTATACGTCAAAGGCAAGCAGAAAATATATATTACCAATGGGGTATTACATTTGTATTATTATTATTATTTTTATTTTATAATATTGTATCAGTACACAATAATACAAAATTTCATCTTATGTAGCTGCTGGGTACTGAATTTGTGATGGTCACATAGTTATGTTATGTTTCTCATTTTACTTTTATTTATGATTTAACAACACGATTTTATATTCTGCTTTATTTATTAATTTTTTTTATAAATTATTCTTTAGATGGATAATATTTATTATTATATTTAAAAGGATATAAATATAATGTCAATTTTACTATATCTAGTAATTGACGTAGAAATTTTAAAAAGTGATATCAATATTTATAGAAGAAGAGATAAAATTTAATTACCCGTATGAGTAAGTTATAGCATTGACTCGTTAATTTAGACTAGTTTTGAATTTAGACTAATTTTAAGTTGAAAGAGGTCTTGCATTCAATTCAGATTAACCATAAGTTTAAGCCTAACTATGATATATTTTGCAAAAAAAATATATGCTTTGATTGGTGTTTGACCCCCCAACTTCAAACTAACAACACACCAAAATACAATTCTTGCCAAATAGTGTCATTTCATTTCCTAAATCGATTTAGGCATAGTATTAATAAGTTTTTTTTTCTAACAATATCAATTTTGAATATAACCAATTTAATTTCTCCATAAATGCATTGAAAAATATCTATCATTGGTAATAAGGATAAAATAGAAATTAAGTAATAAATTACTATCTTTTAATTTTTCCAAATGGAATAAGTACAAATAAATATTTTATTTATAATATATTGAACAAATAAAAATAGACAGTATAGGAGGAGAAAATCATACTACCACTTTTCAAAACATTATATTCGTCTAAATTAGACGTTGAAATTAGTAAAAGTAGAAAAGATCACCAAAGTATGTAGTGTATTGAACGAGCTTGTTCAACTCTTAATTAAATGTCTCAAATTTGAATACTAAATTAAAAATTCTTTGATTAAAAAAATTCTCTTTCAATAATCTTACGTGACACAAATTTAAATTAATCAATATATACTTCACAATAAAAAAAATAATTGGACAATAGAAATGTTAAGAGAATTTGGACAATTTTGATAATTGGCCAACAGTATTCGAGCAGTTAACTTTTCATTCAGAATGCAATGCTTCTTTCCCGCCAACCGAACACCATGCTGACGTCAACACGTTTTCTAATTTAATCACCTCACCTTCCTTTGATATTACATATATTACCTTTTTAACAATATATATGTTGAAATATAAAATAAAAATAATTATAGTATTTAATAATAATAATAAAAATTATCTTTTAATTTTTTAAGCTTAACAATAAATAAATAAATATATATATCCATTTTGAATACAAATGAGTAAAAATAAATGCACAAAGTATCAACTTTCGTTGATTCTTTTGGAACTGATACTTACAATTAAAATATAAATATTTTTAAATTATATGAAAAGTAATAAAAATTATATTATATATATAAAATTTTATTCCTTGTAATTGCTCCTTATGTTTATTTGAAAGCTTCATGTTTTATATAATGTGTGTCTCTTTTTATATATAATTGATGTTTTGTTTTCGTTTAATTATTATAAACAAAAGTATGTAAAATTAGAAAAAGTAAGAAGATAAAAAAGATTACCATAAATATCATTATAGCTTTAGAGAAATAAATACAACATGAAAAATAATTCTTTCTTAGGTGAAATATATTAATGATTGTTATAATAAAGTTGGAGTCCATATTGTAATAAGAGCTTCCTTCAACGACATTAAGAGAATTAAGTGGGCAAAATGACGGTTAATTTATTAAACAATCATTAAGGTGATTGTACATTGTGCATACAAGATTGTACGTATGATTAATTGAAAAAATATCCTATACTGTTGCAGTTAAGAAAGTTAAACGCGGAGCTTTAAATAAGTGCGCCCACACACTTGTATAAATGCGATTTAAGCTACTTTCTGCCGCATTTCATCTCCCATTGCTTTACTCCGGCAACTTCTCCGGTGAATAACACCGGTAAACGGCCAATGCCAACTCTCGTCGGAATCTGAATACTGATTTAAGCAGCCTTAGCTAGCTAACTTTTGTCTCTGCAATGAAGATAATGAGTTGTTTGTCCTCTAATTTCAAGTTCGTTTTCCTTGCCTCGACTGTGATATGGATAACGGTAATGTCGTCGTCGTTAGCAGCTGTAGATGCTTCCAATGTTACTACTATTGGTACTGGTAGTGTGACTTACGATCGACGCTCGTTGATTATTAACGGCCAGAGGAAGCTGCTCATCTCCGCTTCCATTCACTATCCTCGCAGTGTCCCTGCCGTGAGTCTACTGTGACTGCACTACTTTTATTTGAGTTAATTACTTGCCTGATTAATGAGAACTTATTGTTTTTCTAGTTTTCAATTTCTATGTTTTGTAATTGCTCTAATGGTGTGGGAATTTGTAGATGTGGCCTGGTCTGGTTCGATTGGCGAAGGAAGGAGGAGTGGATGTTATTGAAACGTATGTTTTCTGGAATGGTCACGAACCTTCTCCGGGCAATGTAAGACTAGTTCAATTTTAAATTGAAGCTTTCTTAGTGAATCGTCAAATTTGGAACTGATATTTTTGTTCTTTCTTGCGAGAACTTGTTAGTATTACTTTGGAGGAAGGTTTGATCTAGTCAAATTTTGTAAGATCGTTCAGCAGGCTGGAATGTATTTGATTCTTCGGATTGGACCATTTGTAGCTGCAGAATGGAACTTTGGGTATGTTTTGACACATATATGTTGATCTCTAGATTCCACTTAGTTAAGCAGCAAGCACTCCTGCTGAAGAGCTTCATACTACCAAGTAAACAGTGGACTTTCCAGGCACCGCATACCAACATTTGTGAAATTTTAGTAACTCTGTTAGCAGTATTTTTTTCTCTCTGTCAAATACTAAAGAGCAGGAAAGAAATCCTAATAAATTATTAATCATGCAGTGGACTTCCTGTGTGGTTGCATTATGTGCCAGGTACCACCTTTCGGACTGATAGTGAACCATTTAAGGTTAGCCTACAACAGAGTCAACTCTTGAATGTCGACTCTATGAAGCCAAATTTGCATTATTTTTATAAAAGGATTCCTTTTGATCAATCTGCTTCTTGGTATTTCAGTATCACATGCAGAAGTTCATGACATATACAGTGAACTTAATGAAGAGAGAGAGGCTTTTTGCATCTCAAGGAGGTCCAATCATCTTGTCACAGGCAAGTTTGGAATCTGAAAGTTAATTTTAGGCAAAACCCCCTCTCAGTATGCATTGATTTTGCTCCTCACAATATCTTAATTTAAGTTTCAATCCTTGGATTCATATATGTAGCTTTATTTATCCTAGAATCATTCATGTAGTTTGTTGGTTCACCTTCTAATCTTTTTGCTTCCAAAACATTGATAACTGGATTTACCGACTGTCAAGAATTATTAGGAAACATAGTAGACATGCAACTGCAGATCCTCTTACCTCATCAAGCATTTATAGTTATCTTGTAACTTTCTAGTGGAACTTTTAGGAAAGTTATGCAACTGCAGGATGACTCTTTTGCTATTAGTTTTAGGCCTTTGATGAGATTATGTTTGTCGTCCTTCCTTTTGCCACTGCATCTTGTTGATGAAGGTTTTCACTTGCTTAAAATCTTTTGTTGCAGGTAGAAAATGAGTACGGCTACTATGAAAATGCATATGGAGAAGGAGGGAAAAGGTATGCCTTATGGGCTGCTAAAATGGCCCTTTCTCAAAATACTGGTGTACCTTGGATAATGTGCCAGCAGTATGATGCTCCTGATCCTGTGGTGAGAACTTGTTTCCGTGCTCTAGGATGGGCCTTTTTTACTCTTTCCAGTTCATGTTAGGTTTTGCCATCTAACAGAGTCCAGAGAAGCTTTTATCCAGCTATTGTAGATTTAGGGTGTCTAAATGAATATTTCATTATTGGGACAGGACAAATACGTTTGCTTGTCAAGTTCAAACTTTCTTGTAATCTAGTGTGAGATTACATTTTCTTTGCTTCTGATCTTAGTCATCCACACACTCCAAAGACAGAGTGGTTGTGCGAGAGTTGGCGGCAGCAACAATAAATGTATTAATAAAAGATAACTGTATAGCCCCAAGTTTTTGTGCAATTAAACACTTATTCACCTACTTTTCGAGTAAGCTTAAATTGTTATTGTTTAAGCAGCTTCTGGCCATAAGTAAATTGAGAGGCTATCATGCTGTTTTTGGGAATTCTGGTTCAACTCAGATCATCAATACTTGTTTTTCCTTTGCAGATTGACACATGCAATTCATTTTACTGCGACCAATTTAAACCAATCTCTCCAAACAAGCCCAAAATTTGGACAGAGAACTGGCCGGGATGGTACGATTTCACATTCTCTATTTCTCCGTTTTGAATTTATAAGCTAACAGGCATTTATGTTTTCTTTAACAGGATGTGTGTTTACATTTAATTGTGCCATTAAAAATTTGCTCATCTTTTCATTTCTGAGACTACCATCTCATTTAATATTTTCCATTCAAAAGATGTGTTTTTCAATAATATTTGGAGAAAAAGCATCTTGTTGATGAGTTCTTGGCCTATCTGAGAGGCAGTGATGAAGTTTAGTCAATGCTGAAATTAAAAAGAACATAAATTTATCAGGTTCAAGACATTTGGGGCCAGAGATCCTCACAGGCCTGCAGAAGATGTTGCTTATTCTGTGGCTCGTTTTTTCCAAAAAGGAGGAAGCGTGCAGAATTATTACATGGTATCCTATTATTTTTTGTACCCTGTCATCAGCTATAAGTAAATCATTTCTTATTTTAGTTTGATATAAGCTTATACAAGTTGTTACCAACATCCTGTTAAGGGATTTTCCATTCTTACCTTTTCACATTAACTTTTTTTCTTCATAGTACCATGGTGGGACGAACTTTGGCAGGACAGCAGGTGGCCCTTTCATTACCACAAGTTATGACTATGATGCCCCAATTGACGAATATGGTTAGCCTATCTGTCTCTGTTGCTAAAAGAATAAGCTGTGCATGTTACATATATTGCTTAGAAAACACAAGTTCTGTTTAATTGAAACACAATATCAATCTTGTGTAATATGGCTTCCAGGTCTACCAAGGTTTCCAAAATGGGGTCACCTTAAAGAACTTCATAAAGTCATAAAATCGTGTGAGCATGCTCTGCTGAACAATGATCCAACTCTTCTTTCATTAGGTCCTCTTCAAGAGGTAACTTACCTTCCATTTAGATTTTTATTTTCATCAGCTCCTTCATTTGCATCTATTTCTGTCCCGTGTATGTTTTTCTATAAGTAGAATTCGAAATTAATGCATAGTGCCGTTCACAAGCTACAAGAAATGGTCGAATTGTGACTTCATTAAGTCTTCGCACACGCTTCACGCTCTCAATTCTGGGGCTAATAGCTTGTTATGATTATTGCTGAACTATGTTCATCAGAATTTAAGTGCAAGAACAGGCACTTGAAAATTCTGCTCCAAAATGCTTCAGAGACCCCTTTTAATTTTTTTTTATGAAGTATACCAAAATAAAAGATGATACCCCAATAGTTCTGGATTTGAATAGGCAGCAAAACCATCTGAATCTAAACTAACATTTTCATTCCCAGATTGACCTGGAGTGACTTTTCCTCTGATGTAGTGTCTAGAGTATGTCCTTTTCTTTTCTATCCTCTTTCACACGCATGTGTATTGAACTAAGGGCCATGATACTAGTGGCAGTGGGTTCTAATTGTTTTTTCTATGATAAGACTAACTGTTTTGCACTCTAACTGAATCGGTTCTTTATTCATTGGTTCTTCAGGCTGATGTTTATGAAGATGCTTCAGGCTCTTGTGCTGCCTTTCTCGCGAATATGGATGACAAAAATGACAAGGTGGTACAGTTCCGACATGTAGCATACCACTTGCCAGCATGGTCTGTTAGCATTTTACCAGACTGCAAAAATGTAGCATTCAACACAGCAAAGGTAAAGTGTCTGTTTTAAACAAATAGTATCAGTTAAAAGAGGTGCTGATTATGATAATTTGTCTCTGAATATTGGAGAAGTAAATCATTATTTAACATTGTATCTTTACAAGGCTTCAATTGTCAACACCTTTAAATAGCTATTGGCACCTTGAGGTTCCCTATTTATCTTATCATCGTAAACAAAGAATAGATAAATGAACTTGGAGCAGAGTTTAATGACACAGTTATTTCTCATTTTTTACAGTGGCCCTAAGGCCTCTTCTGCAGTCGCTGAAAAATACTAACTTGCTGACATGATATTTTTTTCTGAAAAAAGAGAGACCTTTCAAGGTTATTGTTCAGAGAGAACATCCCCCACATTAAAATAATTGTGCTAGGTCAAAATAAAACAAATGAATATAGAGGCTTTTCTAATAACATATTATAACCTAGTGAATCTAGACAGAAGTTTAAAATTAATATTTTTGTTTTAAGTTAAAGCACATTTCAGAATGCATTAACTTGCTTCATAATACAATCTATGCCTTGTTTAATTCCTTCTGTGTGCAGGTTGGATGTCAAACTTCTATAGTCAATATGGCACCCATAGATTTGCATCCCACCGCAAGTTCACCAAAGAGAGACATCAAGTCTCTTCAGTGGGAAGTCTTCAAGGAAACAGCTGGAGTATGGGGAGTTGCTGATTTCACTAAAAACGGCTTCGTAGATCACATTAACACCACAAAAGATGCTACAGACTACCTCTGGTACACAACAAGGTTGGTCTCACTCTCGGTTGATAGCATTACCATCATTTTACCTGAGCACGTGCATATGACCAGTATTAAATACCTTGTCTACGTGGATGAACCACATCAATATGAGTGGATTGATGCCACTTTCCTCTTTCTTTGGTTTCCAAAACACAAAATCACTAGCAATTTCTCAATCATACATTTTTTACATTAGGAGCATTCAATTTTTTCCATAACCAATCGGATGAAAGGTGATAATGAACTTTTACGAGGGAGAAAGAAGCTAGTTTACTTTCTACAGAAATCGTGACATTGCCTTTTGAAATCGTTTTTCTTGTCTATAAACACGAACTCATAACTTTTTATTATTGGCAGTATTTTTGTTCATGCGGAGGAGGATTTCCTAAGAAACAGAGGTACTGCAATGCTTTTCGTTGAATCAAAGGGTCATGCTATGCATGTCTTCATCAATAAAAAGCTTCAAGGTCTGTATTTATATGCCTTACTTCAATGCTAGGGAAACCCCTTTTTATATAAATTTCTTTTGCCTAGAATTGGAAGTATATCCCTTTTTGTATAAAGTGCACGTGTCCCTTAAGTAATTTTGTTCACTTGTGCATATTTCTCTATAGCCAGTGCATCTGGAAATGGCACAGTGCCACAGTTCAAGTTTCGAACTCCTATTGCTCTAAAGGCAGGGAAGAATGAAATTGCCTTGTTAAGCATGACTGTGGGCCTACAAGTAAGTGACTACAACTTTCTTCATCTGAAGTAATCATCAAATCACAGAGCAGTAGTTACTGCTCTGCTCCAGATTATGTGAGAGTTACAAACTAACCATTTTTCACAAAATTAGGAAAATCACGATTGATATGACGTGCACATATGAAATTTAATGTAGCTAGTACTATCCATGCAGAATATGTGCCTATCATATGCTAGAGAGTAGAGACGTGGAGGTTAAAGCAAAAACACATTACTGAGCTTATTGCTTTACTTCTAGATTTTGTTAGAGTAAGGACCTAACCATTTGTCAAAAAAGAAAATTAGTGGTCACAAAGAATGTTATGTGTATATGAAGTAAACAATAGTTACTATTATCTAAGAAGAAATAAGCACCAAAGTGAGTAATAAGGGACTTGTTTTTAATTATTTTAAGATAAGGATAGACATATTTAGTTCTTATACTCCCTCTGTCCCTATCCCAGTTTGTCTGGATGAGATTATTAAGTTAAGAGTTGCAGTTTCATTGTATTCAAATGGAAGTGGGTCCAAAAGTCTAGAGAAACTTGACGTTTGAAGAATTGTACTTTTATTATCATAAGTTTGTCTAGCACTTTTTATGATATAATACTGAAGAGTATAGAGCTTTTAGTATGAATTTCTATTTATAAGAAAGTGGACAATTTTGAACAACCCAAGATACAAATAAGACGGTCACTTTGGATTTGGTGTATTTGTTAGATCCAGAGTTGTGTATTCATCATGTTTCCATTTGTTATTGTTCCTTATTTGCATCATCTATTAGTTCCTATAATTCGTAATATGAAGATTCATAATGCAAAGAACAAAATTTCAACATTTTCTTTGGTGGGGGAGTTAAAAATGAAATCTCCAAAAGAAAGCAGAAACTATTTATCTATAATGATAAATGATATTCAGCAATTCTTGCAAAAAAAAGATATGATAACTAATGCATTTTGGATCTCTGCAAAAGTTCATACAGTATTAATCTAACTGCAGTTAAATGTTTTGGGATGTTAAAAGAGACTAATACTCTTCAAATATTGCATAGCTCTTATTTATTCCAAGGCTAGCCTTATTCCAAATGCTTTTCCTTAAGACTGACAGTACTTGGTTTTCTTTTTGAAGACAGCTGGAGCGTTTTATGAATGGATTGGAGCTGGTCCAACAAGTGTCAAAGTTGCAGGGTTCAAGACTGGGACTGTGGACTTGACTGCGTCTGCTTGGACCTATAAGGTATTGCATTTTCCTTCAGTTAGTTTGCGCTCCAGCTTGCATCATTGTCAAACTAGGAAGCATGTATTCCTCTTTTTAAAGGTGTGTCACGGAATTGAAACTATTTGGACATCCTCTTCCAATATTTGGGAAAATCCCTTTATTAATCATGGCAAGGTAATGACATTGTTAAAGTGGGCGCTTGCGCTATTACCTCTTTTGTCTTTTAAGAGGAGAAGAGATTTAGGCTGAAGATCATGGAATGTATATGGAGGAAAGGACTCATTACTTCTATTTAGCTGTATTTCATTTTGTACATTAATAGCATGAACCTAAAAGGCAGTGATACTGCACAAAAGAACCAAATGAAAATGTAAGCAAAGAAATATATCTACAAGTATAATACCTCATTCCTCAACAAACACCTTCTTCTCAGATCTTAGACTTCTATTGGTAATGGAGTCTGATGTGAACGTCAAAGCTTTGATTGTAGGACAATGTAGCCTTATCCCAGATTGGATACATATGTAGAATTTTTTTTCTTAAGATGCTTAAATCTCACCTGCCAACAATTTAGGATACTGTTCTTGAGTGAGATGAGATCTAACATATACCTAGACAAAAAGACAGAACTCTTTGGTTTAGTAAAAATCTGGAAAAAATTTCCTTTATTGTCCCCTCACGTGCAGACCTGGTTTTTTTCATGGGCCAAACACGTGGAAATTCTTTTTTTTTTGGATTTGTGTGGCGGTGAGATTTGATCTCAGAACCTCTCCATGCTCTAATATCATGTTGAAGTGTGTGACCATCTCATTTAAAAGCTTAAGCTGATAGAGAGAGCACACTTTTTATTATTTAATTGTATTCTCAACAAGTTAGAGAGGCCTTAGGTTTGTGATTTCTTCTTATTTATATGAGGCCCACAAGTTGTTAGTCTTGTGCAATGTTTCATTGCCCTACTCAAATTTTCTCTCCATATTGTGCTTCGTATTTAATAAATCTCGATGTTGCTCATTCACAGTTCAGTACCCCGAAACCAATAAATGTTGTTCCAAAAGGTTTCATTCACTACTGTATTTTGTTTGAAATATTGGGAACCTTGATTGCTCACTTTAACTGTTAAAATTTTACATCTAGATTGGATTGCATGGAGAACATTTGAGGATACAGAAGTCATATAACTTGAAGAGTAAAATTTGGGCACCGACTTCGCAGCCACCAAAGCAACAGCCCCTCACATGGTATAAGGTAAGAAGGAAACAATGCCTCCCGAACATTGAGCCTGTTTGTAGTTGCTTCTGAAGTTGTTTTACGCCTTCCAACTTTCTCATTACCGCTGGTCCTTTTCTGCTTTTCCAGGCAGTAGTAGATGCGCCTCCTGGTAATGAACCTGTTGCACTTGATATGATTCATATGGGAAAAGGAATGGCTTGGTTGAATGGACAAGAAATTGGCAGATATTGGCCGAGGAGAACTTCTAAATATGAGAATTGTGTTACTCAATGTGACTACAGAGGCAAATTTAACCCTGATAAGTGTGTCACTGGCTGTGGACAACCTACACAGAGATGGTAAGACCAAATGTTTGCCTAAACAATATCAGTACTTCAGTAGCATACACGTTTTCAGACTTCGTCCATAGACCATAATATATTTTTTGCATGAATTCCTAAGAAAAAAAACTCCTATTTATTTTTTAAGTAGCATTTCTTTGTTGTATTCTAAGAATTTTAAAACTCCTATATACTTTTTAATGGATCATTTCTTTGTTTCCAGTTATCGATAGAAGACCAGTAGTGTTCGAAGTAGTATCATCAGTTTGCAACCTTAATGCAAGTTTTTGTTGTTTTCTCTTTTTTATATACATCCATATTTTAAAGTAGAATTTCTCTTATTTTGGTTGTTAATTAGGTATCATGTGCCACGATCTTGGTTCAAGCCATCAGGAAATGTCTTAATTATCTTTGAGGAAACAGGTGGAGATCCCTCTCAAATTAGATTCTCAATGCGAAAGGTTTCTGGAGCTTGTGGTCATCTTTCAGTGGACCATCCATCCTTTGATGTTGAAAATCTGCAAGGAAGTGAAATTGAGAACGATAAAAACAGGCCAACTCTAAGGTTGAAATGCCCCACAAATACTAATATTTCCTCTGTCAAATTTGCCAGCTTTGGAAATCCTAATGGTACATGTGGCTCCTACATGCTAGGAGACTGCCACGATCAGAATTCTGCAGCACTGGTCGAAAAGGTAACATAATATCTGACAAGCCCCTCTGCATGAATCATTAATTTTCTCGGGGCCTTGAGCGATAAACTGTACCAGAAAGCAACTCACTAGCTTATGTTGACTGAGTTATTTCTAAGCTCAACTAGCATGTGACCAACTACTTCTCTTCTGTAATAACCTGAGGTTGCTATTTACTGTTTTGCAGGTTTGCCTGAACCAAAATGAGTGTGCATTAGAAATGTCCAGCGCAAACTTTAACATGCAATTGTGTCCAAGTACAGTAAACAAATTTGCTGTTGAAGTGAATTGCAGCTGAGTGCCATTTCCCTAAATGAATGACAGATTCTAATTTATATATTTTGCTACGGAGATGCTCATTCTTAAACCTTTCTTATATAGCAGAAAAATCTGCTATTCCTTCTTTTCGTCTATGATTTGAAGTTTAAGATATGATTACTGATGTCTTATTAAGCATCACCAGATAACCTTGGATATTCATGTTTGAAAGACTAAGTATTCATATTTATTCAGTCGAGATGCAAGATTTATTTGTGAATTGTGACATTCAAAATTAAACAAAAACCACTTTAATGAGAAGAAATTATGTGTTCTTTATGGAATTGTTGATGTCAGAATATATATTAGTGCATGTATTTTCCTTCTAAGAATTAGGTAGGTTGGACGTGTTTCTAACTATTAATTATTATGACGCCTACCAAATTTGTATTAAAATCATACATCATGAAAGAAATTTACTAGATGGCAGTAGGTTGTCGTTGGATATCTAAAGTTCTCAGATAAATATAGTAATAGGATAAAGCTGTAAGCAATTCTTTCAAATAGGCATGTGACTATTATGTTTAGACTTTTCAGTTTAGATGTGATTATTATTATTAATTTATCATTATTATCATAAATTATAAGCAGCACTTGTGGCCACACCATATTATCTAAAATAAAAAATATGTTCTCAGCTATTTCACTTCTTTTTCAACAACTGCTAATGTTAAAAATACGAATTCTATTGTAGAATGTATAATACAAGTCGGCTTCTTTGATGTCCTTATATAAGAGTTGTTCAACTGTGATACTTTTTCTTTTAAATATTATTACTCTATTGTTTTAACTAATATAATGGTTTTTTTATTTGATAATATTTATATATGTAGAAAATAGCTTTAAAATTATAATTGAACTCCAAAATTGATGGTAACAGGTGAGCTTTCCAGCATGTACCATATATACAACATCTAACATATGAAGTGTAGAGGTACTTAGATCCTATTATTATCTCGAGAAGGTAGAGATGTTATTTTCAAAAGATCTTGACTCAAATGCATCAAATCCAAATAAAAGAAGAAGAAAACAATGAAAGATGTTAATAAAAAAAAACAATATAACGTCTATAAGAAAGTAACAATAGCGATAACAAAATAGCAAAATAGTTGAAACAATATGTACTATACGTACATGTAATTCTCCCCTCCATACACATGCCTACGTTAACACGATTTCTACTACATAACTTATTACTAGACTTCAAATTAAATATTTTACGCGATATTTCCTAGTTTCTACAATTATGTAATATCAATCCGATCAACCTACTCAATTAGTAGATTTTTCTTTCCCGAGTATTGTTATCCTCATACTCGCACTCTTTTATTTTTTAGTTAATTGGCTTAATACATAATCAACATTTAAAAATAATCAAATTAAGTTTTGTGTCAATAAAAAATCTCAACTACTTATAAATATTTTTGAATCCTATGTAATTATCTTAATTACCTAATAGATGAATGAAATTCATAGTACAATATTCTCCAAAATTTATATTTTTGAATCCTATGTAATTATCTTAATTATCTAATAGATGAATGAAAATTCATAGTACAATATTCTCCAAAATTTAAATAGAAAATATTTAATTAAAACAGTCACGAAAGTCTAGTACTCCAAAAGTGGTGCAATTTCCAAATTGGGGTACGACTGAAAGGGCAAAAGAGTCCTATTATTTTTCGGCGTTCGTAAAATCTCCAGTTTGCCAGGGTTTCAAAATCCAGTGAATCTGAAGGCAGATTCACTTTACTCTTCATTTGTGTTCTCAAAACAGAGCGGGAAGACACAGAGCGAGCGAGATAGATTCAATTCACTGTTAACACTTTTGTTCAATCAGTCGACGCTGCATTTTGGGCAAATTATTGCATTCATAAACGAAGAAATTTGTTAATTTGCAACAAAGAAGGCGGCAGGGCATCAAAGGGCGATGGATTTGGATCAGTGGATTACGACGGTGAAAGAGGGGCAGCATTTGGCGGAGGACGAGCTTCAGCTCCTTTGTGAATATGTAATTTTTTTTTCTACTTCTAAAACTTCGTGTTGGATTGGTTAGGGTTTGTTTGGCCAATAAGAATATTGGGTTAGTTGAATTTTTGTGATTTACTAAACCTGTTAATAGGAAAACCCTATCTTTTTTGTCGGGTTCTGTGTTGGGGATATTATTGATTTTGGGCTTTTTTTGTGGGAGAGGAGGAGTTTGATGGAAACCGTTAAAGGGGGATCATAGGGGCATATGATTGTTTGATTGTTTGCGAATTGATATTACTGTGGTTGCGGACTGTGTTTGTTACTTTTGCTTTTTGCTCATATCAAAGTTCCCACAAGTGGGCTTCATGAATAGTTACGTTCACATTTTAAGGAATCCTGAAATGTTGCATGTGTGGTATTTAGGGAAAAAATGGTATTATGGTCAACTGATATTACTTGCAATCTCTATAACTGTTCGTGTTTAATTTGTTGGCTTCACTTTGACAAGACGGTTTCCATTAATTTCTAAAGAACAATGCTTTGTTGGAGCACACAGTTGTTTAGGTTTCCTTGTTAAAACTTCTAGGGGTCGTTAGGTTGGGAACAAGTTATCGCAGTTAGCTATCCTGTGACAACTTATTCCATCACTATGATATAAATGGTGGGATAAGTTATCCCAAATATGGCAACCAAACAAGATGCAAAATCTTTATCCCATCACTATTTGTTTTTATCCTCACACCAAATGACCCCTAGTGGCTGAACTAGCTGAGTATTTCTCTTTTTCTTGCATATTTAAAGTGATGATAAATGCGGGTGGTCAATGATATGGTTAAAGTTTGTGGCTGCATCATGATGATAGAGGTCAGCAAAGCCTCTGTGTGTGTGTGTGTGGGTGGGGACGTCAGAGTGGATTTAGCTTTGTGTAGCCTTTGATATCATCTTTATTGTTTCTATTTGGGTCATCAAAAACAAAATCAGATAAAGACTTTGGAATTGTAATGTCTAGCCTTTTCTTGGCATATGCAGTGGGGACTATTCTGTGTTGCTAGAATGTAAGTTTTTTTTAAGGATATCTTCTTATGTATAGTTCATTGCTAGTTTTTTTTTAAGGATATCTTCTTATGTATAGTTCATTGCTGAAAGAGGATTTCTGAATTTTCTGCTTATATGGGCATTGTTCACAGGAAAATGTTATGATTGCATTTGTGATTAATAACTCTAGGTATATTAGCTTGGTATCTTCAACCTGCCTACTTATTGTAACTTGTAGTAATTATAGTTCTTCACATTCATAAGTTGTACTATACCATGACAAATGATATTTCCAAAAAGGGTACCCACGCAGATGTTGTGTCCATCTTTTTAACATTTGTGAGAATCATGTTCAGGTTGAGCATCTGATGTCATTTTCCTTGAGAAACCTCTGACCCGTTTAATCGTGTCTAAAACATGTTATTCTTATCCAGGTTAAGGAAATCCTGATAGAGGAGTCAAATGTGCAGCCCGTCAATAGTCCAGTTACTGTTTGTGGAGACATCCATGGCCAGTTTCATGATCTAATGAAACTCTTCCAGACTGGAGGTCATGTACCTGATACAAATTACATTTTCATGGTATAATATGAATTGTTATGGATTAGTTTTCCACGAACTTCAGTAACTATTCTTTTTAAGTCATCAGACTTTAAGATTTTTTGTTTTTGGCCAGGGAGATTTTGTTGACCGTGGATACAATAGTTTAGAAGTTTTTACAATTTTGTTGCTCCTTAAAGCAAGGTATGTAATGGAACGTTTGAATGCAATTTTATATTACTTGTCTGTAGTTGGTTCATGTTTCTTTTCTGCACGAATGAATACGTGTTTGCTGATTGGTATTTCTTAGAAAAGCTAAATAAGAAAAGGCATGACGTTGTTACTGTCAGTTTGAAGTTGTCTTGAAAATAATGCTTGCGACTGGGTACCTTGTAATATTCATTGTTTCTTTCACTAATGACTAATTAAAAGTAAGACCGAATACCATTTGTCAGGTCCAAGAGGACTCTGATAGAAACTAGTTTGTTATTTCATTTATTTGCCCAAATATTCTGATAATTCCCCTTCTTTACCTTTCCACTCTTTATAAAGTTGTTACCTCATGTTCGAGATTGATTCACATTCACATTATCTGTGCTGCAACAGTAATTCAAATGCCCGTGTTGCTTACTCTCTGGAAGTTTCTTTGTTAAATGGTGAAATAACATTCATTCCTGACTATATCTTTCCCGTTTTTTAATTTCTATCAGATACCCAGCCAACATTACTCTTTTACGTGGAAATCACGAGAGCAGGCAACTAACACAGGTAATGCATACTATACCTTAAATTTATGGTGCCTACATGTGAAGTGTAGGTAATAAATGCCGAGGTCTCATAGATGTGTTTGAGATTCTTTACCTCATACTTGCCCCTTTCTCTCAATAATTTTTTTGAAGAGGCAATTGTTTTTGCTGTCATTGTTGTGCCTTAATTAACCATTTGATAGATCCTGGGCTAAATCATGTTTCATGAGGTTTTTTCTCTCATATAAATGGTGTCTGGAGAATGTTTTTTTTAATCTTTTTATTTGTGTTTTCTAATGATTACTTGTCTCCATATTATTAGCTGGTTGGTTGCTATTTTGAATCCTATCTTACAAGTTATAGTAAGGTTCTTGAGGATGTTTAGTTGCAAAGAGCAATGGTGTTTCTTTCTGTGCTTAAAAAAAATAAATTCTCAACCCATACTTCTGGGTATCTTTGTGATTAAGAGGAGATACGAGTGGATTGTCAAGTTTGCACTGCTTAATGCTGCTGCCTATGGTTTTGTTACCTGGACCACTTCAAATTCACGGAATCTTTTTTCCTCTTAGTGAAGATACACACATGCTATACGAAGGAAGCATTTTCTAGATGTGCTATGTTCTGATCAGCTTTACATTTTACATGTTAAAATAGGTCTATGGATTCTATGATGAGTGTCAAAGGAAGTATGGAAATGCGAATGCATGGCGGTACTGCACTGATGTTTTTGACTATCTTACTCTCTCGGCAATCATAGACGGAACAGTATGTTCTAGCACTCAGGATAAACATTACCACTTGCCATGTTTTCTAATCCTATTAATTAACACCTTTCTTCCCATACAGGTATTATGTGTCCACGGTGGACTTTCTCCTGATGTTAGAACAATTGATCAGGTATTTTGACTTGGACTTTGATGTTTTTGTGGTTCTACTTGTTTTATTCATAACTAGTTTCAAATTATTCAGTGTCATGGATTATATATGTTTTCACTGTACTAGAAAGATATCAATACTCCAAACACACGAAGAAGTGAAAATTTGCAAGTTGTTTATGTTATGTGTAATCAAATAAAATTATATGAAGAAAGGGCGAAAGGTTTCCCTTTCAATTGATTTAGTCAGTGACTGACCGGAACATTACTTCACTTTATAAATTGCATGAACTTAGATCAATCAAAAAATGATATTGATTTATCTCACAACATGTTGTGTATCTGGAGATCATATGAGGTCCTTTTCCTCTTCTATGTGGTTACTTGAGGATTCTCTGGAAATGATTGTGCCTATGTCAATGCTTTTAATAAATTTTTTCGCTAAGTTGATGTTTTCTCCATTTTGCATAATCTTTCTTCTGTTCAAAATGTGGGCACATGCAGAGCTAATGTTTCTTCTTTCTTTGTAAATGATATGGCAGATCAGAGTCATTGACCGTAATTGTGAAATTCCGCATGAAGGGCCTTTCTGTGACCTTATGTGGAGTGACCCCGAAGATATTGAAACATGGGCAGTAAGTCCTCGAGGAGCAGGTTGGCTTTTTGGATCCAGGGTTACCTCTGAGGTATGTAAGCTCAAGATGTTAATTATAGTTGTGATTATTGTTTCAAATAAATATTTTGCGCATGATTTGCAGTTTAATCACATTAATAAACTAGATCTAGTTTGCCGGGCTCACCAGCTTGTCCAGGAAGGTTTGAAGTACATGTTTCAAGATAAAGGATTGGTGACGGTAAGTAATCTATTCTTTATTGTGTTTGTCATCTGATGTGTAGCATATAATGAAATCATGTCACTGTTGCCTTCTGTACTATGCAGGTGTGGTCTGCGCCCAACTATTGTTACCGATGTGGAAATGTTGCTTCAATATTGAGCTTCAATGAGAATATGGTAGTATTGCTATTATTTTCATGCATTATTGACCTTCTACTAGTTAGCCATTGGAATTTCAGGATTACTTAGTCGTGCCCTTTTTGTGCTTTTGTGCTCTGCTTATCATTCTGCGTTGACAGTTGTATCCTCTAATTTTGTTTGTCTCATATGATTTGACCTATTCAAGTCGACCTGTGTTGTTATATATGCATACAGTAAGTCTGCAATTATATTGTGAGCATAGGAGGATTTTTGTGTCTTGGACATAATGTCTCATCCTGATATTAGGAGAAACCTACTACTCCCTTTCACTGTTATCAAAAGCAAAAAAGCTCTTAAGGTATGTTGGGGCTTTAAGCACAAATTACGCGTTGGCTTTAATGAAAAAAGTTGCTAAGAGAGAAAAATATACACATATATGTTTAGTCCAAAACTAGTATACAAGCATGAATGACAAATATATGGACAAAGAAATTGAAAGGTAATTAATGTGAAATATCAAATGTTAAGTTTTGCCTCTTCATAAGAGGTTCTATGTCAAGAAAAAGTTTGCCTTAGAACCTTCTTGACGACGACACTGAAACACACATTAAGTGAGGCGAAGCGCTAAACACATTTTGGAATTTGCTTCAGGGCTTTAGTGTGCCTTTGACAACACTGCTGTCTCATTTTTAGTTTGATTTGGTAGTGGAAAATGTAAATAAGACTTAACTTTCATGGTTTTAAACCAAAAAAAATTGTGCATAACATACCAAAAATATCTGTTGAATCTTTTGGCCTTAAACATGTCATGCAATTCAGAGTGTCAGGGTAAATGTGAATTTTGGAATTAAAAATGCACTAAATATAGAAAGGCATTTTTGTTGAAACTGACTAAAAAGGATCATAGGACACAAATTGAGAAAGGAGTAATTAGAATGTCCCAAAGGCAAGCCAAGCCATGAGTTGATCCTCTTTCCACTTTTTGGATTTTAGTACTTTAGAGTTCGACATTACCTATAAAAAACACTGTAGAAATTAACATGTTCCCATATGAAATGCTGGAGAAGGTGATGTGACATAGTAATTGTTAACTAATTCATCAGAAAAAAATGATGATGGTTAGTTGTTTTTACTGGACCTCCTGGTGAAAATGTTCTTCTGTTCTGCTCAGTTGATTGATCGTAGGATTTAAAAATGCTTCACCTTTTCTTCTCGTCTATCTTCTACTTGCATTGGTGGTCCATTCCTTTCCTAATTCACACTTCTACCTTTTTCTTGTCAATTTCTTTGTGAGTAATGCCATCATAATCTTTGTACTAAAGGATTCAATCTTATGGTACATATATAGATCTTGCCTCTCACTGCATAAACATATTTTTTTACATTCTCCATGTTCAAAGGTAGAGCAGTGACAACGCCAACATCTTTAGCTTGAAGAGCTAGGATTTCTTCCCCTTCATCTACTGCTATGAATATGTTCACTCCCATTGACTCTTTTGAAATAAGATCACTAGTCATAATGGAGATACAAAGCACTGGGTGATTCTTCCCATCTATCCTAGCCTTGGTGGACAGAGTTTCCTGGTACATGTTGGTGTTGCTGGTGGGAGGTGGCAGGTATCATGTGGAATTAGTCGAGGTTTGCAAAAGCTGGCCCGGACACCACGGTCATTTAAAAAAATATCACTTGGCATAAGATTGTATTTAGTTTCATAGAAGGAAAGATCAGTGCTATAATGTTTACCCCTTAGAAGTAAGGACTTTTACAAAGTTTCACATTAGTCTTCTGTCTTCTGCATCTCATTTATTTGTTGGGAAAGCTTAGTAGAAGGACTAAGCTAAGACCTTATCATGAATAGGCATGTCTAATCTCTTGGGGACTAACTACATTTGGTGGATCTAAGCTCCTTCAAGATTGTGCAATAGAGTTCTTTATTGAGAAAATTGGGCTAATCTTGTCACCTCTATGTGTGAAGTCAGCAGGAGGAAAACCAAAAGATCGACTTTTTGCACTCAAGAAAGACCACATAATAGGAATACCAAAAGATCAACTTTTTGCACTCAAGAAAGACCACATAATAAATTGGCGGGTTAGATAGCAGGAGCATCTAAATTAGTAATGGACGGTGGCTAAAATTGATAGATCTCTTTTACCTGGAAGTCTATCTGGATACCTTGAAATGTTCTCATCCTTTTGTGATAACAAAATGAAGAGTAGAGCGAAAAAAATAAGAAATAGAAGAGCAGATAAGATCAATCAACTATGTTCTTCAAGTATTAGATGAGATGAAAATCATAGGACTTGAACCCACATACAAGAGTTTATGCCCAATTTTGATGCCTGAAGCATGTTTGTTGCACTAGTATGGAAATGAAATTTCTAAGATGAAAGAACGGGAACTGCTTGTGGTATTGGAACAGCAAGCTAGGTGATAGGAAAAATGGATAAGAAATGAAGCATATTAGGCAATTGCTGTGTTGACTTGTCCTATGGTCGAAGTCTCCTACATTTTGGAATGTACTGTTACTGCTCTCCTTATCGTATCCCCCTTTATTTGTTATTTTATAATCTCGGCATTTTATCTCTTTATTTCCTTTCTGATTTTTTTTGTGATTTATCAGGAGAGAGAGGTAAAGTTCTTCTCTGAAACTGAGGAAAACAACCAGATGAGAGGGCCCAGGACAGGAGTGCCTTATTTCTTATGAGGAGAATGCTCGGCCTTTTATTCTGATATTATTTCTGCATTTCATCCGGCCACCCCCTTGTTAATGGGAAAATTTAAGGGAGACTGTCTGTCCGGAGGGGACTGAATACGTCATTCAACAAGATGGTGGTATATGCCTTAGCTTGTCTGGGTGACACCACTGGCTCCGAATAGTTTGTGCTATGTATTTACAATGGCCTCGAATGCTGCTCCCCATCTGTTCCGTAATTATTTTTGAATGTGTCATATTGGTGATATTGTACCTTGACCAGATTACAGTCTTTTAGATTTTACTCGCTTGCATTTTTGCTAGATGTACATTTTATTTTTGCTTTTGAACTTGAAAACTATTGTTCATTTTACAACTCAAAATCGGATAAAAGCTTGAATATTATGGGGCTAATCAGCAGTGTAGTGTTTCGTATCACTTGGAAATATGGGAAGTTGCAGCTTCTAAGTATGTTTCTCTTGAATCTAGTGATTACAGATATGTGCTTCTGAAAAGTAACTTTATCCTTTTAAGTAAATGTGTCATATTATTGGTGATATGAAGAGATGCTTATGTTCTTTGACAACGTATTTAACTGATTGAGAAACGGTTAATTGACGTTTAAGAGCCGACAAATTGCCCTATGTTACTATTATTTTCTTGTTTTAGATAATCACAAGTCTCTTGGTGGTAAATATATTTTATCTATTTCAAACGAAACTTAGTCAAAAGCACATGTCAGATTTTTTTTTAAAATGTCCCTTGGTGATTAGTTCTTTTTTTTTTTTAGAGGAAAAAGATATTTTATATATATAAAACTCGATAACGGATACAAGTGGGACATTATAGTTCCCAAATTTTACTAAGTTAATACAAGTTGCTAAGGACACTTGTTTGATACTAATGTGTCCTGCTACATCTGCTGCTAGAGTAGTAGTAGTCACTTTAAAATATTACATGGTTACTATTAGTACTAGTAGATCGCGCTTCATTTGCCAAAAGATGTGCTTCCTTGAGAGCAGAGAGTCATATAATGAATGAGATTCAGTTGAATCTGTTTCAATTGTCAGTGGAATAAGATCATGGTGGTAGGCTAATTCAACGCCTTTCAGGAGTGCCAATATTTCAAGGGAAGTGGCATTGAAACTTTAAAGTTGCTGGTGGAATCCCATCTTCCAATTTCCATGATCATCGCCAATGATTCCCCCTATTCCACCAATAGGATTTTGGGAAGATAAGGATCCGTCAATATTAAGTTTATAGTGGCCAGAAGAAGGGGGAAGCCATCGAACATGAATTGTGATATTTTCTGATGGATGCGGAAAGATGGATGAACCCGTATGAGCATATTCCAAAGACCGGGTTAACACCATGGGAAGTGAGATTAGATTTTGAGTATGATGAAAAATATTATTATTCCGGTTAAGCCAGATGTGCCATATTGCAAAAGGTAAGAAAATTTCCCAACTAAGAGAAATATTGGGAAGGGTATGGTTGAGATTTTTAAGATCAAGAAGCCAGTCATCATTGTGTTGAGAGTTACTGGGAGAAAGATTGGCAATGTTCAGTTGGTTCCAAAAATTTTGGGCAATAATGCACTCCACAAAAATATGCTTGGAGGTTTCAATAGAGGCGTTGCAGATTTTACAAATGTTTGAGGGGTGATTTTGAGTTTGTGGAGATACTAAGCTTGTTGACACTCAATTTTGACCCTCTATGATAAAAATTGACTTTCGAATTTCTTAAATTTCAAACAATTTGAAATAATCGACTTTATAAAATTCAAAATATATTTTTCAAGTTATTTTAATTGATTTTTTTCACCATTTTTATAATTTTTAAGTAAAATATATGTCTTATATAATTATTTTTGTATGTAGTTATTATATTTTTATAAATATTTCAAAAATTATCTCAACTTTTCTTTTTTTAGTAAATATTTTATTAAATTATTTTAGTTTAAATTATTGTTATAAATTTTGAATTGTTTAATTTATAATTAAGTTAGCTATTTCTATTTCGTAAAGATTAAGAAGCTCGTAAATTAATTATAATAGCTTATCTTACTTAACTTTTAGCCAATTTCACTCATTAATTTAATTTAGCTATGTTCGAGACTTCAATTGTTCCTAATTTAAATTCATATGATCAAAATAAATTCAATTGTAGCAAACTTATTTTAAGAAACCAAATCTTGGACCTTTTTCTAAGGATCAACAGCCCATTTTTTTTCCCTATCTCAGTCCAACTCCTAAATGACCCGTTTTCTTCTCAAAAGAAAAAACTCATTTTCAATACAATAGACAGCACAGCACATACCAATCGACCCCCTTCAGCGTTTTCTTGCTCGCCAGTCCCAGAAATCGCAAACCCAGCAGCAAACTCGGTCCAAAATGGAGCTCAGCGTCGTCCTCTACTCTCTCCCTTGTCCTTTTCGTAAGCCAATCGTACAAACGAGACAGGTGTTGCGATCTTGATACCTCAATCGTCCTTCTCAACAGATTAAACGTTCCAAATCAATTTTCCGTTGGAATTAGTCTTATTTTCAAATTACTCACAGTCCCGCATCGACTCTAGGCTGTGATTTTCAGATTTCTCAACTCCTATAAGTAGGCCCTTCTCTTCACTGTTCAATTTTTTGAGACTAAAGATTACCCTAAAGGTTTTGGGAATTCTTGGTTGTTTAAAATTTTGTGGCTTTTGTGTCTGTTCGAGTTTAGAGAGGTGGTGGAATCGTCTCCATTAAACTCGTCATCCGGTTTGCTGCCCACAACCAGGTAATATTTCTTTGTTTCTACGATTTTCATTATGCGTGTTCATAAATTCTGTTTAGAGTAGTTTGTAGCAATACGTTTAGCATAGTTAGATTTTGTTCAGAGAATGGAATTTACCAAGTACAAATTTGTGTGTTTCTTCATACAAATGAAAAAGGCAGTAGCTCTGAAACTCTTACTCTTGGTTGGTATATAATATTTTATTTACAGATAAATGTTGTCAAGTGAGTAGTCTAATACTACACTCTCAATAGTTCATGTGAAAAGAGTCCAGTGTTATAAGAAATTTGGAACAATTCAAACTGATTCTTGTTTATAAGCTTACATGACACCTTACAAAATCGAAATCAGTCGTTGAGGAACTTAGAAAGATCTGTAAAATGAATTGAAGTTCATTGAGCGACAACTCCCAGTATAATAAATATTCATCTTCTATGGCTTTCAAAATGGATGAATAATAAAGGCAAATCGGTACAATTTCCATAAAATAGAGACAATAAAGAAAGTAATTGGGCATGTAAATATATAAATTTCACTAAACAAGGCAAAAGAAAAGAAATCACAATTAAACTGACTAATTCTATCAAACCACAAGGATATTTATTTTTATTGCTACAAATAGCTTAAATGTATCATCTTCTTTTAAGCAGTTGAGGATTTTTATTTCATCTTTTATCCCATTAGAAAAGAGACGTACAAGACTGTAGTCGAGCAAGATGGCCTTGACTCCACCATTATAAAAAAGAGAGTATAATCTCCTCTTGTGACTCCATAGAAATTCCACCCACTTAATCAGTATGAACCAAATAATCTTCGGTAGCGATTGTGCCAAGAGAACTGATGGAAGTAATTTATGTTTAATCTACTACCAAGAACAAAGAAAGATAAGCTAACAACTCTAGAGTTGGGTTAATTTTTTTTATTTATAATTACTCATACAACATAATTGTATGCACGTTGACTAGTAAAAGTAATTATTAACTTGATGAGAGAAAAATGTTTTCAGTTAACTTATATATCTCCATGCCAAGAAGAAGAGGAAGACCTCGCAAAACAACTGAAGTTGTAAAGGATGCTAATGAAGAACAACATCAAGTGAAAATGGAAGATGATATATTCAAGCAAGAAGGTACTTTTAAATGTACAAATGTTTGTTAGTCTTATCATTTGAAAGAAAAAGTAAGTTGTTTATTTTAGAAAAACAAAATATAGTAAGAGGAAAACCACAAGGACAACGGTTGCATATATAGATTGGGTGCAGAAATCTTGAAGCAGGAAATTTTGATTTGCTTGGTTGCACTTCATATCCATGAAGCTATATTCTCTTATCCATTCTCGTTTATTTTTTATGTGTTGATGTATGATATAAGTTCTGTGTGACCTATCTGTTCTGATATATTCCTGCAAGCTGAACAAAAAGGTAAAATTATCAATTTGCTAGGTCTATTACCTTCCATTGATGTGATACTTTTTGAAATTTAAGAGAAGGTTATGAAGATGCATTTCACAAGGAAAGTTAAATATAGAAGGAAATATTTCTAGTATGCGTTTGAGTAGGAATTTTTAAAGTAAGAAAATGGATGATACTAAAAGCATCACCCTTCCAAATATTTCAACTTTTCAGCACTTAATTTACACTTTCAAAACTTAGTTTCTCCAACTAATCACTTGGACAGTCAAATGATATTCGAAAGCATGTAAATATGAAGTTCTTAAACATGGTTTCCACATCTATTCTAATTTTTTGCAGTTATCTGTTTGTTCCTGATGAATTTTGATTCTCACATTACCATCATGATTGAATCTCACTGAATATGTCCTTTACCTTATTGTACTTTCTTTTCAGCTGAACGTCAAAGTGCTGCTATCAGGGCTATTCGTGATGTGGAGATTGAACACTTAAAAGATATGTTGCAATTGCTGCGATCAAATTTTAGTAATGAACAGCTGCAAGTTCCAGTAATGCAATTTTTTGAGGAAAAATTTCCAAACCTGGCTATTGTAAGAAATGAGAAAAATGGCCAGTATGAAGTGCAAAGGAAAGACAATGCTGTTAATTTAAGCATGGACCAATTTGATGGAAGGAATCTACATGCTTCTCTTCTTAATAACCTGTCCATGGTGTACCCTGATTGCTCCAGTGCCATGCCGTCACTTGGTGGATTTGAATTCTCAAATAAATCTGGTATCTGTGAATCTCTTTTTACTCATCCTTTTATGGAAACGCTAGACACTCAAGTTTATTTCTGCTAACTCAGTTTAACAACATTTTGGCAGTTAAAACATCATGCTATGGTGTCGAAAACCTCCAGATCAAGGGATTTGTATGTTCCATTGCACTTCATTTTACTATTTCCTGCAGTTTATGTCATTTAATACCACATTTCGAGTAATTTAGGTTGCATGATGATCCCTTTTTGGCTGTATGGTTAAATTCTTGCATTTAAGATTTGGAAGTAAGAAGCATTTAGTTGGTACTTCTGAAAAGCCTCTTTTACAACTAATCTTTGTGTGCTTCAGACTCTTTTTTCCTTCTTTTTTTTTGTGGGGATGTGGGGTGTACTCATTTATGCCTTTGCACTGGCTCATCACGTAGCTCTAGAGGTGTCTGGTTTTTTTGACATTTCTTCATGCTTCTTTTGATTGAGCAATGGATGTACCCCCTTAGCCCTTGCGATGATAACATACTTGCTTACTCTTTTTTGTTCCTTATTTTGCTCTTTTTTTCCCTGAAGGTCTTGGAAGAGCCATCTGACTCCCAAATGCTTGATTTGCCAGATACTCTTCAGACTCCTGGTGTACGCAGTTATAATATAATTTCTTTGCGGTTTGTTGTTATTACTTGTTTGCAATATCTTTTTCTCTACTGAACAATTGATTTTATTCATTTTATTCCTTTAAAGCGTCTAAACATCGGGATGATGGGTTGGGAAATATTTCATTTGACACATAGACCCTGCAGTATGAAGCATTGTTTTTCCTTATTTATTTCTCTATCTGGATGACTGCACCTCTTGGTACTCTCTTACGACATACAGCATTGTTTAGTTGATCGACGCTTTAGGAACAATGCTATGTTAATAGCGGCATTACTGTACGCCTGTGATGGTTCAATGAAGCGACTTTTAGATGAAACTAATTTTGTCCCGAAGTAGCATCAGCACCAGTTTCTTGTTGATGTCTCTACGAGTATTTTGTGCTAGAGACAATATTCATAGATTAATATATTTTTGGCTACAGGCATATAATAACAGATTATCTGTTGGGATGACTCCCAAAACTTTAAGGCTGCCTAAACCTGGGGAAATGCTTCTATCTGTCCACGGCTCTCCTCTCGGTGTTTACAAGGAAGACAATATGGAAGCGATACATGGTATGAGCCTATATGAGAGATGACTTTGGTCATTAGGAAGTTCATTGGGAAGGTACTAATAGTGTGTTACTTTTTTGTGCAGAGTCTGGGGAGTGAAGATGGATGAATTGACTTAAAGTAATTTGTTAGCGGAGGGGTAGACGATACATTTTATCTGATGTAATAATTTTTGAGACTTATCATCAAACTTAACCCATAATCTTACTTTTGTTGAGAGTTCATAGAACACTTTGCCAGCCTCCTTTTGGTTCCAGCCCTTTTCTCTATTTCCTTCCCCCTTCCCTTTGTTATGCCTGGGGGGCGGGGGGGTTCTGACCTATTTTCTGTAGGTTATGAAGCTGGAAAAATTACTATCTTTGTACATAATTTGTAAGGGTGACAAGATTTTTAGTGATTAGAGATGGTCAAGTTCTTAACTTCTGTGTTAAGTGTTGGTCCTAGTTTCCTGCATAGTTTTAACTGTGCTTTTTCTATCCTTCTTAGACCCTTCACCGGGTGTTTGTTGTTGTAATTAACTACTTCCAAGCTAAGGATCTCCGATCTAATCAGTACCTTTAAATATGTAAGAATATACTACCTTCATATAGACGTGGATGTCTAGGTTAATTACTTGTAGGTCAACTAAAAGAGTAAAGTTATACTAATTGTTTATGGTTGATTCTCTACTTAGATTAGCTATGAGTCATTAAGCAGTGAGAACAGAAAATAGTCAAAGCTCTTCATATAGCTGACCTACTTTGTTTCTCCTCTCAACATTTCTTTGTTATTAGGTGAAATAAGCCAAAAAGTTTCCTACCTCCATCTTCTCTTGGGATATTTAATTAACTAAACTTCAAATATAAAACAACATATAAGTATTTTAACTTATAAATAATCGTATACTGCACATTACGTGAGAGAGGTTCATTTGTAAGTTGTTGATCAAAACAATAGCGTTCTGTGTTAAGTAACAATTGACAACAAATGACACAAAATCAAAGAATTCATCCAGTTGTGGACATGGAAGCACCACCACCAACAAGAACAACACGTCCTTTAGTGCCTCGAGGCTCGTTTAAATCAGAAAAAGGTGATCCAACGCTGCTTCAGCAGCCAACAGTGAACCAGCCATTCAGACGTACCATTCCTGTAATGTATTCAAGACCACCCACTAAGAAGAGAAGTTGCATTTGCAAATGCATTTGCTGGACAATAAGCCTCATCATACTCCTACTCATCATTATTGCAGCAATTGCTGGCATTCTTTACCTTGTTTTCAAACCAAAAATCCCTCAATACTCTGTGAACAACCTCAGAATATCAGACTTGAGGCTAAATTTCGATATGAGCCTCTATGCAAGATTTAATGTCAGAATCACTGCTGTGAACCCAAACAAGAAGATTGGAATCTACTATGAGAAAGGAAGTCATTTGAGTGTGTGGTACAAGAACACACAGCTTTGTAAAGGGTCTCTTCCCAAGTTCTACCAAGGTCATCAGAACAGAACAGTACTCGACGTGGCCTTAACTGGGCAATCAGAATATGGTAATACATTGATGTCTGCAATTCAAGAGGCAGCACAAACTGGAAGAATCCCATTAGATCTTAAGATTCAAGTCCCAGTTAGCGTTAAACTTGGGAGGCTCAGGTTGAGAAAGGTGAAAATATTGGGAGATTGCTTACTGATAGTCGATAGCCTCTCTGCTAATAGTTTGGTCCGAATTAAGGCCAGTACTTGCAAGTTTGGATTGAAGCTCTAAAAGCTTCTGCATTGTATTCAACATGTTTGTTAGTATGTAATTTGGACTTCTAGTTCAGTTGTTGTGTATTTCTTTTATTTTTGGGATCTCTACTCTTGTTAGTGAGGATGTTATCCATAAACATTAGGAGATTTCTTTTAAATTCATCTTCATTATTCATGTTGATAAGCCAACCATTGGCTGTTGGTTACTACTTTGTTATGCAGCTTTAATATAAAGTTATTTATTGCAGAAAAAAAAATAGCGCATGGCTTTTTTCTTCCAAAGTAGATTATGTGTTGCTACTTGCTCCTACTTGACACTTACCAAGAAGGAACTAACTGCAGATGGCAGAAGATTAAGATAACTGAGGCCCCTTATTTTATTACCAAGAAGCATCATACAAGCTAACATACAAAATGCCCATTAGAACATTGTGCTAGTCTGGTATATACATGTGTAATAGCAAAGCAAGATTCACAATTTCCTAGTTCAAATGAAGCGTCACACTTGGGTATCTCAACATCTCTTTTTGCAGAAAAGTTTCAGTTCCATTAAGCCAACGAAGCCTCAGGATTAGGATCAACGTCTGTTTTCAAATGCCATTTGCCAAGGGGATTAATCACCAACCAACGCTCGTGGTCTATGCTCTATGGTAAACAGGGACATTCCTGTCTGTGAAACAGCTCTGGCAAATGCCATGTTTGCAGTTATAGTAGGAGCATGCCAATAATCACCAGTCCCAAAAGCTACCTTGTTTTTTAAAGCCAATTTTCTGGTTGTTGGAAGGCTCATTAGGCGTTCTGACGGGCAATCAGGCACAACCCTGTTTGAGTTAATCAGATGATCAGCATATGGAGTTTAAGTAACTAGTAAAACTATAAAACTAAAACCAAGAACAAAAGGAACATGGAGATGGAGAAATTCCCAGTGCGACTCTTAACAGGTCCGAGGCAAGTGTTGCTAGCTTACTACAATCTACCATCACGAGATTCAGGTTATTTTACTATTTGGCAATTGGCATCAGATTCGTAAGAACTAAGCCGTTGTGACAGACAGACCAAAGAGGACCATGCCAGCAAGTCTATAACAGATACTAGATAAGAATAATGTTTAAGAAGCAGCAGAGTTGCTTACAAAAGTTTACTGGGACCTAAAATTTGGAAGTCATATAGCAAGTCGAACAGAACTCCTTCAAATTTATCTAGTAGGAAATTTAGAAGTCAGATAAGAGGATGGCAAGCAATTCATATTTTTTTTCCAATTTCTTTTCTGGAGGTAAGAATGGGAAAGGACGGCAGAGCATGTACTGTTGAATGTAACGATTGTTGCAATAAAATTGTAGGAAATAAAACTTGCTGTAAGAAACATATTGAAATTTATCAAAAGTTCACCTTAGATGGTTCAGAAAGTGCTCTGCTCTAGACTTCTCATTAGGCCCACCACACATTGAAACAAGCTTCTGAAATTCTGAACAAACACTTTCACAAACTATGCCTCGCTTTTGCAATATAGAAGGCATCAGCTCCATATGGATTGGCTTCTTCATTTCAGAATTCACCTGGTGGAAGCCAAGTCAACAATAAACCAAAGAATGTTACTACAATGTTTGCCAAATGCAAAAGTACAGTGGTTAAGCTAATAGTATATGAGTCTTTGCAGTTCATATATAAAGAGATTTCTTTAGGACTGTAAGCAAAAGGACCACATATATGAGAAAGTTGATCATTTCCAACTCACTACGAATTTTAGTGCTTTGAGTCACACTATTGACTTCGCAGAACAAGGAACACCAAAACTAGCAATTTAATATGCTTATGTATTTCAGGCAAAATTAATGCATGGACCATCAATTGAAGCAGAAACATAGCATAACCATAACCAGTTCACACACTCGGTACTCTGCCAATCCAATAGTGAGGTTTTGTGAAACAACAAACAATAAGATGATGGAAGAGAACCTTGGTGTGGTAACTGGTAAACCAGCTACCATGTGACCACGAGTCACGGGTTCAAGCTGTGGAACAGTCCCTTGCAGAAATGCAGGGTAAGGCTGCATACAATAAACCATTTGTCCAGCCCTTCCCCAGACATTCATAACTGGAAATAGTACACTAAGCTGCCTTTTCTTTTTTACAAACAATAAGATGATGTGGCATGAGACTTCAATTTGTTATTAGTTGCTGTAGAGGCAACTGATGTACATTTTAAATCAACCAGCGTCATGTAAGTCATCTCTGGCTTTAAAGCCAGTAGATCTCTCATACGAATCTCTGAGGTATGTTAGCTCTATCAAGCAATCAAAATGAACAGAAAAACATTACAGAAACTCTCCAAATCTAAACAGCTTTCTAAAATTTTAACATAGAAGGATTCCACGAATTTTAAGATAAGAGGTTTCACCTGTCCAATCATGAACTCATAATTGACCTTGAACCGGCTTCTCAGCTCACTCTCTGGAGTAGACAGAATTCGATCAATACCACCATTACTAATCCCGGACACTATAGCAACTAGTGCTGTTGTATCAAAATTGACCAATTCAGCTTCTTCAACATCAAAACCAGACCAACTCCTCAATGCTGAGACAAGAGCACAGAAAGAATCACCCAAATTTACATCATTACTAGCATCATCACTATGCATCTTCCCTAAACTCCCAGCAAGGTCTGTTAATGTTTCTCCATCTTTACCCTGCAATTTAACATCTCTACTAGAGTCCGAAATTGCACTACTACACGAAAAAGAACCAACCTTTATTTCCAAAATACATGCCCTTTCAAAAGACCTCCCCAGTACACTTACCCAATCCTCATCCTCTAATTCATCATAAAACTCACAATCAAAGTCACAAAACCCAAACCCCAGATCAGTAACTCCAAATTCCCCTCGGAGCTTCTCAAGGATGCAACTTTGAAGTCCATTTGAGAAGAAAAGGATAATAGAACTAGGCCTCACCGTAACAGACGACTCTGAGGCAGCAAACATGAGTTCTGCAATTTTGCTTCTTAAACCCTTGCAATTCCTAATTTCCCCCGAATCTTCCCAAGAAATGTACCTGGGATTTCTATCTGATACTATAAACCAAACTGGGTTTCCATTAAAAGAGCAAATTACATCAATATAAACGCTCAGTTTCGACGATACCGAAATGGGTTTGCAGACCCGTGAAACTGCTGTTACTAGTGGGTGTTGAAGAATGTGAACAACTGCTTCAAGATACCCAATGTTGGTGCTGAGTTTGAGAGATGAGTCGTTCTTGGAGAGGGAAACGCGGTTGAGGAAAGAAAGCTCAGAGTTGATTAGCCTGAAAAGGGTAGTCTTCCATGAGGATTGTTGAGTAGTTGTTAAGGTTTCAATTCGATTTTTGAGGACTTTACATCTCCTCTTGCCATCTTCCACTGCTCCTTCGTCCCTTTCCATTGTGTTCAGTCTTCCCTTCCTTGCGTCTTTCTCTTAATTTGTGTGATGAACTACTGCTAAATAATTAATTAAAATTATGGAAAAGACTCAAAATTTATTAAAAATACTCTCTTTTTATCTATTGGCTTAAAAATTACCTTAACATTTCCTTTTAAGCTCAAAAATATTCTTTTTATTATTATTAGTTAATAGAAATCTAACGTGGAATTTAACTAAATAAGTAACCCACATAACTTTTTTATCAAATAAATAAATCTCACACTCAAACTCATTTTTGATAAATCTAACACAATTTTTATATCTTTAATTTTATACCTCCTCTTATTTGCTTGTTTCAGTCGCATGGAGATTTACATTCTGTTTGAATCATTGTTCCCATTGTATTGTTATCATGTTTGTTTTGATTGTTACTTAAAATGTATTGTATTGTATTATATATTGTTAATTTTCGTTATTCTGTAACAATGAAAATCTTCATTTTATGAAACAACCGATTTGGTGTTAATTATCATACCCTATAATAATTAAGGATATTTTAGTAAATATAAATTACAATACAGTACGATACAGTCAAATCAAATAATAAAAATATTATTAAACAACAAGAAAAAATATAGTGTAGTCAAACATTGTATCTATCATACAGTACAAACAATAGAGTACAATACAATATAATATATTATGAAACAATGAGTAACAATGATCCAAATAGAGTGTTAAACTTTTGTTTGCTCATCATCCCTGACTAAACCATACAAATGGATTTATAAAGCATCATATGAAAATATTTTAATTGTTTGTTTTCAACTCTTGCTTAATTCGTATGTCTGGTTTTTAGATTTTTTGCTAGTTTTGAATTGGAGTGGTTTTTCTTAAAGAAAGAAAAACAGAAAAAACATTCAAATCTTCGAATTGGATGAGGTTTATTTTATTTGAAAAAAATTAACTAGACCAATGAAATTTTGCCCGTAGTTAAATTCCCCGATTTCTGTTAATTAAAAGATATTTTTGAGCCTAAAAAAAATATTAAAGATATTTTTAAACCAATAAATAAACAAACAATATTTTTGAACTTTTCTAATAGGTTAAGAACATCTTTGAGCCTTTTTAAACCATGAGTTTTTCTTTCATTTACTAAATAATTTATTTATTGTTTAAAAATATTATACATACGATTAGTGGTGACAAATGGATAAATATAAAATGAGTAATCATTAAATTCGTCCATATTTGATATGGGTAAAAATGGATTGTGTAATAAATGAGTTGGATAAAATACTAGTTTATCCATATTTACCCATATTTCATGAATAAATAGTTATTTACTAAAGAATTAAATATGGAGAAAATATTTTAGTCTTTTTTTAAAACATGAAATCTATTGAAGATGTTTCATTTAGTTCCATTTTATTATAAAAGTAAAAAAAACTTTTAAAAAAAAATCGGGGTGGGGGTGGGGGACTGATAGGGGGCTAGCCGAGGGGGTGGTGTCCAGGGTAGAGTGAAAAAAAAAATTGAAGTTAAAAATATTTTTTAAAAATAAATTTAATATTTTTGAAGGGTGGGGGTAGGGGCTGGTAAGGGGTAGGGGGACGATGGCTGGGGTGGGTGTCCAGGGTAAGGTGAAAAAATATATATTTGAAATTGAAAATATATTTTTAAAACAAACTTAATTTTTTTTTGGGTGGGGGTGGGGGTGGGTAGGGGTAGGGGGTGGGGGTGAGGGTGACGTGGGACGATGGTAGGGATGAAAAAATAAAATTTTAAAGTTGAAAATATTTTTTTAAAATAAATTTAATTTTTTTTT
The DNA here is from genome assembly GCA_016801875.1 of Solanum sitiens. NCBI lineage: Eukaryota > Viridiplantae > Streptophyta > Magnoliopsida > Solanales > Solanaceae > Solanum > Solanum sitiens. The sequence continues at coordinate 1,887,797 of JABWTJ010000002.1, read as the reverse complement.
TTGGAGGGGTGGGGTGAGGGGGCTAGGGGGGGGGTAGGTTGGGTGGGTGGGTCGAGGGTAGGGGTGAAAAAATGAATTTTGAAGTCCAAAATAATTTTTAAAAATAAACTTTAATTTATTTTTTTGGGAAGGGTGGGTGAAGGTTGAGAGTTGAAATATTAATAGGATTCATTTATGAAAGTTTTGAAATAATAACTTTTAAAACTTGGTAACAGAATGTTTTTCGAAAATTTGGAGAAAACTTGCAATACTCATATTTGACCCGTAGTTTACCCATAATATACCCATATTTTAATGGGTAAAATAGGGATATAAGCTCAAATATTATTCATATTTAAAATTACTCTTTCAATCCATATTTGATGGGCTATTTGGACGGTTTAGTAAAAAATGGGTTAAATTGACCGTACTACATACGAAAAATCGGGTTTGGATTCTGAGCGGATATCCGGATATGGAGCAGTAAAAAATCATTGGCGGTGATACTGATAGCAATACTCAAAAGACTTTTGCTGAAAAAAATGGCTGGTGTTCTGTCTCCGGCCACCACTCTCCGCCTTAAACCCTTCTACGCCGTCCGGTTCTTCAATCATTACAGAAGACCTATCAAAGTCTTAAACCCCAATTTCTACTCATCGTACCCTCCACAGCTGCATCCAGCACCCTACTTGATCCGTCGACGGAGCTTTTGCTCTGTTGTTTCCGCCGCTATTTCATCCGGAGAAGCAGTTGAAAGACCCAAATTTGAAAATATTGAGACAAAAGAGGGTGTAAAAACTGAAAAAGTTGGGGAATTTCAGAAAAGGTTGAGGGTTGCGGACATAAAGGGAGGGCCTGAAGAAGGTTTGGACCGTCTTGGTGAGACTTTGGTGGTTAGAGGATGGGTTCGCACGGTTAGGGCTCAGAGCAGTGTGACATTTATTGATGTAATGTCATAACTTGCAACTGAGGACTTGCCTCTTCTTCTTCTTTTTTTTTTTGGCATATGTAATGGTTTGAGATTGTAAATTTTTTGGCTGGTTTGTCTAATGTGCAGATTAATGACGGTTCTTGTCTTTCAAATATGCAATGTGTTATGGGTTCTGATGCTGAGGGTTATGATCAGGTACTGACTGTTTATAGCTTCCTGTGTGAGTGACCAGCTAGCTTAAAGTTGTTAGAAACTACATTAGTCTACATTTTGTGCTGATTTCTTATTATCATAAGCTCACGTGCATATAATTTGGTAGTAAATGAAGTCCATTTCAAAAAGAGAAGTTTTGCATAAATTTTGGACGTACATTTTGATATCTGCAGAGTCACATTACTAGTTTATATTTCAAAGAAACAAAACAACTGTAGTTTGGTCCTCAGGAAAGGTGATCACTTGATCGATTGGTGCTAGTATGAGAGGTTCATTGTTGAAGGAGAGGTCTTTCTGAAGAAACCATTTAGCTAACTCAAACTTGACATTGGACACAGTCTACAAGCATCCACTTAGAGAGTCACTCTCTTATTGTTTTTTGTGGGTGTCAAACTGCATGCCATGCCCCTCGGAGAGCCATTCTTGGAAATTTCTAGTTTTTATGTGATTGGAAGCAAGTTAAGAAGGTGTCATGCATGTGCTTTCTCGGGTACTATTTTGCCTTATGTGGTGGTTCTACAGGTACTCCAGATAAGGTGGCACATGGTTGTGGATGCATGTGCTAATTACATATTGTCATAGGCTCTAGATATTTTTTTGTGTATGCTAGTTCCAGATTGCACCCAGTAAAACATGAGATCATGAAAAAACATGTATCTAGATGTTCCACTTAGTTAAATGGTGTAATGTGGTCAGACCAAAGCTGCAAGGGGGTTTGGGAATCAGGGACCTAGCCAAGCATAACAAAAGCATGTTGTTAAAATGGCTATGGAGATAGGAATAGAGGGAAATAGCTTATGGAAGAAAGTGGTTGCAGCCAAGCATGGTGAACTAAACCACTGGTGTACTAAGCAAAGCAATTCTCCACACGGGGTAGGGGCATGGAAACATATACGCAAATATTGGGAAGATTTTGTTCAACAAATTTCTTTCAAAGTTGGGAATGGCCTGAACGTGAAATTCTGGAAAGATAGGTGGCTTGGGAATTTCATCTTGAAAGAGCTTTACCCAACTCTCTTCCTAATAGCACGTGATCCTGACTCTACAGTTGCGCCGAACAGAGAGGACAATCAATGGAATCTACTTTTCATGAGAAACTTCAACGATTGGGTGCTTGGCAGTCTGGTTGAATTAATGCGTATACTGGAAGGTTACAACAGGAATCCGCATGCTACTGATATCATCTGTTGGGGTCCTAAGGCAAAGGAATACAGTGTAAAGAAGGGGTATAAATTGTTCACGCCCAGAATGATATTACAGATTTATGGCCATGGAAACTCATCTGGAAAACAAAGCTACCACCAAAGGTAATATGCTTCAGCTGGTTGGCATTAAAGAATGCTTGTTTGACAGTGGACAATCTTTGTAGAAGAAACTTCCAGCTGGTCAGCAGGTGTTATTTGTGTCAGGAAAGTGCAGAATCAGTAAATCATCTTTTCTTGCATTGTGCGGTGTCTGCAGGCATATGGCATATGTTCCTTTCCCTATTCAATTTGAACCGGGTGATGCCTCAAACTATCAGAGAAGTTGTGAGTTGGGGCCACTTGACAGTTGATGGGGCCATCAGGAACACCTGGAGAATGATTCCAGCATGTATTTTTTGGTGCCTATGGACAGAAAGGAATCAACGGTGTTTTGATGGAATTTCAACTCCTAATCACTCACTCAAAGCTAAATGTTTGTTCAGTCTATTTTGTTGGTCCAACCCGTCTTATGTGAATAGTTACACTGCTTTCTTAGATTTCATTAGCTCTTTAACTCTAGGCCAGACATAGTCATGTTTTAAGCCTTCTCTAGATTTTTTGAATTGGTGGTTGGCTCCCGTGTCTTAACTGTTATCATGTAACGGAGCTAGCATATCTTCTTTTATACTCTTTGCATCTTCTTGATGCCGGTAATGAAACAACTTACTTCATCAAAAAAAATAAAACATGTATCTAGATATCTTTTACAGATCATCTTCTTTCTATTTTGTTGTTTCTTAGGAAGATAACATTTAAGGCTCCTTATTCAGCTGTCTCTCCCTAACTTGAGTAAAATCATAGTCATAGTCTGGGATTCAATTCATGGGGTTTTCAACTTGGTATCTGACTTGGTTGACCTACTTGTTTCAATCTATAATGCTCTTTTACTTTGTTCCACACATTTCTTATAGGTGGAGAATGGCTTAATTTCAACTGGTGCATCAGTATGGATTGAAGGTACTGTAGTCAGCAGCCAAGGGTCAAAGCAGAAAATTGAGTTGAAGGTTCAGAAACTTGTAGTGGTAAGGACTTTGTCAATTTCATCTAATTGTCAATGCTTAAGCTTATGAGTTTGCTTAAACATCCTTACTCCTAAGGGTATTTTTATTTTCTTTTGATAACAATCCTTACATAGCATCTACCTATGACAGGGAATTCTTGACTTAGTTTTTTTCGGACGAGGATATGAGAAGCAACTTGATTATAAGATCCTAAGAGGAACTATACACATACATAATAATACATTTTCTGCCTCCAAATAAGCTTATCCATATTGTTGTTTTAGATGTTGTATTTGTGTATTGCATTATCTTTATAAATCACAACATGTGCAATAGCTATTGAAATGTATTTGAAGTTAGATGATATTCATGGTCTTCCAGCAGCTCTCGAGACTCCACCAGCGAGTATAGTGATATAGTTAACTCCATGCCTACCTTAATCTTTCACCAAGAATTTCAATATTGCTGCAACTTTTTGCTCTTAGCTAATAACTACTCTGATCACATGGCAACTCCAACAATTTATTTATAGCTTGTTGAACATAGTTATTGAGAAGGTTCAGGGGGAACTGCTATGGTGGTTCAAATTCTTTTCTGTACTAGCGCGGAATAAGATCAACTGCCTGAACAGATTTAACAGTTCAACATAGAGCATGGTATAGAGAGAACGTGTGGGGATGGGGTGGGGGTGAGGGGGTGGGAGGGTACAATCATCAAAAGATCTCAGTGCTTATGACATTTTTTTATGGCTTGCTAGATGCCAAAGAAGAATTTATCATTTATATATTGAGCTACCAAATTATGGATTCTGAATGTGATACCATAGTTTGCACTTTCTTTTATTTACTGACTTGAGAATTTTGAACCCTGGAACTAATTTCCTGTCAATCCTTCATTATCTAAGTATAAAATGAGTCAAATTTGTTGGAAACAAATGGCAGAAGCTACAGCCTACAAGGACACTTTAGCGGCTCCATTTAGATAAATTTCAAGAAGCATGCTTATCTTGCCCACATAGTGCCATTTATAGTCAGAAATTGGAGTGTTTGAGTAGTATTGTTGCCTATGTTATGACAACAACAACATACCCAATGACACTGTCCATTTAATCAGTAGGTTTGCTCTTGTTGGTTTTCTTGCAGGTTGGTACAAGTGATCCTTCTTTCCCCATCCAGAAGAAAAGGGTCAGCAGAGAATTCTTGAGAACAAAGGCTCACCTTCGCCCTCGAACAAACACTTTTGGTGCGGTATGAGTTGGGATAGTTGCACTTTGTTATTTCTAGTTTTCAATTTTTTCATTTCGTTTTACCTGTATTCTCTTGGGAGGTATTGGAATATTCATATAGTTTGGTAGGTAAATGATATTAATAGTATGTCATTAGAAATATTCTATTTGGTCGTCAAAAAGTTTGTTTGTTAGTTTGGTAGTAAAATGATGTTAATTGCATGTAATTAGGAAGTATTCTATTTGGTCGTCCATACAATAAGTTTGTTTGTTTACCTTACCTCCAAGTGGTTATTGATATACCCCTTTCTATTTGACATACTTACAAATCAATTCCCTAGTATAAGAAAAATTAGCTACTGGACCTGTAATGGTTTAAGAAAGAAAGAAAATAATTACTTTCTCTACATCCATTTTTCATGATAATTATATACATTTCCTGTTTATATTTATGGTTGCCGCTGCAGCCTGTGATCAGTTGATGCTAGAACCAAACTACCTTTTCTGTTTAGCCCCTTCATCCTTATTCCCTTATCTGTATAGCCATCAGTTTCAGATCTCATATAAGTACCAAAAAGGTAAACATTTATTTGGATCACAGTCCAATAATGACAAGAAAACGTAACTAGTGATGTGGAATGAATTGTAGAATAGTTACAATAGACCTTGTGCAAATATATCACATGGGAATCTATTTTTCTAGTTGTTAAAATTCTCAAGGTTCTTGTCTAGTTGTCCTTTTCTGAGGCAAGTAATACTGATTCTCTATTTTACCTATTAACTTACATTGTCCGAATCCCCTTTTTGTGGAAATGTTAAATTATTGGTTTACTATTAGGTGCTTGCTAATGAAACCACAATGGGTTTGGCATTTTGAAAGGGTAATTTGTCTTCTATTTACAGCATTAGACTTAACGTGAAGGAGCGATTAACTTGACTAGTGAAATCACCCATGGGATATAAATTCTTTGGGAGTTAAAATCTGCATGTTTAGAAGCCATTGCATTTCCTGTTTGATAGATTTCTCTGTTTCTATGGATGCAAACTTCTATTATAAGGCGATATCCTTAACTTTTCCATTCCCTAATTTGAAATGTCAGTTTCTTTTAGGTTTCGAGGGTGAGGAATGCTTTGTCCTATGCCACACACAAGTTTTTCCAAGAAAATGGCTTTGTTTGGGTCTCAAGTCCTATAATCACTGCTTCTGATTGTGAAGGAGCTGGCGAGCAATTTTGTGTTACTACATTGGTATGTATTGTTGATTTAATATGTCACATCATCTATGTGGTCTTCTCCAAAATTCCAATTGGTGTTCTAGCACGAATTGTGCCTTCTCTCTTCACATTAATTACCTCTTCTAAGAACTAAGAAAGGGAGGAAAAGAGAAACAAGTAACAAAGCTCTGAACTTGGTTGAGGGCTAAGAGGATGATGCATTGAAAGATCAAAATTCTACATCATGTTACTTTGCATTGTCATATTGTTGTTTAGACTGTTAACTCAAAGCTTTAAAGCTTAGTCTACTTCTAGTCTTGTTAGTTGCGGAAATAATGCTTTTATTTGTCTTCTATTAGATATATAGATGGTTTCTTATGGTTAACTTTATCTTGACCTCTTTCTTCTTGATTAGTTTTTTTTCTTGCTACTGTGCATATAACTTTGCAAAATATACACGTTATTTGACTCTTCTTAATTCTTTCAAATCCCATCATTACTTTGTTAGATTCAAATATCTAAGTAGAACTTGTATTCTTTTTTATGAAATATCTCGTGCTTGAGTAAGATGTTTATTTTCCAAACAGATTCCAAACTCCAATGAAGGTGGAGATTCACCAGTTAGTGCTATTCCTACTACTGAATCTGGTTCTGTTGACTGGTCACAAGTAAGCCAAATCATCAAACAGGGTGCTTTGCCCATTTTAGAGTGAATTCTATTAGCTAGCAGTTTAAGAGCCTGTTTGGATTGGTGGCCTATTTACATAATAATAGCTTTTAAGCAGTTTTTTTAGTGTTGGGGTGAAATAAACACTGCTTTTAGACACTTGTTTTAAAACCAAAATAACAAAAATATTTTAGAAGTTATAAGCCCATCCAAACAGGCTCGAAGTCTGTTTCCATCCTTACAAGCAATCTGAACTTTTAAATTTCTGAAAGTTAATAGGTGCATGCATTTGATATTGGATTTCTGTAATAACTGTCTAGTTAGTTCTTGTAAATTGCATCCGTGTTGCAGGACTTCTTTGGGAAACGAGCATATTTAACAGTGTCTGGGCAACTCAATGGTGAAACATATGCTACTGCGCTCTCCGATGTAGAGTCTCCTCTCATTTTTTAGTTTTGATATGCTACTGCCTTCTCTGGCTTGTAACCATTTTTCCCTACTTAATCTTTTGGACACAGAATCCTTCATGCTTTTGTCTTCATTCGTTCATATTCTAACAATGTCGACTTTCGATTTTCAGATCTACACCTTTGGCCCTACATTCAGAGCAGAAAATTCTAACACTTCCAGACACTTAGCTGAATTCTGGGTAAGCTTATACACTAAAACTGATAAAACATAGTGGAACTTCTATGTATATTTCTTTCTATATATGTGGACAGAAACCAATAAAATGTTGACACCAAATTCTATTGTGTAAGATGATTGAACCAGAACTAGCTTTTGCTGACTTGGATGATGACATGGCCTGTGCTACTGCCTATCTCCAGTATGTAGTATGTTACTTTTCACATCTCGCTGTTCCGTAGTGAATATTTGTTACTTTGTTCTCACAACTAGACTTTTGCATTGATGTATCTGCTTGGAAGGTGCAACATGTGTTGGAGAATTGCAAAGAAGATATGGATTTTTTTGACACTTGGATTGAGAAAGGGATCATCAATAGACTTACCGTATGAATTTCTACAAATTTGATGTGTTTTCTTCTCAACGTATTCTCCACAATGCTGGGGCTCTATAGTGTGCAGTGTGCACCTAATAGTTGGTCTCATTGTTGATCATATGCTCCACAGGATGTTGTTGAGAAGAACTTTGTGCAGTTGAGTTACACTGATGCTGTTGAGCTTCTATTGAAAGCAAAAAAGAAGTTTGATTTCCCGGTAGGTGTGCTTTTATTTGCATGCTTTCTCACATGCTGGTTTTGGCCAATCTCTCTCCATCCATACTTCTGTTACTTTTCTTTAAATTGTTATGGATGCCTCTGCATATGGTAGGTGAAATGGGGATGTGATTTGCAAAGTGAGCATGAACGATATATCACCGAGGAGGCTTTTGGTGGTTGTCCTGTGATTATTAGAGACTACCCGAAGGTTTAACTTCCTACCTGCATTTATATGGAAGCTGTAGGGGACTTCAGATAATTGATGGCGTTCCATAATTTCAGGACATCAAGGCATTTTACATGCGGCAGAACGATGATGGAAAGACTGTTGCAGCCATGGATATGTTGGTACCTCGGGTAGAGTCCACAAACTCAGTCAATTCTTTACTTGTCATGGTTTTTTTTCTTTTACTAATCGAACAAATGTAGAGTAAATTGTTTTTTCATTAGTTATTATTCATTTACACTAACTAGACATATCACATCAAATAAACCATCTCTTTTACGCATAGCTGTTTGACTGTTTCCTTTTTTATCGTCTAGAAACTGATGAGACATGGAATCCTACATTTAAGGGATGGTCATGGATACGTCTCCCCAACCCCACCCATTATCATGAGATGGGCATGCATGTGAAACCCAATAATATTATTCATAGCATGAAACACTCATGTATGAATCTGAATCCTGAGCAAAGTCAATGTCTTACTGGTTGGGATTGCCAGGAACCCACTAACATTTTTCTTTTGTGATGCCTAGAGGTCCAGATTCCATTTATTTGATAAAGTTGAACCAGTCGAAGTGATGGACAGGTCTGATGTATAAAATTGTTCTAGCTCAATGTCTCAAGGTTGTTTTCTTCTTCAGGTTGGGGAACTTATTGGTGGAAGTCAAAGAGAGGAACGCCTTGAATTCCTAGAGGAACGTTTGGATAACATGAACCTCAACAAAGAAAGCTTTTGGTGGTATCTTGATCTGCGACGTTATGGTTCAGGTGATTTGAGTTTGTTAAATAAATTTGGTGTCTTCTTGCTTGAATTTTTCATCACTCATAAAGTTCAAGAACTTCTGCATTTTAATGCATGCACCTTATTCTTGATCCAACTTTCATATTGCTAAATTAAATTTGGCTGCAAATTGCCTTCAACTTGCTTATTTTCCAGATTTTCATCATTTTATAGTCTTTCAATTTCGGCATAAGATTATAAGTGGACATCTTCTTTTCTTATGCTGTAGTTCCTCATGCTGGATTTGGACTAGGCTTTGAAAGGCTCGTGCAATTTGCGACTGGAATAGACAATATCAGAGATGCAATACCTTTCCCTCGAACACCCGGCTCTGCAGAGTTTTGAGTTTTGAGTTTTGACCTTAAAAGGGTTACTACTCTTAATGTACCTTGATAAAAAATGAATCGGTCCAAAAGGTGCAATGTCACCAATACTATACTACCTTCTGTAATCCTTTTTTTATCTTTTCACTATTCATTCATTATATAGATTTTGTAGAGCGTGTTAAAATGGTGGAAGTTATAGTCATTTCTCGGAAATAATTAGAGATATGGAACACACCAAAAAACTGTGTTTTCATAAAACCTGATAAGTTGCAGGGTTCCCAATGTAATGGTGCCATTTAAAGGCTTTTCCCCCCCCCCCCCCCCCCCCCTATTATGTCCTGCACGGTAGACTCTGGGATTTTTTTATTATTAAGAAACAAAGGAAAACAGCTCGTGTGATTAAAGCTGGTTAACTGGTGAGAGTTGGAGAATCCAGTCCAACTGTGGTTTCACTGTCAAGTCATAGCCTTTGAGCAAAAACTTTTCAGTAACTTGTGGGTTCAACATAATTAACTCATTGTTGCAGTAGCTGTGGTTCATATATTATAAGGTGCTGCATCACTCAAATGCAACATTTTGATAGTGGAGCTCACTCGCGGAGAAGGGCTCTGAAGAAAAATTATTTTGAGAGTTTTATCTTTATTCAAAAATACTAAAAGCTTGTGATTTCCAGCCCGCTAGCAGTTTATTTTGTCATACACTTGCAAAAAACTGTAAAGAGAAATTATTCTATCTTTCCTCTTATTCTGTTTTGTGCAAAAGTTGAAATGAAGTCACAAGTTTTCTTTCCCTTTCTCTTTTTCCAGTTTCCACCCAACACCAAGACAAAGGGAAGAAAATGGCTTTCTCAATTCTCATCTCCCCCTTCCTTTTCTCTTTTCATTGCCACTTCTCTCTCTTGTTTTCATTAGTTCCAAGCATAGGATGAAAATTTCCTATTTATGCAACAACTTGAGTATTCTCCATTTTTTCAAATGCTCACTCAATTAAAAGTTATCTCAAAAAGCTGCCTTTCTTTTCAATTTCAGTTTTTCCAACAAAAGGAGCAACCTCCTAAGATAATATCTATTAGTTGAGTGACCATATGAGAAACTTAACTCTGATTAAGAGTTGTTGCAAAGAAATCATAGAAGGAAGAAATCACTTTTCTGAACTCTACCTTCCTTTTCGCATCTCTTGCTTTCACTAGTTTCAAGCATAGGATGATAAATTTCTAGTTCTTCAGGAGCTGAACTCCTCATTAAAGTCTCAGTGCCAAAGAGATCTATCATTTGAATAGTTTCCGGAGAACTGTTTGCATTTTATACACTTGCAAGTAAGAAATTGGAATTGACAAAAGTAAAGATACAGATTCTTTTAGCTAATAAGCTTCTTCAAAAGACAAATTGTGGAATTTATAGAAAAGCATTTTCTTTCAAACAACTTGCACAACTGGTTCTGGCTTCATGTTGGTGGACAAGTGGAACTAGAAATTATTTGGTAGGCTGGGAAAGAAATACATCCTTTTTTCCTGTTGATCAAAGATTACAAACAAAAGCAAAGCGACTTGTACAGAACTCACTCACAGGGTTGACTATACATCTAATAGGAAAAAGGAAATAAAGATTAAATTTACTAGAAGAAATAGAGATCACATTCAACTAGAGGTGCAGCAAAGAGGGGACCTTTGGCGAATAGCAAGAGTTTGATATCTTGGAGATATGACGACAGTCATGCTGCATTTTCAACCAGCCTGGATTTTCCAGAGTCTGAAATCTCACTTTGAGCTTGTTCGGGTTAAGCTGTCCCCTGCCTGCAAGTTTCATCATCCCAAGATGCATCCACATGAGGTAGCTGATATTCATCAGGTTTGAGAGCCAATGCAAAGTCTGGCAGCGTTGGGGCTGTCTCCATGATCCTACAGCAATCCTCTTCAGGTATAAGTACTTTTCCAGCATGGGAATTCTATATTGGATATTGATTAAACTTAAAACATGCATTAACTATTTCATTAGAAACTTCCCTAGAGACGATAATATCCAACACTTACTGCAGTTCTACTCATTTTTGTAATTGGATGTCATAACTGCACATTTTTTATTTTATTTTTAAAAGTCTCTTTAATTTTTAATTCTTATTTCGGCTCAAAGGACTTGGTTTAATTTACGGTTAAGGCTTTCCCTTACTATTACAATTCTGTACCTCATCAAAGTCAAGAGGCTATCTTGTAATATGTCAAATCCAAATTCAAAATAAATACGAGGAAAACATGCTGTTCCACAAAACCAATATCAAACTTTAGCAATCTACTTCAGATAAGCGATTCAGCAGCCTAGTGTCATCATATCCGCAAAGCCACAAAAAGAAAACTTACTTTTCATAAGAGTACAAATCCCTGTTGATCCGCACCTTGCTCGAAGTGTCTTTTGGGATTTTCTCTGCGAGATACTTCATCGTTCCCCAAAGTGGAGGATTTCTGGATTGGCAAATGGAAGTCAGGCAGACAGAAAATAAAGGATAAGATGGGGCAAAAGAAAAAATGTTATGATGGCATGCTACAACCAGGCAAGGGGGAGGGGACAAAACCAGGTGGGCTATCAGCAGATGGTCTTCCTGCGCGCACCAGCAAGCTCATTGTCAAAGCATAGCTTAATGCAGTTTCTGATTCTAGATGCTTCTGGTGAAATATCAGTTTAGCATACCAATGGATGTAGAAGTTGATCAAATGAAATTATGATGTTTCCCAGTCTGATAAATTTTGAGTACTAGGCAATACTTCTACAAGTTAGTATGAACCTTTACATAGTAAAGTCATCCTATTAAGTCTAGAAGCAAACTACTCATTACACTACTTCATGTACACCGATATTTAAACAACACTAGCTTTAGATACAGTAACATCTTGAGAAAATACATCCAAGGAAATCTTTTTTTTAAATAACAACCAAGGATATCTGATACCATTTGAAGTGATATTTTAGAGGTTCTGTTGAAAACAATGTATGCTCAAAGATGTTACCCAGAAAGATGGAAACCCTAAGGATAAAAGAGAGATATTAACAAGGATATAACACAAATTGGTAAATAACAAGACCAAATGCAGGAAACCTGTTGGAAGTCTTAAGGTGAAGATAAACTGAAGATCTGTTCTATCATCCGAGTCACTACATGAATGCCATTACTGAAACTCTGCACTAATCTATCTGATTGGAAGAGTTATTTCCTAATCAAATTTGATAACTAAAGGAGTTAAACATACAGATAGGCTCCCAATGCTCTTAATAGTTCTGGTCTCTATTATAGATTTGGTTTCATAGTTAATCTATAGCAGAGCTACAAGTTTTTTCCACTTTTTTCTTTTCCAATAAGTTCTTTCACTGCATAGAAAGTGAAATAAAGAACTATAGGAAGTACAGGCCACAGGGAGTTGAAGAGTAATGAAGGGGGGAAAACGTTAAATGGATCGTCCAACTTTACCTGGAGAGAGGAATGGCTGCATTGAAAGCTTCACATGCCTTCTTACTTTCTTTCAGATACTCATCAGCTGCTTGCAGGGCAGCTACCGCCATTCCATGAGATTTTTCTGTGTTTCCTTCGTCAAGGATTAGACCATGATAATAGTATGCTGAAGCCTACACCGAATTTTGTGTGTCATGCATAAACTTGTGGTAAGAATAAGGTAATAGATTTAGAAGGCAAAGAAGCTGCAGAAACTTTGCAAAGACCAGAATGGATACATGGATTACGAAGTTGAGTAGAGACATTTTTAGTCTCCAAAACCCCTAAACTCTTAATCTTAGTCTCCAAAACCCCTAAACTCTGGAGAAATTCTAATCAAAACAGTGAAAATGGAGTAGAGACGAAAGCTTTCATGCTATAGCAGGGAATGTTGAAGAATCATAGTTGCTTTATGCTATAAATACCCGTTCCATGACATACTTAAGAGGATCTTAGGTTGCAATTGAATAAGTAAAAACAAGAAGGAGAATCATAAGATACCTTGGCTTCAATATATTTCCACTTCACGAAAAGCCTATGCTTTTCTCCCCAACCATTTGATAATGGAAGGTTCATGATGTTATCTTGAGCCTGCATGGTAACAAAAAAACAAAGTAGTTGATATCTCAGACACTATCTGGAGTAAAGTATCAAAGCTTTATTTCCTCTTTCTATTACTATGTTAGGGGAAGGAGTTTAAAAGGACCAAGGACTCCAATGGAAGCAAATGATCCACAGAGCCAATGCCAGCTAGTTGGGAATAAACAAGTTACCCGTATAGCAATTAGTATGACATTCAGAGATGCCCAAATTTAATTAGCATTGGAATGAAATGAACTAGATTATAGCAGAATCATAGAGAGGATTCATATGGTTCTCTATCAAACAAAGCAAGCGAGTAAGCTTTGGCAAGAGGATTCAGTACCTGCTGCCAGTATTTTACCATCTCACAAGCAAGCCTTCTTTTGACCGCCAGTGTTGCTTTAGTACTGTCAATTGCAAGTCCTAGTTGAATATCAACGGCCTAAGATCACCGGTGACAGTAACATCAGATAGGGAACAAAATTCAATCCATATAGTACACATTCTCTTAACTAGATATTCAGCAACAGCTAACAGTTTCATTCAACAATAACTATTAGCACAAGGAAGCAAATGGACAACACCATATTACAGCCAAAATAACAAGCATGTGTCGAATGCTCAAGGATAGAATGATATTAAAACTAACCTGCCATAATCTAAATGGCTAAATGCATGAAAGTTTGCTGCATTTAGGTCACTAAAATTCAGATGATTCCTTTCACTACATGCACATTTCTATAACAGATTTTTTTCCAAATGGAGTTGTTTTGCTGCATTTAGATATCAAGCATGTATCCAGAAGATCCTCTTCGCAATTGTTCACAGTTATAGCAATAATTTTTGGAAAACAGATAGCTTTTTCTGTCTATAGATACTAAACACAAATCTTGCACTTTGTTAATTAGTGTGCATTCGAGTATGCTTACATCCTTGAAAGCATAGGTAAGATTGCTTTTGCTGTCTCTAGATACTAAACACGTATCTTGCAGTTTGTTAATTAGTGTCATTAGAGTATGCTTCAAGTTCGGAACATAAGGATAATGGGCTCGTCTATTATAAGTTATTAGTTTACGGAGCTATCTCAGATCTCTCGAGTAAGGAGACGGGACGCTCTATCCCTTGACAGCGTAGGTAACGGTAGGTAACGGCATGTCAAGTTCCAGTAACAACCAATGCAAAAGCAAAACTACACACTAGGACAGAGACTACAAAAATTAGGATATCAAGATTGACAAGATAGCACATATAGTGTTAACCTTGCATGAATATTTCATGTTTCATTCCAGTGTTTATCGAGTCAATCCATGAAAAATAATCAGTTCTTCTTCAGCAAATCTGCTACATATGGTCATAGATAATTTCTACAAATCCTATTGATTAGTATAGAAATTCCTATCTGAGCCCTCACACAATAATTGTGATGTCTTAGGCACACTGTTATAATATTATCGACTTTTCTGGGATGTTAACAATATGGTAGTCAAGTAAAGAGAAGCTGAAAGGTTCATCACTAGAAGCAGATTTATTTGCTTCATATAATTACATCGTCCAAATTCACCCATTACAATCTCACATATCATTGAGTACTCATTGATGCAGAAAGAGAGAATATTCAGTAGAGCATGGAGAAAGTAATGGTGTTATTTGGGCATTTTAAATTTACAGATATGCAACCTAAACAAGATAGGCTTTGAATGTGCTATTACCTGCCCTAATGCTTGGAGGCACAATGCTCGCAGAACTCCTTCAGCAAGGTCTACCGGCAGGTTTCTCCTAAATACAAAGCAAATAATCGTGAAAATCTAACCCCTGACATAATTAATTTGAATTGCATAGGTATCAAAACCTTTGCTCGGCTGGCAACTGGGGAAGAACGTTTCGAACCGCACAATCAAGATATCCAGCAGCCTTTAGGAAAATATCAACAGAAGATCGCCTGCTCTCTGTTAGATGTTAAACATAAAATGAGGAAAAAGAAAGAACAATTTGAAAACAAAGATAGATGATTCTCAAGAGAAGTTTAGAGACTTTACAAAGAGACAAGTGTTATAAATTAAAAGAACGTGTCAAGACATTTACTTTGCATTTACTGGATCTGCAAAATTAAACATGGGAGAAATACCCACCTTCAGATACCTTTGGTGAATAACCATCAAGAGATGTTCTAGGAAGAAGCAGCAAGTTAGCTTGCGATAATGATAGTGTTGCCATCAAGTGCAAAACGGACAGTATTTCATACCAAGCACTATACATTGCAGTTTCCTGAAATATTTTGACAAATAAGACAGTTCTTCCTCATGGTGGCAAAACCACATAGAAGACTACACATGAAAAGAATATATATTCTAGTCTGACCTCTGCATCATCCTCTTGATTGACCCAAATAAATTGCACTTTATGCTGTAATGTGCTACCTGAAAATGGCCAAGAAGACGACATCTCACAATTAAAATCAACAAAGTGCAAATGCTAACGAGATAGCAGCCAAAGTATGTACCATCTTTAACTAGCCCCAAAAGAACAGGCAAATAATCTTCGAGAGCCTGCAATAGATCAGCAAGGGTTGAACCTCCTGCAAGAAATAGCTGCTATGCATCATATCCACATGTAAGGAAAGAAACAAAAACATGGTCGAATTCCGAAAGATATATCTATGCTTCTTCTGCAACTTACCATGCTGAGTAGCAGTTTTCCTTCTTGTCCTTGTAATTGTGGGAGCTTCTTGCCCTGCCATAACCACTATTCTGGTCCTGAGAGCAGAAAGGCGCTCCACCAGGGTTTTCGACAATTGATCACCAAGTGCAAGAGAGAAATCAACCGGCTTAGGGATACGTAATCCGGGAACAAATACAGACACCTCACCAATGTTTCCTGGCCGCCTTCTATTCCCACCAGTATCCTGCGGCGTCGATAGAAAGCATCCCATATCCTAAAATTTTCTCGTATCTGCCAGAGCACTACCATAAATTACAGAATGGTCATAAGACAAAAATTATGTCAAGAAAAAATAATGACCACTATCATGAACACATTTAGGAAAACAACTCTAACATGAATAACCCTGCAAAATCATCACAAGAAAATTTGGATGACTCAGGCTGGAGACTAGTCATAAAGTGAAATAAAATCACAATAAATGAGCAACCAACAAACAGTTGGCTGCTCACGAGTACTATCCCATAGAGGCATAGACTGCTACTAGAACCATCTGTTAAGTCAACAAACTCTTATGTTAAATATGCACAAAAGGTATCTAAACTGAATATAGATAAAAACAAACCAGCTTACCCTGGTTTTATAATCAGCAGATTAGGCAATAGGTCAATTTCTGTAGTAATTTCTGCATCATAAGTAAAGAATATTCATGTGAGTATAGGTGCAAACAGGCAGCAAAAATATAAGAGGAAAAAGGAGATCACAAGAATTGCATGAAAAGTGACAGGTGCATTGGTTTTCTACATTACCAGACTTGTGTTTCTACCTCTAACAAAAACTTAGAATTCTTCCTTCAATAATGAACTTGGACAGATTTGTCAAACAAGTTGGCGGCTTGGAACCCAATACAAAAAAAGTCACAAAAAAGTACCTTTTTCTTCTCTTGAAAGGGGAACCAAAAAGGAAGATGAGAGAAAGAGAACCACAAACTTCTAATTCACGTAACATTGGAGTAAAGAATTGCAAACCCCATTTAATAAAGCAAACGAACATATAAGCAAAACCCAACTTGTACGACTAATTTGAACCAAGCGCACTAAGCTCATAAGTTCGAATTTATCAAATTATCCCCAAGTGGGAACGATAGTGGAGAAGCTAAACAACCAACCCCAATTACCAAAACTCTATAAGCATGCGAATTTAAGAAACCCAATTCAATTCAATTGTATTAAAGCTTCCAAAATCAAATCAAATCAATTAAATTCTGTCGCAGCTCAGCCCAGGTTTTGCACAAATATGATCAAAAAAAACATTGAAATCATTAGACCCACTTCGTATTATTGAAAATTATACCTGGTTTGAAACAGAGGACCCAAAAATTTCCATAAAAAACAAGAAGATGGGGTTCGTATTTTCAGGGAATTGATTCAAAATGAAACAAATAAACCCTACTATAGACACTCTTTAGCTTAATTGAGCAAAACGCAAATCCTCTGTGAAAAGGCAAATACAAAGGAATCAACTCAACCTCAACTTGGTTGTAGAATCAGCTGACAAATTTCAATCTTGGAACATTTGTGGAAGAAAAAAAAAAGTGACAAAGACAATAAATAGAGAGGAATACAGATAGAAAATGGGTCTTTAAAAAGAATTGAAGAAAAATAAAGGAAGCTTCTTCAATCTTCAACGAACAGTTGAAATCTTGATAAGCAATCGTCAAAATAGAGAGATAAAGATAGAGAGAGAAAATTAAACCCCATAGAACAAAAAATATTTAAAAATTGAAGGGTTAAGAGTAAATTAATAGTAGTACTAATAGTATTATTGTCATATTAATTTGGTAGTTAGTGCTAATGTAAAGACAATTATTTGGAGCTGGTGTTTTGCATTTTATAAAAGGCCGAATACAGCCTTTTTCGATTTGGATCATCTCCCTTATTTAATATTAGAATCAAAATTTTCATAGAATAATTCAGTAGTCATAAGAAATTTCAATAATAATTTTAGTTCAAGATATATTATGAGTAGTCGTACGAATTTTTTACACCTAAATGACTATGTCCTGCCTTCTACCCTCTAATTATTTGCTTAATTGTGTATATGCTAGAAAGTAATGCTGACTTTATCAAAATGTGGTCCATTTGAGTCTTGTTGGGATTTTTATATTCTAATGTTTTTCGAATTTAGCTAACAATTAATTCATAATGTGTGTTAGCTTTGATTAGTATAATATATAAGTTAGATTAAATAAATAAAACTTCGTACTTTTGTAAATTAATTGAATGAATTGTCGAAGAACAAATTAAGTTCATTAATGACTCTCCTTTTAGTTTACATGTGTATAAATTTACTATGTGAAGTATCTAAATTATTCTTTCCACTTGTAATTTTTTATCAAAATTAATTCTATAATCGCCTCAGTAACGGTCGGACGATAGTAAAAAGTCTTTAAAATAAAGCAATTTGCATGTTCTATAATACATAAAAATGAGATGCTAGGATTAAAAAATAATTATATTATATCCATCTATGTAAGTTAAAAGTTCTTATCTACTTGGAAAATATGACCGCAGTGGCACGAAGAATCTGAGTTGTTGAGAATTAAGATTGGCTGGTATGGGCAAAGTAAGAAAGTGTACTGCAAATCATCTTTTCTCGCACGAGGTATGATATCTGATGTCTAATACTTATATTAATAGTGATATCTAATTAAATGATTAGATTTAATTTGCATAAAAATTAAAATATTTTTTAATAAAAATAATTTTAAAATATATCAAAATAAAATACTTTTTAATAAAGATGATTTGAATATGTATTAAATAGTCCAAAATCACAATTGTTTGGGTCTCTGGGATGGTAGGTACGATATACACATTCATATCAATATGACCTTTTGAATAGAAATATGAGATTTGAACTTAAAATTTCCGATTAAAGATAAAAGAGAGAACTTATAACTCAGTCGCTCTATTACAATAAGTTGGAACGAAGTAGGATCGAGAAAATGTTTAACTCCATTTAATTTATTGAGAGTAAATATTATGATGTCAGTATATCTATATAATAGTAGTCGGTCGTGAAATCATGTCTAGACAAATATTACCACCCTTTTCGACAGAAATTATATTATTTATACATGATTAAATTTAAATATATGATAAATATTAAACCCTAATTAATTTCTACATATATTTATTCGTATTTTAAATTTCTTAATGAAAAAATTAAAAATTCTAACTCCGCTGGTTATTTGAATTAGTCAGCCCTTGTCGGTAGGATTTAGGAATGTGTTGTTTTGACTTTAATAGTAGTTTTATAGTACCTTAATTAGTTATTTTATCATGGACGTCTGTTTTGCCTATTTGCTTTGCTTAAGAGTACTAATAATACTATATAAAGGATGTCTTATCGACTAATTAATGTGTGTTATTAATTATCTGCAAAATAAACCCTTTTATTGCACTAATCCAAATGTTTTCCTCACGTGGAAGTATTGACAATTCACTAATCACATAGTTAATTATTCCCAAAGAAAGAGAAACCAAAAGAGGAGTTGTTCTTACTCCATCGATTTTATTAATTAACTAATCGTGTGTTGTTACAAATACGTAATCAAAACGACTATGTTTTATTAAAGAAAGAAAACTAAATTAGCTTCACCTACTTAAATTATATAGTAATGATAATTAAATTTACATATGAAGAATTCTCCATATAATAACAGTACTAAATTTTCAGTAATGAAACATTAAAGGATTCTAGATATGTCGATATAGTTCAACCGCTAAGTTTCAATATACTTCCTTTGTTCTAAAATATTTATCACATTTTCTTATAAAGATCGACTAAATATTACAGTTGGTGTTAAAATAGCTACCTATTTCCTCCATCGAAACCTCATTGGTAGAGTTTTTTTTTTTCTATTCTAAAATTAGATACTAGATTAAAATATAAATTGACCCCTTAAGGACCCCTAAAAGTCTTAAACTGTTGATTAGTCAATATTTTTTTTAACTATCAATGAAACAATTACTAATTGTTATTGTTATCACTTTTATTGATGACTGTAAGATTACAATTACACTAATAATACAATAACTTAAATTTTTATTGCACAGGCTTTGACTTTCAGAGGGCCACTATCATATATAGATTCAGATCCCATGCACTGGAAATATTGAGATTTATTAAGGATATTTACCTAATTGAAATAATAATTACTTCTTAGATATTCATGTTATAATGAACTAAATCATTGGTAAACATTTATCAAGGTTATACCAAATCACGTGTATAAGTATTTATTTAACTTCGATTACCTAATCTATATAGTTAGTCCGCTAAATCACTTAATTACGATATGTTACATTAATTCGATTTAAACATATATACCATGCATATAAGGTTTTTTTTTTTTACCATAAATCATCTTCCTAGAAAATCCTCTCTCTAAAACACATCTCAACTTTGCACCTAAATGTTCATTTTGAGAAACTTTTGTCATTATTTGAAGTCAATTATTTATCGAATATATATAGTTTATGAATTAAGAAAGATAATTAATTCGCTTATTGTAAGTATATAAATTGTTCAATCATTTGATGATAACTAAAGTCATTTTTTAATAAATGTCACGATCGTTAAATATATCCCCTTCACTACATACATTATTTGAATCTATAGTTATTCGAGCAGGGAATTGTAAAGCATAAAATGATTAGAAAACTATGTATATGGACCATATAATTTTATGTTGGTGCAAATACTTTTACTTGTGTGGTCTATATCACTTTATCATATGACCAATATTAGAAATTATAGCGAATATATTTATTTATTATAATAATATAATAAAAGTCATGATGAATCACAAATATTGTTTGAAGAACCCATTACAAAAAGACGTCATTTTTAAATTTGGTGACAACAAAAAAGACAAGTTTTTCAATCCAACAAAATATGTACAGATCCGAATCCGATTCCCTAATATTTCAAATCTGGTCCTAACCCAAACAATGTTGCTTCAAAATATATACTAGCTCCATTGATTCATATTTAACCTAGGATTTATTAAGGTGAAAGTTTTTCACGATAAATTTGTCCTCAACGCTTCTGATATTTAAAAAAAGAAGGATATCAATCAATTATATTATATCCCTCGATGGTTACCTCTATCTAACCTAAATTACATAAAATAGGGAATACTATACTATTTCTCTCTCTCTCTTTTTGCAAGAAATATGTATCACGTTTAATTAGTTGGCGATTTTGGTACTTGATACATCTGTAAAGTATCTAATAATGCAAGAAATGATATGGAACAGGGTGCACAATGCCCCTCGATCGCTTTAAGAAAATGACTAGTTAATCTAACTATTTGAGAAATTTATGACAATTTCCCCTTAATTTGGAATACTGTAACATGTTTTATGTACATTGACATGTGTGGAGCTATTTTCACAATTATGTCATCAGAAGACTATTATATGTAACACATTGTGATAAGTATCTTTTTTAGTACTTAAAAAAAAGGATAGATTTGGGATCGATCCCTCTTAATGCCTTCTGAGCCGAGCCTGTCGCATAGGGCTTGTCTAGTGCAATTTACACTCCTTGTGTGATTTGCAAATTGCAGGCTATTACACAGTGGGGGTTTACCCAGTGTTCACCCAAAGGGCAAAGGTTGTGGCAGAGATTGTAGCGACTGCTGCCTACGGGTTATTGTGGGATTCCAAATAAGTTTGAAAAAAATGAAAGTAACTGTTTTTACTTATTATTAATTTTATATTTTTTTATTTGACTAAATTATTTAACCATGATAAAATTTTATTAATTTGATAATTATTTAAGATATTTACATTGTGCATGATTTTGCGACGGAGGCATGACCAATCAACAACTGCAAAAGGACATGGGCGCCGTCCAATTATTCTGAACTATATGAAAGCATATTATATACTCCCTCCGTTTCAAAAAGATTAGCCTAGTTTAACTTGGAACAGAATTTAAGAAAAGAAAGAAGACTTTTTAATTTTGTGATTCTAATTTAAAATTATATCAAATGTACCAAAATACCCTTTAATCTTGTGGTCTTAAACATGCCACGTGAAAAGTTAAAGTTAGAGTATTGTCAAAAAAGAAAAAGGTTTATTCTTTTTTAAATAAACTAAAAAGAAAATAGAGTCATTTTTTTTAAACGAAAGGAGTATACAATTTCTTAATTTTTCTTCGGACAATAATGTCAGTTTCAATATGTATTGGTGACCTAAACATTTTATTTTTGACTTTCCAACTCTCATTTAAAATTTAAAACATTGATGAAGTGGTACTATTCATCATATATGCAAATTCTTGTAACGTTACGTTGGCCAAACAAATGTTGAAAATAGTAGTTTACTACTACTCTTATATATGTGGTCCAAAACTTTGTACTATTACACATCATTAATGGACGAATCATGATTTTTCAAATAAAGAAATAAAAATATCGAGAAAATATATAAAAAAGAATTTTAAATATATATAAATAATGTAATTTTTCATCGGTTGATGGAGCCATGCTCATCGTGGTTGTTCAAATTAGTATGGGACAAACAACTACTGAGTGTACGTGTTACGCATGCAAAGTCTAGAATTTGTGGAAAAGAGTTCAATTTCAAGTGAAAACGATTTCCTAAATATCTAATAATGATAAATCTGAATTCAATTGAATTGAAATTTGAAATGGACAGAAAAAAAAAGAAGAGAATGATACAAAATGCAGCAAACTACGTGTTGATCAGAGGTAGAGTTGGATTAATTATGAAATATCATGTCGATGATCAGTCTTTTTCAACATTTTATTCTTCCCAACTTATTTTATAAGAAATTCATAAGACTAATTAATCATCTAATATTGAAACCTCATTTAATTTGGTCAACATAATGCTGAATTAACGAAAAACAAAATATTGTAATATCGAAACGTTTATCGTATATATCAAATCTTTTATTTAGTAATTTCTTCCGATCTATTTTATGAAAAAAATGTTCTAAATATTGTTATTTGTTAGAATTTTGTTCATATGCTACACTCTGAATTTTGAATCTTTCTACTCAATACATAATTTTTTCTATAGAAAGAAAGAAGGAAAATAATTAAATTTTAGTTTGAAAACGAGTTACTCCATAAATATGTAATGATGAATAGGGAACTTTGAAATAGACTGAAAAAAGGCAACGATGCAAACCTTACATTTATTAGTTTACATTAATATTCAGCAGCTACGTGCCATGGTTTGACTGTTACAGTAAGTACTCTCCCCATCAACGTGTTATTTAATTATAAGTAGCATTTTAACTTAGGTAAAAAATATAAGTAAAAATAGGAGCTTATGAAATTTGTTATCTAAGACCTTCTTTAATTATTCGTGTTACATTTCTATAATAGAATAACTTAAGTTAAATTATTCATAATTATGAAAAAATGACATTTTTGTTGCACTAAATTAAAAAGAAAAATAGACAAGTAAATTAAAACATGAAAGAATATTGTATAACTGAGGACCAAGTTAAACATTTGTATGAATGTGAATTATCTAGTAAAGAACAAAGTACAATATAATATTAGTCATATTAATAATATTTGTTTTTAGAACGACTAAAGAGAAAGATATATATTACATGAATTTAAAAGGAAAAAAAATGGTGAAGTACATCAACAACTTCTCAAATTTGCTATTAAGTTGATTATCTAATTAAACACAATATTTTCATTACAATGTTTTAGATTTAAACTTTGAAAATATCATTATGTATAATAATATTCATGACATAAATAAGTTAATCACTTTGAAAAATTGTGCACATCATCATCAACAACGCACAAAATTTTATGACTTATTATCATTAATCAATTTACGTAATTAACTAATATATATATTTTAAATAATTAACTTATTTTATCGTCCGCGAACAAATAAAAAAAAAAGGAAAGAAGAAATATCATGTGAATTGTGAGGCAGAGACGGTAAGGGAAAGTAACCAACTTTTCAGCATTTGACATTTGCCCATAAAAAGCAATATCACGTGCTGTCCAAGCCAAGCACCCACTTCTCTCTTGACGCGTGTCTTCCATTTCACTTTCCCCCTTCTCCATTATTATTACCGCTTTCCTCTATATTCATTAATTCAATTATTACCTCAATTATGATCTAAATTTAGTTGAAGCTATAATGTGAATTTTGAATATTGAGCGAGAAATTTAAATATATAACTAGTGCATATTTATGTGACATGAATTAGAGGTTTAAAATACATGCTGAGATTACATGTTTAAAATCCTATCTTTTTATTGATTAAAAAAATATACTCCATATAATTTTATATAACATATTATTAGAAAGTTTACAATATCTAAACTACATACAAAAGTATAATAAAAAAATATCCTTAATAAATGTGATTAATGACCTTGAAATGTTTCTACAGATTACAATATAGTAATTAAATTGAATAGAAAGTATGTGAATAATCTTGCAATTAGATAATTAATTGGATAATGTTTTTTTTAAATTTAGAAACAAATCAAGGTCGTGTATTGTTTAATATGCTTACGTCATGCTGGTGTCTTGGCCACGTGGAAGGAGCAGTGAGGTTGGTCGGCGAGGGGCCCACGTATGATTTGTTAGGTGGGCCCTGATGAGTTTGCCGCTATCAAATTAAAGATTCGAGGGAGGGACACTGCAAGATTTCTGGAGAGGGGGAAAAAAAAACAAATAGAAAATGATAGTACCCTTTCTTTGATGTCAGATTTCAGATTTTTTTGTAAGTTGATTGATGTTGATTATAATGAAGGTGTTTTTTTTCTCAATATTATGGTTTCTTTGGTTTAATTTCAATTTATCGACAATATAATTTTTAATAGAAATAGTATAGTAGCGGAGTCAGAATTTTCAAGAAAGATGTTCAAGTACTAAAGGTAATATGCTCTTCTTAAAAAGTTAAATTTTTTCACTTTAAATTTTTATATTTTTATTCTTTCAAGGCGTCTGAAATTACTAGGCTACATCATATTGTTGTGTTAAAAATATGTTATTTAACCACTTAATCTATCATTTTATTTGTAAATATGGTATAATATTTTGACGAATGGTGTTCAATTTATGGAGGACGAGAATTAGAAATAAATATTAGTAATATATTGTTGAATGTATATGTTTTCATCTCAGCAAGTTTCGATGATATTTTTTGTATTTTTTTAATTCTCAGATTCTATTACTATATAGGTTATTTATGTACGTAACCTCGATTATTGATTTTAATTTTGATTCTGTTTATTATTGTTGCTTTTTTTCCAGTAAGAGAGATAAAAATTGCTATGGCCTTCCTTCGAAAAGACATTTATAAACCTAAAGAATATCTTATTTATGGACTTGATAGTAAAATCTTTTTTTATTGAGTCATTCTACATTTGAAATTTATTATTCTTATTTGTATTTGTTAAAATTCCTGTCATATGAAATCCACTAAAGCTTTGTTAAGAATCTCTTCAATTCTTTAAATTCCTATTTTGTTGTATAATCACAATTGATTGTTTGACAATTAAATGGAACTTGGAGCCAAAACTCAAGATTTGAAGATGGGGTATATTACTATTTTTAGAAGGCATACTATTTTTCATTCAATATAGTTGTCTATTATTATTTTGGGATATTTAAAAATATTCATTCACTTTATGAAATTAATTAATTTTATACATAATTCCTAATTTATCTTTGTTATTAATTATAGTCACTTTCCTATTATATTTTTTCAAGACATTATATTTATTATAATCAAAGAGTGATATTGTGAAATCACCCTTCTATTTATAGTTTATTAAAAAATATTCAAAGTCATTAATAAATAAGTATTGTTAGATAAAAGGAGTTAAATTTCAAAAATAGCCCTTCATATGGACTCAAACTTACAGTGTTGCGAGATACAATGATGTCTAACCACTGCATCCAAATGACTTTTTATTACGAGTGTGCACAATTAAAAATATCATTATTTCTTAAATTATTTATATATATATACTAATTTTTTATAGAGAATTATCACATATATGTATATCTTTACACGGCACTATACATGTAGATTCGCCTCTTATTTAACTACTGAATACTCGATGATGATTTTGATATTATAACTCTAATATTTTTGAGAGCATATGCATATAAATATAACTCTATAATGAATGGCTACAAGATAACATAACAATCAAACTATTATCTAAAAGAAGCAAAAACAAAACTATATTGGTTCTTTCCCATTCTTGGGTGAGCCCATTTATTGATGATAGCAATTCGGATAAAGATGGCAAGAAAATGGGAAAAAAATAATATTTTTTCTACTTCCCATTTTCGATTTTCGATTTTCGATTGTATGTGGCGTTTGGGGAATTCTTCAGTAATTGACGTTTTTTTGTTTGTAATTCATTTATTTTCTACATAAGTTTTTAGAATAGAAAAGGGTGTTTCAGTAATTTTCCTTTTACTTTGTTTGCTCCACGTAGGGGTGTTTAATGGTTGTTGAGTAAAATTTGGATGAGTTAAACTTTATTAAATTGATAAATAGTGAGGTTAATCTTTAAGTTAGAAAATTTTTTGGTCAAGCTAGTTTTTGGTTTGTTTTCTTATAGTAATTTGTTAAATCTCCTTTCGATAAAAATATTATTCCAATCATCACAAATTACCTGGCTTACTTTCATTTTTAGTCAATTAAAAAGGAATACTCCATATTTCTATATATATAGTAATAATTTAACTTTAAAAATGTCTATTAATCTTTACTGAAGTAATTTCTAGTCACATAAATAAGAAATATTTATCACAAATTTTAAAAGTCTTTCTTGTTTTCTTAATCTTCCTTCCGCCAAGTAAAACTAACTCATATAAATAAGAATAATAGAGTAACAAGTAACAATCGCTTAATAAAACTTGTATATAATTGAACAACTATAATAAATCAGCGTCACGGTATTTTTGTAAAACTTTCTTAAATTAAGATGACATCCTGCATAGGGGAAGGCCCAACGGGCCAGAATTATAACATTCTCTGGGCCTTCTAGCCCAAAGTTTTATAACGAGTAGATTTTTGAATGAAGATCCAACAGCTCTTTCCCTCCTCTCACAACGGAAAAAAATAATTTCGACTCTAGGGTTTCCAATTGATTGGCTGATTCTTCTCATCGCTTTTCGTGATCTGCAAACTCTATAGCTGAAAGAGCCGATTCATATTCCTGAACGTAGATTTGAAGGTGACGGTTTCTCCATTTTTTTCAACTTCTTAAATTTACTCGGACTATTTTAGGTTAAATTTTACTTCTGTCATTACTGGGTAATACAGTTCATGGCAACCATAGTTTACTTACGAATTTGAAGATCAGTTGGTTATGTTCCTTTCGCTGGGAGTAAGTGTTGAGAAGACTGATTAAGAAAATTGATGGAAATAACTGTGAATTACTGTACTGAAGAGTAATTTATGTATGCACGTACTGTAATGCGAAAGATGTAATGTTTCGAAATGAAAGGATTATAAATTTTGGTTTCACTTTAGCTGTTCATACTAGGGACCTATTTTCCTTTTTATGAGTTTTAATTTTGTGTTGTCAATTTGTTTAATATAGTAAGTCGTTGTGCTAGTAGAATATAAAAGAGAAAACTTACATTGAACCTACTCCCCTAGAATGGCGTTGGATTTTGGTTGTAATCGCACTTTTGTGAAATTGTAGCTCACAGCTACTCTTTGTCTTCCTAAGAATGTTTGTGTTTGCTGATTTCTTTTGAAGTGAATTGTGTGTCTTAATTATGCTTTACTCTGTTCATGTGTAGGAGTCTATCAGCTTCATGTAGATAGTTCTCCAAGTCACCAGTAGGCTTTTTATTTCATTGCAGGAATTGGTCTCTGGACAATCAACTTTGTTATGTAGAAAACACTTAAAATGGTTGTTTTACTGAATGTTTCCATTAGTTTTATGCTGTTCTCAGTTCAGTTTAGTGGATGCATCCATTTTACATGTTGTGAATGTGTTGTACAATGTCCTTGCATTAGATTAAGGCAGTAGGCTCTCATATGATTCTTTTTGAATTATTTTTAACCTAATATAAAGGTGCTTCTAACATGAGATTTCTTCTTCCAGGTTTGTTCTGCTCTTTATATTAAAACATGGAGAAAACGGACGCCGTAATTGCTGAAGAAGGAGTTCTGGATGTAAAAAATCAGACAGAGAAGTCAAGTGTTCTATCTCCTTTACCCTTGCAGAAGAGGGGGGACTCTGGAGTTGCAACAGAATTTTCATCTTTGACACCAGCGAGAAAGAATGAGCAATCACACATTACCCATGAATTAGATACTGCTGAGCTTCCTGAAAAGTCTGCTCCTCCTCAAACTAGATTACAAGTTTATCCATGTAATGTTTTTTAACTCTAACAGTGAGTATGTATTGATCTTCAGATACAGAAACTTGTCAGAGTTATTTGATCGCATTCTTTGCTCGCTGAGGTTGCTTAATCTACGAAAACGGGCGCCTACTTTTCAGAACGTGTCCAGTCAGGTTGAAGTACTGACAGGAAGGTAGCTGGGCGGTTTCCAACCTCATCTTCTCATTACTATTTTTTCTTGACTATCTTATCAGAATGGATTTCCTTTTATATCTGTTCTATTCTCAAAATCTCTTTCCTGCATGTGGTAATTGATGATTGGTCTTACCTCTGCAATTTTTTCTTGATGGTGGCAGTTCTCTATCTGGTCATCATTCTTGAGAAAATCAAAACAAAAAGTGTCCTGAAGCTAGTAAAACATGTTATCATTTACATGAATGATATTACCTTCTTCAAGCTCTTGTACATATCTCTTCTTTTAGAATTATCCATGTTTGGATCAATGCCTTGAAGCATCGAGTTTTTTTATAACAATTTGAAGCTGTTTAATGTCATTTCTTTCAAAACCAGGTGAATTTTGTTTCACCAAACATCATTCTCTAATAGTGTGGTTGAAAAAAAAAACTTCCAACACTTTTTGGAAACAAATGCCACCTAAATCCGTTTATTGAACTTTCATTAGTCTAAAGAATCTTTTCTGATTCATCCCTCAATTAGTATTATTAGTGAGACACATAATATGCGTTGCTGTGGAATAGTAAATCTTTGGTGTTGCAAATAGCGACATTTACTGAAAAGAAAAGCTCGGGACTTGCTTTTAATCTGTGGAAAATTGTAAATTTTCTAAGGAACTAGAGCATTATGTATATTACAGTTGTTTGTTGACTGAGCCATGTGACTGGGATGCCTGATGTTTGTTCTATTACCAAGACCAACTAGCTCACTTGTAAACATTGGCGGGTCACGGAGATCTGTTTGGCTTGTTAGTTGTTTTACACAGATTTTCCCTTAAATTATAAGTTGTAGGAAGTGAATTATTATGATTTTCTTTTGTGATACTTAGTCCTGCTTTTGTTGGAAACATATGGATTTATGGATTTTATGAAACTGAGCTTTGGAAGGGTAGTAAAGTGGGTTCAAATTTGCCTAGAACTGAGGCGTAGTGTTGATGTGGATTTTATGAGGTTGCAAGTGCTATCAGTTTCAATTCATTAGTAAATCTACTGTCCACTAATTGCATCCATAAAATGTATCATGTACGAGTATATTGGTATCATCATCATTCTCAGTCGATAGTTGGAACATATTTCAACAATTAAGTTTATATTCCTCTACTTCCTTTTGTCAGAAAATTCACACACAAGCATCTCGCACAGATAAAGTACATAGTTCCTGAAGCCATCCAGATAGATAAACTACTTGTACATGATGCGAAGACCATGTGTATGAAGCCAGATGTTAATATTACCTTGCGTTTTGATGTTGTGGAAGATCACCAAGAACACTCGAAGTTTATGACCCTCAACAGTCTTTTTGCATCCAGGCTTATGAATTTTTTCCGCAAACATGCTCAGGTAATGACCCTTAAAGTTTTGTTATTTGACTATTTCTGGAAGAATTCTTCAAATTAGTCTTGACGCGATTAGGAATTGGATATGTGGAATCTGGTGCTTCAGTAAACAGTTGCATCTAATTGAAGAATACCCTATTTATTTTTCTTTTTTTCCACTTGTGCATAGACTTTTTCTCCTCTGATGCATGAAAAAGTTGCTGTTTCATAACTAGATAAAGCTAATTGATCAAAAATATTTATCGCAATGTCACATAACTTCTGTTGCTGATTTATTATGTTCTTATTGGGTATTTCATGAGGAGCTATTGCAAAGGATTTCTTTATTTGGATGGATATAAGTTGTCTTAATCCTGAACAGTAGGGCTGCATATCGGTCGGTTCGGTTCGGTTTTGAACATTATCGGTTTTACTTATTGGTTATCGGTTTGTAGACTAGCTAAACCATTAAAGAACCATTAAGTTTTCGGTTTATCGGTTATCGGTTAATCAGTTATCGACTCTTATCGGTTCGATTATCGGGTTAACCGTTAACATCTCATCCAATTTTTTAAAATAAAAATCACATGAAAATTTGAAGATGATGTAATTAAACTAATTAAGTCTACAGAATTTGCAAATTGCAATTTGCAATTTGCAATTTGCACTGCAATTTGCAGGCAGAAAATGAAATGCAAAATTGCAAATTGTATAAGCAGCAAAAGGAAAAGTTATGTATAAGCAGCAACAACAACAAAAATGAAATGCAAAATTGCAAATTGTCTTTCATATTACTAATACAACAAATACCTTTCAAGTTTCACTTTTGTCTTTCTCCTGCAGTCCTGCTCCTTCTTGTTCAACACAACATCAACATTCATCACTTAACAGTTAACACTACAACACCTGTACAAGACATATATAAACTTTGCAACACAAATCTGAAATCTCATAATAAAATAACATGATAAAGCAGCAACAAACTGTAACATAATAATAGCCAACAGTAGAAGCTACAAGCATGCAAGTTGCAACATTACAGAAGTAAAAAATTCAACACAATTCCAGCCTGCCACAGCCCACACAGACACACAAATTCAAAATAGCAGACAACAGTTACACAGCCTGAAAATTGAGTCTAAACATAGCTCTAATAGTTCATGTTCAAGTAAACAACATAAACACTAAGTAGTTTTATTAAAGAAAGAACTACAAAGTACAAACAATAGGCTAAGTAGTAAGTAGTATCATATTTTTACACACTTGACAATAGACGATTAGACACATCACAGTAAACAGTTCACACAAAGAAGCAAATTTAAATTCTGAAATTTGAGCTTTTTACAACCAACAAATGAACAAATCACATTTAAAGGAGTAAATGTGCAATGGATCTTTGGCTCAATGATCTTATTCGCTGGAACTATTATGGTACAACAAATAAGTAGAATAACTAAAAATCGTAATTCGTTACCTTTTGTCTACGCCTGCGGCCCGAGTGACTGACTGGAGTAGTGGAGATGGAATAGTCGTCGCCTGAGGTGGAGTGGTCGTCGCCTGAAGTGGAGGTAAGATGAGAGCGGGCGGCGGCTGTAAAACTGTTGAACCCTAAATCGTGAGAACTGAGAAGTGAGAAGTGAGGAATCAGGAATGGATTGTAAATTAGATATTTAGGAATAAAAAATAATTGTAATTGTTGACAACTTACTGTGATTTGTGTTAGGGATTTTGGGTTATGATTTCTATTGAAATTTGGGCCTAATTTTGAATATGGGTCGGCTGGGCATGCCTGTCAAGTGTCAACTAATAATGGGCCTTATCGGGGTATCGGGTAGGCCGAAATTTTGGCTTCCCAACCCGACCCCCGAACCAATTACCCAATAAAGTAATTTCCTAAATCGAGCCCCGAACCGTTAGCCCATTAACCCGGATCGTTAGCCCAATAACCCGAAAATCGGTTCGGGTTAATGGTTTGACCCGATTTTTGCATAGGCCTACTGAACAGTGTATTATAATTCTGTGCATTAGGTTTTGGTCTTGCTATAACACTTTCTTGAAATAATTTGCTCTTTAAGTTGGTTTTTGAAGCTTAGAATGAGTGATATCACACTATTTGGAGGTCAAGACACAGATCATACATCTTTATTTGTGCAACTAAGTTGATTCCATCATATATATATACTCTGAGATTTTCATTTTCTAATGTAAGCAGGATTGTGACATCCCTGAAGCCATACTTCCTGACCCTTTTAACCTAAGATGCCTCACTAGCAATGCAGACTTGCCTTTGGATTTATCAAGTTCTCATGAATCCAAATCATTATCATCATCCCATCTCTGTCCATCCTTCAGTCCACGCTTTTCTCGGCAAACGGCTATTGCAGAAGCAAAAATAGATCAGTTCTCGGTACCTTTGTCCATATGCTCACCTTGTGAGTCTGAGTGTACATTGAATCGGGAACTTGACTCTAAAAGGACATCTCCTGAGTTATCCAAATCTTCCGTCAACCTGAACAATGTTGAAGAGTGCCAACCTATACCTGGTTGTAGTTTGGTTGGAAATGAAAGAACTCCTCAGAAGATTCTGCCTGAGAGTGAAATAATGCTTGAAACACCTGCTCAACCAACACCAAAGAGATCGGTTCCAATTACTGAAGACAAGCACAAGAAAATGACAGATCAAGAGTCTGTTGTTCTGAATTTAACTGTCAAAAGATCATTAGATTTTTCCACATTGGTTGGCGAAGAGATGTCTTCAGATTTGATTTCTGGAAGTATAGAACAACATCATGACCTTAACACAGAAAAGAAGACTATGTCAAAGGAAGATCATGTTGATGCTGATATATGCCCTAATGAGGTACCATTTATTACCTGGGGAAGTTCTTAGATGTTCTTACATTTAGTAAAGCCACAAAGAATCTTCTGATATTAATGTGCGCACTCAATAGCTTACCCAGGGATTACCTGTGTTTCTCTTCACTCATTTAGTCTCTAAATGGTGACATACAATATCTTTGACTAGTTTAAGATTTTTTTTTTTCTTTAATGCTGTAGTCAGTTTTTGCTGTCAAGATATTTCCTTGCGCTCTCTTTTGTATAAGCAGCTAAGTAATATGCTAATTTGGGCATCTATTTTCTGGTTGGCTATTTGGTATTAGTAGAAGTATCTTGTTGCGCATCTATGGGTGTGATTTACTGGTCAAAACATTGAGTTAATACTTTCGTGCAAAGTAAAAGAGAAGGGTAAGGTTTAGTGATTTAGGTGGAATCTTTTTAAATACCAATTTTAGGCAGAATCAAGTCCCTGGTACTGGATCAATAAATTACCCCCTCCCCGCAAACAATATGTGATGGCTCACAAAAGTCACATACAAGAACAGCCAGAGATAAGTAATAGAAAGTAGCAAATGAAAACACTATTGCCTTGTGACAAGAAAGTGAGAACACTATTAAATGGTGGATACATCAGTTTTCATACAATGATAATATGTTGATATAAGTTTCCCCGATGTTTAAGTGGTATTCTAAGGTGAAGAACCCACACATGGTTCTCTACAGAAAAAAATTCCAATCATATATACATAAGTTTTTCATTCATCTTAGACACCCCTGGTTAAATGGGATTGCCATCATTCAGGTGTATGATTGAGTTGTTTTATGTCTACTTAGCATATATATATATTCAAAGGTGAAAAGGAAATTGAAAATGTTGCCTCAGCATTTTTTGCTTGCTTTATTGATATGTTTACCATGAAATTAATTGTGAATCTTCTGGGTAGGTTCAGAAAAAGAGTTGCTCCTTTAGCAAGGAAGAGAAGATTTATCAAAGTCATTTAACTGCAGCCCGGCAGGAATCCTTCAGTTTATCCGATCTTGTTCGTCTTATTCACCGCATTTTTCATTCTGTTGGCTGTCGATCAATGACTAAAGTGGAACTTGTTCACAAGATCATAGTGCATGACTTTGATATTGATGAGAACAGTATGGTCAAAAGCTGTATCCATTCTTTTCTAATTTTTGCCGACTGATTTTCATCTACTTTATGATAGAGTTAAATGTATTTTGTCTTCATGTAGCTGATGTGGAAGGGCAGATAGAACTTCTTGAAAGGCTAGTTCCAGATTGGCTCTGTAAGGAGTCTGCTCCCACTGGAGACCTTTTGTACAGGTATCTATGGTGTAAAACATTGTACTGAATTTTGTTCTGATATTACTATGTGAAGGTGCATGGTGTGGTAGGATTTTTTTTTCTGTTTTTGAGGGTCTCAGGATCAGTCTCCACAGGGCTTTTCTCAACAGAATCTAATTTTCCACTGATATTTAGGTGATTTCATGGGCTTTGGAGACGCTTATCCTTGAAAATCTTTATCCTATTATATTGTTGAAATTTGGTTTTTAAAACGCAGGGTCAATGTTGTTGCATTGATAGTTGCTCAATGGCTTGGTAACAGCACATCCACTGCTGTTTCCTGGCATCTGTTTTGCACAAACCTTTTAATTATTCACCCTGTGAAGAGAGAAACGAGACTAAGATTTTGTTGATTTGTTGGTTAACAACGTTAAAGAGGGCTCCTTATATAGAGTTTGAGGGGAAACAAGGAAGTTTCCTACTTTTTGAGATTCGGATTCCTAATCAATTGTCATATGATAATGACTTTCAATAATGACAAACTTATAAAAATGTTCTATAAGTAATTTTAATGATTCGTTTGGAGCTTTAACTCATCTTGATTGTCATATAAGTTATCATTAGCTTCTAGCAGCGATCATTATGGTCAAGGATTGTTGAGGAGAGACAACCATTAACCAATAAACATCGGATATTGTTCACTTGAATAACTTTTTATCGTTAGGAGTAGCATAAACTTTTGGAGAATGTTAATTTGCATGACTCCTTTTGGTGGAGAACATGATTGATAATTTGCATGGCTTCATTTGGTGAACATGATTGTTTTTTTTCTGGGTGCAGTATGAAGAAAGCTTCGGATTTAAACTCTGTCTGCGAAAGGGTTGTAGGTGTATGATCTATTTGGTTCAAGGTTTGTACCCATGCACTTCTATTCTTATAAAGAAAAAATTTGCATTGATAAACTCACTTACAAATAGAAGGGGGGGAACACAAACTATCCCAACACTTAGATGTGCTGTGAAGACTCTTTGATGCTCTTCTCTGCGAGCATGTAATGATTTATCCTTCTCTTTCAGGGACGTTCTGTTGGAGTTGCTCAAAGTGGAAGTTCTTCAACCTACTTGCAGTATATATGAGAATTTGATGCATTGCTGGAGTATTCAAGACAAGGGAGGGTGATGGTTATGTCTACAACAATGTAGCGGAGTGCATACATTAGTATTGTAATTTTTTCTGAAGTAGAGAGTATCGATGATGACTGCAGAGCAGGTTGTTTGCATTTAAGTTGCAAAAGATTTGTAGGATGTCATTGCACAACTAATTGATTGATTTATTGCTCAACATTTTCTCCTCGTCATATTTTCTTTTACTCATCCCTCCCTGACTTTTGACAAAATAAAGGAATACTTCCATTCTAGTGCCTACAACGCCAGGAAGCCTTTATTACTATACCTATCGGTCGCTGAAACCACTATGGGGTCTATGTTGGCTTAATAAGATGAAGACAGACGGAAGTAAAGGGCCATATACTACCAACGTAAGAAAATGACTGACTACAAGATGCCAAATTAGGTGGAGTGGCGAAGATTATAACTATTTTCATCTTGAATCTAGCACCCAGACAAGGTACTATTCCTCGTAAAAGAATTTTACGAAAGCTGGCACCCAGTTTTGAACTACCGCAGACTTGTTTCATAGTTTTCAACTGAGCGGCAGACCCGACGCGACTGACATATAAGCCGACGTTAATAGCAAGTCTAATTCCGCGATAAAAGAGCTCTAGAATAATCGTAGCGTAGGGTCGACATAAACAATCGGCTAAAATAGTCTCTCTTATGAAATTTCTAGTTAGATGAACACTGCTCTGCTGCATGACGGAGTGATCTTTCCCTTTTATGAAAGCCGGTATCTCAGTTTCGAAAGAGAGTCTCGACGTGGCGGTGTACACCTAGCTCCATAGCTGGGCAAGTCACTGGCTAGAGGGTGATCGACCTACCGAACCGGAGGCAGCCGAGAATGTTATGTAAAAAGGACCAAGGAGGATCCTATCCTAAAGGAGAAGGAGGAGTAGGAGGAGTCAGTTTTCTTTGAAGATCGAGGAACATAGTGTCGGACAATTATATCATCATGGGGATTTCCACTTTTTTGTCTACTTCAGTAGACGGGCGGGCCATGCCTGAATTCAGACTGGACCAGACTCTTCTTTGTTTGAGTTGTTCCCAGGCACGCAGGCCGTAGATCTCACTTGTCCTGGACACTTACGTAGAGATATTCGTGGGACAAATTTTACATTTATTCTTCCACTTTCAAAAAATTTTCTAGTAGGTAAGTAAGTTATTTTCGAGTCATTGCCCTCATTTTGTCAAGCATATTATGAATGGCAGATTGCCAAATTTCCCTAGCGATGCTAAAACTTTTATTTAAATCTATCACTTGGAATTTGCAGAATAAAAAGAAAGAAGTTTTTATTCAAAATGCATATAGAAAACTACGGCTATTACAATATTTAAGAAGTTTTTATTCAAAATACATATAGGAAACTACGGCTGTTGCAATATTTAAGAAGTTTTTATTCAAAAAAATACATATAGGAAACTACGGCTGTTACAATATTTAACTATGCCTTCAATTTTCTCCTCCTCCTGCTTCTTCTCCTTCAAATGCTTCTTCTTCATCTTCAAATTCTCCTTCTTCATCTTCAAATTCTCCTTCATCTTCAAATTCTTCTTCTTCTGATGATGACGACGATGATGATTCTTCTATGGGAATACCTGGACAAAATTATATACAAAATTTGAGAAGAATTAGAAATTATTTCAACTTGTTTCAAGTATAAAAAATCAGACCTGCAAATTAGAATATTTTAATGAAAATGTCCATTGGCTCATTTGACATATAAATTTGGAAGGACACATCACACGAACTAAAATACAAAATTGAACTGAAACTAAGTGCTACCTTCGATGATAAATCTTTTAATGTCATTCAAATTTTCAGCAATATACTCCTGTGCATCAACCATTACATCATTGTCGGGTGTGCTATGGACAGAAGCTAACGTTGGATGGTAGCAATACATGCGAGTATTGTATCTGCTCAACACTGCAACATTTTGGTACGCATTGGTATTAGTATCATGCTCGTATAGATCATAATGCCGTGTCTGGGAATTCTGTACCAGAAAAGACACACGCTTGTTGTCTATCCAGACTGGACATCCATTAAAACTGCCTTGCTCATTTAAAACAAAGTTGTCCACAGTGCGGAGAGTCATCCAACATCTGTTTACACTGTCAAAAGAAGCAATGACTATGCGCGTTCTGAAAATGCATACAAGGGTAAGTAAACCTTGCGCTGTCCCTATCCATATATCCTGACCACTGAAAATTTTACCATAATTCCCATCAAGAAACTCAGGACGGTCAATTATTGTAGCCTCTTCTCTCTTAGTATCAAAATCTAAAACACTACCGTCTTTTCTGAGCCAATACAGAGAATCGCCCCAATAAACTTGTGGACCACCAACACAAAATGATACGAAAGAAGTCCTTAGTTGGATTTCACGCCACACGCCAGGTTGCTCTGATGAAAGTAGGCGAAACTTGTAGAACAAGTTGGGATTTTCCTCCAACTTACTGATGGTTACCAATTTGTAGTGATCTGCTTTCGGGTACTCAACCGCTATGCCTATCCTTTCAATATTATTATTTGGCAAAGCATATGAGTATGGTATCAATGTTCGGAAATTCGGGTAATTTCCCTACAAAACGGAACAACTTTAGTGAAATGAACCGGTTCAAATGAACTGAACCGGACAGAACACTAACAAAGATACCCGACAAGTAATATCGAATATTAACTGAAAAGAAGAGAAAAGAGACCGAACAATTTTAATAATGGAGTTCAGCCGCGAAAGCTTAATCTCCGAGCACCGCTCAAAGCAGCCTGCTTTTATTAGATAGAGAGAAGAGATTACAAATGGTGCATTTTACAATGAAGGAGGAGGAGTTCTTTTATAACCCCAAATTCTCCTTCACAATACATAAAACTCCGATGTGGGACTAAATAATTAGGCCAAAGAGTCAACAAATCTCCACCTTGGCTTAATATCCAGTCCCACCAAATACAAATCTTCTCAAACAAACAAATAATAAAAGCAGTTTTCACGTTGCTTCCAAATTTGCGCCGTGAGGCGCCAACTTCAAATGTGCAGGACATTGACCAAGTCTAAACAGTGTTCAAACTTGGCCTTTGTAACCACCTTGGTCAGCATATCTGCGGGATTCTCCGTAGTATGAATCTTCAACAGAAGTATCTCCTCTTCTTCGAGAATTTCCCTCACAAAGTGATAGCGAACATCAATGTGCTTCGTCCGTGCATGAAAGACTTGATTCTTTGCTAAATGAATAGCACTCTGACTGTCAGAATAAACCTCAAGTTGTTTCTGACCAACTCCCAAGTCTTTAAGCAACCCATGAAGCCAAATCGCCTCCTTTACAGCCTCTGTAATCGCCATATACTCTGCCTCTGTCGTAGACAAAGCCACCGTTGACTGTAAAGTAGACTTCCAACTAACTGGCGCTTTTGCTAAAGTGAACAAATAGCCAGTTGTAGATCGTCGCTTATCCAAATCACCTGCATAGTCAGAATCACAGTATCCAACTATGCATTGACCAAGTGATTTATCCTGCTCGAATACCAATCCAATATCTACGGTATTTTGCAGATACCGTAGAATCCATTTCACAGCTTGCCAATGACCCTGGCCTGGATCATGCATGTACCTGCTAACAACACTAACAGCCTGTGAAATATCTGGTCTCGTACACACCATTGCATACATCAAGCTTCCAACTGCATTTGCATACGGGACTTTCGCCATGTATTCTCGCTCTTCATCAGTCGTCGGAGATAACCGGCTACTCAGTTTCAAATGAGGAGCAAGTGGGGTACTCACGTGTTTTGTATCTTCGTGCATACCAAAACGTCTTAGTACCTTCTTCAAATACTGCTTCTGTGACAGCCAAAGCTTGCCTCTCTCTCTGTCCCTGTTTATCTCCATGCCGAGAATCTTCTTGGCTTCCCCCAAATCCTTCATCTCGAACTCTTTACTCAACTGAGCCTTCAGTTTGTCAATCTCAGTTTGGCTCTTTGCTGCAATCAGCATATCATCAACATATAAGAGTAAGTAGATGTAGGAACCGTCTTGAAGCCTGCGCAAATACACACAATGATCGTATTTGCTTCTCTTGTACTTCTGACCCTTCATGAAACTATCAAATCGTTTGTACCACTGTCTCGGAGATTGTTTCAGTCCGTACAATGATTTGACAAGTTTGCAAACCCAATTCTCTTTATCAGCAACCTTATTTCCTTCTGGCTGAGTCATATAGATTTCCTCCTTCAAATCACCGTGTAGGAACGCGGTCTTCACATCAAGTTGAGCTAGCTCCAAATTCAACTGCGCTACCAAGGCCAACATAATTCTAATGGAGGAATGTTTAACAACTGGAGAAAATACCTCATTATAATCAATTCCCTCCCTTTGAGCGTAGCCTTTAGCTACCAACCTTGCCTTGTAGCGAACATCGTCTTTATCGGGAAATCCTTCTTTCTTTGCAAATACCCATTTGCATCCAATTGCCTTCTTGCCTATCGGTAGTTGTGTCAACTTCCACGTCATGTTCTTCTTGAGGGATTGCATTTCCTCTTCCATTGCACCTGCCCAATTGCCACTTTCTGAACTTCGTATGGCCTCTGGGTAGGTGGATGGAACATCTTCATCTGAAACTGGAAGTGCATAAGCTACCATGTCAGTGAAACGAGCGGGCTTTTGGATCGCTCGTCTCTGTCTTCTAACTGCAATTGGCTCCGATTGCTGTAGAGGTTCTTGGGTAGGAACCTCTTCCTCATCTGACTCTTCTTCTGCCGTAGGAGAGTCACTCGTGGTGCTCCGTGCTGGGATCACCACTGTCTCCTCAAACTCCACCTGCTTCGGAGTACACGCCACCTGTTCAAGAGTACTCTCAGCATCTTCTGGATTTACCTTCTTTAACATGGCAGATTCATCAAAGGTAACATCTCTGCTTATAATTGTTTTCTTTGCCTCGAGACACCACAGACGGTATCCCTTCACTCCAGCATTGAATCCCATGAACAAAGCCTTCTTTGCCCGTGGATCCAACTTTGATTCAATCACATGATAATATGCAACAGAACCAAAAATGTGCAAAGTATCATAATCAGTTGCAAGTTTTCCAGACCATACCTCTAATGGAGTTTTGCCATCAATAGCAGATGATGGCAAACGATTGACGAGATGTTGAGCATATGTTATCGCCTCAGCCCAAAATTTTCTGCCTAACCCAGCATTAGACAGCATACAGCGAACTTTCTCCACAAGTGTCCTGTTCATACGCTCTGACACCCCATTCTGTTGCGGTGTTTTCCTGACGCTGAAGTGCCGAACTATGCCACAGTCTTGGCATACCTTAAGGAACGGATCACTCTTGTATTCTCCACCATTGTCTGTTCGGAGAACCTTGATCTTCCTTCCCATCTGGTTTTCAACTTGAACTTTCCACTTAAGGAAAATTCCAAGTACATCATCTTTGTTCTTCATAGAAACCACCCAAACTCTCCTGGAAAAATCATCAACAAAAGTGACAAAATAATGCCTTCCTCCAAGAGACGGAGTCTTGGCAGGTCCCCATACATCTGAATGCACATAATCCAGAATACCCTTGGTATTATGAATTGCAGTGCCAAACTTCACTCTTCGTTGTTTTCCAAGAACACAATGTTCACAAAACTCAAGTTTGCAAGTCTTCGTACCTTTCAACAATCCTTGCTTGGCAAGAATTTGCAAAGATTTTTCACCAGCATGTCCCAACCGCATATGCCACAGCTTCGTTGCCTCAGTATCTTTCTTGGTGCAAGAAGTTACTGTTGTTACTGTCCCGACCACTGTACTACCTTGATAGTAATACAGATTGTTCTTTCTCACACCCTTCAACATCACCAACGCTCCAGAAGTTGCTTTAAGAACTCCATCTCGCATCGTTATAACTAGGCCTTTAGATTCTAAAGCCCCCAATGAGATGAGATTCTTCTTCAACTTTGGCACGTACCGCACATCTCGCAAGATTCTGGTGGATCCATCATGATTCTGCAGTTTGATTGAACCTATTCCGGTTGTTTTACATGAATTATCATTACCCATGTAAACAACTCCGCCATCGAGATCCTGAAATTCAAAGAACCACTCCCGAATGGGACACATATGATAGGTACAACCTGAATCCAATATCCACTCATCTGCATGTGATGTTGTAGGAGCGACCACTAAAGAGATATCTGATTCCGCATCGCTTTTGCATTCTGCAACATTGGCGTCTTGCGGAGCCTTCCCTTTCTTCTTCAACTTTGGACAGTCTTTCCTCCAGTGCCCTTTCTCATGACAGAAAGCACACTCATCTTTGGCAATGGCTCGACCTTTTGATTTGGACCTTCCTCTTCTCCCTTTTGTCTGGTTTTGATGACGACCTCTTGCCACCAATACTTCTTCTGATGTTGTTGCCTTTGTTTTCATCTTATCCTGCTTTCTCAGTTCATGACTATATAAAGCAGAACAAACAGCATCTAACG
Source organism: Solanum sitiens (assembly GCA_016801875.1). NCBI lineage: Eukaryota > Viridiplantae > Streptophyta > Magnoliopsida > Solanales > Solanaceae > Solanum > Solanum sitiens. The sequence goes on along the minus strand of JABWTJ010000002.1, from coordinate 1,846,317 downwards.
ACACATTCTCCTTCCCGTGAAGTAACGTTGTCTCCAAATGTTCAAATTCATCGGGAAGAGATGATAACAACATCAAAGCCAGATCTTCATCATCGAATATGACATCTAAATTAAGCAAGTCTGCTACTAATTGATTAAACATAGTGATATGTTCATTCATAGTAGTACCTTGTTTGTAATCAAATCGGAACAACCTTTTCTTCATTAGGAGCTTGTTCTGACCACTCTTTTTCAGAAACTTGTCCTCCAATGCCTTCCACAATTTGTATGCAGAAGTCTCATTCTTGAAAGCATACTTTTGCTCCCTGGATAGACACGATCGAATTGTTCCGCATGCCAACCGATTAATGATTTTCCAATCTTTATCTTCAACTCCTTCTAGTTTGACTTCTTCAATAGCAATATCAAGACCCTGCTGGAAAAGGGAGTCCAAAACCTCCCCTTGCCACATACCGAAATGGCCCGTACCATCGAATATTTCAACCGCCAACTTCAAAGTAGACATCGGGAATCTTGACCATGATGACGAGGCACCCGATGTCTTCGGTGGAATATTTGCAACAGACTCCATTTCTTGATCTTTATTTGCCATTACAGACTCAAAAAAAAAAAATTGGATATTACAACAGAATTCAAACAATCGAAGGCTTCTACTAAGACAAAGTAATTCCTTTCTGGTGTGGAAGATCAGGCTAAACTGCAACCACAGAGCATACTCAGACAGAACTCTGACTTAGAAAAAACTTTCGACACAAAAGGACCAAAATAATTCTTTTCTGATGTGGAAGATCAGACTCAGCTGCAACCACAGAGCATACTCAGACAGAACCTTGGCTCTGATACCACTTGTTGGGAAATTCGGGTAATTTCCCTACAAAACGGAATAACTTTAGTGAAATGAACCGGTTCAAATGAACTGAACCGGACAGAACACTAACAAAGATACCCGACAAGTAATATCGAATATTAACTGAAAAGAAGAGAAAAGAGACCGAACAATTTTAATAATGGAGTTCAGCCGCGAAAGCTTAATCTCCGAGCACCGCTCAAAGCAGCCTGCTTTTATTAGATAGAGAGAAGAGATTACAAATGGTGCATTTTACAATGAAGGAGGAGGAGTTCTTTTATAACCCCAAATTCTCCTTCACAATACATAAAACTCCGATGTGGGACTAAATAATTAGGCCAAAGAGTCAACAATCAATTGGTGCTCTCCAGTAATGGGATTGAAAACACAGTAACGACTAACAGATTCAAAGTCAATGAGAATGAGACCATTACATGAGGCCAAAATATCAATTTCATCGGGTATAGTCGACACAGATTGAGTGATTGGGTTTAAGGAGATTTTGTTGAAACTATTTCTTACTGACCACCCATTATATACTGTATAGATGAGTTGTGTAGAAGAGTCTTTATAACGTTTGAACAATATTAGGGCAAATTCAGCATCATGAGAAATCAAATTTCTAACTTCCGTTGATAGAAGTTTATATTGAACAATAACCTTCAAGGGCATGCGGGACATGATCACTCTGAGGACATCGACCTTAGATTCTAAAATATTTTCCATAGTTTTTTCCTTCAACTCTCACTTGTGAAGTTTGTGTAAATAAAGAGTCTTATTTATAACCAAAAGGCGTGAAAAGATAAGTTATTTCAGTTTCCAACCGTTGTTTTTTGAATCCAACTTCTACGTAACTGTTACCATCTGTACAACATTAGTCAGTTCACTTATTAAGGACCTGTTTGGCCATAGATTTCCCAAATAATATTTGGGGAAAAAATTGACAAATAGTGTTTGTCCATATAATTTGCAATTATTTGACAAATATTCAAAATTTTCAAATACTAGTTTTTCTTCTAGTATTTGAGCCAAATCTCATTATTTGGGATTTTTTGAAAATTGAAATTTTACACTAAACTTTTATCTTTTACGAAAACACCCTCTATTTGTATTTCATAATCTTTTTACGTGAATACCAAAATAGTGATGAAATATACAGTGATTATGAAAGTAATGATATGATTGTTGATGAAAATGATGAACAATCGGCTTAGGGTAACAAAGTCATGTGCTTTGTAACTTCATGATTTATGGAATGATGCTTGTTGCATTCACTCCAAACTACTACATTGCTCTAGTGTCATGGGCACTACTTGTTATTTGTTGCAACGAAGATCCAATTGACTTGTAATACAAATTTATGATCAGTTTTGATAGTTTTTAAAACTTATAGGTATAATCATATTTTTATCTTAAATAGTGAAATATATTTCCCAAATACTTTGACCAAAAACATGGTCAAATTTCACCCAAATAATATTTACCAAGAATATTTGGAAATCTATAGCCAAAGGCTAGCGAAGTAATAAGAAATTTGATACTATCTTAGTTCTTCTGCTTACCAAATAGACAGAATGTAAGCCATTCTTACCAAGTAGGCAGAATTTAAACCATTTTACATCAAATCCAATGCTTTCACTTATAGCCTGGTGCCTCAATCTGCCCTTTGTAGAATTTTTCTCTTATTAGTATCAACTTACTGTAAACTTGTGTCATGGTCAATCTGTCTCTTGGGGATTCAGCTGAACATGAAACACCGATCTCAAGTATGCTAACCAAGCATTCCATCTCTTCTTTCTTGATATTGCCCCAGTATTCTTTGCCGTTTGTTGCTTTACTCATCTCACCTTGAAAAGCTGTTTTGTCTAGAATCTCCATAACTTTCTCTGGCAATGCTGTTTCGACAAAGTGGTGGAGGGTAGAGCTTGCTTGGAACAAAGTGTCTGTGGGTCTTCTTCCAGTGAATATCTCCAATATTAGGATCCCAAAACTGTACATATCTCCTACAATGGAGACCTTACTACCCATGCCGTATTCTGCAAATTGATCAGCTTATAAATTAACTACTATTGTTACGAGAAACCATATATATTCATAGTTTTTGTTTACATATAAACATTACCTGGAGCTGCATAGCCAATGGTTCCCAGAACTCCAAGTGAGCTAAATTGATGTACATCCGATTCATTACTGAATTCAGGAACGAGTCTCACCAAACCAAAATCACCCAAATGAGCGGTGAGATCTTCATCAAGAAGAATGTTCTGTGGTTTTATATCACAGTGAATCATGGGTGTTTGGCACTCATGGTGAAGATAATGAAGTGCAGAGGCCACATCTATTATGATATTCATTCTCTGAAGTATGGTCAAGCTACTCTTCTCATGCATCTCGTTTTCTGGATGAAGCCATTCGTCCAAGTTCCCTTTTGGCATGAACTGAAAGACTAAAGCTTTAAAGTCATTTCCGTTGAAATCAGAACTTGAGCATACACTGATGACCTTGACAAGGTTCCGGTGCCTTATGTTTCTCAATGCTTGGCATTCTGCTAAGAAGCTTTTTGAAGCACCTTCATGCTGGAGTTTGAGTACCTTCACAGCAACGACCGTCCCATCAGAGGGAAAAGTTCCCTTATAAACAGTTCCAAAACTGCCAGAGCCAATAAGATTTTCAGAAGAAAATCCACCTGTTGCAGTGCGGAGCTCTTCATACGAAATATTGGGGTAGAAATGCGCAGATTTAGACCTATCTTCTGGTGCTGGTTGATTGTTCAAATTTCTTCTCCAACAAAGGAAAACTACTAACAAGGCCAGGACTGAAAATGAAGCAGCAAAAACAATTGTCAAAATAAACTTGAGGGCAAGCACATGCTTCTTCCGTGTCTTTTGATAAACACAAGGCTGTAAATGAAGCTCTTGAATCCCACCACAAAGCTTGGAGTTTCCGCTTAATACATCTGAGCTCAAATTTGAAAATATTCCGGTGACAGGAACCTCACCCTCTAGATTGTTAAAAGATAAGTTCAAGTATTGTAAGGAAGTAAGATTTGCAATAAAGTGAGGGATTGGCCCTGATAGGTTATTTAGAGAAAGATCCAAGGATTGGAGATCTGGCAAATCTTCTAAATTGGGAATGGTTCCTTGGAGGGAGTTTCCCTTCATATAGATCTCCCCCAAGACCAAGCATTTTCCAAGAGTTCGTGGAATCATACCCGAAAGTTTGTTGTGAGAAACATCAAGGTAAGTAAGATGACTCCAGTTACCAATATACACCGGTAACTCACCAGTCAAAGAGTTATAAGATGCTAAAATATCTGTGAGGGATGAGATCGCAAAAAGTTGTTGTGGTATAGTTCCTGTCAGATTGTTTTCAGAAAATCCCAATCTTAGCAGTTGGTTACAGTTTCCCAATGTTGAAGGTATGTTACCCTCTAACCTGTTAAGTCCCAAATAAAGATAGACGAGTTCAGTGAGGTTTCCTATTGAAGAAGGGATTACTCCTGTCAAGAGATTGTTACCCAAGTTGAGAGCTCCCAAGTTTGTAAGTCTTCCAATAGAATCTGGAATACTACCTATAAAATTGTTGGAGCCAATGTCGAGTAGATTCAAATTCACCAGGTTTGAGATCTCTCTTGGTATGCTTCCACTAATTCTGTTTTCGGAGAAAAGTAGGCGTTGTAACTGCCTAGAAAGGTTGCCTACTGAATGGGGTAATGTACCTCCAAACTGATTGCCTCCAAAATGGAGCATTTGTAGGCTGCTGCAGTTGGTAAGAGAAATTACAAAGTCAAGGTCATCATGCTTACCATATCCAAGACGGTTACTCCAAACATTGAGCCACAACAAATTCCGCAAGTTACCAAAACTCTTAGGTATATTTCCGGTGAAATTGTTTACAGGAAAATCAAGCTCTAGCAACTTTGAAGGATTGGCCAAAGAGGATGGTATGGAACCAATGAATTGACAGTTTGCCAAGTAAAGCATTTGGAGATTAGGGAAGTAGTTGCCTAAATCGGATCTGAGATTACCAGAAAAGTTGTTAAGGGAAAGTGATATAAGTTCCAGGGATGACAAATTGTACAATGGAGGAGGGAACTCCCCGGATAAGCTATTTACTGACAGTCCAAGAAGCCTCAACTTGGTTAATCGAGCTAAAGAAGCTGGCACTTGTCCCTCTAGATTGTTGTACGATAAATACAGCTCCTCTAAAGATGTAAGATTTCCAATAGAACCTGGAATGATTCCTGTCAGGTTGTTATTTCTGAGGTACAATTTCGCTAACTTCGTTAACGATCCAACTTGGTAAGGAATCTTTCCCACTAGAGTGTTTTGTTCCAGGACAAGGCTCTTGAGTTTGACACAATGTGATAGATTAACTGGAATTTCTCCTGTTAGATAGTTAAAACTCAAATTCAAGTATTGAAGCCTTGGCAGCCTGCCGAGTTGTTGAGGAATTTTTTCATGGAAGGCATTTTCTGCAAGGTCAAGAGAATTGAGAAAAGAGAGATTTCCAAGATGATCTGAGATTGTACCTGCCAGCCTCAGCCCTTTGAGATTCAAACGGATGACTCTTACGTGTCTCAGGCCACATTTTACTCCAGTCCATTGACAAAAATGAACAGAATCATTCCAAGAGACAAAAACTCTTGATGGATCCTCGGTTATTTGGGACTTGAATCCAAGTAAGGCAAGTTTATCCGTTTCATTGCCAAGAAAAGCAGCTGATGCAGCATGTTGGAGAGAAAATGAGAATAGGAACACAAGAAACACAGCATGGATAGCTAGAAAGGTGTGGAAATGAAAACTTGCTACGAAAACTTCCATTTTGGAAAATGTCAAGAAGCAAACGAGGGATACCTCTCGTAAATGGTATTTTAGTATTGGAGTGCATAGTTTTTTCTTTTGTAAATTTTAAGCCATCACCATCACAGCTTAGAGCACCAATACATGACATAAGAACAACGAATTTGGTGCTTGATCTACCTAATCTTTTCTTTATAATATGCATTAAGAATTATTCATCTCTTGAAAAAGTCACAAACTTCTGGTGCAAGGTAAGGACATATCAACTAATCTTTTTCTTAATCAAGAGTTGAGCTGACTAACAGTAGAACTGTTCTATTTGAGTCAACTCTCCATTTTTTCTCTGTAAGTACACTGATTCCGAATAGGATATACTGGAGTTGCTATATTTCTCATTCCAAATAAAAGTCCCTTTTCTCACATCGATAATGTTCCCCGCTTTTAAGGTTGAGTTAGCCCTGTTGCTATATCTATCACCCCTGTCATATATTTGATGCAGCTCTTGTTCGAACATACGTAATCGTAGTTATATTCTAATATTTTCTTGAAAATTAGGCACTTGCTACTCCTCAATTTAAAGCACAGACATTGACTTTGAGTATACATTGAATGACTCATATGATACTAGCTACTTGTTCTAAAAAAAAACAGGACAAAGTATGTGCATATTTTTCATTCAAGCAGTCTATATCCTTAGCTTCATCTTTTCATGGCGTGAAATCCAACTGACAACCAATACTCTCAGTTCTAATTTATCCTTTTGTAAACTATCAGAAGTGACGGTAGTGTTCTTGCTTTTTCATACAAAGAAAAAAGAGACTATACTAATTAAATATCGTGAGTTTATTGATCATGGCATGCCATCACGACCATTCAAAATTTTACAATGGAAGCAAACACAATGATATAAACTCAATACAGTCAATTAATTAGTATAGCCTCTTCTTTCTTCGTATTAAAAGCTAGAACACTACTGTTACTTATACAGAACTAAAGACCAAAGGGCTGAAAGTATCGGCTCTCAGTTGGATTTCATGCCATAACTCAGATAACTACAATTTTCAGCCAACATATTGATGGTAACAATTTATTTGTTGACAATAAGATATGGGAAAGTTTAGGATTATCAATATTTACCTGTAAAACTATTTACATTGAAATGCAACTTCAAGAGCAAGCTCTATAATTATATAAAGTAATTTACAAAAGAGTGAAGGAGATGATTTTATTGATAACGAATAGGGTATTTATACAAAAAAAATGGATACATAAAGATAAAATCAAAATAATTAATTAAAATAAATGACAATCTTTATAATTATGAATAAGAATCATGAAAGACTTCAATACTATTAATCAAAATAAATGATAATCCTTATCGTTATAAATAAAGATCAAGAAAAATATACCATCAATCAAAATTAATGTATCTTTTTTATGGCCCCTTAATTATTTTTCCATTCAAATAATCTTTTCAACCTTAGATGGTTAGGTGCTACACTTTATTATTAGTCGAAATTAATTAAAGCGATAGCTTTGCCCTTCGATCAAATACTACTACTCCAAAACTATGTATTTTTTTGTATAAAAATAAAACTGGTATTCTAACTAATAATAAAGAGTAAAAATATTTCATATTTATTACTTCATTTGCCATTTTTACTTGTCCGTTATACTAAAAGTAGTTGTCAACTTTACTTGTCTAGTTTGAAAATTAATAATTTATCTTTTGTGTTTATTTTATCCTGGTTAATGGCTATCAAACACTATCCATTTTCAATATTTAAATGACTTCTAATTTATAGGGATGGTATATCTATACTAAAACTATCCTTCTATTATTATTATTATTATATTATTATTATTATAAAGGTGTTCTAAGTTGATTTGGACAAATAAAGCCGAACCGAAAGAGTATAGTAACCGTTAATTATTATGATAATAATAATGCTGAATCTCTTCAAATGCACATTAATGGAAAATTATGGTAAGTTATCAAATGACAAACAATGGACAAATCTTTTCACCTTCTTACATATATCACGGTGCATCTAAATAAAATTAGTGGTAACCAAAGAATGAAAAGATACATTCGTTTCATATTTTTTTTAAGGAAAAATCTTCTTCATTTAAAATAACTAGATTTTATACTGGTGCAACGCACGTGATTATATTAATTTAGAAAATTTAAGCGAAGATTTGAATAATAAGTTTTGCACAAAATAATATTGCATTTTCTTTTGTGAATATTCAATGTGATCGTCATATATATATTTATATATATATGCTATTTACACGAACCAATGAAGATGGTCAATGAAATTTTTTATTAGTTAAATATAGTAATTTTCTATTAGTCATATCTCACAAATATTACCATATAGACGATATTTGTTGTGTATTTTTTTGTCATCTAACAAGATGTGCTTTGCACGTGTATTTCACATTAAACTGTTTAGATGTCATATGAACATGTGAATAGAACAACTACATTTTTATCTTTCAGAACTATTTTTTACATATTAATTTGTATTTTATAAGTTATAACATAATAGATGATGTTCTTATTGTTGGCTCTCATATTTGACTTTCTCACTTGATTGTGTACATAAATCAAAGATAGTTATATTACTTTTCATAGTCAACTGAGAAACATTTTTTTTTTAACGAATAAACTAAAAAATAAAATTTAAGAATATATTCTATCTTTGAAATCATACATACAATCACTTGTTTTCATCTTACACCAAACTAAGATATAGTCCATATACTTGTAAACATTTTCAATTTATTCAACCAAACATGATTCGTCAAAGAAAAATAACAACACGGTATTATAACATATATAGGGGTAGTATAATAATATAAAAAGTTATTGGTCAAAAGTTAATATAAGGAAAGATGAAAGATAGAAATAATTAATGTAATAATTATAGAATTCATAATATTATAACAAAGAATATAAATAATGTTAACTTCATATATTAGAACATTACATATTAATGTATATATTAAGCAAAAAAAAGATTATTTTCCTCAAGTACTCAAGTCCATATACCATCTTAAAATAGAACGATATACTTCATCAAAATTGTGATACCTCATATTTTGCTAAACTTCGAACTCACTAAGCGACAATAAATCACAAAAAAAAATTAAAAATGTAAGAAGAGTAAGAGTAGAAGATTAAAAAAAAATTGTAGTTGAAAAATGAGAGGAAACTGCTCTATTTATAGTCAACAAAGAATAATGTGAATAAGTTTTTTTGTAAAGTCATGACCTTTCCGAGAAGTTACAACCCTTTGGAAAAGTCACAACTTAAAAAGTCACATCCCTTTGAAAAAATCACAATTTATCGTAAAAGTCACAACTCATCGAAAAAGTCACAACCGCTGAAAAAGTCACACTTATTGAAAAAGTCACAAGCCTTTGAAAAAGCCACAATCCTTTGAAAAAAGTCGCAACTTATCGAAAAAGTCAGAAATCATCGAAAAAGTCACAACCTAAGTTAGGAATATTATAGTAATTTAACATCAAGTTAGGAGTTCATGCTTTTAAGGTAACATAGATATAGATATCGATTATCATTTAAACAAAATAAATATATTCTCAATAAAAGTTAACATAAGTAGCCTTTGGATTCAAATAAAATGGATAATTACTTAGAAATATATTATCTGTAAAAGTTAACGTTAAGTAGCCGTTAGATCCAAATAAAGCGGGTGGTTACTAAGAAATATATTCCCAGTAAAAGTTTACGTTAAGTAGCCGTTGGATTCAATTAAAACGGATTGTTACTAAAAAATAAGTTAACGTTAAGTAGCCGTCGGATTTAAATAAAACGGATGGTTACTAAGAAATAAGTTAACGTTAAGTATCCGTTGGATTCAAATAAAACGGATGGTTACTAAGAAATAAGTGAACGTTAAGTAGCCGTTGGATTCAAATAAAACGGGTGGTTACCAAATAATGAAACCACACATCCTTTCATTTATAAAACCCCTCTTCCTTCCTCTTTAAACTCTTCATTTAAACAAATTTCCAATATTGATATATTATGGAATTGAATGATGATATACTTCTTGGGAAGATTATCCCCAGATTGCCTTTGAAGTTTGTTGTTCAATGTAAACTTCTATCGAAGGATATTAAAATTATGATTTCTCATCCTGATTTTGCCCGAACTTTGTACCAACATCATAAAGAAACTTCTACACAGCTCATTTATTCAATAAATGGGTTATGCAACAGAACATTACACAAATTCTCCCTAAACCCAACAATCCCTAACACACAATCTGTGTTTCCCTATCGCATTGAGATTATGGCTTCGTGTAATGGTCTGATTCTCTTTGACTTTCAACGAGCTATGTGTTACTGTGTTTTCAATCCCGTAACTGGAGAGCACCAATTGATACCCTACCCAGATCTAGACTCTGCATGTTTGTATGTAAGTAAAGGCTTTGCTGTTGATTACCCGACTTCAGATCAATACAAAGTGGTAATTATCAGTAGGTTGGTTCAAAAGCCTAACTTGTACTACAAATTTCATATACTTTCATCGGAGAGACCTGGCTTGTGGCGTGAAATCCAACTGAGAACCAATACTTTCATAGGTTTAGCCTACAGTTGTCCATCTGTTTATTGGCTCGATTCTCTGTATTGGCTCAGACATGATGGTAGTATTCTAGCATTTGATACAAAGAGAGAAGAAGCTAGACTCATTGACCGTCCTGAATTTTGTCACGACCCAAAAATGGACGTGATGGCACTTGTCTTATCCCACCAAGACAAGTCAGCCTAAAACTCAACCATTACAATAAAATGCGGAAAATTTACTATCAACTTAAATTATACCCCAAAACCTGGTTGTCACATGTACAAGTCTCTAAAGTATACAATTGAATCAAAAGAAATATAAGTCTCATATGACATTGTTTCTAGAGTAAAACAAGATCATAAATAGGAGTAAGAAGGTTTGCTGAGATGACAAACAGCTACCTCACAAATCTCCAAGAAGCCTCGGAAAAGAAGACAATATATCACAAAGGTCCGGGCTAGTAACCTACAAAAAAATTTGTAGAAGCAAGGGATGAGTACCAAACCACACGGTACTCAGCAAGTAAACCTCTAAACACAAGCTAAGGGGATGAAATACGGGTACTCCTACCACCCCAACCGAACCTCCACAACTACAACCTGCATAAACATCAGTCCAACCTAACAACTCACAGTTTACATAGCATGTAACTCAACAATGATACTTTAACAAATTATATATCCTCCACAACAACACTTTAACAAATTACATATCCTCAACAACAACACTTAGACAAATTAGATATCCTCAATAGCAACACTTCAACAATTTACATATCCTCAATAACAACACTTCAACAAATTACATATCCTCAACAACAACACTTCAACAAATTATTTATCCTCAATAACAAGCTCATTATTCAACAATCACAAGTTTCGCAAAAAGACAATCACAAGATCAGCAAAACACAATATCAAGTTCACTAATGATAAGTATGTGCAATGCAATGGAATGCAATGTCAAGTATAATGATGCATGTCTGACCTAGTGATACACACCCGCTGTCTCTCAGTCCGGGACCCATGGGGGACATATCTGTCCATGCATCTGTCGCGGCGCACGACACGACCCTCGATAATAATAACCATCGCGGCGCGCGATACGTCCCTCGAAATATAGTAACCATCGCGGCGCGCGATACGTCCCTCGAAATATAGTATCCATCGCGGCGCGCGATACGTCCCTCGAAATGGTACATCCTCTTTAAATTCTCATTCTTTCTCAATGCACATAACACTTGTCACAACCATGTCTAAAGATAATGCAAAAGACATGTTCACACAAATAAAGGTGATACGACCATTTTCATAACACTGCACAATTCACAATAACATCAACAATGATTCAACAAGCCTTTCAAACCATTCTCCATTATCAACACATCACACACAAGCAATTATTCACATTGCCTTTTACTACCCTTTGTTTTCATCATTAGAATTAATCAATGTGGACAAGTCAACCCATCACCAAGTCCCATTACTCCCAGACATATATCCCAAGGAAATACACATATTTCATACACTTAGCAAGAGTTTAGAAATCCACTTGCCTCATTAATCAAACAATCACTTCAGGACTTGAGCATTCCCTTTCGTTGTACTTCCAACTCAAAGCAATCTATGCACATTAAATAACCACAATAAGGTTTCAAAACTAACAATACCTATATTATTATGTGTCTAGTCTAGATCCACAAACTCACTCAAATCTATAACAAGCTCCTAATCTTGGTATCAATTAACATGTCAACTTTCATATTTATTTTTTTATATTTTCAAGGCTAAAGTTAAGTTTCAATTTTTTTTTTTGAAAATGACCTTACGGGTCATTACAAATTTATTGATCATTTTGATCAAAGCTACGGTAAAATGTCGGTTGGTCAGGATAAATGGCTAGGGATTGTGCGAGGTTTTCTTACCCTTGTATGCATTTTCAGGAAGTACATAGTCATTGCTACTTATGGCAGTGAAAGCAGCAGTTGGAGGATTTCCCACACATTAGACAGCTTTGTTTCTCGTCCAGACGGCATTATTATTGACTTTCCAATGTGGATCGACAGCAGGCAAGTGCCTTTTATGGTAAGATATTTGACAAATTATGATCTATATGAGTACTTACTCAGATCGGGAGGTACGAAAACAATGCTGAGGTGTTGGAGTCAGTTAGTTATCCCATGTATGGCTTCCATCCAACGTTAGCCAGTGTACATATCAGGACGCCCCCCAATAGTGTAACGACTTATCATCACACATATATTGCTGCAAAATTGGATGACATCAGAAGATTTATTATCGAAGGTACCAGCTAGTTTAATTTCAGTTCAATTTTGTATTTTACTTCTTGTGATGTCCTAAATGAGACTGTCTTCTTTGTTCTGGTTTTTTTACTTGAAACAAGTCTAGATCATTTCTAATTCTTCCCAAATTTGTGTGTAAATTTGTCCAGGTATTCCAATCCCTGAAGAAACTTATTCAGGAGAATCATCATCATCTGAAGCAGCAAGAGGAGGAGCAGCAGAAATACTGTAATAAACGCGCCTTTCTGTCCTTCAATATATTCAAACGTGATTCAGTTTGTTATTTCTGAGAGACCAAGGGCGGCATTGGTAATATTGTAATAGACGTTATGCGTTTTGAATTAAAATGTCTTTTCTTTTTTTGCACATTTCAAGTGATGAATTCCAATAAATGAAAGATTTTAGCATCGCCATTAGTAAATGTTATAGCTACATTTGTCCGGGAATGATGCATTATGTGGAAAGCTATATGCCATTGTAATGTGTCAAGAAAAATAATCAAAGGAAAACTCAGATACATTAAGATAATAATATCAATATTTGTTTCCTTTCACTAGCAGTATACATTATTGAATGGCTATATTCAGCTGAAACATACACAAATAATGTACTGGCAAAGAGTTTCTGCAATATCCACTTATATATATTGAGAATTAAGAACACTAAACAATAATCATTTAACGAAAGAATTAGGACTAATTAACGCATCAAATATTTTGTTGCATACTTCAAGAGCAAGTGGGATCGATTATATCTCTATAACTATATATAAAGTAGTTCAAAGAAGAGATGATTTTGTTGGGAATAAATCCGTAACAGAAATAATATTTGCAGTAATAAAAGCAATAAATGCGGAACACAACAATACGGTTAATCAACGAGAATAAAAGAGAAATAATGACACCAAGATTTTACGTGGAAACCCTCCTAAATAAGGGAAAAAACCACGACCCGAGAGGAGCAACGAATATCACTATAGTAAGGATTTTACACTTGTAGATCCGAGCAAAACTCCAAAGATCACTACACACTCAAAAGAAATAACCCTTTTTTTATTTTTCCACCTCACTATAATATCGCTCACACTCTCTATTTTTCCTCACAGATTATTTTCCTCTGTGATGCCTCACTCTTCTTTTCTCTCCTTTGTAATTTCCTTTTGGTGTATTTAGAATGAAGAATTGTCCTCTCTTTTATAGAGAACAAATACACTACCCTCCAAATGTGCTACAGAAGAAAAATAATTTTTTCTTCTTCATAGCTTACCTACTCAACCAAACTTTGAAATTGGTAGAAAATAATTTTTTCTTTACCAACTCTGCCAAACTTTGAAATCGGCAGAAAATAATTCAAAGTTTGGTACATGGGGATGGACCCCACAATCTCCCCCTCCAGACCCATTCACCTGAAGGAGGTAGCTCTAGGTTTCTAGCTTGAGTGCATGCCGACAAGTTCTTTGCATAGCTCGAACTTGTCTTTTGATACCACCTTGGTCAGCATATCTGAAGGGTTTTCACTAGTAGGGATCTTCATGACCTGCATAGATCCGTCCTCTATCTTTTCACGAATCCAGTGATATCTCACGTCGATATGCTTCGTCCTTGCATGATACATGGTGTTCTTGCTCAAGTCTATTGCACTCTGACTGTCACAATAGACGACATACTCCTTCTGATACAATCCAAGTTCTTGAAGAAATCGTTTCAGCCATACCATCTCTTTGCCAGCTTCAGTAGCTGCAATGTATTCTGCCTCAGTTGTAGAGAGTGCGACACACTTCTGCAACTTTGACTGCCATGATATAGCTCCCTCTGAAAATGTAAACAAATATCCAGTAGTGGATTTTCTATTATCGAGGTCACCTGCCATATCAACATCAGTATAGCCCTTCAAGATTGGATCAGATCCTTCAAAACACAAGCAATCTTTTGTGGTACCTCTTAGGTACCTGAGTATCCACTTAACTGCCTCCCAGTGTTCTTTTCCAGGATTTTCAAGGAATCTGCTAACAACACCAACTGCATGAGCAATATCAGGTCTTGTACACACCATTGCATACATCAAACTCCCCACTGCTGAAGAATAAGGAACTTTAGTCATTCCCTCTTTCTCCTCTTTTGTTGTAGGACACATCTGTTTGCTCAACTTCAGATGACTCGCAAGAGACGTGCTAACAGGTTTAGCACTCTTCATGTTGAAGCGTTCTAGTACACGTTCAATGTACTTCTCTTGAGATAGCCACAACTTTCTTTTTGTTCGTTCTCGAACAATCTTCATCCCTAGGATTTGTTGTGCTGGGCCCAAGTCTTTCATGTCAAATGACTTGGACAAATCTTTCTTCAACTTTGCAATCAGCTCTTTGTCTTGTCCTACAATTAACATGTCATCCACATACAACAACAAAATAATAAAATTGTTGTCAGAAAATCTTTTGAAGTATACACATGGATCAGAATAGGTCTTTGTGTACGTTTGACTTTTCATGAAAGAGTCAAACTTTTTGTACCATTGCCTTGGGGCCTGTTTCAACCCATAAAGACTCTTATTCAATTTGCACACCATGTGTTTCTTTCCAGATACTTCAAATCCCTCTGGTTGCTCCATATAAATCTCTTCTTCCAAATCTCCGTGAAGAAATGCAGTTTTCACGTCCAATTGCTCCACTTCAAGATCTAGACTAGCTGCTATGCTCAAAATAGTTCGAATAGAAGTCATTTTGACAACAGGTGAAAAAATTTCATCAAAATCAATACCTTTCTTTTGTTCGAAGCCTTTTACAACCAATCAAGCTTTGTACCTGACCAACTTGCCATTTCCATCTTTCTTGAGTTTAAAGACCCACTTGCACTTAAGCGGTCTTTTGCCTTTTGGAAGTTCAACTAGCTGGTATGTGCCATTTTTCTGTAGAGATCCCATCTCTTCGTGCATAGCTTTCATCCATTGGCTCTTTTCTGGATGAGACAACACCTCCTTAAGATTTTCTGGCTCTCCTTCATCATTGATGAGGACATACTCTGAGGAAGGGTATTTGGATGACTCTACCCTTTGTCTTTCTGATCTCTTCAGAGCTTGAGATTGTTCTTCTTCTTCTAGGTACTCCATTTGCTCGGTATTATCACCGAGTTGCTCTCCCCGCTCAACAATCTCATTAGGTTGCTCTTCATGCTCAGCAACTTCATCAATCGTACTTTCTGCACTTATGGGATGGTTAGAAGAAGAAGGAATGGTAACAAGATTAGGGACTATACCATTCTTTTTCTTGGCCTTCTCGGATAGATCATCAGCAGTTCCAACTTCACTTTCTCGAAAGATTACGTCTCTGCTTCTGATGACCTTCTTCTTTACAAGATCCCATAGTCTGTACCCGAACTCGTCATCTCCATATTCGATGAATATGCAGGGAACTGATTTATCATCTAGCTTGGTTCTCTGCTCCTTCGGTACATGTGCAAAAGCTTTGCAACCGAACACCTTTAGGTGCGAGTAAGACATCTCTTTGTTGGTCCAAACTCTCTCCGGAATGTCAAACTCCAACGGAACTGATGGACTACGATTGATAAGATAACACGCTGTCCGAACTGCTTCACCCCAGAATGTCTTGGGTAATTTAGCCATTCTGAGCATGCTTCTCACCTTCTCAACAATGGTGTGATTCATTCTCTCAACTATACCATTGTGTTGTGGGGTTCCAGGAACTGTCTTTTTATGTCTGATTCCATGGTTTGAACAGTACTCTTCAAATTCTCTTGAAGTGTACTCACCTCCATTGTCAGTTCGGAGACGTTTTAGCTTCCGACCTGTCTCTCTTTCTACCAGAGCATGAAACTTTTGAAATACTTGAAACACCTGATCTTTGGTTCTCAAGATATAAACCCACAATTTTCGAGAAGCATCATCAATAAAGGTAACAAAGTATTTATTACCTCCTATCGATTCTATCTCCATTGGACCACAAACATCAGAATATACCAAATCAAGTATATTCGACTTTCTTTCAGATGATGTCTGAAATGAAACTCTATGTTGTTTATCAAATAAACAGTAGTTACGAGGTTTTATCATTGTACCTTTGGCAAAAGAGATGAGTGATTTTTTGGAAAGAATTTGCAATCCTTTCTCGCTCATATGATCCATTCTTTTATGCCATAAATCTGCAGAATTCTCTTCGTGAGCCGCATTTAATTTACCTTGGCATATTTCTGCATTTGTCCTGTACAACGTTCCACGAGCAACTCCTTTTGCAATCACCAATGCCCCTTTGGTGAGTCTCCATTTTTGATTTGCAAAGTAGTTCTCATATCCATCTCGGTCCAAAGCAACTCCCGAGATTAAGTTCATCCGCAAATCAGGTACGTTGCGCATATCTTTCAACACTAATGTGCATCTAACATTTGTTTTTAAGCAAATGTCTCCGATCCCCGCAATCTTTGAGTAACTTGTGTTACCCATTTTCACATTGCCAAAATCACCGGCTACATATCTGCAAAAAAAATCTCTTACCGGTGTGGCATGGTAAGATGCTGCTGTGTCGGCCACCCATTCCGACTCTACACCTGCCAAGTGCATGCATTCTTCTTCCTCATTTATGAAGAGAACAACATTGTCATTATTTTGCACCATGGCAGCTGTGTTGTCATCATTCTTCTGGCCGCTGCTTTCCCCTTTGCCCCTTTTTAGATTTGGACAATCTCTTTGAAGTGTCCTGGTTGATCGCAATTGTAGCAATTTCTGGCCTTTGATTTTGATCGGACTTTGGACTTTCCACGAACTCCGGATCTACCATAGTTACTTGAGCTCCTTTGCTAACTTCTGCCTCTACTTTCCGTGATGAGAGTCTGTCCGTGATTTTCAGGCCTTTTTCTCATCTTTTCATTAAGCAAAAGGGCTGATGTGACATCCTTCAACTCAATAGAGTCCTTACCATGTAAAATGGTTGTTGCTAAAGTATCGTAGGAAGATGGCAACGAGTTTAGAAGCACTATGGCTTTATCTTCATCCTCGATCTTTACTCCGAGGTTTGCTAGCTGCGTGATTAGTCCATTAAGTACATTTAAATGAGATAAAAATTTTGTACCTTCACCCATATGTAGCGCATATAACTGCTTCTTTAGGTACAATTTATTTGTCAGCGTTTTAGACATGTATAGATTTTCTAACTTTGTCCAAATGCCACATGCACTCTCTTCATCGATGATGTTATTAACTACATCATCTGTTAAGTGCAATCTGATTGCACTGGCAGCCTTTTCATCCATTTCTTCCCAATCCTCAAGTTTCATGGATTCGGGCTTTTTAGATTTGCCGCCTGGTGCCTTGTGCAAACCCTGTTGGATGAGCAAGTCTCTCATCCTTCTCTGCCACATTGAGAAACCGCTATCACCATTGAATTTTTCTACCTCGTAATTTACCCCAGACATTTTTTTTTCACTGAGTATAGTACAATAAGCTACAAAAATATTTCTGTAAATGAGCAGAACCTGTGCTCTGATACCAATTGTTGGGAATAAATCCGTAACAGAAATAATATTTGCGGTAATAAAGGAAATAAATGCAGAACACAACAATACGGTTAATCAACGAGAATAAAAGAGAAATAATGACACCAAGATTTTACGTGGAAACCCTCCTAAATAAGGGAAAAAACCACGACCCGAGAGGAGCAACGAATATCACTATAGTAAGGATTTTACACTTGTAGATCCGAGCAAAACTCCAAAGATCACTACACACTCAAAAGAAATAACCCTCTTTTGATTTTTCCACCTCACTATAATATCGCTCACACTCTCTATTTTTCCTCACAGATTATTTTCCTCTGTGATGCCTCACTCTTCTTTTCTCTCCTTTGTAATTTCCTTTTGGTGTATTTAGAATGAAGAATTGTCCTTTCTTTTATAGAGAACAAATATACTACCCTCCAAATGTGCTACAGAAGAAAAACAATTTTTTCTTCTTCATAGCTTACCTACTCTACCAAACTTTGAAATTGGCAGAAAACAGTTTTTTCTTTACCAACTCTGCCAAACTTTAAAATTGGCAAAAAAAAATTCAAAATTTGGTACATGGGGATGGATCCCACAGATTTTATTAATAACGAATAGAATATTTATACAAGAGGTTGGATGCATAAGGATTAGGAAAAAAAATTCAATACAATCAATTAATATGAATGACAATCTTTACAAATAGGAATAAGGATCATGAAAGAATTCAATAGAATCAATTAAACTAAATGAAAATCTTTACAATTATGAATAAGTTGAATCATGATAGATATACAATCGATCAAAATAAATAACAATATTTACTGTCTTATTTAATGGATATATCTTTTTTACTGTGCCTTTAATTATATTTCCATTCAAATAATCTTTTCAACCTTAGATCGTTAGGTGCTACACTTTATTATTCGTAGAAATTTATTGAAGTGATAGCTTTGCCCTTCGATCAAATACTACTACTACTATATAATTATTTTTTGTATACAAATATAAAACTGGCATTCTGATTAATAATAAAAAGTAAAAACATTTTGTATAAATTACTTCACCAGTCCATCTTTACTTGGCGAGTATACTAAAAACAATTGTCAACTTTATTTGTCTAGTTTGGAAAGGAATAATTTATCATTTTGTATTTATTTTATCCTTGCTATTAAATACTATTCATTTTTTAATATTAAAATAACTTATAATATATACTAAAATTATCTTTTTGTTATTATTATTTTTTAAAAGATGTTCCAAGTAAATTTGGACCAGTAAAGTTAGATGGAGAGAGACAGAGAGTATATTAACCTTTAATTATTATGATAATAATAATGTTGAATCTCTTCAAATGCACATTAGTGGAAAATTATGGTAAGTTATCAATCAATGGAAAATTAGTGATAACTAGAAAACCGAAAGACACATCGTTTCTTTTTTTTTTTTTTTAAAAAAAAAACCTTTTTATTTATAATAATTATTATTTAACAGAAGAATTATATTCTCAATAAAAGGTAACATTAAGTAGTCATTGAAAACAAATAAAACGAGCGGTTTCCAAAAGGACACACTCTTTCATTTTAAAAAGGACACCTTTTTCTTCCTCTTCCTTTAAATAAAACTCTTTATTTAAACAAAATTTCAACATAACAAACGATAACAGAAGAGAGGAAAATAACTACCTATGTTATGGAATTGCAGGACGATATACTTCTAGGGAAGGTTATCCCCACTTTGCCTTTGAAGTTTGTTATTCAATGTAAACTTCTATCCAAATATCTTGAACGTATGATTCTCATCCTGATTTTACGCGAACTTTGTATCAAAGTCATAAAGAAACTTCTACACAACTCATCTATTCTATTATTCTATTAGCTGAGAAGGGTTTAAAATGTCCCTTAAGTATTTAATTGGTGCAAAATAACCCCCATCTATCCATCGATCCTAAAATACCCCTGACATCCACCACCTTTGATTCAAAAATTACTCTCGATGTTAATCCTTTGACTTATATTTGCCCTTATTTTTAATAGCTCTCTCAAAGTAAAATTATTAAATATTTATTTTGTTATATTGCTTAATGTGATAGTTCCAGATTTAAATCATTCTCAAAATAAATAATAAAAACAAAAAAGAACCTAAAATACCCTTAAACTAATTGGAATTGGTACAAAAATACCCTCCGTTGACCTATTGACTCTATAATACCCCTGACGTCAATCTTTACGGCCCTACAATACCCTTACCACAAACAACTCTGTTAACATATAAAATTAGAGTTTTCATTTGATATGTGGCAGCCTGTGGTTCGTTGAAAATTTAATTAATCTAAACAAATTAAATCCCAACCCAAACCGGAATCCACCTAATAATCACCCCCCCAATCTCGAAGCTCCATTTCCCCTTACGTTTCTGTCCATAAAAAAAACATTGATTCAAGGTCAAAAAATTGTGATAGATGAATCAATTTTTTATAACAATTATGAAGAACCTATCACTTTCTACCTCATAGATAAATTCTCGATATTGGTACTCCAAGAAATCCCTGAAGTATGAATAGTTGTGGAATTGATGTGGACATATTGACACTTCATTTCAGCAACATGAAATGCAACACTCAAATTATTCATAAGTCGATAAGTGATATAACTTCGCAACTTTCAGATTACAACTAGATGCATAGACATATGTTGTAAATTGGCTGAATTTAAAATAAGAAAGAACAGAAAATGAGATTTTAGGCCCATAGTTAAGTATCTTTATTTCTCAGATCATTTCTAAATTGCTTGCTCTCCAAGAAAATAAACAAGATTATTTCCCCTAATCGGATTCGTTTTTTTCCAAAGGTAAACCTATTTCTGATAATGTCGCTTACTAAGGAACTAGTTCACAACCTGAACAGTGATCATGTTGTATTATATGCTTAGAAGGCGTTTGACAGAGCTTTCTCCTTCCCTATTTGATGTAAGAGCAAAGCTGTTATCTAAATAAATGGATGAATTTCTTCGGGACAACTTTATTCCTTATTCTATGGATAGAGGGTAGCCCTCTTATTACTTTTGCGGATAATACTATTCTTTTATCTTCCGAAAACCCCCTCTCTATCACTATGATTGACTAATCATCATATATAATCTAATATATTATTATGAGTGAGAAGCATCAAAAATACAATGTTGAATTATCATTTTACTCCTATATTAAATAAAAGTATTTAATTAACAAAATATTAAACAATAATCGTATCATATTGCACTTAAAATATATATTTTTACATAAAATAAATACATTAAAAAGACAATTATTCATTAATAATCTTCTAAAAAAATTATTGTCTCTTTACATTCTCCACTATGATCCTAGTCTTTTCATTTCATATATATATATCTTCTTGTTTTTTACATTCTATTTTATTATGAGTTTGATAGAGAGCACTGAAAGAATATTATCTTTTCTGATGCTGCATTGTGTATGTTCTTTTAAGTTATTTTTTATTTTGTTTCTTAATTACTTCTTACTTATAATATAATTTATGATGTCTGAGTGATGTTTAAGATTTTGATTTCTAATGTAAAATAAAATTTGTAATTTTGTGTCAATAGCTTATGAGATGATTTTTTTTGTTACAAGAAAATCAATTGATGAGATGCTCCGTGTCGATCACATAGAACTGTACTTTGAGTTGTGCCAATTCAATTCAGTCTGTTTTTTTACTATTATTATTATATTATTTTATTTTGTTAATAATAGGTCAAATTTATTGAATTTTCATATGCAGATTCATGTGAGTTATTTGTGTGTAAAGCTAATTAAACATTGATTTTTTATAACAACCTCATAACTCAATAAAAGTAAAAAATGTATTTATGAGCTTTGGCATGTTGAATGATTTCATATTCATTGCCTATTCGGCATCACTTTCCTTGTTTGAATTTAATTTTTTTAATGGAGCTTTCATCCAAAAGAAAGAAGGGAGGATGACAATTCATGTTAAAAAAGAAAGGAATGAATAAAATATCATATTTGATTATTTTACTCATCAAATTATATTAGTTTTCTTCGCTTTAATTTTAGTTAATCCATAGTTTATATCTCCCTTTCTCAATGAGAATTTATATTACTCAACACTGACATGTCGTAATATTATTTATTGTCATGTCTTTTTATTTTTCAAGTACAATTTTAAGAATGTAGTTTCACAAAATATAAAAGAAATGTTGAATTCCTTTTCTAACTAAAATATATTATAATTGCGATGAGCCATATCAAATGAAGTTCGTTTAGAAATGTAAAATTGATTATGATAATAGGACAAGAGTTAATTGATGATATAAGTGTATTAAGTCTGTAATCTATTAATTTAATTAACTTAATTGTTTTTATCAAAACATAATATCTATATAAAAACTATTAAAATTTGACAAATTCACATCAAACTAAAATCAATTTAGTAGTAATTAAGAATCTTCAAGATCCACACTTTAGTTATTGGATGTCAATGATTTTTGGATATATATTTGTTATATATCGATGCATTTTTTAAAGATACTTATGTTCACTGGAAAGGTCTACACGCGCAACATGCCTGTCTAAATACTAGTAATTAGATACATATGAACAAATATCTAGGCAAATGGTCAATAACAAGAAATCAACCTTAAAAGTTTCTTATTAGGGTAGTCTTACATTCTAGGCCTTTACATACCATTTCTGTGTGATTTTTTTTAGTTCAAACCGCTCCACTCTCATATTTTCTCTTATCAATTTAATCAACAACAGTTGTGTTGTTTAATTGTGTTTTGGAACACGAGTTCCGAGAAGAAAGAGAGTTTTTTGTAGACGGTTGTACAGGATATTCTTGTTCACTTGTAAAAGTTACGTTGGAGTTGGTTTTAGAAAATAATGGTTGGTAACCAAATTGAATGAAACAACACATCCTTTGATAAAAGAACGAAACAACAGACCCTTTCATTTAAATTACACCTTTTCGTCTAAAAGACACACCATTTAGTTGTAGTAATGGTTGTATATAAATAGGAGTCTTTAGTTAAACAAAATTCCAACGTAACAAAAATAGTTGAGAAGAAGAAGAAAATGGCAGATAATGTTATGGAATCTAAGGTAGCTATCTTTGGGGAAATCTTCTCCCGCTTGCCCTTGAATTGTGTTGCTCAATGTAAACTTTTAAACCAGAATTTTAAAAGCATGATTTCTAATTCTGAATTTGCCCAATTATTGCTCCAACGTCATAAAAACACTTCTGCACAACTCATCTATACAGAATATGATGGAGCAGTACGAAGAAGATTCGACAAAATCTCCTTAAACCCAATCACTCAATCTGAGTCGAGTTTACCTGATTATATTGATATTTTGGCCTCATGTAATGGTCTCATTCTCATGGAATTTGAACAAGTTAGTCGTTACTGTGTTTTTAATCCCGTGACTGGAGAGCACCAATTGATACCATACCCAATGCCCAATCCAAATGGTATAGGAAAAATAGGTCTAGCGGTGGATTACCCAAATCCAGATCAATACAAATTGGTAACCGTCAGTAGCGTGGTTGAAAATTCCAACTTGTTATACAAATTTCACCTACTTTCATCAGAGCAACCTGGCTTGTGGCGAGAAATCCAACTAAGAACCAATGCTACTGTCCAAACTTTACCTTTGGGTAGTCGAGCTGTTTATTGGCGCGGTTCTCTGTATTTCCTTAGAAAGGACGGTAGTGTTTTAGCTTTTGATAGGAACAATGAAGAGGCTATACTAATCGACCGTCCTGAGTTTCTTGATAATTTTGATCTCATCTATGGTAAAATTTTGATTGGTCAGACTATATGGCTAGGGAAGGCGCAAGGTTTACTTACCCTTGTATGCTTTTACAGAATGCACATAGTTATTGCTACTTATGGCAGTACAAGGAGACTTTGGACGGTTTCCCACAAATTGGCCAACTTTATTTTAGGTCCGCAAGGCTTTATTGATGGCTTTCCATTATGGATCGAAAACAAGAAAGTGTCTTTTCTGGTACAACGTCCCTTGACACTGGTTTATGATCTATTCGAGCATAATACTAATATCGATGGGTACGAACATACTGCAGTGTTGCACGGAGTTAATTCTCTAATGTATTACTTCCATCCAACGTTAGCTAGTGCCCATCACACACCCTCCGATAATATACAGGCTGATGATCAGGAGCTTATCGATGCAAATTTGGATGACATCAGAAGATTTATCATCGAAGGTACCAGTTTGTTTACGCTGAATTTTGTATTTTACTTCTTGTGATGCCATAAATGAGACTTAAGGCCAGGATTCACTATTGCTTTCAAAATGGACATTTACATTGAGACACTGCGTGCCTTCTTTGTTTGACTTTGATGGCGTTTCCTAATTTGTAGGTCTGATTTTTTACTTGAAACAAGTCTAAATCATTTCTAATTCTTGTCAAATTTTGTATATAACTTTGCCCAGATATTCCCTTCCCAGAAGAAAGTTCATCTGAAGAATCATCATCATCATCAGATGGAGAAGAAGAAGAAGAAGCGGTAGGAGAAGGAGGAGAAGAAGCAGCGGCAGGAGAAGAAGAAGAAGCAGCGGTAGAAGAAGCAGCGGCAGGAGAAGAAGAAGAAGCAGCGGTAGAAGAAGCAGCGGCAGGAGAAGAAGAAGAAGCAGCGGTAGAAGAAGGAGGACTTTAATTTGTTATCTTTGGGAGACTGAGGGCATAGTTAAATATTGTAATATTCTTTGTAACCTATATGCATTTTGAAATAAAATAACTACTTCTTTCTTCATTCCATTAAATAAAGATGTCTGGCAATTATACCATGCAAAATTTGCTTAGTTAAACTAGCATCGTCATATATGCTGTTTTTATTTTGTTCCAAAGTTTTTAGAACACAAATGACTAGATTATGTTGTATACATTTTTAATTAATCAACCTTCGAGCATACTTTAGGCTATAATCCATCTTAATGAAATATTAATGTTCCAAATCTTTAATATAATAATGTGATACTACCGATAATAACTATATATTTGAAATTTTAAAACAACTATTATTCACAACTTTGATTGTTGGAACTTTATTATCTCATAATTTGATGATTCAAAATGGTAGTAAATGTTACAACTTTGAAACGACTACTAGACAAATGTATAAGCCATGAGAATTTGATCAAGCAAATTCATGCTCAATCCATCACATTGGATCTTTTAACCCAATCTCATCAATCTTTTGCCTGCAAATTGCTTAACATATATGCCAAATTGAATAAACCATTTTCTGCCTACAAGGTGTTCGATCAAATTCCCCAACCAGATATTGTCTCCTGGAGTTGTCTTTTGTCTCTGCATTTGCAATTACAACAGCCCACTAAAGCATTTTATCTCTTCACTCGCTTACTAGTTTCAACTTCTCTAAAACCTGATTCCCATTCCATAGTTGCAGCTCTCTCAGCTTGTGCTCGCACGCGAGACTTGAGTAATGGCAAAACGGTGCACGCTATGGTCTATAAAATTCTTAATCGACCTGAACCTATTGTGGGTAATGCTCTGATCGATATGTATAGCCGCACGGAGCGAATCTTGTTGGCTCGACGTGTATTTGACAGTATGCATGATAAGGATGTAGCTACTTGGACTAGTTTGCTCAATGGGTTTATAGTTTCCGGGGAAATCGAGTCTGCTTGGAAGTTGTTTAAGGAAATGTCCTACAGGAATGCCATCTCGTGGACTGTGATGATTGTGGGATGTGTACGTGGTAAAGAACCGGTTTGGGCGTTGGAACTGTTTAAGAGAATGAGGGAGGAAGGTGATGATAGCCCGACCTCAATTACAATAGTTGCTGTGCTATCTGGTTGTGCTGATATTGGAGCTCTGGATTTTGGGAGGTCTATTCATGGATATGTAAACAAGGTAGCTGGTTTTTCAACGGATGTTGGTGTAAATAATGCCCTGATTGATATGTACGCTAAAAGTGGGAATCTTGATTTTGCTATGATGATTTTTAGGGGAATCATAAAGAAGGATGCTTTCTCATGGACTAGTATGATTTTAGGATTGGCACTTCACAGTAGAGGAAGAAATGCCCTCGAGTTTTTTGATGAGATGTTGGAATCTGGTGTGACTGCAAATGAGATTACTTACCTCTCAGTTCTATCTGCTTGTAGCCATGCTGGATTAGTTAACGAGGGGAAGGAATTATTCAACCGGATGAAGAATGACGTTAGTTGTGCAACTAAGATAGAACATTATGGATGCCTGGTGGACCTCCTTGGCCGTGCTGGTCATTTGGATGAAGCAGTGCGGTTAATTCAACAAATGCCTATGAAACCAGATGCTGTTATATGGAGATCACTTCTGAGTGCTTCTGTCATGAATAGAAATTTGGAATTAGCTGAAATGGCTGCCGGGAAAGCACTTGAACTAGAACCTCACGATGATGGTGTGTATGTACTTCTATGGAATTTGTATAACTCTGGTAATATGTTGGAACATGCTTCTAGGACTGTGAAGATGATGAGAGATCAAAGAATCAAGAAAAAACCTGGTTGTAGTTGGATAGAAATTAATGGAATTCTTCATGAATTTATAGCCGAACCTTCCAGACAACATGTCTATGATGGTATTTACAGGGTATTAGATACAATTCTAAAGCAACCAAAACTTTTTACTAATCCTGCAGAATTGTAGTCTTTTGGTAGCAATACAATTTTCTGCCCTGGATTCTGGTTTGATTATGAAAAAGGACAAAAAGCTTCAAGAAAAAGTTCTGGTACGAGTTCTTTTAACTATGGTAGGCACTGTTTAATTTGTGGTAGATAAACACAATGCAGGAAGTGTTCCTCGGTTAATTATCTTTGGCAATGTGCAAATACATTTGTTGCACTTTGTATTGTTATAAATTTTCTTTTGTGTATTGCTTATTTTGATTAGTATCCTCAGGAGAAGTAAGTTCTATTTTTTATGTTCTCTTCTTCTCCACCCTATTCCTTCATTCAATCAATGTATTTCTTGCATTATTGATGACAACACTACTACAATCAGCAGGTGATTTCTATCCGTAAAGATATGATACTTGGGTGTAACTCATCTCTAGAAGCTAGTTTTTAAGGTGAGAATCGCCTAAATCCATATAAGAATGACCTAACCAATGTGGAACTCTAATCCACTCGAAGATCAATTGGAGCCCAATAAGTGACCTGACTCTTATACCATTCAAAGATATAACATTTTAACTCAACCCCAAATGTCCAAGACGTGTTCAAACTTGGTGGATGGACTTACTCAATACTAGTGTTAATGAGAGGTAGTAGGTAACTCTAGAATTAATCGAGGCACGCACAAATTGACTCATACACCACTATTATAAAAGATAAGAAAACTATTACATCTTGCCAGAGAGGAGATTCTGATCATTGTTCTTTCTTTCTCTTCTATATTTTTCTCTGTGTTGTTTTTTTCAAAAATTAGAGTCTACAGCAGCCCCTATTCCGCAGTACAAGTAAGAAACTTCCATTTTTTTTCTCTTTGATTGATAAATAGATTTTCTTTGACACTTCATGTGAGGTGCATCCACATCATCTTATCCACATTATTTAATTTTTCATGCTTAGCTAATGCATGATCTAATCTCAATAATAAAATTGTCAATATGTAGAATTGTAGCAGAACTAGGGGGCCAACATGTAACTCCAATAAATGATGTTGACCTTTGAAACTTGGACAAAAAAATATCCATATTATATATACATGCTATATTATAAGTAAAATGAAGCTAGAGGACAAAAGTAGTTGCATAATTTTCCATAACGTGCCGTAAAGCAAAGTACATGCTCATCATTTTCTCATCAATTTGTCAAAGAATAGTAAGTTATATTGATCTAAAATTAGAAATTTGGGATTATGTGAAAGTCAAACACAAAATAACAAATATTTTGATCCCATGGCCATGTGCACTTCTTAAATTCCCCACACCTATAAAACCCCAACAAAACCTTCAATGCATTCACAAACATTATTATATTAACTCCACATACCAAACAACAAACCTCAAAATGAAGATCAACCAACTTTTCCTTCCCTTCCTCATCTTAGCCATCTCTTCTAACTCTTTCCTCTCCTCAGCTGCTGAATACCCACCGGAAGTAGTCGACATTGACGGAAAGATACTCCGTACAGGCGTCGATTACTACATCTTACCGGTGGTACGTGGCAGAGGTGGTGGACTCACCATGGACAGTATTGGTGATAAAATTTGTCCACTTGATGCTGTTGTCCAAGAACATCATGAGATTGATCAAGGCCTCCCATTGACATTCACACCCGTTAATCCAAAGAAAGGTGTGATTCGCGAATCGACTGATTTAAACATCATTTTTTCAGCAAATTCTATTTGTGTTCAGACAACACAATGGAAGGTAGATGACTTTGATGAAAAAACAGGACAATACTTTATTACGCTTGGTGGAAATCAAGGAAATCCTGGTGTGGAAACTATAAGTAATTGGTTCAAGATTGAGAAATACGATCGCGATTATAAGCTGCTATATTGTCCTACAGTATGTGATTTCTGCAAAGTCATTTGTAGAGATATTGGCATATTCATTCAGGATGGAGTTAGACGTTTGGCTTTGAGTGATGTCCCATTTAAGGTCATGTTTAAGAAAGCTTAAGAGACTAGTTAAGTCTTCAAGAAACAAAGTACTCTTAGTAACTTATTTGAATTTGAATATGTCTGGCATTGTGATTAATTGTAGTTGTAATAAGAGAAGCATCAGCTTCCAACGTTAAAAAATAAACAATTTATAAATTTCATGCATTGTACTCTTTTGATTAATATGACGAGCTTCTAATACTATATGATTGTACAATAAATGTCGTCTCTTATTTCCCATGCAAAGAGTGCATGCTTTATTTTTCTTTCTGCAGATTTGTTACGATGAAAGCTTAGATAAGGAAAGAGAAACTTATTTGTTCGAAAATCGCCGAAACTTCAACTTATCTAAGCTGATTATTAGCTTAGCTAAATGCATATCAAAAAGGGCAAAGTAGACTTAAATCACATAAAAGAAAAGAGACCAGAATCCACTCTGATTTGGCAAAAATATGGCAAAATGGAAGAAAAAGAACTACGTACGTGATGCCATCAAACCGCAAGACTAGCTGCAAAAAACTTTAGTTGAACATACCAAATGATAAAAAGGTCTCAAGCTAACAAACTAAATATAATGAACAATGACAAAAGGTTTATAAACATTTGATTGTGCCATTAATACAACATTTTCTGTACAAGAGGGTGAACACTCTTTCTCCAAAGCTTCTTTTATACAAATTCTATAGGCATAAAGACAAGAAGCCAGAACATAGCGATGATTCCACTGGTATCCCACTTAGAGATGGCCCAATCTCTCCTGCCAAATCATTAGCACTATTAGAAACTTTCCACACATCGACCCATTACCCATGAGAAACACTATATAAATAAAGGGAGGAGAATATGAATAAGAAAAAGAAGATTAAAAAAAATTGTCATAACGCTCAATTGTGAAGTGCACAGTGGCGGCCCAAAAGAAAGAACAGATGAATGTGTTTAACTTCATAATAAGCAGATGTCAATCATACCTGAAGCATCTGCATTAACTTTGGATGTTGTTCTAATAGCTGGCAGAGTTTGTCACGGTCACTTAAGAGAGACTGCAAGGATGGGTAAATTATCAAAATCAACTAGATAACAATCTGATACAACTAATACTGAATACTCAATAATTTGACACAAACTACTAAAATAAAGACACCATAGTTGATCCAACTAGTTGATGGACTTCTATAACTATTTCTAGTGTTCCATGGTTTGCCGTCTCCTAATAACATCAACTACCGGGAGTTGGATGTCACAAATGCAATATGACAGGCAAGTCAGTGTTAGGTACCTGAATAGCTTGTGGAGATCTAAAAAAATCTTGTAATGACATCCCAGAATCTTGTTGCTGGGTGACAATATCACCTTGCTGCTGTGGTACTTGAGAAAGAGAATGTTCTATTTGTTGCTGTTGTAACGAATTCTCCTGCTGTTGGGTCTGGTAGTACACATGAGCTGGAGAAACTTGAGGTTGATGCAAGATCTGTGGTGATTGCATTTGCATGTGCATGGGGCTTTGTAGCAAAGGAACACTTTGCTCTGACTGGGGCGAAGCTGGAACAATTGGCCTAATATGTTGTGGAGGACGAGGAAGTTGAGGGGGCTGGAGTGGCTGCAGCTGGGTGACAGACGGTATAGAGTGAATGGCAGGAAGATGCTTGGAGATGCTAGGGAGCTTTTCATTGTGATATGGAGCTGAACTGCTTCCATAAAAACTAACAGGTACTGATCCATGTCTATTGAATAGCAAGGGTGGTGCTAATGGAGGTGGAGGATAAGTTGTTAGAATGGGACCAGATGCTGAAACATTACCTGGTCGAACATCACTTGAATGTGCATGGGAGGTCTGCTGAAGCTCATTAGTTCCAACACTTTGCTTATAAACTGGAGTCTGGGAAGTTAGATTCGTTAATGACGATAAATTAGAAAGGCTAATTGTATATGGGGGCGGCGTTGGAGGAAGTAATGGAAGAGGCCTAACAGATCCTCCAGGAGAAGAAAGTGAAGTCCGACCGAACTTTGAATCTGGCAAAGGACTGGAGGTCACAGGGGCTGAAGCACCAGCTGATAAATACTCAGCTTGAACCTATTACAAAGGAAAACACCATTTTAAGCCAATAAATAATAATAATAATAATAATAATAATAATAATAATAATAATAATAACTGAAAATAGAACACAAAGATTGCATCTTCTCACATGGAAGCCTGGTGGTAAATGAGGTTGGACATCTATCATAGAGCTAACAAATGGAGAAGATTGGCTCAAAATGCGATCAGCATTCTGAGACAAGGATGACATTGTCACAGGAGGCGGAGTTGGTGGTAATGGTGGCTGCATTTTCGGGTCAAAATATCCCTGGGAACCAATGTTTGGGGGAGTAACTCCACTTTGCTGACCAGTAGGTCTAGAATAGAAGTTCGGTGGCATTCGAGAATCAACAGCTGCCTGTACAGATGAAGAAGCCTTTGTAAATGCAGAAGCACCTACACCAGAACTAACTGCTGCTGCAGGCGAAGCAAACACAGTGGAAGTTTTAGGATGGAAATTTTTCATGTCCTCGTACTGATCATTGAATTTCCTGTCCGAAGATATACTTGGTTCTCGAGCCAACGGCAGATCGGGACGAGAAACCGACATCCTAGAAGAAAATTCGCTTTGGGCATTTTCATCAGCATTTGAGGCAACAGGTGTACCCCGCTGGGAGAACTGACTAGTTTCATTCACCTCGCCTTCTGTCTCTTCAACGATTGACCGAGGAGAGTTTTGTTCAACAACTACAGGTGCAGGCTGGTGTAGATTATCATCCGGCTGAGGAAAAGGCAGTTTATCATCAGGTTCAGATTCCTCTGCATCAAATACAATATCAATTCCCTGGAGATCATCATCGGGATCAGACTTCATGGGATGAGATTTACTTGACTTCTCCGCATCTGTTTGTTTTTCAGGTATTGCTGCTTTCTCTTGTGCAGCAGCTGAATCAGTAACCAAGATCCCCGGAGGATTTTGGCGTTCTCTTTGCCGAGCCATGAATTCATCCACGTGAATAGACGGTGGTCTCCCACTGGTAGATCCTATTCGTGGGACTGCTATTACATTAGGATTATTAGATCCATCTGCACTTCTTTCCCTTGCAACATAGTCATCCACATGCATAGAAGGAGGCCTGCTCGTGTTAGGCTTGCGCTGGCGGAAAGTGTCCCTACGAGTAGGACCTGAAGGAACAATGGTAGGTACAGATCCCCGTGGGAATGCACCCGGTATGACATTCTCAGTTGAGGTACTATCTCCCCTGGCGCGTCTATTTGGCCCTTCCATTGAGGAGATCTTCCTTTTATTAGTAAGACTTGTCTGTGTCAAACTATCACGCAAATTTTCAGGGCACTCCCATGAAAACTTGTCTCCAAATTCATTTAAATCATAATCCTCAATCCTTTCAGTACCACTATCTACAATGGTGTGAATCTTTGAGGAATAAGGGGTACCAGTAGGTGAAGGAAAATGAATATTGCTCATTATATCATCTGCCTTAACTGTGCCAGTAGGTTTATGCAGAAGAAGCATTAATGATCTTGCTGACTCCTTAATCTGTCCAATAAAAATCCAATTACATACATTTTTTGAAGCAACAATGAGAACGAACCAAGAACAGGAAAATTGGAGGTATACCTGATCCAAAGAAATCTTGTCCAAGACAGGCAAGAAGGAACTGTCACTTGCCTTCAACAAATTAACAAGTTCCTCTACAGATTCAATGCTCTCTTCAACAAGCCCGTCCATGGCAACATTGTCATTTTCAAGCCCGAAGAAGTACTTGACTGCAGTAACTCTCTCCGTGTTCACACTGAAGAATTAATAATAGTTTAAGAACAACGTGCACATCAAATTACAAGAGAAGTTAGTTAGCAATGCCTTCTCATGTTAAGCTTTACAGGTCACGGAGCTGATTTTGACTAACATTCATCCAAATAGGATAAAAATCAGGCTATAGAAAGTAGAGAAGAATGTTTAGCATGCATAAATTGCTTATAGATAACAACATGAAGGACATGAATATATCCAATCACAACTCTCATAAGCCCGACCCATATTAATAATGCACATCTGAAGACTATCATGTCTTTCAGTTGTTAAAATCACAAGGAACTGTGTATACATAAGTGGTATTAAATTCATGTATAGTACAAGAACAATACCCAAAGAAAAAATGTTGCTAGACCTATTCAATTCTGTTTTACGTCTTAAGTTACACATGACTGTCTCAGTACTAACTTCTTAGATCTATACAGCAATATCTCCCTATTCAGATAAAGCACATTTCAGACTTAGTTGCTCTTTCATGTATAGAGATCAGTTAAGCAAAGATGCTTGCTTTGATGTTCTAGCATAAGGAATTTTCCAAATGATAAGAATGAAAACTTATCAGAGGAAGTCAAATAGGGATGATAAATAAACATGAAAGTTAATTTTAAGGGGTTCATGTAACATCAGTTAAGTAGCAAGTTATATCCATCCTAACATACAACATCAACAACTACAGCTCAATCAACTTAGGGTTAGCCACGATGAATCATCATTATCCAGTTGCTCCATTTGAACTCATCTCAGTCCAATGCTATATATAAACTAAAACTTGAAACAGCCTACGACATCCAGGAAAAAAGTTCTCTAACACTAGGAGTTCTCCACATTAGATACATTTTCTAATAGCAAATAAAGCTGTAACAAGACAAAAGACTTCATAGCAAATATTGTACCTACGTAAATGTACTAACATGACTATAACCTAATCCTAATTAATTGGTATCAACTAAATAGATTCTTTTCTTTTATCATCCCCCATTTTTCTCTAGGTCTTAGATGGAATCCAAGAGATTGCTGATCTTACAAAATTCCTTCCACGTGATTTAAGATCTAAATTGATAGGCATGCATCTGAATGGAGTTGACCTATTGCCATGCACCTGAGAAACAGGCAGAGCCTCACGCTTAACCAATACACCCGCGGTCCCTCACCATACAAAATGTAAAAATTGAACATGGACAAACAGACCTTTCACCATCCATGCAGAAAGATAATGCACCCGAAGATAATATTCCAATGCCCTGAACGGCATAAGTTGGTAGATTATCCTTTGAAGCAGGTGTCCTTAACAGAGATTCCCAGCAACATAGCAATGGAGGATGCTCCTTCCAGTCAAGAGCAAAATCACGGTTTAGACCATTTTCAAATTGTTTCTCTAATTCCTGCTCCTCGATGCTAGAGGACTTAGCATGCAGATGAAGTGAGATCAGAGCATCTTTTCCTTTGGCAGATGACCAAAATAATCTTAATACTAATAGGCATGAAAGCAATTCTTTTCCAACGGGTAGGACCTGATATATTTGCAGAAAGAAGTAATGTCAGAAGGTTCACAAATGAGCAAAAAAAGAAAGAAATATTCTTCATAAGTTCCATTTAATAAAAGAAAACTATTTGTTGAGTCATATCATCTTAAACCTAGTTAGAAATTGAACAAAAAAATACTAACCCAGGTTCAGGGCACCAGTAGGCAGTAACAACCCTAATTATATTTTACATGGGCTGAAATCCAAATTACTAAAAAGGTTCCCCACAGAATTAAGATATGATGGAGACCAATCCCCCCAACAACAACAACAACATACCCAGTGTCTTCCCAATTTCCCATAGAGTGAGGTATTGGGAGGATAGAATGTATGCAGACCTTCCCTCAGCTCAAGACAAAAACAGACTAGAAAAAAACATGATGAACGTCAAGAGCCAATAGATAGTAACAAAACAAACAAATAGAAGCAGAACAGTACTACAATCGAATTATACACAAAACAACAGATATCAGCAAAATCAAAGAATAAGAAACTACAAGCATAGCACTAAGTGGCACCAAGATAATGCATTCCTACCAACTAGCATGGACACACGCCTACCTATTAACCTTCTACCCTAATTCGCATCCTCCACACCTTCCTATCTAAGGTCGTGTCCTCGGTAAGCTGCAACTTTGTCATGTCCCGTCTAATCATTTCTTCCCAATACTTCTTCAATCTACCTCTATCTCTCATGAACCCATCCCTAGTCAATCTCTCACACCTCCACAGTGGAGCATCTGTGCATCTCCACATCACATGCCCGAATCATCTCAACCTCGTTTCCAGCATCTTGTCTCCCACCAAAGAAACTACCACCGGGTCTCGGGTAACCTCATTCTTAATCATATCCCTCCTAATAAACCCACACATCCATCACAACATCCTCATCTTCGTCACCTTCATCTTCTGAATATTACAGTTCTTGACTGGTCAACACTCCCCCCCCCCCCCCCCCCCCCCCCCCACACACACACAAAATAGTTGGTCTAACAACCATTTTGTAGAACCTAGCCTTTAAGTTTAGGTGGTACCGTCTCATCATACAAGACTCAAAATGCGTGCCTCCATTTCATCCACCCTTCACCAATTCAGTGAGTGACATCCTCCTCTATCTCTCCATCTCCCTGGATAATCAACCCAATATGAAGATCAATCTCGTTGTTCTCCAAAAAACGTCATGTGCATCGATTGTAAACTCCAGGTTGGGGCGACCGCTAGTTAGACACGCATTTCTTGTAGCAATCCATCCAAAACATGCAATTTCTGAAGGTGCTTTAGTCTTCCATGTTCATCTTCCTAGTCAATGCCTCCTTCCAATTACTCAATTTTTTTTGGAACATATTATAGCAATTGCTTACAGTAAAATTCCTTCACTATTAGCCAGACACACCAGTGAGTAATTTTTTGAAAAATGTTCCAAAGCAGCTACGGCTGACTGATTTCTACAATTTACCAATCACTAAAGTTCCTTCTAAAACAGAATACTCCGCCAAGCTTCAGAGACCACACCTTCTCTATTCACAGAGAGTCTATATAAAATAGAGAACTTCTCTTTAAGCCTCTCAACACCAATCCATTTCGTCTAAATATTCTTTTTCATGGAACATGGTACGTATCTTCCTACTTTCTTTTATACATCAAGGAACTTTATGGCACCAAAGATAAATAAGTGAACAAAGACTACTCCTCAACCGAGTAAAACTCGACTCCACATTGAGAAAAGGGAAGGGAAAGAGATGGTTGTTGGAGAAAAACTACTAAGGGGTCGTTTGGTAAAAACATGCATAACGCCACGTGGATTAGTACTGCATAGTTTAGTTTTTATCAAGTGTTTTGTTCATTGCTTCCCACCTAATCTTGTGTTTAGTTTAACTCTACAAAAAGTTTCTTTCTTATTATGCCCTTGAGTTATTATTGGATATCCTATTTCATGTAATTGGGACAAGATAGATGATTGCCGGACAATTTTTTTTTTGTGTGCCTCCTAACTAGGTTGGAGAAGCATAATTTTGTCGCCATGTTTGCTATTTTCTAACTTGAATTATTCGAGGATAAAACTATACAAAAATCTTCTTTACAATAATACCCTTGAATTTTTATAGGATTTTTCTATTTCATTTAACTACTCAAGTTAAAATACTAAAATATATTTAAAATATATATATTATTAATTTTGAGGTGTGGTATGCCACTACGGAGATCCTTGACAACACGATTTATTTTTTATTATTTTTGTTGGTCAATATACCTTAAACTTAATATAGATTTACAAAAAAAAAAACAATAGTTCAAGTGGTCAATCGACAAACTACATTTAAAAAAAAAACTGAAAAAAAATCAACCCAATAGAGCAAATCAAACATGGAGAAAAAAAATATTAGTTTGTGAAATCATCAAATTACATTGAACAAATTTGGAGAATTAAAAAGAACATTTACAACTATGCATATAAATAAATAAAAACATTAAATTGTTGGGGATAAGTTTAGTCATTTAGGGGTCTTATCCAAGGATTGTTAAACCTTGGATTAGATCCTCCCTTTTCTAGGGATAAAATAAGACCTAATATAAGGTATAATTAATCCATTGAATAAGTTAAACATAGTGCACCATTTTTCTTACTTCGTCCTATAACACTTGTTGCTCTAACTTGCATCTTCAATCTAACAGGCCAAAAACTATACTTTGGACCTTCTTTTTTCCCCAGCTACCTATCAACCTCCTTTTTTTTTTAAACTGACTTATCAACCTCCTTTAGGAATAAAGAAAACGAGATGTACACAAACATTACGAGCAAGTTTCGCAAGATATGAAAACCAAAAACAGTTGGCAGATAGTTTAAAAATAGAGTGGTGTGAGAATGAAAATAAGAAAGTTTTCAACCAAAAAGACCCGTGTATATCACAATATAAACCCAGAGGATCATAATAGGAGAATCAAGATCTCATTCAAAAAAATGATACTATGAGTACTAGTCAAAGAACGAAAATGCTTCTTTGTTTCAAAAGGACCAAAAAGAAGGAACAAATATAATAATGCACTAATTACAAAAGGAAATTAAAGGTAAAATTGATGGCGCCTAGCCAGCCCAATAAAAAACAGGAGGACGAAAACGCCAAGGTACCAGTATATTAGACAGTGCAACATAAGTTACAAAGCAAAACCCAGAGAAATCTGAATGCTGCAAAACTTCAGAAGCATAACCAAAATCTTTTTTGATCAAGATACTTAATGAAAATCTTAAACTGATCTCCAGAAAACAAATATCAAATAAGCATAGAAGATGCAGAGACACCCACGAGTAATATTACCTAAGTCATAAATGAAAACAGAGAACGCAAAGGAAATACCTTGCAAAATTTAAGGAGCAAAGACAAAAGCAAGCAATTTTCTTCAGCAGTCATATCTTCAGGGACGTGTCTGGAAATCCACAATAAATAGAGCAGACACATAAGCATCAGTAGAAAACCATAGAAACTCAATACAACCAAGAAGAGCTAGACAAGATTGATGAACCATAGTAACCGTAGCTAACCTCTCAACTATTCCCGGGGTTTGTCGAGTTTTGCATTCACTAAGTAGTGTAATAGACTTGAATACAGGCACACACCAACTAATAAGGGAAAACCCTTTCTGAGCTAACTGTTTTGCATCCGAGCTAGCAGCAGCTAAACACATTTCTAGAGCCTTGATTAGCATCCTAAGGCCACCCTCCTTCAAGAATAACCTCTGAGCACAAAAAATGCGATAAGCAGATAACATTCAGCTGCTTAGTAGCAGATTGAACTTTTAAGTGAACGCTTAATAACTACTACATGTGTAAAACTGGTAAAGCAGATTGAATTTATAAGTAAATGAAGACACCTTTCCATGTGGGTGCTCTAATAGTAGAGACAGAAAGGAGAGCAGTCGCTGGACCTGAAAGAGAACAGTTAGCAATCATAAGAAAACAAGTTCAAGTTAATTACCAGGAAAAAATCAGGAACAATATCATTACCATGACACATGTAAAGATGGAAAGTAAATATAACCTTGTAAGCATCCAAATCAGACAGTGGCAATTTTTCAGAAAGACGATCACCGATCCACATAACCATTGGCCGTAGAAGTACTGAAGCATTATCACCGCCTATACATGCAATGCGAATAATGAACACGCGCAGCATGTCTTGGATGACCACCAATGTCTGATAAATTGCACCTTAATCATCAGACAAATTGCAACAACAAACAGCATACCTAGTGTAATCCCACAAGTGGGATCTAGGGAGGGTCTGATGTACGGAGACCTTACTCCTACCCCTTTGTGGAGTAGAGAGGTTGTTTCCTGTAGACCCCGGCTCAAAAGAACAGCAATAAATGCAGAATTGAAAATAAGAAAAGAAAAATAGCTAGACGAACATCAACAGATAGTTGTAGAAATTGAGGAATAAGATAATATGCTAATATTACTAAATAAGGATTAGAAGAGAAGAGAGAAGAGGAGGCTACCCCCTGCCGCTCCCACATAAAAGTGCTATAACACTAGATCAGACAAATTGCAAATCAAGGATAAATGAGAATTTTCTCCAAAACTCCCTATTAAAGCCCTAAAAACAGACGTAAACATCGGAAGATAATAGGAAGAAAACTAGGGATTGATGAATAATTACTTACACTGGTGGAGCAACATAGGATGATCTGTGCAATTTTGCCCAAGTGTGGTTTCAACTGGCCAAGCAGCTTCTCCCGTAGTCCAGTCTGCAAGAACCAATTAATCTCCTTCTCCTTCTTAGGCCCTAATAGTGTTCTCACAGCCAAGGTTCTCAGGACACTCAATGTAGGTGTTCCATTTTCCCAAAGCCAGACCCCTTCCTCTGCGAATAAGTCATTCTTGAATGTACATATATGATCCAAAGAAGAGATAGTCAGATTTCAGCTAGCATCAAACATGAAAAATCTAGAAAAACTGAATATCAATCTAGCTACTGAAGGATGACGGCGTTATAAAACATCACATACCAATATGCAAAGCAGACTACAGATTTCCTTGGGACCCAACGCCAGAACAGAAGTTGCATGAAGACTATCTAGGAGGAAATTGAAAAGGCCAGGGGTCCAACCATAAACTGGCCAACAGGCTAATGCAGAAACTAGAAGATCGCAAGCCGCTTGAAACCCAAGTGCAAAACTGGGGTAAGGATAGGATACGTCGGCTGCACAGGCAGCTAACTTTGGACTGCAACAGAGGAATAAAAATAGTTAAATAAAGAAGGGAAGACAAACTAGGTGAAAAGAATTGCTGTATTTACACGTAACTGCAAGAGGTTTCCCTTACCTCACTTCTCTGTGCAGCTGAAGAAGAGCATTTACTAGTTTAGTATTCCTGTGCTGCTCCTTAGCTTCCTTAAAATGGAGTAAAATGGAGTAAGAGAACAACTTGCCTCTGTCAGGAATATGCCGTGCAATGCAGAACTTGGAAAAAGATTGATCATAGAGAATTTAAAAGGTAACCACCAAACCAGAGATGTGCAAGAAAAGGGACAGCTCATTGAATTAGATCTAACAGTATAATAGACAGCAACTACTAGGGAGAACATCTTGTAACTTCTGTTTCGGCACGAGCTAAATTCTAATTGCGCTAACATAAGCCCACATTGGTTGTCTATAAAAGATGGAGAATCTTGTTTCAGGACATAAATATGGCAAATTATCTTGGAAGGTCAACCTGCTCTACATCCCAATGAGGAAGCAGAGATAATGCAAAGATCAAGCATTTGACGACTGGCAGTGAAAGAAGCAACTTGAAAATATAACAGCAAGAACTTTCTTCATAGTCACTACAAACCTTTAGCTTCTGCAACAGATTAATCAACAACACTAGAGAAGGAATTAGCAAATCAAGGAGGGTCTGTTCGCGATTACGTTCCAGTAATAAATCTGAAGTTGAATTGCATTCTGTACCCTCATCAACTAGGTAATCTGCTCAAGGGAAAGTGAAAACAACATGAAAAGACTGTCATGAACAACAATACTTTATGAAGTCAGGAAAAAACAGAAAGTAAAATAGAGAAAGGAATTGATGATATGATGCCACAGCTAAATAAAAGTAAAATATTAATATTCACAACAAAACCTAAGTTAGCTCTTCGAAAAAGTCTATCCAAGAACAAAGTCCATAGAGCATTAACGTCAAAATGACAGATATCTGACAGAAGCAGAAGCTCCAGAGCATGCCAATTTACTATTCAGCCTATAATTTCCATATTAATGTGATTTGGTTGGCGGAGATGACAAATCTGAAATTTAATTTTCTTTGTTTCCAGGGGATCTTACTGGCCATAGTGGAATGGAACTAGGGGAACTGCTATCTAGTAGTTGCTACATGCTTCAGAGCACTGTGTTAATTGACATGTGAAGTTTGGTCCCTGTTCATGTGGCACTGGCGCACTGCATAATGATGAGGGACTCCAAGAACAGATTAAAAATCCATATTTCCTAAGATTCCCTTCAGGATGTTTGATAAACTTGGAACTATAAAGAGAAGATAAGAATGGCTCTAGTGCGAGGATGAAACACGACAAAACGAAAAATGGTCACATTTGAGACAAGAAAAAAGACCTAAATTCTCTATCGGACACCATCCCCTTCAACAAACACGGACCATATCCTAGGAAAACCTGCGCATCCACAAGTTCCACTTTCATTTCCTTGTGGCATAATGGAGAACGAATCCACTTCCAATTCCCTGGAAAGATCAACTAAGCGTTGAGTGAGGAAAGTGGACGCAGGAGAAGAGGACCAATTGTGAATTTCAGAACTCAGGATAATAGACCCATCCCTTTACCCTTCTCCACTTGAATACCAGGCTTCGTTCAAAAGGTGTAGGGCTCAAACATGGGACACCTGACTAACAAGTCACTCTACTTTTGTCACTTAAACGAAGTCCTAAAGCCTACAAGACATTCTTCACATGCTTTATCGGGAGAAGTGTTTTATAGCTACTTTCTTCGAAGACATTTTTTTATTTGTTATGTTGTATGTACCCAGAAAAAAATATTAATTTATAGAAAAAACAATTAAAACTTAATATGAACTAGGCGGTGTTAGGTTTTGACTTGTATTTTAGTCTATTTTAAGCCAACCCATTTGAGCCCAATTAACTTCAACTCTATTCATCTCGACCCACCCAAATTCAGTCCAACCCGCCTATTTGCCACCACTAGAATGGATCATAGGTCCGAAGTAGACTAGACTTCAAATCGTCGTAAAGGCAAAAAATTGGGTGATTTTTTTCCGTTTTGTCTAAAAAATGGAAATGCACGCAAGCCGACTCAGATACCATTGTCACCTCAAAAGAACTTCACATCTTAAATGTTTTGACAAAATTAACAAGAGAACTTATTCCAAGCAACACAAAGAAAGCACCAAATACTACATACTAGAATCCTAGTAAAGGCAAAAATGTTGAGTAATTTGTTTCCATTAGTCCAAAAAATGGAAATGCACGTCACTCGACTCGGACACCA
Source organism: Solanum sitiens (assembly GCA_016801875.1). Lineage (NCBI taxonomy): Eukaryota > Viridiplantae > Streptophyta > Magnoliopsida > Solanales > Solanaceae > Solanum > Solanum sitiens. Next base: position 1,804,731 of record JABWTJ010000002.1, on the reverse strand, counting down.
TTGTCACCCCAAAAGAAATTCACATCTTAACTGTCTTGACAAAATTAACAAGAGAACTTTCTCCAAGAAACATAAAGAAAGCACCAAATACTACAGAGTTCAAATCCTAGTAAAGGCAAAAATGTTGAGGGATTTGTTTCCATTAGTCCAAAAGATGGAAATGCACGCAACCCAACTCGGCCACCATTCTCACCCCCAAAAGAAATCCATATATTAACTGTTTTGACAAAATTAACAAGAGAACTTACTCCAAGTAACACAAAAAAGCACCAAATACTACAATTGATCAAATCATTAAAAACTTTTGTCCAAGGAAAGTTGATACATCATTTTAAAGCATATCAACTTATTTTATAGGTAATAAGGTCTAAATGGTGGTGCTATGACAGATTTTATAACAAAAGATTATGCACTGCTTAGACCTAGGTTCTTCTGACCGGGGTTTGACCAGTGTTCCATTGTCGGAAAATATGTTGAGCGTTTGTTTTCTTTTACTTTCAGATACACTGTATGATAGAATTTCACATTCATAGTATGTTATGAACACTTCAAACATCCAACATGGGGTCAACAGTTAGGAAAGAAAAGTTTATTGTGTATGATGATCATAGCTAAATGTTGACATTCAAGCAAACATGATGGTTGGAGAAACTGACCATATATGTTTGAGGACCTCTCAAGCATGAGCCTGCAGTTGATCAAAACTGCATGGATAACCATGACAGCGCCTTCATCATAAAGAGCAGCAGTGACAGCCTTCAACCAACAAACAATGTTACGCAAGAGTTTTACTGAGACATGTAATATGACAAAATTCACCACTAATGTCATACCGAATTATCAGAAATGAACGCCAAAATTCGAAATGCAGTCGTCAGCTGAACAACGGATGAGTCACGAAGAACAACACCAGGAAAATCCTTCTCAGTGATGCGCTTCCCAAGCATATTCTCTATGATATAACCATCAGTGCAGGAAGAATCCCCAATGACATTATCAACATCCATGCCATCAGATGCCAAAACACTTGTTGAGGCCATGTGAGCATCCCCACCAGAAGCTAAAATAGCAGTATAGCGTAAAAGACCAATTGCTCCACTTCTATGGTACACCACACTAGCATCAATCCAGTCCAACAGCCTTGCAGGAGCATCTTTTTTGCTGGATCCTGGGGAGGAGGAATGTAAGACTCTATGAAGTTCTTTAGCATGTCCAATCCAAGACCCCAGAGAAGATGCACTTGAGTCCGAAACAATGACCTCAAGAATTTCAGCCGTAGAGTGAAAGATAGCAAGGTTCAAAGGTGGAGCTCCTAAGAATCAAGAAGTTAATAGACGTTATGCAAAGACTTCAAAAATTGAATGTATTCAGCATAAAGTAGCATCAATTCCATATTCTCTTGAGGAGAAATTGCTGCAAACGGAATTCTGAAGTACCACTATTTGGGGAAACTGGATCCAATTCCTTGACTGAGTGTAGTATCGCAATTAAAGCTGAAAGAACCTACATGATGCAAAAGAAATTTCAGACCATGGAAATAAAACACCTGAGATGGTCAAATACATATAATCGGTAACAAGGGAAACTCTGCAGCTAGTGTTTAAAATTGAATCAGTAAAAGATAAGCTATAATCAATAAGGATGATGGCAGTAACTGCATTAGCCAGTAATGCTCACAAGTGAAGCTTTGAATTGCTTCTACTTTCGATTAGATTGATGCAGAATGAGAGCATATTACCTCGGGGAAATGAACCAGAGCCAACAAAGCTTGGCGTCCACAATCAGATCTGGAGAACATCTCAATAGCATTAGTTTAAAAGCTTAGAGATTGAAAACCTTTAGCATGAAACAAAAACAAGCTCTTACCTGGCAAGACTACAGAGCTGCCATACCGTCCACAACAAATCTTCAGAGTCTGGACTTGATGTCACTAAACGATCTATGGCAGTGATCTGCAACAGGTACAAGAGTAAATAGAAATATAGTTGATTACTCGAGAGAAAATATATACACAGTTTGAAGGTCAGGACCAAATTGCTGTGAAGAGAATTGTTTTTTATCAAGTAATGAATCTCATTGAAAAGGGGCATAAAACAAGCCCGTATACGAGAAGTATGCCACGAGAAAGTTTGGTTCATTGCTATCTTTTGTGTCTATGTAACACAGCAAAGTTCAAAGAAACAAGGAAGACGCGGATTTTCAACAATAACCAGAACTCACTGCCTTCAAATGCATCTCAATGATCAGTGCAACATCACGTGGATGACAAAAGTAACCCCTGGATATTAGGACAGATGCATGTCGAAGGGAAATGGACTCTTCCTTCTTCCAACTATCAGCACCCCTTAAGGCATGAATTATTATAGTGGCAACTTCAGGGTCACGACCAAGAAATATCAACCCTGAAGACAGAAATAGTATATATAACAGAAAAACTTTGAAGTGTTTGTAGTGTCAAGTAACACTACCATAGAACTGAGTTGGAAACCAAACATATCATATTAATATAAACCAAACCTGAGCGAGTAGAAAGAAGAGAAAGAACAATGGCCTCAAAGTACGATAAAATATCCACAAACAAGTCCATCGTGCAGGCTGCGTGAGACCATAGAGCAGAAGATGACAATAGAGCAGCAGACAAAGGGAGAAAACCCCTTTCCTGCTCACAAGGAAAAAAAGAACAAAAAAGATTTGACAAAATTAGTTTCAATACAAAGTTTTATCAACAAGAAGAACAATGAATAAGACTATCAGAAAAATCAAAGGCAATAGAGTGACCATAGGAGCAAATCTCGGAGGAGTTGCTCCAACGATAACTCTGAGAATGACTTCAATATGAGAACTCCTGTAAGGAATTTAACAACTGTTTTTTTATAAGGTCTTCACTTTATTGAAAATGAAAATCCTTTTGTTATACAAGCTTGAAGTGGTCGAGAACCTTGAGATCTCAGGTTCAAACCTTAGTGGAGACAAAAGAACACTAGGTGATTCTTCCCATCTGTCCTAGCCTTGGTGGACAGAGTTACCAGGAATCTATTGCTGGTGGGAGGTGTGAAATTAGTAGAAATACCCAACAGTTGGCCCGAACACCACAATCATCAACAAAAAAATGAATGGATACCATGATGACCAAATATAGAGCAATTATTTTATTCCCAATAACGCAAGTGAAAAAAAGAGCTTATATTACATTGCCAACCAGTATAAAGTCTGAACAAATTTGTATGAGAACTAACACCAACATCTCTTTTTGTGTAAGTGAGCACAACTTGAAATGAACAGAATCACACACCACTAGCCATTCTGTCATTCGGGATGAAGGGTTAATGCGAAATAGATCAAAGCGACCCTGGATTAATGCCTATGTATATTTATCACCATTATCATTCAGGACCAGTGAAGGCAAATGTTTCATCCAAAAATTGTTCTACTTTCTGTAAGACTGCATAAAGGAACCATCCTTTGCGTCTTTCAGCAGATCCATTTACGAACATTTTCGCTATGCAATTGGCTAGTGAGAACATGTGGCAAACTGAAGCAATGGATCTAAGGAAGTCAACTTTGAAACACTACTTTTTTCTATTTTTGTGTAGCATTTGAGTTGTCTAGAAGTCAAAAGCCTTTTTGTGGACCAAATTCTTCTGTGTTACTGAAAAGTATAACCAAAATGTTGGGGGACAGGGGAAAGAAAAAGCTTCTGGACTAGTAAAGGTTGGTTATAATATACCTTCAGAAGGGAAAGCAAATGTTGATCCATGTCATTGTTAGAAAAGCAACAACTTGATCGAGTAATCAAGTTACTGGTTGAATTATACAATAATTGCCCACTGTCACCAAGAACCAAAGATTTACTTGCACACGCCACCGGAGAAGGATCTTCAATTGGGCCAGAGGAATTTATTAATTTCTGCACCAATACTTGTCAACAAAAATAGATGACAAAGCAATTATAATACCACGATAAACAGGTAACGACAGGAAAGCCAAGATGCACCAAATGTAAAGGGAACTTTAACTGACCAAAAGGTTCTTGAGGAGATTTTTAGCATTGGCAAGTATATCCACCAATGTGGCACTGGTAGCCTGACCAGAGCCAGAAAGACCTCCCAGGACAGACAATATGGAACACTATTGAGAAATTAAAAGAGAGAGAAAGTTCACATCTCCGAGAAAATGTTTATCAAATGCACAACAAGACATAAGGAGGGCATTAACAAAATAATTTACCTCGTATCTGGAGGAAACTTCATAAAAGCGCAAACGATGAAGTATATAAGTGGCAAGAGAGGCTACATCATGCCTCTGATTGTGCAATAATAATAACTTCAACAACTGATTGTATCTGTCACTAGTACCAGAAGGTATATTTTCACCCTCACGAGGCCACCACCCAAGGAAACCTTCGCAGCCAACAGAATGACGAGTTGCCTGTTCAATAACTCCAAGGTGCAGCAATTTGAGAGCACTAGAGTTCAGCAAGCGACTAGAAAAAGCATAATCAAGCTGCTCCATGCCACCAGAGTTAACAAAATGATAGCAGCTTTCTCTTGCAGATGACACTAAAAGAGCCAGACTCAAACAGAGAACCATGTTCTCTCTCTGAAAAGAGAAATCAGAATCATACATGACAACATTTACACGTGAAAACTGTAGACACGTCTAGAAAATGAAGTAAACAGAAAACTTCTGGCTACATTAAAAAGAGGATATGATATAACTAACAAGCTAGATATTCAATCACCTTTGAAACCTCACGATGAGAAGCAGCATCAGGACTACTACCAAATTTGAAGTAGTGGCTTAAGGAGTCCAGCAGCTGCTTTGGAGGAGCATCCTCAATCTCAGATTCCACCAACATAGCATCAGTTGAAAATTCAACAGAATGGTCACCAGGTTTTAAAATAAAGCTATTATGCATCTCCAAAAGCTCTTTTTTGGCTTCAGCAATTGCAAATTGAGCTTCTTGATTAAAAACCAACTTATCCAGCCCAAGTTGCTCGTGCATTGTAGTTGTAGAAGGAAAGCAAGGAGTTGCATAGATTGAGGCCACTGATAATAAGGAAGTAAGAACCTTGTTTTTCATGAGTCCAAATTCAGGTGATTCGAACATTCTAAGGGTAAGTTGTAATAACTGCCTGAGCTCGAGAGGAATAGCCAGAGGAATACTTTTCAAAGATAATGATTTTAAAGAAAACAATGTTTGCTCAGTAGACAGATTATTTGGACGCAATGCAGGTGGGAGGTCTTCAAGGTCTCCTTTAACAACACTTACAGTATTAGCAAAAGAGCCATCTAAATCAACATCTATATTGAATTGGCCAAGATCTTCGGTGGTGTTTCCATATACAACCAAGGTGAGGCTTCGATAGCTGCCTCGTACAACCAAATGATTGGTAACAATTGCCTGCACAAGTCATCATTCCTTTTAATGAATAGCAAAATACTAAAGTTTCTCATTTTCCTTTCCTGCTTGAAACTTTTAGGAGGACAAAAAGTGTGACAATAAAGACAGATAAAATTCGAGGAGGGAAAAAAAGACAAGTTCAGATCAGCTTTGTCCAACTGAAGTCAAGTATGAACCATAGATAAACCTTCTAGTTGCATATGATAGCATTGACACTCATAGCACCCCATGAGTTTGTTGCAAATACAAGGAGATCCTCAAAATGCAAAAATTTTCTCCATCAGAGAGCAGCATGGAACCACCTCTCACAGGTAATAATAACAGGAAAAGGAAAAAAATGATGGGAAGTTCTTGAAGTCAAACTGCTTTAGTTTCTGCGCGGTACATCTTTTAAAAATCCATTCATGTTTCACAAAATCAATTAACTTAGAATCATTACAAATCCAATCACTCGTAAAATATATAACATAACAGAACAATAGCATAACTAAAACAAGTTATTTTCTAGTCCAAACACACCCAAAATTTCTGTGAGCTAAAAAAGAAGACCGCTCTCACATTTCCCCACTGTGAGTGGACACTTAAGCCTGCCTCTTATTAAACAAAAAATGAAGTCCTGTGTCTTATTCGGTCACTATGTGTTATGTCTTGGTGATGTCTTGATTTGCTATTTGCTTCAAGCAGCTGTCACATTTGAAGAAACAGAAAATCATGGAGGACATTCTCAACAAATCTGTTTGGGCTTTAATAGAAATAGATAGGATGTTTTCAGGGTAAAATGTCTTTGAACAGGCAGAGTCCATCTGTGTTCAATATTTATACTTGTTTACAGATGAACCAACCATGAAATATGTTGGATACACTTGTCGGCCAGATATCATAGGATCCTTGTAATAGGGGAAAGAACATAACTACGGCTTTTTTGTTTTTTCGAAATCTTTTTAGATGTCTCTAGCACAGCCTTGGTGCTACTTATATAATATGTTACCATTCTCAAAAAAAAAAAAAAAAAGTAGGACACACTAAGATTCAGTGAAATTAGCTGCTTTACCAGATTTTTATGATAAAAAAACATATAAATCAGTTTATCTCTTTTTCTTCTATTGTTATCCTTCTGATATCATGTCTTATAGGGTTAGCACCCCTTGGTGCTTCATCAGTGAAATTTTAAAATCAGAAGATGTCCACAGACTCGCGTTATTCTAAGTTATTAAAAAATGTATAGAGCACATCGATAAATGAGAGATACTAATAGAAAAGTCGCAATAATAGAACTTAACAGATGCTGAGCCACAAGAAGACTACTGGCAGCGTTTGTCATTTAGTGCGCAAGAGGAGTTTCAGAAGAGCTTGTATAAGAGATGTTTTAGTGAAAACTAATCCTGACAGCACATTCACCAAGTCATTAGGCGGAAAATGTAGCTATCAGAAGTACAAAGATCAGTAACTCTAAAGATGCATTAGAAGTTGAACGAGCAAACCATATTTTGACTTTATAAGGATAAATAAGTATTTCCATTAGCCAACCTGGGGAAACTATGATACATAAAATAGCACTACCACCTATTGACCTTTACAATTAAGATAAGTACTCATGACAGGCTGTAACAGCAGCATTATGATTCATGAGTAACAACATACCAAATGTGATTGATTCTTTACTTCTTTCTGCAAAGCTTCAACTATTGTTGACCAATTTCCAGAGGTTGTTTTGTGCCTCAGAACTAATCTCACACTCTCAATCCCATAAAGAAGGAAAACGAAGTGTGTGCACTTGGACATCATCAGAGAACTAGTATCTAATATTTAACCATCCCACAGAAAACTACTTCAAGTATGAAGTTATTATCCAAAATCTTGTACTTGAGTCTGATTTAACCTCTAAGACCTCCCAAAATTATCCGAGTGTCCAAACTCTAGAGAAACATTTACATAAACACGGTTAAATGACAAATTTATACAGGCATCCTAATCCTCATTATTTCAAGAGAAAGGGGAAAAACAGTTAAATAATCTTAAAAAGGAAGAGATGGGTGTAGCCTAGTGGTCAATGAAGCGGATTGAGAACCCTGAGGTCTCAGGTTCAAAACCCAGCGGAGACGAAAACACTAGGTGATTTTTCCCATTTCTCCGAACCTTGGCCCACAGACTAGATACCTATGTGGGAGATGACAGATTAGTAGAGACGGGTGCAAGCTGTCGCGAACACTCCAGTTATTACACGACAACAACATAAGTGGTTTAATCTCACAAGTGGGGTCTAGGGAGGGTGATGTGTGGGAAGACCATATCTCTACGGCTATTAGCAAAACACCAATTGTTTAAAAAAAAAAAAAAAGGGGGGGGGGGGGGGGGGGTAGTAAATTAATAGTTGCTTCTGCAAAAAAGGCCAGCTCAACGCACAAAGCATCCCACGTTCACGCAGGTCCAGGGAAGGGACACATCACAACAGATCAAGTCATAAAATAAATAGATCAAATTGAAATTGGATTGTTTGTTGAGTTGGAGCTGTTTATTTTAGGTGTAAAGGAAGTTATGCTGAGGAGGCTGAATCACTAGTTGATATGACATGATCCCTGTGAAGCAATAGCCTAAGCTTGGTTGGATTTTGTGAAGTCTTATTCCCTCTTATGGTGCAACTTTTTATATATATGTGTGTGTGTGTATATATATATATATATATACACGGTTGTTACCAGTTTCAAAAAAAAAATTATGGCAGGTGGACTCAATATGGGCTAATAGGTTTCTCTCTCGATTGTATAGACGTCAAAAGTTTTGGATAATATACTATAAAGGGTAAAACAAACCATTTGAGAACTAATTCTAAACATACTCCATTCAGGAAAAGGGCTATTTTTTCAAGATAACCTACCAAAGAAACCAGTGTGACACTGTAACAGGAGAATACAAAACAAATTCCTCCAAATGCACTGTGGTTAGAATTGAAACAACCAGTTAAAAAGGAAGCTTCAGTTATAAGAGTGAAGAAATACAAGCAAATATACAGCAGGACGTCATTAAAGGCCACAAAATAAGAACTGCCATAAGGATTTATCCAGAAAAAAATCTGTACGGATTATACATATGAAAGTTAAGTACTGCTGAATAAAAAGACCATCATATGGATTAATTCTTAGTTCTTCCAACAAAATCCTAAACACAACCCACGTTTAAGACCATCATATGAATAAGACAATAAAAACAAATATTACTTGGTACCTCAACTTCAAGAACATTTGATGAAGAATGGGAATACAAGAAAGGCTGACATAGACGCCTAAACCTTGTCTCTCCCTCACAATGGACAAAAACTTCCAAAGCAAATGAGGGTGGTGAAGTGGCCCTGGACAAAATGAAAGGTAGTGTCAAATTATACGTCAAGAGAAATCCTCATTTTAAAGTTAGAACTGGATAAACTTTCATGAAAATGTCTAAAGAGGTATTTCTAAGTCATAACAATCATGACGACACATATAAAGTTCATCTCTTCATAATTCCACCAAGCTCCAGAAAAGCAAGATGATAACAATTTCATAAAAGAGTATATTCCTCTTCAACCAATAATGGGTAAATTTGTCCTAACAATGTAAAAGCAGATTTATAGGAGAGGATGTGATATCTTTCAGGATCCGTTTGACTTAAAAGTCTAAAACCATAGCTGCATGTTGGTGAAGAACTAACAGCAAGATCCCATAAAAATCTGGTTGAGACTTGAGAGATGCACTTCTGGTTAGAACACTAGAGATTTTCTACTTATGAATAGCATAAGCTAGAATTCAAAAAGATCTACTTTACTGACTTGCAAAGTTACTGCGGCTGTGAGGCATTTTTTATTAGTTCTACTTGGGCACCAAAAAAAACACTTTTCACTGTATATACCTCCTTACTGACCACAGTCACTTGAAAAAGAAAATCATAAGCTTATCAGTATTTGACATAGGCTTTTGACTTTCGGCTTAACCCAGAAGAACATGTAAAGGTTTTCCTTAATTTCCGAATCACGAACTAAGAAATTAAATGAATATGTTTTCCCTGCATTCACCAGATGCATCACAAAGAGTGTAGAATATGTTCAAAGCTGAGTAGAACCAAGCCGTAAAACTTCAGACTTACAAGCAAATATTTATATCTAACAAGTCTTTGACAAATTACGCTCCTAACATTTTCTAAGGAATGACACGTCTCAGACACATCCTTTTTGTTTTGCTTCCTTACTTATCATGTCAACATTGATAACCTGATTGTCTGATGGTCTCAGAACCACCACCCCTTCCACTGTAAGCATAATACATGGTGTATCAAGACTCTGTGTGTGTGTGTGAACAAACACTAATGCAATAAAACATCAAAAGTAACCAACCTAGAAATCTTTGAATTCACACTCCCAAGGACAGATTAAATACACCTTTATGCATACTACATTTAGTGAAAGCTTAATTCAAGAAAATAATGACAACCATCAACACCTGTGCTGTTACACATAACCGAAATAAGAAAGTATGAATAGGAACCATACCCCACAATCTTCAGCGAAGAACACGCGGAAGGGGCATTCTGTTCAACAATCTCACAAGAAGTGACAACAACCGGGTCTGCAAATAACACCTGGCAACACACAGATACAGCAATGACATTAAAAAAAAAAAAGAAACCATCCCCTATAAGAATTTAGACAGTTTAAACAATAAAAAACAATAATTCTCCACATAACATGACCATTAGTTCCCTCCCCTTACCCAAAATTTAAACAATTTGCTTATAAAAACCAAAGAACAAACTAACAAACTAGTTGGTATTGTCTATATAACTGCATTAGATGTTCAGTTACCTCGTCTACATACTCATCGAGTTGGGGGTGGTTGAAAGTGTGGGAATATATAACATGGGGTTCCGGTCGACCCATTCCGTACCTTCCCGTGTTCCGGCCGGAAAAACTTGACCCGAACCGTTAAATCTGAATCTTGTTTGGTGCTAGGGTTTTACCACATTGAGGAAGACGAGGCAAGGAGAAGAGTCAAGAGTCTGATTAAACCCAGAAAATTGACTCTATTATCCTAGTATTAACAAGATTATTCTATTATATATTGAGGGTAATTTCGTCTTTGAAATGTTTGGGCTCTTTAAATGAGTATCCGCGTTCACGGTTTGAATAAAAATGATTCAAAATTAAAAATCGAATCAAATCTATTAAATAGAATGATTTTTATTTGATTTGACTTAATGTTTTTTTTAAAAATAATAATATTCAATTTGATTTTAATTTTGTTCAAAGAGAACGAAGAAATAATCAAACTAAATCAACATATATAGATATTTTTTTAATAATTACATACATAATATAAATATTATTTTTATGTAAAAAATGTGGCACACTAAATAACACAATGTTTGGATGGTTTTATGTATTGATAATGTTCAATTTGATTTTAATATTGTTCAAAGAAATCGAATAAATTACTCAACTAAACTGATATATATACATACATAAAAGGGGTATTTTATATAATATAGTTAAGTGGTTACAACACAAGTGCTAATGATTACAAATAGGTTACCAAAATCAGTTAACTTATTACAAGTAATCCTAATAATTAGCTATATTATTTTTTATGTGAAAAATGTGGCACGCTAATTTACACTTTGTTTGAATGATTTTACGTATTATTTCATGATATTTTATATTATATCGTATTGCATTATTTTAAGAAAATACAATATTTGGATAGATTGTATCATTTTTAATCACTACATAATGTCACACGTCAATTATTTGAATGATAACGTATAAGAAAAGTAAGGTACGGGTTAAAGCCACTATGAAAAGGTAGGATAATATATAAAATAAAATTATTTAATAATAAGACATAATGATAAGAAAATATTAAGTTAATGATGCAACCACACCAAATTGGTCGTTACAGAAAAAAAGAAGAAGGATATTTTCGTCTTTACCTAACGATAAATTCAAAAAATGCTATATAATAAAATTTGAGCAATAATCCGAACAAATATTATATTTAAATTAATAGCATAATACAATAAATAACAACCAGCCAAACACGATATAATGCATCTTTTATTCGTGCAACAATATTGATAGCTTGTTCACTACTCAATAAATTAGCTAATAAATAATAATATTAGCCAAAGTTAAACATCAAGAATCACAAGATCCAACGGACCAAGATAATTATTTCTTTTTGAATGAAGTCTAGCATATTATATTTTTTCTCTTTTGAATAAATAGTTTTTTTAAAAATAAATAGGTATAATTATTGTATCAAATTGAATCAAGATTGATAACAATCAAATTCTTTTGAATAAGTCGTTTATTTTATTTTTCATGTATGATTAACAATCGTATAAAATTGAATCAAAATAGATGACAATCAAAATTCTCTTGAATAAATCATTTTTTATTTTATTTTTTTCGTTTATTATTAATAATCATATCAAATTAAATCAAAATCAAAATCAAAATCAATAACAACCAAATGATAAGTATTTCATATTTGATTTGTTCGATAATAATTTTAAAAGTGATTAGAATAAAGGATAAGAACATAAATATATAAATTAAGTATCTAAATAACTCTTATATAACAATAGTTTTGATTAGATCGATAACCTACCCAAATCGACTCATAACTATTGTTCGTTAAAATAATCTTTAAAAGGGAATTAGAAAATTTATGTTGGAACAATATTTGAAAAATTATAATAATATTACGAATAAAATTAGTCAAAAAATGTTTATAAGCCTAAAAGAGAACTCTCGATAAACATCACATATAAATTAGAGGATGATTTTATTACTCTTAAACCCCTCAGTTATAACTTATTAGCTATATGTTCACCTATTGAATGTAAAATTTATTTATTTTTACCATGCATGACAAACACTTATTAATGATAATAAAATTTTAAATTAAGTATTATAACATTTTTGGTATACTGATATAAGTTCGGACCGCTTCATATCTTATTTTAAGAATAAGAAGAAATTAGGCACGTGATAATCTCTCTCGAAAAGAATTTGAAAATGAAATTCTCTTTATGGGACGATGGACTATGTTTTTTTTACGTTAATCCAACGTTGAATTGCGAAAAAATTATCTGTCAATAAAGTTGAATTTCAGAATTTTCAAGAATTTGAAAAATATCAAAAAATAATTTTCATTTTTTTTTTCATTCAAATTTTTTATCAAAAATTTTCAAAAGCAACTATAATTTGTATTCATGGACAAAAATAACTTCAATGTTCAAATATTATTTTTCACTTTTGAAAATAACTTTTATTTTTTCAAATAATTTTCAATTTTCATGTTCCTACGCTTCCTTAATATTTATTTTGTTAATGAAAAAAAAAACATATGCCTTTCACATGACATCATATGTATCAACTTCTTTTAAGAGTTTAAATTCGTCTTTGTTTGTAAGTCATATATTTTTACTTAAGCAGATACATAACATTTGGAAATACATAAAGTTTGAAAACTCTTTGTTTGGAAGATATTTGCAAATAATTTAACGTACTTTCAACAAATTTGATGGATTAAAAGTTGTATTCAAATACTACACATCCTAGTAGTAGTATATAAAAGCATACTTTTTTTTTATTTGAATATAAATATTACATGAAGATAATTCGTTATTTATTTTATTTATTTTGATTAGAATATATTGTTCACACCTTCTTGAACACGACTTCTAATGGTTCGTTACTCAACGTCAAAAGTGCTTGACCATTATTCTGTACAAAAATCCCAACGTTCTTACAAATCACATCACAATAATTGCACACACTTGGACAAAATACAAACTTGTATCCAACTCCATATTTCACAATGTTAAGCCAATTGCTAATGGTGTCGCGGCCAGGATTTCCTTTTACTCCGCCATTAGTAATCATATGATCTTCCTTTTGAGGATTATAATGATCGAGCCTCCATACATTTTAGTGGTGTTGACATATGGTATAAGTTTCTGTGAACTCAATATTTAGTTCAAAAGACTCGCGAATTACATCTTTTTTGGAATTCACTGGAAATAAATTTATTAAAAGACCTGAATCGTTATTGAGACGTGGGCCGATACCAAGTGGACAAACTTAGGTTCCAATAAAGGCTAGCCCAAGATCACCTCCTAAGTTCTTTCGTACTGGCACAACCATGTAGTCGAATCCTACTCGAATTATTTTTCCTGTCGTGTCAAGCACAGGATTATGTGCAAAAGTTGCTTCAGAAATTAGAGAATCTTTTATCAACACTATTAATGTAATTAAGAGAATGCAAGATACTTTTGTTTTCTTCATTGTGAAATTTTTTTGGTTGGTTAAGTTTCTTAAGAAATAAACCAATTTTTATAGGTAAGTTTGGCATATGGATAAATGCATACAACTCAAGAACTTGCCAACAAACTAAATTGATAGATTTTGACTTACTTTCAACGTTGATATTTAACATTTTAAAAATATATAGTATATTATATATATGTCCTCCACTAGACAGAAGAAAAAAAGAAGATGTTTTTAACAGATATTTAATTTTTATTTGATGAAGATTGTGACATTGCAATCATCCAAAGGAGTCAAAACCAATGTATGTTTAATTAAATATGTACGAAAATAGATAGGGATATTTTAATATTTAAATCTGTGTGAACAACTCAATTTGAGGCGAAAACTGAAATTTCGAGTTTATCAATTTTAGGTTTTTATAATATAACTATAAAGTTTTTGATAAACCATAGGATATATGTGTAAGTGGAGTGATAGCTCCGCCCAACAACTCATCATAACAATTTATAATAGTAAAATGATTTATCTATAATTTTCACACATAGCCTCTAAAAAAATAATCTAATTACTCTATATAGTTATAGTTTGATAACTACAATTCATAGCTACATGTTATAGGGAGAGGAAAGACGAGCGAGACTGAGAGAGAGGAGAGAGGCGAGCGAGAGAGGGAAAAGAGTGAGAGAGATGAATTGTAAATGTTTATTGTTAGATAATTGTATATTATACATATGTATTTGTATATATGACAAGCAAGATTGGGAGAGAGGGGAGAGATGCGAGCGAGATTGGGAGAGGGAGGAGAGAGGCAAGCGAGAGAGGGCAGAGAGTGGGAGAGAGGTGAATTATATAATTGTATATTATACATATGTATTTGTATATTCTGGCGAATTATACATATACAAACACGGCTAATTATACAAACTTGAAGTCAGCTTACGTAATTAATGTATAATATTAGTCGTGAGTAGTAACTATAACAAACTATAGCTGTAATGAATCATTAAGTAGTATAAATTTACTTAACCGCATAATTTTCCCTAAATAATACTATATGTATCATAGTGAATATTTCTGGTATTTCTTTTGAAAAAGTCTGGGACTAATCAACTAGATATTAAATTAGTTTTTCTCTCTATAATCAAAGATGTTTTCATTCATTATATCATTATCTTTCTCTATTCCTTCTACCTCTTTTTTACAATATTTTTTTTCTTGGTTTATTATTTTATAGCACTATCTAAGTTCCATTATTTCAAAATTAAAAGATTTTTACAACTGGAACAAAAAGTTCATTTTGTATAACTACTAGGCTAATATATATATACGTCAATGGAATGCCGCTCCCTTCCCATGGTTCATTTTTAAAGATATACTATTATATTGTTGTATTTTTATTTTTATGTTTTATATGATATGAGTGTTTATCGATTTTTTTTCTTTTTATTTTTATATAAAATAAGAGAAGTTAAAGTTTGGTAAACATCATAAATTTCAAATATGACTATTTTATATATTGCTTAGGAAACTCCACACAAATTTAGGCCACATTACAATTGCTTACAAACACTCACAAGTCATTGCCATATCGTCTTATTAGTTATTAGTTATAATTATCACCAAACTCCTCAATCTTAAACCAATTCCTTATGGTTTTCTGATCAGAATTTTCTTTTACTTCGCCCAGTATTAAAAAGTAGGTTTGGGCTCGTCGATCATAAGGACCAACGGTCCATATGGCATCATTGGACTTAGTACACACAGTGTACGACAAGTTGTAGTCAATGTTCAAGTTAGTGGACAGTCGAATAATACCTTTCTTAGAATTGGCCGATGAAAATAACAGTGGCGTGCCCGGGTAATAGTCTTCTTGAACTATGCCTAGTGGGCACGGTTTGTGATGATTGCTAATACTGGCTAATTCAAATCCCCAGGCCTCGTCTGGGGATATTGGTTGGACATAATAATTATTCTTCGTTCGTAATATTTTTCCGGTAAAATCACGCACCGCAATTGGAGTGGGTTCGGATGCTTCACATAGGTTTGGTTTTGTGAAGCAGTTAGTGGCTAAGAGGAATGAAACGGAAAACAGCATATTGATCAACTTCATTCTTGAGTTAATTAAATACTAATTTGTGTTGAGTGGTTAATAATATGTAAGGATGTGAACTAATGATTGGTAAAATTGGTGATTATATAGAGATTATTTTCATTAAGCAATTTGGTAGGCATGAATCGACTAGAGGCTAGAGCATCAAGTTTATGAATTACATTAACAAAGTTGATGGTGTTCAAAAGCAAATCCACGTCGAATTAGTAAACGGATTTGGACTTCACTTTTATACATTTTATATTAAAATATAAAATATATACACCTCTTATAACTTTTGAAGTTGACTAGAGCATCAAGTTTATGAATACTTTATATTATTATATATAAGTATATAAATATCTCTTATAATTTTGTAAATATTGTATATTGGGAATTAAGAATTTAAAGAGAAAAGTAATTAACTTACCAAGAACAAGCAAGGAAGCAAGGAAACTAACATCTTTGTGAACAGCCATTAATTACTACTCTTTGTTTTCTTTTTATTTTGTAGTGAAGAGTGTCTGTCCTCCTCCACCTATTCATAGCAAACAAGTGATGAAATAAAACAAAAAATAGTCAAATGTGTTAATTATTACATCTAATTAATTAAATCAATATTGAGTCTCCTCACTTGTTACTGTAAGTTTGGCAAGGTAGGATAAAATAGAACAGAAAGAGAGTCGGATTTATTTGTTATTTGATTAATTAATTTTCTTTAAAAACACATTTATCAATATTTTAAAGCACTTATTCAGTTATTTGCCACCAAAATCAATTGGCTAAATCTTTTAAAACACTTTTAGCACCCCAGCTTATCAGTTGGCTAACTTTTTTTCAACAGTTTTAGCAGCCTTGCTTATCAATTGGCTATTTTTTAAAAAACACTTTTAGCAGCCTAGATTTTCCCAGTACTCTATGTAGCCGTTTGAATTATCAATTGGAGATACTGACCTGTTTATATTAATTTTTTCAGTTTTGATTAATTATATTTCTCACTTTTGACTTTTGATTTATTTTTGTCATTTAACTTAAAACTAACTAATTTTAGTACGTATCTTTTTTTAACTTACTCAAACACTATTAAACTACTTAAAATCACTTAAAATGAGTCAATCTAAACAAACTAAATCCAAAGTGAAAGTACGACAAGCAGCCCTGCACTAAGCAAGTCGTAGTCCCAGCTTTTTTTCTCCTTCGATAGAGTTGGATTGGAAGAGTCAGCCTGCGAATCACCAAGTCTAACTAACTTATTACAGCTATCTTGAAAGTACTTTAGCCATGTGATTCTATAATATTGCGTATATGTTCTATATATTTATAATAAAAAATTCTTGATCAATTAATTACTAACATGTTATAATAATAGATTAATACTGATAGTGCAATGTTTAATGATTTTGCATCGAGTATAATTCGATGGATGGTTGTTCAATTCACAAAAAACAAATAATATAAAATAGGAGTTTGTAAACAATGAAGCGAAATTTATATCAATGATCAATGAAGTTATTTATCAAAAATAAAAACAGTGAAGCGGAATAGGTCCGAACTTAAGTAAACTCGAAAAAGTAGCTCATGATCGGTGGCTTATCCTACTGATATCATGAGATCCAACAAATAATATAGAAATTTCAATTTTTTAAAAATAAAATTGTATATTTGCAAAATTATATAAAAAATATCATAAATTATAATGATTAACAATTTAAAAGACATAAAAAAATTTAGCCAAAAAAAAAGATACTAACTCTAAAATTTTTAACTATGAAACATAAATTAAGGCGGAGCGCGATAGAAAACTTAAGCTTTTTGGTCAACCGGGCATACTTATTAATTATAATAAAAAGTTGAAGGTGTTGACTCTTCTCAAATTCTCACTTGTTAAGTACTTAGGTTGCCAAGTCTAGCTAAATAATTATAACCATAGGAAACTTTAGACTTTTGATTAAATGATAGGTTAATAAAATTAAACCGCCTTAAGTTATAATAAAAATAATTTTTAATGATAATAATATTGATATTAATAAAGAGTGTTAAAATCTTTATCGGTATTAATCAAGTGTCATTAGAATCGATGTCGCTAAAGACTTTAGGGACATATACAAAGAGTGTTATTTAGCGGCAAGTAAGAATTAATTACCGCTAATGATCATTTTTGATGTAGTGTTGCACTTAAGTAAATAATCAAGCAAAATGGTAGATATGGTTACTTAGGGTGTATATAATCAACAGAACATTGAACTAAATTGTAAAATTGAGTTAAATAAAAAAAGAAACTTGATTATAATTTGGTTTGATTTAATTTGATATTGGAATTCTATTTATTATATTATTTGGGTTGATTTCATTTTAAGTAAGCCGAATTAAGATCAAAACAATTCGATCTTACATTTATAATTTAAAAAATATATTTATACATAATATTATTTAGTTTGATCTAATGCATAAATATTTCTTACACTTTAATTTTTTCATAGATTTTTAAAATATATTATTTCAAGTTTGAGAGTTAAAATTTTGAATGATCCAGTAAAAGTTAAAGTTTATAAATATTAGTGACTCTAACAAAATTCAGATCAATACCGATGTTAACAAAAACAAATGATTAATTCAAGACGAAGAATGACAATAATGTTAATTATATGTTCTTTAGTTTTCCATTTAGACAATTAAACTAAAAATATCCTAATTAAAATTTTTCTTTAATGTTTAGTAATATAGCTAATACTAATTAGACTTATTTAATACATTAAAATTATGATAATTTTCATTATGACTTATTCATTTACATTAGTTGTTTATGCATTTATTATTATTTTTTGCCGAATATTTAGTGTCATCACTCGTCTCATAGTTGTGTTATTTTTTTTAGGAAACACCTTAGATAGTTATAAATATCTGAAGCACAATTAATTATATGTTTGTATGAATACTTTATCAAAATAATCCAAAAACCTGAGAAGCCAAAAGAATACTCTTTACAAAGAATATTTAGAATTTGAATATATTTCTCTGAATATGATTTAAACCCCCACTTTCTACAAATTAGAAAAATCACCCTACTGGACTAGCTTAATCATGTGTACGTATATTCATGCGACCACATCTTTTATTGGTGGCATGAGTTTCTTACAAAAAAAAATAAATAGAAAGAAGGATGAATTTTTCAACTTTTTGGATAGAGCAAGAATGTTTTTCATTTACATGGCATACGAATGTAATTTAGGTTAAAGTAATAGTTTAAGAATGATTTTAGTCAAAAACTCTGTAATACATGATTCTCTCCCCTTTTTATGGGAAAGGTGGAAATAGAAAGACCGAAGAATCTAGCTGAAAATTTTAACAATATATGGTAGAACGTATTAATAAAAATAATTTAGGCATTATATTTGTTAAAGGACTCTACCTAACGATACCTAAGTAAACTAGCTGGCTAATAGCCTAATATACTTTTTCCATTTTAATTTATGAGGCCTAGTTTGACTTAATATGAAATTAAAAAAGTAAATTTTTTTATTGAATTTTGTGTTTTTAAATATGTGATGTGTAAAGTTGAAATTAAAAACTTGTTTAAAAAAAACATAACATCTTAAAAAAAAAAAAAAAAAAAAGTAAAATCGAACAAATTGATACAGAGGAAAATAAATACTAGAGTTCAAAGCAAAATATTTTATTAATTTATTGCTCAAGTGGTGGATAACGCTCCATTGCCCACATTACAACGTTTAGCATGACACTTATAAGTATATAATCATGCTTTTATTTCATACATATTTATTAATGAGGTTTAACACCTCCGATACAAATTAAAGATCCATCATGACCATAGAGTTTGCACCCTGGTTTTGCGGTACAACAATTGACACAAACTCGAGTATGTTTTGTCGATTCAGGTGGACAAGTCATGTAGGCAACTTTAGGGTCACATTGTTGAGTACAAACTTTGGGTTTATTACTCTGTCCTTCACACACAAACTTGTTATCTTTACTGTAATAGTAACAACCTTTGTAACCCGTGCAACATGTGGTGCATCCAGTGGGTTTGATTATAGTTGGTCCTTCTGAACGGGGACATTTTGAATAAGCAATTTTACGATCACATTCCTTGGGACAACGTTCGTTTGGTTTTCTTGGATCAGATTGTCCTTCACAAATGAAAGTTCCGTTAGCGTTTGTAATATTTGCAACCCTTGTAGCCTGCACAACATGTGGTACATATGGGGGTTCTTGGACTTCCTTCTGAACGTGGACATATTGCATAGCTAAAATTACCACATTCTCTAGTACAAGGCTTGGGATTTATGATATCACGATCTTGATCTACCGCCGCGCTTACATGGAGAAACATTAATCCTACAACAAATATAAGATATATAATTACAATACTTGTGTATGTATCAACGAATTAAGAATTTAAAGAGAAAAGTAACTTACCAAGAACAAGCAAGTAAGCAAAGAAACTAACATCTTTGTGAACAGCCATTAATTACTACTCTTTGTTTTCTTTTTATTTTGGGGTGAGGAGTGTCTGTCCTCTTCCATCTATTTATAGCAAACGAGTGATGAAATAAAACAGAAGATAGTCAAATCTCTTCATTTGTACTTGCTAGTGTAAGTTTGGCAAGGTAGGATCAAATAGAACAAAACGAGAGTGATTTATTCGTTATTCACCGGTTGTTTATATTTGACTAATCAATTTTTCATATAACAATTATTTATATTCCTTTCGTTCATTTTTATTTGTCACTTTTATTTCTAAATAAATTTTATTTTTACTAGTCTATCAAGAAAAAATAATTATTTTTTCCATGTTTTACCCTCAACATAAATATTTTTTCTCTAAATTATTATTCAAGACCTAATACTAAACATCATTTAATAGAGATAATATGGTAAAATATCTCTATTAATAATTATTTTCTTAATAAATATGTCAAAATCAAATTATGTTAAAGTAAAAATACAGGAAGATAGTATTTGATTAACAAATTTTCTTATATAGCACTTCTTTGTATCTGAC
The DNA here is from genome assembly GCA_016801875.1 of Solanum sitiens. Lineage (NCBI taxonomy): Eukaryota > Viridiplantae > Streptophyta > Magnoliopsida > Solanales > Solanaceae > Solanum > Solanum sitiens. The sequence goes on along the minus strand of JABWTJ010000002.1, from coordinate 1,783,913 downwards.
TAATCAATATTTTTTAAAAATACGTTTATCAATATTTTCCTGTAATTCGTACCTGATATATCCTTTGGCAAAAAGTTATTTTTGCCGCTTCTAAAAAATAACTTCTTCTAGAATTTTAAAGCACTCATTTGCCACCAAAATCAATTAGCTTTTCCCCTTTGTAGCAGTTTGAATTATCAGTAATTAAGGCTATGTATCGGTCGGTTCGGTTCGGTTTCGAATTTTATCGGGTTGGCTTATTGGTTATCGATTTATAGAGATGTTAAACTGTTATAGAACCATTAAGATATTGACTTATCGGTTATTGGTTTATCGATTTTTTATCGTTATCGGTTCGGTTATCGGTTTAACCGTTAAGATTTGACATAAAAGAAAAAACATTAAAAATCACTTAGAAACAAGGTGACAAACAAATAAACCATGCACTTGAGTTCACAAGTTACATCTTGCTCAAAAGCAAACACTTTTACATTGTAGAATAATCAAGTGTTTGAGACAACCAAAAATAAAACTAGAAAATTAAACTCTAAGTCGAGGACTTTATATGCAAAATGGTATAAATATAATTATTTAATTTACTATCGGATTATCGGTTAACCCGTTAAGAAAAAACTTTAAACCGTTAAGAACCGATAACTCGATAACAAAAAAATCAAAACCGTTATCAAAACCACTAAACCGATAACCCAATACTGTAAACTAATAACTTTTTTATCGATTCGACTTATCGATTTCGGTTCGATTTTGAACAGCCCTATCAGTAACTGTCCTTTTGTCAATCGAAAATACTAGTATGTTTTGATTGGCTTTTGAATTTTGGTTTATAAATTACTAATTTTAATTTATTTAAATTTATTCAAACATGGTAACACTACTTACAAACTATTTTAATTTAAAAATATCTGAAAAAAGTCAATCTAAATGGGTTAAATCCAAAATAGATGTGCTAAGGTTACAATATAAATTAAGACGGAAGAGATAGAAAACTTAGCTCTTTTCCAATTTCTAGCCGCCATTGGATTATCAGTAACTTTTTTTGGGTCAACTAGACAATTAATTATAATCAAAGTTGAAGTGTCGAGTTAATATCCTATATTTTCATTTAATTAATAATTTTTATCTAAAAATAGTTAAGTTCTTTTTGTTAAGAAAATTGAAATAATTTTTTTTTGAATAATAACTATTAATTGACTGATCATATGAACAATAATTTAAGAACTCTTAGAAATACTTAGATTACCAAGTCTAGCTAAATTACTATAACCGTCCGAAACATTAGACTTTTAATTATTGCTTATAGTAATTAATTGATAGCTTGATAAAATTAAGCCGCCCTTGCACTTGAGTATACTCCCGGCGTTTCATATTAGTTGGTTACTATAGTTAAAAATAATTGTTTCATATTAGTTGATTACCTTATTAAATTTAAAAAAATATTAATTAATTTTTTTCTATATTACTTATAATTAAATTTTTTTAAAGTGTTTACATTTCTTTATAAAATCCCCAAAACATTTTTTAAAGTTGAATTAGTAAAATTATCTTCTTATTTATGATTTCTTAAGTGCAAAAAAGAAAATAATAATTAATATGAACGAAGGTAGTAGTAGCTAAGCAAAAGGATAGATATGATTACTCAGGGGTGTATGTCATTAAACCAAAAAAAAATCAAACAAAATTGTAAATTGAGTTAAATTGGAAAGAAATTTGGTTATAGTTTGGTTTCATTTTATTTGGTATTGATTTTTTTTAGTGATTATATTTGGATTGGTATGATTTTAACTAAAAAAAAGTTAATGAGACTAAATCAACTCGGCGTTACATATATAATTTTTTAAAATTTGTTTTATACATAATATGATATACTTTGATATAGTTTATAGATATTTTTTTATACTTTAATTTTCACAGTTTTTACTATCTTTTAAAATATTATTTCAAGTTTAACTTATAATTTGAATGGTCCAGTAAATAAATATTAGTATCTCTAATAAGAAAGACAATAATGTTGAGCATTTGTTCTTTAGCTTTACACTGATTTAGACGATTAAAATACATATTTTTATTTTTATTTTTCTTTAATGTTTAGTCATGTTTAATACTTATTAGACTTATTCAATTCTTTTAAATTATGATAATTTTCATTATGAATTATTAAGTTACAATATTTGTTTATACAATTTCATTATTACTTTTTGTTGAATAATTTAGTGTCATCGCTCATTATCTCATATTTTTATATCAATACTTTATCCGAATATTTAAAGCACAAATTAATCATTCATATATTTATATGAATACTTTATCGGAATAATCCGAAAATACAAAAATTAAAAGAAACTCAAGATTTGTTAATTTATTTTTGTTTATAAACTTAAAATTCAATACAAATAATTTAATTTGATATTTAAAAAAGTAAAATCAAACCTGATCTATGTATACCCCTATAATTATCGATTGATTTCTGAGTGAAGGATAAAGTAATACAGTAAGGCTACATAGACGGGTAATTCAATAAATTCAAAAGAAAACGAAAAACTAAACATAAATGTCGCAATAAAAAGTTAGAAAAGGACCTGTGTCTAACACAATTCCATGTGGGATTGCTCAATATTGGGAAAACTACCAGAATAGCAAAATTTAAATCATATTAAATATTAAAATAATTATATAGAATGACAAATTAATAATATAAAATAAATATAATAATTATCGTTTGATTTATTTGTGTTCCATAGCAAACTGTTTGTTAGTCAGTCCCTCTCTCTCTCATATTCTCGTTCGCCACTCTCCCTCTCTCGCTCGCCTCTCTCGCTTTATACAATAGAATTGTATAAATTGTGTTTCTAATTGTATAAAGCGAGAGAAAATTATATATACATATGCAAATACATATATATCCGTCTTATACAATTATATTTATACAATAAAAGTACTTCCCTGCCCAGGTCTCTTTTGTCTTTCTCTCTTTCTCGTGTTATACAAATTCAAATTGTATATAATTTCTCTCTTTTTCATTTTATACAATTCGATTCAATTGTATATTCCCTGCCCAAGTCTCTTTTGCTTTTCTCCCTTTCTCGTTTTATACAAATTCAAATTGTATATAATCGTCCTATACACTTATAATTATACAATTCGTTTTATATACTTCATTTTATACAATTATCTGCCCAAGTCTTTTTCTCTTTCTCATTTTATACACTTCGTTTTATACAATTCGCTTCAATTGTATATGTATAGCGAATTATACATATATATGTTTGCTATCGAGCGCAATTATGTAACTTTGCTATAGCGTACAAATATAATTTTATGTTTGCTATATGTGAAAGTTGCCCATAAATATAATAGTTATTGTTTATGGAAATTCTAATTTATAGCTATAGTGTCGTTCAATGTTGCTATTTGTTTGATTTGTATAAATTCAGAATTTGTAGAATTTGGTTCCTGATCGTATAAATTTAAAATTTTATATATGTTTACATTAGCTATTTGTATACGATTTGTGAAAATTTCATAATAAATTACCCTGTTTGTACGCGAAATGTACAAACGGAGTTCTGAAAAATTCCTAAATGTAAAAATATAAAATTTGTATATACTTACCCAATTTGTATATTCGCAAGCGAAATATACAAACAAATATAAGTATATAACCACAACCTCCATAACAAACAAAATTGTAATTATGGAACGTAATTATCGAAACTATAACTATAGAGCTTTATTATATCTATTTTATTTGTTGTTTTTGAAAATGGAGTTAATGTTTATTTGACACAGTATCCATTTTGATTTGTACTTTTAATTTAGGAAGGATTACAGTTGATATATGTGCCAAAAAATGTTTGTTTTGAAGACGAACTTCTTTAATCTCTTTAATGTTTTAACTTTAGGAATTATCGATCGTAAGAACAAAGACTTGTCTAAGGGCCTGTGTAAACTTTCAAAACTTATGTTTGGTATTTACGTTGAAAATATTATTTTAAAAGTATTTATGTATAATATTTTCTCAGTCCCAATTTATATGACTTATATCATCTTTTAGTTAGTTAAAAAAAAGAATGACACATTCCTCTATTAAGTAATCATCATTTAATTTTAAAATGTCCATTTTACTCTTAATGGATCAGAGTGATTTATAGTTACATAAATATTTATCAATTATTTTAGACTACAAATTTTAAAAGACTTCCTTTCTTTCTTAACTTTGTGTCAAGTTAAAGTAACTCATATAAAATGAGATGGAAGAAGTATTAAGAAAATATGATAAGAGGAGGAGGTAGAGGGGTAGTGTGGGGATGAGGTGCATTGAAGGGTAACAATCTTAATGGAATCTCACTTAAGAAATGTGTTTTTCGTGTTTCATTAAAAGATTATTTTTTAAATTTTAAAGAGATTATTTAATATAATTAAATAATAAAACTATGTTATCTTTAAAACTTAAATATTTAGATAAGATGATACGAACGAGTAAGAATGTTTTAAACTTTAAAGTAAAGTAATTAAGTAAAGTGGTGTTTTATTATTGTGGGGGACAAAGTTCCAATGCACACATGATTACAGAGATTAGCATGACAATAATGAATATATCGTCGTGGTTTTATTGCATACTATTATTATTATTATTATTATTATTATTATTGTTATTATTATTGTTATTATAATTATTTATTTCATACTACTAATGATTTTTAGGATCCCCGATACAAATTAAAGATCCATCATAACTATAGAGTTTGCATCCTGCTTTAGCGCTACAACAATTAACACAAACTCCAGTGTGGTGTGTCGATCTAGTAGATGGGCAAGTCATGTAATCAACTTTAGGGTCACATTCTTGACTATAACTTTTGGATTCATCACTCTGTCCTTCACACACAAATTTGCTTTTTTTATCGTAATAGTAGCAACCCTTGTAATCCGTGCAACAATTGGTGCGTCTAGTGGGTTTAATTATAATAGATCCTTCTGAGCGGCGACATTTTGAATAAGCAATTTTATAATCACATTCGCTAGGACAATGTTCGTTTGGCTTTTTTGGGTCAGTCTTTCCTTCACAAATGAACTTTCCGTCAGCACTGTAATAGTGGCAACCCTTGTAGCCTGCACAACATGTGGTACATATAGGGTTTCTTGGACTTCCTTCTGAACGTGGACATATTCCATAGCTAAAATCACCGCATTCTCTAGAACAAGGCTTGGGATCGGGATCGGGATCGTGGTCGTGGTCATAATCATGATCATGATCGTGGTCGTGATCGTGATCGTGATCATCATGGTCTATCGTCGCACTTACAAGGAGAAACATTAATCCTACAACAAATATAAATATATTAAGGATAAAGCATATATAACACTACTTGTGTATGTATCAACAAAGAATTTAAAGAGAAAAGTAACTTACCAAGAACAAGTAAGTAAGCAAAGAAACTAACTTCTTTGTGAACAGCCATTATGAATAATTAATTAGTACCTTGTTTTTCTTTTAATTTTGGGGTGAGGAGTGTGTATCTATCCTTCACTTTTTAATAGCAAACGAGTGATCAAATAAAACAAATAATAGGCAAAATCTCTTCATTATTATACCTAATTAATTAACATCAATATACAGTCTCCTCAATCGGTAGGATTTACTTCTTTTTTTTTTGTACTTGCTAGTGTAAGTTTGGCGAGGTAGAATCAAATAAAACAAAAAGAGAGTTAATTAGATCTATTCGTTATTGAATCGTTGTTTGTATTTGACTGATCAACTTCACATACACACTTTTATCAATATTATGTAGTAATTCGTGCTTAATAAATATTCCAAAAATACTTTTGGGCAATTGGCAAAAAAACTATTTTTTTCAGAAACAACTTTTTCAAGTATTTTAAAACATTTATTTCCCCCTAAAAGCAAATGAGTAATCACCTTAATTATTTAAACTAAACACTTTTAGCATCTTAGCTTTTCCCAGTGCTCTTTGTAGCCATTTGAATTATCAATAATTTTTTTTTTGTCAACTGGTGATATATTCCAATAATATCCAAAGTAGAAGTACTTAATTAGGACCTTAGGTCTAATTAACTAAATTATTATAACTATTCGAAACTTTAATCATGTGATTATATATTGCATTCCAATTTTCTGATTAGAGAGGACAGTTTTTACATTAGCATATGTGACAAATTTCGAAATTTATATTAATGGCAAAGAAAAGTTAAATAATTAATTGATAGCTTAGTAAAAATAATTGTTAATATCTAATAATTATTGCAATAAATATATCTAGATGAAAAAAATAGGATACACGTGATAAAATATTAAAGAAATGGATCTGAGTCTAGCTTTACTTGACTTAGATTCAATATTTCTTTCGCATATTTTGGATTGGACACTTTGAAATATGAGCAATATAAGATGAGAACTGAATAATAAATTGAAATGAATTTGACTGTGATACCGTATTAAAGAAATAAACCTTGTGTCTATCCATAATTGGCCTTGTAACTCGAGTTTAGCATAACAAGGGAAATTTGGATGCTTCTTTCTTTAATCATAATATAATAATTATTTTTTCATTTCCAATGGAAATGGTTCCAAGACTTGAATATTCGAATATTTCATGAAATATCCACATCATTCACGTGGTAGGTGGATCCATCTAATATGTTCATTCGAACAAAAATAAGACTCTAATCACTTAAAATTTATTACTATGGATAAGACCAAAGGAGATCACCACAAGAGAGGAGCCAAGTCCTCAATATAATTATGGATGATCTTTTTCTTTTATTCAAATAATAAGTAGTAGTTACACATAACACAACTTTGATGCCCACATTATAGTGATTAGCATGTCATCCTTTTATTTCATACATAATAAATTAAAAAGTACAACACATATTATTGATGATGCATCATGCCTTATGCTGTAGATATATAGCTCTGAGGCTCCCCAGTACAAATTAAAGATCCATCATATCCATAGAGTTTGCAACCCTCTCCTGCAGTGCAACAATTAACACAAACTTGATTAAGTTTTGCCAATCCAGAAGATGGACAAGTCATGTATGCAACTCTAGGGTCACATTCCATGGTACATGCCTTGGGTTCAATACTCTCTCCTTCACAAACAAACTTGCCATTTTTACCGAAATAGTAGCAACCTTTGTACCCCGTGCAACATGTGGTACATCCAGTGGGATAAATTATCGTCTTTCCTCCTGAACGGGGACACTTTGAATAGGCAATATCTGGATCACAATTTCGAGGGCAAACTTTTGGTTTTTTTGGGTCAGATTGTCCTTCACAAATGAAAGTCCCATCAGCACTATAATAATTGCAACCTTTATAACCTGCACAACAGTTGGTGCATATGGGATTTTGCGGACTTCCTTCTGAACGTGGGCATATCCCATAGCCAAGATGACCACATTCTTTAGTACAAGCCTTAGCATCAACATGTTCCACCACGCTTACAAGTAGCAATAATCCTACAAACAAATATAATAAGGAGAAAGCTGTGAAATGAAAAAAACATACTAACACTTATAGTTTATGCCACAACAAAGAAACTAAAGAGAAGAAAATTAGAGAAAGGGAAATCTTACCAACAACAAGTAATAGGTAAGCAAGGAAACTAACTTGTTTGTGAACAGCCATATTATGGATTCCTTTTACCTTGTTTAATTTTCTTTTCTTTTCTTTTCTTTTGTTTGGGTTGAGTAGTGTCTATCCTCCTTCACCTATTTATAGCCAAACGAGTGATTAAAAAAAACATAGTTACTAAAACGTTTTTTATAGCCTGCAATTGATAAATAAGAAAAAGATGTGCTTGTTAGTGTAATTAGTTTGACTAGTTACTTACGCTTCCTTAACTTATCCACAATTGCATCTTTAATTAATTATTGTTTTTACTTATCCACAATTGCATCTTTAATTGATAATTGTTTTTGTAATATTTGTCATCTAGCAACAATTTTCTTCTCCACATATATATCTCTTTAGGGGAAATAACAATTTTAGTCCATGTATTATAAGTTTGTTTTCATTTTGACCCCCCTGTATATATGAATCGAGTACTAAGCGTAATTAATGGAATTATTGTATCTAATTGAAGGACAATAATGGATCTATCCGTAATTACTAATAAGCTTAGGTCACACACGGCCACTTAAAATTATCCGCATAATTCACTTAGATATCTCAACTAGAATTTGTATCAATTGAACATTCAAATTGTTCGAAATATATAACCATTAAACACAAAAGGATTATTTGGCAAGGTAAGTGTAATTCACTGTCCTTGAGCGCGTGATTACATCCCAAATTTATTTTTTTTAAAGTTAATTTTGTAATTTTTTAAAACCTGGATGCAATGAGTAGATAACTAAAATTAATAATAATTTAATTCAACAATTATTTCTTAATAATAATAAAAAAAACACTCACCCAGACCTGATACCCCTGTAGCAGTCTTCTTCTTCAAAACATTGTCTTCTTTAGTCTTAAGATTTTGTACACTTTGTTTTGATTCCACTTTTCCCTTCATTTTTTGTTTAAAAGAAAAATTGAATTTGCAAGGTAAATTCATGGTAATCGTCTTCCTCCTATTGGACAATTTCATATTACCAGTCAAATTCCTAAGCTACCGTCCCCCGCCACACCCTTTCCCCATATACGCTTGAATTCTTTCTTCTTAGCATTATTCCTCCATTATCAATATCACTGTTACTTGGAGTTGTAGAAGAGAATTGCATCAAAAAATAATAATCAAATTATATCAAAAATTATTCCGGTGGAACTCCATTTTTTCCGGCAAGACAAATACGAATCTGAAGTTATTTTCTTAAAATTGTTAAAGAATTCAAACTCTAAAAAACTTACAATGTAGAGAAATTAAAGAAATATACGAATCTGGTTGGAGAAAAAAAATGAGATTTGGAGAAATAGCATAACAATTCTGATGAGTTTTAGAAAAAGGAGAGGGGCTGGGGTTGGAAAGAAATCGTAGTATGAATTGAGAGAAAAGGTGCAGTTACGATGATTATCGGACTGTTTGTAATTTTAGCCTGCTGCAACTTCCTTTAGATAAGGTGTCTAAGTAAATTATGCGTATAACTTTAAGAAATCGTGTATGACTTAAGTCTTACTAATAAAATATGCCAACCAACTAAGATAATTAATAATTGTTACTCCCTCCGTCTTTATTTATGTGGCTGAATTTTATTGTTGGCATATCTAAAGTTAAATATTAGTACTCACTATATATGATTCGATTAAGCATAATTAGTTTGAATCTTTTTCTTTTTAAGTTAAAAAATATTTTTGTACCTTTTCTCAGCAAGGAAATGCAAACAATTAAACCATATGTAATTAAGTTGTAATTTTTTGTCTGCTTACAAGAAAGAAAATTAACGTACTAATAATATATATCATTCATATATATAGCAATACACATTTAATGTTCCATATGTAAGTAGACGTAGTAATTCTTTGTCTAAATCAATCTAGAGCAAATTACTAATCACTAGGACTTACACGACCCTAGAGAGTCAATAACGGATCCAACAAATATAGTGAAAGTTGTACTAGCCATGTTTTTCTTCTATTGAATATATTCAAAGTTATTTAAAAAAAATGAAATGAATTATCAAATTTTTCAAAGGTATAGTGATAGGATACTTAATTATCACAAATTAACTTTATGTGATCAAAAGAAAGAGTCACCATCTACTTTTTGTTAATTGCTTCACTAATTAGTCCTATTTCCCGTCTTTTTCCTATCGTTGAATTATGCAAATCATGTTCTTGTGACTATTCTCCTGCATTAAATATTTTGTTATTGATAAAGTAAAACTTTAATTTATTTGTAGCACACACAAATAAATCATGTTTTGGGACTATTCTCCTAAGTTAAATAGGTTATTATTGATATGGTATATAAAACATTATTTTTAGCACACATTAATCATGTTCGGTGACTATTTATCTACATGAAACGATAAAGCTAATACCATATGAGTGGGTTACTCCCTCAAATTCAAAATAAACGAATTATTGACACTATTTTATATTTGATAGATTACTCTTTGGTTAATGATTTTAAATATCTTTTTGTGGGTGTCACTCTTCAACAATTCATTTATATTAGTATTATTGATGATGCCTTATTATGATGCAGATATATATAACTCTGAGGCTCCCCAGTACAAACTAAAGATTCATATCCATATAGTTTGCAACCCTCTCCTGCAGTGCAACAATTAACGCAAACTTAATAGAGTTTGGCTAATCCAGAAGATGGACAAGTCATGTAAACAACTTTAGGGTCACATTTCAAGGTACATGCGTTGGGTTCAATATTCACTAGCTCCTTCACAAATAAACTTGTCATTTTTATCGAATAGCAATCCTTGTACCCCGTACAACAAGGGTTGCGTATCAGTCGATTCAGTTCGATTTTGAAATTTATAATTGGTTTAGCTTACTGGTTATCAATTTGTAGAGATGCTAAACTGTTATAGAACCATTAAGATATCGGCTTATCAGTTATTGATCGCTATCGACCATTAAGATTTTACAAAAAAAAACATTGAAAATCACTTAGAAACAATGTGACAAACCAAATGAACCATGCACATGAGTTCACAAGTTACATCTTGATCAAAAGCAAACACTTTTACATTGTAGAATAACCAAGTGTTTGAGACAACTGTTGACACCCAATTTTGAACTTCCACAATAAAAATTAATTCATGAGCTTCTTAAATTCTCAAACAACTTAAAATAATTAGTTTTGTGAATTTAGGAAAAACATAACGATTGCGTTATTTTGAATAATAATTTTTGCCATTTCTTAAAGTTTTTAGATAATATCTATATTTTACATAATTATGTATATAATTAGTATATTTTATGATTATCCAAAAATCATCTCAAAATATTTTAAATTTAGTAAGTAGTCTTTTAAATTAGTTTTGTTTAAATCATAGTTATATATATATCTATATCTATATCTATCTATATATATGTATATATATATATATTATTTTATTATTATTTTTTTTGAATCACTAAGTTTACAATTAAATTAATTATTTTATTTTTTTGTTAAGATTAAGAAGCTTGCTAAATTAATTTATGTAAATTCATCCTATTAATCAATTACTTTGAACCCTTCAAATAGAAATTTTGAAATTTTTGCATTTGTCCCACATTGCTTCCCACATCTTTTTTGGACCAAAAATTGGTCCTATATAAGCCTCTCTTCACTACACCAAAGAAAAGAGATATGGAGAGGAGACCAAAGAGTACCCAGAAATTTTCGGGAATTCTTGGTTCCATAGTTTAATATTTATAAAATATTTTTGCGGCTGTTTGAGTTTGGAGAGGTGGTGGAATCGTCTCCGTCAAACTCGTAGTCTCGGTTCGCTGCCCAGAATCAGGTAATTTCTTATTATTTATTTATTTATTATTTATTTATTTATTTATTATTTATTTATTATTTATTTATTTATTTATTTTTTATTTATTTATTTATTATTTTTTATTTATTTATTTATTTATTTATTTTTTATTTATTTATTTATTTATTTATTTATTTATTATTATTTTTTTATATGCATATATGTATACATATATATAATTTGTCAATTACCCAATTTGCTAACTATTTGGATCTTGAGTTTAATTAGTATTAACATTTAGTTGCTATTACTGTCATACTTCTATGTGTGTATTAATTTGCCATAGCAAATTGGATTCGTTTCACATCATGGTCTAATATATTTATTTAGTTATTCATGCATCATTGTTATATTTAATTCTAAGATTATTACATATTTTGATATTACTGCTTATCTATTATGTGTGCTTTTAGATAAAATTAACGACATCATTGGTTTCTCCTATTCAATCTATTTATTTATTTACTCATTTTGGCTTTAGGTGTTAAGTTGTAATCTGCTTGAGTACATTCATTATTTTAAAATCGTTTAATCTTCTTTAAGATATGATTTAGGGATATTATTTTCAAGTGCTAATTTTTATTTTTGCTCTTCATTGCATGTAAAATTCGTCCGAGTTTCAACGTGAACTCTCACTCTCTCCTTTGCATTCCATGAGAAGAGCCGTAAAGGCTTAAAGTTCCTCTTTTCCAGTCAACCTATTAAGTCGATGGACGGGTCCCAAGATTTAAAGAATTGAAGAAAGTCGAAGAAGATGAATTAGAAGACCCGTTTTATATTTTGCATTTCGTATTGTATCTATTTTAAGGCATTAGCCCTTGTCGTTTTTTACTTTACTATATTTATTTAGTATTATTTATTTGCTTAGTCTAGGACAGGTACGAAAGGAAATGGGTCAAAAACCCAAAACAGGTGGGTCCAAAAATCGGTCAAGGCGGACAGAGAACCCGATTTTGGACCCAATTCTCTTTCCCTCTCTCTCTCTATTTCTCTCTTTTACTTTATTTGCTTACTTGTTTGCATACTTGTCGTTAATTTTAAAGTTAGAAAATCCGAATCCCCGCGAATGCCGTAAATGCTTTTATCGACTCAAAATTAAAATAATTTTGCAAAATAAAATGATCTAAAAAATAAGTTAGTATTTCAACTCTCTCCTTCTAAATATTTTTTTCAAGTCAAGTTAAAAGCAAAGTTTTAGCTAAATTTGTTAGTTGCTGGAAAACTGTCTTAGACGGATGTTTTAGTTGCCTAACACCTTCCTAAAACGTTAATATGAATCCCCGAGCCCCTTTAATGTTTCAAAATGATTTTTTCTGTTTAAATTCTTTTGAAAGCAAAAGTTTTCTTAATTTTCTTAAAATTAAGTGGCGACTCTAAAAAACCGAAAACTCTTATAAAAAGGTAAGGATTTCGATAAAACAGAAATGGCGACTCTGCTGGGGACTTGGAGGATTCTAACCTTAAAACTAACATTATTTGGCTATTTGTGATAAATTATTTACTTATTTAGTTTATCTTAGTTTTTGAATTGTTGCATTTTTCATGTCATCTTTCCGCCAAATGGCAAATAGTATGCATTAGGAAAACGGAAGTTACGTGGCTTTCCACGGCTTTTTTCATAAATACACAAGAGTTTCATTTGGAAGTATCAAACGAATAGTTGGAATGCGGTCATCCGACGTCGTTTGGTAGCTTCACCCCGTTGTTTGTCCGACTCGGGTAACCATCAACTTGAAAACTATTCTAGTGAGCCTAAGATAGAGCAAAACCAAATCCAAATCTAAGCATTGAACTAAGATGACCCAACACCCAAGGCGTGTTGGGCTCATTAGATAGACCACCTTGAGTTCAAAAGGGTCTACGGCCTGACGGGCGATCATATTTATTTGTTTAAATTTGAAGGATATATATCATCTGAAAAAATCATTGTCCTCGGGATTGGAAGTATATTGTAGCTTATTCTAGTCAAAGAAAGAGCTCACAAGTTACTAGTCTAAGACGTGGGAACCCGGAGAGGAGAAGAAATGAAGAGGAAAGGACCTTCTGTGGAAGCATAGTTCAGAATTGTACCCCTGCGTGGGACTGATTATTTTGTATCCCATTTCTCCCATTTATGTGTCCCCATTTAAGTTTTATTCATAAATTTGTATAAATTTGGGTTTGGGGACAATGGGATGTTTCAAATGACATATACATCCCTCAAATCGTTAGGCCTACCCTTGGCATAAAAGGGTCACATATCTGTTTAGAACGCACAATAACTGTTTATGTGTTATAATTGTTTGTATGATTATGTTGCTTCATTTGGAGATATTCTAGCCTACTCATTCTCGAAAAATATTTTCTAGAACTCCTTAAGCATAAATATCAAATCACTATCGAAAGTACGTCCAAATACTCTTCGAGTCTTTAGTCTCCTAATAAATTCGAACTTTATTTTTCAAAAAGTACTCTCTCATATCAAAAAAAAAAAAAAGAAGAAGATTCAAGAATGAGTCGAACTACGTAGGACCTGAATTCTCTTTTGTGAGATACGTAGGCAGCCTTTCAAGGTTCGATCCCTATTCTGAGAAATTTTATCTTTTCAACTCTTACAAAGAATTAGAGTTACATTTCAATCAAAAACCAGAAGAATCAAACGACTTTGTCCTGACTCAGGTCGATATTTTTGACTCACAAAGCTAAAAATCAGAGAGACAAATTTTTGTCTATCTAATCATTTTTTTTGTGGGTTAGTCTTTATTCAAATGAAGCGACTTTTGTGTGCTTACAGCTTTGTGTGATATCTTGTATTACCTACTACCTACACAAACTAACACATTTGTTGTTTGAGTTAGTTTTCTTTGTCAGGTACTCGAAACTGATTTGTGTTGATTAGTTGTTGAACATTTAAAGTTTTCAAAGATTACTTTCCCAATCGAAATTTATTGAAAGAAAGAAGAAAAATGACTGAGAATAATGAGAATACCAGCTTGTTTTTGGTTAACCTTTGAGGGGGGAACTACGTTTGACCTGATTCCTGCTCCAACGGGATACGTAGGCGCCACAATGGCTCGGTCATATACCCAGTAAGATTTCCATTTTTCATTTTATAATGGAAACTGGGACAAAATTTTTGAGAGGATCTCAAAAATTCATTTGAAGATGGACTTCTTCAACAAGTCAACACTGAAATACCAAAATACAACTGGTAGATTTTCGGGTGAATCTCAAAATTCCAAGATGATATTTTATGGAGAATCATGTTGAAATGTGCAACTGGGACAAATTTTTGAGATGATCTCAAGAATTCCACACAACCATGTCCGTTGTTAAAAGTCTTATACTATCGAGGCAAACTGGGACAGAGTTTTGAGGAGGGGCCTCAAAATTCCAGAATGAGCAACGTCAGAATTAATAAAGCAAGTTACTAGAGTTAAATATATTTCAGACTGAGACAGATCAAGACTGTCTTACAAAGGACGGGCGACCGTGTAAGCCAACCGCATGAAGGAGCGTGGAGACAAGATCAACACAAATCAGTCTTTCAAACTAAGAATTTTTCTT
Source organism: Solanum sitiens (assembly GCA_016801875.1). NCBI lineage: Eukaryota > Viridiplantae > Streptophyta > Magnoliopsida > Solanales > Solanaceae > Solanum > Solanum sitiens. Next base: position 1,768,910 of record JABWTJ010000002.1, on the reverse strand, counting down.
TGGATACAGGAACATCGAAGTCACAAAAATGGCTATATAAAGACATCAAGAGTGTCAAAAAGCGTCATTTGCACCCATCGTGGCCTCATCAACAAGACTTAGAAAACCTTCCATCTCATTTTATCTCTATGTTGCCTCAAGAGATTTTTAAATTTTTTTATTTTGCAGGAATGTTGAAGACAAACGCTGACAGATTATTTCAAAGTTTTAAGAAACAATGTGTGAGAGGGTCGCTAGTGGCAAGTCATAATCAAAGTTACAGTTGGGCTCATTAAAGCCTAATCTCGATAAGCCAAGTGACTCAATTTCTTTACTTCATCATCGATACTAACATTTGGTGTCGAGCTTTGCAGGTGATAGTATGAGTAAAGCCAGTATCGTATGTGAAATCGACAGATGAACAAAAGTGACACTAACTTAGAAGTGTTGCAAGGGAAAATCATCGAGTTCATCACATCACAAAGATGTTGGTGACCCGCAATATTTCCTTGATAGTCGAAGTTATCGAATTGTTACAAGTCTTTGTTAACAATTGGAAACGTCAACAACAAACTTAAATTTGTTGAGTTTGTCATGGAAGGCAAAAGTGTCTTTAATCTTCATGTGAAAGAATTAAGTTATTCACCTCGATGATTCTGTCTTTAAAGAGAGAATCATAATCGCGACGTGCATATACGTCAATTTAGTTTTTAGTACGTTTGTCGTATAGCGATTTAGGCATACATGTTTCTTAACGATGTCACAGTCAAAATTCCTACTTTGTTGGGTATCCACCCCATATGTGGATTATGTGTTTTGATTGGCCAATCAAAGACTTTAACATATAGTTTTGTTGGGCGATCCACCCCATAAGTGGTTCATATATTTGTTTTTCCATTTTAGGTTCTTATTCTTGAATTATATTAGAATGTTATCGAGTATCCACCTCGTTACAGTGGGAATATTATCGAGCATCCACCTCGTTACAGTTGGAATATTATCGAGCATCCACATCGTTACAGTTGGAATATTATCGAGCATCCACCTCGTTATAGTTGGAATATTATCGAGCATCCACCTCGTTATAGTTGGAATATTATCGAGCATCCACCTCGTTACAGTTGGAATATTATCGAGCATCCACCTCGTTACAGTTGGAATATTATCGAGCATCCACCTCGTTACAGTTGGAATATTATCGAGCATCCACCTCGTTACAGTTGAAATATTATCGAGCATCCACCTCGTTACAGTTGGAATATTATCGAGCATCCACCTCGTTACAGTTGGAATATTATCGAGCATCCACCTCGTTACAGTTGGAATATTATCGAGCATCCACCTCATTACAGTTGGAATATTATCGAGCATCCACCTCGTTACAGTTGGAATATTATCGAGCATCCACCTCGTTACAGTTGGAATATTATCGAGCATCCACCTCGTTACAGTTGGAATATTATCGAGCATCCACCTCGTTACAGTTGGAATATTATCGAGCATCCACCTCGTTACAGTTGGAATATTATCGAGCATCCACCTCGTTACAGTTGGAATATTATCGAGCATCCACCTCGTTACAGTTGGAATATTATCGAGCATCCACCTCGTTACAGTTGGAATATTATCGAGCCATCCACCTCGTTACAGTTGGAATATTATCGAGACATCCACCTCGTTACAGTTGGATAATTATTGAGCTAGCTTGCTTGTTGCAAAGATCACCAGAGTTTGCCATGCAAAAAACAAGCAATGGTATCTCCGAATCCTCAACAAGTCAAGACTAAAGATATTTCGATATTTGCAACTGGGATCAAAATTTTTTGAGAGGATCTCAAAATTCCATGATTTGCTTAGTGACAGTTGTAAGATAAGCCGATACTGTTAACTGGGACAGAAATTTTGAGGATGGCCTCAAAATTTCAAACATGGATTTATCGACAAGTCTAGATTGGCTTTGAATACTCCCCATCGCATAATGAGATATACCTCCAAGCATTAGGCTCAGAGAAGTTTGCTAAGTCTGACGTGACATTACACTTGGCAGTGATCTTTTTATATTTCAAAAAATTTATTTTCTTAAAATTTTTCCTTTTATGTTTCCTCTGTTTTGGCGTAAAGAATTTTGTCTTATCTATCAATAGTTGGGAGATCAGGGAGATCAACCGGAGATAGCATGACAAGGAGCAGACAACTGAAGAAATCGGCACAGATCAGTTCGTTTTAAAACTAATAATTTTTTTGTGGATGCAGGTTTATAGCTTTGCTTTAATATCAGCAAATTATTCCGATCGACGAATACGGAGAAGTAAAGGGAAGAGAAAGTTCTCCCAAAATTTAACATAATTTTTTGTGGATGCAGGAATTATTTTATATTGCTTATAGCGAAGATTTGGGAATGTGATTGGTTTATTTCATTCAATTCTCAAAAACATGAAGTCTATAATAAGCGACCATCTAATCTCAAAGATGAACCAAATAAAAACTCCGAAAAGGATAATTTACGGTTTTCGTCGTTGACGGCATCTGCATCACATTATTAGACATAATAGTGTCGCTACCCGGAGGGGTCATTTGTTTTGTTGTCGATCAAGACAATACACTACCCGGAGGGGTCATTTATTTTATTGTCGATCAAGACAATACACTACCCGGAGGGGTCACTTATTTTGTCGATCAAGACAATACACTACTCGGATGGGTCATTTATTTTACTTTCGATCAAGACAATACACTACCCGGAGGGGTCATTTATTTTATTGTCGATCAAGACAATACACTACCCGGAGGGGTCACTTATTTTGTCGATCAAGACAATACACTACCCGGATGGGTCATTCATTTTATTGTCGATCAAGACAATACACTACCCGGAGGGGTCATTTATTTTATTGTCAATCAAGACAATACACTACCCGGAGGGGTTATTTATTTTACTGTCGATCAAGACAATACACTACCCGGAGGGGTCATTTATTTTATTGTCGATCAGGACAATACACTATTTGAAGAATTATTTTCAATTGAGACGATATGATTATCCAGAAAATCAATATGTTGCTTAACTTAAGCACTATTTTCAGTTGTCACCAATGATGACATCAAGAGCGATATTCACGTATTGATGAAGATCATGCATCGCGAGTTAATATTCATGCATTGCGGAAGATCATGCATCGCGAGTCAATATTCATGCATCGCGGAAGATCATGCATCGCGAGTTAATATTTATGCATCACATATTAATCGCGAGAAGATATTCATGCCTCGCAGAAAATTATACATCGCGAGAAGATTTCATACCTCGCTGATATTTATGAATCGCAAGAAAATGTCATACCTTGCGGAATTTATGCATTGCTGAAGATATTCATGCCCCGCAGAAGATCATGCATCGAGAGTCAAATTCATGCATTGCGGAAGATCATGCATCGCGAGTTAATATTTATGCCTCACAAGTTAATCGCGAGAAGATATTCATGCCTCGCAGAAAATTATACATCGCGAGAAGATTTCATACCTCGCTGATATTTATGAATTGCAAGAAAATGTCATACCTTGTGGAATTTATGCATTGCTGAAGATATTCATGCCCCGCAGAAGATCATGCATCGAGAGTCAAATTCATGCATTGCGGAAGATCATGCATCGCGAGTTAATATTTATGCATCACAAGTTAATCGCGAGAAGATATTCATGCCTCGCAGAAATTATACATCGCGAGAAGATTTCATACCTCGCTGAAATTTATGCATCGCAAGAGGATTTCATACCTTGCGGAATTTATGCATTGCGGAAAGATCTTCATGCCCCGTAGAAGATCATGCATCGCGAGTCAATATTCATGCATTGCGGAAGATCATGCATCGCGAGTTAATATTTATGCATCATAAGTTAATCGCGAGAAGATATTCATGCCTCGCAGAAATTATACATCGCGAGAAGATTTCATACCTCGCTGAAATTTATGCATCGCAAGAGGATTTCATACCTTGCGGAATTTATGCATTGCGGGAAGATATTCATGCCCCGTAGAAGATCATGCATCGAGAGTCAATATTCATGCATTGCGGAAAATCATGCATCGCGAGTTAATATTCATACATCGAGGGAATATACACATGCCCCGTAAGGAATCATGCACTGCCAGAAAGGGAATCATGCATCTGAAGAAAATATTCACTCATCGGCATCAACTGCATCATTTTATTAAACATCAAGAAGAACATCAAAGACGACATCAAGATAAATATCAGCGCACTGCAGCTGTTTTTATTTATTTCAACATCAAATGAAAAATACATTGAAGATTGCATACATAAGACATAAGCTCTATTTGCTTTACGTCAAACCGATCGAGTTGACGTTAAATGTCGAGGAGAACAATTAAGTCTCGACATGGTAAAAGATACTGTCTCCCTTTTTAATTGAGTTTTTATGCTGACGAGTTTTATCTCAGTGTTTGTCGAGAGCATCCGAAAGGATGAATTCTCCAAAAACAAACCACAGGTGCGGACAACATCAAAAGGATGCAGCACAACGTGGAACTTTTTCTTAGCAGCGAACTGGGATATGGTCCAAAGAGGAGTGTCAAACTCTTAGGACGCGAGCAGAGGAGCGACTTCCACCACAATCAAATCACACCCCTATCAGAAGGCATGTGGGTTTTTCTTTAGGTTTTGTCAGTTTCGATCTCGCATTCGGAAATTTTGGTCTACCGGAAGCAAGTTTCTAATCTGAGTGACAATGCACCGAGAGATTTGGAAATTATGTCCATGTGAGTTCTTAATTATGGGTGTGAAGTGCACCACATTCATGGCTAAGAGGTTACAAGCCTCCTTTTCATACTCGTTTAATTTTGTCACTTGTCCAGAACCAAAGGTTATCTAACATAATGGATTTCCTTTTCAACCGATTGAGTCGAACAACAAACAGCCTGATTCCTATGGTTTAAGGATATGTAGGCGGGCTCGATGTTGAAAACTCGGCTGTATTCTAACATTCCACTCGAATCTTATTTCCAAGCATCCCGATTCCCTCATAACTCGGTATCGAGATGACTTTTGATTTCTTTCAAAACCGTGCGTTAAATCTAGCGTATCGAACTACAAGTGACCTGAATTCTCATATAGTCTGAGACATGTAGGAAACACATTTTCAGGGTTCGGCCATAATTCCTAAAGCCCATACCAAAATTCCTTTTCCCCAAGATGAAGATGTGATCGTTCAAAATTGGATTCGTCAATTTCATTTGCCTCAAATTTCTTTCATCAATCCAAGTCAAACGAGGGACAGCTGTTGACACCCAATTTTGAACTTCCACAATAAAAATTAATTCATGAGCTTCTTAAATTCTCAAACAACTTAAAATAATTAGTTTTGTGAATTTAGGAAAAACATAACGATTGCGTTATTTTGAATAATAATTTTTGCCATTTCTTAAAGTTTTTAGATAATATCTATATTTTACATAATTATGTATATAATTAGTATATTTTATGATTATCCAAAAATCATCTCAAAATATTTTAAATTTAGTAAGTAGTCTTTTAAATTAGTTTTGTTTAAATCATAGTTATATCTATATCTATATCTATATCTATATATATATGTATATATATATATTATTTTATTATTATTTTTTTTGAATCACTAAGTTTACAATTAAATTAATTATTTTATTTTTTTGTTAAGATTAAGAAGCTTGCTAAATTAATTTATGTAAATTCATCCTATTAATCAATTACTTTGAACCCTTCAAATAGAAATTTTGAAATTTTTGCATTTGTCCCACATTGCTTCCCACATCTTTTTTGGACCAAAAATTGGTCCTATATAAGCCTCTCTTCACTACACCAAAGAAAAGAGATATGGAGAGGAGACCAAAGAGTACCCAGAAATTTTTGGGAATTCTTGGTTCCATAGTTTAATATTTACAAAATATTTTTGCGGCTGTTTGAGTTTGGAGAGGTGGTGGAATCGTCTCCGTCAAACTCGTAGTCTCGGTTCGCTGCCCAGAATCAGGTAATTTCTTATTATTTATTTATTTATTATTTATTTATTTATTTATTTATTATTTATTTATTTATTTATTTATTTATTATTTATTTATTTATTTATTTATTTATTTATTATTTTTATTTATTATTTATTTATTTATTTATTTATTTTTTATTTATTTATTTATTTTTTTATTTTTTTATTTTTTTATATGCATATGTATACATATATATAATTTGTCAATTACCCAATTTGCTAACTATTTGGATCTTGAGTTTAATTAGTATTAACATTTAGTTGCTATTACTGTCATACTTCTATGTGTGTATTAATTTGCCATAGCAAATTGGATTCGTTTCACATCATGGTCTAATATATTTATTTAGTTATTCATGCATCATTGTTATATTTAATTCTAAGATTATTACATATTTTGATATTACTGCTTATCTATTATGTGTGCTTTTAGATAAAATTAACGACATCATTGGTTTCTCCTATTTAATCTATTTATTTATTTACTCATTTTGACTTTAGGTGTTAAGTTGTAATCTGCTTGGGTACATTCATTATTTTAAAATCGTTTAATCTTCTTTAAGATATGATTTAGGGATATTATTTTCAAGTGCTAAAATTTTATTTTTGCTCTTCATTGCATGTAAAATTCGTTCGAGTTTCAACGTGAACTCTCACTCTCTCCTTTGCATTCCATGAGAAGAGCCGTAAAGGCTCAAAGTTCCTCTTTTTCAGTCAACCTATTAAGTCGATGGACGGGTCCCAAGATTTAAAGAATTGAAGAAAGTCGGAGAAGATGAATTAGAAGACCCGTTTTATATTTTGCATTTCGTATTGTATCTATTTTAAGGCATTAGCCCTTGTCGTCTTTTACTTTACTATATTTATTTAGTATTATTTATTTGCTTAGTCTAGGACAGGTACGAAAGGAAATGGGTCAAAAACCCAAAACAGGTGGGTCCAAAAATCGGTCAAGGCGGACAGAGAACCCGATTTTGGACCCAATTCTCTTTCCCTCTCTCTCTCTCTATTTCTCTCTTTTACTTTATTTGCTTACTTGTCGTTAATTTTAAAGTTAGAAAATCCGAATCCCCGCGAATGCCGTAAATGTTTTTATCGACTCAAAATTAAAATAATTTTGCAAAATAAAATGATCTAAAAAATAAGTTAGTATTTCAACTCTCTCCTTCTAAATATTTTTTTCAAGTCAAGTTAAAAGCAAAGTTTTAGCTAAATTTGTTAGTTGCTGGAAAACTGTCTTAGACGGATATTTTAGGTGTCTAACACCTTCCTAAAACGTTAATATGAATCCCCGAGACCCTTTAATGTTTCAAAATGATTTTTTCTGTTTAAATTCTTTTGAAAGCAAAAGTTTTCTTAATTTTCTCAAAATTAAATGGCGACTCTAAAAAACCGAAAACTCTTATAAAAAGGTAAGGATTTCGATAAAACAACAACCATAAATAAAAGTAGGAAACCAAACTCTAAGCCAAGGACTTTATATACAAAATGGTATATATAGTTATTTAATTTACTATCGAGTTATCGATTAACCTGTTAAGAAAAAACGTCAAACCTTTAAGAACCGATAACACGATAACAAAAAATATTTAAGTTTGTTTTTAACAAATATTTTCTACTTCAAATTTTTATTATTTCACCCCGATCCTCAACCCGAACCCCCCCCCCCCCAACCTCCCAAAATAAAATTTGCATTTGCTTTTAAAAAAATATTTTCAACTTCAAACATTTTATTTTTTCACCCCACCCCTACCCCCTCCTCCTCCGCCTCACCCCCCCCCCCCAAAAAAATTTAAGTTTGTTTTTAAAATAATATTTTCAACTTCAAAATTTCATTTTTTTCGCCTTTACCCCCCCCCCCCCCCCAACTCCTACCAGCCCCCAACCCTTAACCTCACACCCAAAAAAATATTTAAGTTTGTTTTTAAAAAATATTTTCCATTTATAAATTATTTTCTACTCTAGTAAACAACAGAAATTTCTCAAAAAAATTTTTTCATTCATATATCAAACTCTAAAAATCTTTTCCAGAAAATATTTTCTACTCACCAACCAAACATGAGAAAATAAGAGAAAAATCTACTTATTTTTCGGGAAAATATTTTCTTAGAAAACGTTTTCCTTCATACCATACACACCCTAAATATAATTAATATTTCTATGAATGGTAGTACATTAATTTGGCGTGAGTTATTAGTTTCATTTTCAATCTGTCGACAGACTTTAAAACACTCTTTTACTTGACTGATTGAACTTAAATTCGATCTTGCAATATGAGTGAAATACGTACACCTTAAAGTTCTCATTAAGTTTAGGGGTGTTTTCAACACTTCTCTTTTCTCTTTATTAAGATTCTTATGCTCCTTCAAGAGTTTGGGACCATTTATTGTGTCATGCGGTAAATTAGGGCGTATCTAAGTTAAGTTAGTCAAGTAGAAGAGTGTTTAGGCTGGCAATGGTTTGGGGTCGAAAACAATAATTTGTATCAAGTTCAGAGGTGTTTTCAATACTTATTTCTTGATTAGTTATTTGTATTTCCTTTCTCGTAAACATATACGACAAAATCACACACACAAAAAAAGTATGTGAGGAAAAAATTGCATGCATCATTGTATATGTAATTTTAAAATTTTATTTCATACATTATTTTTTTTTACTTTGATACCGTTTTAAAATATTTCTTATACTATTCCATAGTTTTTATCTTTCAATATATTATTTCAAGTTTAAAACTTAGAATTCGGAATGGTTCAATAAAGATTATAGTTCATAGATGTTGATAATTATAATATATCTTAAATAAAAAAAAATTAATACTAATGCAAACAGAAAATCAATTCAACACTAAGAATGACAATAATATTGAATATTTGTTCTTTAGTTTTACATTGGTTTAGACAATTAAAATATATAATCTAATTTTAATTTTCCTTAAATATGAGCAATGTAACTAATACTTATTAAACTTATTTTAGCATGATTTAGTACTTTTAAATTATGATTATTTTCATTACGACTTTTTACAATATTTATTTTATATGATGATTTCATTATTATTTTTTATTGAATATTTTTGTGTCGTCAATACTCATCTCATATTTTTTGTTATATTTTTAAGAAACACCTTAGATAATTGTATTTTGGTTGGACTAAAGAACTATTTGAAACACAAGTTAATTATATGTTTGTATGCAAACTTTACCGAAAAAAATTAAAAATCTAGAAAAATTCGAAGCTTATAAGTTTGGTTTGATTTATAAATTCAAAAAATCAACACAATGGTTTGATTTGGTATTTGAAAAACCCGAATCAACGCGAGGTTTAAAAACCCGAAAAAATCCAAATTTTATTAGTTTGGTTTGGTTTATAATTTAAATGTTTTACACGAATGATTTAGTTTGATATTTGAAAAACAGAACCAACCCGATTATGTAAATCCCTAATCAGGGCAAAATGGACAAATAATAGGACTAGCCCAATTATGAAAAATTAAGAGAATACCTGAATCATAAACTTAAAAATTGTATTCTTAGTGTGAAAATTTATGAATTCATTCACTTTGACATAACTTACATACTCTCAAAGGTAGTTTATTTAAAAGTAAATAAATTTATAGATCTGATTCCTTAAAATATTATAAAGACGCATGTCATTTACTAAGGATAAGACCAAAGGAGATCACCACAAGAGAGGAGCCAAGTCCTCAATATAATTATGGATGATCTTTTTCTTTTATTCAAATAATAAGTAGTTACACATAACACAACTTTGATGCCCACATTATAGTGATTAGCATGTCATCCTTTTATTTCATACATAATAAATTAAAAAGTACAACACATATTATTGATGATGCATCATGCCTTAAGCTGTAGATATATAGCTCTGAGGCTCCCCAGTACAAATTAAAGATCCATCATATTCATAGAGTTTGCAACCTTCTCCTGCAGTGCAACAATTAACACAAACTTGATTAAGTTTGGCCAATCCAGAAGATGGACATGTCATGTATGCAACTCTAGTCACATTCCAGGGTACATGCCTTGGGTTCAATTATGATATTTATATAACAAGATAAAAATTATAACTAATTAACCTGCTATAATAAATAAATATTACTGATATTGATATTGCAATTTTTTTTTATATCCACCTAAGATCAACTCTCAACGTTTTCTTTCTCAAGCATATCATATAGAGTTTATGTAATATGGTTTATTTAGTTTGTAAGCTATTACACATGAGGAATTTATTTAAATGCTCACATGAAAGATAAATGTTAGTGTTACAATTTTGAAATTATCCTGAAGTTAAAAAAAATAAATAAGTAAAATTTTAGGTAATGATGAGTATAAAACAAAATAGAATAATTAAGCCGCCCTTGTACTTGCGGATAATTAAGCAAAGTGATTGGTAGGATTATGAAACTTCAATGAAGTTTGAGGATAAGAACGAGAAATATAATAACACATGCAGAAATTAAGTTGATAAAAGAATCTGCAATTTGTTCAAGGAAGACTTTGAACCTTTCAACAATGTTATGGAAAGTTTGTACATTATTATTATTATTATAATCAAAGGATAGCACCAAATTATTCAAATAGTATATATCAATGTTGTACATCACGTGTAATATATAATACATTTATATGTATGTACACTTGTCTGTCAATTAGCTGAAAAAAATATTCATTTACATAAAATACTGAACATATAGTCATAGGATATTTCTCGAGTTTATGGCTAAAATCATCCTTGAAGTATAATCAAAACCTAAAGTATATCCTTACGTTATATAAGTGAACAGAAAACATTGCTGAATTATTCAAAAAGTTACAAAATACATCCTTTTGTCATTTTTTTAAAAAAACCTCACGTTCCAACAAAAAATGTGTCAAGTCGAATGAATATATATACAAATGATTAAGCTAATCAAGGAAGACAATTTTTTTAATTTTTTAAAATTGAGGGTTTAAATTATATTCCGACAAAATATATTCAAATTCTAAATATTCTTTGGAGAAAAATAAATACTCCTCCAACTTCAAATTTTTTAAATAAAGTAATTATTTTTTTATTTTAATAACTAAACACCTACGCGATTTCACTAAATTTCCAGCATTTTTGTACATTGCATAAAACGTGAACAGTGTATATATCATATAGCCCTCAATATTTTACTAAAGAAAATCTCTAAATAGTTGGATGTAACATATTTGAAATGATACTTTTATATAATTTTTTTAACCTTCGGAACGTACTGTATGAATATTTCAGAATTTATGTATGGGTGCAAGTCAATTTACTTTGATGATGCAAAAAAACATATTCTATAAACTATCAACCCACAAAATCTAAATTCAAGATTCATTTCTATCCATATGCTTATTCTTTAGGTAACTTTAATCTTTTCATTGTGGCCAAGACGTGACCAAATTATTTTTTTTTTCAATTGGTTCAATCAGTTTTAATAAAGATAGGCTAAAGGATGATTTTTTTAATTGATTCAATCAGTTTTTAATAAAAATAGGCTAAATGATAAATCTTGTTATTTTTTGGATAGTATAAGGATATTTTTTGCTCACTTGAATATTATAAGGATGTATATTAGATTTGAGTCATAGTTAAAAAATAATTTTAACCAAAAACTCGATATTTCTCTTACGGATCATAGTTCATACTTCTTCTATAAAAATGCCTTGGTCCCAATTCATTTTTAAAAAAAAGAGAAAACACCTAAATTATGAAAAATTAACAGATCATACCTTAATCATAAACTTAAAAATTGTATTCCGAGTGTGTGAAAATTTATAAATTCATCCACTTTAAAATAACTTCTAACATAATTTCTTTTTTTTTAATTAAGCAATTTTAATTGTTTTCTCTTCCTTTTTTTTTTTTTTTAAATAAGCTATAAGAGCCAAATATTGTTTAAAATATCTGAAATTGAATGGTCAATCATATCGTACTTCATTGACACATTTTAATGGATCCGTTGGCACATCAAATATCCATAATTGGCCTTGCAACTCGAGTTTAGCATAACAAGGGAAATTTGGATGCTTCTTTCTTTAGTCATAATATAATAATTATTTTTTCATTTCCAATGGAAATGGTTCCAAGACTTGAATATTCGAATATCTCATGAAATATCCACATCATTCACGTGGTAGATGGATCCATCTAATATGTTCATTCGAACAAAAATAAGACTCTAGTCACTTAAAATTTATTAAATATAAATTTATAAAGTTGTTCGAATTATATTAAATTAAAGAATACATTAGTTCAAATAAATATTATGAATTTATATAATTGATTTAATTATTTAAATTCAGATAAATATGAATTTAATTAAAGCCCGCTCCATAAAGCCCATAGGGATCTCATAATTCAGAAAAAGAGAACCAAGAATTCAAAACAAGAAGCCAGAGAAAACTCGTGGATCAAAAGCCATAAATTTCTCTACAAGTTCAAGAAGTCAAGCGTAAAGAACGATCAAGATCAAGACCATCAAGCTCCAAGCCCTTAAATTCAACTAGAACGATCAAGATCAAGACCACTAAAAAGTCAAGATAAAGTTCAAGTCAAGATCAAACTAGAAAGTTAAGATAAAGTTCAAGTCAAGATCAAACTAGAAAGTCAAGATAAAGTTCAAGATCAAGTCCAAGTATAAGTTCAAGTTCAAGATCAAAGTTCAAAAACGATCAAGCAGTCAAGATCAAGTTCAAGAACGATCAAGATCAAAACCATCAAGCTCCAAGCCCTTAAATTCAACTAGAACGATCAAGATCAAGACCACTAGAAAGTCAAGATAAAGTTCAAGTCAAAATCAAACTAGAAAGTCAAGATAAAGAGTGTGTTTGGTATGAAGGAAAACATTTTCCAGAAAATGTTTTCCAATTTTCTTATGTTTGGTTGGGATAAGAGTTTTGGAAAATGTTTTTCAAATCAACTCATTTTCCTCAAAATTAAGGAAAATGACTTCCCTTCAAAAATTAAGGAAAACATTTTCCAAAACTCTCCTCTAATTTCAAATTACATTTTTTTTGGGAAAAACATCAATTTTAAAAAAATATTTTCAATTTTAAAATTTTATTTTTTCACCCGATCCCTGACCCACCCACCCACCTACACCGGCCAGCTCCCCCCACCCCCTCCCCAAAAAACTAATTTTGCTTTTTAAAAATATTTTTAACTTCCAAATTTTTATTTTTAAACTCCTACCCCCCTCTCCCCCGTCCAGCCCCCCACCCACCCCCAACCCCCCAAAAAATTTATTTTGTTTTTTAAATATACTATCAACTTTAATTTTTTAAATTTTCATTCCCTCCCCCTCCCCGCCATGGCCCCCCACCACCCAAAAAAAAATTGTTTTTAAAAAATATTTCAATTTCATAAATTATTTTCTACTCTAGTAAAAATAAAAGATGTCTATCAAAAACATTTTTCATCCATAAATCACACACTAAAAATTATTTTCTACTTATCATCAAACATGAGAAAATAAGTCCAAAACCTACTTGTTTTCCAGGAAAACATTTTCTAGGAAAACATTTTCCATGGAAAACATTTTCCTTCATACCAAACACACCTTAAGTTCAAGTCAAGATCAAACTAGAAAGTCAAGATAAAGTTCAAGTCAAGATCAAACTAGAAAGTCAAGATAAAGTTCAAGATCAAGTCCAAGTATAAGTTCAAGTTCAAGATCAAAGTTGATCAAGACTACTGATTTCAAGATCAAGCTCCAAGCCCTTGAATTCAACTAGAAATTCAAGATAAAGATCAAGATCAAGATAAAGTTCAAGTCAAGATCAAGATCAAGATCAAGTCTAAGTCCAAGTATAAGTTCAATTCCAAGATCAAGATCAAGCCCTTGAATTTAACTAGAAAGTCAAGATAAAGTTCAAGTCAAGATCAAGTCTAAGTCCAAGTCCAAGTTCAAGTCGAAGATTAAGTTCAAGAACAATCAAGATCAAGACCATCGATTCAAGATCAAGCTTCAAGCCCTTGGACTCAACTAGAGAGTCAAGATCAAGATCAAGATAAAGTTCAAGTCCAAGATCAAGATCAAGTCTAAGTTCAAGTTCAAGTCCAAGATCAAGACCAAGATAGAGATCAAGATCAAGATAAATCCCAAGTTCAAGATCAAGCTTTAAATCACTTGAAATAATATTTGAAAAAACGAATTCAGAGAATCATAGAGATTTTGACGCTCGCACTTGAAATAATAAATTGATTATTGCTATAATTTTTTCGTTCTTGATTATTATTTTATCGACGCGAATTTTTATTGTCTACAAAGACCTCTCAAATTCTTCTACGAAATATAGCAATACTACCATTATGGATGTATTTGATATGAAGAAAAATATTTTATTTTAAGAAAATATAATTTATTTGGTAAGGGGGTTCACTAGAATCCTCTTGACACTGATATTGAGTCATTGAGTGATTCATATTCCTCTTGAACTTCCACCTTCAGATCTTAGATACTATTTTCTCTATTTATTTTTAATTGTTATAATTTTTTTTTTAGAGTCAAACTATAAAAACTTTGATTAATATTTTATAAAGTATTTTTTTATTATATTAATATGTAAAAAATTTGTAATGTACAATATAAAATGGTAGCTAGCCAGGCTAAAACATATAGTCTAGCTTCAGGCATTATTTGTTACTAGACTAGCTTGAAGTAGACACCAAGAGGATGGTCCTTGACAAGAGCCAAAGGTAGTTTATTTAAAAGTAAATAAATTTATAGATCTGATTCCTTAAAATATTATAAAGACGCATGTCATTTACTAAGGATAAGACCAAAGGAGATCACCACAAGAGAGGAGCCAAGTCCTCAATATAATTATGGATGATCTTTTTCTTTATTCAAATAATAAGTAGTAGTTACACATAACACACAACTTTGATGCCCACATTATAGTGATTAGCATGTCATCCTTTTATTTCATACATAATAAATTAAAAATTACAACACATATTATTGATGATGCATCATGCCTTATGCTGTAGATATATAGATCTGAGGCTCCCCAGTACAAATTAAAGATCCATCATATCCATAGAGTTTGCAACCCTCTCCTGCAGTGCAACAATTAACACAAACTTGATTAAGTTTGGCCAATCCAGAAGATGGACAAGTCATGTATGCAACTCTAGGGTCACATTCCATGGTACATGCCTTGGGTTCAATACTCTCTCCTTCACAAACAAACTTGCCATCTTTACCGAAATAGTAGCAACCTTTGTACCCCGTGCAACACGTGGTACATCCTGTGGGATAAATTAGCGTCTTTCCTCCTGAACGGGGACACTTTGAATAGGCAATATGTGGATCACAATTTAAGGGGCAAGCTTTTGGGTTTTTTGGGTCAGATTGTCCTTCACAAATGAAAGTCCCATCAGCACTATAATAATTGCAACCTTTATAACCTGCACAACAGTTGGTGCATATGGGATTTTGCGGACTTCCTTCTGAACGTGGGCATATCCCATAGCCAAGATGACCACATTCTTTAGTACAAGCCTTGGCATCAACATGTTCCATCGCGCTTACAAGTAGCAATAATCCTACAAACAAATATAATAAGGAGAAAGCTGTGAAATGAAAAAAACATACTAACACTTATAGTTTATGCCACAACAAAGAAACTAAAGAGAAGAAAATTAGAGAAAGGGAAATCTTACCAACAACAAGTAATAGGTAAGCAAGGAAACTAACTTGTTTGTGAACAGCCATATTATGGATTCCTTTTACCTTGTTTAATTTTCTTTTCTTTTCTTTTCTTTTGTTTGGGTTGAGTAGTGTCTATCCTCCTTCACCTATTTATAGCCAAACGAGTGATTAAAAAAAACATAGTTACTAAAACGTTTTTATATAGCCTCCAATTGATAAATAAGAAAAAGATGTGCTTGTTAGTGTAATTAGTTTGACTAGTTACTTACGCTTCCTTAACTTATCCACAATTGCATCTTTAATTAATTATTGTTTTTACTAATCCACAATTGCATCTTTAATTGATAATTGTTTTTGTAATATTTGTCATCTAGCAACAATTTTCTTCTCCACATATATATCTCTTTAGGGGAAATAACAATTTTAGTCCATGTATTATAAGTTTATTTTCATTTTGACCCCCCTGTATATATGAATCGAGTACACGTAATTAATGGAATTATTGTATCTAATTGAAGGACAATAATGGATTTATCCGTAATTACTAATAAGCTTAGGTCACACACGGCCATTTAAAATTATCCGCATAATTCACTTAGATACCTCAGAATTTGTATCAATTGAACATTCAAATTGTTCAAAATATATAACCATCATATTCATAGAGTTTGCAACCTTCTCCTGCAGTGCAACAATTAACACAAACTTGATTAAGTTTGGCCAATCCAGAAGATGGACATGTCATGTATGCAACTCTAGTCACATTCCAGGGTACATGCCTTGGGTTCAATTATGATATTTATATAACAAGATAAAAATTATAACTAATTAACCTGCTATAATAAATAAATATTACTGATATTGATATTGCAATTTTTTTTTATATCCACCTAAGATCAACTCTCAACGTTTTCTTTCTCAAGCATATCATATAGAGTTTATGTAATATGGTTTATTTAGTTTGTAAGCTTTTACACATGAGGAATTTATTTAAATGCTCACATGAAAGATAAATGTTAGTGTTACAATTTTGAAATTATCCTGAAGTTAAAAAAAATAAATAAGTAAAATTTTAGGTAATGATGAGTATAAAACAAAATAGAATAATTAAGCCGCCCTTGTACTTGCGGATAATTAAGCAAAGTGATTGGTAGGATTATGAAACTTCAATGAAGTTTGAGGATAAGAACGAGAAATATAATAACACATGCAGAAATTAAGTTGATAAAAGAATCTGCAATTTGTTCAAGGAAGACTTTGAACCTTTCAACAATGTTATGGAAAGTTTGTACATTATTATTATTATTATAATCAAAGGATAGCACCAAATTTCAATGAACATTATTCAAATAGTATATATCAATGTTGTACATCACGTGTAATAATACATTTATATGTATGTACACTTGTCTGGCAATTAGCTGAACATATATTCATTTACATAAAATATTGAACATATAGTCATAGGATATTTCTCGAGTTTATGGCTAAAATCATCTTTAAAGTATGACCAAAATTTAAAGTACATTCTTATGTTATATAAGTGAACAAAAACCATTCTTAAACTATTCAAAAAGTTGCAAAATTCATCCTTTTGTCATTTTCTTTAAGAAACTCACGTCCCAACAAAAAATGTGTCAAGTCGAATGAATATATGTACAAATAGTTAAGCTAATCAAGATAGGTAATTTTTTTTTAATTTTTCGAAATTGAGGGCTTAAATTATATTCCGACAAAATATATTCAAATTCTAAATATTCTTTGGAGAAAAACATATACTCCTCCAACTTCAAAAATTTCAAATAAAGTAATTATTTTTTTATTTTAATAACTAAACACCTACGTGATTTCACTAAATTTCCAGCATTTTTGTACATTGCATAAAACGTGAACAATGTATATATCATATAGCCCTCAATATTTTACTAAAGAAAATCTCTAAATAGTTGGATGTAACATATCTGAAATGATACTTTTGTATAATCTTTCTAACTTTCGGAACGTACTGTATGAATATTTCAGAACTTAGGTATGGGTGCAAGTCAATTTACTTTGATGATGCAAAAAAACATACTCTATAAACTATGAACCCACAAAATTTAAATGCAAGATTCATTTTTATCCATATCCTTATTCTTTAGATAACTTTAATCTTTTCATTGTGGCCAAGACGTGGCCATTTTTTTTTCCAATTGGTTCAATCGATTTTAATAAAGATAGGCTAAAGGATGATTTTTTTAATTGGTTCAATCAGTTTTTAATAAAAATAGGCTAAATGATGATTCTTGTTATTTTTTGGATAGTATAAGGATGTTTTTTGCTCACTTGGATATTATAAGGATGTATATTAGATTTGAGTCATAGTTAAAGGATGATTTTGATAAGGATAAGGATATAGAGTCCTAGTACGTTAGTATATTTTGTTATATACGTAGTTATCTCTCTTCTATTTAGGTCTTACGTTCGATAGACTCCTTTATCTTCTATACTTGTTCATGTATAAATACCACACATTGTATCAATAATATAACAAACGATTTCATAATCATATACAACTATTATACGGTATCAGAGCTTCCTAAACACTCTGACGAGTATATCCGATCATCTTCCTTTTTTTTCCAGCTTCCAATTTTTTTTTCCAGAATGCCTGCTACTCCCTCCTCCTCTCCCAACTCTCCAGCAATCACTCTCAATCAAGGGGGTGTCATTCAGCCCTCTCAATTGATCTCTTTCAACCCTGCGTCTCAGCTATCCTTCAAGCTAACAGGAAGTGCGAATTATCCAACTTGGAAATCCCAAGTCACCACTTTATTGTTTGGCTACAATCTTCTTACTTTTGTTGATGGTTCACTTCCATCCCAACTACGCATATTATGGACAATGAAAATATCCAAATTCCTAACCCCAACTTGAGATTGTGGCAGCGACAAGACAGTCTTGTTCGCAATGCCATTATGGCATCCGTTGACGCTACATTCGCCCCTCTCATTGCCCATGCTTCCACTGCCAAAAAAGCTTGGGATATTCTCCAAACAACTTATGCGAGCAAATCGCACTCCAGAATTTTCAGTTTGCGCGATACTTTGGCGAATGTCAAATGAGACGCACACTCAATCAGTGATTATATGAGAGAAATCAAGTCCACTGCAGATGATTTGGCCTGCAGTGGTTCACCCATTAACAACGAGGAACTTGTCATTAAGGTCTTGAGTGGTCTAGGTCCTGAGTACAAGGAGTTATCTGCAGCAATAAGAGCTCGTGATAATCTTATCACATTCGAAGAACTCATTGGTTAACTCCTTGCACAAGAGATGTTCATCAAACACTCAGAAGCTAAGGTCGACACACGTATGATCACTGCTCAAATTCATCAGCATTCCACCAATAATGAACCCAAAAATCGATAGCCTAATTCTTTCAATTGTAGGAACACTTCTCCATCAGGTTCCTACAACTCTCGTAATCAATTTTCTGCCCCGCATAACAATCAACGAGTCCAATGTCAACTTTGTGATAAGTTTGGTCACATTGCAAAGGTATGTAGGTCTAAGTAACACAGTGCCACTGAAGCATATGCTAATTTTGTCAACCGTCCGTCTTGTGCTTCCAATTCTCCAAGACCTTGGGTTGTGGATTCTGGAGTGTCGCATCATATTACAAACAACTCTCACTCTCTTCAGACTCCAACTGAGTTCTCTGGAACGGATGCGATAATTGTTAGTGATGGTAAAACAATTCCTATCATTCATATTGGTCACACTACTTTATCTTCTCCTAATCTTGCTGTCAATTTTCTTTTAAAAAATGTTCTTTGTTCTCCATCTATTAAAAAGAAGTTGATTTCGACTGCTCAATTTTGTAGGCAAAATCTAACTTCCATTGAAGTTTTTCCTTATTCTTTTGTTGTGATATATTTGAGCACGGGGGCATGTCTTCTTCAAGGCAAGAGTAATGGTGATCTCTATGAGTGGCCTACGGACATGACCAAATCAGTCTCACCTCGTCCTCAAGCACATTTTGTTGCATCAACAACTCCATCATTGCATCTATGGCATGCTCGTCTTGGCCATCCTCAACGTCGTATTACCAAAGCTTGTGTCTCTTCTTTCAACCTACCAGTGAACCATGCAGAGTCTTTTACATTTTGCAATTCCTGTTTATGCAATAAGAGTCATCGTCTATTATTTGGTAACAATTCCATTACAAGTTCTAGGCCCTTTGATGTTGTTTATTCAGATGTTTGGGGTCTCTCTCCAACTATCTCTTTTGATAATTTCAGATTCTATGTTATTTTTGTTGACCATTTCACCAAATATACTTGGTTGTTTCCTCTAAAATCCAAATCAGACGTTAAAGAATTTTTCATTAATTATGTTCAAATGGTTCAAAATCAATTTCAATTGTGAATTAAAACATTATATACTGATGGAGGGGGTGAATAAATTGGCCTTAAATCAACCCTCTTGAATTTTGGGATACAACATCTTATAAGTCCTCCATACACTCCCCAACTAGTTGGCACTGCCGAAAGAAAACATCGGCATGTTGTGGACACCGCTTTAACTCTTCTTCACCATGCTTCTGTCCCTCTCAAATTTTGGTCTCTCGCATTCCAATGTGCAGTATACCTCATTAACAGGCTGCCAACACCACTTCTTGATCTTAAGTCTCCATATCAGTGTCTCTTTAACACTACCCCAAACCCTCTTAAACTAAGAATTCTTGATTGTCTTTGTTATCCATGGTTAAAGCCTTACACGTCAATCAAACTTGATCCCAAGTCCAATCCCTGTGTGTTTATGGGATATTCCGCTGCCACCAATAGTTATGCTTGCCTAGACCTTGCCACTTTAAAAATCTATATCTCTAGGCATGTTGTATTCGTTGAACATATTTTTCCTTTCACAACCAACTATCCTCAGTTCTCTCGTCCACAAGGCTCGCACTTGGAAAAATGGTTGTTTCCAGATAACCTCTGCATCTCTTCCTCTTCCTCACAATCTCTTTCACCTCTTATTGTTGCAGACACAATTCCAATCACTGCTACTACTGATTTGGTGAACTCCATGTCTACTCGTGGATGTCACACTCAGGGCCATCAGGATGACGTGTCAACCGGCTCCACTATAAGTCCTCCTACACATTCTTTGTCTTTTTCTCCTTCTCAAACTACAGTCCATATACATCTCCAACACCAATGCCTCAGACACCATCAAATCGAATGGTCACTAGGTCTCAAAATAATATTTTCAAACCCAAAGTGCTTTTTGATTACCTTGCAAACTCTACTATAAAACACCTTTCACTTACCCCAAATACCTTTAGTCAAGCATCCAAATATCCTGAATGGTTAGCTGCTATGAAAGAAGAACACATCGCTTTACTTAAAAATAAAACTTGGTCATTGGTTTCATCTACTCCCTTTCAAAACGTAGTTGGGTGCAAATGGGTGTTTCGTGTCAAACACAAGCCTGATGGATCTATAGAGTGTTATAAAGCCAGATTAGTGGCAAAAGAATTTCATCAGCGTCCTGGAATTGACTTCCATTTCACCTTCAGTACAGTTATTAAAACCACAACAATTCGCCTTATCTTGTCCCTAGCTGTGTCTCTAAAATGGTCGTTACACCAAGTTGATGTAAATAATGCCTTTTTACAAGGTACTCTACATGATGTCGTTTTCATGCAACAACCACCTGGTTTTGTAGATCCCCGATTTCCTAATCACGTGTGCAAACTACACAAATCTATCTATGGACTTCGCCCAAGCACCACGCGTATGGTATACTGAAATAAAGACGTTCCTCTTATCATGTAGCTTTGCTTGTTCCAAATCTGATGATTCTTTATTCATCAAATAGTCTCATAATTCTCTCATTATTATCATGATCTATGTTGATATATTGTTGTTACAGGCTCTAACAACTCGCAAGTTTATGCAATAATTAAGTTGTTGGATGACAGATTTTCCATTAAGGATCTTGGTCCTTTACATTTTTTTCTAGGTGTTGAAGTTATCCAGCATGATCATGGATTGACTCTCACACAAAGTAGCTTCATTGCGGACATACTCACCAAGTTCAAAATGCTGGATGCAAACAGTGTGAGCACTCCTCTGTCCACAAGTGAAATTTTATTCTTGGATGACGGTTCTTCATCGGCAGATGCTACAATTTATAGGCAGATCATTGACTCATTGCAATACCTCACTTTCACACGGCCTGATATATGCTTTGCGGTAAACAAGCTCGCTCAATTCCAACACTCTCCATCAACTAAGCATTGGGAAGCAACAAAGAGGCTTTTTCGTTATCTAAAAGGAACCATCACCTATGGCTTTCACTTCAAATGTGGTAACTCTTCTCAATTACTTGCATACTCAGATGCAGATTGGGGTAGTATTCCCGATACTAGACACTCCACTTCAGCCTACGTTATTTTTCTTGGAAAGAATCCAATTAGTTGGTGCTTTAACAAGCAATGCACTGTTGCCAGATCTTCAACAGAAGCGGAATACCGGGCTGTAGCAAGTGTTGTTGCTGAGCTATATTGGCTAACCAACCTACTGCAAGAACTTCGGGTCAAGCTGCCTTGTCCTCCTAAGGGTTTTTGCGATAACATTGGTGTCACTTACCTGTGCCATAATCTAGTCTTTCACAGTCGAATGAAACATGTCGTAATTGACTTTCATTTTGTCCGTGACCAAGTAGAAAGTGGAAAAATTTCAGTTCATCACATTCCAACAGGAGCTCAACTAGCAGATGCCTTAACTAAAGCACTTCCCAGAAGGTCCTTTGTCCACCTTGTTAGCAACATCGGTCTCAAGCAAATTGAGCCTATGTTAAGGGGGCATGATAATGATAAGGATATAGAGTCCTAGTACGTTAGTATGTTTTGTTATATACGTAGTTATCTCTCTTCTATTTAGGTCTCTTACGTTCGATAGACTCCTTTATCTTCTATACTTGTTCATGTATAAATACCACACATTGTATCAATAATATAACAAACGATTTCATAATCATATACAACTATTATAGATTTTAGCCAAAAACTCGATATTTCTCTTACGGATCATAGTTCATACTTCTTCGATAAAAATGCCTTGGTCCCAATTCATTTTAAAAAAAAGAAGAGAAAACACCTAAATTATGAAAAATTAACAGATCATACCTTAATCATAAACTTAAAAATTGTATTCCGAGTGTGTGAAAATTTATAAATTCATCCACTTTAAAATAACTTCTAACATAATTTATTTATTTTTTTAATTAAGCAATTTTAGTTGTTTTCTTTATTTTTTTAATTAAGCATAACAAGGGAAATTTGGATGCTTCTTTCTTTAATCATAATATAATAATTATTTTTTCATTTCCAATGGAAATGGTTCCAAGACTTGAATATTCGAATATTTCATGAAATATCCACATCATTCACGTGGTAGGTGGATCCATCTAATATGTTCATTCGAACAAAAATAAGACTCTAGTCACTTAAAATTTATTACTATGGATAAGACCAAAGGAGATCACCACAAGAGAGGAGCCAAGTCCTCAATATAATTATGGATGATCTTTTTCTTTATTCAAATAATAAGTAGTAGTTACACATAACACACAACTTTGATGCCCACATTATAGTGATTAGCATGTCATCCTTTTATTTCATACATAATAAATTAAAAATTACAACACATATTATTGATGATGCATCATGCCTTATGCTGTAGATATATAGATCTGAGGCTCCCCAGTACAAATTAAAGATCCATCATATCCATAGAGTTTGCAACCCTCTCCTGCAGTGCAACAATTAACACAAACTTGATTAAGTTTGGCCAATCCAGAAGATGGACAAGTCATGTATGCAACTCTAGGGTCACATTCCATGGTACATGCCTTGGGTTCAATACTCTCTCCTTCACAAACAAACTTGCCATTTTTACCGAAATAGTAGCAACCTTTGTACCCCGTGCAACATGTGGTACATCCAGTGGGATAAATTATCGTCTTTCCTTCTGAACGGGGACACTTTGAATAGGCAATATCTGGATCACAATTTAAGGGGCAAGCTTTTGGGTTTTTTGGGTCAGATTGTCCTTCACAAATGAAAGTCCCATCAGCACTATAATAATTGCAACCTTTATAACCTGCACAACAGTTGGTGCATATGGGATTTTGCGGACTTCCTTCTGAACGTGGGCATATCCATAGCCAAGATTACCACATTCTTTAGTACAAGCCTTGGCATCAACATGTTCCACCGCGCTTACAAGTAGCAATAATCCTACAAACAAATATAATAAGGAGAAAGCTGTGAAATGAAAAAAACATACTAACACTTATAGTTTATGCCACAACAAAGAAACTAAAGAGAAGAAAATTAGAGAAAGGGAAATCTTACCAACAACAAGTAGTAGGTAAGCAAGGAAACTAACTTGTTTGTGAACAGCCATATTATGGATTCTTTTTACCTTGTTTAATTTTCTTTTCTTTTCTTTTCTTTTGTTTGGGTTGAGTAGTGTCTATCCTCCTTCACCTATTTATAGCCAAACGAGTGATTAAAAAAAACATAGTTACTAAAACGTTTTTATATAGCCTCTAATTGATAAATAAGAAAAAGATGTGCTTGTTAGTGTAATTAGTTTGACTAGTTACTTACGCTTCCTTAACTTATCCACAATTGCATCTTTAATTAATTATTGTTTTTGAAATATTTGTCATCTAGCAACAATTTTCTTATCCACATATATATCTCTTTAGGGGAAATAACAATTTTAGTCCATGAATCGAGTACTAAGCATAATTAATGGAATTATTGTATCTAATTGAAGGACAATAATGGATATATCCGTAATTACTAATTAATAAAACATGTCAACCAACTAAGATTATTAATATTGTTATTCCCTCCGTCTTTATTTATGTGGCTGAATTTAATTGTTGGAGGGTGGGTGGGTGGGGAAAGGGGGTCGAGGATAGGGGTGAAAAAAATAAAATTTTAATGTTGGTAAGATTTTTCTTTCTCTAATTTTCTTAGTCGAATTATGCAAGCAAGAAAATTCAATCAATTATGCTTAGTAGAATCACATATAGTAAGTAGTAATATTTAACTAAAGGTATAGCCACTTCAAAGGTGTAGTGATAGGAGCCCTAATTAAGTAATTAATTATCGTAATTAACTTTATGTGATCAAAAGAAAGAGTCACCCCGTCTACTTTTTGTTAATTGCTTCACTAATTAGTCCTATTTCCTGTCTTTTTCCTATCGTTTGAATTATGAAAATCATGTTTTTGTGACTATTCTCCTGCATTAATATTTTGTTGTTGATATAGTAAAACTTTATTTGTAGCGCACACAAATAAATCATGTTTTGTGACTATTCTCCTAAGTTAAATATGTTATTATTGATATGGTAAAACATTATTTTTAGCACACATTAATCATGTTCGATGACTTTTTCTACATGAAACGATTAAGCTAACATATGAGTGGGTTACTCCCTCTAAATCAAAATAAACGAATTATCGACACTATTTTATATTGATAGATTACTCTTTGGTTAATGATTTTAAATATCTTTTCGTAGGTGTCACGCTTCAACAATTCATTTATATTAGTATTATTGATGCATATATATATAGCTCTGAGGCTCCCCAATACAAACTAAAGATCCATCATAATTCATATTACAACCCTCGCCTGCAGTCCAACAATTAACGCAAACTTGATAAAGTTTGGCTAATCCAGAAGATGGACAAGTTATGTAAACAAATTTAGGGTCACATTTCAGGGTACATGCCTTGGGGTTCAAATTCAATACTCTCTCCATCACAAACAAACTTGCCATTTTTATCAAAATAGTAGTAACCCTAGTAACTGTACAACAGGTGGGATTAGGGCCGCATATCAGTTGATTCGGTTTGGTTTTGAAGTTTATCGATTTCGCTTATTGGTTATATGTTTGTAGAGATGCTATACCGTTATAGAACCATGAAAATATTGACTTATCGGTTCGGTTATGGGTTTAACCATTAAGCTTTGACCCCAAAAAAACATTGAAAATCACTTAGAAACAATATGACAAACCAAATGAACTATGCACATGAGTTCACAAGTTACATCTTACTCAAAAGCAAACACTTTTACATTGTAGAATAACCAAGTGTTTGAGACAACCAGAAATAAAAGTAGGAAACCAAACTCTAAGTCAAGGACTTTTTATACAAAATGATATAAATATAATTATTTAATTTACTATCGGGTTATCGGTTAACCTGTTAAGAAAAAACGTCAAACCGTTAAGAACTGATAACACGATAACAAAAAAATTTTAAGTTTGTTTTTAACAAATATTTTTTACTTCAAATTGTTATTTTTTTCACCCCGATCCTCGACCTCCCCCCCCCCCCTCCTCCCAAATAAAAAATTGCATTTGCTTTTAAAAATTATTTTCAACTTCAAAAATTTCTTTTTTTCACCCCTACCCCTCCTCCTTCCCCTCATCCCCCCAAAAAATTTAAGTTTGTTTTTTAAAAAATATTTTCGACTTCAAAAATTCTTTTTTTTTCACCCCTATCCTCGACCCCCACCCCTAACCCCACACTCAAAAAAAATAAATTAAGTTTTATTTAAAAAATATTTTCAATTTATAAATTATTTTCTACTATGGTAAACAAAAAAGATATTTCTCAAAAATATTTTTCATAATAAATAAAACTTTAAAAATCTTTTCCAGAAAATATTTTCTACTCACCAACAAAAAATGAGAAAATAAGTCAAAAATCTACTTGTTATCCGGAAAAATATTTTCTAGGAAAACATTTCCTTTTTACCACACACCCTAAATATAAATATTTCTATGAATGGTAGTATATTAATTTGGCGCGAGTTATTAGTTTTATTTCAATCTATAGACAGACTTATAAACACTCTTTTACTTGACTAACCAAACTTAAATTTGATTTTGCAATATGAGTGAAATACGTAAACTCCTAAATTCTCATTAAGTTTAGGGGTGTTTTCAACACTTCTCTTGAGTTTTTATTAAGAGTCTCATGCTCTTACAAGAGTTTGAGACTATTTGTTGTGTCATGTGGCAAATTAGGGGCGTATCTAAGTTTAGTTAGTCAAGTAAAAGAGTGTTTAGGATGCAATGGTTTGGGACCGGAACTAATAATTTCTATCAAGTGCAGAGGTGTTTTCAATACTTCTCTCTTGATTAATTATTTGCATTTCCTTTCTCGTAAACATATACGACAAAACACACACATAAAAAAAAATAAACGAGGAAAAAATTGCATGCATCATTGTATATGTATTTTTAAAATTTTATTTTATACATAAAAATATTTACTTTGATACCATTTTAAAATATTTCTTATACTATTCCATAGTTTTTTATCTTTTAATATATTATTTCAAGTTTAAAACTTAGAATTCGGAATGGTCCAATAAAGATTATAGTTCATACATGTTGATAATTATAATAAAACTTAAATCAAATTCAAATTTATATTAATGCAAAAAGAAAATCAATTCAACACTACCTCCGTCCTGTATTGTTTGTCATGGTTTCTATTTTTATAGTCAAACTATAAAAACTTTGACTAACATTTTAAGATGTATTTTTCATCATATTAATATGCAAAAAAATGCAATTTATAGTACTTTTCATATAGTTTTAGAGTATCTAATTTTTTGTTTAAAATATCGAATTAATTTGATCTAATTTAACTTTGAAAATTAGTCAAATTTACTTTCCAAAAGCACAACATGACAAATAATACCGGACGGAGGGAGTAAGAATGACAATAATATTGAATATTTGTTCTTTAGTTTTACATAGTTTAGACAATTAAAATATATAATCTAATTTTAATTTTTCTTAAATATTTAGTAATGTAACTAATATTTATTAAACTTATTTTAGCATGATTTAGTACTTTTAAATTATGATTATTTTCATTACGACTTTATAATATTTATTTTATATGATGATTTCATTAATATTTTTTATTGAATATTTTTGTAACATTAATACTCATCTCATATTTTGTGTTATTTTTTTTATAAAAAAAAACACTTTAGATAATTGTATTTTTGTTGGACTAAAGAAATATTTAGAGCACAAGTTAATTATATGTTTGTATGTAAACTTTACCGAAAAATCTGATGTTTATTAGTTTGGTTTGATTTATAAATTTAAAAATTTGACACAATGGTTTGTTTTGGTATTTGAAAATTTTGAACCAACCCGAGGTTGAAAAACCCGAATTTTATTAGTTTTGTTTGGTTTATAAATTTAAATTTTTTACACGAGTAATTTGATTTGATATTTGAAAAACCCGAACCAACCAGGTATGTATACCCCTATTCAGGGCAAAATGGACAAATAATAGGAGTAGCCCAATTATGAAAAATTAACAGAATACCTGAATCATAAACTTAAAAATTGTATTCTTAGTGTGTGAAAAATTATAAATTCATTCACTTTGAAATAACTTACCTAATCTCAAAGGTAGTTTGTTTAAAAGTAAATAAATTTATAGATCTGATTCCTTAAAATATTATAAAGACGCATGTCATTTACTATGGATAAGACCAAAGGAGATCACCACAAGAGAGGAGCCAAGTCCTCAATATAATTATGGATGATCTTTTTCTTTTATTCAAATAATAAGTAGTAGTTACACATAGCACACAACTTTGATGCTCACAGTATAGTGATTAGCATGTCATCCTTTTATTTCATACATTATAAATTAAAAATTACAACACATATTATTGATGATGCATCATGCCTTATGCTGTAGATATATAGCTCTGAGGCTCCCCAAACAAATTAAAGATCCATCACTATCATAGAGTTTGCATCCCTCTCCTGCAGTGCAATAATTAACACAAACTTGATTAAGTTTTGCCAATTCAGAAGATGGACATGTCATGTATGCAACTCTAGTCACATTCCAGGGTACATACCTTGGGTTCATCACTCTCTCCTTCACAAACAAACTTGCCATCTTTACCGAAATAGTAGCAACCTTTGTACCCCGTGCAACATGTGGTACATCCAGTGGGATAAATTATCGTCTTTCCTTCTGAACGGGGACACTTTGAATACGCAATATATGAATCACAATTACGTTCGCAAGCTTTTGGGTTTTTTGGGTCAGATTCTCCTTCACAAGCAAAAGTCCCATCAGCACTATAATAATTGCAACCTTTATAACCTGCACAACAGTTGGTGCATATGGGATTTTGCGGACTTCCTTGTGAACGTGGGCATATCGCATAGCCAAGATTACCACATTCTTTAGTACAAGCCTTGGCATCAACATGTTCCACCGCGCTTACAAGTAGCAATAATCCTACAAACAAGTATAATAATTAAGAGAAAGAGAAATTCAAAAAAACATACTAACACTTATTGTTTATGCCACAACAAAGAAAATAAAGATAAGAAAATTAGAGAAAGGGAAATCGAAATCTTACCAACAACAAATAGTAGGTAAGCAAGGAAACTAACTTGTTTGTGGACAGCCATTTTGTGGATTTTTTTTACCTTGTTTAATTTTCTTTTGTTTGGGTTGAGGAGAGTGTCTATCCTCCTTCACCTATTTATAGCCAAAAGAGTGATCAAATAAAACATGGTTAACCAAGTCGTTTTTTTCACATTACATATATTTAATTTTTATATTAATAGCCTCCAATTGATAAAGAAGAAAAAGATGTGCTTGCTGGTGAAAAAAAAAATAGATTCTCAAATTACTTATTGTTAAAAGCAAAAAATTCATATTGGTGGTTAATAAAATGAGTGAACTTTTTATAAGGCTTGAATAATCCTCCTTTATTGATCTTGATTTTAAGGTGTGAGTTAGAATTTGGCGTAAAACCTAATTTGACATGGTATAAAAGGAAATTAAAGGTCCATCTCACCCAATGTTGAGGCCTAAAAAATAAATAAAAAACTCAAAATTTCCCACTCACCAAATACTAAACACTGACGTATTTTAAAAACAAAATGTCCACAGTTAATGAGATGGGGAAATAACAATTTTAGTCCATTTATTATAGGTTTATTTTCATTTTGATCCCTGTATATGTGAATCGAGTACTAATCATAATTAATGGAATTATTGTATCTAATTGAAGGACAATAATGGATCTATCTGTAAGTACTAATAAAACAAACCATCTAACATGATTAATTATTACTCCGTCCACTGTCTTTAGTTACGTGACTGAATTTTATTTTTAGTCGTCTATCTAAAATTAAATATTAGTACCCACTTTTTATATTCAAATACATCAATCTTTTTAATTTTTCTTTGAGTCTTTTCCTAAAGTTAAAAGAATATTTTTGGGCCTTAGGAAATACAAACAATTAAACCATATATGTAAGTAAGTTTTTGTCTGTTTACAAGAAAGAAAATTGACGTACTACCAGTCATAGCAATATTTAAATCTAATGTTCCATATACAAGTGAATTTTTGTTTAAATAAATCGAAGAACAATAATTAATTACTAACTAGATTGAAAGAAAAATAATGACATGAGATGATAGTGGGACTTACAAATATAGTGAAAATTGCACTAGCCATGTTTTTTATCTATTGATGATATTCAAAGTTAAACAATTTTTATTCGAAGGTATAGTGATAGGAGCAATAATTTAGTAATTAATTATCTCAAATTAACTATATGTGATCAAAAGAAAGAGTAATACCATCTACTTTTTGTTAATTGCTTCACTAATTAGTCCTATTTCCGGACTCATGTTTGAAAAGAAAGAGTAATACCATTTATTTTGTGACTGTTTGCAACAAATTTTAAACATATGGAAAATAAATAAACCATACAAATAAAATATGAAGAAATATGATTTTATTAATCAAGATAGCGGATACAATTCTGTTAATCCCTTGATTCTACTCTCCTAAGATTTATCCATGATTCGAGGGCCGTTAGTGGCGTATTTCTCGAACGAGGATGATTTAGATTTGACTTCTTTATATGAATAATCCATCAATTTGTGGAGTATTCGAGATCTTGATCTCAATATGGAATTTCCGAGATGTCTTTTAAGGGAATTTAGTACCCTTTATATAGACATAAACTAGGGTTTAGGGTTGAATAGCCTCCAAGAATCCTTATCTGAGTTGAAGACAGTTTGTAGAGTCCCAACTCGAATTGAACGCATCTTGTAGAGTCCCACAAAATTTCAATGTCTTCAGTGACTACCATTAAATATTTTGTTAATTGATATAGTAAAATTTTATTTGTAGCACACATAAATAGTGCTCTGTGACTCTTTGTGACTATTCTTCTACGTTAAATATTTTATTGTTCATATGGTAAAACTTTATTTTTAGCAAACACAGATCATATGTTTCGTCACTATTCTTGTACATGCAACGATAAAGCGAATTACACATTTAGTGTGTTAATTACTCTCTCTAATTCAATATAAATGAGTTAATAATTCTATTTTATATTGACAAATTGCTTTTTGATTAATGACTTTACATATATTTTTTTTAAAGGTGTCACGCTTCCACAATTCATTTGTATTGTACTACATGGAGTACTAAGCTATAAATTTAGTTAAAAGTTAAAAAATTAACTGTGTTTTTGAAGTTGTGTCGAGAAATATTTTTAAAATTTAAAGTTATATTTAAACATACATTTTATTTGAAAAATAATAAATTTTGTGAGCAGAAGAAAGGTCTCACCTAAAAATTGTTATGGACCAGTTTTTGAAACTTTTTTTTTAAAAAAAAAATGATTAATCATGAACAAACAAATGTTTTCAATTTTTTTTTGTAAAATCTACTGTCCAAGATTCATGGCCCTATGGTATCTAACTTTGTGGAAGATGAATTTTTCACAGTTATTTTTTAAAAGTAAAAATCATCCTGATATGCATTTTAAAAAATGAATGAGAAAGATAATTCAATTAAGGCCACGTTTTAGTCATGACTAAAATAATTTATAGTAAATTTTCATATATATTTGCTTTCAAAAAGAATTGACAGTCCTTTGTATCTAGCAATAAATTTCCTCAACCACAAATATATTAAAGATAACTACGGCTTAGAAACAAAAATCTATGAAGAATTTTATGTTAGCGGAAGTATCCAAATTTGTATACTTCTATATGAAATTAAAAAAACTTCATTAAACATCAAAATAATAATCATAAACTCTCAATATTTATATTCCTAGCTTCTTGAATTAAATTGTTTACATATTCAACAATTACTGATGTACAAATTATTTCTCTATATATTTTCCTAATATCATGCATGGTTTTAGATATATCAAAGGATCAAAACAATTATCTCACTATATTAAGTTTTCTATCTGAATTATTGATAACGTAGGTTTTTCTCTGCACTATCCCTCAATAATTAGCAAAACACACCTAGACTAGATTCGTTTTGCTAACCCAATTGCTATTAATTGAGTATATGAATAATATTTATATCTATATATGGATTTAGTTAATTAAATGCATCTGATTCATTAAAGAATTATAGACACTTGAGATTCATTTAGGATACGAATTATGGATGATTTATTTCTCTTATTCAGATAATTAGTAATTACACATAACACACAACTTTGATGCCCACATTATAATGAATAGCATGTCATTATGTGTGCATCCTTTTATTTCATACATTAATTAATTAATTAAGTTTGGGAAATCCAGAAGATGGACAAGTCTAGAGTCACATTGCAGGGTACATATTTGCCTTGGGCTCATCACTCTCTCCTTCACATACAAACTTGCCATTTTTACCACATTCTTTAGTACAAGCCTTGACATCAATATGTAGAAACATTCCTACAACAAATATAATACAAGGAAAAATATAAAACTACTACTTGTGTATGTATAAACCAAGATTTTTTTTATTAAAAAAAAAAAGGAGTAAAGGAAAATCTTACCAAGAACAATTAGTAGGTAAGCAACAAAATTAACTTCCTTGTGAACAGCCATGATGGATAATTGATTATTAGTACCTTGTCTTCTTTTAATTTTGGGGTGAAGAGTGTCTGTACTCCTCCACCTATTTATAGCAAACGGGTGATAAAAAAGATAGCAAAATAAAACTTTTGTTTCTTCATATTATAGTATATATTATTTTTGTTAATTGATAAAAAAGAAAAAAAGGTTATGTTTTCAGGTTGCGATCGGTTCGGTTTCAAAGTTTATCGGTTTGACTTATTGATTATCGGTTTTTGTATAGATGCTAAACCGTTATAAAACTATTAAGATATTGACTTATTGGTTATTGATCGTTATCGGTAATAAGTTATCGGTTTAACCGTTAAGTGTTTGACACAAAGAAAAACATTGAAAATCACTTAGGAACAATGTGACAAACCAAATGAACCATTTACATGAGTTCACAAATTATATCTTGCTCAAAAGCAAACGCTTTTACATAATAGAATAACCAGTAGTTTGAGACAACCAGAAATAAAAAGTAGGAAACCAAACTCTAAGTCAAGGACTCTATATACAAAATGGTATAACTAACTATTTAATTACTATCGGATTATCGGTGAACTCGTTAAGAAAAAACCTCAAACTGTTAAGAATCGATATCTCGATAATAGAAAAAATCCAAATCGTTCTCAAAACCGCTAGACCAGTAACCCATTACTGATAAGTCAATAAGTTTTTTTTCGATTCGAATTATCGATTTCGATTCGATTTTAAACAGCCTTACAGTTGCTAGTATAATTAGTTTGGCAAGGTATACTTACGCTTGCTTCTTCTTTATTACTCTCTCCACTCGATCTTCACTTGTTTACTATACTAGAAATAGATATTTAATAATACTTGTCTAACTTGAAAAATCAATGAGTTATTTACTTATTTATGTCTATTTTATCCTTGTTATTAGTTAGTATTATTCAATATCAAATATATTTTTCTAAAAATTAAATTTAATATATTCAAAAGATAATATAATAATATTCTCAAATATATATAATAAACAATTATAATTGAAGGGAGCGAAAGCTTAACTTTTCCTGATTTCTATCTTTAATTTCTCCTATTCAGCAAGCATTACCGACTACCGACCCCGACTTGCTTGTTTTTTGAAATTATTGTCATTTGTCATCCAGCAACAATTTCTTAGTCCACGTGATAATTAAGTTGGAACTCTATTATTGCATAGCAAAAGGATAAAAATATCCTTCAATTATCTTAAAAGGCTTAAATATATCCTCATTCATTTCTTTGGTTAAAAATATCCTTTAATCCACTTTTTAAATTCATCTCTGCTTCTAACTAACAACCTTTTTTTTCAATTATTATATTAAGAAAAATTATGCTATTATGTAAATTTATATTACTAAATTGTTTATCATAGTTATAATTTGTTATAATTATCATTTGTGACTAACATTATACATTAATTACGTAAGTTAACTTCGAGTTTGCATATTAACCACGTTTATATGTGTATAATTCTTCATATTTGTAACAACTAACAATTCTTTGTATGATTTGTATTTGTATACAATTGTTTATATTTGTATATGACGATAATTTCCTTTGGTTTTTCAGTTTTTTCATTATATACATTCAATCTTTTTGTGGATAACTTTTTAGAGTTTGTATAAACGCATAGTTTTTGGATTTTGTATAATATATTTTATATAATGTAATTTGTATAATTGTTTAAAGTTCATTGTTTATGCTTGTATCAATTCGTTATTTAGACTTTTATTATATTTGTATATTTTCAGACTTTATATTACTTAATTATACAAAAATACGTGAATTATACAAACGTACTTGCGAATTATGCAAGAAGGATCCAAATTATACAATTTTTGTCCTCTATCGCTCGTCTCTCTCCTCACTCTCCCAATCTCGCTCGCCTCTCTCCTCCCTCTACCAATCTCGCTCGCTACTCTCCTCCCTTTACGAATCTCTCTCGCCAGAATATACAATTATATATGTATAATATACAATTATCTAACCGATATACATATACAATTCACCTCTCTCCCACTCTCTGCCCTCTCTCCTCTTTCTCCCAGTCTCGCTCGCCACTCTCCTCCCTATAACATATATTTACGAATTGTAATTAACAAATTATAGTTATGGAGCGTAATTAAGCTATTTTTTAATTGTTATATGAGAAAGTTTTTATTATTCTTCTTCTTCTTATTATTATTATTATTTATTAGGTGACGTCTCCTATTGGATAAAAATTAATCCCCAACTCATCAATTTTTTTCCAATCTGCCCCGACCCAATCCGCACAGCCCCATGAATATTTTTGGATGTTCCCAACATGAATGCGTAGTCTAAAATGAAACTCTAATGATAAACCAAAAACTCCAAGATCAATCACGTGATTTTAGTCACTGTATTTTAGAATATATTCTAGTTTTAGTCATGCATATATAATTGAGAAAATACATAAAATTCTTTATGAACTTAACAAAATTTAATTTGAGATGAAGAAATTGTAGATTTTTCATTAACAAAAGCTTCAAGTTCATCACATTCAAATGCTGTAATAAATAATAATTTAGAAGCAAAAATAAATTATTAACTTTTCTATTTTTTTCGTGTTCATCACACCCTTTTACTAATTCAAAAAGAAAATGGGGATTGGATGGGGCTGTTTCAAAGAAAGAGTCATGCTTCTCAACGAGATTTCAAGGCGCTTCACCGAGAAGAAAGATTTCTCAAAATGCGATTTTCAACCTCTTTTCATAGAATCGTTTATTATAGAAATCGGGTGTTCGATCCTTACTCTTATTAAGACTCCACTATTTTATTCATTCATTCATTCTCGGTGCAAAACCCTCCAGCTAGGGGCTGAAAAAGAAAAAGGGTCAGGGTGCATGGGGGTTTCAAAAAAGAAAAAAGAGGTTGGGGGGGGGGGGTTGAGGGTCAAGAAGAACAAATAAGTGGTGCAAGTGGGATTGAGGGCGGAAGGGGTGGTGAGTGTAAGGAAGATGAAGGAAAGAAAGACTATTGGCTAAAAAAATAGGGCTCAGTTAGTCTTTTTTACGCACAGTGACTTTTTTGACTTGACATGTCAGCAATTCAGGTGTATTTAAATTCATTTGAAAGATGTTAAGAGGGTATTAAACACCCGTATAGTTAAAGTTTTAAAGTAAGTTTTGTTGTCAAGTTAAGATTATTATTTTTTTGTATTTTCCCTATATAATTTGATCAAACATAATTAATCTACGATTAATATAAATGTGTAATTTTGATTTTTCACACTAATGAAAGTTAAAAAAAATATAACAAAAACGTTAATCTGAAAATATAGAAAATTTAAAACAAACACCCCCTCTGTTTTAATGGCTAATTCTTATTCTTAGAAGGATTGAATTCAACCACAAGAAAACATAAAAACATTACTCGAAATTCTAAAGAAGTTAGAGCTTTATTTTTTTTTTTGTATTTTCTTTTCACTCTTCTTATTTATATTTATGGAAAAATTATTTGGATGGGTGTTTTGTAATAAATAATTATAGATTTTAGTGATATTTTTTTATTTATCACCATTTATAGCAATATAATGTTAAATCTGCAATATACATTAAAAGTGAATTAAGTATGTAATATATATGTATTATACGTGTTCTTTAAAATATATTATGTTTGTTTCGTAAGAAGTTCACACATTGTATTATAAGTGTTTTAAAATATGCGATAAATTTATTATCCATCAATAAAACTTCTATTATATGTGAATAATAAATTGTTCTTTGTAATATAAATTGAAATTGTGTTGTAAATGTATTAAAAATGATCAAGTGAAAAAAATATTATTGTTATAAATGGTAAATATTTTTTATTTATCGTATATTTATGTAAGTTACGGTCTCAATTTGATGAGAATTTAATATTCGTTATTTGAGGATTAAAATCCCACATTTATATAAATTGGAGACTATTATACAAAGATGAAAATCAAAATAAACCAATAATACAAAAATCAAATCCGGTCAAATAAATTGTGCCAAAAATAATGTTATCAGATTATTGTTATTGAGTTAACGGTTTTTAATAATTTTATAAAAAGATTTATTCGGTTATCGATTCGATTTCGGTATTTAGTATTTGGTTATTGAGTAAACCAATAACTTATTAAAACGATAGTAATCTACTATTTTACCCTTATAAAGATTAAACATTATATTTAACATAACTAAATACTATATCAGTACTCGATACTACAATCTTCACACAAAAAGTTCCACTTTATGTTTTGGCTGTAACATTAATTGTAGCCTTTCGTACTACATATGTTCTTATTGATGCAATTTTTTCATTATATTTCGTGTTTCATTATATCGAAGTATTTATAACTGATTTGCTTGTTTCATTGCATCACATCAAATTATTAGAGAAGTGAGAAGTCATACATTAATTTTATGTGCATTTTTCTTATTTAGTAAATCAAAAATCGATACGAATATTTTATTAATTTGTTATTGATTTAATGATTTAAAATCGAAAACCAAACTAATAAACATAAAATTGAATCGAATTAATCGATGCATAACCCGTCATTTTATTTTTTGATTTTTAAAACCAAACTAATAATACATAAAAATGTTCCCAAGGGGCTAAAACCAACAAAATAATTATTGTCTTATTGTTTATAGTTTTAGTTTATTTAGTTAAACTTTAATATATTTAATTAGTTATAGATATAATTCAACAAAGGGGCTAAATATTTGGTTTTATAAATAAGAGAAAATATATATATAAAAAAAATCTTGAAGTTGGCACGAGAACTTACTTTACTACTTAAATTAAACGGGTGTTAAATTTGTACCCCCTTATCATATTTATAGTTAATTATTTTCAATCGCCGAACAAAGCCTAATGCATGTGTTGATACAACAACGCGTTATTTATCTTTGAACTTCTTTTTTAAAAACTAATTTGTCCCTCCAACAATAATATCCAACCCATTACCCATTTGAAGAACAATCTTCAAATTCAAAGAACCCTAATTTCCTCTTTAACCTCATCAACTCAATCATCCAAAAATGGTGACCGAATTTATTATCTTTTTCTTGATTCATCTGAAATCTCAGCTCTTCAAACCTAAAAGTTGAATCTTTGAAAGAATTATTGTTCTTCGAAAGATAGGATTCAAACTTATTCTTCTTCATCTATTATTTTGAAAAAGATTAAAAGAAATTAAGTTTGACGAAAATCCTAAACTTAATCAAATGTTACAAC
This sequence comes from Solanum sitiens, assembly GCA_016801875.1. NCBI lineage: Eukaryota > Viridiplantae > Streptophyta > Magnoliopsida > Solanales > Solanaceae > Solanum > Solanum sitiens. The sequence goes on along the minus strand of JABWTJ010000002.1, from coordinate 1,730,946 downwards.
CATCCAAACGAAGATTACTAAGCTGGTAACTTTGTTTTCGTCGAGAAACACCACAAATTCGAAAAGCAAATCCTTAAGATAATGAGAATGGGGTTGGAGATTTAGGGGTAATGCTAAATGGCCAGAAAATTTTGGCCAGAATTTGGCCAGAAATGTAAAAAGACTAAAATAACCTTATTTTAAGTTTTACATTTATTTCCTCAATACTTTTCCCTCCAAACAAAATTAATTTTTGTCTATTTCCCAAACTCCTTGGACTACTAAATATTAACTATTTGGCTGCCAATAAAAATGAAAAATGTTTTTTTTTGTGTGTGTAGTTTATCTTTAAAAATAAGTATTGTTTAATTAATTAAAAAAATGTACACTTTAATTAAAAAAATATTTTTGTAATTTTATTTTTATATATTTACATTTTTTTCATTATATAGCAAATTATGTTCTACATATACCCCTCCTCCAAACTCAATTATGATCCTAAGGTTTCAACTTTGAAAAATTATTTTTTCGCTTAAAATAAACCTCTTTATTGAAAAAAGACAATTAAATTTCTCATTAATAATAACTACAAATGACTATCTTATCTACTAAAGATTATACTTAATTATTTTATAATAAAAAAATTGTAAAATATAGTAATTAAGCATAGATTAAAAAAATTAATTAAATTCTTCTTTAAATATAATCAACTAAATAGATAAGTCTATATAATGGACATATTTTGAGAGAAAAATTATATTGAAATTTCGATATTTTTAAAAATAATTGATGATAAGACATTCAAAACTATGTCATAAATAACACACTATTTTTTTTATATTATAATCATTCCGTACAAGAATTAACATATATAGAAAATGGTGAAATTATTTCACTAATTTTAACAATGAATAAATAATCCAGTTATTCGAATAGTATTAATTAAGTGGATATTTCAAAACAAATGAATAAAAGATCACTCAATACCTACTTATCAATTATAATACTTTAAATAGATGTATTTTATGTATATATTAATTTACAATATGTTTAACATGTATAAGTAAATTATAACATAACTAGGATATATATGTTTTAAAAATTATTTTCATTTATCTAGAATTTTTATATTTCAATAACGACAATCAAATCTCAAAATACTTTCGAGTTGATAGACATCGACACATTATAAAATCCATAATTTAATCTTCTTAAAACATAGTAATCAAATATGTAATTTAAATTTTTTAAATATGTAGTTTAATTTTTAAACATGTTGTTGTAAATATGTAGTTTAATTTTTTAAAACATAATAACCAAACATAAACTTTAAATATGTAATTTTTCAACATTAATGTGTAGTTATCTTGGGTTGTTGTTAAATAGGATCGACACTTATAAACAGTATGATTTTTAGTATTTCTTTAATGTGTTGATGTTTATCAATTCTAAAGTATTTTGATTTTTGATTGTTATTATTGAATTATTTTACATTATATATATAAAAAAAAGTATTTAAAATTTAATTTAAATAATTATTTAAATAGGTAATTTAAATTTATTTATATGATAAATGCAATAAAATTACTTAATTTTAAAAAATATTAATCCGTTCAAAACAAATATTAATTTGAAAGAAAAAAAAATAATATTGTGACTACAACTATGTATACTTAATATTTTTGCAGATCATTTAATAGCAAACATTTTTAATAAAATAACAAATAATACTACTAAAGAAAAATATACATGTGATGAAACTTAAATCTAGTTCATGTTAAATTTGTATTGTCATTGTCATCGGAGAACTATAAAGATGTTTTTCTTTCAAATTTTTTTATAGAGTTTATTTTGAAATCATAAAAAACTCTCTATATCCTTTTTATGTTATTAAAATTTTTTAATGAAGCACCATAAAAAAATTTATAAAAAAAATTTGTATATGTCTCTAGTAGTGAAATAATAAATAAAAATTAATTTTAATGAGTCTTTTTTGTGTATGACATGATTCATATGTTATCGAAAATATGAAGATAATCACATAATAGAGGAAACATGATGATAATTTTAGTTTTCTTCTTATTTCGCTCACATAATTTTGAGTATAATTGGATAAAATATATTTTTATCATTAATTTTTTTTCTAGAAAATCGGTGTATAACAATAACTCCTTTGAATAAATAAGAGTAACTCTTTAGCCAACTCGGCTAATTTCATATTTTTATATTTTAATATTTTAATTTAGATATAAATTATCTTTTCGCGATTAAAAATTATAAATTAAAATAGATAATTTAACCTTAGTTCTGTTTTATACTTTTAAAATTTTTCTTATCATTAAGGAATAAGAAATGAAAAAAAATAAACTAAAAAGAATAAGTAAAAAGGAGGAAAATTAAATTATGTTTTTTTTGTGTGAATTTTTTGGTTCTTTTCCCATGTTTAATTAAGAAATGATCAATAATTAATCTCACTAATAATTTTCAATGTATTGAAAACATAATTAAATAATACATTTAATATTTAAGTTAAAGGGCAAAAATGTCTAAAAGTAAACTAGATTATAGTGTGAACATATCGTTTTACCATTCTGGCCAAATTCTGGCTATATTTTTTTTGCCAAAAGGACTTTTCCGGAGATTTAGGGATATTTGTTTAACAATGGATCAGATTCTTTTTTTGAAATAGATAAATTATATAAAACGGATAAGATATTTATTAAAGACAAAGTCACGTGAACGAATAAGAACGTATTTGCATCACGCCCAAGCCCCACTCCATCTCACACCATAATAAATATTTACTATTACATGCTATAATTACAAACTTTCAACTACATTTAATTTTAGAAAAATTCATTGGCCCATGTACTCTCCAAAGTCCAATCTCTTTCTCTCACAGCCCCAAACCAGCCCACATACCCCGATGAAAAAACTAAGTAATCAATTGAGAAAATGAACCCTTTTCTCATTCTTATTAAATTTATACACCCACAAGAATCGAGAGATTTGTATTTTTGTTGGAAGGACCATATCATATAGACCTATCCACCACGTGAGTGACGTGGATAATTTTCATTAAAAGCAAAATATTTATGTCTTGAAACAATTATAATTAAATGGATAAATCTGATTTTATTATGTGAGTAAAAAAGAAAGCACCTCAAATTTCCTTCTTATCCTCTGCTCTAGTTGCAGGACCAATAGTGATATTTAATTATCGTTCTATATAAATATCTTTAAAATCTATAACGATATTAATGAAGTGAACTACAAGTGATTACATGGCTAACACTTTAAGGAGGCTCGAAGTTGAGTAATCCTTATTATTTCTTCTTCTTGATTATGAAGTCATCTCAGATACATGTAAACCACACTAGATACATGACAGAGGAGGATCACTTTCACTATATAAATAGAAGGTTTTTATTAGTATAAACTAAGTCACAACTCATATACACAACTCAAACATGACTAAGTGTTTATTATTCCTCTTATCTCTTTGTTTACTAGCCTTTGTTGCGTTTTCATCAACTTCTCCTTCCCAAAATCCTCGTAATTCTAATAGGGAAGTATACGACAATTTGGGTAGAGGAGTTGATCCTCGTTCAAATTATCGTCTGGCTTCGTCTCTTGGAGGTGTCCTAAGTGGTCATGTATACCTAGGTCACATCCCAAATTCAGGTGCCTCTTGTCCAGACGGTGTGTACAAGTACAACTCCGATGGACAAAGAGGTACACCCCTTAGATTTATAGAACATGCTAGTAGAGGACAACCACCTCGTATCTATGAAAACCAAGACATTAACATTCAATTCATTGGTTCGAGGAATTGTGATAATGGGAGAGTACAATGCAACACTAGAGGCAAGTTTGTTTGGAACTAGGGGAGGAACCATAGGACGAGCAGATAGTTCTAAATAAAACTCTTTTATCATGGCAATATAATCTTCTTTCTTCTCCCATGTACATTTATCGGTTTGGTTGATATCAGTTTCAGTTCAATTTTTGGTTCGGTTATTAACAATACTTAAAAAATATATATATATAATGACAAACTTTTAATTCAAATTAAATGTTATAACTACAGTTTGATTTAATTATATTCCGTAACAAACATGTTGTCAGTCGTCTCTCTCCCAAAAAGTGTCAAAATGACACAACAAGACATGACATGAGGTGTCTAAAATGAACAAAGCTTAGTTAAGGTGTTTAAGTGAAATTGGTGCCGACTTTAGGGGACCACCGATGGGTTAGGCCTAAAATTTATTATCGATAACCCTTTTTTTCCATATATAAAAATTAAATTACAATATAGCCAAAAGATAGTTTTATATTATAAATTATTATATAGCCAAAAAAAATTGTTTTAATGTTTTTTCTTATACTAAGGAATAAAACAAAAAATAAGAATCAGTTTAGTTAAAAAATAATTTATGTATGAAAAAGATTAAAATATAACTTGAACTTTGTTAGAAGGGTTATATATACCACTAAATGATTTTAAAAAAATTAAAGATTAAATATATAAATTTAAAATTAATTTTTTTTCTTCCATTAAATAAAGGATATATGTGAGCTATTTAGTAATAACAGAAATAGTTGTCATGGGTCCGGTTTAAAGTAATAATTATTACTTAATTTTTTTTCTTATTTTTTTTAGCTATAATGACTTGGTAGGTGAACTATGTGACTCGGCGAATTTCATTGATAAATAAAAGAAAATATATTTCATCGGGTCTGGTTTGTTGGATTTTGAGAGTTTAATTTAACAATAAATTTGACATGAAATTTCAATTTAGACAAAAATAAATAAATATCATATATACGGTATTTAAAATTATCTATAAAAATAATACATTCTGCAAGCATAATAACAAAACATACTAGGTATGTAATTTATCAGTTCAATTTGGTTATTTTTTTATATTTTTTAACAAAACTAAAATTAAACTAAATAGTATTGATTTGTAAAATTTTAAAATGAAATCAACTTCAACCACAAATAAAGTTATTTATTTGATCGATTAAGTTTAAATATTCAATTTAGATCGATTTTTATTCCAATCATAAATGTCATAAGTATTTAATTTGTATGACGTACAAAGTCCTTAATTTGTTGGCACGTTGTAAACCTGAGTATTTATTGTTCCCTGGTGCCTGGTAGGAGTCGACTAGTCGATTTCCATCCTTAAAAGAGTTGTTGGACATTATTAGTTGATTAAAGAGCACAACACTACATTAAAATCAATAGAGTGTCATTTTATATAATCATATTTTTTTAACAAAAAGTTTAACATAAAAACAATTTCATATAGTTTGAAAATATTTTTAACCCTTTTTTATTTTATCTTTTCTATCTAGTACTAGTACATTTATTCAACGTGTCTTCATCAGTCTAAATTATTAGTATTAGTTAAAATTAAAAATTATTAATCCCAAAATAATAATCTTTTTCTTATAAAATAAAAGGAAAATTTTCACACATAGCCACCTAAAAATAATTAATTACTCTCTATAGCTATAGTTTGATAATTACAATTTGTAGCTACATGTTATATGGAGGAGAGATGTGAGTGAGACGGGGAAAAGAGTGGGAGAAAGGTGAATTGTATATTTATATTGGTTAGATAATTGTATATTATATATATGTAATTGTATATATGGCAAGAGAGATTGAGATAGGGAGGAGAGAGGCGAGCTAGAGAGTGAAAGAGAGGTGAATTGAATCCAATACAATAATTGAATAATTGAATTATTCACTCTACCTAATCCTCGGCTTCCAAGGACATACAATAATTGAATGAGTAGGTACTGGAACAACATCATGTTTAAAACATCTATAAATAGAAGGCTTCATTAGTATAGAAGAGTCACAAGCAAGCAAATAGCAATACACAAATAAAAATGATGAAGTGTTTATTTTTGTTATGTTTGTGTTTGTTTCCCATTGTGGTGTTTTCATCAAGTTTCACTTCCCAAAATCCCATTGAGTTACCAAATGATTCCACTTCACCTAAGCCAGTACTTGACACAAATGGTAAAGAAGTTAATACTAATTCGAGTTATCGCATTATTTCTGCCTTTTGGGGTGCGTTAGGTGGTGATGTGTACCTAGGTGAGTCCCCAAATTCAGACGCCCCTTGTCCAAATGGTGTGTTCCGTTACAATTCGGATGTTGGACCTAGAGGTACACCTGTTAAATTCATTCCTCATTCTGAAGGTATGTCAGAAAATAAACTATTCAACATACGATTCGATATTCCTACATCGAGATTGTGTGTTAAATATACAATTTGGAAAGTGGGAGATTACAATGAAACTCTAGGTGGGGTATTATTGGAGACTGGAGGAAGCATAGGGCAAAGAGATAGCAGCTATTTCAAGATAGTGAAGTCAAGACTTGGTTACAACTTAATCTATTGCTCTTCTACTCCTATTTTCTGTCCATTTTGCCGTATTGGTCAGTTATGTATAAATGTGGGTGTAGTTTTTCAAGATGGAAGAAGGCGTTTGGCTCTTACTATGGATCAGCCTCTTGATGTCTTATTCGAGAAAACCAAGTAACAAAACTAAATAATGTTTAATTTGCAGCTAGACTATACTAGCTAGCTACTATATATGTTGTAAAATAAACACCTGCTAAGGTATATTTAGCATGGTTTTCTTAATAAATTATATTTCCTTCTCGTTTACTATATAGAGCCTTTGCTTTGATGCCTAAATAAACTTCACCATGAAAAATAAAAGTAATAAAGTGGGTTAAAGAGACTCATTTATAAAACAAAGAAAAGCGATGACGTTCATATTTTTTTTAAGGGGTAGGGATGGTTGGGCTAACGAACTTGAGACTATATAAGATGTGTGCAAGTTTAATTAGAACTCTTTAGTTCATGCATGTATAAATGATACGATAATATTCCTTTGAAAAGGAATCTCAAATATTCCACCAACTCGTGAAATATTTATAAAAGAGAGCAAATTCAAGTCATCTCAATTTGAGTTTTGTCTCTCACGTGCCTTTAAGAGAGTGAGCACACTCTCTGCATCATGTCAACACTTAAGGGTGAATTTATTACGCTTTAAAATAGTTTAAGGAGGTAATAGAACACTCGTAAAATATGAAGGTGCAGTTGAGAATTCAATTATAGATTAGGGAGCGTCATTTGGTCATTTTCTCTATTTATAATTCAAGATATTCAAAATATTTAGAAAAAAATTTACGAATAAAAAATACTTATTTAATTCTCAAAATTAAAGAAGTGCAAACACAAAATGAGATGAGGAAAAATAAGTAATGTTTGGTAAGATATTTATTATAATTGAATGAGCATTTGAATAATTTATTTGTAATAACTACCACGCTAAGGACCACTAGACATTCGTGTTTAAAACATGGCAAGGAATTTGAGAGTGACCGTGATCACTTTTTGGTTCTTGTGAATAATATTGTTTGGTTCACAACGAGCCTTACAAATAGTTTGGTTAAGCTTAAATATAGCCTTATAAAACTTACATGTTTATTTTTAAAAAATAAGCTGTTTTGGTAGAAAATAATTAAGTGCTTTTAAAGAATTAGCAAAAAAAATCATAAAATAAATTTCATGTGCTATTATCATGCCAATGTTCTTTACTTCTGTAATTCATGATTATTTGGAGTTTTAAGAATAGTGAACAGAGGAAGTAGATACTTTATATCATATATATGACCTTATTCATGGAAGTAGGGGTGTTCACCGTTCACTGGTCGGTTATTCGTTAAAATTAAAATCAAATCAATATAATTGATTCAATTTAATTTGGTTATTTGATTATTAACAATATACAATAATTTTTTGTTTTAAAAAAAAGATTCATTCAAAAGAGTGAAAAAGACAACAATTCATTCAAAACGGTGAAATAGTTAGAACGACTAATTAACATTACAAAAAACTTTCAATCATTGAATTTACTGTGTATAAAATTTCAAAATTCACTATTTTGATCTAGAAGGAAGAGATAATGACATTCCTAGTCCTAAAAAAAATATCATAGACACTCTTATATTGTTATACATGAAACTAATAAGTAAATGTTATGGTATTTGACGTTTTTACTTTTATAAATAAATTTTGATGAAAACATATATAAAAGATATCAAAATTATTTATAAAAATAATATATTATGCATGTATAATAATAAAACATATGTATGTAATTTATCTGTTTAATTTGGTTATGTCTTTGAATTTTTTTAATAAAATCAAAATCAAATCAACTAATATCGATTTAAAAAACATCTAAAGTCAAATCAAATCCAACTACAAATAAAGCCATTTATTTAGTCGATTTGGTTCAATTATTCAGTTTGAATTGGTTTTTATCCAAATCGTGAAGATAAGTATTTAATTTGTATGGCGTACGTAAGTCCTCAATTTGTTGGCACGTTCCAAACATGAGTACTTATTGTTCCCTAGTGGTAGTCAACTAGTCGATGTCCATCCTTAAAACTCGTGAAATATTTATAAAAGAGAATAAATTCAAATTATCTCAATTTGAGTTTTGTTTCTCACATGCCTTTAAGAGAGTGAGCACACACTCTATACCATGTCAACATGTAAAGGTGAATTTATTTCGCTTTAAAATAGTTTAAGAAGGTAATAGAACACTCGTAAAATATAAATATGTAGTTGTGAATTCAATTATAAATTAGGGGGTCATTTGGTCATTCTCTCTATTTATAATTCAAGATATTCAAAATATATAGGAAAAATTTTACGAACAAAAAATACTTATTTGAATTCTCGAAATTAAAGAAGTGCAAACACAAAATGAGATGAAGAAAAATAAGTAATGTTTGGTCAGGAATTTATTATAATTGAATGAGCATTTAAATAATTTACTTGTAATAACGACCACGCTAAGGACCACTAGATTTTCGTGTTTAAAACATGGCAAGGAATTTGAGAGTGATAGTGATCACTTTTTGGTTCTTGTGAATAATATTGTTTGGTACAAAACGAGCCTTATAAATAGTTTGGATATTTTAAATATAGCCTTATAATACTTCTATGTTTATTTTTTTAAAATAAGCTGTTTTGGTAATAATTAAGTGCTTTTAAAGAATTAGAAAAAAAAAATTCAGAAAATAAATTTCATGTGCTTTCAAATGCTATTTCCTAACAATATTTGGACTTAGGAGTGTGTTTGGGTCAGTTTAACCCACAACAACAGAGGGGTCAGTATACAATATGTTGTTTGCAACAAATTTAAATGAATGAAAGTTGAATTTCAGTCACAAATAAATAGTGTACATACAATTATGTTTTTAGCTCCCCTGATGTTTCGCTCTGAATTTCTCTATAATTTCAAAATTGTTGATGGCGTATTTCTCGAATTAGGAGAATCTAAATCTCCTTACGATTTATTTGATAGCTAGCAATGCTATAAGTTGACTTTAGCAAAGACAATATTTGATAACTAAATTAATAAAATCACATAAATAATGTTGGGTGGGTGAACAAGGTTTCGTATGAACACTATATAAAAAGTATTATAAATAACAATAATGGATAATTCAAGATATTAAAATATATATGAAAAAAATTACGATCCAAGAAATACTCGTTTGAATTCTTGATATTCGAAAAATATCACATAAATTAATATAGAGAGAGTAAATAATATTGGTAAAAAAATGAGTATAATGAATAACCATTTGAGTAAGTTACTAGGAATAACGATCACGCTAATGAACAACATTCATAGGGATGACAATAGGACGGGACGAGAGTAGGGGGATGTGTGCGTAAAGAATAGCAGAAGAAAAGTATAATCGGAGAAACATTCTGCTAGCCCAAGATCATTAACTAAGATCTGAAGACTCAACTAAAGAAGAGGAAGCTAGAAAGGAGAATGAATATTTTGAATAAGAAAACTTTGATATAAAAGAAGACTACTTGATTTGCGTTGTTCTTGGTTTGCTTGGGTTACTTACAAATGACTATGGCAACCCCCTATTAATACAAGAGTAGGGATGCTTCTAAAAATTATTCTAGATAGATCTACAAGAAATATCTAGATGACCTCATCTTTTAACTATCTAACAAGAATCTAGATTTTTCTATAATTTCTAAAAACATTTAAACCTTTTAGAAGTTATATACATTGAAACTTCATCCAAGTGTATATAAGATAAACTTTTTAAGAGAAATAAAAACTACTCTAATAACTAAAAAAAGAATTTATATATAATAAAGTATTTAAATATAAGTTATTTACGTATATATGTACTTTCACATATAGTCACTCAAAATAGTATAAATATTCTCCATAGTTATAGTTTGATAACTACAATTCGTAGCTACATGTTATAGGGAGGAGAGAGGTGAGCGAGACCGGGAGAGAGAGGATAGAAGCAACCAAGAGAGGGCAAAGAGTGAGAGAGAGTTGAATTGTATATGTATATCGGTAGATAATTGTATATTATACATATGTATTCGTATGTAGAGCAACTTTCAGATATAGCAACCATAAAAATCATATTTGTATGTTATAGCTATAGTTTGCATAATTTGTGCTCCATGACAAACATAAAAACAATGATGAAAACGTAAATAGATATGAAGGTATGGTTTATGATGCTGCTGGTATATAATTTAAACATCAAGTTGAACTCAATGTAGAAGAGTCTCCGAATTTGGGTGCTAACAGATTTTAAAAAATGCTGAATTCAGCTCAGAATCCCTTATGGCATGGGTGTAAAGATATAGAGTTGTCTATGGCTGTTCGAATGATGAGTATTAAATCTGAATACAATATGTCACACAATTGTTTTAATGCAATGGCTCAATTAATGAAGGAGACAAGCTGTCCAGATAACAAAATACCTCTTAATTACTATCGAGCGAAGAAGCTAGTGTCGGGGCTTGGTCTAACTAGCGAAAAGATTGATTGTTGTGCTAATGGATGTATGCTTTATTACAAGTCTGATAAAAATATGACAGAATGTAAGTTTTGTAAAGAACCTCGCTACAAAAAATGTGTGGGAAAGAAGGATAAGAAAAAGATTCCACACAAATATTTTATTTAAGATGTTGTTAGAAGAGATACCAAAAGCACAAGGATTGAAATAAGATACATTTGGAAAGGAAATCCTAGTTGTATACAGGACAACTGTAACATAGTTCTAGAAAGTAAGTTGTTTAAGGAAAAGCTTCAGTTTACTACTCATCATTAGGTACAAAACACAATGAATGCACCTTAACCTTGCTCAATTGTTTCACAAAATATCTATGTTTGCTTCACTAATGAGAAGGATGAGTATCTTCATCTTCACTAGAGCATGGAACTAATCGTCACTACTATGCAAGCTAGGTAGAAAGTTTTTAAAAGTAAAATTCCAAATATCATGTTCTTTAAGACAGAGCTGATTTTCAAGGATTGTCGAACAATCAGCTACTTAATCATGATAATCATCTGCAGCTACTGTCATATGATCCTGCTGTATCCGTAGTTTCTTAATTGTATATCCATTTTTATAAGAGAATTCAAATAGTAAGATTGATAGTTTGGCAGCCTGTTTTAAGGTAATAAACAATAAGTTCTAATTTATCTCATCATCAATATTCTGTCCTATGGTATGGCATAACCATCACTTGGTGAATTTTTTAATAGTCTCAAATCTAAAAGAAAGGAAGGGGGGTTAACTGCACAGTTCAAGTGTTGTATGAATGATCTACTGCATATGAGTGATCAACTGCACAATTCAAGTGGTGTATGAGTTTAGTTTAATAAGTTTATCTCAATTTTCTTGCAATTGTGACTATTGTAGTGGTTGTTGGTAGTACTAGACTTTCTTCATCTCTAGTTCTTTACCTTGGTGGTCCTGAAATCTTTGTGGTGTATCAAGCTGGAATCATGGTCCAACCCTTTTGTTAAACATAACCATGCTCCTTATCTGGAGATAAAACCAAGTCAAACAAATGACATGAATAGCAAGTTGTCATCCTAAAATCTTATGTAGTCATATTTTATTTATTAATATCAATGTTGACAAGTATATTGCTTTTGATGATTTTCAGTTAATAGTGAGAGCTAGATTTAAATATTGTCTCATATAACTTGTTTTGATGCAGAATACTTTTGAAAGAAAGAAACAAGAATTATTAGCTTCTCTAAGTGCATTAGCTGCGGAAGGAGAAACTAATATAGCTGGTCAACCTTCTCAATTAATAGAAATGAATATCTGGGTGCAATCTGTTGGTGGAAAGAAAAAAGGAAGAGTTAAAGGTCTTGGCTCGATGGGTCGATCTGTAAAGGCATCTTCTAAACAATCAACATCAACTTCATCAAGGGAAATTGATGAGATGATTAAAGCTCAGGTAAATGCTTCCAATGCTGACTTATATGCTCAACTGCAGAAAGAGTGTCACAAAAATAAGAGGATGAGTAGAGAATTGGACTTGTTGAAGAAGCACGTATACAACACATCATCTTCAAATGGGCAATCATCTCAAGAAGAAAGTCAGGATGAAAGTGGTGATGACTCTGATAGCGTGAATGATAGTGGTTCTGCCCATGACTCTGATAGCGTGAATGAAAGTGAGGATTGAGATAGTTGATAGTGCTATTTTGGATTCAAATTTTAGTTGTATGTTGTTTTTGTCCTTTTGAATCATAAACTATTGATTGCGGGTTTCTTTTAATAGAAATTATGAATTATGAATCATGTTTTTTGTTGAATGAAAGTGATATAACATGAACTATATTTTTGTTAGTTTATGTGGGTTTCTTTTCATAGGAATTATTTGAGCAATATTTTCATATATATTTGCAGGAAATGTCCGTTTGTTCACAAAATTTTATCTCCAAACACCTACAGATTTACTTGGGAATCTTCATAGGAATTTGCTTGCGAAATATTTCTATGAAAATCCCCAAGAAATTTCGTTTTCATAAGAAATTTTGGTAAAAAAATCGCAAGAATTTTCGTTATTTATTGCAGATAAATTCGCGGGTGTTACCTGCGAATTTTATTCCCCGAGTAAATTGTTGCGGAAGCCGAATATATAGAGAGTGATGGAATCACAACTGCTATATCTAAATGTAGCTAATAAATAGTAAATGAGACAACAACAAAAGGAACACCAAGAATTAACGAGGTTCGGTAAACTTTTGTTTTCTTTTGCCTAGTCCTCAGACACAACCAACCAATATTTATTTCACTCCAAAAGAGTACAAGTGAAATACTACAAGAGAGAAAGAAGAACAAACGCCTTAGGAGATGAGAAGGCAAGTGAGAGGTGTGTTACAAATGAATTAGGAGCTACCTATTTATAGGAGTGAATTCTTGCTATTGATGTCATCCATGACATCACAATATGTCAAAAATGTCAAGATTTACCTTGTGAAACCAATTTATGGTTCACCTAAATTTCACCTACAAAAGATGCTATCTTGACTTTTCTACCAGTGAAGAATTATCCTCCTAACTACCATATCTTCTCATTAATTCATTTTTGAATCTTGTCAAATTTAACAAATCTCCACCTTGGCAAGATTCTCCATTTTCAACTTTCTCTCAACAACAATTTTGATTGTGTCTTCAACCTCAATCTTCAATGTTCAACAATGTTAATCAAGTTCAAACAATGTTGAAACTTGACCGCAGTCACCACTTTTGTCAACATATCGGCAGGATTATCCGTAGTATGAATTTTCTGCATTATGACTCCACCATCTTCTATGATGTCTCGTATGAAATGATATTGGACGTCAATGTGCTTCGTCCTTGCATGATAAACTTGGTTCTTTGCTAATTGAATAGCACTATGACTATCACAAAATATTGTGATTCCTTCTTGTCCAATACCAAGTTCTCTAAGCAATCCTTGAAGCCAAATTGCTTCCTTCGCAGCCTCTGTAATTGCCTAATATACTTTTTCCATTTTAATTTATGAGGCCTAGTTTGACTTAATATGAAATTAAAAAAGTAAATTTTTTTATTAAATTTTGTGTTTTTAAATATGTGATGTGTAAAGTTGAAATTAAAAACTTGTTTAAAAAAACATAACATCTTTAAAAAAAAAAAAAAAAAAAGTAAAATCGAACAAATTGATACAGAGGAAAATAAATACTAGAGTTCAAAGCAAAATATTTTATTAATTTATTGCTCAAGTGGTGGATAACGCTCCATTGCCCACATTACAACGTTTAGCATGACACTTATAAGTATATAATCATGCTTTTATTTCATACATATTTATTAATGAGGTTTAACACCTCCGATACAAATTAAAGATCCATCATGACCATAGAGTTTGCAACCTGGTTTTGCGGTACAACAATTGACACAAACTCGAGTATGTTTTGTCGATTCAGGTGGACAAGTCATGTAGGCAACTTTAGGGTCACATTGTTGAGTACAAACTTTGGGTTTATTACTCTGTCCTTCACACACAAACTTGTTATCTTTACTGTAATAGTAATAACCTTTGTAACCCGTGCAACATGTGGTGCATGCAGTGGGTTTAATTATAGTTGGTCCTTCTGAACGGGGACATTTTGAATAAGCAATTTTACGATCACATTCCTTGGGACAACGTTCGTTTAATTTTCTTGGATCAGATTGTCCTTCACAAATGAAAGTTCCGTTAGCGTTTGTAATATTTGCAACCCTTGTAGCCTGCACAACATGTGGTACATATGGGGTTTCTTGGACTTCCTTCTGGACGTGGACATATTGCATAGCTAAAATTACCACATTCTCTAGTACAAGGCTTGGGATTTATGATATCACGATCTTGATCTACCGCCGCGCTTACATGGAGAAACATTAATCCTACAACAAATATAAGATATATAATTACAATACTTGTGTATGTATCAACGAATTAAGAATTTAAAGAGAAAAGTAACTTACCAATTAAGAACAAGCAAGTAAGCAAAGAAACTAACATCTTTGTGAACAGCCATTAATTAGTACTCTTTGTTTTCTTTTTATTTTGGGGTGAGGAGTGTCTGTCCTCTTCCATCTATTTATAGCAAACGAGTGATGAAATAAAACAGAAAATAGTCAAATCTCTTCATTTGTACTTGCTAGTGTAAGTTTGGCAAGGTAGGATCAAATAGAACAAAACGAGAGTGATTTATTCGTTATTCACCGGTTGTTTATATTTGACTAATCAATTTTTCATATAACAATTATTTATATTCCTTTCGTTTATTTTTATTTGTCACTTTTATTTCTAAATAAATTTTATTTTTACTAGTCTATCAAGAAAAAATAATTATTTTTTCCATGTTTTACCCTCAACATAAATATTTTTTCTCTAAATTATTATTCAAGACCTAATACTAAACATCATTTAATAGAGATAATATGGTAAAATATCTCTATTAATAATTATTTTCTTAATAAATATGTCAAAATCAAATTATGTTAAAGTAAAAATACAGGAAGATAGTATTTGATTAACAAATTTTCTTATATAGCACTTCTTTGTATCTGACTAATTGATGAATTTATGAATCTGAAGAAGAAATTGTTATAATTGAGCTAAGAACAAAAAGAAACTTTCTAGAGAGAATTCATACTTTCATACATTCTAAATGTGTGATACCTATATTTATACAAGAATGAAAACTAACTCAACAAACTCTTAACTAACTTTAATTCAGTTGTAACTAACTAATACATAATTAGAACAACTAACAACTCTACTTAATCATGCTAACTAAGGAATATTCACACATTTACTTAATTCTTTTACACCCCCTTGCAAGCTAGGTGCTATGAAGATATTCTTCATTCCTAGCTTGGATATAAGATGAGAGTGTATATTCCTTCCAAGTGCCTTTGTGAGAATATCAGCAGGCTGCTCTGCAGAAGGTATATAGGTAGTAATCAATAGCCCATCTTGAACCTTCTCTCTAATAAAATGACAATCAATGTCAATATCTTTCGTTCTTTCATGAAAAACTGGATTAGCTACAATTTGGATTGCAGAGGCACTGTCCGAATGCAATGAAACAGGAAGCAATATGTTAGCACCAAGTTCTCGAAATAATCCAACAAGCCACACTATTTCAGCTACAGTTGAGGCCATAGCTCTATACTCAGCTTCTGCTGAACTCCTAGACACAGTGAGTTGCTTCTTCGACTTCCAAGAAATAGGTGATTCCCCATGTTGAACTATATAACCTGTAACTGATCTCCTATCATTGATGCAAGAACCCCAGTCTGCATCACAAAACACTGTCAAAGTATTACTACTAGTGGATGACATTAGGATGCCCAACCCTGGTTCAGACTTCAAATATTTCACTAGTCGTAGTGCAACATTCATATGTGACTCTTTAGGAGAGTGCATGAATTGGCTAAGACATTGTACAGTGAAAGAAATATCTGGTCTGGTATTCGTGAGATATAACAGTCTACCAATCAATCTCTGGTATTTAGTAGGATCAGCCAGTAAAGGATCATTGTGTGCAGGTGGTATATGATCATCATATGTAGTTGTAGTGAGCTGTAAATTCAACTCCATTGGGGTTGATACAGGCTTTGCCCCTGCCAACCCCATATCTGCAATAAGTTCCAATGCATATTTTCGTTGATGTATGAGTATACCTGCAGCACTTCTAGCAAACTCCAACCCTAGAAAGTACCTCAATTCACCAAGATCTTTTATCTTGAAAGCAAGTTGTAGAACTTCCTTAGTTTCTTGTAGCAAAATACAATCATTGCCTATGATCAATAAGTCATCCACATAGATGAGTACAATCACCAACTTGTCACCTTTTCTTTTAGTGAATAATGAATAATCTCGATTACTTTGATGAAAGCCTGAATCAGTCAAGGTGGAAGTGAGTTTGATATTCCACTGCCTTGAGGCCTGTTTGAGACCATAGAGTGACTTTAAGAGCTTACAAACTTTAGTTCCTTGTGATTGACTGTTAAAACCATCAGGTAGGCACATGTAAACCTCTTCAAATAAGTCTCCTTGCAAAAATGCATTATATACATCCATCTGATGTACATCCCATTGATTAGTTGCTGCTAGAGAAATTACAGACCTAACTATAGTCATCTTAACTACAGGGGAGAAGGTCTCCTGATAATCAAAACCTTCCTTTTGATTATATCCCTTTGCCACCAATCTTGCCTTGAACCTCTCTACTGTGCCATCAACATTATATTTAATCTTGTAAACCCATCTACATCCTATAGCTTTCTTCCCTTTTGGTAAGTCAACTAACTTCCATGTGTTGTTGTCTTCCAAAGCTGTAATTTCACACTGCATGGCTTCTATCCATCGAGAGTCGTTGGCTGTTTCTCTGTAAGTAGTAGGTTCTGTCTCAATAGAAAACTTTGAGACAAAACTTTGGTATGCAGGAGATAAATTGGAATAGTCTATAGAAGAGGCTATAGAGTACAGGCAATGGGATGACCCTGCTGTAGTTACATAATCTTTATGCCATATAGGAGGTTTTGTACTTCTAACTGACTTCCTAACTGAGACAAAAGTAGGTTCTATTGAAGGCACTACTGCAGAATTGTGTTCAGGTGCAGAAGGAGAAGTAATAGGAGAGACAGCAGTGATAACAGGAGAAGAATTCATAAGAATATCAGTATTTGAAGAATGAACTGAAACTAAATCATCATATGCAAAGATGTTGGGAGTAGTGGACATCTGTTCTGCAGAAATAGTTTCTTGAAAAGGAAAATTGGCTTCCATAAAAACAACATCCCTACTGATAAAAAACTGCTTAGTGTCTAAATTATACAACTTATACCCCTTTTGAGTTGTACCATATCCCACCAGAACAGCTTTCACAGCTCTTGGACTAAACTTGTCATGTTTAGGTAACACAGTAGCAAAACACAAACAACCAATAATCTTCATGTGATCAAAAGAAGGAGGTCTACCATATAACCTTTCAAAAGGAGAAATACCAGCTAAAACTGTAGAAGGTATTCTATTAAGAACATAGACAGAAGCTTCAATACACAACCCCCAAAACTTATCAGGAAAATTAGCTTGAAACTTTATTGCTCTGGCAGTCTCAAGAATGTGTCTGTGCCTTCTTTCAACCACACCATTCTGCTGTGGTGTGTATGGGCAAGAACTCTCATGAACAATACCATAACTGTTAAAAAAATCCTTGCAATAATGATTGAAGAATTCAGTTCCATTATCAGATCTCACTCTCTTAATCTTTGTGTCAAACTGAGTTTTCATAGTTATAAAAAATTGCTTAAGAACTGTTATCACATCAGATTTCAATCGCAATAGAAAAGTCCAAGTCCACCTTGAGTAATCATCCACAACTGTCAGAAAATACCTCATCCCATCAAATGTTTCTGTTTTATAAGGACCCCAAACATCCATGTGCAACAATTGAAAAATACATATAGATTTACTAGTACTATGTGGAAATGGTAGTCTAGTTTGTCGAGCAAGAGGACATACTTCACAACCTACCAAACTAAACTTGTCTCCAAGACTACGAAATAAAGGAATTTTCCTGAGCACACTCATAGGAACATGACATAACCTCTTGTGCCAAACAGCAACATCTGCTTGTGTTAGTGCTAGGCAGCTTCGAGGTATTCTGCTTCCATCCCCTATATGTGAACGTATGATGTAGAGACCATTTTCCTCCTTACCAGTCACCTTGACCTTCCCAGACAAGATGTCCTGAAAGACACAATATTGTGGGAAAAAAGTAACAGAACAATTCAAATCTTTTGTCACTTGGGAAATTGACATAAGGTTGAACCGAAAACTAGGTACACACAAAACTTGTCTAAGAATATCACCTCCTCCAATGTGACAATCTCCAATATGTGACACTTTAGCAGAGTCACCAGTTGGAAGTTGTACATGACCTGCATTGTCTAATGAGCCTTTATTGTGTAAAGAATTAGGATTACCAACCACATGATGGGAAGCACCAGTATCCACAATCCACTTCATGGAACTATCATGTGTTAAGGAAAGATTACCTGCCATGTTTGCAGCACCTTGATTGTCACTGATAGATGTTTGATTCAACATTTTGAGCAACTGTTGATGTTGGTCTGGTGTAAACATAGGTTGTGACATAGGCTGAAATGGCACAGCATGTTGATACTGAGACTGCTGGAAATATTGAGGATGCATAGCATGCTGATGCTGGGATTGCTGAAAAAGCATGCCATGTTGATATTGAGATTGTGGATAGTATTGTTGAGAAACTCCTGCTCCTGCTCCTGCATCATATGTTGAATTTCCAGCTAAAACAACATCCCTCTTACCTTTGTAGTGAGGAGGGTAACCAATCAATCTATAACAGTCTCCTTTGAGATGTCCAGATTTATGACAAAAATCACATTTCAACAACTTTAGGCAATCAACCTTCAAGTGACCTTTCATATGGCAAAAATCACACGTAGCATTTGGATTATAAGGTTTCCTTGGTTTCGAAAGAGATGGTCTGGCAGTAAACATAGCTGTTGGATTTGCACTTTCTGGCATCATCATTCTACTTGAACTAGCCATCATTCTTTGGCTTTCATCCTGATTGACCATGGCATAAACTTGATTGATAGAAGGAATTTGAGACATTAACAGAATTTGACTCCTAGTTTGACTGTAAGAATCATTTAACCCCATGAGGAATTGCAACATTCTCTGAAATTGCAATTGCTCAAAAAATTCCTTAGATTTAAAACAAGTGCAAAAAGATGAAGGCATAATAGAATCATATTCATCCCAGAGGTCCTTAAGTCTAGAATAATACACTGAGACAGAAGAAACACCTTGAACTAAAGTGAATATTTCCTTGTGTAATTGAAAAATACGAGAACTATTAACTTTGTTGAACCTTTCTTTCAAATCCTCCCAGATCAAGTGAGCATCTGAGCAATAGAGTACACCACTGTGTAAATCCTTGCTTACATTGCACAGGATCCATGAAACTACTATAGCATTACAACGATCCCACAAACGACTCAAATCACCAGAAAATTGTTCTCGTTTCACTGTGCCGTCAATGAACCCAACCTTGTTCTTCCCAAGTATTGCCAATTGCATGGATTTACTCCACAAAGTGTAATTGTCAGTTCCGGTAAGCATAATTCCAACATTAAGCGATCCCGGTGCGTCTGACGGATACAAAAACAAAGGATGTAGGTGATCTATAGTTGGAATCATCGTAGTAGATCCAGATTGTGTCCCTGTATCACTCCCAGTAACAGCCATTGAAGATCACAAAAAAAAATAGAGAAAAAAAATAGAAAACCTTCTCAATTTTGACCTAAAACTCATTGGAATCACAGAATCGATGAAGAAGAATGCTCAATCCAGTCCCTAATTGCTCTGATACCATGATGAATTTATGAATCTGAAGAAGAAATTGTTATAATTGAGCTAAGAACAAAAAGAAACTTTCTAGAGAGAATTCATACTTTCATACATTCTAAATGTGTGATACCTATATTTATACAAGAATGAAAACTAACTCAACAAACTCTTAACTAACTCTAATTCAGTTGTAACTAACTAATACATAATTAGAACAACTAACAACTCTACTTAATCATGCTAACTAAGGAATATTCACACATTTACTTAATTCTTTTACACTAATCAATATTTTTTAAAAATACGTTTATCAATATTTTCCTGTAATTCGTACCTGATATATAATCCAAAAATGCCTTTGGCAAAAAGCTATTTTTGCCGCTTCTAAAAAATAACTTCTTCTAGAATTTTAAAGCACTCATTTGCCACCAAAATCAATTAGCTTTTCCCCTTTGTAGCCGTTTGAATTATCAGCTGTGTATCGGTCGGGTCGGGTCGGTTTTGAATTTTATCGGGTTGGCTTATTGGTTATCGATTTGTAGAGATGTTAAACCGTTATAGAACCATTAAGATATTGACTTATCGGTTATTGGTTTATCGATTTTTTATCGTTATCGGTTCGGTTATCGGTTTAACCGTTAAGATTTTAATTAAAAGAAAAAACATTAAAAATCACTTAGAAACAAGATGACAAACTAAATAAACCATGCACTTGAGTTCACAAGTTACATCTTGCTCAAAAGCAAACACTTTTACATTGTAGAATAATCAAGTGTTTGAGACAACCAAAAATAAAACTAGAAAATTAAACTCTAAGTCGAGGACTTTATATGCAAAATGGTATAAATATAAGTATTTAATTTACTATCGGGTTATCGGTTAACCCGTTAAGAAAAAACTTTAAACCGTTAAGAACCGATAACTCGATAACAAAAAAATCAAAACCGTTATCAAAACCACTAAACCGATAACCCAATACTATAAACTAATAACTTTTTTATCGATTCGACTTATCGATTTCGGTTCGATTTTGAACAGCCCTATCAGTAACTGTCCTTTTGTCAATCGAAAATACTAGTATGTTTTGATTGCCTTTTGAATTTTGGTTTATAAGTTACTAATTTTAATTTATGATTTTTAATTTATTTAAATTTATTCAAACATGGTAACACTACTTACAAACTATTTTAATTTAAAAATATCTGAAAAAAGTCAATCTAAATGGGTTAAATCCAAAATAGATGTGCTAAGGTTACAATATAAATTAAGACGGAAGAGATAGAAAACTTAGCTCTTTTCCAATTTCTAGCCGCCATTGGATTATCAGTAACTTTTTTTGGGTCAACTAGACAATTAATTATAATCAAAGTTGAAGTGTCGAGTTAATATCCTATATTTTCATTTAATTAATAATTTTTATCTAAAAATAGTTAAGTTCTTTTTGTTAAGAAAATTGAAACAAATTTTTTTTTTGAATAATAACTATTAATTGACTGATCATATGAACAATAATTTAAGAACTCTTAGAAATACTTAAATTACCAAGTCTAGCTAAATTACTATAACCGTCCGAAATATTAGACTTTTAATTATTACTTATAGTAATTAATTGATAGCTTGATAAAATTAAGCCGCCCTTGCACTTGAGTATACTCCCGGCGTTTCATATTAGTTGGTTACTATAGTTAAAAATAATTGTTTCATATTAGTTGATTACCTTATTAAATTAAAAAAATATTAATTAATTTTTTTTTATATTACTTATAATTAATTTTTTTTAAAGTGTTTACATTTCTTTATAAAATCCCCAAAACATTTTTTAAAGTTGAATTAGTAAAATTATCTTTTTATTTATGATTTCTTAAGCGCAAAAAAGAAAATAATAATTAATATGAACGAAGGTAGTAGTAGCTAAGCAAAAGGATAGATATGATTACTCAGGGGTGTATGTCATTAAACCAAAAAAAAATCGAACAAAATTGTAAATTGAGTTAAATTGGAAAGAAATTTGGTTATAGTTTGGTTTCATTTTATTTGGTATTGATTTTTTTTTAGTGATTATATTTGGATTGGTATGATTTTAACTAAAAAAAAGTTAATGAGACTAAATCAACTCGGCGTTACATATATAATTTTTTAAAATTTGTTTTATACATAATATGATATACTTTGATATAGTTTATAGATATTTTTTTATACTTTAATTTTCACAGTTTTTACTATCTTTTAAAATATTATTTCAAGTTTAACTTATAATTTGAATGGTCCAATAAATAAATATTAGTATCTCTAATAAAAAAGATAATAATGTTGAGCATTTGTTCTTTAGCTTTACACTGATTTAGACGATTAAAATACATATTTTTATTTTTATTTTTCTTTAATGTTTAGTCATGTTTAATACTTATTAGACTTATTCAATACTTTTAATTATGATAATTTTCATTATGAATTATTAATTTACAATATTTGTTTATACAATTTCATTATTACTTTTTGTTGAATAATTTAGTGTCATCGCTCATTATCTCATATTTTTATATCAATACTTTATCCGAATATTTAAAGCACAAATTAATCATTCATATATTTATATGAATACTTTATCGGAATAATCCGAAAATACAAAAATTAAAAGAAACTCAAGATTTGTTAATTTATTTTTGTTTATAAACTTAAAATTCAATACAAATAATTTAATTTGATATTTAAAAAATTAAAATCAAACCTGATCTATGTATACCCCTATAATTATCGATTGATTTCTGAGTGAAGGATAAAGTAATACAGTAAGGCTACATAGACGGGTAATTCAATAAATTCAAAAGAAAACGAAAAACTAAACATAAATGTCGCAATAAAAAATTAAAAAAGGACCTGTGTCTAACACAATTCCATGTGGGATTGCTCAATATTGGGAAAACTACCAGAATAGCAAAATTTAAATCATATTAAATATTAAAATAATTCTATAGAATGACAAATTAATAATATAAAATAAATATAATAATTACCGTTTGATTTATTTGTGTTCCATAGCAAACTGTTTGTTAGTCAGTCCCTCTCTCTCTCATATTCTCGTTCGCCACTCTCCCTCTCTCGCTCGCTTTCTTCGCTCGCCTCTCTCGCTTTATACAATAGAATTGTATAAATTGTGTTTCTAATTGTATAAAGCAAGAGAAAATTATATATACATATGCAAATACATATATCTCCGTCTTATACAATTATATTTATACAATAAAAGTACTTCCCTGCCCAGGTCTCTTTTGTCTTTCTCTCTTTCTCGTTTTATACAAATTCAAATTGTATATAATTTCTCTCTTTCTCATTTTATACAATTCGATTCAATTGTATATTCCCTGCCCAAGTCTCTTTTGCTTTTCTCCCTTTCTCGTTTTATACAAATTCAAATTGTATATAATCGTCCTATACACTTATAATTATACAATTCGTTTTATATACTTCATTTTATACAATTATCTGCCCAAGTCTTTTTCTCTTTCTCATTTTATACACTTCGTTTTATACAATTCGCTTCAATTGTATATGTATAGCGAATTATACATATATATGTTTGCTATCGAGCTCAATTATGTAAACTTTGCTATAGCGTACAAATATAATTTTATGTTTGCTATATGTGAAAGTTGCCCATAAATATAATAGTTATTGTTTAGGGAAATTCTAATTTATAGCTATAGTGTCGTTCAATGTTGCTATTTGTTTGATTTGTATAAATTCAGAATTTGTATAATTTGGTTCCTGATCGTATAAATTTAAAATTTTATATATGTTTACATTAGCTATTTGTATACGATTTGTGAAAATTTCATAATAAATTACCCTGTTTGTACGCGAAATGTACAAACGGAGTTCTGAAAAATTCCTAAATGTAAAAATATAAAATTTGTATATACTTACCCAATTTGTATATTCGCAAGCGAAATATACAAACAAACATAAGTATATAATCACAACCTCCATAACAAACAAAATTATAATTATGGAACGTAATTATCGAAACTATAACTATAGAGCTTTATTATATCTATTTTATTTGTTGTTTTTGAAAATGGAGTTAATGTTTATTTGACACAGTATCCATTTTGATTTGTACTTTTAATTTAGGAAGGATTACAGTTGATATATGTGCCAAAAAATGTTTGTTTTGAAGACGAACTTCTTTAATCTCTTTAATGTTTTAACTTTAGGAATTATCGATCGTAAGAACAAAGACTTGTCTAAGGGCCTGTGTAAACTTTCAAAACTTATGTTTGGTATTTACGTTGAAAATATTATTTTAAAAGTATTTATGTATAATATTTTCTCAGTCTCAATTTATATGACTTATATCATTTTTTAGTTAGTTAAAAAAAAGAATGACACATTCCTCTATTAAGTAATCATCATTTGATTTTAAAATGTCCATTTTACTCTTAATGGATCAGAGTGATTTATAGTTACACAAATATTTATCAATTATTTTAGACCACAAATTTTAAAAGACTTCCTTTCTTTCTTAACTTTGTGTCAAGTTAAAGTAACTCATATAAAATGAGATGGAAGAAGTATTAAGAAAATATGATAAGAGGCGGAGGTAGAGGGGTAATGTGGGGATGAGGTGCGTTGAAGGGTAACAATCTTAATGGAATCTCACTTAAGAAATGTGTTTTTCGTGTTTCATTAAAAGATTATTTTTTTACATTTTAAAGAGATTATTTAATACAATTAAATAATAAAACTATATTATCTTTAAAACTTAAATATTTAGATTAGATGATACGAACGAGTAAGAATATTTTAAACTTTAAAGTAAAGTAATTAAGTAAAGTGGTGTTTTATTATTGTGGGGGACAAAGTTCCAATGCACACATGATTACAGAGATTAGCATGACAATAATGAATATATCGTCGTGGTTTTATTGCATACTATTATTATTATTATTATTATAATTATTTATTTCATACTACTAATGATTTTTAGGATCCCCGATACAAATTAAAGATCCATCATGACTATAGAGTTTGCATCCTGCTTTAGCGGTACTACAATTAACACCAACTCCAGTGTGATGTGTCGATCTAGTAGATGGGCAAGTCATGTAATCAACTTTAGGGTCACATTCTTGACTATAACTTTTGGATTCATCACTCTGTCCTTCACACACAAATTTGCTTTTTTTATCGTAATAGTAGCAACCCTTGTAATCCGTGCAACAACTGGTGCATTTAGTGGGTTTAATTATAATAGGTCCTTCTGAGCGGCGACATTTTGAATAAGCAATTTTATAATCACATTCCCTAGGACAATATTTGTTTGGCTTTTTTGGGTCAGACTTTCCTTCACAAATGAACTTTCCGTCAGCACTGTAATAGTGGCAACCCTTGTAGCCTGCACAACATGTGGTACATATAGGGTTTCTTGGACTTCCTTCTGAACGTGGACATATTCCATAGCTAAAATCACCGCATTCTCTAGAACAAGGCTTGGGATCGTGATCGTGATCGTGATCGTGGTCGTGGTCGTAATCATGATCATGATCGTGGTCGTGGTCGTGATCATGATCATCATGGTCTATCATCGCACTTATAAGGAGAAACATTAATTCTACAACAAATATAAATATATTAAGGATAAAGCATATATAACACTACTTGTGTATGTATCAACAAAGAATTTAAAGAGAAAAGTAACTTACCAAGAACAAGTAAGTAAGCAAAGAAACTAACTTCTTTGTGAACAGCCATTATGAATAATTAATTAGTACCTTGTTTTTCTTTTAATTTTGGGGTGAGGAGTGTGTATCTATCCTTCACTTTTTAATAGCAAACGAGTGATCAAATAAAACAAATAATAGGCAAAATCTCTTCATTATTATACCTAATTAATTAACATCAATATACAGTCTCCTCAATCGGTAGGATTTACTTCTTTTTTTTTGTACTTGCTAGTGTAAGTTTGGCGAGGTAGAATCAAATAAAACAAAAAGAGAGTTAATTAGATCTATTCGTTATTGAATCGTTGTTTGTATTTGACTGATCAACTTCACATACACACTTTTATCAATATTATGTAGTAATTCGTGCTTAATAAATATTCCAAAAATACTTTTGGGCAATTGGCAAAAAAACTATTTTTTTCAGAAACAACTTTTTCAAGTATTTTAAAACATTTATTTCCCCCTAAAAGCAAATGAGTAATCACCTTAATTATTTAAGCTAAACACTTTTAGCATCTTAGCTTTTCCCAGTGCTCTTTGTAGCCATTTGAATTATCAATAATTTTTTTTTGTCAACTGGTGATATATTCCAATAATATCCAAAGTAGAAGTACTTAATTAGGACTTTAGGTCTAATTAACTAAATTATTATAACTATTCGAAACTTTAATCATGTGATTATATATTGCATTCCAATTTTCTGATTAGAGAGGACAGTTTTTACATTAGCATATGTGACAAATTTCGAAATTTATATTAATGGCAAAGAAAAGTTAAATAATTAATTGATAGCTTAGTAAAAATAATTGTTAATATCTAATAATTATTGCAATAAATATATCTAGATGAAAAAAATAGGATACACGTGATAAAATATTAAAGAAATGGATCTGAGTCTAGCTTTACTTGACTTAGATTCAATATTTCTTTCGCATATTTTGGATTGGACACTTTGAAATATGAGCAATATAAGATGAGAACTGAATAATAAATTGAAATGAATTTGACTGTGATATCGTATTAAAGAAATAAACCTTGTGTCTATCCATAATTGGCCTTGTAACTCGAGTTTAGCATAACAAGGGAAATTTGGATGCTTCTTTCTTTAATCATAATATAATAATTATTTTTTCATTTCCAATGGAAATGGTTCCAAGACTTGAATATTCGAATATTTCATGAAATATCCACATCATTCACGTGGTAGGTGGATCCATCTAATATGTTCATTCGAACAAAAATAAGACTCTAGTCACTTAAAATTTATTACTATGGATAAGACCAAAGGAGATCACCACAAGAGAGGAGCCAAGTCCTCAATATAATTATGGATGATCTTTTTCTTTTATTCAACTAATAAGTAGTAGTTACACATAACACACCTTTGATGCCCACATTATAGTGATTAGCATGTCATCCTTTTATTTCATACATAATAAATTAAAAAGTACAACACATATTATTGATGATGCATCATGCCTTATGCTGTAGATATATAGCTCTGAGGCTCCCCAGTACAAATTAAAGATCCATCATATCCATAGAGTTTGCAACCCTCTCCTGCAGTGCAACAATTAACACAAACTTGATTAAGTTTGGCCAATCCAGAAGATGGACAAGTCATGTATGCAACTCTAGGGTCACATTCCATGGTACATGCCTTGGGTTCAATACTCTCTCCTTCACAAACAAACTTGCCATTTTTACCGAAATAGTAGCAACCTTTGTACCCCGTGCAACATGTGGTACATCCAGTGGGATAAATTATCGTCTTTCCTTCTGAACGGGGACACTTTGAATAGGCAATATCTGGATCACAATTTAAGGGGCAAGCTTTTGGGTTTTTTGGGTCAGATTGTCCTTCACAAATGAAAGTCCCATCAGCACTATAATAATTGCAACCTTTATAACCTGCACAACAGTTGGTGCATATGGGATTTTGCGGACTTCCTTGTGAACGTGGGCATATCCCATAGCCAAGATGACCACATTCTTTAGTACAAGCCTTGGCATCAACATGTTCCACCGCGCTTACAAGTAGCAATAATCCTACAAACAAATATAATAAGGAGAAAGCTGTGAAATGAAAAAAACATACTAACACTTATAGTTTATGCCACAACAAAGAAACTAAAGAGAAGAAAATTAGAGAAAGGGAAATCTTACCAACAACAAGTAGTAGGTAAGCAAGGAAACTAACTTGTTTGTGAACAGCCATATTATGGAATCTTTTTACCTTGTTTAATTTTCTTTTGTTTGGGTTGAGTAGTGTCTATCCTCCTTCACCTATTTATAGCCAAACGAGTGATTAAAAAAAACATAGTTACTAAAACGTTTTTTATAGCCTGCAATTGATAAATAAGAAAAAGATGTGCTTGTTAGGGTAATTAGTTTGACTAGTTACTTACGCTTCCTTAACTTATCCACAATTGCATCTTTAATTAATTATTGTTTTTGAAATATTTGTCATCTAGCAACAATTTTCTTATCCACATATATATCTCTTTAGGGGAAATAACAATTTTAGTCCATGAATCGAGTACTAAGCATAATTAATGGAATTATTGTATCTAATTGAAGGACAATAATGGATATATCCATAATTACTAATTAATAAAACATGTCAACCAACTAAGATTATTAATATTGTTATTCCCTCCGTCTTTATTTATGTGGCTGAATTTAATTGTTGGAGGGTGGGTGGGTGGGTGGGGAAGGGGGGGTCGAGGATAGGGGTGAAAAAAATAAAATTTTGATGTTGGTAAGATTTTTCTTTCTCTAATTTTCTTAGTCGAATTATGCAAGCAAGAAAATTCAATCAATTATGCTTAGTAGAATCACATATAGTAAGTAGTAATATTTAACTAAAGGTATAGCCACTTCAAAGGTGTAGTCATAGGAGCCCTAATTAAGTAATTAATTATCGTAATTAACTTTATGTGATCAAAAGAAAGAGTCACCCCGTCTACTTTTTGTTAATTGCTTCACTAATTAGTCCTATTTCCTGCCTTTTTCCTATCGTTGAATTATGAAAATCATGTTTTTGTGACTATTCTCCTGCATTAATATTTTGTTGTTGATATAGTAAAACTTTATTTGTAGCGCACACAAATAAATCATGTTTTGTGACTATTCTCCTAAGTTAAATATGTTATTATTGATATGGTAAAACATTATTTTTAGCACACATTAATCATGTTCGATGACTTTTTCTACATGAAACGATTAAGCTAACATATGAGTGGGTTACTCCCTCTAAATCAAAATAAACGAATTATCGACACTATTTTATATTGATAGATTACTCTTTGGTTAATGATTTTAAATATCTTTTCGTAGGTGTCACGCTTCAACAATTAATTTATATTAGTATTATTGATGCATATATATATAGCTCTGAGGCTCCCCAATACAAACTAAAGATCCATCATAATTCATATTACAACCCTCGCCTGCAGTCCAACAATTAACGCAAACTTGATAAAGTTTGGCTAATCCAGAAGATGGACAAGTTATGTAAACAAATTTAGGGTCACACTTCAGGGTACATGCCTTGGGGTTCAAATTCAATACTCTCTCCATCACAAACAAACTTGCCATTTTTATCAAAATAGTAGTAACCCTAGTAACTGTACAACAGGTGGGATTAGTGCCGCATATCAGTTGGTTCGGTTTGGTTTTGAAGTTTATCGATTTCGCTTATTGGTTATATGTTTGTAGAGATGCTATACCGTTATAGAACCATGAAGATATTGACTTATCGGTTATTGATCGCTATCGGTTCGGTTATGGGTTTAACCATTAAGCTTTGACCCCGAAAAAACATTGAAAATCACTTAGAAACAATATGACAAACCAAATGAACCATGCACATGAGTTCACAAGTTACATCTTACTCAAAAGCAAACACTTTTACGTTGTAGAATAACCAAGTGTTTGAGACAACCAGAAATAAAAGTAGGAAACCAAACTCTAAGTCAAGGACTTTTTATACAAAATGATATAAATATAATTATTTAATTTACTATCGGGTTATCGGTTAACCTGTTAAGAAAAAACGTCAAACCGTTAAGAACTGATAACACGATAACAAAAAAATTTTAAGTTTGTTTTTAACAAATATTTTTTACTTCAAATTGTTATTTTTTTCACCCCGATCCTCGACCTCCCCCCCCCCCTCCTCCCAAATAAAAAATTGCATTTGCTTTTAAAAATTATTTTCAACTTCAAAAGTTTCATTTTTTCACCCCTACCCCTCCTCCTTCCCCTCATCCCCCCAAAAAATTTAAGTTTGTTTTTTAAAAATATTTTCGACTTCAAAAATTCTTTTTTTTTTCACCCCTATCCTCGACCCCCACCCCTAACCCCACACTCAAAAAAAATAAATTAAGTTTTATTTAAAAAATATTTTCAATTTATAAATTATTTTCTACTATGGTAAACAAAAAAGATATTTCTCAAAAATATTTTTCATAATAAATAAAACTTTATAAATCTTTTCCAGAAAATATTTTCTACTCACCAACAAAAAATGAGAAAATAAGTCAAAAATCTACTTGTTATCCGGAAAAATATTTTCTAGGAAAACATTTCCTTTTTACCACACACCCTAAATATAAATATTTCTATGAATGGTAGTATATTAATTTGGCGCGAGTTATTATTTTTATTTCAATCTATAGACAGACTTATAAACACTCTTTTACTTGACTAACCAAACTTAAATTCGATTTTGCAATATGAGTGAAATACGTAAACTCCTAAATTCTCATTAAGTTTAGGGGTGTTTTCAACACTTCTCTTGAGTTTTTATTAAGAGTCTCATGCTCTTACAAGAGTTTGAGACTATTTGTTGTGTCATGTGGCAAATTAGGGGCGTATCTAAGTTTAGTTAGTCAAGTAGAAGAGTGTTTAGGATGCAATGGTTTGGGACCGGAACTAATAATTTCTATCAAGTGCAGAGGTGTTTTCAATACTTCTCTCTTGATTAATTATTTGCATTTCCTTTCTCGTAAACATATACGACAAAACACACACATAAAAAAAATAAACGAGGAAAAAATTGCATGCATCATTGTATATGTATTTTTAAAATTTTATTTTATACATAAAAATATTTACTTTGATACCATTTTAAAATATTTCTTATACTATTCCATAGTTTTTTATCTTTTAATATATTATTTCAAGTTTAAAACTTAGAATTCGGAATGGTCCAATAAAGATTATAGTTCATACATGTTGATAATTATAATAAAACTTAAATCAAATTCAAATTTATATTAATGCAAAAAGAAAATCAATTCAACACTACCTCCGTCCTGTATTGTTTGTCATGGTTTCTATTTTATAGTCAAACTATAAAAACTTTGACTAACATTTTAAGATGTATTTTTCATCATATTAATATGCAAAAAAATGCAATTTATAGTACTTTTCATATAGTTTTAGAGTATCTAATTTTTTGTTTAAAATATCGAATTAATTTGATCTAATTTAACTTTGAAAATTAGTCAAATTTACTTTCCAAAAGCACAACATGACAAACAATACCGGACGGAGGGAGTAAGAATGACAATAATATTGAATATTTGTTCTTTAGTTTTACATAGTTTAGACAATTAAAATATATAATCTAATTTTAATTTTTCTTAAATATTTACTAATGTAACTAATATTTATTAAACTTATTTTAGCATGATTTAGTACTTTTAAATTATGATTATTTTTATTACGACTTTATAATATTTATTTTATATGATGATTTCATTAATATTTTTTATTGAATATTTTTGTAACATTAATACTCATCTCATATTTTGTGTTATTTCTTTTATAAAAAAAAACACTTTAGATAATTGTATTTTTGTTGGACTAAAGAAATATTTAGAACACAAGTTAATTATATGTTTGTATGTAAACTTTACCGAAAAATCTGATGTTTATTAGTTTGGTTTGATTTATAAATTTAAAAATTTGACACAATGGTTTGTTTTGGTATTTGAAAATTTTGAACCAACCCGAGGTTGAAAAACCCGAATTTTATTAGTTTTGTTTGGTTTATAAATTTAAATTTTTTACACGAGTAATTTGATTTGATATTTGAAAAACCCGAACCAACCAGGTGATGTATACCCCTATTCAGGGCAAAATGGACAAATAATAGGAGTAGCCCAATTATGAAAAATTAACAGAATACCTGAATCATAAACTTAAAAATTGTATTCTTAGTGTGTGAAAAATTATAAATTCATTCACTTTGAAATAACTTACCTAATCTCAAAGGTAGTTTGTTTAAAAGTAAATAAATTTATAGATCTGATTCCTTAAAATATTATAAAGACGCATGTCATTTACTATGGATAAGACCAAAGGAGATCACCACAAGAGAGGAGCCAAGTCCTCCATATAATTATGGATGATCTTTTTCTTTTATTCAAATAATAAGTAGTAGTTACACATAGCACACAACTTTGATGCTCACAGTATAGTGATTAGCATGTCATTGTGTGTGCATCCTTTTATTTCATACATTATAAATTAAAAATTACAACACATATTATTGATGATGCATCATGCCTTATGCTGTAGATATATAGCTCTGAGGCTCCCCAAACAAATTAAAGATCCATCATATCCATAGAGTTTGCAACCCTCTCCTGCAGTGCAACAATTAACACAAACTTGATTAAGTTTGGCCAATCCAGAAGATGGACAAGTCATGTATGCAACTCTAGTCACATTCCATGGTACATACCTTGGGTTCATCACTCTCTCCTTCACAAACAAACTTGCCATCTTTACCGAAATAGTAGCAACCTTTGTACCCCGTGCAACATGTGGTACATCTTGTGGGATAAATTATCGTCTTTCCTCCTGAACGGGGACACTTTGAATACGCAATATATGAATCACAATTACGTTCGCAAGCTTTTGGGTTTTTTGGGTCAGATTCTCCTTCACAAGCAAAAGTCCCATCAGCACTATAATAATTGCAACCTTTATAACCTGCACAACAGTTGGTGCATATGGGATTTTGCGGACTTCCTTCTGAACGTGGGCATATCACATAGCTAAAATTACCACATTCTTTAGTACAAGCCTTGGCATCAACATGTTCCACCGCGCTTACAAGTAGCAATAATCCTACAAACAAATATAATAATTAAGAGAAAGAGAAATGAAAAAAAAATACTAACACTTATTGTTTATGCCACAACAAAGAAAATAAAGATAAGAAAATTAGAGAAAGGGAAATCGAAATCTTACCAACAACAAATAGTAGGTAAGCAAGGAAACTAACTTGTTTGTGGACAGCCATTTTGTGGATTTTTTTTACCTTGTTTAATTTTCTTTTGTTTGGGTTGAGGAGAGTGTCTATCCTCCTTCACCTATTTATAGCCAAAAGAGTGATCAAATAAAACATGGTTAACCAAGTCGTTTTTTTCACATTACATATATTTAATTTATATATTAATAGCCTCCAATTGATAAAGAAGAAAAAGATGTGCTTGCTGGTGAAAAAAAAATAGATTCTCAAATTACTTATTGTTAAAAGCAAAAAATTCATATTGGTGGTTAATAAAATGAGTGAACTTTTTATAAGGCTTGAATAATCCTCCTTTATTGATCTTGCTTTTAAGGTGTGAGTTAGAACTTTGGCGTAAAACCTAATTTGACATGGTATAAAAGGAAATTAAAGGTCCATCTCACCCAATGTTGAGCCCTAAAAAATAAATAAAAAACTCAAAATTTCCCACTCACCAAATACTAAACACTGACGTATTTTAAAAGCAAAATGTCCACAGTTAATGAGATGGGGAAATAACAATTTTAGTCCATTTATTATAGGTTTATTTTCATTTTGATCCCTGTATATGTGAATCGAGTACTAATCATAATTAATGTAATTATTGTATCTAATTGAAGGACAATAATGGATCTATCTGTAAGTACTAATAAAACAAACCATCTAACATGATTAATTATTACTCCGTCCACTGTCTTTAGTTACGTGACTGAATTTTATTTTTAGTCGTCTATCTAAAATTAAATATTAGTACCCACTTTTTATATTCAAATACATCAATCTTTTTAATTTTTCTTTGAGTCTTTTCCTAAAGTTAAAAGAATATTTTTGGGCCTTAGGAAATACAAACAATTAAACCATATATGTAAGTAAGTTTTTGTCTGTTTACAAGAAAGAAAATTGACGTACTACCAGTCATAGCAATATTTAAATCTAATGTTCCATATACAAGTGAATTTTTGTTTAAATAAATCGAAGAACAATAATTAATTACTAACTAGATTGAAAGAAAAATAATGACATGAGATGATAGTGGGACTTACAAATATAGTGAAAATTGCACTAGCCATGTTTTTTATCTATTGATGATATTCAAAGTTAAACAATTTTTATTCGAAGGTATAGTGATAGGAGCAATAATTTAGTAATTAATTATCTCAAATTAACTATATGTGATCAAAAGAAAGAGTAATACCATCTACTTTTTGTTAATTGCTTCACTAATTAGTCCTATTTCCGGACTCATGTTTGAAAAGAAAGAGTAATACCATTTATTTTGTGACTGTTTGCAACAAATTTTAAACATATGGAAAATAAATAAACCATACAAATAAAATATGAAAAAATATGATTTTATTCATCAAGATAGCGGATACAATTCTGTTAATCCCTTGATTCTACTCTATACAATTCTGTTAATCCCTTGATTCTACTCTCCTAAGATTTATCCATGATTCGAGGGCCGTTAGTGGCGTATTTCTCGAACGAGGATGATTTAGATTTGACTTCTCTATATGAATAATCCATCAATTTGTGGAGTATTCGAGATCTTGATCTCAATATGGAATTTTCGAGATGTCTTTTAAGTGAATTTAGTACCCTTTATATAGACATAAACTAGGGTTTAGGGTTGAGTAGCCTCCAAGAATCCTTATCTGAGTTGAAGACAGTTTGTAGAGTCCCAACTCGAATTGAACGCATCTTGTAGAGTCCCACAAAATTTCAATGTCTACAAATGCCCCCTGCTTCAAGGCTTGTCGGAGTGTAGATTTGTGAAACTCAAAGACGAGGCTTGAAGTACTCATTCTTCCACCTTTGCAGCTTCAGATTTTCAGATTTGATTTAAGAGAGAAGAGATGAAGGGCAGATTTGGTCCCTCTGGGCGTGCCAATTTGTTTGCAACAAATTTTAAACATATGGAAAATAAATAAACCATACAAATAAAATATGAAGAAACATGATTTTATTCATCAAGATAGCGGATACAATTCTGTTAATCCCTTGATTCTACTCTCCTAAGATTAATCCATGATTCGAGGGCCGTTAGTGGCGTATTTCTCGAACGAGGATGATTTAGATTTGACTTCTCTATATGAATAATCCATCAATTTGTGGAGTATTCGAGATCTTGATCTCAATATGGAATTTTCGAGATGTCTTTTAAGTGAATTTAGTACCCTTTATATAGACATAAACTAGGGTTTAGGGTTGAGTAGCCTCCAAGAATCCTTATCTGAGTTGAAGACAGTTTGTAGAGTCCCAACTCGAATTGAACGCATCTTGTAGAGTCCCACAAAATTTCAATGTCTACAAATGCCCCCTGCTTCAAGGCTTGTCGGAGTGTAGATTTGTGAAACTCAAAGACGAGGCTTGAAGTACTCATTCTTCCACCTTTGCAGCTTCAGATTTTCAGATTTGATTTAAGAGAGAAGAGATGAAGGGCAGATTTGGTCCCTCTGGGCGTGCCAATTTGTTTGCAACAAATTTTAAACATATGGAAAATAAATAAACCATACAAATAAAATATGAAGAAACATGATTTTATTCATCAAGATAGCGGATACAATTCTGTTAATCCCTTGATTCTACTCTCCTAAGATTTATCCATGATTCGAGGGCCGTTAGTGGCGTATTTCTCGAACGAGGATGATTTAGATTTGACTTCTCTATATGAATAATCCATCAATTTGTGGAGTATTCGAGATTTTGATCTCAATATGGAATTTCTGAGATGTCTTTTAAGGGAATTTAGTACCCTTTATATAGACATAAACTAGGGTTTAGGGTTGAGTAGCCTCCAAGAATCCTTATCTGAGTTGAAGACAGTTTGTAGAGTCCCAACTCGAATTGAACGCATCTTGTAGAGTCCCACAAAATTTCAATGTCTACAGTGACTACCATTAAATATTTTGTTAATTGATATAGTAAAATTTTATTTGTAGCACACATAAATAGTGCTCTGTGACTCTTTGTGACTATTCTTCTACGTTAAATATTTTATTGTTCATATGGTAAAACTTTATTTTTAGCAAACACAGATCATATGTTTCGTCACTATTCTTGTACATGCAACGATAAAGCGAATTACACATTTAGTGTGTTAATTACTCTCTCTAATTCAATATAAATGAGTTAATAATTCTATTTTATATTGACAAATTGCTTTAAGATTAATGACTTTAAATATTTTTTTTTAAAGGTGTCACGCTTCCACAATTCATTTGTATTGTACTACATGGAGTACTAAGCTATAAATTTAGTTAAAAGTTAAAAAATTAACTGTGTTTTTGAAGTTGTGTCGAGAAATATTTTTAAAATTTAAAGTTATATTTAAACATACATTTTATTTGAAAAATAATAAATTTTGTGAGCAGAAGAAAGGTCTCACCTAAAAATTGTTATGGACCAGTTTTTGAAACTTTTTTTTTTAAAAAAAAATGATTAATCATGAACAAACAAATGTTTTCAATTTTTTTTTGTAAAATCTACTGTCCAAGATTCATGGCCCTATGGTATCTAACTTTGTGGAAGATGAATTTTTCACAGTTATTTTTTAAAAGTAAAAATCATCCTGATATGCATTTTAAAAAATGAATGAGAAAGATAATTCAATTAAGGCCACGTTTTAGTCATGACTAAAATAATTTATAGTAAATTTTCATATATATTTGCTTTCAAAAAGAATTGACAGTCCTTTGTATCTAGCAATAAATTTCCTCAACCACAAATATATTAAAGATAACTACGGCTTAGAAACAAAAATCTATGAAGAATTTTATGTTAGCGGAAGTATCCAAATTTGTATACTTCTATATGAAATTAAAAAAACTTCATTAAACATCAAAATAATAATCATAAACTCTCAATATTTATATTCCTAGCTTCTTGAATTAAATTGTTTACATATTCAACAATTACTGATGTACAAATTATTTCTCTATATATTTTCCTAATATCATGCATGGTTTTAGATATATCAAAGGATCAAAACAATTATCTCACTATATTAAGTTTTCTATCTGAATTATTGATAACGTAGGTTTTTCTCTGCACTATCCCTCAATAATTAGCAAAACACACCTAGACTAGATTCGTTTTGCTAACCCAATTGCTATTAATTGAGTATATGAATAATATTTATATCTATATATGGATTTAGTTAATTAAATGCATCTGATTCATTAAAGAATTATAGACACTTGAGATTCATTTAGGATACGAATTATGGATGATTTATTTCTCTTATTCAGATAATTAGTAATTACACATAACACACAACTTTGATGCCCACATTATAATGAATAGCATGTCATTATGTGTGCATCCTTTTATTTCATACATTAATTAATTAATTAAGTTTGGGAAATCCAGAAGATGGACAAGTCTAGAGTCACATTGCAGGGTACATATTTGCCTTGGGCTCATCACTCTCTCCTTCACATACAAACTTGCCATTTTTACCACATTCTTTAGTACAAGCCTTGACATCAATATGTAGAAACATTCCTACAACAAATATAATACAAGGAAAAATATAAAACTACTACTTGTGTATGTATAAACCAAGATTTTTTTTATTAAAAAAAAAAAGGAGTAAAGGAAAATCTTACCAAGAACAATTAGTAGGTAAGCAACAAAATTAACTTCCTTGTGAACAGCCATGATGGATAATTGATTATTAGTACCTTGTCTTCTTTTAATTTTGGGGTGAAGAGTGTCTGTACTCCTCCACCTATTTATAGCAAACGGGTGATAAAAAAGATAGCAAAATAAAACTTTTGTTTCTTCATATTATAGTATATATTATTTTTGTTAATTGATAAAAAAGAAAAAAAGGTTATGTTTTCAGGTTGCGTATCGATCGGTTCGGTTTCAAAGTTTATCGGTTTGACTTATTGATTATCGGTTTTTGTATAGATGCTAAACCGTTATAAAACTATTAAGATATTGACTTATTGGTTATTGATCGTTATCGGTAATAAGTTATCGGTTTAACCGTTAAGTGTTTGACACAAAGAAAAACATTGAAAATCACTTAGGAACAATGTGACAAACCAAATGAACCATTTACATGAGTTCACAAATTATATCTTGCTCAAAAGCAAACGCTTTTACATAATAGAATAACCAGTAGTTTGAGACAACCAGAAATAAAAAGTAGGAAACCAAACTCTAAGTCAAGGACTCTATATACAAAATGGTATAACTAACTATTTAATTACTATCGGATTATCGGTGAACTCGTTAAGAAAAAACCTCAAACTGTTAAGAATCGATATCTCGATAATAGAAAAAATCCAAATCGTTCTCAAAACCGCTAGACCAGTAACCCATTACTGATAAGTCAATAAGTTTTTTTTCGATTCGAATTATCGATTTCGATTCGATTTTAAACAGCCTTACAGTTGCTAGTATAATTAGTTTGGCAAGGTATACTTACGCTTGCTTCTTCTTTATTACTCTCTCCACTCGATCTTCACTTGTTTACTATACTAGAAATAGATATTTAATAATACTTGTCTAACTTGAAAAATCAATGAGTTATTTACTTATTTATGTCTATTTTATCCTTGTTATTAGTTAGTATTATTCAATATCAAATATATTTTTCTAAAAATTAAATTTAATATATTCAAAAGATAATATAATAATATTCTCAAATATATATAATGGACAATTATAATTGAACGGAGCGAAAGCTTAACTTTTCCT
This sequence comes from Solanum sitiens, assembly GCA_016801875.1. Lineage (NCBI taxonomy): Eukaryota > Viridiplantae > Streptophyta > Magnoliopsida > Solanales > Solanaceae > Solanum > Solanum sitiens. The sequence continues at coordinate 1,691,896 of JABWTJ010000002.1, read as the reverse complement.
GATTTCTATCTTTAATTTCTCCTATTCAGCAAGCATTACCGACTACCGACCCCGACTTGCTTGTTTTTTGAAATTATTGTCATTTGTCATCCAGCAACAATTTCTTAGTCCACGTGATAATTAAGTTGGAACTCTATTATTGCATAGCAAAAGGATAAAAATATCCTTCAATTATCTTAAAAGGCTTAAATATATCCTCATTCATTTCTTTGGTTAAAAATATCCTTTAATCCACTTTTTAAATTCATCTCTGCTTCTAACTAACAACCTTTTTTTTCAATTATTATTATTAAGAAAAATTATGCTATTATGTAAATTTATATTACTAAATTGTTTATCATAGTTATAATTTGTTATAATTATCATTTGTGACTAACATTATACATTAATTACGTAAGTTAACTTCGAGTTTGCATATTAACCACGTTTATATGTGTATAATTCTTCATATTTGTAACAACTAACAATTCTTTGTATGATTTGTATTTGTATACAATTGTTTATATTTGTATATGACGATAATTTCCTTTGGTTTTTCAGTTTTTTCATTATATACATTCAATCTTTTTGTGGATAACTTTTTAGAGTTTGTATAAACGCATAGTTTTTGGATTTTGTATAATATATTTTATATAATGTAATTTGTATAATTGTTTAAAGTTCATTGTTTATGCTTGTATCAATTCGTTATTTAGACTTTTATTATATTTGTATATTTTCAGACTTTATATTACTTAATTATACAAAAATACGTGAATTATACAAACGTACTTGCGAATTATGCAAGAAGGATCCAAATTATACAATTTTTGTCCTCTATCGCTCGTCTCTCTCCTCACTCTCCTAATCTCGCTAGCCTCTCTCCTCCCTCTACCAATCTCGTTCGCTACTCTCCTCCCTTTACGAATCTCTCTCGCCAGAATATACAATTATATATGTATAATATACAATTATCTAACCGATATACATATATAATTCACCTTTCTCCCACTCTCTGCCCTCTCTCCTCTTTCTCCCGGTCTCGCTCGCCACTCTCCTCTCTATAACATATATTTACGAATTGTAATTAACAAATTATAGTTATGGAGCGTAATTAAGCTATTTTTTAATTGTTATATGAGAAAGTTTTTATTATTATTATCATTATTATTATTATTATTATTATTATTTATTAGGTGACGTCTCCTATTGGATAAAAATTAATCCCCAACTCATCAATTTTTTTCCAATCTGCCCCGACCCAATCCGCACAGCCCCATGAATATTTTTGGATGTTCCCAACATGAATGCGTAGTCTAAAATGAAACTCTAATGATAAACCAAAAACTCCAAGATCAATCACGTGATTTTAGTCACTGTATTTTAGAATATATTCTAGTTTTAGTCATGCATATATAATTGAGAAAATACATAAAATTCTTTATGAACTTAACAAAATTTAATTTGAGATGAAGAAATTGTAGATTTTTCATTAACAAAAGTTTCAAGTTCATCACATTCAAACGCTGTAATAAATAATAATTTAGAAGCAAAAATAAATTATTAACTTTTCTATTTTTTTCGTGTTCATCACACCCTTTTACTAATTCAAAAAGAAAATGGGGATTGGATGGGGCTGTTTCAAAGAAAGAGTCATGCTTCTCAACGAGATTTCAAGGCGCTTCACCGAGAAGAAAGATTTCTCAAAATGCGATTTTCAACCTCTTTTCATAGAATCGTTTATTATAGAAATCGGGTGTTCGATCCTTACTCTTATTAAGACTCCACTATTTTATTCATTCATTCATTCTCGGTGCAAAACCCTCCAGCTAGGGGCTGAAAAAGAAAAAGGATCAGGGTGCATGGGGGTTTCAAAAAAGAAAAAAGAGGTTGGGGGGGGGGGGGGGGGGGGGTTGAGGGTCAAGAAGAAGAAATAAGTGGTGCAAGTGGGATTGAGGGCGGAAGGGGTGATGAGTGTAAGGAAGATGATGGAAAGAAAGACTATTGGCTAAAAAAATAGGGCTCAGTTAGTCTTTTTTACGCACAGTGACTTTTTTGACTTGACATGTCAGCAATTCAGGTGTATTTAAATTCATTTGAAAGATGTTAAGAGGGTATTTAAACACCCGTGTAGTTAAAGTGTTAAAGTAAATTTTGTTGTCAAGTTTAGATTTTTTTTTTTTGTATTTTCCCTATATAATTTGATCAAACATAATTAATCTACGATTAATATAAATGTGTAATTTTGATTTTCACACTAATGAAAGTTAAAAAAAATATAACAAAAACGTTAATCTGAAAATATAGAAAATTTAAAACAAACACCCCCTCTGTTTTTATGGCTAATTCTTATTCTTAGAAGGATTGAATTCAACCACAAGAAAACATAAAAACATTACTCGAAATTCTAAAGAAGTTAGAGCTTTATTTTTTTTTTTGTATTTTCTTGTCACTCTTCTTATTTATATTTATGGAAAAATTATTTGGATGGGTGTTTTGTAATAAATAATTATAGATTTTAGTGATATTTTTTTATTTATCACCATTTATAGCAATATAATATTAAATCTGTAATATACATTAAAAGTGAATTAAGTATGTAATATATATGTATTATACGTGTTCTTTAAAATATATTATGTTTGTTTCGTAAGAAGTTCACACATTGTATTATAAGTGTTTTAAAATATGCGATAAATTTATTATCCATCAATAAAACTTCTATTATATGTGAATAATAAATTGTTCTTTGTAATATAAATTGAAATTGTGTTGTAAATGTATTAAAAATGATCAAGTGAAAAAAATATTATTGTTATAAATGGTAAATATTTTTTATTTATCGTATATTTATGTAAGTTACGGTCTCAATTTGATGAGAATTTAATATTCGTTATTTGAGGATTAAAATCCCACATTTATATAAATTGGAGACTATTATACAAAGATGAAAATCAAAATAAACCAATAATACAAAAATCAAATCCGGTCAAATAAATTGTGCCAAAAATAATGTTATCAGATTATTGTTATTGAGTTAACGGTTTTAAATAATTTTATAAAAAGATTTATTCGGTTATCGATTCGATTTCGGTATTTAGTATTTGGTTATTGAGTAAACCAATAACTCATTAAAACGATAGTAATCTACTACTTTACCCTTTATAAAGATTAAACATTATATTTAACATAACTAAATACTATATCAGTACTCGATACTACAATCTTCACACAAAAAGTTCCACTTTATGTTTTGGCTGTAACATTAATTGTAGCCTTTCGTACTACATATGTTCTTATTGATGCAATTTTTTCATTATATTTCGTGTTTCATTATATCGAAGTATTTATAACTGATTTGCTTGTTTCATTGCATCACATCAAATTATTAGAGAAGTGAGAAGTCATACATTAATTTTATGTGCATTTTTCTTATTTAGTAAATCAAAAATCGATACGAATATTTTATTAATTTGTTATTGATTTAATGATTTAAAATCGAAAACCAAACTAATAAACATAAAATTGAATCGAATTAATTGATGCATAACCCGTCATTTTATTTTTTGATTTTTAAAACCAAACTAATAATACATAAAAATGTTCCCAAGGGGCTAAAACCAACAAAATAATTATTGTCTTATTGTTTATAGTTTTAGTTTATTTAGTTAAACTTTAATATATTTAATTAGTTACAGATATAATTCAACAAAGGGGCTAAATATTTGGTTTTATAAATAAGAGAAAATATATATAAAAAAAAAATCTTGAAGTTGGCACGAGAACTTACTTTACTACTTAAATTAAACGGGTGTTAAATTTGTACCCCCTTATCATATTTATAGTTAATTATTTTCCATCGCCGAACAAAGCCTAATGCATGTGTTGATACAACAACGCGTTATTTATCTTTCAACTTCTTTTTTAAAAACTAATTTGTCCCTCCAACAATAATATCCAACCCATTACTTCAAATTCAAAGAACCCTAATTTCCTCTTTAACCTCATCAACTCAATCATCCAAAAATGGTGACCGAATTTATTATCTTTTTCTTGATTCATCTGAAATCTCAGCTCTTCAAACCTAAAAGTTGAATCTTTGAAAGAATTATTGTTCTTCGAAAGATAGGATTCAAACTTATTTTTCTTCATCTATTATTTTGAAAAAGATTAAAAGAAATTAAGTTTGACGAAAATCCTAAACTTAATCAAATGTTACAACCATCCAAACGAAGATTACTAAGCTTGTAACTTTGTTTTCGTCGAGAAACACCACAAATTCGAAAAGCAAATCCTTAAGATAATGAGAATGGGGTTGGAGATTTAGGGATATTTGTTTAACAATGGATCAGATTCTTTTTTTGAAATAGATAAATTATATAAAACGGATAAGATATTTATTAAAGACAAAGTCACGTGAACGAATAAGAACGTATTTGCATCACGCCCAAGCCCCACTCCATCTCACACCATAATAAATATTTACTATTACATGCTATAATTACAAACTTTCAACTACATTTAATTTTAGAAAAATTCATTGGCCCATGTACTCTCCAAAGTCCAATCTCTTTCTCTCACAGCCCCAAACCAGCCCACATACCCCGATGAAAAAACTAAGTAATCAATTGAGAAAATGAACCCTTTTCTCATTCTTATTAAATTTATACACCCACAAGAATCGAGAGATTTGTATTTTTGTTGGAAGGACCATATCATATAGACCTATCCACCACGTGAGTGACGTGGATAATTTTCATTAAAAGCAAAATATTTATGTCTTGAAACAATTATAATTAAATGGATAAATCTGATTTTATTATGTGAGTAAAAAAGAAAGCACCTCAAATTTCCTTCTTATCCTCTGCTCTAGTTGCAGGACCAATAGTGATATTTAATTATCGTTCTATATAAATATCTTTAAAATCTATAACGATATTAATGAAGTGAACTACAAGTGATTACATGGCTAACACTTTAAGGAGGCTCGAAGTTGAGTAATCCTTATTATTTCTTCTTCTTGATTATGAAGTCATCTCAGATACATGTAAACCACACTAGATACATGACAGAGGAGGATCACTTTCACTATATAAATAGAAGGTTTTTATTAGTATAAACTAAGTCACAACTCATATACACAACTCAAACATGACTAAGTGTTTATTATTCCTCTTATCTCTTTGTTTACTAGCCTTTGTTGCGTTTTCATCAACTTCTCCTTCCCAAAATCCTCGTAATTCTAATAGGGAAGTATACGACAATTTGGGTAGAGGAGTTGATCCTCGTTCAAATTATCGTCTGGCTTCGTCTCTTGGAGGTGTCCTAAGTGGTCATGTATACCTAGGTCACATCCCAAATTCAGGTGCCTCTTGTCCAGACGGTGTGTACAAGTACAACTCCGATGGACAAAGAGGTACACCCCTTAGATTTATAGAACATGCTAGTAGAGGACAACCACCTCGTATCTATGAAAACCAAGACATTAACATTCAATTCATTGGTTCGAGGAATTGTGATAATGGGAGAGTACAATGCAACACTAGAGGCAAGTTTGTTTGGAACTAGGGGAGGAACCATAGGACGAGCAGATAGTTCTAAATAAAACTCTTTTATCATGGCAATATAATCTTCTTTCTTCTCCCATGTACATTTATCGGTTTGGTTGATATCAATTTCAGTTCAATTTTTGGTTCGGTTATTAACAATACTTAAAAAATATATATATATAATGACAAACTTTTAATTCAAATTAAATGTTATAACTACAGTTTGATTTAATTATATTCCGTAACAAACATGTTGTCAGTCGTCTCTCTCCCAAAAAGTGTCAAAATGACACAACAAGACATGACATGAGGTGTCTAAAATGAACAAAGCTTAGTTAAGGTGTTTAAGTGAAATTGGTGCCGACTTTAGGGGACCACCGATGGGTTAGGCCTAAAATTTATTATCGATAACCCTTTTTTTCCATATATAAAAATTAAATTACAATATAGCCAAAAGATAGTTTTATATTATAAATTATTATATAGCCAAAAAAAATTGTTTTAATGTTTTTTCTTATACTAAGGAATAAAACAAAAAATAAGAATCAGTTTAGTTAAAAAATAATTTATGTATGAAAAAGATTAAAATATAACTTGAACTTTGTTAGAAGGGTTATATATACCACTAAATGATTTTAAAAAAATTAAAGATTAAATATATAAATTTAAAATTAATTTTTTTTCTTCCATTAAATAAAGGATATATGTGAGCTATTTAGTAATAACAGAAATAGTTGTCATGGGTCCGGTTTAAAGTAATAATTATTACTTAATTTTTTTTCTTATTTTTTTTAGCTATAATGACTTGGTAGGTGAACTATGTGACTCGGCGAATTTCATTGATAAATAAAAGAAAATATATTTCATCGGGTCTGGTTTGTTGGATTTTGAGAGTTTAATTTAACAATAAATTTGACATGAAATTTCAATTTAGACAAAAATAAATAAATATCATATATACGGTATTTAAAATTATCTATAAAAATAATACATTCTGCAAGCATAATAACAAAACATACTAGGTATGTAATTTATCAGTTCAATTTGGTTATTTTTTTATATTTTTTAACAAAACTAAAATTAAACTAAATAGTATTGATTTGTAAAATTTTAAAATGAAATCAACTTCAACCACAAATAAAGTTATTTATTTGATCGATTAAGTTTAAATATTCAATTTAGATCGATTTTTATTCCAATCATAAATGTCATAAGTATTTAATTTGTATGACGTACAAAGTCCTTAATTTGTTGGCACGTTGTAAACCTGAGTATTTATTGTTCCCTGGTGCCTGGTAGGAGTCGACTAGTCGATTTCCATCCTTAAAAGAGTTGTTGGACATTATTAGTTGATTAAAGAGCACAACACTACATTAAAATCAATAGAGTGTCATTTTATATAATCATATTTTTTTAACAAAAAGTTTAACATAAAAACAATTTCATATAGTTTGAAAATATTTTTAACCCTTTTTTATTTTATCTTTTCTATCTAGTACTAGTACATTTATTCAACGTGTCTTCATCAGTCTAAATTATTAGTATTAGTTAAAATTAAAAATTATTAATCCCAAAATAATAATCTTTTTCTTATAAAATAAAAGGAAAATTTTCACACATAGCCACCTAAAAATAATTAATTACTCTCTATAGCTATAGTTTGATAATTACAATTTGTAGCTACATGTTATATGGAGGAGAGATGTGAGTGAGACGGGGAAAAGAGTGGGAGAAAGGTGAATTGTATATTTATATTGGTTAGATAATTGTATATTATATATATGTAATTGTATATATGGCAAGAGAGATTGAGATAGGGAGGAGAGAGGCGAGCTAGAGAGTGAAAGAGAGGTGAATTGAATCCAATACAATAATTGAATAATTGAATTATTCACTCTACCTAATCCTCGGCTTCCAAGGACATACAATAATTGAATGAGTAGGTACTGGAACAACATCATGTTTAAAACATCTATAAATAGAAGGCTTCATTAGTATAGAAGAGTCACAAGCAAGCAAATAGCAATACACAAATAAAAATGATGAAGTGTTTATTTTTGTTATGTTTGTGTTTGTTTCCCATTGTGGTGTTTTCATCAAGTTTCACTTCCCAAAATCCCATTGAGTTACCAAATGATTCCACTTCACCTAAGCCAGTACTTGACACAAATGGTAAAGAAGTTAATACTAATTCGAGTTATCGCATTATTTCTGCCTTTTGGGGTGCGTTAGGTGGTGATGTGTACCTAGGTGAGTCCCCAAATTCAGACGCCCCTTGTCCAAATGGTGTGTTCCGTTACAATTCGGATGTTGGACCTAGAGGTACACCTGTTAAATTCATTCCTCATTCTGAAGGTATGTCAGAAAATAAACTATTCAACATACGATTCGATATTCCTACATCGAGATTGTGTGTTAAATATACAATTTGGAAAGTGGGAGATTACAATGAAACTCTAGGTGGGGTATTATTGGAGACTGGAGGAAGCATAGGGCAAAGAGATAGCAGCTATTTCAAGATAGTGAAGTCAAGACTTGGTTACAACTTAATCTATTGCTCTTCTACTCCTATTTTCTGTCCATTTTGCCGTATTGGTCAGTTATGTATAAATGTGGGTGTAGTTTTTCAAGATGGAAGAAGGCGTTTGGCTCTTACTATGGATCAGCCTCTTGATGTCTTATTCGAGAAAACCAAGTAACAAAACTAAATAATGTTTAATTTGCAGCTAGACTATACTAGCTAGCTACTATATATGTTGTAAAATAAACACCTGCTAAGGTATATTTAGCATGGTTTTCTTAATAAATTATATTTCCTTCTCGTTTACTATATAGAGCCTTTGCTTTGATGCCTAAATAAACTTCACCATGAAAAATAAAAGTAATAAAGTGGGTTAAAGAGACTCATTTATAAAACAAAGAAAAGCGATGACGTTCATATTTTTTTTAAGGGGTAGGGATGGTTGGGCTAACGAACTTGAGACTATATAAGATGTGTGCAAGTTTAATTAGAACTCTTTAGTTCATGCATGTATAAATGATACGATAATATTCCTTTGAAAAGGAATCTCAAATATTCCACCAACTCGTGAAATATTTATAAAAGAGAGCAAATTCAAGTCATCTCAATTTGAGTTTTGTCTCTCACGTGCCTTTAAGAGAGTGAGCACACTCTCTGCATCATGTCAACACTTAAGGGTGAATTTATTACGCTTTAAAATAGTTTAAGGAGGTAATAGAACACTCGTAAAATATGAAGGTGCAGTTGAGAATTCAATTATAGATTAGGGAGCGTCATTTGGTCATTTTCTCTATTTATAATTCAAGATATTCAAAATATTTAGAAAAAAATTTACGAATAAAAAATACTTATTTAATTCTCAAAATTAAAGAAGTGCAAACACAAAATGAGATGAGGAAATTAAAGAAGTGCAAACACAAAATGAGATGAGGAAAAATAAGTAATGTTTGGTAAGGAATTTATTATAATTGAATGAGCATTTGAATAATTTATTTGTAATAACTACCACGCTAAGGACCACTAGACATTCGTGTTTAAAACATGGCAAGGAATTTGAGAGTGACCGTGATCACTTTTTGGTTCTTGTGAATAATATTGTTTGGTTCACAACGAGCCTTACAAATAGTTTGGTTAAGCTTAAATATAGCCTTATAATACTTACATGTTTATTTTTAAAAAATAAGCTGTTTTGGTAGAAAATAACTAAGTGCTTTTAAAGAATTAGCAAAAAAAATCATAAAATAAATTTCATGTGCTATTATCATGGCAATGTTCTTTACTTCTGTAATTCATGATTATTTGGAGTTTTAAGAATAGTGAACATAAAAAGTGAACAGAGGAAGTAGATATTTATATCATATATATGACCTTATTCATGTAAGTAGGGGTGTTCACCGTTCACTGGTCGGTTATTCGTTAAAATTAAAATCAAATCAATATAATTGATTCAATTTAATTTGGTTATTTGGTTATTAATAATATTCAATAATTTTTTGTTTTAAAAAAAAGATTCATTCAAAAGAGTGAAAAAGACAACAATTCATTCAAAACGATGAAATAGTTAGAACGACTAATTAACATTACAAAAAACTTTCAATCATTGAATTTACTGTGTATAAAATTTCAAAATTCACTATTTTGATCTAGAAGGAAGAGATAATGACATTCCTAGTCCTAAAAAAAATATCATAGACACTCTTATATTGTTATACATGAAACTAATAAGTAAATGTTATGGTATTTGACGTTTTTACTTTTATAAATAAATTTTGATGAAAACATATATAAAAGATATCAAAATTATCTATAAAAATAATATATTTTGCATGTATAATAATAAAACATATGTATGTAATTTATCTGTTTAATTTGGTTATTTCTTTGATTTTTTTTAATAAAATCAAAATCAAATCAAATAATATCGATTTAAAAAAATCTAAAGTCAAATCAAATCCAACTACAAATAAAGCCATTTATTTAGTCGATTAGGTTCAATTATTCAGTTTGAATTGGTTTTTATCCAAATCGTGAAGATAAGTATTTAATTTGTATGGCGTACGTAAGTCCTCAATTTGTTGGCACGTTCCAAACATGAGTACTTATTGTTCCCTAGTGGTAGTCAACTAGTCGATGTCCATCCTTAAAACTCGTGAAATATTTATAAAAGAGAATAAATTCAAATTATCTCAATTTGAGTTTTGTTTCTCACATGCCTTTAAGAGAGTGAGCACACACTCAATACCATGTCAACATATAAAGGTGAATTTATTTCGCTTTAAAATAGTTTAAGAAGGTAATAGAACACTCGTAAAATATAAATATGTTGTGAATTCAATTATAAATTAGGGGGTCATTTGGTCATTCTCTCTATTTATAATTCAAGATATTCAAAATATATAGGAAAAATTTTACGAACAAAAAATACTTATTTGAATTCTCGAAATTAAAGAAGTGCAAACACAAAATGAGATGAAGAAAAATAAGTAATGTTTGGTCAGGAATTTATTATAATTGAATGAGCATTTAAATAATTTACTTGTAATAACGACCACGCTAAGGACCACTAGATTTTCGTGTTTAAAACATGGCAAGGAATTTGAGAGTGATAGTGATCACTTTTTGGTTCTTGTGAATAATATAGTTTGGTACAAAACGAGCCTTATAAATAGTTTGGATATTTTAAATATAGCCTTATAATACTTCTATGTTTATTTTTTTAAAATAAGCTGTTTTGGTAATAATTAAGTGCTTTTAAAGAATTAGCAAAAAAAAATTCAGAAAATAAATTTCATGTGCTTTCAAATGCTATTTCCTAACAATATTTGGACTTAGGAGTGTGTTTGGGTCAGTTTAACCCACAACAACAGAGGGGTCAGTATACAATATGTTGTTTGCAACAAATTTAAATGAATGAAAGTTGAATTTCAGTCACAAATAAATAGTGTACATACAATTATGTTTTTAGCTCCCTTGATGTTTCGCTCTGAATTTCTCTATAATTTCAAAATTGTTGATGGCGTATTTCTCGAATTAGGAGAATCTAAATCTCCTTACGATTTATTTGATAGCTAGCAATGCTATAAGTTAACTTTAGCAAAGACAATATTTGATAACTAAATTAATAAAATCACATAAATAATGTTGGGTGGGTGAACAAGGTTTCGTATGAACACTGTATAAAAAGTATTATAAATAACAATAATGGATAATTCAAGATATTAAAATATATATGAAAAAAATTACGATCCAAGAAATACTCGTTTGAATTCTTGATATTCGAAAAATATCACATAAATTAATATAGAGAGAGTAAATAATATTGGTAAAAAAATGAGTATAATGAATAACCATTTGAGTAAGTTACTCGGAATAACGATCACGCTAATGAACAACATTCATAGGGATGACAATAGGACGGGACGAGAGTAGGGGGATGTGTGCGTAAAGAATAGCAGAAGAAAAGTATAATCGGAGAAATATTCTGCTAGCCCAAGATCATTAACTAAGATCTGAAGACTCAACTAAAGAAGAGGAAGCTAGAAAGGAGAATGAATATTTTGAATAAGAAAACTTTGATATAAAAGAAGACTACTTGATTTGCGTTGTTCTTGGTTTGCTTGGGTTACTTACAAATGACTATGGCAACCCCCTATTTATACAAGAGTAGGGATGCTTCTAAAAATTATTCTAAATAGATCTACAAGAAATATCTAGATGACCTCATCTTTTAACTATCTAACAAGAATCTAGATTTTTCTATAATTTCTAAAAACATTTAAACCTTTTAGAAGTTCTATACATTGAAACTTCATCCAAGTGTATATAAGATAAACTTTTTAAGAGAAATAAAAACTACTCTAATAACTAAAAAAAGAATTTATATATAATAAAGTATTTAAATATAAGTTATTTACGTATATATTTACTTTCACATATAGTCACTCAAAATAGTATAAATATTCTCCATAGTTATAGTTTGATAACTACAATTCGTAGCTACATGTTATAGGGAGGAGAGAGGCGAGCGAGACTGGGAGAGAGAGGATAGAAGGAGTTTTTGGCCAAAAACATCCTTCAACTATACCCCAAACTTAAACTACATCCTTAAAGTATCATTTTTAGCAGAAAACATCCTTTATCTATACCCCAAACTTAAATTACATCCTTAAAGTATCATTTTTAGCATAATACATCCTTTAAGTATTTGTAAGTGAACAACTTTTATCTTTTGTTAGATATTGTCAAAAAACTAATGAGCAATTAACGTGACTATCAACAAAAGTTATTATGCATGATTTCATTACTTTCTACAAGAAGCTCTTGAAAAATATAAAAAATCTTAGATAGTGTTGCTTATGGAAACTAAAAATGATTGGAAGGTGTGAGCGTACATGATTTGCCTTTTTCATAACGGAAAAAAGTTGAAGATTAATTATTTTAAGTTTTTGGTCAAAATCATCCTTAAACTATACCTCAAACTCAAACTACAGTATTAAAGTATCATTCTTATCATAAAACATCCTTCAAGTATTTTAAAGTAAACAATTTTCATCATTCTATTTGAATTTATCAGAAAACTAATCCATATATCCCACAAAAAATAAGTCGTCCCTTCCTAATTGTTATTCTTGATATGCCAAGAATATTATCGTGAACTTATTCGTAATTGAGTTAAGAATTATGCAAAAGCTTTTAATTTGACCGTTTTTCCATTCATTTTTCATATAATTTTAATTAAAAATATTATTAGTTTAAATATGTTTCTTCTCAATTGAATATGCTAGAAACGACATTTGTTGGAGACTTCCCCTTCTAATAATGTAGAATGAAACTCAAATACGAGACATAATCAATATTTTGGCCACTTCGATATTAGATTGACCCAAAAATCTATTAATTTAATTGGTTCAGAAAAGATAAAAATAATTAATCTCCAACTTCTTTCCGTTACGAAAAAGGCAAATCATATACGCTCACACCTTTCAATCATTTTTAGTTTCCATAAGCAACAATGTCTACGAATTTTTATATTTTCCAAGAACTTACTGCTCATGTTTTCGTAAGATCCCTTAGTTTTTTGACAATATCTAACAAAAGGATGAAAGTTGTTCACTTACAAATACTTAAAGGATGTTTTCTGCTAAAATGATACTTTAAGGATGTAGTTTAAGTTTGAGGTATAGTTAAAGGATGTTTTGTGCTAAAAATGATACTTTAAGGATGTAGTTTAAGTTTAGGGTATAGTTGAAGGATGTTTTTGGCCTAAAACTCGGATAGAAGCAACCAAGAGAGGGCAAAGAGTGAGAGAGAGTTGAATTGTATATGTATATCAGTTAGATAATTGTATATTATACATATGTATTCGTATGTAGAGCAACTTTCAGATATAGCAACCATAAAAATCATATTTGTATGTTATAGCTATAGTTTGCATAATTTGTGCCCCATGACAAACATAAAAACAATGATGAAAACGTAAATAGATATGAAGGTATGGTTTATGATGCTGCTGGTATATAATTTAAACATCAAGTTGAACTCAATGTAGAAGAGTCTCCGAATTTGGGTGCTAACAGATTTTAAAAAATGCTGAATTCAGCTCAGAATCCCTTATGGCATGGGTGTAAAGATATAGAGTTGTCTATGGCTGTTCGAATGATGAGTATTAAATCTGAATACAATATGTCACACAATTGTTTTAATGCAATGGCTCAATTAATGAAGGAGACAAGCTGTCCAGATAACAAAATACCTCTTAATTACTATCGAGCGAAGAAGCTAGTGTCGGGGCTTGGTCTAACTAGCGAAAAGATTGATTGTTGTGCTAATGGATGTATGCTTTATTACAAGTCTGATAAAAATATGACAGAATGTAAGTTTTGTAAAGAACCTCGCTACAAAAAATGTGTGGGAAAGAAGGATAAGAAAAAGATTCCACACAAATATTTTATTTAAGATGTTGTTAGAAGAGATACCAAAAGCACAAGGATTGAAATAAGATACATTTGGAAAGGAAATCCTAGTTGTATACAGGACAACTGTAACATAGTTCTAGAAAGTAAGTTGTTTAAGGAAAAGCTTCAGTTTACTACTCATCATTAGGTATAAAACACAATGAATGCACCTTAACCTTGCTCAATTGTTTCACAAAATATCTATGTTTGCTTCACTAATGAGAAGGATGAGTATCTTCATCTTCACTAGAGCATGGAACTAATCGTCACTACTATGCAAGCTAGGTAGAAAGTTTTTAAAAGTAAAATTCCAAATATCATGTTCTTTAAGACAGAGCTGATTTTCAAGGATTGTCGAACAATCAGCTACTTAATCATGATAATCATCTGCAGCTACTGTCATATGATCCTGCTGTATCCGTAGTTTCTTAATTGTATATCCATTTTTATAAGAGAATTCAAATAGTAAGATTGATAGTTTGGCAGCCTGTTTTAAGGTAATAAACAATAAGTTCTAATTTATCTCATCATCAATATTCTGTCCTATGGTATGGCATAACCATCACTTGGTGAATTTTTTAATAGTCTCAAGTCTAAAAGAAAGGAAGGGGGGTTAACTGCACAGTTCAAGTGTTGTATGAATGATCTACTGCATATGAGTGATCAACTGCACAATTCAAGTGTTGTATGAGTTTAGTTTAATAAGTTTATCTCAATTTTCTTGCAATTGTGACTATTGTAGTGGTTGTTGGTAGTACTAGACTTTCTTCATCTCTAGTTCTTTACCTTGGTGGTCCTGAAATCTTTGTGGTGTATCAAGCTGGAATCATGGTCCAACCCTTTTGTTAAACATAACCATGCCCCTTATCTGGAGATAAAACCAAGTCAAACAAATGACATGAATAGCAAGTTGTCATCCTAAAATCTTATGTAGTCATATTTTATTTATTAATATCAATGTTGACAAGTATATTGCTTTTGATGATTTTCAGTTAATAGTGAGAGCTAGATTTAAATATTGTCTCATATAACTTGTTTTGATGCAGAATACTTTTGAAAGAAAGAAACAAGAATTATTAGCTTCTCTAAGTGCATTAGCTGCGGAAGGAGAAACTAATATAGCTGGTCAACCTTCTCAATTAATAGAAATGAATATCTGGGTGCAATCTGTTGGTGGAAAGAAAAAAGGAAGAGTTAAAGGTCTTGGCTCGATGGGTCAATCTGTAAAGGCATCTTCTAAACAATCAACATCAACTTCATCAAGGGAAATTGATGAGATGATTAAAGCTCAGGTAAATGCTTCCAATGCTGACTTATATGCTCAATTGCAGAAAGAGTGTCACAAAAATAAGAGGATGAGTAGAGAATTGGACTTGTTGAAGAAGCACGTATACAACACATCATCTTCAAATGGGCAATCATCTCAAGAAGAAAGTCAGGATGAAAGTGGTGATGACTCTGATAGCGTGAATGATAGTGGTTCTGCCCATGACTCTGATAGCGTGAATGAAAGTGAGGATTGAGATAGTTGATAGTGCTATTTTGGATTCAAATTTTAGTTGTATTTTGTTTTTGTCCTTTTGAATCATAAACTATTGATTGCGGGTTTCTTTTAATAGAAATTATGAATTATGAATCATGTTTTTTGTTGAATGAAAGTGATATAACATGAACTATATTTTTGTTAGTTTATGTGGGTTTCTTTTCATAGGAATTATTTGAGCAATATTTTCATATATATTTGCAGGAAATTTCCGTTTGTTCACAAAATTTTATCTCCAAACACCTACAGATTTACTTGGGAATCTTCATAGAAATTTGCTTGCGAAATATTTCTATGAAAATCCCCCAAGAAATTTCGCTTTCATAAGAAATTTTGGTAAAAAAATCGCAAGAATTTTCGTTATTTATTGTAGATAAATTCGCGGGTGTTACCTGCGAATTTTATTCCCCGAGTAAATTACCTAGGAGTTGTATAAATCCGCAGGTAAGAATTACCTACGAAGGTTTTTCCATCGGATTTTATTTTACAAGAAAATTTACAGGTAATCAAGTTACATATGAATTTTACTATGTTATCCCTATGAAAATCCCAGATAATAAGTACTTTTCTTTTAGTGTAAGTAGTTAACAGAATTTCATTAGATTCTTTTTTCTAAAAGTTTATAAAGGACCACATACATTCTGTGATTTTATTCAAGGACAAAAGACCAAAATCCATACTTAAAAGGAACAATTTCAGTTAAAAAATTTGTGCAAATAAGTCACTAGGATAATTTAGTTGTAGTTGAATTTTTATACCGTTATTAACATTATACGAGGCTATTAACATAAATATTGTATTTTAGTTGGTTAACAAAATGAAGAGGAAAAAATTTTAAGTGTGCGAGTCTATGTAGGACAGTGCAGAGCGAATTAAAAATTTAAAAATTGATAGTAAGGGCATGGTGAAGCGGATTAAACTTTTTTGCTGATTAAGCTCAATCCGCTCCGCCTCGGTCCTATCCATCCTATTGACATATCTAACGATTCATGTTTAAAACATGGCAAGGAATATGACTATATGAGAGTGATCACTCTAGTGGGTACTATTTGCCAGTTTGGGAAGGGGCGTTTGGCTCTTGTGAACGAGTACGTACTCACTGAATTTCAACTTCGAGATAATTGACGAATAATTAGTCATTAATGCCTGCTAGACTATGAGTGTGTTTGGTATGAAGGAAAACATTTTCTGAAAAATGTTTTTCAATTTTCTCATGTTTGGTTGGGACAAAAGTTTTGAAAAATGTTTTTCAAATCAACTCATTTTCCTAAAAATTAAGGAAAATGACTTCCCTTAAAAAATTAAGAAAAACATTTTCCAAAACTCTCCTCCAAATTCAAATTACATTATTTTTTTTTGAAAAAAAACAACAATTTTAGAAAAATATTTTCGATTTTAAAATTATAATTTTTACCCAATCCCTGACCCCCACCCACCCACCACCGACCAGCCCCCCAACCCCACCCCCTCCCCAAAAAATTAATTTTGCTTTTTAAAAATATTTTCAACTTCAAAATTTTATTTTTAAACTTCTACCTTCCCCCTACTTAAAAATATTTTCAACTTCAAAATTTTATTTTTAAACTTCTACCTTCCCCCTAAAAATTAATTTTATTTTTTAAAAATACTATCAACTTCAAATTTTTATTTTTTCACTCCTACCCACATCCACTCCCCCCCCCAAACCCCTACCACCACCCCCAAAAAGAATTATTTTTAAAAAATATTTTCAATTTCATAAATTATTTTCTACTCTAGTAAAAATAAAAGATGTCTCTCAAAAATATTTTTCATTCATAAATCAAACACTAAAAATCATTTCCGGAAAATATTTTCTACTCACCAACCAAACATGAGAAAATAAGTCAAAAATCTACTCGTTTTCCAGGAAAACATTTTCCATGAAAAACATTTTCGCTCATACCAAACACACCCTACATGTTTTAGCGTACATAATAAGATTATTTACAATAAATATCAATTAAAAAAAACAAACTTCAACAAATAAAATATGAAAAAATAAAAATATTTTATTAACTTTTATGTGATCATAAGAAAGAGTCACCATCTACTTTTGTTAATTGTTTTAGTAAGTCCTATTTCCCGTCTTTATCCTATGTTTAATAATGCAACTCATGTTTTGGGATTATTCTCCTGCGTGGAACGATAAAGCCAATCACATATTAGGGGTTACTACCTCTAACTTAATATAAAAAAAAATATTGACGTTATTTTATATTGAAAGTTACAAGTTTTAAATATTTTTTAAGGATGTCACGTCCTAACAATTCATTGCATTGTATTTGAGGGAGCACCGAATTAACGTTTGGCAAATAAGTGGCGATCATATAGGTAAATATTAATAGTGTTATTAAATATTCGATGTCGGTTTTTTAAAACTAATTAAAAAAATGAATCACATAAGTTTGAAACAAAATGGAGTATCAATTTATGTGACCGTTTTTTGTCATTTTTAGTCTATTCTACAAAAAAAAAAATCATCTTTTTATAATTAAAAATAATTAAATATCATTTTACACTTAAAACACTTTTAATTAGATTGGTCAAACACTAATTGCTACTTAAAACTACTTTTAAAAAATTTACTAGCTAAATGCAGACTATTTCTTACCAAACATACCTTTCAAAATATGGTGATTTCAGAAACTTCCTACCCTACCCTACACATACACGATTTTGTTATATAAAAAACCTGAAAATTGTTTGGTTCAAAACGAGCCTTATAAATAGTTTGGATAAACTTAACAATTAATGCATGTTACACTATATATGCTACTACTATGTTTTTTAAAAAATAAACACCTGTTTATTATGTGTATGTATATAGCATGGGTTTTGTAGTAAAAAAATTGTCTTTCCTTCTCCTTGACTAGCTATTTGGAGCGTTTGTTTATAGAAAATATAAAATATGTTTGAAATAAAGTATTTAATATATGAAGGTGTGTGAATAAGGCTCTCTATAGAAAGTAAAAATAAGTAAAAAGGTACATGTTAGACACCCTTAGTGGTAAAAATAAAAAGTGTAATTTAAGTCACAATAATTAATAATTCATATTAAAAGATATGGAGAATAATTTACAATAAAAAATTATTTATTTAAATTTTCAAAATTCGAGAATTGCAACACAAATTAAGACAAAGAAAATAAATATTTTTTGGTAAAGAATTTATTATAATTGAATGACTACTCGGAATGTATTATATATTCATGTTTAAAACATGGCATGGAATATGAGAGTGTGATCCCTACATAAATAGAAGGATTCATTTGTGTAGAGGAGTGACAAAAAAAGCAATACATAAATAAAATCAGTAGCTTAAACAAAATGAATTGTTTATTTTTGTTATGTTTGTGTTTGGTTCCCATTGCGGTGTTTTCATCAACTTTCACTTCCCAAAATCTCATCGACCTATCAAGTGACGCTACTCCAGTACTTGATATAACTGGAAAAGAACTTGATCCTCGTTTGAGTTATCGTATTACTTCCAAATTTTGGGGTGCTGGAGGTGGTGATGTGTACCTAGATGAGTCCCCAAATTCAGATGCCCCTTGTCCAGATGGTGTGTTTCGTTACAACTCTGACATTGGACCTAGCGGTACACCAGTTAGATTCATTCCTTTATCTATGCAGTTTGGACCAAGTATTTATGAAGATAAAGTACTCAACATACAATTCGATATTTCAACAACTAAATTATGTGTTAATTATACCATTTGGAAAGTCGGAGATTACGATGAATCTGTAGGAGCGATGTTGTTGGAGACTGGAGCAACCATAGGCGAAATAGATAGCGGTTGGTTCATGATTGTTAAATCATCACTTGTTGGTTACAACTTATTGTGTTGCTCTTTTATTTGTCCTCCTGATCAGTTCTGTGCAAAAGTGGGTGTAGTTCCCCATAATGGAAAAAACCGTTTGGCTCTTGTCAAGGAACATCCTCTTGATGTCTACTTCAAGCAAGTCTAGTAACAAATAATGCTTGCAGCTAGACTATATGTTTTAGCTATAACTATGTTATGTTGTTATGTAAAATAAACACATGCTAAGGTATATTTATATATTTTAGCATGGCTTTCTTAATAAATTGTCGTTTACTATCTAGAGCCTTTGTTTATATCTAATAATGAAATAATATCACATATGAGGAGCGGGGCAGGTTTAGGCAAATATGGGCATATGGTGGAGTGGATTAAAACTAAAATTTCTAAATAGGATAAAAATGGGTGATATTATTATTAAGGATAAGTAGGTACTTAATCTTAAGAGATTAAATGAGCGACATAATACATAAATATAACCCTTAACTAGACTTTAGCGGATAACTATGCTCTTCAATTTTTAGTATGCACAAATAGACACTTAAACTTGTATAAAATTGAACAAGTACACAAACGTGTCATACATGTCATAATACATGTAGGAAATCACGTAGGACACAAAATAGCCATGTAGCGTGCCATGTAGGACTAATGTGTCTATTTGTTCAATTTTATATAATTTTAAGTTTCTACATGCGCACACCCAAAATTAAGAGTCATAGTTATTAGCTGACACTAAGTTAAGGATCGTGTTTATATATTATGCCTCCAAATGAACAGTTGACAACTTGTCATTAGATTTCTTTTTAGGACCATATACATTCTGTGATTTTATTCTAAGGACAAAAAGATCAAAATTCCATACTTAAAAGAACAATTTTAGTTAAAAGTTTGTGCAAATAACTCACAAGGATAATTTAGTAGTAGTTGAATTTGTATATAGATAATAAAATCATACGAGGCTAATAACATAAGCATTGTATTTTAGTTAGTTAGCAAAATGAAAAGAGAAAAATATCAAGTGAAGGCAGAGTAGGAATTTATGCAGGACGAATATGAAAATTTTAAAAATTGCCAAAAAAAGTGGGGTGGTGCAGATTAAATATTTTTAGTTAAGTTCAATCCGCTCCCCTTAATCCTACTCAGCTACTCCAGCCATTGACATCTTGTCGCGCTCCATTTTTCTCAAAAAATGAGTTTTATCACAACCTAACAATTCTTCTGGGGTTTTGATTTTGAAGAGTCGCCACCTAACGAATAAAGGCGCATTAGGTCACCTATTAACCTAACTAAGTCTAAATAAGGTCAACGAACCAAAGAAACGGGTAAGGGTTCAAATTATCTCGAGGGGAAGGTGTCAGGCATCCATCAAGGTCCACAAATGTGGGTTCCAGCCGTGTTTCGTGAATTTTATGTGGGGGTTACAAATAGAAAAGAAGATCACTTCATTATTTATTTAATTTTAACATGCTAGCTATGTGATAAGAATATTAAACAATTAAAGTTATTTTATTATTAACATACAGACTATGTGATAATAACAAGAAAGATTAAGCAATTTTCTTATATTATTATTTTGATTAATTACAAGTATGCGAGACTAGGTGATAAAAATATTAAGCAAGTAGATTAATTTTATCATTTTAATTAATTAGTTAAACATGCAAAACAAGGCGATAACAATAAATAAAACATTAGATAAAACTTTAGAGATAAGCGAGAGGATAGAAAATAGACAAATAAATAAGCAAACAATTTGATTAATTTTATTTAAGCTACCCTAATTTTATTAAACAATTACAGTTACTTCAATTATTTATTGTTTAAGCATGCAAATTATGTGATAAATAAATATTTAACAAATATTAAGCAATTCATAAAGAGATAAACAAGAAAACAGAATATGCACAAATAGATATAGAAGATAGTTCGATTATGATACACCAAACAAGCATAAGATGTGCGAAAATAAAGTTTTGAAAATTGAGCAAGTTTTGAATAGAATTTTTATTTTTTTAAAAATGTTTGTTTCTTCATAGGGATGATGTCACGATATTGTTAATCGCGCTCCTCCACCATAGAAACAATTTTGATTTGAGGTCGGTCTTAGAAAAATTAATAATATTTTATTTTTTTGAAGACGATTTAAAAGATTTAGTTTACATATAAGCACATAAATATTTACATATCGCATGATCTCTTTTGAAAATCATGGGTAGGTAGTACTCCCGAGGACGTGTCGGCTTAATTTAAAAGTTGAAATTAGATCTTATAATTCCTTTGACTTTCCCGCTAACTATAGGTTAGGCGATAGTGCTTATTGTATAGTTTTAAAAGCATGTCATGTCCAACCCCAAAGTTTGAAAAAGGATTAAACGATGACTTTAACAAAACCAAGTGATCATGTCATAAAATTTTATTTAAAAGCAAACAGAACATTAATGCAGACAATTACTTAGTAATGAAGTTCTAGGAGATTGTTAATGCAAAAAACTTATTTCAAGTTGCAGGCAGTTAATAAGATGCATAATTTATTTATGAGCAAGATTTAATTAGTAGCAGATGCAAGAAAATGATTATTAAGTGGCAGAAAATTAATTATTTTGCAATATTTAATTAATAAAGGAGCAAAAATAATAAGAAAGATTGTACCTATTTCAGTTTACCAAATTATTGTTTCTTAAACATGCCAGAGATTATCATGGACTAAAAATAATGTCCAGCCAATTTAAGACGTTGAAAGATATCTAATTCTTATAGAATGAATTATAATCAATAAGCAATGTTGATAAGTTTCTAATTTATTAATGTTATTAAAACTTGATTAACTAATTAAAGTGCTTAAGTTATTAGAACAATGTTGATTTCTTTAAACTAATAAATTAACATTAGTTTTATTAGTTACATCCTATAAGCATAATTTCTAAGTGTAACTATACTAAAAAAAAATCATTGATCCTATAGGCATACTTTCTAACATCAAATAAGTGAATGCAAACAGATTATTAAACATAAGCATTTATAATATAATCCCACGTATAACAAAGTTGAGTTTAAAGTACATATGCGAAGGAATAACAGTGTAAAGCTGGCCTAATTTACATAAACACTTGTTTTTATAAGTTGATTAAAACTCTGAATAGATTTTTAATAAGGTTGAACAATTAACAACTTTTTAGTCTTGATAAAATTATGGTGTGACAACACAAATAGATGCGCTAAAAGTAACACGTAGCATGTAAATCACCCTCTGCTTAGGTGATCCCCAAATATTTTATATATGAGAGTGATTTAGAGTTAACATATTACAAAATATTACAAGTCTACGAAATAAATACAATATTAACATAAACTTCAATAATAAACTTGTTCGGAAATTTCTACTAAGCAATTCTTCAACATATTCAACCTTCAAGTTCAAAAACTTCAATAATAAACTTGTTCGGAAATTTCTTCTAAGCAATTCTTCAACATATTGAACCTTCAAGTTCAAAACCCCGTTAAAGTAACATGAGAGTACGAGCAAGTAATAACACATAAAGGATGATAGCAAGAATAACACTAATCACATGGTACATATATAATGCTAACAATGCAAAAATTAAACTAATAGAAGGAACTAACCGGTTATGCAAAATTATATGTCATCAATGAAGGATTTTAGTAAGGTTTTCAATCTACGACGACAATACAACAAGAAAGAATGATCCAAAGCCTAACTAGAGTTCTTATTTCTTTTCAAAATAGAGAGCAATATTTAAAGTATTTTAGAGTATGAGCAAGGTGGTAGATGAGAGTTTAAAGTAATGAGAGAACTTGTATTAAAAAGTAAGTCATAGAGTTAAGAAGATGGTCCTATTTATATAGCAAAGAGGAGGAGAACATATAAAGAAAGGAATAAATTAGGAGTACAAATTCTTTTACCTTAAATAAAGAATAGCTAAAACAATATATTTTGTCATATATAAACAAGTAAGAAATCAGTCAATTTTAAAAGGGATCAATTAATATTATTTTTTTTATTTTAAAGGAGAGCCAAATTAAATTTTAAAAATATTTTGTTATCATATATAAACAAATAAGAATAAATTAGGAAGAGTAATATTATAATGAAAGAGCCAAAATTAAATTATTTCCCCACATATAGACGAGTAAGAAATTAGTCCAAGCTTAATAAGGGAAAAAATCTCAACTTTCCGAAATTCATAAATTAAACAAACAAGCAGATAGGAACAATTGTTTATAGGAAATCAATAATCAAAATTTACCATCAAATGTCAATGTCCCTACATAAAGTCGAAGTAATTAAAGATATGTCCTAAATTATTAGAATACGGGAAGAACACTAAACATGGCGGACGGATAAATCAAGACCGTAACAATAATATGCTAGCAGCTATTTAACAATCAAATTTTTAAAAAAGATGACAAGAAATCAATATCCGCCAAGAATCATTTTCATAGGAGAGGAACAGTAAAATCCAGCATGATTAAATCTATTGCAAGGTTATTCGAATTGATCAACCAATAATCAATTAAACATAACAAAATATAAACTAGTATTAAACATTTACCTTCGAAACTCCGACTGAATTGCTTCTCGCCAAACTGCTGTCCTCGCTGCTGCTGGCCACCGGAAGAGAGCAGAGGCGGCCAGTGCCTGCTGGTCGTCGCTGGTTTCGCCAGTCAGAGCTGCTTGCTGGAGTTGTTGTTTGTTGTTTTCGCCGGAGAAGCCGGCGACGGGTGTCCGGAGCAGCTGTTGCTGCTGGTTCCCTGCCGAGCTGTTGCTGTCTCGTGGCTGCTGCCGCTGCTCGGAGAAAAAGAGAAGAAGAGGAGATGGGGCGAGGGAGAAGAGATGAGAAGAGGGAGGCGGAGAGAGGGAGAGGAGGCTGTTACCGGTAGGAGAAAGAGAAGAGAAGGGCGGCTGGAGACAAGGAAGCGCCTGCCAGGTGCCGGCTGCTGCTGGTGGCTTCACTGATCGCCGGTTGCTATGGCCTTCGCCGGAGCAAAGACGAGAATGGAGATGGGACTGGGAGAGAGAAGCGGCTGATCTGACGGAGGGAAAGGAAGACAATGAAATTTTAGGGGTTTTGGTCTCTGTGTTAAAATAGGTAGATTTAATCTGGACCGTAGATCTTGATGGAGGGTTATGATTAGATCAGGATCTACTTAAAGAATGAACGGTTGAGATTAAATCTTAGAATCAAATTGGATTGAGGATTGGAATGACCAAAATTGCAATAAAATTGGCTAGAATTTGAATGACACAGTGGCTATGATTGAAATAAAATTGGAATTCGATAGGTTAGAATTGAAAGAATTAGAATAAAATGAGTTACAATTTAAATAATTTTGAGGAAAATTAAGAAATTTGCCATCCAATTAAAATACTACAAACACTATAAATTTTTATATAATTAAAATCACTTAAATTTCAAAACATTTGAATGAAATAATTATTTCAAAATTTATTAACAATTTTTAAAATATTTTAATAATATTTACAATAATTTTGTAAAGTTAACATACTAAAATATATAATTTTTATGTAAAATCAATTAAAATTCGAAAGTTAAAATAAATTTTAAAATATATATTTAATCTAATAGCATTCCTAAAAATAATTAAAGATCGATCAAAATTGAGTGTAACATTTTCCTAGACATTCATGTTTAAAACATGACAAGGAATATAAAAGTAATCACTCTAGTGGGACTATTTGCCAATATGTTTTAGCGTACACAACAAGATTGTTTGAAAAAAAAATTAATATAGGAAAAATAAACTTCAATTACATACAAATAAAATATGACAAATGAGTATTTTATTAATGATCAAAAGAAAGAGTCGTCATCTACTTTTTGCTAATTGCTCTAGTAAGTCCTATTTCCTGTCTTTATCCAATCAATTAACGCAAATCATTATTTGTGTATTTTCTTGCGTTAAGTATTTTATCGTTAAACATTTATCTATAGCACATAAAAATCATGTTTTATGACTATTCTTCTACATAGAACAAATAAAGCAAATTACATATTAGCGGTTACAAGGATAATTTAGTAGTAGTTGAATTTGTATATACAGATAATAAAATCATAAAAGGTTAATAACATAAGTATTGTATTTTAGTTATTTAACAAAATGAAGAGAAAAATATTAAGTCGAGGCAGAATAGGGACTTATGCGGACGAATTTAAAAATTTTAAAAATTGCCAATCAGAATGGGTGGTGCAGATCAAATATTTTTACAAGTTAATCTCAATTCGCCCCCCTTAATCCTACTCAGCTACTCCAGCCACTAACATCCCTAAACATTCATGTTTAAAACATGACAAGGAATATAAAAGTAATCACTCTAGTGGGACTATTTGTCAATATGTTTTAGCGTACACAACAAAATTGTTTGAAAAAAAAAATAAGTATAGAAAAAATAAACTCCAATTACATACAAATAAAATATAACAAATGAGAATATTTTATTAATAATCAAAAGAAAGAGTCATCATCTACTTTTTGCTAATCCCATTTCATGTCTTTATCCTATCAATTAACGCAAATTATGTATTGTGTTTTTCTTGCGTTAAGTATTTTGTAGTTGAAATTTTATCTATAGCACATAAAAATCATGTTTTGTAACTATTCTCCTACTGGGAACAAATAAAGCAAATTACATATTAGCGGCTACTCCCTCTAACTCAATATAAATGAATTATTGAATTCTTTTATATTGAAAAATTACAAGTTTGAAGTAATTTCTAAGGATGTCATATCTTAACAATTCATTTGTTTGTATTATAGAGAGTACCAAATTAGCTTTTAGCAAATAAGTGGATCCATATAGATAAATATTGATAGTATCATTAAATATAATATAAATTACATAAATGTCATAGCGTAAGAATCTAAATTATATCCTATCTCGATTTTTTTTTAATTAATAAAAAATCTTTAGAATTAATGTTATCCGGATAAACAGCAAACAAGACAAATACATTAAATCAGATACAATAAAACAAATTCAGTTGCACTTTTAAAGGAAAGATAATATGTAATTAATTGTGAGTTATCCAAATTACGCTAATCTAGTACATTTCAGTCTCTCCCAAATCTTAAAAGATTCGTTCCAATTAAAATTTAAATTTACTTCATTT
The DNA here is from genome assembly GCA_016801875.1 of Solanum sitiens. Classification (NCBI taxonomy): domain Eukaryota; kingdom Viridiplantae; phylum Streptophyta; class Magnoliopsida; order Solanales; family Solanaceae; genus Solanum; species Solanum sitiens. Next base: position 1,665,358 of record JABWTJ010000002.1, on the reverse strand, counting down.
CGTTCTCTTCCAAATCCACCCACATTTAATTCAAAATTCAATTTTTTTTTCTCTCGGTTCTATTCCAAGTTCGTTTAGCTTCAAACAATTCAAATATTCTTCTTTCAATTCGTACCCATATCGTATTAGATTAAAAAAGTCAAAAACAATAGCTGATACATGATGAATACAATCAAGAATCTGGAAAAACAAGATGAGTTATGAACTATACATAAGTGATGGATTTCAAATTTCTTCTCTCTTCTTTGTTGAAGATCCTTTCAATTTTGATTCAAAATTATTAAAAAAAATTGAGAAGATACATCATGAATATTTTTATTTTGCCGAGACAGTGAAGAATTTGAAGGAAAAAAAAGATCTGATATTCAAGAATCTGGAGAAAAGAAATATGAGCCTCGATTTGCAATGTATAAAATATGAACTCAAGTTTTTTAAACAAATAAATAGATAAATCCTAAAAGATATCAAATAGATAATGATTCATACCTTCTATATAGAAACATATATTAAATCAATGCAAATAAAGAGTCTTAAAATTGAAGATTAAATTAGACTCAATTGAGGATTCTCTTAAAATGAGTTAATATTAAACTCAATAAAATTATCTTGAGCTAAACCCTTAAAATTCTGGAGAATTATCTATAATTATGCTCATTTTTGACACCCCTACAATATCCCTTCTATCTAGGATTGTATGTTTATGCCAGTAGCCCTAATTAAGCTGAGTTGAAACTGAAGATTAAATTACATCAATGTAAAAAAAAAGTGTTTGAAATTGAAGATTAAATTAGACTCAATTGAGAATTCTCTATTTAGGATTGTATGTTTATGCCAGTAGCCCTAACTAGGCTGAGTTGAAAGTGAAACATATATTAGATCAATGCAATAAAGAGTCTTTGAAATTAAAGATTAAATTAGACTCAATTGAGAATTCTCTTAAAATGAGTTAGAACTTAAATGAGTTAATATTAAATTTAATAAATTATCTTGAGCTAAACCTTTAATATTTTGGACAATTATCTATAATTATGCTCATTTTTGACACCCCTACAATATCCCTTCTACCTAAGATTGTATGTTTATGCCATTAGTCCTAATTAGGCTGAGTTGTATTGGTCTGGCTTCTCTCTACATAAGACAAAAGAGTAAACTAGAGAATGGACACTCCAGCCCTTCTTTATTCTAGAGTCTATTCTTTATTTTTATAGTATTAAATAGTAGTTTTTCAAATTTGGAGAACTAATATTCACACTCTCTATTATACTTTTTAAATATTTTATTATTTATTTCTATTATTTCTAATCAACATATTATTTTACATATAATGTTATTCAGGGACGGATCTATGGGTATCCGTGGGGGTGCCACGGCACCCACTGATCTCGGAAAAAACTTTGTATATATATGTATATATGTATAAGAAAGTTAATATATAATCTCTTTGCCACCCTCTAAACAATATGGAGAATAGCCAAATTGGCATAGCTGGCCATTTGCCACATGCGCGGCCCGTGGTCGAACCTGTCTGCAATATTAATTTTTTTGGAAGCTGAAGCTTTTTCTTTCTTTCTTTCTATTTCTTGTCATTTTTATTCAGCTTTTTATTTCTTTCTTTTTTTTTGTCATTTTTATTAATGTGAAGGTTTTTTTTCCTCCCATTCTTTCTTATTTATTTATTAGTATCTTTTATTAATTTGAATCGATTCTTATTCACATAATTAATTCTTAAGTTTCTTTATTTTCTTTTTTATTAATTATTATTAATCTTTTGATATAGTGTCGCGTGTTTATTCTTTTATCAGTTAATGAGTATTGAATTATAAATGTGCCATAAACATTATTATGAATATATTTAAATAGTGGTTTTAAAAAAATATGTAAGTTTTAAAAAATGGTGAATACTATTATTATAGTTCTTTTAATTTGAAGGTTCTTTCGATCTTCACCAACTTTCTTGGTAAGTAGGATGACTAGATTGAACTATATTTTGTATTTCTCTTTGTTATATTTTATAACAATATATTAAGTTAAAACTATTAGATAGTGTATAAAAGCACAAATTTTAGAATGAAATTCTTTTTTTCCTCAAAATTTCAGCGAATAAAGCCACTAATTTCTAAAAAAATAAACATTAAATTTTAGTTAGTATCTAAAAACAAAATATTACCAACATGCATATTAATCGATTTGTTTATAAAAATCAAAAAAAGATAACTAACTCAATTGTAACCTAAATTTAAAGAACAACTGACCCGCCCGCTTTACTTGAATAATGTGGCACCCAGGACCTCTAAATCATGGATCCGCCTCTGATGTTATTAGTTAAATATATAATATTCATAATTCTTTTTAAATGTAATTAAATATTTTATAAAATATATTATTTAATATATACTACTTTCATCCCGAATTAATAATATTTAAATTCTTTTCTAATTTTCGTCAGTAATATAATTTGATTCTATTATTAATTTTTAAACGTGCATTCGGAGTTTCGCAATCACGTTTTGCAATTATAGATGGATTGTCCCGTTTTGAAGAAAGAACGTGTTACATGATATAATGACTATATGTATTATATTGTACTATATGATCATCGAGGATGAACGTGATTTTAAATATGCATTCATTCAAGATGTTGTTGAGGCTCCAACTTCAAAGACCTTTAGATAAAAATCTCCAACTAAAAAGCATATTTTTATATTTTATTAATAAATGAGATTAAGTTGAAAGACAAATAAAATAAGAGAGATAATTAAGCACAATCATAAAGTATTTTATATAAACAGTGTTTCTTTGTTAGCCGCCTCGACCACGTGAATGATGTGGATGTTTCTTTACAAATATTCGACGTAAGAAATTGAAGTAGTGGAACATTTAAGTATTTTCTTTTTTATGTAATAATAATTTAAGAAGAACCATCCAAATTCCAATGGTTCTGTTGGAATCATTATAACAGGTCCAATAATGGATATTGATGTCCAAACGGTGCCGTTACGGATAAATAATAAGTAAAACAAATACGAGATTGAATTTTTTTACTAAGCTTATATATGATTACTCGATAATAATTTTATAATTTATCCTTTTACTTTCAGAAAGTATTATTATTTGATATTTTTGGGGAATCAAATGAATATTAACCCGAGATATTAATTTTTCTAATAAATAAATAATTGTTGGTAAAGAAATAAATAAATTTTAAAATGCTGAAAAAAATAAATAAATATACAAATTATAACGTGTAGAAAGTTCAATCCTACTTTTTGCTTTACATATAGAATTTTAAAGTTCCCAATTTGAATATATCATAAGACATTTTTAAAATGAAAAAACAAAGGAGGAATGTGTCATATTAGACAAAAATTCAACTTATCATATATACATGATAGGGAGAAATATTACACAAAACTATTCAATTTGTTTGGGTGTTTTTTAAAAATCAGCATACCAGAAAGATGAAGTTCAGAAACTACACTTCTATTTCAATCGCAGCGTCGAAAAATACATTTACTACTTTAAGAAAAGTATTTACAACTTGTAGTGAACTTGAGAATCTATCCATAGTTCATATTGAATATGAACAATTAATTTATTGTTTAGTTATCTATGACCTTCAGATTAAAAGGTGTTTCAGTCTAGTCATGTTCCACTGTAGGTCATCCGACACAACATCTTTGAAGTCATTTCAAATTTTATTAATTCGTGTCTTCTTTTGTTGGTTTACTTCGCACATCAACGTACAATATAAGATTTTTAAGGTCTTTATGTCTTTACAATGGCACACCAAATTTATTTATTTTTCTTCAAAAGTTGTAATATAGCTTTTTAAGGGATTTTTTACTGTACCTTCAACAATTTCAGTAGAGAAAACTTGCGTGAATACTCAATTAACATGTGTTATTCAATCTGTACTAACATGTATAACAATAAATTTGCAGAAACAAGAAACAACAAATTTAAAAACATGTACTAAAAAAAGAATCAATAACATAAGCATAAAGTTAATGAGTGTCAAAAACACATCAAAATTTGTAATAGTAGAATAAAATGGAAAGGAAAAAATTGAGCCTATTGAATGCACATGATCACCTTAAAGAAAATATTCCCCTCTAGTACCTGAGGTTTAAAGGAATAGATCCGCGAAGAATAGAACGATGATCTATCACCATGTATTGATACAAAAAGAATGGTGTATGTGAGTCACTCAAGAGGAACAACGTACATAAATATTTGTTGGTACAGAAGAATAAGAATAAGTTCAAAATTTTCATTGTTTCAAAATAAGAGAAAATTCCTCTATTTATATACAATAAATGGTAGTGTGAACAATGCTTATTATTATTATATATATATATATATATATATATATATATATATATATATATATGATATTAAAAGGTGAGACCACTTGTAAAAATTTCTACTTACGCCACTATACAAGATAGTAACGGAACGCTTTGTTCTGATTGTGAAATTTTTCTACGTGAATATAGATTTAATTGAATTTCGATATAAATATTATCATCGGGTGAAAAATAAAATTAATTTACTTGGAATAAGGCCCACGTTAAAGAACAACATAAATGTTTAAAACATGGCAAGGAATTTGAGAGTCTATAAATAAAAGGGTTGTTTAGGATACAGGAATCACAACTCATTATACACAAATCAAATTAAACATGATGATGACGACTAAGTGTTTATTTTTGTTATGTCTGTGTTTGGTTCCGATTGTGGTGTTCTCATCAACTTTCACTTCCCAAAATCCCATTGACCTACCCACTGCTAAGCCTGTCCCGGTACTAGACACGAACGGCAAAGAACTTGACCCTCGTTCGAGTTATCGTATGGTTTACACTAAACGGGGTCCCTATGGTGGTGATATATACTTAAATTACTCCCCAGGTTCAACTGCCCCTTGTCCAGACGGTGTGTTCCGTTACAGTCAGGTTGGACCTAAGGGTACACCCGTGAGATTGATTACACCTAGTCATTTTGGACCAGGTGTGTATGAAAATCAAGAAATCAAAATCCAATTCGTTATTTCCAATGTTGAAAAGTGTGGTGACTATACAATTTGGAAAGTCGGAGCTTACGATAGAGAAGCACGAACTTCGTTTTTGGAGACGGGTCAACAAGATAGCAAGTCATGTTTCAAGATTGTGAAATCGCCACGATTATTGGGTTACGAATTATTGACTTGCGATGGTGCATTAGTGGGAACTATGGGCCAGCGTGTGGCTCTTGTGGCTAACTACTCACTTGATTTCGACTTTGAGAAAGTCGAGGACTAGTTAAAAAAATAATGCTACATGTTTTAAAATAAACTCCTGCTAAGTATTATATTTAGCATGGTTTTTCCTAATAAAGTATGTTTTTTTCCTTGTCCTTCACTAGCTATTTCAAGACTCTGTGTGTACTAAATAAATGTTGAAAAAGACTACTTAATAATGTTAGGTGTGTGAATAATATCCTACATAATATAATAATAACAAGGGAGTAAAAAAATAAGAAACAAGTTACATAATATGTTAGGTGCGATATGGATTTAATTTGGAGGTATAAATTCCTTAAAGGATAAATATTTCTCCAGCAAAGTCAGATTTATTAAAAAAATTAAAAAAACAATTACTTATATATGTTTTTATTAAAAAAAAAAAATAAAAAAAAAATAAATATATATATATATATATATATATATATATATATATACTTTGAGTGTTATGATTTCTGCGAAGGAAATTGCATATCACCATTTGAAAACGAATTATTAAAACAATGTGATTATAAAATAGTACCTAATAACTTCGCATCTAAAATAGGTAGAAAAGTAGATTTTAAATAAAAGTACATATGATGAAAAAAACATATATTAGGAGCCCTCTCTTAAGTTTCACTTTAGGCCCCCAATGTTGTTGAGTCGCCTCAGGACAGACGGTGATTTTGATAAAGATAATATTTGATGTCTTGATCTTGTTGTGAATATCCCATAAATTTACGACATTTAATTGAGATGTCTTTAAAAAAAATATATTATACATGAACAACCGTTTAAAGTAAATTTGTCACCAAAAATCCTAACTGAAATTAAATTTATCTGGTAACATTCCACCAAATTTCAATGTATACCAGAATACTGCCTGCATATTTTTCCTCATCTTGTGCATTTGTTTTATCGTATCTGTTTATGAGAGAGGAAATGCTAACAATTGAATTATATGTCTCCGTTTAAAAAAATAATAATCTTATTTTCTTTTTAGTTTAGTTTTAAAAAAACGATCCATTTTTCTTTTTAGCAACACTTTAATTTTAACTTTCGACGTGACATGCTTAAGACCACAAGATTAAAGGACATTTCAGTACATTTGACATAACTTTAATTTAGAACCACAAGATTAAAATTTTTAATTTCTTTTCTAAAATTTCATTTCAAGTCAAATTAGACCATTCTAGCAAGTATGTAAAATAAGAAATTGTTATACGAGCAAGAAAATTAACGTACTACCATTCGTAGAAATATTTGTATTTCATGTTCAATAGGTAAGTAATTTTGGCGTAAATAATCATCTTCTTTATTATTAAAATAATTTAACATATTTTTTACACTTAAAATACTTTTAATAAGATTGGTCAAATACTAGTTGCTACTTTGAAACTACTTTTAAAATTTACGTGCTAAACACAAATTATCTCTTATCAATAATAGTTTTCAAAATATGGTAGTTTCAAAAACTTTGACCAAACATACTAGTATCAATTTAGAAAAAATTATATTAAATAGCAAATTATTAATTCAAATTAAATGTTATAATAATAGTTTTTTTATTTGTAATTTGCAGCAAATATTTCATTTTTTTTGCCATTTCATTTGTATACGAAATATATAAATGCAGGACCCATTTGTATATCAAAATATACCAACAGAGCCAAATACATATTTTTATGTATATGTATATCGAAATATACAGATTAATAGTCATAACATACATAAAGTTTGCTATGCAGCGCAATTATACAAATTATAGTTATAACATACAAATACAATTAAAATATGTATTTTTAGCGGTAGTTAACACTCTTTGTATATATCCCTAAGCCTTTAGCGACATTGATTCTAATGACACTTAACTAATGACAGTAAAAATTTTAACACTCTTTATTAATGTCAATATTTATTGCGCTAAAAAGTTTGTTTTTTGTTGTAGCATTCCTTCTATCTAGGGGCTTGTATGTTTTTTGTGAATAGATTCAATTAGGCTGAAGTTGTATTGGTCTTGTCATAAAACAAGAGAGTAAAAACTGATTAAATCTTATTGGGCCTGGTAATACTTAGAATAAGGTCCATCAAAAGTTCTTTGAGTTTGTTCGAATGTTAAAGCCCAATCTCTGAAGCTTTTAGCCCAAAATAACTTCCAATGCTTTATTTTGCACTTTACTAACTAACAAACATTGGAACACATAAATCAAAAAATGAAGTAATCCGAAAAATAAATCATTTAAGTTAGGTCTACGGTCATATTTATAAACTGTATATCTATAGAGTTTCTTGCGTAAAATCAAATTAATTAGGTTAGTATATACTCAAACGTAGATAAATATTCTCACTGTTTACCTTTACTTATCTGTTATTATAAAAATAAGTTTTCACTTTATTCATCGTTTTTAATATATCTTACGAAGTATCCTTAATATAATACTTATTTTTAAAATTATTTTTACATAACTTAATTAATAAAAATATTATAGTAAAATATTTATATTAATTATTACGGGCTAAATTCAAAATTCACAAATAAATTTCCTGTCAAAATCAGAGAAGATAAAGAGAAATAAATTGGACACCTTTTTCAATACGAAATTATTCGATGATAAGGAAAAGAAAGGATTGTTGGGTTGAGAGTATTTGGAGTTTTGCAGAGTTCAATAATATTTGTTTACTATTATAATTTGTCAAACGGGGGACCAATTAAACTCTAAAATACAAAGTCACAGGTGAAAGTTGACATTACTCTTTCATTAAATTATTAAATAGGAGATGTAGTTGATTTAATAGAATATACTCCCTTTCCTACTCTTCTGTTCAAAAATATTTGTTTATTATTAGCTTTTTATATTTTTAAGTAATTATTAATTTTATTATATTATTTTTTAAAATATAATGGAAAATGACTATCATGATTATAAGAGTAAATTTTAAAACAAATATAAAATTATTCATTAATTTTATAAAATAAATAATATTATTAAACATCTCAAAATAATATATAATCAACAGATATTGTTGGACGGAGAAAATCATTTTATTGGTAAGTGATTAATTCTCACCTCATAATTTTCTCTTTTAGTTTTCTTTTCTTATCCTTTATCGAATTAAAAAAATGATTATTATTTTATAATATTCTTTTTATTTTAAAAATAATTTTCATATTTCACTTTTTAAAAAATAATATAACCTATTTTAAAGCATAATTAAATTTTTAAAATTAAAATTTAGATATTTAATAATTATGAAAAGTATTATAAATACTGATTCTTCTTATGAAAATATGATTAAAAAATCACACCTTGGTAATTTATATTCAATCAGATATAGTTATTCGAAGGGATGTTATTTGTTTTTTGTTTTTTTTCCTTGTTTTCCTTTTCCTCGTTATAAGTTTTTCATCTTTTGCTTCTTTGATGATTTAAATTTAGAATTTTAAAATAGAAAATATAAACTAGTTATTATCCGAGCATTTTTCTCTTTCGTGTGAAATATTTATTATCACGCAAGGATCAATAGGAGCATAATAGTAAATATCCATTAATTGGGTTGTGTGAGTGGAAATGTGTCTGTCTCCGTGTCTCGCACTAAAACCTTAACCAGCTATCTGGATAATGTTAGGCAAATACCCACTAAATCACTATTTGTTTTTTATTTGAAAAATAATATTTATTATACAAATTAAAAATTGAAAACTAACATGATTTTAAAGAAATAAAATAATAATAATAATATAAAATAAACATTTCCTCTTCTTCTTTTTCTTCTATCTTTTCCTCTTTTTTTTTTGGGTAGTAGTATTTAAGTTTTAGATATATATTTTTTACAATCATCAGATCTAAAATTAGTAATCTAACTAATTTAAATTTATATAATTTATTTTAAAAAAATATCTTCATCACAAAAAAAATTAATATATTATAAATTTTAATACATCAATTAAAGTTTGAGAGATCTGATTTATTCACGTATAATAATTACTATGAATATGAACCACATGGTAGATATGAACTAATTTAAACACCGCGCTTAGTAGCTTGACATTTAGGTAGGTACAGATGCACTAATCTCACTTATTAGTTTCCATTTGGACACGTAATTAGTAGGACATGGTGTTTGGCCAAATATAAATTTTTCTACATAATTAACTAGACATATAACGTAAAAATATAATAGTATAATATTAGAGAAAAGTGGCATAACTGTTGAAAATAATATAATAATAAATTCACTATTTATATACCTAACAAAAGTACTAATTAATTATATCACACAAAATATATTCTTTTAGTTGAAAAGTATAATTTCAGTATAAAACCATTATTTTTTCTTTTCTAAAAGGGGCAAATTCAATCTTACCATATCAATCCTTTATTAGCATTAATTAATTATATTTACCTAAATATCCAAGTTTGAAACAGAATAAAAACTGAATATTCCAAATAAGGTGACAAACACTTAATAAAACGGTAATTGCTAATGAAGTAACCACGTAAATTATGATATTGTGTTAAAAGACTGTTTTATTCTTAACAAAATCTATTATAAAATGATCCTTATAATTCGTGATCCAAATTTAATTACAGCGATAAAAAAAATTACTACTACATAAAAGGTCATTAATTATGACAGGTAAGTAAAAGTTCAATTTTTACATTACAAAATTATTAAAATAATTGGCTCCTCCTATAAAAAGACAATACCTTTAGCTGTCATATTTTTCTGTTCTCAGATCTATCTATCTTTTTCCTGTCATAAAAACAAATGGAGAAAAAGGTTTCTTTCCTCAGCTTATTGTTACTAATATTTGTGGGATTTTCTCTTCTAATTTCCACAATTGCAGTTCCTTCTTCAAGTAAGTCATAAACACTTTCTTTTTTTAAAAAATAATAAACCATCTTTTAATATATATGTTAATTTTAATATCTTAATATATGTGTCTTGTGTGGTGATAATTCACAGGAAGTCTTAAGACAATTACAGAAAATCAAGTTTCTCATAACAAGGTTCTCTTTCTTCTCTCTTCAATCTTGTTTTTATTTATTTATTGTTAATTTACTCATGGGGTAAAATGGAAAGGATTGGGTTAAAATTGAAAAAAAAAAATTAAAATAATTTGAGGTAATAGAAAAAGTGGAAATTTGTATTAACACATGACTTTCACTTGGAATTTTTTTATTTTTTCTATCTCAATTTATGCGGTTTGATACAAAATTTTAAAAAGATATATTATTTCTTGTTTATGGTCTAAAAACAAACTTTAGTCACTTAAGTGATTATAAATCATCTTAATTTAATATTTAAAAATTTAGATTTTTTTTAATAAAACGAATTGGTTACATATGGAATCTTTCACTTAATATATTCCATATATTCGTTTTTTTTTTTTGTTTGTAACTTCAAATTATCTATTTTAAGTCAAATTAAGTTGTTAATGATTTATATATGTTGAAGTAATTTATTTATTTTTATTGTTGAAGGTGGTATTGATGGATGAGTTGGAGAAGAAGAGGGAATTGTTGGTGGAAAGAGATGACTATGCAGGAACAGGTGCAAATAATCATCATGACCCAAAGCCTCCTGGCTCTCAATGGTCAAATCTAAATTAATTAATTAATTAATTAATTACGTTTAAGATTATGTTTATGTGTACAAAAAGATGAAATAAAGATTATCAAGGAAGGATATATATGCAGTACTACTCTACTCAAGTACATGTAATTATATATGTTGCTTGTTTTATATTCTTATTAGAAACTGCATTATTGTCCTTTCTTCCTTCGTACTAATTCATGTAACAGTGATTGTGTAAACATAATGTTTTTTTGGGGGGGGAAGAGGCGTTATTGATAACACCTTTAACGATACGATAATTGAGTCTAACTTAATTTAAAAATTAGCTTAGGAAGAAGGAAGGATTTTTTCAAAGTTTACATAGCCAGTCTCCCATTGTATTTTCCGATTAATATGAATTTCAACTCATTGCAACTTATTATCTACATTCTCGATTTTTCTGTCACGATTCAGACTGTCGTGAGTGACATCTACGCTATCCTTTTAGTGGGAGAACCATTAATGCTAACCAACTAATCTCAAATCGAGCATTTAAAGATACGAAAGCAGGTTTAAATGCAGAAAATAAAGTAGAGTTTCCATAAACTTCAAAAGTCTTAACAACAAATTGATGAATTAAATGTCTAGAACCTGAAAGTCAATGTATCAAAACTTCTAACAAGTAACCATAATCTAAAGAAAATGAGTACAATCCAACTAAACATAAGAATATCGAATGAACTAGTCTGAAGTCTGAATAAGATAGACTAAACAAAAAGAGTACTCAAGGCAACCCGAAAGAATCGGCTCATCCTTGAATTTGATTCGATCACTTATCTTCTAAGCGAGGTCTGTCAATAGCCGCTTGAAAATGCTCTATACTCAACAAAAAAAAAAAGTGCAGTATCCGTGCACAATCATAGTGTACTTGTAGTATCACGCGGCTATCCAACATGTACAACATCGATTATCACATTCTCAACAATATGCATTTACAACAAGTCATTGGTCTTCTTATGGAACCCATACTCAAATAGTTAGTGTACCGGATCGTGTCACTCTTTCCAAGTTAGTGTGTCAGATCGTGACACCTATTCCAAGTTTATGCAGTACGTGGTAATCGATACCAGTTAGTATGTCGGAACGTGACAACCGTTTCAATCAACATAACAATCACAATCACATTATATTGTACATTCTCGCAATCATACAATTAAAAAGTTAAGAGATGATTCATGGCATATAATTATTTGTACATGCTCATTTACAATTAGTGTGATCAATGCAACATTCACATACATTCATGCTATATAATGTAGCAAGTACAAACATCTACCACACAATATGAAATCACAATCATCACCTACCTCGAACAAAGTTTAAATCTCCTAAGAAACTTGATTCTTTTCCTTTCGAATTCTGTCCGCTTGTTATTGTTCTACAAACAATCATTATAACACAAGGATCATAACGAAGCCTAATTACCCTGATTAATATCAAAATGATCAATTTTAGGTCAAAACCCTGATCCCGCATACTCAGATTTAGGGTTTTTTTCATCATAATTCTCATATCAAAATCCTCCTCCATTGGTAATTACCCAAGAACTAAGTTCTACGGATCGAAAAATGGATTCGGGGAGTGAAAATCTTATATTTAGCCTCAAGAATGGTGAGAAACTATCAATGGCGTTATTTAGGTTTATTTTCGACGGGGTTGTCTCCTAGCTCTCAAAATCGAAAAGTGCAGAATAATGGCATTTTTGAGGTTTATTTCCAACTTAAGTCGCGATTGTCCCGCTATGACGGTCCAAATCCCGCCACAGCGATCCCGTCCTAGAGGCACTAATCCCGCTCTAGCGGCTTGCGCAGAGACAAAATGTTAGATTTTGAGTTTCAAACCCACATTTCACAATACACCTTTAACCTATGACACTCAGAAAATACACGTTCATTCCAAGATCAATTTCGGGAATTTTATTCGCCCGAATTTGATTTCGTAAAGTCGTGCAGATTCCTTAAAGTCTTAGCTATCTACTCATGTGGTCAAACTAATAATTAAACGTCCTATTTGTTACCAACCTTATGGACTCCGATTTCGTCCAAATTTGAACTAGGGTGAAAATTTTCAATTTACTACCAAAAAGTTTTTCGGTCCAAAATTTTTCCCCATTGACTTTTCTATAATCAGTGGCGGATGCACATTCATGTTTGTGGGTGCTTATTTTGGAGCTAACACTATTATTTATAAAGAAAATCTAGTAATTTGTATGAATATGTAAATTGAGCACCCAATTTTAATATCAACTTTAAATTAAAAATAGTTTAGCAGCCATAACTAAAAAAATCTGGATCCATCACTGTATATAATGACGGAAATCGATCGTTACACTATTCGATCGATAAACTTTCTAGGAAAAATTAGGTGGATCTCAAACGTTATAAGTGTGTAAGAAAAAATTATCTCATTATGTTAAAAGAATGACAGGTAGACTCCTTAAATGACTTGAACAATTTCTATTCCTTTAAGCTTGCTTTTATGTTTGGAGTTAGATTCAAAATCTAACTTAACATGGTATCATAGCAGATCTATCTTACTCAACGTTGGCACCCCAAGTTGGGTATTAAAAAATGACAAGAACTGATTTCCTTATACGGTTTGAACAATTTTCATCCATTTAAGTTAGCTTTTAGAATGTAAACTAGACAAAAAACTTAATTTAACAATTTTATGTATTTGTTCTTCTGTACTCATAGTGTAAGGTATGTAATTTGGAAAAATTATGGAACAAGTAAAAAATCTCAACTTATTTATGGAAAACCGCTATAGTTAAGATATTATATATATATATATATATATAATATGTTCTTTTTATCGTTCACTCTCTCCCTCACTCCCTTGCCTCTTTGATTGCGTATTTGAATATTTCTATATAATTAATTAAGGACAATAGCTCATATCTATATTCAGAAATAAATAGAGAAGAGAGGAGACTATATGTAGCGGCATTTTAAGCTAGTTGTTTCTTTTGTTTTTATTGTCACACTATGGATAAAAATATTTCGTAGTTGGACTTATCTTGTGAGCATCATGTGTTTAAAAATAAAATAAACTTTGATTTGGTTCACATAGTATCTAATTTACTACACTCTGGTTGTCATGAATACCTCCAAAAAAGAAACTATTTTGATTCTTAAAATGATTGTTTCGACCACGCATGGAACAACTAAGCACCTGTTGGTTATTTTTCCATTTTAATTTATTTGTCTGGTTAGAATTTGGATAGTTAAATATTTCCTCCGTTTAAAAAATGATCACCTAGTTTGACTTGAAATGGAGTTTAAGAAAATAAATAAGACTTTTTGATCTTGTGGTTCTAGATTAAAGTTATGTCAAATGTACAAAATGTCATTTAATTTTGTGATCTTGAACATGCCACGTGGAAAGTTAAAGTTTAAGTGTTGCCAAAAAAGGAAAGGTGTCATTCTTTTTTAAACAGACTAAAAAGGAAATATTTCTTGATTTATTTTATCTTGTTTATTATTTTAAAATAAATTTTAATTTTTTTATGTTTTTTTTTTCTTTTTTTACTTTATTTGTCACTTTTAATAAAATATGTTTTTGTAATATTGTACCTTAGCATCAATTATTTGTTTCCTGGATGATCCTACTACCAAACATTAATTAATAGAGGTATATGATAAAATAACCATATCGATTATTGTTTTTTTAGCGTGTCAAGTTCAAATATAATTACGTAAATGAACTGAGGCAGAGTTTTTCATATTTTTTTCAAATAATTTAAAATATATAAAATTGTTAACTATGATGACTTATAGTAATTATGATAGAGTTTCTAAATATGCATTGTAAGTTTTCTTTCGAAAACGTTAAAGATTTTATGTTTGAACTCACATCAAACATCAATTAGTATCATCTTCCTACTTTGAATATGTCAAGTCAAATAAATTAAAATAAAATAAGTATTAGCTAAATCGTCAGTAATTTCGTGGATGAAGTAAAAACAAACGTGAAGTCCTAAAAATTTCTGTGAAAGTATGATACAATTGTGATACATAAATAAGATGATAGGCAAAGAAACAAAGAACTTTTTTCTTGAATTTATTTGGTTATATACCTACCTAACAAGTGGTGTCACGAGGTACACGACGAAAATTAATTTATGGGACCTAAAATAATTGAATGAAAGAAGTGGAGTTAATGAACTTCTTTCCCTTTGGCAGACTTGGATGGTTCTTCTACTCTTGGCACTACTATATCCACCAACAGAAATAGGTATGGCTCCATGAGGTTAGGATTAAATAAGCGGCGTTGCGGAGCTATTTTATGGTCAGAAGTTTATTTTATTTTATTTTGACAAAAAATTATATATGAAATAAGTATTTTTTATGTATAGTATATATATAATAGACGTCGAACTCTTTTTGACTAGTTTATGTGTCTATTTGTTCAGATTTTATATTCCTTTAGTGAAAATTTTGATTCTGACACTTAAAAATAAGAAAACTTTATTAAGGGGAAAAAATGATGAGGATGATTATTTTTGCATGACTACGATAGATACAACATTCAAGAAATCAAACTTGGTTTAAAAGGATTTCTAATTTGGTTTGTTATATTCTTCTTAAATTAGAAGAACCTAACGTTAAATTATTGACAATTTTAATTTAAGATATATATGTGTGTGACTCTAAAATGGTTGAACTTTAAAATTAGTAGTATAAATTTGATTATAATGTAAATAGGGTCCTAAAACGGTTAATGGTGCACTTGACCAAATTCATATGGACAAACCCAATTCAAGATTAATGGATTGGGCCTCATCTTCTAAAAACACGTACGATTATGGGAAAATCATATAGATTATAGAGTAATAGATCTTTATGGGAAAATTGTGTGAAATAACAAATTATTATTGGGCAACTTTCACATATAGCAAATAAAAAATTCATATTTGTATGCTATAGCAAAGTTTGCATAATTGCGCTCCATAGCAAACATAGAAACTGTATAATTCACTATACATATACAGTTGAAGCGAATTGTATAAAACGAGAAAGAGAAAGACACTTGGGCAGAGAATTGTATAAAAATGAATTTATGATTATAAGTGTATAGAACGATTATATACAATTTGAATTTGTATAAAATGAGAAAGAGAGAAAGACAAAAGAGACTTGGGCCGGGAATATACAATTGAATCGAATTGTATAAAACGAGAAAGAGAGAAATTAGATACAATTTGAATTTGTATAAAATGAGAAAGAGAGAAAGGCAAAAGAAACTGGGCAGGGGAGTATTTTTATTGTATAACTATAAGTGCATAGGACGAAAATATATGTACTTGCATGTGTATATACAATTTTCTCACACTTTATACAAAAAGAAACGCAATTTATATATTTCACTTCTGTTTGTATAAGTGAGAAAGGCGAGGGTGGCGAGCGAGATTTGGGAGAGTGGCGAGCGAGATCTGGAAGAGGGGAACCAAAATATATGTATTTATACAATTTCCTCTGCTTTATACAAATAGAAATAATTTTTTTACACTTGTGTTTGTCTAAAAAGTGAGGAAGCGAGCGAGAGATTGGAGCGAGAATGGGAGAGTGGCGAGCGAGATTTTTGGGAGAGAGGCGACTGGCAAATTTTGGCAAACGTTTGCTATGGAGCACAATTAAATCAAACCCCAGCTACTCCATTTATTTTAGGTTATTAGTTTGCTATTATATACAATTATCCATTATTATTTCATATTAAATTTTATAGCCATAATTTATTTTATTTGTAATTTATTGAACAATTTATATAAAATTAAATGTATCTAGCGAATTATACAAATTAAAGCTCCATAACAAACATAAAATTTATTATGGAGCACAATTATGCAAACTATAGTTATAATATACAAATATAATTTTTATATTTGCTAAATGTGAAAGTTGTTTATCTTTATATCAGATGAATGTGAAATATATGTCAATCACTGATGATTATTTACACATTTAATACATTTAATCTTTTTGGAGGGTAGGTAAAGTACTATTTTTTTATTATTACTCCATTCATATTAATTTATGTGATGGTGATAACTGAATAAAAAATTTAAGATTTTTTTTGAAGTGACACATCAGCTACTGCTTTTCGTGCCTTTTAATAGTAATTTTCTTTCACGAACATTATGTATAGGGCAATTTTTACATATAGCAAATAAAAAATTTATATCTATATGCTATAGCAGAGTTTGCATAATTGCGCTCTATAGCATATATAGAAACTGTATAATTCGCTATAGATATACAGTTGAAGCGAATTGTATAAAACGAAGTGTATAAAACGAGAAAGAAAAAAACACTTGGGCAAAGAATTGTATAAAAACGAAGTGTATAAAACGAATTGTATGGTTATAAGTTTATCGAACGATTATATGCAATTTGAATTTGTATAAAATGAGAAAGAAAGAAAGAAAGACAAAAGAGACTTAGGCCAGGAATATACAATTGAATCGAATTGTATAAAACGAGAAAGAGAGAAATTAGATAGAATTTGAGTTTGTATAAAATGAGAAAGAGAGAAAGGCAAAAGAAACTGGGCAGGAAAATATTTTTATTGTATAATTGTAAGTGTATAGGACGAAAATATATGTACTTGCATGTGTATATACAATTTTCTCACGCTTTATACAAACAAAAACACAATTTATACATTTCGCTTCTGTTTGTATAAGTGAGAAAGGCGAGGGCGGCGAGCCAGATTTGGGAGAGTGGCGAGCGAGATCAGGAAGAGAGGAGAGAGGGGAACAAAAATATATGTATTTATACAATTTCCTCTGCTTTATACAATTAGAAACAATTTTTATACACTTGTGTTTGTATAAAAAGTGAGGAAGCGAGCGAGAGATTGGAGGAGAGTGGCGAGCGAGATATTTGGGAGAGAGGTGCCTAACAATTTTTTGCAAACGTTTGCTATGGAGCACAATTAAATCAAACCCTAGCTACTTCATTTATTTTTTAAATCAAATCCTAGCTACTCCACAACTTTATTAAGAAAATGTTTGAAGTTGGCCTTGATAAACCATCTCAAACATCAGATTAAAAAAATTTAATATTTGATCTTTGTAAAGCGACTCTTCAGATAAAAATATCTGAAATTAAATATAAAATTTAAATTTTATTTGTATACGTTTGAAATTGATCTCAAAATATAGTCTACGAAACCAAATTGATTCTAGGTAAGGGGTTCAAATTATTTCGAAGGGAAGGGATTAGGCATCCTTCGAAATCCACAAATGTGGTTCCCGATTGAGTTCATTTTCTTTCAAATTGAGGAGAAAATAAAATAATGTACAAATATAATAAACATGCAATATACACCAATAATAAAATAAGAAAATAAAAGAAACGGCCTAGAGTTTGCCAATGTGAGATATATAAAATATTGAATAAAGAGTATAATTCGAACTTAATTCGAACAACTTCAATGGAAAGCAACTCTGGGGTACCTGTAAACACACTTAGTAAAAGTGTTAGTAATAAATAAATATGAATAAAATTGAATAACTCAAATAATAACTTAAAAATAAAAACCCGTCTTATTAACATTGGAGGCCTTTGGAATCGACGGTAATTTCTTCATCGGCCAATTTAACAAATAAATATATAAACTTAAATTAAAATTCCGTCTTTTTTAAAAATGGGGAGGCCTCCAAAACCGACGGAAAGGTTTTCTCATTGGCCATTTTAACTGTATTTAAAGTCAGCAACAAGAAGATTAACAAAACAATTTTAAGGAAATGTTTAAAGATAGAATAAACCAATACATGATAAGAAACAGTCAAATACATAACGAGGGAATCAACCGAAAACTTATTTGAGAATTAAAACTTTAGTAGATCAATAAGTAAGTAAATAACAATGGAAAGAAAAAAAAAATGTAATCAATGGCAATTATCATAATGACATATGAATAAACTAAGAATTATATTACAGTTGATTTGTTTTTTTTTTGTTTTTTTTTTATATTAGCCACTACACATTTTAATTTACTAAAAATAGGCACCCTTAAAGTTAAAACAAACAGCAAATCAATATAATATTGGTAATAAACAATTAAAGAGAAATAACACAATATAAAATATCAACACAATCAATTGGAGAAGAAAATATTTATCAATAAATAAATAAATAAATGAAATGAGAATAACATTCACCCGATTTTGAACCCCCTTAATCAACAAATCATGTATAACATTAATGTAAATAAAAAATAACGACAAAAAACAGTAATAATAATCAACAAATAATAAGGAATAAAAAAAATCCAAGCACTGCCTAGCTCATTTGATGATTTGATGATTTAGATAATGGTAACATAAAAAATATATATATAATAAAATAATAATGAATAAAGTTAAACACACTAATTGCAACCATCCAAGATTAAAGCACTATAAACATACTTTTTCTTTTTACAATAAAAGTAGTAATAATGAATAACAAAATAATAATAATCCCAACAATCAGTCACCTTCAAAATAATAAAGTAACGGTAACACTAAATAAGCACAACGAATTAAACAAAAAAAATAATAAAAATCACAAAAATCTAAATGTAACATCCAATCAACTCATATTTTTGAACAAGAAATGGAGTAACAATATAAATAAATTGTACTTAAAAAATTAAGGTTACCAGAGTTGTGTATTTTCCGGCCAGATCTGGCGATTCAACCATGAATGAGAGCGGAGTTTGCATTGCTGTTTTGAGTGGAGAAAGCTTGAGCTTGGATTTTCGAGCTTGCTGGTTCGCATGAAAACTGCAAAAACAACCAAAAATAAATCATGAAAGGAAAAGGAGAGGGGTCTGGTTCGTCGGAGCTTTGTTGTTCGCTCTTGCGCAGCTCGGTCGCTTGGCTGCTCGCTGAGGTGCTGCCTGGCAGCTCGCTTGAGTGCTGCCAGCGATGGGGAAAGAAGGGAAGAGAGGAGAGAAAGCAGAGACGAGAAGAGATAGGAAGAGGGGGCGGACAGAAAGGAGAAGAGGGAGGCAGAGAGGGAAGGAAGAGAGGGAAGGGAGAAGAGAAGAGGGAGGCGGAGAGAGGGAAAAAGGGTGGAAGAGATTAGTTTTTTTTTTTTCTTCAACCTAATGGGCAAAATGTTCTATATATATGGAATTATTACAATAGGCCTAAATTATGGGCTGGAAATAGTGGCCCAAAACATTTTGTTGATAAAATATCCGTATATACAAATTATATTCGTATTTGAATTAATTTCTTAGACTGCGTAAAATATCAAAAAATGAATATTAACAATGTAAAGATGTAATTTTAAAATTAACTAATAAGAAATTCTAAATTCTAATAAATAAAGACAATTATCGATAAACTTGTTTAAAATTATATAAAAATAATTAATCTAAGCTATTAAATAAATAAAACTTTAAAATTACGAATTTTTAAAATGTTAGGCCAAAATTGGGTGTCAACAATGTCCTATTGATAATTTTTTTTTAAATATGTTAAAAGTGAAAAACAAAAATAAGACGAATATTTATTTTTAATATGTTGAAAGATGAGAAAAAAGAACGATAATAAAGAAAAAGAAAGATAAGATATATATATGTTATTTTTTTAAATTGTTGAAGGCAATCACAGATAGGAGAAAAAGATGAAATTGTTGGTGGAAAGAGTAGAATATTATTCTGATTCAAACCTTAGTGGCATCAACTTAATTTCTATATTAAAATAGAAATTCAAAGAATCTGAGCAAAAAATGAAAATTAAAACTTTCGTAGACCAGAATAGTAAAAAGAAACAAGTTTAGAAATAATATTATCCTATTCGTAACTCGAAAGGAATAATACAATCTAAATTAAACTAGCCTATATTGTCCTTTAAGAAATTATGTGAGAATTCACGTATTTATCAATTCAAATAAAATAGAGAAGACATTTATTTCATAGGTTATGATGGAGACTTTGCAAATTATACTGTTTTGATTATATTTATTAAAATTAATCTCCATAACTTGAATATCCATCATTAATCCAACTTTCCTCATAAATCAAAGTCCACACTAATGTGCAAATTAATTAAACTCCAGTGAATATAGTCTTTTTGATATGGTATATATCTCAGTGGAAAAACATCAAAATATTTAATGTACTAAATGATAATTAACTTCGCACCTATTATTTACACAAATTTTTGTTTCTTTTAATTAGAAAAGAATTGTGCCACTCTATTGAAAAAGAATATGAACACAAATAGAATCAGACCAGAGTCAAATTAAACAAAATACAAAAGAGACAATCAAATAGGAAAGTTGAAAGAAAGGACATTTCTAAAGATGGTAAAACAAAGAGGCACTGAAGCATCATATAGCTTCAAAGTGGCTATAAGCTTCCTTTTCATCGATTATACCAGATCCATCTTTAAATATCTCACTATTGATTTAAGTTTTTCAACTAGAAGTTAAAGAAAATACAAAAGAGACAATCAAATAGGAAAGTTGAAAGAAAGGACATTTCTAAAGATGGTAAAACAAAGAGGCACTGAAGCATCATATAGCTTCAAAGTGGCTATATGCTTCCTCTTCATCGATTATACCAGATCCATTTTTGAATATCTCACTATTGATTTAAGTTTTTCAACTAGGAGTTCTATCAGGCGACTTTGCCATCTCAAATTGGTGCTTCTTTCTTAGATCTATCATTCAATGATTGAATCCCGCAACAGAGATTGATACGAACATCAAATTTTAGTTTATTAAAAGATAACTTAATTTTTTTACATTTTTTGCCGAAAAGGAATTATTTATGTCATTTGCAAGCTTTATGTACAACTACTCTAACTACTTGTCGATGAATCGAGTCTTTCTCTTTCTATAGCCAAATGTAACTTTGAAATCTCTTAGAATAACTTGAATTTATTTAACCTCTTCTATTATGGATTGAATCCGACTAGATTAAAACCACCATCTAAGTCAAGCCTATGGACATTTTGTGTTGTTGTATGATATAAGTTACATGTATATGAATACTCAATTGTTGTAGTAGAAAAAAATACTACTCTCAATCTTTGAGTCGTGATTTCATACCATTCGCAACGCCTCAAATCTATAGACTAGGATAAAAAATAACAATTTAATTTGTTAATTATATTTCTTTTGAGTATCAATGGAATTTTAACCTAAAATTAAAGTAACAAAAATTATATACAAAATAAATATGTAAGTTGAAAAAAAATATATATATATATATATATAGAAAAGATTCAAAAAGAAAAATATGTCTAACGGTAGACACAATAAAGGGGATGATATGAGTAATAAATATTTAATAACTATAATACTTGATAGTAATACTCGATTTAAAGATCTCAAAATATTAATTTAAATATATAATTAGTTCTTTATGTGTTTATAGTTTATAAATTTCAATGTTAGGCATTTGTTGCAATACAATATGTTGATTTTTATTTTAAAATATTTTATTGGTATACAATTAATTTTAAGTAATTTGATTCAAAGTTCTACTATCTTTTAACGAAAAGCTTAAGTTTTTTAAAACTACATCCCTATTTGCTAATCTCACGACTGTATAAGAGAAACATGTAATAGTAGTTTGCTAGAGTTAGAAGACTTTTTCCAAAGAATTAAAATTTATTATATCTCGAGATATTGAATTAAAAACTTGATAATATAGAAAAAAGATTTAAGCATTTTTATGTCATTAGGAAAGATATTTGTAATTTTCTATATTAAAAAGACTTGAAATGGTATGTAATTTTATATAATAAATAATTTTTTAATAATCATAAATGGAAATTTTAAGTTTTTTTTTCTTAGATTTTTCTGCGGGTCATTAAAATGAGTGAGCAATTAGGTTACATAAACTTACCCGGTTGGTTTTATGTTTTTGTATATTTTTTGTTCTTGTTACCGCACACATCTGTTTCTTTTTTTAAAAAAATTATAATTATTGTTAGTATTATAATCAATTAAGGTCTTATAAAATTATTTATTTTTAATTTTTAAAATTTATGACAATCCTTACAAGAATAACTTTTTAGCTTTGCAATTTAAAAAAATTAAAAGAGTGAATTCTGGAAAAAGAAAGTAAATGAAATTTGTTAAAGATATTTAATGATTTCTTATTATAAGTTGCCTTTAGGCAAATAATTGTATTAAATTGACTCTACTTTAATATAACAAGAGAAATGTAACAAAATGTGTAAATCAAAGTTTAAGAAATCTTTTATATATTTTCTTAAATTCTACGCATAGTCATCTAGTAATCTTACTGTCCGTTTCTTTTCCCTTATGCTTTAAAATCGTTTAGTACAAGAGATAGAGGATTGTTTTGTTCTTTATTTAATTAGAGATATTAGTAAATAGTGAGATTATTGATATCTCCTTTTGTAATTTAATAAGTTAAGTTATTTTAGTCAATAGTGAAAGTATTGAATTTTGCATTTACACTTTAACAATAAGTTAAGTTATTTTCACTATTTGATTTTTGCATTTACACTTTAACAATAAGTTAAGTTATTTTTATGTATATAATGAGAATTGAGATTATTAATTTCTTCGAAATATCTTACGAAATAATTCGATCTATTTTAATCCTGATCTAAGGCGCGATTTTTGAAAGTCAAGAAGTATTACCGATTAGATTTCCTTTTCTTTTCTCCATCTTTTAGTTGACAAATTCAAAAACCACATAGCATTATTTTCTAAACCCATCTACATTCTAGATCTTTACATGACTTCCTATCTATGCTAAAACCATTCAAATGTAGTTTTCCTTACGGAATACCAAAATTTAAGAAATTCAAAGCACGGTAAAATTCAATTCTTTTGACTTTTCTCTACCAACATAACTAAAATTAGACATCCAATTTTTCAAACATATGAAAAAGCAAAATTCAAAATGATGACAGCCACCGTAATGGTACACAAAATTCAACATCCACCTCTATATAAATATAGTAAACAATTTCCCCATTTATAAAAACAACACTAATCATACAATATGAAGATTTTATTACTTTCTTGCTTCCTCTATTTTACCTTATTTCAAATAATAAAATCCGAACCGGTTCTCGATACTAATAACGAACAAGTCCGTCCGGGGTACACCTACTACATATTGCCCGCGGACTCCGCGGGCAATGGTGGTGGCTTAACGCTAGCCAAAGGAGAAAACGGGAGCTGCCCGCTGGATGTTTTCCAAGCACGAAATTCTCAAAGTGTAGGCATTCCGTTGAAATTATTGATGGTGAATTCTAGCGCGGGTTTAGTAATCGATGAAAATGAAGATATAAATATAAAATTTGCAGCGCGAAGGTACGAATCGATTTGTAATGTATCGACTGTTTGGAAAATTGAAGATGGGATTGTGACTACTGGTGGAATTAAGGGTGGATCGGAAAATGGCACGTCTACGAGTTTATTTACGATTCAGAAATATGAAGATGCTTATGCTTTACAATATTGTCCTAGAGCTACAGGGTGTTCTTTTATTTGTCCAAGATTGTTGTGTGGGTATATTGGTATTTTACCAGCTGAAAATGGATCGAGGCATTTGGCTGTGAACCGGCCGGTTTTCAAGATTGTGTTCAGGAAGGCATAAAAAAGTTATTTTTCATAGTATAATAATAACATAGTGAAAATAAATAATGATGTTATACTTTGTGGGAGGTGTTTTATATTGATTTTTCATTTTAATTCTTAAGAATAAATCCTTGATATATATAAATTTCCTGTTGTTCACCTTTCTGTTTGGTTTATATGTGTATTTCAACATTAAAGTGTATGAGAAAATGATGTTATCAATTTTTTCATATGATTTAAAATTATTCTAACTTATTAATTATTATAACTTTAAAATATATAATCAAATATTTTAAGCGGTTATTATAATTTATAATATTTTAGATATAATTTTTACATTTATAACAAATTAAAAAGAAAAATAAGACAAATAAATGAAAAGGAAAAGAACATATTTTTTAACAAATATCATCGACTAAAAATAGATATGTCGATCAAAAGTTGCCTACTTCTAACTAAAATAAACCTCATACAATTTAAGAAAAACATTTTTGGCTTCAAGCACACATTTTAACCAAAAAATAAGTGTTTATAGCTTCTTATTGGATAGTAAAGTGAAATATATTTCGCCCACCTCAATTAGATAGGAAATCGAGACGTGCAAGAAAATGACTTCAAAATCAACCTTTGAAAATGCGCAGACAATTCGAGACGTGCAAGATTGTACGAGGATACTAGCTAATTGCCTTCCCACAGATTTGTAGTTAACTATACAATGTAAAGGTCTAACATATGCCAGCGTTTAATTATAGATCTCCACAAAATTTATTTAAATATTTAGACATGAGAGTCCAATTATATCAAAATTCATGTTGTATATTTAAAAAAGATTAACCTTTTTGCTTTTATTATGATACACTCCTCTTTCCGCCGAGCTATTTGACTATAATTATAAATTTTCAAATTTATAATGAGTCAGAGGAAATTAATGAGGGCACATGTACATGTGCAACGAAACGCGTCGTTGTGCCCAACTCAATTGCATATAAGAATTATAATTTCATATTAAATCTTTGAACAGAATAGTCAAATGAAATCATAATCTTTATCTTGAAACTATGGTAGACAACTATGTCAAACTTTGCATTCACTATAATTTATTCTATAAATACATTTTCTTCTTTGAGCTTCATTTATCAATTAAAAACACGTATGTAATTCAATTCAACAAACTACTATGGCACTAACATCTTTTCTTGTTGCAATAATATTGTCAACAAGTTTTAATTTTCTAGTAAAAGCTCAAAATATTTCTGAACCGGTTCTCGATATTTCTGGTAAAGCTCTTGTAAAAGGATTGCAGTATATTATTGTACCGGTGTCTGGTCGGAGCAATGAGGGTGGACTTGATGTGTCAAGCATTAGGAACACAGTTGATACTCTCGTTGTTACCCAAAATGCTCAATCTTCTGTAGGCAGTAGCCTTCGATTTACTCCGGTGGACTCGAACGAAAACATCGTAAGATTATCGACTGATCTAAACGTTAAATTTATGGATATTATATTTACCGATAATATGTCCACGGTGTGGACAATTAACACAACATTAATTCGACAACGTTATTTGGTTGCGGTTGGTGGAGTTGAAGGAAATCCTGGGCGTGACACTTTGGGTAATTGGTTTAAGATTGACAAATACGAGGAGGCTTACAAGTTTGTGTATTGTCCTGGTGTTTGTGAGACATGTAGACCGTTTTGTGGAGATATTGGAATACTTGTTGAACCTAACAACAAAAGGGTATTGTTTGTTGGTTCTGATAAACCATTGAAAGTTAAATTTGAAAATACTACGTCGGTTATTACCGTAACAAAAGCTCCTCCAACTCCAAGTGCTAGCAATCCAGATAGACTGTCAAGCATGTCCTTTATTATTGTTGTAATGTGCACTGTTATTTTGGTTATTTTACAAAGGTGATGTGAGTTACGCGATTGTAATTATTCTTGTGTCGAAATGGATAAAGATTGTTCTATATTTAATAAATTGCATATGAATTTTCATTATAAGTGGGGCAAGATATGAGAAAAGCTGATTTGCAGAGATATATAGGATCTACTAATCTAACAAACTTACCAACTGAATAAATAAAATACACGAAGAAAATATATACAAGTGAGCATCAGACAGTTATTGTTGATGGTGTCTTTATCATTGTAAATTTTTCGTTACAATTACTATCCTACCCTTATAACTAGGTATAGGTACTTTATTCATTCTTAGGCACGTGTCCAATAATGAAATAGACTCTTATTTGCTTAAGAATAATTTTTTTTTTTAAAAAAAAAAATTCTCCATATTTGAAACTATAGCAAGCAAAGTACACAACACAACACACTCAGATTAAACATGAAGTTGATTAATATTTTGAGTTTCCTCTTACTTTCAACTACGCTCTCTTTGTTGCCTTTTCTCGATCTTTCCGTTAATAATCCCATTGTCTTCCCAACAACTGATAATGAACCTTTTTTGGCGTTCACAAAAGTAAACAAGAATCATAAATAGTTAATAATTCCCTAACCTAGATCGTATCGCTTGTATTTCGCTTTATGTAATATTTAATATTTGGGATTCGACAATTGGCTCTAGATGAGAGACATGTGTCTTATTTAATTTTAAATTTAAAGGTTTGGATTATATATATTGTATTAAAAAATATCATAACCATAGTTAAGTCAATTGATTTTGGAGAACTTTTGACCAAACTAAGTTATTATTTAAACTAGTGCACCAAAATAATATGTTTTTAATTTTATTTACAAAACTAGTATAAACGTATTTCTGAGTAACATTTTAGGATGTTTTTATTTTAAAAATTCAATGAACAAAAATTGACGGAAATGACGACGTGTTAAATGACTAAACGTGCTCTTGGGTAACGTTTAGGTGTAAAACGTTACTTCGGAGTACGTTTTTGGAGGTAAAACGATACTCTTTATAAAATCAATTATCTGTCACCCAACTGAAATACACGATATCATTTTTATCAATTGTGAGTTTTTATTGCAAACTCAATTACCTTAAATTGTAATTTTTAATTTCAAATGCATTTGCCTAAAACCCTTCTGCAACTAGGAAAATTCCAAACCCTTCCTCTTGTGATTCAAGAGATCTAAAGCAAAATCTTCCGAAAGCACAAAGAGCAACCACATCACTAAAATAAGTCTTCTCATTATTGGACAATGACACAGACAACACATCAACACCATCTAACGCTCCACGCATTTCATTCTAGCACACTTTATAACATTAGTTAAAATTCTTTAAAAAAAAAGAACTCAAAAAAGACTAATTTTTAGCAATTGCCTTTTTACGAGAAAAGACTAGCAATCAAATACTAATCCTCCTAGCATCATTTCTACCTCATTATACCAACCATGAGACATTTATAACTAATAAGTCATGCCAGATGCAGGATACAACAAAATGCAGACAACAGCTCCAAAAAAGAACTCGTGTGTAAAACGTTACTCAAGAGTATGTTATTCATTTAACGTCGTTAACACCGTCAGTTTTTGTCTGTTGAATTTTTGAAATAAAAATACCCTAAAACATTACTCAGAAATACGTTTATACTAGTTCTGTAAAAAAAATAAAAACGTATTATTTTGATGAATTTGTTAATAATGTCTTAATTTGATCAAAAATTCAATTTTAGAAAACTACTAGCTAAATTTAATAAGAATTATATATATTTCATACAAAATTTGACAGTTATTAATATCATTAATTTCATTTTATATTTTTACATTTAAAGTCAGGACACACGCAAGTTGCTAAGAAGCGCAACGGCAAAGTGTTGGATCACTACACCAACGTAAATGTTTTAGGGTGCACATTCAATTATATCATCCTTATTTAAGAATATGTGCGTGTATATATAAATTAATGATATATATATATATATATATATATATATATATATATATATATATATATATATATATA
The DNA here is from genome assembly GCA_016801875.1 of Solanum sitiens. NCBI lineage: Eukaryota > Viridiplantae > Streptophyta > Magnoliopsida > Solanales > Solanaceae > Solanum > Solanum sitiens. The sequence continues at coordinate 1,636,965 of JABWTJ010000002.1, read as the reverse complement.
TATATATATATATATATATATATATATATATATATATATATAAAAGTTCTGAAATGAGCTGGTGCACGTGCACCTACCCTTCAAAGGTGGGTCCGCCTCTGCCTATCAATCTTGTGTTTCTGGAGCTAGAAGATGTTATTGGTATAGCTGAATTAGGTCTTAGGTTTAACTCACACCCTAAACGCTAACTTAAAGGGAGGAGGATTGACAAGCCTTATAAGGAGTCCATCATCTCATTAACCATCGATGTAGGACTTTTATCATTCTTTAACACCTCATTTCACGCCCAGTGCTTAACTTTTGGTGCGTGGAGAATTTTGATTTTGGGGGCCTCAACATCGGGTGAGATGGGCCCTGCTGCTCTGATATCAAGTTGAAATAAGTTTTAGGCCTAACTTACACCATAAAAGCTAGCTCAAGCTGCAAAAGATTGTCCAAGCCTTATAAGGAGTAAACTCATCTTATTAACCATCGACGTGAGACTTTTGTCATTCTTTAACATGTATGATACTGATCCGATAGTATCAACTCCAAAACCTTTCCGAACAGGGTAGCATTTATCGATCTTTTCACAAAGATGTTATTAATCGCATTATTCATCCACCGTTTTTACCTCATGTAGATGGAAAGAACAAAAAGAAAATTAAGATAGGAATAATTTTATTTTATTTCTATGCCTATATGAGAATGTTGCCATCACTGTCACGCACCACTTGATTAGGAGTTTTTGTAGCATTAGTGCATGAACACCAAAATGCAACCACAAATGTAATTACCAAACAAATGCTTTTCATTTTTCTTTTATTCTACTACTTTGCTGCCTATAAATACTTCGATACACATCAACTCTCAATTTATAGACAATATAGGAATCAGGAAGTAATTTAGAATACATTTGGGTCTGTTGATTAAAGAGACAAGTACCCAAAACGATATCCTTAACTCCCCCGTAAATTATTATCCTAAACTATTGATCGACAAACCTTAAAAAACCCGTTTATTTGACCAATGAAACTTGAATACACCCCAACCTTACAAAATGAGTGAAATACACCCCAATTTTTTTAAAGTGATCTTATAGTCCTAAAAATTTTTAGTGTATTTTTTTTTGTGTCAGGTATATTTTGAGGAAAATAGGTAAAATTGAGTAATAATATAGTCCTAAAACAAACATAAGTGATGTTCCTAGGTAACTTCCCAAACATGGGTGATAATTTAGGGAAATTACTCGTAAAAGAATAAAACTAAAATTATTTTACAACTTTATTATCTATCAATTTATTTAATATTTTAATTTGTTTTTAAAAGATAATTAAATAGATATATTCCATTGATGGTTATATTTTATAAGAAAAGACATCGATATAGCGTATTGTTAATATATAAAGGTATAACACACCGTTACTATTAGTTGAAATTGAACAAAATTATAATTACCGATTTTGCCATATAATAAAATACTGAAATCGAATCATACCAAATTAAATTGATATGTTAATGATATAATATTCAAAAAATGAATATTGAAATTATGGTATCAAAAATTTCAAATACCTTACCATATTATGTCCACTCTAGTCCTAGATACAACCAATGAACTTTTCGACACATAAATTGTGGGGCTCAAATTGTGCTTTAAAGCTGTAACTGAAACTAAAAAGGGAGAGAGAACTAAAGTTTAAGTGGAAATTGAAAGAAAACTGTACTGTTATCAATTTAAAGCTATACGAAAAAAGATTTAAAATATCTTTGAATTATGTAAATTGATATAAAACTGCTATCGAATTCGAAATGCCTCTGATATCAATTTTTAGACCCTACTCTGGCCTTATTTTAATAGCCTAAATATTATGTGTGCGGGGACGTCTTAATTTTGGTAGGTGGTATATATGTTCGTGTGAACGTCTTAATTTTGGTAAGTAGTGTTGTTAGATGACAATTCATGGAGTGTATTGTCCAAAAATTAGATTAAATATTTGTATAGTTATAAATAATTTCATTAAAGATATTTGAAATGCTTAAAAGCCAAGCTATAGTTAAATATAAAATAATTTTTTTTGACAAATTAAAAAGAAAAATAAGAAACAAATGGTGTGTTATATCATCATAAGGCATTTATATATGATGTAAATAGTATAAGAGGTGGGGGCAGCGATTAGAAGAGTAAGGGTGTGGGACTGAAGGTGAAAGATGAATTGTGTCGAAGGGATGAACATAATTACGGAACACAATTATATAAATTATATGTCACTTGTGTGTAACCTGTTTTTTCTATTTTCACTATGAGAAATTATTTTTCTAATTTTTTAAAAATAACAATTGAATTTTTTTTGACCAACAACCATGAGAAAATTAAAAAGTATGAAGTCCAAAATATCGAGAATTCCATAAAATTTATGTATTTGCATAGCAACGCTAACAATGATCAATATTAAAAAATAAAGTAAATAATTCATTTCTATTGGTCAAATTAATTTAATTAAAATAAATTAATTTATATTCATTGATTGAAAACTTGACTTTAAGAGAACGCTAATAATGTTAAATTTATTTAATTTATTATTATAGAATGTAAAATCTAAAATGATGAAAGTTTCTCAAATGGTAGGTAGCTCGGTAGCCATCTTAGCTTTTTGTTTTTCAAAAATGCCCTTAGCGGCTAAGTACACGTGCTTCTCTTTTCGTTATATATTGAATAGATTTTCAAATAACATGTGTCTCTAATTAGTTTTTTTTTTTAAAAAAAAATTATTTCTAATTACTTGTTTATTTTAAGAAATTCAGAAAGAATAATTTTTGTAATGAGTATATATCACATGCAACTAGGATATAGTAGCATTGTGGTGGTCTATAAATTGGAGTTCGGAGCCTAAAGGGTAAAAAATGTTAACGAATATTCTAAAACGGTATATCAAATTTCTTTTTAATCAAAACGGCAAAATCGCTCACGGAGTAGCGATTTTGTCAGCTGGAAAAAGTAAAATCGCTGCTATAGCAGCGATTTGTTAAATTTGAAAAAAAAAAATTTTAAACAAAATCGCTCTCAAGGAAGCGATTTTCAAAATAAAAACTTTTTTTTATATTTTTTTTTAATATGTCGCTGCTGAGGCAGCGACTTGTTTAAAAATTTTTTATTTTTTTATTTTTTGCTTCTTTTTTTTGTTTAAATTTGATTTTTTGATAAAAAAATAAATAGGAGCGATTTTCAAAATAAAAACTTTTTTTATAATTTTTTTTAATATGTCGCTGCTGAGGCAGCGACTTGTTTAATTTTTTTTTTTTGCTTCTTTTTTTTTTAAAAAAAGTTTAAAACAATTTTTTTTCTTTTTTATATAAAATCGCTGACTTTAATTAATTATTTTTGTAAAAAGAAAATCAAATCGCTGCCAAGGCAACGATTTTAAATCAATTTTTTTTCCGATTTGATTTTAAAAATAAAGAAAAATTTTAATTAAAAATCGCTGCCTTGGCAAAGATTTGATTTAAAAAAATAATTATTTTTTTATTTAAACTTTTTGTTTAAAAAAAAGAAGCAAAAAGTAAAAAAATTAAAAAAAATTAAACATGTCGCTGCCTCAGCAGCGACATACGAATTTTTTTTTATAAAAAAGAGTTTTTATTCTTTAATTATTTTTTAAAATCAAATTTAAACTTTTTTTTTAAAAAAAAAGAAGCAAAAAATAAAAAAATAAAAAAAATTTAAACAAGTCGCTGCCTCAGCAGCGATATATTAAAAAAAATTATAAAAAAAAGTTTTTATTTTGAAAATCGCTCCCTTGAGAGCGATTTTGTTTAAATTTTTTTTTTTCCAAATTTAACAATCGCTGCTTTAGCAGCGATTTTACTTTTTCCGGCTGATAACATCGCTACTCCGTGAGCGATTTTGCCGTTTTGATTAAAAAGAAATTTCATATACCGTTTTGAAATATTTGTTAACATTTTTTACCCTTTAGGCTCCGGACTCCTATAAATTGAACATTATACTAATAAGAACCAAAATACACGAGAGTGTTTAACAATATGAAATCCATAATATTTTGAGTTTGCTCTTGCTTTCAACTATCCTTTGTTTGGTTCCCTTAGTTGCCTTTTGTCAATCATCAACCACTTTAACTTCCAACAATAATCCCATTGTCCTCCCAACAACTAGTCATTATAACTTTGATTGTGCATTTATCGGATTAACCGTCGATAGTGGAATCACCCGTCTAGCTCTTAATAACAAGCCTTATCCATTTGCCTTCAAAAAACTAACAACACTAATTAGCTATGCTTATAATATAACCTAGCTTTCTAAATAATGTGGATCGTTGTTCTATTGATTCGCTTGTATTATGATGTTATGTAATATTAATGATTATGAATAAAAATGCTAGGTATTTTTTTAACTTAAAAGGAGAACACCAAAGACCTTTAATCTCTATGTTTCTAATATTTATCTTGAGTTTCTATTTATTCAAGAAATGAAAGGGAAGAGGTTTTCTTTTTGCCAAGTAATTTTTTGTTTTTTGTTTTTTCAATTTCAACGTTTGAATTTACTCTAAATAAACTTATATTTAAAAACAAAGTTTATATATCATGTATATTAAACAAATCCCCATCACCCAATCATTAATTTTTCTAAATAAATAAGTAAATGATTTACCATTATTACCATTCTCGATTTGCACCTACCAAAATAACAAGTGGTAGCAATTGATTGTGCTTGCATGACAACAAATTTGTGACTGCACTTAATTGGCATTATTTTACTCGTGGGATAATCCCATGCGGTCCCGGGACATTAATATACATTACTACTTTGGTCCAATTTAGGCTGTAATATTTAAATGGGAATTTTTTTAAAATGTCATTATTTTGATATTTAATAGGATTCATAGTCAATATTTTTAATATTTAGTAAAAACGTCAAAAAAGAAATAATTGTTAAAAATAAAAAGGAGAAATTAAGGGGAGAGGAAAATATTAAAAACAAACAATTGCTTAAAAGTCTCATCAGTTACAAAAATTCAAAAATAAAGAACTAATTCGCAATTTATTCAAATACAATTTTCATCTCTTTCTTCTTCTTTCACCATGTTCTAAAAAACATATCACCATTGTTCTAAAAATTCAATATTCAATTTTCTTAATTTTTTTTGTTTCTAAACACGTTTATTTACCATACATTATCATATTTGAAGCAGTTTATTCTACTAAGGCATCATTTTGACGTCATGAAATTATAATTTATCTTAAAAAATGTCTGAAATTGTATGAAGTTATTTGGCTATCATGTTAAGGTTATGAAGTTTATGTATCTCCTTTTAAGAAATTTTTCAGTATTCAAAATACAATACTCATGTATTCATGCTATACGTATTAATCCATCTAAATATGTATTTTATTTTGCTTATTTCCAATATCACTTTGTATACCAAATAGTTTGTATTTATATATGATTTTGTATTCGTCCTAATGTATACCATAAAGTTTGTATTTAGGTTTGATTTCGTATTCGTCCTAATGTATACCATAAAGTTTTGTATTTCTATTTTGATTTTGTATTCATTCTCAACTATAATAGCCAAAATACATTTTATTTATGTATTCATTAAATGTGTATTCATCCTAATTGTATCAATCAAATAGTTTTGTATTTTATTTTGCTCATTATATGTTTATACCAACTAGTTTATCTTTGATTTCGTATTCATTCACAATTTTAAATAATTAAAATATAGGTTTGTATTTAGATTATCACTTTATAAAGACAAATTTGACTACAAACTTCAGGACATTCAAAATACTTCCAAATACTTTTGCGAAACAACTCAATACCTAAATGCTAATGTAGATTCTACTAAATTTGAAATATAAAAATAAATCATAAAAAAAGATCGACAAAAATTATTTTAAATACTAAAAATCTGAAATACATAAATATTTGATGAGTATGTTAGCAAATTCATATAAAAAATTTTAAAAAAAATTTCAATACATACAATTCAAAAATTCAACATAATGTGTGATTTTGAAAACAAAATTTCGCAAAATAAATGATGAATTCAAAAATACCTTTATCAATTGAGAGATTTCTTGATTAATTGATAGATCTGAATAAATTGTTACGAACTTCAATAATTAGTCATTCTTCAAACAATGAGGGAGAATAATGATGAAATTTTGATGAAAGAAAAAAAAAGAAGAGAAAAGTGAATGATGGAAATGGTGAAAAAAAGTTGATGAAAGAGAAAAAAAAATTAAAAGTGAAATATGAAAAATAAATTTAATGGTACTAAATCAAATGAAGAAGTGTAAATGGATAATGGATGTAGAAGTTGATTCAGAGTTGGACTGTTTTAAAAAATAAAATTTAAATAGAAATCACTTTCTAAAATATTGACATTTTGACATTTTCAATAATTATTTTAAAATATAGATATTTTTACTAATTAAGTTAGAGATTGTGACTAGTTTGCTAATTTTCCCTATTTAAATTGGACCACGTGAATGTCTTTCTACAACATAACTCTGAGTTCGAAATTAAGAGGGCAATAAAAATTTTCAAAAATTTTATAGGGCAACTCGATTTATTATAAAATTAAAAATGTAATAATTTATAATGCCGTTTAAATTATGCTTTCTAAAATGATGCTCAAATCCCAATGAGCCTTGTAAGGCTTACACAACTTTTAGCCTTGTAAGGCTCACGCCGCCATGAGCCTTACAAAGCACAAGGTTGTCACCACCTTGAAGGTGTTTTTTTTAAAAAAATAAAAATTTGTGTTTTATTTTCTCGTTTGTTATTAGTCTTACATAGTTATTGATATCATGCATAAAGATACACACACATTTCTATCTAGACATCCACACATATACATTGTTATTCTTTTTCCCTTTTTATTTTCTTGGGTTAAAAACTTGAACATGAACCATCTAATTGTGTTATCCTCTGACACTACTTTCACATAATTTAATCTATCTCAATTAAAATACTATCTCTTGCAATAAATATAAAATAAAAATTTATCACCTCAAACCCAATTAAATATGAATACGATAAACATTTACGATGTTTATATTTAAACCAAATTGTTAATATTAAAAGTTCATTTTACTACTTTAACCCATTGTCCTCCCAACTACTAATCATATAATTTTTTATGTAGAATTATTTTTAGTCGAGAAGGAAGAAAAAAACAAACACAAGGAACATTTAGGTAGCAATACTTTTACAACGATAGAGGGTACACATGACACGATGGCGTAGCTTTATTTAGACAATACAAGTAGGTGGATACATATTATAGAATGGCAATGTTAGTATTATCCTTAATGAATACAAGATTGAAGGTATTTCCTGTTCCTATGGCCAATTGCCTTCCGGCATTATAGTCGATGCCAACGTCCGTGCAGATGGGAGCTCCATAAGGACAAAACATCAACTTATACCAGAAACTTTCAGCTTTCTTAATTTGAAACCATGATGCCACATTCTTAAAATTTCCAAATGTTGTCAAGTACATTGGCATATCATGTCCTGGGAAACCTTCTACTTCCCATATTGTGTTGTTACAAAACCTTTGATTGCTAATGAAGAACTCAATGGTAATATCGCTCGATTCACTTATTTCTACTTCTTTCGCTTCCTTTGGCTTGAAAATCACTGGCATACCTCTGTTCATATCTCTCACAGACTGCACCACCTGTAACAAATCGAATATTTGATTGAATATATCATATATACAACATTTGATTGATCATATATATATATATAGTTTTAGATTTGGACAGACGAAGTTAGCATCATGAGCAGCTACAATGTCACGTAATACTCCGCCACCTCCGGCTCCGGATATCGCTGACACCACAAAGTACCTGGTGTTGGATGTGACAATATCTCCATTAACGTCACGCACCACTTGATTAGCACTAGTGCATGAACACCAAAATGCAACCACAAATATTGAAATTACCAAAACAACGCTCTTCATTTTAATTTCTTGTATTCTACTAGTTTGCTTCCTGCCTATACACCACCTCTCAATTTATAGACAAGAATCTCATAAATTTATTATTTTAATGGGTTGGGTTGGGTCGGAAGCAATGGGTTAGGTTTGAGTTATAAATTGATGATCCATAATGTTAAACAATCCCACATCATAAAAAAAAAATAAAAAAAAATAGGAATTTGATGGACTTGGACAATCCTCTTTTCATAAGCTAGCTATTAAGGTGTAAGAAAGAAAAATATCAAATGCATCCAAAATCATTAAATCTCCAAGGGGCCAGCAGCTAACTTGAATCCAAAATACCATTAAGATTTTGGGACCATTTCATTCACAATGTACATGTAAAAACTCATTATGTCTCAATCGCTAATTAATAGGTTTAATTTGAATTTGGTTCGCTCCATACATTTAACTTTATCTAAAGTGTTGCTGCTTAATTCAATTTTTAGAGCAGAAATTTATTCTTTTATTTTTCTATATTATGTGTTGAGATTAGATTAGTTAACTTAATCTTGTTATTAGTTAGCTAGGATTAGCTGGTTATTTCTGTTAGTGATCGAAGATTCTAAAAGCTGAATGTCAGCTGTAAAATAGTTGTTGATTAGTTACTTCTAATTGTATTAATACACACTTCTACAAAAGTAAGGTGATGAATTTTTCCCCAAATTACTCGGCTCTTCTTTTCTCATCCTTATGGATTGTGAGCAAACTGAGCATAGCTCAGTGTGTCCGTTCTATGTGTTAATCTCAACAATGTGGTTATCTATATCTTTTTTTTTTAAAAAATAAAATAAAATTATTATTATAAAATTGTCATCACCAAGGTTATCTAGATCTTAAGAGTTAAATTTAGGTGTGCTGGGAAAGTAGGTGAATCAAATTTTGGTTAATTTATTTTTAGATCAGGTAAGTTTTATTCTGTGATTTTTTAAAACTGTAAGATATTTTAATGGTGAATGGAAATTTGAAGAAAAGAAAAAAGAAATGTGAGGAAGATGGTGAAAATGTTAGGCCGCATAATTTTATAAAAAGAGGGAAGAAATAATTAGAAACAGAGTTAACAAATTTTTACACGTTTGAATTTGGGTGGAAGATATACATATTTCAATCCGGTGTTCGGAGTCCTATGTAAGTTGTTGGCAAAATTAAGATATAGATGTACAACAATTGGATTCAAAACTTGAAGAGATAAAAAAGAGAAACTTCTAAAAATAACTGTAGTTTGAATTTAATTAGAGATTTATAGTTATAGTTTGCATAATTACGAATTATAGTTACATGTTTGAGAGAAGCAAGAGGCGAGAGGAATTAGAAGAGAGAGGAGAGAGACGACCAAGATTTGAAAGAGAGAAGACAGAGGGGAGAAATGTTGAATACTTGTTATATTTGTTGTATGGGGTGGTATCACGAATATAATTGAGATAACTCATTTGAGATAAATGAATATTTGTATAACAAAAACTATTGTATTTAGCTACATATTAGGAGAAAGAGGCGAGTGAGATCGAGAGAGGGAAGAGAGAGGATGAATACATGTTATAATTCGTAGTATCACAAATACAATTGAGACAATACAAATGTAGTTGTCTGAGTATAATTTGATATAAAATCCAAATCTCTCACCTATATTTGATTGAATGTAGTTGATTCATAATACATTTGATAGAGAGAATGAATGCATATTGTATTTGTTATATCAAATTTGATCATACATATAATTGATGAGAATGAATGCATATTTTACTTGTTGTATCAAGTGTTATCACAAAAACAATTGATACGATTGATTTGTATCATATGTCGAATATATTGAGCATTACAAGGCTCATTTATTTTTGAGTCTTGTAATAAAAACCCTAGCTTTAACACCGTCAAAAAAAGTAATAAAATATTGTTCTTTTGATGTCAAAATATATTGAGTTGCACTTTTAAAAGTTTTAAAAAAAATTTGTTTCCTTTTTGATTTCGTATATTCGTATTTATTTGGCACGTTTTTGTAATCCACGGTCCGTCGGGACATTAATATTCATTTTTGGCTTTTAACTAGCTAGATTAGAGGATAAAAATTGAAAAACTTGGCCGCCATTTACCTTCAGTGGATATAAATTATTCAAATATTAAGATATATTTATGAAAATAATATTTTGTACGGTATGAAAGAGATATATTGTTGTCCAATTTAGACTCAAAATAAAAATTATAGAAATATTTGAGCAAAAATCATGTGTGGTTGATTTATAGAATTGTTTATTTTCATAGTAAATATCTCGATTTGATTCCAAGTAGCTATAGTATTTATATATATATTTTAAAAAATATTAAAAGAGCTTGTATATTTTTTAAAAAAATTTATGTAGATTTTTAATTTATATTGAAATCGATCAACTCCCTTTGATGGACCTCTATTTTTAATTGACCATGTTCATTGGTTTCAGCCCTCAATTTTTACACTATTTTTAGTATTGGACTTTATTGTATAGAACTTGCCCATAGTACGAGCAGTTAACATTGAATTAATTTCACAACGTAAGTAATAGTAAAATTGATAAAATTTAAAAGCTGAGAGTACCTGATATTGTTTATGAACACTCAAATTTAAAAGCTGACGATAGGCAAAAGAGGGAAGTATTGAAAATATTTTTAAACTTAGCGTTAATTATTAATTTCGTCTTAAAATTTATTTATTTTTTGTAAGTAAGCATTTTATTGTCAAAGAGAATTTTATAGCTCAAAAAAGAAAGGAAGAAAAACAGAAATTATTCCGTCTAGATTGAACACAACTAATAACCATCTTAGAATTATTGACGGCCTTAAAATACTAATTCACTTGATTAATTGAACTTAAATACACTCTTCATCTTGCCACATGGGTGAAATATACCTAAATTCTCACTAAATTTAGGATGTTTTCAGTACTTTCATCTTTTTCTTAAGAGTTCCACATTTCTACAAAAGTGAACCTATTTATTTTTTTACGTTAAAATTTTGTAGTGATTTATATGAGAAGATTTTACATCAAACTTTGAAGTCATGATTGAAGTTGATTTGGAGTACTAATTTTGAAGCAAAAATATTTTGGTAAATTTTTATACAATAAATTATATGAGTCGATTATGTAGGTACGATTATTATAACATTTTTCATATATATATATGATTATGATTTTTAAAAAAAATAATATCATGATAATATTTTTTTCATCGATATATTTTAAGTTAATCACATGAAAAATATCATGAGTTATATTCACGAGTCTCAAATGGAATAAGTAGAACAGATTTGAGGTTTTATTGTGGCTTATTGAAAACTTATCAACATAATGAATACAACTGAAACCTGCATAAAATTAGAGTTTCTTCGAATTTGTACCGAAAGTATATTCAAATAGGATTTAACATTTAATCATTTGTTTAAAGTTTCTTCACTAACACGTTTTAGTTATGGCTAGTCTCTAATAGGTCCCGTCGACACATAAGAATATATCCATTATTGGCTTGCAACAGGCAACTGCAATTAGAGTTCAACTAGAGTTGATGATAAGAATGGAATATATCTACATTGCGCACCACAAGACTTATTTGAGGTGACATTTTCAATAAAGATTTACTTTATAATATATAATTTAGGATCAAACTCGAGACGTCTGATTAAAAGTAATCAGTCCATCATTACATCACAATCCAGGTTGGTTCTTCATTTAATATTAGTTGATCATATTATAAAATTAGTTATCTCAAATTCTTTTTGTAATTCATAAAATCAAAAGAGAATTAATTAATTTTTTCTCATTTTAACTTTAATTTACAAAATAATTTTTCTAATGAAGGGTAAAAAAATTTGTAAAGTTTATTTTTTTTAAAAAAATAACAAGTGGGTAAATTATATTTTTTTAAAAGTAAAAAACTAATATAGAGCAAAATGTTTACAATTTAAAACCTAGACCTATAATATACCAATAATAGCCTCCTAATCACAAACAAATACACAAAGGAACTCGAGACCCAAGTCCGAAAAATGTATGAAAATGTATTTTATAATTATATGTTTAGGTGTGTAAAAATTGTATTTTAAACTTTGCAAGTTGTTGTAGTACTTGTATTAAATTTATATAAATATTGTAAGAATTAAATATCGTACTCTCCTTCCGCGATTTAAATAACATTGTTTAATTGCGTATAAAAATTTATATCATTGGAATTTAAGATTGAATGTTGATTTAGATATTTGTGTAACTATTAATCATATCATTAAGGATAGACAAAAATTTTAAAGTGATTATATTTTAATATTAAAATTATTTTTTCAAAGTAATATTTTTTTTTAAAAAAAGGGCCACATAAAAGAAACAATTAGGACATGGAGGACATATTATTTTATTAATATTTTGTTGAAATTCTCTAATCTAGCCTTGATTTTTTATGGAAAAATTTTATCCGCACGGCATCGGGTGTTTACATTAAATTAATGCAATTTTTATTATTACGTGATTTAGTAAAGTAAATATATGTTAATTAATGATAGTTAAGTAAAATGAAGTATAAATTTTAACACATGACATGCATGTATTGGCTTGGTGTATATATCCGATGCGGGTAAGTTTTACCCCTTTCTTTTATCACTACAAAAATGATAAAAGGGTGCGTAGCAATTGATTTGCTTGCTTGACAACTACGTTTTGTTTATCCTACTTCATTGGCATGTTTTAGTTATGGACAATTAGATTTGTATCATTTGGGCGAATAAGACATGGAGCAATAGATACAATAATCAATATGAAAGAGATATTGGTGGTCCTATTAGGATTCGGATTAACGGATTGGTATAGGATTTTGTTTGTATTATTTTGACAACCAACAAAAACCTTAAAAGAAAGTTTAATACATTTGTTGATGATGTCTAATTAAATGATTATATGTGATATTTTAGGTAAAAGTATAATAATAATAATAAATAAAAGTAATGTTCTAAAATAAATTAGTTTGCCCACCCCATCCCTACGAGACGGGGACCTCTAAACTCTCTTTTTCTCTCATAAATTGTAGTAACTTATTTGAGAAAGAAATATTGGGTAAAATATTTATAGTCAATATAAATAAAAACGGGTAAATTCAATGAATAATATGGGTATTTGGGAAATTAGGTCTTAGGCCTAATTCACACCCCAAAAGCTAGCTCAAACGGAGGAGGATTGCCCATGCCTTATACCATGTGAAATTAGGTCTTAGGCCTAACTCACACTCCAAAAGCTAGCTCAAACGGAGGAGGATTGCCCATGCCTTATACCATGTGAAATTAGGTCTTAGGTCTAACTCACACCCCAAAAGCTAGCTCAAAGAGAGAAGGATTGCCCAAGCCTTATAAGGGAGTCCACCCATCTCATTAACCACTGATGTTAGATTTTTGTCATTCTTTAACAATATTCATATATTATATAGAGAAATACGTAGTACATTAAGATAGAAATAGTTTTACACATGTACATGCATGCGTAGCTTTATTTAGACAATACATACACGTGGAAATAGATAGAGATATTATTTGGTTATAGAATTCCGATGAAAGGATCCTTAATGAAGACAACATTGAAGGTATTGTCTGTTCTTATGGCCAATCGTCCGTAAGCATGGTCGATGCCAATGTCAGTGCAGATGTTGTCATCTCCATAATGACAAAACACCAACTTATAAGTGAAATTATTACCTTCACCTTCCTTAATCTGAAACCATGAGCCCACATAGCCTGCTTCACCGTTTGTTGACAAATACATTGGATTTTCTGGTTGTAATGGTAAACCTTCCACCATCCACACATTGTTATTACAAACACTTGGATTCCCAAGATCAAACTCAATGTTAACATCACTAGATTCACTGATTTCTACTTGTTCCGCTGCCTTTGGTTTCAAATACACTGATATACCTCTGTCCAAATATCGCGGGGACTGCATCACCTATAATATATATTTGTCTTGGGTAGTTTAGTTATATATATATATATGTGTCATCTAAAGTATTTAACTTGAAAGTAGAAAAAAGATACTAGTAGTATATATAATATCTCTTTTTTGAAACAAATTAAACAAACGAAATATGTATCAAGTAATCAAAATTTAAGTTTTTAAACGAGATGATCAACAACCAACCTGGAAGGGACAGACGTAGTTAGCGTCTCTGTTTAAAAATTCGGGGCCTCGCACTACTCCGGTTCCTTTTTTTGCTGACACGACAAAGTATGCGGTGTCTGATCTGAGAATTTCACCATTAATGTCATACACTAACTTCAACAGTCCTTCATTAGGAGCAGCATTAATAGTGCATGAACACCAAAATGCAACCACTAATATTGAAATTACCAAAACGACGCTCGTCATTTTCTTTTATTCTAATTAATTTGCTTTCTGCCTATACACCACCTCTCAATTTATAGACAAGAATTTGGTAATTTGTGTCCATATTAATCAATATTTTTTATTTGCACGAAATTAAATGAGAGTGATATATATATATAATATATATATATTTTAACATATATATTATGGGAAGTAATTTAGAGTTTACATGGGTTCATATTTTGTTAAATTTTTATTTTGTTTTTTGAGATTTTTTTTATCTTTTAAGATCTTTTAATGGTGAATTTTTTTTAGACCGGAAAGTTATTTTTCTATATTTTGGGGTAGTAGGTGAATCATCAAATTTTGTTGTATTTTTATTTTGGATGATGTAATTTTATATGGAAAAATTATATGAATTAATACATTTTAAAAAATAATTATTAATTTTAGCGATATTTTTTGTTTATTATCATTTATAGCAATATTGTGATAAATCTGTAATATGTATTAAAAGTGAATTATGTATGCAGTATATTTGAATTATAATTGTTTTTGAAATATATTATGTTTATTTGGTAAAAAATTATCACATTGTATTATAAGTGTATTAAAATGTGTGATAAATGTATTATCCATCATTAAAACTTGTATTATATGTGAATAATAAATTGTTCTTTGTAATATGTATTAAACTTGTATTAATTATGTAGAACTACAAAAATGCAATCAAACATTGTATAAGTTTTGTTGACTTTTCTACCTAAACAAAAATTTCTACCAAACATAGTACAACTTAATACATTGTTTTATACATAAATAAAATGTAAGTTATACCGTAACCAAACGGCCCCTTAATATTTATCTTTAATGGTGGATATAAATTAGGAGTTCCGAGTTAAAAAGGGAGTCCAAAGCCTAAAGGGCAAAAATAATTGTCAAAAGTTCCAAAGGAGTACATCAATTTCTTTTTTAACCAAAAGGGCAAAATCGCTGACGTACCAGCGATTTTCTCCGAACTTTTTTCACTTTTACAAGAAAATCGCTGCCCATGCAGTGTTTTTATAATATATTTTTTTAAATCGCTGCCTAGGCAGCGATTTTAGAGAGGAATATAATTTTATTTTATTTTTTGGAAAGTTGTGCCTTGGCAGCGATTTCTGTGGAACTTTTTTTCTTCTTTTTTAAAAACTTCGTGCCATGGCAGCTAGACAACTATTTTAGTTAATTAATTATTTTTTAAAAATATTGCTACTATTTTATTTCTTATAATCATATTAAGTGAAATCTTTATCAATAATTGTAATGAGATTTTTATTTTGATCAAAAAAAAATTACCAATATTTAAGACGACTTTTTTGTTAAAAAAATTGGCAGAAAATTAAAAAAAACAAATCAGTTTAATTGATGGCTTGATTTTAAAAAGATAGGACAGAAAAAAGTGCAGAAATCACTGTCAACACAACGATTTTCCCAAAAAAAGATTTTACCCACTAAAATCGCTATCTACACAACGATTTAAAAAAAAAGTTTTTTCTTTTATAAAAAATTATTGTTGCAGCGATTTTAACTTTTTTTTTAAAAAAAAATCGCTAAAAATGCAGCATTGGCAGCGATTTTCTTTTTAAAAAACGAAAATAAATATGGACAAAATCGCTGATAGGTAGTGATTTAACTGTTTTAGTTAGAAAAGAAATTGATATACCCATTTAAATTTTTGACAATTTATTTTTGCTCTTTAGGCTTCGAACTCGTTAAAAAGGGGAGCAAAAATTTTAGAAGGCCAAAAAAATTATTTATCAAATCAAAAAGGCAATAGATTTTAATACTTAGTTTAATTGAATATGAGACCTCTAATTAATTGTGTACCCATCTTAGTACTGTACCATCGTTATTTTATTTTATTTTCAAAAAAAATTAAAAATTATTTTTAAAAAGAATTGCAAAATTCAAGATTTGTTTTTGGTCTCTCAATCCTTACCACCCCTACTCCCACCAAAAAAAAGGGAAAATTATGCGGATAAACAAACTTATACTATTTAATTACTCATCATAGCTATATTTTGCTATAATTACCACTCGCGACTAATATTATACATTAATTACGTGGGCTGACTTCGAGTTTGTATAATTAGTCATGTTTGTATATGTATAATTCACCAATAGATACAAATAAATATGTATAATATTCAATTTTTTAGCCTATATACATATACAATTCACTTCTCTCCCACTCTCTCGCTCGCCTCTCTCCTCCCTCTCTCAATCTCGCTAGCCTCTCTCCTCCCTCTCTCAATCTCGCGCACCTCTCTTCTCTCTATCCTAATCTCGCTTGCCATTTATACAAATGTATATGTATAATATACAGTTATATACAATTATATACATTTACAATTCACCTCTCTTCCACTCTCTGCCCTCTCTCGCTTGTCTCTCTCCTCCCTCTCTCGATCTCGATATCGCTCGCCTCTCTCCTCTCTCTCCCAATCTCGCTCGCCTATCTCCTCCCTCTCCCAATCTCTCTTGCCATATATACAATTACATATGTATAATATACAATTGTCTAACCAATATACATATACAATTCACCTTTCTCCACTCTTTTTCCCTTTTCTCTCGCCTCTCTTCTCTCTCTCCCAGTCTCACTCGCCTCTCTCCTTCAAATAACATGTAGCTAGAAATTGTAATTATCAAACTATAACTATGGAGAGTAATTAATTATTTTTAAGTGGCTATATGTGAAACTTTCCAAAAAAAAACGTTAGAAAGATGTTTCAGTTTTTTTTTTAAATTTTTTTTACCCCAATCTATACCCCTCCCCCCTCCTCTATCCCCAATTTTTTTTTGAAGAAAATTGTTTTTGAAATATATTTCAAATTTAAAAAATTCATTTTTCAACCTACTGCTACCCTCGTCAAACCTTTTTTTTTTTTTAAAGAAAATAATTTTGAAAAATATATTAAATGTTAAAAGAAATTCACCCCCAAATATTTGAAAAATTATTCTTCTTGATTTCATCCTTCTTTCCACTAGTTTCAGGGCTAGATTATTATAATATTTTCCATTTCGTAGTTTAAATTAATCGCATGAAATATATCACCTCTTTTTAATTATATTCATGAGTCTCTGGTGGAAGAATTGAACAGATTTGAGGTTTTATTGAGAACTTATTAATAAACAATAATTGAAAACATGCATAAATAGAATTTCTTTAAATTAAGATCGAAAGTATCTCATACGATTTAACACTTTATAATTTCTTTAACAAGTCTAAATTATATTTACTCCAAATTTTAAGAGATATCGTACATTAACCCTACTACTACTAATATATATTTTATGTTCAACTAATCATCCTACTTCATTAACACGTTTAAGTTATGTCTAGTCTCTAATGGTCCCATGGACACATTAAAAATATATCCATTATTGGCCTGCAACAATGCAACTGCAACTAGAGTTGATGATAAGAATGGAAATTTTGGGACTAAATTTGGATTGCGCATTGCAAATTTTATTAATGGTAGCACTTCAACTAGATTTTCTCCATACACAGAGCTTAAACTTGATACCTCTAATTAATGATGAACCAGTCTTAACACTGAATCACAATTCAGGTTGGTCACTCATTCAATATAATTAGTTGAACATATTATAAAAATAATTATTTTAAATTTTTGTCAATTTGTAAAAATCAAAAGAGAATTAAATATTTCCTCTTTTTAACCTTATAATTATTTTTCTAAAAAAAGTGTAAACTTATAAAAAAAAATCAGAAAAAAATAATAGTAAGAGGGTAAATTATTTTTTAAAAGAATAAACAACTAATATGGAGCAAAAGTTTTTACAATTTTAAACCTAAACCTATAGTATACCAATAGCCGCCTCCTTATCATAAACAAATACACAAAGGAACTCGAGAACCAAGTTCTGATGAGGTGTGTAAATATTGTATTTTAAAGTTTGTGAGTTGTAATTATGTAAATTATACTAATAATTAATAAGGCCAAACTTCAAACATTTTAGTGAACTTTTAGCTTGTTTGTCAAGATTAACATCAAACATTTTTGACAAAAGTCTCTGAATAATTATTTGTTAAACAAAAAGTCTTTATTAATATTAAAATTATATAATTATTATATGTCCAGACATTGAAGGACGAAATAGATACTGTAACAAAAAACGTGCAAATGAAGCGATGAATATATTGGGTTTCCTGTTGCTTTCAAATACCCTCTCTTTGGTTTGTTAGTTACCGTATCATGCGAAAGTTTATAATTATAAATTATATGACGATAAATTAGATGACATATAAAATATATTAAAAGAATACTATAAATTATTATATGATATGACCAATTGACCTATATAAAAATTAATTAAAAACATAAAAAAACTATAGAGAAAAAGTCTCTAAATGATCACATTCTGAATTCTATTGTGTTATGCTGTAAGAATAGGAACATTCAATTTATAGATCTCCAAACTTTTGTTTAAAAGAAAAGAATAATCAAACATGGAAATGAAATATTATCCTTTCAAAAAATTATGATAATATGTTAACTTTCTTTCGTAGTAAAATTAAAACTTAAACATAATAAAAAATTTTTTAGGGAAAAACTCTAACAACTATAACCATGATTAAGATGCAGTAATAATGTTTATATCTACGTCTATAACAATCATATATATATATATTTTTTCTTTTCTACTATATTAGAAATGGCTTGTTCAACATGCCTGTGTCATCACATTTGAGGGTATTTTTGTCTTTTTATTCTAAAAAATAGTTACGTGTCTTGTTCATGTATCTTCAATGTACACATCACTCTTTACCTTCCCAAAAACTTCTCCTTTCTCCAACATTCGTTCCAGCCTTCCAGGTAATCTTCTTCATATTGTTTCGTTGTTTTCTTCAAATTTGAAAGTACATTAAAAATGTTCCCCAATTTTATCTTTTGTTGACCACTTCTTATTCCATATGGGGTTTGTTGTTCATGTTGAATTTTCCAGCTGCTTTCAATAGTTTCAATCATTGTGCCTTTAGTTTTTGTTTTGTCTTATGTTTTCATCCGAAATCAACTTTGGTATACTCAGATTTTCGTTTTGTTTTCTCACATGCAATAACTAATTTGGTCTTCTTTCATAATAATTCTTTTGAACAAAATGAATTTTCCGTCAGAATCAATTTTATGGATTCCTTCAGTTCAGTTGGTTCTTTCTTCATAATTCTTTTAAACTATAGTTCATATATGTATTTTCCATTGAAATTAACTTTCTGGTTTCTTCATTTTAGTCTTATATTGTTGAATTTTCTTCACCTCCTTCATTTTGAAATTATTTTCACTTGCAGTGTGACGTTAAGGATCTGCATCTCCTTATACAAGAATTTGAGCAAAGGGTATGTCCGTTAGTGCTTTCGTACGACCTTCATTTCAATTTTTGTGTACATTAGATTCTTCTATAATTTCGTAAAACTATGAAATGCCCTGTTTTTAAGGGTGAACTAATTTGTTGTTCTTATGTTTCGAGTTTTGTCAAACTAAGCTATCTTATATGGCTGACCCTAAATATTTTGCTATCTCCATTGATTAATTTTGTGGTAAAATTTTATGCTTTCAGAGACAAAACTTAACTTTTCATCTTATTCGAGATCAATGGGTCTTCTTTTGTGCTACTGGCACCAGGTAATTGGTGTGAAGTATATGAGGTTGATTCTTTGTATGTATGTGTCTTATGTTTTAATTGTTAATAATTTGATTATATCTTTTTATGAGCTGAGATCTCTTGTTTAGTTGGTAGTTCTGCCATATATATGTGTATGATCATATCCACTCATTGTATTCTTATCAACTTTTTATAATAGCATCTTCATTTTTCTTTATTCTTATTCTGAGGGATAAAATCAGTGATTAATCACCGTCAAAATCTTGCTTTGTTCATGTATCATATCCTCAAAACTGTGATATTTGATGTCGTCTTTGTTGAATGAATAACTTTCAAGCTCTCTTCTTGTCATTAATCACACCTAACAACTTGGTTAGTATTTCACATATGGTTTGCTGGACAAATTGCATCCATATCAATACTTGTGAACACATAATATTCTACAAAAGCAACTGTAGAATTTTAAGGATATAATACTTTATGTTTTGCTCATAAAAATTTGGCGTCTTCACAAACAGAATTATAGTTTTTTTTTTTATTATAAGGAATAGTTGATTCATTGCTATGTTACAGTTAAACCATATAACTGGAATATTGTTTCGGTACTAATTTATGTAGTTACATATCCACGCTTTCGCACAAAGAAAGAGGTATGGTAGTGGTTATCCTGTAAGATCCCTTGTTTATGCTGTTTGTTTTCATTTGTTTAACCTCCAAATAAATGTCATTGTTCCCATAATTGCTATGATTTTATCCACCAAGGTTAATCATCTTACTTTTATGATATTCATTATGTTTGTAGATTTAGAAATCTGTAGGGCATAAGATTTTATGGAATATTGGCATCTTCATAGTATCTGAGAAAGTTTGCAAAGATGACAAATATGCTCAAGGAATCACTAATAGTTCAGTGATCGTTCAAGATATTAACTCTACAACTCCACAACGAATCAATACGTTTTAAATATCTTCTCATCTTCACTAATTGCATACATGTAGTATGTGAATCAATAAGATCCTATCTTCTTTCTAGGTAATAGACAAAAGATGAAGCTTAGTCGAAAGTGTTAAAACTTTCAAGCAATATAATTATTAATTATCTATCTCATCAAAATAAAAAGGAAAATTCAACTGAGTAGAAGAAATCTGTAGGCAGAGGAAAAATTTTAACAATAACAACAATTGTGAACAAGAATCAAGTAGAAAAATGTCACTATAACATTGAAGTTGTTATCTCATGAAATCAAACAAATGAAATACTTGCTGGCTTAAAGCTATAACATCAACCTACCACTATCGTCATTACTCTCTTCTCAGAACCCACTGTATTCCCACAAATTCTCTGTTTGGCTGTGAATTCTAACATTGAAACTTATGTCAGTATCAAAGTTATAAGTAGATAATCTTATCTCAGAATTAGTTTACAGAAAAAAGTTTTATCAACCTAATATATTTGTTCATATACAAGTAAGATTTTCTAAATAAAACAAAGTTACATTATCTAGGATCTCCCTATCTCAATATCCAAATATGATCTCTAAATCTCTGTCGCTTTATCTAAAATCTTAGTGTCTTCTTTATTGTACATTTCTTTTTCATCTTATCTATCAGTTGAGGTACAATTCATTACATTCTGTTTAGCTACAATTCATATTATACTTTCAATGAGAACATTAATGTGACTGAATAGTATACATCTTCAGCGAATTTGTTTATCGTGTCAATCACTGAAAAAACTATCACTATCAACCAGCCATTACCTCTCACTATAACAAGCAGCAAAGGCAAGCTGAAATAGATATGACAAAGAAAGACCGAAATGTATACTCTACACATGTCTTCCATCTTTTCAATAGTCCACAGATTCTCTACTCGAGTCTGTACTATTTTCATCTTCAAATACAACTTTTATCCAATTTATTTTTACTTGATACACGTTATGGTAAGATGCAAATAGATATGTTGATGAAATATGAGGCCTCAACGAAATGGGAATGCTTTTGAGAGGGTATAGTGAAGCTTTTCCACACTAAGAAATAGTCTCCAGTGATTTATTATAGGACATGTAGGTGTGATGTTAAGTGTGAGCTTGTTGTGTTGATCCAACAAATCTGAAATTAGGAATTTTGGATTTTGAAACACTGTTTCGAGAAAAGTTATGAAGAGGAAATAAGCTAGAACTTGTAGTCCTAATTCTTCTAGGTGTGCTTTGCAAATTGCTTTGTCTTGTAAGCTGACTTTAGGTTCCAGAGCACAGAAACAGTCTCAAATTGCTGAGAAGGCCACATATAATGACATTAAGCGTATAGGCAATACGATGACTGAAATAGTTTTGACTTATAAATAGCATTTTGCGGTAGCCAGAACAACCACCAAATTTAACTCAATACTAAGCTTTGTAATGTTAAACACCAAATATTTTCGCCAGTGAAAAATCATACGAAAATGGCTGCCTAGATGGAATCATCCAAGAAGAATAACGTAGAGGTGAAGGCTCTATTACAAAATGATAGCAGCAAAGCCATGTTCACCCAAAAACACAATGAGGAACGTGAGACAAATCTTAGATAAATGAATGCGTTTACAGATGACACATCAATCATGTAATAGATGAGTGTAAGAGAGACAATGGTGTATATCAAATGATCACAGTAATCAACTTTTTTCTTGTTTTTTCAAAAGATGGCCAAAAAGATGACCGTATGAGCTGGGGGACATAGGGCAAGTTTTAAGTTATTATGCAGTATATTTAATGCGAAGTTGTCATGAGGTATACCGTGTAGCTAATACGGATTCATATAGATGGTCCCAATTCGTAATCTATGTGTTAATACTTGTGACCTCTAGCTGAACAAGTTAATAAATCGAGAGGCGTGGAAAATACATATCCTAATTTTTTGTGACTGTTCTTTCAGATTTGACTGTAATAGGAAAAGAAAGAAAGTTTATTTTAGTTTCTCAAACATCTTCTATTTCATATCAGGCTTGTATAGCCAATAAGTTAGAACTTTCATATTGACATTTGGATTGTCCTTGAAGAGGACCGAAGAGAGAAATAGAGAACACCAACTCTTTTTTCCTTTTATGGTATCATACTTGCCATGAAAATTTTGTATAAGGCACCGTTTTAAAGTATATTTGCAAATTGTATCATCATTATTTATATTGTCGTTTTGGGGTGTAAGTTATATAGGACATTAAACCCATTATATTAGCATTTTTAGTTGTAAATAGCAGTGTCATTCGAAATTCAGTGTACTTGTGGCCTCATGGTATTGTCAAATTGGGAATGAGTTGATCATATATTTTATGTGAAATTTGATTTTCACTTTTCTATGTAAATAACGAATGTTTTCTGATATTTCTAATAGTATATAATATTAATCATCTTTTACCGAAGACATGACCCTTGCGTTATTAATATTTTCAGAAGCATAGCAAATGTATAGCTGCTTCACTGAACAAATTTCGACAATATTAATTTAATTATTGGGTCGTGCTTGCCACGGGCCTTCTCTATCTAGTATATATATATATATAGAGAGAGAGAGAGTCCGGAGCTTAAAGGGTAAAAAATATTGGCAAAAATTTTAAAAGGGTATACTAAAACACTTTTTAATCAAAACGGTAAAATCGCTACTGATGTAGCGATTTATTTGGGCGGCGTTAAGAAAAATCTCTGCTCTAGCATCGATTTGTACAATTTATTTTTTTTAATTTGAAATCTGTGAAATTAGGTCTTAGGCCTAACTCACACCCCAAAAACTAGCTCAAAGGGAGGAGGATTGTCCAAACCTTATAGGCATCGACCTATCTAAATAACCACCGATGTGGGATTTTTGTCATTCTTTAACACCCCACCTTACACCCAGTGCTTAACATCTGGTGTGTGGTCAATTTTAATTTAGGGGGTCCCAACGTCGGGTGAAACGGGCCCTGCTCTGATACCATGTGAAATTAGGTCTTAGGCCTAACTCACACTTCAAAAGCTAGCTCAAAGGGAGGAGGATTGCCCAAGCCTTATAAGGAGTCCACCCATCTCATTAATTACAGATGTGGGACTTTTGTCATTCTTTAACACCTACCTCACGCCTAGTGCTTAGCATTTGGTGCGTGGACAATTCTGATTTCGGGGTTCCCAACATCGGGTGAGACAAGCCCTGCTTTAATACCATGTGAAATTAGGTCTTAGGACTAACACACGCCCCAAAAGCTAACTCAAAGGGAGGAGTATTGCCCAAGCCTTATAAGGAGTCCACCCATCTCATTAATTACTGATGTGGAACTTTTGTCATTCTTTAACACCTACCTCACGCCCAGTGCTTAGCATCTGGTGCGTGGACAATTTTGATTTCGGGGGTTCCCAACATCGGGTGAGACAAGCCCTGTTTTAATACAATGTGAAATTAGGTCTTAGGACTAACACACACCCCAAAAGCTAACTCAAAGGGAGGAGTATTGCCCAAGCCTTATAAGGAGTCCACCCATCTCATTAATTACTGATGTGGGACTTTTGTCATTCTTTAACATCTACGTCACGCCCAGTGCTTAGCATCTGGTGCGTGGACAATTTTGATTTCGGGGGGTCCTAACATCGGGTGTGACGGGCCCTGCTTTGATACCATGTGAAATTAGATCTAGGCCTAACACACACTACAAAAGCTAGCTCAAAGGGAAGAGGATTACACAAGCCTTATAAGGAGTCTACCCATCTCATTAATTATCGATGTGGGACTTTTGTCATTCTTTAACAAAATCTCTACCTCGTCAGCGTTTTTTGTTTTTTTTTTAAATTGTAAATCGTTGCCTGTGCAACGATTTTACTTTAATTTTTTTTTGAAGTAAATCGCTGCCTTGGCAGTGAATTTACTTTAATTTTTTTAATTGTGGTGTAAAACAAAAAAAAATTAAGTAAATTGGCAAAATTGCTGCAAAGGCAACGATTTACTACCATTAAAAAAAAAGTAGGCAACGATTTTACTACACAATTAAAAAAAATAAGTAAATTCGATGCTTTGAAAGCGATTACACCACAATTAAAAAAAATTAAAGTAAAATCGCTGCCAAGGTAGCAATTTACTTCAAAAAATAATAATAAATTTTTTTAAGTAAAATCGCTTTACAGACAATGATTTACAATTTTTTTTTAAAAAAATAATAAAAAAATCGCTAATGGCTATTACTACTGTATATTATATGTTCAACTACTCATCCTATTTCATTGACACATTTTAGTTATGGCTGGTCTCTAATGATCCTATCCGCACATTAAAATATTTGTTTTATAGTTATGGCGGGTCTCTAATGGTCCTATCCGCACATTAAAATATTTCTATTATTGGCCTGCAACAGTGCAACTAAATTTGGACCGAGCATTGCAAAATTTATTGAGAATAACACTTTTACTATGACTTTCTTCATTTTCAGGACTTAAACTTGATATCTCTGATTAACGGTGGACCAGTCCTAGCACTGTACCACAGTCTATATTGGTCATTCATTCAATATTAGTTGATCATATTACAAAAGAAAATTATCTTTTAACTTTTTTGACAATTTATAAAATCAAAAGAGAATTAATTAAGTTTTTCTCATTTAAACTTTACAATTAATTTTTTTAGAAAATGTAAAGAAGTTGTTCAGTTTTTTTTTTTTTTTTAAAAAAACAAAATAACAAGTGTAAGTTATTTTGTTTTTTAAAAAAGGGACAAATGGAGCAAATTTTTTACAGAATAAAACCTAGACCTATAGTGTACCTATAGCCGCCTCCTAATCATAAACAAAATACAGAAAGGAACTCGAGACCCATGTTCGAAAAATGTATTGTAATTAGGAAAAATTATCTTTATTTTACCATAATCTTTAAAAAAAAATTACCATTTAAAAAAATCCTTTTTCTCCCCTCTCGGATTCATCACTCTCGTATGTATCTAGATGTCCTTTCCTCTCTAAGGCACATCTCTCTCCTATGTATTTTCATGTCCTATTTCCTCTCTGATACATCCCTCCGATCATATGTATTTGGATGTCCTTTCCCTCTCTAATACATCCCTCCCCTACATATTTAAATGTTTATTGATGTATCATGGAGTCTATTGATGTATCCGGAAGTCTAGTAATGTATTCAAAATCTATAGGATTCTTGTATTTTAAGGGAAACAATGTAATTAATTAACTATCGGCATTATTAGATTTATATAAATCTATCTAGATAACTATATGTTTGAGGTGTGTAGAAATTGTATTTTTAAGTTTGCAAGTTGTAATTATGTAAATTATACTAATAATTAGTAAGGCCAAACTTCAAACGTTTTAGTAAACTTTTAGCTTGCTTGCCAAGACTTACATCAAACATTTTCGACAAAAGTCTCAGAATTATTATATGTTAAAATAAGAAGTCTTTATAATAATTTTTTTAAAGTTATATTATTATTATTATATGTCTCAGACATTGAAGGACAAAATAGATATGAGTATTATTCATGTAACAAAAAACGTGCATGCAATATAATATGTATATGTGGTGGTCTATAAATTAGAGATAGATTAATAGGAAGCAAAATACACAAAAATAAAGCATGAATATATTGAGTTTCCTTTTGCTTTCAACTACCCTCTCTTTGGTTGCCTTTTCCATTTGTGATAATAATGGGAATGTTGTATCCACTCCTGTGCTGGACATGGACGGCAAATCACTCAAGATAAACGAGGAGTACGTGATTATGAGTATGGCCTATGGCGGTGGAAGCGTATACTTAGCTGATATTAAAAACCGTACTATATGCCCAAACGACGTTTTGCATGACAGTTTTTCTGGTGATTTTTATAACAGCACAGCCGTGTTGTTTTATACTATGCAACTTGGAAGTCAATTTGTTTCTGAAAACCAAGATGTTAGTATAATGTTCTCAACTTCTTCTTTAAATAAGTCATGTGTTAACGAAACTGTTTGGCAAGCTGGTGATTACATGCTAGGCCCCATACATCCACCACCTAGGTTTGTTATAACTGGTGGTACCTTAGGATTTCCAGGACCTAATAGCAAAAAGAATTGGTTCAAAATAGTGAAATATGAGACTAAGAGACCTCATTCATACAAGTTAAGGTATTGTCCTAGTCAATTTGTGTGTCCAACATGCCACTTTGATTGTGCAGATGTCGGATTGTACGAGGATAGGGGATACACCCGTCTAGCTCTCAATGACGAGCCTTATGCCTTTGGCTTTAGCAAAGTAAACAACCATATTGATGCATAGTTAATTATTATCTATGCTTACTAGTATAACCTAGCTCTATCCCTTTAATTCTAAAATAATGACGTGGATCGTCCTTCTATGTAATATTAATTAATGCTTATAATGATGAATAAAAGAGCTAGGTTCTTTATTTATGTATTTATTTATGAATTTCTGCTTCATAACAATTGATTCAACAATCCAATCTGAGTGTTTTAATTAAGAAGTGCTACGTATTACTTATGGATACATTAGTATTTATTATTGTCTGCATTGGAGCCATGACTAAGTCGAAATTGTAATACGGATTGTTATTGATTACCTGATGATATCAAATAGATCTATCCACCACGTGAGTGACGTGGATAATTTTCATTAGAAGCAAAATACTTATATAAATGGATAAATCTGATTTTATTATGTGAATACAAAAGCACCTTCAAATTTCCTTCTTATCCTCTGCTCAATTGCAGGACCAATAATGATGTGCAAACGGGACCATTAACGATGATGAATAACTAAAACGTGCCAATGAAGTACAATAGTTAGTTGAGGATATTTATATATCCATTCAATTTGAATATATTTGCCTAATTAGTTGTTGAATTAGATTAATTGAGGATATTTATATATCCATTCAATTTGAATAAATAATTAAAGTGGTGAGCAAAAGTAACATAGACTTAACCTCAAGAAAGTTGTATGTTACCTTTCAAAAAATATCCGTTAATCGCCTCATTGAATTTACTAATGTGGTGACTGTGAATAACAATTAACACAGAGACTTGTAACATGCAAAACTCATAGAGATTGATGATCATTACGCCAAAAATAATTTTCAATTGACAATTAACTAATGACAAAATAAATATGTATTTCTAGATATAATTAATTATTTATTTTTCGGAAAAGGGTCAAAATTGCCCCTGAACTATGTGAAATAGATCACTTATACCCTTCGTTACATTTTGGGATCAAAAATACCCCCGCTGTTATCCTAAGAGACCAAAAATACCCTCAAGAGTTAACACCCCAATTTTTTAGTGACGTGGCATGCCACATAGGACTAATCCCTCCACCTAAGCGTTGCCAACTAGGATTATTACAAAAGAACTAGACCTTTAGTGGCGACAATAGTTGCCGCAAAAGCCTAAAAAATCGTCACTAAAAGTTTTTAACATTAAATTCTAATTTTCTTTTTTTTCTTCATTATTTTTTTAAAAAAACGCAAATGATATCGATTAAGTAGGAGTTTGAAGACACTGTTTTATTTTTATGTTATATGAAAATGTATAAAATGTACAATGATGCATTATATAGTAGGAGATGTGAATCGAGAAGTAATTTTCATGATTTTTCGTGATAATATGGGGTGTTTTTAATATTAATATTGTAAGTTATTTATTTTAGAAAATTAGGTTGCAATCGAAAATTAATTATCATATTTTTTTTGTTGAAAAAATAGGTTTTACTATTAGTCGTCATTAAAAATCACTCATAACCTTTAGTGGCAATTTTTTGGGCTTTTGCGGCAACTATTGTCGCCACTAAAGGTCTAGTTCTTTTGTAATAATCCTAGTTGGCAACGCTTAGGTGGAGGGATTAGTCCTATGTGGCATGCCACGTCACTAAAAAATTGGGGTGTTAACTCTTGAGGGTATTTTTGGTCTCTTAGGATAACAGCGGGGGTATTTTTGATCCCAAAATGTAACGAAGGGTATAAGTGATCTATTTCACATAGTTCAGGGGCAATTTTGACCCTTTTCCGTTTATTTTTTTATAATATCTCTAAAGTCTATAACGATATTGGTGCAGTGAACTACCAGTGAATACATGGCTAACACTTTAAGGAGTACAATGCAACACTAGAGGCAAGTTTGTGTGGAACTAGGGGAGGAACCATAGGACGAGCAGACAGTTCTAAAT
Organism: Solanum sitiens; assembly: GCA_016801875.1. Taxonomy (NCBI): domain Eukaryota; kingdom Viridiplantae; phylum Streptophyta; class Magnoliopsida; order Solanales; family Solanaceae; genus Solanum; species Solanum sitiens. Next base: position 1,607,815 of record JABWTJ010000002.1, on the reverse strand, counting down.
AAAACTCTTTTATCATGGCAATATAATCTTCTTTCTTCTCCCATGCTTATTTCGTTTATTGGTCAAATAAAACCAAATATAACATACATTTATCGGTTTGATTGATATCAATTTCAGTTCAATTTGGCTCGGTTATTAACAATACTTAAAAAAAATTTATATATAATGACAAACTATTAATTCAAATTAAATGTTATAACTATAGTTTGATTTAATTATGTCCCGTAAAAAACATGTTGTCAGTCGTCTCTATCCCAAAAAGTGTCAAAATGACACAACAAGACATCACATGAGATGTCTAAAATGAACAAAGCTTAGTTAAGGTGTTTAAGTGAAATTGGTGCCAACTTTAGGGGACCACCGTTGGATTAGGCCTAAAATTTATTATAGATGACCCTTTTTTTCCCAAATATAAATATGAAATTACAATATAGCCAAAATAATAATATTTTTAATCCCAATATAGCCAAAATAATAGTATTAGTTAAAATTAAAAATTATTAATCCCAAAATAATAATATTTTTCTTATAAAATAAAATGCAAAATATTTTTCTTGTCCCACTTCTCTCAGCGTACCCCTCGTTTATAGGCTTGTATTTAATTTTTTTTTACTTCCCCCACCCACCCTTCTCTAATACTAATTTAGATATTATTTTATTTTTTTAAAAAAATAATTTTACCCACTCTACCTAACCCTCTGCTTCCAAGGACATATATAATTGAATAGCCACTACATGTTTAAAACATGGGAGGGAATATGAGTGTGTTATCACTCTATAAATAGAAGGCTTCATTAGTATAGAAGAGTCACAACCAAGCAAATAGCAATACACAAATAAAAATGATGAAGTGTTTATTTTTGTTATGTTTGTGTTTGTTTCCCATTGTGGTGTTTTCATCAAGTTTCACTTCCCAAAATCCCATTGAGTTACCAAATGATTCCACTTCACCTAAGCCAGTACTTGACACAAATGGTTGTTGACACCCAATTTTGATCCTCCCCGGTAGGAATTAATTCATTAGCTTCTTAAACTCTAAAATAATTTAAACTAATTAGTTTTATAAATTTACGAAAAATATAAAGTTTGCGTTATTTTAAATAATTTTTGTCGTTTCTTAAAGTTTTTAGATAATATCTATATTTTACATAATTATGCATATAATTAGTATATTTTATGATTATTCAAAAATTATCTCAAAATATTATAAATTTAGTAAGTAGTCTTTTAAATTAGTTTAGTTTAAATCACGGTTATCTATTATTTTTTTTATTTTTTTATTTTTTTTATGTTTGAATCACTAAGTTTACGATTAAATTAATTATTTTATTTTTTGTTAAGATTAAGAAGCTCGCAAAATTAATTTATGTGAATTCATCCTATTACTTTAAACCATTCAAATAGACAAATTTTGGACTTTTGCATTTGTCCCACATTGCTTCCCACATCTATTTTGAACCAAAAATTGGTCCTATATAAGCCCCTCCTCATTGCACCAAAATAAGAAGAAGATAGAGAGGAGACCAAAGAGTACCCAGAAAATTTTTCGGGAATTCTTGGTTCCATAGTTTAATATTTTTAAAATATTTTTTGCGGTTGTTCGAGTTTGGAGAGGTGGTGGAATCGTCTCTGTCAAACTCGTAGTCTGGGTTCGTTGCCCAGAATCAGGTAATTTTTTTTTAAATTTTTTTTTTTAATTATTATTATTATTTTTTCTTTTAGTTTGCTTATGTTTCTTTAGGAATTTATTTGTGTATTAGTTCTAATTTAGGAGTTATGGTAATGTTCTTAGTATAATCTGCATTCTAGTGGCCTATTTAATCTTTATTTTATTTAGTTCAATATCTGTGTAAACTTGTTGCTTTAAGATATTTCGATCTAGCTGCCATTTGTTTTCTACTTGATTTTATAATCAGAATTACTGTTTATATAATGTGGTGTTTAGTCCTATTCTTATGATTGAATCTTCTAGGCATGACGTTTATATACAAAGGAAGTGACGTAATATAGTCAATTCGAATGAGTTCTGGTCTGTTTTGGTTGATCTTAATTTTTTTTTGTTTTATATATGCATATATGTATACATATATATAATTTGTCAATTACCCAATTTGCTAACTATTTGGATCTTGAGTTTAATTAGTATTAACATTTAGTTGTTATAACTATCATACTTTTATGTGTGTATTAATTTGCCATAGCAAATTGGATTCGTTTCACATCGTGTTTGAGATGTGCCTAATTTCATCACTTTATGGCTAATTCATTTTTATTTTATTGCATGTGAAACTCTCCTCGAGTCCTCACGGACTTTAATCCATCTTGTTGCGGTTTCTCATCGAGCCATAAAGGCTCCAAAATATATTCCTCGAGTCGTCCAGCCCCCTGGAAAATGGCGTACAGGTTGAAACCAGCAATATGTTTGCTGGGAACAAAATTTACAGGTCTCCAAAGGTTTAAAACAGATGAATACACCGGCTGTATACACTGATATACAGTCGGAAGATACGATATACAGGTCAACAAGAATATACAAGTGCTTGCGAGGCTGAATCAGGATGTATACGTCTAAGATACAGTCCGATATACAATGAAAAGTACCGAATGCATCCCCATATACAGCGGTATACATAACACGTATACACAGTTTCGTTGAAAGAAAAATGGGGGCTAAAGCCCAAGAAATTTTCAGCAGGCCCAGCAGGTTAAAAATGGGCAAGGCCCATTTTGGATTACTTAGATTTAGGACAGGCCATGAATATTTGGGCCCAAAGCCCAAACTTGATGCTCTTTCCTTTCTTACTTATATTGTATTTTTTTGACTAACACTTTTGGTTTTAATTTAATTATATTTTCAAGATAGCCATTTCTCTTTATATTCAAAAAATTTACAAAATATTTATTTTATATATACTACTTAGCCTTTATCCTTTTTCATTTTACCCTTTTATGTCATTCCTCCCTTTAAATGATTTTCCTTTTTCCAAAAAATAAATAATAATATATAAATAAATAATAATTAGATAATAATAATAAAATTTCTTATTTCCTTTACTTTAGTCAATATTCGAAAATTAAATGAAATAGTCATTTTTAGTCAAATCGCCGGTCAACCGCGAGTTAGCGGGCATTCCGAGGGCCTAACACCTTCTCGGAATGTACATTGAACTTCGAACCCTTTTCAATTGATTTTTATCTGTTTTAAATCTTTTGAAAAATAATTGTAAGTTTTTTCTTGATTTTTTATTAAAAAATCAAGTGGCGACTCTGTTAATTTGGAAAGTCGATTTTTCTTAAATCATAAGATTAATTAATTTTCCGAAACTTAGTCATTTTAAAAAAAATATATATTATATTATTATTTTTTAATAAAACAATGGTAAAGAAGTTAAATTGATGTGATCAATAAGACGTTTAATCAACTGCATATTAATTTTGATTAGTCGTCATGGCCAGTAGACTAAATATGTATTATATGTTAAATTGAATTGAATTGAAGTAGAAGTCTCATTGTTTACTATTGTTGTAGAAATTTATTTGTACAACAATTTTCCAATATCCCTACTCGTTAGGGCATGGAGGATATATTATTTAATTAATATTTTGTTGTAATTCTCAAATCTAGCTTTGCATTCTTGATAGCTGCAAAAATAATAAAAGGGTACATAGCAAATTGATTTGCTTGCATGACAACTACGTGTTTTTTTTTCTATTTCCAAATCCTAATTCATTGGCATGTTTTAGTTATGGACAATTACATTAGTATCATTTGGGCCAATAAGACATGGAGCAAAAAATCACACGCTTAAATTTGAATGAAAGATATACAATATTTTATCATGTTAGATTAAGAAGTCACAAGATGTACTTTTTTTGTTTTGTTTTCTCACTCCACATCATGTATTTAGCCTTTTCTTATTGGCTGCTAATTTAGGTCTCATGTGTTTAAAGATGGAAATCCAATTATAAATGGAAAATAGCAAACATTAGGCACTCTATAGTCCATAATTTGCCTAGTTACGAATAATAGCAAAATGTTAGGGGAGGAGGGAGGAGGGAGATACACGAGATCTGGGGAGAGACTAGAAGATAGGTATTTTTTCATGGATTTTGGAGACAAATACATACACATTGATTTTGTATCAAAATGAATACATATTAAGAGGAGAGAGGTGAGCCAAATCGAGAGAGGGGGAGAGAGGTGAGCGAGATCAAGATAGGCGGAGGAGAGATAATTGTAATTTGTATTCATTTTGCATTATATTATGTATTTAGAAATACAACGTACTTATTTTTGCATTGTATTTATTTTGTATCAATTGTATTCGAGAGTACGAAGTCAAAAGGGTAAAAAAAATTGTCAAAAATTTCAAAAGGTACATCAATATTTTTTTAACCAAAAGGGCAAAATCGCTCATGACGGAGCGATTTTATTCTGACAAAATTGACGTGTCAATATTTTTTACAAAAATACAAAAATATTTATATTCATCCGCTCTTTGATTAAATATAAATACATTTGACATAGAGGATAAATGCATATTGTATTTGAATGAATTCCTTCTTATCGGCAGGACGGGGGAGGGGGATCGGAGGAGATGGAGGAAAGCAAGAGAGAGGGAAAGGGTTTGTTATAAAAAATAACATATTTCTTTTTACAGTATTTTTAAGGGAAAAGGGTCAAAAATATCCTTGAACTTTGATTTATTGTTTGAATTTACCCTCGCCTTTAAAATGAAGTTAATTTTATCCCTCCCGTTACCAATTTCACCAAAATTACCCATCATTTGATGGAATGCCCCAAATTGACCCAAATTAATTTAAAAACCCTATTCCCTATCTTTAACCCAATGCCCCGCCCTATTTAGAATAACCCGATTGATCCAATTAAGCCAATGCCTATTATCCATTATCCCAAATTTCTTTTACCCATTTACCCATTCTCTTTCTTGGCTTCATTGGCATGTCATTCTCAACATCAAGATCAAAATCTTCATCTTTATCCGATGTACAATCCTGAATAGAATGTGGAGCTATCAAGGGAAATTTTCGAGTTTCTACTTCCTACACAAAGACTCAAAAAAACGAAGAGAAGGTGCTCAGTAGATTAAGAATGAATATACAGAGATATTGTCCTCAGCAATAATCAGATTAACGAGATTATTCAACAACCTCATCATCACTCCTCCTTTATCATGTCAAATTCCTAGACAGAAACACAAAATTAAAGTTAAGAGATTTTGCTCAAAAAATAAGTGAAAGTTGTAATCAATTTACATAAAAAGGCAATATGAAATAACTCCATTTCAAGTACTAGGATTAAATGTTATTTATGCTAGCCAAAACAAATCTAAGTTAATTTAGTTTCAATATCGATATCAAACATCAAAATTCAAAAAAAAATCCCTAGATTGCATTTTGTTGGAAAACAAAAATAAAAGAAATTTAAAGAAGTCTAGATGCTCAGTGGATTAAGAATGGATAGAGAGATTTTTCTCAGTTATTATCAGATTAACGAGATTATTCAATAACCTCATTATGCACCTCTTTCTTAATCACGCACACACAAAAGCACTACTCAAGATTGTGCATCAGATGAAGATGAAGATTTTCGTCTTAGATGTTGAGGATGACATACAATGAAAGTCAAGAGAGAGAATGGGTGAATAGGTAAAGGAAATTTGGGTTAATTGGGTTATTCTAAATGGGGCGGGACATTGAGTTAAAAATTTGGATTAATCGGGTTATTCTAAATGGGGCGGGCATTGGGTTAAAATAAGGAATAGGGTTTTTAAATCAATTTGGGTCAATTTTGGGGATTTCATCTAATGAGGGGTAATTTTGGTGAAATTGATAACGGGAGGGATAAAATTAACTTCATTTTAACGGCGAGGGTAAAATCAAACAATAAATCAAAGTTTAGGGATATTTTTGACCCTTTTCCCTATTTTTAATCCATAAATAAGTTGTTAATGTAGACACGTAATTTTTGACCGAACATAAGGGTTTATACTATTTTTTATTCCTTAAATATTTCTTTTATGTTTAAGTTAGATATTTTAGTTTTGTCTTATTTTTATTAAGTTATTTTTATAGATTCGGAAACAACACAAATAGAAACATCTTTTAAGGTAAGTTTTATTTAAATTGATAAAAAAAAAAAAAGTTACAAAAGTATATCTTCTTATAATTTAAATGTAATAAATAAACTAGTGTTTCTTAATTATATTTTAATTAGCCATTTAGTTTTTTAATTGGTTCTAGATAACTAATATTTATTATTTATAATTTTAATATATTTAAATTATAAGAATATTATCCATTATCATCACATCTACCCACAACCCCACTATCACTTCCCACATTCTCACATGATCCTCTCCACTCACCCACACACCCACATACACTCCTACATACTATATATATACACACATGAGAAAAGCAAAATAAAAATTTCAGCAAAAACACATGGAAAAAAAAGAGAGGAGAGGAATCACTCCCAAATCAGAAAATTTTCAGCAATAAAAAAAAATCAAAAACACATTCTCATTTTTTCATTACTACTTTATCTAAACACAATATATATATCACTCCATACGCCAAACAAAAGTTTTGTGGGTGTTCTAATCGAGGTTCAGTCAAGATTTTTGCGGTATTCAACTTTTACTTATTTCTTTTAATTTATATATGAAATCTGATGTAGTTTTATAAATTTTTCCTTATATAGTTTTGTTTCATTCAAAATTCGATTGAAATAAAAATGTAAAATTAAATACATTTGTTGTTATTTATTATTGTACAATTTTGATGCTCTGAATAAGTTTGTAGTTAATGTCACGTAGAATCTCATTGAATATAGAAAATTAATTAAGGTTTTAGAGTTAGTACATTGAATATTTTTTTTAGAAAAAATGTTAGTTGTGATATTTTAAAATGAATAGGTCATAACATCTTTTCTTGTCTTGATTTAAATAATAATGATAAAATAGATATAACTAAGCTAATAAATAAATAAATAAATAAAACAAATTATTTTTGTTTTATGTTATCACACAAAAATAAGATTTGTTCTAACAATTTGTTATTGTTTTGTTGTAGTAAAAAGTGTATGCTTAATTTTGGCATTAACATTAAGAGTAATAAAAATATAAAACATTAACATATAAATAAAAGCTATACAAATAATGCCAGAATTACATATTGTATCCTCAACATTTATATTTATTTTATATTATTTAATTTTATTTATAAAGAAAAAATATTTATTTTAATGATTATATTAGTTTTATGCATATTAATAAATATTTGTTTCAATTAAGAATGTGGTTACACATCTTTTTTGAGACACTAAAAACTCAAGAATGCGATTACGCACCTTGACCAAATTATTTTAATAACTAACTTTCATTAATTTAAATCAAGAAGTGTAAATAAAAATTATTAGGTGTGATGAACTTGAGAGATGAAGACAGTTATGTCTCCAAATGTCAAAGTCGAGAATGCAGTTATGCATCTGATTTGAGACCAAATAAAATTTCAACAATAAAAAAATGCAAACAATTCATGGCCTAAAAATAATATATCCAAAAATATTTTAAAAATTAGTATAAGTCAATAAAAGCGACTGTGCTAGAACCACGGGACTCGAGGGATGCCTGATACCTTCCCCTCGGTCAACAGAATTCCTTACCTGAATTTCTGGTCCGCAAACCAAAATAAAAAGTCATTTTCTTTTGGTTAAGGATTAAAATAAAAAGGTGACTTGGAACACCATAACTCTATTCCAAGTGGCGACTCTGAAAAAATAAAATAATCCGTTAATCAATAACGTCACTTAAATTGGAAAAACCCTTCCCGCCTCCGCGCCCGCGAAAAAGGGGTGTGACAGTTAATTTTAGCTGGTTTCATAATTTTTTCATTAATTCGACTTAAAAAATTGAAAAATCTTAAGCAAAAAAAGAACCTAGAGTAACAATTAATTTGACATTTTAGTTATGGCATCGTAACACATGCGGTCCCGTAAAGACAGTAATATTCATTTTTGGCCTTTAAGTTGCTACATTTAACAATTTAAAACCTAAACCTATAGTATACCAATAGCCGCCTCCTAATCATAAACAAATACACAAAGGAACTCGAGATAGAACCAAGTTCGAATAATGAATTATAATTATATGATGAGGTGTATAAATATTGTATTTTAAAGTTTGCAAGTTATTGCAGTACTTGTATAAAATTTATATAAATCTTGTATGAAAGTTATACAAAATATTATTGTAATTATATTGAATTTTCATAAATCAGCATGAACCTTACCAATTTTGAGCAAAGTTTTACACTTTTTGAGTAAAAATTTCATACGCGTTTTGAAAAAAAATAAAAACAAAGGACACTCCCGCTATGTTTGTTAAATGAAAATCCCGTGCTGCGTTTTGTAAATATGGGTCTTTTTTTAAGTCTTCGTTACATTTATGTCTGCTTTTTAATTGTGTTTGCAAATTTATCCATTTTGAGATCAATTTCAAACGTATACAAATGAAATTTAAATTTTATATTTAATTTCAGATATTTTTATCTGAAGAGTCGCTTTACAAAGATCAAATATTAAATTTTTTTAATCTGATGTTTGAGATGGTTTATCAAGGCTTAATAAAGTTGTGGAGTTAAATTAATGCAGAACTTCACACTTTTTTCCCTAATTTATCAAAGACAAATTTCAATCATTTTTACAAAGGTTGTCGAAACTCACGTGATAGATGTGTGTCAATGAAAAGGGCTTCGAAATTTATATGTTTTTTAAATAAAGGATAAAATAATGATTGTTCAAATCTACATAAATAAACAAAGAACTCATCGATTACATAAATAAACAAAGAACTCATCGATCATGAAGTCGATTAATAATATTTTGAGTTTCCTCTTGGTTTCAAGTAGCCTCTCTTTGGTTGCCTTTTCTCAATCTTTCACTTCTGATAACAATCCTGTGCGGTGTCTTGCAGGACAGTTCTGGTGAATTTGATCACATCACTGTTGCGGAAGCCGAATATATAGAGAGTGATGGAATCACAACTACTATATCTAAAGGTAGCTAATAAATAGTAAATGAGACAACAATAAAAGGAACACCAGAAATTAACGAGGTTCGGCAAACTTTTGTTTTCTTTTGCCTATTCCTCGGACACAACCAACCAATATTTATTTCACTCCAAAAGAGTACAAGTGAAATACTACAAGAGAGAAAGAAGAACAAATGCCTTAGGAGATTAGAAGGCAAGTGAGAGGTGTGTTACAAATGAATTAGGAGCTACCTATTTATAGGAGTGAATTCTTCCTATTGATGTCATCCATGACATCACAGTATGTCAAAATGTCAAGATTTACCTTGTGAAATCAATTTATTGTTCACCTAAATTTCACCTACAAAAGGTGTTATCTTTTACTTTTCTACCAATGAAGAATTATCCTCCTAACTACCATATCTTCTCATTAATTCATTTTTGAATCTTGTCAAATTTAACAAATCTCCACCTTGGCAAGATTCTCCATTTTCAACTTTCTCTCAACAACAATTTTGATTGTGTCTTCAACCATAATCTTCAATGTTCAACAATGTTGATCAAGTTCAAACAATGTTGAAACTTGACCGCAGTCACCACTTTTGTCAACATATCGGCAGGATTATCTGTAGTTTGAATTTTCTGCATTATGACTCCACCATCTTCTATGATGTCTCATATGAAATGATATCGGACGTCAATGTGCTTCGTTCTTGCATGATAAACTTGGTTCTTTGCTAATTGAATAGCACTCTGACTATCACAAAATATTGTGATTCCTTCTTGTCCAATACCAAGCTCTCTAAGCAATCCTTGAAGCCAAATTGCTTCCTTCGCAGCCTCTGTAATTGCCATGTACTCTGCCTCAGTGGTAGACAAAGCAACTGTTGACTGCAAAGTAGACTTCCAACTAACTGGTGCATTTGCAATAGTGAAAACATAACCAGTAGTTGATCTTCGTTTGTCCAAATCACCTGCATAATCTGAGTCACAGTATCCAACAAGATATTGACTATCTTTCTGCTCGAAAACCAAACCAACATCTACAGTATTATGAATATACCGTAGAATCCATTTTACAGCCTGCCAATGATCCTTTCCAGGATTGTGCATGTACCTGCTTACAACTCCAGCAGCGTGTGAAATATCTGGCCTTGTGCAAACCATTGCATACATCAAGCTACCAATAGCATTAGCGTATGGTACTCTTGACATATATTCTCGTTCAGCTTCATTCTTAGGTGACATAACATCACTAAGCTTAAAATGAGGAGCAAGCGGAGTGCTAACCGACTTTGTTTTTTCATTCATACCGAATCGGTTTAGTACTCTCTTCAAATATTCTTTCTGAGATAAATAGAGTTTCTTTGAATGTCTATCTCTTTTTATCTCCATGCCAAGAATCTTCTTTGCCTCACCCAAATCCTTCATCTCAAACTCCTTTCTTAGTTGAATCTTTAGCTTTTCAATTTCCTCTTGACTTTTAGAAGCTATCAACATATCATCAACATATAGGAGAAGATATATAAAGGAATTATCTTCAAGCTTGCGCAAATACACACAATGATCGTATTTGCTTCTTATGTACCTTTGCTGCAACATAAACTTGTCAAATCGTTTGTACCATTGTCTAGAAGATTGTTTCAATCCATACAACGATTTTTCAAGTTTGCACATCATATTTTCTTTTCCATCAACTTTGAATCCTTCTGGCTGAGTCATATAGATTTCCTCTTCCAAGTCTCCATGTAAAAAAGCAGTTTTTACATCCAACTGAACTAGTTCCAAATTCAACTGTGCTACCAAAGCCAACAAAACTCTAATGGAGGAGTGTTTCACAACTGGAGAAAATACCTCATTATAATCAATTCCTCCTTTTGAGCATATCCTTTGGCCACCAATCTTGCTTTGTAGCGAACATCTTCTTCGTTAGGAAATCCCTCTTTCTTTGCAAATACCCATTTGCACCCAATTGCTTTTTTGCCCTCTGGGAGATTGGCCAATCTCCATGTATGATTCTGATGAAGAGATTGCATTTCTTCATCCATGGCATTCCTCCACTTATCTTCTTGTGAACTTTGGACTGCGTCTTTATAAGTGGTAGGAATGTCATCGGCTGCAATTGAGTTAGCACAAGCCACTATATCTGTGAGTCGAGCAGGTTTTCTTATTGTCCTTTTTGGCTTGCTCGTTGCTATTGATTCAAGTTGTGGTTGAGGTTCTTGAGATGGAACCTCCTCTTCGACTGGCTCTCCTTCAAGAGGAAAATCTTTTGTTGTTTCCTCGTTTGATCCTTGTGTTGGGAAAATTATCTTTCCCTCAAACTCCACCTGTTTTGAAGCACCATCAATTTGTTTGGCTTCTTCAAGTGTTACCTTATTTGTCAAGGCAGATTCATCAAAGGTAACATCTCTGCTGAAAGTAACTTTTCTTGTCTCTGGACACCATAAACGGTATCCTTTGACTCCAGAAGTAATTTCCATAAATAAAGCTTTCTTTGCTCTTGGGTCCAAGTTTGACTCTCTTACATGATAATATACAATTGAGCCAAATACATGTAAAGAACCATAATCTTTAGCAGGTTTTCCATACCATTTTTCAAATGGTGTCTTCCCACCAATAGCAGCACAGCAGATGGTAGCCGATTAATGAGGTGGCACGCATATGTTATTGCCTCAGCCCAAAATTCTTTGCCCAAGCCATCATTGGACAACATACACCGAACTTTCTCCAGCAAAGTTCGGTTCATGCGTTCTGCCACTCCATTCTGTTGTGGTGTATTTCTAACGGTGAAATGTCTGATGATGCCATTTTCCTCACAAATTTTTTGAAAAAGATCATTTTTGTATTCGCCACCATTGTCTGTGCGAAGGCACTTGATCTTTCTGCCACTTTGAGTTTCTATCATCGCCTTCCATTTGAGAAAAATTCCCAAAACTTCATCTTTTGTTTTCATCGTATACACCCACAATCTTCGAGAAAAGTCATCAACAAAGGTTACAAAATAGTGTTTCCCACCTAATGAAGGTGTTTTGGAAGCACCCCAAACATCCGAATGAACATAATCCAAAATACCTTTAGTATTATGGATAACTGTTCCAAATTTAACCCTTGTTTGCTTTCCCTTGATACAATGCTCACAAAACTCCAAGTTGCAAGTTTTTACTCCTTTTAGCAATCCTTGATCCGATAAAGTTTTCAAGGATTTCCCTCCAGCATGTCCCAAGCGCATATGCCAGAGCTTGGTCATTTCTGCCTCCTTCTCGTCATTGGATGTTGTTGCCGCTGTCCCAATAACTGTACTACCTTGATAGTAGTACATGTTATTATTTGTTCAAATTGCCTTCATTACCACCAGTGCACCAGAGCATATTCTCATCACGTCATTATCTGCAATGACTTTGAACCCCTTTGATTCTAGGGCTCCAACAGAAATGAGATTTTTCTTCAAATCTGGTACATATCGAACATCTGTTAATGTTCTACTTAATCCATCATGGTTCCTTAATCGGATTGAACCAACACCATATGTTGTAAGAGGATTATTGTTTGCAGTGTGAATAACTCCACATTCTCCTTCTTGTAAATCAATAAACCAGTCCCGATTGGGACACATATGATAACTACAAGCTGAGTCCATCAACCATACATCAGATGATTTGGATGGATCTGTTGTAACTAGTGAGTAATCGGAGTCATCACAATCAGCCACATTTGAATCCATGACAGCCTTCCCATTATTTGGTTTGGCTTTGCTATTCAACTTTGGGCAATCTTTCTTCCAATGCCCTTTTTCTCGGCAAAAGGCACATTCATCTTTGCTGAGTCTCGATCTTGACTTGGATCTCCCTTTCTTCGTTCTCATATGATTTTGAGAACGACCTCTCGCAACCAGTGCTTCTGCTTCTTCGCCTTTTTGTTTTTCTCTCTTTCTTTGTTCATAACTGTATAAGGCAGAACAAACTTCTTTGAGAGATACTTCATCATTCCCATGCAGTAGAGTCGTTTCAAGATCCTCGAACTTATCGGGAAGTGAACTTAACAACATTAAGGCCATATCTTCATCCGTAAAAGTCATGTCCATATTTCGCAAATCTGTCGCCAACTTATTAAAGCTGGTGATATGATCATTCATTGTGCTACCAGGAATATAAGTGAAGCGTAACAGTCTTCTTTTCATGTAAAGTTTATTTTGACTGTTTTTCTTCAAGAATTTCTCCTCCAATGAATTCCATAATTTATTTGTAGATGTTTCCTTCGTGTATGGATACTTTTGTTCTCTTGCAAGGTAAGATCGAATGGTACCGCAAGCAACACGGTTGATAATCTTCCAATCTTCTTCTCCTACACCGTCTGGTTTCTTTTCTTCAATGGCAATATCTAGCCCTTGTTGAAAAAGAACATCAAGGACCTCGCCTTGCCACATTCCGAAATGTCCTGACCCGTCAAAAATTTCAACTGCAAATTTCGCATTTGACACAATTCTTGTCATAAGCGAAGATGTCAATGATGACGTATTATTGACACTTGATGTGGACTCATCATTTTTCTTGTCTCCCATTTTACTACAAATACTATTTACTAGCTAACAATGCAAAGACCAAAGTAAATCTTTTTCTGATGTGGAAGTTCAGACTATGCTGCAACCACAGAGCATACTCAGATAATACCTTGGCTCTGATACTAATTGTTGCGGAAGCCGAATATAGAGAGAGTGATGGAATCACAACTACTATATCTAAAGGTAGCTAATAAATAGTAAATGAGACAACAATAAAAGGAACACCAGAAATTAACGAGGTTCGGCAAACTTTTGTTTTCTTTTGCCTATTCCTCGGACACAACCAACCAATATTTATTTCACTCCAAAAGAGTACAAGTGAAATACTACAAGAGAGAAAGAAGAACAAATGCCTTAGGAGATTAAAAGGCAAGTGAGTGGTGTGTTACAAATGAATTAGGAGCTACCTATTTATAGGAGTGAATTCTTCCTATTGATGTCATCCATGACATCACAGTATGTCAAAATGTCAAGATTTACCTTGTGAAATCAATTTATTGTTCACCTAAATTTCACCTACAAAAGGTATTATCTTTTACTTTTCTACCAATGAAAAATTATACTCCTAACTACCATATCTTCTCATTAATTCATTTTTGAATCTTGTCAAATTTAACAAGCACGCCTGTGATGTGTTTCACTATGCAACTTGGAAGTCATTATGTCAGGACCCAACCCGTCATGATTGGCACCTACCCTAACCCTCCAGTGGGAGAACCACTACTACCATCAAACTAAGCAAATAATCTAAAACTAAGTTACGGAAGCAAGTTAAATAAACTAAAACAATGCGAAAAATATGCCTAGAACCTGAAAGTCAATGTACGAAAACTCTAAAAATGACAAGTCTAAGACAAGGGGTACAACCCCGAAACTAAACAACACCGTAAATAATAGTTTGACTTCGAAGAGAGTGGACTTAAACAAGGAGAACTCAAGGAAACCCAGAAGAACTAACTCACCCTTGAATTCGAAACGGTCATCTTCTAAACGAGGTCTGACAATAGCCGCCGGAAGATGCCCTGTACTCAACAAAAATAAGAGCAAGTGCAGAATCAGTACACAATGCAACCACCGTGTACTGGTAGGATCACGCGGCTATTTCAATAAGTGAAACATATATAAGTAATTACAACAATATAACCACGTAACATACCGAGTATCAACAACATTGATTTACATAACCGATATTACACTCACCCTTTAGTTCACATTGTTTTGGTATCAGCTCACTAAGATCTTGTATATCCGGCCATCCGTACGAAAACTTCCCAATCACCGTATATTTCAGATTTTCATTGACAATCATCTGATTTACTTCTTCTACATCCCATATTACCTGAGGTTCTCCATGCAAAAACGAAATTAGTTTGAGTGGTAATGGTTGTTTGTGATGTCTCTTCAGTCCCAGTGCATCGGCATCTGAAGGTCCAATAGAAATTGCCAGCCGACCTACCTCAGCAGGAGGTTGGCCGCCGGCCATAGCAGCCATCGAAAAGGAAAAATAGGGATTGTTACAGTAGGGTTTCTCTAATGTGAACGTGAGTTCTTATTTTGTTCTAATGTTTACTTTACAGTACTTTTTCGAATCTTATCTTGTTTTATTCATATATATGTTCAATTTTAACAAGTCTAAATTAAATTTACTCCAAATTTGAGGAGATGTCGTACATTAACTCTACCATTAGTATATATTATATGTTCAACTAATCATCCATTAACATGTTTTAGATATGGCAAGTCTCTAATGGTCCTGTCGACACATTAAAATATATCCATTATTGGCCTGCAACAGTGCAACTGCAACTAGAGTTGGTGATAAGAATGGAAAATTTGGGATTAAATATGGATCCCGCACAATAAAATTTATTGGTTTTAGTACTTTCAAAAAGACTTTTTTCATATCTAGAGTTTAAACTCGAAACATATGATAAATGGTGGAACAGTCCCAGCACAGTATTACAATCCATGTTGGTCATTCATTCAATATTAGTTGATCATATTATAAAAATAATTATCTCAATTTTTTTGTCAATTTATAAAATCAAAAGAGAATTATTCTTTTCCCTCATTTTAACCTTACAATTATTTTTCTAAAAAAAAATGTAAATAAGTTTGTAATTTTTTTTCAATAAACTAAAACAATAAGAGGGTAAATTATTATTTTTTAAAAAAAATAAACAACTAATTAATATGGAGCAAAGTTTTTACAACTTAAAACCTAAACCTATAGTATACCAATAGCCGCCTCCTAATCATAAACAAATACACAAAGGAACTTGAGAACCAAGTTCAAAAATGTATTATAATTATATGATGAGGTGTGTAAATATTGTATTTCAAGGTTCGCAAGTTATTGTAGTACTTGTATTAAATTTATATAAATCTTGTATGAAAGTTATACAAAATATTATTTTAATTATATTGAATTTTCATAAATCAGAATGAACCTTGCATAAAATTTTGAGCAAAATTTTACACTTTTTTGAGTGAAACTTTCATACGCGTTTTGGAAAGAAAAAAAAAAAAGACACTCCCGCTATGTTTGTTAAATGAAAATGTGTCTGTTTTTATGTCTTCGTTAAATTTATGTATGCTTTTTAATTGTATTTGCAAATTTACCCATTTGGAGATCAATTTCAAACGTATACAAGTGAAATTTAAATTTTGTATTTGATTTCTGATTTTTTTATCTGAAGTGTGGCTTTACAAAGATCAAACATTAAATATTTTTATCTGATGTTTGAGATGGTTTATGAAGGCCAACTTCAAACATTTTCTTAATACATGATAGATGTGTGTCAATAAAAATGGCCCTGAAATTTATATGTTTTAAAAATAAATTTAGGCGTACGTGTTAGTCTTTGTGAAGGTCATTACTAAAACGTTTTTGCTGAAATTTGATATGGCTGGCCAAAACTTATAACTTTAGACAATTTTTACTAAATTTAATAAGGCCAAACTTCAAACATGTTACAGTACTTTTACCTGCTTGTCAAAACTTTATTATTACTATTATTATATGTCTCCGTAGGTATTATTCATGGTAACAAAAACGTGCAAATGAAGTATGTGGGTGCTCTATAAATTGGACATAGATTAATTAATAGCAAGCAAAACACAGAAACAAAAGATGAAGTCTATCAGTAATATTTTGATGAGTTTCCTCTTGCTTTCAAGTAGCCTCTCTTTGGTTGTCTTTTCTCAATCTTTCACTTCTGAGAATCCCATTGTCCTCCCAACAACTAGTGATGATAATCTTGTGCTCCCTGAAGTTTATGACCGAGACGGCGATCCGCTCAGGATTGGTGAGAGTTACATTATTGAGAATCCTCTCATCGGGGGCGGAGCCGTATACTTGGACAATATTGGACACCTTAAATGCCCAAACGCCGTGTTGCAGCACGTACCGACTCCTCAATTTTCGGGTAAAGGCACGCCCGTGTTATTCGTTCATAAGTCGGATGATGCTGATGTGGTGCGTGAAATGTCTGCTATTTATATAAAGTTCATACCTACAACACCACTCTGTGTTAACGAAACTGTTTGGAAAGTTGATGAGAAACAGTTTGTGGTAACTGGTGGTACCATAGGAAATGAAAGCTACTTGTTCAAGATTATGAAAACTGAAGTAAAAGATTTGAAAAATATATACAAGTTAATGCATTGTCCCTCTCAACTTGGGTGTAAAGATATCGGCAGGAACTTTGAATATCCTAATCTGGTAACCGTCGAAAACAACTATATTCCGTTTGTCTTCATCAAGGCAAACTATGCTTAATTACTTCATTTCCTCTAAATAAAGTGGATCGTTCTATCGCTCCATGTAATATAATTAATGCATGTTGTTTATGAATAAACAAGCTAGTTACATTACCTTTTTCATTTATTAATTATATATAAATGAGGAGTAGGTCCATGATCTGCCCAGAGATTATTTGGACTGAGACGAGATGGGGGATCAACATATATACCTAAATAATGGATTATCATATTGATAAGACAAAACTTTAATAATTTCTTTATTTTTATCACCTCCTAATTTTCAGGTCGTCGTCCAATTCTTAACAAAAAAAAAAAAAAAAAAGTCTTAAGTGTGGTTAAATACAATATTTTCAGAAATTTTATTCTAAGAAAATTTAGATTACATATTTATCTAGATCAACTAGTCCAATTTTTAGATAGACTAAATGAAGTGAATTAAAATAAAGGGAAAATTACGCAACAAAATAAATTTCTACTATTTAATTACTCATCATAGCTATAGTTTGCTATAATTATCACTCGCGACTAACATTATACATTAATTACGTGGGTTGACTTCGAGTTTGTATAATTAGCCATTTTTGTATATGTATAATTCGCCAGAATATACAAATACATATGTATAATATACAATTATTTAACCTATATACATATACAATTCACCTCTCTCCCACTCTCTCCCCTCTCTCGCTTGCCTCTCTCCTCCCTCTCCCAATCTCTCTTGCCATATATACAAATACATATGTATAATATACAATTATCTAATCAATATACATATACAGTTCACCTTTCTCCCACTCTTTTCTCCCTCTCTCTCTCCTCTCTCCTCTCTCCTCTCTCTCCCAGTCTCGCTCGCCTCTCTTCTCCATAAACCATGTAGCTACAAATTGTAATTATCAAACTATAGCTATGGAGAGTAATTAATTATTTTTAAGTGGCTATATGTGATAGTTCCCCATGGAAAAAAGGATTACTCTCTTCTGTCAAGAGAAGCCTAGACAATGAGAATTGTGAGATACAGTGAGAAAAATCCAAAAGAAGATACAAAATATGAATTGCGAGATCATCCATTGCTTCAGGGAGGCAAATTGTGTAGCTGATGCTCTTGCAAGACATGCCACTAGGAGGGACATGGATTATATATTCTCAAAGGAAGAAGACATCTCCGACTCAACTGTAAGACCAATGAGAATAGACAGACTCAATCTTGCTTCATTTAGGTTTAAAAAAGAAAAACACTCGAGATGGCACTACGAACCACCTTGAATGATAGTAAGGGAAGGCATAATTCTATTTTGTTAATAGAAAATGCCTTCCCTTCAGGAAACTCTCATATGAGAGTCTTTACTTTCTTTGAGTAGATTTCCATTTTTTTTTATTTATTTTTTTTGGTGTTATTTGGGATGAGGTTGAGGCAATATGTCCCCCTCTCTCTTGTAAGTGATCTTAGTAATAAAAAAAAGAGGAGTTTCTTTTATAAAAAAAAGGAAGAAAAATAAAAGCCAGACCAATTCAACTCATCCTAATTAGGGCTATTGACACAATAGATTAGTTGATATATTTTTAATCAAATAATGTATTTAATAAATCAATAGCACCAAGTTTTCAAAATTATCAGAATTTCAAAAGTATTTAAAAAAAATATTTTTGGCAAAAAACAGTTTGCGTTTGGCGAATAAATTTTAAAGTAATTTTAAGTAGCAACTAGTATTTGCCCAATCTTAATAAAATTGTTGTAAGTGTAAAAATTATACTTTAAATTATTATTTTTATTATAAAAAGATTAATATTTTTAAAGAATAGACTAAAAAGAAAAAAATATTACTTGTCTCAATTTATATGATTCAATTTTTTAAGGACGGTCTAAAAAAAGACACATGTTCTAATTTAACAAATATTATCAATATTTATCCACATGTGTCCCACTTATTTGCCAAATGCTAGCTTAGTACTCTCTCTAGTAAAATGTAAATGAAGTGTTAAGAGTGACACCTTAAAAAAATATTTAATGACATAAATCTAAGAGTAATAATTTGTCAATATAAAATAATTTCAACAATTCGCTTATACTTTTTCTCTTTCTAATTACTTGTCCACTTATAAATTGTCATACCTATTAAGAAAATAATTATTGATATAGTGAGTTTACCAATTATTTATCCTTATTAATTATGAAAGGACAAATTAAAATTTTAAAATTTTCAAAAAGTCCTATCTTTTTTTAAAGTAATTAATTTATGATATAATCGGTTTAAGAAAATTATTCTTTCTTAATTTGTTAAAATGGACAAGTAATTAAAAACAGAAAGAGTGTTGAGTCGGAGGGAGTAACCCCCTAATGGGATTCACTTTACCGTTCCACGTAAATAATCACAAAACATGATTTTTGTGTGTTAAAAATAAAGCCTTAACAACAATATATTTAATGTATGAGAATAGCACAAATCATGGTTTGCATAATTACGATAGGTAAGAGACAGGACATAGGACTTATTGAAGCAATTAATAAAATTAAAGTAGATAGTGACTCTTTCTTATGATACATAAAGTTAATTTGCGATAAAATAATCACTCAATTATTGATCCTATGTCTATACCTTCGAAGAATTTTAACAATTCATTGTTTTTTAAAATTGTTGTCGTTGAATATAATGTAACATGGCTAGTACCAATTATTGATTATCTATGGTCGTGTAAGTCCTAATTATATATTCTTCACTATTATATCTCACGTTTTTCTTTTCTTTTCTTTCACCCTAGTTAGTAATTTAATTAATTATTAATTTACTCTATGATTGATTAAAGGAAAACTTTCACATATAGCCACTTAAAAATAATTAATTACTCTTCATAGCTATAGTTTGAAAATTACAATATGTAGCTATATGTTATATAGAGGAGAGAGGCGAGCGAGACTGGGAGAGAGAGGAGAGAGGCGAGAGAGAGGGGAAAAGAGTGGGAATTGGTTAGATAATTGTATATTATACATATATAATTGTATATATGACAAGAGAGATTGGGAGAGGGAGGAGAGAGGCAAGCAAGACTGGTAGAGGGAGGAGAGAGGCGAGCGAGATAGAGAGAGGGAGGAGAGAGGCGAGCGAGAGAGTGCAGAGAGTGGGAGAGAGGTGAATTGTATATGTATATAAGTGTATATAACTGTATATTATACATATATATTTGTATAAATGGCAGCGAGATTGGGAGAGGGAGGAGAGAGGCGAGCGAGATTGAGAGAGGGAGGAGAGAGGGGAGCGAGAGACATAAGAGAGTTGGAGAGAGGTGAATTGTATATGTATATAGGCTAAAAAATTGTATATTATGCATATTTATTTGTATATTCTGGGAATTATACATATACAAACATGATTAATTATACAAACTTGAAGTCAGCCCATGTAATTAATGTATAATGTTAGTCGTGAGTGGTAATTATAGCAAACTATAGCTATGATGAGTAATTAAATAGTATAAGTTTGCTTATCCGCGTAATTTTCCCAAAAAATATCTACTACTGTACTACACCTGTTATGTTAATCTACTACTGTACTACACCTGTTAAGTTAATCTGATTATGCTGCAAAAGTGGAGTTAGAGCTTCGTTTACGTAGCTTCATGGAACTCAGTTATTTAAACTTAAATTATGTTATTTATATCTTAAAATATAGAAGGGTTAATGCATGCATTATTTTGCCTAATACATGAATTGTATTTATGAGCATCCAAAATCATCAACTTGAAATTTTAAGGACTAATTATGTATATATAAGAAATTAGATTCATATTTGTGAAATATAGCCAGAGTTCAAGTTTACAAAACATAACATGAATTTTTAAAAACATAAATAAATATATATATATATATATATATATATTAACTCAAGATCTGAAATTTTGTCTCAAAATTTTATATGCTTTTTTTTTTGTATGCGTGTAAAATATATATATCTCGCTCAAGGATTAGACTTTATGTCGCAATTTCGTATATAATTATTGTATAACTTCTATAAAGTATTTATACAAATTTAATACAATATTAGCATACATGCTTACTCAAAAACAATTTCATGAAATTGCAATATGCAATTATAATACATATTTAATTGCTCAAGTCAGGGGCGGATCTATAGGTACCCGTAGGGGTGCCACGGCACCCACTGATTTCGAGAAAAACTTTGTATATATATGTATATATGTATAAGAAAGTTAATATATATGTTCTTTGTCGTCCACTAAACAATATGGTGAATAGTCCAATGGGTAGTGCGGGTTCGATTCTCGTCTAACATATTAATTTTTTGGAAGCTGAAGCTTTTTCTTTCTTTTTTCTTTTTCCTTTTTATCCTTTTTTTTTTGTCATTTTTATTCAACTTTTTCTTTCTTTCTTTTTTTTCTCCCTTTATTTTGTCATTTTTATTAATGTGTGAAAGTTCTTTTTTTTTTTCCATTCATTCTTATTTATTTATTAGTATTTTTTATTAATTCAAATTGACTTTTATTCACCATAATTGATTCTTAAGCTCCTTTATTTTTTCTTTCACAAATTATTAATCTTTTGATATGAGTGTCCGCGTGTTTATTCTTTTATCAATTAATGAGTACTGAATTATGAACGTGACATAAATATTATTAAGAATATATTTAAATAGTAGTTTTTAAAAAATAAAAGTTTTTTAAAAAATGGTGAATATTATTACTAGAGTTCTTTTAATTTGAAGGTTCTTTCGATCTTCACCAACGTTCTTGGTAAGTAGGTTGACTAATCAGGGGCGGACCCACATGGTGTCCGCCGGGTGCTCGAGCACTCATTAACTTCGTTACGAATTATATATATCTATGTAGAAATTGATAGGTATTTGTATAAAATTAACATAGAGCACCCAATGAATAAATGATATAGTTGGCCCAATGGTTCTTGGTTGGGTACTTAAGACTCTTTTAGTGTTGTTACCAAGGTTCGAATCTCATTGTTAACATGTATTTTTTACATTTTAACTTCAGAGCATCCGTGACTAATTGAACTAAAATTTGTATTCTCTTTGTTATATTTTGCAACACATAAAGTCAATATACACAGTTTTGCAAAGAAATAGCCCACTTGTTTCTCTAAGTTAACACTACTATATTAGATAGTTTATAAAAGCTCAAATTTTAGTATGCAAAATCCTTTCTTTCCTCAAAGTTTCAGCGAATAAAGCCACTAATTCCTAAAAAGAAATGAACATTGAATTGCTTAATTAGTATCTAAAAGAAAACATTACTAACATGCATGTTTAATCGATTTGTTTATAAAAATCGCAATAAAAGATAAATAACTCGATTGTAATCTAAAATTAAAGCAACCGACTCACTTTACTTAAACAATGTGACACTAAAACCTTTAAATCCTAGATCTGCCTCTGACTCAAGTTACATTTAAATTCTTATTTGATGATGGATCATGTGGGGCGGAAGAACGACACAAATTAAGGAGACGTTGTAAAATTGGTAAAACTGAATAGTCCATGCATTAAGCGTCCCCTAATTTTAAGCCCCAAAAAGGAAATAAAAATGGAATTGGAAAAAATAATTACTAATAACACTACAATAAAAATGATTATTAGCGACAGTTAATTCTTAATTATCGCTAAATATGTATTTTTAGCGGCAATTATCACTCTTTCTATATGTCCCTAAAGCCTTTAGCGACATTGGTTCTAATGGCACTTAACCAATGCCGGTAAAGACGTTAGCACTTTTTATTAATGTCAATATTTAATGCCGCTAAAAGTTATTCTTGTTGTAGTGTAACTATTAAGCATACTATAAGGAAAAATTAATTATTTTATATAAAATAATAAATAATTGAGATAATTAATTTGAAAAACACAACAAATAATTTGAGACAGAGAAAATAATACATGAACACACAACAGTTTCTTTTTAAATAAATAATAATTTAATTTAAGTTGATTTTATTGAAGAATTTATAGACACGCAGCAACCTTATCTAGATTAAGAAGCTGGATGAACTAAGGAACTTTGAAGTCATTAATATTTAAATCAAGGTAGGCTATTTGGAAATCTTTAAATATTTGTGGTGAGATTTAATAAAAGCTACAATTGTGAAAAAAATTATTGACATTAAAGTTTCATAGATTATAATTAGAAACGTGAACGTAATATTTTTGGTTCATGTTATCTATAAATTGAAGGTAGATTTAGAGGTTCTCCATCAATTAATTAAAATGAAGAGGATTATTTTGCTAATTTCAGTGGTTGTAACATTTTGTTCTACATGGACTAGTGCTACAACAACTCCTAATCAAGTGTTGCAAGTGGTACGTGACACTAATGGCGAAATTCTAAGATCAGACTCTAGGTACTTTGTGGTTATGCCACCAGTATTAGCCGGAGGAGGCGGCGGAGTAACCAGAGGACCCACATTAGAGGCTCAAGATGCTAACTTCGTCTGTCCATTTCAGGTTTACACATCTGAATCAGAACTAAACATCTGAAACGTGAACAATTAATATAACATGGGTCCAATATCAAGTAAACCAAGAAATTTGAAATGAACCTAGACTCCAAATTAATCTCAAATATCATAATAAGAAATAATTAATTAATTAGATATCAATCGATCCTACTCCAATGAAAAGCTAATTAATCCATGAATTAACAATTTAATGAATATGATCTAACCATAACACTTGATAATTATACTATATGTGTATCCAATCAAATATCTCCACGTAAAAATAAGACACTTTAGATTATATAATATCTCAACATACGTCGATCTAATTATATTTTTTTTGTTTAATTACACAGGTGATGCAAACTGCGCTAAATTCGGACCAAGGCAGGGCAGTATTTTTCAAACCAAAGGCACCAAATCAAATAGAAATCACTGAATGCAGTGATGTTAACATTAAGTTCTATCTTGACAATCCAATTGGGATGTGTAACAACACAGTGTGGGAAGTAGAAGGTAATATCCCAGGAACTGCATTGAAACCAGCTTTCTTGTCAACTAATGGAGGGGAGACAGGAAATCCTTCGAAAGTGAACACTTGGTTTCAGATTAAGAAATTAAATGTTGATGATGAAGATGTTAATCCTATGTACATTTTGGTGTTTTGTCCTAATAATTATGAAGACACATGCAGTGAAGTCACCATTCATTATGTCGACGAACAAAGGCGTTTAGTTCTCAAAATTGGCGATAGCTTCCCAGTTGTGTTCGTTAAGGATAATAATTATGGAATTGTATGATCCGTTTGTTTCGACGAAAATATATGAAAAATGTACCTGTTTGTGTTGTCTAAGTAATTACACATCCATGTATAAGACTATTTATTTAAATTCCTCCCTAATATAAAGTATTGGTACACAAAAAATGGATATATATATATATATATTTGTTTCTCCAATCTATCAAAAAAAAAAACTTTGTTGGTACTTGGTAGTATGAAAATCAGAATACATTTTTTAAAATTTTAGGATTAATTTTACGGTAGTTATTTAATTAACTATCGATTTCACAAATACCGTATGATTCATAAGTTTTGGCGAAATTGAGATCTATTTATACCTAACTCTTACGGCATCTTTATCGTGTTCATTTTGATTTATTACGAATTTCTCAATTCATAAGCTTGACTAAATATTCAGGATGTATATATCTATACTAAATAATTGATGGCCGCAATAAAATTAATTATCTTTTCAATTCTAATTTAATTTTTTTAAAACTAAATTCTCACTTTATTTTATTATAGTTTCTAAAATTTTCTACCATTTAAAAAAATTACAAAAATCACCTTAAATACATCTCTATCCTCTGTCAGATACATCACTATCTCTATCCTCTCTTGAATACATCTTTATCCCCTATTGATTACATCTCTCCTCTCGGATACACCCATATTCCCTCTCAACTCATCCCATCTCGAATTCATCCGTGAAATATGTGTTAGCAAGTTTTTTTGAATAGTGTCACGGCCGATGTATCCAAAAAAATTTAATTCTATGATATTTTTGTAATTTGAAAAAGAGTATGGATATAATGTAATTAACTCTTAACACTGGAAAATTTATATAAGTTTTATTTAATTTATGTGACATATTTTTCTCTATAGTCAATTTCAAAAGAATGATATATTAATATATTTAATAACTTTTTGACTTCAAAATATTCGTTTTATTCTTAATAAGATGATTGATAATCATATGAACATCTACGGTTTGTTTTAGACTACAAGTTTTGAAAGTGTTTTTCTTAAAAAAAAAAAAAAAAACTTCATGCTAAGTCAAATAAATGTTACATAAATCTAAATGGAGTGAGTACAAACTTTAGATCCATTTTATATTTATGAAAATTAAGTTTTTATAACTATTTTGCCTTTTAACAAAATTAAAAATGAAAATACTAAAGCTTTTTCACTATTATTTTTAATAGTATATTTTTATCAATATTGTGCCGACAATAACCCAAACTGTAATAAAGTAACTTAATTTAAAATTCAAGTATTGATATCAATTGTGAAAACATTTGTTTTTGAGTTGTAAAGCATTCATAATCTAATATTTTATATGCTCCTTACTCTCAACGAATGACACTAATTTATTATAATTCAAGATTGTAAGAAGTAGAAAATCAAGACAAAAAAATGTAACTCGCTATATATTATATGAAGGTCGTTATGAGTTAATTGTCACTCATTAGAGATATATATGTCATATGACAATATAAAAATTATAAGAGAATTTATTTATTATTTATGAAAAATGGAGTACAAATTATATACTTCAATATGTTTATGTAATATACATATTAGTGTAAAGAATTTTCACACTACAAATTTACTTATATTAATATGTAATTTATTTTATTATGAAAAATTACAATTGATGAATTATGAAAAAATGGTATGAATATATTTATATGTCCTCATAGTAAGAAGTTCTTTACTTTATATTATAGAGGAATATTACTTAAAATAAGTTATCACGTCAATTAATCATATTAGTTGTAATATATTAATATGATTTTTTTAGACAAACATTACGTAAATCAATTTTCTAGGTCTTAACAAATCAGTAATTTAGAATTACCTTTAAACTATAACAATCAGTAGTATGTTCTAAAAATAAAAATTTATCCTACATTTCTTTAATAGATATTTTTGGTTTGATGAAAATTTACACTTTATAAAAAATAAATATATGCGAAGTGTAATATCTCATTAAATAGACTAATTAAAATTAGTATATATTAAGAAAAAAATATGATTGAAAATGTGGTTTCATATTAAATATTACATCATTAGGATACACATGACATTTAGAAAAATATATTTTGTTTTGTCATTACAAATCTATTACAACTTTTTTGATATCATAACATAGAAAACAACATTTTAAAATCTTTATGAATTGACAAATTTACCCTTGATTGTTCTGAAATTTGCTCTTCCGTATAATAGAAATCTAATTCTTATGATATCTTTTAGCATGTTCATTTTGACTTTTTAAAGATGCACTTTATTACTATTATTGAATTTTTTTACATATTATACACATCACATATGCTACTTTGTTATAGCTAGCTAGCATCGAGCTTGTTTTTCTTTCTATTAATTGCTGATCAAATAAAAGTCGTGTATTATGTATAGTTCTAAAAAGATAAAAAAAAATTATTTAAATGGTAAGCACCTCTCACATTTAATCCTAAGATTTGAGTCACCACTTATCAATCGAGAAAAAAGGTGGGGCGGGTAAAAACAAACATAATTGATTTGTCAAATTTGAGAGATCATCTTATCCCAAGTATGCATGTACAAGAAGCTTACGTCTCTTTGTCCATTCATAAACATATATACTATAGTTGAACATTTGAAACTGCTTGTGACACAATTATTCAAATATGTACAACAAGTTCAAAGATTATAGGTGGATTTATAATTGTTTTCCCACTGTTTAATGTGTAAATTTTTAAGGCACACATAGGTTACACAGAAAAAATGTCAAACCATCTATACATAATTTAATTATGACTAAACGGCTAGAAAATTGATAGTCAATTCCATATTCTTATTTTTAAACTAACCTAGAATATTCAAACCTTCATCAAATTCTATAAATATCTCTTCTCCGTTTATTTCATTATATCCAATCACAAAATTTATCGACTACAACAATGAAAGTTATTAATATCACACGTTTCATAATACCTTTTCTTGTTGTCGCATTAATCTCAACAACATATTTCATCAACGCTCAAGACGTTGCTGAACCGGTAGTCGATGTATCCGGTAACGCTGTCCGTACAGGAGTGAATTATTACATCCTTCCATCGGGTCGGGGCAACGGTGGTGGACTTCAAGTTGCATCCACTAGGAACCGGACCAACCCGCTGGTAGTAAGCCAAACGCCGATGAATCTGTAATCGGCGTTAAGGTTCAATTTTCACCAGTGGATCCAAAAGAAAATACCGTTAGATTATCAACTGATATGAACGTAAAACTTACGTCTTTGGTAATATCCGATTCTTCCACAGTATGGAGAATTAATACTGAATTAATTCCAGAACGTTATGGTTACGATTGGCGGAGTAGAAGGAAATCCTGGTCGTGAAACTATTGGAAATTGGTTTAATATTGACAAGTATGAGGATGCTTACAAACTTGTGTATTGTCCTGTTGTTTGTGAGACATGTAGACCGTTTTGTGGAGAAATTGGTATACTTGAGGAAAATGGAAAAAGAGTGTTATTTGTTGGTAGAGATCCACCTCTCAAAGTTACATTTCATAAGGTCTAGAATTATTAATATTTTATACTATGGTACTAAGTATATATATATATATATATATATATGTTGTATGAGTGATTTCACTATACATATGTTGTATCAGTGAATAATAAATTTAATAAGGAAGAGTAAGTCTTCTAGTAGTCTTGATTATAATGTAATGGAATAATAAAGATTGTTATGACTTTTATTCGTGAAATAATTACTGTTATAGTGTATAACTGTATATTATATATTTATTATACGTGCACTACAAATACATATAAAAATTAGATATGAAATCCCATTTAAGATTTGTCAACTTATATATCATATTGTAATAGCATAAGGTGATTAAGACATAATCTTTTGTTCATTTTATTGTTAAATTTATTCTTATAGTTTATTCAATCTCTTTAGTTAATCAATTTATATTCGCTCAATAGATTTTATTTGATCTGATATTCAGATATTGCATAAGATGAAATAGAATAAATGATAGAGGGGATTCTTTACTTCTCTGAAGATATTCAAATATACAATTTCAATAAAATCTTTCAAATTTGTTATTTTACTGTATAGATAATAAATATGAAGGCCTCATCTCTTTTTTTGGAGGTTTGAAAATAAAAGGAGTCTAAAGCCAATAAGGCAATTTTTTCTTAAAAAAAAAATAAACTGCATATTAATTTTTTTTTAAATTAAAAGGATAAAATTGCTTCTGATGGAGCGATTTTCTTCTAACAATTATTGACATCATTATTCTAAAAAATCCGTAAAATCGTTGATGTGGAAGCAAGTCCAAAAAATTTTTGCTTTTCATACATCGATGCCCTTGCAGCGTTTTTCTGAATCTTTTTTTTTTAGAAAGATGAAAAAAGCTGCTAAAGCAGCGATTCTTAAGAAACTAAAAAAAAATCTAAAAATTGCTAGCCAAGGAATGATTTTATTGAAAATCTTTTTTAGATAATGCTGCCAATATTTTATTAAAAAATTCTTTTTCGAAAAAAAAATTGCCACCTTGAATTTTCTTTAGAACTCTTTTTTGAAAAAGACAAAAATAAAAATCAAGTGACAATCATGGTTAAAAAAATAAAAGGGTTTAAAGCAATGCGCGTTTCCAATTTTAATTTCTATTTTTCATTTTATAAAAGGCTGCCATATTTTTTTTTTTAGAAACAAAATTTTTTAAAAAAACGTCGCAAGGACAGCGATCTTTGAAAAAAAATTAACGCCGTCAATATTTGTCAGAAGAAAATCACTCCATTAGGAGCGATTGTGTCCTTTTCGGTAAAATAAAAATTTAATGTGACGTTTATATTTTTTCAAAGAAAAAATTACTCTTTTAACTTTGAACTTGAGAATAAAGCCTCCCGAATTTGTTAATACTGTAGTACATTATTTCAATTTGATACGTCAAAAATAAAATAAAGGCTTAAATTTGAGAGACGTTAAGTAATAGAGTAATATTTTAATTAATTAGAAGGACTTAATTAGAAGATTTCATACTTTTCAGGGATTGTACCTCAAATAACCATAGATAATTACACTTGAACATAAAATCCATATCCCTATAGCCAAAATAGTTGAAATTATGATCATCGACAGAAAAGTAAACTCTAGAGTACTAACAATGGCTCTATAAAATCCTAAACATTCTAATGTTTAAAACATTTAATTTGACATCGAAATAGCTCTTTGTAAATTCAAGAAAGCTTTTTCATATCGTACAAAACCCATAAACCAAAACTCAAAATCATCTTCAGTTACTATTTCAATGTACTTTTGAGATGGCTTGTTCTCGTTTACACTGGGATGAGCTCTTTTAATTTTCGTCACTGGAATAACCACCTGCATAAATATAAGTTACACAATTAGAAATGTTCGTAAACACAAAAATTAACTTTTTTTCTTTTGTGTTACATACAATTGATTTTGTGTAGATTATAAAAATAATTTATTAATTTTAATTAAAAAAGATTCTATGGCTAAATCATGACAGCTAGATAATAACAATAGTACATTTTAAATAATACTAATGAACTGAAAAGGACCAAAACACGGTGAGTGATTTTAAAGGAATAATTGAAAGCCGCGTGCGACCGAATCTTCGTATTAAATATTCCATTAACAAATCAATTATACTATGGTGTTTTCACCTTCTTTTCCTAATTTCCGCAAAATAATAACAATACAGAGTACTGTGATGACTACTTAGGACAATATCTCGTAAATCACATAAAAAAATATAAATCGCATTAGCCAAGTGTCATGGCTAAGGAGATCACACCGTCCAACAACTCAACATGTCTTTTCAAATAAAAATTATTTTTAAACTATATGAAATTAAAAAAAAAAACACGTTCGCGAATATAGTTTAATTCAAGATGGCTCTCAAACTAAGATAATCAATGTAATGTAACTAACCTTGTAAGGTGTTCTAAGAATTCCTCCAGAGGGAAAAGGAACAGCGATGGGTCTTTCACTGCAGAAAGCAATTTTATGTGTTGATATGAATAAAATCCCAGCAATTGGACCTGCTGTTGTGTACAAATAACATTGCGATGCCTTGAGCAATATCTCTCCATCATTCACATGAAACATATGCCTGAATATATTTCTTCTACCTCCTTCTTTCACTATCGTCAATTTCCCCTTCACCGTTTCTGAAAACTTCGAACCCAATTTCACTGCAACGAAAAAAAAAATCGAATTGTTTTAATGTAAAAAGGCAAAAAAGGAATTTTTTAAAAAAAAATTGAAAGAGAAAGTAAAAATACCGTGCTCACGAATTCTATATGCATAACTTTTTGCTTTCTTCCCCAATTTCCTGTTCTGAATAATTACAGCTGAATCATCATGACCTGTAATTATTGTATCTGAGTTTAGATAATTTAATTTTATATTTCTACTACTGGATCTAAACCGTATGAAAGAAAGAGATGTACGTTGTTGAACCAATTGAGAAGTCATAAATTTAAAATCATGTATATGCAGAGCGCAATGAAATTTGAACCTACATGGAGTAATTCTGGGTGAGTAATCTGAAGAAGATGGACTATGAAGAGTGCTAGCAGCAGATTCAGAATCTTGAGAAAAAGAAGAATGTCTTTCTGGAGTACTTGTTCCAAAAGAGGAGCTCATGGCTAAAGAACTGCCAGAAGAATTTTGATGATCTTCCTGAAAAATTTGATGTTTATTCATATTATTATTGACTATTTTTAAATTTGTGTAATGTGCAAGTATTAGCGTGTGAAAGAATGAGAGGAAAGTGGAAGGAATGGGGATATTTAAAGGAGTGGTCGGCGACACACTACTCGATCCAGTAGATAATGTTCTGAACTACTCCCACTGTTTACCTCAACTTGGACTAATATAATAATACATATGCAGAAAAAAATTAACTCTAAGTTTTGGAAGATTCTTTTGCTTTACTTTTTCCAAAAAATATGAAGGTGGGAGGAAGTCTTCTGGAAATTAGATTAGTAGTTTTTTGGGTGATGTATTATTTCATAATATATCATGTTATATTGTATCGTGTTATCTTATTTTAATGAATACATAGTAGATTATATTGTTTACAATTTGAAAGAAGACAAGTTCAATTGATCATTCCAATAATCATGATTCATGAGAGAATCAGATTCCACCTTAACATTATGATAGCCATTAGAAAAAGCACCATTGCAAGTCAATTTGTATTCCCTTAGCTTTTGCATCATTATTAGTAGGAAACTTATATAAATATATTATAATAAAAAAATATTTATCATTTATAATAATAATATTTTTTTTTACTTAATCATTTTAATTTATTTATAATACAAGTTTAATACATATTACAAAGATAAATTTATTATTCAAATATAATACAAATTTTAATAATGGATAATACATTTATCACATATTTTAATACATTTATAATACAATTTGACTATTTTTTATCAAACAAACATAATATATTTCAAAAACAATTATAATTCAAATATATTGCATACATAATTCACTTTTAATACATATTACAGATTTATCACAATATTACTATAAATAATAATAAATAAAAAATATCACTAAAATTAATAATTATTTTAAAAATATATTAATTCATGTAATTTTTCGTTATTTGGTACAACATTTCCAAAATAGGCATGCAGTACATGCATAATAACTTTGACTTTTCATTATCACAAAATCTTGGCCAAAAGTTATATATTAAGTTTTTCCGAATTTATAACTTCAAAAGTAAATTTGCCCGGAGTGAATAATAATCTTCTAGAGTTCTAGTGTGGACTTTTATTTGCGGTGTTTGCGTGTTTAACTAGAAAATTGTTTGTATTTTTTTCAAATTATTTTCACTCATTTATTTACTGCTAGACCTTATGTCCTTCTTGTTAATTTCTTCTTTTTTTTTTCAATTTCCTTCTGATTCCTTGCGACTTTACGAGACTTGAAATGAAATTATAATTGTAACACACATACTTCAAACAGGTGCTTTATAAACAGTACATGTGACATGAAAAGGTTAGGCACTTTAATGTAGAGAGGGAAAAAAGATCATATTTGTCCCCCAAAAAAGGTGGGGAAAAGATGCTCAAACGAAAAAGCAAAGTGCATACATGTATGTATTTTTTTTTGGCATGTGTTTGATATGCATATTCAGAATTTGAGTTGAATAGGGACCGTTCCATTGGAACTCGAAAGTCCTCACTAGCCAGATTTTTCTGCTGAGAGTTTAAATTCAAGATCTCTGATTAAGAGATGAGCAATCTCATTCACTGCATCACATCTTTTGATAGTAAATGATAATATATATATATGTAAAAAATAAAACAAGAACTAACTACACTATTAATATAACAGAAGATACATCTATCACGTCCAGGGAAATTAATAACAAATATACTTGATTTTGTAATATAATGAAGAAGCCACCAACTTGGAAAATAATAGAATTGTGGAAAATTCTAAATAAAAATGAATCTCTAAAATTCTAGAAAGACCACATAGTTGACTTGTCTTTTTTCAAATTTAGTCAATATATGCTATTAAAAATCCTTAGGTGACCCTGCAGCAAAAATGACATTTAGTGAGTAATAGATTCTTTATTGATAATATTTATTATTGTAAAAAATATTTAATAATAATTAAATTACTTTCATTATAATTTATAATTAACACTAAAATCTTAAATGTCATTTCTGTAAAGTGCTAATTATAATATTTAGTGATAAGTGTATTATTGACGCTAAATAATTAGCGCAAAATATTTTATGGTGGCAGCTCCTCAGCATTCATAATTAGCATTCAAATTTTGTCAATACTACATATGTTCGGTTGTATAATATAATAAAACATATATAATTGAATAGATTTAAGTATACTTTTTTTAAATATCCAGGACTCAAGAGATGAGTTAGAGTTTCAACATTAATGTGTTTGATAAAATTCAATAACTTAGACTAAATTTTGGTATTTTTATATTTATCGTTTAATATGTATAAATATTTTGTTTAAATTAAACTCAGTAAGTAGCATTTTTTATAATTATTTAAAATTCATAAACTTTTTTCTACATTCTTAACCTTTTGATCAGTAAGAATATACGGGCATATACTTGATACTTAAAAGCGTTATGAATAATCATTATATGTGAGTATTGGTTGGATTAGAGATACTCACTCCATTCATTGATTAATTAAGTAAACAAGAAAATCTTTTGAAGATTGAACGAGCTACAAATTACCAAGAGAATTGAAATTAAGTCAGGTCTGACATATTTTCATTTAATAAAATAAGAATTAAAGCATAAATAATGTCTTGTATTTTAATTAGTTATTACTTGTTAGGTCCAACATATTATTTATTTGGTTTGAGATTGGATGGCACAAAACGTACACCAATAAAAAAAAACATTTATTCCTCCAAATACGAATACAAATCTAGAAACTTCTTGAAATAATAATTTGATACAAAGTGTTTAACCATCTAATTATTTGAGTTTTAAGAGTGTGACACTTTGTCGTCTTTACCAGATCCATGCAAAGATGGTTAAGGATGTGCCGTATAAGTTATTTTCTCTCTCTCAATTTATAACATAACAATTTCACAAAGTTTCATCACTATCTTTAAAATTTTAAAAGTACTACTATTATTTAAGAAATCAAATCAGTCTTTTTAGTTTTTACTATAATTTTTTCAATTTTTAAAATTTCTTTTAGAATCATTAGCTATGTTTAATTGTAGTGTTTTTGTCATTTTAGTTGTTAAATATGTGACTATTATTATAAAATATTTAAAGAATCTATACTTAGAATTAATAGTCAAAATTAAGTGTTTTGACTTTTGTATTTCAAACTTCTTTCATAAAATTGGGTCAGAAAGAGTATTATCATACTATTAATCTCTCCATTTCAATTTTCTTTTTCTTACTTTCCTCTTTATTTTGTTTTAAAAATAATGTACTCTATTTTTTTTTCTTTGACAATTCTTTAATTCTAATTTCCCACCTAATTATATGTTAATTAAGAGCACAATATTTCAAAATATTCTTTACTTTCTTAAACTTTATAGTCAATCAAAATCAAATAAACAAATGGAAAAAAATACATAATTTCATTGATCAATTATTTATATTTATTTTATGAAATTATTTTATATATATATATATATATATATATACATGAATTTACATGTACTCGTAACTTACCGATTACCATCTACATCAGCACCCAGTCTAGAATGGTACACTTTTTTTCCTCTTTTAAATTTTTTTAATTAAAGAATGCATCATCTCTTAGGTAAGCAAGAGACTAAATTAAGAATATTACAAATTAGAAAAGACTAAATAGATTCATTTATTAAAATATTTTATTTTATATATATCGCTTCAAGTAGGCGTTTTTCTTTGAAGGTTCGTTCACCAAGAAAGTACGAAGAAATTGGTCTCTCTAATTTCTTCATCATCACGTGTTTAATATGTGTTCTTCTTTAACTACTTATAACTTATAACTTTTATATTATATATATATGTTGAAGATTGAAAAAAGTCCACATCGGTGGTTAATGAGATGGGTGGACTCCTTATAAGGCTTGTGCAATCCCCCTCCCTTTGAGCTAGCTTTTGGGGTGTGAGTTAGTCTTAAGACCTAATTTCAAAATTGCCTACGCACCAGATGCTAAGCACTGGGCGTGAGGTGGGATGTTGAAGAATGACAAAAGTCCCACATCAGTGGTTAATGAGTATATATATATATATATATATATATACAATAAGTGAACCTATTATCAGGGGTTCAATACTTGTTACTTTTATTGTCTTACTTGATGTGATATAGATAAAATTTAGAGAATTAATCAATTTTTAATATGATTTTAAAACATTTTACGTTATTAATTATTTTAATTTATAATACTTTTTACGTAATGTTAATTCCCTTTTCTCAATATATGTATCATAAATTGAATTTCAAAAGTGAATGTGTTGTAAATTATTGAGATTTACGATATCTTTTACATAGTTTTCAAATTAAATAATACATGTTACTTTTTTTGTCCCATCTATGTGACACAAATTAATTTATTTTATGAATCAATTGAATTTGTTACTAGCAATTGAATTTTTTATATGTTTTTTTAAAAAAAATATTTAAAGTTGTCAATTATCCTGATTTATAATATTTTTACACAATTTAAATATTTAAAAAAATAAAAATAAAACAAACAAATTAAAACAGAATATATATATATATATATAGTAATAGAGAAGTAGAATAACACATTGTAATAATTCCAAACATGGGTAAAAAAATGTTTTTCAATACGGGTAAAATGTGATAATAAAACTTACAAAATTTTAAATACCTTCTTTTACAACGTCTACACATCATTTTCTTTTGATTCTAACTAGTGATATTTTATCGGATATATTATTAGTGTTGTTTTTGAAATGCGTACTACTAATAATTTTTCAACTTATTCAAAACACTACATGCCCAAATATAATTTAGCCTATGTGTCTTCATATGATTGGTCCTTCACGTCTCTAAGTCCAATTTCTAACGAATATTTCAATCGAATCGACGGTCCATATTAAATCAATACAAATCAACCCCTTCTTCCGCCGGCGCCTATGCATTATATTATAATTTAATCATTTATTTATTGCTTTTATATATTGCTTCACATTTTTTACAATTTATAGAGTAACAACGGTCCATTTATTGTTTTCTTCCTTCTTCTTCTTAGTTTTCTCGAAGGAGAAAATGAGGATGACCCAGAATAGGAGTTTGTCAGTTTCGAGTGTGTTGGCGAAGAGACAAGCAATGGCGTGAATTTGTTGTGAATGAGAGCACCACTTTCTAGCCCTGTAGCTCTCATGTTTCAAGTGCCTGATAGTTGCACGCATTCGAGCTTCTCTCAAATCTTACAGTCGTTCTCTCTTTTATCTTCAAAATGTATTCCTATCTCTTAAGAAATATGACTAAATAGTAGAGGAAGTTGTTATAATTTACACCGTGAGTGCGTTGGATTATCAAGGATATAGTTTTTGATAAACATCACGAATAGCATTTGAGCACTAAAATAGTAATTGCGATTTTTGTGTATTCCTACCAGATGAGACACTGTCAGGATTTCATTAACATGTAAGTGTTGCTTAGTTGGTTTAATGATATTTTGCCGCAAAAAAATGTGATCAAGGCGTTTATCTGTTATAATAAAATAACTAAACAATAAACATCATCATCGAAGTTCAGATCAACTCACTCACAGAAGAATCCGAAATCAAGTGTGACCAAACTGTGGAAATAAATCTTGGTAGCAATTAATTTTGCAGCCATACTTGATGAAATTACTAGCCACAAATGTGAAAATTGGTAGACACCAATGTGAAAGTTGATAGCCACATTTGTGGAAGTAGGTAGTCAAAGTTTGGTATTAGTTTGGTAGAGTTAGGCAGCCAATTTTTTTATTGAAATTGGCTATCACATTATGTCATTAATGATGTAAACAAGTGTTCAAAAAACTCTATAAATAGAGTAGTAATTGAACACTTGAAGACATACCAAAATAGAGAAGCAATAGAGAGTAGAGAGAGTAATCCACAAACTACTTCTTAGTTTGTGAGAAAATAGTGTGCAAATAATATTATTGTGAGTTGTAAGAAATAAAAGAGTGTTGAGTAGTAGTCTTTTGACACTACCAAGTTTTTCATCAATATTATTGTATTACTTATTCGGGTATCATATTTACCCATTTTAATATTTGGTGTCGTTGTTACTCTCTTCCTATTGCTATTTAGTTTGGACATTATCCTGGGTGTGATTATCATTTTGTCCAACAACGTGGTATCAGAGCCATGACAAATAATAGTCCGTTGTCCTTTCAATACCCCCGTCTCACAAGAGAAAATTATGAAAAATGGTGTCTACGAATGAAAGCTATTCTTGGCTCTCAAGATGTTTGGGATATTGTAGACAAAGGGTATACAAAACCCGCAAATGAGGAAACTTTGCCCTCAAATGAAAAGGAGGTCTTGTTAAAGACAAGAAAGAAAGATCAACAGGCCCTCACTCTTATCCATCAATGTTTGGATGATGGCATGTTTGAGAAGGTGGCTGATGCAACCACCTCAAAAGAGGCGTGGGAGATTTTACAAAATTCTCTCCAAGGAGTTGATAAAGTAAAGAAGATAAAACTTCAAACTCTAAGGGCTGAGTTTGAAGTTTTAAAAATAAAAGAATCCGAATCCATTTCGGATTTTTGCTCAAGATTGATTGCTGTTGTAAATCAACTAAGAAGATACGGAGAGAAAGTAGATGATGTGCGTGTGGTAGAAAAGATCCTTCGTTCTTTAACACCTAAATTTGATTATGTGGTGTGTGCTATTGAGGAGTCTAAAGATCTAGACTCTATGACGGTAGAACAATTGGAAGGTTCTTTACTAGCCCATGAAGAGAAAATGAAAAGGAGAAAAGAAGAGCCACTAGAGCAGCTTCTTAAAACTCATGCATCCTTCAAAGGATTTGAAGGTGAGAAAAGTTACAAAGGAAATGGACAATGGAGAGGCCGTGGAGGCCGTGGAGGTCGTGGAAGAGGAAGAAGTTACACCAATTATTTCAACAATGAAGATAAAGGTCACCAGTCAATCAGAGGTCGTGGTCGTGGTCAACGAGGAGGCAGAGGACGTGGAGCCTATCAAGGTACAAATGAAATCAGGTATGACAAATCTAAAATTGAGTGTTATAACTGTCATAAAATGGGACATTACTCTTGGGAATGTCGTAGTAATGTTGAAGAGAAAGTTAATCTTGTTGACAACAACAAAGATGAAGATGAGTCAACACTGTTATTAACACTCAAAGAAGAAGATAAAGATGATTGCAGCTCATGGTATCTTGACAATGGAGCAAGCAATCATATGTGTGGCCAGAAAGATAAATTTGTGGAGATAAAGAAGACCGTGAAAGGTAATGTGTCTTTTGGCGATACCTCAAAGATCCAAATTGAAGGGATAGGTACGATTCTGATATCCTGTAAAGATGGTGGTCATAAATTGATTACCAATGTTTATTATGTGCCAAAATTGAAAAGTAATATTTTGAGTTTGGGTCAACTTCTTGAAAAAGGATATGATATTCATATGAAAAATATGCATCTTTGGCTAAGAGATTCAAGTAACAACTTAATTGCTAAAGTTCATATGGCAAAGAATAGGTTGTTTCCTTTGAATCTTCAAACTATCTATGCAAAGTGTTTGAAGGCTAATGTGCAAGATGACTCATGGTGTTGGCATATGAGATTTGGGCACTTGAACTTTGAAGCGCTCAAATCAATGGGAGACAAGAACATGGTTGATGGGATACCGCCAATCAACCATCCAAATCAATTGTGTGAAGCTTGTCTTCTTGGAAAACATGCAAGGAGGAGTTTCCCAAAGGAGACTACATCAAGAACAAGTAAGCCACTCCAACTTGTTCACACCGATGTTTGTGGTCCAATCGATTCACCTTCTTTTGGTAAAAGAAAATATTCCTTGCTCTTTATTGATGATTTCAGTAGAAAGACTTGGGTATACTTCTTGAAGCAAAAATCTGAAGTTTTTGTTGCCTTTAAAAATTTCAAAGCACTTGTAGAAAAAGAAAGTGGCTATGAAATAAAAGCATTAAGGTCTGATAGAGGAGGCGAATTCACTTCAAAAGAATTTAATGACTTTTGTCAATCTCATGGAATTCGTCGCCCTCTAACGGTACCTTACTCGCCACAACAAAATGGAGTTGCAGAAAGAAAGAATAGAACAATTCTTAATATGGCTAGATGTATGTTGA
Source organism: Solanum sitiens (assembly GCA_016801875.1). NCBI lineage: Eukaryota > Viridiplantae > Streptophyta > Magnoliopsida > Solanales > Solanaceae > Solanum > Solanum sitiens. The sequence goes on along the minus strand of JABWTJ010000002.1, from coordinate 1,568,335 downwards.
AAGCTAAACATCTACCAAAAGAATTTTGGGCCGAGGCTGTTTCTTGTGCAGTTTATTTGAGCAACAGGTCTCCAACAAAAAATGTACGAGATCAAACACCTCAAGAAGCATGGAGCGGAAGAAAGCCAAGTGTTAAGCACTTGAGAATCTTTGGGAGCATAGCATATGCTTATGTTCCACATCAAGGGAGAGCTAAACTTGACGATCGGAGTGTCAAGTATGTGTTTGTTGGCTATGACGCAAGTTCAAAAGGCTACAAATTGTACAATCCAAGCAATAACAAGGTGGTGGTGAGTCGTGATGTTGAATTTGATGAAGAAGCATCATGGAATTGGGAGGCTCCAGAAGAAAAAACATATGATTTTCTTCCATACTTCGGAGATGAAGAAGAACAGGAGACCATGTCACAGGATGCAACCCCGCCTCCTTCACCAGCAAATATTGCATCTCCATCTTCTCAAGAGAGTTCAAGTGAAAGACCACATAGGATGAGGAACATTCAAGAACTCTATGATGACACAGAAGAAATTACTAATTTTGATTTTTTGTGTTGTCTTTTTGCTGATAGTGAACCAATGAATTTTGCTGAAGCTGTTACTAACAAAAGGTGGAGAAAAGCCATGGAGGAAGAGATCCAATCAATAGAGAAGAACAACACTTGGGAGTTGACAACTCTTCCAAAGGACCATCGAGCAATTGGAGTCAAATGGGTATACAAGATGAAGAAAAATGCCCATGGAGAAGTAGAAATATACAAGGCAAAACTTGTGGCTAAAGGCTACAAACAAAGGCATGACATCGACTATGAAGAAGTTTATGCGCCTGTTGCCCGCATGGAGACAATCCGTCTATTGATCTCTTTAGCGGCGCAAATGAAGTGGAAGATCCATCAACTAGATGTCAAATCGGCATTCTTGAATGGATATCTTGAAGAAGAAGTATATGTTGAGCAACCATTGAGTTTTGTGGTTAAAAATCATGAAGATAAGGTGTTGAGGTTGAAGAAAGCCTTATATGGGTTGAAGCAAGCTCCACGAGCTTGGAATAGTCGCATTGACAAATACTTTCAAGACAATGGGTTTACTCGTTGTCTCCATGAATATGCTCTTTATATTAAAGTTCATACTAATGGAGATATTCTGCTTGTTTGTCTTTATGTTGATGATCTCATTCTAACGGGTAACAACCCAGTTTTATTTGAAACTTTCAAGAAAGCTATGTCCCTTGAGTTTGACATGACAGACATAGTGCTCATGTCATATTACTTGGGCCTAGAAGTCAAGCAAATGGAGGAAGGCATCTTCATATCTCAAGAAAGCTATACAAAGGAGATTTTGAAGAAGTTCAACATGTTTGATTGCAACCCTGTGAACACCCCAATGGAAAGTGGAACAAAATTGTCAAAATTTGATGATGGAGAAGAAGTGGATTCCACTTTGTTCAAAAGTCTCGTAGGAAGTCTGAGGTACTTGACATGTACGAGACCAGATATAGTCTTTGCAGTTGGAGTAGTAAGTCGATTCATGGAAGCTCCTACCTCCACTCACTTGAAGGTCGCTAAAAGAATTCTTCGCTACCTAAAAGGTACAATCGACCTTGGGCTATTTTATTCTTCTTCCGATAATTTTAATCTTGTGGGATATTGTGATAGTGATTATGCGGGAGATGTTGATGATAGAAAAAGCACATCTGGTTTTGTGTTTTTCTTGGGTGATTGTGTTATTTCTTGGAGTTCAAAGAAACAATCAATTGTTACTCTCTCGACTTGTGAAGCTGAATATGTGGCAGCGACATCATATACATGTCATGCTATTTGGTTGAGACGGTTATTGAAGGAACTCAATTTGTCACAAATTGAAGTCACAATGATTTGTGTTGATAACAAATCTGCGCAAGCACTAGCAAAGAATCCAGTGTATCATGATCGAAGCAAGCACATAGACACAAGGTATCACTTTATCCGAGAATGCATTACCAAGAAAGAGGTAGAGCTCAAGTATGTGAAATCTCATGATCAAGTTGCAGATATTTTTACAAAGCCTCTCAAGTTTGAAGATTTTCAGAGATTGAGATCAAGCCTTGGAGTAAAGAAGAAAAATCAAAATTAAGGGAGAGATTTGTGGAAATAAATCTTGGCAGCAATTAATTTTGCAGCCATACTTGATGAAATTACTAGCCAAAAATGTGAAAATTGGTAGCCACCAATGTGAAAGTTGGTAGCCACATTTGTGGAAGTAGGTAGTCAAAGTTTGGTATAAGTTTGGTATTAGTTTGGTAGAGTTAGGCAGCCAATTTTTTTGTTGAAATTGGCTATCACATTATGTCATTAATGATGTAAACAAGTGTTCAAAAAACTCTATAAATAGAGTAGTAATTGAACACTTGAAGACATACCAAAATAGAGAAGCAATAGAGAGTAGAGAGAGTAATCCACAAACTACTTCTTAGTTTGTGAGAAAATAGTGTGCAAATAATATTATTGTAAGTTGTAAGAAATAAAAGAGTGTTGAGTAGTAGTCTTTTGACACTACCAAGTTTTTCATCAATATTATTGTATTACTTATTCGGGTATCATATTTACCCATTTTAATATTTGGTGTCGTTGTTACTCTCTTCCTATTGCTATTTAGTTTGGACATTATCCTGGGTGTGATTATCATTTTGTCCAACACAAACTGTATATTCTCCATTTCTTGGCAATGGCAACACATTTCTTTTGGCCTTTACCTTGAGCAATTTTCCAATATGCTAACTAACTTTATTACTGGAACTGGTGAATTATTCTCTAAATTAAACACTCTTAATTGGGCATTCTTCTTCTTCTCTCCTCCACTTTCTGAGCTCTTCTGAAGCTCCTAAACACTCTTTCACTATATCATCAATGTTGGTAAAATCCCTTGCTACAATTTTGTTATTAAAAATTCAGAACCTTGAAATTTTGAAATGGGATTTGTTTTTAGTATGTTCTTGATTAAGAAGTACGTCATATCTGGCTGACCCCAAGGTCCATAAACAGTGAAATCTTAATTATGTAATGGAAAGACCGCGGATGTGATTGTACGTATGTGCAATTTCTTCACGAGCTTTCTTTGTGGCGGCGTGGACCAGTGGATCAATTCCTGCTTTTTGTCTCCTTAAATGATTTTATTATGTTCTTAATTTGTTAGGGAAAAAAGTTAAGCAAGTTTTGATGATTTTGAGTTTTCATAGTTGCATTAAACTTTTATTTTATCAGCTGTTTTCCAACGTGAATAAATAAATTGAAAAAAAAATAATTTATTTCTTGCATATGAAGAAGTTGTGACTAACTTGGAATCATTTTTGGCTTTGGGAGGTACCATGTACATCCAATATTATAAGCATTGAGAAAGCGTGTAGCACCCTAACATGTCAAAGCTTTTCATTAGAGAGTAGTCCTTGTTCTAGGATTTCATTTTAACAATAACATTTATTTATACAATTTATCTATTTTTGATTCTTGCAGCAGCCAAGAGAGATGTACTTGTGGACTTGACATCAAGGGATAAAATTGTAAACATTAATAACACGTGTGTGCTACAATGGCCTACAGAGCTTCTGTTTAACTCTCTTATTTCTTTTCAGCTCTTTGAATTGGATTCTGCTGATAACTTTAACTGAATTGCAGGTGGTGAGGTCTCGGGGCACGACACCTCAAGGCCCGGGGGTGGGCGGTATTGGGTGGGGCCTCGGGGCAAGGCGTCTTGAGGCCCCAGGTGGAGTGGGGGAGGGTCTCGGGGCACGGTGCCTCGAGGCCCGGGGTGGGATGGAGGGGTCTTAGGGCACGGTGCCTCGAGGCCCCGAGATGGGGTGGAGAGGTCTCGGGGCACGGCGCTTCTAGGCACGGGGGTGGGGTGGGAGGGTCTCGGGACACAACGCCTCGAGGCTCAGGGGTGAGGGGTTTCGGCGCATGGCGCCTCGAGGCCCGGGGTGGGGGAAGGGGATCTCGGTGCACGGCGCCTTGAGGCTCGGGGGAGGGGGTCTCGGAGCACGGCGCCTCGAGGATCGAGGGAAGGGGTCTGGGGCACGACGCCTCGGGACCCGTTGGTGGTAGGGGGGTCTCGAGGCCCGATTGTTGTGGGTGGGGTCTCGGGACACGGTGCCTCGGGGCCCGTGGTGGGGTGGTGTCAGGGCTCAACGCCTCGGTGCCCGTTAGGGGGGGGGGGTCTCAAGGCTCGAGGGTGCTGGATGGGGTCTCGGAGCACGGCGACTCGAGGCCTAGGGAGTGGGGTGGTGGGGCCTCGAGATCGGGGGGTCTCGAACCAGGTTACATTCAAGTCTAAAATGTCAATTGTCACGTCTGAAATGCTAATGGAGATCTTTCTCCAATTTTGTTATTCCATCTTTGAGTTCCTCACTAGGTTAGATTAAATTAATCTTTGCTTTGTTTTGTTCGTAGGTTGAAGACATCTGCTGGTGAGAGAAAGTTGATGCTCACAAGTCACAACTCAAGATGAGTTAGACCGGAACCAACTAGTATATATATATAGAACCACACAAGTGAAGCATGTATATTGACCATCACCTGTGTGGTTATCCACTTAGTTAAGTAGTAGAAGTAGATATATAATCTCTACTTGTATTATTGGATCGTTGAAATTGTTTGGTCAAAATTAAGATCCATAATGATTTGAGACATATTCTGTTATTTTCCCCTTTTTCTCGGTTTTTTGTTTTTTAGTTAAGAAAATAATTTATTTATTTAAAATTGACATAACGTGTTCCACATTTTGGCCTCATTTGTTTCTATTAAGATTAAGACGTCTGAACCTTAAGATATACATTAAGATCTAGATGTGTAAATCTGAATAAACATCTGAATATTAAGATGTTGTCTTTAAATTTGGACACTGAATTATTGAGATTGTTTGTTTTCAATATCTGAATGAACATATGAAATTAAACATTATATCAATAAAGTATTATAAAAACCTTATTTTAGTAAAGTATTATTTTTGTATAGAAAATTATATTTTGAACATTTTTATCGAAACAATGTAATATGATTTATCTTTTAAGAATTTAACATTAAGCTACATCATCAATATGACTATTCTTTGCACTCAAAAACTTTGAGAATCTAATATAATGCAATGTAAAATAGTTTATGTAGAGTAGTAATATATTGTTTATGAAAATATTTTATTTTATAATGAACATTTGTTATTGATATCGATCAAATAATTAATACTTTCTTATTTTTTGGAACCGTGCTAAATATTATGTCATGGACTTGTTTATCAATTCAAATATTATTTATTAATTTATGAAAGTAAAAGACGCATATTAAGTTAATAAGAATAAATGAATTATAACGATAAGCATGTAATTAACATTAATTAAATAAGAAATAAATTTTATTAGTTGTTGTTATATAGTTGAATTAAGATATGAGTCTTACTTTAGTCTGAATGGTTTTAAGAGTCTGTAAAGATTTGATACATTCAGCTATCCAGACCTTTTAAAAGGGCTTATAAGTAAATAAAACAAACTTAATGAATTGAATCTGAATAATTAAGATCAGTCCTAAAAAGCAAAAACATTGAATGAGACAAATCTGGATGATCATGATTCAGACCTCCATTATGTGCAAATAAATGAGGCCTTAAGTAGCATTTTAGTTGTTCCTCCATCTCTATGATGGATTTCTTGAAAGAAAAAATAAAAGTTGTTTGGTTACTAGTCTACCGTCCAACACAAAATATCAATTATGAGTCAATTGCATGTATTATTTTGTGTATGATAGTAGATTGAATAATTAATACATAAGTAGCTAAATATTATATAGCTAATCTCTGTAATATTAATATTTGTATAATTTTAGACAGAGAAACAAACACTTATAGTATTTTAAACAATTTTGTAAATGTTGTATTATTAGCAGAATGATGTCACGAAAAATGACTGATCATAGTATATAACAAGCTATCTCCACAAAGTTCAAAAAATGCTCCAAGGAAAAATAGTTCATATCCAAAAAAAAAGATTAAAAAAAATTACATAATTGAACATGCATTTGCATTTTCATCACTGAACATAGTATATAACATGCTATCTCCACAATATCCAATAATCAAAGCCTCTGTAATTTCTCTTGGATTTTGTTTCATCAATTGTAAATCCCCTTCTTTTTCTTCACTATTTTTCTTACTCTTTTCTTCTTTAATCACCATTTCCACTTTCTTCCCTGTTTTCTTCTTAAGTTTCTTCAACACTTTATCTGCATTTATTCGACCCTTTACTACCACTTTATGATTATTCATATCCGTCATGAATTCTTCAACCCCTAAAATTGTCATAAGACAAAATGAACCAACACGCATTAATCAACAAGCATTTCTGAAGACTCTGAGCAATATAGCTTAAAAGATCAAAAATCGATACAAAAATAGTTCAAATTAGTTAAAAGAGGGAAGAGAAAGTACCTTTGATTTTTGATATGATTTTGGCAATTTGTTTTTCGCATCCTTGGCAATACATTGAAATTTTAAATTCTGCTTCCCCAACCTGTATATAAATCCATCAAAATTAATAAAATTTCACAATTCTATATCGATAAAAAGATTTTAAACAAATTATTATAACAAGAAATAAAGAAGAGGAATTATATTATTTAAGATTACTTTATCTGGTTTCTTTTTCTTCTTTTCTCCCATTGCTAGTGATGAAACAGACCTTTAAAATCCAAAAGTCGGTTATAGCGGTTATTCTGAATTTTCCACTATTTTTATTAACAACGAAAAGTCGCAACCCCTTGAGTTTTCTATAATACGTTTTTTTAATCTCTTTTTTTTAAAAAAAAAAAAAAACTTTTTATATTCCTTTTTATTTGGTGATTTTTTATTATTTCTTATTTGCAAATAATTAACCAAGATGCCAATTAACAAATTTTAAATACCTTTTTCCCCTTAATTTTTATGGACATTTTTATCTTTTAAATAATCTTATCGAATAAATTCTAATATAATGCAACTTAAAGGTCAAATCTGAAGTTGAGTTCAAACCTACTTCTCAAAATAAGTATTCAATTCAACAACACAAATAGTATAATTCCATAGGTTGGGTATATCAGGATAGGATAGAGTGTACGCAACCTTACTCCTAACTAGCAAGGATAGAGAGGTTGATTCTAATCGGAATATATTTCGAAACAGACACTAAATAATTATTTTTGTAAAGCATGATTTTGTAGGGGAAAGGCTCAAAATAGTCCTCCATTTTTTAATTTAGAATCATAGTAATCCTTGTCTTTTAGCATGGAGCACTAATAGTCCTCCATGTTTCAATAATTGGTGCATATTTAGTGCTCCCTAAACAGCCGTCTGATTTTTGACGGCACTTTTCTTTGCACGTGAGAAATGGAACTCAAACCTTCCCCGTCTCTGTTCTCCTTCAAATAGCATCAGCACCTAATTTATCCACCATAGCTTTATTTCTTTCGTCTATTTGCATAAATAAAACAGACCGAGAAGTAATATTCAATATTGTTTCAATGACTGTGATTCTTTTTTGTTTATCTCCTTCAATGGAAGTCTCAGGCAGAAGAAAAATTCTCCACTTGCAAAGCATTCTTCATTATTATTGATATATGTGCATCTATAGGCAAGGTTTTTGCACACCATATATTCGACCAAATGTCCCGTTGATCGTTTTGATTGTCCCAATTATGACATATACATGCTAAACATCAGTGAGCTCGAAGATAATTAGAGGCACGCGATAATCTTGAAGAGAAAAGATCGAGGCAGATGCAAGCTCTACCTAGCGGAAATTTATCAGATGCAAGTTTTGATAGAGAATCCGAGATAAGAGGCGAAAAAAAATGAGTCAAAAGTAGTTGAGATCAAATAATTGAAAACGGGTGTTTTGAAATGCGATCACATGTTGACATAGTATAGAATAATGTATCTTTTCATTTTGCAATGTAATGAATTTTGCTATGGAACAAATATGATGTAAGTTTGGTTTCAATTTGTTTGGTCCCTTGAATCTTCACAAAAAAAATATTCATAGTTTAAATCAGAATTGCATCATATTTGCACTAAAATTGCACCAAAACAGCAGTAGAAAAGCACCCAAACTGCACTTGAAATTCACCACAACAGCACCAAAACAGTACCAGAAATGCACCATATCTGCAACTCCTAATTTGCACTAAAACAACACTAGAGTTGAACCACAAACAATAGCAGATTCGCACAAAAAACTACACCAGAAAAAAATTTGAAAAACGATAACAAAATATAGTTGCTACTTGAAAAACAAGAGATGATCTATTTTTTTGTAAAAAAAAAAAAAAAAAAAAACTGATCTTTAAAATGTAACTGCATTTTGTTGATTGGTAGTATTTTTTCTTGTCCAACTTCGACACATCTCATCCACATGTTGAATTATACCGCCGTTGATAGAGGTTATTTTCGTCTCTCTTTTCTTTTTTTTTCTGCCACTCAAACCTAGTTCATTGTAGGAAGTAAGAGACAGGGGAAACAGAGATTCAGTATAATTTATAAGTCCGTTAAATATTAGACGGTTGTTTAGGAGAAGTACTAAATATGCACCAATTGTTGGAACATGGAGGACTATTAGTGCTCCATGTTAAAAGACAAGGATTATTTTGATTCTAAATTCAAAAATGGAGGACTATTTTAAGCTTTTCCTCGATTTTGTACTGATAGTGTCTAAAGAAAATTCAGGAGTCGATGAGAATGTAAATGAGAGATACTGACTTTACAGAAGCAAAAAATTCCCAGTAAACCATACTTTATACTATTGATCTGGAACAGTAAACACCAAAAACTTTATCAACCTAGATCAATACCAACGTACAAAGAACTAATATCTTGCGCAGCGTAAATCACATGCCTATTCCAAATTCTCGGCATCAGTAGGCAGCGGAGCAAGAACCTGAAGTCTGCATTACCAAGGTTTCAAAAATTATATGGTGTTAGAGTAATACACTGGTTTCAAGGAAACATTGGTAATACCTATTTTACAATAACTTCTTTGTGGGCTTTATATGACAGTATGACATTCCACACTAAAGCGATGAAGTTAGCAGCAAGGACCTGCGATCAGAGGAGATAGAGTAGAAAACAATCAAGTTGGTTACAGTGAAATAAATTATAAATTCCAACTCCAAACAGACACTTGGTTACAATTGGAAGATCCAACGGATGTCAAAGGAGTGCATGACTACAGCTATGATTTGTCTGTGCACTGTGCAGCATGTGAATGTATGAATAGTCAGAGGGATCGAAGAAAGAAGTAATGTATAAATAATTAGAGTGATCGAAGAAAGAAGTTCAGGAGTCAAATTCTTTTTTATTGCTAAAAGTAAACAACGAATCTGAATCTGTGGTTTAGCGGAGTCTGCACACCCCTAAACACTTCAAGTATAGCTTGAAACTACTACATCGGATTTTATGTTAGTTAAATTGGTGAACTCTTGACATGAACGATTGGGCATTTTTTCCAATTCATATAGTTACAGATCAATTTTTTGAAGAGATATCTCCAAACGACTAAAAGCTGACAGGAAGGCATGTTCTTAACCAAACAAAATGATGAAAGTGACTGTTTCACAAACCTGAAATTGCTGAGGCACAAACCGGAAGTTGAAAAATTGAAAAGGTATCCAGAGTTGCCAATTTGCAAGGACAGATGAGAACCACTCCTAAATCAGAAAATGTGATTGTGAATTAGAATGCAGGAAGAGTAATTATGAGTATGCATCTATTCGATGGTTCATTTCAGTAAGAAATATGAACAGAAGTCCATTCAGAATACCTGTTGAAGCTTTGGAATCACTTGTGATGATCTTCCCTCAAGTGTTACCAAAGATGATAAGAAAACACCAACAAAAATTGGAGCAAAAAGGAACTGTACCAAAGCAGCTCAAATTCAATGGCGATATCACTAAGGCGGTAATTACACCAATAAATAAGATATTATCACAAAATGGAAAGGAAAAAAATAAAAGAGGAAAACCTGGTCTAGTACAAGACGCATGAGAGTACCAGCGACCCCTGGAGTTGTGACCAATCTACTCAGGTAGAGGTACCTAAATATATCAGAGTCAGAAAACAAGGAGCTATTCTACAATGTCATTAGGACCATTTTACCCCTACATGTTCACCAAGCAAACAAGATATGCACCCATATTTGGTAGATGCATATAACTTTTAGCAAGGCAGGGAGCTAGATAATATTAAAACATTAGTAAACAATCCTACATAAGCATTGAGCTCATTAATGACCAATAGAAATCAGCATGTGATTGCACATATAATATAGATCGGTCAACATTATCATTCAAACCTTCAGATAAAAGTCGGGTGAAATAAATTTATATATTGTCAAAGTAAATTGATAGGGCAAGTACATGAAACTAATTATTATAAAAAAATACTACTGCGCTCACGAACTTGTGTCTTCATTCCCTCAAAAGTAAAAATAGAAGATCAACGGGTGACATGCAAATAAGGAGCATCTTCTACTTTTATATTCCCAGCTTAAGTGCTGGGTTAGAAAGACATGTGTCCACCAGATTAGGCAATTGGTATATAGTAAATAGCATAATAACAGCAGCTTCAGAAGACAATTCAGATACACAGACCAGAATAACATGTGTATATGACGGGCTTTCAAGTGGAAAAGGCACAAGTAGTACACACATCTTCAGAGTCGTATAGAGAGGAAATAAAGGACTGAAGATATTACCAAAAGTGCAAAGTTGGACCCACCAAAACCAACCCCAAGAATGTGAACAGAAGCGTCCTCTTTACATCCACAGATGCTACTTGGTCAATCCACAGCTGTGACACATAATCAGCAATCAGAAGGTGAAAGAAATAGAAAAATAGCTTTTAATCATCGGGAAGAGAATATATTTCAATGAGGAAAAAGATCAAGAAACTTATTTAAAGCAGTGATCATTTTTGCAAGCAGGGATACTAAGTTGTTGACACATTGCATGTTCAGTAGGGAAGTGAAAAGAAGGAATTTGTTTTCCAAATTGATGGAGAGAGAAAGGAAAGGAAGGAGTGTGATTAGACACTTGATAAAATTAATATAAAGATACGGTTCATAATGCCAACTGTCTTTTTTTTATCAGGTAAAATTAATGCCTACCGTCTTTTATGACATTACAAATTCTCATAGAAGGAGGTTTTCCCTTCACAGCACATTTGTACGGAAAAGGAACTTGATGTTTTATTCATGACCCAATACATACTTCTCCTTTCCTTTCTCTCCCTACACTCAATTAAAAAAAAATGCAGTCATCCTGCTCCTCTCCTTTCCTCCCTTTCTTTCAATCCAAAAGATCTTACACATTTGGACAGAAAAGAAACTTGATGGTTTTCTTCATAATCCTATCCATCCTTTTATCTCCTTTTTCTTTCTTCCCTTTCTCTCCCTAAAATCATTTCGAAAAAGAATTTATTATGCTTTCCCCCCTACTCCATTTCTCTCTCCTTTTATTTCAATCCAAATATATTTGATTAGCATCAATTTAGGAATTACCATCTCCAATACCAAAATCCTTATCATAATAGGAATACCATAACTACATGTACAAGTTATGACTATGTTAACTATAAAGCAGAATAATCATTTGACATTGTTAATCCAAACCCATATACCAAAGGATATATTTTAATGAGTAAAAGAAATAGAGCATTATAAGCTTTACTTCAACAGGTGTAAGAATTAACAACTATTACCAAGTTAAACACTCAAGAATCTCTGATTCACAGAATGTTGTACCAGTAGCATAAACAGAGAACACATGCACTAGCATGGACAAATGACAACCATAGCATAAAGAAAGAGTGCATCCTCGACGGTCTCTATTGGTTCTAGAAGCTTGAATTCATTTTACTGAGTTTACCTGACAGATTAGATCTCCAAAAAGTGTCAATAATGCAGATGTAACTGCTTTTGTCCATACTGGATACTTCTCAAGAAGAGATAAGTACCTACAGCAAAAGTAACAATTATTCTTGAGCCACGATGATCCAGTTAAAACATTATCAAGATATGACTTACAAAAAAATGAAGCTTTATAGTATTATATATATTATTCCTATGTTAATATTATTCCTTCTTTTTCATCAACTTAGAGCATATATTATTCTTTACTGTGAGGATTCAGCACAATTGGTTGGTTTTATGTTGGCTGCAGCGTATCACAATTCCTCTCCTTTATCCAGGTTTGGACCAGCAATGTGAGCAAGTTCACACATGCAGAGATTCATATAGCCAACACCGAATTGTTTGGAACTGAGGCGTAATTTGTTGTTAATTTAGAGTATATATTATTCTTTAAGAAATAGAAATGGTGATAGAGACATAGCAAGCCTTTTAAGGAAAAGAAAAAGGAAAGAGGGAATAGCCACTGACTAAAGAAGTCAAGCAGATAAGGAATCTACCATTTCATGTGACCACACAAAAGGCGGATAATGGGTACATGCATTCCAACAGGAACAAGGAGAAAAGTGAAAATAAATACAGCTAATACTTGACAACTCTAAGTTAGGCATTAGGGTCTATACATAATTTTGCTGAAAGGACGATCTTGTATTCTTGTTTTAGAAATTACGCAGACACAAACGTAAGTTACTTCATTTCATGAGGAGATGCACTTCATTGGTGAACATGTTCTTGTTTTGCTGATTCTATCCATGGATTCCTTAATCTTTAATATGCTGGAAAGCTGAAAAACTTACGAACAATATCTGTTGGATTACCCAATATCACGACATCTTACTCTTAACTTGTTAGAGATAAGATATATGTATTCATTATTCCATGGAACCATTTGTCAGTGGGTGATTCTTAAGACCTTTTTTTTTTTTGTAAGCTGGCCTCATGAAAGTATTATGAGATAGGGTGGCAAGACTAAACTACAGGGAAGCATCTGTATGGCTCTATCACCTCCAATATATATTGGATTTTGTAACTTCATCCGTTGGGGAAGCATAACACATTTGCTCATTTATGTGGGGCTCCCGTGGAATGTTAATTTTAGAGTAGATACCAATGAAACTGAAAATTATACCAATCTGACAAAAAGAGAATACACACAAAGGAAACCATAACTGTAAAGGATACTCTTTGATATTGATGCAGCACAAAAGATTCTCTTCTTTACATATTTCGACATCACAACTTTTTTGACATAACATGTTTTTGCTTTGATGTAAAAAGGAACTTATTTTATTATTTTATATTGCTTCGGCATGATAAAATTACAGAACAAACAATCTCTATGAGAAATGATATAATGACTTCCTGAAGTGCCTACACTGAAGAAGATATCTTCCATGGCATTTGAAATGCCAAAACGAACATACACACACACTCTCAGTTGCATAAACTGAGTTCAATTACAAATTTAGTTCCCATTTTCTTAATGAAATGAGTTCCATCACAAAGTTTAAGCTAGATAATGTTTTCGACAGACCAGTTGAATGAATAGAATGGAGTCATGTACAATATGTGCCGGCACCGATAACTTCATATGCAATATGAACACTTTCCTTCAATCTATAAACGTTTATCAATTTTCCAGTTAACAATAAAATACCTTCAAACAATCCAGTGCATCAAAAGTGCTAGTAGTACTTAATACGATTACAAACATTTGGATAACTGAACAATTTTATAAAAGACTCAACATGCCAAGATTATAAAAACCAGAAATTAGCAGGAAAAAAAACTTAATTGGGTCCCAACTATTTCATTTAAAACAAAATTACCAGGCAAGCAATGACCAGTTCTTCCCACCCTCACCACCACCACTGTTACTGCCATTGTCACCACCACCTGAATTTCCATCACCGGAACCTCCATACCCACCACCTCCGTCGCCTGAAACCGCTGACATCTGAAACTTACTGCTAGAAACGTACAATCTAACCCCAACATCAGAAAGATACAAACTTTTCAATCCATTAGTTGAAGAACTGACAGAAGAAGAAGAAGACAGTCCGAGTCGGGTTGTATGAAGTGGGTTTGGCTGAATTCGGGTTCGGGCATGGAGTTGAGAAACGGGTAATCGGGGAAACCCCACGACCTGTAATGATAAGAGAGAATTGCGAGCGAAAATTGAGGCATTTGAAGCCATTGTTAACTGCTCTTTCTGCTTCGAATGGATAGCTTTTCGGCTTCAAGAATGTCTTCCTTTTTGGGTTTTTGAGGGTTTAAGAGTTTTTTTATTTTATTTTATTGTAAAAATAAATAAATTGTGAGCTTTTAATTTGTGTCGAATACGTACCCTCAAGTTCTTAAAACAGCACATAGCCACTATAAAGGTTATATTTGACTTTTTAAGTTAAAAATAAAACTCAAATATAAAAAGAAAATCAAGCAAAATTCTAATAACTGATTGAAGCAAGGATGAACTTGCTTCTTTATCGATTTATCGCTCAAGCATATGATGGTTCTTTGAATACTTAAATAAGAATTATATCAATTTTATATGGTTCTCTTCGTATTTATATATTATAAAATAAAAATTATGTGGCATAGTTTAAATTAAAGAGTTAAACCTATTTTTTGATAGTGGATTTATACCTGAAATATTTAAATTTTTAGAAATAAAATTTTCATTTTTAAGAACAGCTTAAAATTTATGTCACAATTCAAAATATTTGGATGACTACTTCGTCTGGCATAAACCATAAAACCACATGAAATGAGTATTAATGAAAATGAATTTCTCGCACATCTTCCGATTTCTTTTCATTTACGATAATTTGACTTTTAACTTGCAATACCTTCATTTAATTGGTGGGTTAGTTTTGTCGAAGCAAATAAAAATTCGATGATACCATCAAATTCAAAACGCCAGCTGAAAAACATAATCACACCCTATGTTTAGATTAAATTGTATTGGATAATTACATTAGATGATACTCTTTCGTTTTATTTTATATGTTATTTTTTTACTTTACTTTTGCATTAAGAAATGACTTGAATTTACCCTTCTACCCTTATTTAAGTTCTTTAGAACTCAAGTTTTCAATCAATCAATATGAATTAATTTATTTTGATTAAATAATTTAACTAATGAACATGAATCAATTACTTAGCTTTTCTAAATTGGTCAATTGTATATTTTTAAAGCTAATAACCACAAGGGTAAAAAGGGAACAATATGGTAATTTATACATTGATTTTGTGAAACGACAGGTACTTCCTCCGTCTCATTTTATATTTAACGTTTTTACTTTGCACTTGAATAAGAAATTATGTAACTTTACCCTTCTACCCTCATTTAATATTTTCGTAAGTCAACTTTATAATAAATGATGAATACATTTTAAAGATTTATTAACTAATCTATCACGAGCATAATAGGCAAAATATGGTAATTTATGCATAAATTTTATAAAATGACAAGTATTGTGGTCGATCTATTTATAGAAATGAATCACATATAAAATGGGACGGATGAAGCATTAGGTGTCAACTATTTATAGCAATGAATCACATATAAAATGGGACGGATGAAGTATTAGGTGTCAACTATTTATAGAAAGGAATGACATATAATATGAGACGAAGAGAGAAATTAAAAAATAGCATATAAATACTTTTTAAAATATATATGAATATATCATATAAATTGAAAAATACAAGATGAATGCAAAATATGTGGGAAGTTAAATAAATTGTAGAGAACTACTCTAGTTTATACGAAACTAGCGAATTGACAAACAAGTTTGTATGATAAATTTTTCTTATATCGATTCACATATTTTTCTTATTGTCATCCTTACCATATATTTTAGTAATACCTTAAATGTAACAAAGAATAATGATAAATGCAACAAAAATAGCTTAGAAAAGAGGTATTAAGTTCACCTTGGATGAGATTTCCTTCATGTAATTCATAGAGGGGACAAAAAGGACGGTAAGATTCGGGGTTGAATCAAAATTTAAAATTTATGAGTTCATAATTTAATTTAATTTTCTTAGATTCTAAGTTAATTCTGGTCAACATTCATTATATCAAAGTGGAAATATTAATACTCTATTTTAATTTTAATATAATAATGCTATAATTCTACCTCATGTTACTTGTCATCGTCCACTTCAAATCCTAGAAAGTAATTTTACTTTATAGCCTACTTTTAAACAGGTCCGTTAATTAAGTAAAATTGGATGACTTTTGAAACACAAAACAAAATTAAGTGATTAGTGATTGATCTTCTTAGCGTTTAACTATTTAAACCAAGTAGATACGTTGAAAGAGCCTGAAATAATTGGCATGGATAAAAATTAGCAATTTAAACTTCAAAAAATATTTTTAATCAAAAATACATATTTATAATTTATCTTGATAAATCAAATTTTATACATGATTCTCTAAGTTTAGTCTTAACAAGCCAAACTCCACATAAAAAATATCAAGAGTTTAGCTTTTGATAGCCAAATGTAGATGCTTGAAATTAATATTGAAATAACCAAGTCTATAGATTTTTATGTTCCTTGCTATAACTTAAATAGTAATCCTCATACAAAAATGCGACTTTATGCTACTTTCACCACACATGCCTAAATTTCCTTTTTTCTTTGTTTGCTTTTAATCTTTCTTTTCTATAATTCAATTTTAACTTCAATTAATACACATATAATTTTTGTCATAATTCATGAACTAATAAACTTTATAACTTTTCCCTAATTGATATCGAAAAGTCTAGACCAGAAATAGCTAAATTGTCAATATTTTTTTATAAATTTTGACTATAATTTAAATAGTGGTTCCCAAAATTGGCTATATGTGACACTTGGGCCAAATTCTTTTAAGTCTTCCATTTCTTGACATGACACCCAAGAAGTAGCAAAAGAGCAGTGACTGTGAGTCCTTATCTCATTGAAACACATGCACCTGTCAATGTCTCAGTGGCCCTCTTCTCTCTGACCACCCCACACCCCACACCCCAAGGGAGAAAAAGGAACAAAGACCCCACTTAGAGTGCCATTCCTTAAACATAATTTCATACATAAACACTGATGAAGTGATGATTCTTTGAACTTTTGCTGTTTTCATCTTGGTACCCCTTGTTCTTGATTCTGAAAGGCAAGTTTTTTTCAATCTTTTTCTTGAATTTATTATGTATGTTTACAAGGGCCACAAAACCCATAAAGGACTAATTGAAAAAAAAAAGTTTTCTTGTTCATAGGTTTATCTAATTTAGGAATATTTTTTTTGTTTTGTGCATGTGTTGAATGGTTGGGGGTTTGAGAAAAAGGACTGTTCTTGATTCTTGAATGGTACAAAATATAGCACTCATTTCCTAAATTCTAGGAACCTTGAATTGCTCTTATTTTTTTTGGGGAAAAAATTAAGATTTGTGATTTTGGGGTTTGCTAGGATTAAGGTATTTAGATGTAGATTGGTAATAATCTATGTTTTACCTCTGTTTCTCTTTCTTGGTTGTTTCTATTTAGAGATGGTTGGTCCTTTTTGTGTGGCTGTGTTTTGTTTTTGGTTATGAATTTATCCAAACAAAAGTAGTGATTAAGATTGTCTTTAATTTGGGTTTGCATAAATTTGTGTGGCCTCTTTGAATTTCACTTTCTGCACCAGGGAAGTGCCCAACTTGAGTTTCACAAGCTCATAGGGTTCTTCTCTTTTTTTCATTTTTTCTCCCTATTGATTTTTCATTCCTTTTAGGCTTTAGCATAATGTTATTTTCATCTTCCATTGCTGGCTGGTAAATCTATTTTTCCTCCTTTCCCCCTTCCCCATTTTAATGTTCAATGATTTAATAAATTGAATTTTTTGGTTTTAAATTTTATTATGTGCTTTCATTTTTCCTGCAGCGATAATTGCTGAGGTCTTCAGGTTAGGTATACCACTGTTCTTAATCTGCAAGTTCATGTTTAAGTAGAAAAGATAAATTTCATTGTTGATGTGATTCTGAGGTTTGACGTGATCCTTTGAAGTCCCTGAATATTTGTCCATCTGCCATTTTGGAGGCTTTAAGACCTTAATAGAATGTGTGCCTTCTTAGCTAGTAATATTTTGGATGCTATTTGACTAGAAGTTTAGGTGTTGTTCGAAACTCTGAATTTCCTGATTCAAGTCGGTTATCTTTTACTATTAGATATGTGATATTCTTAAAATTAACTTTTTTTTTGTTGTAATGCAATAAGCTTTCCTCCTATAGAATTGAGCATCTATCACAGTGTAATTTTTCAGAACTGAATGACCTTAAAGACCATGTGAAGGTTCTTTACCTTGTCCATTTTATACCCTGTCAATGTCTTCCTCTACCCTGATCTTTGTTTTTTTTTTGCTAGCATGACCCCGTAAAGCAGTTCTAGTGTAAGTTAGCATGACTGTATTTGTCCAAAAATCAACCTTTACTTCTCGTAGCTTACTTCACCACGTTTTACTGTCTACTTGAACCTTCTCCGACTTGCTTTGCTTGGACATATTCTTGCTAAACGCAGTTCACTTTACTTAGAAGTTCCACTTGTTCATGTAGTATATGTGAGTGCAATTGAATTATCTTAATTCTAGTACATACCTACTTTGACGAGCACGGAGTTTTAGTAAATAAAGTTTGAATAGATTGTTTTCAGATGTCACATCAGATTAGTATGATAATGGTACTAGTTTATGTTAATTTGAATTCCTATTTTTAAAGTAGGAAAACTTTTATTTAAATTGTGAATCAAGTTTTTGGGATAGACTTACAAAATACTCCCTCCGTCCCATATTAGATAGACATCTTACTAAAATCAGTTGTCCCATATTACTTCTCCATCCCATATTAGATAGACATCTTACTCAAATCAGTTGACCCATATTACTTGATCACTCACTAAATCAAGAATTAATTATTTTTTTCCATTTTACCCCAACAATTAATATTTCCTTTTGGAATGTGAACCATTCCCAATACTAGTTATCCTATACTTTATGAATATTTTTTCTAACTTATATTTATGTGCATTAATATGAACAAAGGGCAAAATAGTAAAGTTGATTTCTTATTCACAGTGTCAAAATAAAAAGTGCCCATCTAACATGAGATGGAGGGAGTAGTAAGTATAGCTTTTCCAAAAAAAAAACAAGTTCTGCAAACTTTAGGAAGCCTTGTACCTTGAACAGTATTCTTTGATATATACATTTTCCGGAAGTTGAAGACTGCTGAGTGCTGAGGATGCACATATGGTGATATTTAAATGCTATTTACACTTGGTTGTTGCAGAAAAATGCATGGTGTCCTTAGGAGATCAGGTAATGACATTAAAAAAGATCCAGACATAGATGACAGTACCTTGTCTCGGAAATCTCTGGAGGTGCTAAAGTTTAGTTCATCACCCACAGTTGTGTATATTCATTGCTGCAAATCACAGTGGTACGCTAACACTTCAACGTTCATCTGGGAAATTCCGACATGTATTGTGGTACATCTAGGATACTTCTAGGACTATGGAGTATCACAAAATGTGGTTGAGAAGCGAAATTGTAAAAAGTTGACATCATACACCTTGTTATTTGCTCATCTTTAATAATTGAAAAATTGAAATATCACATGAGCTACCAACCTTTGGCCCAATATATTTTCGCAGTAGTCATTTTAGTCCTTTATGAGAATGAGATTCTACAAGAGTTTGCCTATCAAAAAGTCATTTGAGTCATCTATCAAGTTCCACACAATTATGTTTCAAGCTTTTAAGAAAAACTATTATATGTGTCATGCAGTAGTTTCTTGTAGATATTTTTTTCAACTTTTACAATGTTCGTATCTCATAAATGAATCATTCACAGCTCTACAGATGTGACATTCTTTGCTTTGGAACCCAGTGGACGATGGAGAGTTCTTGTTCTTCCACAGCAATATCTCTACCGTGAGATCTGTTGGAAATCACCTCAATCAAATGTAAATAGCTTGCAAGTTGGTTCTTTGTTGCCATTAACTTCTCTCTTATTTGGTAGACAGAAGATTCAAAGAGTTATGAATGTTGACTATACTCTTGAATCAATTATGTCTAGCAGCTCTCTACACCATGAAGGTTCTTTGAGCAATCTAAATGAATGGAACATGTTATCAATCACTTCTTCTGGTCAAAATCCAATCACCAAATGTGAATTTCCCGGAACCATCACCCATGGATCTGATGCTATTAGTGTAGAAGATATGTACACAGATGACTCTAAGAAAGAAAAATCCACAGACAAATACTCGAAGAAGAAACCTAGGAAGAAGGGGAAACGGAACAGAAATATCAAGTGCAGTAATGGCCTAAATGAGCTTCAATCTTCAGTTGGATGTTCAATAACTCAAGATGTGATACAAAATATACAACATAGATCAATTAGTTCTTCTGCTAATATTTGCAATTCTTTGATGAATGATGCCATGACTGTGAGCTCTATTTCTTTTGGTTCAAGCAGTGATGAAAGATGTAGTCAGCGTGTCTGTAAACCACCCCATCCTATTGCCAGAACAGAGGTTTCTTCTAATGGAGACATCTTAAAGAATGCAAAGCTGGAAGGACCAGGTCAAATTGAGGAGCTTAGAGAGAGGAAAGTGTGTCCAAAGCAGCATGCTGGAAATCTTTACGGAACAGAAAAGAGGGACAAGTACATTAGAAGAGTTCCCAATGACTCAAATGTCTATGCAAGTAGTACCAGGAACCAGAATAGCCATTCGAGGAAGGAAAATTATCAGTGTATTTGGAAAAGGGTTCAGAAGAGTGATTCTGATGTAAGCAACTGTGACTCGGAAAAGTTGAACTTAGGTTTCTCACAGCTTGACGATAGGTTGAAAAAGAATACATCGAAGAAAAAGTTTCCTAATCCTGTTGATTCTATTATATTATCACAATCAGCCCACGAAAATCAGGAAAAGCTCAAAGCCCCTAAAAACCCCAGAAGACACAAGTATCCAGGCTCATTGCAGGAGAATGAAAGTCAATGTGGAAAAGGATCTCCAGTTAATGGAGACTGTTCAAATGCTTGTTTGAAGACTAACATGCAATCAGATGGTGTATTTGGTTCACCTAGCCAAATAGCTTCAGCAAAAAGATCAATAAATGTAGCAGATTATCAAACTAGAACAAGTTCTTTTAGGGCTAGATACAAGAAAAGGAATGTTCAGTATGTCCCTTTAAAACCAAACCCGAATCCCAAATCTTGTCCCCGTGACTTGGAAGCAAAAGAAAATGTCCCAAGTGTTGCATCCAGTATGGATGATCAAATGGTCAAACATCAGTTTTTGTTACCTCGATCAGAGAAATTTAATGGCCTGACAGAGCAGCAGGGGGAGCTTCTTGCTGCGGATGGAGAGGGTGATAAAATGGACAAAGAAGTTTCTCCTTCTGGTCAAATTAAGCATGAGCATGACACTGTCCCTCGAGCTACCTCCAAATCCTGGATGCACCAAGAGCTTAAAGATTCCGAGCTACCAAATTGTTTGTCTGTGGAGGCGCTTGTTGAACCAGAAAGATGGACCGAAAATGCCACACTGGAGCAACTGGCTTCTAAGTGTCTAGCTCCTGTTTTTTCCTCAGTGAATGTCAGAGTGAAAAATGCAGGTCAAAATGTAGAAAACATTAAGGCATCACCTGGTGATACTCAGTTTGGGAAGTTGAGAAATCATAGCATGTGCACTCGAGAATCGGGCTGCAACAATGCTGCTATCGAAACGTTCTTCAATCCTGAAGCTAAAAGCAAAACCTTTCACAGTCTTGAAAATGATTGGAGAAACATTGCTCAGGCAGTGAGCGATGCCCATAGGGCACAGCTAGCCTCTAAATCCATTGAGATAGGTAAGGGATATCCTGCTGCTGAATTTGAGAAACTTCTTCATTCTGCCGCTCCAATTATATGCCCATCTGCTAGTATTCAGACTTGTCAGACTTGCTTCCCTAGTCGAGCTACTAATGCACCTCTCTGCAGACATGAGATACCCAAAGTCACTTTGAAGAACTTGTGGCAGTGGTATGTGAAACATGGGAGCTATGGTTTAGAAGTAAAAGCGGAGGACCACGGAAATGCAAGACAATGTGGGATGGATGGTTTCGAGTTCAGTGCATATTTTGTTCCATATTTGTCAGCCATTCAGCTTTTCAAGGACCATAGGACTCATTCAATCCATAATGATAATAGGAATCTGGGGTCCATGGAGGTGGACTGTAAGATGAATAAAATATCTGAGAGTTCACCTAAAGTAGAACTGCGCTCAATATTTTCTGTACTTGTACCTCAACCTCGTGCTGAGGATTCAAGCTCTTTACTACAAAAAGGTGGTCTCTCTCAATCAGGGTCATCTTCAGAGTGCAGTAATGGTGATTCACATCATCTACCAGATAAATTTGAGTTGTCTGATGATATGGAGCTTCTCTTTGAGTATTTTGAATCTGAGCAGCCTCAAAGGCGGCGACCCTTCTTTGAAACGTATGTCATACTTGAGCTGTTTCTTCTAGCTTTTAATTTATCTTTTGTTAAGCTTTTCCCTGGGGTGTTGAATTTCTTGTGGAAAACTAAAATGCAAGTGGATCAAGATATGAAGAAGGTTCAATGGGTTCTTGTATAATCAGACTTTTAATTTCTTAGTGATTTTACAACCTCGGGGGTGAAAAAATATATACTGACCAGCCTCTCATGTACTCTTGCAATGCAACATTAGCCCATCATTGGGGAAGTTACTGTCAGCACATCGTTATCTTCAATACTAATTTGTTTTTTCCCAATACTGACTTATACTCCATGATTACCCTTATGTTGCTTCTGGTGAAGAACCAACTTTTATTTCCCTGTTCTCTGGTGTTGGGTTTTAGGTAAGCATACTTATTTTGCTATTATTTCCCATGCTCTCTAAGTGGGGAAACTCTTGTTTGATTGATTTGTCATCTTGAGTTCTATGTGAGTTGTATGCAACTCGTTGCCAGGAAGGTTTTTTTTTTGGTTCGATATTACTCTGCTGATCTTTCTTCAAAATCTCTATTACAGAATACAGGAACTTGTTTCTGGTGATGGACCCCCCACAAACTGTAGATCAGATGGAGATCCATCCATCCTACATACAGTGAGCTTACATGACCTGCATCCTCATTCCTGGTTAGTAGCGGAAACGTGTAGCTTGTATGGTGTATTAGTTCTCAAATATGTGGGGTGCAATACATATCTACATACCTGTTTGGGGAAATGCATATGTGAAAAACCATCATCTAGTTCCAGAGCAATATTATTATAGATCTGAATATTCTGTGTATTTACAGGTTTTCGGTTGCATGGTACCCCATTTATAGGATACCCGATGGCAATTTGCGTGCTGCTTTCTTGACTTATCATTCGCTTGGCCATTTTATTCACAGAGAGCAGTCATTTAAAGACTCAAGTGTGGATGCCTGTATGGTTTCTCCAATCGTAGGCCTCCAAAGCTACAATGCTCAGGTAGAATCATAGTGGCCAATTTCACAATGTGAAGGTGTCTCATAAAATTTCCCAAGTTTATTGGACTTCTGTTGAGATACTAACATGGTTAAAATTATAATTATCATAATAAATTCTTAAATGAATATATCTATAAAAAAAATGCGTAATTTTTGGATATATCTTGGTGGTGCAAACTATAGAGCATAAAATGTCTTTAGGAAGTATGTCCAAGGTAAAATGAGCATGAAATAGTATGCTGGTAATCCTGGAAAGCCCCTGAAAATAGTCAATTGAAAGTCAAAATTTTGCTGTCTTAAACCTGGTCTGATTGTCCTGTGCAACACTGCAACTATTGAAGAAAATCTACTGTGCGATTGTAACTTCTTTGAATGAAGGATATGAATTTATTTTGTTTATTTGGTCTGGTTGGGGAAACTCCACAAACAGGAGCTTCACAATGCATCAGTGCTATGTGCCTGTATCAAGGAGGAAGATTGCGGTGGATTGACAGTCAAAAATATAAAAATAATCTAATTATGATGAATTCCTTGTATACAGCATTGAAAGAGCAGAATGAAGACACTGAAACGAACTCATTTGGCCAATCTCAACTAATTTGGAATTGAGGTGTAGTTGATTGAGAATCGTCTGGTTAGGCAAAGACTACAAGGTGGTTCAAGCAACTGTAGTTGTACACATTTACAGCTAGAGAACTGTTTATGTATTCACCTCTTCATTAGTATACTTGGCACCCCCGATCTAAGCCCGTCACATTGAATTCTTTAAGTTCACAATAGAAACTGTTTGTATAGCTGTAAAAGTACCTGTCACGAGTTAATACTTGCCAACTGACATTTTTATTTTCCCTGCATGTAAATATACAGTACATGGTAATGACATTTCTTTTTGCTGAATGGCAAAACAAATAGGGTGAATGCTGGTTTCAGCCAAGGCACTGTGGTGATGACCTGACAGAAGAATTCTTGGAAGAGCGATTAAGAACATTAGAGCAGACTGCATCAATTATGTCACGAGCTGTAAGAAATATTGGAAGTGATAAGCTTGTGAACATACATCCCGATTATGAGTTTTTCCTGTCCAGGCGACGCTAACTGTTTCTGATCCTTGTATTTTTTGTTTATAAGATGGTACTCTATGTACATAGTTCAGCGTACTGATAGGATCCCCTTTTCAGGATTGGAAGTAGTGCTTACTGGTCACAGTTAGAATCTTATCTATTTGTAAGCTTAGAGTTTCATAATTCAGCTGTTGTACATATTTAGACTTTTGTCTAGTTGGAATCAGAGAATGCAGCGTGTTATGAGAGGATTTTTGCAGATATAATGTCAGTATAGAATCATTTTTGTGTTTTAATTAAGAGAGTTGATTTTGGGTTTCCATTCCGACTTTCATCATGCGAAAATGAGAGCTAGTTTTTGAGGTTGAAAGTCTCTGTAATAGTTTTGCTTGTATGGGTTTCACCGAGTGTATCTGTTAGAAACACGAATGAAGGAGAATGGTGGCTCTAAGTTGATAGTCAAAGAAGGATCTTTTGAAGATTGGATGTGTTAGAATTCGTCTGTGTATGCTCTACATATGACATAAGATGAATTTAAATAGAGAAACATGGTAGTATGTATATAGTCAATTACAACTTGTTTGTGACTGAGATATAGCTATGTTTGTGTATTCTCACAAAAACGTGTTAAATGCAACGAACTTGAACAAAGCAGAATTTAATCATAGGATTATATACACCACTCTAGTTACATTGCTGTATAAGATAGTGATAGACCAATGTACGAGAAGTTGGTTTATCTCAATGTTGAATCACATTTTAGTTTATAAATTCAAGGGTTCCTCACTTCATGAATATTTGTGTAGTTTCAGTAGAATGAAACAAAGAAAAGATAACACTTCTCTAGCCTTTGTATTCATGACATCAATTTTTTTTTTCCAGAACTACATTTAAGGGTAAGACTGACATATTCCTGACATCGATAGCAAGGTTTGTTATAACAAAATCTCAACTCAACACTGGTATCATATAATCACTGATTATGCGATAACTGATATTTGAACTGTAAAACAAACGATTCAACACCAACAGACCTAGGGGAATTGGAATTCAGAGACAAGAAATCTGAACAAACTAACTACTTCAGCCTGCTGATCACATATTACATTCTTATGGCTTTATACACGTTCTTCCATAACGAACTTTGGCTTTCTTCACGTCATCCTCCTCCCTCCCAAATGTAATCTTCGAGTCTTATAGGAGAATCCTCCTCCTAGAGCACCGACATGGCATGCCCATGTGATGTTCAATTCGTGGTGTCCTCCTTGGCATCCAGATTGGCAGTTTCTTCAATTGAATTTACAACATTTGTCCGGAAGAGTAATTTGCAGATCCATTGAGAAGAGTTGTCATATTCTATCAATTAAAATATAAAATACAAAAACTCAAGCAGCCCAATCTTCATCGCTAGCTTCTGTATCCTGAACATATTTAAGAGTTGAAGAATAACCTAAAAATATGAGAGTCTAGGACTTCACTGCAGCACAAAAAACTTGACGACACAACACCTAGACAGTAGAATTAACAGATACAAAATTAATAAATGAAAAGAAATTCTTTTAGAAGTGTTTCAGAACTCAAACCTTAGATGAACTAGACAACTCTTCAATATCATCTTCACCCTACAGAGTATGTCAAAACACAAGAGACAACATTTATATTAGCTGAATTTAGAAATATGAGCACAACCAGTAAAAATCTTGTACTGACTTGGTAAATCAAATGAACCAAGACACAGATTTTGTCAGCGGAGCATGAAAAAAAAAATGGCTCTCCTAATTCCTATCCATGAAGCAGTCACACATTTTCTTTTTATGACATGAACGGATAAAAAAATGAATGCACTCATCAGAACAAATTCTTCCTTTTTAATTTACACAGGAAAAAAGTTAATGTCTAGTTTAAACATGTATCATCAGTTTCAGAAAACACGAGATAAATTTAGAAAGCTATAGTCAAAGCTGCACATCCAAGGAAGATGCATAACTTCAAGTGGGAAACTGTTTGTCATGACTCATGAGTGATATACTTAATTACCATAAAGAATAATGTTCAAGAACAGCCGTAATCTTGCAATGTGTATCATGAGCACAGAAAAGAGGAGTCATCCACTCTCCCAAACTTCGCTTAGCATGAAGGTGGTATAAGAAGTTTGCCAATGTGTCCAGTTTAATCCAAATTAAGGTGAACTACTTCCCAAAATTTGAAATCTAAACATCATTCAGGGGTGAGAAATATCCAATCGTCGAACTAAACGAAGATTCAGAAAGTTAGTTACTATGTATATCACCTGGATTTATAGTCTATGAACCAATACAATTATTTTCAAATATACCTTCGACATAATAAGAGCCTGCTGGACTTCCTTTCTTTGCTAGCTAGTCGAAATTGCCACTTAAGAGGAAACAAAGACAATGAAAGAAACAGAGTCGCCCAGAGTTGGACTGAGCATGGCAAGTGGATAAATAGAACATAGTCTGAACTTTACCTGAGAAGTACCAACATGAGCAGGTATGGTTGAACCACATTCTGTGTTGGATTCCCCTTTGTTTGTTGATTTTCTTGTTTTCCTTTGAGAAACTCTATCTGGAGTGACAAGCTTCAAAGTTTGTGGAGAAATATAAACATTAATTATTTGTGCATTAACAGAACAAGTATGAGCATGACCCAATTAAATATGAAGAGAAGTCAACAAAAAGTTCACTTTTACCCGAACATACTTCTTTTCTTTTCTTTTTTGATATAAAACCCAAACATAAAATTGATGGCTACTAGCCATGAGATTTCATCTATGATATGAACTATTATGTGGTATATCCCCAACTATAGTCCCTCAGTTATCACTTTGAGCATACAACTCAACCACTAAAGTCATATCTGCAACAAAATTTAGGCCAGGATAACTATATTCATGAGGAGGAAGGGAGGGGGGTCTCAGAAATTTTTTTCCCCCAAGGCAAGCTATTCCAGCAAACACCAATATAATAGCTTCCACATTTACCTCAAATGAATTAAGCTATTGCACCTATTGTGAAACTGGCTCCTATTTCCTATCTTTCCACATCACTCCATCCATGATACTATCATTGCTCTCTTTACCATCTCTACCCTCTTTTAGCAAATGATGGTAATGCAGGACTACCAACACTTTTTGCTCCCAATAACCATATCCTACAGTGGCTATCAAACACCTTCATAACTATGTCTATAGAAAATCATGAAGTTTAGCATCATTATTGGATATAACAGGATGGCATCACCAAATACATTTCTGAATGCAGGTGATTCTACTTTTTTAGGATACCAGCTTTAGGAAATTTAGGGGATGAAGAGCTGTGGTGGCCCAAGAGGGGAGTTCATAAAAAACAAGCATGGGTCTCCCTCCCTCCCTCTTCAACAAGTACACATTAATGTTGTTAGACAGACGATATGTTCAACAATTTCTAAAACTAACTTGTTGCCTCATGACAGAGCTACGAGTCCGTACCTTGCTTACAATTTTTTTCTTTATGAAGTAAGATAGACTGATAGAGTCCGTACCTTGTCCACTTTCTTAAACATTGTTGAAATAGTAGCCTGAACAAGAGAACTTTGCTTAGTACGGGGTGATTTCTTAGACTTGGAAGCAGTTTCGGCAAGGGCAGTAATTTTTCCAGTAACTTGACTTTGTACCACAGTTTCATGACAAAGAACGTCACTGCCTGCACCATAGATTTTTCATTCCATTAAACTATTTAAAGGACCTGGGAGATAGCAGGTGAAGGGAGATGAACAACAGAACAAACCCAGAGAACAGAGACAAGACTTTGAGGGACTCTCACTCTAATGGCTTCTTTAAGAAGTTTGGGGAAAACCTAATAAAGGATATAAGAAATATTTTCGAGATGTTTCCAGAAGTAAATTTTTTTGTGAATGACCCATACCAGTTTTCTCTTCTTCCTCGGAAGATTCGACTTCATCGTCAACCATTTCATCCCGGGAAGGAACTTCTGCAAAACTGAATTATTGAACATAAAAATACAGGTCATGTATTAAGCAGACATCAGAGTCAACTAGATCTTAGTTAATACAGGAAAATATCCCTCAAGAAATTAATGCAAACAAATACTGAAATACAAAGTAAAATTTCAAAGAAAAAAGTTATAGGCATATAAAGTAGCGACAAAAGATCAGTGCTCGTTCAGTTTCTTCTGTGGATAGTCCTTGAATGAGTACCAAACTAGGGCTCCTTAACCGGAGTCCTCACAAGTGTTAACATATTCTTATTTCCTAACAATAAGGGCGTATATTATGAATGAAATTAATTTTAAATGCCTACTCTTTCTTTTTTTGATGAAGTAAGGAGATTCCATTAGAAGGCATCAAGAAGATGCAAGGCAAAAAATTACCGCAAAAGAAAGAGTCTGCTCCTGTACAAGAATTTAGTAAATAACTACAGGGGCCTGGTTCAAGCTATATAAGAAGACTAAACAGTTGGATTTAAGAATGTGGTTAGGAATTAAATGCCTACTCTTTTTTTATGAGGATTAGTATGTTGTATTCTTCAACATTGGGAATGCTGGCCACCATCAGAAACATTACAAAGCAAGTAGACTCTAGTTTTACAAAGCTCCTAGAAATTCTACTCGCTCTCTATTTCCTCTATACAGTTATGTGGTAAGGAATTAAATGCCTACTCTTTCTTATGCAGGTACAGTAATCCTGGGCAGTCCATGAAGTTATCTTTCAGTTCAGTGATATAAGCTATGTTATACTACATACAGTGTTAGTTGCATGCAATATGATACAGTCAGTGCAAAGTACCAGTAATAAGGAAAACTACATGTTATACAAGTCAAAGCATATACTTGAATTTTTTTCCTGCTGCCCTTGCTGAACGACGAGATGGAGTTAATTCGATAAAATCTTTTGAATCATTTTGACTTTCTGATAATAACTCCTCCTGTTCATGTTCAGGAGACTGTTGTTCCACATGCTTGACCCCACATTCACTAGTACTTCGTTTTTTAACACATGTAGCACCAGCACCACCTTTAAAATCACACTCCAATTTCTCTTGCTGCTGTAACCAAATAAGATATCCAACAGTATCAGCAATTCTTTGGAAACATTGGGTGACAATCAGCAACTTTAGTATACTCTATTAATTAATGCTTTAACCAGTTGAGTTAGGAACAATTTGACAAAAAAAAACTAACCACATTCAGCTCTTTTGGAAACTCGAGTCGTGCTTCTTCAGGATTCTCATCTTTCCTCCCTATCCACCATGCATCAGAAAACACAATCTGGAAAAGAAATAATCCAAAAATCAGGAAAATGGAAGAGGGCAAGTAAATGTAACGAACTACTAAATAAATCCTTTTAGTTTTCATCAGAGCCTTATAATAACCTGAACTATAACATAAGTAAACCAAATCCTAATCTGTCGAACAGAGTCAACAAACAAAGTAGATCTAAGAAAAACATTTGTAGTGATTATTGGCACTTGATATTCAATATGTTTATACAACAACCACATACCCAGTGTAATCTCACAAGTGGTGTCTGGGGAGGGTAGAGTGTATATTCAATATGTTTATAATATCTCAAAAAACAACTTTTTTGAGAGAAACGATGAAATCATGGGAAACAGACTTAATAACTGAATATGCCTTCGAGATGGATAACTTACCTGTATTGAAACAATGTTTTTTGTGATCAAACTTTTGGAATGTGAAATGAAATATTAGCCTAGGAGATGAAGGTTTTGCAGAACGGATGAAAAGGTACAACCAACAGAGAAGGTGTAAGCCACAAGGAATCAATAATAGCACTTAATTGAAGGTTCCTTTAACATCTCACAATGCAATTCAATGCTACTCAACTTACAACATTTAAATAATAATAATAAGTTGAGAATGAAACTTGGAAGAACAATAACATGCTTGGATCAAATGAAAATCTAGAAGACAGAAAACTTTAGCCCAATAAGTTCCATGAGTCAAAATATTGAACATGCGCACTCCCAAAGACTGATGGTTTTAAAAAACTATTTAAGCTAAATAACACAAGGAAATCAAAGTCTGCACCTAAAATATAAAGACGGAAGAGAACAGAATTGAAGCAGAAGAAGAACTGTATCTTATTGATGCTTCAGATTAGATATTTATAAGCCTAGAATGAAAAATAAAAATAATAATGAATGATCTAGCAGTCACTAAAACTAAAATCTAGAAGACAGAAAACTTTAGCCCAATAAGTTCCATGAGTCAAAATATTGAACATGCGCACTCCCAAAGACTGATGGTTTTAAAAAACTATTTAAGCTAAATAACACAAGGAAATCAAAGTCTGCACCTAAAATATAAAGACGGAAGAGAACAGAATTGAAGCAGAAGAAGAACTGTATCTTATTGATGCTTCAGATTAGATATTTATAAGCCTAGAATGAAAAATAAAAATAATAATGAATGATCTAGCAGTCACTAAAACAACTCCTAAATAATAGGAAAGCGTGACTAACAACTAATTGACTAAGTCTAACTTAAAACATAGGCAGTAAAATTAAATTTACTGCAGTTCAAAAGCAGATTCCTAACACTCCTCCTTGCTTTGGATACTGCAAACTCCAATTTTCTGTCTAAGAAGCTCGAATTTGCTGATCGGTAAAGGCTTAGTAAACAGATCTGCTAGCTGGTTTTCAGACTTGCAGTAGACTAGAGTCACTTCTCCCCTTTGCTGCACTTCTCTCAGGAAATAGAACTTGATGTTGAAATGCTTGGTCTTCTTGTGAAACAACGGATTGTTTGAGATTGCAATATCTGCCTGGTTGTCGACAAGAATGATAGTACTTTCCTTTTGTTCCACATGTAAATCATACATGATCTTTCTAAGCCACAAGACTTGGTTTACTGCTCCTGTTGCTGCTATTAATTCAGCTTCTGCAGTTGATTGTGCAACAATTTTCTGTTTCTTAGATGACCATGAGAATATTCCTGAACCTAGGCTGAAACAATGGCTAGAGGTACTTCTCATATCATCTGCGGATCCAGCCCAATCACTATCTGAGAATCCAAGTAACTTGAAGCTTGGACACTTCTCAAACTTTACACCATAGTCAATAGTACCTTTGATATATCTTAATATTCTTTTTGCTGCTCTTAAATGCATTTCACTTGCACAGTGCATAAAACGAGATAAGAGACTTACAACAAATAAAATATCAGGCCTTGTTGCAGTGAGATACATTAAGCATTCAATCAAGCTCCTATAATAACCTTCATCAACTTTGTCGGCTCCATCTTCTTTACAGAGCTTCTCTTTTTGATTCATCGGCGTGCTCATCGACTTGCATTCCTCCATTTGCAATTTCTTCAGAATTTCCTTTGCGTATTTCTTCTGGCAAATGAACACTTCACTTTTGCTTTGCTTGATCTCCATTCCAAGAAAATAGGTCATAAGACCAAGATTTGTCATTTCAAAAACTTGCATCATTTCTTCTTTGAACTCCTCAACCAGCCTTTATTATTTCCTGTTACCAGAAGATCATCAACATAAAGCGACATAATAAGGATATCAGTGTCTTTATGTTTTATATACAGAGTCGATTCAGACAAGCTTTTTTTAAAGCCCAAGCTTAACAGATGATCATCTATCCTACTATACCAAGCTCTTGGTGCTTGCTTTAAGCCATACAAAGCCTTTTTTAGCTGATAGACTTTGTCTTCATCTCCGTGTTTCACAAATCCTGATGGTTGCTCAACATATATTTCCTCCTCCAGTATGCCATTTAAGAAAGCTGATTTGACATCAAGTTGGAACACCTTCCATTCCATTTGTGCTGCTATTGCGAGTAGCAATCTGATTGTGTCTAATCTTGCGACAGGAGAAAAAGTGTCAGAGTAATCAACACCATAAATTTGTGCATACCCTTTAACTACAAGCCTCGCCTTGTATTTGTTGATGGAACTATCTGCATTTAACTTTGTTCTGAAGACCCATCTCACACCAATGACTTTTCTATCTTCAGGTTTGTTGACTAGCACCCAAGTTTTATTTTTCTCAATCATGGAGATCTCCTCCTCCATTGCTATCTTCCATTTTGGGTCTTGCACAGCTTCTACGGGACCAGCAGGTTCATAGATGGCGACATTACACAGATATCTGACAACAATATTCTCCCCTTGACTGGATGATCATCTTCTAGTTCTTGCTGCCAGTGTTCTGTTTTTTGCTCTTCAGGAGGGCTGATGTTTGCTTCTAGAGAGCGTCTTCCTGATTTCTGAGAGTTCTTCCAGTCCCACTGTTCATTCTCACTAAAATGAACATCTCTTTTAATTGTCATCTTTCCTGTCTGAGGATGATAGACCTTGTAGGCTTTAGAAACTCCACTGTAACCCACATGGATGCCTATGATTGCCTTCTTGTCAAGTTTGTCACGTTTAACCTGAGGAACATGAACAAAACAGACACAACTAAACACTTTAAGAAAATTTAGTGAAGGCTTAAATCCGTACCAAGCTTCAAATGGTGTTTTATCCTTCAAAGCTTTCGTTGGAAGTCGATTCTGCATAAAAACTGCGGTATTTGCTGCCTCTGCCCAGAATATCTTGGGCAACTCCTCATGCAACATACATCTGGCCATCTCCATTATCCATCTATTTCTTCTTTCACTAACACCATTTTGTTCTGGTGTGTATGGTGTTGTAAGCTGATGCACAATGCCGGCCTCCTCACAGAATGAAGCAAATTTCGTTGAAGTGTATTCCTTCCCATTATCAGACCTCAAAGCTTGAATCTTACAATTACTTTGATTTTCCACCAATTTCTTGAATTTCCAAAATGCACCAGCAACTTCTGACTTGAATTTCAAGAAAAAAATCCAACACATTCTTGTAAAATCGTCAATGAAAAGAACGTAATAGATGCTACCTTGTAGTGATGGAGTTCTTTGAGGCCCTGCGACATCAGTGTGAACTAGTTGTAGCTTTTGTGAGGCTCTCCAGGTTGATTTTGGAAATGGCTTTCTGTGTTGCTTACCAAATTGGCAGGCATGACATTCAGCGGAATTTGCTTCCAAATCAGGTAAGCTCTCCACCATCTTCAACTTTTGCATCTTGACAAGCCCTTGATAATGATAGTGCCCGAGTCTCTTATGCCATAACTCAGTGACATTTTCTTTTGCTAAATACAACATTTGCTCTTTCTCAAATGGATCTATTGAGAAACTTTTTCCTTCCATTTTGACTTTAAACAGGTCCTGCCCTAAGGGATCCTTGATCAAGCAATATTTATCTTCAAAATAAAGTTTGAAACCTTTTTCTAACAATTGACCAACACTTAACAAGTTTCGATCTAAGTCTGGTACATAAAGAACATCTGTTATTGTTTTTGTACCTGCTTGTGTCTCAACTACAATAGTTCCCATTCCTTTTACTGGAATGTGACCACCATGGCCTATTCGAACATTTGCAACTCGAGTAGGCTTCAAGTCTTTGAAGAGTTCTCTATCATGAGTCATATGATTTGTGCATCCGCTATCAATCAACTACGACTCGCTAGAAACATTGCTTGCAAAACATGATGCAACAAATAGTTGATCCTCCTCTTGTACATTTACAACTCGAGCATCTACATCATGCTGCTAAGTTTTGTTCTTACAGATGATTGTTTCATGCCCAAACTGATTGCACTTACTGCACTTAGCTTCAGGCCTTCTCCAACACTTGAAAGGTGCGTGTCCCATCTTGCCGCAATGCTTACAAGGAGGGTAGTTTCCTTTGAAGCTACCTGTTTTGTTTTTGTTGTTGCGTGCTGCACCTTCTCCATCTGTTGGTTGGTATTTCTTGTTCTTCTTTTTCTTATATCGTCCATCATCTTGATGCTTGGCAGGTAAAGCTCCTTCAACAGCTCCTTCTTGTCTCATAACACGTCGTTGCTCTTGTGCTTCAAAGGCACTTAAGAGCTCTGTTAGTGTAATACTGGACAAGTCCTTAGTATTTTCTAAGGTTGTAATGGTCGCCTCAAATCTTTCAGATACCGTTACAAGGATTTTCTCAACGAGCCTTGAATCATTAAAAGTGGAACCCAACAATCTGACATGATTGGCAATGTTAAGAAGTCGGTCAGTGTATTCCTTTATGGTTTCACTGTCCTTCATCTTTTGCAGCTCAAACTCACGTACTAAATTTAGCACTTGCATCCCTCGAATTCTCTCATCTCCTTCATACTCAGCCTTAAGATAATCCCATACCTCTTTTGCCGACTTCAGAGACATGATACGAGTGAAGACAGTGGATGAAACTGCAGCAAATAAACATGCCTTTGCCTTTGATTTCCTAATTTTCCTTTCCTGGTGATTTTTTATTTGCACCATCGTCGGATTGTTTGGCAAGGGATCGATGATGTATTCATCTTCTACAGCCTCCCACAGATCCAAAGCTTCCAGATATACCTGCATTCTAACAGCCCAGATTCGATAACTTTCTCCACCAAAAGTTGGTGGTGCCATTGAAGAAAAACTTACTTCTCCGTTCATGGTATTCACGAAATCTGATTGACGCACACACACACAGGTCCCTTAAGAAATAAAGCTCTGATACCAATTGATGGTTTTAAAAAACTATTTAAGCTAAATAACACAAGGAAATCAAAGTCTGCACCTAAAATATAAAGACGGAAGAGAACAGAATTGAAGCAGAAGAAGAACTGTATCTTATTACTGCTTCAGAATAGATATTTATAAGCCTAGAATGAAAAATAAAAATAATAATGCATGATCTAGCAGTCACTAAAACAACTCCTAAATAATAGGAAAGCATGACTAACAACTAATTGACTAAGTCTAACTTAAAACATAGACAGTAAAATTAAATTTACTACAGTTCAAAAGCAGATTCCTAACAAAGACTCTAGTAGCAAGCTCCTTAGGAAAGAAAAGAACCATTTATAATATGGATGTTACCAAATCATAAAACATAGTATTAGAATTATGACGAACCATAAAGCATATCACAAATATGGTCTTTATCAAACTTAACTAAAGAGCCATTCTTGGTTCTATTTTTCATTGTTTTGAAACATGTCTATTAGGAAAAAGATAAATAGTTCCTCTCGGTTTGTTCCAATTCCTTGAAGGATTGCTCCTGCATACTTTCTTTTCAATCATAGGAAGCAGTATTTTATTTCTATTGACAATATAATTCCACAGCTTGCTAGGGATCAATGAGAAGGGAAGTTCTAATATCTTTTTTACTTCTAAATATGATGCCTTGACGATGATTATAACATTGTTCATGAAACATAAGTGATTAGATGGGAAGACAGTTTTTTGCAAAATGAAGCTCCAGGAGTTAAAATTGATACTAAGATAAACAGATTAAAACACAGAACAGAGAGAGACGGAGAGTCATAGAGCTACCAACCATATTGTCAAGGTAATCC
The DNA here is from genome assembly GCA_016801875.1 of Solanum sitiens. Lineage (NCBI taxonomy): Eukaryota > Viridiplantae > Streptophyta > Magnoliopsida > Solanales > Solanaceae > Solanum > Solanum sitiens. The sequence continues at coordinate 1,532,411 of JABWTJ010000002.1, read as the reverse complement.
TCACACACTACATTCTTCCCACCTCTGGAGAACTGCATAGTCAGATAACCATTCTTTGGATATACAATTGTCCCAAACAACTTCATTTGACCCTGCAGATCCAATTGGACAAACATTCACTCAAATAAAGAAATTTCATGATCTCCAATCAGCACGAATACATCCACGCTATGGGTAGCTAGTGCATTCATACCAACTACCTTCAACATATGAAATTTATAAGCAAAAAAGAAAATCCAAAAAGCTACATCTTAAGAAGTATATTAACTCCACTTAATTTCCACAATTACTACTAATTCCTGAGCAATCAATCCCTAAAAAGTAAGCAAATTTACCAAATAAAGTTGAAATACTATCCTTTGTTTCCTCATTAGCGAGTTTCTGATAATTAAGCCGTCAAGTGCTAGGAAAATACCCGCAAGTAGCAAAAGTTGATTAAAGTAAGTAAATATTATTATACCTGAGGGAAGTCGAGGTAGAGAATAGGGTTTTTGGTACCAAGGTCTTTGAGCTCACCAATTTTACCACCGGAAATTGGGGCAAGTAAACCGGGAAGAGAAAAGAGGAAACGATTCTTCCGTTGAGATTTGCGCAAAATGTCTTTACCATGGTGTTTAATCACAGTTTTTGATGGACTCAGCGAATTATTAACCCTTGAAGGATTCTCTGAGAGCATTTGCTTCGAAATAGCAAGTTTCTTTAACCTCTTCTTCTCCTCCATATCTGGATTGGATTCTCCATTTGCTGCCTTCTTCCCTCCTCGAGCCATAGCCCTAACTCCGCAGGAACAATTGCTGGAAACTGCACTTAGCTTAGTAATACGAGCAGAAGTTTATGAAAAGAAAAATGCTAAATCCGCCGCTGGTGGTGGAGCGGTAGTGAAAAAACAATTTTATTAATTTCCCGTTTGTTAAGAACAAAATTTAAAAAATATATAGTTAAGCTACCCCCACATACACGATAGATCAAAATTTCCTTCAAACATGCATTATGTTCCAAAAATTAGTATAAGTTTAATCCTACATACTTACATACATAAAATAAATGGTAGTAATATTTTATTTAAAAATGAAAAAATAACACGTATAAATTAACATAGAAAGAAGCATTTAGTGATAATTACATAATGATAGTAATATTAATTGGTATTTGGAACACAACCTGATACAATAAATATAATATATATTCAAATTCTGTCTCGCCTCTCGCCTTTCTCTTCCTGATTTTGCTCGTCTCTTGCCTCTTTAATTTCTCCTAGTTTTGTTTGTCTCTCTTCTTTTCCAAACATATAGTATGAATCTATATGTCTCTAATTAAACTCAAACTACGATCCTTTTTTGAAGATCTCTTTATTTTTAAGGGCAAAATGGTTTAATAGATCATTGTACTTGTATGTGTTTGTATTGTGAATCCTTGTACCATCGAAACAAAACAGTTTAAACACATTTTTTACTACTCAATTGTGTATGTATCACAAATGTCTGACACATAATTTTAAAAATAATTATAAATTGACACGTATAATTATAAAATGACACAATATATACAGTCACTCCATGTCATTTTTCTTTTATTATATTAGATTAATGTAGCAACACTTGGACGAAAGAATCAAAATCCGTTCGATCTGGAAATTGCTTAAAAAATGGATCTGAAGCTCCCAAAAAAAAAAAAGCAAAGGCATCTGCAGTAGCAACCGCTGCTATAGCAATTGAAGATCTCTTCACTTCGCTTAATCGCCACATTCAACAATTGGAATATGAGCAAGCAATCAAAGTTTCTGATCAAATTCTTATGGTTGAGCCTGAGATGAGGATGCGATACGGTGTGAAGTAGTGGCGTTAGTGAAAGCAGATTCTATAGAAGAAGCATTGGTTGCTATTAAAGACTATAGCAAAAAGGGTTCTGTTGAAGATGTTTTTGGTCAGAGAAGGTGAAGAGGACGAGAGGAAGTCAATAAGTTTGTGTATGGTAGGATCTATAACATGGGTCGTTTGAGTGGTGGATGATTGAAACAAGGGTCAATTTTGATTTTTTTTTTTTTTTTTTGAGTTTTTTGTTGTTGTTTTTGTTTGATTCTCAACTTATCTAGGTAGATTTTTAATTTATTTTTGAATTTATTTGTTGTTTAATCTGAATTTGATCTTCTATTTGTGTCTTTGTTGATTTTGGATTTTAGTTAATTACATTGATTTCTCTTGAAAAAATTTGAAAATTTTGCTTTGTTTTATGCTTATTGTTAGTGTGAGATGTTTGGGTAAGATGTTTGGGAGTAGTGTTTGCCTTCCAGGGCGTGTTTCATAATAAAGAAAGCAGTCAAATGATAATAAAATAATAGAGAAGAAATTTGGGGAGAAAGGATAATAAATAAAAAGCCAAGAAAACCTGAAATTCTATCCAACAATGGTGTTAGATCCAACTAGGAAGATGATGACTTTATAAAAGCCCTAATGTGACTTTTAGACCCTTTTTCAAGAGTCTCACGCTCCTAATAGAGGTGTTTTACACCACTCTGGTATTAGACGCCACATAAGATGCCAAGTAAGAAATAGTGTTTAAAATGTTGTGTTTCGACGGTTCAGGGGTAAAGATAACAAAGGGGCAATTAGAAGGGTTCACAGTACAAACACATACAAGTACAAAAAGGCAATTTGTTTCAAAAGTTTTTCAAAGTTAAATATTTAGTTTATGAGTTCGATTACTCAGATGAACAATCGATTAATAGTTATTTATCTTATAAATTATTATTTTGTTAAATAAATTGGATTAATCTTTTAACTAAAAAATAATATGGATAAGAAGAAAAGTGATATTTCGAGATAATCATTCGTATGCACTTAATAAAGGTCTTAATTGTAATTACTCATTTTGTTCGTTTAGTAAATCTAAATCTAAATCATAATGATTCCAAACTTATCTATTAAAAATGCATTTGTTTTATAATTGTAATCACTTAATATATATATATATATATATATATATATATATATATATATATATATATATATATATATATATATATATATATATATATATATAAATTATTAAGATTTATAATAAAGTTCTCATATGATTAAGATATTTATTCAATATTTTTATAATGTCATATTGTTATTGTTACACATCCTTATTACTGCGATCCACCACCTACCATTATCATTATCATTCACATAAACATAACTAACGCCAATCACTTTGTCAATAGTCACCATTATATTAGTCGTCATTTATAATCATCACATCCAACAACTATTACTATCACACAAGTCAATAATGACAATCACTACAACAGTCATTATATATCATCAACCACCATTATTAGTCGTCATCGTCAACTATTACGTTCAATAAATCATAATTATTTATTATTTTCAGTCATCATCGCCCTTAAATAACTACTACCCAAAGGCAAAATTATGTTTACGCTTCAAATACGAACTATATAACATTTTATGTAAGATTATCATGTTCAAATTTAATGAATTTCGAGAAAATTTAAGAATAGCAAACATAATAGATATAATAATGCTCTGGCTAGAGTTTCGATAATTGCACTCCATATCTATAATTTTGTTTTCTATGGAGGTTGTGGTTTGTATATTTCGCTTGCGAATATCAAATATAGCAAGTATATACGAATTGTATATTTATACATTTAGAAATTTTTAAGAACTCTGTTTGTATATTTCGTTTGCTAATATATAAACGGAGTAATTTATTATGAACTTTCATAAATCGTATACAAATAGCTATGGTAAACTGTCATAGGGGTGTTCACTGGTTGGTTTGGGTCGGTTATTGGTCAAAATCAAAACCAAACCAATTTAATCGATTTTAGAATTATCAAAACCAAACCAAACCAAACCAAATATAATGTACATTATCGATTTGGTTATTTTCGATTTTGGTTTGATTTGTGGTTAAGTTATTCGGTTATTAACCATACATAAAAATAAAAGAATCAAAACGTGAAAAAAGTGACAACACTGCATTCAAACAAAAAAATAGTTAGAATGAATGTCATTACAAAATTTTCGATGATTGAATTACTGAATAAAACTTCAAACTTCACTATTTTGACATTAGAAGGAAGGGACAATGACATCTTTAGTCCCACAATGAATTTCGATAGACACTCATATACATGAAACCAATAAGAAAAATGTTCTCACCTTCGACTTTTTTTTCATAAGTAAATTATAAATAAATTTTGATGAAACACATATAAAATCTTTAAAATTGTTTATGAATATAAATATTATGTATGTATGATAATAAAATTTATGTATATAACTTGTTGGTTCGGTTCGATTATTTTTTTTTGATTTTTTCGAAAAAACTATAACCAAACCAAATACTATCGGTTCTTAACTATCTAAAACCAAACCAAATCAAAATCCAAATTAAATCGGTTTGGTTTGGTTTTTCGATTTGGATCAATTTTTATCCAAACCATGAACACCATAAACATATATAAAATTCTGGATTTATACATTCAGGTACCGAATTATACTAATTATGAATTTATACAAATTAGTTGAATTATATGAATCCGGCGAATAACAAGAATTGAAAATATTTTAGTCGCAAATTATAATTTTTTCAAAATATAGCTATAACACATAATATAGGGTAAATGTTTGTTATTCAGCATAATTTTTTCATTAATGGTCTGCATAATCTTTGTGACGCGTAAATCATGAAAATATGTTTAGTGTTTCTCAAAGTGTTTGGTCTGAAAAAATTGTCTTTGCTTATTGTTTTTTTAAGAAATTATCTTAATTTGAAAAATTCGTTGGTATAAAGAATATTTATTGTCCATGAGATATAGTAAGTTCTAACTTTTACTTATAAGACAAAAGTTAAGGTTTACACGTTCACTGATTTATAGACAATGTCTAAGTTCTATCTTTTATGTTCATAAGAGTACTTCTAATCAACTGAACCATGTTCTCTTAAACAAATTTGAACTTCTACTTTACAAGCAAATTAATTTTTGATCGTGTCGTAAGTTCGATAGACAATAAAATTTTTATCTAACGAATTTTTTAAAATAAAAGCTATTTTATAAATTCTTTATTAAACTGGACAAAAAAGATGAGGGCATAATACATATATTTGCCCCTAAACTTGGTTTTAAATTTTAAGTTTGACCTCAAACTTTCACAGTGCACAAATAGGCATTTTAACTATCCTATCTTTTTATAAATAAACACGCGATTTTTGGAGCCAAAGAGCGTGAAATACAATCGCGCCCACGTGTGTTAGTGAGTCACTCAATGGCTGCCAACATATTAAATATTTTACACGTCATTTTAAAAAAAAATATTTTACAAGTCATTTAAGAACTAAAAAAATTAAAATTAATTTTAATTCATATAGAAGGGGTAAAAACGTTTCAGCTCATTTCACATTTCACCCGATTGTGAATCAAAGGCAATCAGCTCAAAGGTGAAAACCCTAGGTTAGCAGGGGAATCAAAATCTTGAAATCAAAGGGGAAAATCATTCAAGATTGCTACTAAAGTTGATGTTCATCTGTTCATCTTTCTCGATTTAGTTCAGGTATGCCTCGATTTTACTCTTTTGAAAGTTTATCTTTGATTACAAAGTAGAATCTTTTTGTCACCATGAGTGCAAAATCGTTATTTTCTTACAGATTTATACATATGGGTCATATTATAGCTATTTTTTTTTACCATGGAGGTCGCTTTTATAAAGGTCACTATGTGTCGAAATTGGAAAACATCGTATTCAGCATATATAAAGACCACTTCTCTTTGACCGAACTGAAATCATATGCAAAAGATATTGGGTATGATGAAGTTGATGCTTTTTTTAATTCAAGACCCTATAACCCATAATTTTGTTAAGTTAGAAAGTGACAGCCAACTATATAACTTTGTTAAAGAGTTGTGGAGTGGGTCATCTATTAAGTTATTTTTGAAGCATGTGACTGATAAAGAAGGGGGGTACACTGCTACAACTACTTTGGGACCATTTTTGTATTGAAAAAAATAATCAAGAATTGGGAAATTGCTCTAGGATTTCACACACTGAGCATGGTAAAAAGGGGGTAGGTGAAGTTGAACAGCCATTAGAGGAAGGAAATTGTGATTCTCTTGACTTTGAAGATGATGACTTAGATGATGTTCCAGATCACAATGATAGTGAAATTGATGAAGAACTGAGAGTTTTTAGAGAAAAACATAGGGAAGACAAAAAGAATGAAGCTGCAAAGCAAAAAAAGAGAACTAAAAAACCCTCAAAGAATCAAGGTGTTGAGCTTGGAGAAGTTGACATGGATAAGGGATTTGAAAATAACTTCACCAATAAGGCAATCAAATATAATGGAAAATTGGGAGGTGATGAAGTGTTTATTGATTCATCAGATGAACCAAGTGAAGATAGTGATGATGAGCTAGATGTTTTAGCACAACTGGGTGTTGATTTACCTTCAAGAAGAAAAAGCAACAAACTGAGGTATGATTCTTCTTCTTCCATTTCTTTCTTTGAGTTGGATATGATATTTGAGAGTGCAACTCAATTTAGAAAGGATGTTGTTGATTATGCTGTTCAACATAAGGTTCAGTTAAGGCTTAAACCCAATGAACCTCATAGAGTTAGGGTAAAATGTGAAGGGAAGTATAAATGGGAAATCTTTGCAAGCTTGGATAAAGATTCTGGAATTTTTTTTTTAAAGAAATACTATCCTGCTCATAGATGTATATCAAAGAATAGGAACAGGTTGTGCACAGCCAAATATGTGGAAATGAAGATGAGGGATATAATAATATCTCAGCCTGACATGAGAGTTCATAAGCTTCAAGAGACACTATCACTAAGAAAAGAATGGGAATTAAAAGTGGGAAGATCAATATGTTACAGGGCAAAAATGAATGTTATTGCCAAGTTCTTGGGTGATTGAAAACTTGAGTTTTCAAGGTTGTTAGAATATGCTGATATGATTAAGAGTACGAATCCTGGGAGTTCTTGTTGGGTTAGAACTGATAATGAAACAGTCCCTGGCTTACACTTGTTCAAATATTTTTTGTTGCATTGAAAAATGGATAGCTGGAAGGTTGTAGGAAGATTATTAGATTGGATGAATGTTTTTTGAAGGGTCCTTGAAGACTTGCAACTTGGTGATGGAAGTGGCATAACAGTCATGTCTGACATGCAAAAGGTATTTATTCTGCCTTTGTTTATTTATTTTGACATACTACCTTATGCTACTTGTTTTATTGCCTTGTGAAGTGGCATACCAGTCATTTATTTTGCATATACCATTTGGATGTCTTGATAAAGCTGTAAGTTTTCACTGTTAGTTATTGTCACTGCCTGTTGTTAGTGTGTGAAGCAAGTGAAGTTAGCTACTGTTTTTGTTTATTTCTCTTAGTTACTGCCAATGCATGTGGATGTTGTTAGTGTGTGAAGTAAGTGATGTTGTTAGTGTGTTTGATAAATAAAGTGTGCCTTAAAATTATTGATTTTATATTTCTTAGGGTCTTGAGGTGGCAGTGGAAGTCTTACTTCCTAATGCTGAAAGAAGAATGTGTGCAAGACATATTTGGGCAAACTGGCAAAAAAGATGGAGAAGTGAGGAAAGGAGAAAAGCATTTTGGAGGTGCTCCAAAGCTAGTTTTGAGGTTAAATTGAGAGATGAATTTGAATTTATGAGAAAATTGGGTCATAAAATATGTGAGGCATTGCTTGGATATAACAAAGAATACTGGTGTAGAGCTTTATTTAGTGAAAGATCAAAGAGTGATGTGGTGAAAAATAATATGTGAAAAACATTTAACTCACGAATTGTTGGTCCTAGACATAAATCTTGATTAGTATGCTCGAAGATATTAGGCATAAAATGATGGATAGGCATGGAGATATGATTAAGTTTGCAGATACTTAGATCAGTGACATTTCACCTATGGCAAGACTGATTTTAGAAGAAAACAAAGAGATTGGCAGGGCACTAAGGGTGAATTGGAATCATGACACAGGATTTGAAATCCAAGAAGGAGAGTATAGACACATAATTGACATGACTAGAAAGACATGTAGCTGTAGGTTGTGGCAGTTGAGGGGCATACCTTGCCAACATGCAGTTTGTGACTTATATCACATTGGGCAAGAACCAGAAGATTATGTGGAACATTGGTACAAAAAACATACATTCTTAAGAGCATATAAGTACTTTTTACAACCCATCTCCATTATGGTAATGTGGCCTGACACCAATAACCCACCAGTTGAGCCTCCTAAAGTGAAGCCAATGCCTAGAAGACCAAGTAGATGTAGAAGAAAAGATAAAGATGAATCAAGAAAAAAGAAATAGGTGAAAGCATCAAAGAATGGAGTGAAAATGTCATGTTCCAAATGCCATCAAGTTGGTCATAACAAAAGAACTTGTAAATCAGTGGTAAGTATTTTTGTCTTTCTTTTAAATTTTAATCAGTTTTATACTTCTAATTTTATGTCTTTACAGCCCTGTGAACAGCCCACACAACAGCCTGCAAGGCCCTTTCAACCACCACCAGTGAGGCAGCCTTCACAACCACCAGTGAGGCAGCCTAGCACTGGAAATGTCTCTTCTTTATGTGCAGATACTTCAAAGGTTAAAGGAAAGAAAAAGAAGCAGTCAACTGCAAGGGCAACATCTTCTTCAACAGCATGGACATCATATTCTTCAGTTGGAATGCCACCACCTTCTTTAGTTGGAATGCAACCAGCTCCTTCAGTTGGAAGAAAAAGAACAAGAGATGTGGGATTTGGTGTTTACGCGGATATATAATCTGGAAGACAAGTGATTAACGTATGTATAATACCTTCTTTAATTGATTTTCTTACATCATTATTTAGGTATACTAAATAATGCCCTATGAATTATGCAGCCAAGTGGAACAGGGGTAGCATTTAAAGATGCATCACAAACAAATATTGATCTTGGATTCAAGCCAACTAGTTTAAAATGAAAAGAAAAAGATGCAATGACTGGAAATCAACTTCAACAGTTGTCAAAGACAAAGGTGCAAAGCAAATCCAAGGGGAAGTGGGTTCCATAAGAGCTCAAAGTCTTAGTGATGTGTATAAATATTGATCTAGGAGGTCTTTGTTTTTGTTTATTTTGATAACTGTTTGTAAAGGCATACTCCAATTACTGATCATTTTGATGTATTTTTGATTATTTTGATGTATGTTTGCATAGACAAATATTTGGAGTTTGTTAAGTTGTGTTTAATAGATGTTAAGTTGTGTTTTGTGAAGCCTTTTGGTGTTTGTTATGATTGATATTACGACTGCCTTGATGTTAGATGTTTACTATGCATGAAAATGTGTGAATCATGCTAGTATGAAAGTGTGTGAATCATGCTAATCGATTGAAGTAATGTACTTGTAAGTTGTAAAAGTGATGAATATTGAAATCAATGTTGAGAGACAAACTGTCAACTCTAAAATAGTGCATTTCAATCCATCACTTTGATTGCTTACAATAGATATTAGCAGCCACTAACCCGTAAAGAAAGATACACATTACAAACAAAATGATTCTTACATATTTTTTTCAACCAATCTACATAACATTTACTACATAAAGAACTCTCTATAAATCCAAGATAGTATCACAATGATCAGCAAAACTTGATATTTCCTCCTAATCTTTTCCTTTTCTTCATCATATTTTTTTATCCTCTTTTGTAATCCCGAAATAACAATTCTGGCGTGTTTAGTATAATCAAGTTCACACCACCTAAAAAACTTGCATTCAACCTGTTTAAGAAGAACAAATTCACTATCAAAATTGAATCTTGAGAACTAAAATTTAAACCAAAAAAATATGTTTTAAATGGAACCATACCCGATCATCTTCACATTCAAGAAACCAACGACCTGGATTGTTTGCAGACCAAGAAATCTTCATTGTAGCTCTTTTTCCACAATGACAAAAAAAATTAGAAGCCATTTGCACAAAATATGAGCACAAATCGCTTTAAAGAGAGGGAAAAAATCTTGGTTTGAAAGAGGAGGAAAGAGAAATCAGATTTTGATTTGGAAATATAAAGGTATATATAAAAGGGATTCATTAAGGGTATATTTGTCATTTCAACATTTTTTTACCGTTGTGGGCCTCAAAATTAATCCTAACTCGCACAGAAAGCGTGCATAATACGCGTTTTGCTATGTAGGATTCGCGTGTTTATTTATAAAAAGATAGGATAGTTAAAGTGCCTATTTGTGCACTGTGAAAGTTTGAGGTCAAACTTAAAATTTAAAGCCAAGTTTAGGGGCAAATATATGTATTATGCCAAAGATGAGGCTATCCATGCAGAGGCCTATGAACTTAGCCCCATAATCCTATCTTAAGCCCAATCGAGAAAGAGGAATTTGTTTCTTTTTTTTTTTTAAAAGGGAAATGAACGATTTCTAAACTATGATCAAAATTTCAGAGACACATCTTAACTAAACGAAAGTCCTATTTACCTCCTGACCTTGGTTTTTTTATTTTTAATTTTATACACTTTTTGTCTTACGTGGCACACTCCGTGACTCCACGCAATTGAGGAGCGTTTGAGATATTTGGATGTCACGTAAGCTAGAAAAGTGCACAAAATTATATATAAAAAAAATAAGTTGAGGGGGTAATATGGCCTTAAAATAGCTTAAGGTGTGTCTCTGAGATTTTGGTCAGAATCTAAGGGGTACTTTTGTATTTTTTCAATTTTAAAAGAAAAGAAGAATTTTAAAGGTATATTTTTTTCAAGTTGGGCAACTATAGTCTGATAGGGGTGGAAAGCTAGTATGACATAGAATAAATAATTTACATATACAAAGTGTTTTGTTAAGTTTTACTACAACAAATTACGTTGTAAATAATTTTTCAAGAATCATCTATGGTATCATTTCTTCCTTGTGTCACGTTCAAAATTTTGATCCAGTTTTCTCCTTTCTCATATAAGCATTCAAATTGTTGAAAATTAAGTTTAGAACTATCGAAATGAAATTTAATAACACATTACAATATATTCAAATTTGTTCCATCCTATTCAATATACGGATGAAAAAAATTAGTATTAATAAAAATTAAAATTAATCAGATATTCAAAAACTTATTCGTTTGGATCCATCAAATTACACTTTTGAGTTTATAACTTACTACATTACAAAAAATTTCTTAAACAAATATACAGAAGACTCAATTGAACCCGTAAGGTGTGTGATAAAAGATTATATTAGAAACTATAGTAAGTGCGGATTTAAGAAATGAACTTTGATTTGTTCTCAATTCCTTTTTTCAGGTATGGTTTTTGACGTCGAGAAAGGGCCTACTCATATATATTTCGGCTCTTATACAGACTGTTACTGTCTTATCTCTATCTCAAACCCATAAACTATTTTCACAAAGTTTCAATTTTAGAGGTTGGGTCGAACCACAAGGACTGGGTCGAACCACAAGGACTGAAAGATGATTTTCTTGATTTTACAACTTGAAACACATAGCAATATCAACTAAAACTCTACGTCGCGAACGTGAGGAACTCCGATTCGGTGGGACGCTAAGCTAGACCCCGCGATCGCGGAGAAATTATGAGATTAGATACATTATCCCTATTTGATATATATTGTTAAATAAAAAATAATTGGATTATCCATCTTTATCTCAAATCCATAGACTATTTTCACAAAATCCTAATTTTAGAAGTCCGGGTCGAACAATAAGTATGGAAAAATGGATCGTCATTAATTTAACAACTTGAAACACACTACAAAGGCAGTAAGTTTTTCTTGTAGCAACCACAATTTTTTCTTGTAGCTCGACTTCTTCCTCTTACCATACAATTTACCTAATATATATAATCTCGGCTTCAGGAATAATAACAGTCAAAAAATACACAAATATATCTATCATTTTTAATTTATGTTTGATACGAATTCGTGGATCCCAACCCAATAAGATTGGGCGAAACTATAGTAACGAATTAGAACCTGAACCTTCTAAACAAAAGGTATGACATTTAATATGGTTTAATGTAGAATATTTACTTAAATTTAAGTTTACATATGCCATCTAGGTTTAATATTTTAATGCTAATCTTGGTGTACGAAATTATTTATTGCCCATGATGCTTAAAATTAATAATTGATTTTCGCCTACGAACGTAATTTTTTTAAAAATATAACACGAAGCTTTGCTATTGTGTGGAATAAACCTTCAAATATGGTTATGCATTTAATTACTGAAACAAATATAGTCTTTCCATATTATTTTATGGGGTAAGATATAATGATTTCTCCTTCTAATGAAAGCCTTATAGGGTGGCAAATAGTTGGATTAGATCGGATTTGGATGGTTTGAATATGATTTGAGAAAAAATGGTTTGGATTACAATCCATCCTAATATAATATGGGCAAATATGGATTTGGTCAAATATGGTTTGCGCAAAGTAGTTCTAACCCATTTAAATAAATTTATTTTTCAAAAAAATAATTTACCCCCCTCCTCACCTTCCACCAACCTACCCCTAAAAAAAAAAAATTCCCCCCTCCCCCGGGCCCCCCCCCCCGGACCCCGACTTTCCACCAACCTACCCCTACAAAATTTGTTTTCGAAAAACAAAACAAATTTGTTCTTTCAAAAAAAAAAAATTACCCCCTCTCCCGCCTCCCCCCCACCTCTTCCACCAACCTACCCCTAAAAAATAATTGTTTTCGAAAAACAAAAAAATATATATTTACCCTCTCTCCCGGCCTTCCACCAGCCTATCCCTAAAACTTTTTTGTTTTTGAAAAACAAAAAAAATCAATTTTTTCAAAAAAAAATAAAAATTTACCCCCCCCCCCCCCCGACTCCCCGGCACCCCGCACCTTCCACCAACCGACTCCTAATTATTTTTTTTTTCCAAAAAAAAGAAATTGTTTCATTTCTCACTTATATGGGCTGAATATGGATTCTCATGTTAACCCATTTTATCCATATTTGTATGAGCTTAAATAGGTTGAAGACCATATTAACTCATTTAAGAAAATGAAAAAAAATATGAGTGATCCATTTAATTTAATATGAACAAAATGGTTTCATTTCATTACTATGGGCTGAAATTGCCACCCCTACAGTTATACCATTTGAATGTTGTTTTAATATTTAAGGTTCTAGTCCGTGTTAGGAATAAAGTTTATGCTTTAATTAAGTTTGAACGGTCTATATGAGCCTATTCATAGCTTTTACAAATTAATTTATAAAATGTTGGCTAAGATTTATTTGATTAATGTAGTTTAATTAGTAGACCAATTTAGGGCCAAAGAAAGTTAATATTTATGTCTTGAGCTATAAGCAAATTTAATTTTAATATGTTTAATGTGCTTCTTACCTTAAATAATAATTAAGATACGTGTCTAAAGTTACATACTCACTCTTTTCCTAATTATTTGTCCATCTTCTTTTTTTAGTTGTCCCTAATTACTTATTTATTTTGACAAATCAAGAAAAGACAAATTTTTTTACCTATTATACCATCAATTAATTACTTTGAAAAATGTAAAACTTCTTGAAAATCTTAAATTTTTAATTCATTCACTTCATAATTAATATGGGTAAAATGATAAATTTACTATGTCATTAATTAAGAAAAAATCCTTTTGACCAGAACGATTTTATCTTTTGAACATTTTTACCGAACTTGTTCTTCCGACGTTAAGAATTCTTCCAATAATTCCGAGCCCGATCTTTTCAAAAAGTGCATACAGTACTTTTGTGTTTCCGAGCAAAAGTTCTAGCACAAGAAAGGCGAAGTATATACTTTATTCGATATGATATAAAGTCTTTTTTTTGGAAGATCCGCTATAATAATGAAAAAGATTTCTGCATATACGCCCAAATCGCTTTTAACTTTAATACTTTTAACTAAAAAAAAAAATCAGTTTATTCTGCCCATTTAATATTACCCATAATTGATTTCTTAATAGATGTATCAATTATTTAAAAGTGGATAAGTAATTAGGAAAATAATCTGTTAGTCGTCAAGTGACCAAACTAGAATGTCTAATATACACACATACTACATTTGTGTTTAATTTATGCATATACTAAGATTTATAGTTTGTATAAGTCATTAAATAGCCAAACTAGAATATGAACCATCAATATGATGAAATAATTTTATATATATTCATTTTACGTGTGTATTTATGTTCATAGTTTGTTAGTCATCAAATCGATCAAACTAAAATATTTTATAATTTGTATATATATGAAATTTTTTATACATGTATGCGATTATGCTTATATAATTTGTTAGTCATTAAAATGGACAAACTAGAATGATTAAATCAATGCACATACATATAATGTAATGCATGCATATTATGCATGCATACAATAACCTAATTATAATATTTATTTCATAAATGTACTTACATTCATTTATTTTATTATTTTGTGCGCGTTCTTAACTGTCTATTATATAAATTAATTGACCATTTAACATATGTCATGTTTGTTATTATACACATTAGGCTGATGCAAATCGAAGTAGTATCAACAATTTTAGTATGAAGTTTTCAATCACTCTTCAAGAGTTCAAAATGCCTTGAAAGATATATTAAAAGAGATTTTAAAGTTCATAATATGCACACATGAATTTACGAGATAAGTAATGACAAAACACAAATGTGATCAAGGACTTAATAACTTGATCATTTTTATAATTTGACTATTTTTGCAAGATTAGTACAAATAGTCTTTAATTATACCTTCATAGTAGGGTTAAACTAAGTTTGGAGATAGAGAAATACTCTTTCTGTGAATTTATAGAAGGATTTCCTAGTATCTCTTCAACGAATCTCTCTCGGATATTTTAAGGAAGAATTTTCATATATATGTTTATTTTTTTTCCCTTTATATTGAAATTGAATCAAACAATTAATGCATTTTAATTGTTAGATTATATTTTCTTTTCTTCTAAAGTCTATTCATCCTTATTTTTATTCCTTAATAATTACATCTTTGTCATCTTGTTTATTAATTTGATTCTGATTTAATTCATTGCTCTTACATCTAGAATCATATTATTGTCTCAACAAGCCATAAACTTCACGTATGTTCCAATTGAGAACGATATGTATAATTAAAGATTCTCAAATATTTTATATGATTAATTTATGTACATAATGACATTGAGATTGCACGTAGTTTTTTTTTTTTTTTTTAAATTTTGAACAAGAAATATTTGAAAGAACACTTTATCAAATGTCCAAATACTCAATTATTTACTGACAAGTTTAAGGACTATTGATATATTAATGTTAAACATTAAGTACACAAAAAGTTCTTTGACCAGACATTTTGAAGTTAAAACTGAAAAATTAGAATCCTTCAAGTTGTGTTTGTACAAAATCCTCCAATTTTAGGTACTAATAAATACTTAAAAATTAACATTTAATTTAATCAAATTTTATAATAATCAAACAAATATTTTAATATATATTTTCAGAATCTGATCTAAGAAAATAGTCAAACCCCATTTACATATAGCCCATTGGGCCAATATTTCTTAGGATAGTTCGAGAGTCCAAACTTTAGTAGAATCACATAAACACCACTGCCCAGATTTTCCCTTTCAATTTCTTTTCCCATTTCCATTTCCATTTCCATCTGGTTATACAAATTTCTTTCACATGTTAATCACAAAATGGGCATAAAGCATTAAAGCAACGGTAATCCTAACGATTCCTTCATTCCAAATACTGCAAGGTATATAACCCAATCTTTTACATCCTCAAGCAAGCTCAACTTGTTCAATTAAGAAGGAATTCATACTGATTTTTCCAGATTGATGATGGATTCACTCTCTTCATCTCACTGTTTTTTGAAGTTTTAGTAGCAGAGATAGCACTGCAATCAGTGGTCAGCTCTACATTTCTTCATTTGAGAGTCATTTGCTTTGATGTGAAATGATGGTTAATTGTATTTGCAATGTTGATTTTGGTGATTTATGAGTAATGCCACAAAAAAATTCTGCATAAACAGAACAGAACAGCATTGATTGTATATGACGGCAGTATTCTATCAAGTGCCAAGTGCACTTTACTTTTGTAGCAATGAAAATGACCTAGACAAGGTGTTTTTCTACAATGCTGCTGTAGATGTTCCAATCAGAGGTAAAAACGATAAGAAATGGGGGAAATTCAGAGCTAGGGTTACGGTTGGTCGGTGCGGCTCCAGGAAGAAAGTTAATCGCCGGTGGAGATTGTATGCTACTGACACTCGCGTTTTGGAAAGTGGCACGGTGGATAGGAGAAATGCTAATTCTCAGCTTCCGGCAGTTCCCTCTATTGAAATCCCAGTCACTTGCTACCAGGTGCCGCTTTTAGTTGCATTATTTGTAGTAAAATGACTTTAATTTCCCGCTTTATCTGTTTTTGGAAATATTTGGAGAAAGCTATGCAAGCATGATTTCTGTAATTTTTGTAGAAAAGAGCTAGTGTTGATATTTCTGTAGCACTTTGAAGGTAGCAATATGCTCTCAAATTAATATCGTGATAGATTGATTGCTCCACTGGTATCTAAGTTCAAGAGTTCCAAAGTATTGTGCAATTTGCATAAGTTAGAAACAAATGGAAGCTGTACTAGTCATGCTTATACTAATTGATAGAAGATACCTGGTGCAAATAGACTGTAGTTCAATTACTTACATCTCAGAGAAACAAAATGGATGCCTAAATGAATGGGTCAGAAAACTAGATTTTAACTATTGTTTTGGTTCTTGGAAAGTTCACCATTTTCCTTTTATGTTTTTGAATGCACGTATGGGATAACTTGTGTGGTTCTATATCTTTTGACTTTTAGTTTCCATTTTCTGGGAAAACTAGTATTTTATACTGCGGAAACACCTTACGTGAACAATGATAGAATTTCGTACAACATATGATACACTCACAAATGTTTAGGGTTAGTGAATGAAATAATACAAGTAACAAATATATGTAGCTTACTCTGGAAGTAGATTAAAATAAATTGCTAAAAAAATCACGTCTAATTGAATTAAATAACTTCCTGACATTACCATTTTTAACTCAACTGTACTAGTAATGCTTAAATTGTTGGAATAATTTCTCATGGATAGCTGTCAAGTTATGCAATTGAAGTTCATGAGTTTCAGAACTGTCACACAATGAAATCTTTGAGAAATGAATCCAGCTAACTTTCCGTGAAACATCATGCTGCATGCTTGCTGTGCACACTTGTGTTAATGGTAAAAAAGATGGAGCCATGCAGTTATTATTGTTATTGACAAAGGAGGGTGGGTTTGTTGATTCACTCCAACAAATATGTTAATCTTTATTTTGTAGTGATTATATAATATTTGGAACTTGTTTCTGCTAACATTCTCTTGCAAGTTTAGCCCCTATAAGAAGAATGGAATTGAAGTTAGACTAGCGTGATTGCAATATCTAGGTCCAAATGCCAGTGGTCTATAAGTTCCCTAATGTGATGATTGATGGTGATCAATGGTGTTGAAATGAGAGTAGGTAGGCTTGAACCACATGGAGAAGAAGCTGTCTCGAACACCTATAGTTTCTGCAAATGTATGCGGATTTAGTGGAGAACAAAATACTTTCTTTTGATGACCTAGCGGAGAACAAGATACTATGTAAAGGAAAGGATCTACATAAGCGATAACAACTAATTGGCTAAGGTTTAGTAGTTGTTGATCCACATACATACATTAGGTAAGGTGCTTGTCATGAGTCTCTTTAGTTTGGTTAGAGATTTGTATGTTAGTGAGGAAATAAACATGACATTTTGAGAATCTCTAGCTTAAGAAAACCGTTTTGTCATAAATGACAAGTTATCGGACATAAAAAAGAAACACAATCAATGGATTTCTTTAGGACATTTCCCACTGAGCGATTTATATGAATCATCATTTTTCCTTTCATGGAGTTTGTCCCTAACTTTTTTTCCATTTGATTGATTATGGCGAGGGCTTCGTATCTATCAATTCAATCAAATAGAGCAGAATGGATGTAGAAACTTAATACCTAACTGTAACTAGTTTGGAGTTGAAGCATAGTTGTCATATATCGAGCTATACCTTCAATAGTATGGTGACCCCAAACATCCATTCTGAATCCTAATTATCAGTTATAAATATTAGTGCCCCTTTTAAAAAATAGAAAAATTAAAATAGTACATTTTCCTTATAAAAAAATTAGTACTCCCTTTGTCCCATTGTGGCACCTTTCTATATTTGTAAATGTAACTTAATGAGGTGTGCTTGTTTTAAACCACAAGTTCCAAAAATCTTTTTTCTTAAATTCTATGCCCAGTCAAACACCGCAATGTACCACCATGTAAACTGGACGGAAGGAGGTATGTCTTTTTTGGTTTAACATTTAAGACTTAGTGGCCATGCGTTAAAAATGGGTTTATAATATCCAAATACTACATAAATGCATTGAAGAACGGGTTTGAATATAGGTCAACTATATAGAGTAAGTATATTTCATTATTACCTGTCTCTGTTCTACACATTCCATATTCCATACTTTGCAGGCAGGAAGCCTTCTCAAAAAAAAATTCTAAGTTTAATGAAGGAAAAAAATGAGGCCGTATACAATACAAAGTAAAGGATAAACAATGCAAACAATATGGAGATACTGTACCTATGGACTATTTATGGCAGTGAGAGGAGCATGGATCCTTTTTATAGTTATGTGCACCTTCTCGGATGCTACATTATAGATAAAACAATCTCTTCTCTTTTTATTTACTTTTAATGTGCTTTTCCTTACTGGGCCAGTGCTGTCAATTGGGAATATAATTGTTGTGTACTAAGTCTAGCAAAATTGATTGATGTCCAAGAAAGTGGTACTAAAGCTAGAGGTAAGGGGAGGAAGGACAGGGACATTTCTATTTCCAAGAAATGACCTCAATTTTGTATAAACTTGCAGATCATCGGTGTCTCAGACCGAGCTGAGAAGGATGAAATTGTCAAGTCGGTAATGCATCTCAAGAATGCTGAGATCGAAGATGGATACACTATGGATGCTGTTGTTTCTCGCCAGGTGGTAGCTGCAGTCCTACATATTCATCTTTCTTTTAGAGGTTATCCTGTATTCTCATGCTTGGCTACATGTTTTCAGAATCTTTTGATGGATGTGAGGGATAAGCTTTTGTTTGAGCCAGAATATGCCGGAAATATAAAAGAAAGGGTTCCACCAAGGTCTTCTCTTAGAATACCATGGGCTTGGTTATCTAGTGCTCTCTGTCTTCTTCAAGAGGTAAGATACAATATACTATTGAGCAAGCGGATTACTTTCTTTGCAAGTTTGTGCGAAAATGATTATTTAAAATGTTAACATTATTCATTCAGGTTGGGGAAGAGAAGCTTGTGCTAAATATTGGACAAAAAGCTCTTCAACATCTAGATTCTAAGCCTTATGTTCATGATATTCTTTTGTCCATGGCACTTGCTGAGGTTAGGCAAAGAGAGAAAATATCATAACTCTATGCTGTCTTTTACTTGGGATCTGTGTTATGCTTGGGTTTCTTATTCTAGGTGCTTTCTTGAAGTGTGCAATTGCAAAAGTTGGATTTGAGAAGAACAAAATTTCACAAGGATTTGAAGCTCTTGC
Source organism: Solanum sitiens (assembly GCA_016801875.1). Classification (NCBI taxonomy): domain Eukaryota; kingdom Viridiplantae; phylum Streptophyta; class Magnoliopsida; order Solanales; family Solanaceae; genus Solanum; species Solanum sitiens. The sequence goes on along the minus strand of JABWTJ010000002.1, from coordinate 1,512,776 downwards.
TCGTGCTCAATGTCTTTTAAGGAGCAAAGTTTCTCTTGGGAAGATGACATTATTATCTCAGGTTAGCTTGTCTTAGTTCTGCCGTCTTATATCCAGAGTTTATTTTGCGAAGGCGAAATTGTATTTTTTCTTCATCTTATTTTTCATTTTACATGTAAGTGCGGTAGTTTAGATATTTCAGGGCTAAGGCTCTGCTACGTGAATGTGCATCAATTTTACTACATCCATCTCATCATCAGTACATTTCTTTATCATTATAATAGTAATTGCAGTAGACTAAAAACCTAGCATGAGTTAAATATAGAAGGTTCTCTCTGTAAAAATGTGTAGCTATGATGTATGTGTATAGTTGGAGACTTGGAAGTTTTATTGGTGTTTTCAGTCTCTGCAACATTTAGTGCAAATACTTCTCTGATGTGCTGTTTCTTGTTTCTCATTGGGATTATATTTAACCTTGCTATTAGATAGAAGAATCGTTGGAAGAGCTCGCCCCTGCTTGCACCTTGGAGTTATTAGGCCTGCCTCGTACACCTGAAAATGCTGAGCGGAGGTTAGGAGCCATTGCAGCATTACGTGAATTGCTCAGACAGGGCCTTGATGTAGAAGCTTCCTGCCAAGTTCAGGATTGGCAATGCTTCTTAAATCAAGCTCTTAACAAGCTTATGGCTTCGGAGATTGTTGAACTCCTTCAATGGGATAATTTGGCTCTCACAAGGAAGAACAAAAAGTCCATTGAGTCACAAAACCAAAGAGTTGTAATTGATTTCAACTGTTTCTACGTGGTTTTATTAGCTCATATTGCCCTAGGATTTTCTAGCAAGCAGATTGATCTGGTAATTACGATGTTGGTCTATTCTTTGTACTTTGATTTTCACTTGCTGAAGTTGACCACAATAAAGTGTTTTGACTCTGTTAAGATATAAGGTTGAATTGCATCAACTTTGTGTGTGTAACAATTCCAATATCTTGCTAGATATTTTGCCTGAGAATGCAAGGATTCCAGATGCAGTAATATGTTGACAAACAATTTCAATTGTTTATTGCAGATTAACAAATCCAAAATAATTTGTGAGTGTTTGGTTGCTTCAGAAGGAGTTGATTTGAAATTTGAGGAAGCCTTCTTGTTGTTCCTTCTTGGGCAGGTAAATCTGTAATTTCCTCTCTCACTGGCTATGTATTTCCTTTCCCTTGAGTGTTATTGAGAAAAGTAAATTTTGTTAATACAGGGTGATGAGGCTGCAGCTACTGAAAAGCTTCGGCAGCTTGAGCTGAACTCAGATACAGCTTCACGTAATTTAGCATCGGTCAAAGAAACGAAAGATGTTTCAACTGTATCAAAACCACTGGTATGTATTACTTTACATGCTGTTAATCAGTCTCTGAAACTATGTGATTCATATAGGCTGGTTTCCTGGTTTCTCCCTCTGCATTTATTTCGTTTTATATTCTCTAGGGGTCATTACTTTTTTCTCGTTTAAAATGTAAATGCACTTCTCCGTGTCCCTAACTCCTCAGCACCAATTTATAGTTGTTGACATGTTGCTCTTTTGCAGAGTCCACCTTTTTGTAAACAAAACTAGGATTTTCTGACCATAGATAATGATATAAGCAAAACTAGTTTCTATTCTTTTATCGAAGGGTGATATTTCTATCTGGGATAAGTCTTTTGTTGAGTTGAAGTCAAATGTTTCTCATCATAACATCTTGTGGATTTCCAGGAGACCTGGTTGAAGGATGCTGTGCTTGGCTTGTTCCCTGATATGAGGGATTGTTCTCCATCATTAGTGAGTCATGTTACGAAATGTTTGATTCAAAAAGTACCTCATTGTAGAGAGCTAAACTAACTCTAAAGATTTGCAACAGGTAAACTTCTTTCGTGGCGAGAAACGACCTTTCGTGAGCAGGGGAAATAAAAGAGGTCTGCAGACTGCATCTCATATTAGTCATAGACCACTTGCACCTGCTATTACACGGGACCAAAGAGCTACAGATGAACCACTTTCGTATGGTGATACTTCACGGCATCTCGGGTCAGCTGTAAAGCAGTTAGCTCCACCTAATTTACAAGCTCAATTGACCGTGGATAAGGTCAATGTGGGCAATGCTTCTGGGATGCCATCTATTCAGTTAAAAAGAAATTTGGGTGCTGGACGTAAGGTTTGGGAAATTTGGTTGAGCTTGAATAGCATAGTTGAGAAGATAATTTTTGTAGTGTCAGTTGGATGCGTCATCTTTGTTTCCTTCAAGCTAATGAACATGCAGTTGTGGAGAATGAAAAATGGATCTGGTTGGTGGCTAAATACGCCAAGGATGACAAGCTCCCATTCCTGGAAAATGGATTTTCCTCAAGATCTTAATTATAGGCAGGCAAGCAATAGGAGAAGTGGCATCATTGAGAAGTTGAAGAAGTTGCTTCCAAAGTTCACAATGCAGATAGGTGAGCACCCACAAGCTTCTGGTCTCCAAAATTCTTTCTTTGCTGCTGGTCTATCACCTTCCGCAACAGCAGCTTACAAGACGCCAATGCCTATAGAAGAAGCTGAGACCCTTATCAAGAAATGGCAAACCATTAAGGCAGAAGCACTAGGGCCTGACCATAATATTGATGGTCTCTTTGATGTTCTTGATGAGCCAATGCTTGTTCAGGTTAGCTGCATTGCTTATAAATGTGTGATGTGCCTATAGGTATTGCTGGAAATTGTGGTGTTCAACATCAATTATTTTACTAACATATATGCATCATATACCCCTTTTGCATGCCATAAGATTACATGTTCACTTGTAGCACCATGAATGATAATTGGACTTAAAAAAAAGTCAAAATATTAAATTTCAGGTTGTCAAACATGATCTTATCATATGAGCTTACATTGAGATAGTTGGCTTAAGTACCCTCCATCTCCAACACCAACGAGCAAAAAGGGGGGGGGGGGGAGGACTTCCTACGGAGGGGTTAAAAAAAAGAAGTCAAAAAAGTGAAGTAATATGTTGGTTGTGTGAAATTCACTGAGCAGATTGGTTTTATGTATCTGTTATGATGGACTAGTGAAGTAAGTCTTATTTCCTAATATGTTGTGATTCTGGAGAAAGGTTGGACCTCATTGAGTCCACTGAATGTCAAAAACTTAAAACCTATGTTTTTCCCCAAAAGTGCCTTGCTGACCCCTGTTCTTTCTAATTGTACAACAGTGGCAAGCCTTGTCTGAAGCAGCAAAAACCAGGTCGTGTTTCTGGAGATTTGTTTTGCTCCAACTTTCAGTTTTACGAGCAGAGATTTTGATCGATGGGATTGGTCAGGAGATGGCAGAAATAGAGGCAATCCTGGAGGAAGCAGCTGAACTTGTGGATGAATCACAGCTTAAGAACCCAAATTATTACAGGTAATCAGAAATTGTTGGAAAGTTGCTCATGTATGTCAGTTTGACTATGTGTCTCTCTGTGTGTGTGTGTGTGGGGGGGGGGGTCAATTGCAGGTAAGGTTGCAGGATGAGTGTATTCAGGTTAGTGGAGGGTGGAGTGCAGATGCTGGTTGAACTTTTAGATTTCTTTTCCATTTGGTTGTTCTGTTAGTGTAATGTAAGGACTAATGGGCTCATCTCTAAGAAGTTGAGGTTTTGAAGCATGTCCATTGAAAGAAGGCAAGGACTAAATTTGCTGTTAAGTTGTAATTTGAAGCTAGCTACACATTATAGTATCACTAAAAAATAATTCATTATACTGTATACAATTATTATCTAGATGTGTCATGTGCTTAATGTATTTGTTCTTTTCACATATAATGTACTTGAGTGCTTTATGGAGTGAGATTGGGCCATAGCTTCGTAGTGGTATATTCAGCTTTTCGTGCAAATCTGTTCCGTAACTTGAGGATTTGTTACTCACTTTAGTTGCCTGTTATATGTTGTATCCATTTCTAATATAGCATCTTGTAACAAGCTGTTTTAGCATCATTTCCTCAAATTATTCCTCCATGAATTAAGTGTTCCACCTCTCTACCTCAGAATGAATCCATGCTTGTTTTCATGTAAAACAACTAAAAGTTCCCTGGTGATCATCTTGCAGCACTTACAAAATTCGGTATGTTCTGAAGAGGCAAGATGGTGGTGCTTGGAGGTTTAGTGAAGGACATATTCTAACAGAGTCATGACTTCTAGCATAGTGAGAGTAGAACTCTCAGTATATAAACCACAGCTTACCTGTATATGAGATATTCAAGCTGACATTGACTGCAGTTCAAGGAGATAGTGCTCTGTTCTGTTTCGTTTAACTTGCTATTTAAAATAATGCCTTTTTTCTATCCTTGTCAATTTTTGGCAGGTAATTTCTGGCATCATTACTTGGTCTATTCTTTTTTTCTTTTTTTGGTTGGGTCTGATATCTTTAAATGCTGAAGCGAGTGGATAGTCTATTGTAGCGAGGTAAATTAGACTATGAAAGTAAAATCTGATTTGTTAAACTGATTTTCGATGAAATTTGTGGCTGTATGATTGTGTTACTTGTTAAGTGAATTTGAGTAAACATCAGTGTGTTCATACTCAGTATCATTTCTACTTTCTGTATTGAACTTTTGGAATTGTTATAAAATGTACTGCTCCAGAGTTTTCTGGTAGACTTTCGAGACTTAACCCACCTTGACTTCAATGGCTGGAAAAATAAAGTGGAAACTCAAACATTGTGTGGTCCCTAATCTGCACAAGTTACGACTTATGAATTATGATGGCCTACTTTCGTAGCCCTCCACACTATTGCTAGTTTGCTACGTTTGCTCATCAGAGGCCACCTAAATGTAGAGTGCTTGTGGAAGTAGATATCTTTGGATAAAAGCTTTTTTTGGCATTACATGTTTTATTTGAATAAGAAAAAGCACATTCAAGATTTTACACATGTAATGACAAAAACATTTGCAAAATGGTCCATTACGTAATTACTTTTGTTGCAGGAAAGAAACACTATGTTTGCATAATTCGATTATACTGTTTCTGTATAGGGGAAATTCATCAGCAAAGAGAAAAATCTTGGGCTCACCCCTATTCGATTAGATTAATGATCCATCTTTGAGTTCATTTATGCCCTTACATTTACTGTATTTCACAATGAGATAGTGAATTGACAGTGCCTTTGGATAAAATTTACTTGAATTAAAAACATGTTTAAGATCGGTTGTGCATGTACTCGTCGCAAAGAGAATATTGGACAAAAGCTCATCATCGGCCCCCTATTATACTGGTTGGAGTTTTGAGTTGTGTTTGCCAAATGACAATGATTTTGCGCCCTAATCATCCGTGCAAAAGTAAGGGAAAATATATATGAGAAATTACCGTTTTACGAGTCATGTAAGGCAAGAGTAGTCTATGTTGTTTAAGTATTTGATATTATTTTCACTTTACCTATCTTCTTAAATCATTCCTAAGTCCTTTTGTATCGACATGAATTAAAAGCATTTTAGATAACCAAAGTGCATGCATAAAATGTTACTAGTTCCTGGTTTCATTGCGGATGATATCCATATTATTCATCGAATAACTTATTTTAATATTAAATATTTTATTCAATCTTATTTAACCCTGATTCTAACATGCCAATATCCACTGTGACTTTCTCGATTGTCACTCCTAAGTTCATAATTAGTAAATGAGCAAATTCCCGGTGAGTTTTATCTGGATTGGGTCTCAAAATTGGGCCTAAAGAGAAGAGCCCATTGACTAAATACCTTGTAAAAGTCCTCCCTTTTATGTAATTTTTTCCACGTTTTGTCGATTCGTCAGACTCGATACTTTGCTCTGAGGATCCTTCCATGATTCATAGAGTACTATCACTGGCGTTTCAGTAGGGTTTGTGTTTTGATCCATCACTCAGAACATCATAAATGTAAGGAAGATCCAAAACTCGGCAAATTCGAATCGAAAATTCGCACTCTGTTCATCAATTGAGCTGAATTAGTAGTAGATCTAATCTCGCAGAAATGGAGAAAGCAACGGATCTGCTTTCTTCATCGCAATCATTCTTCTCACTCAAATCTCTAAAGCTGAAGACGAAGCAACAGGAGCTTCTCCTTCGAATTTCGATCCTCGGACTCGTCTACATTCTCGCATTTATCACTCGGCTCTTCAGTGTTCTTAGATATGAGAGCATGATCCATGAATTCGATCCGTATTTCAATTACAGGACGACCTTGTATTTGACTCAGAAAGGTTTTTACGAGTTTTGGAACTGGTTCGACTCCGAGAGTTGGTATCCACTTGGAAGGATCATTGGTGGTACGCTTTATCCTGGACTTATGGTCACTGCTGCCTTTATCTACTGGACACTTAGATTCCTCAGGTATCGCTTTTGTTATTCTGCCTTTTTGTTTTCAAACCAAATTACTGCATAAGGTGAGGACTTAAAAGGTGTAATCTTTTTTTTTTTTTTATAAAAAAACTGTAACATGTCTGTACCAGAAAACTATCTAGAGAAATTTAGGAAACATCTAATGTAGAGATGAGTCACTGAGAAATAATTTTTTTGTTTGTTTGGAAGAGACACATAGAGAGCAAGTATAGTCATAAGTAAGAATTACTTACCTTTAAGTATACGACTTTTTTCTTTTTTTGTCAATTTTGGGTAGTTTTAATTTCAGATGGTCGTCAATCCTCATGCTAATAGGATCTGTAACCTGAGAGATATCTATTACTTTACTGGAAAATACAGAATCGTTCTCTGAGAGCTTTAAATATGACATTTTCTTAGGTTTGCTGTCCATATCCGTGAGGTATGTGTGCTCACAGCACCATTCTTTGCTTCCAACACAACTCTTGTTGCTTACTTCTTTGGGAAAGAGTTATGGGATACGGGTGCTGGGCTTGTGGCTGCAGCATTGATTGCTATCTGTCCTGGTTACATCTCAAGGTCGGTGGCAGGATCATATGACAATGAGGGGGTTGCGATATTTGCACTGCTGCTTACTTTCTATTTATTCGTTAAGGCAGTGAAAACAGGTTCACTTGCTTGGTCTCTGGCCTCAGCTTTAGGGTACTTCTACATGGTTTCAGCTTGGGGTGGTTATGTATTTATCATTAATCTTATTCCACTGTATGTGCTGGTACTCTTGGTTGTTGGAAGATATTCGATGAGGCTATATGTGGCTTACAACTGCATGTACATTTTAGGAATGTTGCTAGCAATGCAAATTCGTTTTGTGGGTTTTCAGCATGTACAGTCGGGAGAACATATGGCAGCAATGGGAGTATTTTTCTTGATGCAGGTATTCTTTTTGTCCCATGTGTTATTTCAGTGGAAATAGATGAATAAAAATGAATGTCTTTTAAATCATTTATATAACTATGGACTAGTCATTCAAGTTTCTTGTGTACTCCATAGTTTCAGGAGAACCGCAGAAATTTTTCTTTTTGGTAACAACTGTAAACATTACCATACCACCAAAAAACATTTACATCTTAAAGAGCACCAATCGTAGAAATTTCCCTATCCCAATTTCTATGTTTTTTTGGGAGTCGTTGATGGGAATTCATATCATTTTACATAACTCCTTACCCCCGGCGGATTTCTTTTCCTTGGCTTGTAAATTTTTTCATCTCTACATTTTATATTTTTCCCATGAAAATCTAATCTGGAGTCTGGACGATGGATATTTGTTTCACATGACACTTTTACTCCTTCAGCCTGTTCTTTTATTCTTTGCTCATGACGTACAATTGGTGTTGGGATTTTGCTGATGCTTTTAGAAGCTGTACAGCTTGTTGTCAATACTAAGTTTTGATCTTGTTGCAGGTGTTTTATTTCTTGGATTGGGTGAAACATCTACTGAATGATCAGAAGTTGTTTCAAGCTTTCTTAAGGATAACGTTGACTTGTGCTATAAGTGTCGGTGTCATTGCTCTTGGAGTTGGGACTGCTTCTGGTTATATCTCTCCATGGACTGGTCGGTTTTACTCACTTCTGGATCCAACTTACGCGAAAGACCACATTCCCATTATTGCTTCTGTTTCAGAGCATCAACCAACCGCATGGTCATCTTTCATGTTTGATTTTCATATATTGCTAATCCTTTTCCCTGCGGGTCTGTATTTCTGCTTCAAACGACTGTCGGATGCTACTATATTTATCGTGATGTATGGTCTCACCAGCATGTACTTTGCTGGGGTCATGGTTCGATTGATTCTTGTTGCTACACCTGCGGTATGCCTCATCAGTGCTATTGCTGTCTCGGCAACTATCAAGAATTTAAGTCTGTTGGTGAGGGCAAAAACAAAACCTACTCAAGCTGGCTCTGGCAAAGGAACAACTAGCACAAAGGCTTCCTCAAAGGTAGCATCACTGAATATGATTAGTTATTGTTTTTCCCTAATACTTCAAATTACACGATGATTCTGTATCTTCTTAACAAGAAGCCAGTCGATGCAAACTTCTTACTACTACTAATTTAAGTAGCTTAAAAGACATATTAGCAGGAACCAAATCTTTGGTGTTAAATAGTTTAGGAGTCATATAATAAACATAATTTTATTTGATGGTTTGTCTGACTGGACACGTCTGAAAGGATCCCTATGGGGAAGGGTAAAATTTGTTCTTCTTGTTTCTTCAACTTTCTTCAAGTTTGAAATATGCTGCCTTCTCTGAAACATTAACACATTCTTTTTCCCCTTTTTATACCATCTCTTAACTCAATTTCTCTTAAATGGTCTACATACGGTGTTTAGTAATTTAACTTCCTTGTGTAATGTGTGTATGTTCCAAGATGTCTCTATATGTGCAAGCAATTAAATTAATACCTACTGACTATTAGGAGTTTAATGTTCATGAATTTAGCATACAGTAGCCAATTATTTTGATTTCCAGCTACTCTAGTTGTGTTGTTGTCTGCTTCTGTGCAAATCCCTTTTCGGGTAGGCTAATGTCTGATCCAATAATGTAGTGCAAAGAAGTGCAGCAAAATTTTACTCCATGTATTACTGAATACCAATTCTTTTGCAAAGTTAATAATTGCCCAAAAGGTAATATGATGCAATTACTCCTTATCTTTCTGCATTTTTTTCTGTTAAGTTGTTAGTGCACTATTAATGGATGATGGGATGGGGCTGAGTTCAAAATTTGTATATGCTACATTGAATTGTCTCTTTACTACAGTATTATTAACGGCATGAAGATCTTTATTTCTGAAATAAAGTTACATTGAATTGTGTACACCAAAAAGGTCATGTAAAATGATAAAACAGTAGAATTGAAGTTCCGCTCAAGATTGTTCTAGATACAAAAATAATGTACTTCGGCAAAAGTATAAGTGTAATGACATTTGATCTTTTGTGTGCAATTAACTGTTTTAAGTTCATGATATAACTTATCAACTCCTGCATTTTCTTTCAAATGAGGTGATGTGAACAAGAAATTTGCAACCATAATTGATTTTGGAACTAGTAGCAGTTGTGGCCTATAACTAACTTGCTTTTGTAAATAATTGTGACTAAAACAGGGTGCACTTGATCAGTCTTTGCCCTACCAAAAAAATGGAGCAATTGCATTGCTTGTTGGTGCTTTCTATTTGCTGACTAGATATGCAATCCATTGCACATGGGTGACGTCAGAGGCATACTCATCTCCCTCCATTGTCCTAGCTGCAAGGGGTGCTCACGGGAATAGGGTTATCTTCGATGACTACCGTGAAGCATATTTTTGGCTGAGGCAAAACACCCCTCAGGATGCTAAGGTGATGTCTTGGTGGGATTATGGTTATCAGATCACTGCCATGGGAAACAGGACTGTGATTGTGGATAATAATACCTGGAACAACACACATATAGCTACAGTAGGAAGAGCAATGTCATCTTATGAGGATGAAGCATATGAGATAATGAGATCACTGGATGTGGATTATGTATTGGTTGTGTTTGGAGGTGTAACTGGGTATTCATCTGATGACATAAACAAGTAAGGAGTTTGTTATTTAAGAAGCATGGTTACTAATATTTCACCTCATGTGCTGTATCTTATTTTCCTTGATCAATGTGTAATGTCAGGCTTACAGTGAAATTCTTTTCACCTTTTTTTTTGTTATTAGTTCTTCCGTGTAAGCATATAAAGATGTCTTATCAAAAAATATTCACGTATACTAGTATGTTGATAAATATTTTTTGTATAGGGTATAGGGTTTCATCTCCTCGTGTTCTTTCTTTAATGATGGTCTTATCTTGTGACTTCATTCTAATTTAATTGTAATCATCCATTTCATGCTAGATTCTTGTGGATGGTGAGAATAGGTGGCGGAGTTTTTCCCGTCATCAAAGAACCAGATTACCTTGTTAATGGCGAGTATCGTGTTGACAAAGGTGCTGCGCCTAAGATGTTGAACTGTCTGATGTGAGTTCCCCTTTACTCATGACTCATTGTGTATATTGATTCATCCTTGTCCAACAGTATTTTGGTCACATGAGGGCAGCCTATTACATTTTGTTGTTACTTTCTAACATATTTTGGTTCCTGAAGTTTATTTTTTGTCTAAATTCTGTTGGTCATAGTTCATATACTATTAAATCTCTTTCTTTCTTCCCGTACACAGAGATTGATTTTATACAACTGATGTTTCATGATTAGGTACAAGCTATCTTATTATCGCTTTGGTGAGCTGACAACAGAATATGGCCAGCCTCCTGGGTAAGTTACCTACCTCACTTTCCCTCACGATCATCGAAGGCATCATTGTGCTTTCTGGTTTTGTGGTGGATCTTTTAGGATATCATACATATTTCCAATTAGAATTATTAAGCCGCCCCCAAGGCCTAGCTCGAGTGGCAAACGGTGGAAGATTTGTGGCTTAGGTCGCAGGTTCAAGCCCCACACCACGCAAAGCGAAGCCCGGTATTTAAGTAGAGAAGGGTAGAGGGGCGTTTACATTATCCACCGAGTTTAGAAGGCTGTGATTGGTCCAAAGGACGGGTCACAGACAGATTTCTCGGTTATCAAAAAATAATTAGAATTATTAAGCCCCCTTTTTTGCGCTTTTGGGAACAAGCGGTAGGGTGGGGGTTGGCAAAAGATAATCATAGGAAAATGAGGTTACCAAATTGTGATTCCTGACTTTCTGACAATGGTTAACATGAAGTTACAAATTTTGCTGTTTCCACAGAGATTCTTATTTGTTTTGTAGGGGTTTTGTTTTGTTAGATCTGATCTGGGTTTGGGTTTTTGGAAAAAGAACTCTGCACATTAGGATTTGCTTTATGAAAATTAGTTTTAGAAAAAAAGATAAGAAAAATATCATTGAAGCTTGAAAAAACTTCAGACATTTTTGTATGTGTGCAAAGACAATTATCAGAATGACATGTTGATTTTGTACTGAGGACATCCCTTTTGCTTCTTTTAGAGATCAAACTGGTTTCCAGGAAACAACACAAACGTTTAATTTTAGTACTAATCCAACTTGTTTTGAAATTGTTGTGGCTTATTTGAAGAATATTAGAGACATCATTTACTGGAATACTGATGCCTTTCCCAATGTCTATCTATTTATGGTACAGATATGATAGAGCGAGGGGAGTTGAAATAGGAAACAAGGACATCAAACTTGAATACTTGGAAGAGGCGTTCACGACTTCTAATTGGATAGTCAGAATTTATAAAGTCAAACCACCCAAGAACAGGTGGTAATAAAACAGGATGTCTTCTCCATCTCTGCGGCTATAATGAGATTTCAATTTTTGAAAGCATTAGATAGATATAGTTGCCTGGGATGTTCTTTTTGTAGTATGACTTTCTCTCACTAATATGACCAATGTAATATTTAATAGCAAGTCTTTGAGTAGTTTGTCTGAAACCTTTCTTGGTTAGGAGGAATTTGAGAATAGGATGACAGTAATTCATCCGTTTGGTTTATCACAGTGAGATCTAAAACTTACTCTAAGACTACCAAATTTGGTCTTTACTCCAAAGTTGAGTGGAAACAGATCAAAGATTAAAAATACATCGCTTGCTTGGCTGTAAAATAGTTATTATACATATAACACACTAGACAAGACAAGACATCAACTTAAGAAAATAACGGCACAACTGAAATAACATGGACAAAACTTATGTCTTTATTTTGCGTATGTTAGTGAATACTTTTTTAATTCTATTAATATCTTTACCAGTCCATTAGGTGGATCCAATATTCCATATATCAACTCATCGTCAATCAAGAATCTGAATGAATATGTTGTCACCGGAAGCAATAGAATAGGATATAAGGGAATTTACAGCGATTCCTTTTCATGTTTCCAAGTATCACTGGTAACATTAGTTTGCTTTTGTAAGATATTAAGATGATGAGACCCAATATATAATTGATTTAGTGCAACCATAATTACCTTCAAAGCCCACAGATAAAATTGTAAAGGAGAGAACTGCAAACTTGAACTTCAAAAATTTATACAATAATGTGAAACTGGACTGAACCTTTTTTTTCTTTTTTTTTCCCAAAAGAACTATGAACATTTTCTATCAACAATCGTTATAACTGGCACACTATCTACTTCTCGCTTTCTTTTACAACTTGGTACACACTTGAGATACCACGGCTCTCCTGCCAGAAGATGAAATATGAAAATCCCAATAAGCAAGCCATTACTGATAGAGATATAATATACTGCACAACAATACATGACTGCTAAATAGCCTCTTTATCACCAATTTGAAACATGACAAGAGACTAACAAATAAATTACTGTCACCTCAGCCGGGAAATACAACACTTCCACATTGCTAAATCACAAAGTGAGCATGCAAAAATGCAGTGGTGTATGAAAACAGTAACCACAGAAGGGATGCAGAAATGGAAATTTACACCATTGCATTTCCCCAACCGCCCCTCACCGCACACTCCAGTCTTTTGAGAAGGGGCCTCTCATCTCTTTAATCCCGTTTTTGCTGAGAATTAAATCACCATGACATACAAGGGAGCAAAGTGGGGAGCTCCTGGGGAGGTTAAGAAAAGTCACCATGACATGAGAAGGATGTTTATAAGAGTAAGAAGAATCTGGGTAAAAAACAAACATGCTAAGTACGATATTTCAAAAAAAGCAAGTCCAAAGTATGTCTAACGTTATGATGTGAAGGTAGAAAAACTTGATCTGAAACAACTGAAATTGATCCTAAAGACACATTATAGGATAAGTCCTGAACTAAGAGAAAAAAATGATAAGCCCTGAACTAGACTAGATGAAAATGCAACAACACTATTCCAATGAATGAACATTACAGAGCATGGAACAAAAATAGCATTAATATGATAGACTTTTTTCTAGTGGCAATATGAGAGAGGGAGCAAAGAGACTCACACACCCTACCTCTTGAAAAACAAGATGTCAAAAAATAATAATCACAACGTAAAGGGACTGAGTCATATATACGTGGGAAGAAAAACGTCAGCCAAGTGAATAACACATTTTGACTTTAAATACACATTGTATTCAGTAGAACATATGTCTACTTCCTCCAGCAAGGACATCAGAATTGAGTTGCCCGGACTCTTCATTTTTGCTACCGCACCCGTGTCGACATGAGACGGGTGCGGGATACATGTGGGATTCGGTCAACCCACCATTGTACACTTTGACCAGAGACCAATGACAAATTTGGGGGGAAATTAAGATTTTGATTTCTCAAAATCTCCTTTTTAGCTTTTCCTCTTGATCAATATTTGTTGCTTCACGTTTCAAGCCAAACATAGAGAAACTAAGAATTCAAGTGGTTGTGTTCTTACTTTTGGTAGACAGTAGCAATAATCTGTAAGGAGAGTTGGTGGAAGGCCTTGAATCACTTTCTTTTTTTAATTTTTGAGGGGAAGAACCAGAGAGCTAGATAGAAGAAGTTGGGGGGTCTTGGAGAAGACGACCTAGAAGATCTTTCCGAATTTAGAATATTTTGTAGCTCTATTTATATCTTAAATTTTTTCCCAAATCCTAATACTCGTATCCATACCTAGATCCATACCTCTGAATTGTAAAATTAAGATTTTGCCAAATCCGACCCACTGATACGCATCTGCATCGGATACCCGTGTCCGAGCAACTTAGCATAAGAGACAGAAAAGGAATGTGAATATATATGTTTAATGATTATACTTGTTTGAAAACGTAATGGTAATAGCGGTGAAGAACAGTTGCCGATTTCACTATAGATCGGTTAAGAATGCTTTAATTAATGACATAGCAACTAAGGTAGATATACTCCATACAAGCTGAACATTAAGTAAATGTTCAGTTGGTAAGAATTAAACAAAATTAACCATATGAGTCCATACCCTCCTTGTCAACAACTTCATGTACCTGTTTCCTTCAGTTTTCAAAAGAATGGATCATGCATCATGTTTGATAGTTCACCACTCAAAGATACAAAACGATAAGGTGCTAAAGCTAAGCCAAGCTGATGTTGAAGGAAGCGGACTGACTACTGAAAAATCTTGTTCAACCACATCTTTAGTTACATCTAACACCCTTCTACATAGATATTCATACTATAGACCTTGTGTGTGGATGATTTCAATCATCTTTTATACGTTCAAGGCTAATTCAAAGCAAATGATCAACAATCAAAAACATTATTTTCCGAAATTCCCATATATTACAAGGATGGGGCACTTGTAATTCTCGAATACTAGCATACAAGAAACTTAATGTAACAACTATGAACATGCAAGATTTGGAGAAAACCTCAGAACTCTACTCCATACTTTAATCGAGATCCTCCTGCCTCGGCTGCCCTCCAGAACCTGGATTAGACTCCCCACTAGGAGCATTGCTGTTGTTGCGATTGTTAGCATCATTGCTTGCTCCTCCACTGTTGCTCGTCTCAGCAGGTGATCCAAGTCCCCTGAAAAGCCATTGCAATGGTATCCTAAGCCTCCTCTCCCCTGAACTAGATGTCTGAGAATTGTCCTGATCTCCCCCACCTTCTAAACCCCCAAACATCACACCAGTATTGTTGTTGTTGGTATTATTATTACTAGTGTTGGTATTTGTATTACTAGTATTGGCAGTCTGCTGCTGTGATGTCTTCCTGTTCTCATAATCAGGATCATCAGTAGGCAGCTCATATCGACACACTGGGCAAGAATTGTGCAACTCCAGCCATGGCATTATACAATCCTTATGGTATATATGTTTGCAAGGTATCTGCTTTGCCTCCATTCCGAGTTTAAAAGTATCTTTACAAACTGCACATTGAGATGAATCAGAATCCAACAAATCCTCAGTGATCTTAATATCTGGAAGCCCAGCAACAGCAGACTTAGCAGCCGGAGGTGTACCATGACGATTTGGATCATTTTCTGCAAGCTGTTGAATCAATTGCTCAAGCCCAGGCCCTAGAAAATAGTCACCTAGATTCCCCGGAATCCTAAAATCACCACCAGCTCCACCACCGCCTCCATCGGGATGATTCTCGAAGATTAACTGAATATTCCCACCCCTCATACTACTAAAATAGTTGTTTAGGAAAGCGAAAGGATCAAATTGATTGGGGGATCGACCTGGTAAAGCAGCGGAACCACCAGCCATACCTCCAAATAAAGCAGAAAGATCATCAAAACCTACAGCACCACCGGCAGGTGAAGCAGCGTTTGAAGAGAAAACAATCGGAAATCCACCTCCAAAAGGTAGGTCATCGGTAGTGGCGGAGGAGAAGAAGGGATGAGTATTAGGATTAGGGTTGGAAGGTGGTGCGGTTTCCGATTCTTCTAAAAACGTACCGTTGCAATTTGGGCATGAGAGCTCTGAATTTGGTGATGGCGTAATGGTAACTGTCTGTTCACATTGGTAGCAATGGTAATTCTGTGGTTGATTTCCGGCAGCGCCTCCGCCACTATCTGCTCCGGCCGACGACATTCTTTTCTTATCTATATAGAGAAGAAAAAGAAAAGAGAGAAAGAAAATGAAATTTAGAGAGAGAAAGAGAAGGAAAAGAGAAATTCGATGTGAGAGAGAGAAGTTAGGGAAATTGGAGAAATGGAGGAAACAAGGAAGAGGGGCGCGTGGGTATTTCAACTGCGAGTACAAATAGCTGATGGGATAATTTGCGTACTCGTTTTTTAATGGGTGTCGATGGATGGTGGGGTCGGTGATAAGGCAGGCTTCAACCTCCGACTCCCAGGTTAGTTAACAATCTTCATGTACTCTCTTGGTATTGGTATCGTCATTTAACTTGTATTCGACTTATTTATTTTGGAGATTATTTAAATTTATGTAACGTAATTTTATTTATCGTAAATAATAAATATTAATCATACACTAATAAATCTAACAAAGTCGTGTATTCATTTTATGTTTATTACACTTAATTATATATAACTGAAATCTATGATGAAATTTAGGTCATATATTTGCATGCAGAAGTGGAAGAAAAGCGAAATGCAATTTTTTTCTTTGAACAAAATAAAAAGCAAAGTGACAACGAGTTAAATAGACGATTAAAAAATTGAACGTCCCCAGAAGTTTTACTGTTGGTATTTGGTAATATAATAATTATTAATTTTGTAATCTATTATAACATTATTTTAGTGGTTATTTAAATAAAATATTTCTTTCGTGCAGATATATACAAAAGGTATCTTACATATATAAGAAATTATTAGCATCGAGGTCTATATTAAATCAATGAATATAACACACATGTTTTGTAAAAAAAAAAACTACTCACTTAATCATGGTTAGAACACATATTTTCGTTTTAATTTGTTAATTCTCAAGGTTACTTCTTTTATTAGATATGACCAATAAATAATTACTATCCATTTTGCTGATTTATTTGTCCTTATGGTATACAACATTTTGTATCATCATGCTATTTCACATGATCACATCAACCTTAGAAATCATAACATTAAAAAACAAATAATAACTTAAAATCGTATCGAGTATTTACATCAATTCATTATATGCATGTCATGATTTTAAATTTATTATTCATTTCACTTAATCTTAATTAATCAACATATATTTTACTTCATTAAATCACATAGTAATAAAAATTAAATTAATTTGATGTAAATATTCGAATCGAGTAAGTTTTTTTATAAAAAAAAATAAATAAATCATATATCTAACATTTCCTATAACTTTGTGTCAGCCCAATTAGTGGCTGAATTAAGGGAAGATCAAAGAGGTTGTCATGTTGAGTCAATTCAAGTTTAAATTTTGTTTAATATGATTTGAGGTCCAAAAAATACACCCAAATAATAACTATTCCCCAAATGTCAAATAAATTAACATCAATAATTATGAATTTTCATTGATCGTATTTTTATATAAAAATAAAAGTTCTGTCCATATAGATAATTAAAATATCAAAAAGTAAATCAGTCAATAAAATTTAAAAGAATTAGAAAAAAAAGTGAAATGAGGCGAAGCCATGAAATTTTTATTCAAAAATTCTTACTCCTTAAAATCACTAGATTCTCAATTAAAGTTATTATTCAATCCGCAATTAATGAATTAGATCCGCATCTACAAGTGATTTGTTTTAGGTAATTTAATTAAATAAGGACGGTATTTCTTTTTCAAAAATTCCCTGATCAGTTAGTATTACTTATGATATAAAGTTAAGAGTATAAATAAATTAATCATAAATAATAATTGCACGAAAGGAACCCAAGAGGTTAGCAAGTAAACATTGTGTTTTAAGCCCCATGGCAAGAATTCACGTGAACTCCTTTTTCTGCTATAATAAAAAAACTGGACCCTTCAAAGAAAAAAAATACTATATTTTAGTCTATATGGTCCTTTCAATTCAATAAAACCCAAAGAGAAAAAAAGGTTAAATTGAGTGAAACTTTAGCAAAAGGTATTCTGAAATGAGTTTTCAAGTTTTATGCATACATAATTTTGCACTATCAGATCCTTCAAAATGATTATCTATAAATAAGTTTCTTTAAAATACTAAATTAAAATATCACCTGTTATAATAAGTTGAAATAATTTAATGGCAAGAGCATAGAACAACACCAAAAGTAAAAATCCAAAAACAAAAAGGCCAAATACAACCTATACTGGTTCTTGCTAGACAAACATTATAACCAACGAATGATAAGTGTTTTTCTTTTGTGTGGATTTTATTACTATGGAGAAACTTGATGAGTCGATCCACCTAATGTCTTGCTTTTACTGTTATATTATAGGATTCTTTTTTGACATTTAAAACCAACTGGAGCCAGGGACTTTCTTGACATCCCTGCTATGCATCAATTCCCTCACAGTTCCAACTCCATCCCAGTTTTGCAAACCAGCAAATGTATTGGACAATAACACATAGATGGAAGGATCAACTTTGTCAACTTGTAATGCTTGTTCTGCTGCTCGTTTTGCAGTTTCCATATCCCCATGAAGCCGGGATGCTCCAAGCAACGTTTGCCACACCAGCAAACCTGGTTGAAAGGGCATGCTCAAGATTAGTTCCTCAGCTTCTCTAACGCGTCCAACACGTCCAAGGAGATTCACCATACAAGCATAGTGATCTTCTCCAGGGAGAATACCATAGTCATCACTCATTGATATGAAATACTTCCATCCCTCGTCGATAAGTCCTCCTTGGCTGCAAGCATAAAGCACACATATGAAGGTAATGTAGTTAGGCTCTGCCCCTTCCTCCCTCATCTGATGGAAAATTTCAAGAGCTTTTTTGGGATATCCGTTTTGCGCATAGCCCATAATCATAGTGGTCCATGAAACAGTAGTGTGTTCGTCCATTGACTGAAAAACCATGAATGCCCCATCCATGCTACCACATTTCGCGTACATGTCGAGCAATGCATTATCCACACAGACATCAATGTCATCCCCAAGTTTGACCCTCAAGCCATGAACTTTCTCACCTTCTTCGAAAGAAGCTGTGTTGGCGCATGCACTAAAAGCTGTTGCTAGAGTAAACTTATTAGGCATTACTCCTTCCCTCCTCATTTCTCCAATGACCCTGAGAGCTTCAATTGGCTCGTCACAATTCAAACATCCTGCTGCCATTTGTGTCCAGGAACAAACGTCTTTAAAACAGATCTCTTCAAATGCTTTGAAACCCTCACCCAAACATTGATTTTTCAAATACATATCCACCAAAGCGTTCCCTACACACATCTCACTTCCATGACCAGACTTAACAAGCTGGGAATGTACTTGCACACCCAAATCAAGAACAAAAAGCTCTGCTAACCCAGTAAGAACACTAGCAAAACTGAAGTTATCCGGTACAACTCCTTCGTGGATCATCCTGTACCAAAGCCTTGGTACCTCTGAGCAACAAAATTGCATGCAACCACCTAGCATTGCATTCCAAGTAACAATATCTTTATTGCAACACCACTCAAAAACCATGAATGCTTCATCTAATCTACCGTGCCTTATCAAAGTTGTCAAAAAAGCATTCACTAAATAAACATTAGACTCAAAACCAAGTCTTGTAATTAGTCCATATACTTGATATGCATTTGTCAAGCTTAATCTATCCTCAAACGAGCAAGCGTGAAGGGTACTCACGAAAGTGAACTCATTAGGCTTCGTCCCACTCCGGTGCATACGACTAAACAAAGAAAAAGCTTCAACAGGGAAGCCCTTTTGCACAAGTCCAGCAATGAGGGCAGTCCAAGACACCACATTTCTCTCAGTCATTTCATCAAACAGTTTGAGTCCTTTCGCAGTGTCACCACATTTCACATAAGCATTTAGAAGATGGTTGTGTAAGTATAGCGAAGACGTGCCACCTGGGTTTTTCAGCAGTTTCGCGTGAATGGCTTTGGCGTTATCCAATCTTGATGTCGCCACACATTGACGCAGTATATTCGAATACTTACCCTCCTCCTCCTCCTCCTCCTCTTGGTTCTTGTCCCATATGACTGATGCTCTGTAGTTTTTCTTTGCAGTAAATTTAGAAAAAGATGTCTCATTAGGAATACCAATTACTATTTCAGGTAAAGTTATGAGCTTTTTGAGTTTTGAAGGAAGCATATGGATATTTTGCAAAGAAAACAAGAAATATATGTAGCTACAATATTCCTCATATATAATAATACCAACTAAAGTTTTGAATCAAAATAAACTCATTATTATTGAAAAGCATATCAATGAGCAAATATTCTCAAATCAATAAAAGCTTTAACATCAGATCATAATATAGAATACAATCTAAGATAAAGTAATTGTGACTTTCCTGTTTAATATCTGTCTCAGCATCATATGTACTTTCCATATAATTAAAAACTAGTGTAATTAAAGCCTTTCTAAACATGCTTGCCCCAAGGATGGAACAAAAACTGATGGATATCCTGAGCATATTCAGAAAGAACACATAATCTATCGGTCATGGCCAACGTACATTGCTAACCAAAGGAGAAAAGAGTGACTTTTTTAAGCCTAAGAAAGTGGAACTAAGCTCATTGTATATGGAACCACAGTGGCAGAAAAGAAAGGCTTTGGTGCAAGAGCAGAAAGGCTGCAGAGGTGTCGCATCTTCCTTGTATCAAACTGATACAAATAGATATCAGCTGCAACCCTCATAAGCAAGATGTTGTCCTTGAAAGCTAGAGTTCCAATCCAAGGATACGCGGAATTATAGTCTCTTGCCAACTTTTCAGCTATCTTGAACAGATACTTGTCGTTTTCTTTTTCCAGCAATTCCAAAGAGATGGTAAAAGTAAGATCCCATTGAGAAGTAAAATGATCCTTCAGCACCCACAGTTGAAGTCCGTGTTCGGATATCAACACGTAATGTAGCTTCCCTTCAGCTTCTCCCATGCACATCTCGGGTGTTAGATTGAACTGGGTGGTGGGGAGTGGTACCATTATCAACCAAGATATCTCATTTTCTGGATCAAACATAAGGATTTCGTCTCCATCAGTAAGCCAATACAGAATCCCAGTTACACAGATGCATCCCTTTTTCTGCATGTTGTGATTGCAAAGACAAATCTCTCCGGATATTCTCCATTCTCCTGTATCTGATGAATAAATGTTAAAAGAGAAACATCCATCTCCTTCTGTGCTAGTTTCATTTTGGCTAACTATCACAACCTTAAAATTTGTGAATGCATCAATCGGATTCTTGAATGGATCAAAAACCAAGGTTATGCAGCTTTCTCTGGAAGGATTTGGCCACTGAAGTTCTTTCCACTCCTTATTCAGCGGGTTACAGACGTAGATTACAGGAACATCACAAGGAAAGCTACTTCGACAACAGATTAGTCCATAACTTGAGTCCTGGATGACAATACGTTCTGGGAGGAAATCAAGAACATCCATATAGACTTCCGTGGTAACTCTTTCTATAGGTACGAAGCTGATCCATTCATAATCTTCATCACACCACTGGTACCTACCCTGATAGAAGAAACCCGTGAGAGGTTCCATCTTTTTCAACTGTCCTTGAATGAAACTGCGGTCAGACATAAGACATTGCCATCCCTTTGACACACACTTCAATTTCAGCAAATCCTTAGTAGACAATTTAGGTAGTACTTCATATAGCATGTCACTGCTTGGAAACCAAATTTCCTTCATTTTCACAACCCTGACATAATTCAATTCTGTGAGCTAAAAAATAGTTGGGATAATTCAAACTAGAGGAAAACGCAAAATCTCCGGTGACAAATTTTTAGATAAGTACAATAACCAGGGATGCAAACAGAGCTCCTTCTACATAATTAGTGGATTAATTAACAAGTGCAACGACTATCAGAGAAATGATCCACATTGAAAGATACAGAATCAGCAAGAAATCCACAACATTTTCAGATATATGGGTAACAAATAATTTCAGTTGCCAATAGAACCACTCACAAGCTATAGTATAAGCAGAATACCTGACAAACTCGTATTCATCATAAAACATCATACATAAGTGAACTGGGATATGAGTGTCAAACACCACACAATAGTATAGTTCTTCATCCATTGAGTACCTGTTAACAATTTTACATATATGGGAGTCCTTTTTCGCGGTGGGGTGAAGTTTTCACCCTTTTCAAGAAACAGAAATAACAATAGGATATCTACATTGCTAGCAAACCCCTGACCTTCCCAGTAACCCCATTGCTCCCAAACAGAACTGCTTCTTCTTAGTTTCAACTAAAGATCAATACATAGCTCTGTACAAATAAAGCAATTTCATTAACCCATAATGAACAAAAACACAGCTCAGTTCATCCATCCCACACCTCTCCACCCCCTAAATCACACTGCTGAAAAAGTAAATGTAAAGATTAACCAAGCAAACCACATTGTAAAACAGAAAAAGTTGTAAAAGATTCAATCTTTTCAAAAGAACAACACAAATATTTGCCAGACCCATAAAGTTTTTTTTTTTTTTTTTCATTAGAAATAAAGAGTTGAAAACAAACCTTTTATTCTTGAAGTTGAAGAAATTCTCAAAACCAACTAAGCTGCCATATTTCCTTATTAATGTTCTCTAGCTTGCTTTCACTTTTACATGCAAAAACAGAAATGGTGTATCTCAGGGTGACACTGTGATATTGGTAGTGGTAAAGTAGGAGGGCACAGACTCTTCAAATGGTGCAAAGGGATTTGTACTAGTTATATTATTGTGACAACAGACACAAAGGACAATCCCACTATCTTTCTTTTATGGTTTTGCCTTTTTATTACTGTCAGGTTATTTAATTTACTGGTAGAAAAAAATAACATATAGTATTAATTTTGTGTATTATTGTTATTATATATCTAGTTAATATTTTTTTTTAAATATATGCGTAACTAATGCAACCATAATTAAAGTATTTCCTAGAATGAATACTACATGGAAGTTGGTATTAATAAGCAAAAGGTTTATGGGATGCATTAGCCTAATTAAAGAGATAATTATCTCTTAAGAAGAATTTTTATGTTCTTCTCATTATATTTATGGAAGGTATTTTTTACAAAATTTTTAATTTTTTTATACAATATATTTTAATTTCAATATATCAAATTAAATAATGCATAAAAAATAATGTTAGCTTCGATATACTATTAAATCAAGCAATACATAAAAATAATTTATATATAACTAATATCAATTACTAATATATTATGTTCAACACTCTCCCAAATGACCCTAGATACATGTGAATTTTGTAACCTGAAAAAGAAATGCAAGAGATCAATATTAAGTACCTATTTTTTGTCTCAATTTAGGTGTCTTAATTAATTTCCAATTTAGTTTGTCCTAAAAAAAGTACAATTTTTTTTAATATTTAAACATTCAATTTGGCAACTCTAAAACTACAAGATTCAGAGGATATTTAGTATTGTATACATCTTTAGTTTAAGATTATAAAATTTAAAAATCTCTTTTTATTTCTTAAATTTCATGTCTAATCAATTAAGATCGAAAGAGGAATATACTTTAACCGTCTCTAATTTGAGATTCAAGTTTCATTCAATTGATATAATTATAATTTTCTTATCGTTATACCTATGATTTTGCTTACACTTAAATTTAAAAAAAAGGATGATAATATAAAATAATCTTTCCTTCTTTTTGCATTTCTACGACAATTCAAACGTTAGAATTTCGCTTTCACAATTTTGTTGTACTGATTTAAGATTGGACATTTTTGACTGATTATGTGTATGACATTTTCTTTTTTCAATTAGAGTATTAGACGTGAATTTAATATGAATTTTCACTAAGTAGAGACTTTATTATATCTACTTCTACTTTTATTTTCTTTGAAAACCTAACTTTATTGGTGATTATTGAAGTATTGGTTCAACAACTCAAAAAAATGTATCACATTTGCATGGAGTCAGAATAGTTTCATCACCATTGCTTATATAAGATTAGTCCTTCATTAGATTATTAATTGGGAGGAAGTTATGAGTTTCGATCATATACATTTATAAATGAATTTGATAAGTTTTTGTGTTGTTACGTTATTGATTTTCATTTGCATAGCCCAAATTGCGTATTATTAAGCGTGAAAAGGAAAGCCGTGAAGTAAATAATGCACGTATATAATATGATTGAATTTATTAAGCTCAATAAAAGATATTTTTAAAAAAGAGTAATAATGTATACAAGAAAAAAGAAAAGAAAAATGAGTTGAAAAAGAAGAAGAAAGATGCTGGCTAACCATACAAATTCCATTGACACTTGCCACTTAAATGATTATAAACTATATAGTTGCAAATAGAAAAAGCAAAGAGGTAATTTAAAGCCAATCTATTTAACATTTAATCATTACAATTAGATGGATCCAACAAATCAGAAATATGACTTAATTGGATCAGATTAAAAATATTGTTTTGATCTATCTTGTGTTGCAAATATTCAAATAAACATAATCAATTCTATCAAGATAATAGACTATTCTCTATAATATCAATAAGACCATTTATAACAAGTCACATATTCATACTACGTAAATATAATAATCAAGAAATTCTATGATCAAATTATCAAAAAAATAAAACGGACTATAAATCGAAGCTCTAAATAATTCATTTTTTATGTCATCCACTTACGCGAAAAATATTCATACACATCGAGGCTTAATTGAGTATGAGTCACATCCTAGCTTATCCATTGAGGGTTCATCGATATAATTCTGTGAAGAATCCATTAACGCGATTATGAAACTCAAACGTCTTTTCCCATTATACCCAGTCACGCATCCTTGAATTCGTATGAAAATTTACCACAACTTCATCTCATTTAATTTGTGAGTATGCTACTTTGCTTGTTTAAATTCCTTCAACAATCTCATCCCTTTTTATTGCAAGAATATGTCCATGTATAGATTTTGGTTAGTTAGATCTTAAATAAATATACTCCTATAAAAGAAGAAGTAAAAACAAGATTCAGTTGGGCTAGTAGGGTGATGACTCCTTATTGATCTTTAGTAACAATTTTCATGCTTTTGATTTTCTTGGGCTTACATTTTATATCAGATCATATTGGATTATTTTTTTAAAAAAATAATAATAATTGGATTTGGATTATTTCGTTTTTCAAATTTGAATACAAAATACATATAAATATTGTATAAAGAAAGAATTTAATAGACTGAGTTAATTAAATACACATTCCTTTCTATTTTTTTTAAAAAAAAGAGTTTTGTGTCACAAAATAAAAGAAAAACATTGCAATGAATATATAAGGCGAAGATGATGTAATATTCAAAATCAAAAGGAAAACATATGTTATAAAGTGAAATTTCAAGGAATGTTTTATAAAATTATCCTAAGAATAACCGCAAATATACAAATGCTAAATGTAAATTGTTTTCAATATTACAAGAAAAAATTTGATCCCGCAAACGAAAAAATTATGTACCCTTCGATCTTCATGAATATAAGATGCAAAAAATAAGAGGAATGAGACAAAACTCACATGAAAAATTGAACAATTACAATTAACAAACCCTTGATAATCAAACTACCAGAGAGTTAAATGTGAATCCACAATAGCAACAACTTAACAAGCAAAAACTCAGATAAATTTATAACACAAAATGACTTACAACAAGTTGTATCAATACTGAAAACAGAAACAAATAGACTTTAATAGAATGATAAATCCTATTTACCATCCTTAAAGAATCATCATCAACAACTCCTTTAGAAACGGTTGCGTCTTCGGCCTCTAATTGATTTTTTGAAAGGAATGAATTTCTTCTCTCCGTCCAGTAAGCACAACTCTATACCATCATAATTAATTATAATTTTTTGAAGGCCTCCTAGCCATTCTCCTCCTAAAATCATGTCATGTTTCGACTGCAATGGAACTAAATACACTTTCAACTTAAACACAATTCCTTCCAGTGACAATTGAAAGTTGTTGCATAGTCTGGAGGTCACCATTTCCCCCAAATCTGAGCGAACAGTTTGAGGTTGGATTGGAACTGTCTCACAACCTAACTTATCAGCTAATGATTCATTGATGAAATTATGTGTAGTCTCTTCTTCCCCCATCAGCACAGCCAATGGTACCTCCCTATGGTAACCAGTCACGCAGAATTCACCGCCCACTGCTAATTCCATGTTCATCTCAGTTTCCTCTGTGGAAACACCATCTACAATTGAAACGTTATTATTGTCTTCCGCGGTCATGTCTTCCTCTATAGGAACAACATCCACAATCGAACTGCGAACAGTGTTATCTTTAATCACGTCTATCGTTGCTTCCTCCGTGGGAACATAACCTACAATTGGAGCATCAATACCAACATCTTCAGTCAGTGAAACAACATCCTTCTTTTTATTGCGTTTGCGACTATAAGTAGCGAGTATGGGTTCTCTGCGCTGTTTAACTTGCTCCTGCTTAAATAAACCAGCAATAATTAAACAAAAATTCAAAATCATCACTACAATTTTTAATTTGGGAAATCAACTCTAGCAAAGTAAAATCAATTGTACCTGATGCATTGATGAGTTTTTGTGGCTGTTAGAGGAAGGATTCATGGCAGCTTCGATACTTTTTTCTCCTTTATCTTGATCCCAAGAAGATTCAATGCATTTTTTCAACTCTAAAATTTGTTCATCAAATTTATCTAACCTGACAGTCAATTCTCCAATCATTCTCTCTTCAATTTTTTCCAGCCTGACATTCAATTCTCCAAATATTCTCTCTTCAAATTTTTCCTGCCTGACAGTCAATTCTCCAAACCTCCTCTCCATTAGAGTACGCATTTCCCTCATCTCTGTTGCAACAATATCAGCGATTTTCTTGGTTTCATTAATCATCTTGACGAAGAAGAAGAAGAAGAAACAACACAGATGAGAAGGATTTTTCGATCAAGTCTATTTATAGTACTCGCTCTCCCGTCTCAACTGCCGTCTTATGGTCCATCTTTAGAAAAAAAATAAATGAAAATACATTTTAGTAAAAAATGATATTACTATTCCTATTAAGTACTAAAAGTTAGTAGTTTGACTAGATACTAAAAATAAAGAAGATTTTAATATTTTTTGATTTTAGTCAAAGTTACATCAATATATTAAAATATCATGTGATCTATGACTTATATGGAAAATTGAAGTTAAAGTTTTACTAAAAAAAAGTTTCTTTTTAAAAAACAAAATAAAAAGAAAAGTAAATTAATACTTAGTGAATTAATATTTTTTCTAAACATATTATATGGAAATTTGAAATTAAAGTTTTCCAAAAAAGAAAAATCAAAATTTTAAAAACAGACTAAAAAAGAAAGTAGTAAAGTTTCATTAAATTAATACTTAGTGAATTAATAATCTTTCCAAGATAATATTTTTCTCCTGTCCACTTACGTCAATGTAAAAAATCACAAATTTTGATAAATGTATCAAAAATATCATGTGATCTATAGCTTTAAACATATTATATGGAAAGTTGAAATTAAAGTTTTACCAAAATAAATAAATAAATAAATTTTTGGTATATTAAATGTATCAAAATATCATGTGAACTGTGTCTCAAACATTTCATATGGAAAGTTAGAATTAAAGTTTTACCAAAAAAGAATTTTTCTTTTTAAAAAAAACTGACTAAATTAAAAAATATAGTAATGCCTCGTTAAATTAATACTTAGTGAATTTATAATCTTTCCAAGACAATATTTTCCTTCTGTCCCACTTGAGTCAATGTAAAAAATCATCAATTTTGATAAGATAATATATTTTTAAGAATATACCTATATAAATATATGATCTCAATAATATTACGTATAAATTAATAATTCTTTAAAAGTATAAATATATCTAAGACAATTTTGTAAAATATGATTCTATTGTTTTTTGTTAAAATTTAAATCTAGTTGAACATCATCTAAATTTTTTTATTGCATCCAAAAGTTTTGTGTCACAACTGCAAATCTTTCTGAGTGCATGTGGAATGATCTCTTTTGTATTCACATAATATTTTGTGACGACGTTTAAATGAGGAGCCATTTTTGAATATGGTTTCAAGAATTTTTCTATGTTGCTTATATAGTTTATTCTTTTAACAAATACATTGAATGTTTTTTTCAATACATATATCATGAATAATATTTGATGATTAAGAAACAATGAGCTCATATAATGAATTTATTTTTACGATGAATCATTGAGTTTATTTTATCATGAATCATTTAACAAAAAAATATATTACAATAAATCATACACATACATTATTCTTTATGTATAACGAATATATTTTTACATGAATTTAATAAATATGATAAATAATTTAGTAAGATACAATAATTTTAATGTATTCATAATATATGTATAATAAATTTATTTCTATGTGAATTCAATAAATATGATACATAAATTAATAAGATACAATGATTTCGATGTAATTAAAATTAACTTTTATTGAATTTCAAAACACATTTTAAATTAATAAATATTAGTTTATTAACTAAATAGTACTTTTTATAAAATAATAACAATTTAGTAAAATTTTAGTATAACAATTTAGTAAAATTTTAGTATAGATAATTTTTTTAAACGAAGAGAGTATCTACTTGATGAAAATGCTATAATATGTTCCTCAGATGTATATAACGTACAAATATGTTTATTTAAACTTCTTTTCTTTGTTGATAAATTTAATCCATTTTCATAATCTATTTAATAGTCTAATTTCACAAATTAAGATGATATTAAATTATTCCGACCTCAATAGATAAATCATTATATAACGGTGTATATTGATTATGAAAACTTATAATTTCTTCTTTTGGTATGCAATAATTTGCTTAAAAATTAATCTTGATATAAGTTTACATTTATGTACTTTATTACTTTGTATATACGTGCAACACAATAAATTTCTACCCTACATTATTTTATAATTATTACAAAAAATAATTACTTAACAATTCAACATACCCAATTCAATAATCTCTGTTGCACAGAAACCCATTTTTTCCCAATTTCAAATCTTTATTCAACAATAAATAATAATATAAATTCTCTCCTCCCCCAATTAATTAGTATATGTAAACGTAATATTGAAACTGAATTAAACTTTTTACTTGGAGAATTTTTTTTATCAATTATGTCGGCATCAAAGTTGAGGTCTCTCTACGATAGTTTCAGCCGCAACTAATTTGTGTTGGGATAAAATAATAGTAACCTCTCTTTAATTTAAGGGAAAAGGGTCTGATATACCCCTTAACTTTGTCATTTAGAGCTGATATACCCCTTGTTATGAAAGTGGCTCATATATACCCCTACTTATAAACAAATGGCTCACATATACCCTTTTCCTCTAACGGAAAATGAAAAAATAATAATATTCATCCAATTTTTTATTATTTTTTTCTAAAACATATAATCTCATATGAGTAGATTTAATCCTCGTCAAACATACTTTTTTTGACTTTTTTTATTTTAATGACTAATTTAGAATTATTATTTTAATGATCAAATTTATTAAAGTTTCTCTAATATTCTTGTAAAACTTATTGTAGATGACCAACTTTTTTTCTTCGAATACAAAAATTAAATTACAATATAGACATAAAAAATAGTTTTAAATATTTTTTCTTTACACTAAGGAATGAAAAAAAAAAATATAAGAATAAGAAACTCAAATAATTATAATAAAAGAAGTCAAAAAATAATTTATGTATGAAAAAAATTGAAATCTACCTTAAACTTTGATAAAAGAATCATATATACCCCTAAATAATTTTTTTAAAAAAATTAAAAGTAAAAAATATAAATTTAAAACTAATTTTTTCACTTCCGTTAAATGAAGGGTATATGTGAGCTCATTTTGTAACAGCAGGGGTATATATGAGCCGTTTGTATAACGGTAAGGGTATATATGAGCCACTTTCATAACGAGGGGTATATCAGCTCTAAATGACAAAGTTGAGGGGTATATCAGACCCTTTTCCCTTAATTTAATTTAGTGTTTTACATGTTAACTAAATTATGGGTTTCACCTATTAACCACAAACTAAATTAATTACTTAAAAATTACCCTATTAATTATATAATTTTAACTAAAGATAGAAACTAAAGTTTCTATTTAAATTTACTTAAAGGGTATTTTGTGAAAGAGAGGACCAATTCTCAAAATGAACTTACGGGTCATTACAGAAAATTAATAAGCAGAAGTTTTATTATGTATTATATAAAATATTTTAAAATTTAAGGAATCGTACAATATATGGTATGATGTATTAGAAAAGTTAATAACTAAGAGACTTAAAATATTTGATAAAATATATTATTATTGAATATTGTATATGTCTTTCTCTCTCTCTCTCTCTCTCTCTCTCTCTCTCTCTCTCTATATATATATATATATATATATATATATATATATATATATATATATATATATATATATATATATATATATATTAGTTTACAAATACATGTGTTGTACGTGTATTACTACTTAATAGTATAAGTATTTCAAAAGTTAAAATATTTGAATTGAACTTTTTAGATGACATATACACACGCGCGCATACACACAAGTTTCCAAATACGTGTGTTACACGTGTATTACTATTTAATTGTATAAATATTTTAAAAGTTAAAATATTTGTACTAAATTTTTTAGATGACATATAAACATGTTAAGAAAACAATAATATTTTATTTTTAGAGAGATTTTTCTTACATTAATTTTTATTTTATAAGGTGCATAATAAATGATGTTCTTGTTGTTGGTTCTCGTATTTGACTTCTCGATTGAATGTGTATATAAATTAAAGATAATTATGACTTGAAGTATATTGGGTTTAATTGGGTTCAACTTTCTTTTTGATTAATTTGATCTATTTTTCCTAATATATTTGATAGTCTAATTTCACAGATTAAGGAATTATTTCAACCTCAATAAATAAGTTATTATATGACAGTGTATATTGGTATGAATAATTGTATTTTATTCTTTTGATGTACAATAATCTACTCACGTGACGAGAAACTAATATATATATATATATATTTTATTTTATTTTTTATTTTTTTATTTTTCATACTTTAGAGTAATAAATTTGAGGATATGAAAAATAGTTTTCTCGACGAACTTAAGCAAT
The DNA here is from genome assembly GCA_016801875.1 of Solanum sitiens. Taxonomy (NCBI): domain Eukaryota; kingdom Viridiplantae; phylum Streptophyta; class Magnoliopsida; order Solanales; family Solanaceae; genus Solanum; species Solanum sitiens. The sequence goes on along the minus strand of JABWTJ010000002.1, from coordinate 1,481,803 downwards.
GAATAATATTATAAAATACTATTAGTTTTTTTTTTTTTACTGAGTTTCCTTTAACCATCTTGATAAGAAAGAAGAAGAGTGACAAATAGAGCTTTTTGATGCCTATTTATAGAGGTAGTACTAGTTACAATGTTCCACCACATTCACACATGTTTTATTCTTTAAAAATTATCGAAATGCCCCTACAAATGCAATCATAATAATAGTCAAATATATTTTTCAAAACTAAGGATTTCTGTAATTCATGATAATGAGGCATTAATAATAAAGAATCTTAAATAAATGATAAAAGAAAATATATTTTTATATAAATTTAAGGAGTCTTACATATATAGTATGATGTATTAAAAAAGTTAATGATTAAGAGTCCTAAACCAGTGATGAAGTTGAAATCAATCATTATAAAGGAGTCATAATACGCAGTGAAATTACAAAAATGTAATTTAGAGATGAACCCTCAAAGTATTGAAGGACAACTCAATGAAACATGAAAAATTAAGAAGACAAAAAGTATGACTTCATAAGCACACTTCTAAAAGTTCTCTTGCATAAAATATGGATAAATAGTCCTCAACACCACTGTTTTACAACAAAGGGCAGAGATCACATGGGATGTCACCAGGTATTAGAAGTTAGGGGGTGTAGAAGATCACATACCGTCTAAACAAAAAATTTGAATACAAAAAACTAAAAATATCTATGTAAAACTACTATATTAATAATCCAAAGGAGAAGTTAAGTGTCACGACCCAAAAATCACGAGTCGTGATGGCATCTATGTTCCCAATCGATAGGTAAGCCAACCCAATAAATTTTCCCATTTCAAATTAAACGTGAAAAGGTAATATCACATAATATCTAACATACTAAGTATTCAAAATAAATGCGAAAAATAGAAATATCACCCCAAGATTTAGTGTCATAAATACAAGAGTTTCTACAATAGGATACAAGTCCAAACTACTATGAAAATCTAAACATAAGAAATATCCTATTAGAATACCAAAATAACCTAATAAATAGAGGTAGATTGAAGGTTTGGGCCGCAGAATATCCCAAGCAACGCACCACAACTCTAAGATAATCTAAACTTATATTCAATCTCCAAAAACGTGCCCGAATTTGAAATCCAATCTGCACCATAAAAGAGTGCTGCAAGTGTAGTATGAGTACGAAATCACGTGCACACAGTATATATCATTGACCGATAACAAAGAAGTAGTGACGGGAGTTTATATAAGAAAAATTAATTCTTTAATTATACAAGTCTATATTGCACTTAGCAGTCAAGTTTCATCAAATAGAGGTAATCAAACATCAAGTAATTTCCAACCACCAAATAAAAACACATAATCAGCAAGAATAAAAGATGTCGTGAGATGCATTGCAATATGATACCATGAAATGATATGCCTCTGAATACCCAGTACTCTCTCAACCCTATATACATGATACTCCTCAAAAAAATATCGAGAGCTCATGACCCATGGGGGACTCGCGAGGTCCATATATCCGCACGGATGATCTCCACGTGCCCAAATTATAATCTCAATATCTCACCATCCCCAGCACGGACGATCTCCACGTGCCCAACTATACTCAATCTCATGTCAATGCATGTGCACAATATATATCAAAGAAAAGGGATTAGGATGCATCTCAATCAAATATCAATATGATATGTAATCTCCTCGGTTATCACAATTATGCGTGTTCTATAAAGAATACAGCCACACCAAAAGAAATCAAGTCATTAAATACATCAGCTAAGACCTATTTGCTTTGGCATTCTCGAATTACAATATGTCATATTATAGTAATAAATTTTCCCTTTAACAACATCGGTACTCGTACCAATGCCCGTCACACTATTGGTACGAGACCCCATCTTTCTCTCTTGCCCATTATCCATTCCATTTCTAATCTTTATTATAAAACATCCCTCAACAAAGTCTAGAAAGCCTTAACATACCTTAAATGTCGAACCTCATGTCACGATTCTTCAAGATTTTTCCTTTCTTTTTCGCAAAGCTTCGGAATGTTCTCAATCTACCAGTTATGCAATATTCGTAAGTAAGAAAGTTAATAGACACTCATGTTACTACACTTTTAACCTAAAACTAAAAATTCATCAAATTGCTATAATTCAAATTCTTAATTGTGATGCCAACTAATATGTCACGTCTTATATTTCTTAAAATTTAAGCGTATTGTTAAGCCTCAAACTCTTCAAGTATCTGAAATTCAAGGTTAATCATATAATATACACTTAATAATTAATTATCTATCTCAATATATTAAAAACTAAATTTATAATGTGATGATAATAAGAAACAATAATAGCATATTAGCTGGAGCCACTGGTTACGAAACCAGTAGCGGCGACATCAAAATCAAAAGGGTCAATGATTCCTCTCTTCATCACTTTTGATCCACCATAATTAATCATCCCCTATAATTAACAACAAGATATTTACATTACACACCATTGATTTATTACATCTCCAAACAATATATACTATTACTAATTAATATCCTCCAATCATATTTGCTTCAAATATTATTAAGAGGCCGTCTCCTCCCCTTGCAGATCGTGCGCAGCAATTGATCCAAAAAAATATCAAACTCCCTTTTAATTTATTTTAACACATGGGTCAAATTGTAAAGGGTATTAAATGGATTATGGAATTAACCTACTAACTATTAACTACTCCATTAATTATTTATTAAAACTTTCATTAATTAGATACTCTTAGTTATTGAATATTTTGAAGTTTTCATTTAAATTTTACAGGAAGAGTCACAATAGTCCTAGTTCTCAAAATGACCTAGCGGGTCGTACATTAAGTCATTCAACAACACGGTTTAGTACTAACAATCATCTTTTTACTCAAATTTCCAGCAGAAAATAAATATTAAAAAAGCATATACAAAAGATTTATGAAGTATATATTATTTAATGTGTATGTGGTTATTTCCAAAAAATAAGGCAAGATGGACAGTAAATGGTGATGGAGTACTATATGCTTGATAGCTAAAAATTATAAACCAAGAATCACTAACATCATAGTCTATTGGACAAAACCTCAAGGAAACATATGGAAATTGAATACAAATGGTAGCTTTATACCTGGACAAGGATTGGCTGAAATAGGAGGAATCGTTAGGGAAAAAAATGGAAAGATGGTCACGGCTTTTGCTAAATCTACCCAATTTTCTACTAACAACTCTTGTGAATTGCAGGCAGCTTTACATGGAAATGAATGGTGCCATGACATCTCAAATTCTCACATAATTTTGGAGAGGATAGTCAAATAGCAGTGAATATGATCAAGGGATTGACTCCAACGCCTTGGACTCTAAGAAAAACAGTGAGAAAAATCCAAAAGAAGATACAAAATATGAATTGCGAGATCATCCATTGCTACAGGGAGGCAAATTGTGTAGCTGATGCTCTTGCAAGACATGCCACTAGGAGGGACATGGATTATATATTCTCAAAGGAAGAAGACATACCCGACTGATCAACTGTAAGACCAATGAGAATGGACAGACTCAATCTTGCTTCATTTAGGTTTAAAAAAGAAAAACACTCGGGATGGAACTACGAACCACCTTGAATGATAGTAAGGGAAGGCATAATCCTATTCTGTTAATAGAAAATGCCTTCCCTTCAGGAAACTCTCACATGAGAGTCTTTACTTTCTTTGAGTAGATTCCCTTTTTTGGTGTTATTTGAGATGAGGTTTAGGCAATATGTCCCCCTCTCTCTTTGTAAGTGATCTTAGTAATAAAATGTTAATTAGACCAAAAAAAAAATGATACTTCTTTTTTTTTTTTTTTTCATTTTCTAACTATCTGCTTGCTGAATGGTAGAATAGATGGAATTACCCATGAAAAGTGATGACTTTATAATACAAAGTTTTGAAAGTTCACTTTATCATTAAAAATATATATTTTATTCACCAATCAAAAATGAGATATTAAGTTAGAAATTCACTTGTTTTTCAAGATAACATTTTCTCCGTACCAAACACACCCTACTTCTTCCATGTAATCTTAGGTTTACTCCATCTGATTTTAACATCTTCACTTAGTGTAGTATTACACCTATGAAAGAGGTGCATCTATTGGTCAACACAGAAGTGGATCTAGGATTGGAATGTCGTGGGTGTCACAACGTTCATGTAAGATAAATTGATCGATTACTTTAATTTTCGGTTATAATTTGGGGTTTTAATTTAATTTTATTTTTATAAACAAATCGATCAAATATGCATGTTAATAATATTTTCTTTTAGATATTCTAAGATACTTTTGTTAACTCCTGTATTCAATTAGCAAATCAGAAAAAATAAAAGGTGAAAAGAAAAACACAAAGAACTATCCGAGTCCACAGAATCCACTGTGTGTCCTTAAGAAATTTAATCCCCTCAATTATCCGAGGTTACAGATTAAATCCTTCCAAGATAAAGAAGTAGCGGTACGCTGGTACATCAAACTTCAATAATTTTATCGAACTAAAGATGATAGCAACGAATCACACACACAGACACGGTCAATCAATTTTATTTTGTAAGAAATGTATGCATAAGAAGGGAAGAATTCTATGCTGAAAAATGAGAGACGACCTCTCTATTTATAGCCAACAAAGAGTAAATGTCACAACTTTTAGGAAAGAAGACAACCTTCTCGATTGGTCGCAACACTTTTGGAAAAAGGTACAACCTTTCAAACAGTCGCAACCCTTTAGAAAGGACACAACCTTTCATCAAGGTCACAACCCTCTGGCAAAGTAACATCCCTTCAAGAGAGTCACAACCCTTCATCTCATGTTCATACCTTTCAGACCCAACAACTTTATGATATCTCATATATACTACAAAAAAGCCTGCAAAAGTTCTTAAAATTGTAACTACCTGAGTTATATATTTCAAATTCATCATCAATCAAAAGCTAGAGATCCTTTACCTTCATATTAGTTTAAATGATAAATTGTTCATCAGTGTACTTTGAGCATTTGTCTATTCACATTCATTCTATATAATATAAGATTAATAAATAGATAATATTTTTATTTCACTTTTTTTGAAAATCCGCATCCGATTATGAAAATTACAAATATAACTTAAAGTTATATTTAAAATTTGAAAAATATTCAAAATCTTGTTAATATTTTAAGGGCCGTTTGGTTACCATATAAGATGCATCTTTTTCTCACATAGAAGAAGTTGTATTTGTTTTAGTATGTTTGGTAGAATTAATGTATTAGGTAGAAAAGTTAACGTGACTTACCATGTTTGGTTGATATGTTTCTAAATATTGTTTAAAAGTTATTCGTGTATTAATTCTATACGGTGTATGATTACATTTTTTTTGTAATCCTACATAACTTATGAGGGAACCTATGTATAAGTTATGCATTATAGAATGTGAAATAAATTATGAAGGTATAATTTATATATGTATTTAAAAAATTACACATTTATCCCTATTACCTTTTATTTTATTGAAAACTCTAGAAAAAAAACTTTATATAACTATTCTATTTTCCTAAGTATTTTTGTTTCTTATTTCTTTTGTATACGAACAGTTTTATTTGTTTTCATTTGAAATCAAAAAATATTTTTAATTAATATTATAAATTGGAATGTATAATTTTGACAACACATGTTCTAGTCCTATATTATCACCATATATTACTAAATATATTCCACATATTTAATTATTATGTATTGCTTTTTAATTTGGAATATGAATTTATACATAACTCATATATTTATATTAAAATTGTACAAACAATACATGCAACATTTTGATAGAAATTACGTTATTCAAATAGAATTTTATAATGTACTTTACTTGAAATATATTTATGGTATTTAATTTTTATAAGCTTTAAACATTTTTAAAAAATAGAAAAAGAAAAGAAAACAAAATTCTCACTTAAGCATAGAGAAGAATTATTTTATTTTATTTGGGAAATTATATTATTTGTTTGCTTGTCTATTTGTAAATAATATATTCAATAATTAATAATTATGTATTGTAATCTCCACATAACTAAGTAATATCTACATAACTAATTTCAACATAACTAATGCTCATATAACTTAATCATGCATAACTAAATCATACATAACTAATATCTGCATAACTCTAACTAATAACCAAATGCCGCTAACTATATTATCCTTTTTAAAATTTTATCAGAAATTATTTATTCTTATAAAAATGACCATTTGAATTATATCTCATAGTAGTTTTATTTATTTTAAAAAAACACATTCAAATAATCAGATATTATTTGCAAAATCTCTAGCTTAACACAAGTTTAACTTCAAAAAATTAAATAAAGTGATTTTTTTTGTAATAGTATGTGGTAGTTCTTATATGAGATCTAATCTATAACATTATACAACTATCTATTTTGATATAGTATTTTTTTAGTGCAATTTGGTTGTATGTCTCGATTAAATTAGTCAAGTAACTTTTAGAAATTGAGTAATATAAATCATATTTAGAAAAACATAATTATATATATAAATATATCAATACAAGCGTTCTACGGAGAATAACACTCGTAGGATCCACATAAAATGTCGTCATACAAAATTTCGCATAGGACGTGAATTATATTGTCACGTAGGACGTTAAGTAGGTCGCAAGTTCAAGTTGTTCAATTCTATACAAGTTTATGTATTTACATAAAAATGAAGGACATAGATATCAGATGAAACCAAATTAAATGACATATTTATATATTGTGCCTGTAGAAAAAAAAATATATATTCTAAATATTTTTTTGCATAAAAATTAAACAAACACAACTTCAATTATAAATTTTTTAAATAAAATAAGCAGTATTTTTTCATGACCAAACCACACTAGAAAAGGAAATGAGTAAATGCCCTTAAACCTTAATTTTTGTTACGGAAAAATCTCATTAAAAATTATATACATTCAAAATAAAAAAGAGTTTTAAAAAAAATGTAGAAGCTTGAATGTGCTTTTGAAGTAAATCAATAAATGGGCCGATGTAAGTTTGCAATGATTTCTTTTACTCCTCCCAATATATTTATACACGTGTGGCCATTAGAATAGTGATGGATACATTGGGAATTACATAAATTTTAGCTGGTTATTCTGAAAATTTTATGGTTTATGGCCAATGTACACTTAAACTAAGCTTGAATTTTTTTCGGTTGATAAAATTGCCCTTGGTCGTCTTCCTCTTCACCTTTCTATATAATAGTTGTTGTTTTTTAAATAATTACATTATAAAGGCTATCAAAATCCAGTGAGAAAGATTCACAAAAAAGAAAGAAAGCGATGACCAAGAAGGCAAGAATATAGGTTACTTCAGCTAGAAAAAGATAATTATTTTTAGCGCATAATACAACCTCATACATCATTATTATGTTCCTCAAGTTTCTTAATTGTTAATATCACAATTTCAATATTATAGAGTAATATATATAAAAACGTTATTATAATTTTGGATATTTATATTTTATGTATTTCTAATTTTTATTTAGGATTTAATACACTTTCGAATAGTGAAAACAAAAGAAGGCCACATTTACTTTAAAAATTTGTGTATACATGTTGATAGCATTAAACCCACAGCTAAAATCAATACATGTGTTTTATCTTCTTTTTTTAAGAAAAGAAATTCTACTGGTGTGATTTCTGTTTCGTAAAGGTAAGACGCATTTGTTCTATCAATATTTCACTTCAAACAATAATCATATATTTTATCATATAAAATCAATGCATCAAAAGAAAATCCGATTGTTTAAATTTAATATTGACAAATGTTGAGACCGCTTACTGTAGAATCTCTAGGTTATACAAATAACATTCAACTCACTTTTTTTTTAAAAAAAAATCTTCAACACCTTTGATGAAATTTCTAGCTCCGCCACTGCTAATACATTATGTTCAACATTAATTCTATAGACCCTACCAAATGACCCTAGATACATGTAAAGTTTGTAACCTGAAAAATAAATGCAAGAGATCAATATAAATTACTATTCTTTTGTTCTAATTTAAGTGTCTTAATTAATTTTCAATTTAGTTTGTCCTAAAAAAAAGTACAATTTTTTAATATTTAAATAATCTATTTGACAACTTTAAAACTTCCTTATTCAAAGAATATTTAGTACCGTATACATCTTTAATTTAAGATAATAAGATTTAAAAATCTCTTTTTATTTTTAAAATTTCATGTCCAATTAAATAAGACACGTAAATTAAGATCGAGAGAAAAACATAATCTAACCGTCTCTAAATTGAGATTCAAGTTTCATTCAATTGATATATTTATAATTTTCTTATCGTTATACATATGCTTTTGTGTTTACACTTAAATTTTAAAAAAGGATGATAATATAAAATAATCTTTCCTTTTTTTTTTTTTCATTTCTACGATAATTCAACCGTTAGAATTTTGCTTTCATTGTATTATGTTTGGTTGGACATTTTTGACTGACTATGTAGTATGACATTTTCTTTTTTCAATTGGAGTATTAGACGTGAATTTAATATGTCTTTTCACTAAGTAGCGATTTTATTATATTTATTTCTACTTTTACTTTCTTTGAAAACCTATACTTTATTGGTGATTATTGAAGTATCGATTCCATAATGCAACAAAATGTATCACATTTGAATGGAGTCAAAATAGTTTCATCACCATGCTTATTTAAGATTATAAGTCCTTCATTATATTATGAGGAAGTTATGAGTTACAATCATATACCTTTATAACTATGTTAAATAAATTTTTGTATTGTTACGTTATTGATTTCCAATTGAGTACACCCTAAATTGCGTATTGATAGGTGTGAAAAGAAAAGTTATTAAGTAAATAATGCATATATATAATATGATTGAATTTATCATTTTATATGTGATTGTATTTATCAAGCTCGATAAAAGATTTTAAAAAAGAGAAATAATGTATACAAGAAAAAAGAAAAGAAAAATGAGTTGAAAAAGAAGAAGAAAGATGCTGGCTAACCGTACAAATTCCATTGACACTTGCCACTTAAATAATTTAAACAATATAGTTGCAAATAGAAAAAGCAAACAGGTAATTTAAAGTCAATCTATTGAACATTTAATCATTACAATTAGATGGATCCAAGAAATCAGAAATGTGACTTAATTGGATCAGATCAAAATATTTCTTTGATCTATTTTGTGTCGCAAATATTCAAATAAATATCTGACGAAATAGAATCATCTCTATTAAGATGATAGACTATTCTCTATAATATCAATATGATAATTTATAACAAGTCATACCAGGGGAGGATTTATGTTATGAAAAAGTCTATTACTTAATACGACTTCGTGAAAAAGAACTATTAAATTTGTGTATATAATCTAAAGGCAAATACAAATAAATCAATAAAAGATTAAAGTGACATTTATAACTGTTGTTGTGGCTTGGATGGTTTGATTCCTCTTTTTTTTTTTTTGAATTTGAGGTCCTGTGTTCAATACTCAGCACCTCATTTATTTTATTTTATTATTTCACGTGAATTTAAACAAAATTTGACCAGTTTTAACACAAAAGCGACAAGATTAAAATTGTCCATTAACGTTAGTTGTTGTTCTATTTTCTTTTCCCTTTCCTCTTCCCTCTCGAAATTGGTTGAGTTTGATTTTGAATTAGATAATAATATTTTTTTAATGATTATTTGGTGCCTTATACATAATTACTTTCTCCATTTTAAGAAAACAAAACAATATTTAATATTCCTCCATCCATTTTTATTGTCTAATATATTAAAAATAGTAGTCAAACTATGCTTGTCCAAGTTGGATATTAAAATATAATTGACCATTTTGTGCTCACTTTATCCTTGCATTCAACACTATTTATTTTTCAATATTTAGATGGATGATTTATAATTAATAAGGGCTAGATAGTAAAATATCTCTTTATTTATTATTTTTTAACGGTGTGCCAAGTCAAACATAGACCAGTAAATTAATTATGGACGGAGGGAGCAAGGGCGGAGCTACAGCCTAGTAAGGGTGGTCAGATGAACACCCTTCGTCGGAAAATTATATCGGATAAATAAGCAAATTATAGTCTAATATCTGGATATGTAATAAATTGAGCACTCTTCAAATAGCAAAGGCAGATAGTATAGCGGTAAGCACACTCATTTACCTCATAGATGTTGGGGGTTCAATCCCCACTAGTTGTATTTTTTTAAATACAAATCTCTTTTTCGAACAAAAACACACAAAAATTTTAATTATTGTGCACCTACTCATCGGTAAAAGAGAGTTTTGTGTACCCACTCCGCTAAAAAAAAAAACTCTTTAAAGGTTGAACACCCTTGGCGAAATTTTCGGCTCTGCCACTGCACTGGGAGGGAGTATTACTTTTAATGAGGTTATTTGAATTCATTTCAAAAATGATAATTTATCGATCTAAGTGATATATACGTTAATTGTACTTTAATAGTATTATATTATATTTTTAATATTATGTAATAATATTTACTTAATTAGAACGTGACACTGCTTACAAAAATTTCCGCGTACGCCACTGAGTCACACACTCATATTACGTAAATACAATAACAACGAAATTTCACGATTGAACTATCAAAAGAAAATAAAATGGACTATAAATCGTAGCTCTTAATGATTCAGTTTGGAGTACTGGACATTATTTTGGAGGCAACTACGCACACAATGCAAGGCCAAATTTTGGGTCGTCTTGGTTTGACATTAGGAACCCTACCTTTCAAATACCTAGGGATTCCACAATCTACCAAGAAACTTAATCTTGTACAATGGATGCCACTTGTTGAAAAGATTACGACAAAATTACCTCATAGACACCAAAAAAATTGTCTTATGCAGGAAGAATGTAGGTTATTCAATGAGTTCTATTTGGTATCCAAGCCTATTGCGATCTATTGTTTATTAAGTTGGTGTATACTGAGTATGTCTATGCGATTTAGGTTGAGAGGAACCACAAAATCTTTGATTTCTTGCCAGGGAGATTGCTTATATTTGTAGTGTTAGGGCCAGCTTGAAAACTATGCAAGTCATTCATCAGTTTGCGTTTTTAGATTACTAACTTAGTTTTCCTTTGTTTTTTCAAGTTGGGTATGACTTTGGTATTGGATTTGTAATGGTTACAATATGGTGATTAGTACAATCTTGTTGGTTAAAAAAAAAAAAAGAATGGACTAAGAATGAGTTCAAATTAAATCAATTTCATTTAACATTTAATCATTACCATTAAATGTCCCTATTTTTAATTAAACAATTTCATCAAACTAATTAATCAACAGTAGAGCATGCAATAACTCGGCTTTAGAAAAGCAAAAACACGATGGAATTCACAAGTCGACGATTAACTATTTCTTAGAGAAATTGCGAGAAATTAAGTATTTTTACGACATTAATGGAAGCAGACACAATTTCAAATTTCATACATGTTCCATCCTAAAATATTTTTTTAAAAGAGAGTTTTGTGTCACAAAATTAAGAAAAATATTGCAGTGAATATATATGGGGTATATTTGTCCAGTTTAGATTGAAAAATTATTTTGTTAGTTATAACACTAAATGCGAAATAAGAGAAGATGGTGTAATATTCAAAATCAAAAGAAAAACATATGTTATAAAGCGAAATTTCAAGGAAGGCTTATAAAATTATTCTTACGAATAAAAATAGGTAAGTTGACCACAAATATAAGAAATACTAATGCAAACTGTTTGCAATAATACAAGAATAAATTTAACGCCACAAAAAAAAATTGTACCCTTCAATCTTCATGTAAATAAGGTGCACAAATAAGAGGGGCAGGACAAAACCCTTGACAATTATTATACCAGAGAGTTAAATGTGAATTCATAATAGCAATAACATTATAACAACTTAACAAGCAAAAACTCAAATGAATTCGTAACTCAAAATGACATACAACGAGTTGTATCAATACTGAAAACAGAAACAAATAGGCATTAATAGAATGATAAACGATATTTACCATCCTTAAGAATCAGCAGCAACTCGTTTAGAAACGCTTGCGTCTTCGTCCTCTAATTGCTTTTTTGAAAGGCATGAATTTCTTCTCTCCTTCTAGCAAGTACAACTCTATACCAGCAATGCTAATTATAAATTTCTCAAGGGCCCCTAGCCATTCCGCTCCTAAAATTATGTCATATTTCAACGACAGTGGAAGTAGATATACTTTCAAATTAAACACAGTGCCTTCCATTGACAATTGAAAGTTGTTGCATAGTCTGGAGGTCACCATTTCCCCCAAATCTGAGTGAACAGTTTGTGGCTGGATTGGAACTGTCTCACAACCTAACTTATCAGCTAAGGATTCATTGATGAAATTGTGCGTAGTCTCTTCTTTCCCCATTAGCCCTATTAGCACATCCAAGGGTAGCTCCCCATGATAACCAGTCACGCAGAATTCATTGTCCACTGATAACTCCATGTTTATCTTAGTTTTCTCTGTAGGAACAAGATCTACAACCGTAATGTTATTATTGTCTTTTTTGATCATGTCTCTCTTATTTTCCTCTGTAGGAACAAGATCTACAATCGAAATGTGAGCATCATTATCTTCGATCACGTCTATTGTTGTTTCCTCTGTAGGAACAAGATCTACAATCGGAGCATCGCCACCACCATCTTCAATCAGTGAAATAATATTCTTCTTTTTGTTGCGTTTGCAACTATAAGCAGCGGTTATTGGTTCTCTGTGCATTTTAACTTGCTCCTCCTTAAATAAATCAACAACAATTGAACAAAGATTCAAAATCATCACAACAATTTTAATTTGGGAAATCAACTCTAGAAAAGTAAATTCAACTGTACCTGAAGCATCGATAAGTTTTCATGGCCGTTAGAGGACGAATTCATGGCAGATTCAATCAGTTTTTTGCCTTTATCTTGATCCCTAGAAGATTCAATGCATTTTTTCAACTCCAAAATTTGTTCATCAAATTTATCCAGCCTGGCATTTAACTCCCCAAACATCCTTTCATAAAATTTCTCCAGCCTGGCATTTAACTCCTCAAACATCCTTTCATAAAATTTCTCCGGCCTGGCAATCAATTCACCAAACATCCTCTCCATTAGAGCACACATTTCCCCCATCTCTGTTGGAACAATATCGTCGAATTTCTCCAGCCTAGCAGTCAATTCTCCAAACATCTTCTCCATTAGAACACGCATTTCCCCCATCTCTGTTGCAACAGTATCGACGACTTTCTTGTTTCCATTAACCATCTTGACGAAGAAAAAGAAGAAGAAACACAGAGGAGAAAGATTTTCTGATCAAGTCTATTTATAGTACTCGCTCTCCCGTCTCAACTACTTTTTATGGCCTTTCTTTAAAAAAAAAAAACAAATGAAAATACATTTTATTAAAAAATGATACTAGTACTTCTATTAATTACTAAGAGTGTTTTTGGTATGGGGGAAAACATTTTTCGGAATTTTTTTTCCAATTTTCTCATCTTTTGTTGGGTTAAATGTTTTCTTAATAAACTCATTTTTCTCAAATTTAAGAAAAATGACTTCCCTTCAAAACTTAAGGAAAATATTTTCTAAAATTCTCTTTCAACTCCCACCCTCACCCTACCAACCCCCACAGCCTACAAGCCCCCCTCCCCCCTCCCCCCCCCAAAAAAAAATAAAAAAAATAAAGTTTATTTTTAAAAAATATTTTCAACTTCAAAATTTATTTTTCTCACCCCTACCTAGATCCCCCACCCACCCACCGCTTACCAGCCCCCCCCCCCCCAAAAAAAAAAATAAGTTTATTTTTTAAAAATCATTTTCAACTTCAAAAATTCAGTTTTTTTACCCCTACCCTCGATCCCCCCCCAACCCACCCACCCCTACCAGTCCCCACACCATTTTTATTTTTTATAAGTTTGTTGTTAGAAAATATTTTCTACTTCAAATTTTCATTTTCGCCCTTCCCCCCACTCTCAACCCCCCAAAAAACGAGTTTATCTTTAAAAAATATTTTTAATTTCAAAAATTATTTTTTACTCTAGTAAAAATAAAAGATATATCTCACAAATATTTTTTATTCAAAAACCTAACACTAAAAATCTTTTCTGGAAAAATTTTCTACTCACCAACCAAACATGAGAAAATAAGTCAAGAATTTACTTATTTTCGAAAAACATTTTCTAGGAAAACATTTTCTATGGAAAACATTTTCCTTCATACCAAACACACCCTAAGAGTTTATAGTTTGACTAGATACGTAAAATAGAGAAGATTTTAATATTTTGTGATCCTAGACAAAGTTATATTAAATGTATTAAATATCATGTGATTTATGACTCTAAATATATTATATGAAAAGTTGAAGTTAAAGTTTTACTAAAAAAAGATTTTTTTAAAAAAATAAACTAAAAAGGAAAGTAAAAAAAAAAGTATAGTAAAGTTTCATTAAACTAATACTTAGTGAATTAATAATCTTTCTAAACATATTATATGGAAAGTTTAAATTAAAATTTTTCCAAAAAAGAAAAATCATTCTTTTTTAAAACGTACTAAAAAAGAGTATAGTAAAGTCTCATAAAATTAATACTTAGTGAATTCATAATCTTTACAAATAATATTTTCCTTCTGTCTCACTTGCTTCAATATAAAAATCACCAATTTCGATAAATGTATCAAAATACCATGTGATTTATGACTTTAAACATATCATATGGAAAATTGAAATTAAAGTTTTACCAAAAAAGAGAATCAAATTTTGATATATTAAATGTATCAAAATATCATGTGAATTGAGTCTTTAAACATATAATATGGAAAGTTGGAACTAAAGTTTTACCAAAAAAGAAAATTAGGTTTTTTTTTTTTAAAAAAAACGGACGAAATTAAAAAATATAGTAAAGCCTCATCAATTCAATACTCAGTGAATTAATAATCTTTCCAAGATAATATTTTCCTTCTGTCCCACTTGGTCAATGTAAAAATCACCAATTTCGATAAGATAATATATTTTTCAGAAATTCTTATATAAATATATGATTTCAATAATATATATAAATTAATAATTCTTTAAAAGTATAATTATATCTAAGGTGATTTTGTGAAATATGATTCTATTGTTGTTTGTTAAAATTTAAATCTAGTTGAAGCTCATCAAATTATTTTATTGCATTCAAAAGTTTCGGTGTTGTCAGGACTATAAATTTTTTGGAGTGCATGTGGAATGATATCTTTTGTACTAACATAATGTTTTAGTATGATTTGATCTGTCATTATTGATTTTGTGACAACTTTTAAATGAGAAGCCATTTTTGAATATGATTTTAAAAAAAATTCTATGTGGTTTATATAGTTTATTCTTTTAACATCATACATTGAATGTTTTTAGTAAATATCGCATTAATAATATTTGATGATCAAGAAATAATGAACACATGCAATGAATTTATTTTTACGATGAATTATTGAGTTTATTTTACAATGAATCATAAAAATATATTACAATGAATCATACACATACTTTGTACTTTATGTATAATGAATTTATTTTTATATGAATTCAATAAATATGATATTTAATTTAGTAAGATACAATAATTTTGATGTATTATAATTTATGTATTATTTCTATATAAATTTAATAAATATATTATATAAATTAGTAGGGAAAATTTCACATATAGCCACAAAAATAAATTTAATTAGGCTTTTTAGCTATAGTTTACATATTTACAGATTGTAGCTACAGTTTTAATGGTTATAGACAAGTATATTTGTATAATTCGCTATTATTTTTATACAAAACGAAATTTAAACTTTTAAAAAGATAATGACGAGAATTTTGATTGGGAAAAAGTTAAACAATCCTTTAATTCATGCAACAATATCTCTTTAGACTTTCATACCAAATATAACTTTCTTTCCTTACATAAATGTATAAACTGATTTCTATTTGTTATTGTATAAATTATTATTGATTGATTCAATTCATTGACGACTGTAGTTTATGTGAAATTGGTGATTGTATAAATTAGTTATTTCCGTACATAATTCTATAAACAGATTCTTCAAATGTGGTTTGTATTTGTATATTTTGTATATGTATAGCTCAATTTTATTTTTGATGAAATTAGTGTTTGTATATGTATAATTGATCGATGATGGTAGTTTATGTGGAACTATAGTTTATGTAAATTAGCTATTTACATTTGTAATTGTATAAAATGAGTAGTGACATGCTTGATTTATATTTGTATACTTTGTATATGTATAATTCACATATTCTATTTTTTTTGCGAAATTAGTGTTTGTATATGTATAATTCACATATTCTATTTTTTCGCGAAATTAGTGTTTGTATATGTATAATTGATAACGTGAAATTATTGTCTTTATCAATGAGCTATTTTCATCTGTAACTGTATAAAGAAATAGTAACAATTAATTTGTATTTAAATATATGTATATGTATAATTCACAGTTGATTTGTACTTATATATGTGTCATAATATCTTCCAAAGCTATTTTGAATGATTCTTCATCCATAAATTTGATTGTATCTAATTATAAATCAGAAAAACCACATGAAATTGCAGTCATATACAAATACAAATCAAAAGAACAGGAATGAAACCACAAAAAAGGAAGAAACTTAACTGCATATTACCGTGAAAATCAGGAAGCGTGATTTGACAAGGAAAAATTGATTGTTTTAAATTTTGAAATCAATTTGTGTTGAGGGATTTAAGGAGAAAATAAGGTAAAGGATTATGAGAAAGAGAAGAATTTTTTTGTGTATATGGAAAAGGGACAGCTACAGACACTTATACAAACCCAAAAGGTAAGCAACGTAATTATAACCAAGAATTGGTGGCGAATGATAATAAAAATAAATTCTAGCTATAATAACTAATTAACTAGTATAAGTTTGTTTAACCGTGTAATTTTCTCAAATTAGTAAGATACAATAATTTTGATGTAATCAAAATTAACTTTTGAGAGAATAAAAAATGAGTTTACTCACTGGAAAATCAGAAACGCCTACAAGTAAAGCATTTGGTTAATCAAGAGCTTTTCAGGAAAAACGTAAAAAAAAAATATGGATAGTTTGATCCACTTAATTCAAGTAGCACACATTTCAATATTTAGTCATTAATTGATCATATTCATATGGAGTAACTTTTTAAAAAAAAAATATTTTTGAAATAGAAAAACACAAACAAGAAAAAAAAAAAGAAAAAAAGGAACTTGAGAAAATACAAAACATGAATTTGCTAAATTAAGTACCACGCCCATGCACGATACAAACACATTTAGTCTTTCACAATCTCACTCTATTTTATAGTTTTTATAAAGTTAATCTCTTCTAATATAAAAAATAAAACGGAGAGTATTCTTGAGTTTAGATTATGTCAATGGTATAAATTAGGGATGTAAATATCTCTATATATTATGAAAATAATGGTATCAATAACGAGCAAAAATTTGTGGAACATGAGATTTTTCTTATTAAAATTGATTGAGTTTTTGAATTAAATTTTTAGATGTCATATAAACATGTTTAAAAATAACTACATTATATTTTTAGAGCGATTCTTCTTTGCATCAATATTTATTTTATAAAGTGCATAATAGATGATTTTTTGTTAATTGTTGGTTCTACATTTAACTTCTCGATTTAATGTGTACCTAAATCAAAGATAATTATTATTTGGAATTGATTAGAGTTTAATTGGGTTCAACTTTTTCTTAAAATTAATTTAATCCATTTTTCCTAATCTATTTGATAGTCTAATTTCTCAGATTAAGATGATTTTAAATTATTTTAACCTCAATAAATAAATAATTATATAATGGTGTATATATATTGGTTACGAAAACTTATAATGGATATTTTAATAAGTTACTTAGAAATTAATCTTGATATTACTTTACATTTATGTACCATCTTCTTTTTATATACGTGCAACCCAATAATATTTTTTTTATACTTTAGAGTAATGAATTTAAAGATTAAAAAAATCTTTTTTTCAGCGAACTTAAATGATAAATAATTTTATAGAATATTAGTTCAATTTATTCTTCCACTAAGTTTTATTAATCATATCGATGAGGAAGAAGAATACCGAGTAATAGGGCTTTTTGATGCATGTTTATAGAGGTAGTACTAATTGCAATGTTTCCATTGCATTCATGCATCTCCTTATTTTTTTTAAATTACTGAAAATGCCATTGCAAATGAAATCAGAATACTCGTCAAAACTAAGAATATCAATATATAATGCGATATTAAGAGAATATAATGAGATCTTAAGAGAATAATAAGGAGTTCGCAATATATATGATAAAAAAAATATTTTAAATTTTAAGGAATCATAAAATATATGGTATGATGTATTAGAAAAGTTAATAAGTAAAAGACTTAAAATATTTAATAAAATTAAAATATATAGTAAATATTATTATTGAAGATGGCATATATATACGTGTGTTTTGCACGTGTATTATCACTTAATAATATAAATATTTCAAAAGTTTAAATATTTGAATTAATTTTTTAAATTTCATATAAACATGCTAAGCCAACAAAAACATTTTATTTTTAGAACGATTATTCTGTACATTAATTTTTATTTTATAAAGTACATAATAGATGACGATCTTGTTCTTGATTCATCAATAGTTTGCGTTTTTAGATTACTAGCTTAGTTTTTCTTTGTTCTCGTTGTCTCTGTTTTTTTAGAATAGCAAGTTGGGTATGACTTTGGTATTGGATTTGTAATGGTTACAATATGGTGATTAGTACAATCTTGTTGGTTAAAAAAAAAAAAAGAAACTAAGAATGAGTTCAAATTAAATCAATTTCATTTAACATTTAATCATTACCATTAAATGTCCCTATTTTTAATTAAACAATTTCATCAAACTAATTAATCAACAGTAGAGCATGCAATAACTCGGCTTTAGAAAAGCAAAAACACGATGGAATTCATAAGTCGACGATTAATTATTTCTGAGAAAAATTGCGAGAAATTGAATATTTTCACGACATTAATGGAAGCAGACACAATTTCAAATTTAATACACATGTTTATATGAAATCTAAAAACTTTAATTCAAATATTTGAACTTTTGAAATATTTATACTATTAAGTGATAATACACGTGCAATCTCATCCCTTTTTATTGCAAGAAAATGTACATACATAAAAGCATAAATTTTTTGGTTAGTTAGATCTTGAATAAATAATCCTATAAAAGAACAAATGGAGTAACAAATAAAAAACGATATTTATTTGGGCTAGTAGGATAATGACTTGTTTATCGATCTTCCGTGATTTAACAATTTTCATGCCTTCGATTTTCTTGGACTTACATTTCGTATCAAATGATATTGAATTGTTTTTTAAAAAAATAAAAAAAATAAATTGGATTTGGATTATTTCGTTTTTCAAATTCGAATACAAAATACATATATATATATATATAGTATAAAGAATTTAATAGACTTGGTTAATTAAATACATATTCCATTCTAAAATATTTTTTAAAAGAGTTTTATGTCGCAATATAAAGAAAAAAATTGCAATGAAAATATATAGGGTATATTTGTTCAGTTTAAATTGAAAAATATTTTTGTTAGTTGTTATACTAAATGTGAAATAAGAGAAGATGGTGTAATATTCAAAATCAAAAGGAAAACATATGTATTTGAAAGCGAAATTTTAAGGAAGATTTATAAAATTATCATAAAAACGAGTTAAGTTGACCACAAATAAAAAAAATGCTAATGTTAATTATTTTCAATAGTGCAAGATTAAATTCGACCCGCAAAAAAAATATGTGCCCTTCAATCTTTCTTAATGAATATAAGGTGCACAAAGAAGAGGGACAGTACAAAACTAACATGAAAATGGAACAATCACAATTAACAACCCCTTGACAATCAAACTAGCAGAGAGTTATATATATGTGAATCCATACATTGCAACAACTTAACAAGCAAGAACTCAAATGAATTCATAACTCAAAATAACATACAACAAGTTGTATCTATACTGTAGTAAACAGAAACAAATAGGCATATTAATAGAATGATAAATCCTATTTACCATCCTTAAAGAATCATCATCAGCAACTCATTTAGAAACGGTTGCGTCTTCGACCTCGAACTGATTTTTTGAAAGGAATGAATTTCTTCTCTCCTTCTTGTAAGCACAACTCTATACCTTCATAATTAATTACAATTTTTTCAAGGCCTCCTAGCCATTCTCCTCCTAAAATCATGTCATGTTTCGACGGCAATGGAACTAAATACACTTTCAAATTAAACCCAATCCCTTCCATTGACAATTGAAAGTTGTTGCATAGTCTGGAGGTCACCATTTCCCCCAAATCTGAGCGAATAGTTTGAGGTTGGATTGGAACTGTCTCACAACCTAACTTATCAGCTAATGATTCATTGATGAAATTATGTGTAGTCTCTTCTTCCCCCATTAGCACAGCCAAGGGTACCTCTCTATGATAACCAGTCACGCAAAATTCACTGCCCACTGCGAATTCCATGTTCATCTCAGTTTCCTCTGTGGAAACAACATCGACAATTGAAACGTTAGCATTATCGTTCAAGTCTATCTCAACTTCCTCTGTAGGAACAAGACCTAAAATCGGAGCATCAACACCAGCATCTTCAGTCATTGAAACAACATCCTTCTTTTTATTGCGTTTGCGACTATAAGTAGCAAGTATGGGTTCTCTGTGCCGTTTAACTTGCTTCTCCTTAAATAAATTGGCAAAAATTGAACAAAGATTCAAAAAATCACTACAACAATTTTTTATTTTGGAAAATCAACTGTACAGAAGTAAAACCAATTGTACCTGAAGCATTGATGAGTTTTCATGGCCGTTGGATGAAGGATTAACGGCAACTCGAATCATTTTTTCGCCTTTTTCTTGATCCATAGAAGATACAATGCATTTTTTCAACTCTAAAATTTGTTCATCAAATTTTTCCAGCCTAGCATCAGATTTGTCCAGCCTGACATTCAATTCTCCAAACAGACTCTCCATTAGAGCACGCATTTCCCCCATCTGTATTGCAACAATATCAACGATTTGCTTGTATCCCTTAACCATCTCGGCGGCAGGCGAAGAAGAAGAAGAACCACAGTGGAGAAGGATTTTTCGATCAAGTCTATTTATAGTACTCGCTCTCTAGTCTCAACTGCCTTCTCATGACCTTTCTTTAGAAAAAAATCAATGAAAAATCCCCTGCAAATAAAATACATTTTAGTACTAAAAGTTAATAGTTTGACTAGTTACGTGGTATAAGGAAAAATAAAGAAGATTTTCAAATTTTGTGATCTTAGTCAAAGTTATATTAAATGTATCAAAATATCATGTAATCTATGACTTTAAACATATCTTGTGGAAAGTTGAAATTAAAGTTTTACCACAAAAAAAAAATCATTATTTTTAAAACAAACTAAAAAGAAAGTATAGTAAAGCCTCATTATATTAATACTTAGTGAATTAATAATCTTTCAAAGATAATATTTTCCTTCTGTCCCACTTGGGTCAATGTAAAAAATCACCAATTTCGATAAGCTAATATATTTTTCAGAAGATCCTTGCATAAATATATGATTTCAATAATATAAATTAATAATTCTTTAAAAGCATAAAGATATCTAAGACAATTTTGTGGAATATGATTCTATTGGTTTTTATTTAAATTTAAATCTAGTTGAAGCTTATCTAATTTTTTATATTGCATCCAAAAGTTTCGGTGTTGTCACCACTATAAATCTTTTTGAGTGCATGTTGAATGATGTCTTCAGTATCCACATAATTTTTAACATATTTGATCTATCATTATTGATTTTGTGACAATTTTCAAATGAGAAACCATTTTTGAATATGATTTTAAGAATTTTTCTATGTTGCTTATATAGTTTATTCTTTTAACTTAATACAATGAATGTCTTTTGTACATATACTATGAATAATATTTGATGATTAAGAAATAATGAACATTACGTATAATGAATTTATTTTTATGATGAATCATTGTGTTTATTTAACAATGAATCATTTAAAAAAAAAATTACAATGAATCATTTAACAAAAAAAATATTACAATGAATCATTTAACAAAAAAAATATTACAATGAATCATACACATACATTGTACTTTATGTATAATAAATTTATTTTGGATAGTTTGATCAACTCCAAATTTTTTTGGATACATGTATAGGAAAAAAAACTCCAAATTTTTTTGGATAGTTTGATCCACTTAATTCGAGGAGCACACATTCTAATATTTGTAGTCATTAACTAATCATATTTATATAAGGAAGTGCTAAATGGTCCAAAAATTTAGCTAGAAATTAGATAAATTATAATATTTTATTTTATTTTAAATAAATCTTTTTTTTTTTAGTTTTAGTTAAAAGGTATTAAAGTTAAGTGTAAATATATTTTAAAATGTAAATAAATATAGAAAAAAAATCATTATGGATAAATTCTGACCTAATTCTCTGGCCAAAAGATTTTTCATTTTATTTTATTTTTATTTTTTGAAATATAGGAACACAACAAAAAAAGGAAGAAAAAAAAGAGGAAGTTGAGAAAGTACAAAACAAGAATTTGCTAAATTAAGTACAAAACACACAGTAGTCTTCCACAATCTCACATTATTTTATATAATGTTTTACAATATTCTAAAGTTAATCTCTTCTAATATATAAAATATAAAACGGAGATTATTCTTGAATTTAGGTTAGGTCAATGATATTAATAAGGGATGTAGATATCTCTATATATTATGAAAATAATGGTATCCAAAATTTGTGGAACATGAAATTTTTCTTATTAAAATTGATTAAATTTTTTAATTAAATTTGTAGATGTCGTATAAATATGTTAAAAAATAATTATATTATATTTTTAGAGCGATTTTTCTGTACGTCAATTTTTATTTTACAAGGTGCATAATAGATGATGTTTTTGTTGTTGATTCCATATTTGAAATTTTGGTTTAATGTGTACATAAATAAAACATACTTATGATTTGTAGTTGATTAGAGTTTAATTGGGTTCAACTTTTTTTTTTTTGATTAATTTAATCCATTTTTCCTAATATATTTTATAGTTTAATTTCACATATTAACAAGATATTAAATTATTTCAACCTCAATAAATAAATCATTATATAACGAATGAATTTAAGGATAAGAAAAATATTTTTCTCAATAATTTTAAGCGACGAATGATATTATGAATACTTATTTAGTTTGTTCTTTTCATTAAGTTTTCTTTAACCATCTCGATCAGGAAGAAGAGTAGTAATTAATAGGGCATTTTGATGCCTATTTATAGAGATAGTACTAATTATAATGTTCTATTGCATTCACACATGTCCTTATTCTTCAAGATTATTTACCCTCATTCTTTTATTTCAAATCTATTTAAAAGTTATATTATTTTATAAGTGGACTTTTATATTTTTTTTTATTATTTATTTATTTATTTATTTTCTTTTAACATTTGTTTGTTTCTTAATTACTCAGTTTAATTTTATTTCTTTTCTTAAAAAATTTCATTGCAACGTTTTTCTTGTTTTCCTTCTTTTTGTTCTTTTTAATTTTTGATAAATATTTTTCTTTGCTTCCCCTTCTGCTTCATCTTTTTTATTTTTTTATTTGTTATGTTTGTTTTTTAAACGTTTTCTTTTCCCATTATCATTAAATATATATTTTTTCTGTTTCTGTCTTGTTTTAAAAAAATTATAATTAATTTTTTTTCTTTTTTATTACGTTTTATCCTCCTTTTGTTTGTATCTTTTAATTATTATTATTTCCGTCATTAACATGAAAAGAAAAATTTGCTAACTTACATCTTTACATAATAAATCGTTGTCACTAATTATTCTCATTATTTCAATTTATTAAGCCATAATTACACAAATCATCATCAAAAAATATGAAAACAAGAACAAACTTGTACAATAGTTTTACTTAAACATGAAATAAACCATGGATTATTTAAACATGAGATAAATTAAGTTACGTTATAACATTTCGCACTAAGTCTAAAAGATTTAAACATAAATTTGATATGAAAGATTTGAACATACTTTATATTATAATACCAATGCTTGTATATATAGTCATGACATTAAACTATATAAAAAGGATAAAGTTTTACCTCTAGTGAAAATTAATTCACAAAGAAAAGACCACAATAGAAACTACGAACTCAGAACCACAAAAGTAAACCTCAAATGTATTTGGTGCTACGGGTGTTGGAGTAATGTAAATATATGTTATTGAATTGAAAATAGTGGGAGTGATTTTTGATTTTTTCTGTGAAATATTTTTTTTTCTTCGTGTGTATTGTTTTTTTTTCTTTCTGTTTTCTCTCTTTTTCCGTTTTTTTTTTCTCTTTGTTATGTGAAATTGTAGTATTTATAGGGGGTGTAGGAGTATGTGTTGTGTGTGTATTTTATTTTTGTGTTGTTTTCACGTGTGAGTGGAATGTTGTGGGTTGGGATAGTGGAGATAAAATAGGGTAATTGGGGGGTTGTGGTAATGGGCAGGGAAGGTGGGGTGATAGGTTAGATTATAATTTTTTATATAATATAATATAATATAATTTTATTTTATTTATTTTTAAAAAATAAATTAAGTAGCTAATAATAAATTATAATTACTAAATACTAGCTTATTTGTTATATAATATAATATAATGTGATTTAATTTTAAAAAAAAAAAACTAATTAGCTAATAATAAATTATAATTAATAAATACTAGCTTATTTGTTAAGTTAAAATACAAAACAACATGTATTTTTATAGACTTTGTTTTCTTTAGAACAAAACTTACATTAGTAATGCAACTCATATTTTTACTTTTAAAATATTTTTAAAATAAACTTATAAAAATTAAATAAAATATAAAAAAAATTCTATTTTAGACCCAAATTAAATATTTAAATATTAAAAAGTGTAATATTTTATGTTTGGTAAAAAATTACGTGTCTACACTAGTTTTCGAATACGTGTGTTGCACGTATATTACCACTTAATAGTATAAATATTTCAAAAGTTAAAATATTTGAATTAAATTTTTTAGATGTCATATAAACATGTTAACAAAACAACAACATTTTATTTTTAGAACGACTTTTCTGTATATTAATTTTTATTTTATAAGGTGCATAATAGATGATTTTTTTTGTTGTTGGTTCTCAATTTCTCATATTTGACTCTCGATTGAATGCCTACATAAGTCAAAAATAATTATGAGTTGGAGTTTATTGGGGGTTTAATTGAGTTCAACTTTCTTTTTGATTAATTTGACGATTTTTCTAATCTATTTGATAGTCTAATTTCACATATTAAGCTGATGTTAAATTATTCCAACCTCAATAAATAAATTATTATATAACAGTATATATTGGTTATGAAAAATTGGATTTTATTCTTTTGATATACAATAATTTACTTTTTAAAAAAATATAGATGCTATTTTACGTTTATATTCTCTATTACTTGGTATACACGTGCAACACACGTGACAAGATTGAATTTGAGGATATAAAAAATCATTTTCTCGATGAACTTAAGCAATGAATAATATCATAGAATACAATTATAATAGTAGTCAAATCTCTCTCTCTCTCTCTCTCTCTCTCTCTCTATATATATATATATATATATATATATATATATATATATATATATATATATATATATATATATATATATATATATATATATATATATATATATATACTTGAAGAGTTGATGATTTTGATTTTTCATAGTTGAATTTTAGAGAAAACAAAAATTCTGAGTTTCCTTTTAATCATCTCGATGAGGTGGAAGAAAAGTGAGTAATAGGGCTTTTCAATGCCTATTTATAGAGGTACCACACTTAGAGTCTGTTTGGATTAGGTTAAAAGCTGATCAAAATGACTTAAAAGATGGTTTTTGACTTATTTAAGTGTTTGACAATTCTCAAAGTGAATTATTTTAAGTTAAAAAAACTTATTTTAAGCCAAAAATTAAAAACTGGGGAAGATTTTTTTTTTTTTAGCTTAAAAGCTCTTTTAAGTTGACCAAATATTTTACCTTTTTGCCCTTATTTTTATTTTTATTTTTATTATTATTATTAGTAGCTACAGTAGTATTAATATTTTATTATTTTATTTTATTATTATTATTTATTTTAGTTATTATTATTATATATTATTATAATTATTATTATTATTATTATTATTATTATTATTATATATTATTATTATTATTAATATTTTATTATTATTATTATTATTATTACTATTATTTATTTTATTATTCTTTATTATTATTATTATATATTATATATTATTAAATATTATTATTATTATTATTATTTTCATATTATTTTATTATTATTATTATTATTTATTATTATTATTATTATTTATTATTATTATATATTATTATTATTATTATTTATTATTAATAATAATATTTATATATTATTATTATTATGATTTATTTTTTTATTTATCATTATTATTATTATTATTTTCATATTGTTATATTATTAATTATTAATTAATTATTATTATTTATATTTAATTATTATTATTATTATTTTATGATTATTTTTTATTATTATTATATATTAATATTATTATTATTATTTTATTATTATTATTATTTATTTTATTATTCTTTATTATTATTATTATATACTATTATTATTATATATTATATATTATTATTTATTTTATTATTCTTTATTAGTATTATATATTATTATTATTATTATATATTATATATTATATATTATTATTATTATATATTATTATAATTATTCTTTTCATATTATTTTATTATTATTATTATTTATTATTATTATTTATTATTATTATTTATTATTATTATTATTATTTATTATTATTATATATTATATATTATTATTATCATTATTATTATAAAATTAATCAACTTTTATCATGTTAACAACTTTTAAGGATATTTCAGACATTTTGATTAAAAAAAGTGTTTACCAGCACTTATTTGCCAAACACATCAACAATTTTTTTTTTAACTTCAGCACTTTTATCCAAGCACATAACCACTTATTTTAAAAATAAGTTTCAGCACTTTTAAAATTACTTTTTAAAAGTTACTTTTTTTAAGCTCATCCAAACGGACTTTACACCTTTTCTTACTCTTCAAACATTACTGAAATGCTCATGTGAATGCAATTAAAATAGTAGTCAGATATATATTTTTAATCATTACATTTTAGTTTTGGTTTATTTGATTAGCTAATAAAAGATAAAATGGGAAGTGTTCTTCAAATTACATAGGACAAAGATATTGAAGATTGATTATATATATACTAATTTTCAAATACGTGTGTTGCACGTGTATTATCATTTAATAGTATAAATATTTCAAAAGTTAAAATATTTGAATTAAATTTTTTAGATGTCATATAACCATGTTAACAAAATAATAACATTTTATTTTTAGAACGATTTTTCTTTACATTAATTTTTATTTTATAATTAAGGTGCATAATAGATGATGTTCTTGTTCTCGTATTTGATTTCTCGGTTGAATGTATACATAAATCAAAGAATTATGATTTGGAGTTTATTGGGGTTTAACTGGGTTCAACATTTTTTTGATTAATTTGAACAATTTTTCCTAATCTATTTGCTAGTAATTTCACATATTAAGATAATATTAAATTATTTTGACCTCAATAAATAATTTATGATATAACAGTGTATATTGGTTATGAAAAAAATTGTATTTTATTCTTTTGATATACAAAATTTTACTTAAAAATTGATATTGATATTACTTACATTTATGTTTTATATTATTTGATATACACGTGCAACACACGTGAAACTAATATATATATATTAGTTTAGAATATATACTAATATATGGTGAAACAATATATATATACTTTAGAATAATGAATGTGAGGATATGAAAAAAAAAAGAGTGACTAATAGAGATTTTCGATGCCTATTTATAGAGGTAGTACTAGTTATAATGTTTCACCATATTCACACATGTCCTTATTCTTTTAAAATTATCGAAATGCCCCTATAAATACAATCATAATACTAGTCAAATCTCGTCCACTGCATTAATACATATGTTTATTATTTAAAAATTACTACTGTTATGTTGGTTAGTGAGCATTTTAATATTATTTTTCATGTTAAAATTGCTCATTTTCTTTAATGGCTTATTGCAAACGTTTCAGTGAACATTTGGAGTAAAA
Source organism: Solanum sitiens (assembly GCA_016801875.1). Classification (NCBI taxonomy): domain Eukaryota; kingdom Viridiplantae; phylum Streptophyta; class Magnoliopsida; order Solanales; family Solanaceae; genus Solanum; species Solanum sitiens. The sequence goes on along the minus strand of JABWTJ010000002.1, from coordinate 1,453,470 downwards.
AGAAACAGGCAGCTCCTTCATCAGCCATTGATGACATTTGTTATCCTTTTTTATTATCTCACTCTTTATTTTTTCATTATTATTTATAACATATGTAAGCTTTAGGCCATTTATTTACACTATTTACTACACAATTATTTTCTTATTCATTGTTAGGAAGATTTATTCTAGTATAAATAGTGATGGTCTTCATTTGGTTTGATACACACAACACACAAGAAAAAAATATAGAGTGGAAAGAGTTGGTAAAAAAGAGAGTTCTTATTAGTTGAAGAAATATATTCTTTTTGTGGAGCTTTGAACTCAACTTTTGTCCAGAGATTGTTAAGTTGTGATTAGGTTGTTGTATCCTGGAGGGGACAAGTCAAGAGGACTACTGCTGGACCGATGAAAACATTTGCTGCAGTGGGCTTGAATCTCCTAAAGAGAGCGAGATATTCGTGCCTCAACCTGAAGAGATTTATTTCTGTTCATTTTATTTACAATTGTAATCTTGTAAGTTTTCACTATCATGTTACCCTACAAATGCAATCAGAATACTAGTCAAATATATTTTTCAAAACTAAGAATTTCTGTAATTTATGGTAATAAGGAATTAAGAGAATTTATAATAAGGAATCTTAAAATAAATGATAAAAGAAAATATATTTTTATATAAATTTAAGGAGTCTTAAAATACATGGTATGACGTATTAGGAAAGTTAACATCTTTTTATATAAATTTAAGGAGTCTTAAAATTACTTTGTGCCCTCAATAAATAAATCACTATATAAAGTGTATATTCGTTATAAAAACTTATATATATATATATATATATATATATATATATATATATATATATATATATATATATATATATAGATAGATAGATAGATAGATAGATAGATAGATATATATAGATATATATAGATATATAGATATATAAACACGTTTAAAGAGAGGCATTAACAAATAAAAAATATAACTATATTTTTTTTAATACTTTGGAGTAATTTAATTTAGAATGTGAGAAATCTTTTTCTCAACGGACTTAAGCGATGAATGATATAAAATATTTATTTAGTTTGTTCGTTCCACTATACCCTAAAAAGAAACAAAAAAAGAAGAGACAATAATAATTAATGCAAGAACTCAGGAAAAACTAAATAAACTTCATAAATTTTAATGGACAACAATCAACTTAGGATGACTACAAGTAGATCCTCTAAATATACAAAAAACAAAAAAATGGAGAAAACATAAACTAGTGAGCTTAATAGTTTAATCTTACTCACTATTATTTTTCTATGGAAACATAACAAGAGGTTTTACAAAGAAATCAATCTTACAAATCCCTTTAGGAGAAACATATAGTAAAACTCTATGGCCTTTCAGCTCTTGTTGCCTCCATCTTCGAGTATTTTATCCCGCCCCAAACTAGGAAACACGCGACATGCATCTGGTGCCTCACTTGATCGAGTGAACCAATCGAAATATAAAAGATATGATATAACGAGGTTTGATAAGGCCGCTACAATAACTAGCAGAAAAAAGATAATTGGACCGACGAGGTCACAACATCCAAGACATGATGAAAGGGTCGAAAAAGCGAAATTAATAGTGATAAAGAGCTAGAAGGGCTGCAAAGCTTAATGAATTTCCTTTAACCATCTCGATAAGCAAGAAGAAGAGTGGGTAATAGGGCTTTTCGATGCTTATTTATAGTTACAACGTTTCATTGCATTAAAACATTTCCTTATTTTTTTGAAATTTATTGAAAATGCCTCTGCAAATGCAATCAGAATAGTAGTCAAATATTATTAATTCTAGAAGTGATTAGAAGCTAAGTTGAACGAAGTTAGTTATAACAGAATATTCTGTAAATGTTAGTTACTAGAACAGAGTTAGTTACAATACTTGTTGCATAAATAAGCTCTAAATGAATAATGTGTGATATATGAAAGGTTCTCTCTTCTTCTTCTTCCGAAAATTCTCTCTGTACTGCTATGAACAAATTCATCAATATGAATTAACAAATATATTACTCCATAAAAACTAAGAATTTATATAATATATGATAAAGAGACATTAAGATAATTAATAATAAGGAATCCAAAAATACATGATAAGAAGACAATATATTTAAAAATATAAGAAATCTTAAAATATATGATATGATATAATGGGAAATTTAATTATTAAGACTCCTAAAATAGATGATACAACAAAAATATATAGTAAATCATATTATTATTGAGGGATTGCGTGTGTGTCTATATATATATATATATAAAAGTGTGTGTGTTAAAAAAATTATACAACGGAGTAATGAATTTATGGATATAAAAAAATTGCGGACTTAAACAATGAATGATATAAAAGAATTATTTGGTTTTTTTTGGTTCCACCCAATCAAAAAAAAAAAACAGACAATATCAATTAGAGTATTGTTAATTGGCAAGACACTTTTTTGGCATTAATTAGCAAGACCTGGATAAATGATCAAATAGCCCTTTGGCTTCAAAATCGCTTGTTTTTTCCTCCAAAAAAGAAAATTACTTTTGCCTTTTTCTTTCTTATTTACTCTCTCTCCTACTTTACTTTATTTTTTCTTCTTTACTTCATTCATCAGTTTGATTTTATTTTGTTGATTCATTTGTTGTTCATGATTTTATTTTGTTGTTAGATTTATATAATTTTAACAAGATAGATCCAAATAGTCAGAGTAGTCAATTAAATAAAGTATTGAATAATATTTTGGGGTTAGATGAGGATGATAGTTTGTTGTCCCAAAATCATGAAGATCTCGATGGTGCATACGATAGGCCTAAAAAAAATTAAAAAATTCTCGTGACCTATAGACTTAAAAAAAACTAAAAAATACCTAAAAATTGGGCACCTAAACTTTGATTCGAACTCGTGACCTGTAGACTATTTGTTTAAGCTTTAACCATTTGCACTGCAATAACATTCATTCATAATTACGAAAGAAAATATATTTACTCTCTTTCATATCAGTTGTTTATTGAATATCACTAGTAAATTTAAAATGAGATATTATCAACTAATATAGTCTACTAACTACTAAAATGTGAAGATAAATTGATCAAAGATTGACATGTACCAAATTAATTGAATTACTCAATTAAAACTTGATCATGCGTATATAATTCCATTCAATTAACTTGTATTTGTGAGGGAGCATAACTCATATAATACTATACTCATTACATTTATTTTCATCATAATGATTCGATTAATAATAATGAAGAATCTTCAATTTTTGTGAAACAATCCAAATATAAATTTTTACAATCTTATTTACCAAAAAAATGAATGTGAAAATTATTTACATCCTAAATGTTTCAAATAGTCTAATTTTTTTAAAAAGACCTAAAATTGGGACATAACCTAGATTCAACTCGTGACCTACAGACTATTCGTTTAAGCTTTAACCATTCGCGTTGCAATATCATTCGTTCATAATTACGAAGGGAAATGTATTTACTCTCTTTCATATTAGTTGTTTAATGAATATCACTAGAAAATTTAAAATGTGATATTATCAATAAATATAGCCTAATAACTCCTAATACGTTAAGATAAATTGATCAAAGATTGACATGTACCATAAGTAATTGTATTATCGGATTATAATTTGATCATGCATATGTAATCACATTCGATTGACTTGTATTGTGAGAGAGCATAACTCATATAATACTATATTCATTACATTTATTTTTCATCAGAATGATTCGACTTATAATAGTGGAAAATCTTCAATTTTTGTGAAATAATCCAAATATAAACTTTTACAATCATATTTATCAAAGTAATATGAAATTAAAAATTATTTAAATACTAATAGCTTCAAAGAGTTTTTTTTTTAAAAAAAATACACAAAATTGGGACTTAACCTAGATTCAAACTCGAGACCTATACACTATTCATTTAAGCTTTAACCATTGGCGCTGCAATAGCATTCGTTTATAATTACTAAAGAAAATTTGTTTAGTCTTTATATATCACAAGGAAATTTAAAATGAGATATTATCAATAAATATAGTCTAATAATCCCTAAAATGTGAAGATAAATTGATCAAAGGTTGACATGACCATAACTTATTGTATTACACAATTAAAACTTGATCATGCATATACAATCACATTCAATTGACTTATATTTGTGAGGGAGCATAACTCATATAATAATGTACCCATTACATTTATTTTTCATAATAATGATTCAACTTATAATAATGAAAAATCTTTAATTTTTGTAAACAATCCATATATAAACTTTTACAATCATAATTATCAAAAAAATATAAAATTAAAAATTATTTAAATCCTAAAAACTTCAAAGAGTCTAATTGTTTTACAAAAATACCTAAAATTGGGACCTAACCTAGGTTCAAACTCGTGACCTATAAACTATTCGTTTAAGTTTTAACCATTTACGTTGCAATAGCATTCGATCATAATTACAAAAGAAAATTTATTTAATCTCTTTATATCAGTTGTTTAATGAATATCACTAGAGAATTTAAAAATGAGATATTATCAAGAAATATAGTATAATAACAACTAAAATGTGAACATAAATTGATCAAAGGTTGACATGTATCAAAACTAATTATATTACACAATTATAACTTGATCATGCATATATAATCACATTCAATTGACTTGTATTTGTGAATGAACATAAATCATATAATACTATATCCTTGACATTTATTCATCATAATGATGACTTATAATAATGAAAATCTTCATTTTTTGTGAAAAGAATCCAAATACTTTTACAATCTTATTTACCAAAAAAACAAGAAATTAAAAATTATTTAAATCTTAAAAGTTTCAAAGAGTCTAATTTTAAAAAAAGATATACTTAAAATTGGGACCTAATCTAGATTCGAACTCGTGACCTATTGACTTTTCGTTTAAACTTTAACCGTTCGCGCTGCAATAACATTCGGTCATAATTACGAAAGAAAATTTATTTAGTCTCGTTATATCAGTTGTTTAATGAATATCACAATTATAACTTGATCATGCATATATCATAACTAATTGTATTATACAATTATAATTGGGAAACTTTCACATATAGCAACTTAAAAATAATTAATTACTCTCCATAGCTATAGTTTAATAATTACAATTTGTAGCTACATGTTATATAGAGGAGAGAGGCGAGCGAGACTGGGAGAGAGAGGAGAGAGGAGAGAGAGAGGGGGAAAAGAGTGGGAGAAAAGTGAATTGTATATGTATATTGGTTAGATAATTGTATATTATACATATATAATTGTATATATGAAAAGAAAGATTGGGAGAGGGAGGAGAGAGGTGAGCGAGACTGGGAGAGAGAGGAGAGAGGCGAGCGAGATCGAGAGAGAGAGGAGAGAGGCGAGCGAGAGAGGGAAGAGGTGGGAGAGAGGGGAATTGTATATGTATATAATTGTATATAACTGTACATTATACATATATATTTGTATAAATGGCAACGAGATTGGGAGAGGGAGGAGAGAGGCAAGCGAGATTGAGAGAGGGACGAGAGAGGCGAGCGAGAGAGAAGAGAGTGGGAGATAGGTGAATTGTATATGTATATAGGCTAAAAAATTGTATATTAGACATATTTTTTGTATATCTTGTGAATTATACATATACAAACATGACTAATTATACAAACTCGAAGACAGCCCATGTAATTAATGTATAATATTAGTCGTGAATGGTAATTATAGCAAACTATAGCTATGATGAGTAATTAAATAGTATAAGTTTGTTTATCCGCGTAATTTTCTCATTATAATTTGATCATGCATAGATCATAATTTGTGTGTTCGTTGATAAAATATTAGACATTGATTTTTTAGGATAAATTTTTTCATTCTATTATTTTATTAATAAATGGTCCGTGATGATTTTATATATAACCTTCTACAAAATTGAAAAAAAAAATTGTTCTCGTTGTTAATATTCATGTGTTTCTCTTTATAATAATCAAATTTTATTGCATTTACTTCGTAGTTTAATTTATAGTTTTATTTTGATAATGTTGATAGTGTTTTTTCTTGTTGATATGACTCGTAATTTAATTGATTATTTTTATATAAATCAAATATTAACAAGACATCTTAATATATCATCGTTAAATATTTAATATTGTAAGAAAATAATAAAATCGCTGGAAATAATTTATCATATTTTTCTAGAATGATTAAATTCTTAGATAATGCGTAATTTTTTTTGAAGGATCCTATATAGATGTACCTTATCAAAATTTTATAGTATTGTATATTTTTGAGAAGTCCACAAAAATTAAATAGCAAGAAAAAATAAGTTAAAGTGATGAAAAATTTCACCGAACTTGAATTTCAAGATAAAAAATATAGTACAAATTGACGGAAAGATATGTATTTATATAGGTATTTATGGATGCATTCCGTTTTTTTAATTTCATGAAATTCGTATAATAACTTATGTAATTGTTTGTCAAGAACATTGATACTCTTTCCGTTATATTTTCTTTTTGAAATTAGTATCAAAATTTATGTTATTTTTTTTTACAAATTTCGTACGAATCATAAATAAAATAATAGTTTTACTAGTTTACATTTAATTTTTTAAAATTTATAAAGTTCATTTATACTTACAACGAGAAAAAAAATGTTATAATAAAATTAAAAATTGTAATTAATTATATTTTGTAAATTAACAAATAATTTTATATAACTATTTTTAGTAATATAAATAATTAATTTTAAAATGAAAAAATAATATTAAAATATAGAAATAGAATGAATTTTTTTTTTTTTGGATTTCATATTTTCATATTTTCCATGAGTAAAATTATATAAGTATGGAAGTAGAGAAATTTGGAACATTAATTTGAAAATAAAAGTCAAAGAAAAAGAAGTTAAAAAAAAGTAAGAAAGAGACAAAAAAACGTTTAAAGAAGAGAGTGAAAAATTGATTTGGATCATTTTCTAAAATGGGACCCAACGCTTTCCACATGACACAATATAAATGGAGCCTATGGTCAGCTACCTCTCGGGCAGAGTGAACTGAAAAATAATAATTAGAAGTTGGACTTTTCAGAAGTAATTTTACTTTTGAGGATAATTTAGGTACAAGAAATTATCTCAAATTTGTTGCTCGTGTCATTCCATACTAAAATAGTGTCTTGCCAAATATATTTTTTGTATCAATTAATGCAAGTGTCTTGTATTTCATCGACTTTTGAACTTTGTGCCACTACTGATGTTGTACCTTGTATTTCTACAAGTGTGTTTAAAATATAATGAGATTTACTATTATATTTGTCATCAACCAAGTTAGTTGGTCAAATTTTTGTCCCCCCCCCCCCCCCCCCACAAAAAAAATAATGCAAGAACTAAGAAAACTCAATAGACTTCATAAATTGTAATGGACAACAATTAATTAAGGATGATTACAAGTAGTTCCTCTACATGAAAATTGCAAGAATCATAAATCTGTGGGCTTAATAGCTTAATCCCACACTACTATTTTCTTATTGAAACATGACAGGAGGTTTTAAAAGGCAATCAACCCTAAAAACCCCTTCAGGAAAAACATATAGTAAAACTCAACAGACTCTCAACGCTTGTTGTCTTTATCTTCATCTTCATCATCAACTGATTCATTGAAACTCAAAGTCTTTTTTACCTGGAAAGTATAAAATTGCAATTCTATGTTAAAAGATAAAATTCTCAAAGTTTATATCCACTGATTTCCTAAATACAATCTCACAATCTGAGGACAATGGGAAAAGATATAATTTCACGGTAAATAAGTTGTCTTGCACCGAGAATTGAAAAATTTTGCATACTCTTGAAGTCACCATTCTTTCAAAACCCGAGATAACATTTCGAGGCTTTATTGGGTAAGACTCACAACCTAGCTTATCTGCTAGGGTTTCATCAATAAAATTGTGAGTAGTCCCACCTGGTGAATAAAACCTTCAAAGGTTGCTTCTCATGGTATCCAATCAAGCAACAATCACCATCGTATGGCTCACAATATTCTATTGTAGGGTGAAATGTAATCCACATGTCATCATCATCATCTTCTTCTTCATCTTTCTCTTTTTCTTCAACTTTTGTTTCTTCTTTTTCTTCTTCTTCTTTTTCTTCCTTTTCTTCTTCATCATCTTTCACCTTAAGAAAATTAACATCACTAAATTAAATTATAAACAAAGCCAAAATTCAAAAACTAATCTTTGGAGAAAAAAAAAATACCTGAAGAGTTAATGATTTTGATTTTTCAGAGTCAACTTTTGAAGAAATTAAATATTCTGATTTTCCTTTAACCATCTTGGTGAGGAGGAAGAAGAGTGAGTAATAAGGGTTTTCAATGCCTATTTATAGAGGTACCACACCACATCTTTTCTTACCCTTCAAATATTATCGAAATGCCTCTGCAGATGCAGTTAAAATAGTAATCAGATGTATATTCTTAATCATTACATTTTATTTTTAGTTTATTTTGTTAGCTAATAAAAGATATAAAAAAAAAAGGGGGGGGGGGAATTCTTGAAATTAGATTAGGATATATATATATATATATATATATATATATATATATATATATATATATATATATATATATATGAAAATAAATATATATTAATATGGAGGCAAAATTTGTGGAAGATAAAAGAATTTCTTATCAGAATTGGTGAGTCTTTTTCCTAACTCATTATTTAACTATGATTAATTTTTTTTAAAATTAATTAATTTAATCTAAATTTGTAAATTTTAAATATGACAAGTGTCTAAATCTAAAAATATATGTATTTGATGAAATGGAGTAAAGATGTAATAAAGAGGAGCCAATTTTTTATGGACTTGAAGAAAACTAGAAGACAAATTTTAAAATCTACTCGAAATAAAACTAGTAGAGTGTATGACTTGACAAGTGCACTTCCACCAAAGAAGCTTTTATAGTAAAACTCAATGGAATCTCAGCGCTTGTTGCCTTTATCTTAATCATATGATTTGTTGAAACTGACAAAGTGTTTCTCAAACTTTTAACTATTTCAAGTGAGTAATAGGATTTATTTTATGTCCATTTATAGTTGTCATGTTCACCATTCACTTGTCGTTGTTCTTAGAAGATAACCTTTCATCTTGTTGTTTTCATTTATGGCAAATTAGTTCTCGTTGAACAATACCAGATTTTCCTTCTTTTTATCCCTTAAAAATGGATCTGTTAATTTAAATCATTCTATATCAATATCTTTGACCCCTATAGAATTGTGAATTAGATGTAAGCTTTATCCGAAATAAGGTAATGATTAATTCGAATATCAATTTTTTTTTTAAATAAATTGATAATTAATGAATTATGTTTCTAGAAGTAACTTTGTTTTACAAGAACTCAACAAAGAAATAACAAAAGAGTAATTTGAAAAATATCCTACAACATCATCCAACTGATAAATCAAAATTGATGTTTTATTACATTTGAGTAATGGGAGAAACAGTTAATATACATAAAGTTGAGCAAAGAACACCGCATAAAATCGTTAATTTTTCAGTACTAAGTAATTAAAAAATATTAAGACTTAGTAACATGATAGTGTGATCATAATAGTGATAATACTTCATTTCAGTGAGAAAGTAATTGCAATATCGTTCTGGTTGACTACGTATCATTGAATGATTTAGTCACACACTTGAAAGATAGCCCATAAAGTCATACTCTTCAGAGAGATTTAAGAGGAAATTCTTTGAAAATTTTGTACATAATCAGTCAATTACAACAAAGTACACTACTTTGGCGAAGTTGCATAAAATATGTAATTTAGCAACTTCTTTTGGGAAAAGAGTTTATTAGCTAACACTTATTGTGTTATGTGAATTGATGCTTATTGTGTTCATACTTTAATTTGAGCTGAAGAATAAAGACGGAGTTTGTTGAATGGTAATATGTTCGTTGGAATGAATATCAATGAAATTTCATAAAATTATGCCTTTTTTCTTAGCTTTTTTAATGATGAAGGTTGTAAAGATAATTTTGCATTTTTTCCCTCTTATTTCTCATTATTTTATACTTGTATGAATTTTCAATTTTTGTAAGTTTATTAAAAAGAAATTATCAATATAGTAACTTATAACTTTTGCATAACTTTGTTAGAAGCCTGCTAACTATTAACTTAATGTTTTCCTCTTCTATCTGTATTAGATTTAATAAAACTATATTGATATTTTACCGTCACTTATAATACATAAAAAGCGAACAAATTCACTAATAAATATTTCTACTTTCAAATTCTCCGGCTAGATAGTGGCTTAATTAGTTCATAAACTCCATTTAATCGAACTCGTATATGAACTTCACAAGTTCAATATGAATAGCCTTCCAAGTGCTTCCATGTCTCATTAGAGGCAATACCAATTAATACAAGAACTCAGGAAAAACTCAGGACTTCATAAATTGCAATGGGAATTATAAGATATAAATATTATTATAAGATAAGATCAGGCATAATGGGAATTAATTATAAGTAATCTTAAAATATACTATAAGAGAAAATATTTTTAAAAAAATTAAGGAGTCAAAAATATATATACGGTAAAAGGTCTTATGAAGTTAATAATTAAAGAATTTTAAAATATATGGTAGAGAGAAATATATTTTCAAAATTAAAGTATAACTATATAAAGTAACATAAAAAAAATGAGGCAACTATAATATGAAATAGATGAGCACTATATTAAAATATAATTTAACATAAAGAAAATAATAGACATTTGTAATACGTGCTTGTTGTGTGAGAGAGATTGGAGTTTATGGGTTAAGATTAGAGTTGCCGTTAGAAAAACAAGCGTGTTTTTATGGGGATGCAAAAAAACTGTTTCCTTTGAATGTGTGATGAAAAAAAATAAAAATAAAGGTTTTCATGTAGAAAAAGAAAAAAAAAATAGTTATTACATTACACCACATCTTCTAGAGAGGGAGATTTTTTTTCTCTCTCTCTTTTGTTGCTTTTAGGCCTTGTTGTTCTTTTTGTAACAAATTAATCAGAAGCTATGAACGACAAGGCTTCCGTTTCTAAGGAGCTTAATGCCAAACATGCTAAGGTAATGATTGACTTCTGTAATTGTGGATCATCGAGATTTAAATTTTATGAGTTCTATATTATGTTGCAATTTTAATGAGTTTATGTTTCGAGTAGAAAGTATAGGGTTAATCATCAGCCCTGTTTATTTGTAGCTTTGTGTGTTGATTAGTTTGAATTTTTCAATTTACGATCATATATACAATTCACAAGGAGAACAATTAGAATAAATTATGTCCAATTTTATTTCACCTTATCGAGGAATTAGATTTGGTTTAGTAGTATTTTTTTTTAATCGAATTCTTTGTCAATAGTTGTTAAATCATCTCACATTGGCGGTGGTTAATGAGATGGGTGAACTCCTCAAGCTCGGGCAATCCTCTTCCCTGTGTGAGTTAGGCCTAAAACCTAATTTAACATGGTATTAGAGCACGACTCATCTTAGCCAATGGTGGGCCCCCTAAAATTTAAATTGTCTCTGCACCAGATTGCTAAGCACTAGGTGTCTCCAGTTTTATGTGTTGTTAAAGAATGACAAGAAGTCTCAAATTTGCGATATTGGTTTTTTCTGCAGTTTATGTGTGATTTTCTAGCTTAGTGTGTGTTATTCACTGCTTGCAGATATTGGAGGGCCTTCTTAAGCTTCCAGAAAATAGGGAATGTGCAGATTGTCGGGGAAGGTGCGTTTTCTGCAACCAGATTGTAGCAATTAATGGTATATCATGATTATCTAGTGTTGTAATAGGTTATGAAATGAAGCGTTCCACCATGTTCGTGTTGTATATTTTGTATGGATAGTTCTGTATCTATATAAGTCTTTCACGGTGTTCCTATGCTAAGGCATGTTCCTTTCATTCAACTTGTTAGTCTAATCGCATTTTAACCATTTATGATGCTTTTATATATCAGGGCCCCGAGGTGGGCGAGCATCAACCTTGGGATATTTATCTGTCTGCAATGTTCAGGACATCATAGGAGTCTTGGGGTACATATCTCCAAGGTACATACTTTAGATATGTGTTGTTCACTTCAGTTTTTCTTCGATGGATCATAACTTTTTACGGAGAACTTTCTGAATGAAATTAAAGATCTTCATTGCTAATAGCTATCTGTAATGCTTCTTGCTTGTGATAGGTAAGGTCGACAACTTTGGACACATGGCTGCCGGAGCAGATCTCTTTTATGCAATGTAACTCTCTATCTATCTATCTATCTCGCTCTTCTGTGCACACCACACAAACTCACATGTAACGAAAACCTTTAGGTATTCATGAGCCCTGAAGATTGTATTTGCCTTTGATATTCTGTTTCATGTTTTGTTGTGCAGGTGTGGGTAATGAGAAGTCGAACAATTATTGGGAGGCAGATCTATCAGCAAGTGTAGATAGAAGTGACATTGGGAAATTTATCCGAACCAAGTAATTCTGCACAAAAAACTTCTTCTGTGCATTCACAAGCTATGTAATAGTTCCCTTTGCATAAAATTTTATTGTGACTCCAGGTATCAGGATAAAAAATGGGCTTCAAAATATAATCCTCAGCCAGGACAATCTGATATGATTGGTGAAACAAGTGATTTCGGAGGAAAAGCTGATGTTCCAAGAAAAGCAAGAAAATATTCCTTGGAGGAGGATGTTTTTATTATACAACCTCCACAAGTTCCTCCAACGACAAGATCTCGTGGGGTAATGCACATATTGTACTATGTTTACATGTTTCTACTATGCCTTTGAGTACTTCTTACTGTAGGTTTGTTCACAACAATATCTTTATTATGTGTTATGCTGTTTGGCTAGTCTTATAGCTAAATATAGACTAGAGCCAACATTTTTTTGCCTGGACGCTTAATTTTATTGTCAAGCATGGCTCAAAATAGCATTTCGTTTTATCAGGTTTCTTTGGACACGATGGATGAATTTCTTAATTTACCTCCAAAAAATGGTCTCATGAGTGCTCCATCCGTGAAGCACAAAGAAGATACACAAGATCTCTTCAGTTTGCTCTATGCCCCAGAGGGTAACCAAGATCGCACTATTGTGCCTCCATCTCGTTGGGCAACTTTCGAGTGTAAGTTACACCCTTGCTTATAGATAAAGGCCAGTTTTTATTTATAAGAAATAGTAACCTATAAATCGATTTGTTTTTAAATGTAGGAGCTGATGAGACCAAGAGAAGAACCAGTTAGGAGTTATATTGAAGCACTTTTGCATTGGATTAGAGTTCATGGATGATACATCAAGAAATAGAATTGCACTTCAACATGTAAGCACATGTAACGCGTATTTTATTTTGTTGTCTTATTCAACCCGCGCTGTTGAAACAGTGAAGATAAAACAAACTTAAATCATCTAATGCAGTTGTATTCGTTTGGACTACAATCGTTATAACGTTAGGCTGATACCGTCCTAATATCAACTACATTGTAATTTCACTGTGGATATGGTGGAAAACTTAAAATTTGGAAGCAAAATCTTTACATATTGCCATAATTTTTTTTCCTTTTCTTGTTAAGTTGTAATATGCAGAGTATGTTTTTTGTTTTCCTTTGTGTTGTTTGCAGGAAGGATGTGCCTCTTTTTTCTTATGAGAAGACTTATGGGATTGTTATTTGGGCTGATTAGTCTCTATCCATTGTTATTAGTTTTCATGGGCCAAGCAACATGTATAGAGTTAATACTAGTTGCTTCCAATATGATTAATTAAAGAGTTGGCAACTGGATTCTATCACTTGTGTCTTAAAGAACTAATGTATGGTTCATTATTTTTTTCTGTATAGAAAGTGATTCAATTTTCTTCATATAATACGACAATCTGTTTTGATCCTTTTTTTTTGTTTCATTTTATCTCCCAAGTTTGTTTAGTACTATTCTTCCCTTATATAATTGAAAGAACATAAAATGATTCTTCCATATGTTCTAGCCTTGGTAGACAGAGTTATTCGGTACCTGTTGCTAGTGAGAGGCAGCAGGTATTTCGTGAAATTAGTCGAGGTGCGCAAAACTTGGCCTGGACACCACGATTATAAGAAAAAGTGAAAAAAATCTTCATTTCATGCCATAAACATTCCGTACCCATAGTACGTGCGTGTCATTTTTCTTCTTTGTATCTGAGTCGAATTCTTTATTGAAAGAACCATCGTGCAAGGGGGTCATCTGAATTTTCTTTGTCGAAATATATTATAGATGTTTAATCCATTTCGCTTTTTCATGTGTTTTACTTTTTTATGATTTAAATCCCTTAGTGAAAATACCGACTTGACCACTACATGCCTGCATATATATTCATTGTATACATACACAAAACACACACTATATTCATCGAGTGTGAGTGTATATGTATAATAAATCTTCCTTGATTGATTTGACTACTATAAATTCAATGGATTCAACTCCAAAGTATTTAAGATTGGATTGGAATTCTTTAAAGGGGAAATAAATTGAATAATTATATATAGATTAGATGTGTTGCTTTATTTATTTATTAATCAAACAAAAATTAGTTGAGTTGCCGAAGATGTTTGAATGAATCAACTTGATATGCATATATGTATAAATATTATACATGATTGTGATTTTTTTTTTGTCTCACAATCTTAATTATGGGGCCGTATCTAACTTGTATTATCACTCAATTATTATTAATAAAAATATAAATATTAAATTGAGTTAGCAATTGACGTTTCAACAAATTTCTAACCCCTTTTTCCCCTCCTAGCAATTAGGAAACCTTCATGATATTTCCAACTATATTTTTAATGTCCCAAAAAAGAATTCTTGTGTATCATTTGTCAACAAAATACGATGCAAGTATCACTTACTTAACCCAAAAAAAGTACTTAAAATATTCATGTTATTATATTATAATTTATATTATTATACAAGAAAATTAGGGATCATCCAAGTATTTAAAAAATCAGGTAATCACGTTTATATTTGTTTAATCCTGTTTTATATAAGCTTCTCATTTGATTGAGATTTTAGAGTTGGTATATGACTAGATATGCTTGAAAAGAGATAAAGGACAAATCATTGAAATAGGTGTGTCTTTGTATTTTAGAATTTAAAGAATCACTACAACTCTATTAAACTCTTTGAGTCGAGTGTCTTTCGAAAATAATTTTTTTGCCTTCACTAGATAGATAAGGTTGTATACATGCTATCCTCCCCAAACCCTCATCTGTACAATTACACAAAATATGTTATTATTGTTGTCATCTGAACTCGAAGAGTAATTTTTCTAAGCTGAATATAGGGAAAGTTGCATTATCATACAGTAGTGGATTATTTAAAAGTGAAACGTATACGGAAGATTGTATAAATAATTTGATTAATTTGGCATTTGTGAACTAAGTAGTTGATTATTTGTTTTTAAAATTTAAAAATGTAAGGTCACTTTCACCCAGCAAGAACATGTGCATAGTGGTTTTCTTTCAAGATGATAATTCATTTATTTGTTTGAAATTTCAAATACTTTTCCTAGTTCCATTCAAATGACAACACTTTTTACCTAATCTTCATATAAATATATAATCAATAAATAAAAGCATGTTACTTTTTCTTTAAATCTTTCAAGAAATTTTGTGAGTTTTTCCTTAAATATTTTTTTGGCGCCGCTCACTATCCTTTCAAAATTCCCATTTTAGTATGTGTTTAATAAAATAGATATCCAAAAGGTAAAGGGACAATAGTACAAAAACAATAATAACAACAATAACATAGCTGGTATAACTCTATAAATGATCGTGTATACACATATATACCTTATTTCTACTTTAAGAGGTACAGTGAGATTATTTTCGATAGACCCACGACTCAAAAAGACAATTATATTTTTTAAATATTTTCACCTTTCGCAAGGTTAATTATGAATCATTTATTTTGGGTTTTGGCTAGTATATTCATCTGATGCTCACCTAACTCGAATTCACAACAAAACTTTCTAATTAAAACTTAAAAAATTCCTATAAAAATGATTATTTTTTTTTAATTTCTAAAACTCGAATTTAAGACATTTAAATTAAGAATAAGGTGGTACATTCACTCCATGACAACCCATTTTGACATTATGATTTTAATAATGTACTAGTGAGTACATAAACTATTTCTTTGATTATTTTGCTGGTCCAATTTGTTTATTTCATGATAATACAAATCAGGTAGCTGGGTTGCAATGCTCTTGGTTGGCCAAGACCATGTGCAAGGCCCCAAGGACAAATAGATTGTACTAATTTCTTTTCCTTTCTACTTTTACATGATTGATTTTTTTAAAACCAAAAAAACTCAATTATGGTTCTAAGTTCATGATCTTTCATTTTAAATTGTTGAATTTGACAATTGGATTGTCCCTTGAGGGACCTAGATTTTATTAGTTGTAAACAAACATATGTGGAGTATTTGTTAAATTGTCCAATAGTTCTCTAGTTAGCTTTTTTTTCTTTTTAGAATAAGATATCCTTTAATTATTTCTTATTATCTTCTTTGGTTTTATAACTTATACAACCATCATTTCAAAAGTAACATGAAAGTTTCCTTGTAATGTTTTAATTCTATAGTAATATTACTTTTGAAATATTCTCTTTACATTAAGCTTTTCCAAATTAACCAAAAAATATGTGTGTTTTATAAGGCAGGGGTAAAAATTGCATGATTAATGCTTGTCTTGGCATTCAAGTATGTCTTCCCACTACAAATACTTGAAAATTTGAGGCTCTAAAAGGAAGTAAATCTTTTAAGCCAAGCAACACTAAAAACGCAAAAAAATATGCACATGACTATTGTTGGCCTAGGTTTTGTTTAGTTTGTCATTCAATAAATGAAACACAGAAATTAATTTGAGACAAACGGGAATTATTATTATCATAGGTGTGAATTAGTTATTATTCATATGTCTCCATTAAATTATATATTATTGTTTGCAATACATAAACTGATAGAAAATAAATTATAATCACAAAAAAATATAGAGAAACAATATAAATATTTTATCGACAAATACGGGTACAAATATATTCGTCCTTGATTCGAGGGTCATTGTCTCATTGATGTCATATTTCTCAAACTAGGATATTTGTTTGATCTCTACCGATTTTTGTAAATATTTCCTCAATTTGCGAAATATTCCAATTCTAAAGTTTTGATCTCTACTTTATGAATATTCCATAAATTTGTGCGATAATTTGTGAGATACCTTGGGAAAAAAAACACTATTTTAAAATAGGAATGAAAAGCGATAGAAGCGCCGGGGAGTGGAACCCCACCACCACCGGCACCTATACCCACGCCTATGTATATAGACTTTTTCCCTTGATTTATGCTATAAAATAATGAATTATGTATGTGGGTGGGGATTCATCTTTTTTTTTTATCCATCATATTCTAGTCAAGTCGATGGAGCCTATAGTTATGTATGTGACCCTTTTGTGTCTAAAGAGAAGTCCATCATCAAATTTTATTATCAACGTACGTATTTGTTATAGTGAATAAGATTGTTTTATTTTTAATTAAAAATTTCAGATTCGAGTCATAAATGGGAAAAAACTATCCCCTAAATGGAATTCTACGTAGCATGAATTCAGATTAATTCAAACTTTAATACAAATATTAAATATCGAATAAAAAATGAAAAATAAATTAAAAAATCAGCTTCACTTGGGTGGCCCATAAATTATATAAGACCAAATTAGAGCATAGAATAAATCGGATAAATTATGTTTGATAGAAAATATAGATATGGATCTAAATAAATCGGATTGAGAAAGAATAAAGTTAGCGGAGATTTAATTTGCAATGTGTTTATGAACGACTCATTCGTCATAAAGTAATTAATGTTAATTAAGTTCATAGATTATAGTAATTTGGTATATCAACTTTTTACATTTATGGTCCTTTTTTTTTTTTTGGCCATGTACATTTTTGGTTTTGGTAAATATTATAATGAACATTCTAAACTTACAATATTTTATATCTTAAATAACTTAATCACTCATGATATTTATTTTTTGGTGCTCAAGCGTATCATTTCCATGAAATGAACTTCTCTTCCAAAAATCTTAATAATTTAATTAGTTATCGATTGAACTTCTAAAACTTTTACTTTATTGGTGAAAGTTCAATTCTTATATCATCTAACTTCTTTTCCAAATTCTCAAATTTCATTTTATTTTATTTATTTTTTAAAAAAAGTTATCTTCGAATTTATAAGAACTCAAATTTTTAGTACGCTCTTTCCTACCTTACTTTCTTAAATATCTGTGTGATCTGTTCCCACCAATTCTAAATTAAAATATTAATTAGGATAAGAATTTGGTTGCAACTTGCAAAGTAACTAATTAAAACAAGTTCTACTAAAATCTTGTACTACTAAATGCGGGTTCGTTTGGTGCTAGAGATAAGAATAAATAGTTTAGGATAAAATTTAGATGTTTTGTTTGGTCAACATATTTAGGATAACTTATCCCACTATTCATAACATAGTGATGGAATAAGTTATCCCGACCCATATACATGATGGGATAAGTTATCCCAAGATAGTTAATCCTGGGATAACTAGTTCCCAATCAAACGATCCTAAAAATTCGATAATAATGGCTTCCGAAATTTAAAGAAATAAATTTATAAATAAACTAATATGATATAACATCTAATATATATATATATATATATATATATATATATATAATATTTTAGATTCCGATATCCTACATAGCTCCACCCAATCGTCCATGCCCGTCATGTACAAAGTTACTTGGGCATAGATAATAATAAATTCAATCAGTTCATTACGAATACATAAATGTTATTATAACATATTTGAGATCACAAATTACTTAAAAGGTCGTTCATAAGTACGCTAATATAATATCATGCTTCAGACTATACGTTACAAGAATTTATACTATTTCAAATTATGTTACATAAATTAGACAAAAGATACAATCCAATCAGTTCATGAACACTGTTTTTTTTCCTCTAACTTTTTGAACTTCTAAAATTTAGGTTCACGTAGGTCCCAAAAACACAAAAACTGTTGACATAACATAATGAGCACAGCAAAATGGTCACTTGGTGCCCTGAGAAAGTATTGACTGCAAAAAAGAACCATTATCAATGCTTCCAAAACAGAAGTTTAATGTGGGGTTCTTGTCCCATATTAATTATATATAATTATCTAATTAAATTACTAAACCTACGTTTACTATATTTATACATAATTTGATGAAGTTTCTATCAACTAAATAAAAATGTTCATGCACCAAAATCATTTTTTTTTAGTTAGTACTTAAATGAGAAAAAAATTAAAAGGACCATGCCATAAATTTTGGATATATTATATGGTCCAATTTTTAATTAATTTTTTTTTAATGAAATTATCATTTGATTGCACATGGGATGGTCTTATCAATTGTATGAAATATGTATATGTTTTATTATGATTAGATATCGATCAATTGAATTTATTGATTACATAAAGGGCCAAAATATATTTTTGACAAGACATAATTTCAGATATAATCAAATATAATGTGTGAATAATATATCTTTCTTACTATAATTTGTTCACAATCTTTAGTATGTAACTGAGTAGATCAAAATATCAAATATAATATTAGTGAAATATCTTTAATAGGTTATGTTGAGTTTATAATCGTGGTTTTGATTTTCAAATAATATGGTATAAGACCAAAATAAAATAGTGGTATTTGTGTTCCTCAACACAAGACAAGTTAGTCCTTTGATTATTTGGCTTTTGCACAGCTTTACCTTTAATTATAATTATTATTTCAACTAATTAATTTATTAACTAATTAAATGGAAAGGTGAAACATCGGCAAGTTATTATGTGGCCCCTCGACAAAGATATCAGAAATGAGGGATAAATATCTTTTTCATATACAATATGAATTACAACTATAATGTATTTTTATATAAATAAAATTTGAAATGTTCAACTTTAAAGAATTTCGGTCTATTTTCTCTATTCTCATGAATTGCATGGCAAAGCTACGATCCAATCATCCAGACGTTTTTTTTATAAAAAAAAATATACTACAGGGAAGGTCAAATTTAGATTTTTTTTGTATATATTGAATTTTCTTAATTTATTATATACTGTATATGATTAGTGTTTTTATATATGTTAGATCACTTGGGTCTTGGTGAATAAATATTCATCATTCACAATCATTTCACTTTGACATTACTAGTTGTAAGAGACTTTCAGCGTATCACCGTTCGTCTAGGCTTTTTTTCCTTGAAATTAATTTCATTTTGAATATACTATTTTTCATACTTTTGACGAAAGACTTTGTTTCCTTGAACAATAAATTAAAGTGGTTAAAAATATATATAAGAGAGGATCTTAACAGGTGCACTAAGTTGTTTGCTTCGGAGCTTTTAGCTAAAATCATTCCTTAATTATGAATCAAATCTAATATACATTATTATATTATTTAAGTAAGCAAAAAACATCCTTATACTATTCGAAAAATAACAAGAATCATTCCTCGGTCTTTTTTTTTAAGAAACTGATTGAACCAATAAAAATATTTATTTTAAATTTGGTCATGTCTTATCCACGACGAGAAGATCAAAGTTACCTAAACGAATAATGATATGGATAGAAAATGAATATTTTATTCTCATATTTTAAAATTTTCTTTGTTGTTAGTTTATATGTTTTTGCATCATCAAGTAAACTGACTTGCAACAATGCATAAGTTTTGAAATATTTATATAGTAGGTTCGATGGTTAGAAAAATTACGTAAAAAAAATGATTTTAAAAATCTTATGTGCAATTATTTAGAGATTTTCTTTAATAAAAAATACATAAATAGTACGTATATACTATATATACAATGTAATTCACATTCTATACAATATACATAAATACTGAAAATAAAGTGAAATTATGTAGGCGTTATGTTGTGAAAATTAAATAATAATTACTTTATTTGAAATTTTTGAAGTTAGAATTGTAATTGACCATATTTTTTACAAAGAATATTTAGAAGTTGAATATATTTTGTCGCAATATGATTTAAACCCTCAATTTCTAAAATTTAAAAAAATCAACCAACTTGACTAGCTTAACCATGTGTACATATATTCATTCGACGTGATACATTTATTTGTTGGTGGCGTGAGTTTCTTAAAAACCTAGACAGAAGGATGTATCTTGCAACTTTAATTTGGAGATAGTGCAAGGATTTTTTTTGTTCATTTATATAAAGCAGGGATGAACTTTAGAATTAGGTCATACTTCAGGAATGATTTAGCCAAAAACTCTGTTGCTTAATTAGCATAGAATCTGATGATCATAATAGTCTATCATTATCACTACAATAAAAATAACTTTTAGCGGTAATAAATAGACACACTAATGAATAGTGCTAAAGTTTTTACCGGCATTAGTTAAGTGTCATTAGATTTAATGTCGCTAAAGACTTTAGGGACATATACAAAGCGTGCTAATTGCCGTTAAAAATACATATTTAGCGATCAGTGACTATTGTCGTTAATTAATTGTCACTAAAAATTATTTTGAATATAGTATATGCGAATTATATTTTATCATGCATATAGAATATGTTTTTATAGCTCGAACTATGACTTGCTAAGCATATGACATTCACTTTATCAGTTATGCTTATAACGTATAATGGACCTTAGTAATAATTGATAGAAATATTTAGTGGAAGTACCTTTTGAAATTTCTTTGAAAAACTTTGACATTGGAAACAGTATAACAACGAAAATGTCAAAAGACTCATTTAACGTACGATTGGTTCAATGGTTACCATCCCAAATTAGTAGTACAAAATTTTGATGTAAATTACAAATGGACAAATTAATATTTAAATTTTCGTTAGGTATTGACTAGGAAACTTACTTAGTATTAATTAATCATTTAATTACTTATTCCACAAGATATTACGTAGTGTAGCTTCATTTTCATGACTCAAGCATGACCTTTTTTGGATTAATTTATAACCGGACTCCAAAAGTTTATCAAAACAAGCCAAAAGGGTAAAAGTTTACCTTCAAAATAATAGTATTTTTTTATAATTTAATAAAACAGCACTTTAGTGTGGAAATGACAGGTCATGGTAAAGAATATGGTCATATTGACCTTTTTATATTCACATTTTAAGTACTATAGTTTCTTGATATTTATAACCTAAACAATAAAGTGAGTTTTTTTTTGGGAGTTTTTTTCCTTGGGAATTACTTTTTTATTTTAATCTGTTTTATATCTCTTAATTTAACTTAGTTATACGTACAAAAGTTCCATGTAATTGCTCAGGTAACTCTACAAGTAATACCGGGATAAAAAATAATTATTCGTACTAAATATTTATATCAAATCAATTAATAAATGTTACGTGTTTGTGCATATATAGATATATATTTTTTGTATATTGTATGTGTGTAACTGTTAGTTTTATATTTTAAGTAGAAGATATTTATCTAGAGTGAGCTAGGGATCAAAATGTGAACTAATCTCTTTCGTCCTTTATTTCATTATTAAATATGTAAACTTAAATTTGTTGACAAAAAAAATATTTTTTTACACTAATTAGATTGAGGTTTCTATATATCTCAGGATTAGGATATGGGTAGGAATAGGATACTTTAATGAGTATTTGGTATATTTTCATTGTCAGGTATGTCGACATGGAAGAAAAATATAATTTTTAATATAGTGTTTTTAAGGAGTAATAATACCTTTACACTTGGACAAACATGTGAAAAAAATAATGTAAATATATAATTAACCTAGTATTCAAGGTCTCCATTGCTGGCCGGTATCATGATAGAAATGTGTAATTATCTCATTAAAAATTTAAGTTGTTAAAAAAAGTTTTTTAAATTATTTAATTATATTTTAACACGATCATCGTCTTGTGTGTGTGTCTGATTTTTTATTTATGAATCAAGCATGTCAAAAATCTTTTTGCTAACGAATAACAGTGAAATTCGATTATAAAATAGTTATCTACTTTAATATCATGTTAAATATCTGACCATTATATCATTTAAAAATGTAAACCACTTATTTACTTAACTATATTTTTCAACTAAGGTTACTTGAAACACTAGAGAAAGCTCGTCAGCAAAAAATAATAGGATAAGATAGGTATGTTGACTGACTTTGGTTAGTCAGCTCTTAGTTGTAAGAACAAAGAAAAATCAGCAGTTAATTAAGTTTAGTTTAACATGCTTCATCAAATTATAATAAGCATAGATGAATAGTCAATAAAAGCAATCTAATTAAGTTTCCATAGAGTTGCCTTTTTATATCATTCTTGTCTATTAAATATCTTGAGCACCATGATCTATTTGGATTCACTTTATGATACAAAATTTTAAAAAAGATCATGAAAGTTACTCTCGATTTTCATTTTTACTTTATCATGTTTTTTCTTCTCAAACTTCATGAACTTTGAAGTTTATCATCCTTATCTTCCTATTAGGATTTTATTAACAAAAGGGTAGACCAAGACTATATTCAAAGTAGTTATCAAAAAGTCTAATGGTAAACTTGAAAGTCTAATCAGATTGTTTGGTTTTATTTTACTTTTACAAATCTCATTTCACCCCTTGACTCCACCCACACAAATATAAAAAGAGTTTAATTAATTAATATACTCTTTAGTTAGTTTATTAATTATTAGTATATATTAAGAATTAGGTTATTTCAAATGATAATGACATAAATCTCACCTTTAAATTCTCTTATTATCATTATCGCTTATTAGTTTTATAATTTCTCAAAATTCTTTATTTTCACGCATCAGATTAATGTATCAGCGCATCAAATTAATGTATCTCGCGCATCAAATTAATGTATCGCTCGCATCAGATTAGTGCATCATGTATAAAATATACATCAGCTTAGTGTATCATATATAAAATGTAATGTATCTTACTTAACGATTAATGTATTTCACGCGTCAGATTAATATATCAACACTTATATTATTGTATCGATTTGAGGGATTTTTATAATTATAAACTGGATAAATGATAATTTTGAACAAAAAGATTATTCCTATGAATGATTAATAAAATTAAGTTAAAAAGTAGATTAGTGGGACATTCATTATTGTCATCACTCACCATTGTTAATACATTTACTGATAGATTAAATTATTTTATATTATCGGTATATATATAAGTTAAACTCGAAGGGGAAAAAAAACTATTCCTATGAATGATTAATAAAATTTAAGTCAAGAGTAGATTAGTGGGACATTCATTATTGTCACCACTCACCATTGTCTACTTATAAAAAGGCTTCCATTAGCCTTACTTGATATTGCTCTGTGGGTCTCTAGTGTTGTGTTGCACTCAATATATCTCTCTATTGCCTAGCTAGCCCTGTGAACATCATTTTCTCATAAACTCTTTGCACTTTGCAATTCTTCATAACAAATTACCCCCAAAAGAAATCATCTTTTTCTTGTTTGTCCATGGCAACTTTGATAGCCAATAGATTATCCGAGGAAAAAGGCAAATTGATCAAAACAACAATTTTAACCATGGAGCTTCTTCTTTTATCAACAGGATTTATTTCTACTTTTTTCCTGCTTAAAAAAGCTATTAGTCCTCGTTACTTATTTAACATGTTCTTCCTTAATTTATCTGAAATCTTGAATTATTTAAAGTGTTTTTTGTCATCTCCGCTTTATATCTGTCTCTTTATCAACTCTGTTGTTATACTTATTTTCACTTTTTCGAAATTTCACCATCCCACGATGGAATTTCTCAATGTTTCTCTAGATGAAAAGAGTGATAATGATGATATTCTGATTGATCAGCCACAACCACAACGGGACGATAATATCCCGAAAAGAACTAGTTCAGTTATTGCAATGGATACTGTTATGTCGTTTTTCAATCGTTATAATTTGGATCCCGTTGTATCAGAAGAAAATATAGTTGAAGATGAAATGATACCCTGTAGTAGTGATGTGAAAGATATTGAAATTGATTGTGTAACGAAATTGTCTTCTCCTCCTGAGGATAGTGAAATTGTTAGTCCACGTTCGTTAAATGCAACGAAAACTGATTATGAAGAAACGATGATGAATTATCAAGATATTGAAGAGGATGATGGATCGTTGAACGCAACATGGAAGGCGATAACTGGAGAAGGAAACCATAAGAAAAAGAAGAAACAAGTATTGAAGAAAAGTGAGACATGGCCAAATGAGCCACAAGTGACATCAGCACAGAGCATTGGTTCAAAGGACTTGTTGCCATCAGTAGCTGCAGCATGGAAAGACTTGAGAAAATCATTGACATTTAACGATGCTTTATCGGTGTTTCGAAGAGGGGGTTTACGAGGGGATGTTTCTGTTAGTACAGAGGAATCCAACAAGAGATTTGATGATTTTATTAAGAAAATCAACCATGAAAGGTTGCTGCAGAGGCAAGAATCCGATCAGCGTGCCTTCAATAGGCTACATCGAGCACGTTAATTAAAAAAAAAAAAGGAGCCCACTCGCCCAGTGCACTAAGTTCTCGCTATATGTGAGGTTTAGGAAGGGCTAAACCATCAAATATATATGGTATTGCATTTCTATGAGAGATTATTTTCGATGTTAGTAAATAATTAGCTAGAATTATTTGATGATGTACAGAGCAAATTAAAGCCATCATGGGTAGAGTTTATTATTTTTGTTTTTAACTAGTAGTATGTACAACTGTTACCTTGGTTGTTTCTGTAAAGTTTCTCACTTTCAGTATTTTCAGTGAGATTTTTTTTATACAAATTCTAAGTATTAGAAAACCATTAAGTAATAATGATACTACAACATATAGTTACTCTGCTCGCGTTGAGTTATTTAAGTTATATATATTGATAGTATAAAAATTAGATATATTGGCTCGCAATATAATATTTTTTTACCATCCAAATTGTCAATGGAATGACTTGTATTGAAACGTCTAATTTAATATCAAGTAGAACTTGTTTAACTACTCTCCTCCTCCGCCACATTGATGAGTTTTTTTTTATTATTATTTTCCTCATAATATATAGATCATGTGTTAAACAAAGAGCTAACAAATGTACTAGTGAAAAGTTCTTGACATTTTGCTCCTATAATCTATACACTTTTTTGTAATTTGCACTTTATACTTTTTCAAAAAGTAAATAAATTTACTATATAATGTATTTCTCTTATTTCGTTACAACATCATAA
The DNA here is from genome assembly GCA_016801875.1 of Solanum sitiens. Classification (NCBI taxonomy): domain Eukaryota; kingdom Viridiplantae; phylum Streptophyta; class Magnoliopsida; order Solanales; family Solanaceae; genus Solanum; species Solanum sitiens. Next base: position 1,427,186 of record JABWTJ010000002.1, on the reverse strand, counting down.
GAAGACCTATTTACTTGCTACTTGTGAAGCTAGGCTAGGAAGAATACACATATTTATTGTTAAAAAAGAAAAGAAACATGGTGTAAAGGGGAGAAAAAAAGGTTCAATCTTACTACGCTACGTACATCCAGCCACAATACTATACTACAACTTTAGCATATGCCACTATTGGATGGAAAAAAAGCCATAAAACTCAAGTTTGCAATCTTCATGGGCAGGAAAATTGAGAAGTGATGGTTGCATTTTAGGAAGAAAGAATCTTCAAATTAATTGGCTGAGAAAATAATAAGCACAAAGGAAGAAATACAACAACAATAACACACACAAAGTGATCAGGCTTAGAGACTGTAGAGTGTTCGTAAACCTTATATCCGTACTTCAAAAGTAAAGAGATTGTTTTCGATAGACTTTCAACTCAAGGAGAAACATAATCTAAAGCAATCCAATGAGAAGAAATACATGCGTTATACCAACCAATAGTTATGAATGATTGGATTCGGTGGAACTTAATATTTTGATATAACCATGTAGTACTAGCATCATATTCGATATAATCTCACAAAACCCAATAACCCAAATCATCATCAAATTTAATAGTATCATAAATCCATAATATCTAACTCCACCTAAATTCACCCCGATGTCTAGTGTATATCTGTATTGAGATTTGATTAAGTAAAACAAACAACGCTAACTTGCACATGATATGTTCTAGCCTAATAATCGACACCTCTCCAAGTGTCAAGATCCAGAAATTGTCAACTATCCTTATTTGCATATATTTTCCATATGATAAGTTAATGAATAAGATGTGGAAAATCCAGTTTGTTCCATATTTTTCTTGATATTAATCACTATCACTCTAGCTAGCAATCGTACTAGTTTAATTTCTTCCTCAATTTTGTTGGTCTTCTATATTGAACAAATCTACTAATTAGCTATTGTTCTTAACATGGGGTCCCCTCTTGTCTCACTACAAATATTTCTACGAACGTATTGTCTCTATCCACAACGCTGTCATTAGTTTTAACCTAAGTGTGACAAACAAAATACTCCCCTTCGTTTCAAAAAGAATGACCTCCTTTCCTTTTAAATATGTTTCAAAAAGAATGACCTCTTTCTTTTTTTGGTAACAACTTTCCACGTGGCATGTTTAAGGCCACAAGATCAAAGGACAATTTTGTACATTTGATCTAACTTTAATTTAGGATCACAAGATTCAAAGTCTTCTTCATACGCTTAAACTCCATGTCAAGTCAAACTAGGTCATTCTTTGTGAAACGGGGGAATATTTATTATGTGTTTGATGACTAGTTGTGGATGACAAGATAAAATTCAAAGTCTATCACCATATGAATGTATATATCTTAATTCTTGAAGACTAATGGATGGATGATGATCATTTTCCCTTTTTTTCATAGTACTACTATTTAATTTTTAAACGAAGACTTGACTTCCATCTTGGAATATATGATGTTTTTCTCTCATCATTAATTAACTTATCAATCTAATTTCTAAAGACTGTTTACTCTTCTTATTATTAAATTAAATGAAAGGAAGTTTCTTGGTTTTTTTTCTCTCGTAAGAATCTTGGGTACAAGTCTCATTGTCATACAATTAGCGTGCATCTTGATCCATAAAAAAAAAGTGAAATTCCAAAAATATAACTATGAGTTTCACGTCTAAATATTAAGAGTGTGAGAAACATATTTAAATTATCACTCAAGTAATATGTGATGATACATGAAAAACAATTATAGTGTGGCAAAAAGTTAATGAAAATGAAAAACAAATCAAATTAGCCAATTAAAGAAGAAAGCGAAGAAGAATGTTGATAAACATAGAAGTAGAACCAAAGGAGTGAGGTTAAAAAAAATACGCAATAAAAGGTGAAAGAAATGAAAGAAAAATAATTGAGAAATTATAAACAAGAAGGGGAAAGTTTAGAATTTAAAAAATCCTGAAAAACATTTTTAAAAAAAGACAGAGACAAATTCAAAAGCAGACACACCTAAGTGTGCGTGTACACACATTCAATCGACTCGGTATTGAGGTATGTTTCTCAAATTTCAAATAATTTAGATGAGAAATTAAAAAAATAAAAATTATCTCGCATATATTAGTAAGTTTTTTTTTTTTTCTCTGTATTTGGATTTTGAACAATATTGTCTTTACAAATATTCTTCTAGTATAGTATAATCACCGATGACTATTAAATGTTTCAAATTGAGTAACATTTCAACAAATTTCCTACCCCTCCCAACCAAAAAAAAAAAAAAAGAATCTCCCACTTGCCATCTCCGCACAATTAGGAAAACATCACGTTGTTTCTCATTCATACTTTAGTTTTTATTTAATTGACAAAATGGTCCACCAAATGTTCATATATAATCAATAATTGTTCCTTTATTTTATTTTTTCTGAAACTTTTTTGGCCTTTTATATTATTTGTGGTCACTCACAAGCCTTTACAAGACTTCCCATGTCAATGTTTTCTATTCTATAGAATAAGTATGGAAAAGGGAATGGATATAGTCATGATCTCTTTTTTATATATATATATTATAGGCAGTCAAAATTTTTATTTAAGGTATTTAAATTTGAAGAAATAGACACGTGAATTAGTTGAAGAGAGATTCAATATATATAAAAATATTTTAATTGTGTAAACCTTCGTTTCAAAAAGATTGATTTAGTTTGACTTGGAACGGAGTTTAAGAAAATAAAGAAGACTTTTTAATTTTGTGGTTCTAATTTAAAGTTATGTCAAATGTAAAATACCCTTTAATCTTGTGGTCTTAAACATGTCATATGAAAAGTTAAAGTTAAAGTGTTACCAAAAAAGAAAAGGGGTCATTCTTTTTGAAACAGATTAAAAAGGAAATAGGATCATTCTTTTTGAAACGTACGGAGTATAACTTTCTACCAAACAGGGTTCAAATGAACCCCTTAACCACGACGTGGCTCCGCCCCTGCTAGTACATAAACTACTTTCTCTTCCTTTCATTTTTGTTCTCGTTTATAATGATGATTTCTTGATAATGCAACTCAGGTAGTTGAGCTGGTCCTTGTTACATGACATGTGCTTAGGCCCCATATATACAAATAGATTATTTGCAGCACAACCCTTTTTTTAACGTGTTTTTTTATTATTATAAATATCGATAGAGTAATCGATAATTTCAATTCAAATCATATCTATGTGTCGAAAAATTCTTTAAATATGCACGTCTTAAATTAATTTTAGAATAAGACATATTATTATAGCTAGGATTTTTTACCACGAAGATTCTAGATGCTTACGTATTTACCTAGGTCTAGCTAGATGATTAACAACTTAATATTAATATTTTACCATTAATACCATGACGACAAGGCCATTGTGAACTCTTGTCTTAGACCTAATCATAGTGTTTTAGCCTTTAATCTAGGATTAAATCTTATTATATTATAAGTAGTACTCCTAGTAAGATTCCTTGGTAATGATTAAACTTGTAATTGTCACCAATTATAGCATTAATTAAGGAAAACAATAGATTTAATAGGGAATAATTAAGGAAACACTCAATTGGTCAACTGTTGTCAGAAAATGTTTTATAAATTTAAACCATGAAATTAAATTGCGATTTTATTGTGGCATTGTTTGATACTCCATTCCCTTACGACGAAATTATAGAAAAAATGATCATGCTATTGCTAATTACATATCTACACAAGTTATTACAAATTTTATATTTACCTAATTAAAAAATCAGTCTATTAAATTTCTGATGAATAAAATTATTTTGATATTTAATTAATTATAAAAATTAAAAAATAAGTAATTAAGTATGTTATAATTTAGTGAACCCCACTATAACATTCACCGCCCCTCCGATCCCTATAGCTTTTTTCAGGGGCGGACCCAGTAAGGGGGTTTCGGGTGCTCGAGCATCCATTGACTCCGAATTATTTTTTTATATATACATGAAAATACAATAAATCCGTATTTATAAATTAAATGAGCACTCATAATATGAAAGCAGTCATGGACGTGCATGTTTAAACATGGAAACAAGAGTTCTGCAAAGGACATTGGCAGGGTTCGAATCCCACTCGCCCCATTTTTTTATTTATTTTTTTCAGCGAATTTTGCATCCTTTTTTTCTTTTCTTTTTTATTTTTTTTTCCTTTTTCTATCTAATTTAAGGACTTCTTTTTTTAACCTTTTTTTTTCTTTTTTTTTTTTACACTTTTTCCTTTTCCTTATTAAGGTCTTTTTTATTTTTATTTTTTTCTATTGAAAAGTTTCAGTTAGTATAGTTTATACTATGTGATTGCTAAAAGGTTTATGTTAAAGAAAGTAAACACCCACAACCTTTAAATCCTGGATCCGCCACTCGCTTTTTTATCCTTGCTATAAAATGTAACTACATCTACATACATTATTGGGTAAGAATATTTATTTTAATTCATCATTCTATAGCCAATAATAGCCTAGAAAATAGCAATGTGAATGTCTCTTTCTTTAGGTTTCACTCAATTCCCATTTTTGTAAGTATTTGACTATAACTGGCACATACCCCACTATATTTTGAACTTCTGTCAAAAAGATATAAAATAATCCTATCGATCGTTAATTTGAATTCGCATCTAAATCTTACTGTGCTATTTTGCCTAGGACTGTTAGTCTTCTACTTGTTGTATTTCCTAAAATTTAGGTTTAGTGGCCGACAATTATTTCATTCCACTGCATATTCACTTCTTTATTTAGGCTTCTCCAGGAATTACCTAATCTTTAACTTTTGGGATATCTGCTGCAGTTTTTTTCCACATTTTCTGCCGCTTCTACTGCTGAGATACCAGTGATTATTCAACTTTATGTGCCAAATCATGCATATATTATGAAACATGATTAAAAATTAACATAATTTTCATTCGATTAAACTAGTTAAAAATCAAATATCACATTGTGTATATCAGGTGAACTTGTGTTACGCTTTGCAAAATATTTTACTTTTCTCTTACATTAGCTAGCTTACTATGAGTTTCACTTAAAATGTCATTATTCGTGCATTAGTCTTTTGTTCCTCCAACTTTCCTACTTCCACGTGTCAAAATACACCTAACAAAATGATGATATTTTAATTTTATTGTCTTAATTATTATATATAGTGCAGCGGCGTGGAAGAAACATATCAAAGAATCCAAAACAGAAGTTTAATTTAGTGTAGGGTTAGTTAGCGTCCCACATTATATTAATGCATACGTGACTAAACAATTAGGGTTAATAATTTCATGAAATTTCTATTGATTGTCCCACATTATATTAATGCATACGTGACTAAACAATTAGTGTTAATAATTTCATGAAATTTCTATTAATTATATATTGAGGATGTTACGTAACATACGTTCATGCATCAAATCGATCGTTGCCCCAAAAAATCCTTCGTCTAAGCAAAGGGAACTGTGACTTATGATTATGTGATGTCGTGATCTTAATTAAGAAAATGTTTACTAAATAAATACTACTAATTGTATTCATTAGTATATGGTTTGGGATGTGAATCAAGAAAAAAGAAAACATACGAAGTCGTAATGAATTAAAATAATTTGAATTAAGAAATATCATTTGGATTTGTCGATTTCTTGAATAATGAATATGCATGTGCCAAGGACATGATAATTTTGATAATTTAAGCTTCACTAGTCACATCTAATGCAATTGTATAATATATCAAGTTCACAAAATTTGTATAGACTATTAGTTCAATGATTTATATATATATATATTGTATATTTCCATTATTAATGTTCTTAATTTTCACGATGAAATTAAATTCATTTTCCATGAAAATTTTTGCGGAAATAAGCCATTTTTACTTATGTTTTAGTATTTGATTTGTAACTCAAAAGTATTTTTCAGGAAAAAAAATTGTTTATCATATATGGATAAATATTAATGAAATATTTGAGTTCTAAAAGTTGATTATAAAGTCAAAAATATTGGTTCTAGTAGTGATATGACACTAAGATCAGTTTGAGATATAGTTATGAAGAAATAAATTGTTTATAAGTGCGGGTAGTCATTTTCCTCCTTCTAGTGGAACTGAACATATTTTTCGAAAAAACTTTTGAAATACACACAAAAACACTGATTTTCATTATCAGTAGGTGCACAAATTAAAAGTCATTTTCTTATCTTCTTTATTTATTACTAATAAACAAAAATTAGATCAACATTGTGTCAATGTTCAATAATTATGAACATCAAGAAAGCAAAAATCCTACTCAATCAGCTTTTATCTTGTACAATTATCATGTGTCACCTGTCGCCTGCATTTATAGTACTTAATCAAACACTAAAAACACTATCGTATATAGAAAAATCTTGTAAGAAACTTATTCCAAAAATAAAAATAAAATCTACAAATTAAAAATAAATTATTCAGAGTACTTGTTATTTTAAAAAATCAAGATATAATTAGTTATTTGTCTTTGTTACTCTTCGTCATAAATATTAGACGACAAGTAAAATGAAAAGGAAGAAGTATAGTCTATTCCACGGATTGCCAAACATTGTTCTGTCAATGCATTGGAACAGTAGTTCTTATGAAAGGACTAAGAGTGTGTTTGGTATGAAGGAAAATGTTTTCCAATTTTCCCATTTTTGGTTGGACAAAAGTTTTGGAAAATGTTTTTCAAATCAACGAATTTTCCTCAAAATTAAGGAAAATGACTTTCCTTCATTAAGGAAAATATTTTTCAAAACTCTGTTCCACTTTTAAATTACATTTTTTTTTGGAAAAATATCAATTTTAAAAAAATATTTTCAATTTCAAAATTTTATTTTATCACCTCCTGACCCCCCACCCCCCACCGGCCAGCCCCCCCAACCCCAACCCCACCATCTCCCAAAAAAATAATTTGGCTTTTTTAAAAATACTTTTAACTTCAACTTTTTATTTTTAAACTCCTACCCTCCCTCCCTCTCCCCCGGCCAGCCCCCCACTCACCCTCAACTCCTAAAAAAATTAATTTTGTTTTTTAAAAATACTATCAACTTCAAATTTTTATTTTTTCACTCCTACCCCCTTCCCCTGCCCCCACCCACTACCCCCCACCACCATCACCACCACCACCACCCCAAAAAAAAAATTGTTTTTAAAAAATATTTTCAATTTCATAAATTATTTTTTACTCTAGTAAAAATAAAAGATGTCCCTCAAAAATATTTTTCATTCATAAATCAAAAACTAAAAATCATCTCCGAAAAATATTTTCTACTCACCAACCAAACATGAGAAAATAAGTCCAAAATCTACTTATTTTCCAGGAAAATATTTTCTAGAAAAATATTTTTCATGGAAAACATTTTCCTCCATATCAAACACACCCTAAGGGTTGTTGGTTGGCAAGTTATATCATGATTGTTTAATTTAATGGATATATTTTTATTAGTATATGTTTGGTTTAATATATTTAATTTAATCTCAAACTCCGTATCTAATCAAATCATATATACAAATTCAAGCGAAGAGAGTAATCTCTCATTTATGGAAGTATTCCATATTTCCATTTTTCATCATTATCAAGTTAATAAAGCATTAATGGAGTAGTTGATGATAAATCCAAATAAGATATAGACTCATGAGAGAGGAGGGGAATATGTGCTCCTCAAGACCAGACATGCTAGGCCTAAGGCAATGGGATTTTAGCCACCTTTACCTTTTATATTATTTTCATGTGAAAAAAGGGGACAAAGTTATGTGACCCCTTGATTTGAATTTCCATAGACAACAACATGAGAGACATTTAAACAAACAATATATCTCATACAATATTGGATGTCAACTTTCAAAATATTAATTCTAGGGGTGTATGATTTGGTATATATCGCATTGTCGGGTAGATTTATGTTTTTTTTCCTGATATTTAGACTTTGATTTTTCGATATAATATAATAACTTAGATATTTACTAAGGTATTTAGAGAAAAAAAAATTGAAATAGATATTTTTACATACATATATTATATTAATTATACCATAAAATATAGAAGGGCTATTATTTTATTGTTTTTTTAACTTGGTTTTATTTTATTTTCTTACTTTTCACCTTCGAATATGTATTTCTATTCACTAGGTCAAAGTTCAAGCTTGATAATTTATTTCTATCAAATTTGATTACATTCATATATAGTTCATATTATCATCATGTTGAAATGTCCACTCCATAATAAATTTGAGAAATGGAGAGGATTGTGATAATTTTTTTGTGCGTTGAAGTTACGTATCGATAAATATTTTTCTATTATATTTTATTTTATGTATTTTTAAATTGATGGTGATTTCTTATGATTCATCGATTTCTTTCGGTTATGTTATCCACCCAAACCTTAAAGCCACAAAGGAAGTTATCAATTTCTCTATCAAAGTTGATCAAATAGAACTTATTGAACCGCAAAGAGAAAATAATCATATTAGTTTAATTAGGTCTAATCATAATAGTTTAATTAGGTTTGATATTGACATAGCATTTTAAGCAACCAAATATTGAATAGAAATACTTCAAAATCTTACTGAACTAACCCTAATTGAACCTCTTTTTCTTGCTTCCTTAGTAGTTAAATATGTGTTTTGCTTTTTCCAATTATGACAATTGAAAGTCGAAGTAGTAAGGATATGATCTAGTAATCAATGAAGTGAGTTAAAAATTTGAATGTCTATACATTCAATTCCCAATAAAGATAAAAATAGTAGACAATTTCTTCACATCATATGTTGGAGCCTTGGAAATTATATGCATAAGGGAATCAACTTGTTTCGTTTAAATTAGTTAAGGAAATTCCCTCATATTTTACCTTCTTTAGACTGTAGCTCACTCTATTGATCAACGTATTCGTAAATAAGACACCGCTCAAGAAGGCTCCAAGGCAATTTATTCATTTCTTTGTGCATCAACCCCCTCCTATATATGTCCCACACTAAGACTGGTCAACGGACCGGAACCGGTTCACCACCGGAATGAACCGGTATCGGATCGGACCGGAACCCGTTGACCGGTATGTTGACCGGTACCGGAATGAACCGGACCGGAATTACCGGGATGATTCATCGGTTCCGTCCCGTTCCACTATATACCGGGATGGAACCGGAATGAACCGGAACGGACCGGGATGAAACGGGACGGGATTAACGGGACGATATTTTTTGAAATTACGAAAATATTTTTATTTTTTTATTTTTTAAGTATAAATTAATAGTTTTAAAATTTATACTATAATTTTTTACTTAAATTTATTTTAAAGATATTTTATTAATTTTTTTGTTGTTGTTAAGTTTGCAAGTAAAGTCTAATAAAGTCTAATAGGGGGCGGGGGTGGGGGAGGGGTGGGGCTGCAGCTGCAGACAGCACTGCAGCTTTTGAGCCTTTTGATATAAAGCTGCAGAGTGCAGAGCAGACTGCAGGGGCGGGCAGGGGCTCGGGACAAGTGTCAAAATATAAAATATAATTTTTAAAAAATATAAATATAAATTATATAAAATATAAAATATTAAATATAAAAAAATTAATATATATTAAATAAACCGGAACGGAACCGGATCTAACCGGAATAGACCGGGATCAACCTGTACCGATACACCGGTACGAAATCACGGTTCCGTCCCGTTCCGTGTACCGGTTCAGACTATCCCGTCCCGTCCCGTAGGCAATCGAAACGGGACGAACCGGAACGAACCGGAACGGTACCGGTACGTCCCGTTCCGTTGACCAGTCTTATCCCACACATACACAACTAGAAAAATAAAATAGAAAGCTTAGAAAAAAAGATTAATTAAGTTAAAAGGGTAGATAAGTAGGGGAATAATTTCAATCATTGTCACCTTATTAAAAGGCTTCTATCAACCTTACTTAAATCATCATATTCTGTGGGTCTATAGCAGAGTGTTCATTGTACTCAATATATTTCTATCTCTTCCCTATCTAATCATTCCACTTAATTCTCTTAATATAAGTGCATTTCTCTTAAACAACTTAACCCCCCTACCCCTACCCCCCCCCCCCCCCCCCCCCCCCCCCAATTAACACTTTTTTCTTGCTCCATGGCATTTTTGATAAAGTTTGGATTAACCATGGAGCTTATTCTCTTATCAACAGGACTTATTTCTACTTTCTTCATGCTCAAAAAAGCTATTAGTCCTTATTACTTATTTAACATGTTCTTTGTTAATTTAAGTGAAATCTTGAATTATTTGAAGAGTTTCTTGTCATCTCCATTTTATATTTGCCTCTTTATCAACTCTGTTGTCATTCTTATATTAACTTTCTCCAAATTTCAACACACAATCAAGAAATTCATTGATTATGATGAGGTCCAAATTCAGCCACAAGCACATCATGAAGAAAAAGAGGAGTATTTGCCAAATAGAACTAATTCAGCTATTGCTATGGACACCCTTATGTCTTTCTTCAATCGCTACAATTCGCATCCAGATATTCAAGATGATATGCTAACAACAACTACTAATACTACGTCTCAGTCTCAAATAAGTTGGGGTCGACTAAAGGCCAAACTTGACTGTCCACAAACAACAACTACTACTCTGCCTCAATCTCAAACACGTAGAGATCCACCAAGGACCAAAGCTAATAGTGCAAAAACTACTCTGCCTCAATCTCAAACAAGTTGGGATCGGCTAAATGCCAAAATTGATAGTCCATACCTATCTCATTTGGCTGAGGCCCGTGAAATCGTTAGTCCACGTTCATCAGATCATGAGACAATTACAAGAACTAATTATCAAGATAATATTGAAGAAGGGGAATTAGAGGGTGATTCATTAGAGGCAACATGGAAGGCGATCACGAAGAAAAAGGAACTGAAAAAATCATTGACATTTAACGATGCTTTATCGATGTCTCGAATTGGGGGATTGAGAGGAGATATTTCTGTTTGTACAGAGGAGTCCAACAAGAAATTTGATGATTTCATTAAGAAAATCAATCAAGAGAGGTTGCTGCAGAGGCAAGAATCTGATCAGCGTGCCCACAATGTTAATATGCTAAATCGAGCACGATAAGTGTTTACTAGTTAGAAGAACAGAAGGCGGAGGTACAGTTCTGCTTACGAGTTTGGGAGAACAGAGTAGCCTTGGTGAGACTATTTGTTTTCAAAATTTACTTAATAGGTATAAACTCAAAATTCTAGTCCCGCACTTTCCATTGAAAGAAAAACTTTTCCAGTTACAAAGAAAATTACTGAGTGTTTGCAGCATATTCAGGTAACATATATTGTCCAATTAGTTCTTACTTTGTTAAAATGTGTGTAAAACTGTAAATGCAAAAAAAAAAAAAAAAGTTCAATAGAACAGTAGTTTGAGTTAGCTAATTTCCTTGCTATATATTCTCCTTTCTCCAGCTTCTACTTGTGTGAATTTGTTTTTTTTTTTGGCAAAAAAAATTATTAGATTGACGCGTGTATCTTAGTGATCAGTGAAGAGTTTAAATTTTAGTACTCAAGAAAATGTTTTTTTCTTATCTGTCTACACACTGATTATATAATGTTTGAACACCTTAAAGTGATTAAAAAAAATCATTGCACCAAACTAAAATTATCAATGGAGGACAGAGAATAATATTAAAGCTATAAAAATATTGTAATTTATAGGTGGTTACCAGCCTATATCACGAAGTTCAGTGGGCATTTAAACAGTACCAATTATATGTTGACTTGTTAATATATGTACATAAAATACATAAAATAATCATAGGAACTCTTAGGTTTAGGAAGTATAAAGAGATCTAACGTTTATCATATCGCGATTCAAATACGGTCGAATCTTCAAATTTCGATCATCAAAAGTCAAAACCGTCGTCAATCTAAGTAACAACTAGGACGCTAATGCGATATTAGATTATATAAAATCAAGGAATTGTAGTCTTTCCTTCATATATATTGAAGATTCAGTCGAAAGTCATAAAAAAATCTACAATTATAGCTTATTTTGTAGACTGGATCTTTTATTGACGTCCTCGTACGACAAATATCATGATATTGAGTTCTTAAGGAAGGTAAAGCAAAATGTATGAGAAAATGGCAGAATAATAATATTCTAACTTTATATTGTTATTTTTTTCCCAAGCTCATAAGAGAGTTAAGCGTGTTAGATTTCTCGTTGAACTTGAAAAAATTTATTATAGTTACGTGTCACGGATTTAGAGTCTTACTAAAGCTCCGTGCGACACTTGACAACTTACTCACGAATTTTTCACGATCTTGTAAGCTCAAGTAAGTCTTTAAAAACTAAGATCGCTAAGAGAATGAAAGGAACGACTTGAGAAGTTTGGAAGAAGGCTATTATATTGCTTGGAAGATTGTTTACACTTTCTTAGATGATTTACAAATGAGAGTCCACTTATTTATACTACTTTCTAGAGAGCTAAAGTGTAAATAAAAATTACTTTATAAGTCCCTAGTTATTTACAATTTGATCCTATCTCTAGAATTCTCTAATAATTCCAGGAAATTCTAAAGCTTTCTAAGAAAATATCTAAGATATTCTAGAGAAAGACCTAGGGATTTCTAAAGTCTTCTTGGAATATCTAGGGGCTTCTAGAGTTTTCTATAAACCTCTCCAAAACTCTAAACTTTTCCGCCCCTATTCGGATTCAAAATCTTACTGAAAATTGGCGGGACGTGACATACGTCTCCAATAATTTCTTTGAAACATGTGGAAACCCAAGCTAACAGGTAATTAACAAAGGACTTTAATAGATAATCTAAAAAGAAATTGGGAAAAGAGGAATAACAAGATATATCATTAATCGTTCGAAACAACTCTATCTTATATAGAATGAAGCTGATAAAATACATAAATATGACTAATAAAATTATTATAAAAAGATTAAATTTTACAAATAAGGTTAATACAATGGTGATTGTTGTATAGGTAAATGTTAAGAAATAAGAAACTTGTATGTCATCGTGAAATACAAGTGGATATAGATTCTTGACATTTCAAGGTTCAAGTCCATGCCATGCAAAACGAAGCTCGGTATTTAAGTGGATAAGGGTAGAGGGGCGGCTCATTAAGCGCTGAGTTTAGAAGACTATGATTGATCCAAAGAGCGGTTCACAGATGAATTTTTTGATTATTAAAATATAAATAAAAAATTGATGTTTGACGTTTCGAATAGAGGAAAGATGGGCAAGCGGCAGGCCCATTACCCACACAGTCCACTAAAAACCAAATAAAAGCCCAGATGAAAAAGCGATACATTTTCCGCGAGCCCAAACCCGAATTCATATTTGCATATGCTACGGCATTAGGCGCCATTTCGATTCACGGCTTAGGGTATTTGCTAGGGTTTAGCTGCTTTCCTTTGAGACTGAAGAAGGGGCTTAGTCGATCGGAGAAACAGGAATTTCAGCCATGGCTAGCACCAAAGTTCAAAGGATTATGACCCAGCCCATTGTAAGTTCGTTCACTCTTCCTCATCTTCACTGTTAACTTTCCCATTTTCACTCGCCACCAACATTTTGGATAACGTGTTTTCTTTTGTTTGTTGCAGAACCTGATTTTCAGGTTTCTTCAGAGCGTAAGTGATTTCTCTTTTTTTTTTTTGCTATTACTTGATGGGAGCTCAGTGTTCTTAAAATTGACGTGCAAATTATTATATACAGAAAGCTCGGATTCAAATATGGCTTTTTGAACAGAAGGATCTGAGGATTGAAGGACGTATCATTGTAAGTTTCTTTACTACAAGAAAGTAATTGGCTAATTGCATTGTGAATGTTGCATTATGTGTTTCCCCAGATAATTCGCCTGAACATTGAAGAAAAGGTTGTTAGGTCTTTCCATTTACTACTCATTTAATCATTGCCCTGCACACTCACACTCTAAATCACCGCTGTTTACTTTATGTGATAATGATGGTTTCCTAAGCTTATCTTTTGAGTAATAGCACAGACAAATCATTGTGAATGTTGCATTATGTGTTTCCCCAGATAATTCGCCTGAACACTGAAGAAAAGGTTGTTAGGTCTTTCCATTTACTACTCATTTAATCATTGCCCTGCACACTCGCACTCTAAATCACCGCTGTTTACTTTATGTGATAATGATGGTTTCCTAAGTTTATCTTTTGATTAATAGCACAGACAAATCATGTGCCTCTTCTAGTTCTAATCATCTGATCACTTATTCCGCCATACCACCATTAAACTCTTGACCTGGTGGAGTAGAGAGTAATCCATCAACCACCAAGAATGAGAATAGCCATTAATTTGTAGGTCTACTAATTTATGCTACTTATCAGAAAAAATTAAATTATACAGATTTTAAAAAGGTCCTGAAGATATGTGTTACTTCTGAGATCCTCTTTGTAATTGTGTAAATTATGTACCAACAGTTCTAGCTATTAGAATGCATAATTTCTTTTGCGTATTTGGAATTATGTAGGTTCTAGCTTAATGTGTAATAGGTGCCAGAAATTTGTGAAATTTGTAACATAAAGTTCGTGTCTGGCATGACTTGTATTTATAAGGAGGTGTTGGACCATTCATTTCCAACTTGAGTTCTGGCTTTTGTGTCACTAGGATTCAAAGAGGGAAACACCAGTGTTGACTATTTGTCTTGTGTGGTTTACCATATAAATAGGGACATGTATTTCCTTAATAAGCTAGTGGCGTAAGCTTTTTAGTCCACTTTCTTCTATCTTGAACTTCTAATTTCTTTACTGATTCCATGTTTGCATTTTCTGCTAAACTTTAGACTAGTAATATCTGATGACTAGTTTAAAACACCGGTTAACTATCTGTAATCAAGTACCTTCTTTAGATGTAGGATAGGTTTTGTTCTTTAGTAAAGTTTTCAAGAGTCTATACATAGTTTTTTATGTGCTATGTTCAATTTAGTAGATTGTGGAAGGACTTAGCGTCATAATGGCGTTCTCAAAAATAAAAAGTGAAGCATTTGGTTATAAATGTGTAAATTTTTCAACAATCTGAAGGCAGTACAAAGAGAAAAATAAAGAGAAACAAAGAAACAAACAATTTCCACGTCAAATTCCGTGGTTGAGGCATTGTAAGCATCCAGCTTATGGAAGTTTAGATGTTTTCCAAGTCAAATACATTCTTTCACCAAATTTGTATTCAAAAATCATATTTGCTTTCATTTGTATTGATGGTTTCAACTCTGAACCCAAACCATCTTGCAGTAATTATCAGTTGCTAATAAAAGATCTGGTGCGTGCTTTTAGTAAATTAATAATAGAAATCTTGGTAGTCCATATTTGTTAACAACCCATATTAGTTCCTTTTGTCCATGAAGTATGCCTAGAAAGTCGTACTGAATATACTGGATGAAAAAAGAGTCCGTCATGAAAATCTTGTATGTGCTGTAGCAAGTTCATGATTATGTATATGTATTGCCAGAGCATGTTGGGCTCACAATCTGTCATTGGGTCTTTCTACACAGGATGTATTGCCTTGATAGTTCTGCTGTTCCTGTTTGAGCAAATCAAGGCCTAACTTTTTTTTTTTGTCGACATAACTCTAGTTTCTTATGGCACTGATCATTGAAGCTTGATTTTGGGATGGACTTAAGTCAGAGTAGTTTGAATTAGTTATTCAAGTTTTGAGAGCAACTATGAAACATTCTAAATCTTGAAGTTCAGGTGTATTTCCCTTTTGGGTTTTTGGTGTAAAGTGTAAACTAGAATATGTTTATACAGTTGACAGGATGTTAGATTTTCTCACTTCCCTACAGTAATTGTTAAGGAACTGAATTTAATGTAATTTTTCACACAATTTTGGGGCTTCATTTATACAACCTTACCATTCTAAAAGAATTAATCAGTCAAATTTTTAATGAATAGTTGCTGACTTATCTTCATTATTATTTGTTGCCTGGTTCTACAGAGCTTGTATAGTGAGCAGATTTGTATCATAAGGCCTCCAGTATTTGATTAGTGAATATGAAGCCAATCACTTTGACGTTTTGTTAGGTGGTGCAGATTTGTGATGGTTGGATCATTTTTAAAATTTTCATGTTTTAATTTATATTGTGTTTGACTCAACGTAAGAGTTCAAGAAAGTAAGACTTTTGGAACTCGTGGTCTTAAACATGCCTTGGCATTTAAATGCTATAACAACATGCCTTTAATTAAGGGTAAATAGAATAGTTAAATTGTTACCAAATTTAGGAAGGTGCCATTCTTATTGGAGCAGACTAATATGAAGGGAGTATCACATAAAATAGAATGGAGGAGTATTTTCTTCAAGCTGTGTAAATGTTTTTATGCTGTAAATATTGCTCCTTTGCTTGCTTTTTTAAGTTTGAAATGTTTTTCTGATAATTGAAGCATGTATATATGTTTCATCCTTGTAATTGTAAAATTTAGTGCAGTGTTTTGTTCTGTAACCCCGAGCCCCTGTAAGTTTCCTGTGATCATTAGGGATCATTTAGTCGCCATCTATTCTGGCTGTGTAGATCTTCCTATGCACATACCCTAACATATAAAGGTTTGTACTAGTGCTGGTAATTTAAGCCCATTTTTCACTGACCCGCCCAAATAGCCCTTCAAATATGGGTTGAAAGAGTGATTTAAAATATGGGTAATATTTGGGATTATACCCATATTTTACCCATTAAAATATGGGTATATATATTATGGGTAAACTACGGGTCAAATATGGGTATTGCAAGTTTTCTCCAAATTTCCAAAAAACCTTCTGTTACCAAGTTTTAGAAGTGATTTTTCAAAACTTTCATATACAGATCCCTGTTAATATTTCAACTCTCGACCTCCACCCTGCACTTCCCAAAAAAAAAATTGAAGTTTATTTTTAAAAAATATTTTGAACTTCAAAATTTCGTTTTTTCACCCCTACCCTCGATCCCCCCCCCCCCCCCCCAAAAAAAAAAAATTAAGTTTATTTTTAAAAAATGTTTTCAACTCCAAAATTTCATTTTTTCATCTCTACCGTCGTCCCCCATCACCCCCCACCCCACCCAAAAAAAATTAAGTTTGTTTTAAAAAAATATTTTTAACTTCAAATATTTATTTTTTCACCCTACCCTGGACCCACCCCACCCATCCATCGTTCCCCCACCCCTACCACCAACCAATCCCCACCCTTCAAAAATATTAAGTTTGTTTAAAAAATATTTTTAACTTCAATTTTTTTTTCATCCTACCCTGGAACGCCCCCCCCCCCCCCCCCAGCTAGCCCCCTATCAGCCCCCCTCCAAACCCCGAAATTTTTTTTAAAGTTTTTTTTACTTTTATAATAAAATAAACTAAATGAAGCATTTTCAACAGATTTCATCTTAAAAAAAACTAAAATATTTTCTCCATATTGAATTCTTAAGTAAATAACTATTTATTCATGAAATATGGGTAAACTAGTATTTTACCCAACTCATTTATTACCCAACCCATTTTTACCCATATCAAATATGGTCGGGTTGAATGATTACCCATTTTATGTTTACCCATTTTCAATCCACCCACATTTGACCCAACCCACCCATTTGCCACCACTAGTTTGTACTATAATAGTCTTTGTTTGGAAGATTTTACAGTCTCTTGCTAAAAAAAAAGTAAAAGCTTACCTTGGATGTGAATGAAAATATACCAACTTGAAATGTTTTCGGTATGAACTCTTATAGACCTAGATATTTATTCTTTTTGAATAATCCATATTCCATAGTTGGGATTTCTCTTTAACTTGAGAAGAAAAAATCTATTATTGGGATTTCTTAATCTGGTTCTGGATGCGAGAGAATGATCTGGTTTATAAATTGTTTCCTGCTTCTCAACCAGGGATTAGATATGTTTAGGCTCTGGGAATTAGCTGGATCATCAGTTGTAGCCCATTGTATGCATGAAAAAGTTTTTTGAATCAACTAGTAAGCATATTTTGGTGTCATGTACCTGTATTGGTCAATTCTTAAGAAGCAGCTCTTTTTATGTTTCTGGTCATTGTGTGAAGTAGTTTTTGGCGAAGGTTGTTTGCAAATGATTGACACTCATAAATGAGCAAATGAGTTAAAATGGATGCACTTGAATTACTGCGCTTGGTTCTTTTTCCTTTGGGATAGATCAAAAGAATTGATTGATGGTTTTGCCTCTTGCATCACCTGCATGGTATCCTTTTGGTTAGAAAAGTCATCAAGCTAGGTACCTAACTCATTTGCATCCTGTATCTATATCCTTTGATGCTACTGCTCTACACAATTTAACAGTGATTTGTCTGGTACTTGTTGACTAATAGGTAAATCTGTTTGTGTTGTTTAGGGTTTTGATGAGTACATGAATTTAGTTCTGGATGATGCTGAGGAAGTTAATGTGAAGAAGAAAACCAGCAAGCAGTTGGGTGGGTGACCATTGCCTTGACTCTAGCCTTACCCTCTTCCATAATTATCAGAGGAACTAACTTTCATCTCCTCTGTGGTTTTATACAGGTCGGATTCTTCTGAAAGGCGACAATATTACTCTGATGATGAACACGTATGTCATTGTCATTTTATTTTTCTGATGCACTTAAAAATCACAGTTAATAAACAAATATAGCGATTATATCTATCTGTTGTTATCTTGTTATGATTTTTTTTTCTTCCAACTCTTCCTCTCCTCCACCTGGGGTGATAAGGAGGGGATGTTACAGCTGTTTTACTTATCTCATGTTTTTTTTTCCATGTAGGGGGAAATAACTTCTTGTCTGTTGGAGTACGAAAGTTGGTGGCATCGTGTACGTGTTCACCAGATGCAAATTGAAACCATGTGACCTCATGAATGACAGAATTGCATGGCCCTGACTTTCATTTAGTGTGTATGTTGATGTAGGTAAAGTATTTGACATGGTTTCGTTGAACCAAATGCTTTGATTGTCTATTCATGACATTAAGATCTGGGCTCCTCTCCATTCCTGTGTCAGTGGATGGCTTGACTATTAGTGCCAAAGGAAGTGTATATTTTTCCAAGTTTTTGTTGGTTAAGTATAACTATTTGAACCATGCTTGTCAGCTACCTACCATAACTGTTAGCGCCCCCCCCCCCCCCCCCACTCTCATCTCTAACTACTTATTGTGCAGCAACTGATGTTATGTCATTTCTTGCTTGTGACAATTAATTGCTTTTGGCAGATCTGGGGAAGACCCAGGCAGTGATAGTCAGGGTCTGGGAATAGAGTGCCACCCCTCCCCCTATGTGCGGGGTGGGAGGGATGCAGAGCGGGTGTTGATGTGTGTTTCTTTTAAAAACTAATACGGGGCGGTGTAGGTTGTGGGTATATATGATCTTATATGGTTTCAAATTTGACTTTTTACATGTTATAAGAGTAAAATAGATTATTTTTTGTTAAGATTTTTTTTAAAAAAAACTACTAAAATATTCAACACAGAAAATAAAAATGGTTCAATAAAAAATAATTCAATTTCTTACATGTTTTTCAATTGACCTTTAAAAATTAAATTTACAAAGTTATTATATATTAAACTAATACGATGAAAAATAAATATATTTTTATGAATTTTATTGCTAGTATCAAATTTAACTAGAAAAGAAAAAGAAGATATTAAAAGATTATGGGAAGGGTTAAAAATGAAAAATGTTGTTTTGCGGGGTGGACTAATAATTTTGCAGGTTAAGCTCAACCTATCTTGCATCAACAATTTTAGGTGTTGTTCGTTGTTTAGAAATTGGTTAAAATTATGCAGGTATAGATAATGAGAGAATGTGTGCATTATTTTATGTAGGAAGCAATTATTTATTTTATTAGTTTTATTTATGAAAAAAATGAACTCCTAATTATCTATCAAACGTGTTATTTTTTATGCAGTCATACACTAGTGAGATGGAGACGTACCCAAAACTTGGAGATGGGAGTAACTCCATGGGGCACCAAATATGTGGAAATAATAGTGTTAGGTGTGGGAGATGAGGGATAAACTACAAAGCTCCCCAAGTCCTTGGCCAACGACGATTTTGACTTTATGTCCAATTTCTCGATACCTCTGTCCATATATTCATTGGCATATGATACAACAGCCTAATCGATCCATATGTGAGTCAGTGTGACTTCTATTATTATCGTTACTTCTTTGATTTAATTTATTTATTTTATTTATTATTTTAATTTATTTAAAAAGAATATTTCTCTCCTTTATCACTTCTCTATTATAACTTTTAACATGACATACTTAATATTATAAGATTAAAAAATATTTAATATATTTTTAATTTAAGACTATAAAATTTATTTAATTTAATTTAACTTATAGAATCAGGCTCAAAGATTTGTTTTATGAGAAAAGAGGATTTTGTTTATTTATTTCTTTTTAAAATAAAGAGGTGGTGTGCTAAACAATTTCAAATCTCATGACAATTCACACATATGGTGACGCCACAATAATAAAGAATGGTTGGAACGGATCTATACGGTCCCCGTGAGAGCAAAAGAAAATGACAAAAAACTCCGTATATAATAAATACTCCGAATAAAGAATAGAAAAAGGGAAGGCAAACATAACTCACGACAGTTGCGGAGCAAAGTGAGTGAGGTGCGAGGGAGAGAATCTGTTTAGCTTAGAATCAACGAGAAAGGAGATGGCGAACGAGGAGGCGGAGAAGAAGAAGAAGAATACATCTTCTAGTGAAGCTAAACAGCCATTGAAGACGGCGAAGAAAAAAGCATTAGGATGGATGGAATGGTTGCGAGGATGGTTCTATTTGGTTTACGAGATGCTTTTTCAAAGGATATTAGCTAGCCATTTACAGAATCCTATGCCTCTTCCTCCAATTAACGACGTTACTTGCATCGTTACTGGTTCTACTAGCGGTATCGGCCGTGAAATCGCTCGGTATGCTTTACTTTATGCTTATTGCTTGAAGAGAATTTGAGATTCTACTGCTAATTCGCGTAATTTATGAAGGAAGATGGATTTGCTTAATGATTATAGTGAACTAGTGGAGATATAGCTTTTAGAGTCCGTGTCATTAGAGCTTAAACTAATTTAAAGTGTGATAATGCCTTGTTTTGAAGTCTCATCTAGATTTTTGTTTCCTATTTTTATTCTTTGTTTTGTGGTTTGTCAACAAAAGAAGATGGAGAAATGAATTTTGTGGTGTTTACTCCTTTTTCTCATTGAAGATATCATAGTGAATTCGATTCAATTTTAATGTCTTTAACTGACTGTAACTGACAGAAAAGTACCATTAAATGGTGTAGAGCTTGGGAAACAATGTCTTCACATTTGTCTAGTATTTGTATGTCCTGTAATGCCTTTTTATTTGAAGCTTGACATCTCATGGTAAATGGCACCACACACTTGAAATCAGCTACATACCAAATCATGTGGGAAGTGTTCTGGTGCCTTTAGTAGTTCAAGAGGATGAAAAATGTGAAACAGAATCCCGACTTCAGGGCCACTCAAGAGTGCAAGATGGCTTATGAGATTGCTCTATGAAAGAGATAATGATTTGTTATTTAATGTTTTGTCAGTAACATGCTATTTTCTGTCAAGTTTGAATATTTCCTTATTGAGAAAGATGTCCTTTTGGGATATCACATTTAAACTTTTGGATGAAATAACTTGCTCTATTTATGTGCCTGATGAAACAATTATTCTTGCCTTAATTCCCGTTGGAAAACAATCTGGAACATGTAAACAGTCCAACCTTTTATTACTATTGCAGTGAGAAAGCTGTGAAATGCATTTAGCCAATTATCTATAACTAACAAATAAATAGAATAACTTTGAACTTGCCAACTGCTAATGAAATAACGGAATCCAAGCATATACTTATACCTATTTAAGGTAAAAGGAGGAGATATGAATAACTTTTGTGCTCCTGAAACAAAGAATTTGTATCAGAATTTATCTTCTTCCCTTATCGGTGTTTCCTTTTTTGCTTTCTAAAATCCTTATTTGGTGGCTGATAGCCTTTGAGTTCAAAAGTACTGAAAGTTGGTCCATCTAATTAATGGTCTAGCTTTACTAAGACTCATTCAATTTTCTATCTCTTCTGCGAATAGTCTTTTGTTTCATATTTGATAACTGAAAGCGAAAAAGGAGTAGATCTTTGTTTCATATCTGGCTGCGAGTAATTTCCCATCTAATGTACATCCCTGATCCTACAGTATGTGTTCCCTAACATGATTATCCTAAGGATATCCACATATCAGGGTCTGATGCGTTATTCTTCTGTGATAAAGAATGTTACACCATATGATTTTCACACCCTTTCTTTATATTGTTATCTTCATTATTCTGTTGAATCTGTTAATCTCTTCTTACTCATCTTTCAGATACAACGATTTGGAAGAAGTTTTCTAGTCCATTTTCTCTAATGTACAAAAATTCTGCTTTTGCATTAGACAGGCAGTTGGCAGAAGCAGGAGCACATGTTGTTATGGCTGTCAGAAGCACCAATCGCGCACAGGAGTTAATACGGAAATGGCAGGAAGAATGGTCTGGCAAGGGCCTTCCACTGAACATTGAGGTATTTTATCTTTCATCTCATAGTAGTATCAAGTATGTCTAGGAAGTAGTACAGCTGTATGCTAGTTATTACAAATGTTTAAGTCTCAAGAATTTTTAAGTTGGTATTAATGATTCTCGTTCAGTGTCATGAAAATATTGTCCTAATTGAATATATCTACATTTGTTGCAAGGTCATGGAGCTTGATCTTCTCTCTTTGGATTCTGTTGCACGATTCGCAGAAGCATGGAATGCCCGCATGGCACCAGTACATGTTCTCATCAATAATGCCGGCATATTTTCAATTGGAGGTTAGTGCAGTATTAGTTTCTTCTTATTAACTGGCAGTAACCAAAATGTGCACTATTCTTGTGTGATACTTGAGCTGTGACACATTGAGACAACTATTAGGTTTCAGCTACATCATGAAGCCTTTCTTACTTAAAGATGAAAAATAAAAGCTTGCCCTTTCTAACTTGATATCCAATTCTAATCTGTCAAATGTCATAATGTGTTTGCATGTTTCAGCGTTTTCATCATGTGGTCAAGTTTTCTGTTTGTTTCCTTAGTTGTGAAGTTTGTTATATGTGGAGCTTTATAGAAATACCTGTTTCCATGTAACTAAGCCTCTGAAAATCAAGGCCTTAAATCTTTATATTTGTTAAGTTTGTGTATATGTCAAATCATTAATAAAAGAGTTAGTGTATATGTCAGATTCATGCAACACCAAACACATCAGTGATTTTCTTATTCTACATGGTTAGTCTTAAGAATTTTTCAATAGTTGAGACTTGAGATAATAATGAATCTTAAATGGTCCATTTCCAGCTCCAGACAGGTCGTAAGTTGTGGAATTCACTAGGGCTACCTGGTAAATATGAAAAGATGATTTATGATTAATGTCAAATAAGAACTTCAGCGAAATTTATAAGATTTCTACTTTTTGGTATACTTCTTCTATTAGGGGTGTTTAATGCCCTTTGTTTATAAAATTTTATACCTTGATCAAAAGAAAGAACATCAAGAAGTATCTCTTTTCGGCTCTCTAGTCTTTGGATGGAATGTTATAGAAAGATTCAGAAGGAGAAATTCTATTCAATTAGTTACTTGCTTGATATGGGTAAAATGAAGGATGTCTCATGTCTGATTCTGAAGTAGAAGAGCCTGTAGAGCAGCATCTGGGTCTTTTACTGGATAATCACCTTGTCATGCTTATATCTTATGAGTTCAGCTCAAGCATGATTTATAGTGTAAATTAATGTAAAATGTTCTACTATAGTGTAAATTAATGTAAAAGGTTCTTCTATCCTAGGACGAGTTGCAACGGTTTGTCTACATGTCTTGGTCAAAACACAGCTTAGTGTTGTGTATTGTTGGAATTGTTATTGTAGATTTATAGCAACTTTAGGTTTATGATAGAATATTTCAATATGCACCTTCAGATTGGAAACTATATATTCCTAGAAATTATTTCTTTTAAGAACTACAATTTTAGATGTTTATCATGTTCACATTCATGTGTGTACCAGAACTCCCAATCATGATAATAGGTAACCAGAAAATCGTATGCTGGTCACCTGTATTAATCCAATTGCCTTAGCCTGACTTCACGCTTTGGCTTTGACTTGCATTAGGGTTTTCCTTTCTAATGCACTAATGATTGGCTAGAGGGGGTGCATTTAGCAGTTTTCACAGGGACAATACATTGTGTCTGCAATAGAAATATTGGTACAGCTTTTTACCTGTTTTCTCCTTTAGATGGAAACTGAATGATTGATAGCTGAAAGAGTGCACATTCTTTTATTTGGAGACTTGTGAGACTTTGCTTCTGCCCTTCTAACTTAGGCTAATGAATTGTGTTGTTTTCTACAGAACCACAGAAGTTTTCAAAAGATGGGTATGAGGAACACATGCAAGTGAATCATCTAGCTCCGGCTATGCTTTCCATATTGCTTTTACCATCACTTATTAGAGGTTCCCCAAGCCGAATTATTAATGTGAATTCTACTGTAAGTCTTAGCAATATGCCCCCGCTATAGATGGATATTTTATACACTCAATTGTTTGTCTCCTCACTTTCGGCACTCAGTTACTGCTTTGAATGATCTTGTTTTTCCATGATATGGATACTTTAAAATGAGTTGCAAACTGAAGTTTCAGCATTGGTGAAAACATTTTAGCTAGTATGCATTAATTTGAAATAGCTTAAACAACGGGCTTTTCCAAAGCAATGATATACAGCAATATGGAGGTGGTTTAGCATAGACTTCATTATTTCAGCCTTTGCCTTCCTCATGAATGGTCTGAGCAGAAAAGATATTTTACCGGTTGGGATATTGAAGTCGTCTGTCCTAGATCTTTGCTCTTGAATATTTATGGTGTATGTGTTAATAATATATAAGGAAATTAAAGATACATACTATTAGGACTTGCTGGACTTTGCCGCATAATGGAACAAGGTGGTGGATAAAGAGTAATTTTGACTTCAAGTTTTAAGAACTGTGGAATTTACTCATTCAATTTGACTATAATGCTAAGCCTGAAAGATGATGTATCCAGATTTGCGTTCTTGATTCTCTTTGCTTTGTATGCTTGTTGGTGACTCTTTGGTCAGGCTTTGTCTTAGTCTTGCTTTCACTTGAACATGTTGGTTCATTTTATGGTCTAGGTTACTTGCTTATTGATTTTATGACCTAAATCATTATATTGGATATGAAAAAAAATGAAGCAAACGCAGTAGCTAATGAATCCTATATAATTATGCCAAATTTGGGGTTGAAAGTGAAATATAAGAACGGAGCAGTAGTTATTGAGGCTATTCTCCAACGAAACCAAGTCTAAAAATTTGAGGAGGGGTGGATGTAGTTGCTTTGAAATAAATTTATCTTGTAATTTAAGTGATTGCCTCCACTTCAGTTTATGGCTTATGTTACGGCTACTGACAGGAATATAGTTTATTTTATCTGTGTAGATGCACTATGTTGGGTTTGTCGATCCAGAAGATATGAATGTTGTATCCGGAAAGAGAAAGTACACCAGTGTAGTGGGATATGGAGGCAGCAAGCTTGCTCAGGTATTTTCTAAAAGGTTATCAGCTATTACTTGCTAATGGTCTTTTGCTTGTCGTTTTAGCATTAATTGAGATGCTACAACCTGTTCGACTCCACAGCACCTTAACACAAGTGGCTGCCTAATTATATGTATATTTTTTTCACGATTTAGGAAGGTTGCATTCTGCCTAGTAAATAAAACTAAGGTACCTGAGTTTTTCCATATGATATGCCCCTTCCCTATTGAACAATTCTTTTGTTTCCGCTTCGCTAAAGCCAATAGTTGCTCTTATCCTTCAGAAGCTTTCCTATTTCCTCGCAATTTATGCTGATGGAAATACTAGTGGAGATTAATTGCCCATCATCACTCCAATAGTTATTACATCTATTAGGCATAAAGTGCTTAAAAGTGGGTTCGCTCTGGAGTCTGGTCAAGATCATCTATAAGACATTATTTTTTGGTAATTTGGGATGCAAACATCCAAAGTCTCATCTTCGTTACTTTGTTGCATGTCCATTAAGAGCTATTACTGTAATCTCTTAATTCTACAGGTTGATCCAAAAATTGATTTCTGTAGGGAGATGTTCATCTGCTTGTCAAAAGTTGCGCTAATACAGATGTGCAAGTTCATGTAGGAAGTACTCTTTTTTTGTTAATTTTTTGTGCAATTTTAATCATCAATGTAATAATAAATTGGGAAGCCTTTGCATCAGTAGTAAACAACCAGGCAGGGTACATTAAAGCAAAAGATCAAGTATAGAACGCATTGTATATAGCTTCTTATTAGTAGATCATTTCAAGCATAAAATCATCTATGATTTATGATAATTAAAATTGAACTTAAGATGCTAAGCTCTTATTCCTTCTTCTTAGTATGTGTTTCCATTGTAGTTCTAAATAAATCCGGCTTTGTTGATTTTGCTCTCCAGTGACTAATCAACTGTGGTTTGGAAGTGCAGATTATGTTCAGTAGCATCCTTCATAAGAGACTACCTGCTGAATCTGGCATAAGTGTAGTATGTAATACTCCTGGAATTGTTCTAACCAATGTTGTAAGTTCTTGATAACTTCGCTATTTGTTTCTTTAGTTACCGTCTTTAATGTTATTGCCATACCTTGTCTTGATGTACCCATGTCAAACGTGAGTGATATGGGTGCAGTACTTTGTACAGATCCTTTTTTCAAATCAATTGTGTAAATCCTTTGATATACACTAGAGATTATTAAAAAGGTAGTCGTACTCAACCCCGATACTTGCATACGGTGGGGTTGGATGCACATGTAAACGATTCCATGTGAAAAGCTTCCAGCTTCCATTATTTAATGCACATATATCTGTTTGTCTTGAAGAGCCTCACATGGTTTCATTTTAAAAGATTCTCTAGAAGAGGTTCTGATCCCAACTAGACTTGGCCTTTCACTAATCAGCCTTAACATGCTCAACTTAAATGCCAAAATAGGCCAATTAAGATGATGTCGTTGCTTCATGTGGTGCCCCTGTGCCTCCATCTTTATTATACTGCTTCCTCTATCAAGCAAGGGTCATGTTCTCAGTGTGTTGAAGATTTACCATATCTTGCCTAACCACTTCACCTTCATACCTCCTTTGGTCTACCTTTGCCCCTAAGAGATTTTTTGAGAAAACCCTATTAGAGCTAGAGTTCTAAATTTCTTGGATACGACTTTCTTCTTTTCAGTTTATGTTCTTTTCATTCCTTTATATGATACTTTTTAACAAGTTTGCATATTAAATTACAGGCGAGGGATCTTCCCCAGTTTTTGCAAGTCGGCTATCGTCTAATACCCTATTTTATATTCAATGCTGAAGAAGGTATGTTATACTCCAGAAAGTAAGAATATCATTTGATAATTTTCTGCAATTGTGAGCTGATATACTTTTAGATAAGGTAAGTAAACTACTCAACTAAGAATAATTTGACCAGAAGGAATCTGAATGAAAGAGCATATAGAAGAAACCTGAAGGACCATGCAAGTTAATTATAGTTAAACAAACAAGTTGTATAAAAAGGGAGAAGGCATGAGTGCATCTCCATGCATATTACTCAAATTAGTTGGTTTCTGCAGGCTCTCGAAGTACCTTGTTTGCAGCTACAGATCCTCAAATTTCCGAGTATTGTGAAATGCTGAAAGCAGATGACTGGCCAGTGTGTGCATACATTTCCCACGATTGTCGTCCCACAAATGCTTCTGAAGAAGCCCATAATATTGAAACTTCTTACAAAGTCTGGGAGAAGACGCTGGAATTGGTTGGCCTTCCTTCAGATGCAGTAGAGAGGCTTATAGAAGGGGAAGAAATTAAATGCCGATATGGAAATTCCGAGGAGTAATTCTTCAGCACTGGTTAAAGTTGTCATGCCTCCAATTCTCTTCTCTTGACCTATTTCAGAAAAGGAACAAAGTAGAAACCTGTATTACGTGATAGAATTTTTTGGCTTTTTGCTTCAAATTCAGCTTCTAGACATGCAACTGATGGCATATCAAGTGGCATGGAGTTCTTGTGTTCTTAGCATAAAGCCTGATGAAGGTCTACCTACGTGTTTTAAGTGGAATCCGTTTCCCCATGTCCAAACCTTCTATAGTTTTTTGTGTTAATTCTTGTATGCAACATTCAAAAATGAACACACTCTTTTGCCACATGAATATGTTCCAGCGCGTCCACACTACTTGTATCTAGGCAATTTTAGACAATTTTGCAACAACTTTAGACAATTTTGCAAATCATAGGGGTAAGTTTGGACCTTTCTTTTTTGTATTGTATTTTGTTACTATGATTTTGTTTTCTGAGTTTGACCCACTGTTTTTAAACTCCCGTCTCCCTTATATGCGAATAAACCAATGTCAAATTAGAGATGTTAATCTTTTGTGAGTAATGTGGAGCAGTTTTGTATTTCAAATTCTTAAAATTTTTGGAATTCAACTTGAATTTATCTATAGTCGAATGTGCAATCCCCCATTCATCTAAACACCCAAAAAAAGGAGGTGAAAATGTAATTGTCAAACACTTCACACTACATGGCAGACCCCAAAAAAAATGTTTTTCAAAGATAGGGCTGTGGCTAGAAGATGTGTAGTCTGTAGAAACAGCTACTTGACCAATTGACCTGTCCATCAACTCTGTTCCCAGCAGCTACATTAAATACACAGATACGGACTTCCAATACGTGGCAGCTTCTGATTCGCCAAAAATCAAATCGTAGTTTGCGGGCTTTTATATGCAAGAAACTATTTGACTTCCTAGTCCCTAACCCAAGGAATTGTCCCTCCCACAAAACCCAAAAAAACAGAAAGCCCAAAAGACCATTTCTCTTTTAAAAAGAAGCCACCTTTTTACTCTCTATAATTATTTGGATTTGCAACTCCGCCTAAACATGCAAATCAACTCCCCAAGTTTTTTCCTGTAGCATCAACAACTTAGTTTGAGTCTTTGAGGTACCTATATATCTCTTTTTATCTGTTTTATTTTAGTGATCAAAGATTTCAAGTTCAGTAAGCTTTCTCTGTTTTCATCATTCCGCTGAAAGTAATTTCTTCTCTGTTGCTCTGTTAATTTCTGCTAATTCTTGAAGCAAATTTTCTGTATTTTTTTTATTATTATTTGAAATTGTGTTCATTTATGGGTTCAACCCTATTAAGGTTTTAGCATTAAGCTTGTTGTATTTTTGAAGTTATGTAAGTTCATATCTAAGTAATTTGAAGAAATTTTACATGTTGATTTATGTTATAAAAATGCTGGATTCAGATGAACACGGTACCGCTATGCTACATCGGTACCAAGTTTAAACTATCATCATTGCTCACAAACTCAGATCATATATTCTAAAGATGTTTAAGTGAAATTTAAAAGTTGCAGGAGAATGTACTTATTATTAGATTGTGTAAAATAATAGTGGCATTTAGTGATAGTATATATATTTTAAAGTTGCTGAAATGATCTTTTAATCTCATTATATCTGCATTTATATCCTAACTTGTTTGCTCTTTTTACTTGTCATGTTTTTTTTTTTAATTTCAAAACATTAATTAAAAAGATAATTTGACTTCACATATTCTTGAGCTTCTAATGTTCTTAGTTCAGTACAATATGATCATATAGTGTACTGCTATGTGCTTGTCATTAATTGATGAAAGAGGAAAATTAAATTATTTTCTGATTTGGAATCCTTTTTGAATAGTGTAGGCCCTATTTTGCCTGTTGAAATGAAGGCAAAACTGAAAACAGAGAAAAAGGCATTAAGTCCAGTTTCTTCAATGGCTTCTTCAAATTATACAAAAAGGAGAAGCTTCAGTAGACCCTCTTGGCTTCTTTGCACTGTTGCTGGTAAATTATTCATATATATATCTATTTTCTTTTTTTCCTCTTGTACAAACTTTCTTGGAATATTAGTTTTTATTTTATATAAATATGCCCCTTTATTCATCTTCACTTAAAAGATCCAACTTTTGTGTACTCAACTGGAATGGGCTAGAGTTCATTAAAGTGCGTTAAAAATCATTACATTTTAGTTTCAAATTCAAGTGAAGGCAAAAATATCGATCACAATGGTTCACAATGCAATCATTTTTTCTAGATTTTCTTTTATGATCATGATGTTTGAGTTAACATGCTTAATTTTAAATTTTTCCAAAATATTATTTGTAAACTGTAAGTAGTAAATGAAAATTGTACCATGGTCTTGTTTAATTGTTGTAATTTGGTGGGGGTGGGGGTATGGGGTCCATTATTCTTAGGTGATGTGAACATTTCTTTCCCTAGGAAAATGAGTATTGTGTACACACCTTTGTATTTGAAGGGCTATACTGTTATGAAATGTCAATTTCTTTATAATATAATAAGATTAAATCAGAAAGTTATTTTCAAAAAACTGTGTCCTTTTCTTATTTATGTCTGTTGCAGTTTCTACCTAAATACTTTAGAATCTTTACAAAACATTTTTTTTTCAAGTTTAAAAATTTTTTTGAATTCGAAATAGAGGGACTCATATATTTACTTTTGTTAGATGCCGTGTTGCAGAATGAAAATGATTTTTTGCTTTCTTTACAGTATCTTTTTCTGTTTTTATTTTTCTTTTCTGAAACTTTATCTGTACCTAAGAGTAGTAGCTTTTAATTTCAGAACAACCATTTTTCTTTTTTGGGTACTAGAATCCAATGTAATTTAAATCTTGTTTTTTTCTAATTCTATGTATGAAATCATGTGCTTGGTGGTTCACAAGATTATATAAGATCTTTTTGACTTGTAATGAATACATACCTCTCAAGGAAATTATTCTCTTAAATTGTTAGAACGTTCTATAAAAAATGACGTCTACTTTTATATACTTAAAAATTACACCTCATTTTTGATGGAACGTTCTAACAACATACTTATAAGCTTAAAAAAAAACAAATAAAAGAGGTCACATGGTGGTCTTTGTACCTTTTAATCTTGGCTTAAAATAAGTATTTATTCATTACTTTGAAGAATTTATGGGTTACATTACCTCATAAAATTTATGGAGTGAATGTGAATTATTTCTTGTTAAGTACTCCATTTTGATTTTCTTTAACTACCTACTAACATTTCTATTTGTGCATTTTCATTTGCTTTAATTAATATTCCAAATAAAATATTTGAATAAAAGTAGATGTAAAAAAAAGAAACTATTTCACCTCATGTAGTGATATTTTTTCTTTCCGAGGCTTAGAAATATTAATAAATGAAGAAATATGATAGACAAGAATGAAGTGATTAATTAGTAATTTTAGTTACATGAATTTGAAACTAGTGATGGCAATCGTCAAAAGCAGTGATTTCGTTTCATGTACATCCAAATTTGTCACTATCTACACATGGGCAAGATATGGGCTTTTGCAATTCAAATTTCAAATTCTTCAACTGTCAAGTAAAATCAAATCATTAAGATTTATTAAAAATTCTATTGAATTTGAGTTGCTTTTGTTCTCATTAGATTTGGATGAGAAGATGAACAAGGTGGCTCTTAAAATCCCAGAAAAAGGCAGTCCAGACAGTTTCGCGGAACGCGCTGAAGCCTATTACCAGAAACGACCACAGCTTATGGCCTTGCTACAAGAACTGTACAATAGCTATGTCTCTTTAGCAGATCGATATTGCCAAGCACTAGCCAAGAACCATAATCATCGTCGATATTCATCTCCAGTTCCACCATTAAGTTACAATGAAAATGGTTATTGTGATGAGGAAGAGTATGGTGGAGAGATAATTGATTCTGATGCTGAGAGTTCTTTATCATTTCAACCTTCCTTTCCACCTTCAACACAAGACAAATTTGATATTGAAATGATTGTTGCTGACTTGGTGATCAGAAATGTGGACTATGATTTCGTCTTAGAGGAGCTGAATCAAGTGGAAAGACAAAACAATGAGTCATCAAGGAAGATAGAGTTGCAGAAAAGCTTACTGGATGTGATGGAATCAGAGAGGTTGATCCTGTTAAATGAGAATGCTAGATTGGGATACAAGGTGGCTACGTTAATGGAGGAAAACAAGGCGGTGTCTTCAGAATCTTTGTTCATGAAGAGGAAGGTTGCTGAGCTTGCGGGGTGCATATTGAAGATGAGGGAGGATCATAGGGTTTGCATGCTAAGTCGAAAGATTGAGGATCTTCAAGGACAAATATATGGGCTGGAGAAGAGGAACAAAGAGTATTATGATCAGCTTGTGAAGCATGAAGAAGAGAAGACGCGTAGGTCTAAATCAATGAAGGTTAAAGGAGAAGCTAACATGAAATATTGCTTTAAAGTTCCTGAAGACGTTGTTGCTGGTATTACTAGGAGCTTTAGTTTTGGAAATCTGAAAAAGGGTAGTGGTGAACAGAAGGTAAATGCTAATGCTGAAGTTAAGAAGAAAGTTCCTAAGTTGTGGGATAGGGTCAAGAAGTTTGATATCTTCTTTTGTGGACCTAATTTCAACACATTTATTGCTGATGATAGGCAATCTGAATGTTTAGTAGATTGATATTATAACTTTACTAGTATACCGTTAATTGGGCAGAGAGAGAGAATTGACTCTTGTATTTTGTATGTTCTACTCCACCCTTTTAGCAGGATATGAATGACATGAAGAAAACTTCAATTGCTGCCTTAATGAAAGATAGTTTCTATGACAAAGATGAGTAAGGTCCCAAGATTTCTCAAGTTAACATAGCTGGAGATGGACTAAGATAGAAGTAGGGCGAAAAAATTGCCTCATGTTGCATATATATAACATTGACCAGCCAGTAGAGTCACGTCACTTCTGTTTACAGACATCATTCTATATACAATTTCAAACTAAACAATGAACTACAACACAACATACTAAACATGTTCTGCCTCATCAATACTTAAATAATACCTTTGGCAAATTAGGTTGACAGTAATCCTAATTTGTACAAACATACAAACTTGTCCCTTATGCTGAATTTGCAAGAGCAAGTTTCTCATTAAGCTTAGCAATCCGAGCCTGAAATGGTTGACGATGATAATACATCAGTTGTAAAAAGAAAACAGAGATATTACGAGGAACAGATAGTTCTCCCCTGTGTGCATGTGGATTCAGCTGACAATTATTTCAGGCCCATAATTCTTTCTTGTCATAAAATATTCACTTTGGATTTTGGAAGGCTTAGAAACATTTTAACAAACACCAGCCTCCACATGCCTTAGCATTGTGGTGTGCATGGGCAGATCTCTCTACATACAGAACAACATGAAGTGTACTGCCACAATCACAAAAGGGTGTGATACCTTTTCATGGGCATGTGGAGATTTTTAGTTTTAGTTAGATATTGAAAGCTTAAAAATTTTCCCAGTAACTTGTAGCAAATTCATAACTTGGTAAATCATTTCAGTTCTACTAAGGAATATAAAGCTTAAATCAATTTGTTCCTCCAATATTGGTGGCAGTTTTACAATCTTGCAATTTATGTGCTTTTCCAGCCTATCTTGTTGATAACACACTATCAATTATTAAGATATTACCTATTGAAGAAGAGGCTATATTTAATTATTGACGCAACAGGCTAGACTAAAGACTTCTATCATGTTATAACCGTATTTAAACGATTACCGCATGAACTATATCAGATTTCTGTTACTTCTAAAATAGCATCTTCACATGCTTACGAAATTTTGTATTCTTGTTTGGTGTTCCAAAAGTAGATGTAAGGAAACCAACCTTGAAAAAAATAAGCTTAAAGCCATAGGATTTGCAGTGCAGAACAGATGCCAAAAGTTAAACCAATTCTATTCTAAAACTACAACAAACATGAACTGCACCTTGAAGGATTTTGAGCGACGGATGGACGGATCTAACTCTAAAGCCATGGAGTATGACATCTCGGCTGCATCAACATGGTCCAGAGCCATCAAAACATCACCTTGGCAGATATAACCCTGTAAAAACTAAATCTAATAAATATTTGCAAGTAGGGATTAGGTGTAGATATAGTTATTTGATGTTCACGTCCTAATTCCTACAATAATTGCAGAAAGAGAGTATATTATTATGCAATCATATATTGTATTTGCTCGATTCTGAAGTGAAAATGAAGGGAATTGAGACCTCATGGTTAAACACTAATGTGAGTATGTTAAATTTAAGCACCAAACCTTTAGAAGTTAAGTTTAAGCACAACCATATGCTTTTCATGTATACTTAAGTAGAAGTAACAAATAATCAAATTACTTCAGGATAATTGGGAGCAATATTCAACGCCTCCTTAGAATCTTCAAGTGCCTCGGCCAAATTTCCCATTGCCAACTCTGCAGCACACCTGATTGAAGACACTTATTTCAGCATCTTGTTCACATGCATTCTGATCATCTAGACAACAAGGCAATAGTGACGAAATATTAAATATAAATTTGGACTGGAACAAAATCAAGTGATCCAAGAGTTTTTCAAATAACTTCAAGAAAACTCAGTAAATTAATTAAGAAGGAAGCCACGAGCAAAAAGTGCCAGGACATACACTCAAGGGACAGAAAAATGATGCTGTTTTCACTAAAAATTGCAACACGTTCATGTGAATAACAGAGAGTTTTAGTGCATCCTTTAGATTTATTTGATTACAAAAAGTCCTAATTTTCCATGGAAAAGAGATTTTAAACACAATAAACCTGTCTTTGAGCATAATATGAACACCTCCAAACGGCTTTAGAGCAATAGCCTGCACAAAAAATGGCAACATCAGTAACGATAGGCACCAATCTTGCATTAGATACAACATATAGGCCATATCTAGAGGAGACCTGTAAAGCTAAAATATAAGTAACGATGGCAACATAAAAATAGTGGAAGGAATATAGCATCATGTTAACTTCAATGACCCTTAGGTCACCCTGTTGATTGTACTGACAAAACACAAATCTGTGACTCTGGTGAATGGAACTTGTATCTACAGCCAGGGGTGGCTCGACATGTTAAAAAAAAGACATGTGCCTTACGCCCCCCAAATTTAAGGGGCCTCATTTTTAATAATAATAGGTTATAAGTTGTTATTATTTAATAAATATTGAATACTATTGTAGAAAATGAAGGAATTATTAGAAGAAATTTGACATATTTTGAGTACTATATCTCATGGAAAATAATTTAAAATAAGAATTATATTATCAATTGGAAACTAGAAGAAATAAATAACATAAAAGTTATTAACAATTCAAGTTTAAGGCCCCGTTTGATTTTTGCTTTAATTTTTGCTTTAGGCCACTAATATGCTTGATCCGCTCCTGTCTACAGCTTAGTATTTTCATTCTCTCATTACCACCCGCTCAATATAAAATTCAGTACTTCAATTCTCAAGGCAACTAGGAAAGGTGCTTAAGAAATAAAATTACATCAGACATCGGAAATGAAGAGCCTCCTTGAAACAGACTAGATAATAGATTGGCTGGAAAGCCTAGGGTCTTGAGGGAAAATGTCCTCATAATACATATCTTGTCTAGGCTTTTCGAATTTTGAAGGATATCATTTTTTCTGCCTTGGTCAAGCTATGTTGCTCGGACTCTTAAGAAATGTCAACAGCTGCGTGTCGGATTCTCCAAAAGTAGTGTATTTTTGGAGAATCCAACATGGGTGCGGCATTGAAAGTGAAGAGTACGTGCAACTAAAGTCATAAGTATCCATCTGAGATTAGAAATTCTTCACTTCAATTAACTTGAATGTGGAAGTTGTTCCGAACTTTTAAACCTCAAGCTTCTGATAAACCGTGCCATCTCTATGTTGAAAATTATGTGAATCAATGGCATTCTCTTTTTTTTAATAGTTTCTTCAGCATTGTTAATTTTTATCATGAAAATACTTGGATGGTCTCACATTCACTATACTAATCAGCGTAGCATTTGATGCACTAATTCATTCCAACAACTCTATCCCATTCAGACAGAAGCAAAAAGCTCAATGGTCAGTCTCACTAGGATACCCTTTTAACTTTTTGATCCATAGCATTCGTTAGAAGCATTTCAAAGAAATATCTTGAGCATGATACAGTGTAATTCAGCAAAGTATGAAACACACACCTGTGAGAGCAAACCATGAGCCTCAGAGAAATTACCATTACCCATCTCATCCTCAGCTCTTTTCCTCAACGCTAAAGCCTCCAAACTTCTCCTACTCTCTCCTTCAACATCATCCCTACCAAGGCAGACGAACGCCATAGTTTCAGCAGCTCGAGTAGCAGTGCCAACGTGCTTGACATATACAGCACCAGGTAAAACGACGACGTTAGGTCCAGCGCCGCAACGGCCAAGACATCCACAGGAATTAACAGCTACAAAGGGAGGAGCAATTCCAGATAAAACTTGAAGGGTATCCAAGGATCCCTGTTTCCTGCATGCCCTCTCTGTGCAAACTCGGATTTCCATCTTCCTTTCTACTTCTTCTTCTTTTACTGATGATGCTTTGATTCGTGTATTGTTAATGGGCTTGAATTTGGGAAGTGGAAAGAGGAGGAACGGAGAAAAGGGTTGCTGAGAAATGCTTCTGAGAGTGCTCAAATGGATTGCACTCATCGTTTAACTTGAATTACTTCTTGTTTCTCCGATTTCCTCTTTTTACTCTTTTGCTTTCTTCATTGAGAAAAATTGCTCGCCGGAGAAATGACGGAGTGTGCAGCGGTTTAAGGCGGGTACCGGATAATGGAATATTCTTCTCTTCTATTTGAGCCAACCAATTATTATTAATTACAGAATTTTTATTTTTAGTTTACTTATTATATTATTCCTATAAGTTTTACAAATTTTTAAAATTTTTTATTTTCGCACATCACATTAATATGTCTCGCGCATCACTAATGTATCTCACGCATTAAATTAGTGTATCATATATAAAATATATCTCGCGCATCAGATTAGTGTATCTCGCGCATCAAATTTATGTATCTCGCGCATCAGATTAGTGTATCATGTATAAAATATAAAATGTATCTCGCGCATCATATTAATGTATCTCGCGCATCATCTAATTAATGTATCTCACATATTAAATTAACGTATCAAACACTTATATTATCGTATTCGTTTTGAGGGATTTTTATAATTATAAACTTTTAAGGGTTTAAAAATATGTGATTTCTATAATTTGCTCAAAGTGAAACATAATGAGGATTCACATAAGCCACTAAATGAGTTTGAAACATAGTTATTACTGATTTAAGTTTAAATTAAAAATTCAAAGTCATAGCACAATTAAATTTATTTTTTGACCATAGAACTGTCTTAAATGTTAAGTGTGTCACATAACAAGCCAAACAAGAAAATTTTGATCAGCAAATTGGATAAACAATTTTAAAAACTACAATATTGCGAGGTGTCTCTATCTAGTACAAGCACTCTTTAGGCATTTGAGTGAATCTTGCAGTATCCTTACAATAATCATACACCAAGTACTTATTTTGAACCATTTTGAATTGGCGTTTTTTGCTCTTGTCTAACCCCTTCTTGGCTGGTTTATCCCACAAAAATTGAGCTAACTTACCACATTTTGTACCTGCAGCAATTGTGTCCTCACCACACAAATCACAAGCATCGATCTCGAACGATCGAAATGTTGTAACAAATGGAGAGTGGCTCCAGTTTGTCTTCACTCTCCCTCCTTGTGTAGCCCAGTCATCTGCATTCCACAATGATCCATATATTCCCATGCCTTGATTTTTCGGATATGGAACACTTTTTTTCTCCTTGTTTTTGAACACTCTAATTGGAATATCATCAACTGAAAAGCTGTGAAAGATTCACGTGTTGAGTAAAATTAGTCATTGTTAGCGTAGATCTAACTTATATACACTGACAATATAAAATTCTAAAATAGTAACACTCTCGGTCCTACGGAGTTGCACCTCTACATGTTTCACGGAAAGAACATATTTAGAGATATGGTTGAAGTAAGAATTACTTACATGATAGAATGATGATTCCAAAAGAAAGAGTAAGTGTGGAAGTCCGCTGTTGGGTCGAACCATAGACCGTGCCTCTGCTCTCGATCTCCGGTGCCATTCACGTAGACATTTGTTTGTACGAGGTATGGTTCCCCTGAAACATTCCCAAGAAATTCAAAGTCCAGTTCGTCGTGATTAGCTCCTTCTGATGACATCTACAAACCACATATTTCCAGCAATTAGTAGCATTAGGCCATAAGTTATAGTTTGAAGAAACAATATATTGATCTTGATAATTATTTGACGTCGTTTTCGTCACGTACATAAAATGCAATAACTGTTCCAGCTGAATCTCCTTCAACTAGTTTGATCTGTGCACTGGCTCTCCCAAACAAATATTTGAACTTCGACTCAAATCCGCAGCCTTTGTGAATATGACATAATTAATCAAATGGTTATGTAATTATATTACCTTGAATAGGCAATAATATAAGATATGGAGTTAATGAATGAAGTCTTACCAGAAGCGCTGTCAAGGGAGAGAGTAACTTGGTCTCCTACAACAGCAATATGGTCCGGTGCCCAGCTGGACTCGAAAACGTCGGTGAAGTTGACACCAACCCCTGTGTTTAGTAGTATAGACAGGATCAAAAAGACAATCACAAAGGATGACATTGCTGTCTGGAACTTGAAGATGATTAATTTCAGAGTCCAGAAGAAAAAGGTTCAAGTCTATCGGTCTGTTAGGAAAAGCGCCAATCAAGAACTTGGAGCCACTCTAGTTATATTTATATAGAAGTTGTTAACATAGTATTACTAAGCAATATATTTTTTATATTAGTATCATGGAGTACAAAAAGCAAGAGAATATGTTTTAGTGGCAGCCATGGTACAGTGGACTGTTTGTCAGCAAGGCAGCCTTTTCTTCTCTTGTTTACTACTATATATATTCTTTTTCTTCTCTTGTTTACTACTATATATATTCTTACTTTACCAAATAAACTGATTCTTTGCTGCACTCCACTTAAGGCACTAACTACAAGTTTTTATAGTAAATATTCTACAATGGAACTTCAATGACGGTATTTATTAGAAGACATTATGGGAGGGAGGAACAAGTGGGAAGTTAGTTATTAGGTAGTAGAGTGAAGCAAACCATACAGTATATATACTGCCAAAAGTTATGTATGGCAACAACCCACCCACTAAAGTATCAGAAAACGCACTATGATTTTGAGACTGAATGAGGAAGGGAATAAACAAGAATAAATTATTCCAACCAGCAATACAAATCCCCAGAAGAGTAGTAGGATAGTAAGCACTCCGTAACTTGTTCATAAAGTTAGGGGGATTTCAAATTGGTTGAATTGCAATGAGTAATTCCATTAGTTGAAAGTGAGATACTAGATGAAGTATCTTAAAAAAATAGCCAAAGTCAAATGTCAAGCACATTACGGGTCCAAGTAAAGGTGGATCCAGGATTTGAAGATGACCGGACACCTCTATCCTTAACATAGTCATGGAAAGTACTGATTACATGGTGAGAAAGATAAAATCACCTTTGAACTCTTTGCTATAGAAAATTCAGGTTAACTTTCAAATATATCATGGTGATAAGTGCTAAGTCAAAACAAAAATCTGAGATTCTGGGACATTTGAATAGTTCTGCAATCTCTTCATATGACCACCCAATCAATATACCTCGTGTTACACATACTAGAATTAATCCCTAGAGGCTACACACAGGCCATAGGAAGAGGGAATGAGTTAAGCTGTGAGACCGTATGTACCAGGCGTAGTTGAGTCTAGTAGACAGTAGACACTCATAGGCCCCTCCTCCACCACCTGGAGAGTAATGCTAGTAGCCGCTGTTCAAGCTCCAAGAATGATACAAATGGAAGGATGCATCTGGCAAAGAACTAAACAGAATGAAACTATTAAAATTACGAGATATAGGATCCCATGGATGAAACACTCTGAGGAATCTTATCAGATACTAGCAGATCAAAACTAGAAGCAAGTACAAGTTGCTTTTTGACCGAATTGTGAGCGTTCTATAACTGGTATCAAGTTATATGGAGAAGTAACAATAC
This sequence comes from Solanum sitiens, assembly GCA_016801875.1. Lineage (NCBI taxonomy): Eukaryota > Viridiplantae > Streptophyta > Magnoliopsida > Solanales > Solanaceae > Solanum > Solanum sitiens. Next base: position 1,387,172 of record JABWTJ010000002.1, on the reverse strand, counting down.
AAAGTGATTTTGTACAGTCGGCTCACTCTTGTAATGACTTGTAAAAACACCCAATTCTATCCGTTTGAAGTCGAAGTAGAAGAAGGCATATACTGGGCAGAAAAGGCTATTATGGCAAACAGACTGACTGTGATCAGCCTTTTAAGTAACTATCCATGAAGAACTTTAGCAAAAGCTTAAGAGTAATCAGTCTCTTCAGTTAACAAATTGAGAATGAAGTTCTTTAACACATCCGCACCGTGAAGAAAAGGGATCCTTTCAAGTAACTATCTCTGAAGTAGCCGACAATGCAGAAAACACCAACTACAACATGCAGGGATGACGTGAATCATTTTGTGTGACCTGACGCTAAAAGGAGGGCTTGCACTGCAGCTTCAATCTTGGAAAAGTATGCCCCCATGATGACAACAATTTCTGGATCAGCAAATAAAAAAGCTTGTCATCCTTCACCCATTTAACATAATCAAGGGCATCTTTCTTTGATCCATAAAGTACTGCACAAACAGGAGTATAAGCAGAAAAAGAAAAAAGAACAACCTACTTTTTACGACAAATCCAGGAAACAGGACCTACAATGACTCGTAATAACACCTGAAGTGTTGGATTAAAAAAAAATCTGATTAGAACCATCGTACAAGTTATTTAGAAAACTCTCCATGCAGGAAGGAGAACAATGGCATAGTTAAACATAACATACAAGCCAGTATAGGCATAACCGCATAAGTTCGCAGACAAGCCAGATACATCCAAAAAACAATTTGCCTTTTAAGACCAAATAGGGACAGCAGGTAAGGTAATTGTCAACCAATCTTGTTATCATTCCTCTTTTGGGGTAAAAAAGGAAAAAGACAAAGGAAGCCTAATTTCCAGGCAGATTAAATGGTAGCATTGTAATTACTCGAACTTTGGAACCCTTAGACAAAAAGTTTGTTGTCTACTACATATAAACTAGAATAGATGCACAACTTTTGTCAAATGATAGAAATGAGGGAGTAAACAATTGGAGAGTTACCTGCATAAAATATAGGTGTCTACTGACCACCTCTTATGATTCTTTGATGAACAAAAAATGGTAATAATATACATTATATATTCTTTGCCAGCTTCTCTTTTAGAATAAGGCTCTTCCAACCACCCCCTCTTGAAGATGAGAATGATGTAGACTTGGCAATTCATGTTTGTATTCCCCAGAACACCTTCATCTCCAGAGAGAAATCCTGTTCTTATTGTTGAAAGAATAATGTGTGGTTTAGGGAAAAAACCAGTGAGCTCTTGAAAATAGATGGAATGCTTTTCAAGAAAAAGTACAACTTGGTACTTCATGTATTTCATTACAAAAGTTCAAAAGCCCAACTTAGAGAGACCATAATTGTAACAGTTCACGATCACAAGCTTTGGATCAAAGCTGCAATTAGGCTACGCCCATCAATTTTGATTAGCATCATCACCCAAGGAATAAATTGCTGAAGTCCCCAAATGTTTATGACTTCCGATTATAGACTAGGGAAAGCACAAACCGAATGAAATGATCTGAAAATCATCCATCCGTATCTCACCAGTAATCCCCACATGAACATGATCCATCTCTAAAGTGATGGAACCTACTTGAATCTCGCACGGTGATCTCCCTTCCAACAATTTTTGAGATAACTTTAATTGCAGCATGACAATCCACACAAGCTCGCAAGTTTTTCATAATGATAATGGGTGACCTTTCTGGAGTACTAATCAATGCAAACGCAATGGCCAACCTCTCACTGTGATATTTGAGTGATTCTATTTTCATTTCTTCATCCACATTTTGAAGGGTACAACTTGTATCAGGTTCGTATCCTTCCTTGTCCATTAGCTCAACCAATGAGTTAATTTTTCTTCTAATCTGCTCAGTTTGTGGATGGGTCCTATCGTTTGCAGTGAATACATGAACTCTGCGGTCAATCTCAACCCAGCTATAGGCAGTGACCTTTTTAACTCCCCGTTCCCTCATAGCCTTCTTGACTTCTGCCGCATTTTCCCACTTGCCTGCTTCTGCATAGATGTTAGACATGTTGACATAAGCAGCGGCATCTCTAAGAGCGTCCATCTTGAAAAGTTGGTCTGCAGCCTTTTTGGCAAGGTCTTGATTCTTATGAATTCTGCATGAGTTTAAAACTGAGGACCACATGACCTCATCCGGTTCAAATGGCATTTCAGAAATCAGATTCTCTGCTTCATTGAATCGTCCACTTCTACATAACACGTCAATCATCGTTGCATAATGTTTTCTCCTTGGATCAAGATTATATACTTGAGTCATGGAATTAAAATACCATAATGCCTTTTCAACAAGCCCACGATGGCTGCAGGCAGTTAGTACACTGAGGAAACTAACAGAATCAGGGTAGAGACCTGATTCAATCATATCCGTGAAGGAGCTAAATGTGGCTTCAGCATCACCATTCTGAGCATATGCCGAAATCAGTGTATTCCAACATACTATATTCCTATCAGGCATCTCTTTGAAAACTTTAATAGCATCTTTCATGGACCCACAATTTGCATACATGTCTACAAGAACACTGCCAGAAAAAACACTAGACAACAATCCCAGTCTGATCACAGATGAGTGTAATTGCTTCCCAAGAGAAACTGAAGCCAAATTAGCTGAAGCTTTTAAAGTGCTAGCAAAAGTTGCCTGGTCACCGTGAACATTTTCTCTATTCATCTCCTTGAACATTTTGAGTGCCTCCTCATGAAAACCCTTCTGAACATATATTGAGATTATGGCTGTCCATGGAACAGAGTTTCTGTAGGCAAGATTTGTAAATATTCTGTTGGCATCCTCAAATTTTTCACACTTTGCATACATGTCAACAAGGGCATTTCCTACTTGTACTTCTGAAATAGCTGTTGTCACCACTGCCTGTGCGTGGGTTTGTCTTCCCATTGCTAAATTTAGTTCTGCTGCAGCTAAACTCAACATTGTGGCAAAAGGAAAATTCTTTCTGTCAAATGATGTACCCTGTAGCCTTTTGAAGAGATCAAACAATTTCTCATACTGCCCATTCCATGCATAACCTGTGATAATTATGTTATATGAAACACCATCTAACTCGGGCATCTCATCAAAGAGATTCTTTGCTAAGTCTATATAGTCATGCTTAGAGTAGAAATCAAGCAATGCATTTGCAACAAATATGTCCCAGACATAGCTTGTCTTGATGGCAAGTCCATGAATTTGTTGGCCAAAAATAACATCCTCTGATCCAACACTCATACCTAGCATTGCTGCAAAAGTAAAACCTGAAGGCTGAAAATCCACATTCCGCATTTGCATAAAAAGTTTCAACGCTTCTTCACGAAAACCGTATTTTGTGTACCCTGTTATCATCACATTGAAGCTTACTGAATCTTTAGTTGGCATTTCACTGAAGAGCTGAGACGCTATATCAAGGCAGCAAGTTTTGCAGTACGAATCTATCAGACTGTTGAAAACAATAAGACTTGCACTAAATCCAAATCTAATGATATGGGAGTGAATCTGAAGTACTTCTTTTAAAGTAATTGTATCATCAAAACCCGATAATAGAGTTGCAAAGGTGATATGATCCGGCTTAACCCCCGACCTACGCATCTCAGTGTAAAGATTAAAAGCTTCTTTAGGCTGATTGTTCTGAGAGTAACCACCAATCATTATAGTCCATGAAACTTCATTACGAGAGAACATGCTATCAAATAACTCCCTAGCACGAAAAAGATTGTGAGACTTCACATAACCCGAAACCATCATGTTAACAGAGCTAGTGTTTCTGTAAGGCATTTCATCAAACAGTTGACGCGCCTTTGCTATTTGATTTTCTCTTACTAAATCCTTCAGTTTGAAGTTAAAACGAGAGATTTCGGGGTCAAAACCCGTTTTAACAATGCGGGCATCTACTGGAACATCAAGAATTCGTTCACTACATTTCATAATCAACATTTAATTAGAAATGTTCCATAAACCAAAATACAATGAATTTTTTTTTAAAGAAATAGTAATAACAAGAAAGAAAAAATACCTGAAGCCACAGTAGAATCTCTTGGAGAACATTCTAATTGCAGCCCATGGATTTTTAGCTCTTGAATTTCCCATTGTGGTGCAAGAATAACAAAAAAGATTAAATTTTTAGAAGTTCAAGAACCAAGAGGACAGAAACCCAACTTGCTGGCAAGGAAAAAAGGTGCAGTAACCACAAAAATTAGTTGTACTATTTAATTAAAACAAAAAGTGGTTAACCAAGTTTAAGTGTGCTTATGTAGTGTACCTTAGATAACATTAGTAGCCTTTGTAAACATGACAAATTATCGGATGAACTGTTCAAAATCGAACCGAAATCGATAATTTGAATCGAAATTTATAATTCGAACCCAAAAAAAAGTTATTGATTTATCAGTATTGAATTATCGGTTTAGCAGTTTTGATTTTTTTGTTATCGAATTATCGTTCTTAACGGTTTGGAGTTTTTTCTTAACGGGTTAACAAATAACCCGATAGTAAATTAAATAATTATATTTATACCATTTTGTAGATAAAGCCATTGACTTAGAGTTTGGTTTTCTATTTTAATTTTTGATTGTCTCAAACACTTGGTTATTCTACAATGTAAAAGTGTTTGCTTATGACCATGATGAAACTTTTGAACTCATGTGCATGATTTATTTGGGTTATCACCTTGTTTCTAAGTGATTTTCAATATTTTTTTGTCAAATCTTAACAGTTAAACCAATAACGATAAAAAACCGATAAATCGATAACTGATAAGCCAATATCTTAATGGTTATATAATGATTTAACATCTCTACAAACTAATAACCAAAAGCTAAACCGATAAACTTTAAAACCAAACTGAATCGAGCAACCCTAATCCTAACTTAAAAGTGACCTATTACTATAAGAAAAACATCTTCATATGATCATATTATATAAGTTCTAACTTTTTAGAAAATACATAGTTTGTAAGTTTCAAAATAAAATTACTAGTATATATTTTGTATAAAATCATGTAAATGTATACGGAGTATACGAAGATTAAACTGTTTGAGATTTTATTGTTATAGCCAATAAAATTAGTAGATAAAATCCAATACTCAAATTGTTATAGGCTTATAGCATATAAAATTTAGTTACTTTAATGTACGTCATAATTATTACTTTTACAATTTAAAATATTTATAAAAATCTAGTCAAACTGAGTATAATTTTTTTTCAATTGATATCTAAACAAATCAAAATTCTATACGAACTGTGCTAACTTAAGTTAAATATATTCCTTTTTTTTCCAAAGTTTCTGTTACAAAACCTTATTACTTGTAAAATTAGGAAATCAGCAGGAATTAACCCTTTAGATCCCTTTCAAGCTCGTAGCTGCGAGAAAACAGAGAACAAAGCATCCACGGCAAAGATCCATGTCGGACCCATACGAGAGAGTGACCGGAGGTCGGTTGATGTTCAAAGGAGGCGCAGTAGCCAGCCGCAGCAAAGCAATCGACAAGAAGAAGAAGAAAAAGAAGAACAAGTCCGCCGAAGACGTTGTTTCCGATGAGCCTTTAACCGGTGACGCCGCCCTTGCCGCTACTGAGCAACAAGCTGACGCTCCTGAGGATATGTTTACGATTGACGCCGCTAAGCGCAGGAAATACGATGATTTGTTCCCTGTTGAAGCGAAGAAATTCGGGTACGACCCGAATGCTAAAGCCAAGTCCGTAGAAGAAGCCCTTGATGACCGGGTCAAGAAGAAAGCAGACCGTTACTGTAAATGAATTCATAAGCTTTTTTAGGTACTGTCTGTTAATCCTTGTAATTTCGATATGATTCTCAGTTTGCTGTGGGCTTACTTATAACTTGACATTAGTGCTTTTAGCCCCAGTTTTATTGCCTGTATCAATAGAATCGTATTTCGGAGATAGTTAATCTTTGATTACTAACACTTTGAGTATTGTTGCGTTTATTGATTTGCTTATTCAAATCTCAAAGGATGTTTCCCTTCTCAATAAGTAAAATTTACTTTGACACAACATTAGTTATAAGCTTATTTTCAGTCTCTTGTTGGTGAGAATTGTTACCTGAACAGAGATTTGATTTTTTCAATGTTTGTAGGAATATCAATAAACAATACAATGATTGAATCAAGCTTTCTGTAGATGCTGAGTTCTGGCTCAGTTAACTAATTTTATCAACTTCGGCTGCGTCTACCTTTCCGTGGTTTGTTAGATGCATCTAATGTAGAAGTTAAGAAGTAACATCTGATGCTCTTAAACGTAAGTCATTAAGTAAGAAGAAATCTGATACTACCTTAGTTCTTCTGCGTGCTGAAAATACTACAGCGACTTCAAATTTTTAGAAAGACTGCAATGTTTACTTACCAAATAGACAGAATGTAAGACCAGCAAAACATCTTAGATCAGATACAATGCTTTCACTTGTAGCCGGTGGCCTCAATCTCCTCTTCATACATCCTCTGCTCCTAGAAATTTTTCTCTTAGTAGTGTCAACTTACTGTAAACTTGTCTCATGGTCAATCTGTCTCTTGGGGATTCAGCTGAACATGCAACACCAATCTCAAGTATGCCAACCAAGCATTCCATCTGTTCTTTCTTGATGTTGCCCCAGTATTCTTCTCCATTGGTTGATATACTCGTCATCTCACCATGAAAAGCTTTTTTGTCTAGAATCTCCATAACTTTCTCAGGCAATGCTGTTTCCACTAAGCGGTGGAGACTAGAGCTTGCTTGGAACGAAGTGTCTGTGGGTCTTCTTCCAGTGAATATCTCCAATATGAGAATCCCAAAACTGTACACATCTCCTAAAATGGAGACCTTACTACCCATGCCGTACTCTGCAACAAGCAAATTCAGCTTATAAATAAACCAGTATTGTTAGAAGAAATCATATGGTGTACTCACAGTTTCTGTTCACTTAGAAACTTTACCTGGAGCTGCATAGCCAATGGTTCCCATAACTCCAAGTAAGCTAAACTGATGTAGTTCCGATCCATTACTGAATCCAGGAACAAGTCTCACCAAACCATAATCGCCCAGATGAGCTGTTAGATCTTCATCAAGAAGAATGTTCTGTGGTTTGATATCACAGTGAATCATGGGTGTTTGGCACTGATGGTGAAGATAATGAATTGCAGAGGCCACATCTATTATGATCTTCATTCTCTGAAGTATGGTCAAACTATCCTTCTGTATCTCCTTTTCTGGATGTAGCCATTCATCCAAGTTCCCTTTTGGCATGAACTGAAAGACTAAAGCTTTAAACTCATTTCCCTTGAAATCAGAACTTGAGCATGCGCTGATGACCTTGACAAGGTTCCGGTGCCTAATGTTTCTCAATGCTTGGCATTCTGCTATGAAGCTTTTTGAAGCACCTTGATGCAGGAGATTGAGTACCTTGACAGCAACGACCATTCCATTAGAGGCAAACGTTCCCTTGTAAACAGTTCCGAAACTACCAGAGCCAATAAGATTTTCAGAAGAAAATCCACCAGTTGCAATGCGGAGCTCTTCATAAGAAATATTGGGGTAGAAACGTGCAGATTCTGACCTAACTTCTGGTTCTGGTTGATCTTTCAAATTTCTTCTCCAACAAAGGAAAACTATTATTAAGGCCAGGATTGAAAATGAAGCAGCAAATACAATTGTCAAAATTAACTTGAGGGAAAGTACATGCTTCTTCTGTGTCTTCTGAGTTTCTTGATGAACACAGGGTTGTAAATGTAGCTCTTGAATCCCACCACAAAGATTGGAATTACCGACAAATACATCTGTACTCAAATTTGAAAATATTCTGGTGATAGGAACCTCACCCTCTAGATTGTTAAAAGATAAGTTTAAGTAGAGTAAGGAAGTAAGATTTGCAATGAAGTGAGGGATTGGCCCTGATAGGTTATTGAGGGAAAGATCCAAGGACTGGAGATCCTGCAAATCTTCTAAATCGGGAATGGTCCCTAGGAGGGAGTTCCCCTTCATATAGATCTCCCCCAGGGACAAGCATTTCCCCAGAGATCGTGGAATCATACCCGAAAAATTGTTGAAAGAAAAATCTAGATAAGTAAGATGACTCCAGTTCCCAATATGCACGGGTAACGTGCCAGTCAAAGAGTTATAATATGCATAAACTTTTGTGAGGGATGAGAGAGCAATAAGTTGTTGTGGTATAGATCCAGTCAGGTTGTTTTCAGAAATGTCCAATCTAAGCAGTTGGTTACAATTTCCCAAGGTTAAAGGTATGTTGCCCTCTAACCTGTTAAATCCTAAATAAAGATAGACGAGTTCAGTGAGGTTGCCTATTGAAGAAGGGATTACCCCTGTCAAGAGGTTGTTACGCAAGTCAAGACTTCCCAAGTTTGCGAGTCTTCCAATAGAATCTGGAATGTTACCTGTAAGATTATTGTTGCTCATGTCGAGTAGATTCAAATTCACCAGGTTTGAGATCTCTCTGGGTATGCTTCCGCCAATTCTGTTCCCGAAGAAGAGTAGGCGTTGTAACTGACTAGAAAGGTTGACTGTTGAATGAGGTAATGTACCTACAAACTGGTTTTCTCCAAAATGGAGCATTTGTAGACTGCTGCAGTTGGTAAGAGAATTTACAAAGTTAAGGTCGTCATTCTTACCGTATCCAAGATGGTTACTCCCAACATTGAGCCACAACAAATTCCGCAAGTTACCAAAACCCTTGGGTACATTTCCAGTGAATTTGTTTACAGGAAAATCAAGCTGTAGCAATTTTGAAGCATTGGCCAAAGAGGATGGTATGGAGCCATTGAATTGACAGTTCCCCAAGTAAAGTCTTCGGAGATTAGGGAAGTAGTGGCCTAAATCGGATCTGAGATTACCAGAAAAGTTGTTGAAGGAAAGTGCTATTAATTCCAGGGATGACAAATTGTACAACGAAGGAGGGAACTCCCCGGAGAAGCTATTTACTGACAATCCAAGCAGTCTCAACTTGGTCAATCGAGCTAAAGAAGCTGGCACTTCTCCCTCTAGACTGTTGTACGATAAGTACAACTCTTCTAAAGATGTAAGATTTCCGATAGACACTGGAAAGATTCCTGTCAGGTTGTTATTTCTGAGATACAATCTCACTAACTTTGTTAAAGATCCAACTTGGTAAGGAATCTGTCCCACAAGAGTGTTGTGGTCCAGCACAAGGCTCTTGAGGTTAACACAATGCGATAGATTAACTGGAATTTCCCCTGTTAGATAGTTAAAACTCAAATTCAGGTTTTGAAGCCTTGACAGCCTGCTGAGTTGTTGAGGAATTTCGTCATGGAATGAATTTTCTGCCAGGTCAAGAGAATTGAGCAAAGAAAGATTTCCGAGATGACCTGAGATTGTACCTGCCAGACTCAGCCCTTTTAGATTCAAACTGATGACTCTTTCCTGTGTCAGACCACAATTTACTCCAGTCCACTGACAGAAATGAACAGATATGTTCCAAGAGGCGAAAACTCTTGATGGATCCTCAGTTATTTGGGACTTGAATCCAAGTAATGCTAGTTCGTCAGTTTCATTTCCAAGTATAGTAGCTGCTGCAGCATATTTGAGAGTAGATGAGAATAGAAACACAAGAAACACAGCATGGGTTGCCAGAAAGGTGTGGGAATTAAAACTCTTTGGGAAAATTTCCATTGTGGAAAATGTGAAGTAGCAAGAGATGATGCCTCTCACAAATGTTGTTTTTGGTATTGGAGAGTCACTAAGTGGTATAAGACACACGATTATAAAATAAGCTGCCAATGATATATCAAGAATAAAATATTTTTTTAGCATTTTTCTTCATGATTGTCCATTGATTATGAGTTTGGTGCTCTATCCACCTAAGCTTTTCTTTAAAATATGCATTAAAAAATTTAACCAGTGCTTGAAGTTGAATTTTAAAAGTCACCGAGTCATGACTCTCTGGTACAATATGCAAGGCAAGTGTTAATGACTTTTTCTGATGTTAACTCTGTGGAAAACACATGAGTTTAATTGGTCAACTTATTAGTGAATAAGCAGAATATATGATGAAAGAATGGAAAATCAGAACCCCTGTTATGTCCTGTTATGTATTTAATATTAGCGAACACCAGAATATTTGATGGAAGGATGGGGAATGATATTTATTAATAATTCCACCTTTTTGGAACAAATGTAATCGTAGTTATATTTTTACATTGGGAAAAGGGTAAAAAATATCCCCAAACTTTAATTTATTGTTTAAATTTACTCTCGCCGTTAAAATGAAGTTAATTTTACCCCTCCCGTTACTAATTTCACCAAATTGACCCCCCATTTAACGGATTGACCCAAATTGACCCGAATTTTTTTAAAAAAAAACTATTCCTTATTTTAACTCAATAACCCATCCCATTTAAAATAACCCATCCCCATTTGGGCACCCCTTTGAGGGTGGATGGTGTGTTAGAGTGAGTAAGAGCCCCACATTAGTTGGAGATTGGACGGGTGGTTGCTTATATGATTTGGACAATCCTCTCTTCATGAGCTAGCTTTTGGGTTGAGTTAGGTTAATGTGATATATATATTTACATTTTATACTCTGTATAAAAACACTTATATCTATTTGGTCCTATTTGATACATTTATGATGTACCATACATATATTTCATCAGGTCACTAGAACAAATAAAGGATTTAACAGTAATAGTACAATTGTTACTATAATATATTTAGCAACAATAATAAATATGAGTATTTACAACCAACACTTTATATAAATGTCGCTAAATGCTTTAACGATGTTGGATGCAATAACGTTAACCCAATTACCGCTAAATGTTCAACGAGAGATTTGGGAAAGGAGACCACATTGAAGAAAGGCCTAACTTGAAACTTTGTATTGTATCACTGTTGTCGTTAAAAGGAAAATTTATCGTCACTAAATATATCATAGTAACTTGAACTAATGCAAACTAACTCCTCCACTAGACCTGCTAAGGACCTGTCTTTCTTTTATATTTTGTCAATCATCAAAACATAATTTCAACTCAGGTCAACTCAACACAAGTACTTTTGGTTCTCCGTCTCCTCCTCCTCCTCCTCCAACTTCTTCTTCTGATGTATCTGGACAAAGTTATATACAAAATTTGAAAAGAATTAAGAAATAATTTAAGCTTGTTTAAAGTAAAAGGAGACCAAGAAATTAGAATATGCCACTGAAGTCAAACAAAGAAGTCACACAATGTCTCTATGAAAATGTCGATTGGTTCAGTTGAGTTGTTTTAAACATAAATTTGAAAGGAATCGCTATCCTGACCTTAAGCAGCATTTAGGACATTACAAGAACTAAAATACAAAATTGAACTCAAACTAACTGGTACCTTCGAGAATAAATCTTCTGATGTCATCCAACCTTTCTGCAATAGACGTCTGCTGAGCAATCGTTGCATTATTGGAGGGCGTCTTATGGACACAAGCTAATGTTGGATGATAGCTATACATGGGATAATCAACTTTGTCCAGGACTGCAACATTTTTGTACCCATTGATGTTGGTATCATACTCGTATAGATCATGATACTGTGTTGGGGGACGTTGTACCAGAAAAGACACTTTCTTGCTGTCGATCCAAACTGGAAAGCCGATAATATCGCCATCCGGACTTAAAACAAAGTTGTCCAAAGTGTGGGAAACCCTCCAACGGCTGCTTGCTCTGTCAAAAGTCCCAATGACTATGTACTTTCTGAAAATGCATACAAGGGCAAGTAAACCTTGCGCCCTCCCTAGCCATATATCCTTACCACTCATATCCCTACTAGTCAAAATTTTGCCATAGCTAATATCGTAATGATCAATAAACTCCGGTCGATCGATGAGTACAACCTCTTCATTCTTTGTATCAAGCGCTAGAACACTACCATCACTTCTGAGAAAATACAAAGAATCGTGCCAATAAACAGGTGGACTACCGACAGGTAAGGATATGAAAGTATCGGTTCTCAATTGGATTTCACGCCACAAGTCAGTTCGCTCTGATGAAAGCAAGTGAAATTTGTAGAACAAGTTGGAATTTTCCACAAGATTACTTATGGTTACCAATTTGTATTGATTTGAATTAGGGTAATCAACCGCTAGGCCTGTCTTTTTTAACTCATTTCTAGGAGAATTTGGATATGGAATCAGTTGATGCTCTCCAGTTAAGGGATTGAATACGCAGTAACACCTAATTCTCTCAAACTCAAGTAGAAGAAGACCATCACATGAAGCCAAAATCTCTACGCCATAACATAGCGTTGTCACAGATTGAGTGATAGGGTTTAGGGAGATTTTTGGGAATTCTCTCAGTAATCTCCCATCATGAACTATATAGATGAGTTGTGAAGAAGTGATTTTTTGACGTTGGAATAAAGTTTTTGAAAATCCAGGATGAGATATCATACCTTTAAAATTCTTGGAAAGAATTTTACATTGAACAACAAACCTCAAAGGCAAGCGGGAGATAATCTCCATAACCATAGCATCCGGCATTTCAATACTCGCTGATAGACTATTGTGTTCCTCTGCATTGTTTCCGTTTCTCATTCTTTTAGTTCTTTCTATTCCCTTTTTCGAGTCTATCAAGAAAAACACAAAATGTTTTACCCTAAAACAAGTTGTTGTTAAATAGTATAAAACTTTATTAGGGAAATCTCCGAAGCGATTCGGCAGATTCTGCTGAACAATCAATGAACTAGATATATATGTGGACTTATAATAATTCATTCTCATTAAGAAACAATAAATGATATACATTGTTCAATTAATTATATCCCGCTCAAGAGTATAAGTGTGTTTAATCAATTTGTGAATTTGGTTTATGTAAGTATATGACACTTCAAGTCCATATATGCAAACTATTAGTTCATTTTCCAACAAATGTGGAACTCTAACACCCGCCTTCACACGCCAAGCCCAAGTCGAAGCCCAAGCTCAAGCCCAATAAGAGTATGTATGAGAAGTCCAAATAGATATGACTCCTATACTATGTAAAGATATGAAACTTTAACACCAAAAACTAGCTCTTGATGAGGAGGATTATTACTTAAGTCCATACAAGGTTCATCCTCATTTGGTCTCCCGCTCCACGCTGGGTTGAGCGTGAAACAGGGCATTAGAGTAGGTTAGGTCCCACAATGATTGGGGAACGAAATGGTTTGCTTATATGAATTTGAACAATCATCCTCTCGTGATCTAGATTTTGAGGTTAAGTTAGCTGACCCAAGTACCATATCTTTACATGGTATGAGAGTCAAGTTCATCCCCATTTGGGCACCCCTTTGAGGGTGGATGGTTGTTAGAGTGAGTAAGAGCCCCACATTAGTTGGGGATTGGACGGGTGGTTGCTTATATGATTTGGACAATCCTCTTTTCATGAGCTAGCTTTTGGGTTGAGTAGGTTAATGTGATACATATTTACATTTTATATACTCTGTATAAAAACACTTATATCTATTTGGTCCTATTTGATACATTTATGATGTACCATACATATATTTCATCAGCTCACCAGAACAAATAAAGGATTTAGCGGTGATAGTACAATAATTGTTACTATAATATATTTAGCAACAATAATAAATATGAGTATCTACAGCCAACACTTCATATAAATGTCGCTAAAGGCTTTAACGGTGTTGGATGCAATAACGTTAACCCAATTACCGCTAAATGTTCAACGAGAGATTTGGGAAAGGAGACCACATTGAAGAAAGGCCTAACTTGAAACTTTGTATTGTATCACTGTTGTCGTTAAAAGGAAAATTTATCGTCACTAAATATATCATAGTAACTTGAACTAATGCAAACTAACTCCTCCACTAGACCTGCTAAGGACCTGTCTTTCTTTTATATTTTGTCAATCATCAAAACATAATTTCAACTCAGGTCAACTCAACACAAGTACTTTTGGTTCTATATGGAGAAAAAAAGGTCATATATAAATAAGACAAAATACGTATATTGGACTCTAAATTTGGCTTCAAATTTTAATTTTGACCTCCAACTTTCATAATGCACAAATAGGCACTTTAACTATCCGACTTTTAAATAAATGAACACATGAGTTCTATATGACACAATACACGTAGGACACCGTGTAGGATAAAAAATGACATATAGGATGACATGTAGGACATGTGCGTCTATTTGTTCAACTTTATACAAGTTTAGATGTCTATTTGTGCACACCCAAAGTTGAAGGGCATAAATGTGATTCGAAGCCAAGTTAAAGGGCATAAATGTGATTCGAAGCCAAGTTAAAGGGCAAATTTATGTATTATGCATATAAATAATCCGACTTACGCAATTAATGTTGTAATTTCTTTTATTTTGTTCCTGTACAAAGTAATCCCTCAAGTTTGCTATTTAGGATATAGATAGATATATGAGTGTAATAGGACAGATGGTAAAAGGGAAATGCTTTATTAAAATCAACAAGGAGAAATATAAGAAAATATTGATTGTTTGACAATCATATCATATCATATCATCATATTATATTAGAGATTAGGATCATTGATATATTCTTAAATTTCATTTTGGCGTGTGAATTATGGTCTGTTCCAAATTCCAATTGAACATCCGAAAGCTTTGGAACAAATTAAAATCATAACATATGATGATGCTTGATTGACAAAGACATTACTGAGAAAATGGTTAACCATGCATGGCTTTCTCACCCTAGAGTGCTTGAGTTGACTTATAATAATATACACTTAGATGTCAGGAAATTATATCTTATATTTAACCATTTTCATGTTAATTGTTAAGTGAAAATCTCTTATTTCTATTTGAAAAAAAAAGAAAAGGTTCAATCAGATAGTGTCGAGCAAATCTTGAATGGAAGATTCACCTAAAATCTTCGCCTGACGATGCTAAAATCTTTCATTTATTGGAATTCATCATTTGAAATGTGAAAAAAAAAAAAATGGAAGAAGTTTTTCTTCAAAATGCAGAAATCATGTCTATTACAATATTTTACTATGTCGTCCATCTCCTAGAAATACAAATAAAAGTCATATTTAAATATTGAAGGGCACAAAGTCACCTCTATTACATCATTTCTTCTCCTCCTCATCCGACTGCTTCTTCTTGTTCTCCTCCTCTTCTTCTTCTGATGAAATTTCTTCTTGGATGGAAATAACTTGACAAAGTTAACTACAAAATTTGAGAAGAGTTAGAAATGATTTAGACTTGTTGCAATTGGCTCAGTTGAGATGTTTTAGACATAAAATTTGAAACTTTAAGCCTCATTTAGGACACCACAAGAAGTAAAATACAAAATGGAATAGAAACTTACTCTCGTACCTTTGTCCATTGATGATAAATCTTTTGATGTCATCCAAGTTTGCAGCCTGATCAGCAGTCATCACATTATTGGAGGGTGTCTAATGGACACAAGCTAAGCTAAAGTTGACGTTGGATGGAAGCAATACATGGGATATATAATTAACTGTCTCCAACACTACAGCATTTTCATACCCATACATATTCCTATTATACTCATGAAACTGTGTCCAGCAACCAGAAAAGACACTTGTTTGCTGTCGATCCAGACCGGAAAGCCAATAATAATTCCTCTGGGAACTAAAACTACGTTGTCCATAGTGTTGGAAACCCTCCTTGGCCATATATCTTCACCTGTCAAAATTTTACCGTATCTTATATGATAATGATCAAGAAACGGTCAATTAAAATATACTTTTGTATCAAAAGTTAGAACACTAACCTCACTTTGAGTGAATGACGAGAAACACGGCAATATATGGTAAAAGATAGGAAAGTATTGATCTGCATTCGGCTAACCAATCTGCATAGGTGAGTCGTCGTCACAGATTGAGTGATTGGGTTTAATGAGACTTTGTGGAATTTTCTTAACGCTGACCCATCATCTCTCTCATTAAGTAAGGTATTATTTGCAATTATTGGAGAACCAAAGAATGCATCCGAAGCAATGGGATATTTGTAATCGGGAAAATCAAGACTCTTCCTGATAGCACTCAAAAGCCCCAAATCAGATCAAACTTTTCAGCCCATATTTTATATCAAAATCTGTTTAAAAAAAAGCCCAAATTAGCCGAAACCCTAATCTATTTTCTGAACCAGCAAATAACTCGTCCGTTTCTCTATTTCAACAAAGCACAGAGATCACCAGTTCTGTTTTGGTGCAATATTCATCTCTTCCTATGGAAAAAAATCAGACACTCTCATTCACATTTGAAATCTCTGATGAAGAATCATAGACAGATTTTTGAATAAATAGCAGGTCTTGCATACATTATCTACTCGATCTCTGCTTAGTATTAGTGCTAACAGAGCTCATATTATATTCTACTTGAAATCCTTCTTTTAACAAGGAGATTGGAGTAATGTCAGACTCGCTCATTCACTGCCCGCAACAGGTGACATTAAACTGTTATATATTCTTTGTTAGGTTGTGGAGCCTGATTAATATTTGATGTACTGTATCTAGAGCAAATGGATGTAAAAACAGCATTTTTACATGGAGATCTGGACAAACAGATCTATATGCAGCAACCGGAAGGATATGTGGTTCCAGGCAAGGAACACATGGTGTGGAAGCTCACCAGGAGCTTGTATGGACTAAAGCAAGCACCAAGGCAGTGGTACAAGAAGTTTGACTCCTGCATGACCAAGAGTGGATTCTGCAAAGCTGAAAAGGATCCGTGTTGTTACTTTAAGAAATACACTGATTCATATGTCTTTCTACTCTTGTATGTGGATGATATGTTGATTGCAGGATCTAGTATGAGGGAGATTAACAATCTGAAGACAAGGTTGTCTGCAGCGTTCGAGATGAAAGATTTGGGTCCAGCGAAGCAGATTTTGGGGATGAGAATTTCTCGGGATAGATCTGTTTGCACTTTAAATCTCTCTCAGGAGTTGTACATTGAGAAGGTGTTGAGCAGATTCAGGGTTAATGATGCTAAACCCAGGACTACTCCATTGGCAAATCACTTTAAATTGTCAAAGGAGCAGTCACCCAAGACAGCCGAGGAGCGTGAGCATATGGCACTTGTTCCATATGCTTCAGCAGTTGGGAGTTTGATGTATGCTATGGTCTGCACTAGACCTGATATAGCACATGCAGTGGGAGTTGTTAGCAGGTACATGGCAAACCCGGGGAAAGAGCATTGGGAAGCTGTGAAGTGGCTTCTGAGATATATGAGAGGTACATCCAGTACTTCACTCTGTTTTGGCAAAGGCAAGGTGACTCTACAGGGTTTTGTAGATGCTGATCTTGGTGGGGATGTTGACTCGAGCAAGAGTACATCCGGGTACATTTACACCATAGGTGGAACAGCAGTGAGCTGGATGTCCAGACTTCAAAAATGTGTTTCTCTTTCATCTACTGAAGCTGAGTATGTGGTAATAGCTGAAGCTGAGAAAGAGATGATATGGCTGGCAGATTATTTGGAGGAATTGGGCAAGAAGCAGAGCGAGAAGATTCTTTACTCAGATAGCCAGAGTGCCATACAGTTGGTGAAAAATCCGGTCTATCATTCGAAGACAAAAACACATCAGAAGGCGGTACCATTTCACTCGCAGGGCAGTAGAGGATGGTGATATGTGTTTGGAGAAGATAGAGGGTGCAAAGAACCCGGCAGACATGTTGACGAAATGTGTTGATGTTGGGAAACTGGGGTTATGCAAAACCTCGGTTGGTCTTCTGTAGTTGTTGCTACAGATGTTGCGGTGCGGTAAAGATGTTAATGATGAAGAATTTTTTTTTGAGAATGTATTTTTTGGATGACTGAATCAGTCTCCAAGTGGGAGAATTGTTAGGTTGTGGAGCCTGATTAATATTTGATGTACTGTCATATATTAATGTTTACGCGGTTTAACCTCCGCGGTGAGGTTGCCAGGCCCCCCATCCGAAGGGGGGGTTCGGGGCATCGTCCCGACCTATTTTTTGTGCTGTATTATTTATTCTCCATTTATTCTCTGTAACTAAAAATACTCTGATTTATTAATATATATATACCCCACCGCCGTGGAAGTTTACTCACGGGGTGTTACCACGAAAATATTCTCTCTCTCTCTTTCTCTCTCTTTCTCTCTTTCTCTCGAAAGCTCTTGTGTTCATTATTCATCAAGTGTGTGTGTGTGTGTGGATTCGATCCCAACATTCTTATCTTAAGAAAATAGCTAAAGTTATACTTGCTTCTCATTTGCGCCCTGTATAGACATATTCCTTTCAGATTTTAGCCATCATTTATTTAACAAATGGTTTTGTTTCATTAGATGATTAAATCTTCACTTGAAATCAGTACAAGTTAAATGTTTATTTGATGACTTTATATGATGAAATTTTGCAGCTCATGTATTCATATGTAAAAGTGATTAAATCTTCACTTGAAATCAGTCCAAGTTAGAAATGTTATGCAGGTTACATTTTTTCTAAAATAAATTAGTGTAAGAAAAATCATGATGCACAACAAATATAGATTTTAACATCTTTCCCTAATCAATTAGATAGTAGAGTTTTATGTATAAGTTTCCTTCTAAATTATTTAGTGATGGCTGGGTAAAATGTGGAAGGATCAGGGATTGAAAAGTATTTTTTTTTAGCTTAAACCTGTTGAACTTGACTATTAATTTTGTGCTTAAAAGACATGAATGGTGGCTTGGCTGTTTTAAGTTTGGTTTAAAGTTACCAATTGCGTGAGCCATATCTTGATAGGCATTTGCACATTTTCGTGTTTTGGATGGCATATTTGTTTTACGACTTTACTTACCTCTATAGTTCATTTATTCACTATCATTTAAAGTTGAATATATCATCTTACTAATTTCCTTGCTATCTCTTTATTTACATGAACACTTTCGGAGCTAATTGGAGTCTTTCATAAAAGACTTTTCCGTGCAACAAGTCTCATTTCAAGACTCAACACCACTGCTAGATTTGAAAGCTCACATTCTCTCTTCAACTTTGTTTCTCCCGCTTCTCAAAAGCTCATGCAGATAGACATGGCAAAGTAGCAAGGAAATCTGGAAATCTACTCCTTTCTTTTCTCTTTAGTCTTTACTTTATTATGTTTGTGTTCTTGCCGGTATTCTTAATTTGTGTTATATCACACTTATTTGTTCTTTGCCCTTTCTACTTTTTTTAGACTAGCTACTTAAGTCTTTAACATATTAGTTATTTTGGGTCTCGCGGAATTTTCATGTTTTTGACAAAACTATTTTAAAAAATAGATTAATTACACCTATATTAGATCAAATGAAGTTTTTTTGAAAATAAAATTTGACTAAACCCCCATACTAAAAAGCTTTTTTTGTTATGAAATGTCTAATGAGCTCCAAAAAAGAGGACGTGAAATTTTACAAAAGTTGGATAAGTTTTCAATTGGTTGGATAAAGGTTTCTTTGATATACTTTGATTTTATTTTCTTATTTGTTGAAAAATATGAAGGATATTATATTCAACGTACATATCACAAGTATTTTTATAACATATTCCTTTTAAATTTGCTCTTTTTAAAATTAATTAACCTAGGTTGTGACTGGCTAATCATTTTAACGGATTTTAAATAATGTGTATCTTCCTTTTAGGATAATTATAAATCTTACTTAGAATCACATAAGGTTACTTTTCTGTTTTGTTGCAAAATATGAGGGATTTTATTTTCAAAATACATATCACAAGTATTTATAATATATTCTTTTTAAATTTGCTCTTTTTTTAATTAATTAACCTAAGTTTTGACCGGCTAATCATTTTTAACAGATTTTAAAGTATGTGTGTCTTCCTTTTAGGATAATTAGAACTTTTACCTATAATTCGACGAGGTTAAACAATACTTCAAACTTAACTTAGCATTACTTTAGCAAAATAGGTGTCCTACTTCACTAATATGTTGTACATCCTTTAGCCTCGAGTTAAAATGAGTTATAACATTAAGCATTTTTTTAATTATAAATAAGGCAAGTATATGAAGAGATTGACCATGGATGAGTTCAATAGTACTAGAAGCTCAAAGGAGCATACAATATTGTAGCATGAATGCAATTTAAAAAAGTGATTATCAGAAATCAAAAGTGCTAAATTCACAAGTATAATTTATTATTTAATAAGAGGTATAAATAATAATTTTTTTATTAATAAAGAGTATAATTGTATTAGTTAATTTTTGTGGGAATTCTCGTAAGATGATTATGATAAAAGATTTAGTTTCTCAATTTTAGCTCATTCATAATGGTAAAGATTGTCATTGATTGTATTGATTTCTTTCTTGATTCTTATTCATAACTGTAAAGATTGGCATTTGGTTTTGATTGATTTTCTTTCTTGATCCTCATTCATAACGGTAAAGATTGTCATTTAGCTTGATTAATAATTGTTTTGATTTCTTTCCTGATCATTATGTTCCACCCTCTTGTATAGACGCCCTATTCATTATTTATAAAATCATCTCTTCGCCCGAGTTTTAATCAATAAAAATTGGTAACCATCAATATGTTGGCTTAAAATTCCAACTAGGTCTACAAATTTCACATACTTCCATAAGAGTGATATGATTTATAGCGTGAAATCCAATTGATAGGGAGTACTTTCAACTATTTGGTCTTTGGTGGTCCACTTGTTTAATCGGTGCAATTTTCTATATTTTCTCATAAGTGACAATAGTGTTCTACCTTTTGATACAAAGAGAGTAGAGGATATACTAGTTGACTGTTCTGAATTTATTGATCATTGTATTTGCTTCTATCAATCACAGTGATGGCGCACAAAGATCAATAAATTCAGAACAGTCAACTAGTATAGCCTCTTCTCTCTTTGTATCAAAAGCTAGAACACTACTATCACTTATGAGCCAATGATTGCGCCAATAAACAGGTGGACTACTAAAGGACAGAGAGTTGAAAGTATTGTTTATTAGTTGGATTTCACGTCATAAAAAGGATCATGTTGCAGGTGATCAAGATGTTAAGGGAATTATCAAAGCTATGCTGCTTGGACCTGATATCGAAAATATACAGCCAGCGAGACTCGATCATCAATGAGATATGTGATGAACAAGCTGCTGAGGTTGAGGATACAACAAATTTGTATGGGGAATACGAATCGAGAGGATGTAACCAGCAGAATGAATTGGACACTACTAGATATATAGTATGCATCAAACTATTTAATGTGTTAATTAGCTCTAATTCTTTTTGTGGATGATTGTTGCTTAGTTTTCTTAATTCCCCATATATATAAGTGGGTGCGGAATCTCTTTGCTAGTTTATTATTTGTGTATGTTTATATATTTATTAATGCATCATCCACATATTATATTTCCGGAGAAACCATAGCTACAATTATCATTAAGCCCCCCGATAAAAAAAAAAAAGGAATAGAGAAGAGGATGTAGGCATTGATGCCTATCTCAGTACTATGTTAAAGCAATACAAATTTTGCAATATATGCTTACACAAATTGTGTTCTTTTAGTTATCGGAGGATTGTCGAGTTCAGGAGACTAAAGGATCCATCCCCACTATGTGACCAAGAAAGGGTATTTTATTCAGTTAGTCAGCCCAACTCTTGATTAAGAAAAAGATTAGTTTATAATAATTCTTAATCCATATTATAAAGAAAATATTAGCTGGATCAAAAACCAAAGTCAGAATCAATCTTGAAGAAAAATGCTAACAAAATCATTTTTTGTTGATATGCCATTAGCAGCCTGCATCTGCTGCTTTTCTTGGCAATGAAACTGATAAACTTGACTTACTTGGATTCAAGTCCCAAATAACTGAGGATATATCAAGAGTTTTCGTCTCTTGGAATTATTCTGTTCATTTCAATCAGAAAATACCTTCCATAAAAAAATTCCTCAACAACTCAGCAGGCTGTCAAGGCTTCAAAACCTGAATTTTGAGTTTCAACTATCCAACAAGGGAAATTCCTCATTTCATTGCAAGTCTTACTTCCTTACTAGTCTACTTGAACTTATCTGTCAACAATCTAAATGGTGAGGTTCCTGTCACGTAGTATTTTCAAATTTGAGTGCAGATGTAATAAACCGGAACTCCAAGCTTTGTGGTGGGATTCAGAAGCTGCATTTACGACTTGTGTTTATCAAAAAACGTGGAAGAAGCATGTACTTTCCTCAAGCATGATACTTCAGAGAATTAATATCATACTGCACTTCATTATTTTTACCATGAGTGCCAAACACCCATGATTCACTGTGATATAAAACCACAGAACATTCTTCTTGATGAAGATCTCATAGCTCATTGGGTGATTTTGGTTTTGGTGAGATTCTGATAGAATATAGGCGTCCACTATCAGTCAATGGACTAGATCCCTTGACACAGCAAGAACAGTGCAGAAGAGTAAACAATAAGAAGAACACAACACAAACAGTTTACGTGGAAACCTCCTTGCTCAAGGGAGTAAAATCACGACCTGTTGCACATGATTTTCAACTGCTTCACTAATCTTCCTTAAGTAAAAGTGAACCCAGTTACATCCAATGTGAGAAAAAGTTATTAATCTCACGACCAAGTAATCTACCTATTACTTGAAGAGCTTAAGCAGATACAACACTGCGCACTAAGCTATCACCCCTACATAATTTAGACTTTTTCTAAGCGGATACAACATCACCCACTAAAACACCTAACTCTAGATGATTTAGATTTTTCTTGGGCAGATACAACACTGCCCACTAAATCAGTTACCTATAACTAATTTAGAATTGTAGCACAACAAACTATCTGAGTCCTTTATAGATGTAGGATCAAATTTATAATATATGTTCAGAAGAATAAATCCTAAGACCACTAAGCTTGCAGCTCTATCTGATTTGAGTTTGATCTTGAGGATGAATCTTCACTTTTTGATGAGCCTTTGCAAGAGTTCTTGAGAGTTTTTCAAGTTGCAAAGACTAAGGTTGTAGCTATTGGACATTAGGTTAATGAAGAATAGTCACAACCTTCGAGACGTCGACCTTCTGTCCATTTGTGCACCAACCACTTGTACTTTTTCCAGCGTGGCAGTGAGGAGTATGTCAAATCGTTGATCAGGTCCCTTCACAAAGTCCCTGGGTTTGACATAAGTTGGAGACTATGCACCAACCACATCAGTTGGCAACCTTTTGATAGCTGTCTTTTCTTCTTCGCAGACTTTCCGGGACCAGGTCCCGTGTTGTGTTCTTTGAGAGTTTCTAAAAGGCTTGTTGGCTGACTCCTCATTTGGATGAATGACTTTAACATGGTGTTTGTCATGTTTAAAATATCAACCATGAAGAGTTATTACCCGTAGGACAAACACTCTGATCCATTCTAATTGGTTCGGTACGTTGGCGCCTCACCTACCACTGACTGACGAGATAACTTTAGAGTTGTACCCCATTATGCATCTAACAGAGAGAAATCTGTCGAGGACCAGATCCCTGTATTTGTGAGGATCATCAAAACACCTAGAATATAATGGTCCCCCATTTTTGATGAAGACACACAAATAAACATGATGCTGAGTTTATTCATTCATTTCCCCTTTCATCAGTCTCAGTGCCAGAGGACCCTTTCCTGGATCTGGTCCCTTGTTAGACTCTGCATTTGTGAGGATCATCAAAACACCTAGAATATAACAGACTCATGTTGATGAAGATCTCACAGCTCAGTTTAGCTATGCAGCTCCAGGTAATGTTTCTAGGTTAACAAAAACTATGATCAAAAATTTCTTCTAACAATAATGGTTTATTTATAAGCTAAATTTTCTTGTTGCAGAAATTGGGATGGGTAGTGAGGTTCCGTTAAAGGAGATATGTACAGTTTTGGTATTCTCATATTGGAAATATTCACTGGAAGAAGACCCACAGACGACACTTTGTTCCAAGCAAGCTCTAGCCTCCACGACTTTGTTGAAACTGCATTGCCAGAGAAAGTTATGGAGATTCTAGACAAAATAACTTTTCAAGAATACTGGGGCAGTATCAAGAAAGAAGAGATGATATGCTTGGTTAGCATACTTGAGATTGGTGTTGCATGTTCAGATTGACACTGATAAGATAAAAATTTCTACAAAGGGGAGATTGAGGCCACAGCACAGGCTACAAATGAAAGCATTGGATTTGATCTAAAATGGTTTAAATGCTGTCTACTTGGTAAGAATGCTAACATTCTGTCTATTTGGTAAGCCTTGGATTTGATGTAAAACTTGAAATGCCTGTAGTATTTTCAGCATGCAGAAGAACTAAGGCAGTGTCAGAGTTACTTAATGGATTTAGTCTAGAACATCAGATATTAGTTCTTAACGTCTACATCAGATCATATGTTTCATTCATGAATGTAAAGGTTGTGATTTTCCTTCCAGATTCTAGACGCACGTGAGGTATTCCTGTCCCATAATTGGAGCATCATGATCAATACTTGAAATATGCAGCAGTTGCCCCAAAGAAAAAAAGTTTATTTTCACATTCACAATGCATATAGGGAAACCCTAAAAAGAAAATTCAAACAAGTTAGGCATGCTCAAGTGATTGAACATCTCCACCATTGATTGGTATGAAGGTTTGAGTTACACTGGAGACCAGTTAGTGAGAATACCGTTAATCCTCCTAATATAGGGTGGTGGGATGGAAAAGAAAGAATCGGTTTTTAACTACTCCCTGAATCTTCTCTTTGGTCATCTAGAGAAGAATTAGAAGCTAATCCTGACCTGTCAAGAGTATAGCATCTTCTCTCTTTGTATCACTTCTGAGCCAATAAAGAGATTCACAACAATAAGCAGGTGGACTACTGAAGCATAAAAAGCAGAAATTGCTTTTCAGTTGGATTTCATCGTTGCGATGAAATTATATCAAGCTAAGTAAGACTGAAGGTGTATTGAGTAACTATAATTCTTTGGTTTTTGACCATAGGAAAGTGAAGTAAGAATTCAACTAACAAAAAAAATTGGAACAAAATAAAAATAGTGTTGACTCTTTGGCCTAATTATTTAGTCCCACATCGGAGCTTTATGTATTGTGAAGGAGAATTTGGGTTATAAAAGAACCCCTCCTCCTTCATTGTAAAATGCACCATTTGTAATCTCTTCTCTCTTTCTAATAAAAGTAGGCTGCTTTGAGCGGTGCTTGGAGATTAAGCTTTCACGGCTGAACTCCATTATTAAAATTGTTCGGTCTCTTTTCTCTTCTTTTCAGTTAATATTTGATATTATTTGTCGGGTATCTTTGTTAGTGTTCTGTCCGGTTCAGTTCATTTGAACTGGTTCATTTCACTAAAGTTGTTCCGTTTTGTAGGGAAATTACCCGAATTTCCCAACAATTGGCATCAGAGCCAAGGTTCTGTCTGAGTATGCTCTGTGGTTGCAGCTGAGTCTGATCTTCCACATCAGAAAAGAATTATTTTGGTCCTTTTGCGTCGAAAGTTTTTTCTAAGTCAGAGTTCTGTCTGAGTATGCTCTGTGGTTGCAGTTTTGCCTGATCTTCCACACCAGAAAGGAATTACTTTGTTTCTGTAGAAGCCTTCGATTATTTGAATTCTGTTGTAATATTCAATATTTTTTTTTTAGTCTGTAATGGCAAATAAAGATCAAGAAATGGAGTCTGTTGCAAATATGCCACCGAAGACATCGGGTGCCTCGTCATCATGGTCAAGATTCCCAATATCTACTTTGAAGTTGGCGGTTGAAATATTTGATGGTACGGGCCATTTCGGTATGTGGCAAGGGGAGGTTTTAGACTCCCTTTTCCAGCAGGGTCTTGATATTGCTATTGAAGAAGTTAAACTAGAAGGAGTTGAAGATAAAGATTGGAAAATCATTAATCGATTGGCATGCGGAACAATTTGATCGTGTCTATCCAGGGAGCAAAAGTATGCTTTCAAGAATGAGACTTCTGCATACAAATTGTGGAAGGCATTAGAGGACAAGTTTCTGAAAAAGAGTGGTCAGAACAAGCTCCTAATGAAGAAAAGGTTGTTCCGATTTGATTACAAACAAGGTACTACTATGAATGAACATATCACTATGTTTAATCAATTAGTAGCAGACTTGCTTAATTTAGATGTCATATTCGATGATGAAGATCTGGCTTTGATGTTGTTATCATCTCTTCCCGATGAATTTGAACATTTGGAGACAACGTTACTTCACGGGAAAGAGAATGTGTTGTTAGATGCTGTTTGTTCTGCTTTATATAGTCATGAACTGAGAAAGCAGGATAAGATGAAAACAAAGGCAACAACATCAGAAGAAGTATTGGTGGCAAGAGGTCGTCATCAAAACCAGACAAAAGGGAGAAGAGGAAGGTCCAAATCAAAAGGTCGAGCCATTGCCAAAGATGAATGTGCTTTCTGTCATGAGAAAGGGCACTGGAGGAAAGACTGTCCAAAGTTGAAGAAGAAAGGGAAGGCTCCGCAAGACGCCAATGTTGCAGAATGCAAAAGCGATGCGGAATTAGATATCTCTTTAGTGGTCGCTCCTACAACATCACATGCAGATGAGTGGATATTGGATTCAGGTTGTACCTATCATATGTGTCCCATTCGGGAGTGGTTCTTTGAATTTCAGGATCTCGATGGCGGATTTGTTTACATGGGTAATGATAATTCATGTAAAACAACCGGAATAGGTTCAATCAAACTGCAGAATCATAATGGATCCACCAAAATCTTGCGAGATGTGCGGTACATGCCAAAGTTGAAGAAGAATCTCATCTCATTGGGGGCTTTAGA
Source organism: Solanum sitiens (assembly GCA_016801875.1). Taxonomy (NCBI): domain Eukaryota; kingdom Viridiplantae; phylum Streptophyta; class Magnoliopsida; order Solanales; family Solanaceae; genus Solanum; species Solanum sitiens. The sequence continues at coordinate 1,360,473 of JABWTJ010000002.1, read as the reverse complement.
ATCTAAAGGCCTAGTTATAACGATGCGAGATGGAGTTCTTAAAGCAACTTCTAAGATTCCGAACTCGATTCAGATTCCAGGCGGGGAAGACTTCCTGATTCTCTAGTCGAATTATCACTTTCATTCGACGATACAAATAAGATAAAGGCTGTGGGGAGTGCTAGAAAAGCCAAAAAAAAGTGGAGCGTTGGTGATGTTGAAGGGTGTGAAAAAGAACAATCTGTATTATTATCAAGGTAGTACAGTGGTCGGGACAGTAACAACAGTAACTTCTTGCACCAAGAAAGATACTGAGGCAACGAAGCTGTGGCATATGCGGTTGGGACATGCTGGTGAAAAATCTTTACAAATTCTTGCCAAGCAAGGATTGTTGAAAGGTACAAAGACTTGTAAACTTGAGTTTTGTGAACATTGTGTTCTTGGAAAACAACGAAGAGTGAAGTTTGGCACTGCAATTCATAATACCAAGGGTATTCTGGATTATGTGCATTCAGATGTATGAGGACCTGCCAAGACTCCGTCTCTTGGAGGAAGGCATTATTTTGTCACTTTTGTTGATGATTTTTCCAGGAGAGTTTGGGTGTTTTCTATGAAGAACAAAGATGATGTACTTGGAATTTTCCTTAAGTGGAAAGTTCAAGTTGAAAACCAGACGGGAAGGAAGATCAAGGTTCTCCGAACAGACAATGGTGGAGAATACAAGAGTGATCCGTTCCTTAAGGTATGCCAAGACTGTGGCATAGTTCGGCACTTCACCGTCAGGAAAACACCGCAACAGAATGGGGTGTCAGAGCGTATGAACAGGACACTTGTGGAGAAAGTTCGTTGTATGCTATCTAATGCTGGGTTAGGCAGAAAATTTTGTGCTGAGGCGATAACATATGCTCAACATCTCGTCAATCGTTTGCCATCATCTGCTATTGATGGCAAAACTCCATTAGAGGTATGGTCTGGAAAACCTGCAACTGATTGTGATACTTTGCACGTTTTTGGTTCTGTTGCATATTATCATGTGATTGAATCAAAGTTGGATCCACGGGCAAAGAAGGCTTTGTTAATGGGATTCAATGTTGGAGTGAAGGGATACCGTCTGTTGTGTCTCGAGGCAAAGAAAACAATTATAAGCAGAGATGTTACCTTCGATGAATCTGCCATGTTAAAGAAGGTAAATTCAGAAGATGCTGAGAGTACTCCTGAACAGGTGGCGTGTACTCCGAAGTAGGTGGAGTTTGAGGAGACAGTGGTGATCCCAGCACGGAGCACCACGAGTGACTCTCCTACGGCAGAAGAAGAGTCAGATGAGGAAGAGGTTCCTACCCAAGAACCTCTACAGCAATCGGAGCCAATTGCAGTTAGAAGACAGAGACGAGCGATCCAAAAGCCCGCTCGTTTCACTGACATGGTAGCTTATGCACTTCCAGTTTCAGATGAAGATGTTCCATCCACCTACCCAGAGGCCATACGAAGTTCAGAAAGTGGCAATTGGGCAGGTGCAATGGAAGAGGAAATGCAATCCCTCAAAAAGAACATGATGTGGAAGTTGACACAACTACCGATAGGCAAGAAGGCAATTGGATGCAAATGGGTATTTGCAAAGAAAGAAGGATTTCCCGATAAAGACGATGTTCGCTACAAGGCAAGGTTGGTAGCTAAAGGCTACGCTCAAAGGGAGGGAATTGATTATAATGAGGTATTTTCTCCAGTTGTTAAACATTCCTCCATTAGAATTATGTTGGCCTTGGTAGCGCAGTTGAATTTGGAGCTAGCTCAACTTGATGTGAAGACCGCATTCCTACACGATGATTTGAAGGAGGAAATCTATATGACTCAGCCAGAAGGAAATAAGGTTGCTGATAAAGAGAATTGGGTTTGCAAACTTGTCAAATCATTGTACGGACTGAAACAATCTCCGAGACAGTGGTACAAACGATTTGATAGTTTCATGAAGGGTCAGAAGTACAAGAGAAGCAAATACGATCATTGTGCGTATTTGCGCAGGCTTCAAGACGGTTCCTACATCTACTTACTCTTATATGTTGATGATATGCTGATTGCAGCAAAGAGCCAAGATGAGATTGACAAACTGAAGGCTCAGTTGAGTAAAGAGTTCGAGATGAAGGATTTGGGGGAAGCCAAGAAGATTCTCGGCATGGAGATAAACAGGGACAGAGAGAGAGGCAAGCTTTGGCTGTCACAGAAGCAGTATTTGAAGAAGGTACTAAGACGTTTTGGTATGCACGAAGATACAAAACACGTGAGTACCCCACTTGCTCCTCATTTGAAACTGAGTAGCCGGTTATCTCCGACGACTGATGAAGAGCGAGAATACATGGCGAAAGTCCCGTATGCAAATGCAGTTGGAAGCTTGATGTATGCAATGGTGTGTACGAGACCAGATATTTCACAGGCTGTTAGTGTTGTTAGCAGGTACATGCATGATCCAGGCAAGGGTCATTGGCAAGCTGTGAAATGGATTCTACGGTATCTGCAAAATACCGTAGATATTGGATTGGCATTCGAGCAGGATAAATCACTTGGTCAATGCATAGTTGGATACTGTGATTCTGACTATGCAGGTGATTTGGATAAGCGACTGTTGACACCCAATTTTGACCCTCCCCGATAGAAATTAATTCATGAGCTTCTTAAACTCTAAAACAATTTAAAATAATTAGTTTTATAAATTTACGAAAAATATAAAGTTTGCGTTATTTTAAATAATTTTTGTCGTTTCTTAAAGTTTTTAGATAATATCTATATTTTACATAATTATGCATATAGTTTGCTTATGTTTCTTTAGGAATTTATTTGTGTATTAGTTGTCATTTAGGAGTTATGGTAATGTTCTTAGTATAATCTGCATTCTAGTAGCCTATTTAATCTTTATTTTATTTAGTTCAATATCTGTGTAAACTTGTTGCTTTAAGATATTTCGATCTAGCTGCCATTTGTTTTCTACTTGATTTTATAATCAGAATTACTATTTATATAATATGGTGTTTAGTCCTATTCTTATGATTGAATCTTCTAGGCATTACGTTTATATACAAAGGAAGTGACGTAATATAGTCAATTCGAATGAGTTCTGGTCTGTTTTGGTTGATCTTAATTTTTTTTTGTTTTTTATATATGCATATATGTATACATATATATAATTTGTCAATTACCCAATTTGCTAACTATTTGGATCTTGAGTTTAATTAGTATTAACATTTAGTTGTTATAACTGTCATACTTTTATGTGTGTATTAATTTGCCATAGCAAATTGGATTCGTTTCACATCATGTTTGAGATGTGCCTAATTTCATCACTTTATGGCTAATTCATTTTTATTTTATTGCATGTGAAACTCTCCTCGAGTCCTCACGGACTTTAATCCATCTTGTTGCGGTTTCTCATCGAGCCATAAAGGCTCCAAAATATATTCCTCGAGTCATCCAGCCCCCTGGAAAATGATGTACAGGTTGAAACCAGCAATATGTTTGCTGGGAACAGAATTTACAGGTCTCCAAAGGTTTAAAACAGATGAATACACAGGCTGTATACACTGATATACAGTAGGAAGATACGATATACAGGTCAACAAAAATATACAGATGTTTGGGAAGCTGAATTAGGGTGTCTATAATCCAATATACAAAAAAGAAAATTGAAATATGGTCTGTATCTAGCGGTATACGGTCACTGTATACGCTGGATTTTGAAAAGAAAATAGGCCCAAAGGTCAAAAAATGACAGCAGCAGAATTTGGGCCAAAGGCCCAAATTTGACATTTCTCTTTTTTTTATCATGATATTTGACTAACATATTATTTGAATTTTGGTTCTAATTTAATTAATCCCGAATGATAGCCAATTTTTTTTGTTATAGATATTAAATTTTTAGGCTATATATATATATATTTTGCTTAGTTTATGTGTATATATATATATATATATATATATATATATATATTAGCCTTGTCAACAAATAATTTTATTTTATTTATTAAGTAAAATGAAGTAGTAATAAATAAATAAATAAAAATAAGAAATCCTCTTTACTTAATCATTATTTGAAAATTAAAGAAAGAGTCATTTAAGTCAAATCGCCGGTCAACCGCGAGTTAGCGGGCATTCCGAGGGCCTAACACCTTCTCGGAATGTACATTGAACTTCGAACCCTTTTCAATTGATTTTTATCTGTTTTAAATCTTTTGAAAAATAATTGTAAGTTTTTTCTTGATTTTTTATTAAAAAATCAAGTGGCGACTCTGTTAATTTGGAAAGTCAATTTTTCTTAAAACATAAGATTAATTGATTTTCCGAAACTTAGTCATTTTTTCAAAATATATATATATATTGTATTATTATTTTTTAATAAAACAGAAATGGCGACTCTGCTGGAGATTAATTAAGTTCTAACCATGAGATTTGACTTTTTGACTAATTGTTCTTAGTGGTTAAATTGATGTTTGTGCCAAATATGTTTAAATTTTCTTAAACTGTCATTGCATTCATGGCATCTTCCGATATAAATGTATAGTATATTAAAGGACGGTTTGCGGAACCGCAGCTGTACTTTTTATACTCAACCCTTTTTCGGAACGATCGATAATTTATTTGTTCGTCATGCGTCCAATGGTTGTCGTGAATTCCAACCTAAGTTGTCCACTTGGGTTCCCGGTCTCTCAAAGCCACTCTTAGTCAACTAGGATAGAGCTAAACCAAATCCCGATTTTACAGCATTTCGAACTAAGATGACCCAACACCCAAGGCGTGTTCGCCCATTAGAGAGACCACCTTGAGTCCAAAACGGCCCACGGCCTAAACGGACGTTCATACTTATGTGTTTAAATTTGAAGGATGTATACGTTGTTTGAAAAATCATTGGCTCATGGGGTAAGGATTAGGTCATAGTTATATAGGTTTAAGAAAAAGCATCACAAGCTACTAGTCCATCCAAAGACGTTGGCACACGGAGATGACAAAAATCAATAAACAAGAAGGATGTGTCATGGAAGCATAGTATAGGATTGTACCCCTGCGTGGGACTGATTATTTTGTATCCCGTTTTCCCCGATATGTATCCCCATTCATCTTAATCCATAAAATTTATATAAATTTGAGTTTTGAGGCAATGAAATGTTTTAAATGACGTATACATCCTTCAAATCGTTAGGCCTACCCTTGGCATAAAAGGGTCACATATCTGTTTAGAACGCGCAATAACTGTTTATGTGTTATAATTGTTTGTATGATTATGTTGCTTCATTTGGAGATATTCTAGCCTACTCATTCTCGAAAAATATTTTCTAGAACTCCTTAAGCATAAATATCAAATCACTATCGAAAGTACGTCCAAATACTCTTCGAGTCTTTAGTCTCCCAATAAATTCGAACTTTATTTTTTAAAAAGTACTCTCTCATATCAAAAAAAAATATTTATATTTTATAACTCTTACAAAGAAATTAGAGTTATATCTCAGTCAAAAACCAGAAGTACGACAATAAAATATTCAATTGGTTTTGTCCCGACTCAGGTCGACATTTTTTCACTCACAAATCTAAAATCACAGAGACAAATTCCTGTCTATCTAATCTTTTTTTTATATATATGTGGGCTAGTGTTTCTTCAAATGAAGCGACTGTTATGTGCTTACATCTTTGTGTGTGATATCTTGTATTACCTACTGCCTACACAAACTAACACATTTGTTGTTTGAGTTATTTCTCTTTGTCAGGTACTCAAAACTGGTTTGTGTTGATTGATTAGTTGTTAAACATTCAAAGTTTTCAAAGATTAATTTCCCAATTGAAATTTATTGAAAGAAAGAAGAAGAATGACTGAGAATAATGAGAATACCAGCCTGAGTGAAATTGCTATAGTTCAACCGCCTGCCGTTGAACAAAATGAGTTAATTGCACAGTTGATGCAACAGATTGCTGAGTTGAGGGTTGAGTTGCAGAAAAAACAAGATTCGTCAATTTCAACTATCGATGTCAACACTCTAGGCAATCGAAGACTTCCACTCCATTTTTCTCATCTGACTTCAAATTTGGAACATGTCCAAAATAACCCACCCTCCAACCATATTCAAAGTCCTTCCACCATTGACCTAACCACGTCAAATTTTCATCACGCCAGCACTTCATACCAAACACCGCATCCTTTTCAGAACCTGAATACCAATCCTCAAGTTTTTCCTCCTCTTCAAAATCAAAACACAAATAACTCTCAAATACTCCCTCCATTTCAGAGCTTAAACGTCTACAATCATCAAACACCCCCTTTCATGTATCAGACCACTTCTATAGACACTCAAAATCTACAAAACTCTCAATCCTTACCTTCGAAAGTGACTTTTAATATCCCAGTTCGAACCAAACCACATCTTCACTATACTGCATATTCCGAACTGAACCACCACAAAGAGAAGGAGAAGGAGTGGAGGGCCAAAGAAGAAAAGACTAAGCAGATCATGAAGGAAGAGATTGCGAAAGTGATAAAAGAATTTTATTACGCTTCAGAAGAGGTGGGGCTGAATTATGAAAATTTATGCATTCATCCGAATTTGAATCTTCCAGAAGGATTTAAAGTGCCAAAGTTTGTCACTTTTAATGGAACTGGAAATCCTTTAGCACACCTAAAGATTTATTGCGATCAACTTGTGGGAGTTGGCAAAAATGAAGCATTGTTGATGCGTCTCTTCAGTCGAAGTCTAAGTGGAGAAGCTCTGGAGTGGCTTACATCACAAAAACTAAAACAATGGAAAAGTTGGAATGCACTCGCAAAGGATTTCACGGAAAGATTTGGACATAATGTAGAAGCTGCCCCAGATCGCTATTACTTGGAGAAGATCAAAAAGAAGTCTACAGAAAATTATCGAGAGTACGCTCTTCGTTGGAGACAAGAGGCCGCAAGAGTTCAACCTCCCATTTCCGAACGTGAGATCACTGAAATGTTCATTCGATCTCAAGAGCCTGAGTACTATGAAAGAATGTTGTGTATGATGGGACAAAATTTGTCGAGATTGTCAAAGTGGGAGAGGCTTTGGAAGATGGTTTCAAGACTGGAAAAGTCACCAACCTTACCGCATTCCGAGCTAATGGAAAATATACCAGAATTAGTGATATGGATACATCAAAAGGAAAAACAGAGGAGGTAGGTATGGTCACGGCTACCCATATGCGGTCAGCTTCCCAAAGGAAGTATCAAAACCATAATGTCAATCAGAAAAAAAATTCCCGTCCAAACTTTAGGAAGGCTCCTAAGGTATTTACACCATTAAGGGAATCTCAAACTCAACTTTATGAAAGGTTGAAAGCAATGGGTATGCTCTATCGTATAGAAGGAAGACCAGCCAATCCTTTGGGGAAATTTTACAGAGTTGACCACAGATGTGCTTATCATTCTGGAGCCATTGGACACGACACAGAGAATTGTTCAACCCTCAAGCACAAGGTTCAAAACATGATCAACAATAATTTGATCAATATTGATTAAGCCTTTCCAAATATCTTTGAACAGAATCATCTGAAAATATTCGTCATCAAATGGTTGGAAAGAAGTATGCCCAACGTCGGCCAGAGTTCTGCCTATAAAGCTATATTATTTCTTTTAAAAATGCATATTTAATCCCATTTTTCCATTTTGTCGCACCTCCCCTTGTAATGAACTACGTCTGACCTGAATTCTCAAAGAATGAGATACGTAGGCGGCCTGTGTCGGCCTCGGTCATTTCCTTATTAAAATTTCCTATTTTCGGTTAACCTTTGAGGAGGGAACTACGTTTGACCTGATTCCTGCTCCAACTGGATACGTAGGCGCCACAATGGCTCGGTCATATACCCAGTAAGATTTCCATTTTCACTTTATAAAGGAAATTGGGACAGAATTTTTGAGAGGATCTCAAAAATTCATTTGAAGATGGACTTCTTCAACAAGTCAAAATAGAAGACCAAAATGCTACGGAGTTAGCTTTGGGCGGATCTCAGAAAATTACGATAATCAAGTTTGCAACTAGGATCTCAAAAAATGCCACAAATGTTATTTGTTACTTATTGAGGCAAACTGGGACAAAATTTTGAGGAGGGACCTCAAAATTCTCGAATGGGCAACCTCAGAATGAACAAAGCAAGTTACGAGAGTCAAATATATGTCAGACCGGGACATAATTTTTGAGGAGGGTCCCAAAAAAAAATTTCATGAACACTGATTTATTAAGGAAGGACGAGCATATAAGTCAACCGCATGAAGGAGAATGGATACAAGACCAACACAAATCAGTTTTTTCCAAACTAAGAATTTTTCTTTGAATGCAGGAACAACGAAGTCACAAAACGACAATGTCAAAACTGTGAAGCATGGAAAATGACATCATTTACGCCTCTCGTGGCCTCATCAACATCACTAGAAAACTTTTCATCTCAAGTTTTCTTCATTTTATTACGTTACCTCAAGTGATTTATACACAATTTCTTTTTGTGTTGCAGAAATATTGAAGCCAAACACTAATAGATTCTTTCAAAGTTGTAAGAAACAAAGTGTTGGGTGATCACTAGCCACGAGTCATGATCGAAGTTATAATTAGACTCATCAAAGCCTAATGTCGATAAGTCAAATAACTTAATCTAGTTCTTTATCTTTACTTTTATTCTTTACTTCATCGTCAATATTGACGTTTGGTGTCGAGCTTTGGAGGTGATAGTATGAGTAAAGCCAGTATCGTATGTGAAATCGACAGATGATTAAAAGTAACACTATCTTAGAAGTTTTGCAAGGAATCAACGAGTTCATCACATCACTAAGATGTTGGTGACCGCAATATTTCCTTGATAGTCAAAGTTATCAAATTGTTACAAGTTTTTGTTAACAATTGGAAACGTCAACAACAAACTTAAATTTGTTGAGTTTGTCATGGAAGGCAAAAGTGTCTTTAATCTTCATGTGAATGAATTAAGTCATTCACCTCGATAATTCTGTCTTTTAAAGAGAGAATCGTAGTCTCGACGTGCATATACGTCAATTTAGTATGTTCGTCGCGTAGCAATTTAGGCGCACGTGTTTCTTGATAATTGTTAGAGTCAAAATTATAATTTGTTGGGTATCCACCCCATAAGTGGATTATGTGCTTTGATTGGCCAATCAAAGACTTTGTATATAGTTTTGTTGGGCGATCCACCCCATAAGTGGTTCATATATTTGTTTTTTCCATTTTAGGTTCCTATTCTTGAATTATATTAGAATATTATCGAGCGATCCACCTCGTTATAGATGGAATATTATCGAGCATCCACCTCGTTACAGTTGGAATATTATCGAGTCTCCACCTCGTTACAGTTGGAGTATTATCGAGCATCTACCTCGTTATAGATGGAATATTATCGAGCGATCCACCTCGTTACAGATGAAATATTATCGAGCATCCACCTCATTACAGTTGGAATATTATGGAGTCTCCACCTTGTTACAGTTGGAATATTATCGAGCATCTACCTCGTTATAGTTGGAATATTATCGAGCATCCACCTCGTTACAGTTGGAATATTATCGAGTCTCCACCTCGTTACAGTTGGAATATTATCGAGCATCTACCTCGTTACAGTTGGAATATTATCGAGCGATCCACCTCGTTACAGATGGAATATTATCGAGCGATCCACCTTGTTACAGATGGAATATTATCGAGCATCCACCTCGTTACAGTTGGAATATTATCGAGCCATCCACCTCGTTACACATGGAATACTATCGAGCCATCCACCTCGTTACAGTTGGAATATTATCGAGCATCCACCTCGTTACAGTTGGAATATTATCGAGTGATCCACCTCGTTACAGATGGAATATTATCGAGCATCCACCTCATTACAGTTGGAATATTTTCGAGACATCCACCTCGTTACAGTTGGATAATTATTGAGTTAGCTAGCTTGTTGCAAAGATCACTAGAGTTTGCCATGCAGAAAACAAGCAATGACATCTCCGAATCCTCAACAAGTCAAGACTGAATATATTTTGATATTTGCAACTGGGATAGAATTTTTGAGAGAATCTCAAAATTCCACGATTTTCTTAGTGACAGTTGAAAGATAAGTCGATACCGTTAACTGGACAAAAACTTTGAGGATGGCCTCAAAATTTCAAACATGGGTTTACCAACAAATCTAGATTGGCTTTGAATACTCCCCATCGCATAATCAGATATACCTCCAAGCATCAGGCTCAGAGAAGTTCGCTAAGCCTGACGTGACATGACACTTGGCAGTGACCTTTTTCAAAATTCAGTTTTCAGAAATCTATTTTTCTTAAAGTTTTTCTTTTATGTTTCCTTTGTTTTGGCATAAAGTATTTTGTCTTATTTGTCAATATTTGGGAGATCAAGAAGATCAACTGGAGATAGCAGAACAAGGGAACAGGCAACTGAAGAAATCGACACAGATCAGTTCGTTTTAATACTAACGATTTTTCTGTGGATGCAGGCTTATAATATTGCTCAGAAATCAGCGAATTTCTCTGATCGATGAATATGGAGGAGTCGAGGGAGGATAAATCTCTCTCAAATTAACGATGTTCCTGAAGATGCAATAATTATTTTATTGCTTATACCAGGGGCTTGGGAATATGATTTGTTTATTGCAGTCAATTTCCAACAACATGAAGTCTATAAAGAACGTCCAGCTAGATTCGAAGGATGACATCAAGAGCAAATATTCATGCATCGCGGAAAATCATGCGTCGAGAGTCAATATTCATGCATTGCGGAAGATCATGCATCGCGAGTTAATATTTATGCATCACAAGTTAATTGCGAGAAGATATTCATGCCTCGCAGAAAATTATACATCGCGAGAAGATTTCATACCTCGCTGAAATTTATGCATCGCGAGAAGATTTCATGCCTCGCAGAATTTATGCATCGCAGGAAAATATTCATACCCCGCAAGAAATCATGCACTGCCAGAGTAGAAATCGTGCATCTCAAGAGAAATATTCACCCACCGGCATCAGCAGCATTTCCTTTATTTATGTTAAAAGTAAACATCAAGAAGAGCATCGAAGACGACACCAAGAGAAAATATCAGCACTGCATCAATTTTTATTTATTTCAACATCAAATGAAGAATACATTGAAGATTACATTACATACATAAGACATAAGCTCTATTTGCTTTACGTCAAACCGATCGAGTTGACGTCAAATGTTGAGGAGAACAATTAAGTGTCGACATGGTAAAAGTCACTGTCTCCCTTTTTAATTGAGTTTATGCTGATGAGTTTTATCTCAGTCTTTATCAAGGGCATCCGAAAGGATGAATTCTCCAAAGACAAACCACAGGGTGCAGACGACATCAAAAAGGATGCAGCACAACGTGGAACTTTTTCTTAGCAGCGAACTGGGACATAGTCCGAAGAGGAGTGTCAAACTCTTAGGACGCGAGCAGAGGAGCGACTTCCACCACAATCAAACCACAACCCTATCAGAAGGCATGTGGGTTTTTCTTTAGGTTTTGTCAGTTTCGGTCTCGCATCCAGAAATTTTGATATCTGCCGAAGGCAAGTTTCCTATCTGAGTGACAATGCGCCAAGAGCTTTGAAAATTATGTCCATGTAAGCTCTTAATTATGGGTGTGAAGCGCGCCACATTCATGGCTAAGAGGTTACAAGTCTCCTTTTCATACTCAATTTTACTTGTCACTTGTCTGAAACCAAAGGTTATCTAGCATAATAGATTTCCTTTTCAATCGATTGAGTCGAACTACAAACAGCCTGATTCCTATGGTTTAAGGATATGTAGGCGGGCTCAATGTTGAAAACTCGGCTGTATTCTAACATTCCACTCGAATTTTATTCCCAAGCATCCCGATTCCTTCATAACTCGGTATCGAGATGACTTTTGATTTCTTTCAAAATTGTGCGTTAAATCTAGCGTATCGAACTACAAGTGGCCTGAATTCTCATATAGCCTGAGATATGTAGGAAACACATTTTCAGGGCTCGGCCATAATTTCTAAAGTCCGTACCAGATCCCTTTTCTTAAAAGATGAATATGTGGTCGGTCAAAATTGGCTTAGTCAATTTCATTTTCCTCGAATTTCTTGCATCAATCCAAGTAAAATGAGGGACAGCTGTTGACACCCAATTTTGACCCTCCCCGGTAGGAATTAATTCATGAGCTTCTTAAACTCTTAAACAATTTAAAATAATTAGTTTTATAAATTTACGAAAAATATAAAGTTTGCGTTATTTTAAATAATTTTTTGTCGTTTCTTAAAGTTTTTAGATAATATCTATATTTTACATAATTATGCATATAATTAGTATATTTTATGATTATTCAAAAATTATCTCAAAATATTTTAAATTTAGTAAGTAGTCTTTTAAATTAGTTTAGTTTAAATCACGGTTATCTATTTTTTTTTATCACTAAGTTTACGATTAAATTAATTATTTTATTTTTTGTTAAGATTAAGAAGCTCGCAAAATTAATTTATGTGAATTCATCCTATTACTTTAAACCATTCAAATAGACAAATTTTGGACTTTTGCATTTGTCCCACATTGCTTCCCACATCTATTTTGAACCAAAAATTGGTCTTATATAAGCCCCTCCTCATTGCACCAAAAAAAAGAAGAAGATATAGAGAGGAGACCAAAGAGTACCCAGAAATTTTTTCGGGAATTCTTGGTTCCATAGTTTAATATTTTTAAAATATTTTTTGCGGTTGTTCGAGTTTGGAGAGGTGGTGGAATCGTCTCCGTCAAACTCGTAGTCTCGATTCGCTGCCCAGAATCAGGTAAATTTTTTTTTTTTAAAAATTATTATTATTATTTTTTCTTTTAGTTTGCTTATGTTTCTTTAGGAATTTATTTGTGTATTAGTTGTCATTTAGGAGTTATGGTAATGTTCTTAGAATAATCTGCATTCTAGTAGCCTATTTAATCTTTATTTTATTTAGTTCAATATCTGTGTAAACTTGTTGCTTTAAGATATTTCGATCTAGCTGCCATTTGTTTTCTACTTGATTTTATAATCAGAATTACTATTTATATAATATGGTGTTTAGTCCTATTCTTATGATTGAATCTTCTAGGCATTACGTTTATATACAAAGGAAGTGACGTAATATAGTCAATTCGAATGAGTTCTGGTCTGTTTTGGTTGATCTTAATTTTTTTTTGTTTTTTATATATGCATATATGTATACATATATATAATTTGTCAATTACCCAATTTGCTAACTATTTGGATCTTGAGTTTAATTAGTATTAACATTTAGTTGTTATAACTGTCATACTTTTATGTGTGTATTAATTTGCCATAGCAAATTGGATTCGTTTCACATCATGTTTGAGATGTGCCTAATTTCATCACTTTATGGCTAATTTATTTTTATTTTATTGCATGTGAAACTCTCCTCGAGTCCTCACGGACTTTAATCCATCTTGTTGCGGTTTCTCATCGAGCCATAAAGGCTCCAAAATATATTCCTCGAGTCGTCCAGCCCCCTGGAAAATGGCGTACAGGTTGAAACCAACAATATGTTTGCTGGGAACAAAATTTACAGGTCTCCAAAGGTTTAAAACAGATGAATACATAGGCTGTATACACTGATATACAGTAGGAAGATACGATATACAGGTCAACAAAAATATACAGATGTTTGGGAAGCTGAATTAGGGTGTATACACTGAGTATATAATCCAATATACAAAAAAGAAAATTGAAATATGGTCTGTATCTAGCGGTATACGGTCAGTGTATACGCTGGATTTTGAAAAGAAAATAGACTCAAAGGTCAAAAAATGACAGCAGCAGAATTTGGGCCAAAGGCCCAAATTTGACATTTCTCTTTTTTTTATCATGATATTTGACTAACATATTATTTGAATTTTGGTTCTAATTTAATTAATCCCGAATGATAGCCAATTTTTTTTGTTATAGATATTAAATTTTTAGGCTATATATATATATATATTTTGCTTAGTTTATGTATATATATATATATATATATATATATATATATATATATATATATATATATATATATTAGCCTTGTCAACAAATAATTTTATTTTATTTATTAAGTAAAATGAAGTAGTAATAAATAAATAAATAAAAATAAGAAATCCTCTTTACTTAATCATTATTTGAAAATTAAAGAAAGAGTCATTTAAGTCAAATTGCCGGTCAACCGCGAGTTAGCGGGCATTTCGAGGGCCTAACACCTTCTCGGAATGTACATTGAACTTCGAACCCTTTTCAATTGATTTTTATCTGTTTTAAATCTTTTGAAAAATAATTGTAAGTTTTTTCTTGATTTTTTATTAAAAAATCAAGTGGCGACTCTGTTAATTTGGAAAGTCAATTTTTCTTAAAACATAAGATTAATTGATTTTTCGAAACTTAGTCATTTTTTCAAAATATATATATATATATATATATATATATATATATATATATATATATATATATATATTATTATTTTTTTATAAAACAGCGACGATCTACAACTGGCTATTTGTTCACTTTAGCAAAAGCGCCAGTTAGTTGGAAGTCTACTTTACAGTCAATGGTGGCTTTGTCTACGACAGAGGCAGAGTATATGGCGATTACAGAGGCTGTAAAGGAGGCGATTTGGCTTCATGGGTTGCTTAAAGACTTGGGAGTTGGTCAGAAACAACTTGAGGTTTATTCTGACAGTCAGAGTGCTATTCATTTAGCAAAGAATCAAGTCTTTCATGCACGGACGAAGCACATTGATGTTCGCTATCACTTTGTGAGGGAAATTCTCGAAGAAGAGGAGATACTTCTGTTGAAGATTCATACTACGGAGAATCCCGCAGATATGCTGACCAAGGTGGTTACAAAGGCCAAGTTTGAACACTGTTTAGACTTGGTCAATGTCCTGCACATTTGAATTTGGTGCCTCACGGCGCAAATTTGGAAGCAACATGAAAACTGCTTTTATTATTTGTTTGTTTGAGAAAATTTGTATTTGGTGGGACTGGATATTAAGCCAAGGTGGAGATTTGTTGACTCTTTGGCCTAATTATTTAGTCCCACATCGGAGCTTTATGTATTGTGAAGGAGTGGGTTATAAAAGAACCCCTCCTCCTTCATTGTAAAATGCACCATTTGTAATCTCTTCTCTCTATCTAATAAAAGTAGGCTGCTTTGAGCGGTGCTTGGAGATTAAGCTTTCACGGCTGAACTCCATTATTAAAATTGTTCGGTCTCTTTTCTCTTCTTTTCAGTTAATATTCGATATTATTTGTCGGGTATCTTTGTTAGTGTTCTGTCCGGTTCAGTTCATTTGAACCGGTTCATTTCACTAAAGTTGTTCCGTTTTGTAGGGAAATTACCCGAATTTCCCAACAAACAGCACATATGACGATGCTTGATTGATAAAGCAAATTTTGAATGGAAAATTTGCCAAACATCTTTCCCTGCTGCTGCTTCAGTTCATGCCAGAGAAGGAGATACATGAGAAGAGTAGCTTGACCACACTTCAGAGAATGAATACAATAATAGATGTGGCGTCTGCACTTCATTATCTTAACTATGAGTGTCAAACACGCATGATTCACTGTGATGTAAAACCACAGAACATTCTTCTTAATTGGTCAACTTAGTAACGCATAAGCAGAATATATGATGGTAGGACAGAAAAACAGTACCGCTGTTATATATTTAATAATAATAGCGAACAGCCAGAATATTAATTTGATGGAAGAAGAGGGAATTATTCTCCTTTCATATACATATTTATTAATCCCTCCATGTTTAAAACAGATGTAATCATAGTTATATTCTAATACTTCCTTGAAGATTAGGCACTCCTCAATCTAAGCCGTAAATAGTGACATTCACTAACCTTTTTCTATCCCAATAGTGCTTGAACTGACTTTCAAAGAAATTACACTTAGATGTCAGGAAATTATATACTCTGGCTATTTCATCTTCTATTTTCATGGTTTTCTAAGAGAAGAAACTATATGTCATAGAAAGGATGTAATAGAATTTATCATCTGCGGGATAACCCATTTTCCATTACATAAAAATAAAATTATTATCATCAAACATTTCCATTACATAAAAATAAAATTGTTAGGGTTCTCAACATGTGATTTTTAGCTTTTAACCTATAAATCTGGAAAGTTCTATCAGACTTTTTAGGGGATCATAAGGCAGGATTAAATGGTCATGGTGACAAATGTTCCTTAAAATTTGTGATTTTTCCTTCCAGATTCTAGACACACATGAGGTATTTTTGCCCGTTTACATCCACATTCAAGATTCATATAGGGAACCCCTGAAAAGAAAATACAAACAAGTTAGGCATGATCCATTAATTGGTAGGCTGGTTTGAGTGTACGTTGGAGGGTTAGTGAGAACACTGTTGATCCTCCTAATAGGGTGGTGGGATGGAAAAGGAAGAGTCGGTTTTTAACTACTACCTGAATCTTCTCTTTGGTCATTTAGAGAAAGAATTAGAAGCTAACCGTGACCTTAAGTCTCATTTAAAACATTGCAAGAACTAAAAGATATATAATTGAACTTGAACTAACTGGTACCTTCGATATAAAATCTCCTAACCACATCAAACTTCGCAACAAAATATGAAAGAGGAGCAGTCTGTGATTAAAATGATCAATAAACTTAAGACGGTCAATGACTATAACCTCTTCTCACTTTGCAACCCTTCTGAGTCAATAAAGAGAATCACACCAATAAGCAGGTGGATTACAAAAGGATAAAAAATAGAAATCAGTTCTCACTTGGATTTCATCGATGTGATGAAAGTATGTCAAGCTAAGTAATCCTGAAGTTTTATTCAGTAACTGTAACTCTGTGGTTTTTGACCATAAAAAATTGAAGTAAGAATGCAACTAACATAAATCCAACTGTTCAAAAAAATTTGGAACAAAATAAAAACAGCACATATGACAATGCTTGATTGACAAAACAAATTTTCAATGGAAGATACGCCAAACAACTATTATTTGTCATGGCTCTGATACCACTAGTGTTGGACAAAATGATAATCACACCCAGGATAATGTCCAAACTAAATAGCAATAGGAAGAGAGTAACAACGACACCAAATATTAAAATGGGTAAATATGATACCCGAATAAGTAATACAATAATATTGATGAAAAACTTGGTAGTGTCAAAAGACTACTACTCAACACTCTTTTATTTCTTACAACTCACAATAATATTATTTGCACACTATTTTCTCACAAACTAAGAAGTAGTTTGTGGATTACTCTCTCTACTCTCTATTGTTTCTCTATTTTGGTGTGTCTTCAAGTGTTCAATTACTACTCTATTTATAGAGTTTTTTGAACACTTGTTTACATCATTAATGACATAATGTGATAGCCAATTTCAACAAAAAATTGGCTGCCTAACTTTACCAAACTAATACCAAACTTTGACTACCTACTTCCACAAATGTGGCTACCAACTTTCATATTGATGGCTACCAATTTTCACATTGGTGGCTAGTAATTTCAACAAGTATGGCTGCAAAATTAATTGCTGCCAAGATTTATTTCCACAAATCTCTCCCTTAATTTTGATTTTTCTTCTTTACTCCAAGGCTTGATCTCAATCTCTGAAAATATTCAAACTTGAGAGGCTTTGTAAAAATATCCGCAACTTGATCATGAGATTTCACATATTTGAGCTCTACCTCTTTCTTGCTAATGCATTCTCGGATAAAGTGATACCTTGTGTCTATGTGCTTGCTTCGATCATGATGCACTGGATTCTTTGCTAGTGCTTGCGCAGAGTTGTTATCAACACAAATCATTGTGGCTTCAATTTGTGACAAATTGAGTTCCTTCAATAACCTCAACACCTTATCTTCATGATTTTTAACCACAAAACCCAATGGTTGCTCAACATAGACTTCTTCTTCAAGATATCCATTCAAGAATGCCGATTTGGCATATCGTTGATGGATCTTCCACTTCATTTGCGCCGCTAAAGAGATCAATAGACGGATTGTCTCCATGCGGGCAACAGGCGCATAAACTTCGTCATAGTCGATGCCATGCCTTTGTTTGTAGCCTTTAGCCACAAGTCTTGCCTTGTATCTTTCTACTTCTCCATGGGCATTTTTCTTCATCTTGTATACCCATTTGACTCCAATTGCTCGATGGTCCTTTGAAAGAGTTGTCAACTCCCAAGTGTTGTTCTTCTCTATTGATTGGATCTCTTCCTCCATGGCTTTTCTCCACCTTTTGTCAGTAACAGCTTCATCAAAATTCATTGGTTCACTATCAGCAAAAAGACAACACAAAAAATCAAAATTAGTAATTTCTTCTGTGTCATCATAGAGTTCTTGAATGTTCCTCATCCTATGTGGTCTTTCACTTGAACTCTCTTGAGAAGATGGAGATGCAATATTTGCTGGTGAAGGAGGCGGAATTGCATCCTGTGCCATGGTCTCCTGTTCTTCTTCATCTCCGAAGTATGGAAGAAAATTATATGTTTTTTCTTCTGGAGCCTCCCAGTTCCATGATGCTTCTTCATCAAATTCAACATCACGACTCACCACCACCTTGTTATTGCTTGGATTGTACAATTTGTAGCCTTTTGAACTTGCGTCATAGCCAACAAACACATACTTGACACTCCGATAGTCAAGTTTAGCTCTCCCTTGATGTGGAACATGAGCATAGACTATGCTCCCAAAGATTCTCAAGTGCTTAACACTTGGCTTTCTTCCGCTCCATGCTTCTTGAGGTGTTTGATCTCGTACTTTTTTTGTTGGAGACCTGTTGCTCAAATAAACTGCACAAGAAACAGCCTCGGCCCAAAATTCTTTTGGTAGATGTTTAGCTTTCAACATACATCTAGCCATATTAAGAATTGTTCTATTCTTTCTTTCTGCAACTCCATTTTGTTGTGGCGAGTAAGGTACCGTTAGAGGGCGACGAATTCCATGAGATTGACAAAAGTCATTAAATTCTTTTGAAGTGAATTCGCCTCCTCTATCAGACCTTAATGCTTTTATTTCATAGCCACTTTCTTTTTCTACAAGTGCTTTGAAATTTTTAAAGGCAACAAAAACTTCAGATTTTTGCTTCAAGAAGTATACCCAAGTCTTTCTACTGAAATCATCAATAAAGAGCAAGAAATATTTTTTTTTACCAAAAGAAGGTGAATCGATTGGACCACACACATCGGTGTGAACAAGTTGGAGTGACGTACTTGTTCTTGATGTAGTCTCCTTTGGGAAACTCCTCCTTGCATGTTTTCCAAGAAGACAAGCTTCACACAATTGATTTGGATGGTTGATTGGCGGTATCCCATCAACTATGTTCTTGTCTCCCATTGATTTGAGCGCTTCAAAGTTCAAGTGCCCAAATCTCATATGCAAACACCATGAGTCATCTTGCACATTAGCCTTCAAACACTTTGCATCGATAGTTTGAAGATTCAAAGGAAACAACCTATTCTTTGCCATATGAACTTTAGCAATTAAGTTGTTACTTGAATCTCTTAGCCAAAGATGCATATTTTTCATATGAATATCATATCTTTTTTTAAGAAGTTGACCCAAACTCAAAATATTACTTTTCAATTTTGGCACATAATAAACATTGGTAATCAATTTATGACCACCATCTTTAGAGGATATCAGAATTGTACCTATCCCTTCAATTTGGATCTTTGAGGTATCTCCAAAAGACACATTACCTTTCACGGTCTTCTTTATCTCCACAAATTTATCTTTCTGGCCACACATATGATTGCTTGCTCCATTGTCAAGATACCATGAGCTGCAATCATCTTTATCTTCTTCTTTGAGTGTTTATAATAACAGTGTTGACTCATCTTTATCTTTGTTGTTGTCAACAAGATTAACTTTCTCTTCAACATTACTACGACATTCCCAAGAGTAATGTCCCATTTTATGACAGTTATAACACTCAATTTTAGATTTGTCATACCTCATTTCATTTGTACCTTGATAGGCTCCACGTCCTCTGCCTCCTCGTTGACCACGACCATGACCTCTGAATGACTGGTGACCTTTATCTTCATTGTTGAAATAATTGGTGTAACTTCTTCCTCTTCCACGACCTCCACGGCCTCCACGGCCTCTCCATTGTCCATTTCCTTTGTAACTTTTCTCACCTTCAAATCCTTTGAAGGATGCATGAGTTTTAAGAAGTTGCTCTAGTGGCTCTTCTTTTCTCCTTTTCATTTTCTCTTCATGGGCTAGTAAAGAACCTTCCAATTGTTCTACCGTCATAGAGTCTAGATCTTTAGACTCCTCAATAGCACACATCACATAATCAAATTTAGGTGTTAAGAACGAAGGATCTTTTCTACCACACGCACATCATCTACTTCCTCTTCGTATCTTTTTAGTTGATTTACAACAGCCATCAATCTTGAGCAGAAATCCAAAATGGATTCGGATTCTTTCATTTTTAAAACTTCAAACTCAGCCCTTTGAGTTTGAAGTTTTATCTTCTTTACTTTATCAACTCCTTGGAGAGAATTTTGTAAAATCTCCCACGCCTCTTTTGAGGTGGTTGCATCAGCCACCTTCTCAAACATGCCATCATCCAAACATTGATGGATAAGAGTGAGGGCCTGTTGATCTTTCTTTCTTGTCTTTAACAAGACCTCCTTTTCATTTGAGGGCAAAGTTTTCTCATTTGCGGGTTTTGTATACCCTTTGTCTACAATATCCCAAACATCTTGAGAGCCAAGAATAGCTTTCATTCGTAGACACCATATTTAATAATTTTCTCTTGTGAGACGGGGGTATTGAAAGGACAACGGACTATTATTTGTCATGGCTCTGATACCACTAGTGTTGGACAAAATGATAATCACACCCAGGATAATGTCCAAACTAAATAGCAATAGGAAGAGAGTAACAACGACACCAAATATTAAAATGGGTAAATATGATACCCGAATAAGTAATACAATAATATTGATGAAAAACTTGGTAGTGTCAAAAGACTACTACTCAACACTCTTTTATTTCTTACAACTCACAATAATATTATTTGCACACTATTTTCTCACAAACTAAGAAGTAGTTTGTGGATTACTCTCTCTACTCTCTATTGTTTCTCTATTTTGGTGTCTTCAAGTGTTCAATTACTACTCTATTTATAGAGTTTTTTGAACACTTGTTTACATCATTAATGACATAATGTGATAGCCAATTTCAACAAAAAATTGGCTGCCTAACTCTACCAAACTAATACCAAACTTATACCAAACTTTGACTACCTACTTCCACAAATGTGGCTACCAATTTTCACATTGATGGCTACCAATTTTCACATTGGTGGCTAGTAATTTCAACAAGTATGGCTGCAAAATTAATTGCTGCCAAGATTTATTTCCACAACTAGAACAAATAAAGGATTTAGCAGTAATAGTACAATTGTTACTTTAATATATTTAGCAACAATAATAAATATGAGTATCTGCAACCAACACTTTATATAAATGTCGCTAAAGGCTTTAACGATGTTGAATGCAATAACGTTAACCCAATTACCGCTAAATGTTCAGCGAGAGATTTGGGAAAGGAGACCACATTGAAGAAAGGCCTAACTTGAAACTTTGTATTGTATCACTGTTGTCGTTAAAAGGAAAATTTATTGCCACTAAATATCGTAGTAACTTGAACTACTGCAAACTAACTCCTCCGCTAGACCTGCTAAGGACCTGGCTTTCTTTTATATTTTGTCAATCATCAAAATATAATTTCAACTCAGGTCAACTCAACACAAGTACTTTTGGTTCTATATGGAGAAAAAAAGGTCATATAAATAATCCGACTCACGCAGATAATGTTGTAATTTCTTTTATTTTGTTCCTGTACAAAGTAATCCCTCAAGTTTGCTATTTATTAGGATATAGATATATGAGTGTAATAGGACAGATGGTAAAAGGGAAATGCTTTTTAAAATCAACAAGGAGAAATATAAGGAAATATTGATAGTAATAATCCTCTGACAATCATATCATCATATTATATTAGAGATTAGCTAGGATCATTGATATATTCTTAAATTTCATTTTGACGTGTGAATTATGGTCTGTTCCAAATTCCAGTTGAACATCCAAAAGCTTTGGAACAAATTAAAATCATAACATATGATGATGCTTGATTGACAAAGACATTACTGAGAAAATGGTTAACCATGCATGGCTTTCTCACCCTAGAGTGCTTGAGTTGACTTATAATAATATACACTTAGATGTCAGGAAATTATATCTTATATTTAACCATTTTCATATTAATTGTTAAGTGAAAATTTCTTATTTCTATTTGAAAAAAGAAAAGGTTCAATCAGATAGTGTTGAGCAAATCTTGAATGGAAGATTCACCTAAAATCTTCGCCGGACGATGCTAAAATCTTTCATTTATTGGAATTCATCACTTAAAATGTATTCATCACTTAAAATGTGCAAAAAAAATGGAAGAAGTTTTTCTTCAAAATGCAGAAATCATATCCTCCATCTCCTAGAAATACAAATAAAAGTCGTATTTAAATTATTGAAGGGCAGAAAGTCACCTCTATTACATTATTTCTTCTCCTCCTCATCCGACTGATTCTTCTTGTTCTTCTCCTCTTCTTCTGCTGATGAGATTTCTTCTTGGATGGAAATAACTTGACAAAGTTAACTACAAAATTTGAGAAGAGCTAGAAATGATTTAGACTCGTTGCAATTGGCTCAGTTGAGATGTTTTAGACATAAAATTTGAAACTTTAAGTCTCATTTAGGACACCACAAGAAGTAAAATACAAAATGGAATAGAAACTTACTCGTAACTTCGTCAGTTGATGATAAATCTTTTGATGTCATCCAAGTTTGCAGCCTGATCAGCAGTCATTACATTATTGGAGGGTGTCTAATGGACACAAGCTAAGCTAAAGTTGACGTTGGATGGAAGCAATACATGGGATATATAATTGACTGTCTCGAACGCTACAGCATTTTCATACCCATAGATATTCCTATTATACTCGTATAGATCATGAAACTGTGTCCAGCGGCCAGAAAAGACACTTGTTTGCTGTCGATCCAGACCGGAAAGCCAATAATAATTCCTCCAGGACCTAAAACTACGTTGTCCATAGTGATCATATATCTTCACCTGGCCATATATATTTTCACCTGTCAAAATTTTAGCGTTATCTTATATCATAATGATCAATAAACTCAATATGGTCAATGTAACGAACCCAATAACAAGACCAACTCAATTCAAATTCAAACACTCGACAAATCTATTTCACTAACTCAGAATTAGAATTACAAAGGAATTTAAAAATTAAATAGAAATTGAAGAACACAAGTAGAAGAAAGGGGATGAGAAGTAGAACTCATAGAAAGGGGATGAGAGGGTAGACATTTTTTCTCAACAATTTTCATAACCCTCTTTTGCTCTCACTATTCTTTATTTATCAACCCGGATCCCACACATCGACACTTAATTCAGTATTGGTCCGCTTTGCCAATACTTGTCTAGGCCCATTCATAACAATACTCCCAACTCCAATAAGAACCTTGTCCTCAAGGTTCGAGTAGGCATAAGTATCCCCTCGTATAATCAGATTGGCAAGCAACAACGAAGCAACTTCATTGGCAGTCTGTAGTACTATCGACATCGTGGTCTCATTATTGCTTAGCTGCTGATAAACATGGCAAAAATGTATACTAATGTGAGATTTTTCCAAAAGAGCAATGCACCTAATGATATCATCCAAACTTGTCCAAGCACTATTGGCAGCCACATGAGGGAACTTTGTCATGTTTTGTAGCAGTAACTCACACAGATGCCAAATAGAAGCTGCAATGTCCTTGATATCATTCCATTCTTTCTTACCATAAGTCCCTTTTTTATCAAGTGAAATATTTCCATGATTGACCAAAATGTAGGTAGTACTGCCATATAATGGGATGCTGAGAATTTCACCAAGGCTACTGATAGGATAAAAAAAAGTCCAAAAGCACTCGAAATGTCATAACAATAGTACTTCATACCAAGCACAGACTTTTCAATGCTACAATTGTTCACCTCGAAGTACTGAGTAATAGTTGTCAAAGCTCTCCTTCCATCAAATCCTTCCACTAGAACTGATAACAACCAATTACAACCATGATCCTTCTGATTTACAATATAACTCTTCCGCATTATCAAATTGAGTTCAGTTATAACTTGCCTTGCAACCACACATTTGTTCAAAAGGAGAAAAAAACTAATGCATTACCTAAGCCATGATATAATTTATGACGTGCAGCCGACTCTACTATCTCTATGACCCCATAAAATGTGTAACAAGCAGAGTACAGAACCTTAACCTTGTATAATCTCCTTGACACTTTTACCTCCCACACATGTACCATGCCAACGAGAGCAGTGATACAGAGAAGATGCAACATTAATGTTTGCTGGAAGTTGGCGACCAAAATATCATATTTCACCATATAATTTTCAGTGAAGACCAGTGAATATGCCATTAAAGGACGTGTTAAGGCATTGCATTTATCGACAATAGAGAACACCTTGAACCAGTTGGACTTTACACATCCTAGTTGTCCGGGATCCCACACTCTACTCATTGAATTTGAATACACAATTAAGAAAAACATGTCATTATATCCCAACAATAGTAATCCCTCCACGTACTCTTTATAACCGGTTAGAGCCATAAATCCAAAACCTATTCGCGAATTCCATACACAAAGATCCACTGCACTTTTGGAAACGGTTACAATAAGCATAATGAACTTGACAGTAGGAATAAATGGGAATTGACTCAAAATGCACTGCGTGTTGGAAGTGGAGTCAATACGACATGTAAATATCCTAATGAACTCCTTAAAATCAGCCACAACCATGTGTGAATCATAGCTTGCAGCGCCAAGAAATATAATAAGCAAACTAGAACCAGGATCAAATGGAAAGCTAAACCCGAATTGAGCGGGTGAAAATCGATACAGCCATAATAGGAGTTTAGTATAATCGAATTCCCTGTAGTAATCAAATATAGAACTTTTGATAAGGTGGGCGTGACTACCAGTCGAAAGCAAACAAGGTGGTGCAAGATGACTATTATCTAACATAATAATGTCATTGTACTCTCCCTCCTGAACTGCAAAAATTGTTTGAAACATTTCATCGAACATATAGGATGCAGGATTTCCTGAATAATATATCACTGGATGTTCGATTTCCGTGCCAATTTTCTTGTTGGGCATTTTAGCGAACACCTTGGATGCATAGTTGCTTGGATCGTCCAAGTCAATTTTGGAGTCCAACATAGGATCCAAAGTCTCAACGCAACCAATGGAAATCACCGAGGAAGGAAAAGGAATAGAGGTTGAAAAACTACCCGTTGAATTTAACAACTTAGGGAGTACCTTCGATTTAGCCACAGGATGTTCTAACATTGTATGAGGGACCTCAGTGTTTAAGCTAAGCTTGTTCAAAGCAGAAATCATTTCCTGTTCAGCAACTTCAGCTACGTCACACTTATCGTCCAAAGAAGCAGCCAAATTTGGACGTGCTTGAGAGTTAGAGAACTTTTGGGAGCAAGCCCATAAAGTATTCTGCAAGTTATCCAGGTGATGACGCAAATGCGTGAGGTTCGTGTCCATTTGTAGCAATAGATCAGTAACAGAAGGCAAGTCACGTTCTGTAACAATTTGTTGGCGGTAATGGAAAGCCAGTTTATCAGTGAAATGCTTCCAGTCATAGAACTGCTTATTGCGATACAACCAATTAAACCAGGCGAGGGCTTCTCCATCAAAATAAAGGTAAGGAAGAGATAGCCACATATCCTTAGAAAAGCCATAACAATTGAAGTAACGCTCTGCCTGATAAACCCATACGGTTGGGTCGGAAACACCGCTGAATCGATTCAACACAATTGCAGTTGGGGTATGGTCATCCATGGAGTACGAGCAATGAAAGCACCAATGTAACGAACCCAATAACAAGACCAACTCAATTCAAATTCAAACACTCGACAAATTTATTTCACTAACTCAGAATTAGAATTACAAAGGAATTTAAAAATTAAATAGAAATTGAAGAACACAAGTAGAAGAAAGGGGATGAGAAGTAGAACTCATAGAAAGGGGATGAGAGGGTAGACATTTTTTCTCAACAATTTTCATAACCCTCTTTTGCTCTCACTATTCTTTATTTATCAACCCGGATCCCACACATCGACACTTAATTCAGTATTGGTCCGCTTTGCCAATACTTGTCTAGGCCCATTCATAACAGTCAATTAAACAAACTTTTGTATCAAAAGCTAGAACATTACCGTCACTTTTGAGTGAATAACGAGAAACACGGCAATATACGGTAAAAGATAGGAAAGTATTGATCTGCATTCGGGTAACCAATCTGCATAGGGTAAAGTCGTTGTCGCAGATTGAGTGATTGGGTTTAAGGAGACTGTGAAATTTTCTTAACGCTGACCCATCATCTCTCACATTAAGTAAACGTATTATTTGCAATTACTGGATAATCAAAGAATGCATCGGAAGCAATGGGATTTTTGTAATCGGGAAAATCAAGACTCTTCCCGATAGCACCCAAAAGCCCCAAATCAGATCAAACTTTTCAGCCCATATTTTATATCAAAATCTGTTAAGATTAGCCGAAACCCTAATCTATTTTCTGAACCAGCAAATAACTCGTCCGTTTCTCTATTTCAGCAAATAGCTCTAGCTCTCATTCACTGCGCGCAACAGGTGACATTAAACTGTTATTCTTATCTTAAGAAAATAGTTAAAATTATACTTGCTTCTCATTCGCGCCCGTATAGACATATTCCTTTCAGGTTTTAGCCATCATTTATTTAAGAAATGGTTTTGTTTCATTAGATGATTAAATCTTCACTTGAAATCAGTCCAAGTTAAATGTTTATTTGATGACTTAATATGATGAAATTTTCATATGCAAAAGTATGTTTAAAAGAGATCGAGTGTTGTTCTTGCTAAGTTAGAAATGTTATGAAGGTTACATTTTTTCTAAAAAGAAATTAGTGTAAGAAAAATTATGATGCACAAAAAATATAGATTTTAACATCTTTCCCAAATCCATTAGTTGGTAGAGTTTTAGGTATAAGTTTCCTTCTAAATTATTTAGTGATGGCTGGGTAAAATGTGAAAGGATCAGGGATTGAAAAGTAATGTTTTTTTAGTTTAAACCTGTTGAATTTGACTATTAATTTTGTGCTTAAAAGACATGAACGGTGGCTTGTCTGTTTTAAGTTTGGTTTAAAGGTACCGATTGCGGGAGGCATATATTAATAGGCATTTGCACATTTTCGTGTTTTGACCATGGATGAGTTCAACAGTAGTACTAGAAGCTCAAAGGAGCATACAATAATTGTAGCATGAATGCAGTTTAAGAAAGTGATTATCAGAAATCAAAAGTGCTAAATTCACAAGTATAATTTATTATTTAATAAGAGGTATAAGTAATAATTTTTTTATTAATAAAGAGTATTATTGTATTGGTTAATTTTTTGGGGGAATTCTCGTAAGATGATTACGATAAAAGATTTAGTTGCTCAATTTTAGCTCATTCATAATGGTAAAGATTGTCATTGATTGTATTGATTTCTTTCTTAATTCTTATTCATAACGGTAAAGATTGTCATTTGCTATTCATTGATTTTCTTTCATGATCCTCATTCATAACGGTAAAGATTGTCATTTAGCTTGATTAATAATTGTTTTGATTTCTTTCCTGATCATTATGTTCCACCCTCTTGTATAGACGGCCTATTCATTATTTATAAAATCATCTCTTCGCCCGAGTTTAAATCAATACAAATTGGTAACCATCAATAAATTGGCTTAAAATTCCAACTAGTTCTACAAATTTCACATACTTCCATAAGAGTGATCTGATTTATAGCGTGAAATCCAATTGATAGGGAGTACTTTCAACTATTTGGTCTTTGGTAGTCCACTTGTTTAATCGGTGAAATTTTCTATTATTTTCTCATAAGTGACAGTAGTGTTCTACCTTTTGATACAAAGAGAGTGGAGGATATACTAGTTGACTGTTCTGAATTTATCGATCATTGTATTTGCTTCTATCAATCACAGTGATGGCACACAAAGATCAATAAACTCAGGATGGTCAATTAGTATAGCCTCTTCTCTCTTTGTATCAAAAGCTAGAACACTACTATCACTTATGAGCCAATGATTGCGCCAATAAACAGGTGGACTACTAAAGGACATAGAGTTGAAAGTATTGTTTATCAGTTGGATTTCACGTCATAAAAAGGATCATGTTGCAGGTGATCAAGATGTTATGGGAATTATCAACGATATGCTGCTTGGACCTGATATCGAAAATATACAGCCAGCGAGACTCGATCATTAATGAGATATGTGATGAACAAGCTGCTGAGGTTGAGGATACAACAAATTTGTATGGGGAATATGAATCGAGAGGATGTAACCAGCAGAATGAATTGGACACTACTACTACATATATAGTATGCATCAAACTATTTAATGTGTTAATTAGCTCTAATTCTTTCCGTGGATGATTGGTTCTTAGTTTTCTTAATTCCAAATATATATAGGTGGGTGAGGAAAATCTTTGCTAGTTTATTATTTGTGTATGTTCAGATATTTATTAATGCATCATCCACGTATTATATTCCTGGACAAATTGTAGCTACAATTATCATTGATGTCTATCTTAGAACTATGTTAAAGGAATACAAATTTTGCACTTATTACACAAACTATTCTGAATTTCTGAATCAGTGAACTTATAGAGAAAAGTTGGGGAGTTGCTCAAATAGAACAATTCTACAGTTAGTCAGCCCAACTCTTGATTCAGAAAAAGATCAGTTGATATGACCTTACCTTGCACCAGAAGTTTGTGGCTTTTTCAAGAGCTGAATAATTATTAATGCATATTATAAAGAAAAGATTAGGTGGATCAAGCAAAGTCTGTATCAATCTTGAAGAAAATTGCTAACAAAATATTTTTCTGTCACTATGTCATTGGCAGCTTGTTTATAATTGTGCATATTTGTCAATTTTAGTCATTTTTTTGTCAATATACCAAAAACAACATTTCAGAGAGGTATCATCTTTTGGTTTTTGATATTTTGCAGAATGGAAATTTTCACAGCAAGTTTTAACTTCCACACCTTTCCGGCTATCCATACTGTGTCATTTTCTCTCCAACAGGCGGCATCTGCTGCTTTTCTTGCCAATGAAACTGATAAACTTGCCTTACTTGGATTCAAGTCCCAAATGACTGAGGATCCATCAAGAGTTTTCGTCTCTTGGAATGATTCAGTTCATTTCTGTCAGTGGACTGGAGTAAAATGTGGTCTGAGACACGGAAGAGTAATCTGTTTGAATGTCGTAGGGATGAGGCTGGCAGGTATGGTCTCAGGTCATCTCGGAAACCTCTTTTTTCTTAATTCGCTTGACCTTGCAGAAAACGTCTTCCATGACAAAATTCCTCAACAACTCAGCAGGCTGTCAAGGCTTCAAAACCTGAATTTGAGTTTCAATTATCTGACAGGGGAACTTCAAGTTAATCTATCGCATTGTGTTAAGCTCAAGAACCTTGTCCTGGACCACAACACTCTTGTGGGACAGATTCCTCACCAAGTTGGATCTTTAACGAAGTAAGTGAAACTGTCTCTCAGAAATAACAACCTGACAGGACACTTTCCATGTTCTATTGGAAGTCTTACATCTTTAAAAGAGTTGTATTTATGGTACAATAATCTAGAGGGACAAGTGCCAACTTCTTTAGATCGAATGACCAAGTTGAGGCTTCTTGGATTGTAAGTAAATAGCTTATCTGGGGAGTTCCCTCCTCCGTTTTACGATTTGTCATCCCTAGTAATCTCAGATCCGATTTAGGCAACTACTCCCTAATTTCCAAGTACTTCACTTGGTGAAATGTCAATTCATTGGTTCCATACCGTCCTCTTTGGCCAATGCTTCTAAATTGCTAAAGCTTGATTTTCCTGTAAACAATTTCACTTGAAATATACCCAAGGGTTTTGGTAACTTGCGGAATTTGATGTGGCTCAACGTTTGGAGTAATCAACTTGGATACGGTAAGCATGAAGACCTTGACTGTGTAAATTCTCTTACCAACTGCTAGCAGTCTACAAATGCTCCATTTTGGAGACAACCAGTTTGTAGGTACATTAACATTACCTCATTTAACAGTCAACCTTTCTAGTCAGTTACCACGCCTACTATACTAAGGGAACAGAATTAGTGGAAACTGTAGCCAACTGCTAAAATTGGGTATTTCTGAAAACAGCCTAACAGGAACTATACCACAACAACTTTTTCCTCTCTCATCCCAAACAGATATTTATGCATCTTATAACTCTTTGATTGGTCCATTACCGGTGTATATTGGTAACTGGGGTCATCTTACTTATCTTGATTTTTTCCATAACAATTTTTCGGCGATGATTCAACGAACTCCTGGAAAATACTTGGCCTTGGGGGAGATCTATTTGAAGGGAAACTCCCTTCAAGCGACCATTCCCAATTTAAAAGATCTGTCAGATCTCTAATCCGTGGATCTTTCCCAACATAATCTATCAGGGTCGACTCCTCACTTCATTGCAAGTCTTACTTCCTTACTCTACTTGAACTTATCTGTCAACAATCTAGATGGTGAGGTTCCTGTCTCCGGAGTATTTTAAAATTTGAGTGCAGATGTAATTAACTGGAAATCCGAGCTTTGTGGTGGGATTCAGAAGCTGCATTTACCTACCACTGACTGACGCTGGCGCCTCATCTACCACTGACTGACGAGATAGCTTTACAGTTGTACCCCATTATGCATCTAATGGAGAGAACTCTGTCGAGGACCAGGTCCCTGCAATTGTGAGGATCATCAAAACATCTAGAATATAACATTTTCCCCTTTTTGATGAAGACACACAAATAAACATGATGTTGAGTTTATTCATTCATTACCCCTTTCATCAGTCTGAGTGTCAAAGGACCCTTTCCTGAATCTGGTCCCTTGTTAGACTCTGCATTTGTGAGAATCATCAAAACACCTAGAATATAACAGACTCATTGTTGATGAAGATCTCACAGCTCAGTTTAGCTATGCAGCTCCAGGTAACGTTACTAGGTTAACAAAAACTGTGATATGAAATTTCTTCTAACAATAGTGGTTTATTTATAAACTAAATATTTTTGTTGCAGAAATTGGTATGGGTAGTAAGGTCTCTGTTAAAAGATATATGTAAAGTTTTGGGATTCTCATATTGGAGATATTCACTGGAAGAAGACCCACAGACACATTTTTCCAAGCAAGCTCTAGTCTCCACCACTTTGTCGAAACAGCGTTGCCAGAGAAAGTTATGGAGATTCTAGACAAAACAACTTTTCATGGTGAGATGAGTAAAGCAACCGACGTCAAAGAATACTGCGGCAGTATCAAGAAAGAACAGATGGAATGCTTGGTTGGCGTACTCGAGATTGGAGTTGCATGTTCAGCTGAATCCCCAAGAGACAGATTGACCATGTCACAAGTCTACAGTAAGTTGACACGAATAAGAGAAAAGTTTCTAGATGCAGGAGATTGAGGCCACAGGTTACAAAAACATTGGGATTTGATCTAATATTGTATTCATTCTGTCTATCTTGTTAGAAAACATCAGATGTTTCATTCTGCCTATTTGGTAAGCATTGGATTTGATGTAAAACTTGAAGTCGCGGTAGTATTTTCATCATGCAGAAGAAGTAAGGTAGTACCTGATTTATTGATACTTAATGGATTGATCAGATATTAGTTCTTAACTTCCATATTAGGGATTAAAGAATTGGATGATAAACCACGAAAAGTTAAACACAACTTCGAGGTTTGAATTAGTAAATCAATAAACGCGACAATACTAAAAGTGTTTGTAATCAAAGATTAACTACTCTCCAAAATATAATTCTATTGATAACAGGCAATAAATAAAACTCTAATGTCGAGTTATATTAGTATGCTCTGAGGTAACTGCCAACAGAAAAGCATACGATAATTTGAACCTGAAATTTATTTACAGTAACAATCTGTTTTCTTCTTCACCCAGTCACTAAGGGCATTCGGGTTATAGATATCTGAATTCCGCTTAATAAATATCGTCGGAACAGCTTGTTGTTGGGTTGCAGGGATCGTGAAAATACAACTATTTAATTAATAATATGCATACCATTGGAATTCAAATTCTATTACTACAATAGTTCAACATTCATCTAATAATAAATTTCTCTTATCAATTTAATCAAAGTTCTGTTGTTAATTGAATTTTAATTTTAATAATTTCACCCCGGAAACCTATTGAAAAAACTTAATGAAGAGAAATTCTGAGAAGAAGAGAGTTTGGAGACGGTTACAGAATATTCTCGTTCACAGTAGCAGTTAAGTTGGATTCAAAAAAAACAACCGTTGGAAACTGAAACGACTTATCCTTTTCATAAAAGGATGAAACGACACCTTTTTTCGTTTAAAAGTAACCGTAAAAGTTGGTTATAAATAGGAGTCTTTTACTTTACTAAAATTCCAACGTAACAAACATTAGAGGAGAAGAAGAAGATGAAAGAAACTATGGCCAATGATGACAGACGTGGTTACGATGCCCTTAGGGATGTGATCGCCCTCTTGCCCATGAAGGAAATTGTTCAAAATAAACTTCTATCAAAGGACGTCAGAGATATGGTTTCTCATGATGTTGATTTTGCCAGAATTTTGTTCAACCGTTATAAAGACTCTTCAACCTCACTCATCTATACAGTATATAATGGGCTAGATCGATTACAATTCTACAAAATCTCCGTGAACCCAATCACTCAAATTGAGTCGATTTTACCTGTTGATATTGAGCTTTTGGCCTCATGTAATGGTCTCATTCTCATTGAATTTGAATATAGTAGGTGTTACTGTATTTTAAATCCCATGACTGGAGAGCACCAATTGATAACATATCCTAATTCTTCTCCTAATAATATAGAAGATGTAGGCCTAGCGGTTGAGTATCCCAATGCAGATCGATACAAATTGGTAGCCGTTTATAAGTTGGAGGAAAATTCCAACCAGTTTTACAAGTTTTGCGTGCATTCATCAGAGCAACCTGGTGTGTGGCGTGAAATCCAAGTGAGGACCATTTCTTTCCTTCCTGCACTTCCTAATGGTCCAAATGTTTATTGGGAGGATTCTCTGTATTGGGTCAGAAACGATGGGAGCGTTCTGGCTTTTGATACGAAGAGAGATGAGGCTACACTAATTGCCCGTCCTGAGTTTCTTGATCTCGATTATGGTAAAATTCTCTCTGGTCAGGATAAATGGTTAGGGATTGCGCAAGGTATACTTACCCTTGTATGCATTTTCAGAACTCGCACAATCATTGCTACTTTTGACAGTGCAAAGAAAAGTTGGAATATTTTCCGCACTTTGGACAACTTCATTGTAGATCAGGACGGCTATTTTAGGGGCTGTCCAGTCTGGTTTGACAGCAAGCAAGTGTCTTTTCTGGTACGAGATCTCCAGACATGGCATTATGATCTATACGAGTGTAATACTAATACGAATGTGTACGAAACTGTTGCAGTGGTGCCTATGATTAATTCTCATACTTTTTGTTTTCATCCAACGTTAGCTTCTGTCCACAACACACCCTACAATGATGCAACGGCTGAAGAGCAAGCACACATTGCTGCAGTTTTGAATGGGATCAACGGATTTATCATCGAAGGTACCAGTTAGTTTCCGTTCAATTTTGTATCATAGTTCTTGTGATGTCCTAAACGAGATTAAAGGTCAGGATTAACAATTCCTTTCAAATTTATCTTTAAAACATGTCATCTGAGTCAAAGGACATTTTCATAAAGATATTGTGTGCCTTCTTTGATTTATTATTGTGGTATGTAGTAATTTGTAGGTCTGATTTTATACTTGAGACAAGTCTAAATCATTTCTAATTCTTCTCAACATTTGTATATAACTTTGTCCAGATATACCAGTGACAGTATTACCAGTACTACAAAATGATGATAACGAGGAATCTTATGATGACTCTGAAGACGAAGATGAAGAAGAAGGAGGAGGCGCAGACAATTAAGCAGGGGGAGGAGAAGAAAATTGAGGGCATGGTTAAATATTGTAATAGATGTAATAATATACTATATGTATTATGAATATAAACTTCTTTCTTTAATGTTATTTGCATCGAGGAATGAATTTGAAAGAATTTTAACATCGCCAAGGTAAGATGTATGGTGAATTCCTCCATTTAAAATTTGCCAGACAAAAAGCAAAATAACATTAAAATGACTTTCATTGTAGAAAAGATATGGAAATTATGTTAATATTAACAGTGGAGCAAATATAATACCAAACTGCTTATCATCAATTAGCACATAC
Organism: Solanum sitiens; assembly: GCA_016801875.1. Classification (NCBI taxonomy): domain Eukaryota; kingdom Viridiplantae; phylum Streptophyta; class Magnoliopsida; order Solanales; family Solanaceae; genus Solanum; species Solanum sitiens. The sequence goes on along the minus strand of JABWTJ010000002.1, from coordinate 1,326,024 downwards.
TACAAATCCACTGCAACTTGAATGCAAACAACATATTCTGCAATTATCATTGCTATTGATCTACTTAAGAAAAAATTACAATGTATACTTCCCGCTACATTTTGGATAGTAATACCCTCCCTTGTCTGGGAAACTCCAGGCATTGCACCATAGGTTGCAGTTCGAGCGTGAAAAAGCAAAACCAATAAACACAATAATACTAAAAATATTTGTAATTTGAATCTGACTGGCTATCCAAAGTTGAAATCTATTGACTTAACATTCCGAGAAGAAGAGAGTTTTGAAGTTGATGTACAGCAATATTTTCCTTAGATTCAAATATAACTGTTAATAACCAAAAATTGAAATGACATCGTTTGGTTTAAATGTATTATACATTTTCAGGAAAATATCCTTGGGATGATCATTTCCTGCCTTCCGCTGAAGTTTTGTTGTTCAATGTAAACTTCTATCGAAGAATTTTAATAGTATGATTTCTCATCTAGAATTTGCCCAAATTTTGTTACACTTATACACAACTTATATAATTCAAAAGATGATGTAAGATTATTCAGTAAATTCCACAAAATCCTTAAACCCAATCACTCGATCTGTGACTTCATCATTGTATGACACTGAAATTTTGGCCATATGTAATGGTCTGATTCTCTTCGAATTTTACTAACTATGCCACCTAGTAGGTATTGTTGTGTTTTCAATCCCATAACTGGAGCGCACTAATTGATACCTTTCCCAAAGTCCTGAATATGAGAGTGAAAAAACAGGCCTAGCCGTTGATTACCCGGAATCAGATCAATACAAATGGGTAACCATCAGTAAGCTGGTTGAAAATTCCAGCTTGTTCTACAAATTTCACCTACTTTCATCCAATGGCGAAGCCAGGATTTTCACAAAAGGTGTCCAAGTGCTAAACTGAATCTGCTCTTCTTAAAAAGTGGAAAAAAAATTGCTACTAGTGAAATTCGAACACACAAACACTTTAAATTTGTGTATCTTTACTCTTTCAAGACGCCTGAAACCACTAGACTACACCATATTGTTGTGTCAAGGCTGTCCAAAATATGTTATTTAGCCACTTAATTTATCATTTTACTTGTATATACGGTATAATATTCCGATGAAACGGTGTCCAATTGAACACCCTGACACAAGTGTGGCTACGCCACTGCTTTCATCAGAGCGATCTGGCTTGTGGCGTGAAATCCAACTGAGAACCAATATTCTCTGTATTGGCTTAGAAGTGATGGTAGTGTTCTAGCTTTTGATACAAAGAAAGAAGAGGTCATACTCATTGACCGTCCTGAGTTTATTGATCATTATGTTATCAGTTACGGTAAAGTTTTGAATAGCAGGGATATGAGTGGTAGCGATATATGGCTAGGGAGGGCGCAAGGTTTACTTAACCTTGTATGCATTTTCAGAATGTACATAGTCATTGGCACATATGACAGTGCAAGCAGCCGTTGGAGGGTTTCCCAAATTTTGGACAACTTCATTTCTGGTCTGGACAGCATTGTTATTGGCTTTCCAGTATGGATCGACACCAAGCAAGTGTCTTTTCTGGTACAAAGTTAGTCGTCACAGTATCATGATGTATATGAGGATGATGCTAAGATCAACGGGTACAAAAATGCTGCAGTGTCGGACAAAGTTGATTATCCCATGTATATCTTCCATCCAACGTTAGCTTGTGTCCATAAGACGCCCTCCCATAATGTAACAGCTGCTCATCAGGCATATATTGCTACAAGTTTATATGACATCAGAAAATTTATTATCAAAAGGTACCTGTTAGTTTCAATTCAACTTTGTATTTTAGTTCTTGTGATGTGTTAAATGAGACTTAAGGTCGGGATTAGAGATTCCTTTCAAATTTATGTTTAAAACATTTAATTCATAGAGATATTGTGTGCCTTCTTTGTTTGGCGAATCTTCCATTCAAAAACCTTTTACTCTTCATATTAATATATAATAATATGCCCCAAATTTGGGATAAGAATAAATTCGTACGTGCTTATAGAATGTGGAAAGTTAAATGGAAAAAATGTGAGAATTCACTGACTACAATTGAATGTTGAAAGAAATAAGCAAATCAAAAGTTGTGATAAGCACACAACACTGATGTGTTTAACTTGCACATTCAGTGATCAACAACAAAAAGCTCATGAGCATATCAATTTCACCTTTGCATTAGATGCACATATCTCTTCAACAAAATTCTTATGCTTACAGATTTGTCTCAACGCTACCAAATATTCCAAAGATATGCACACGAGCAAGTTGCAGTCTGCAGATGTGTGTGTGTGATACCAAAGAGAAAAATTCAAACCTAAACATCCCTCGATTAATGCACAAAGATGACAATTATCCGTAAATTCAGCCCACCACCCACTATTTTACCCACTGGTAAAAAAAAAAAAAAAAAAAGGGAATTGTTGAGATCTGAATACCAATGCCAGACACATCATCCACCAGATGGACCTGGTATAACTTAGAACCTTTTCTTTCTCGCACCAGGAATGAGCTATCGAACTTCATAAGCATTCTCTGTCAAAATACAAGCACAACCGCTTCAAAATCAACCTCCATGTAGTGCAACATGCCCTAGCTAGCTTGGAAGTCCAGGAACAGTCGCAATTTCTGTGAAAGGAGCTCACGAGTTCCATACAGTGGCTTACTACTGATGATCCAATCTTTCTCAAGCAGTCCAGCCTTGGCACTATGCGACATCTCATCGTAGAAAGCAGAGACAATACCATAGATGGAAGTCTTCAGGATATCAGCCATTGAATATGCTTTTGCATAAAAAGGGGCTCCTTTTCTTCTTCCTGTCATGCCTGCTGCTGAATCTCTCCTTCCTGGGTTTAATGTAGCCCACTTAATACCAGCAGGATCCATTAAAGTATTTGACGATTGTAAGTTGGTTTTCTTGCCCATCAAAGTTTCAACAGCTAATAAACTCGATAGCAATGTTGAAATAACAGCAGCATTGCTCCCTGATAGTTGAGCAACACCAAATCTGTCCTCCTTGTGTGAATGCACAGTCAGTGAAGCCACAATGCGAGCACACCAAGCTAGTAGCTGCGTGCAGTGTAAGACTGTATTTAGCATCTCATTTAAAATAAGTATTATACTATCAGTTGCATATATTACCAACGGCAGTTCAGGATACGCGAATGACAGTAAATCCAAAGAAATTTAACTCATAAATTAAGAATAAAAAGTTACCACAGAGAAAAAGGCACAGTATTTAAGGACATTCATTCATGTAAAATTAGTGATTTACCTGAAAGTCATCAAATGATTCATAAACTTTTGAATCGGCAAGCTGTTCATTTGGAGAACGCAACTGGTGAGGAAGTTGCAAGGAGTTACCAACTGGAGAGCTTTCCAAAACCTCACTCACATTTCTTGTGAATTGTTCAACAGGGGTCAAGCACACAGAAATGACTCTTTTGTAAGTTTCACCACTTTCCTCAAAGAAGGCAGCTCGGCGCCAAGGATCAACATTACCTTCGGATACCATACAAAGGTCAAGGTATGCAAGATACTGCAAAAGAGATTTTGGTGTGCTCTCCTCCAATGCGGCCAGAAGCGGTTCACTTGGATTTGTTTCAGCAGCTGCAGAACCTTTTGGAGGGGCAAAGACAGACCGTTTTGTGTGTAACACCTAAATAATCAAAGTAACATAAGTTTTGCTATTTATGCTTATTTCCGGATGATATTGGAAAAAATAACCAGCTTGAAGATATATATATATCTAATTGGGAGCCTAACCTGGTGTGCGTGTGTGTTTGATGAGAGATAGTGAAAGGGGAGAGTAAGAAGGAGAGAGACCAACCTGGTGTAAATGATGACATAATTCCCAGCAGAGAATCACCACAAAACTTCCAATATAGAAGAGAATCTGCTCAGTGATGAAGTTTCCTACTGGAAGTTGACCCTTAAACTCATAAGCTAGAACAAATGAAAGGATAGCTGAAAGCACATAACCAGCAGCAGAGAGCTTTAAAGCTTTCCCAACAGCTAAAGGTAGCCCCATCTTAAAGCTGAAAAAAGGAGGACGCTGTTGACAGGGAACTGTGTCAGTCTCTGACTAACGAAAAGATACCAATAGTCACCACATCAAACTATAATTTACATCACGGAACACATATCTAACAAGAGTGGGAGTAATCAAAGAGAAATCAAATTGCTAGAATCATAGCAGTGAGAGACTCACATATGGAGTTGAAAAAATCTCATCTAACTGTTCCAGTAAGCATAGACAATTGGGTGACTGGTTGTATAAAACAAAGCTCATTCTTTGATACTATGAATAGTTTAAATCAACAACATACTTAATATAATCCCACAAGTGAAGTCTAGGGAGGGTAGAGAGTACGCAGACCTTAACCCTACCTCGTTCAGATATAGAGGTTGTTCCTGATAGACCCACTATAAATAGTTATTTTTTAAACTAATCATGAATACCATAATTATGAAGGACTGCCATCACATGATAAAATAATATTGCTACATATTTCCGCAACAAATAATCGAAATAAATAATTCTGCTTAAGTTTTTATACATGAAGCAGCAGGAATACTGTTAAAGTAGAGAATGCAAAGATTTAGCTTTCTCTTGAGTCAATGCCCCAATTCACACGATGAGTCTATACATGAAACAAATACAAAAATTGGACATTTTTCAAAAGGAGGTTAAAACACATGAATGGCTCAGATTAAAGGGAATGAAGGGCAAGGATCGCATAAGGGGTGAGAACATGTAAAAATCTGGTATTTCCTCATTGCTGGCCCGTGTTCTTCTCACTCTGACTTCTCTTCTCTCTCTAGCTCTCTCTCTAAGATTCTTTCCTAATTCCCAATTTATCAAATGGTTATATCCGTAAATGAATGAGTTTATCATTTCGAGCTATAGATCCTACTGAAAAATGTGCATTTCCAATCCCATTTCAGGTATGTTGGAGATGAGCTGATTATACTGGGAGTTGGTGCTGGACCATTTTGATTTCAACTCGCTTTCGTAGTTGCTGTTATCTGTTATAATTTGCATTTTCCCATTCTATTATTGAATTGAGCTGTAGTTTCTGTTTCTGCGAAATTGAGTCAAATTGTCATTGGATTGGGGGGTAAATTACAATGGAATTGAGTGGCTAACTTGTTAATTATATAGTGAGTTCATTACAACTGATTTGAGATTAAATGGCTAGAACTGTTGAAATCAATCAGTTGAGAGACATTTTTATAAAGCACATCGAATATCATAATTCATTGCACGTCCTATACGAGTCTTGCATTATGCAATAACATACTAAAATTGATATGAAGAAACCACTCTTATACCTGGATGATCGGGAACTGCAAAACCCACCGCTTGTTATATACATAATGCACTCCATATATCAATCCGATCTGCAAACCCCAAAACCCTAATTTCCCAATAACCAGCCGTCTCTGTTTCAATTGATCGAAAGCATTACAGCTCAAACAGAGGGTAATCACAGACAAAGACGCTGAAACAGCAGACACCGCCACAAACAGCACGAAACTAATGGAAGCCCTCGCCCGGAGCCGAAAATCAGGGGACAGCAGCGGCTGGGAGTTAGAAATGGGAACAAGTATCAGCCGAGCAGTACCGAGCAGAAGATTTAGAGGGGAAGCAGCGCGTTGAGGGCGAGGAGAAGAGATGATGAAAAGGGAAGTAGAGAAGATGAGAAGGGAGAAGTGGAAAAGTATGAAAGCGAAGATACTAAGAAATGAGGGTTTGAAGGGGGTTCGAGTGAAGAGGGAAAGGAGTAGGGTTTTGGAGAGGAAGAAGACGGCGGTGGATTGAAGTGCTTGCCAGATTAAGAACCCTAGGAACCGGTGTTTGACGACTTTAGTACCGCCGTCTTTATCTCTGAATAAGGATCTTTCTACTATGGATATAAGCATTTTCCGGCGCGGAAACACGGCGGAGAAGAGTGGTTAGGGGTTTAGAGGGTGGAGAATGGTGGAGCTTCTGCGTAGTGTTACAATGTGGGGATGAATTCTAACAGTACTTGGGCGGGAACCTAAGCGACACCGTACCTCTGAATATTTTTCTCTCCTTAAATTTAATTTTAACCGATATTTATCTATTCTAAATTTAAGTGTATACAAATAATTTCAGATTTAAAAAGCACACACACATGTTCTACTTAATAATTCACGTTTAACTATCGTCTTGAAAGTAGAAATATTTGTGTTTTATTCTAAGGAAATATTGTTTGCTAGAAAATTGTAACAAATTTTTCCTCAATTCCTCTACTATTGTTCATTTCTTTGGTAAGAGAATGTTTAGATTGATCTGATCAAATTTGTTTTATAATTATTTTTATCTATTAAAAGTATTTGATAAAATAAAAACTTAACTTTTTAAAAAAAAAGTTACAAACCAAAAGAAGGCGAACAACTAATTACTAGAATTAGAAGACACGCATTATTTCCAGCTTTTGTTGTCCTGTTGCTAAAGTTTACTGCTACTCGATAAAATCCGACTAGTAACTACAATTTCGGTTTGCTTATTAAATAAGACATCGTGGTTCTTTTAAATAATATACGATAAAATATCATTTACTTCAAAGGTTGATAACTTTGTTCCCGTCTTTGAAATACCACGCAGCTGTCTTAGCTTCGACCATTATTGCCTTTTCAAATTTTTCACAGGTAGAGAGTTGACAATAGATTTAGAAAAATTGTATTAAAACAATTGAAGATAAAAGTAAACGAAACACGAGATAACGCAAGAGAGAAAGAAGTCAATAGAAAAAAAAAGAATCCTCCATGTTTTCTTTCCACAACCCTCCAGTATGACACGAGTTTTGAGCCAATTAGAGAACAATAGCACAAAAAAAACACTGTTTCATTGGCGACTCTGCAGCAAACTTGAATTGCATGAACAGCTATTAAGATCCAAGGCCGTAGTTGGGGAAAAAAAAAACCTACAAGATATCACAGTTTTGACGCCTATAACAGGTCTGACACATATGGCCTTCATGATATTATAATGCACTGGAAGTTGGTCTTCAATAAAGTAAAGAGGAAACTGTCAAAATTAGAGAACCTGTAGCCTTCAACATTCATCGCAAATTATTTGTAAGCAAGAGATTTGAAGCACCTTCATACAAAAAAGAAGAGGAATACAAGTGGAACTTTGAGCCAATTAAAGGCATTAATACAAGAAACAGATTGTGCATAGGCAGGCAAATTGTGCCCAAAATTTTGCTAGAACCACTAGAGAAGAACCAAGATCTCATTAGGAAAAATTAAATAACAACAATCTACAGGTTTTAATAACTTGATAATGAACTTCACTATAATCTAGTTACCCCAACTCATACACGGGAAACCCAAAAAGTATATCAAGAAGAATGTACACATGAATTTCATAATTTGGTCACTATACAGAGCAGGTCAGTCAAGCTCATCATCAACAGGATCTTTGCGCTGCAATGATTAATCAAAACTCAAAAGCATCAGTCTTACGACTGTCATAAACAGAACACTTGTAATACAAAGGAAGAATCAATACGGCCGTGTTTCAATGAACACTTATTCTATATGAAGTAGATGAAGCATCTATTCAGAAAGGGATAAACATATATATGGGAACGTCTCATCAAAGTATATCAGAATAAATGGTCGCTCAGGGAACACTGTTCTGACAAGATCACCAAAGAAAAACCAACTATCAGCATATTTGCAATGAAGAATTTAGATATCTAAAAAGCATAGAACTAAGAAGGCATTTTATTTGGGGAGAAAGGTTGAGAGTCATAGAACTGAGAAAGCCCTTATCACTACATCGTTTGTCCATCGCTTTCTTTTTCAAACTGTTTCACAAGTGATGGGGATAAAGGAGTTCGACTTTCATATTGATCCATCCATACCATAAAATATGACCTAATTTGACATGTGCAATGAACTAAAATATTTAAATGGCTTAATATGTCAAAATTTGAAAGAAAAATGCTTCGCGTATAGTTTGGAGTTGTGAAATTAAGGAGTGAAAGTTGGTAAATTATTAGCAGAAGTTAGAAACAGTTAAATAATATTACCTTTAATTAGCTTAAGTTGTTGGACCATTGAGGACTTCCCATAAAACGAAGAAGTCGCGTTTTTTTATCAGAAAAGGAAGTAGGTCAGTTTTACTATGACGTATGTAACAAATTTACATTCACATAAAAAGAATAACAAAGTAACTGCAGAAAAGTCAGCTTGAAATGAAAGAAGATATATATCACGGCATTGCTCAAATGCAGATAGCTAATTGATTCAGAATTCGTGAAATTTGAAACCATGTAAGGCAAAGTTGCAGAGTTAATCGCCTCATGAATGTTATAGAAGTGATAGGCATATTAAACCCTTAAGCATAGTTGCAGGCTACTGCCTCATATATGTTAACGTAGTCTTCAGTATATAAGACCAGGCTAGAGGTTTTTTGGTGACGGTAAAGACTAGTTGGGGGAATTTATCATGTTGAAGCCAATGACTATATGCTGATATAGTAGCTTACCTTTTGCTTGCTGACATAAGGCTGTAACTGCACCATACTCTGGGATTGGCTTTCAACCTCAGAAGATTTGTGATTCTCCAGCTGAAATTCTTTTCTAGATTCCTTCCTAGTACCTGATTGCCAAACTCTACCAAAATTTGGGAGCCAGTTCACATCGAAAGTGTTCGTCACGAGCTCCCCTTTACTCTCCAACTCCAGTTCAACTCTTCTTCTCTCTGCCCAAGCAGCACCAACCCGGTTTGGGTTTAGTTTCGACTTCTTCTTCTGATTGGGAGGGAAGGGGTCACTCCTTCCGGGATATGATATAAAATCTAGCTGATTTTTTTCAGCCACATTGAACCACGGAGGAGGTGCTCCAGAATGAACATTGCCAAGGGAATCTTCTTGAAATGTTAAAGATATCTGTGTAATGCTTGGTTTACCTGAAGGAGAAATTTCCATTCTTCAACTGTAAGAATACGTAAAGGCACACTAACAAGACAGAAAAAACACCATAATAACCAACCCAAAAACATATTATACGTCCATAAACATGAACTTACTACTCAGAAACATTACTAAAACATATAGTGTCAACCTAAGTGCATGAAACATAAAATTACGCAGAAAGTAAAGAAATCAGTACCCAGAGAACTCTTCATCCCCTTTGTCATTCTTCCATCCGAAGTTACCTGGCAAATCAACCAGAAAGAAATTTACATGATAAGGAAAAACTTATAAGTAGAAAAAGTTTAGACAACCAAATCCCGCATTCCAATTGAGAAGCAAAAGTAGCTCCTGATATTATGCTATTAGCAAATAATTTCCATGTATGCTTCCACAAAAATTTAAAACTGTCCGCGTCTCTTTTAGCATCATGAGAGTCAAATTGGTTATATTGTGAATTTTCCATTAACAGTAAGATCTTAAAAAGAATTTTTAGGTTTCCAATGCAACAAGAAAGATTGGACCGTGAGTTCTTAATGGCTTTGTTGCCTTTTTGGGCATGTATTTGTGATCTCTTAAATTGGTTCTTGTTTAGCTTGTTAAAAGAGCCTTGCCCTGGAAAGCATCTCCGTTGCAGCCCATTATACAAGGGGTGGATTGAGCCAATGGCACATAAGGAACAAACATACTACTTACATATATTGACGGTGACTGACGTAGGCCAGCAAGATCAAGAGATCAATTATGACGGCACACAAATTTTCTCATGATTAAAATGGAACCTTTAGCATGTCATAAATATATGAGATGTGGAAGTTCAATTTCTACAGGCATCGGCAATCTTTGGGCACAAATGATTATAGCCACCTTGCTAGATGATTACTATCAGAGGCATATCTACCCCCAGGGTAGGAGGGTCACCTGCCCATGGTAACCTCGGGAAAAATGTATATAATATGTGTATGTATATCTTAAATACTGCTTATATATTTCGATAATGATTGGCCCCCGGAACCACAAAGGTAAAGTAGCTGCACTGGTTGATCTGGGGTGCACAGAATGACCTTTAGTGCCATTTAACTCAGACTGATTCCTGCTTCCAGCATTCGTCCAAATTTTGTTGTGACATTTTTGTAGTTACAGGACAGTTTACTTTTTTTGTAGCTTTTTTCTTTAGTTTCCAAGGAGTTCCACACCAAATTTTTTAGCAAGAAATTGACATGTCTATGTTATTCGAAGAAAAAAAATAACATGTCTATATTAAAATTATTGGTGTCCTCGTCATTTTCAATTCATGGGTCTGCCTCTGATTAACCTCCCTGCCAACCAGACATTTATGAACTCTTATATGTATATGTCACAACTTGATAAAAAGAAGACAGTCAATTTTTTTAAATACTGTAAGAAGAACAAAAGCACAGAAAGAAGAAGCAGAAATTCATCATAAGGGGGGGGAAGGGGGGGGGGGGTACACTATATGTGTTCCTTTGATAATCAGATGTAAGCAAGAAAGCTCATCACCGTTTGTATGAACACTTTTCATAAAAATTAAAAAGAAAAGAGACACCTATCATGATTGAAACTCATTTCTATAACTAGAAGTGGCATGGTTCTCAATGTTCAGCCTTCAAACATGAAGGTTAAAAAGGCTGAAGTGAGCCAAAAACACAAAGGCTTGCCGAGTTGGCACGCTTAGCTGCACAACTGCAAAGACAGAAAAATGGAGAAAGGGAGGCTAACACCTTTTTACTTTGCTTTGTTTGTTATCGTTCCTTTTACTTTTCTTGTAATTGTCTTTCTCCCAGATAAAGAAAGCCATGGAATGTTATACTAAGTTTCATCAGACAGCACTGCTATAAATATATCAAGTATTTGGGCTAACCAATATTGCTTACTTGCATATATATGTAGTCATAGCAAAACTCTGATATCTATACTTTCAACCTTAGATGTTTATTAACATTCCCTACATTTTACCAGTCCTACGACCAACTTTTCCCACAACTACAAGCTATTATCTCTTTTCAACAAATTCAGTCAGAAATCACACACCAAATAAGAAAGATGCTAAAACTTGTAACCACTCAAAAGGTCAACGCAAAGCAAATGAAGTAAATCACCATCAATTAATGCTTAATAGTCAGAGGTGCCACCAGTTCAGAAAAATGGTGAACACAAAAGGACAAATAATGATAAAAGTGTGACAAAAATGATAATGCATCCACTATGATGGTCAAAGTTGAGCAAAAAAGGACATAGGAAAAAGTAACTAGGCGCATGATAGGATGCCTTACTGGTAGTGCACATGATCTTAGTATCCGAGCTTACAATACAAAGATAAATAAGAGGAAAATTAAGTAGCAAATATGCCTGTTAAATAGACTTACAGAACCTCCATTAAGACATTGGTGAGAAGCTGTGGCATGAAACCCCAAGATCTTTTGGGCATCTGCGCAAAAAGAAGTTCACAAGATCACTATCAGTCAGTGAGCAAAACATGAGATCAGAGAAACATCATACGACCATATGAAAGAGCAAAACTATGAGGCACTAACTTGTTAGGCCACTGGAGGAACAAGCATCTTCACCGAGTTGTACGCCCATGCACGTACTACGCATATTCGGGCCATTTGTAACACCGTGCATTTTATTTTCAAATATCTGTGATCTCTCATTCGTATAATTTTGTAAAGGTACAACACTATTTGAAACATCAACATTAAGAGCATGAATATTATCTTTTTCAAAACAATTTAGATAGTCAGAGTTAGTTTTATTTTGGATATCATTCGACGGTCCAATTGACGTTGCACGAGACCCTCCATCAAGAGTTCCCTTCTTCGAAAGATTGCACTTCTTCTCCCACTGTATGAATGCATGACGAATGACTTCTTCAGGACTCAGAACGATAGTAAAACAATCTTTTAAACAAAATAAAAAGTTCAAGATGATATGTATACATTCAAGTTGACTTGTGAGGATCAAATTCAGCAACTCTGTGAAATGCTAACATTCACCTCTTGTTTCTAAATATCCAGAAATTTCATCTAGAAGATGACATCTCCCACAGAGAAAATTTATTGATAGTGTCAATCACTATGATATAATGACAAAAGAAAGGGATAATCCACATCTAGACCTCCCGATCAAGAGGGGAGAAAATGCCAAATAAAAAACTGTGTGTAGGAAGAAAGGGTTTACCATTGAAGAACAAACAGACAGTGCTGGAACAGTAGAAATTCTCATATATGCTACGTGAAGAAATACATTTTAAGTTTTAAATAAGATATAACTATGAAGTGCTCTAATGAAATTGGTAAATGAAGGAACTAACTCTCATAAATTTTATCAGTTCGAATTTAATAGTACATTTCTACTCCAAGAAAAACTTCAGCTGAGGGCAACTACTTTCAAATTTGTACAGAGATTGTTGTAGTCAATTGTATGATTTGGTGATAGTGATAATGAGAGACATCCTAACATGTAGACGGCTTGCACATACCAAACAACATAAATTTACGATAGCATGACATACAAATAAATGTGAAATATATTACCAATACCTTGGAGAAGTCAGTCTCTGTAATCCGAAGAGTATCAACCTTGTCCATTCCACCACCATACTTCCACAAAAAACCTTGAACTTTCTTCAAATGATCCGCACCAGATAAATGCCTAATCGCATTGTCACTATATCCAACAAACATAAAATCTAAAAACGAACATATACTTTACTAATCAGAAAAACAAGCAGAAAAGTAACCATTTCATACCTAGCGTAGAAGCTGTCGAGTTCAAGTATATCACAGTCGCAGAATATACACCAAAGTCGATTAAGCGAAGCATGCTCAGGGCGCAGAGGGATAGGGTTTTTGAGGAAGAACCGGATATCGGAAAGCTTCGACTGGAAACGGGAGAGCACCGCCGCGAGCGACTTCTTGTGGTTAGGGAGGAAGTTATGGCGGCGTCCTTGATTGTGATTGAGCTTGCAAACAACGCAGAATTCGAACTGTTTATCGTTGCTCATGCTCTTCTTCGTCTTCTCGCAGTGAAATTGTACGGAGAGTTATTTAGGGCTCTGAAATTCAGTTCGGGTGATTCATCAGCAAAAGCACCCGCCCAATTCTATTGTCAATTTTTAGTTTATGATACGGCTTAAAAGCAATTAAGACCCAATTTATAGTATTATTATTATTACTAAACAAAATTAATTTAAAACTTTAATAGACGTTTGAATAATTAGATGTGTATTAAAATTAAGACGTTCGAATTTAAATATATACTTTAAATAAAGAATATTTATATGTTGAATTGAGAGTTGAATATTATATAACTAAGAAACGTTTTGTTTTCTCAATATCGAATATATAAAACTTTTATTTAAATAAAAAGTCTATATAACATATTAATTACTCAAATATTATGTTAATGAAATTTTTAAATATATATATATATGGTGAATGGTGACGGTAATGGCTAATAGTGACAATGGGTGGTGTTGGTTGATGTTGGTCATTGATAAAAGTATCTATCAATCGGTTCGGTCTAATATTATATATTATCAATTCAGTTCATTAGTTATTGATTTTCAAATTAATAGGATATTCATTGTCAAATTTTGATTCGTCGTTAGTGATCTTTCACTATTGAATTTTTACTTAATTAAAAAGAAAATAATTGTCAAAACTATTTCATCTCGAATTGGTAGTTTGATAAAATTATTTTTAAAATTATGAATTCAATAATCCAACACCGATAAATTAATGATATTTTTTTCTTTCAATTTTACATGTTAAATTGAAACTTGTATTCTCATAATTATTGATATCTTATAGCTACTTGTAATAGTGATGGTTGAGGTGACAATTGATGATAATGACTGATAAGTACAAAGGACGATTGTAATAACAAAATGACAATGAAGATATTTAGTTATTGATAATGATAGGTGAACGTTGTAATAGGTGATTAGTGGTGACAATTATAAATGATGACTAATAATAATAACGATCAATGATCAATTGTGATGAATGGTGATACTAGTAGTTCTTGGGGATGGTAATTGTAATTAAGGATAAAAATTGTAATGATGATTGGTGAAAATTGATAATGATGACTACAATGATGGATAGTGGTGAAAGTGGATGAAATAACAACAAATGTAGTTTTTGGATAATTAGATGCATGTTGTATTAATGATGCTAGTGATTTGTTATAAATATTAATCATTTAGATTTATCCAGATTCGTTAAATAATTATAAGGGGGAAAATCAAATGCATTCAAATTTGATTACAAATTTATAATGTATATCAAAAGAAAAATATAAGAATGTGATATTCTAAATTTAAATAATTAAGATTCATTTACGCTTTTATTGTCAGGTTATGCTTTTCAAAAGTCAATTTCACTAATTTTTAAAGTTATATTAGATTATATTAATTCAATATTTTAAACAAAATATATATATATTAAAAAACTATACGGAAATTACCATAAATTGCAATTTTTTTAGATATCAATATGATGAAAAAATATAACATAAAATGTAGTCAAAATTCTTATAGATTGACTTTAAAAAGGGAAATCATGACAATTAAAAAGGAACAAAGTAAGTACCTTTATTGAAGGTAAACAAACGAATCTTGACTAACTACACGAGTTTTATATATCACATACCACATGTTAGTTCAAACTTCAGACAACAATGCTACCAATTTTGGTGCATATTTTAGCTTTTTGTTGAAAAAGAAGAAAGCTGACGATTGGAACATGTCCAACGAAGCTGATTGACCTGTCTGCAGCAAGTGTTCGTGAAGAAGAAAACTGACGATTGAAGGTACAATTAAGATTAGATTATTAACATGTTAAAGAATAACAAAAGTCTCACATCGGAGGTAAATGAGATGGTTGTACTCCTTATAAAGTTTGGGCAATCCTCCTCCCTTTGAGCTAGCTTTTAGGGTGTGAGTTAGGCTCAATACCTAATTCAACATGGTATCAGAGCTTAAAAGCTTTCCGCACTCTGAGTATTGATAAAAAAAAAAAAAAAAAACATGTTGCAATGACCACTTCTACCAAAACCATGTCAACCTCCTCGGCATTATTGATGATTGAAAGGAGAAATATATGTTGCTAAGGAGTTGGATCTCAGCCGATTTGAACGTAGAAAACATGTACTTAATTTTGGACTGCTCAACTACCAAGGAGATGTGAAAATGCTTGAAAAAAAACTTATATTCAAGCAAAAAAAAAAACAATTAATTTGCTAGAGGTTTAGGTAAGGCACCATATCCAACCCTCAATTTGTTAATACTCTCACAGGCTTTGATATAAGGAAAGAGAAAGAAGAGGTACCAAAACAAAACCATAACATGGTATTATCTACTCAAACAGGCAGGGGAAGAGAAAACAACAACATCAACATACCGAAGCATTGACAAAACAAGTATTTGTTGTGTATTCAAAAAAAATTTTTGCTGGATATCCGAAAATAACAACATTAACATATCGAAGCATTGACAAAACAAGTTTTTGCTGGATATTCAAAGCAAGCTAGGAATAACCGTTCCTCTACTCACTAGTTTGAGGGGAAGTGTTGAAAAAGAAGAAAGTTGACGATTGGAACATGTCCAACAAAGCTGACTGACGTATCTTCAACAAGTGTTGATGAAGAAGGAAGCTGACGATTGGAACAGGTCCAACGTTAACGCAACTGACTGGTGAGTTTACAACACTGTTGAAGAATTTGAGTCGCACTAGAATTAGACTACCTATGTTAATTAAGATTATATTTCGTCTAGAATTATATTATGATTTGGATTATAGTACAACTAGGATTAGATAATTTATAATTGCATTATTATTATTATTATAGTAGTAATAGGTATAGTATTAGGACTATAAGTATAGTTAACTTAGGACTCTACAATTCTCTCTTATACAAGGAGCTTGTAACTCAACATTATTTTCATCAATACATCAATACAATCAATACAATTCTTGATTTCTCTAATCCTAGATGTGAGATTTCTACATGAATTTCTACAATCCGATCCAAGGTGGTTGGAGTTTAAATAACATTTGACATCTGAAATACAATTGTTTTGGGGTCGTTTGCTGGTTGTTTTGCCCGACCAGTGAGGTGTATGGGTTGGGGTTGGGGTTTTGTCGAGTACCTTGGGTGGTATTTTGGGGCTTATGGTGAACAGAGCTATTTGGTGGCTGTTTTTTCAAGGTTGTGCGAATCAGTGAGCTCATGGTTAGAGCTCAAACCTCACCTTTAATGATGTTTTTCTCATAGGAGAAAGCGATGGGTTTGGTTGGAGATGGTGTTCTCTGACCAAAGGAATTTGGGTCGGATATGATTTGTCGATTTATGTGAAATATCCATTAAGAAAATTTGGGTCAAATATCTTACTTATAAGAGATGTATTTATTTTTTTAATATAAATAAATGACATGTGGTAATTAAAAGGGGATGTGACAATTCCATTTATTATTTAAAGAAAGAAACAATGAGTTGGTTATTAACGTCTATAAGTGCATATATACACGAAAAGTTGGATGGCAAGGGCATGAATAAGTCAAACTTCAAACAAGGGATATATCTAGATATTTTCACATAGTTTAGAGCATATTTGACTATTTTCCTTTAATATAATAAATTCTTATGTAGTTAATAAGAATGATTAATAAACTAATAAGTGAACTAAAAATAAATTAATATTTATTTTAATATAATAATAAAAAAATTATTTTATTTTTAACATTTAACCTCTTAGAAGAAATTGTAACAAAGTCACACACTGTATGATGTTAGATGGGAAGCTATAATAATCAATTTATTAATTTTATTTTTGGTTTCTCTCCAATGTTCAATAACCATGTAGCCCAACTAAAATAGAATTCAACATTAACTAATTTCAGTTTAATGTCCATCGACATTAGCTGCATCCATTCCTCACCGACGAAATTAAAAATATTATTTTTATTAATTTTTTTTTTTGAAACTTTTATAAATGTAATCTGTTTCTTTTACTTATTTTTAAAAAATAATTGTAAAGGTGAAGATGAAAAACTTTCATTAATTTCATCTTAATTATATAAACTAACAAGTAATTTGAGATAATTATTTATAATAAAATAGACAATTAATATGAGATATAAAAAACAGAGGAAAAAACAAAGTTTTAAGGATTTATTGACTTTCCTACATACGCGTTTTAATTTGAGATTTTTAGGGATAAAGAGTGAGTTATTTAGGACCCATTTAAACATTGATATTTTTTAGTTCTTTTTTTTGTTTTTCAATTCACTTGGAAAATATTCTTTTTTTCAATTAAAATATTTTTTTCCTCTCACAAAAATGTAAATAACGTGTTAAGTAAAATGTATGTTCATGTGCAGTGTTAAATCATTTTTGAATATTGTTTTCTGTGAGTACTTATTTTTTCTTTTGGAACTATATTTTATTTGAGAATCATCACTTTTATTCACGGACACAAAAACTCGTTTGGATGTAAAAATAATTTCCCTCCCTAAACTTGAAAAAACAAGGACCAACTTTTCTAGCTTGTTTTACCTTTTTTTCACAAAATTTTATTACTTTTCAACTTTCAAATACCTTTTTCAAACTTAATTTTTAATACATCTTTTTCTTTGTATATCCCTTCATTCACATTCAAACATTTTTTCAAATAAATAACAGGAAAAAGGGTCAAAAATACCTCTCAACTTTGTTTTATTAGTTAATTATGCCTTTATCATTAAATTAAAGTTATTTTTATCCCTATCGTTATCAAACTTGTCATATATACCCCTCTTTTAACAGAAAATCCCAAATCAGAATAAATTTTAAAAAAATCCATCTTTCCATTTTAACCCACACCCGACCCAACAAAGTAACCCAAGCAAACTTGCATTTTGAGAATCAGCCATTAATGGCGGATTACTCGAAGAAGAAGAACCAAGTTCAATTTTTTCAGAAATAAACTTCTGATAAACCTCAGCTTCTTTAGCAATATTAAAAGGACCCAATCAAATTCTTTTCTTGCTATGGTCTTTAATCTCGATAACAATTTTTCTGATTTTCTTTTTCGAACCATAGGAGGCAACACAAGGGGCTTCTATTTTTTTTAGTGAAAAACGAATTTTTACACTCGATGAATATATGTTGCTTTTTTAGTGAAAAACGAATCCTCCAGGCAGTCAGCTTTCCATGCTAATCCGTCCTCTGGTAGCTCAGGCATGAACTCTAGACACAATCCAATCCATGCAGTTTAGTGGGGTGCATTCACATGATATGTTTCCTGTTAATATATGAAAATGTTCTCTAGTTTGGTTGGTTAGTTATAGTTCTATTTGTTGGGTCGATCTTAATAAGAATTTTACCAATCATGTTAAAGTAAGAAAATTGAATTGACAAAATGATGAATCAATAAGAATATATCTTGTTCCAAATGTATTTTTATTCAGCAAGGAAGTAGATGAAAAATTTTGGTTTTGGGATTTAATTTCATAGGTTTTGCGGGTTGGATTTGAATTTGGATAAAAAAGATGAAATTGGGTAATTTCAATTGAAATTGAATAATTTTGATTAATTTGGGGTTTTCCATCCAATTGAGGGTACATATGACAAGTTTGATAACGATAGAGGTAAAAATAACTTTGATTTAACAATAAAGGCATAATCAACTAATAAAATAAAATTGAGAGATATTTTTGATCATTTTTCCTTAATAATATGAGTTGGCACGTCATGTAAACAATGAATAAAGGAGAAGGAAAACCACCTACTGTCATTTTTAATTTTTAATATTTAATTGGTCAATTATTTTTAAAAAAATCTTAGACAAATAAATTCTAAAAATGAAGAAGACAATTTTTCTTAGTAAAAATAGGAAATACAATTTCAAAATTGTTCAAACTTCAATACATAATCCCGCTACTACCCCACCCGACCACCACCTCCATTTCACCTCTCATAAAATTTATAAAATATATATTAATATATTTTACTTACATATTGTTGTAGAACTTTTAAAAAGGGCTGGTCCAGTCCCATTCAGGTCAAAGCCTCACGGGTCAACGAATTTGAAGGGCTAGGATGTGTTGACCCTTTATTCAGAATGACTTCAAAATATTTAATCCATCCCAAACTCTAGAAGGCAGGCTAGTCTTTTTTTTTCTTTTCAAATTCATAATTCTATAATGTCAAGAAAATGAGAAGATTTTCAAATTAAATATAGCAAACAATGTTGTTATTTTAATAACACTAGCAAAAAATATAATGTAATTAGCATGTATCTCGTATATCAGAACGCGAGCGAGATAAGTGAGTGACAAACAAAATTGGAGGGAGGCGAGGGCGCAAGATTTGTCTATGCATCCTAGATACATGCGAATCCACTTGGATAGTGTATCTAGAACATATTAACCTAATTTTGAATCCATGGATCCCGAGATACGTGTATAGACGTATACCAAAATCTGGTAAGAATTAACATAGCGTGTATTTATGTAATTAGATATAGTTATAAGTTATTTTTAAATAAAAAGTTTTAGCTCATGAGCTAACACGACCCGATCAAGCTTCAAGGATCAATGACTTAAATGAATCGGACTTATTAACCCTAGTTTTAAATGAACTTGAAAAATCCTATCTTAATTCTACCCTAATAACGGGTTAAGTTGAACCGGGCCCATATGCTAAGCCCCTTTTGATAACTTAGACACAAATTACTTACTACGTTTTTAAGATTTTTTTTTTTGCCAAATACACTTTAAGATATCTGAAAATTTAGTTATATACTCCTGGAGTTCAAATATTTTTGTTTCCCTGAACTTTATCCAGAATTATTTGAACTTTATACATCTATAACATCAGATATTTTTCTCTTAAATTAGGCGTGGTCAATCTAATTCTAAACCCAAAAAAAGTTTTTTTTTTTAAAAATAGTATAAATTAAATAATAATATTCAAATAAAATACTTTTTATGCATTTGAATAGTAGCTTCATTGGCCAACCACACTGGCAGAAGCCACATGAAAAAAGATTTTAAGGCCACAAACTAAACTAAGCCCAAACAGAGAGAATCAAAATCAGCCACCCAAAAAGGACAACGAATCAGAGCCACAAACTCACTCTTTCGAATCAAAATCAAAATAATAATTAAAAAAAAAATAAGTGACGGATAAGATATTATAATATTTAGATATTACTCTCTCTCCTTTTATTTTTATTTATTCAATATCAATTTAACTATATTATAATTTGGATACACTATATTAAATACTATTTTAATAATGCATTGAGGAACAAATAGCTATATAAAATTTAAGAACATTTTGATATTTATGTTAAATTAAAACCGAATAAATAAATTAAAACGGAGAAAGTATTAGATAAATATTTTGTTACTCTAATATGGATGTATGAT
This sequence comes from Solanum sitiens, assembly GCA_016801875.1. Lineage (NCBI taxonomy): Eukaryota > Viridiplantae > Streptophyta > Magnoliopsida > Solanales > Solanaceae > Solanum > Solanum sitiens. Next base: position 1,305,618 of record JABWTJ010000002.1, on the reverse strand, counting down.
TGGTTGGCTGAATATGTTCCACATATAGCAAAAAAACAAATCATACTTGGACTTTGGTGTCACTATTTATGAGTAAGATAGAGATATGGTTTCATTAATGGGCCAGCCTGACATTGACACGTGTCATCTATAAACTTCCATTCACAGCCACAAATTACAACTTTCTACAACCTTCTTGATGTGTCTATTCCAATTTTTTATTTTTATTTATTAAAAAAATTATAGAAAATCCATCCTCACTATCCTACGTGGCATACCCCACCCCCCCAACCACCAAATTTTTTCTGCCCCTACCATTCTTGTTCTTCTGTTCTTATATTTTCCCTTTCATTTTATTTCAATCTTCCTATTTTACAGACCATTTTTTTGGTTTCATTTTTTCCACTTCTCAAAAAGTTTTTTTTTTACAAGAGAAGTGAAGCTAAAATACCCATCTTTTTGTGGTCTAAAAAGATTTTTTTTTACAGCAATGGTAGCAGATGCAGTGGTATGTGGACTTTCTTATATTTAATTTAGTTCTTTCTTTTTCAAGATTCATTTTTGGAATATGGGTATTTCTTAATTTGATGTTTTTGAACTATATCTGGAAGTAAACTTTCTTTGTTGAATATATAAAGTTTTGCTTTTTTTTAGATTTAAAGGTGCATCTGCTGAGGTTCATCTGTATGTTAAGCTATGGTATTTATGATGAATAAATGATATTTTGTACTGTTAAGTTTTTTGTTTGTTTGAGTAATTGGAACTTATTATGTTTCTAGAAACTGTAAATTTAGTTAAATGGCAGGGAAAATGCTATGGAGGATAGGTCATAGGTCAACATAGCTAGCTGCCTAATTGGTTTGTTTTGACAAATGGTGGTTATTATCTCGGATAGTCACCGGATATTAACTATTTGTTGAGTGACAATCAGTCTAATTAATTCAAATCTTGAAGTAAAACCTAAATATCATTTACTTAGAAAGAGGACACCATTGATTCATTGTTCATGTTTTCTAATGTGATGTGAGGATATCTGTTCTCGGTTTTGATCTGGCTGAAACGTATATTTAATAGCGTTAGACATGTAATTTAGCTAATGTTGAAATAATTTGTTTGATGATAGGGTATACATTGCTGCCAATATACTCTTTTACATCCTTGTGTGCAAGTAGATAACCATGATGACGGGAGAGGATGCAGCTATTTAGCTGTGGGTTTATATGAACTATGTACTTTCAACGCGGATGAAAGACTTGTGTGTAAATAATCTCTTAGAATTGCAATAAGTAGTAGCTCATAGTTCTTTTAAACACAATGAGTTCAACAACAGCAGCAACAAACCCAGTGTAACCCCTAAACACAATGAGTTCAATACTAAGAATTTTGAAAATTGAACCCAAAAGTATTACATCTTGGATCTGCCTTTGTATGAAGCGTGATAACCTAGCTAATTTGAAATAGAGACATTGTTTACAAACGGATTAACGGAACAACACAGATATTTGGATAACATGAACTCAAGTATCTAACCTATCTGGAATTGTTGTAACCAATGGTCATTCAAACTCAAAGAACATAGACTAAGATCAAATGGATAATCAGAAACATGCTACTTGAGGGCATCTATTAATGAGGGACAAAATCTTTGGTATCATAATTGTTATTTTTGTCGATGACAGTTAAACTTAGGCTAAGCTTCTCAAATGTCAAAGCTAATGAACAATGATTCTAGGGTTCTAAGTTATAGCAGAGATGGAGCTAGGATTTTGAGTTTATGGACTAGATTCAAAAAAAAGAAAGTTATTGGGTTCTTGACAAATTGTTTAGACATATTAAGTGGATTTTTTTGACACAAGTATAGAGTTTATGCTAAAGCTACTGTGTTTTACCGAGCCCTTAATTGAGGTGCTAGCTCTCCCCCTAATTTATAGTCCCCTTGGGAAGTGTGTCATAAAACTCCCTGCCTTTGCAATAATTGAATATATTGCCAATTTGAGGCTATGGTTTAACAGTCCAGTGAGCGAGAAAATCCTTTAGGCCAAGCTTGAGATCACAAATTCAATTTCGAGTCTTGAATCATGCAGCTTCTGCCTTGTGAGTCCATGGCTTCAAGAAGCTTGAAGCTATGCTTCAATCTCATTTCCAACTTGGAGACTTAGTTATCCTTTTCCAGTGTAGTCAACCACATGGAAGTAAATTTACGAGGCCTTTCCAACTCTTTCAGCTTTTCCTTCTCGCCTGCTCCATGGGATGCTATCGGTAGTAGTACTTGTTCTTTTATCTCTCTGTCTGGTTTTAAATACAATACTTCTATTAATTATGTTTGGGGAGAAAAGGTAGACTGATGGTTGTCAAAATTCATATGGCTTATAGAAATAGGGGTGAAAATATAGAATGTTTGCATCACAGAGCAGTTGATGTTAATTGGAATCTTAAGCACGATTTAATGAGAGCGATTTGAGCTAGAATTCTGTCTGCTGAATGGGAGGAAGCCTGTGCCCTGGGTTTTCTTTGTGGCACTATATTTCATTTTAATTGAGTTTACTTGGAGGATTATATTCTTATGAAGTATGGTTTCTTCACAATTCCACAGAATCAAGTTGAGGGGGCTCAGCAAGGTGCCTCATCCATGATTAGCTCAAAGTTGGAAACTGTTGCTACTCAGGGAAAGGCCCCGACTTGTCTTGCCAATGAAAATGTGCTTAAGGTCAACATCCCTCCCATGAATGTATTCCAAGTTATTTTCCTTCAGTTCATTTGAGATAGGTAAGATAGCATATAGCTCGATTGGTGCTTAATTGGATCACTTAATCTCATGTGCAACAGGCTAGGAAGCCTTATACCATTACAAAACAGAGAGAGAAATGGACAGAGGAAGAACACCAGAGATTTCTTGAAGCATTAAAGCTTTATGGCCGTGCTTGGCGCCAAATAGAAGGTATGTGTGGTATAAGGTTGTCATTCCTGATAAAAGGTCCATTCTTCTTCTGATCCCCCTCCCATTTATGGGTTTCAATCTAAATAGATGTTTATAACATGTCTCTTTAATCATGCAGAATATGTTGGAAGCAAAACTGCAATTCAGATTCGTAGTCATGCGCAGAAGTTTTTTGCCAAGGTTGGTCCCTAGATTCTGACAAATTTTAGGAAGTTTGCTTGATTCTCCATCCTGTCCGAATTAAGGCAGAGATGCCTGGGTGGCTACAAGCATTGAATTTTTATTCTACATTTCAGGTTGCTCGAGATTCAGGGAATGATGGTGATGAACCCCTAAATGCGATTGACATACCTCCTCCTCGGCCGAAGAAGAAACCACTGCATCCATACCCTCGCAAGATGGCTGATTCATCTGTAGCTAACAAGGCCGTTTCAGGTCAGCCTGAAAGGTCTCCTTCCCCAAATGCATCAGGAAGGGACAGTTGTTCTCCAGATTCAGTTTTGCCAGCAGTTGGTTTAGGTATTGCTGAATATTCAGTTGCCGAGCAGCAGAACTCTCGCTTTTCACCAGTCTCTTGTACTACGGATGCACACACTGCAAATGTAATATCTGCAGAGAATGATGATGAAAGTATGAGCTCGAACTCCAACAATGTGGAGGCAATCCATGTTGCATTAAAACCAGTAGCTGCTAGTACCAGCCCGATTACCGATTCTGAGTTCATGGTATTTCTTCTTAAAGTTTGATCTATCTGCTTTGCAATGCTATTTAGGCTGTACGCTTATGACTTACCTCAGGTGTGCATGTGTCTTTTTGCAGGAACGTGATTTAGTTAATATGGAGAATTCATGTGATGGTGAAAAGCTAGCTGTTGAACCACCTTCAGCAAGTATCAAGCTGTTTGGAAAGACAGTTTTCGTACCAGATGCCAATAACCTTGCTCCGCCAGCTCCACACAACACAGAAAAGGAAAACGAGATGAGCAATGAAGATGTACTTCATGGATTCCAAGCTAACCAAGCAAATTCACCATTTATACTTGCCATGGTTCCAGGCAATATGATTCCACCAGCATCTTGGTTGTCACAAAACATGCTTGAAAACAATCCTGAGAGTACTGCAGCCTTCCCTGCCGCTACAATTTCTTGGTGGTCCTGGTACCAAGATCTCATATATCGGTCTATCTCATTGTGTGGCCAAACAGCCGTGGAGACTGCTTCTCATTGTCAGGGACCAAAAGATGATGAACCTCAAAGAGAGGGATCATCGACTGGTTCAAGCATTGACTCAGCTAGTGAAGTTGACGATGGAAACAGGAGTTGTGAAACAGTTGAGTCCAAATGTACAACCAAGAGCAAGGGATTTGTACCATACAAAAGATGCTTAGCAGAGAGGGATGGCAAGTCATCAGGAGCTGTTTTAGAAGAGAGAGAATCTCAAAGGGTTCGCGTGTGTTCATAGCACTTTTTTGGTACAGTTTCCTCCTGACCAGCCAGAAGTTCTGGTGTTCTGCACAGCATTTCTGTTTTATTAACCAATGGCTGTTTAGGAGTCTTAGGTCTGCAGATAATCTAATTCAGGAGCTCCGCGTCACGATCAACTCTTTAGCTTTTTCAACATTCTTTTAGTTTCCTTTCATATTTTTCAGCTGCACACGAAACTGAGTTTGCAGCCAAGAAACTCGCAGCTGCAATTTTTCCTATCAACTGATCGTGTAGCAGTTGTTCTGTATCATACTCATTGTAACTTTCTTCAGAGTGTTTTAACTCTATAATGATGCCACTTTTATGTTATCTAAATAGAAGATACAACCAAATTATCTCTTGTTTCGTTTTAACTTTGGTATTGTTTTTCTCTATACTTTAAAGAATGTCCGTCAAGAAATCACCGTTGTATAAGCCTTTCATGTTCATTGATTTTCAGAGTTCAGTTAAATCAAATGTATGAGCTCAACATTTCAAAATTAAAATTAAGATATTTTAAAACTATACTAAAAATACGAGTTGTAATTTGATTGGCTCAAATATATTTTATTGGTCAAAGTTTTTTGATTCTCAAGAAACGAACAGTATTTTGATGGGACGGAGAGTTTACACAGTAATTTAACATATCAATATCGTGTTTAGCTAAAAAGTACAATGAGCAACACCACAACTATAAAAGCACACATGCCAGAAGAAGATATTTTTAATTAAGGGAATGGTAGACATGAGTTTTGAATATCAGGATTCAAAGCATATATGATTTATGTTGTGAATGAAGTGACATTCACAAATATATATATATATATCATATATGTTCACTTTACAATATAATGAGCAAAAGTAGAATTGTCAACTGTCAAAGTTATCAATTTAAAGGTATGTACTAACAAAATATCAAGATTCAGAGCATGTTGATATTTATGATGTGAATGAAATGGCATATGCAAATTAATCATAAATATCATTTTCATTAAATAGTATAATAAGGAAAAGTAGATCCAACATTTCCTGCTTTTCTAAGATAGTTTTCATTTTTCAATTAAACAATTTGAACAAGTGGATTGACTGATTTTATAATCAAAACTTCTGTGAGATGCCAGATCAACAAAGATTCAAATTAACACTTTGTGAAAAAACACAGAATTGAGATATAAAATTTAATTAGTTTCGTGTGATAATCTGTCACATCATCATGTTACTTGGGCAGTACGCGACATAAAGTTGTCTTTATGAAAAAACTGAAGAGACTAATATTTAGTGAAATTCACTAAGGAGAATTCCATGGATTTGCATGGAAGAACCTTGTTGACACCCAATTTGGTCCTCCACAATATAATTTGATGATGAAACTTCTTTAATTTCAAAGGATTTCGAATAATTGGCTTTATAATATTAAAAAAATATTTTCCAAGATATTTTAAAAATAATTTTGTCACTTTTTATAATTTTTAAGTAATCGGTATGTTTTGTTTAATTATTTATATAATTAGTATATTTTATGAATATTCGAAAATCATCTTAAAAAAGGATTTTGTTTTTTACTTAAATATTATGTTAATTAGTTTAGTTGATTAATAAATTATTTTTTGAGTTAATTAGTTTATATCTAAGTTATTTATTTTGCTTCGTTAAGATTAAAAAGCTCGTTAATGAATTAATATTAATTCGTCTTATAATCTTTAACCAGATACACTAATTAACTCAAAATGGCTAAATTCTTAATTACAATTGGCCATAATTAAAATTCATATGGTCAATCTCATTTGTAAGACAATAATATATAGATATAGAGTTCATACCCAACGCCCCGGTCGCAGAATCGAACTAGCGCTGTCCAGGTCGATTAGAGGTTCGGCTTCCTTCTCCCCCACCTTTTAGCCTTCTGGACCCCTGAAAAAAAAAAAAAAGAAAGCTGAAATCAAAAAGAAAGAAGAGAAATTGGGCCATCTTTCCCGAGAGAGGCGGCCTTCTCTCAGGCCAGCAGTCTTCTACTTCTAGTCGACTGCTCCTCTCGTTCATAAAATCTTCGAGAGTCATCCAGATGGAGCCATCTCGCGTTCCTTCTCATCCTTGCTCGTCGATCAGACGACCCTGAATCCGTTGGAGATTTGTGCATTGGAGCTGGCTATCCGGGTCAGCCCCCTCAATGAGGGACACCGAATTACAGGTCTCAGAGGCTGAAAAGTGATCGTATACAACTGTATACAACCATCATACACGTGGTATACATATGATATTCAGGAAAAAACAGACGATATACACTGTTATACAGAAATCTTATATGAATGATACAGGGACGGAAATGGGCCCAAAATATAGTGCAGCAGCAGATGTTCAATAGAACAAGTTTATGGGTTCAATTCCTCTTATACTACTATTTTTAATTTATTTGATTGTGATTACTTGTTGTTTATTGGTTTTATATTAACTCTAGGTCTGATTGATTGGTTTAATTTAATTCAATCCCCTTAGGATGAACCTTATGTATTAATTGAATTAAGTGATTTTATTACTTGTCTCACTTGATCATTTTTGACCAAGGTTACTTTCCTCTCTAAATTATTTCAAAGTTTAAGTCAATTTCTTTTCAAATAATTTTTAATGACTCTTTATTCATTTTTTAAGTAAAGTTTCCAAATTAGTCAAATATTTTAAAGTAATAGGATAATCGCGTGTTAGTGGACATTATAAATTTCATAAAACCTTTTTAAAGCGTAAATAAGAACCTCATATTCTTTCCTCTAAAAACTTTTCAGACTTGATTTAAATTTTCTTAATTTCCTTTAAAAAATTAAGTGACGATTCTTTTTTAAAATTGATTTTTCTCTTGAAGTTGAATCGATTATAAAAAATTCTGTCATTTTTTTCTTTTAACACGTCGTAACATTCTAATTGTACAAAAAATTCTATTTGCAAATTAACTCCAGGTAAGTATTATAAACCTGGGATATTCATTTGTAGATGCAACAAACAGAAAGAAACAAGTTCTCTACCATACAACTTTTCTTTGCACGTCTGTTTTATTCTTAGGTAGAATTGGTGCTAACAATATAGGTAGGTGTCGATATCATGTCAAATCCATTGAACTTTGTTCCTGCACAATTTGAGTAAGCGCCCATGTTATAGAACACTATCAAATCATCTAATTCAAGCTCAGGGAATTGTATGTCAATGGCCACTGCATCAAGGGAGTCACAACTTGGTCCATAAATAGTCGATGATTTACATATTTTACAACATTCTTCTGATGCCTTCATTGAAATTGGCTTCATACCCACAAAGCAACTGTTGTAAAGTGTTGGCCTAAACGATCCATAAATCCCTTCATCAATCCAGTACTCGATTTTCTGACCTCTAACTCTTTTGCCAATCACATGTGTGACTAAAGTAAAAGCTGTTTCAGGAAAGAAACGCCCAGGCTCTGCAATTATTTTCAAATTAAGGTCGGGGAAATAATCATGGACTGCTTCGTTTACTACACTAGCTATTTCCTCGAACAACGGGGTAGATCTAAATCCACCACCAATGTTTAAAATTTGCATTTTAGGAATTCCAAGATAATGAGCTATATCAAACACTGCTCTGGCATTGGCAATCGCTTGGCGATAAATGGTGGGATCTTGTGCTATAGATCCCACGTGAAATGACACGCCTACAACTTTTAAACCAGCCACATTACCAGCGTAATGAAGGAGTGGTTCAATTTCTTCTGGCAATGCTCCGAATTTTTTCCCTAGGGGGCGCAAGGATCCGCTATCACTAGGGGCTTTGATTCGGAGCAATAAATGGCACTTGGGGTGCCATTTTTTGATCTTATCAACTTCGAGCTTAGAATCAAAAGTAGTGAGATTGACCCCAACAGCAGCTGCATGCTTGATGTGGGAAATAGACTTGCAAGGGTTAGCAAAAATGATTTGATTTGGGCTAATTCCGAGACTTAACACAGTGTCAATCTCGTGTAAGCTAGCACAATCAAAATTAGCACCCAAATTGGCTAGTTTAGTAAGTAGTGCTGGTTCATTGTTGCATTTGACAGCATAAAAAGGCTTTACATTTGGAAAAGAATGGTTCCATTTGTCCATAACCTTCTCAATTGTGGCTAAATCGAGTATATAAAATGGCTGTCCAGCTTCATGCTTTTGATCAGTGGCAATTGAACGGATTAAATCAGTCATCGTCCCATCTTTTGGTATTTTGGACATGACATGAGTCTTAGCATAAGCTGCAGACAATAACATGATGATTAAATAAAGAGAAATGGTAGAGAAGTGTTCAACTTATTGCATTTATTAACAAACTCATTTATTATATAGTGTTATAGAATGCCCAAAATCAGGTCATGCTTTTTGTAACCAAAAAAAATTGGAGGAACATTCTCGTGCTCTAGCCTCGCCACGTCTTCTCTCGGTGCCTCTTAATTTGTGTTATTTTTGTAACGTGACCGACTACTTTCTTTATCCTATTTTATATTCCCTCTGTCCATTTTTATTGTTATATTATGTTTTTTAAAAGTTAATTTAATTAATTTTTAAAATTAAATTAGATCATTAATTCGATATTTTAAACTAAATTTTTTTTAGATATTCTAAAATTATATAAAAAGTACTATAAATTGCAATTTTTTTTGTATATTAATATAATGAAAAACACATCTTAAAATATTAGACAAAGTTTTTATACTTTGACTCTAAAAATAGAAATTATGACAAACAAACCGGACGGAGGCAGTATAAGTTAGTTTGACTGGACATAAAATTTTAAGAAAGAAAAACTTTTACAAATTGTGATATAAAATGAGTGATACATATTTGTGTGATTATTAATCATTTCGTTTAGAGTAAAATTGATATTTTAAAGTGAAATTATTTTAAATAAAAATGTGCTATTCTCTTTAGACGAACTAAAAAAAGTAAGTCAGTGGGACAAAATAATCTATTAATTATCTTAGTGGAATAAAGCGCAATACATTTTGGCACTTTTAACTTTAAGTGTGTGTTTGGTATGAAGAAAAATATTTTTTGGAAAATATTTTCTAAATTATTTTATTTTTTTCAAATTTAAGAAAAATGACTTTTCTTCAAAATTTAAGGAAAATATTTTTTAAAACTAGCTTCCAACTTCAAATTACAATTTTTTTTATCGGAAAAATCAATTTATTCTGTCACTATCCTCAAACCCCCCCCCACCTCCCCCCCCAAAAAAATAATAATAAAATAAATAAATAAATAAATAATAAAATAAACTTAAAGCTTGTTTTTAAAAGAGAAAATACATAATTACTCCATGGAACTTATACCTTTTTTCAAGTAGACACCTTAAGTTTGCGGGGGTCCTATCACTCTACGAAACAATTTAAATCCATAATAAATACACCATTTTGATCCATTTTCACAGCAATTGTAATTTCACACTACAAAAGCGATGGAAAGGGTAAACTTGCAGCCCCAAACCAATGGAAAACTGACACATGGCATTGTTAAACAAAAGTTAAAGAGACCCATGTTTCTTCTTCCCCAAACCACCATTAATGGCTGTTGAGAGCTTTTCTCAACATCAAAAGTTGGTTCTTTACTACGCCAAGCGAATTTCTTTATTATATTCTCTATCATCAAGTTCTAGCAATCCATCTTAAGACCTTTTAATAGAAAAATCTACTTAACAACGGCATAATACTTGGTCAATTTAGCACCTAATCACCTTTCAACAAAGACATTTGAATCCATTTACGTTCACATCATTTTCAAGAACAAAAGTATCAAAGAATCTACTCGTACAAATTCAAAAAAAAAAGTGAAATTCACTTATAGAACTCAAAGCTAGTCTTGGTTTCGAAATACCCACAAAGCTAAAAAAAAATAAACTAATTTTTGGGAGAAAAATTGAAATCAAACACTAAACTAAAAATAGCACACAAAACTTACATAAATTTATATTTACAAGGAAATCCAAAAAAAATAATCTTTTGAAGTGAAGTAAATCCAAAGAATTGGGAAAAGAAATTGGAAAGGATGAACATGATTCTTTCTAAAAAGTTTTATGGGTTAAAATGTGAGTGGGTCAGGGTTTTACCCGACCCACTATTAAATAAGTAAGAAAAATAAAAAAATATTATTTTATTTGGGGAGGGAAACACACACACGTATTATGAGACTGTAAATATTATAAAAATTATATATTTAAAATTGTTGAAAATAGTTGAATGTGGTAATAGAACCCCACAAACTTTAGGTGTCTACTTCAAAAAATGATACAAGTTTAATGGGGTAATTATCTATTTGCTCTTTTTAAAAAGTATTTTTAACTTCAATTTTTTTTTTACCCCACCCTTACCATTACCCATACCACCCCCCCCCCCCCCCCCCCCCCCCAAAAAAAATATAAAAAAATATTTTTTAAAAGAAAACATAATCAAACTTATGAGATATGCTAATTAATTAATAAGAGATACTACAAGGTAAATTTATATATATGACATAGATACTTTGATCTTGAAAAAATATATTTTTTGCTTCTACTTCTACCTTTCTAATAAAACAGAAATTTGTAACTTTTTTTCAACAACTTCAATTTAAAGTAGTTTTAATAATTTGTCAAAACTCTTAATTTTTTTTTAGAAAAATACTTTTTATTTTGTTATTTTTTCAAAATAAGTATGTTTGATCTCGCAAAAATAATGATGCAAAACGACTCTTAACCATGGTTATAGTTGGACAGATTGAGTTATCTATAGAAAAGTGAGATAGGAAAAAAATCAAATTTAAATTAAACATATTAATTAGTGATTGAGACATAATGACTTTTCATATGAGTAATTTTCCTAGATAGTCATTCAATTTGAGAAATTACCTAGGAATATCACTTATGTTTATTTAGGATATAATATCATCTATCTTTGCCTATTTTCTCAAAATATACTTAACACGAAAAAATACATTATCTCTCCCCTGCGAGGATGCCGGGTCACATTTTTTAATTTACTAATTCACAACTTGTTTAATGTATCTATAAGAGAGCATTAATCCATTGTATATGAAAATTTAGTTACTTCAATTTATACCGAAAATCTTTATCCTATCTTTTATTTATGAGTATTCGTCATTATATCCATATAAGAATTTAGTCTTGTTTTCGAGAAAAAAATTAAACTAGTTGCTTGAAGCTGATGAAGAAGATAATGAATTTAGTTGGATATTTAGAGATAAACTAGATATTAGGAACATTGATTTTTACACAAACTATAAATATATGCTACTTGTTCACGGTAAAAAATCAAAGGTTCCTTGTTCATAGTAAAAAAAGATTTTTACACAAACTATAACATTTGGTCAAAGTTTAGGCGATTCAAACAATAGAATTATCTGATTTAAAAACAAGCAAGTAAAAAGCACCTTCATTTTATCATGTTAAGTGTTCATATTATTTCACAGTTTATACTTTAAAAATAAAAAAATCAGAAGAAAAGTTGAATTTTACCTCGTGACGATTTCTTTGGTCGATATCAAAGGTATACAACAACTCAGGAGACAGTTCCTTATGCAAATTCGTTAATTTTATACCTTGAAGAACTGAAAGAAGCCACATATTTTCTTGAAGAATCGGAGGAGCTCATATTAGAGTTCCTTATGTAATTTTTTTATTGGGTATTATATATGAGTTATCTAATATATATATTTTTTAAAAATTAATAATAAAAAAATTAATAATGTGATATGACATCCTAGTAGGAGAGAGATAATGCATTTTTTGTGTCAAGTATATTTAAGAAAAATAGACAAAGTTGAGTGATATTATAGTCAAAAAAACAAACATAAGTGATATTTAAAAGTAATTTCCCATACATGAATAGCTATCTAGGGAAATTACTCTTTTTCATATGTACATTGTGAAATCAAATGTACTATGGTCACCATAAATCTTAATTTGTATTTTGGAACAAACCCATCTGTCGATTATTACTATGTCTTTTATTATTTGTCTAGATATATATAAATGTTTTTAAGATAATATTTTTTATTTATCTATTTAACACATAAGAATCTTAATATCCGTTTAGCCATAGATTTTTGAAGTAAATTTTTTTTGTGTGTGTGGAGTGGGGATTTATCAATTAGAGTTTACCCATATAATTTAATTTGTCATTATTTGACAATTTTTTTTGATAAATAACCCAAATTTTCAAATACTAGCTAACAAAACAATCAGCATTTGGGCCAAGTCTCGCTATTAAATTTTTTTAAGAATTCAAATTCTACACAAAAAATTTATATTTTACAAAAGGAAAAATCACACCCCACATATCTATTTAAGACTTAATATTACAGTCTTTAGATGTGCTTTTTTTTAATTTTTTTTATATTACTACTTATAACAGTTTAATTACGAGTATTAACAGATTAATTTTTATCTATAATTTAATTTATTTTATTTTATTAATTAGTTATTATTTTTATAATTATATTATAATTAATAAGTAAGAAAAATAACATTAATATTAGAGAATCAATTATCATTATCTCTTACACCATTTTAGAGATAACATTTATATAGGTGAATCAATTGTTATTCTCTCTTACACAATTTTAGGGATTTTTTTCTCTCTCACCATTCATTTTCTTCATTCAAAAAGAAAATCAGTAGAACTCTTCCACATGTATATGATTGAATGTTGGGAGAAGATCGTGGAGAAAACCTAACAAGAATGCAACTCCGATGAAAAAGAATGGTACTTCTTAAAAGAAGAAACAAATTACAGGAAAGGAGAAGAAAAGTGAAGCAAAGAAAATTTGAAGTCCTCATAATAAAAAAGGATTAAAGAGGAAGGGAAAATGATGGAACCCTCTTCTGATTCATACTCAGATTATGTAAGCGAGAGAAAAATGAAAAAAAATCATTAAATGTCGACATGATTTTTAATTTTTGTCAGATTTTATGAGCGAGAAAATGCATTCTTTACATGTTTTTTTTTTGATATATATTTGGTCTTACTACAATTTTTTGCAACAATACAATATGCATTGATTTACATTGTAAAATTTATTTCTTTTAGTAATTTGTTCCAGATGGATACCAACTTCATACAATGTAATTTTTAATTTGTCAAAAATTTTCAAGTTAGATACCAAGTTTATACAGTTTGGATATTAGCATTAGTCAGACATTTATTAGATTTTAATTTTGAAAACACCTCATAAATATAGTACACCACAATTGTATATATATGTTGTTACACTTAAGCTTTTCAAATGGATATCAAATGAATAACACATAACTAGTTTTACGTTTTGTTTCTTATAATTTTCAGCGGGATACCTGTTGTATACAAAATGCATACCAATTGGATAGATCATTAACTAATTTTAGTTTGAATAACTTGGTTTGAAATCTTAAATACGTCTTGTTGTTTCTATTTTTATTGGATTATAGTTCAAAACCAAATGAACACCAATCAAAATTACATATTGTTTTATATATTTTTTTCATGTCGGACACCAGGTGGATACCAAAAAAATACCAATTGAAAATTACACTAACTAGTATCTATGTAACTTTAATTGCATACCAAAGGATACCAATTACATACTAGCATTACTGAATCAATTGTTCACTATATATTTGAAAAATAATATATAATTGATTAAGTGATGTAGGTATCTTGGCTTACATTGTATCTACTTGATCACCAAATTAAAAAATAAGAATGACATTAAATTGGTATCTAATTTGTATACATTTGATATTTTAACTTGGGAATTTAAGATAAAAATTAAAAAATAAAAAATATATGAAGTTGGTATCCACTTTATATAAATCTGGGATGAATGAAGCTCCCAATGTAAAATAATGACTATATTATATTGTATCCATTTCAATTTCACCTTAATTTATATTTTTTTCAAGTCAGACACCAGGTGAATACAAAAGAATACCAATTGAAAAATATAATAACTAGCATCTGTGTGACTTGAATTCCACACCAAATGGATACAATTGCATACTAGCATTACTTAATAAATTGTTAACTATTTGAAAAACAATGAATACATAAAAGTTGATTTTACAGTTCTCATAATAAAATGTTCTGAAATTATAATTCATTAGCTTAAAAGACAATGAATCAAGACAATTTATAATTTTTTTTGGTGCAGGGTAATTTGATCATGAATGTCTTCCTGTTGTGATCCTCTCGATGACATGTACTGCATGTAACTTTAGACCTCTTGAATTTCACAGAAGCAAACCCCTTCCAGCGTTCAAGTTTATTCACGGATTTCATACCTTTTAATGTCAAAATTTATCAATTATTCATACCAAGATCAAACAACTATAATAAGTTCTTCCATCTGAAAATCAATATATTTCCCTATTTCATTATGAAATTACAGTCAGTTTTAAATAAAATAAAAGTAAAAAAGTATGTGTTGGATACAAATTTCATCCATAAAAATTATTATAATAACAACAAAATTATACGCACTCGTCATTATTTTTTCATACAAATATCATTCAGAAAGTACACTACAAAACAGATAACATAAAAAAATAATTTTTAACCTTTCATACACACTTAATATACATTTCATACAAACGATCATCATTTATATCATATTTATACATTTCTTATACAATAGTTCATTCTTATCATACAAATTTATACACAAATGACAAAACTTATATAAACAATAAAATTTCAAATTTACTACCAACTTAAAACACTTTTCATACAATTCGTCAAAATTCAAAATAATTTTTTTTTACAGATTACTGAACACACTTTCATATAAACTTTTTTTCCATTTGTTCAATCAAATTCATTCAAAACTATACATTTAATTTATACTTTGAGCAAAATAAAAACAGCATTCAATATTATATTTTTAATCTACATACTCAATCGACAACGATAAAACTATTTATATTTTATCAATTTATACTCAAATCTTTCATATTTTGCGACAGTATATACAAAAAGAAAAAAATCACTAATATTATACATTTCACAACAATTAACAAAAAATCATATCACCTTAAATGTAGTGACGGTTTACAATTTCATAATTTTTTTTCTTCATTTAGTTGTTATTCAAATACAAACACTAAACAATAATATATACTAATCTGAAGGATTCCATCTTCCACCATGTTTAATTAATATTGATAAATAGTTGTCCATCACAACAAAATTAATATTTTTTTCAAGAAAAAAAAAACTTCAATTACTCCACAATGAGAAAATATTTGGCAGAAAATTGAAGAGAGAGAAACGTTGAAGAAAAATGGATAAAATCTAATTTTTTAAATTAATATTAACTAATTTGAGTGAATTAATGATACTTAATATTCTTAATTAGTTTGAATCTCTTAATTCGTGCTAATTATTAATTATCTACACTTAGAGCTGTCAATAAGGGATAGCCCATCCCATCCGGGCTAATTCTTACAAACTTTGACATTTTACGAGTTAAACCGGGCTAGTCTATTTTTTATGTAGGACAAAAATCGGTCGGCCCAATCCACAACTGCGTGGGTTGTAGCTTGGGGTCAGCCCACTTTTTTCAAAATTATATTTTTTTGGGCAACTTACAGAAATAGCTGCCATAATTAAAGTAATTAATCTCCTTAACTACAGTTTTGATTATTACCGACCATAGCTATATTTTTCGTTGCTATAGGAATGATCGCTTGTCTAATTCGCTCTTTTCAAAGTTGTTTACATAATTGAATTCAATTTTTTTGAGGTAATGACAGTAGTCTCGATTTAGAGAAGGCATTCAATGTCACAATGCAAAGAATATTAAATTGTTAGACTTCATACAAATACACTACAATTCCTTCCTTGCAGCAACCCAGTAGTCACACTTTGTTATACAAACTTATACAATGTTATACATACTTTGAAATTGTTTGAAACTGGAATAGTTGCACAATTGCATATTCGTCTATTACACACTTCAATGTAGCTTTATTAATGTATATCTGATCTACCTCCATCGAAGCTTGTTTGACGATAAACTATACTTCCTAATAAAATGTATAAAAATTAATTATACAAGATACAATTTGGAATACAGTGACAACAAATATAGAAATATACAATTTAAAATACAAAATACAATTATGAATTTATACAAATTTGGTACACTTTAACAAAAATTTCAAAACAATGACAAAAATATTTACAAATATATAATTTGAATACGTAAAAGGACATGAAATCAACCTTATTTTCTTAAGTAATGTAAATTTTCAAATTGTATAACTATTATAAAACTAAACAAGTCAATATAGTTTATTAAAAACACTAAACATCATAAATATACAATTCAAATTGCAGTATACAATTTCGAGTACAATTGACTGATTGAGAAGAAAATTCCAAAACAAGGACAAAAAATATAAAAATATACAATGGGAATACCGAAAATGGAATTTCCTTCCAATTTAATATAAATTCTATAATTGTATAATTATAGTAATACTAGATAAATCTAACATAAACATAAAAATCTACAATTTGAAAAAGCATATATACAAAAATGCATTTATACAAAAAATGAGTACACATATATATCCGGACTTTAAGAGTTTATACTTATAATATACAAATTATTTTTAAAAAAGCAGAAAGAAAGTAAAATTGTATAATAGTAATCATAAAAATCTAGTAGCACAATTTTGAGAATGAATAGATGAAAAATTCAAAATTTGAAATCAATTTATTTTGATTGATTAAACGATAAAATAAGATAAGAGATTATGGAGAGAGAGAAGGAATGAGTTTGTATATAGGAAGAGAGATAGCGTACACGTTTATACAACACTAAAAAGTCATGACATGTAATTGTAACTTGATGATAGAGACGAGGTGTAATTTTCAGAATATATGTTTGCTTAATAGGTAATTTTTTCTATTTTTTTTATAATTAATAAATTAAACTATAAATTATAATTTAAAAATATTATCATAAATATCGACAAAACAGTATTACATAATATTAATGTTACTACTTGTTAATCAAATCCACAAATAAAACTATCTTTATAAAATATTTATTAAGTTTTTTTTAAGTATAAGTATAAATATCTAATTAGAAATATTAACCTAATTGTTTTGACTTTCGACTCTCTTTAATATTACATTTTAATATTATATTATAATCTTTAAGTAATTTTTATTGACCTACTGACCGGTCTTACCGATATTTCTCAAGCTCCACAAATCAGCATACTTATTTAGGCAGGGCTAAAAAATCCTTTTCTTAGACGGGCTCCAAAAATCTTAGCCCATTCATATTAAATCCTGGGTTAGGCCAAGCGGCCCAACGAGCCTAGCCCATATTGACGGTTTTATCTACACTCAATTCAAATTAAATTAAGAAAAAATGGCACAACATGTACTCCCTTTTTATTAATTGGCAATATTTAGCCCATTTTTATTTTTATAACAAAAAAAGTTCTTTTAAAATTGTAATTGGCATAATTTAGCCCACGTTTCTATGAGCACTTATTTATGTTATTAAAGTTTAATTAATTGTTTTAATTTGTGGGGAATTTGCTAGTGGCAGTTAAAGTGGGTTATGGGCACTATTTACTTTTTTTTTTCCTCCTCTTTCCCAATGTAGACATTTACATTTATTTGTGAAGTAGTATTGTATTGTAAACATCTTCTATTCTTTTAGTTAAAAGTTTTTGTTTCATATTCTAGCAGTTTTTCGTTCATTGTGCCATCTTTTTTTTTTGTTCTTCACCATTGTATTTTGTTATATAACTTTCTTTGGTTTTTAAGATTTCAAGCATCTGGTTTATATATTTTGAAAAAAATCAATGAATCGTCTCACTTTGAATATTTTTGACTTTTACAATGCTCAGCATTTTAATTTCCAAGTGCAATCCTCATTTACACACTGAAGGAAGAATCTAAAATATATACAAAGTTTTAGTGAATGAATACACAAATATGTATACATAAATGCAATGTATATATGAATGTTCATTCCACTAAAAAAAAACCAATCATGATAAACGATAATTTATTTGCTGTTCAATTTTTCGATTGAATAAATACACGAATATGTATACTTTAATGCATTGTATACATGAATATTCAATCGCGAGATAAGATTCAAATCTTTTAATAATACATAATTTCAGTCATCTGTTTTAATTTATAAGTGATTGGATTAATGAAGTATACCATTTTTGAAAAGGTATACATTGTAGTAGATAACATTGATTCATATTCTACTTATATTAATTGACAAAGTTATTTGCGCTATCCCATTCTCCGCTACGATGAATCAAAACTATCAAAGACGCCATTTGTTTGTTGAAATTTTGTAGTAGTATGTCGTTGATTTTTTTTTTTGTATTGAATACATGAAGTTTTATGAGTTATATGGATGTTGAATCGCTTTTTATCAGGAGAGTTTTATGGTTTTCCACGTTCCGTTTTTAATACTATGTGAGAGTGGCGGTTAGTTTCATAATTAAAGAAAAAACCTATTAGTTCCCGTAGGTTAATGAATATGAGCTATTTTGTGCTCCTTATTTTTGGGCTATTTAATGCTATTTAATTAGGAACTCTTTGTTGCTAATTTTTCTTAATAGTTGTATATATATGTCATTATCTCTTAAATTAACTCCACTATTTTTGTTTTTTTTACCTTTGTACCTTCAAAAACGTCTTTTTTTTAAATTTTTTTTATCTATTTATTTTTATAAAAACAAATGTTTTCAATTATTAAAAACAATTTTTTTAATGAATGTTTAGACCTTGAAATTTTTAATGTTATAACTTGAAAGTCTATATCTACTTCTCTAATTTGAAAATATTAATACAATATATGTCATATATGAAATTTTCACTTTACAAAAACATCCTCTATTGATTTAAACCAACTAACTTAATTAACCCTCTATGTGCTAATTAACTCAATTAATACAATTTTCTATCTATAAAGAGCATAGATGTACAAGAGCATCTATATGCCAATTATCAGTGATTGCAATATTTCTACCTATAACTCAATTATATATTTTTTGTTTTCATGTGTTTCGTCTACTTCACAATGTATGGAATGATGCTTGTTATATTGGAACTATCACATTATTTTAGTGTTCTGGACTTGTTATGTTACGATCCGAGCTGGCCTACACATGGACGTGATCGGTACTCGAGAACCATTGTTGGTCTCAAACATACCCTCATCTTGGCTGATTACAAGAAGACTAACTCAAGCATACACAAACATCAAACTGAAAAAAACGTTCAACAACAGTTTACAGAATCTCAAAACTTTCTGCATACACTTAATATGAAACATAAATTTCAAATAAGACATTTGAAACTGAAAGATCTATCTATGAAGCATATACCGTGTAAAGATGAGTGTCGGGGCAAGACTCACGCATTTTGAAATGCTACTACTAAGAACTCATACAAATTGGAGTCTCCGAAAGTAAGGAGGCCTCACTCAAAAGCTGACAAGCGGATGAAGTGATCTCCTGTTGAGGATCCTAAGTGCCCGAACCACATAATAAAAATTTGTAGGTCGAATGACATCAATGTACGGGCATGTAATCTAGTTGAATAACAAATAACTGAGCGAAAATTCTGAAGGTAAATCAATTGAAATATAGTATAAATCGTGATGAAATATCATTAAAGCTCTTGCAGCAAGGATGCAATAATGGCAGACACTGAACTGAAATATACATTACTTTATCAAAGAGTTTCTCTAACCGACAACCATCAATATGAGCCTCGTGATGATATGGTCTGTCAGAACTATTTTATACCTTGTCCTTCACTGTCCCGCTCTTTTTAGTTATCGTGTAATTTTCACGCCTTTACTTCGAAACCCTCTGAATGAAAATTAATTTTTGTGGCACCATATCCGATCGGCTAAGATAATTAATTCAGATCAGATTATTCTTTCTTAATTATCAGTACCAGAAAAATTCAACCGTATGAAACTGATTTTCATGGTTTTATAGCGATGGTGAGACATTTCTCCCTGTATGAAATGTTGAGGTTTCAATATCATTGATATGAAGCCAAAACATATGGAACATCTTACTAGTAATTCTGCTTCTTATGATTTGGACCATATAATATGATATGGTCTAATATATAAGGAATTTAGGCCAAATACTTTACAAAAGTTGTTTCAGTTTGTATGTAAAAATGAGAAATCTTAATAGTTGAGTTAGTTGGTTATCTGAAATTTTCACCTTTAATTTCGAATAATTCCCTTCGCAATTTCTGTACGCCAAATTTTTTTAAAAAATGAGATCAAGGATTAAAATGAGACATGCTCTTGCAAAAGAGAGATTGACGTATCAAAAACTTACTTAGGGTTCACTTCTCGTATAATAAAAATAGATATGTCCTTGTCTTACAAAAATAAATATCAAACAATTAATTAATGGAGATCGACCCCTTTTTTTTTCTTGTCTATTTTGTGGATCTCAAATTAAAAAAAAAAAAAAATATCTTTTGTACTTATGATATACGTACTAATAAATTATCGGGTAGAGAAATGTCACACGTGAAGAAACATGTTAACTTCAATAATGAAGAAGATATATTCCCTGAGAAATAAATATCATCGCTATTAATAAAAATTCGATTTACAAAGAGTTTCAAAAAAAAAAAAAATATTTGGTACTTTAACAAACGTTGATAGCATACCATCGTTGTTAATAAAATTGCATACATTCACGAGTATCTCGTGATGACTGAATCACACCTAAGTGCTTTTTTTTCCGTTTATTTTATTAGATATAAAATAATGAATTTTGTATTTTAGAAGATACAGGATTTGTATAGAGAATTAAATAAAATTAAGTGCTTAGTGTTTTAAAACCCATGTGGCATATACTTTCTTTGGTTAATAACAGTTGTTCATTAACTTGATACAACGATTAAGAATAGTAAATGGTAGAGTAATTTTATTGAAGGTAAAATTGGAACAACACTTTAAAAATAATCTTGGAAATTGAATAATTAAATTAATTTTAAAAAATAAAAAATATTTTAAAAATTCAATTAATATGAAATCGAGAGAATATCTCTTAAAAAATGTGTCATATTAATAGCGGGTAAATAATAAAAATAAACAAGTAATGATGGACGGGGAGAGGGAGTATCAATTTAGCGTGACGTTCACACTCATTGATTAGGGTAACAAGTAACGTTAGTTTATTCTTTGACTTCATTAAACAAGTAATGCTATTACTCACATGTGTATATTACTCCGGAGTATCAATCAAGACACCCACATGCATTTTCTTTATTCATGTTTTATTAGGTTAATTAAGTAGTACAATTAAATGCAAAATAATGATGGATGGAGAGAGGAAATATCAATTTAGCATGACGTTCACACTCATTACTTAGGGTAACAAGTAACGTTAGTTTATTCTTTGACTTCATTAAACAAGTAATGCTATTACTCACATGTGTACATCACTCCGGAGTATCAATCAAGACACTCACATGCATTTTCTTTATTCATGTCTAATTAGGTTAAGTAGTACAATTAAATGCAAAATAATGAATATATTTTGTGTCATTCTACTATTAATATTTTCTTTATTTGATATTGTTTGTCATGTTACGTTTTTTAAAAGTAAATTTGACTGATTTTCAAGGTTAAATGAGATTACATTAATTCGATATTTTAAACAAATTTTTTTTAGATATTCTAAAACTATATGAAAAGTACTATAAATTGCAATATTTTGCATATTAATATGATGCAAAAATATATCTTAAAATGTTAGTCAAAGTTTTTATAGTTTGACTCTAAATATAGAAACCATGACAAATAATATCGGACGGAGGGAGTAGCTTTTATCGATAATAAATATGTATAATACTCTTTTTATTTTAAAATAAACAAATTATTGTGCCTTTTTTATACTTTCTCTGTTTTATATTAGTTTATCACTTTTTATTTTGCAGAGTGCTTAAAAAATTATAAATAAGAAGATAATTTTACTAATTTACCCCTTAAAGAACGTCTTGTGAATTTTATCAACAAATGTGAACACTTATAATAAGAAGTAACTGTAAGGATAATATAGAAAAAATTTAATTAATACTTTCTTGATTTTATAAGGTGATCAATTAATATAGAACAATTATATTTTGTATAAGATCAACTAATATGAGACGAAGGAACAGTTCAAAATATAAAATTGTTCAAAGTTTAAGAGAGTTGTAAAAATTTTCTTTCATTTATATTGTCAAGGTTATACTCTCTCCTCCTCTATTTACTTGTTAAATATTTCCTAATTTGATTTCTTTTTTCATTTTTCATTTTTGACAAATTAAGATAGGACAATTATTTTTTCCTATTATACTCTCAATTTCTTAATATTGAGTTAATGTCTTTGAAAAATATAGTGAGTAAAGAAAAAGTGTTATATTATAAATATTTTAAAAATGATTTGATATATTTCTTAAGAAAAAGTGTTTAATAGTGAATTGTAATGAATATATCTTTTAAATTATTTGATAATATTCATATAAAAATGTGGTTAAATTAATTTGTTTGACCTAATATTGATGTATGATGTGAGTGAATGACTGCTAAGCTACTGCATGTCAAGTACTGCAGTGCTGGGACTATGACCATCATTGCTATTTTATTTTTAATTGTTATGTTTTTAGTATTTTCTTAAACACAAATGCGGTATTTGATAATTTCCTTACGATTTTGCATTATTAATTACTCACGATTTTGTTATATCGAATTAATTTAAAACTCTAAATTGCTAAGATTTCCTTATGATTTTGTGCTATTAGTTGATTTGTGCGGATGATCTTATAAATGAATACCCCTCTATTTACACTATTAACTTAGAGGCTCAATTATATTATATTAACACCTTATATGTAGAAATATTTGTAAAAAAGTTCAATGCAATTTCATTTGTTAATAAAATAGTTAAAGATCCATCGTATCAACAATTAATTTGTTAAGTATCTTACAAATTTGTTAGTATATTTATAGTACTCCAATAATGCATTTGCATATTATATTTTATATTGTGGTTCAATAATTGGTTATATTTTTGTAAATATCAAATATAAAAAAAATACATATCAGATGTCATACTAAATATAACAATAATAAAATTACGATATTAAAAATTTTAATATCAATAAAATAATTTGTTATCTATCGTATTATGATCATCTCTATTTGCATGGACAACTATTTCTTATATATTGAGGGCGTGGATATTTACTTCTACCTATTACAGGACAGGGGCGGAGCCACGTAGGTTTTAGAAATTGGATACCCTTCGTCGAAAAAAACACGCTATATATACACGTAAAATTTTGATTTAATATTGATATATATAAAAGCTGGACTCCCTAAAATAACTAAGTGAGACGCAGTGGAGTTGGCAATAGCTAGCGCATTCCAACACTTTGCTTGGGTTCGATTCCCCACTTTGTAGATTTTTTCAATTAAAATTGAATTATATCCTTAAAATTTAATACATTTTCCTCTTAGAATAAGATTTCCTTAAAAATAATTTTTTAAAAAAGTTTATGAAATAAGGTTTTCTTTCTCTATAAATAGAAGTCGCAATTACCCAAATTATATCATCATATTATTAAGAATGGAATCTCAATAATTCTCTCTTTTTTTTTTCTTCTCGTTCTTTTATTTTATAACAATATAACCAACTTAATATTTTAGTTTCAAGTTTCAATGGACATGATAAATTATTATACTAGAGTACCAAAAAAAATTTGATTTCTCTAAGTCAACCAAATAAAGAAACAACGACAGATCAACTATAGATGTTGTCACATTCTTCTAAAAAACAAAGCATTGATTTAAATACTCTAGAAATTAATCCAGCAAAAAGAACTTCAATTTTAAAATTATGATTCAAATCTTCGTGATGAAATAAGAAGTGCATACCTTATTTTTGAATTATGTTTTCAATAGTATTTTATTTTGTTTATGTTAGTTTTGAATTATACACTTGTAATTCTATTAAAAATATTCTTATATTTAATTAAATATTGCTTAACTTGATTATTTGTTTTGGTTAAATTATCGTTTTATCTTTAAAAAATACTATTAAAAGTTTGGACACCCTTGATGAAATTTCTGGCTACGCGAGTGTTAGAGGAAATGGATGCATGATTCATGATTTTTGTTCTTCGTGAATCATGATAAATTCATTTATTCTTCAATGATAATTGTTGCAACCTATGTGTCATATATTTTTTTATATATATTGTAATTTGAAAAAGAAGAATGGATGTAGTAATAGCTATGGGAAAGCTTGAATAATATCAGAGGACAAAAAATAATAATTTGGAAATTAAGCTTGTAATAAAATAAAATAGAGATATGCTTATCTCACAATAATACAAAATTAATTGTTGGAAACAAATTAATCATAGCGCTTATGTAGAGAATTAAGAAAACAAAGAAGCATAGCTAGCTGATCCAACTCTTTCTTTGTTTAGGTAGAATTGATGGTAACAAGATAGGTAGGTGTGGATAACATATCAAATCCATTGAACTTTGTTCCTGCACATTTTGAATATGCACCCATGTTATAGAACACTATCAAATCATCCAACTGAAGCTCCGGTAATTTTAGGTCCTCAGCCACTGCATCAAGGGAGTCACAACTTGGTCCGTAAATCGTCGATTCACGTATATCACAACATTCTTTTTTCATTGAAATTGGTTTAATACCCACAAAGCAACTGTTGTACAGTGTTGGCCTAAACGATCCATAAATCCCTTCGTCAATCCAATACTCTATTTTCTCACCTCTAACTCTTTTGCCTATCACATGTGTGACTAAAGTAAAAGCTGTTTCAGGAAAGAAACGCCCAGGCTCTGCAATTATTTTCAAATTAGGATCGGGAGAAAATAATCTTGGACTGCTTCGTTTACTACACTAGCTATTTCCTCAAACAACGGGGTAGATCTAAATCCACCACCAATGTTTAAAATTTGCATTTTTTGAATTCCAAGATAATGAGCTATATCAAACACGGCCCTGGCATTGGCAATCGCCTCGCGATAAATGGTGGGATCTTGTGCTATAGATCCCACGTGAAATGACACGCCTACAACTTTTAAACCAGCCACATTACCAGCGTAATGAAGGAGTGATTCAATTTCTTCTGGCAATGCTCCGAATTTTTTCCCCAGGGGACGCAAGGATCCGCTATCACTAGGGGCTTTGATTCGGAGCAATAAATGGCACTTGGGGTGCCATTTTTTGATCTTATCAACTTCGAGCTTAGAATCAAAAGTAGTGAGATTGACCCCAACAGCAGCTGCATGCTTGATGTGGGAAATAGACTTGCAAGGGTTAGCAAAAATGATTTGATTTGGGCTAATTCCGAGACTTAACACAGTGTCAATCTCGTGTAAGCTAGCACAATCAAAATTAGCACCCAAATTGGCTAGTTTAGTAAGTAGTGCTGGTTCAGTGTTGCATTTGACAGCATAGAAAGGCTTTACATTTGGAAAAGAATGGTTCCATTTGTCCATAAGCCTCTCAATTGTGGCTAAATCCAGTACATAAAATGGCTGGCCAGCTTCATGATTCTCTGCTGCAATGGAACGGATTAAGTTTGTCATCCCATCTTTTGGTACACGAGTAATTTTACCAAAATTTGTAGACATCTTGATAAACAAATATACTAATTAATGTGAAATAGCACTAATAAAAGCTAGTTTTTTTAACTTATGATATGAAAATATGGTTCCTACGTCTCCTTTATATAGAATAAAATATCAATGTCTAAAGTATCTAATAGTATACTTGTATTAAAGAGCATATCGCTTCACTTAAACAAAATAACTCACGAGTATCACATGCTGATTGATTCAATCGCACCTTAGCTTAGTGGAATATATAATATTAGTATTTATTTTTGGTCATGTTAGGTGATCAGATACAGATTTTAAACCCATATTGATTAATCCTGACGTTCACACTCATCAGGGTAAGTAGTACAAATAAAGGCAAAACAATGAGTATATTTCTCATTTAATCTTCTTTCCTTTTTAATCTCTTATAATTATCATTTTTTTTTTGTTCTTTTAGGTTTAAAATCATAAGATCTTATAAATTTTATGTCAAATCAAAATAAGTGAAATAAATTGAAACAAACAGTATCATTCAAGACATCTAGCTGCATTTTCTTCATTCATGTCTGATAGGGGAAAATGTGTCCATCCTTTTAGACGAACTAAAAAAAGTAAGTCAGTGGAACAAAATAATTTATTAATTATCTTAGTGGAATAAAGGCCAAATAATTTTGGCACTTTTAACTTTAAGTGTGTGTTTGATATGAAGAAAAATATTTTTCAAATCAATTCATTTTCCTTCAAAACATAAGGAAAATGATATCAAGCTTTCATTCTTCAATTGCTTTTGGGCTTTGATAGTAAGGCATGATAGTTTTCATCCATGAACTCCTCTCATCCATGAAGTTCCCAAATTCTCTTAATTTTTAAAGTTAGAAATTACCAATTGAACTGGGATTTTCTTCGATTGTCATGGGTTCTCTTGATTTTTAATTTAAATGATTGAACTATGATCTCTTATGCATGAAGCTTATATATACATCTACAAAAACATTTTAATTGTTATTGAGGGAATTCAAAATATATACATCTACAAAAATACAAAAAATTTACCTTATATATATCGTGTATTTTTTTGCCGAGGGTGTTCGGGTGAACACCCTGGACCCAATGTGGGTCCACCCCTGCTGATGAGTGATGTGAGTGATTGATCGATTGCTAGGCTGCTCCATGTAGGGACGAGCATTATAGAGAATTAATTTTCTGACTATATTATCATCTTAACAAATTAATTTGATATTTTTAAGTTCAGTTTCAATATTTTGAAGTATTGAAGAGAATTATGACTTTGACCTTTTAAAAAATATCTCATTATATCTATTATTAAACCCATTAAACATGTAGAAATATTTTTTTAAAAATTATAAAAATTTATATATATATATATATATATATATATATATATATATATATATATATATATATATATATATATATATATATATATCAATTGTCATGGTAGATGCCACAATATTACAATTATAGTATCAAAATTATTGATATCTAACATAATAATCTCACCTGTTCCTATCAGCTATCTGCATCATGCATGGGCAAGTATTTATTATGTGAGGTTGCTATTTCTGGAAGAAGAAATGGATGGATGATTCATGATTTTTGTTCCTCGTGAATCATGATATAATTAAGAAGAAAAAAAAAGAAATTCATTTACTTTTATTTGTTAAATTTGAATGTGACACTTCTATTTAGGGGCGGCTCCACAGTGTTAAAATAAATATGTTTCTTAGGCCCCTAAATTTAAGGGGCCTCATTTTTAAAAATAATAGGTTATAAGTTATTATTTTTTTAGCAAATATTGAATACTATTTTGTAGAAAAAGTAAACTTTTCATGAAAAATGAAGGAATTATTTGAAAAAATTTGACATATTTGGAGTACTATATCTCATGAAAATAATTTAAAATAAGAATGGTTATATTATCAACCGAAAACTAGAAGAAGTCAATTATATAAAAGTTATTAACAATTCAAGTTTAAGGCCCCGTTTGATTTTTGCTTTAGGTCAATAATATGCTTGAGCCGCTCCTACTTCTATTTAGAAAATAATAATTGTCCTAATTATTTTAGGGAAAATTACGCAACAAAGACAACTTATACTATTAAATTACTCATCATAGCTAAAGTTTGTTATAATTTCCACTTGCGACTAACATTATACATTAATTACGTGGGCTGACTTCGAATTTGTATGGTTAATCATGTTTGTATATGTATAATTCGCTAGAATATACAAATACATATGTATAATATACAATTATTTAATCTATATACATATACAATTCACCTCTCTCCCACTCTCTGCCCTCTCTCGCTCACCTCTCTCGCCGCCTCTCTCGATCTCGCTCGCCTCTCTCCCACTCTCTTCACTCTCTCGCTTGCCTCTCTCCTCCCTCCCAATCTCGCTCGCCTCTCTCCTCTCTCTCCCAATCTCTCTTGCCATATATACAAATACATGTATATAATATGAAATTATCTAACCAATATACATATACAATTCACCTTTCTCCCACTCTTTTCCCCCCTCTCTCTTGCCTCTCTCCTCTCTCTCCTAGTCTCGCTCGCCTCTCTCCTCCATATAACATGTAGCTACAAATTGTAACTATTAAACTATAGTTATGAAGAGTAATTAAATATTTTTAAATGGCTATATATGAAAGTTTCCCATTTTATCACATTATTTCTATTAATTGATGTCAGTATTAAGTCTTGAAAAATGTTTTGGAGAATAAATAATTAATGGTAAGAGTTAGAAAAATAAATGTATTTTCTTGATATTATTAAAAGTAACAAGTAAAAATAAAAATTTATTCTTGTAAAATGAACAAGTACAGTATATTTATTTATTAATAGTACTCCATTGCTATGACTTTTATCCAAATTTATGTACATATTTATTTATATATTACTAAATATATATATATCCGAAAGAATGTTAGGTTTTTTTTTTTAATTTAGAAATCATTTCACATGAGTTACAGTCTCAAAAGTTTTACATTTTTACTGTGAAGTCAAACATATCA
This sequence comes from Solanum sitiens, assembly GCA_016801875.1. NCBI lineage: Eukaryota > Viridiplantae > Streptophyta > Magnoliopsida > Solanales > Solanaceae > Solanum > Solanum sitiens. The sequence continues at coordinate 1,276,527 of JABWTJ010000002.1, read as the reverse complement.
CAAATTATGATGAAGAAAATAATTGGCAAAATTATTTGGATATTATTTTTCTTTTGGAAGATTTTGTTAATTCATGTATGAGTAATGATCAAATTACAAGAGAGAAAAGCATGCATCGACTACTAGGCTGCCCCATGTAGGTAAGAGCATGATACCGTATGGTAATGTATCATAAAATTTGGTTCAATAATTTCGGATTTTTCAAAACGTTTTTCTTTCATACTTTGTATTAATTAAAACTACGTAATAATAAATTGGGACAAAAGGAGTAATATGTAACATCTAGGTGAGCTAATAGACAATATTTTTTACATTGTCAATATATTAAGCTTTAAGTAAAAATGATATAAGTGCAATGCAACCATAATGCCTGGTAATTTTTATTAATGTAATACTGTTAACATTCAATTGAACCAGACATAGGCTAGAATTTTCTCACTTTGATGATTTTCCTTTTATTTCATTGACATTTTGAGAACTTGTTAATTAATTTTCGGATCATTCAACTATACGGTACAATTTCACCATAGCATAAACGATGATTGAAGCAGAAACACATAGGCAAATCCAATGGGTAGCTTGCTGCGCGATTTCTGTTGTTGATGTAGTAGTAGTATCAACCTGCTTCTCTTCTTCTTTTTGTTCTGTTTTCTGAGATGCAATTCTGTTTTGAACACAAGAATAAAGATACTTTGTATTAGGAAAAACACATTTTAAGTAGTAGAGGCGGATCCAAGATTTAAATTAATCTTCGTAATTGAACACATTGTACTTTTGAGATTATGAGTTCAAAATTTAATAGTTTTCTTAGTTTAGCAGTTTATTACTCCTATATATAAGGTTGCATCTGTCTCTGCTAGGTAATGAATAAAGTTAAATGGTACGTGGAGAATGAAACTTACGTTGGTAATGGCGGAAGTTCTGCTACAGCTGTTGGAACAGGAACTGGTAGTTTTTGTTCTTGGGATTGAGTAGTATCTGATGGTGCAACTGGCAAGGGCTCTTCATATGGGATCGCAACGTTATTCGCCTGTGAAATTGCATTAGTTACATAGTCAGTATGTGTTATTTTGGTTCCATTTTTTTGGATCTTAGCAAGTGTAATCAACATTTATAACTTACCAATTTCCTGAAGAGAGGATTGTAAAACATCTCAAAATATCTCTGTTTAGCCTGCTTTTGCCCCACGTTGAATTGTCTCCAGAATCCATAGATTGATCCCATGTTCAACACTTTGTTAGCGTAAATCTTCCATGTATAACTGCATCGAAGCAATAATATAAAACATCACGGAGAAAACAAGATGATAAGCATTTTTATCTTTGCTGGTTTATTACCATTCCTCAATGCGCTTGAGACCACCTTCCGATATCCTGTTCCAATATATAGAATCAACCTGGCATTTCTCAAAGAAATCAGCTATTTTATTGCTCGACTCGTCCCCATTGTAAGGATCAATATGAAAGCCTGAGACACCATCTACGATGATTTCTGCAGGTCCGCCTTGATTTGTAGCAAATGTAGGCAATCCACAGTTCATTGCTTCAATAACGGTTAGTCCAAATGCTTCGTATAAAGCTGGTTGAACGAAAGCTCCCTTAGTGTCCGCGATAGTTCTATATAGCTCACTGTTTCTATATTTATCTGTTTGAGCTGCTATCCATCTCATTTGTCCCTTGAGATTGTATTTCTCAATCAATTCATGCATCTTCTTGATTTCAGCTGCCTCCTCTCGATCTTTTGATTTTGATGGATCGAAGAATCCACCAACAATAACAAGGTTTACCAGGTTCTGCAACTTCTTTTTCTTCCCAAACCACTCAGTCAAGCCGGTTAGATTCTTCACTGTATCAAATCTCGCCATTGAAAATATAATCGGTCTTCTCCTGTCTGCAAGAAATCCACTGTTCCGCAAAAAACATCTCCGATAAATACCAAATATCCGGTATAAGCAATGGAATAGGCTTAGAATAGGAAAATGAGGCATTTAGTCTTACATGTGCTCATTGTTTTCCTCTTTACTGTAAAGTAATTCCTCAATAGCAGGACCAAATTTAACGAATCGTTTCTTTCTCTCAGTGAAGGGGAAATAGGCGGACTGTTCAGCCCCAGGAGAAGCAATGTTGAACTTTGGATCAAAGACATTGATACCTGAAACAACTCTGTAAAGCCCTGGCATTGTAAATGCTGTGTGGCTTTCATATTGTCCAGGCCTTGTCTCGCTGAAGTAGGAAAGTAGTGGCTTTTAGTGCTGGCCAATGCAGTATAATCGTTAAGTTACCTAAAAAATACCGAAAGAGATGGTGCTAACCTTCCAGCAATTTCTTGATATGTGCTGGTGATGATAAAATCAGCAGCATTCATTGCCAATAAATCAGCAGTAAATTGGCAAGAAAAGTGGTACTTTGGATCGAATTCTTTCAACTTGACATCGAAATCTTCATACTTTGTTTTCTCTAATGCATGAGCAATGGTACCCTAAAGTTTTATCATTATATAAGATCTTTCCGTTTAATCATCAAGAAAAATAATGCAGCAAAAGTGATCAATTGTGGAACCTGAGTAACTCCAAGCTTGTTGGCCAATAGAGATGCCACTAAGTTTCCATCAGTGTAGTTTCCAATTATGAGGTCTGGATTACCTTCCATGAGCTCAAGTATCTTAACAGTAGCATCCTGACGAGATATGTGACAATTCAAACTGGTTAGCTCAAAATACGGAATAAAATATACGGATAGGTGAAAGGTTCTTCCAGAACACTTGCCTTGGCGTAGTTCTCCAAGTAAGGATAGATATCAAACCGAGAAACCCATTGGCGAAGAACTCCTTTCTCAGTCCTGAATGGGATTCTCAGGATGTGTGAATGGGATGAGTTTAGTATAGGCTCCATTTCCTGATTGCATGTTGTCCCTCGAGCATCTGGTATGAGGCGAGTGACCTACATACATCATGGAAGTAAGAATCAATGATCTCGATCATCTTAATCTCCTCACTGATCTTCAAAACTTTGCATAACTTACCACAAGAATCTTGGGCTTCATGTTTAAGCCTTGCTGCTTGATTCTTCGTAACATTTCCTCCTCTAAAGCTCTTACTTGATCCAGAATATAAACAACCTGTTAAATACAAATGTCATTTCAACAATGCAAGTGTCGCTAAATGTACTTGAGGGGAAAGGAAATCAATTGTCGTGTAATGTAGACCTGGCCTCCAGTATCGGGCAAACCAAGAACATCTGCTTGACCAAAGTAACCATGAATGGAGAAGATAACAATGTTAAATGTAGTAGGAAGTCTGCTGAAAAAGGATTCCATATTTATGGGATCCGGAGCTTGGAGTATCTCAGAAGCCAGTCTCATTGTCTCTCTTACTCTTCCGGCACTGTCTCCCCATCCTTTCTCAAAGCCCCATTCTTTGAGCCTAGATTTTTCATAAACATAAAGAATCAAAAGGCAGCATATTCTTGGTAAATCGCGTATCATAATGGAAGCATATGAGAAGCTTACTTATGCTCAAAGTTCTTATACGGTGTGTCTTTGGAGAATGAAGATACAAAAACTTCAGCTACTATAAGTGCTGCTTGAAGCTTAGAGACACTATTTAGATTCTCATTGATCATTAGATTCTGCAAAGTTTCAATATTTACATCTCATTATATCATTCCTCAAGAGGAAAGAAAGTGTAACTTTCCATTTTCATACCTCTCCTTGATGATTAAGAGCTAGTAAGTAATGAAGCAAAGGTTGAGCTTCCTCTGGCTTTCCACCAAGCTTTGAAGACATAACTTTTGAGACGAAATTAAGCCCATTCCCAACAGAAGAAGAAAGGGCTAGTCGAGGATTGGAGTAGTCAAAAGCACCAAAATCTACTTCTAGTGCATTATCATCCTTTGCCCTGATTACACATTCAACCATCAAACATAATCTTCAATGTTATAAAAGTGTGTCTTTACAATGATACAATCTCCGCTTACCATTCCTCATCAAAGATCATTTCTTTGAATTTGAGATATTCCTTGGGTGAAATAGCTTCCACAGAGAGATTGTCCGCGTTAACTTTGACATAATCCCAGCAACCAGGATTGTGCCTTACTGCAAAAGCAACATAAGGTGGAACAACAGCTGCCTCCTGAAAATTTCAAAGAAAATCATATTAGGCCTTGAAGTCGATCTTTTATTATTATTTTTTTCAATTATGTTGGTAAATGGTGCTGACCTGTGTGGAACTCAGAGTTTGTCCAAGTGAACCTTCCAAGACCTTGGTTCTTTCTGCCTCGTCTTCAATAGTATTTTCTATTTCTTCCATTAAATTTTTCAACTTCATCAGCCTACTTCCCGTAGCAATGAACCTTTCACATTGAATAATGAAGCAAAAAAATAACAAACTAGTTAGCAATTTGGCATAAACGCGTAGAGTGGAGAAAAAAGAACAAGGAGGAGGGTGTTCACCTAGCAAAACATCTCTTCATATGATATCGGCTTTGTTTCAAAGCATCAGGCATGCTATCAGCAACTGGTGTAGTAGCCATTATGATTTTGAGTTCAACGAAGAAAGTAGGTTGAAACTTGCTGTGGGGGTCCTTGATGCTTTGAGTTGTGACAAATGATGGTTGCAAAATGCCTTATATAAGGAAAGGTTGAATAAAAAGAGAAAGTAAAACACATGGAAAAGGGAATATGATATGAGCCAATTAGGGAGTGTAGAAGCCAAGAAAAAGAAATTCCATGGTGCCAAAAGTGGCAAGAAGAAAGATGGAGACAAGTAAAGAATTCCCTCTTCCTATACCATCAAATCTTTGGTTTTGTGTTTCAAGTGTTTTCCAATATTTTCTTTTTCATCGACTTGTCTTTGATGAGATTTATTCTTTTCCTAGTTTACGTACAAAACTTCACCTGCCCCCTACTCTTCTCTTTCACGCACTGGCCTAGCGTATGCCATATCTCAAGTCTTACTAGATATGACAGTGCTGTTAATATGTGAGTTTTATATTGCAGTTGCAACTAGAGCTGAAATAACAGTGATAGAACAAACAATAGATTATTCGAAGCACACACTAGATCCACCTATAATATCACGAAAATCATAAAATAGTTAAACTCGATGATCAACATACTTAGATTCATGAGTTATCACAACATACTTTAACATTCAGTTGGAAGCTATGGGGAAGGGGGGACGAAACAGCTGAAGACCCAAATTGGAACATATTAAAAACAAGCATAAATTTGCATAGTATTCATCATTACACAGGCTATGAAGAACACCAGAATGCTACGAACAGTTATAATAATCTGGTAGGGCGGCTCAATACTACAAACTCCAAATAGTTTTCTGGCATCATTGTCACAAATATTAGGGCAAGTAGACCCAGATAAAATTATGTTTAATCCCAAAACACAAAAAACAAACAGGCATGCAAAAAGCCCTAAATAGCATATGCCAAATGAAGTCTTCAAAAGGAAGCTTTTGTTTGTTGAGACTCTAGCAATAGAACATGACCCTCTTCACGTTTTCCTTGAGAGCAGGAAGAGGTCTAACAGCAGAACCAGACCCTGGTGCTCGTGTATTCCTTCCAGCAGCTCCTACACCAACCCCTCTGCCAGCAGCTCCGCTTGTTACTGATCCACCGTCGGATGTCTCAGGCTCCATATAGAAACGAGCACGAAAAGCTGCCAAATGTGCATAATAGGCCGGGGGGACTGACAGGAATAAAACTATATTATTCACTTAAGATAAACAAGCCATTGCTGGGAGAAGTAAATAAAAAAAGGAGACTACAAATAAACTGGCTAGAAATCTATAAACAAGTATAAGGGCATACCGATGGAGACTGAGCGTGTGCACCTTGCATATCTAAAAAGAGGAAAGAGGAACACATGAAGAGAATCAGTATGAGTTCAGTAGGAACATTTCCAGAACAAATCCGGTAAATTCAGAAGTACACTTACGTATAGCACAGGTTGTTTGTCAATGACTGCAGTCCATCAGCCGAAAACTTGTTCTCGTCCCATAGAACATGGTAATGAGCTGGACGACTCGTACCCTACAGAATCAAAACATCTGTCAACATTACAGCACGTCTAGACTTCGACCACCATCATGGTCACACATGATACAAAACTTTCACCTGTATGCCAGCATGACTACAAAGATAGAAATCAAACTCTGTTGGGTGGCAAATCTTCGAATCAACAACAGTACCTGTACAGTTATGTTTTCACAATAAGATTCAAAATCAAGAACAAGTTGTCCAATGTAGGAAGTTAGAAAAACAATTACCAGGTATAATGTTCCCGCTCCGATCAACAGCATTTCTATCACGGTGGTTGTTGGCAAAAAGTCTAGTATGATGTCGCTTCTGAACAACAACAAATGTAACTGGAGGCTGATAATTTGGCTCCAATGACGCACATGCCTGAGATTCAGCTCAAGTCAATTCAATACTTGTTAGAGATAAAAGAAGAAAAAAGGAAATGAGCAACATCTAGAACTAAGAAAAAGACTAGTATAAATAACAAAAAGGAACGTACCTTACGGATAGCATCAAGTTCATAAAGAAGAACTTGATAAAATTGCCCTTCACTAACACCATCCCTGAAGGAGAAAGTATTTCAGTTAAGCCAAAGGAGGAGAAGTAATTCGTACTTCACTTGTCAGGGCATTATATCACAATACCTGTAGAAAATGATTCTCTGAGGTTTTTGCCCAGTAGCTCTTCGGAAGGAGATAAGTAAGTCCCTGAATAATCAGAAATAAGAAAACATGAAGACGAAAAGTTAGAATATCATAATACGAAAAGTTTGATCCTCCCGCAAAAACCAAAGGGAGACACAAACAGCTAAAAACTCAGGTACTCAGAGATACTAGAAAAAATAAAGCAATAAAACTATCATACTTAATCATGCCGCCAGACACAGTCCCTTTAACAGGATCTTGCCTAGTTGTGTACAGATCCTGAATAAGCTCTTGCCTATGGGCTTGAGCAGAAACTAGACCAGCATACTTAGTAATCTCAGGCCAATCTTGAGAAGCAACCACCTGCAAAGACAAATTATTTCACATTTTCTCAAAAGATTTGGTCAACACACTGAAAAACAAAGTGTTCAACCATCCTACCGCAGCAATGGATGGGCTCGAGTCCTCTCCAGGGTGGGGATGGGTGACATCTGCACCAAAAATGATTGTAGGACGGTCGCTGACAAGGGGAATTCGCCTTGATATTGCATCAACTAGCACAGTGTTTCTTCCTCCCACCTTAACATTAATTTTCAGTGCTACATTGGCTAGATACTGTTTGCTCATCTTAAATACATGTTTTGTCAAACAGCACTGTGAAACAACTCCAAGCTCAGTCTCACAAATCCGTTTCAGATCACCTGGTCAAGAATAAGAAATTCAGCCACTGCATAATCCAAAATTCTCCTATAGAACATAAGATGTCTCATCTCATTTATACCATAAAGAGAGCCATTATTGTCTGGCAAGATAGCGACCAGGAGATCAAGCTCCTTCGATAGCGGCTGCAGCTTCGTCATGGCATCATGAAATCGAGTTTTCAAGACTCTCTCAACCTGATCAGGGCGTGCACTTACAGGAGGCAGAACAGGATTCGGGTTGAAGTTCTAAAAAGCAAGATAGTAACATCAAATATTAAGTTAGAGACCGAGTACATACAAAGAAAAAAAAAGCTGCAATGTGCCGTACTTACCATTCCAGATATTCCACACATTTGCGCAAGCTCAGAACAAAACCCATGTGCAACAGTGTCTTGCACATTGCGAGAAAAGTTTATGCAGATCCAATTGGCAACAGTTCCTCCATTAACCATTTTCTGTCAGTAGTAAGAGATACTATTTTAGGCATAGCAAACAAAGAAAAACAGTCTCACGACAACCGGCAGCAGAATAGTGTATACTAAAAAATATACCTCTGGTGTTTTCATTGAATAAAAATAATAAAAGCAAAATACAACACAGGTTTTCTACTGATACACACCAATAGATGCAAATTAACTGAATAGAAACTAAAAAAAAAAAAAAAAACTTGAAACAGTGTCAAAAGCAGCACCTACCTTGTTCATCATGTTCCATTGGCCAACTTGTGGCAGGCAATCTTTTTCTCGGCCATTATCGTGATATTTAAGCTGCAGAAAATACACACTTCATTATCCAATCCTAACTGAAACTCCTCCAATCCACATATTACACTGTAGAAAGAATGGTATATCCAGAGGTTGTAAGACCATCCCCCCCCCCCCCCTCAAATCATGAAGAGCCTAACTTACCCAAGGTGGAGGCAAAATACGAGCCTCAACTTGTGCCAGCTTGTCACTAATCTTAATGCCAAACTCCTTCGCATATTTGTCCTCAGCATAGGCATTATGCTTCACAGTCTGACAGAGAGAGGAAAATAAAATGAAAGTGAGTTTTTATGACAAAAATATTATTGTCATGAACTGATTATAATTTTTCCTAATAAACCAAGACACAGCGACCAGAAATTATTTTCCAAGCTCCAACACAACATATGAACGATTCGCTGGCCTTAAAGAAATCTTTAGACGATCATGACAAATGCATAGCCTAAAGGAGATCTAACATTATTTATCACATAGATCATAAGAACGAAACAACAGGACATTAGCACATCATTATATTAACTTACTTGTATCAAAATCACCACTTCTAACAAATTAAATTCCTCAACTACATAACCACCCGTGCAGCTATAAATCACAAAAATAAATTAGATACTCATAGTCAAGTTCTCTTTTTTCCACCAACTCATCATATTGACGCATTATGTCACTCCTAAAATACATACAAACCAACATGCATTTTATACCAGAACAAAAACACTAATTAACATGAAGTGCAGTAACTTAGAAACAGAATAGCAAGCACCAATAACAATTAATTTAACACACAGCAGTCACTGTAAAATATATATCAAAATATAAAGCAGACAATCAATTAGTCAAATACACCACAATCCAAATAAATGTTCCACAAACATATAAATAAACAAAAGAGGCAGAGATCTAACCTCAAGAATATCACGCTCCCTATCTTGGGGGCGCTGGCAGGTCACTTTCAGAAGTGCAGTTATCTGTTTCTCATTCAAGCGCTTTGAGTACCTTTGTCCCTCTACAATCTTGCAGACCTGCACCATGATATATGTTTAGCTTAAAGAATTGATAATATAATCAAAGATGGCTAGTTTTCAGAGAGAGAGGCACTAACTTCCATTGGTAAGTAATTAGGTCTCTGCTGATTTCCAACTTGCAGACAAGGCCACTGGGTATGCTGAATTACAAACCCATAAGTTTCTCGAAAATATTCAATTACAGATTTCAAAGTACCCTTTTCATCAACAGGGAAACTACAAACAAAACAAAGGGGAAAACAAAGAAAAAAACAAGGATCAGCACCAAGAAAAAATCGAAGATAATCTTACAGAAAAATGGAAAGGCAGAATGCAGAAACACCACTGACATTATACAACAGTTATCAAAAAACTAAAACTAAGCCCACATACGTTAACTCTCTTGTTGCTTGAGATGTTAAATTGGCGATGCGGTACTTCCGCCGCATATTTCCACGATGAGTAACCTCCACCTTCACACCTCTCAGTGCTTTTTTGATCTGCAGCTCAGCTCAACATCATTAATTAGAATGTCGGATAAAAACATTAATCAGGAAGCAAGACCAAAGTAACACAGCATATCTAGAAAGCACAACCTGGTACAAGCTATAGCTAGATGAAAAGGAAGACAAACCTCTAAACAATGATCAGAACTTTAGAACATTCTACTAACAAAAAAATACAAAAGTTCACCTTTACACGGTCAGCATCAGACAGTGGTCTAGATGACACATCCCGGTTCAGAAGCTGTGTCACAAAATCAACGACCAGCAATGGCTCAATGAAGGAAGTGGAAGACATGTCTGTACATTGATTCACAAAATCGAACATATGATTATTTTAATAGCTGTAGGGCGTTTCCAGAAGTAAAACTTCACAGAAAATAGAAAACAACACAGCTCCAGAAAAAGTCAAGATTCCACATACCGATGTTCAATGATAATCCCATTTGTGTAGGGCGAATACTTTGATAGAAGCCCCGCCAGCTCTCTAAACCCTCTCCCAATGGTTGTCGTCTCCCTAAATTAGGAGAATAGAAAGAACGACCTACGGGACAATACCTGACATCCAACAAATTATCGAAATATATAAAAATGATATTCATAAGTAAAAAAATTTCTCTGTTGTACATCATCATGACAATGAACCAAAACTACAGAAACATGTATTGCATTAAAAAAACATACTTGGATGTCGGCAACTCACGCAGCACAATATCCAGAACTTGCAGCGCCTCCTGGGGTGCATCAGCCTGCCTCCCCTCTAAAAACATCCCCAAATGATGAAGATCGGCACGGGAAGCAAATTTGATCACAACTTTGAATTCCCTATCCCTCCTGTTCCAATAAATAACCAAAAAGACAAACATCAGAATTGCTAGAAACTGAACAAGCAACTACTTGACACAGCAGCTATATATACCTGGAACCACCAGGCCCATCCTCATCATCAGTAAGAGTGATTTTAAACTCTTTTTGAACAAATGGAAGGGGCCCTGCAGTGTATAGACTTTTCCTTCCATCATAAGCTGGAAGTCTCTTTCCAAGATGAGATTCTTGGTAAAGAAGCACCAGCTGTGCCATGACAGCACGGTTGACCCCTCGTGAAGATACTTCTGGAGTAATGGTGACCTGAAATTCATTAAATAATGATTAACAATAGATATGACAAACCACAGGACCCTTAACCCCAAACAAATGAAAAAACATTGGGACGATATAAAATATGACATGATAGAACAATACAATACAAAGTTTGAGCACTCACATCATACTGATGCAAGTCTTTGTCAGGCAGCTCAGCGAAGAAGTGATTGGCTTTCACTATGCAACTCTGACCAAACTTTCCCTTCCCTGGACGCAGCGGAAACCTTAGTGATTTGCTTGACACAGGTGGAATTGTATGGGTTGCAGCTGCTTCTGGCTGCACAGCCAGTTGCTGGAACTGTTGTGTCACTTGCAGAGCTGACATCTCAGGTGGCTCAGATGAGGAACCCACTTCCATGGATGTGTCAGCTGGTCTTCCATAAGTTATGGGCTGAGTAGTCATTACAGCTTGATGTTGAGTCTGTGTGGTTGCTTGGTGCAGCTCGGGAATTGGTGGCCTAGAAGGCCCACCAGAAGGTGCTCCACTGCCACCTATGCCACCATGTTGCTGGAATGGTCCTCCACCTCGTTGTTGATGCTGCTGAGTCCCTCTGCTCTGCTGATAGTATTCAGCCTGTCCACCATATGGCTGTTGAGGGGCCATTCCACCACGTGGAGCTCCTCCACTACCACGGCCAACATATCCTCCCTGTTGTGGCCTCCAACCTCTTCCTCCACCTTGGTAACCACCTTCTTGTTGTAGCTGCTGTGGTGGACGCTGGCCACGACCCTGTCCACCACCTTGGTAGCCACCTTGTTGTGGCTGCTGGGGTGGACGCTGGCCACGACCCTGCCCTCCACCTTGGTAGCCACCTAGTTGTTGTTGCTGCTGTGGTGGTGGACGCATGCCACGACCCTGTCCTCCACCTTGGTATCCACCTTCTTGTTGCTGCTGGGGTGGATACTGGCCACGATCCTGTCCCCCAACAGTTTCTTGAGACCCAGAGCTCTCACCTGAACCAGGTAACTCAGTTCTCCTCTTCCTCACCATCTTATCACCTAAGATATCAAACAACAATGATCGAAAAAACATTCAGTCATGTTAAACAGAGATCAACCACATCTCTTCAAAACTTTAATGCCTATACAACCAATGTCCTCATAACCAATAACAAATACCAACATCAAAACCTAAAGAAGCTACATACATGTCTTTCAAAAACACAAAAGAGTACAAAAAAGGAAATAAAAAAAAAACTAGCAAAAAGTTCACCCTATCACTAACCTAAAACTTAAATACATTTGTAAAAACACAAACAGCAACGCTAGCAACTTAACGTGAAAACCTAAAAGATCTGATCATGAAGCAAACTCAACAACAACAGCAGCAATGAAAAACTCACCGAGTAAAACTCACAACAAAAACCCCGGATCGACGAAAAAACTAACCCAGATACACAACGAGAACAGATCTATCCAACCAAAACACCACAAACTAAGCACAAACACAAACAGAAGTAACCTAACAGCAGAAACAGAAAACAAACAGTAAAACCTAAAAACCCTAATCCGATCGTTACCTCAAAAGACGTCGCCGCCGTAAAAGCCAAATTTCGTTCTCTCCAGTAAACCACAGCACCCAAAACGTACACAGAAAATTAAGAGGAAAAAAAACGGCAGAAAAAGTACTGAGAGAGAGAGCTAGAGAGAGAAAAGGAGTAAGGGGTGAAGACTGTGATTTGTAGAGAGAGAAAATCTATAAACAAATGAGTATGGTGGTGAGACTGTGTGTTATATAGCAAGGGTAGGTCGTTGAAAATGACAACTTAGCCCCTACTGTGTCCTTTTTGTTTGGACGCGTGTCCAACTCGGATGCTGATGTGGACATAACACGGACGTTGACTGGCTTGTAACAAGCTGGATGATGACGTGGATTATTAATAATATTAAATGCATTCTTTAATTAATTATAATTAAATTGATAGGGTTTAGCAAACGAGGAGTCATAATAATAATACTCTATTGTAGCTTGATTTTGTTTTTTCGTATTTTGTTGTTTTGCTTTATTTTATTTTATTTATTTACTGTGAATATGTTTTGTTTGGATATTTTTTTTTCAATCGGTATTGTGTGTGTAATTGATAGAGTATTAAGTTATTAGAGTATATTACTATTTTTATTAGGTTATTATTTTATGTAATTGTATATTTTAACTAATTTCATATTCGATAATCGGTAGTAAAATGTAAATATTAAAGATGATTTCAATAATGTATAGTTAAAAGATGATATTAAATATCGAGTTTTCAAATTTCGATTTGGTTATACGTTAATCGGTAATATTGTATTGAAGTTAGAGTCAACTATATTATAAATTTAACAGATTGCCCTAATTATTTATGTTTTTTTATGTAAAGACACAATATAATTGAAGTTAAATAAGTAAGAAGATAATAGTAAAAGAAAAACTAATTAACATAACTAAAAGATGTTAAGCCAAGAAATTAGATTTAGTGCACCCGAACTAAGTAAATGGAAAACAAATGCACCCTAAAGTCGTGATATTTGAATCGAGAAATTAAATTCGATGCACCCTAACCAATTAAATGGAGAATCAATGCACCCTAAAATGGTGATATTTGAACCAAGAAAACAGATTCAACGTAACTAATTAAATCGAGAATCAATACACCCTAAAACGATTATATTAGAGTCAAATAAATTAGATGTGCCCTAACCAATTAAATGGTGAACCAGTGCACCCTCAAACGATACCAATATCTGGTATTGAATTAAACATACATATCGTAATTTTAAATTTTACTTCAAATATATACGGTATCTTAAATACCAAATTATCAAAATTCTTCATTTGATTTTGTAATTCAATTTTCGGTATTTTATGTCAAACTTTAATTAGATTACCAATTAATATCTATCTATATAATTATTTTCTAAGTACTTTGATTATGTAAATATAACTCGTATCATCACTAAATAAATTTCAAACTCTGATAATTTGTGAGATTGTGATTAATGAATTACAATTATTAGATTTTCGTCAAAATAAATTTTAAACTCTTTATTGTTTATTAGTAAATTCATTATCTATCAAGAGAATATATTTTGTCCATATTTTAATCGATTTCAACATGTTATGTGAACGTCAAAATCGTTTTAAAGTTTTGTAAATATATTTCTACAGCAAAACAAAAGTTAACTCGTAACTAATCTAAAAGCAATATCCCAAAACTAAATCCAAACACTTGTTAAAAAATAAAATAAAAAATAATTATTGTAATATTTGTGTAATTATTTGTTATTTGACTTGTACTATTCATATATTCTCTCTCTATATTTGATGATTCTAGTGGAGTTCATGGAGTAGTATTTTGTGAGGTTAGTGGAGTGATGACGTCATGAATGGGTTAGTGGACTTATTTATTTTATTTTGTCGATCATGTTAAGGCCCCGTTTGGATTAATTTATTGTTAAAGGGAAAATAATATAAATTCCACTAGTTACGATTTAATTAGACGTCTTTTTGTGAGTTCTTTGAAATTAGCATTTGTGATAGCCTTTTGGCCTCAGACACATTGATGTGTTACGTTTAAATACATATTTCAAATATATAAGATTAAAATTAAATATAATTTATTTTAGATACAGCAATGTGTCTATGAAAATTCGAGTGTATCTAGGATATGTTGACTCTCTCGCTATATTCCTATGTTTCATAATGTATCTGTTCTCGCCTCTCTCACTACGTAGTTGTATTCCAAAGTTTATATGGCAGCAAATATATATATATATATATATATATATATATATATATATAAAAAATTGAAATATGATCTAAAGCTATTAATTAATAAGACAATATGTGATTTGGAAAACTAATTCTACCAATAAGGAGAATTAATAACATAATATGAATGTTTGTGTAATTAAATAATTTTTGTCTGTTTGAAAACAATTTCAAGTCAAAATTATTTTAAAGCTTGTTTATAGTGTTTAAAAAAATAAAAAATAAAAACTTAAAAGCCACTTAAAATTAGTTCATTTGTGTTTACACACTTGTCTTTTTTCATTTATTTATTTTTAATACAAACAAAACAAATTCCTAAGTAGTGTATATATGATATTTTAAGCACAAGCAATATTGGACTAGACTATTCTTTAAATAGATATTTTAGATAAGTTTTTTAAAAAGATATGAAGTGTTCGAAAATGGTTAAAGTAGTTGAATTGGAGGATTATTATAACTATAACCCTTTGGTAAATTTATTAGAAATGAGAGAATCTTTGAAAGAACTATTGATAACTTTAACTTTAGAGACTACTTTCTTAGTCATTGCTAAAGATTTTTTTATTCTAAAATAGAAATATAAGTTAAAGTGATCTTTAACTTGAAAAAAGGTTGAGTAATGTTTGTTTTGAAAAAAAAAATCTGATTAATATTATAAAATATTTTTTCAAAAACAATTTAATTTTTAGCAATAATGTCAAACAAGCTCTTAATATTAGAACTCGTTTGAACGTGAATTTGTTTTCTTAAATAAAATTAAATTTGATTAAAAATCTTACTAATTTTTTTAAAAAAATAAATTTAAATTTAAGATAAGTTTTACGTTTGAAAAAAAATCGTCTTGACTAGTTTTTAAGAGAATGCATTTTATAAAAGTTAAATGCATATTTAAATACAATTTTAATTTTAAAATATGTCATTTTTCTCATCCAAACGCCAAAAGTAATACATAAATAAAAATAGTATATGGTACATGAACATTTTATAAAGAGTATTGTAGTATATTATTTGGCTCTTAGCACATATTATTAAGTAATTGCTCTTAACTTTATGCAATGTGCCAAATAAAAACAATATCCAATCAAAGTAAAAGAAACTTTTTTTTTTTAATGCAGTAATGTTTGCCATAGAGGGTTAAATATATTAATTATTATTAACATCCTTTTTATAATAAGAAAATGTCAGGTGGATGTGGGTGTCTTTTGATAGCAATAAGACTGTCAACTAATTTAGATAAGGTGTGTATTTATTAAAATATTTTAGTGGGACAATGATTTTAATTAGCAATAAAATAGGGGTTGGATGTTTTTTTACAATTTTCTTTATTTTGCATAGGTCCAAATTAGCTTTTGGGACACTAACATGATCATCTAAGAATAAAATGAAATGGTTTGATTGTTTGTTCTTAATTATAATTTTTAAATATCATATTTTGAAGATAAGTAAATTTGAATTTATTTAAATTTAAATTTGTCAGATGAATAAATTTGAATATGTTAAAGACACATTAAAATAAGATGAACAATGAATAATATATTATTATTATTGAAATTATTTTTGAAGATAATTTTTTTTAAAATTCAAACTGTCAGATCAATAAATTTGACTATATTAAGACATATTAAAATAAGATGAACGATGAATAATATATTATTATTGAATTTATTAAAGATGTTTGGTTAGAAAATAAAGTAAAGTACACAAATAATACGTTTAATATTTATAAATCTTAAATATGAAATTGTTTTTATTAAAAAGAATTTATCAAATAGTTCTTTAATTGTACTCCATATTCTACTAGTCATAATTACATGACTTATCATATCACTTGTCTTTAATTTTAAAAAATAAATTGCAACTCCCATTTATACGTTACTAATTTACTTATTACCCACTAACAATACCTACTTTTATGTACTTATTAATTGTTGTATTATATACATACTTATTAGCCGTTATCAATATTCTCGTGAATATATTATTGTCGATTATTACTTATTATTATTACATTTCTTTTTTTGTCTAATCACTTTTATTTATTCAATATTCTAAAACCAGATTTTAATGCTTATTAATCAGTTTTAGTTTATTATAAATAAATAATAAATAAATTTTACCCTCAATATTAATTATATATTTTTTCGGGTTAAATCAACCCCCATTTTTGATTATTCATATTTGTAATTATAGGAGTAATGAGATGATTGTAATTGGATAACTGTTTAACTTGAAAGATAATATGCATACAATTATGCTTTTTAAATATAATTAGAGAAAATGTTACATTAGTGTGTGTATTTCATGTATTAACATACTGATTCTTTTTCTAAAACTAATAATTCATTGGATAAGTTTGTGTTATTGTTATTTTTATGAATAGTTTGGTGAAAATTAAAAATATTTTTGTGAGAATAATTTAGAAATGTTTAATCCTTATTTTTATGAATTTCAACTAAGTATTTGTTTACTATCTCCATAAAAATATGTTGATGAAAGAAGTATTTTATTAATTGTTATTGTTGTTGTTATTTACCTAATATTTGAACAATAATCAAAAGGAAACGATTGTATATTTTAATATTATTTTCAAATATTTGAGCTTCAGAAAAATATTACTGTATCGATCTATCTCAATCTTTTTTGCTTATTAAGATTAGATCTATCACTACATGTCTATATATAAAGCTAAACTTAAAGACAATTAATGTGGCATGCCTTTAAAATTGAGAATAATATTTATCCTTTTTTTTTTTAAATTTTTGACATTTTTTTCTATTTATTAATATATTAGAAAACCTAAAGTTGTTTCATAATTACATTTTGTAAATTAGCCGCATCTTTTTTTTCAGTTAGAAAAACCCAAAAGTCATTATTATAAATTTAATGATAATTTATTGTGCAATAAAATACTAATATAAATAGAAAAAAGTTAAAGACACTTGAGAAAGTGAAAGATAAATAGAGTGTAGTTTCTAAGATTTTATTTATTAATAGGTGATATGACACTTTCCCCTTTGCTCACACTCCAACAAAAATAATAACAGCTGATGCATGACCTCAAAAACCTAGTGAATTATGTTTGTGAGGAAGAAGTATTTGATATATATATATATATTTTGTAAAAATAATTACACTTTTATGTTATGTTTTTTGTATTTATTATATTCATATTTGACTTTGATTTAGAAAAATAAAGATCACTAAATAGTGATAGATTTGTAAGTGGATGTTAACGAGAGTTCAGATGATTATGATTAGTTTTATATTCTTTTATTTTATTTTTATGATTAAGATAGTAAGAAAGATGTTATATTATTTATTTTTTCATATGCGCTCTCTTTATTTTGTATTTATATGAATTTCTAAACTTTGTATTTGTGATTTTTTTTGGATTAAAAATAGTAATTTATGACTTTGTTGAATATAATATTTTTCTTTTACCTTTTCCTTCCTTAAAGATATTTAAATATATATATTTATTGGACGAATTTTCTATTACAAATCCTCCCTTTAAGCTTTAAATAACACTAAAATTTAGATAAGAATGTCTTTAAGTCTTTTGAGTTTTTCATCTTTATTGTAATAGTTGACTAAAATTTTTATTTTTTTATTTTTTCTCCTACATCTCCATTTTTATCATAGAATAATCAATATGATAGTTAACAATTCAGTCATACTCTTTAATGTAAAACTTGATAGACCTTTATTTTCATTACTTCACAATATTTTACTATCATAACTTTTAAAATAATTTAACAACTGTATTCATGAGATTATTTGATATTTTATATTGTAACCCAAGTAATATAGATATTATAAGATTTTATATAAAAAAAGAAATTAATATTTTATATTGTTATACTTTTGACACTTATTATATTCATGCTTTAATTTGACTTGAAAAATAAAATGAACACTGTTGAATAGCGAACGACTTGTAGAAATGGATATTGACAAAACAAAGATGGTGCAATGATTTCGTCATATTTTTTCTTCTATTTTTCAGTGATTAAGGTCATAAGAATTATATTGCATTATTTTATTTTAATATTTTATTGGGTATGCTTTCTTTATGCTTTCTCTTGATATTTTATTTTTTTTATTATCTGATTGTCGTAATTTTATTTGTAAAAAATTAGTTCAAAATAACATTATATAACTTAGTTGGAAGTCTACAAATTATTGATCAAATGTTTTCCTCTATGAAATTAGTTATACGTTTGAATATCTTTATATGCACAACTCTTTT
The DNA here is from genome assembly GCA_016801875.1 of Solanum sitiens. NCBI lineage: Eukaryota > Viridiplantae > Streptophyta > Magnoliopsida > Solanales > Solanaceae > Solanum > Solanum sitiens. The sequence goes on along the minus strand of JABWTJ010000002.1, from coordinate 1,257,740 downwards.
ATTTATATTGTATTTAATATTTTTTTTAATATTTTATAATCTTTAATAACCAAAACCAAACGACAAAAATAAATATATTATGTATATAATCTTGAGGCAGGGTAAAAACATTACGTACCTAAAGAAATGATATTGGAGTCTATATGTTCCCATATAGCCAATTCACCTTCAAAGATCAAATACAATAAAATTATCATGACATACCATTTACAATAAAATTCTGTTACGCTTACTATTTTAAAAATTTATAATATTACAAAAGAATGTTATGAAATACATACTTAGTATTGATGCCATTATTGTAGAATTAAAAACAAGAAACTTTTATAGTAAATTTGGCTTAGCACCCTTGTTCTTAATACTAGTGTCACCACACTAGAAAAATAATATATAAAATATGGTAAATTGACAATGAGGGACCAATTTAATTTATAGATTTTTTTAACATAATCTAGTATGTCCATTTAATATTTAAATGGACGGATGAAATTTGTTCATTATAAAATGTTTTATGTTTTAGCTTTATTTCACTTTTCACTAGTAAAATATACTAATATTTTATTATCAATAAAAATATTTTAAAGAGTTCAACTTAAATTGACTAATCGAATATATATTGCAAAAAAATTGAATAATCGAATGTATTGTTGTGCTTCTTTATCAAATCTGTTTCTCAAGCCAAAGTTAAAAGGGAGAGAAACCTTTTCTTTTTAAATATATTTCGGATTTTATTATGTCAGATTCAACCTTTTCTTTAATTTTTTTATTTTTACTATACCACATTTCTGTATTGCATAAAATGTATAAGAATGTTTAAAACTTAATAGAGTGTAACAATTCAACAAGTTAAATGCTAATTACGTCCTATATCGAAAGTTTTTCAAATTATAATAATTTTAAATTTTTTAGAATTCACAAATATTACATTTTTGCATGATACATAGCAAACGATACATAAGTTATGTATTAGATATATAATATAACTATAAACCAGATCATACAAATTTAGATTTAAAATAATTGGTATTATGTATACTATATAAAAAATGATTATTAGCGAGAATTACGCATTCTTTGTATATGTCCCTAAAGCCTTTAACGATATTGGTTCGAATGACACTTAACTACTACCGATAAAGACTTTAACATTTTCTATTAATATCAATATTTATTGCTGCTAAAAGTTATTTTTGTTGTAGTATATCAATAATAACATTTGTACCAGATACATTATACACAAACAAAATTTGTAATGCATCTTATAGAGGTGGAATGATGCGTCCGGATATTGAGAGAGAAAGGAAAATGGTACTTTTGTAATTAATTCAAATGGTGTAATTACATAATTTATTTTTCTACTAATTTTTTTATGGGAAAATTACGCGGCTAAGCAAACTTATACTATTTAATTACTCATCATAGCTATAGTTTGCTATAATTATCACTCGCGACTAACATTATACATTAATTACGTGGGCTGACTTCGAGTTTATATAATTAGTCATGTTTGTATATGTATAATTCACCAAGATATACAAATACATATGTATAATATACAATTTTTGTAACCTATATACATATACAATTCACCTCTCTTCCACTCTCTGCCCTCTCTCGCTCGCCTTTCTCCTCCCTCTCTCAATCTCGCTCGCCTCTCTCCTCTCTCTCCCAATCTCGCTTGCATTTATACAAATGTATATGTATAATATACAGTTATATACAATTATATACATATACAATTCACCTCTCTCCCACTCTCTGCCCTCTCTCTCTCGCCTCTCTCGATCTCGGTCGCCTCTCTCCTCTCTCTCCCAGTCTCGCTCGCCTCTCTCCTCCCTCTCCCAATCTCTCTTGCCGTATATACAAATATATATGTATAATATACAATTATCTAACCAATATACATATACAATTCACCTCTCTCCCCCTCTCTCTCGCCTCTCTCCTCTCTCTCCCAGTATCGCTCGCCTCTCTCCTCCATATAACATGTAGCTAAAAATTGTAATTATCAAACTATAGCTATAGAGAGTAATTAATTATTTTTAAGTGGCTATATGTGAAAGTTTCCCTTTTTTTATTGGGCTAGTAGGCCCACCCAAAGCCCGACTAACCAATAAACATTTTAGGGCTGTACCGTACAACATGTTATCCCTCAATTTCTACATTCTGCTCATCTAATTTATCAACATGATCGAAATATATAATTACATATATTGTGTGTTATATGTATAGGAAATTTATATTGTTACCATAAGAATATTGTGTATTCGTAGGAAACTTGTACATATTGTGTATATAAACTGTCAGATTTAATTTTTTCATCTGTAGCCTGTAGGAAAACTGACACATCCAAAGGATTTTATCCTTCACTCATCATTACGGTATATATATATATATGAAGTACTTTTTATTCATTACAAAATTGTGTTTTTTTTTGGTAACTTTTCTTGAGATTTTAAAAAAAATTAAAATAGCAAATAGTAAAAGGTTTATAAAACTTCCTTGAGATGTTTATTTGTTTACTAAAAATGTCTATATTTTAGAAGATTAGATAGTACAATATATGCAGCCCAATACATACATACACATATATATATATATATATATATATATATATTATCAAGAAGTGAAAAAGCGAATATCTGTTGAGAATTTGTCACTACATGAAAAACATGTGCTGTGATTAATGCATAACATAACCCATTATTTTAATATATGGTAATTGGTTAAAAAAAATTGGCAATTTTTTGTGGTTATATTATAATTTATTTTTGTATTTTAAAAAATATAATGATCAGGGTATTTATGATAAATTTTATAAGAAGATCAGCGAAAAATTAGAATAGATGATCAAAATAAAAAATCCAAATGAGCCGTTGAATTAAAGAAGTTCAAAAAAAAATCACCCTTGAACTTTGCTAGAAAAACAAATATACCCATACCTAGTTTTTTTATTTAAATAAAATATCACAATAAGTTATTTAATTCACTGATGTTTTGTTACACCAAAAAAAAAAAGTAAATTTAAGCTACTTGTATAACGATAGAGATATATATGAGCTATTTTATACGTGATTTAAAATGCCAAAGCTCGAAGATCTTTGGGACTTGAAATAGTACTTTAAGACTGTTCGTGTCTCCTTTTTTTTGTCGATCAAAGCACAATGACAACAATCTATCTCTATGGCGATGAAGATGGAAACCACAATATATTTAACTCTTTTCCATCTCATTTTTAATTTTTCCAAAGTCAACTAGTAATAATTATAACAATATATCCACGCCATACACGTCCCTTATGCATGCAAAAAGCTTCATAATTTTACAGTATTTTCTAGTTATAAGAGGTCCTAAATTGTGCAACATATTATAAATATATATATTGTCTTCACTGAATTTTTCAGTGAGAAGTTTCTGTCTCATAGAAATTTTTTAAAAAATAAAGAAAATTAAGATGAGTCTCCAACTGATAGAAAATCTATAAATCTGACTGGAGCCTTTTTGGTTTGTGAAGAAATATTATTATTATTATTATTATTATCACAGCCATTTTCTTGTTCCACTTCTTCATCAGTGCCCCTTCTAATTGCAATATGATCTATCACTTCACTTTTATTTGAGCCTGCAGTATTATTATTATTATTATTCACTTGTAGAAAATCATAACATTCCAGTACTTCTTCATTCTTATCTGCAATTTCCACACCTAAATTAGTCACATGTGCGTTAGATGATAACGCGTAAAATAATTTATACACTATCAAATCATGCATGCATCGTCTAAATATAACTACAATAAATAACAATTCATCATGACTTCATTTATGAGGTAGTGGTAATTAAGGTCAGTGTGCATTATATCCTCCCTAGACTTCATTTATGAGATTTTATCGTATATATGTTATTGTTGTACGTAGTCCCTCCTAATTTCACTAGTCTTGTAAAATTTATTTAACTTTAAAAAATTCAACAAAATCGGACGAGAATATAAAAAAAGGTATGTGTATATATAATTTAAATAATATAACAATCACAGACAATAACTATTACTGTTAGAATCGACTATATAAATCTCCGATACGATAGATGTTCTGTTTGGATATGCAGTAGTATGATAATATTCTGCATGCACTTAAGGATAATCTAACATTAGGTACTTCTATAATATTCTATAGTCTCATCTTTAATATACTATTCCAATAATATTCTTCGCTCCAGACAGCACATGCACTAAACAATGTAGATTTTCATCTTCTATTGTTTTTTTTTTTATAAAAAAATTCGTTTGTTAGATTTTCTTGGAGTATATATAAATTAAATCACTCAAAGAAATTAAGTGCGTTTGGTATGAAGAAGTTTTTTTCTTAGACGAAAATGTTTTTAATTCTAAAAATATTTGTATATAATCACTCAAAGAAATTAAGTGTGTTTGGTATAAAGAAGTTTTTTTCTTAGACGAAAATGTTTTTTAATTCTAAAAACATTTCTATATAATCTAGATAAATACTATGTATGAGATGTGAGACAGGGGTAGGACATGGTGGAGACGAGGGCTATAGGGGTCGGGAGGACACAATCAATATAAATGTTTTCCCTACGTTACTTCAAGTAAGAAAATCATTCATTATCCTCGGAAAACTAGATAAAATATTTTCAAAACACTCTGACCAACCGATCGAACAACGATAAATAGGTGGTAAATAAAACAATGAATAGTTTAGGTATACATACCTTGATCCATGTTGAATCGCCGAGGATTAATCATGTGGTTGAAATGAAGCTCTTTTGGATAAAAGGAAGTAGTATATGTTTGTAATAATTGTTGATGATGATCAATATAATTTTTTGTCATATTATTATTATTTTGATGTTGTTTTTGGGCAGCTCTATTGGAATAAATCTTAGATCTTTCTCTACATTTTCTTGACATAATAACATGCCAATGATTTTTGACAGCATTATCAGTACGTCCAGGAAATAACCTAGCTATCATTGCCCATCTATTCCCATGAATTCTATGTGATGAAAGAAGTCTTTCTTCTTCCTCTTCTGTGAATGGACTTCTGTTTATTCTTGGATCCAATTGATTGTACCATCTCAACCTACAACTTTTCCCTGTCCAAAAATTTAATCAAACATCATATTATATAAATATACCTCATTTGCATATCATGATGATACCTAAATCTTAAATTTTTTCATTATATATAATAGGTAATTAGGTGATCACTCTTGCTAATGTCAACATGAAGAATTTTCTCAGTGTATACAAGTTAAATCCATGGTCTTATATATATATCAGACGTGCGAACATGCAGGGGCGGATCCACGTGGGTTCTAGGGTCTCGGAAAAATTACATTGTATATATAAGGTAAATTTTTTATATTTCTCTAGATATATATATTTTGAACCCCTCAATGACAAAAAAAAACTGATAGTGCAGTGGCAAGTCCCCCTGAAATTAAGCTTCACGTCACCAATTTGAATTGTTGTGATACCGTTTTGTTTTTTCTTTTTAGTTTCCATATTCTTTTTTTTTTTTAGTTTCAGTTCCATTTTTTAGTTTTTTTTTTTTATTTATATAAAAATGAAAAAACATGCTACAAGTGTGATTTTAAACCAAAAAGAATTCAAGAGTTCCATTTCTAAAGTCTTATTTACATGTTTATACATTTATTTTTGAACCCTGGACCAAAATCCTAGATCTGCCGAATGCGAACGTGGGCTTAAGAGGTTATGTACGTTCTATCCAGATTAATCTCTTTCAGTATAAAAAATTATATTGTATATATAAGGTTAACATCATTTTTAAAATTATTTATATTATGATTGATGTTTAATACTATTGATTTTTTCGTTGATGAGTTCCATATATAGGCTTTTTATGGGTAGGATGATTTCTTTATATGGTATTAGACAATAAATAATTACCGTGCTAGATCACCTCAAGTGTTAAGTAAGCTCAAAATTTGTGTTTTCGTTATAACATGATATCAGAGTTAACCATCCATCGTGATTTATGTGAATGAATTACTTGAAAATTTTATTTTTCCACTCATTTTCCGATATCATATGGATGTGTTGATATTGAACTATTGAAGCCCTAGAGGCATGTTATAAAATAGAATACCGACCATAGATGTTTAAGCTTACTAACATATTTAAGATTATAAGATTAACCACATGATTAAAAGGTCTTCTCTATTTATAAATTTAAACTTCGTGCTAAGTTAAAACCAAACAAACAAATTAAAAACTGTAAATCGTTGAACAAAAGAGTATTAGATATGTTCATGATGGGTACCTGATCTTCCTTGTAAGTTTAGAGCAATAGCGTTCCAATTATGAGGTCCATATTTAGCAACTAACTCTCTCAATTTCTCATCTTCATGAGGCCTCCAATGCCCTCTGCTACACATGATCGATCGATCGAACGATACGATATTAATTGGTAACTTTTAACCTAGCTATGTATGTATAGAAAAAAAAAGGAGAAAATCAGATTGCGGAAACTTGAAATTAAAAAGTTGTAGCTGAGATTGAGATAAGAAATTAGAATGAAGTTGTGGTAATTATAAAAGGTATGATGAAAATGAATTTATATTTATTGAAGAGAATTTTAGGTTGCGTAGTTGGAGAGAATCTTGTTCTGCTTTCAACGTCTTTACTGTTTTTCTAACCTACATGACATCTGCTCATAACCCACCTTACACTAATCCTTTTTATATATATTTAATTAATTAATTAATTAATTAATTAATTAACAAAAATATTTACACTTACCTTATCTATATATTTTCCTTTTTAATTTGTCCTTTTAACTCTAAATATAAGGTATAGTTCATTAAGTTACATATACCATGTCAATTTAATTTGAAAAAATAGATTGTTTTTTTTAAATGTTATGCATTCTTTTTTAATATTATCTTCGTTCACTTTTAATTGTTATGATTTTCTTTTCTAGAGTCATTTTTACGATATATTTTTTTATCATATTGATTTTCGAAAAACTGTAATTTATAGTACTTTTCGTATAGTTTTTGGATCTTTAATTTTTTTTTGTTTAAAAATGTAATCTAATCAGTCAAGTTGACTTTTAAAAAATGCAACATGACAAATAAAAATGGACGGAAGGAATATTAATTAAGGGTATATATAGATCTAGATAAAAATAATTGTCAACTTTAATTATAAATTTTAAATTATTTTGGGAAAAATCTTCTAAAGGGAAAGTGACTATTGATTTGGGAGGTAAGGAGTAGTAATAGTCTAATAGATGCTCCCTCCCTTTGTCTACTATTGTTTGTCATAATTTTTATTTTTAGAGTCAAACTATAAGAATTTTGACTAACATTTTAATATGTATTTTTTAATCATATTGATATTCAAAAAATTGCAATTTATAGTACTTTTCATATAGTTTTTGAATATCTAATTTTTTATTTAAAATATCAAATTAATGTAATCTAATTTAACTTTGAAAAATCAGTGAAATTGATTTTCAAAAAGCGCAATGTGACAAATAAAAGTGAATGAAGGGAGTACGTAATTTGTTTTATTTTCAAAATTATTACAAATTTCAATTTTAAGGAGTTGTGTACATCTTAAGGTGATTTTATGATATAAGAAATTATTTCCAATATATACTATAACAGCACTACATAAAGTCATAATTTTATGATTTTATCAACAAAAAAAGCTAAATGAAATTTGAATATTCTTTCCATAATATTCCAGCCGGAGATATTAGAAACTTTCAACCTATATATAAGACACGAGTAGTAAATATTTTTCAAAATTAGGGATAAGGCAGAAAATTATATCTTATTTAACAAAGTGAAAATCATAAAGTCAACAACTTAATTAGCTACACTAAATATTTTTTTTGCATATAAGATGAGTACATATATTGTATTGGCTTGTGTTTTATTTATTTATTTATGCAATTGAACTGTGGATTTTTTGCTTTTAAATTAATAAAAAGGCGACTATAAGTAATTGTGATGATAAGTATGGATTATATGACCTAGAAAAAGATGATAAATGGCCTAAAACATAAGTTTTAGTAATAATGTTACATAAGATAGCTAGAGTATTTTTTTTCTTTATAACCATGATTAAGAAATATAAAGAATCTAAAACAATTTAGTTTAAATACTAGTACTAGTAATAATGTCAAATGACTAGCTTGGTCCAAACTTTATAATTGCGCTAAAAAAATCCACTTAATAAGTATATAATAAATAATTAGTTCAAAATTAAATAAATTATATTTCTAAAATATAAATGTCGTAAATTCGAAATTCTAACTAGCTCGATCCCTGGTGGAAAAAAGTAAACAAAATTTAAAGGGAGTCATTAGTGCTAACATGGGAATTAACCCTCTTAGTCATGGGTCCTCTTAACAACAATGATGTTGATAATGGATGACTAAACAAAAAAGTTAATGTTGCTTTTTCTCGTTAATATAATAAAGTTCAACAAAATAGATTATATATGTTATTATAATCTGTTAAACATGAATAACGAAAATGCAATATTATTAATAAACTAAAGAAATAAGCAAAAAGTTGGTAATTGTTTTGTTTTGTTTCAAAAGATAACGAAAAGGTGTTGTTGACTTGTCATAAGACTACTTTCATATAGTTGGCCTAACTTAGGTTATTTTTACTATATTTTATTTTATGTGAAATTGGACTTGTTACAATTAAGGAAGTCTACATCTTTCTTCATCTCTCAACCTCCATTTGTAAGCAAAACTTTATAAGTTTCTATATATGTCATGTATATATCAACTTAGTCCTTCTCGTTCGTAACAACTACCAACAAAAGAAAATTATTTTATATATTATATAGACGGTAGATTTGTATAAGAAAAATTTAATTAAGCGCACAAAAATACAGATTCAACAGAACTCAATTAATGACATTGATCGATTGAGGAACTCTCTAAACCATGTATATTTATTTAAAATTTCGTTGGATATGTAGATTTAATAAACTTCAAAATATATATTCGTATTTATATTCTAGAGAGGATTAACAAGTAATTGCCTTATCGTTACCTCGAAAAAGATAACCTTAATAATAATAATAATAATAATAGATTTATATATAGCATATATATTGATATATATATGTTGGACTAATCAACGGGGATTGTGGTGGAGTGACTGGTAAGTACTCCTTTATTCTTAAGCAGAAGACTCTGATTCAAGAAATTCAAATTTAATCAGAATCCAATATAGATATCGGGGAACAATATAAAATAGATATATGTTGGACTAGATCTTGTGTCTTCACCGGTTTTACCTACTTCGTTAATCTCTTCATTTTATTATTTCTCTTTGATATTAATATTTACGCATGCATATCTACGTTTAAAGGTTCATCAGCATATATTGTCAAATTTAGGATACTTATATAAGGAAAATACATGCATGCATATATTCTAAAATTTTCCTATTACGTACCTATTTTTTTTTTGGCCACTATTACGTACATATGGATACATATATAGCTAAATTAAAGATCCGCCTCGAGATAAAATTAATTAATTAATTATTAAGGGCGTGTTTGGTATGACTCGTAAAATATAATAAATTAAAGATTTGCCTCGAGATAAAATTAATTAATTATTAAGGGTGTGTTTGGTATGACTCGCAAAAATATAATATTTTTTAATTTTTCTATATTTAATTGGTTAAAAAACATTTTCTCTAAGAAAATAAGTTTTTAAAAATTATAGAAAATGACTTCACCAAGGAAAGTAAAAAAAAAATAAAAATTCATAAGTAACATTTCAAATTCGTTATTTTTATTGAAATATATTAATTCTGCGTATCAAATATATATACCACAAAGTCTTATTATGTATAATTCATAAAATGAAAGTAATCGACTAGTCATCTATGTGTTGGCGCTCAGCCTTTTACACTCATGCAGTCGTACCTATAAAAAGTTGGTTCATTTTTACAGAGAGTAGTTAGCACACATGTAATTTGTACATGAACCAATGGAAGTTAAAGGAAATATAAAAGCAAACGTGTCTTTTAATTTGATCTTATCTGACATATACACACTCTCAAATTTTATGTGCGGAAATAAATGGTATTTTTTTGGATTTTAAAAATGTGTTTTTAAGTATTTTTTGAGTTATTTAAATACTTCCAAAACTTAAAAAATAGCATAAAAGCCAAAATCACTAAAAATAAGTCATTTTAATCATTCATTTACTATCATAAAATTAAATTAAAATGTAGATATACACATCTTACGTGACAAATCTCGTGTGTTTTAGTGAATACACATTTTCCCATTATACTATAAACATTATCTTTACAACAATGTAATCATGCAACTATACTTCCTTTGTCGTTTCGTAAGCGTTTGGTCATGTTTATTGTGAAAATTAAAAAAAAAAAGTGAAAAATAAAATTTAAAAATTATTCAAAGTTAAACTCTAAAAATAAAAAAGAAAATTTTTTCATGATCAAACATCCGCTTTGTTCTTTTCTTATATGAGTATGTTCACCTAATCAATATGTTAGCTTGTCTGTTCAATTCATCCTATCATTTTCTACACATTCTTTTACCTGAATTAAAATTTATAGGATTTGAAACTACACAATTAAGTTTCTCAACTGCAAATTGCTAACTGAAAACTAACAGCTTAACCATTTGCAAGTTAAATAATTTTATTTTCCCATTCCCCCTCTTGACATTTAAAATTAGGTATACACCTACCTGACCTAATTTATCTATTCTCATTAAGAAACTTATACTTGTTGTTTTAAGTAACACAATAAATTTGTTATTCAATCATCTTCATTAAATTCCAAGATTGCACTTTTCTGTTACTTCATTTTAATTTCAGGTGAATAATTCAATGAACAATTAGTTTTTGGAAAGTTAGGTAGAATAGGTATGTTAGGGCCGGGTGTTCACGGTTTGGAGAAAAAATCAAATCAAATCGATCGAAAGAACTTATATTTAATTGGTTTCAAATTTTGAAATTTTCATAATGCTTGAGTTGATTTTTACTAAAATAATCAAATTGAACCGATAATTTGTATACATAAATTTTATAATTACTTAAATATATGATATTCATTTTTCATAAATAATTTTACTTATTTTATACCTTTTAATCATTGAATTGATTTTGATCTACTTATTTCATATGCACTAAATAACACCTTTAAATTTCATTTCTTTAAAGATATATCCAAACACAACACCTCTAAGTTTAATTTTGATTTCTATATGTGTTATATGATGTATAACCAATTTTTAATTTTCACTACTAAAATAATCATCTACTCACTTTCCCCTTTAATGTTCGAAGGATTGATCATTTCATTTAAGTGGTATATTGCTGATGTGGATATGAAACATATGAGATGGAGAAAGCTCTACAATTAAATATGTTAAAGTATTATAAATTAAATATGTTAAAGTATTGAAAAATGATAGAAAATTCAGATGTATTCATGTTGTGATAATAGAGAGAATTTATCAATTCCTCATGTTCATGATTTGAAATAGTTGTTTCATGCCACTATAAATTTTCATTAGTTAGATATAAATTAAAAAATTGAACCAAATCAATGGTTTTTATTTTATTTGATTAGATTTAATTTTATAAATTTTAAAATTAACTAAATTAATTTAATTTTAAATCAATAATCGATATGAATCGAACCATTTTACTCTAACTTGCATAGATACATACATTCCTTTTGTGTGAAAATCTGTACCAACACATGTCTAGTAAAGATCTTGTTTTGTATCAAATAATATTTGTTCTCTATCCTCCAGTAGGTTACCACTCTATTTTCCCAAAATTTTAATTGTAACTGACTTTCTAAGCTAATATACTAAACTCTTAATTCTGACAAACAAATTCCTAAATAAATGATGCAATCCCTTGTAATCTTTGTGTCACGGTACGGCTAGTCAGTGTATACAACATCCTATTAATTAGTTTTTTTTTTTTTTTTGATATTAAGGACACATTTGTTTTCATTAAAATTAAAATATTTGAATATTTGAATTTGAGTAAATATTTGAATATTAAGATACACATTGAGATTTAAACATTAAATCCTGAATATATTTTATATATATATACATATGGTTGGCAAACGGCATGGTTGTGAATAGTGGGATGATGTTGAATCATGGATGGATGTGGGTAGTAGCTAGTAGTGATAGTGTTGTGCCGATGGTTGATAAATGATAGTTATAGTTAGTGACGGTTGATAAATAATGATGATATTTGTCGTCAGATGGATAGTTGTTGTAGTGGTGTTTAGTCATGATGACGGTAAATGATGGCTAATGGTAATGACAATAAATGATTTGTAATTGACAATAATTGATTGTACGCGGTGATGGGTGATTGTTGTGACAATGATGACTAAAGATAAGATAACTAATTATAGTGATTGACAGTAATGATGGTTGTGGTTGATGATAGTAATTGATACATGATAGTGATACATAATTGAAAATAATAGGCAACAATGATAGTAGATAATAATAACGATGATGGTAACAATGAATGAATGAAATTGACAAACCACTGTATATAAAAATCTTTAAATAAACATTTTACTTATATTAAAACTTCGCTACAAATCTTATTACACACTAGTTTTTTGTTATGAATGAAGCTTAGTCAAACAAAGAAAAGTTTATTAATTTAATATAACATTCAAGGATGAGATATTTTATGCTACGCCTCCGATGAACTTCTAATCAATTGCTAAAACCTATGAAAGTACACACATAATTTACTACTCTATATATATATACTGAAATAAGTAGCTGTTGAATAATAATTTCAAAGTCCTATGAGATCAAATTTGTCTAAGATTAGGTAATTGTTAGTAGTTTATTAACTCATGTCTAAATAGAATTTTGAGTTATACACATGTGATCAGTGTAAAAAGAAATTAATCATTCAAAAAGATATTATAACATATGGACAAATATTATAATAACTACCGCATTAACACAAATAATCTCATCTTTCGGCATAAATAAGTGTGAATTAGTGCAATAATCTCACAATTCCACAATGATAACAACATTTGGTACTTTGTAGCATCCACATTTGACTAACACAACACATTCATCATAACAAGAACAGACCCTAACAGATATGTGAAAAAAGTCTTCTCAATTACTCAAAAGGAAAGAATATTGTGCCATTTTGCACAAATATGTTCACTGATTTGATAATGTCCAGTTATGCTACATACATTCAAGCTACACTAAAATTTCAAATTCTAACACAATATAATCTGCTTACACTCTACCTTGTGGAATTTCAGTGGATTTGTTGTTGTAACACAAAGGAGAAAAGAAGTATTGTGGAACCAAAATAGTGTCTTGAATGAGGATCTGGATATCCAATTTTATGTTACAACAACATACCTAATATAATCCTACGGCAGCCTTACTCCTTGCCTTGAGATGGTAGAGAGGCTGTATTAAAAGTACTCATACATCCAAGATTTTTTACTTTTGAAAATCAACTGATTATAAATTGTCTTACATGAGTTACAACCTGTAAGAATGAGTATACTACGAGCTTAACAATGCAGTAGATAACCAAGGACAATAAATTAATATACAGAACCATGAGCAGAAAGGGAATTAAGACTAACTTAGCCACCAAAGAGTTAATCACTAAGCTAAGATGCCAGCTTGAAGTTGATGCTTACAAGTTACAATGCTGATAATTCTACTTCTTGATTGCACGGCCGGTATGCCACAAATGTGCCATCGTTTGAGAAGGAACCAGGATTAAAGCATGTAACTCCTGTGTATCTGAAAGCTTTCTGCTCACTTTTGTCCCCCAATACTATCTGTTTGGAAATATCAAATCGAACTTTATCAATTAGGGCTCGTTTGGTGTTAGGGATAAGCATAAATAGTCTTGGGATAAGAAAATAGCCCTGGGATAAATTTAGATGTCTTGTTTGGTTTACATGTTTGGGATAACTTATCCCACCATTTATAGCATAGTGATGGGATAAGTTATCCTAGGATAACTAACCCCAGGATAGTTTATCCGGGGATAACTAGTTCCCAACCAAACGACCCCTTATAGTTCAAGCGCATATCCTGTTATCAGTTTCAGGCCATAACAGTATGAAAAAAAGAGAGTACATATTCTCAGCTTGAGACAATCTACAAAACCATTTAACCACATGGGATACATTGTGAAACAAAATCACAGACGTTAGTCATGATTCTGCAATCATATATCTCCTTGGGCTCTTCAAAAAATATTGTTGGGTGTGTAATCAAATTCTCAAAAAGATGTGCATTTTTGGAGGGTCCAGACAACATAGCCAGGAAACTATCGGACTTTCTGTGTTAGGAAAAAAACCTGTTTGTTCAAGTAAAATCAAATTTGAAACTTCAACTTAGTTGCTAGTGCAATATAATTTCATCAAGCTCGGGATATATTTTGATGATTTAGCATCACAGCTTTTAAATAGGAAGTTATACATGCATATTGTTTACTTTATCTGATGGATGAATATAAATTTTGAAGAAACTCTGATTTCGAAAAAATCTCTTTATAGAAGAAAGAGGAAAGTACCGTATGCGGGGTTGGATATAGGTGTAGACCGTGATCATAATTCCAGATAATGGGTTGAACCGTCAAGGGGAGGGGGCAGAGATGGCTTTGATGTACTATAGTCGCAACAAGCTGCAAGGAAAATAAAACATGAGCATATCCTGAATTTCGACCTATCATACCAAACAAAATTCAAACTTTGAGAATATGAAGACAATTTACATGCTCAAATGGATCACTGGTTTCTTCCGTTGAGGGAGGTATCAGACACGATCTTCGCATTCTATAAAGCATATCATGGCGGAATAGCACAATGTCTTGGGTATAAAACTTGATTCTGTTTCAACATGAAGAGTTAAGAATGCATCATTTCATCTATAATATAATATGCTAATGTTTCAGCAGAAGATGCAATCCTTTGTGGCATGCACCTAAGCACCCAGAATGCGTCCTACGTTAACATGAGCGACTGCATGACATAAATTCTGATTGTGCTACTTTAGATTGGGCAAATGAGGGAAGAACTAAATAGTGAACTATACCACTGCGTTACTTGTTTTCTTTTTGTTAAAGAATTGAAAATAAGCTCAAAGCTTTAGCTCTCATCCTTTAATTTAAAATAGTTTGCAGCAAACAAAGGATACCTGCATGGGTTACTGGAGAATATTGCGTTAGGAACATATTTCTGAAATTCTTCAGTTAGGTATTTAGGCAAAGTACATCTGGGTAAGGCTGTTGAAGGACCTGGAGAAACAAGAGAAAACTTCTCATTATTTTTAGAGTTGGTAAAAGCTTAAACGACAAATTGTGATGATTTATCAACACACCTACATCATCAGGACCAGGGATAAAAAGAAATCGACTATGCTCTTTTAGTCGTTGGTGCGATGCAATCATTTGCCCAAGCTTTCCAAACTGAACTCTGAATATTATGTTTGTTGGTCAGTTACTTTATCAACAAATACTTGTAGCAGTAATACAGCTAAATTTCAAACTTGCACTTGCCTGAGACTGGAGATGGACTTGAATGAAAGATTAAATGGCTGAGAGCAGAAGTTTCCCATGAAGACAAATAAAGAAGGAACCACCTCTACATTTTCATAACCATTGAGGATTGTCTCCAGATTTCCCAAAGTCTTCTCTAAGGATAGGGGAGAGTGGTGGATCAGGCAACCATAACTAGTCCAAGCGTATCAAAACAAGGAATAGAGGGTTAGAAAGAGAAAAAAGAAGCATATATACCTCCTCATTGTCCAGCCATACATCAGATAGTATAACAAACATATCATTCACAGCATTTTTCTCCAGCTCTGCAAGCCTTAGCTATTACAGAAGTTAGGGAAGCTTCATATCCATTCTTAGCTACCATGAAAAGTTCTGCCATGGTATTTTTCAATTTTCATCTTATTGAACCAAGTAAAAAAGGATACAGTTTCCTCTTTGGTAAGAATACCACCACCAAAGAAGTCTAGTCCGGAAGAAAACGCCATGGACTTTTCTCTGTCCTCTAATGGAGGAAAACCACATGTTCTGACCTGCATGATAATCTTAGCAAATTAGCTATAAATTAAACCACCAACAATTTTACCATATTCAAAACTCAGCCAAACAATTTGACATTGAATCCTATGTGGTGGCTTATATCACTTTTGGTACAATAATTGCTTAAAGTTGCTAATTTCTGAACAGTCACACCAGGATAAAAAATATATTAAAGCACGCCAGATTTTATGAGAGAATTGTGAATTGGCATGTACAGAATCAGCTTTGGCAACTGGCAAGCTTTATTGGTCTTATTCTTCACTTGTAGAATTAGGAATATAATCGGTTCTAAACAAGCAGAACTTCTCCTATAGTTACTTCGTCAGATATTGATAAGAAACTAAAATTGAAGACTGATGAAATTCTGCTAAAGCCTAAGCACCACAAAGTATGAAAATTGAAATTGCTGTTGATATTTATCTAGTTCAAACTTGTATTTCAAAGAAGAGATTCAGTACTAGAATTGACCTGGAAAACACCATCCAATTGCATTTCACCTTCTGCCAAGACAATTGTATTTTCTACAAAGAAACCTGTAGTTATCTTGTACTGCAGGTTATGGAAACACAACATGTAACTTCCAATACTGTTAAACCTAAGAACACAATTTTCGAACACTACCATCAACAAAGAGGGGGCAGATTCAATGTGCTTTAGTACTATAACTCTATTATAAGATGGACCACATTTAAGGAATAATAACATAAACAAGAAGTGAAATTGGAAGACACTAAGACTAATTACAGGAGTAAATGCATGAAGCAAAAGCAACTAACGGCTTTAGAAAAACCATAGCTTATGTAAGCAAGTGAATAGGTTTCTAAGACAACCAAAAAACTAAAGAGAGAGGAACAATCATCAGTAATGGTTCAACATCAGAAGAGAAAAACTTGCTAATGAAGTCATTAACTACTAGACTCAAGTATATTAGTCCCTGTTGTTGTATCAACTATCATGAGCAATGAAATAAGATGAAACATCGAAAAGGATATTGCACTCGATAAATTTACTTCAACAGCTGCAGTAAGGTCTTCCAAGTAGAAATGACCATCCTCCAACTGAGATATTACTCCCATTATCCATCTTCTCCCTACTCGTCCAACAAGTGATTGAATGGGAGATATCTGCAAAACAACAATTTCCTACCGTGAGCATCATTTGAACAGGAACTTGAAAGCCATAGCTCTGCAATCCATCTAAAGATATGTGAATCTAAACTAGGACCATTGTTGCCGCTCACCTCACAGCTGCCATAATCAGAAGAAGAGGCATCAAAAGCAAGAGTTGAAAACCGTGGATCACGAGATACCCTTTGAAACAATAAGAGGAATCTATCCTTGTATAAGGTGGCTTTTGCAGAAGCATCACCATGAATTGGAAGCCTCCCTGTGTGCCTACACACAGAAAATGGATTCTTCTTTTAACTTGAAATTCTAAGCATAGGAGGCTCCAAAATTATACACAGAAAGTTTTTGTATCTAATTATTTCAGAACTGATTCTTTTTACTAACTAAGCTATGAACAGATACTATCATAGTTAATATGATAAAACTATAATGCTAATAAAGGTTTCAGCCGCCTCAATTTGTAAAACAATTCAAAAGAGAATATTATGAGAAGACCACACCAAATTGAAGTAATTGGGCCTCGAGAATATTTACACAAGAGTCAAACGATGAAATGGCCCAACAAATTATTGGTAGACTATGTTTGGGTCCAGGTTGATAAAGAAGTGTTGAAAGGCTACTGGACAAGTTCGGAAGAAATGTAGTTTATAACTAGTGTTCCGTAGTATGATGAGGGCTATGCGAATTACTGTGAGAATCCCTCTCATATCCCTTCTTCTCTGGCTTCTCATCTCCGCCTTGTCTATCTTGTCATCTCCTTCTGCTCTTCTCTATCAATATTGCTTTATTATTGTAATTTCCCTATTTCAGTTTGTTAATTATAATCAATCATCTCTGCTGTTGAATATTTCTAGTAGTATTTCCTACAGAGAACTAACTTCTTCTTTTTTTTATGACAAGGGAAACCCGCAGCCGCTAACCTTTGGGCGCGCACAGGGTAAAACCCCCGCTCCTATGCAATAGCTCGCAAACCACATAGGATAGGAGAGGTAACCCGCACTGGACGAGCTCGACCCAGAAGGCAAACCCCTTACTTTCGCTGACAAGGGGTTTCGAACTTGAGACCTTCAACATGGAAGTCGCAAGCCCAAACCACTGGGCCATGCCAAAGGGTACAGAGAACTAACTTTTCAGTACGCCTATTCCTGAAAAACGTCAACTTAAACATTTGGAGAATCTGTCTTGAACTCTAGTTACATTCCAATGAAACAGTTAAATTCTTTAAAGTCATACAGTAACATTGTCTAGATTATGCTCACTTATATGCACTCAAATTAACCAAAAATTCTCTAATTTTTTGCTATTTCTTTTCAGATTCGCAAGGGACTGTAAGAGCTTTTACATATATCTTAGCTATAAATAATATTAGAGGTCTCAGATAGAAATCAAGTAAACTTCATGAGTAAATTCGAGAAAAGAAACATTTCTACGAACCAATAACTTACTGCTTATACCCAAATTCATAAAGTTGCAACCAGGATAAAGGGGCTAAATAAATTGAATAAAAAAAATAGGGAAAATGGATAAAAGAGTTGAATAGCATACTCATGAAAGAACTTCTTAACAGGATCGTATCGAAATTTAGGGACGATAAAAGTATCAATAACCCGAAGGGCAGAAGCAGATGAAGAACTGGAGCTAGGGTTCTCTTCAACGGCGGCATCTGCTTCCAATAAAAGGCTCACCACTTTATGCACCGGTTCCCTATCCAAAATCGAAGACTTCACTGCCCAAATCAAACAAATTGAAACAATAATTAATTAAAAAACAATCAAATTACAAAAGAACAAAAAGGGTGTCCATTAAATGAAAAAATGTACGGACATGAAAGATGGTGAAGCTCATCGAGAAGGAGTTCAAGGGCATCGTCGAGAGCATCGGAAGGGAAATGGGAAAGGAAAGAGAGGACTTCGGAGAGAGCTTCAACTTTGAGAGAGTAACCTCTCATCTTGAACTTCCTCTGTACTTTGTTTCTTAAAACTCCGCTCATTTTTTCTTCTTCAGATTTTCCGTTTGAAATTCTCAGAGTTTGTGAAGCTGTAAGAGTCTCTGGATCTGATATCAATGGCGGTATGGGCGGGAGACGGCACTGGTTTTAGGTATTTGTCTATGCCCAATTTGGCGGGAAAAAGATATCCCTTTTTCTGATGACGATATTCTCCGACTTAAAATGTGATCTTTTTCACTACAAGAATAATGTTTTCAAATTAAAGACAATACACTATACTATAGTACCTCCTTTTTGTTTCCGTCCATCTCAATTAAATTATCTGATTTTTTTATTTTGATTTTCAGATAAAGAAAAATATAAAAAAATTCAATTTTATAATTTTAAATTAATAAACGTAAAGAATGTGTGAAAATATTTTTAATTTTATGTGATTGAAATTTAAATTTAAAGAGTATCAAAAAGAAGAAAAACATAGCTTTATAAAATGAACTAAAAAGGAAATCAAAGCAAATGAATTACAACGTAGAAAGTTGATATTTTCTAAAAGAACTAAAAAGGAAATTAAAACAAATAAATTAAAACATAGGGAGTATATACTTTTTAAATAGGAAAAGATAAGAGTTGTCCTGAAACAATAATCAATTACGGCTGAATATTCAAATTCAAATGAATAATAATTTTTGGAGTAAGGCTATAGATATCTTACCCATTTAAATACGCTTAAGTTTTTTGTGAAATGATAGTCACCCGTCCAAATAGAACTCTTAATCTATCATTTCCGAAATATAATAACCTAACAACGTTTTGTAACTTGTGATTCAATATAATATCCTAACAATGTTTGGTAACTTGTGATTCAATATAATATCCTAACAACGTTTGGTAACTTATGATTCAAATAACTTCAAATTAACTTTTGAGTTCAAAAAAGCACCTTCAGTCAACAAAGTGGAAATAATCTCTTTTCCTTGAAAATAAGTTGAAGTAGAATATCTTTTGTGCCAAGAACAACTCAGACACATAATCGTGTTTGAATTCAAGACCTATACATTACATAAAAATAACTTCCTTCAATATATCTTTCCATGTCTCCCTTTCTCTATATCTTCCTAAAATTATATTACTTCTCATCCACTCAACACAAGGAAAAAAACATCATTTATAATAGGTGTAGATTTCAAATATTATTGCACGTGAAATTCAAAGATGACTCAGAGAGGGCATTCTACCAATTATGCCCGGATAGATTCATACATAAGTACTTCCAGGAACTTGAAATCAGTGCTTATTTAACATATACAGAGCCATGATCATGAAAGCATTTACACAGATTACAGTACCAACTACTACATTAGATGGAAACAACACACGTAATACATACTACAGGATGGCGATGGAAGCGGAGCCCAGATAACAAGTGTGGCCAGACCTAGCAGACTCCGCTGGTCTTCTTCCCTGCGATTTTCCTCCAATGTTTGATAATGTCTTTCTGAGTCTCTACAGTATCCATGTGAAACTGATGAAGCCCATCACCCTTGTCATTATGCACTTCCTCAGCAGTGACGCGGACAGCTTTGGTGGGCAAACGAGGAGGCTGTGTGTCCAACTCTGACAGAATTTTCTCAATGTCGGAAACAAGTCTCTCAGCTAGGCTGTGGCTGAAATCCTCTCTAATGACAACCCGCAGAACAGCAATGTGTTCAGCATCTGGTGGCATTGTGTATGCTGGGACGATCCATCCAAATCTTCTGAGATGCTCAGATACTTCAAATACCGTATATTTGCTGCTGTCCCTGAGAGAAAATGCTACAACAGGAACACCCACATCCTTAGAGACAATATCGAACCGCCCCATTTTTGTGATTCCCTCTGTTAGTACTTTTGCGTTTGCTAAGCAATTCTCCATGACGTCCTTATAACCCTTGCAAACCAGAAACAAAAGTGTAAATCATTTTTATCGTGCTTAAGCAATACGATTAATGTTCAGGTTTACTTTGTTGCACAAATTGATTTATCAACCACCTAGGAATTCAGAAGGAACACAGCTGTCGACAAACATCATTTAAATATTCCACTGTTCTACCCATAACTCTATATGAGTAAAATGTGTTCTAAATTCAAAGGTGTTCTGCATAATCAAAGCAAGCACAATATAAGATGTAAAATAATACCCCTGGTCTCAGCTTTCGACTTAAAAACAATTAATAGAAAAAAGGACGGTGTAGAAAAAAGGGTTTGCCCGGTTTACTAAAGCTCCTGCTACATGCAGGATCCGGAGAAGGGCCGGACCACAAGGGTCTATTGTACACAATCTATCTGCAAAAGGCAGCTGTCGTCTTACACTAAATAATATAATCCAGGCAATTGTTGTTCAGACTTGAAGAAACAGAGAGTCAGTGTTTAATGTGATATCAGTAATTACCTCAAAGCCAAGTCTTATTAACTGATAATACTGCGCAATTATTTGATAGGAACCTGAAATTGGGAGACAGCATTAAAGCTAACATCCACATGAGATCGCAAATAGGAATTAAAAATTGTTTCTGAGTGACAAATCATAGCTTATTTTCTTTCACTGCATGGAAATTTAAAAGTGCACTTGATATTACCTTTAGAGAAGTTGAGAGTAAAAGTAGGCTGATCAGACCCAAGGTAGTTTATATGAAAGACGAGTTCATCGGGCAAGTCTTCCTTGCTTCGCCATATCACCCAACCGACACCAGCATATACAAGGCCATACTTGTGACCACTGACATTTATACTTTTCACTAGAGGCAAACGGAAATCCCATTCAAGATCTGGCCAGAGGAAAGGAGCAATAAATCCTCCACTCGCAGCATCCACATGAATCGGTGTCTCCCATCCGGTTTCCTTGTTCTTTTTAGTAAGGAGCTCGTTTAGGAGCTTCACATCCTCAAACTCCCCAGTCAGAGTAGAACCAAGGATTGCAGCAACACATATTGTATTCTCATCCACCATCTCTACTGCTTTGGCAGGGTCCATTACATAGTATCCTTCTTTTAGTTTCACTTCCTTCAACTCAACCTCAAAATACCTTGCAAATTTTTCCCAGCAGACCTATACCCCATAATCAAACAGAAAAGTTTCAGCAGAATCGAAAACAATAGATAGCAGAGAAACCAAACATTAGTAATCAGACAATTATACAAGACTAACAAGGTTCTAGTAAGCTTGCTCCAAAAGGGTGATTAAGGTACTGGTTTTGACAATTGACAGAACATTTGTTTAAAAGAGATCTACTTCCATCTGATCAGATTTAGTCACTTGTAAGTAACAGACTGCAAATTGTCAACAATATCACCACATGTTTCAAGACTAGGATTACAAGTCAAAATCGGATATACTAATCCAATAAACAGAAGAAGCATTCAAACTCATGTCCACAGTTCATTCACAGTACAAGCAAGACGCTGCAAAGTTGACTGGAAGTCTGATTCACCTGCACATTAGCTCCAGTGACTATATTAGGCTTATCGAAAGGTTTGCCTTCTGCTTTTCTTTTCGCTTGCCATTTGCGTTTGAAAGCAAGGCCAGAAAGCATGATTGCCTCTGATGAACCCACTGTACCAACTCCAACTGCAGTCTCATCATCACCAACCGGGGCATGGAAAAGATGTGCTAACATGTTAACGCATCTATTCTGCAGCACAAAACCAAATCACTCCAAGTATCAACAGTATCTACCCAAAAACATAAATTATCATCTAATATATGGTACTATTTCAATTTTGCAACTCCAAAATTTTAATTTCATTTAACAACATACCTAGTATAATCCCGCAGGTCTGTTTTTGATAGACCCTCGGGTCAAGTAGAGAGGCTGTTTACGTTCCAATAACTTCAATCCAAAATCATTGAACTATATCTACACTTTGATGTGGCATCAAACTAATTTTTTACCTCAATATTTTTCTATTAACATTAAGAAAAGGACTCAATTTTTTTTTGGTAACCAACAAAATTGTATTAATCAATGAAGTGTTTCCATTGCATATCCAATAGCAGAATCATGACCCAACTTGCTATTCTAAAAAAAACAGAGACAACCAGAACAGAGGAAAACTAAGCTAGCAATCTAAAAAGCGAACTGATGAATGGCTTGCATAGTTTTCTGGCTGGCCCTAAACACAACAAATGTAAGCGATCTCCCTGGCTAGAGATTCCCAAGTTCTGCTTTCCTTCTCGAAGATTCTGTGGTTCCTCTCAAACCAAATCGCATAGACATACTCAGTATACACTGTCTAGTTTATAGATCTACCAAGTTAGTTTCAACTTATACAGATTATCAACTAATCTTCATCCAGAGATTTATCTATATTTACTTAATTAACACAAAAGTCACTCAACTAATAATAATTTTTTCAGAAAGTCATTTATAACAGGAAATTGAGGGAGGAAGCAATAAGTACTGACTTGAAGTTCAGTGGTGACAGGGTACTCATCCATGTCGACATAGTTCTTATTAATGGATGACATGATGAGCTTATCGCACTCGGGCTCCATCCACGTGCTAACAAAGGAAGCTAAATTCAACCTGGGGTTACCATCCAACATAAGCTCGTCGTTTACAATCTGATAAGCTGCTTCCTTCGGCATGGATTTTTTAGGGATTTTGAACTTAGGTAAAGGTTCCTGTACATATCTTGATGCAAATGTACAGTGCAAGCTCTCTTCTGACTCTCTTATCGACGTCGTTGTTAACACCATTTTTTTTGCCGTAACCTCTCTGATTTTTACAATCTTTTTTTTTTGTTTCAATTGATCGGAGAAAATGGGGGATAAATAAGAGTAACAGAGGAGAGGGATAAATGTGGGAGTGACACGTAGTGCGATGTGGCGGTTGGAAATGGGAAGTTCCCCTACCTGTTGCATTTAATATTCTCTACACATAGCTGACGTGTAGATTTGAGATATTTTATTATTTAAAATTCTATTGATGAAATTCAATTGTCAAATTAGTCCTGATTTGATTTGAATGGTTTTGTATATATACAAAATTAACATAAATGGTTTTAAACCAATGAAAATTATTTACTCTTACCACACGTAAACAATTTGCAGAATTAGTTTAAGAATTGAGAGATTATCTTTTGTTGGATTGTGATGTTGCCATATCCAAAGTGGGAAAATTTGTAATTAAAATGAATATGAATTCCTTCGAGTAGATGTTTTGGCCCCCAGTGGTGGTTCTAGAGAAACACCTAATGTGGTGAATGAAAGAAAACAAAGTTCAAATTCCAGGAAAGCAGAAAAAAGAAAAGTTTATAGATGATGGTATTCCATTGACATAATTTTTGGTAGGCAGAGTTAAATTTACATGTGCTAGTGAGTAGTGACAGTAACAGACATACAATGAAATAATCGAGGGGAGCACAAGACGACCCATACGGTCATACACCATCATTAATCAATCAATCAAGGGAGAAACATCACCTAAGAGACCATGCGTCCATAACTCAACTAGTCTTAGAAGTGGGCAGAAAACACCTTTTTTATTCATCTGGATCTAGAAATGCTGGAATTTGATTTTTAATCTTGTACGCGTTGATAAATGACTAACATAATTGCTATCACCTTTTTCGTCAATTTCAGAACATTTTGCCGATGCCGTCTTGTCTAGGGATAGATTCATTGATATCCATTTTACGCCATTTGCCCATTAATGAGCCTATTTCATCAGCTTTGTCATACAAACCTAGTAGCCCACCTGTGTGTATGAAGAGAACCTTTCTTCCCTCCCACTTTTTTGGATTCTCACTCATGTCTTTCATCATTCCATAAGCTGCTTTACCACTGTGTGAGAATTAACAATCAGAAGATCAATGTGTGAATAAAGTATCCTCGAGAAATCAATATGAGTAGTTTGAGTTGTACATCAATCATGTCTCAAGTTCAAGTGCAAGGTTCAGTTTTCTAGTCTAGATGTTGGAAAAACTCGAAAACAGTTGTAGATCAAAAGACTGAAGACCTTAACTTCACTTGGAACCTAGTCAGTCTTAAAACAGACTTCCATACAACTAAGTTCACAACATCAATATCAATAACCTTGTTTCAGAATCAAATTAAAAATTATATTCATTTACTATAGCTTAGTTATCTTCAACCAAAGAAAGAGTTTATGTTACTAATGTACGCTTAGTAAGTGTATTATGAAGTGTAGTTTTCTTTATTTCCCTCCTGGTTGGGTTAAGTGTGTGTATTTTGAGATCTCAAGTAACAGTAAGATCTAAAATACAAAAATCAGCAAAAAAGGATTCTACTATTTTATTTTTATTTATTATTGTAAATAACACAGGATTCTACTATTACATATTTTATAGTGAACATATTATTCTCCAAACTCTTCAAGATTTGGTGCATTCTTAAGTTATGTTGCTCAAAGTCTTTAAAAATGCTGACGGGTGTGTGTCAGTTCCTCAAAAATACTATAGTTTTTGGAGGATCCGACAAGGGTGTGACAACATTTTTGAAAAGTCCAAACAACACACCTTATAAGAATAGGCATTTTCTAAGACTGGAAAACATGTTAATCCAATACGTTTTACACAGTCCAGACAAATTCTGTGGGCAGTTCATGGAAGGCTGACATGCCACGACGTAAAAAAATAAGAAGGCACAATTGGCCATACCTGTAGACAGGGTCAAGAATAACACCTGTGGTTTCAGCAACTTGCTTCACAAATTTAAGCTCATCAGCGGTGCTCATAGCATACCCAAGGCCTTTTGCCTGTTTAAATACCAAAGTGCAAAGACAAGAATTGTTGATACCAAGAGGTTGCTTGGAGAAATATACTAAAATTTCATATACAGAACTACATCCATAATTTCCTCCTGAACATGGATATGGAGTCTGGACATGAATGACTTATGAAGACTTCGATGACTAACAGGGAAAATATCCATCAAAGATTTCGGCCATGAAGGTTTTCAGAAATAATTTTTTTTTTTAGTTTGAGCATTGCCATTTACGTTAAAAATCATAAGCTATGTAAGATGTGTAACATGGGAAGAGAGAACATTAACAGATAAAAAAGAACAAAATATCCATGAATTAGAACCAACAATTGATGTCACATTGTTTTTATCATAAATTAGTATATCAATAGTTATTGAACAACGAGAAGTAACACAATGAAATGGATGAATGTAAAACAGTTATGCTTAAAGAAAAAGAGAAAGCCATGAATCCTTACAGTTTCGATGCTAACAATATCACGGGAGCTAACCCCTGCAGTAATTCCGTCAAGTAGGCCTTGAACAAATTCATAAAAGTGATCCGGATCGTCACAGACACAAAATGCATTAATCTACAAATCAAAAACAGTTATTAGTGGCACTTATATTTTGTGAAGATGGGAGCAATTTCAAAAAAGACAAGCAGATTACTTTTGCTTTCAAGCCACTGAGCATAGATGCAATTGACAAACCAGCGACTGTACCCCCACTGGAAAGCATTGAGACATAACACTGAGGTTAAAACACTGAGAGATAATTAAATCATGACTTTCACCATAATGTAACTCCAGCCACAAAAAAAGATCAGTTTTAGGAAGTTGAAGTTACTCATTCCTGAAGAAGAGTAAACATAGAATAACGGAAATTCTAATAGGGATACACAACTGAGGCATCTAGAATGCAAAAAAAAAAAAAACGTCTTTAGGTTCAATCAATAAAATGTATTAATAAGTACTTTTAGTGGCAATTCATTAACGGCAATAGCTTAATAAAGATAGAGATTCTCAAATGATATGCTTTGATAGGAAAACAGGTTACTAGGAGGCACCGAAAACTTGGTTGTAGCTAAAAAGAAGTGACAGAACTAGTTTCCAGGGAGAATATATTGGAAATCCAAAAACTCCGCCACAGAAAAACATACTCAAAACATATATCAGAGACACTGGCATGCATTGATGCATTAAGGAACAGCTATCAGAGCAACACTCACTAATAAAAGTATCAAACGAGAGAGAGAGAGAGCGTGTGTGTAAGTGTGTCTAACAGAAGTCAAGCAAAGATTAGGCATATCATGGGTCAAATTGAGTAAGAGTACGAGTCTCGATCATTCTCTATGTTCATAGTATATTCCTTTTTATTTTGGGACAAACTTTCTCAACCATATTTTCAGCATATCTTGCATTTAATTCCAGGCATGAACAATTTGAAATGCAACAAGCTCATGTATAGCATACTATTATAAAATTATGCAGAAGAGGCGCAAACCTGCCACAAGCTACAACAATGTCGTCGAATTTCTGTTCAATGCTCAAGTGCTGAAGTTGTTGCTCCAATTCCCTGACTGCCTCAATATAGCCCCTGAGAAAATAGTCAGACTTAGCAAAACAGTGACAGCTTTTGTATTCCTTCCTGAAGCTAGTAGGGCAAAAATCTAGAATAAAAATTTGCTCAGCTGTGTGCGGTAAATCAGAATGTATAACATCACTCTCCATTACATAAGGATGGCAACTGAGGGTCAGAGCATAACTGGGTACAAGACCCCGGCTAAGAGGGCGGCAGCTGGGTCAAGATCAGACTATTCATTCGACATGCTTTAATAAAGTATAGGCCTTTGAGGAGCTTCCTAACAAAATAAAGGGTTGAAGCCTTGGTTATACCACTAATGATGCCAATGACCTGTTGGATCTTTTTCTTTAATCATGTATTATAAGTCTATTAGTGATGGTATAAACATTGGCATATATAAGGTACAACCCTTGGCATGTATTTTAACCGGGCTACTAGCTTCTAAACAGCTTATAGCTCTGTCAAACAAGAAAATGAGTCATCCTTGGCTACCCTAGTGCTATAACATTTGTGTTGTAAAGGAATATCAACTACCGATCAAAAGAAAAGGCTGAAGAATGCTAATGCCATAATCCATAACGTTATTTGACCATTAAATATCAAGAGGCCAACAGACTGACACAGAGAGTTTCAGCTGGTAAGAAGAACTTGAAAGTTGATTATACTTCAAACTTTCTACATGGGATTCATTTCAGGGTAGCACGTAGGCCCTTCAAAGTATCCCTGTAACACAGGGTTAAGCCTCAATGGAGTTCTAAAATTAACAGCCATTTTCAATAGAAACCCAAATAGTCATCCAAATATAAATGTCATTGTGAGACACAAAACAACAGATGAGAGCGAATGAAATAAGTGAATTCAATGCTTGCACCAGAAGTAACCAGATAAGACTGCACTCTGTGGCTCAAGATGGAAAAGATATTTGCTACTGAAGAATGCACAATTAAAAGGGCATGGCTACATATTCATTTCAAATTAAGGCAAGACACAATGAGTTCAGAGGCTGTATAGGGTACTCTAAACGCAGAAACTGAAGGTTATTATTAAGAACTTATGGCAACATGTTGATGCTTCAAGCACACACTAGTCCAAATTTCCAATACACATATCAAGGTGCAAGCGAAGCACTGGAAATTAGCAAGAAGAAATGAAGTAAGTTTAGACTTTATCAGCAGAGGGAAGCATAACAAAATGAGCCTCACCAGGTTCCTAGAGAATTGGATCCACCAACAGGGATGACATACGGCTTTCTCCCTTCATTTAATAGCTTTTCTTTCAATATTTTGATAAGAGCCTGTAGCATAACACACCTTATAATCAGTACTATAATAATAAAGCCTATCAGCTTAAGCTACTAGAAATAGACAGACAATACAACTGAAAATAGGCCAAAGTTCAGATACTAGTTCCACTTGGAAAATCAGGAATGCGTCACAAAATTGGAGGGCAACACCACTTCAGTTATTCGTGTGACTATAAATCATTTCATTAAAGGGTAAAATGAGCATTTTAAAGTTAAATTGTTACTTAATATAGAAATGTGTCATTCTTTTTTGGACCGGCTAAAAAGAAAAGTAAGTCATATAAAGTGGGTCAGAGGGAGTAGGTGGTCTGTCACTTGATTTCCAGTAAGATATACACACGCACGCCATAAAAAGATGATTCAACTAGTACATATTATATTTGAACAGGGTGCGCGGCTTTGTAATCTGATCTATAATATAATCAAACATCTTCCGTAAGTCTCTTTGCAGCATCAAACTACCTTTAACTCAAAACTCTCCTTGTGCAAGCAGGGGAAAGAAAGAAAGAAAGCTTAAAACTTAAAGCATTAGAAACACAAGAGGATGAATGTGAAATTACGAGGAAGAAAGTACAGACCTCACCGCCAACTTTTGCATATTCTTCTTTTGAAACAAGATCAATGTGTGCTCCAACCAAACGGTCAACAAGGAGGTTCCCTGTTAATCCAGGATCTTTATCCACAAGTAACTGTGACATAACAAAAGAAGTTATTCACATAAACAGGAAGATGTGACTTGCAGAAAATGTATGAATCAAACAGAATATATTTTTTGATAAAGGTAACGTTGTATTCTTCTGCATTAAGGAGATGTTGGCTACCATCAAAAGAGATTTACAGCTGGCTCAAAGATAAGATAAAAACTTGCTACACAGAAACCTATAAGGATCTTATAAAATCTAAAAAAACATCCTCTATACCCTCCTATTTACACAAAAAGAAGAAAGTCCTTTGAGGTAAACAGAATACCAAGAGAGCAATCACGGTATACCTGTGAAGTGCGTAAGATGAGATAACAGTCAAGGTTTAAGTATTTGGCAGCGACAGCAGTAGCACGACAGTGATTACTTTGTATGCTACCTATGGTCACTATGCAGTCAGCACCCTGTGCCACAGCATCTGCCAACAAGAACTCCAGCTTTCTGACCTTGTTTCCACTCAATTGCATTCCTGACATATCATCGCGCTGCAAATTCAAAGTTAGTTCGTATTATAAAGCATTTGGAATAGTGACACTGGCATGAAAATAGCCAAACAGATAAGAGAAACAATAGCACAAAAAGAAATCCTCATCCTCAGGCTCCCTATAAAACAAGAACTTGCACTTTACACATACCATGAAATATTTTCTAGACGAAGCCTTTTCTTGTTTCAATATATATGTATATTTTCTAGAGGAAGGTTTACCATCTAACTTATAAACGATTTTCGGCTAAGCTTACCGCTTTGCAGTGACCCAACAAACCACAAATTATCGAGATAATCAAGCTGCAAAATGCACTTGATGGACATCAGTTGAGACAAAAGGTAGGGGGGTGAATGAGATTAGATGCCCTAGTAGTCCTAAATTTACTCCGAAAGCACTCATGTCTAATGCCACTACTCATGTCTAATGCCACTACAAATAACTTATATTTCAAATATTTAGGTTATCCCATTCTTCATTATTTGCATGAAAATAGTAGGATACATATATTATTATTTTATACCTAATTTCATAGTAGTTATCACAATATATTTATCTTTAAATTAAGTTAGTGTATATCCTCAGAAAAATATTTCTATGTCATAATACTGATAACCAACTTAATTATTAAAAGATGTCAATAGCCAAGTTTTTATGGATCTATATGAACACGTAAACTAGGTGCTCATGTACTACATACAAATCATGTTTCGAGTAATGGCTCCACAGAAATTTCAATTTCATTGGAATGAGATCTTTGTTATCAAAGCTAACACTTCTAAGACTTGGCTGCTTATTTCTTAAAATTCTTTTTAGCTAACAATTGAAATTGGGGCACTCAACTTAAATATATCATATACACACATAATCTGCATAATATGTTGAAGAAACTTCCTCACACAATTATAGTATGAGTAACAACTTCTTCATAATTACTTCCTTCAACCAAAATCACAAAAAGACTGATATTAAATCAACATTTCTCAAGACCTGAAATGATCGCACAAATAGAGTTTTATCAAGTTAATAGTACTTCCTCCAGTTTTTTTGTTCATAATGAATATTTTGCACGTTCATTATTTCCAAATGAATTAGAAGAAAGAAATAAAAAAATGAATTTACCTTTAACCAAACTTCGGTATTCTTCGGCAAATTAGTCAGGTTAACACTTGTGAATTGGAGTCGGAAACTAATAACAATACCAAATTTTTTAAAAAAAAACAGAATGATCAATCCTCCCTTACACTTTACACAAACAGAACAAACAGAGAATAAGCACAAATAGAGATAGAGATTAGAGATTGTTATCTTACATGTCCCAGGGAATAAGTGTGAGAAGGAATGGGGCTAAGATGGGAAGCCCAATGAGGAGGTTCGTAAGGCTTTTTCTTGAGAAATTGAAAGGGCAATGGGTTACTCGTGGAATCGTCCATAAATTATTTGGTAATCGCAACACTGTTTTCTTCAAGTTTAGCGTCCTATACTTTGCTGAAATACATAAATGAAAGAAAGACGGTTCAGAATCCTATATATAGGTAAATACTTCATAGAATATTTCTACTAAAATAGTAAAAAAAAAATACAGCTGGTTCAGAATCCTATAGATAGGCAAATACTTAACAGAATATTTACACTAAAATAGGAAAATAGTAACACACTCTTAAAAAGAACATAACACCCGTTACTACTAAAACAGAGAATATCTTATAAATGATTGTCATTTAAGCGTAGCTCTTTTCAATGACCCAACAAAGTGCAAATTTTCCAGATAATCAAGCAAAATGCACTTATGAGTTAGAGACGAAAACTAAGGGAGAGAATGAATTAGATACTCCAGTAATCCTTAATTTATTTTGATATTTTTTCAGTGAGGTGTAATCAATCATGTCCTTTAACTTTGTTTTTCTTCGCGTGTTAGAAAGCACTCATATCTAATGCAACTGTAAATAACTTTGAAAAGATATTTCAAATATTTGGGTTAATCCATTATTCATTATTTGCATGAAAATAGTAGGATACATTTATTATCCCTTTACCCCCCTTTCATGGTAGTTATCATTTATTTTTTTTAGCGGTACATATCCTAGGAAAATAGTTAAAAGGAAAAATTAATCCCCATATATATTTAAGATATTATATTACATCCTATAAATCTATTAAATAAAAAATAGTAATATAACATAATTATTACGATTGATAACATATAGAATTTTTTGAATATTTTATACATATATTTTTTTAATATTTTAATTAATTAGGCGTGCCTTTTGAAATTCCCAACATTTTAGGGATTTGATATTATCTAAAAAAGGAAAATATCAGTTAGTATAGGATTTTTCTAATATTAAATAATTTTCTTAAATTTTTTAAATTTAATTAGGCGTGTGTTTTGAGATTTCCACAGATATAGGTAATTGATATTATCTAAAAAGAGAAAAGTGTCAGTTAGGCGTGTCAATTAAGAATTCTCAAAGGATAATTATCTAAATCTATCATTGACAACCATTTTATGATCAAGATGAACAAGATATTAGATTTGAATTTCACTCATAGAAAGAGCCTTAGATTTATGAAGAACACGATACATTTTTTGCACCAAGCTTCAATTTGCTCACTCAAACCTCCGAGAAAGTTACGAAGAACAATATGGAAAACACCATTAATCTCATAGAAATCACATGTTTAAAGCAGAGTGACAAAAAGAGGAAGTCTAAGAATGTCGCTTCTTCTTCGTCGGAAGATTCTGATTCTGATTTTGTTCATTATATAAGCAACCAAAATAGAAAAATGTTATGAAGACCGAGACTTCAAAAAATAAAAACCCAAAGGCTAAGGTGCATTTGAACAGATCGAATTTCAAAAGAGAAAGAGTTATTTTGAAGGTATTTAAAGTTTATCTTTCTCATTTTTTTTGTTGATTTTCATTTTAAAGTTGCATGTTGTTTTTTAATTTTTTAATGTTGAGTAATTTTTTTAGACCTTGCATGTTGATATTTGCTAATTTCGATTGAACATGAAAAAATATTGGATTTCATGAAAATTTGAATATGAAAAATGTTTAAAG
This sequence comes from Solanum sitiens, assembly GCA_016801875.1. Taxonomy (NCBI): domain Eukaryota; kingdom Viridiplantae; phylum Streptophyta; class Magnoliopsida; order Solanales; family Solanaceae; genus Solanum; species Solanum sitiens. Next base: position 1,224,645 of record JABWTJ010000002.1, on the reverse strand, counting down.
AGTACAACAATTATTATTCTTAACTCTACTGGAGATCACTACTATATTCTTTTTGTAATATATATTAAAAGAGCTTCACACCCTCTGAAAATGACTATAAGAATTCATCGATTGTTATCAACTTATATATTATATGTATACAATAAATTATTATTCACATATTATATACAAACATTTATGTCTTAACATTATATCACGTTGCTCTGTCTAAAATTAACTTTTTATTAATTTAGGAAAAAAAGAAAAGTTCACATTGGTGTTCATACATTAATGTTGAAGTTTCTGCTAAACTCAGAGAACGATTCAACGATCAACAATTTCAACAATTCAAGGAGTCTCCTTTTGGGTTTTTTCTTGACATGCCTCCTATAAAGGTTCAGCCACAGTTGATACGCATTTTTATAAGCTGAGACCAAGAACGATAGGGACGATATGTTCATTTTAAACTTGAATGGTACAGAACTTCATTTTGGAATCAGAGAATTTGCAGTTGTAAGTGGTTTAAAATGTGGCATGGAAAGTGATTTTTTTCTTCCAAATCTAGCATCTCCAAATAGGCTAATGCAAAAATACTTTCCTAGGAATCACAAAGTTAAAAAGTCTGAATTTATTAATGTATTTCATGCCCGAGACATTATAGAGCCTGAGGATATGTTCAAGATGGCACTGATTTACTTTATAGAGACTTTCTTATTATCTGCTGAGCCAATCAGAAATTATGTGTCGAAGTTACACTTTGATTTGGTGAATACAGGAGAGTACAAAGACTATCCATGGGGGAATCTTTGCTTCCGTACATTGCTAAGACTTGTAGTCATAGGCTGGAAAAAGACCCATCATCAATGAAACATGGTGGCTTTCATCTTGCTTTGCAAATCTGGTTTTATGAATGTTGTTCAAAAGTTGACGTTTTGATTGCACAACGTGTTCGTACCTGCATTATGGCAGACAGATCAATTGACGTAGGTGGACTCTTGTCACTTACCAAGAATTTAATTTCAAGTTCATTAATAATGGTGTCTATACTAGTTGAGATGCCAGAACATTAACCATTGTAATTTGTAGCAGGATCATAAATAACTCCTTCTATATTGAAATCAACATATCTATCTGTTTTTAAACACAAAAGATATTCCACAAAGGTTAAAAGTCATTGTGAAAACTAAAAAAAAAAAAATACAATTTAATCCTTTTCATATACAAAATCTAAATTACATAGATTCAAAAAACTATCCAATTATATACACAATACATACATTTATTTTAGGAATCATGATGTCTAAAAAAATAATGGTATTAGTTTATATACATAAATGAAATCATTATTTTAAATTGATATTAATAGTTACGACATTCTTCCCACTTTATCATAAATAAAACAAAACTGCACAAAAAAAACATGAAAACGACCTATCCTTTTCAAATCTATAAAAACGAATTTGTAGAGAAAACGGAAATCTACTGAACACCTATCAATATAAAATTAAATTAACATATCCTATTCAACAGTATTAAAAATGATTTTAAATAACAAAAAAAAAGTATTAAAAACGACTCGAAACTGTTGAATCCCAACATTTAAGCACCAGTATTATTAAAGATTTTTTAAACTGATTGGAGAAATTTAAGCGTCCCATTTTCAAAATCTGTTATAATCCCTTAAAGTATGGGAAACAATATCATACGTGATTATATATTATTTTATTTTTAAAAAAATTTAATATTACATACATATTTTAATAATTGTTGAATATTGTTAGAATTCTATTGTCACATATTGAAATCTAGAAACTCCTGTTATAACTAATAATAAGTTATTCTAAATATGTCTTTAGTTTTTTTTTTAGCTGCAGTAACTTTCAAGATAAATAAATCTTATTTATTTGAGTAATTTTATTGATACAAGAAATACAATAATATAATTATTGAATGAGTAGTTAAATTATTCACGCTTACCCACACATGTGATCAATTTGCAGAATTAGCTCAATAATTTTACACTGAATTTCTAATTTATCCTTATTATTAATTATAACTATTTATGTATTATATTTTTTAATACATTGTATTTATTATATTTTAAGAATGATATAGTAAAATTATTTTTATATCTATATTTTATTAAGAAGTATGCATAGATAATAATAAACAAATATTGTTAGACAAAAAGAGTAAATGTGAATGTAAATTCCTTCAAGTAGTAGATGTTTTGGCCCCCAGTGGAGGTTCTATAGACACGGCTGGACCATCATTTTCATTAGTCCTTCGTGTCACATTTTTGGTTTTATGTTCAGTTATAATATGGTGGATCAGTTTGTTTTATTTAGGTCAAATACATAATTAAATTTCTAAACTTGTTGAATTTTTTCCCTTCAGATATTTCAATTATGTTATTTTCCTATCGAATCATTGAATCATTCATAATTTGTTCCTTTTAAACAAACATTGTTGGCTGATGTGGAATCAGATTTGTGAGGGATATTGATAGAGGGTACATATGTTGTTTCAGAACTCATTAGTCCAATTGATAGTGAAAATATTCGAGAGTACTTGTGTTTTACTTCAAGTCATTTGAACACATTAGAGAACAACTGAGATTCTCACAGTTTGTTTTCATTCCTTCAATCAAAATCATTACAATACAAACACAATTGAAGAGAATTACAATAGAAAAGCCAATCAAAATCAAACAACAATGTTTAAAAGAAACAAATTTGGGTGGTTCAATGATTCAATAAGAAAATGACGTAGTTGAGATACCTGAGAAAAAACCCAACAAGTTTAGGGATCTGTTTATAAGTTCGACTTTTTATTTACTAGATACTAGATAGCATAGTTTAACGCCTCATTGCTAGTAATGGGCCCCCTCTACCATAAACTCCAATTATTCAAGCAAAATATATGGAAGAAGCACCTAATGTGGTGAACGAAAGGAAATCAAGGTCCAGGAAAAAGAAAAGAAAAGAAAAAGTTATAGAGGATTGTATTACACTGTCCTAATTTTTGGTAGACGGAAATACATTTACTGAGCTAGGTAACAGTAACAAGCATATACTGACATAATCGAGATGAACACAAGATGACATATATACTATCATTATTTAAACAGTCAATGGGAGCAACTTCACCCAATCCCCAACCCAAGATGTCACTAAAGGATGTCCTTTGGTGATAGCAAGAAGAAACCATACATCCATAACTCAACTACTCTAAGAAATGCTGGAGTTCGAGTTTTAATGGTGTACACGTTGATAAATGACAACATAATTGCTATCACCTTTTTCGTCAATTTCAGAACATTTTGCCAATGCCGTCTTGTCTAGGGATAGATTCATTGATATCCATTTTACGCCATTTGCCCATTAGTGATCCTATTTCATCAGCTTTGTCATACAAACCTAGTAGCCCACCTGTGTGTATGAACAAAATCTTTCTTCCCTCCCACTTTGTTGGATTCTCGCCCATGTCTTTCATCATTCCATAAGCTGCTTTACCACTGTGAGAATTAACAATCACAAGAATGTGTCAATAAATTATCCTCGAGAAATCAATACGAGTAGTGTTGAAGTGTGTGACCATCTCATCTTTAATTAGTTAACTGCATTCTCAACACGCCCCCTCACGTGCGGGCCCTAATTCTTTTTCATGGACCAAACACGTGAAAAATCTTTTTGATATGGGCGACAGTGAGATTTGATTGCCTGCTCTAACACTATGTTGAAGTGTGTGACCGTCTCATCTAAAAACTTATAAGGAGTCCACCCATCTAATTTCACATGGTATTAGAGCAAGACCCATCTCATCCAATGTTAGGGCCCCAAAAATAAAATTGTCCACGCACCAGATGCTAAGCACTGGCGTGAGGTGGGGTATTAAAGAATGACAAAAGTTCCACATTAGGGGTTAATGAGATGGTACTCCTTATAAGGTTTGGACAACTCTCCTCCCTTTGGAGCTAGCTTTTGGGGTGTGAGTTAGACCTAAGACCTAATTTCACAAGTAGTTTGAGTTGTACATTAATCATATTTCACTGTTCTTGCTTGCTTTAGGTAAAAATTCAAGTGTAAGGGTTGGTTTTCTAGTCTAGATGTCGAAAAAACTCCAAAACAGTTGTAGATCAAAAGACTGAAGACCTTTACTTCTCTTGGAACCTAGTCGGTCTCAAGACATTTCTCCACTTAAAGAATCACTTTTGCAAACCTAAAACAGACTTCCATACAGCCAGAAGTTTACAACAGCAGTGTCAATAACCTTGTCTCAGAATCACATAAAAAATTGTATTCATTATCTACAGCTTAGTTATCTTCAATCAAAGAATAAGTTCATGTTAATAATGTACGCTTAGTAAGTGATATTATGAACTGTCATTCTCTTTATTTTCAGCTTTCCTGGTTGGATTTAGTGTATGTATTTTGAGATCTCATGTTACCTGAGTTGGAGATGCTTTTGTGATAAAACATTAAGATCTAAAATACAAAAATCAGCAAAAAAAGATTCCACTATTTTATCTTTATTTTTATTATAAATAACCCAGGATTCTACTATTAGCGGTTTTAGTGAATATATTATTTTCCAACCTCATTCAAGATTGGTACATTCATAAGTTATGCTTGTCGGACACTTTAAAATGCTGAGTTAGATCCTCAAAAAGTACTGTAGTTTTTGGAGGATCCGACAAGGGTGGCGGCGACATTTTTGTAGAGTCCAAACAACATAGTTCCTAAAAATAGGCAGTTTCTAAGACTAGAGAACATGTTAATGCAATACGTTTTACGTAGTCCAGACAAATTCTGTGGGCAGTTCGTGGAAGGCTGACATGCCATGACGTAAAAAAATGAGAAGGCACAAATGGCCATACCTGTAGACAGGGTCAAGAATAACACCTGTAGCTTCAGCAACTTGCTTCACAAATTTAAGCTCATCAGCGGTGCTCATAGCATACCCAAGGCCTTTTGCCTGTTAAAATACCAAAGTGCCAAGACAAAGAATAGTTGATACCAAGAGGTTCCTTGAGCAACAAGAAGTTACACAATGAAATGGATGAATGTAAAATAGTTATGCTTAAAGACTAAGAGAAAACAATGAAATCCTTACAGTTTTGATGCTAACAATATCACGGGAGCTAACTCCAGCAGTAATTCCGTCAAGTAGGCCTTGAACATATTCATAAAAGTAATTTGGGTCGTCGCAGACACAAAATGCATTAATCTACAAATCAAAGCCACTTGTTAGTGACATTTGTTTTTCGTAAAGATGGGAACAATTTCAAATAAGACAAGCAGTTTACTTTTGCTTTCAAGCCACTGAGCATGGATGCAATTGACAAACCAGCGACCGTACCCCCACTGGAAACCATTGAGACATAGCACTGAGGTTAAAACACTGAAAGATAATTAAATCATGACTATCACCATAAGGTAATTAACTCCAGCCACAACAAAAGATCATTTTTAGGAAGTTGAAGATACCATTCCAGAAGAAGACTAAACATAAAATAACAAATATTCTACTAGAGATACACATCTGGGGCATCTAGAAATTCAAAAAAACAAATGTCTTCAGGTTCAATCAATAAAATGTATAAATAAATAGTGGTTCTATTAGAATGCACCATAATAGATGGTTTGCATGGAGAATCTGTTGAAGACTTTTTTTTTAATAATGGTGGTGGCTGGGCCTGTTTTTGGGCTCCTCGCAAATTCCACTGGGTATCTGCTACCTCCCACTAACTAAGGTACCGAGTAACTCTTGCCACCAAGGCTTAGGCGGATAAGAAGACTTCATCTAGTATTTCTGTCTCCACCATAATTTGATCCTTCTTTTAATTATTATTATTAGAACCATAACTTGGGTGATTTTACTGCGGCAAACAAGAATTCAAGCCTTACCTCCATCTCCAAGAAAACTGGAACAAACATTCCATTTTAAATGTGATGACACAGACATCTTAATCTTACAAAACACTTTAGCTAAAGCCACAGTCTTGGGTGCAAAGATTCTGTTGAACCTTCAAAAACACCTATCATGGAGAGGGGCTCAACTGATGCACGTAGAGATGTAACATAAACATTTTTGAATTCAATCTAATTTTTAAAGATAGAGATTCTCAAATATCATACTTTGATAGGAAAACAGGTTACTAGGAGGCACCAAAAATTGGTCATCGCCAAGAAGAAGTAACGGAACTAATGTCCAGGTAAAACACAAAAGCTCCTCCAACAACGTAACTTAATTTGTCTACCAACAAAAATCAATAATCCCTAAAGGTGTCAGCCCCTATCAAAAGGATCAACAGAGTAAGATCCTCCACAGAAAACAGATACTGAAAACATATATCAGAGACACTGACATGCATTGATGCATCAAAGAACAGCCATCAGGGCAACACTCACTAATAAAAGTATCAAAGGGGGGGAGAGAGAGAGAGAGAGTATGTGTCCTAACAGAAGTCAAGCAAAGATTAGGCATATCATGGGTCAAATTGAGTATAATGTTCCTTATTAAGAGTACGAGTCTCGATCATTCTCTATGTTCATAGTATATTCCTATTTATTTTGGGACAAACTTCTCAACCATATTTTCAGCAAATCTTGCTTTTAATTCTAAGCATGAACAATTTGAAATGCAACAAATTCATGTATAGCATACTATAACAAAATTATGCAGAAGAGGTGCAAACCTGCCACAAGCTACAACAATGTCGTCAAAATTTTTTTCAATGCTCAAGTGCTGAAGTTGTTGCTCCAATTCCCTAATTGCCTCAATATAGCCCCTGAGAAAATAGTTACACTAAGCAAAACAGTGAACTAAGGCACAAATTTTGTATTCCTTCCTGAAGTAGGGCAGATTTCTAGAATAATAATTTGCTCAGCTGTAAGCAGTAAATCAGAATGTATAACATCACTCTCCATATTTCACTAATGATGCTGATGACATGTTGGATCTTTTTCTTTAATCATGTATTTTGTAAGTCTATATATGATGGTTTAAACATCAGCATATAGAAGGTACAACCCTTGACATGTATTTTGACCGGGCTACTGGCTTCTGAACAGCTGATAGCTCTTTCAATCAAGAAAATAAGTCATCTTTGGCTCCCCTAGTGCCATCACATTTGTGTTGAAAAGGAATAACAGAGATATTGTGATGCGGTAAAGAATATCAACTACCGATCAAAAGAAAAGGCTGAAGAATGCTAATGCAATAATCCATAAGGTTATTAGACTGTTCAATATCAAGAGGCCAACGGAGAGGGTTTCAGCTGGTAAGAAGAACATGAAATGGTTGCATTGCCAATGCAATAATCCATAAGGTTATTTGACTGTTCAATATTAAGACGCCCATGGAGAGGGTTTCAGCTGGTAAGAACATGAAATGGTTGATTATACTTCAAACTTTCTACATGGCATCCATTTCAAGGTAGCAAGCAGGCCCTTCTAAGTATCCCTGGAAAGCAGGGTTAAGCCTCACTGGAGTTTTAAAATTAACAGCCAATTTCAATAGAAACCCAAATAGTCATCCAAATATAAGTGTCATTGTAAGAGACAAAACAGCAGATGAGAGCGAATGAAATAAGTCAAGCCAATGCTTGCACCAGAAGTAACCAGATAAGACTGCACTCTATGGCTCAATTTGGGGCCACGAGATGGGAAAAATAATTGTTATTGAAGGAATCACAATGAATAGAGAATGGGCTACATATTCATTTCAAATTAAGGCAAGATGCAATGAGTTCAGAGGCTGTATAGGGTACTCTAAACTCAGAAACTGAAGGTTTTTTTTTTTTTTTTGAGAATGTCAGAAACTGAAGGTTATTATTGAGAACTTTTGGCAACATGTTGATGCTTCAAGCACCCAATAGTCCAATACACATATCAAGGTGCAAACGAAATAATGGAAATTAGGAAGAAAAAATGAAGTAGGTTTAGACTTTATCAGCAGAGAGAACAAAAACTGGCTAACAAAATGAGCCTCACCAGGTTCCTAGAGAATTGGATCCACCAACAGGGATGACATATGGCTTTCTCCCTTCATTTAACAGCTTTTCTTTCAATATTTTGGTAAGAGCCTGTGTCATAATACACATCATGATCAGTACTACAATAATAAAGTCTATCAGCTTAAAGACTACTAGAAACAAACAGAAGGTACAACTGAAAAAATTGGCCGAAGTTCAGATACTAGTTCCACTGGGAAAATCGAAACACGTCACAAAATAGGAGGGCAACACTAGATCTCACCTCACCAATTAATCAGCAACTTTTTTCTATTTTTTATTTTGTGACAAAACTATTGATTTGACATGGTATGCGTGGCATCACATTCTTCCATTGACTAGCACTAGTCCACCAGAACCAGAATCAGTGAAAGAAATACTCAACCAGTCTCCATATAACAATGGCAAAGGGAAAAGTTCTACCATGTATTTTCATTTGGGAGAGGGGAAAGAAGAAGGGTATTCTCCCCCAATCTTGAAGGAAAAAGGAACAGACAGAACTCCTTGATGCTTCAAATGGAAATTTAACTAGGTGAATATCTGGTGTTAGTGGGAAAAATAGGTTGCAGGATTTTGAGTCAGTGGTTGCAAAATAGAAAGGTGCACTAAAAAAGAATCTTTTAAGAAATATACTGTAATGCAACAAATGACTAGAAATACAAATAAACTACATATGGAATAAGAAATTGGAAAAAACGCAATTAGGTAAAATATATATGAAGCAACAACAACCATGTCAATTAAGATTCAAAACCATTTTAAATTTCTAATTTCAAATGTAAAGATCAACTATACAGTTTGTAATTCACAACCTTCTCTTAGAAATTAGTATGTCATTTTATGAAGTATTTTTATTGTAACTTTTCCCTCAGATAAGAAAGTTATATATATTGTTAGTCCTGCTATCTATAAGATAGTGTGTCTGGTCACTAAGTCATACAGCTGAGTGCCTTACTGCCTGCACTGAAGGAATAACTAAACATGTGAGACATTAAATAGCACTTCACCTAGCTTCATGGTTCAACTATGCGTCGTACAGGTTTTTAAAACATTGGCACCTACTAATACTTTGTAGAAAGCGGGTGGAAATTTAGTACAAAGGAATACTTTATCAAAATGTTTGACTGTACAATTATATTTCAAGTCGAAGGCAATGAGTGTGATGGCAACCTTTGTGTCCATATTTTATATGTCCCTGTTGATAGGTTAAAACTGAAATAGTATCTTAATTTTCCTGAACTTAGTACAAAAGTATACTTCTTCAAAATGTTCAACCGTACTATGAATTTCATGTCAAAGGCAATGAGTGTGACTGCAACCTTTGCGTCCATATTATATATGCCCTGTTGAATGGTTAAAACTGAAATAGTACTTTCCTTTGTGTTTAGACTTGGTTAAGCATTGTATGGGGGAGCAATTCCCTTGAGTCTAATTCAACATTTCATACTTATCAACCCAAGTACCCAACGAGAGAAGTGAAAGAAATTATTTGTAACTTGAATAACATACTGACTTAGAGAAATAATTCCAATGTATTGTTAACCTTTATAGTAGAGTCACTTTCATGTGTAACACTGTAATATAAAGGTCATCAACTATAAACGGAGAAAAGGATGGAGTTTGCATTAAGTTCTTGATTTTGTCAGTTTAAAATTTTCATTACTTGGGATTGCTAATGCATAGAATATTGTCTTCACACTGGTATCTATTTGGATATGAAGTCCCAGAGCCAGAAGATTATTAAGGATCAGTAGGTGACAATTTAAGAAAATAACATGGATCACAAAATAATAGGTGGTTTATCGCTTCACAATTTTCAGTAAGATATACAAGCACATCATAAACAGCTGATGCAGCTTGGACATATTATACTAGACAAGGTGCGCAGCTTTGTAATCTAATCAAACATCTTCAAAAAGTCTCGTTGCAGCATCAAACTACCTTAAACTCAAAGTTCTACTTGTGCAAGCAGAGGAAAGAAAGAAAGAGAGCTTAAAACTTAATGCATTAGAAACACAAGAGGAGGAATGTTAGGAATAAAGTACAGACCTCACCGCCAACTTTTGCATATTCTTCTTTTGAAACAAGATCAATGTGTGCTCCAACTAAACGGTCCACAAGGAGGTTCCCTGTTAATCCAGGATCTTTATCTACAAGTAACTGTGACATAACTAAAGAAGTTATTCACATAAACGGGGAAGATGTGACTTGCAGAAGATGTATGAATCAAACAGTATTATTTTGGATAAAGGTAATGTTGTATTCTTCAGCATTAAGGAGATATTGGATACCTTCAAAAGAGACTTACAGCTGGCTCAAAGATAAGACAAAAACTTGCTACACAGAAACCTATAAGGATCTTATAAAATCTAAAATCTGCTCAGCATCCTCTATACCCTCCTCTTTACACAAAAAGAAGAAAGTCCTTTGAAGTAAACAGAATACCAAGAGAACAATTATGGTATACCTTTGAAGTGCGTAAGATGAGATAACAGTCAAGGTTTAAGTACTTGGCAGCGACAGCAGTAGCACGACAGTGATTACTTTGTATGCCACCTATAGTCACTATGCAGTCAGCACCCTGTGCTACAGCATCTGCCAACAAGAACTCCAGCTTTCTGACCTTGTTTCCACTCAATTGCATTCCTGACATATCATCACGCTACAAATTCAAAGTTAGTTCGTGTTATAAAGCGTCTGGAATAGTGACACTGGCATGAAAACAGCCTAACAAATAAGAAAAACAATAGCACAAAAAGAGATCCTCATCTTCGGGCTCCCTATGAAACAAGAACTTGAACTTTACATATACCATGAAGTATTGTCCAATGAAAGCCTTTTCTTGTTTTAATATGTATATTTTCTAGAGGAAGGTTTACCATCTGTCTTATAAATGATTGTCGTCAAAGTGTACCTCTTTGCGGTGACCCAACAAAACGCAAATTATCCAGATAATCAAGCTGCAAAATGCACTTGATGGACATTAGTTTGAGACAAAATCTAGGGGAGAGAATGGATTAGATACCCCACTAGTCCTTAATTTATTCTGATATTTTTTCAGTGAGGTGTATTCAATCATGTCCTTTAACTTGTTTTCGTCGTATTCTGTTTTCTTCTTTTTACCGCAAAACACATACACAAAAACATACAGACACATGTTAAAAAGTACTCATGTCTAATGCCACTGCAAATAACTTTGAAAAGATATTTCAAATATTAAGGTTATCCCACTCTTCATTATTTACGTGAAAATAGTAGGATACATTTACTATCATTTTATACCCTAGTTTCATAGTAGTTGTCACAGTATATTTATCTTTTACCAGTGTATCCTCAGAGAAATATTTATATGACATAATACCAACATCCAACTTATTTATCAAAAAGTACCAATACCCAACTTATTATACTTCTATATGAACAGATAAACTAGGTACTCATGTACTACATATAAATGTTTCGTGTAGTGACTCCAGTCAAATTTCATTTGAATGAGTAATCTGCAATAGATTGAAGAAACTCTCTCACACAATTAGTATCAGTAACAACTTCACAGATACTTCATTCAAGCAGACACGCACAAACCACAATTGTGAAATGTCTGATATACAATCAACATTTCTGAAATCCTGAAATGATCGGAGCAGATCACAGTATATATGTTCGCATCGTAAAACTCAGAAAACTCAAATAACATTGTTTCATTGCTCAAATAGAGTTTTATCAAGCTAATAGAGTAATAGCTTAAACACTTCTTCCAGTTTTTTTTTTGTTCATAGTGAATGTTTTTGCGTATCTTACACCATCATTATTTCCCAATAGATTAGCTTCAAATAGAGAAAAAGTGAAAAAATGACTATACCTTTAACCAAACCTCTGTGTTCTTCGGCAAATTAGGCAGGTTCCACTTGTGAATTGGAGTCGGAAACTAATAACAATCCCAAATTTTCAAAAACAAAAAACAGAATGATCAGTCCAACACAAACAGAGAATAACAACAAATAGAGATTATAGAGAAAGATAGTTATCTCACATGACCAAGAGAAAAGGTGTGAGAGGGAATGGGGCTAAGATGTGAAGCCCATGAAGGAGGCTCGTAAGGCTTTTTTGTCAGAAACTGAAAGGCCGATTGGTGAGTCTGGGAACTGGAATCCTCCATCGATGATTTTGTAAAGCAACACTGTTTCTTCAAGTTTAATGCCTTATAGAGTTGTGTTTGCTGCAAGGGAAATGATGATATTGATATTCTAGTGAAGCTGCTCCACTGGCAACTCAACATTTTTTACCTTTCCCCTTTTTGTTTGTTTTTTCGTTTTTCTTTTTACGGGAGTTATTTTAACAAAAAGGATATTCCGCTGCTTGGCCGGCCGGCATACGCCCCAGTATCGGGTCGACCACTATTGGGGAGATAATATTGATCACTTAACTTAAAAGTTTTTTTTTCTCAAACTCAATTATTTCAGAAAAATCACTAAACTATTGATTTTTCTAAGAGAATTACTTAAGTTTTATTTACAACTAGTAAATTATTCACGTTTCATGAGGAAATTTAATATGAGAGAATTAATAAAATAATATTTTAAATCTATCAGTTATTAAAACTAAAAGACTATATTATCTCACATATAAAATTGCGTGATAACAAACATTAATAATGTAAGAAAAATAAAATTCGTTACATCTTATTATTTATCCTTAATAACATAATTATAAACTAATGACGGTAAAAATATATATACCAAGATCTGTAACATAGGCAATGACATTAGTAAGCCACTCAACCGGAACAAAGTACACAAAAATTTAGTTGTAAAGAAGAAAAAAAGGTTTAGAATTATCGTTGTTTTAAAATGAAAGAAAATCCTTCTATTTATAGATAACAAAGGATAGCGTTCACAAATGTTTATTGTGTCTTATAAAAAATGTTACAACTATTAGAAAAAGTTGCAACCATTCAGAAAGGTCATAATCTTTCATAAAAGTCACAACTTTTCATAAAAGTTACAACTTTTTTTTCATTAAAGTCGCAACTTTTCATAAAAGTTGTAACTCTCTATAAAAGTCATAATTTTTTATAAAATCACAACTCTTTATAAAAGACACAAATTTCATGAAAGAAAGGTTAGTTTTGAAATTAAATAAATTTTTTTAAAAAAATTATGATTTGTGGTGGCGCCACATAAACGCTAAGATTTTCTATTTCAAAGTTACTCAACTATGCATATTTTACATCAAAAGTCATTCTACCTATTTAATTGAATTTTTCATTAAAATTTATTTACATGAAATTCTTCTACTTAAAAAAAATAGTAAAATAGGTTTGGTGGCTTTGTACTTAATATATTCATAGTTGAGTGACATTTTAAGGTTATAAATGAAAGTTAGTGACTTTTTAAGAGAAAAACTCATAATTGAGTGACTCTCTGAGAGAAAAAATTTATAGTTAAGTGATTTTGAGATAAAAAAAACATAGTAACTTTCTAAGAATATAACTCATAATTGACTGACTTTCTGATGACTGATCATGTTATCTCCACAATTAGGTTTATAAAATGAGGTTATTTTGTGGTTACAATTACAAAATTATTATTTTTTACTTTTTATATCAAACAAATAATCTCGTCATTATAATATAATAAAATTCATCTTATCTTTAAAACTATTTTAAATAAATATTTTAATTTTAAAATTTATATTAAAATAATTTACTATTTAAGATAGCTTTCTGTTGTTTAAGCTGGAGTCATAAATTAAGTCCCGTTGAAGAATCTTAAATTCTTAATTAAATGTGCACATTGTGGGGACATATCATATTTAGATTGAGCTATACAGGTCATGCTGAAGTAATTGGGTGGTACACATATTAAAATTAATTTGATTGGTTTTAGTTGTAGATGAAAGACCTATTGATGAATATTATTATGTGTTATTTGTGCTTTAAATTATGAATTCATGCAACAATAAGAAATAAATAATTGCTACTAATCAATTGAATGTTTAAGCAAATTATACGGCCATGACATTGATCACACGTGAATTATTGTATTTGAAACGGTTGCTTGTGAAATTAGAAGTACACCCTATAATTATATAATGATTAATATATGGTCTTTTATACTGCATTAAATTTATTTTTCTTAAGCAATTTTTTTTTAATAAATAAGTAGATTGTCGTTTGATTTGCGAGAGAATTTAAATATGAGACACTGTAATTATATTTTATTTTTAATGATCGTGGTGTTTGGACCATTTTTTGTACACTTCGATTAATTTATGAGATATTTATCAGCTTTCACTAAGAACACATATCAAGTAACCTTGCCTACAAAGCTATGACAGATAATTGCACAAATGCATTTGTTAGGTTGAAAGATAAAAGATGTTATGTCTTCGGTGTACATGGTGTTTATTGAAGAAGAAAGTCAAAAACAATTGAATGAGATGGAGAATTTTAGTTAAAATCTGGCATGACATTTGATGTGACAATGACATGGTATTAATGTGTAACAGATCATCATATTAATTTAAACGTGTAAATAACTTCTTATTTTATTTATTGAGCTCCGTTAACAATTGAATTAACTCCAACCATGTTGGTCAAACTTTAAACGCACTCGTGTATTAATAGGATCGTTTACAAAAGAAAAAGAAAATTTCGAGCACGAATTTTTTTTTTTTCACGACCAAGAAGTAGAGCTCATGGTTTTTTAAAATGTAAAAAAATATCGAAAAAAAATAGTTTCAATAACAAGGATATATATGGACATGTGACATGAAATCAGATTGATATAAACTTTAAGTTTTGTTTGGACATATGATTTGAATTCTTAAATTGCATTTTATTTTTTATAATGAACGCTGAAAAATTCACAAGTTGTATATCTCTAATTCGTGTATAACCTTCTTACCAGATTAGCAAACCATAGTTCATAAACAAAACATCAATTATCAAAATATCCGGAGGAACTATATTGACAAAACACATATATCTATGTTTCTTTTAAGAGAAAAGACATAAAGTCATCACATGTTCCGAATTTTTAAAAAAACACATTAACTTTGCATATGTCCTGTTACCCTCAAAAGTATTGAATATCTTTGTAAATGGATCATTTTAACCCAATTTCTCACTATGTTTGTGAAACACGCAGATAACACACGTAAAATCTATTTTTGTTGCCAAAAACTAATTAAAAAATATCATGTTTCAATTGTTTTCTTTATTAATTATTTACTTCTTTTAAATGTATCATCTTTCCATAACGTTAACAAATTGGTTGGTGGCTACACTTTTTGGTATAATCTTCCTTTGGAGATATGTTGCGGATGCTGTCTGGCTGCTTTAGTTTTGTTCGGGCTCTTGACGAATTGATGGTATTGAAGAAAATACTAAATCAAGAGTGACATGTTTCTACGATGAGATTAGATTCTGAAAATGTCATCTTCTCATGCAATATAATCAATCTTTTATGCAGTGACGTTCTATATTGTCTCAAGTATTTTTCTTAGCTATTGCTTAGATTGAGAAAATATAATTGATTTGGATACTCTTCATCCTTGAAACTCTCATCTGTTCATATGCATTTCAAAAGACGATATAGATCTACTTATATAAATTTCAAAAGACGATTTTTTTTAAATAAAATAAAATAGACTTATAAATCAATTATATACATATTTCAAGAGAAAGTTTAAAATTATGATTTAAAATTATAATTATTGTTTTAAAAAATTTTATAACATGAAATCAATATAACATATTCAAATACTAATTTTAAATTATAACGTATCCAAATGCACGCTAAAACATGACACGATTTAAACAACGACAAAAGGAAAATCAAGAGCAAATTGGCTGTCAACTTTGATATTTAAGTTTTTTTTTGACACCAAGGGACCCGTTGTCGTTGCTTCATATGCATACACCCAAATTTGAAACAAAACATTCAAAATTGGTGGGCTTTGAATTTTCTTTTCCTTTTTTATTCTTCACATTTTTTGTCTCATTTTTTTAGATAAAATTTTGAATTACAACTATATTTAAATTTGCATAGAAAAATCACATAAAAATTCAAAATATGAAAAAATATTTAACACGGCACCACGATTTCCCTTTCCATTGCTTAGAATGAAGTACAATCACCAGAGCAAAAGGTACTAGTACTTCAAAAAGGGTCTATAAATTTCCGGAAAAGCACGAGTCAAACATTCCCTCGTTTTTGAATAATCAAAAGAGCAAATTCCAACAGGAAAAAAGGAAAAAATAAAATTAGAGGGGGATTGGATTTTATCAAAACCCAATCCTCTCCCTCCCTTGTTCCAGCTCCCGCCCCCTCCCTCCTCGTCCCTTCTCCACTCTCTCTCTCTCTCTTTCTCTCACTTCTCTGATCAGAGATCTCGGATTCTGCTTCTTCAGATCCGATCTACACCGGTCCAAAAATGATCACCATTCCATACTTGACCGCCTTGACAACCTACTTCAGCTATGGATTGCTCTTTGCATTCGGTCAATTCCGTGAATTCTTCAGGAAGATCTTTGATTGGTGGCGTGGCAGCAATCTTCAGGTATTACTTTCCCTACCTCTGCTTCGTCCTGTTTGATTCTGAGAATGAGCTTGAATTTTGATGTTTTTTTTTTTAAAAAATTATTGTTTGAATGTTAGGGATATGCTCCGATCTGCTTAGGACTTGAAGATTTCTATATCCGTCGGTTGTATCTTCGCATTCAGGTAACTTCTCTTGATTCCAGAACTTTTTTATGCTTATGCGATTTAGAGAAGGAAACGAAGCTGAAATTTGGTTAGCTGTTAATTATGAAGAAGAGCATGTGTAGCATATTTTTAGAACGTGTTTGCTTGCTTGTTGCCTTCTGTGCTGTTATTATGTGTTTCCACTTATTCAAATTTAAGCAAGTATCTTGTAATATGAAGGGTGATTATTTGGGAGACCCGACATACTCCAGTAGTGGCTGCTTTACCCCTTCTATTTGTTCTTTCTGAAGCTTTTCAAGTTTGCTTATGTGACAAACTGAATAAAAGAATATTTTGAGTTTTCTTTGTTCACTCAAATGATCAGTAGCTTCAAGTTTGCTTATGTGTCAAACTGGATAAAAATATTTTGAGTTTGCTTTGTTCACTCAAATGATCAGTATGTAATATTTTAAAATTAAATATGTGCTATTATTAGCGACTAATTTTACATGGAAAAGATTGGTTATGCTACAAAAAGTTACGTTACTTTACCTACTTTTAACCTAGCAAAGAGGAAACAATAAAGTCCAGACATCCAGTAATCTATCCCCTTAGTGAAATAGAGAAGATGCACAAGTCGATTGGAATGACAGTCAGATATCAGCCACCAAACAGATCAGCTTCTATTTGCAGCGACTTATCAAGAAAAGGAAACAGTAGAAGGTGGGATTGTATGTGCTTTTGTCTGAAAAGGAAGATATGAAGTTTATTTCTCTTAGAGCTAGAGAATATTTAGGTTGTATCCATATGTAAAAGAGAGGATGACTTTATAAGTAAAACAGGAGGGCTTCATAAAGTAAACGAAGTTGAAAACTTCTTTATCAGTGTACTTCCTATTGGTGTATATATCCTGAGTTCTTCTATTTCTAAGAAACCTTAATTCTTGGTATCCATGCATCCAAGAGAAAAAAGTAAATTCTTTACCAAAAGTTAGCTGCTGATTATTCATTGCTGTGCAAGCATTGGTTTTTGGTTCATATACTTTATACCATCATTACTTGTAGGATTGCTTTGGACGGCCAATATGTAGTCCTCCTGATGCTTGGTTTGATGTGGTCGAGCGTGTTTCCAATGATAATAACAAGACACTAAAGTGAGTATGGGTCTTTCAGTTCAATTAATTTTATTTTGATATTCTGTAAATTTTCTCCTCGATATTGTAATTTCTCCCATTGTCTTTTCAATACTACAATCAGAGAACTATGAAGGTAAAGTTACTTTGGCTTCTCTGGTCACTGGTCCTGTAGGGCTACTTGTCTGTTTTTTTTATATATTATCCAAACTGTTACCAACAGTTTTGGAGAAGTTGATGTTTCTGTACTTACTTCTGTATTCCATGTACTTGCATATGTGCAGGCGAACCACTCAAGTTTCAAGGTGCCTAAACTTGGGTTCATATAATTACCTTGGTTTTGCTGCATCGGATGAATATTGTACACCTCGTGTCGTTGAGTCTTTGAAAAAGTATTCTGCGAGCACTTGCAGTGCCCGTGTTGATGGAGGTAAGCATGATTTTGTTGAAGTTGTGGCTGTGTCTCCCTGAGTAGGAAACTCAGTTTCTAAAATTTTGTCATCTCAGGTACCACAAGTATCCATATGGAATTGGAAGAATGTGTGGCTAATTTTGTTGGCAAGCCAGCTGCTATTGTCACAGGCATGGGTTACGTAACAAATTCAGCCATACTTCCTGTCTTGATTGGAAAGGTACAAATAGTTTGTAAATTTATTCATGTTTTATTTGCGGTACATTTATCTTTTAATTTGGTCATTTACAGGGAGGTTTGATTATCAGTGATTCTCTCAACCACAACTCTATTGTGAATGGTGCTCGAGGGTCTGGAGCTACTATTCGTGTTTTTCAACATAACAGTAAATTTCTGCAACTTGGGCTTTGTCTTTTCATCCATACTATGTGTCTATGATGAGTTCATCTGATTTCTTATTCAAGCTTTGCTTTGCCCTCAATTGTGTAGCACCTTCTCACTTGGAGAAGGTTTTGAGAGAACATATTGCCGAGGGACAACCCAGAACACACAGGCCGTGGAAGAAGATAATTGTTATAGTGGAGGGCATATACAGCATGGAAGGGGAGCTATGTCAGCTTCCAGAGATTGTCGCCATTTGCAAGAAATACAAGGTAGTGCACAGTATAACTATGGGTTTGATTATCATTAATTGTTCTAAGAGCTAGGCTTCTATTTCTTCATTGTCTCAACTTTTACCAGGGACTAATTTCTTTTCTTATGCCTTACGAGACTCCAATAGGTTTAATTTTCTCATGCATCTTTGTCTGGGTTGTATTTTTCTCATTGCAGGTATATGTTTATTTGGATGAGGCACACAGCATTGGAGCTGTTGGAAAAACAGGAAGGGGAGTCTGTGAGCTCTTGGGAGTTGACACAGCTGATGTGGACATTATGATGGGAACTTTCACAAAATCATTTGGTTCATGCGGGGGTTATATTGCTGGATCTAAAGTATGTTTCTTTAGTGGCATTCTTTTAATGGTGCTAGATGACTTTCTTTGTCATCGTCTATAGATAAAGTCTTTGTTTCTAGTATTTGTTGAAGTGCATGGCAGTATGACAAATAGGGTGGAATAGTGAAATCAAAGTGACATTCATACAGTACTTTTACAGTGTCAGACAGTTGTGTCATTAGTCCTATCTGTAAACTATTGACACTTCTGCTGACGCTCTTCATCTTAGTGAAAGATTCAAAGGGGCAACAATGAGATTATTATCTTTCAGATTTTAATTTGAGTGAATAAACAACTGCCTTTTGTTCTTTATCCCCAAAACAGAGTAGAAAAAGAAGAAGAAAGCATCTGTCTTTTGTTTTCTGTTTGAATTCCATGTAGTGTTTAGCTGGTATTGAATTCCCTTTACATGTTGCTTGGAGGCCTGGATCTGTTAGAAATTATCTTCATTGGTTCTTTTTTATATTGTTTTCCAGTCTCATCCAGAAAACCTAACAAGTGAACTATGTATATCTTTGCCTTATCCAGAAAAAACAAAAACAAGTGAAACTATGTCAAAATTAGCAACCTAATTTGATGCTAAACATTCCATTGATGCAGATATGTCTAACTTTGTGTTTGTGAGCCTTTTGCCTATTCTTTTGCAACATAGCATTCCCTTTGCACTGCTGGTGGACTACTTTGCTTATTATTTCTTCTTCTATTCTTCTTTTCCACCTTATCAGCTGCTTCTTGAAGACCCCTTCTTTTGGTAAATGTGATGTTATTTTATAATTGTTGATTTTGACATTTAAAAACAACTGCAGGAACTTATTGAATATTTGAAGTATTCTTGCCCAGCTCATCTGTATGCCACATCAATATCACCTCCAGCTGCCCAACAAATCATTTCTGCTATCAAGGTTATACTTGGTGAAGATGGTACTAGCAGAGGTCAGAACTTTGACTATCAAAATTTGCTCCTAGTTAGCAGCTTGTGATAATTCTAATGGCATCTGGACCACTGGGATTGTAAAAATTGTGTACTCATCATCATAAGAACTACTTTGTTATTGTAGGAGCTCAGAAGCTGGCTCGCATTCGTGAAAATAGCAACTTTTTCCGATCAGAACTACAGAAGATGGGTTTTGAGGTCCTTGGGGACAATGATTCTCCTGTGATGCCCATCATGATCTACAATCCTGCAAAAATACCTGCCTTTTCACGGGAGTGTCTCAAACAGAACGTACAATTTCTTGTCATTTCAGGCTCAGTTTTTAGTATATTGGCAATTGTTTAAATTTACCAGTAGATCTTATCTTGGAATTCACTTCGTTTACTGTTATTATAGGTTGCCGTAGTGATAGTTGGTTTTCCAGCAACCCCTTTACTTTTGGCCAGAGCACGCATATGTATTTCTGCAGCTCACTCACGGGAAGATCTTAACAAAGCACTGGAGGTTAGACCTTAAATTCCTTTTGTCATTTCTTATGAGCAAATTCTCGTGTCTTCTACTCTTACTATGTCAACACTAATTGCACTCAGGAGGATGACCTTTTGCATAACCTTTGATCGATGAGTTATCAGCTATCACTTTGTCACTTGCACTTACGATATTTCTTTCGTGGAGTTGTCCTTGTAATCTTTTTAGTGTAGACAGTTTGTACTAAAACATTGCCCACATAATTTAGTGCTAAATGATGAGGTAAATTATTCTTTCATCCATGCTCCTTTTATAAGGAGCTGCTAGGTTTGAGCTTTAGTGTGAAACATCAACCTTCCTATACTCATCTTTTTTTGATTAGTTGGTCAATAGCTGAGATCCTATTTTTGATGATCGAGGACAGTTTACTGTGATCCTCCTATGCATGGATGACATATTTAGATATCTCAGTTAATAAATCTTGTAATAGAGAACATAGCCATATCAGGCCATGGAGTATCGATATTAAAATTTTTTCCATATTAGCAATATACTGATAGCTAATTACAAGTTGCATTTATCAGGTTTTCAGCGAAGTTGGTGATCTAACTGGAATAAAATACTTCCCTGCTGAGCCCCAGAAACAGCAGGTAGAAGAAAACAGAGTCAAGCTGGAATGAGTACTCTAGTTTTATTTTAGTTCTCCGAAGGAGGTTCTAAGCTGTTAGTTATTCTTCATGTATGATTTTGAAATCCTTTGGATATGATGTGTGGAAATTTTGTTGTTTCCTTGTACAGAAAGTTGTAACTTATTAATTGAGATAGTCTTACGTTTTTTTACCTTAATGTAAAGCACCGTCTAATATTTCTTGAAAGGCTGATAAACTGTGAATAGTGGAGATTTTGTTGGATTGGTTAAAAGAAATTGACGACTGATTGTGTTAGTATTGATATGGGGTTAATCAGGTGGTCCTCTTTGCGTTATAATTCTACCTATTTGGGAGTAAACTCCACTCGTTTATTTGACGGTTCTTGAAACTAGTTTTGACTCATAGTTTGAAAATCTTATCGTAAATGTAGGTTCTGTTATAGAATTCTCTTTTGAGATAGGTTTGTGAAGGCACCCATTTCTAAGAAAATAGTTATAAAGTTCGTGCTACACTAAGTGTATAGACTGATATCCAGTAAAAGTGATCAAACCCAAAATGTGAGTTAATGATTAATTATAAGTAATACTAGAGGAGGTAAAAAAAATTACTAGGTAATTTTGTTTGTTGAAGCAACAATCGATAAGAGTTACTAGTAAGAAAAGGTGTAAATATTGAAGATTTTCACTTTTTTGATAAGGCCGAGATAGAGAGAGGCAAAATTCAAAAAGACGAAACAAAGGGGCGACAAGAGCAATATTGCCAATTCGTTTACTCTTTCTCTTTTGTATTTTATGCTAGAGTTTATACTGAATCTTTTTTTTTTCTTTTTTTTTTTGCTGCCGATCAATGAGATTTATATTATGAATTTCATCAATAATATTGTTTGAATCATTTTTAATTGTTCATTTGTCTTCTAGATATAACATGGGGCTGGGCCTAGGGGTATAATTTAGTGGCTTAGTTTCTACTAGAAAAAACAAAGAAGCCACACTTGAAAAAAATAAAAAAAATAATTAATTTGTCATCTAAAGAATGAGATTTCCCCTTCTGTTCACCAGGTCTTTATGTTGACCGGTTAAAAGTTTAGAGACCGAAATACACATCAAAAAGGAAAAGAAATAAATAAATTCAAGTAAACCATGACAGTCATATATATAAGCATTTATTAAAAATAATCATTTCCATTTTACGAAAGCAAGATACAATTTGAATTAAGTTTTTTTCTGTTCAAATTACACTTATAAAACTAAACCAATTTTTTTGTTTGATCTTGTCAAGAAAATGTCTCTTTATTTTAAAAAGTTTTGCCTGGTCAAACTATGATAAATGTATTGAAATAGAGAAGGGAGAAATAGTATAGTAAAAGGAAAAAGGAGGAGGCAGAATGCATGACATATTGAATGCCCTATTTAATAAAATATTGAAAGAAACAGATAACGACCCACGCAGATTATGCCTACAAATAAAAAAAAAAAAAACGATGTTATAACAGAATTGGTCTGTATATATATAATAATGTAATAATTGTAAATTAATGTTTAAAATTATGAGGTGTTACTTTGGTCACCTACCAGAAGCCCTATCAAACAAACAAAAAAAATACTTAAAGAGATAAATTTCAGTTTTGATTACTACTTCATTAATAATCCAGTATTTTCCTATTTCACGCATAGACCTCTTAAAGTTATAATTATTAGGTTTCGATGGGCGATAAGTTAAATTCTTTTTTATAATTTATATCAGATAAGAAGTTGAGAGTGTTGTCATTAATTTTTTTATTTAAATTGGAAAAAGTGTTGATTTGTTTTCTTTTTGCAGTTTTTTAATAATTTTTTTAGTTGTTATTATGTCTCGATTATTTCATTGTTGTTGTTGCTCTTTTTGATAACTTTCACATTTTTTTTTTATATGCTACTTTTCTTTTTCATATGTTTAATAGGTATATTAGAGTCGAACGTCTTTTATAAATAACTTTTTTATCTACACGAAGTAGCGGCAAGATTTGTGTATATTCTACTTTCCCAAACCTCACCTGTGAAATTTAATTAATATATTATTTTATTTAAATATCTTTCAATAACATCATTCATATTTCACTTTTATTGTACATATTTTCAGTACTTTATTGTGAAGAAAAGTCTATTATAAGTAAGTATCAAAGCAAATTTAGCAAAATAAATTTGATATTTATTCCTTATTTTTTAGATTTAGTATCCAAAAAAAAAATAGAAATAAAAATAAGTGCTAACAAATTTCTTTTCTCTATTAATAAAATAATTGAAATAAAAATGTTTGGGGTGTCGTAAAAAAGCACGAGTTGTTAGAGACGACGACCAAGTAATAAATTTCAATTCTCTTTCAGTCAGTCTTCTTAAAGTCGTCTTTATAGTTTTTTTCTCTTCTCCTACACGGCTCCTTTTGTTTCTCTATCAATTCTCTTTTTTTTTTAAAGAAGTGTTGTCAATTCTCCTTTTAATTGGCCATTGCTGTTGCTTTGCTACTCTGATTTTTCCCAATGCCGGAAGCAGATTGAACCCATAATTCTTCTGGAGTTGTATCAGGTTTAATTTACTTTCTTTCTTCATCTTTTCTGTACTCGAAATTATCAGTTTTACATAGTTTCTTCGATTAAATTTCAGTTTTCCTTTGGTTACAAGTTAAGTTAAGTTGAATTATGGGTTTTGTGATTTTTTTTTTTACGTTTAAATTGAAGTGTGTTATCCGCTTTTCGTTTTCGATGTTTACAAGAATCTTGCGTCTGTTAGTCAGAGTGAAGTGTATACTATGTTCATGCATAAAAAATCCTGCATTTATCCCAATTAATTCATCTTAGAAGCAAATTCTAAATAATTTCATGATTTTAAAATTATAAAAGCTTGCACCGAATGGTGTGGTATAATGGTCAATAAAGTGATTGAGAATCATGAGCTTTGAAGTTCAAAACTTAGTAGAAATAAAGAAAAAACATTTGGTGATTCTTCCATCTATCATATTTTTGATGGATAAAGTTATTTGCTACCTGTTGCCGGTGATAGCTGGTGGAAGGTGGCCGGTACCACGTGGAATTAGTTGAGGACACCATGGTCATTAATAAAAAAAAAGCTTTTTCCATTTTCCATCCTTGTTTTTTTTTTAATAATGGAGGGAGATGATGGGTATGGAGATAAGGAGGGTTTTATACCATGTACTTTTTTTGTTGAAAGAATTTGACTTGCCAGCAATGCATATAACAAAGGGTTTGAATCTGATAATTTTGACGGATTGTCAAATGATGCTAGAGATATTATTTTGTGGTAGTAGTGTTCTGTTTACTATTTGTTGTGTCATGTACTTCCCGTTACTTCTTTTGCTAGATTGCTTTGGACTGTTTTTGCTTGAGCTGAGGGTCTATTGGAAACAACTTCTCTACCTCTAAAGTGAAATAAGGGGTAACGTCTGCGTATACTCTATCCTCCCCAGACCCACTTTGTGAAACTACATTGGGTATGTTGTTGTCAAATGATGTTAGACTCTATCAAGTGTTGCATAAAATTTTCCACTTTAGAGTGTGGAACAAAATTTACTCAGAAACGTTAAACTAGGCTCAATGCAGCATGTTACTGGTCGTGAAATCTTTCGAGGCATCAATTATGTAGGAAAGCATTCCCCTTCCATAAAAATCATATATATAATACATACACACACACACACACATTCCTGCAGGAAAAGCATTCCCCTTCCATAAAAGTCATGTGTATAATACATACACACACACACACACACATTTCCTATGATGATCTCATACCTTTGTGAATATGATTTCTACTTGAAGAGAGTTTTAGGTTGTTGAGCTGCTAGACATCTTTTATAGGATTGGAAGAGAAGGTGAATTAAGAGTGACAGTTATAAGATCATGTGACACCTTTTCGACAATCATTAGAGACTAAGTAGAACAATAATCTATTTCATAATGAATCTAATTTATGATTTTCTCTTGATACAAGCTTTTATCTAAGATAAATTAAAATTTTCAATGCATTCTAATGGATTCCCAGCACTGTGGAAGTATTTGAACAAAATTATACAGATCTATATGTCTCGCGAGATGAATGCACACTCACGTAAGTGTCACTTCACAACTACTGAATAATGTATGTTGTGTATGCAACTTTTTCAGTTCTCACCATGCTTTTGTCTGACGACTTTGGTTCGCTTTCAGTCTTGGAAATCTGCTATTTGCTTTACTAAGTTGCGTCAAGTAATCTAGCTTTTTTTAGAAATTTGTTTTGGGTACTCGTTAAACTTTTATTTTTTTGTTAGATTTTGTAGTTTTGGTTTACTTGTGCAGTCATTTTGCATCTTTTGTTCTTTAAACAGTCAAGCTTCTGGCAAAAGCTTTTCTTCATTAAAATGCTGTTTAAATTCCTGTTGCAGGTTGACTATATGAGGGATGGACACTTTTGAAAAAGATGAGATGCCGATGTTATCACCATCATATCCACAGTCTGATGGAAATGACGCCTTTCAAAATCGACGTTCTACGTACAGGACAAGGAGTGCATCCCTGTCAATGCCAATGAGTTCTATAGATTCATTTGAAAATGATAGTAGTTATGTAGGCTATACTGGTCCTTTGAGAAGTGAGAGGCGAACTTCATTGGTTCAAATGAGTGGGCCATTATATATTGGTCGCGAGCCTGAGAATAGCTTTCGGCCCACTCCCGCTGCAGTAGTGCATAAATCAACTCTGCCTACGACAGAAAGATATCCTTCAATTAGCAGTGCAGAAAGAAATGGTTGGCGTAATAATGACTACACTGGGAAAAATGAACATCTCTTTAAGTCTGGACAACTGGGCATGTGCAACGATCCGTACTGCACAACATGTCCAACCTATTACCATTTAAAAGCACGGCAAAATAATTCGAAGTCTTCAGATATATTTGATCACAAGGTATTGCACTTTGCTCAACTTAAATGTATGTCTTCCAAGCTATGTGCTATGATGTGATTTTCGGAGTCCCTATTCTAGCTTTATCTACCATGAACACTATTTTCAAAATATGCATCTATGGCCCTCGTTCTTTGGTAAACTACTATGCATGGCCAATTGACTTCCCCTATTTATGAATTCAAGTTGATGATATACTGATGAATCCATATCGATCAAACTTTGGGTCATCTTCGATTATGGTTTTAGCAATAATGAAAGCTTTGTGGTTTCCAGTTCCAATATCCATTATTAGAACGACTTGTCCATGTCGCATTATAATTCCCTGGCACCAACGTAGTGTCAGTTTCCATTTTTTAACAGAATTACTACCTTACAAGTTCAAAATAAGTAAAGAAAAAGAATAACCTTGTTCAATGAAAGTATATTTGTCCCTTTACCTATCATCCTTGTGTGCCTAAATATTTACTGAATTTAAGCCCCTGCGAGTTTACGGTGCCTCTTATATCAATGGTAGATAACTATATGTCTGTGATTCACAGATATTAACAGGCGACAAGTATAATTATATGGTATAGCTGACTAGCAGTGTCAATTCTAAAATACACCGACTTTTACCCATTTTTCTCTGTTTGTGCTAATTGTAGTCTTTTTAGCCTAGTGCAAATGTTGAAAATAGAGATGGAAGATGTTCTAGAAACTTCCTTCAGTGATGAGTATAAAGCTCCTCCCAATTACGCTTCTACAGTTGTGATGAGTCTTGAGTTGGAATGGTTGCCTCCTCAAAGTTAGTTGAGGCTCTGTGCAGATGGTGTTCCATGTCGTTTCCTGAAATGGAAATATAAAGAGAGGAATAGAGTAGTCACACTCTGTTGTCAGTTGATGCAATTTTAAGCTTAAGAACTTCATGGGCCTGTGCACATTGAAGGCTTCAAAGCCATTATATGCTTTAACTTCTTTCTCTTTCTTGTGGATTTCTCTAAATTTTCTTTGTTTGAGGTACTTCAGCTGTTGCTCTTAGATATTATTTCATTTCGTATGAATTCCAAATATTTCACTGGATGTTAAGCTGTCTAAATTATCGTGTTTTTTTTTTGTTCTTATTGTGCTTATCTACAGTTCCATAATGTGCTGTATGGAGATGCAAAAGGATGGGCGAAGAGAACTTGTTCTTTCTTGCATCCATATATTCCTGGCGTCATGAATCCTCATGCAAAGATTGTGCAGAAGTGGAACAAATTTTTTGTCATCTCATGCCTATTTGCAGTATTTATTGATCCTCTGTTCTTCTTTTCACTTTGTGTCCAAAAGGTATTCTTTTATAGTTTTATCAGAGGGAAATTACTTTCCTTTCTTTAATTTGGTTAAGAGGGATAAGACATATATAAATATGTATCATTATCTGTCACTTAGCTAGTGCTACTTAGATCTAGGTATATGCAGTATATTTTCAAAGTTCACATTATTTGGCATGCTTTTACTAAGAAAAGAGAATCAAGTGATTCTGTTTCTCACCCACTGAGGCTTACTACTATCTAAGATTTGCTAATTCATTTCTTGCAGATAGGAAGTGAATAGGTTGGTAAGAGATGATAGCTTTTGCTGAACCAGAACTGATTTAATATAATGAAAGTATTTTTCCTTCTGAAATTTTAGTGAACACTACAGGACATACACAAATGGGTGTAATGATCTCTCCGTAATTGTCATGCATAATAAAAAACGCAATTTCATGCAAAATATCAATACCACCCTCAGTCCCTAGGATGCAGATGATCAGTCAATTATAAAACAAAGGTAAGCTGTGAAATACATGAACAGTATTGACTAGCTGTGTAAGACAGGTTTGTGATTTCACTATTTACACAAGATCATGCCATGGATAATCTATTTGAGTCTAGAGTAGGCCATTCTTACCTCAAGAACATAGAGCCACTTTCTTATGCCTGAGATTAATGAACATAATCTGTTCAATTGAAATTATTCTCAATTCTCGGCATCTCACAGGTTTTATGCTTTCAGGATATGAGTTAAAATTATTTGTTGGGATAGGATAGACTAGGATATCCCATGGGTTGGGAGATCCTGTGAGATTAGCTAACCCACCTTCTATATGGGATAGCTATAAAATAATCCCACATTTTATCTCGGGACTATTATTCTTATCCCACCAACCAAACAGCCCCAAAGCAGAAGTCATATGCTTTTGTAGGCATGTTGTGATCTTGAGACATTTCACTCCTTTAAATTTTGTTCGTATGAGACATTCCTTTCTTTCGGTGGATCTTGAATCTAAAATTTCTGTTGTTATTAGGTATTTACATGGAATTGCATTCTCTCTCGCTCATAGGAATATTTTTCATAGTGCCAGAATTTTCTATATATAGTAAACAAGATTAGTAGTTTAATTAATCCTCTAAAAGATTATTCTTCTTGTTCTGATTCTATAGGGGAACAAATGCATAATGCTAAATTGGCCCCTCACAACAACTATTGTGATTTTGAGGAGCATCACTGATATCATCTACTTAATGCACATTCTTCTTCAGGTAACAGTTCCCACTTCACTCTGCTGAATTCCTTTTCCTCTCTGATCTCCTCTCTGATTAGCAACAACAGTTTACCTGTTTAATGTTAATATTCTTTGCGCACGGTTGAAATGAGTGACTCTCTCATCTAAAAGCTTAAGCGGTTAGAAAAAGTACACTTCCATTTACTTAATTATATTCTCACCATTCCGCCTCATGTGCGGGCCCAATTCTTTTCTCATGGTCAATCACATGAATCTTTTTTGATCATGTGTGGCGGTGAAGTTGATCCTGGGACTTCTGCTTGCTCTGATACCATGTTGAAGTGTATGACCATCTCATCTAAAATCTTAAGCTGTTAAAGAGAGCACACTTTTGTTTACTTATTATTTTCTCAACACGGACCATATGAGATGTCATCTGTTCTTCTTTTTTGCTTGTGACCTGTCAGCATAACTGGCTCTTTTTGGTCATTTCTTGGTTGGTTTTACAATATTTTTTATTTTTCCAGAATTATACTGCTAGAATGACGTTTTTTTACTTCTGCATATTAAAGCTATTCTAAATGTATTTATTGACAATTCAGCTGCTTCCCATTTAATGCTCGATTAATTCAATGAGCCAACTAAATAGTTAATAGATTTTCAAAGCTGGTTGACCTTGCTTCCTTTACTCCCACTTTCCTGCATAGAGACAAGTGTTTGACACTCACTTTTGTTCATCTTGTCTATTATTTCAATAATGTGTGATGTCAATTTTCATGCAGTTCCGATTAGCTTATGTTGCCCCTGAATCTAGGGTGGTGGGCGCAGGTGACCTGGTTGACCACCCTAAAAAGATTGCTATAAACTATCTCACGGGATACTTTGTTGTTGACTTCTTTATCTTATTACCACTTCCTCAGGTAAATGTGCCTTTCCTCTCTTCTATTTCTCTAACCTTCATATATGTGTACTCCATAATTTAGATTCTTGGATTCAATGCTGATAGAATTAGTAATGAAAAGTTATTTCTCTCACATATTAAGTGCTTTTATGTACACCATGAACGTAATAACACCCACTTTTTAATTAATTGTAGTAGGAGTGTAGGACAACCTTCTTTTGGCTTTATTGTACCCAACCTGAACACCAGCGTTTATTTATTAGTGAAGTTAATTCCCTTGGTGTCTTCTCTGTCTCTTGTTGGTTTTGAGGCATAATTATAATATACGCAATGTGCAGATCATCATATTGCTGATTTTACCCAAGTCTATTGCATCATCTGGGGCAAATTACGCGAAGAATCTACTGAGGGTTGCTATATTACTCCAGTACATTCCCAGATTGTGCAGGTTTTTGCCTTTGATAGCTGGCCAGTCTCCAAGTGGTTTTATATTTGAGTCTGCATGGGCAAATTTTTTCATAAATCTTCTCACTTTTGTTTTATCAAGCCATGTGGTGGGTTCATGCTGGTATCTTTTTGGTTTACAGGTGAAAACATGCTCTTCATAGTACTATGTTGTTCTATTCTTACTTCAATTTCATTATGTCTTTGTTTATGATATAGCCATTACTTTTGCTTCTTTGTACACTTCTGAGGCTAGAGGGGTTTGTGGGTATGTGTGAAACAAACATATTGGAAATTTTGAAGTGCTTCCTACCAATTGCTTTGTCCTTGTTTCCAAAATTATCCTCTGATCTAACTTTTTTGCTCCATCTCTAGAGGGTGAATCAATGTCTTCGAGATGCTTGTCGTGAATCAAAGATAGTGAGGTGTGTGGAATTTATAGACTGTGGTCATGGCAATGACTACAGAAAGTTTAGGTGGGATCCTACATGGGATCAGTGGAAGAACAATTCTGATGCAGTTGCTTGTTTTACTAATGGTGGTTTTGACTATGGAATATATGAACAAGCTGTTAACCTAACCACTGAAGGGAGTGTTGTCACAAGATATGTGTACTCATTGTTTTGGGGATTCCAGGTATCTTTACCCAGTCTTCACGACTGTGGGTGTATGATCTGCATATTTCTAATATCAGCTGAATTAAAATATGAAATTTGTATAACATGTTCTAGTGGATTGTAGGTTTACTGCAGAGCTTTTGATTTCTTAGAGTACTTCTTCATTAAAAATTATTTACCTTTTTGGGGGAGTACCTTAACTTGACTTCTTTGTCAATTGTCCCCAAGCAGTTTGTCAAGTAATATGGTAGGCAAAAGTTTCATTGTTTTGTGGGGACTTCCAGATTTAGATCCAAATTGCATATTACGTTGTTAAGATACTGTCATACCCTTATCCTTTGTTTGAAACTAGGGCAATAGGGAATGGCATAGAAAATTACTAGTAGGAAAAATAGCACTGAAGTAATTGAGTGAAAATCAGAAACATTTCGAAACCCAGCTTAGATTGAGCATATTTTGGCACAATAATATCTATACAATATCATCCTGTATGAGTCAACCCAGGAGTTTTATACATTGCATTACAGTTTCTTGTGTCACGTATTGTGGTAATTGACTTCTGACACATATTTTTTAAAATGGTGTTTTGAAAAAGCAAATTAGTACACTAGCTGGCAATCAAGTCCCGAGTTATTTTGAGTGGGAAGTTTTGTTCACAATGGCTATCATCGGAATAGGACTCCTGCTTTTTGCCCTCCTGATTGGAAACATGCAAAACTTTCTGCAGTCTCTAGATCGCAGGTACAAATTTTATTATTCTAACTAAACTAGTGCAATATTTGTGTATTCCAGAGAGGCTCATTTTTAAAGGAACATATTTGATGCTTGTGGATAATCATGATTGCCATTCTATTTTTAGTCTGTTCAGGGAACACTGACAGTTAAATAAATATATTGTGTGGAAGAGTAACTATATTATTCTGCCCCAAGAGTTATACATAAGTATCTTGTATTTGTTTCTCTCATCTGAAACATGAGGCCATTGCCTCTTCTCAGGAAAAAATTAGTTATGTGTTGGGAATTAGAAAGTGAATACTTGGAGGAATATTTTTGGATAACAAAACTATTTGGTTGTGTGGAAATTTTGGGACATTGTTCGCCTGTCTTTCTGTATAACATGATAAACATTTTCTTACTTGGATGTAACTGTTAAGACTGTTATTATGTCTTTGTGTTGATTGTGCACCACTTTTTGTGCAGCTGTAAATGAATATTCTTCTTTTTCTGCAGGAGATTAGAAATGTCTCTGAGACGTCGTGATGTTGAACAATGGATGAGCCATAGGCGCTTGCCAGTAGAACTGAGAAGGTATCCTTTGATGCTCTTTTCTCTTTACATCTAACTTCTATAGTCGAAGTTTTTCTTCTGATATACTTGTATAGATTGATTGCATCCCTGGGTTGAGTGCGTGCCTAATCTTTGTTCATCATTATATCTCACACCTATCTTCAATTTCATTGATTCTGGATCTCAGTCGAATCTTGAAGTGTTTGACTTGAAGTTTCTGTGAGATGGAACTGTGTTTTTCAACTCTGCTTTTTCCACTTTCTAGGATCAAAGTTAAAGAATTAGTACGATGCATTAATTTAGTTCAATGTGGCCTCAAAGTCCTGAATGTTTAGTTATGTGGGATGCAAGTACAGAGTAAGCTCAAATTAAGTATAGTTCTGATTGATTGTTTTGGTGTAAATTTTAGTTTTATGAGATGTTATATGGTTATTAGTTGCCTAGAATATCTAACTATGTTAATATTCTCAATTAATATTTTATTATATCCTTAACATTCCTTTCTTGCAAGTGAGTCTTGGTGTTGGATGCCTAAATGTACATTTTATTGCTTGATTTAATTGGAGTTGACTTTTGAGAATTGACTTTTAAAGAATTCCATACCCTTGTGAGGCTCAAAGTTCCTTCTTCCTTCTCCACTTATTTCGAATTGCACTTGTCTTGTTCTCCAGCATCCGAAGTGTTACACCCATTGGAGTTGTCCATCACTTTGTTCTCAATAGATTAGTACATTTCATCAAACATTTTAGTTTTGCAATGCATGGTATGCTTGCTGAAAAGGGGGAAAGAGAAGTTGGTATTCAACCTCTATCTGTGTAACAATAACAACAACATACCTGGTTTAAACACAAAGTGGGGTCTGAGGAGGGTAGGTGTACGCAGACCTTACCCCTACCCTGGAGGTAGAGGGGCTGTTTCGATAGACCCCGGCTTGATGAAACACAAATAAAAGCATTTCGGAGAAGCAAAATAATATAGAAAGAATGACAGAGCATCCTGTACAATAACTATACCAAAAAATACGATGATAGAAATACAAAAAGCAGCAAATAATAATAGAATCGAGGAACAAGAGCTACAAGAGTAATACTGTGGCTACTAGTTAAAAGGATAATCAAGACCACACTCCAACCTGCTAACCTGTATCTGTGTAATACAGCAAAAAACAAAGTGAATCAAATGACATGATTCATGGGGGAAAACACTATATTTAAGATTACAACTATTGCAGCTTGTTAGATGAGCATCCTCAGCTTAACTTACAAGTCAGAAGAAGCCTTTTCTTTGGTCCCTTTTTAGTGGCTTATTCTGCTGAAGTAGTTAAAATGGCAGAAAATATCAAAATATTATTTAAACAGACTTCTATTGAATGTGACCTTACTTACAAGTTACAAATAAGCCTTTCTTGGCTTGGATTTTGTTTCTATCGTTAGAGACTTGCTAAGATTGTAGATTTTCTGTATACTACCCTTTCTTGTTATTTCTTATTATTAGAAAAATGATTTCAAGTATTATTTCTGGTTGAATAAGTTATAGTTACCTGGAAAATTTTCTTTAGCAACTTAGTTTTCTAAGTGGCAGTCGAATTGTATAACACTCCTTCATATGTCCTTTCATGACCTTGGCTTAATATATCAGTATGATGTTGCACTATATGAAAGCACACTAGTGATCAGAATCAGTTCACTGCCCAGAGAAGAAATATTGACTTTTCCATTCTGTTCATCTTTACTCGCATCTTTCTGTCACTCCAGCTATTTTTCCTGTAACTTATTTTTTCGCACCCAATAGAAGACCCAAATAGTTGCTGAGGAACCAACTTGTCAGTCCAGTGTACCAGCAAGTGATGAAACATCCTGCAATTGGTTCACAGAGAACATAAAACTCTTCCTCCAATTTACTTTTAGGCCATACAGTGCTTCAGAACCAGTTTGTATAAGCCTTAAATGCCTTTTTTGTTCCACACTAACATCAAATAATACAAATGTATCATCAGCATATAGTAGATGTGAGATTTTCATCGTGTTGGACCCACTGCCCACTGCTAGCTACTTTAAAACCAGTACCCAACCATTATGACTGGGATATACTTATCATTTCGCTGAATCCCTGACCAACAAGAACCGGAAAAGAGACAAAGGCTCTCTCCTTATCTAAGACCCCTTTGTGAAGGGAAGATACACATTTGAAAATCATAGCCAATACTAAATATCTTTTTCTGCTGGTACAAAAGAATATCCATTTGATCCATTTCCTTTGGGAGATTGAGTAGGAAATCCATAACTCGCATATGACCAGGAGATTGAGTAGAAAATCCAAATTCACATGGTCATATGCGGATATGCGTTTTCAGTATCCAACTTGTATAGAATTCCAAGCTATTTACTTTTTTAACCTGGTTCCTGCACACTCATTAGCTATAAGGGCACAGCATCCATGATCTGCCTCTCATTGAGGAAATCCATCTGATGTTTATCAACCAACTTATGAATCACCTTCTTCAATCTTCCAATCAAAAGCATGAAAGTGATTCTGTAAATTGGACCACCTTTCCACCTCCGAGTCTTGGCTTTGCTATTAACTCTCTAATGATATCAAGAGTAACAAAAAAATGTATGGATGAAATTTTTGTATTATTTGGGAACTAAGTAAAGACTGTATCTATACTTTCTAAGTGAAAAACCATGAGATAGATTAGTTTTAGGAGATCTGTAATGCGAGGGTGATTCCTAAATGGATCGAAGGGAGGCTTCTTTTTAATTGTTCTAGAAATATAGAGGGGGCTGTCATTGTATATCTTTTATTCTTGCAGATTGAAGCACCAGTAGTATGATCAATGTTAATCCAAAATGATAAACTATCATGTGTCTTAGAAATGAGCTTTTTTGGAATCCATTCTCATTACTGTACTACAAGAAAATCTAATAGCATGATCCTCTCCCCTGTAGGCGAGTTCAAGAGGCAGAGAGATATAATTGGGCAGCTACCCGAGGGGTCAATGAAGAAATGCTACTAGAGAATCTTCCTGAAGACCTTCAACGAGATATAAGGAGACATCTTTTTAAATTCATCAAAAAGGTGAATTCCAACCGGACTATTATTTGGATCTTTTATTTCTATTTATTATTTTATTCCTTTATAGATGATCTCACATGCAGTACATATATTTTTCATTAGAACCATTGATCTAGCCAATCAAGGTGTGGTTATGTTTTATTTCATTTTTGTGTGAATTTTTGTTTAACCAAATTGAACAGAAAGGAAAAAAGGGGCTTTCCTTGTTTGGGTTAGATTTAAGCTGTTTTGCCTTCCCTCTGCATGGAAGAGATTCATGATTGGAACTTGTAACATCACGGTTACTTTGCCTTCCATCGAGACTTGCCTTCTCATCAAGTCTGACATGATATGTGCTCTATAAATGTTTTGTATCAATGCAGACTCAGATACAGATCGGGAACGAGGGATATGTGCTCTATAATACTTATTTTTTACTTACTTTTAGTATGATGATGATATGGAATGAGCTTTAATAAACAAGTGAGTATTTCATATAGCCAAGCCCAACTTGTTTCAGACTGAGACATAGTGTTTATAGAAAAATTGCAAAAGTAGAACAGTAATCAATTAGGTAGTCTCAAGAAATGTTTACACATACTTAGAAGGGAGTCGGGGACAAATAGATAGAAGCTTGGGTTCAGATTAAGTAGAGGTCTGTATAAAGCGGGTTTGGGTGTGAGTCACTGGTCATAGGGAAGAGGTACAAGGTGGTGATTGGGTGGAGCCATGGAGGTGCAACTGTTAAGGAGTTACTTTGTTCCCCGTACATTAAAATACACATTATTTTATCCATGCAAATTTAAATTTGTCCACTTATTTATATCAGATAAATGTTGATCTCTCCCTTCATCAACTTCAATTGGTGGTAAATGGGCTCTTTTACATTGAACATATAATCTTTGATGCTTTTGTCATGATTACGTTATTGATTTGCAGGTTCGAATATTTGCACTTCTAGATGAACCTATTATAGATGCCATCTGTGAGAGGTTGAGACAGAAAACATACATAGCAGGAAGCAATGTTTTATACCGTGGTGGTCTAGTTGACAAGATGGTTTTCATAATTCGGGGTAAGATGGAAAGCATTGGAGAAGATGGAAATGTGGCCTCCTTGTCTGAAGGGGATGCCTGTGGGGAAGAACTCCTCACATGGTGCCTTGAGCATTCTTCTATAAACAGAGGTGATTACACATCTTCTAAAGATTGTCTTGTCAGTGCATTCATATTTGGCATATATGCATGATACAATGTTGCATCCAAATTTGTGGTTATTAGATATGACAATATTCATTGGAACAATGAAAAAATTGTCAAAGCTTTTGCTGCGACTAATTAGACTAGCAAAGCACTCTTATAGTCTCAAATTATTGTTAAGAATTCCCACATCGGAAAAGGGATGGGAATTTGGTCTCCTTATATGGACTTGGACAACTGTTTACAAATGTGAACAAACTGTGAGATATCAATTGTGAAATAGCTAAGCTTAAACAAATGGGAGCACTACCTATATTATGTTCCCCACTCAATTAAGATTGTCTATGTTGTCACTGAACTTTGAAGGGTTCCCTCTCGCATTGTAGACTAGTTCAATTCAGGATGCAATAAATCTGTGGATTTCCAGGGTCAATAACTAGTTTTTTCAAGTCTGTATTTTGATGATTTGATTAAGAACGGTTAACACTTTTTCTGCCTTTAGTCCTCTAGATTATCGAATAGGCCATCTGAAGCTTCACTAAGCTTAGAGTTTTCTTCTTGTCTTGGAAGAGACTAAGTTGTGTGGATGAATTAGATATTGCAATGTTTTCCTATCATCACTTTCTTTTTTGTTCTTTCAGATGGGAAAAAGGTCAGAATTCCAGGACACAGATTGCTGAGCAACAGATTAGTCAGGTGCCTAACAAATGTTGAAGCATTTATATTACGAGCTTCAGATCTTGAAGAAGTCACTAATCTTTTCGCAAGATTCTTGAGGAGTCCACGTGTCCAAGGTGCCCTAAGGTAATTCTGTTTTACAGCTATTGATTGTTGTCCAATGCATTTCCTTTTGTTTATTTCTTAAAAACACTCGAAACATGGCGATAACTGAAATATCGCGACATTAATATTTCACAACCATACTCATGATATTGGAGATCCGTAAAGTAGGCCTACAGAGTATGAGAAGATCAACTAGTAAGAAGCCTCTCTGGAGGTGATGTCAGACTTGCATGCTTATGTTTGAAAGTTGAGTTGTAGTTCCAAGTCATTGGGCCCTTACAAGGTCGGGAATTGAACTCCCACCAACAAGGTCAAAGTTTAGGTAGTCAACCAGTTGAGCTGTCATGATTCGTCAACTCTCTTATAATTTCATCTTGTTGATAATATGTCAGGTATGAATCTCCATATTGGCGAGGGCTGGCAGCAAGGCAAATACAAGTTGCTTGGAGATACAGGAAGAAACGTCAAAGCCGAACAGACTCTTCCAGCCCCCAACGCTAATATACTGCTATCAATGTTAACTATTTCTTCTGCCAAATGTTTTTTAGTCTGTATATCTATATTTAGTCTTTGTTGTATGTAGTATAATATATGTAAAGTACTTATTTGCCAATCAAAACTTAGACTGAAATTTTGTATTGAATAGCCTATATATCCCAACAAATTACTAAATGAAATATCTCCCAGGTTACCATGTGGAAGTATCTACGTAATTTTAATTTCATAGAGTCATTCGATCTGAATGCTACAAGCATAAGTCAGATGATAGAACGAGAGGATCCATAATGTAGAAGATCATAACATGAGTGATTCGACAGATTTGGATCCATATATATATCCAGCCATGTGGTATTTTTCTACGACATATATAAGATCCATATGTATAGATATCATCATATACATCCAGAAAGTCGTATGCTTTGGAAGAAGCTTGTAACAAAAAAAGGTAGAGAAGTATTTTTTATTTTTATTTTTTGTCATCAATTCTCTACAGTTGGTTATAATATACATTCCTTTGTTTTTTGGCCTGACAGTTCAATTATCTACCAATAAAACTATGGAGAATTTTCTGAACAAATTAAAAACTACCACCACTCAGACAGTTGCATCTCGATTATTAATTGTTTGTCAATAAAAATGGTAATTAAAAAAACAGGTGAGCATTCTCACCCATATTTATAGATTGCGTTGAGCTCGTTAAGTTATATACGCTGAAAATACAATAGTTTCATGTTATTGAATATACATATATATATATTCGAAGTTAAAAATCGATACGATTGTAAAGGTTTATATATAAGTGTTAATTATGTAAATATTTTTTCACGCTTTTCATAAGGCTTACATTAATTAAAGTATAGCTAAACAGAACATGTTTGTCTTCCTCTATCCTAAAATAGATATGGAGTACTATAGTCTATAAATCTGTGTGCATATCCAACTATTATGCGGAATACAATTTTATATGTAAAAATTCACAAAAATAAATATTAAATAAGAACACATGATAACTTTAAGAATATAAGAAATTTAATACTAAAAATCTTGAAGGTTAAATTCATAAAAATAAAATTTTGAATCAGTCCCCCGGGACTTAGCCTTTGAAAAAGAAACTTGGAAGACGGGGTAATAGTAAATGTGACTTTTAAAGCATAGTCCATTGGCAACAGGAGTAGTAGAGATTATAAATAAGATCAATTTAATTTTGGTGAAACAATAGTGTTAGATAATATTATTTATAGCAACAACTGGTCCATCTCCAAATTTTAATAATTAAATGAGTATGGTTATGAGAATATAACAATTCTTATAGAGTTATTTGTTCTGTTTTTATTGTAGGTAAATTCAATGTGTATACCTATTAAAAATGAAGGTCTTTAATCCGTAATTTTGGGAAATTGTTTGAACATAGAATTATTATATTTTTCGGAATTTAACTTTGAAGTTGAATTTCAGAAATTTCCGAAATAAGAAAAAGTCCAAAAAATCATTTTCACAATTTTTATTTTTAATCATTCATAAAATTTAAAAACAATTGCAATTTTTATTTATGTCCAAAAACAACTTTAAATTTTTAAATATTATTTTCGACCTGAAAACAAATTAATACTTACTAGTA
This sequence comes from Solanum sitiens, assembly GCA_016801875.1. Classification (NCBI taxonomy): domain Eukaryota; kingdom Viridiplantae; phylum Streptophyta; class Magnoliopsida; order Solanales; family Solanaceae; genus Solanum; species Solanum sitiens. Next base: position 1,185,522 of record JABWTJ010000002.1, on the reverse strand, counting down.
CTTTTGTTTTCCTTTAAGATTTCATATTTTATTATTTCCAAACGCCAGGTTAATGTGTTGATCGAGAAAAATCTTATACGTAATCGTTTACATAGTTGATTTTTCAGCCACACGTATATTACACGTACGTTCTTTCGATAATATATTGTAAAATTTTACGCGTGTATAATATATAGTACATTAATTAATTTATTGAATAATTAAAGTTTGTCAAATTGAAAGCAAATGCTCTAAATTAGGTGCATGAAATGGTTCAATATCATCATGAAGTAGTAGAACCTACCACCCAGCCATTAAGTATCATCATTTTTCATTTTATTTTTTTAATCGTGGTGTTTGGATCAGTTTACATATATCAATTTATCAATTCATTTGCTAGAAAATCAAATTAAAATATGGCGTAATTGTATATACAGTTCGGAGCCGTTTGGTTATTGTATAAGAAACATCGTATACATGTATTAAAAGTTACATTAGTTTTACAATGTTTGGTAGAAGTTTTGTGTTAGGTATAAAAGTTAACATAACTTATACCATGTTTGGTTGGTAAGAATTTAAATGTTGTATAAAAGTTATTCATGTATTAATTTATACGGTGTTTGGTTACATTTTTGTAGTCCTACATAATTAATACCAACATAACTTATGAGGGAATCTATGTATAAAGTTATGCAGGGTAGAAGGTGGAATAAGTTATGTGGGTATTAGTTATACATGTATTAAGATGATAAATTATAGATTTACCCTATAAATTTATTTTACTTTTTTTAATTGGCAACTTTACTTTTTTCCTATATATGTTTTTTTATTTCTTTTTTATATATAGACCATTTTCATTTCTTTTTAAAAAAATTAATTGGAAACTTTACTATTTTCCTATTATATATATAGACTATTTTCATTTCTTTTTATATACTTACCATTTTTATTTATTTATGTAAATATAAATATTTTTTAATATTAAAAATTTGATTTTATATTTTTTGACGGTACATATGCTAATCAAATATTAGCATTATATATTATAAATATATTTCACATATTATTAGCATGTATTATTATTTTGTAAATAATATATATTAGTAATTTACAACAAGTTTAATATTCAATAGTTAATAATTTATGTATTATAATCTCTACATAGCAAAATAATACCTAGATAACTAATACCCGCATAATTAAACTCAACATAACTAAACCATGCATAACTAAACCCTGCATAACTAATACCTACATAACTAATACCTACATAACTAAACCCTGCATAACTATACCTGCATAACTTAAACCTGCATAACTAATACCTGCATAACTTAACCCTGCATAACTAATACCTGATTAACACAGCATTGTCCAATAATTATGTTGAGTTTAATTATGCGGGTATTAGCTATCTAGGTATTATTTTGCTATGTAGAGATTATAATACATAAATTATTAACTATTGAATATTAAACTTGTTGTAAATTACTAATATATATTATTTACAAAATAATAATACATGCTATTAATTTATTAGCTAAAAAATGATTTGGTTTAATGTTTGTCTAGATATATTTTTATTCAATAAAATTATAAAACATGTTATATGAAAGAAATTGAAATTTCCACAATAATTCAGCTAAAGTCTAGAAATGATAAGCCTTTTTTTTTTTGGGCCTGACAATTTCAGGTGTAAATTTCACAAATAACCTTTTTTTTCGTAATTGAAAAATAATTATTATTCTGAATTTTTTAAAATTCAAAAGAGATCAAAGTTAATACTGATAATGTCGTAAAATTTAACTTGTAGAATTTAAAACTTCAAAACGATGCCTATTTTCTAAGATATGAGCCGAAAATTAACCTTTGAACACTTTTTCTAGTCATTCTAGTGAACGGACTATTACATAAGTCAACCTGTAAGTAAGACGATTGATTATAGAAAACAAATTATTCTTGTTACCTTTCCACCTAATAGGACAGAAGAAAGTTAGAGGCGGATTCATGACTAATATTTTAAGTGATCGAATAAACTGCAAAATAGCTAGCTATTAGAGTATTAGAGAAATTCTAAACCTTAGTCCATAATTATAAAATCTTTAAATTATAAAGTAAGATAAGATAGTTTTAACAGTTATTAAAGTGTCACATGTGTTATTTATGCTATTTTAGGATAATCATTTGAATGGCAGATAGTGTTGTTTTTTCTCAAAAAGTTGAAGAAATGCAAGTGCTGTTTGGCACATGAATGCAAGCCCATAAATTTAATTACCTATGTTAAAAATAACTTATTGTATTCATCATCTACTTCTAATAAAAGCTCTTATATGGGCACGTAAATTAAAGTATTTTGTGAATATTTATATATTCGTGTATATCAATTGGATAAAAAATAAATAATAGATTATATGTGCAAAAGATCACCAAACAAAATTTCATCAATTTTTTTTATTATGTTAACTATCAAGATAGGGATTTAAAACAAATACAATTAACATAAAATTTTCAATGAACGTTCCTGGAAGGTTGGGGGAGGGGTAAGTGAATGGAAGTAAATAATAGTGCCTGCCAGTGGCGGAGGGAGGATTTTCATCAAGGGGGTTCAAAAAAAATAAATTAATCACATAAATAATATCCACAAATAAATGGATCGGATTGGATATAAACGGGTCGGATAAAAAAAAATATCTAAAAACTTAAATAGATCAAGTTTTCAATAACAATCGATCCAAGAGAAGCAGCAACCAGCGCCCAACGAGCAATGGCAAGGAAGAAGAGACAATGAAAAATAAACCGTGGAAAAATCCTAAAAGAAGAAAAGAGTTTTTAATATTTAACTTTGTAATTAGGAATTAAACTAATAAATCATAAATTTCCTATCATGGTTTTAGTTTTTTGGAACTAAAATCGATTTCTGCCTAAAATGTAAGCTGGTAAAAAATTATCTCCATCCGAATTCAAACTCGCGACATTGCGTGCCTCAGCGCAGATTCTTGAACCCCAAACACCACTGAGCTATGCCTTTGGTGTATGTTCAGGGCGTTCAATGTTATATATATATAAACATATATTTAAAATTTAATTGTGTATATATAGTGTAATTTTTTGATGATGGGAATTCGGATGAACCCCCTTGATTGAAGGTAAATCCGCCCCTGCTGCCTGCTTCATCTTATATTACTTGCCCCCTCCCCCCCCAAACCACCTTCCACGAACGTTCATTGGAAATTTTGTGCCATTTTTTATAGCTTGTGCATATTGAAGATGAGAATGAACACTTGACGTCCTAAATTAACCTATCTCTTTTTATGTTTAAAAACAGTTGATTCAATTTATTTAATTTAGTAAATTAAAAAAGAAAATTTTCTACTCTTTAATTATATGCAATAACCATATAGAGTATCAAAATATCTTTGATAAAATTAATTAAATAAATACATCTTTATATTTTTAATGATATACTAAATTAATAAGGATCAAATAATATTATAAAATGGAGATAATAGAAATTAAATAGCATAGCAGAGATATAAATTGGAAGTACCAGTAGTAAGTACTGTGGAGTCATTTGATGTCAGAAGGAAAGTTATTATACTAATTCATTATATTAAAGCATGCTCATATATGACATTATGTTAACAAACAACTTTAATATATGTTGTGGTGCAGTCGTAAGATTTTTATTCTTAATTAAAAAATTTAAATTTGAGCTTTGATTATTGAAAATTCTGTTGAAAACGTTATCTCTAAAATGATCCTGTAAAATAATTGAAACTCTTATATAGACTTCAAACATCGATTGAAAAATAAAAAGAAAAACTTCACCCCTCTCAAGTAATTTAGATATTAAGAGGCTATCGAGGCTTTGGAAAGATAAGCACAAAAATGGATTCCAATTTAAATGAAATGAGTTTAACTCCTTATAAATTATAATAAAATTTTGAACTTTATAGTTTAAATTTTAATATTTATTAGAATTACAGTATATCATATAAATTTTATATTAAAATATTAAATTCAATTAAATCCGTTTGAATAATATTAATTACATCCGCCTCTAAAAGGTAGAGGTCATATATGTGGGGTCCATCCCCATGTACCAAACTTTGAATTGTTTTCTGCCAATTTCAAAGTTTGGCAGAGTTGGTAAAGAAAAAAAAGATTGTTTTTTCTTCAATTTCAAAGTTTGGCAAAGTTGGTAAAGAAAAAATTGTTTTCTGCCAATTTCAAAGTTTGGTAGAGTAGGTAAGCTATGAAGAAGAAAAAATTATTTTTTCTTCTGTAGCACATTTGGAGGGTAGTGTATTTGTTCTCTATAAAAGGAAGGACAATTCTTCATTCTAAATACACCAAAAGGAAATTACAAAGGAGAGAAAAGAAGAGTGAGGTATCACAGAGGAAAATAATCTGTGAGAAAAAATAGAGAGTGTGAGCGATATTATAGTGAGGTGGAAAAATCAAAAGAGGGTTATTTCTTTTGAGTGTGTAGTGATCTTTGGAGTTTTGCTCGGATTTACAAGTGTAAAATCCTTATTATAGTGATATTCGTTGCTCCTCTCGGGTCGTGGTTTTTTCCCTTATTTAGGAGGGTTTCCACGTAAAATCTTGGTGTCATTATTTCTCTTTTATTCTCGTTGATTAACCGTATTGTTATGTTCCGCATTTATTGCCTTTATTACCGCAAATATTATTTCTGTTACGGATTTATCCCCAACAATTGGTATCAGAGCACAGGTTCTGCTCATTTACAGAAATATTTTTTGCAGCTTATTGTACTATACTCAGTGGGAAAAAAAATGTCTGGAGTAAAGTACGAGGTAGAAAAATTCAACGGTGATAGCGGTTTCTCAATGTGGCAGAGAAGGATGAGAGACTTGCTCATCCAACAGGGTTTGCACAAAGCACTAGGCGGCAAATCCAAAAAGCCCGAATCCATGAAACTTGAGGATTGGGAAGAAATGGATGAAAAGGCTGCCAGTGCAATCAGATTGCACTTAACAGATGATGTAGTTAATAACATCATCGATGAAGAGAGTGCATGTGGCATTTGGACAAAGTTAGAAAATCTATACATGTCCAAAACGCTGACAAATAAATTGTACCTAAAGAAGCAGTTATATGCGCTACATATGGGTGAAGGTACAAATTTTTTGTCTCATTTAAATGTACTTAATGGACTAATCACGCAGCTAGCAAACCTCGGAGTAAAGATCGAGGATGAAGATAAAGCCATAGTGCTCCTAAACTCGTTGCCATCTTCCTACGATACTTTAGCAACAACCATTTTACATGGTAAGGACTCTATTGAGTTGAAGGATGTCACATCAGCCCTTTTGCTTAATGAAAAGATGAGAAAAAGGCCTGAAAATCACGGACAGGCTCTCATCACGAAAAGTAGAGGCAGAAGTTACCAAAGGAGCTCAAGTAACTATGGTAGATCCGGAGTTCGTGGAAAGTCCAAAGTCCGATCAAAATCAAAGGCCAGAAATTGCTACAATTGCGATCAACCAGGACACTTCAAAAGAGATTGTCCAAATCTAAAAAGGGGCAAAGGGGAAAGCAGCGGCCAGAAGAATGATGACAACACAGCTGCCATGGTGCAAAATAATGACAATGTTGTTCTCTTCATAAATGAGGAAGAAGAATGCATGCACTTGGCAGATGTAGAGTCGGAATGGGTGGTCGACACAGCAGCATCTTACTATGCCACACCGGTAAGAGATTTTTTTTGCAGATATGTAGCCGGTGATTTTGGCAATGTGAAAATGGATAACACAAGTTACTCAAAGATTGCGGGGATCGGAGACATTTGCTTAAAAACAAATGTTGGATGCACATTAATGTTGAAAGATGTGCGCCACGTACCTGATTTGCGGATAAACTTAATCTCGGGAGTTGCTTTGGACCGAGATGGATATGAGAACTACTTTGCAAATCAAAAATGGAGACTCACCAAAGGAGCATTGGTGATTGCAAAAGGAGTTGCTCGTGGCACGTTATACAGGACAAATGCAGAAATATGCCAAGGTGAATTAAATGCAGCTCACGAAGAGAATTCTGCAGATTTATGGCATAAAAGAATGGGTCATATGAGCGAGAAAGAATTGCAAATTCTTTCCAAAAAATCACTCATCTCTTTTGCCGAAGGTACAACGATAAAACCTTGTAACTACTGTTTATTTGGTAAACAACATAGAGTTTCATTTCAGATATCATCTGAAAGAAAGTCGAATATACTTGATTTGATATATTCTGATGTTTGTGGTCCAATGGAGATAGAATCGATAGGAGGTAATAAATACTTTGTTACCTTTATTGATGATGCTTCTCAAAAATTGTGGGTTTATATCTTGAGAACCAAAGATCAGGTGTTTCAAGTATTTCAAAAGTTTCATGCTTTGGTAGAAAGAGAGACAGGTCGGAAGCTAAAACGTCTCCGAACTGACAATGGAGGTGAGTACACTTCAAGAGAATTTGAAGAGTACTGTTCAAACCATGGAATCAGACATGAAAAGACAGTTTCTGGAACCCCACAACACAATGGTATAGCTGAGAGAATGAATCGCACCATTGTTGAGAAGGTGAAAAGCATGCTCAGGATGGCTAAATTACCCAAGACATTCTGGGGTGAAGCAGTTCGGACAGCGTGTTATCTTATCAATCGTAGTCCATCAGTTCCGTTGGAGTTTGACATTCCGGAGAGAGTTTGGACCAACAAAGAGATGTATTACTCGCACCTAAAGGTGTTCGGTTGCAAAGCTTTTGCACATGTACCGAAGGAGCAGAGAACCAAGCTAGATGATAAATCAGTTCCCTGCATATTCATCGGATATGGAGATGATGAGTTCGGGTACAGACTATGGGATCTTGTAAAGAAGAAGGTCATCAGAAGCAGAGACGTAATCTTTCGAGAAAGTGAAGTTGGAACTGATGATGATCTATCCGAGAAGGCCAAGAAAAAGAATGGTATAGTCCCTAATCTTGTTACCATTCCTTCTTCTTCTAACCATCCCTTAAGTGCAGAAAGTACGATTGATGAAGTTGCTGAGCATGAAGAGCAACCTGATGAGATTGTTAAGCAGGGGGAGCAACTCGGTGATAATACCGAGCAAATGGAGTACCCAGAAGAAGAAGAACAATCTCAAGCTCTGAGGAGATCAGAAAGACAAAGGGTAGAGTCATCCAAATACCCTACCTCAGAGTATGTCCTCATCAATGATGAAGGGGAGCCAGAAAATCTTAAGGAGGTGTTGTCTCATCCAGAAAAGAGCCAATGGATGAAAGCCATGCACGAAGAGATGGGATCTCTACAGAAAAATGGCATATACCAGCTAGTTGAACTTCCAAAAGGCAAAAGACCGCTTAAGTGCAAGTGGGTCTTTAAACTCAAGAAAGATGGAAATGACAAGTTGGTCAGATACAAAGCTCGATTGGTTGTAAAAGGCTTCGAACAAAAGAAAGGTATTGATTTTGATGAAATTTTTTCACCTGTTGTCAAAATGACTTCTATTCGAACTATTTTGAGCATAGCAGCTAGTCTAGATCTTGAAGTGGAGCAATTGGACGTGAAAACTGCATTTCTTCACGGAGATTTGGAAGAAGAGATTTATATGGAGCAACCAGAGGGATTTGAAGTATCTGGAAAGAAACACATGGTGTGCAAATTGAATAAGAGTCTTTATGGGTTGAAACAGGCCCCAAGGCAATGGTACAAAAAGTTTGACTCTTTCATGAAAAGTCAAACGTACACAAAGACCTATTCTGATCCATGTGTATACTTCAAAAGATTTTCTGATAACAATTTTATTATTTTGTTGTTGTATATGGATGACATGTTAATTGTAGGACAAGACAAAGAGCTGATTGCAAAGTTGAAGAAAGATTTGTCCAAGTCATTTGACATGAAAGACTTGGGCCCAGCACAACAAATTCTAGGGATGAAGATTGTTCGAGAACGAACAAAAAGAAAGTTGTGGCTATCTCAAGAGAAGTACATTGAACGTGTACTAGAACGCTTCAACGTGAAGAGTGCTAAACCTGTTAGCACGCCTATTGCGAGTCATCTGAAGTTGAGCAAACAGATGTGTCCTACAACAAAAGAGAAGAAAGAGGGAATGACTAAAGTTCCTTATTCTTCAGCAGTGGGGAGTTTGATGTATGCAATGGTGTGTACAAGACCTGATATTGCTCATGCAGTTGGTGTTGTTAGCAGATTCCTTGAAAATCCTGGAAAAGAACACTGGGAGGCAGTTAAGTGGATACTCAGGTACCTAAGAGGTACCACAAAAGATTGCTTGTGTTTTGAAGGATCTGATCCAATCTTGAAGGGCTATACTGATGCTGATATGGCAGGTGACCTCGATAATAGAAAATCCACTACTGGATATTTGTTTACATTTTCAGGGGGAGCTATATCATGGCAGTCAAAGTTGCAGAAGTGTGTCGCACTCTCTACAACTGAGGCAGAATACATTGCAGCTACTGAAGCTGGCAAAGAGATGGTATGGCTGAAACGATTTCTTCAAGAACTTGGATTGTATCAGAAGGAGTATGTCGTCTATTGTGACAGTCAGAGTGCAATAGACTTGAGCAAGAACACCATGTATCATGCAAGGACGAAGCATATCGACGTGAGATTTCACTGGATTCGTGAAAAGATAGAGGACGGATCTATGCAGGTCATGAAGATCCCTACTAGTGAAAACCCTTCAGATATGCTGACCAAGGTGGTATCAAAAGACAAGTTCGAGCTATGCAAATAACTTGTCGGCATGCACTCAAGCTAGAAACCTAGAGCTACCTCCTTCAGGTGAATGGGTCTGGAGGGGGAGATTGTGGGGTCCATCCCCATGTACCAAACTTTGAATTGTTTTCTGCCAATTTCAAAGTTTGGCAGAGTTGGTAAAGAAAAAAAAGATTGTTTTTTCTTCAATTTCAAAGTTTGGCAAAGTTGGTAAAGAAAAAATTGTTTTCTGCCAATTTCAAAGTTTGGTAGAGTAGGTAAGCTATGAAGAAGAAAAAATTGTTTTTTCTTCTGTAGCACATTTGGAGGGTAGTGTATTTGTTCTCTATAAAAGGAAGGACAATTCTTCATTCTAAATACACCAAAAGAAAATTACAAAGGAGAGAAAAGAAGAGTGAGGTATCACAGAGGAAAATAATCTGTGAGAAAAAATAGAGAGTGTGAGCGATATTATAGTGAGGTGGAAAAATCAAAAGAGGGTTATTTCTTTTGAGTGTGTAGTGATCTTTGGAGTTTTGCTCGGATCTACAAGTGTAAAATCCTTACTATAGTGATATTCGTTGCTCCTCTCGGGTCGTGGTTTTTTCCCTTATTTAGGAGGGTTCCCACGTAAAATCTTGGTATCATTATTTCTCTTTTATTCTCGTTGATTAACCGTATTGTTGTGTTCCGCATTTATTGCCTTATTACCGTAAATATTATTTCTGTTACGGATTTATTCCAACAATATAGACTTTGTAGAAGTTTTATTCTAGCATCTTTAGACTTTTAATACACTTTTTAAACAAAAATAATGAGTGGTGACCGAGTAAGTTTTTGCACTAATTAATGAGTATTACTATTTGTTACTGTCTAGTCGATTTAATTAATTTTTAAAAGTAAATTAAATTATATTAGTTTGATATTTTAAATAAAAAGTTAGATATTTAAAAACTATACGAACAGTATTATAAATTGTTATTTTTGTATATCAATATGATTAAAAAACACATAGTAAAATGTTATTCAAAATTTTTATTGCTTGATTCTAAAAAAGGAAATCATGACAATTAAAAATGGACGACAATCAACGTAAATTTAGATTAATAATTTTATTTCTACGTCCATTTGAGTTCTTATTTCCCATGATTTCCAGCTTCATTTTCGTTTATTTATTATTTTAATTAATTGGTAAGAAATTAAAATAATACTTTATTATCATCATATTAAATTATTTGATTATTTTCCAGAAAATAATTAAGGATGAGGCATGTACTTCAGGTTAATATTACATTTTAATTTTGTAAATTATGTAGCTACAGAAGAGACAAAAGTACAATATATCATAGGTTAATTATGAATTATAAAGACCTATATATGTGCTTTCTGCCAAAATATTAAACATATATGTACGTAATAAGTATTATTACTTTCACTACGTTTATGTTTTTCTTTAATTTCTTTCTGGCAAAACAGTTGACAAAGCATTTAATTATACCTACTTAGTTATTTCATCTATCTTTTTTAGTTTTAGATTAATATTAAACTTAATTAACTACTTGTCGTAACAAATTAAGGGAAAATGCGTGTTTTATTTAATGCATATTACAGGTTAGTGTTTTTTTTGTTCTTTAAATGTATGTAGAATATTATTTCATCACATATACTCTCTCCACCCAGTATTGTTTGTCATAGTTTCTATTTTTAGAGTTAAACTATAAAAACTTTGACTAATATTTTAAGATATATTTTTTTTATCATATTAATTTGCAAAAAATTGGAATTTATAGTACTTTTTATATAGTTTTAGAATATATCTAATTTTTTTTAATAAAAAATATGGAATAATGTGATCTTATTTTACTTTGAATATTAATTAAATTGACTTTCGAAAAGTGTAACGTGACAAAATAATACCGGGCGGAGGGAGTATTAAATAAACATTGACAATTAATTAAGATTAAAACTATATAATTCATGTTTAGCTTTTATTAGGTTTAATAAATTCGAATCTGAGCCTCCCAGATCTTTCTTAAATGTTCTTATGAGAATTGATCAATTTCACTAATTAAACTCTCAATAATATTACTTCATCCGTCTTATTTATATGGCATAATAATTTCGAATTTTGAGAATCAAACTTCTCTAATTTAATCATGAATTCAGATATATATATATTTTTTTTGAAAGTTATATAATTAGAAGCTTCTAGCCTACTACATACAAAAATATTATAATTAAGTCACAAGAATTAATATTTCAAATATCTAAATAACATGTAAATAAATCGTGATGAAATCTTCCTTTTTTTTCTTTGATTCTTAAAATCTGAATTTTGTCATATAAATTAAGATTGATGGAGTAATTAGCATGGCCAATTAATTTTTCTTTTCATATTTCCTATATTGTTCAACCTTAAGACTTTGCACATTTTTCTTATTTTTTTAATATCATTAAATATCCATGAAACATAATGCTTGGTTTTATTGCATATACGACCTTTTTTATTTCAATTCTTAATACTGGGAGGTAAAAGCTAGTATTAATAAAATATTCCCAAGTGCACTAATTAACAAAAACAAATTAAAGGCTTCTTAAACTTCAACACATATATCATATAATAAATCAAATAGCGATATTATTGATTCTATATTCATGCATACTATCTTAGAGCTTTTATGAACATTTACAATAGTGCAATATTTAATTATAGAGAATCACTTAATTAACGTTGATCAATAAAAACAGAGAATTTACAGAATAAAATGGCATCAATGATGGTAATTATGACAGAGAGATCCAACTAAATAAATTATCTTGTTGTTAAATGCATGCATCAATCATTTTTTTTTTATCTTTTAATTATGATAGTGCTATTAATTAAGGATTGTTTTAATTAGAAGCTTTGACATTTGTTTTGAATTTATCCCTTCATTCTCTTGTATTATTGTACCTTTTTCTATGGTATAAAAAATTCTAGCAAAAAAAGTAAAAACGTACGGTTGGACTTTCTTGTCAATTGACTAGTTTATTAATTCTGAGTAATAATATTGGTTGTTTTATGAAAACAAAACAAAAATGAGGAATTTTTGTATATAATGATAAGCTTAGCTCTTAATTATGAATTGTTTGAGATATTTTTTATTTTTTAAATTAATTTAATTATTTAATTTTTTATATTATTTTAAAAATATTCTTTCAATTTTATTCTTTATTAATCAATATTAGAATTAGTTATTAATTAATGTTTAGTTATTTTTATCATATATTTGACAATAATGAATAAGGGTAAAAATAAAGTTACACCTAATTTATATCTTAATCTTCTTTTCGTAAAAAATGTGACTCACCTCAACAATTCAATTAATTTGAAATAGAGAGTAATATATTGTTTCAATATACAATAGGATCCATTATATTCATGGGTAAGCGAAAACATACTGTATTGCCAATAAGGATTGTGATGGAGTGGTAAGTATTTTTTCATCTTTAACCAAGTGGTATCCGATTTGAGCCTCCTTGGCTACAGAATCACCTTTGTTAGGAAGCGCTTTACCCCCAATGTGGGACTTCTCAACCAAATATGAATTTAGTCGTGCTCTAATGTGGATATTAGACATCGGATGGAAAATCAAAAAAGGAAAGATATTGTATTTATCTTACCATATAACACTTTATATTTTATAAGATATACTTGTATTATCATAAAAAATTAACCACTTCAATCACTACAAAAAAATTACTTGTATGTTACTTATTTAATGAGATACATTTATATTCAAACTTGAAATAAAGAGATAAACATTTAAGTATATTTAGCTATTTGCTATTAAACTTAAATTCTCGTTATATATCATATCAAAGTTGTCGCTATTACGATGCGTGTTACAAATGTCAAATAAGAGAAAATTATTTTTTTGCTAATTTTGTGCTGAAAATCAAATTTTAATTTCCTTCAGGTTTAGATTATCAAACTCTTTAGCAATTTATAGTTTGTTGTTTAAATTGTCAATCTCCCCCTCTATTATGTAATTATAAATTATTATTATTGTTTTGTATTATTATACATTTATCTTCTCCTTTTTTTTTAATATACTGTATATATTTTCCTTCTCTTTTTTAATTATGAAATTGGTTAACTGTTTTTCTTTTTCTCCTTTTGACTATTTAGCTACAATTTAATCCCCTCTTGTGATTCTAAAATCATAAATACAATTATTCTTTTATGAACTTGTTATTACAAAATATATACAACCAAAGAATTTCCCTAAATAAAATTGCATGTAATAACTATATAAAGAAATAACGTTAATTTTACATGTAATTGTTGAATTTTACCATAATATCAATAAAATTACAATTATATTTTGTATCATTAAAATTACTGATTTTTTTTCTTATACATATAATTAGAATCACTTAATTATAATCATTATACATGTAAAATCATAAAAAAAATATTTAGTTTGTTTCAATAAAAATCAGTGTAAATATCAAAGAAACTTAATGTTTAGCCAACTCCAACCCCAACCCCCCAACCCCACCCACACCACAATCATAAATTTTTTTCTAATCATTATAATTGGAGGGAAAATTAATTTTTAGCCACCCCACCCCCCACTCCCCACCCCCCACCCCCACCCCGTTTGGTAGGGGGGCCGTAGGTTGGTGGGTTAGGTTCTGTGAATATATTTTTCTTCATATGCACCCACCAAAACAGTTGCACTTAAGACATAACAGTTGATCTTTTATTGTTGCATTGAATTACACATATACTTCTCTTTGTTTTCTAATTATCATCCTTCATAATTTACAATTGTTAACTTTCGTATAACACCATATTATTTCGATTGCAACGATCACTAGGTTTGTTGAAAACATATATTTTAATCACATAATAACATTATGTTTTCTTTGAAACTGTTGAACGGAATTAATCTTTCAAATACAGTCTTCTAAGTGTTCCTTTCGTTTATTTTTACTGGTCATATTTTACTTTTCGAAAGTTAATTTGACTATCTTTAAGGCTAAATCGAATTAGATAAATTTAAATTTAAATATTACGTTCGTAACGATAAAAAAATGGGATAATTGTATATAATAGCAAACTAATAACCTAAAATAAATGGAGTAGCTAGGATTTGATTTAATTGTGTTCCATAGCAAACGTTTGCAAAAAATTGCCAGGCGCCTCTCTCCCAAATATCTCGCTTGCCACTCTCCTCCAATCTCTCGCTCGCTTCCTCACTTTTTATACAAACACAAGTGTATAAAAAATATTTCTAATTGTATAAAGCAAAGGAAATTGTATAAATACATATATTTTTGTTCCCTTCTCTCCCCTCTTCCAGATCTCGCTCGCTACTCTCCCAAATCTCGCTCGCCACCCTCGCCTTTCTCACTTATACAAACAGAAGCGAAATGTATAAATTGCATTTCTGTTTGGATAAAGCGTGAGAAAATTGTATATACACATGGAACTACATATATTTTCGTCCTATACACTTATAATTATACAATAAAAATACTCTCCTGCCCAATTTCTTTTGCCTTTCTCTCTTTCTCGTTTTATACAAATTTCAAATTGTATCTAATTTCTCTCTTTCTCGTTTTATACAATTCGATTCAATTGTATATTCCCTGCCAAGTCTCTTTTGTCTTTCTCTCTTTCTCATTTTATACAAATTCAAATTGTATATAATCGTTCTATACACTTATAATCATACAATTCGTTTTATACAATTCGTTTTTATACAAGTCTCTACCCAAGTGCCTTTCTCTTTCTCGTTTTATACACTTCGTTTTATACAATTCGCTTCAATTGTATATGTATAGCGAATTATACAGTTTCTATGTTTGCTATGGAGCGCAATTATGCAAACTTTGCTATAGAATACAATATGAATTTTTTATTTGCTATATGTGAAAGTTGCCCTAAAAAAATACTATCGGCAAGTCTTCTAATATCAATATAGCTTTTCTTTTTATTTTAAAAAAAGAACTTTAAAAATGATTATCAAAATCTATGATTATTTATTTTTTTCGAAAAGTAAAATATGATAAATTAAAGTGAACGGATGAAAGTAGTAAATGTTTACTAGAATAACTACGAAAATTTTGAATAACACAAATGATTTGCAATGGGGGAATGACGTTTTGTCAAGGCCTTAATTTGTGGAGTGTGGTAACTTTAAAATGTTTTTTTTAATTGGGTTATTTTTGTTAGTCCTAAAAAAAATGGTTAGTCCCATTTTCATATGTACTTGAAAAGTACAATATATTCTAAATATTTTATTGGATTATTTTATTATGTGTTTGATAATGAATGTATAATATTTATTTACATAATAAAATGGTAAAATATATTATTCATTGAAATAAAATAATTTCATAAAATAATTTAATTCATGAGATATTTTTATCTATTTCGTTTTTCCAATCAAACGACTCAGGAGTGTTTAAAAAATTGCATGGAACATTAATTACTGTAAAAAGCTTATTTAAATTCTACAGAAGCAATTTAGAAAATGTCACACTTCTGTCGATTGTACAATTCAAAGTCTTCAATTTTACAGTGATGAAAAGAAGTCTTTTGCAAAATGATGCCTAAATTTGACTTTTTTTTTAACCCTTTGTGTTGCTGAATTAAATTTTTGAAAAGGTACATATATATTTTATATATAATATCAATTCTTATAATTTTCTCTTTTATGTTTACTAAATATTTTCTTTGTTTCAAATAAAAAATTCCAACTTTTAGCATCTAGTTCTTCTAAAATTAAAGGGGAAGGGCGGAAGGCAAATAATTAAATTCACTTAATTGTCAAAAATAGACAAATAATTATTGCAAATAATTATCATTTTAAAATTTTTAAGATTAAAGTTAAACTGTTATTTCCAATAGTACCACCACATGTTTGGCAGCCAATTATAAATTAAGTTATTCATGTATTAAATCTTTTATAAATAGGACAATATGTTTAGTAACATTCATTTGTTATAAGTTATAACTAACATGTTAAATTCAACATACCTAATAAAATATTTGATTTGTAATTTAGAAATCGAGATAACTAATACATACATAAATTAAAGAAAATAGGAAAATTTATGTATACTTTTATATATTTTACATGATAAAAGATAAAATAATTAATACATAGGTAATTAGACACTACATAAATGATAAAATAATACAACTTATAATTATTTTTTATATTATTATATGCATATCCCTAACCGATTATCGAACTATGCCCTCGCCCGATACTTTAAAAAAAAACATCAATCAAATATTGGAATGATGACAATCATTATTTTATATTTTCTAAGGATAAATAAATATGTTGAACAAACAAATTTTTATATTAATAAAAATTCACATTATTTAACTCTTTAAAAACATATTGAGAGAAATATGTTGAGAGGGAGAAAATATTATCACTATTGTATTGTACTTTTTGAGTTTAGTTAAAATAAAGTTGAGAATTTAGTTACAATTTTGGAAGGCAGAGTTTACCTCAATAAAAGGTCAGAAATAGAAGGTCAAAGCAGGGCGGTAGCCACCCCATACTGCCGTCATGCACCGCCACTACAAATCTGATACTACTAACTGCTGGACCGAAAGTTATAATGGAATGATAAATATTTTTCGTTTTTAATTAAAATTTTTTGATTTGGATTGTTGTGGATACATAATCTCTGTAAGGGAGTGTTATTTTTCCTAATATAGGACTTTATCGTACAAATTTAAATTTAATTAAATTTAATATAAATATTAAACGTTGAGTAAATAATAACAATTAAAAAATAATAAATACTTTTCATGGTTGAAATTTCAAGGGGTCACACGGCATATTGACCCTTGATACTTTTGACTTAATTGATCGACTTAAATAATTATTTAAAAGTATTTTTCAGTTTACTCAAATATTATATATCAAGGAAATTCAACCAACTTTTCCCATAAAGTGATCCAAGGTCTTTTGAATAATTATCTTCATTTTGAAGTTTTTAGATAGTTTTCCAAAAAAAAAAACATTGACTAATTGATGAGTGGGTGCTATTCAGATGGTAAGTACTTCACACTTTTAATTATTTTTAAAATTATGAATTTGAGTTGATAAGAAACAAAATAATAAAAGCTTGTCGAATAGGGATAAGAAACAAAAATAAGAAATCTTACTAATTTCTATAGTATATCTGACACAAATTCTATGATTTATAATTTTTAAATATTTAAATTAATCATTTTACATGCTTAACGATTCTGTTAGATTTTGAATTTAATAATACAATTTTAGTTATGCTATAATTTGCATATTGGTTAGTAAAAAATTAAAAAAGTTGGACTAATTTTTTTCCTTTGATACAATGGATCTTAACTTTTATTTGTCACCATGAATGGTAATACAATGAATAAAAATTTTCGTCATTAAATAAAGAGCTAGAGCTAGGATGCGTACAACATATGATCAATTTCCATTCGATTCAATAATTTTATCCAGATTATATATACTAAAAATCTCATAAATATGTATATATATTTTTGTACTTATTTAAAACTCATTTATTCTTTTATAAGTTGATATATGAACAATAAACTTCTTTCTTGAATTTACTTTTAATTAAAAATTTCTCTAATTCGAGTCCTATTGGTAAAATCCTGATATAAAATATTTTTAATTAATGAATTTTAACTTATACAAATTCAAATTAATCAAGCATCAAAATAAATATCTCACATTAAATGAGATTAGAAAAAGAATACTACTTTTTGATATATAATTCTCCCTTTAGCCATTATAGTAATTTGAATTTATTCTTAACAAGGAGATCAATTTTTCTAATTATATAAAATAAAATGATATCACCCAAAAAATAAAATGTTACAATGTATTTTGAAGATTAGCTCAGAATGATCAGACAATTAATCCGTCGGTTACAATAGTCAATACGCACACAGCGTCCCATAATTAAAGCACTTTGTAAATAGTGTGTGTACCTATAGCCTCTTAGGGTTAGTAATGACTAACCACTAGCAGTCGAAAAATATTTAGTGCTCTTCATTAATACGTCAAGTCATTTAAATGATATCTATAGATAAATTTTTATAATAAAATAAAAATTTTTTAAAAATATTATCACAGATAATAATAATCTGTCTTCCTTAATTATTATAACTTCCCCATATTTTCCTCTATATTTATATCTTTAGCAGCATTTTCTCCACAAATTTATAATATATACTTCTGATATTCCGTCCGTTACCAAATAAATAAATAAATAAATATCCACTGGTTTTTTTCCATGAACTATGCTAATAACAACTTCACTTATGCATATTCCTTTTTCCTGTTCTATCATTTTCTATCTCCCTCGTTACTAGTGATAAATTACTACAACTATTAATTTTTATATATACATATATTTTATTTTGGGCTGAGTTGTCTTTACTATATGGTAATTTTCTCTATTCAGTAGTAGTATTTAATACTGGTGGTTGTAGTAATGGTCTGAGTGAATTGAATTGAAGATTTTTGTTTGCTTCTTACTCTTTTTTTTTTGTGTGTGATGAAACTAGCTAAATTTTTTTCTACTTCTACTCACTAGTTTAGTTATTGAGGGCTCAAAAAGTATAATTCTCATCAATGGAGTACATCGGCACCGGCGGTGGTGGTGGCACCAGCAGCGGCGGCGGTGCCGATCCTCATGACGGTTCCGATTCTCATCGGAGGAAAAAACGTTATCATCGTCACACCGCTAATCAAATTCAAAAACTTGAAGCGTAAGCAATTGAAGTTCCTGTACAACAAGCCATGCATTTTTTTGCATTTCCAATCTGTAGCTGTTTTTTTATTTGGTTAAGTT
Organism: Solanum sitiens; assembly: GCA_016801875.1. NCBI lineage: Eukaryota > Viridiplantae > Streptophyta > Magnoliopsida > Solanales > Solanaceae > Solanum > Solanum sitiens. The sequence continues at coordinate 1,166,948 of JABWTJ010000002.1, read as the reverse complement.
TTTGGTGTTGCTAGTATTTTTAAGGAATGTCCGCATCCAGATGAGAAGACGAGATTGCAGTTGAGTAGAGATTTGGCTTTGGCTCCTCGTCAGATTAAATTTTGGTTCCAAAATAGAAGAACTCAAATGAAGGTTTGTTTAATTTTTACTCTGTTGTTTTATCTCAGAGAATTGCGAGTTTTTTTTTTCTTTTCCGACTGATGTATTGTGAGTTTTGGTTTGGGATTTTTTAGGCACAACATGAAAGAGCAGATAATTGTGCGCTTCGAGCAGAGAATGATAAAATTCGATGTGAAAATATAGCAATTAGAGAAGCTTTGAAGAATGTGATTTGCCCATCATGTGGAGGTCCTCCAGTTACTGAAGATTCATATTTTGATGAACAAAAATTGAGAATTGAAAACATGCAATTAAAAGAAGAGGTTTATTTTAATTATTTTAATTTTTTCCCTAATTTAATCTTTCAATTTCATTGATTTGATGTATTTATTCATTCATTCATTTTATCATGCAGCTTGATAAAGTATCTAGTATTGCTGCTAAGTATATAGGGAGGCCAATTTCACAACTCCCACCAGTGCAACCTATTCATCTATCTTCACTAGACTTGTCCATGTCTAGTTTTATTGGCCATGGCCCTAATTCCCTTGATCTTGATCTCGATCTTCTTCCTGGAAGTTCGTCGAATATGCCCAGTTTGGCCTATGCTACGTTGAATTTATCGGACATGGATAAGTCACTTATGGCTGATATTGCTGGTAATGCAATGGAGGAACTAATTAGATTGGTGCAAACTAATGAACCTTTGTGGATGAAGTCTTCAATTGATGGAAGAGATGTACTTAATTTCGACAGCTATGATCGTGTTTTTCCAAGGGCTAATAGTCATTTGAAAAATCCTAATGTTCGGATTGAGGCTTCGAGGGACTCAGGTGTTGTGACCATGAATGGTTTACAATTGGTCGAGGTGTTTACGGATGCGGTTAGTTGTTCTTACCACATTTTTTCTTGCAAATGGAAAGAGTTGATTGGCATTTCTGATTTTTCCCCCTATTTTCTGTTTGGTAGAATAAATGGCATGAATTCTTTGCTACAATTGTTTCGAAGGCTAGAACGCTCGAAGTAATATCATCTGGTGTAATGGGCAGCAGAACTAGTACATTGCAATTGGTAAAGAAAAACAATATACTTAACAAGATGATTTTTTCTCTTGAAAATACATCTATGTTTAGGCTGAAAATGACTACATGATGCAGATGTATGAAGAATTGCAAGTGCTTTCACCATTGGTCCCAACGCGACAATTGTATTTTCTACGGTTTTGCCAGCAGATTGAACAAGGCTCATGGGCTATTGTTGATGTTTCTTATGACATAACTCAAGAAAATCAGTTTTCTTCCACTGCTTGCAAAGTTCATAGGCTTCCATCTGGGTGCTTGATACAAGATATGCCCAATGGTTATTCCAAGGTTGTCAAAAATGGCTTTAATTATCAACATTCATAAGCTTTACATTCGTCATTAATCATGAGGTTAATTTGTGAACTTTATTTGTGGAATAGGTTGCTTGGGTGGAACATGTAGAAGTGGAAGAGAAGGGTTTAATTCATAGACTATATAGAGATCTTATACACAGTGGATTGGCATTTGGAGCTGAGAGATGGGTTGGCACTCTTCAAAGAGTTTGTGAAAGACATGCTTGTCTCATGGTTAATAGCAACCCGTCTCATGATCACAGTGGAGGTAACTTATATCAAAATTCTTTTTTCTCCCCTGATATAATTGGGAATTGAAATTGGTGGATTAATGTGTAATGTTATGTTAAGCAGCAATTCCATCGCCTGATGGGAAGAGAAGCATGATGAAACTTGCACGAAGGATGGTGAGCAATTTCTGTGCTAGCGTGAATCCATCGAATGGACACCAATGGAACACAATTTCCGGTTTGAATGAGTTTGAAGTCAGAGCCACACTCCAAAAGTGCACCGACCCCGGCCAGCCCAATGGTGTAGTCATTAGTGCAGCTGCAACAATTTGGCTACCAATTCCTCCACAACAAGTCTTCAATTTCTTCAGAGACGAACGAACTCGACCACAGGTCTGTGCAAATTGACTCTGCTTCTAGATTCATTTGACTTTGTTCCTAGTGGGAAAATGTAGAAAAGCTTCCCTTGACTTTCTGTTCATTCTCTGTTTACTATTATCCTAACCAAATGTTAACTGAGATTACTTTGTACATGTTATTTCATTATCAAACACGTTCTTAATTTGAGAAATTCGGTTGTTTATGTTAACAGTGGGATGTTCTTTCAAACCAAAATCCAGTGCAAGAGGTAGCTCATATTGCAAATGGCTCTCATTCAGGGAACTGCATTTCTGTGCTACGGGTAAATCGATGAACCAATACTATAAATATACTTTTTATCCTTGAAAATTAAAATTTGATCATGAAGGTAAATGTTACATATTTTTAGGCCTATAACACTAGTCAAAACAACATGCTGATACTCCAAGAAAGCTGCATAGACTCATCAGGGGCATTAGTAGTGTATAGTCCAGTAGATATACCAGCCATCAACATAGCGATGAGCGGTGAGGACCCTACATATATCCCATTACTACCCTCGGGGTTCACAATATCGCCAGACGGGCGACAACTAGACACAGATGCAGCATCATGTAGCAGCAGCTCAAATGCAAGTACTATAGGAGGAGGCAGGTCAGCAGGTTCACTTATAACAGTAGTGTTCCAAATTTTAGTAAGCAGTTTGCCATCAGCAAAAATGAGTCCTGAATCAGTAAACACTGTGAATAATCTCATTGGCAGCACTGTTCACCAAATTAAATCTGCCTTGAACTGCTCCACTTCCTGATCCTATATTTTTTTTTGAAATCTCATCAGTTCAGCATTTAAATTACCTCTCTGCTTCTGTTTAGAAGTAGTTGGGAATTTTCAATGCCCTCTGTCACTGTTCTCTCTCTACTGATTCTGTCACAGCTTTATGACATTTCACAACTCATAATTTTTATTTTTTTGGGAGGGGGTTTGGTAGGCATATTTGAATTGTGAGGTTCGTTTCCTTTTCTTCGAATTTCATTTTGCTTTAAAAGGAGTCAAGAACGCACCATACAAGAAAACATCTTGATAAGAAGTGTTACTATGTTAAAACAATTGTATGGTTCGGGTATTGACTTCTGTACTTGGAACTTTATTTTATCAATCTAATGCAAGTATGTTTGAATTTTATTTATTGTTTTGTTTCAATTTCTCAGTCTTATTGAATATTCTTTTTTTTCTTTTTTTTACATTTCAATTTTCTGTATATGTATATTGTATTCAAGATTGTGGTCCAACGTGGGAGAATAAAGACCATCTTGTCCAAGAGTTGAAAGTCCAGAAATGTGGGGGGCCAAAACAATATGACCCCTTAAGAAAAACTAAATATAGGAGGGGGTGGGGGTGACTGAATTCACAAGTGTTGTAGTTGGCTTTGTGGTGGAAAATTGTATATAAAAAAGATGTAAAATCTAATTATAGTGAGATTAAACTTGTTGGTAGATCTATTATTAAATGCTTGTGTGAACAAGGCAGGCAGTCCCTTTTTAGGCCCAAGGGTGTCGATAGGCAGCTTTATTCTCAGGTTTAAGATGGCACTTGACCATTACACAATTGAATGCTACTTGCCCCTACAACTTGTGGGGCATCCAGAAAGTAACACTTCAAAATTTTCAAAACTATAATGTTAGGCCAATTTGAGCACACATCTATTAATTTCATAAGGTATCTATCTATTAAGCTTCTATTTTACATTAGCACTCAATACATGTAGATACTTAAAAGTTTGCGAAAGTAATAGATGTGTCTACTTCAAAATAATAGAAATTCTGTAAACTTTAAGTGTCTACTTCAAAATAAAGTTCAAAGTTTAATGGGGATTTATATATTTTCTCATACAAGTATAATATTCTTTCTCTGTTTAAAAAAATAGTAAAAAATAATAATAAAAGAATGACACATTTCTATATGAAGTAACAATTTGATTTTAATGAAAAGATTTCTAGTCACATCGACTCATATAAAATGGGACGGAGGGAGTATGTTTTTTCAACTATACTTTTATATTCCATCTTGTTTATATTGTTTAATTAATAAATATAGATTATATTTATTAATTTCTTAATAGACGTTATTTTTTCACAAGGCTAATGGAGTAACTATATATCTATCAAGATTTGCATAAATGAAAAAATAATCATCTAATATTTTTATCTCGGCTGAACTTTGAATCAGAGACTTAGATCATGAATTGTAATTCATTAAATCGACTACTAGTTCACATCATCGGATGCAGTATAGTCAAATATTAAAAAAAAAATGTCCACGGTTGGGCATTTATAAGAAATTAGGAGAATATGATATCCCAACTAATACCTTCTCAGGATAACAAAATACAGAAATTTCATACAAGAATGTCCCTAATGGAAAATATGGAGATTTTGGATTCAACTAATTATTTTTGTATTGGAAAACTCCACTTGAACTACCTTAAGATATGTACTAAAATAGAAGTACACATGGAAATTTTTGTTGTATCTTCAATGGACAACTTACTTCATTAGGAATATGTATTATATATGCACATAGAAATGTTTGAAAATTATTGGAATGTGTGTTCGGAAAGGAGGAAAATGTTTTTTTTTTAATTTTCTCATGTTCGTCTGGTAAAAAAATGGAAAATCATTTTTTAGAAAAACGAGTTTTTTTAAAAATGAGGAAATGACTATGTTCGTCTGGTAAAAAAATGGAAAATCTTTTTTTTAGAAAAACGAGTTTCTTAAAAATGAGGAAATGACTATGTTCGTCTGGTAAAAAAAAATGGAAAATCTTTTTTAGGAAAACGAGTTTCTTTAAAATGAGGAAATGACTTGTCTAGCGAAATTAAATAGGGAAAACTAGTTCTTTGATACAACATTCCACATTGATTATATATAATCTTTATACATCATATTTTTACCTCCGTTCTATATAAACTCACCTCCCATATTGTTTACCTAGATTATATACAAATATTTTTTATTTATATACCAAACACAAAAAATAAGTAAGAAATCCCGACCACATCCATAATCAGAAAATTTACATCAAGCTCGATGTGTATAATTTGATGGTTGGTGACACTATTCTTAAAGAACATTTCACCAATAGATATCTTCTCCAAAATTTAACAAATTATTCTAATACTATTATTAACTATAACTAGAAACAACAAAGAAAAAGCAGAAAACTCAGCAAGATAAAGTCGAATATTTTTTGTTAACTCTCCATATATAACAATTTAATTTAGGGAAATTAAATCGTACGAATAAATTGTAAGTACGTGTTTAATTAAGAAGGCTACGTCTTGAAGACGAAAGCCACAAGATTTGTTCATAAAAAAAAATAGTCTAACAAAGGAAAAGGAGACATTATAGCATGAGGACCTCCTCTATGCACCTATTGAAAATGTAGTTAATTAAATACCCTAGCTAAGCATTTTAAGACAGAGAATGCTAACCAATTAAACACAACTATCATCATAAATCTATTTTTTTTGGGTTAAACTTATTGAGTAAGATATACGAAATTATTTATCAATATAGTCAAAATATATTTATTATGGATAATATACTTAAATATACAAAACGTACATCCTTATTAGTTATTTTGTAAACCAGATCACTTGAAGAAACAAAATTATATTTAACTATAGTACTTACTATTCTTTAAAAATTATATGTCAGATTTATCTTTTATACGTTTCTTAAGAAAACATGAAATATGAAGATTTTTCCGGCCCCCTCTAGTTTTATATCTTAAAGATATACTAATTTAATTTCTTTTTAAAGTGTTTAATTATTCCAATTTTGTTGTAGGAAGTGTTTTTACTCCAAAGATTAGTTCTTTAATTAAGTGCCAATTCGTGCTTCATCCAGTATTTTTATTCGGGTAAAATTTACCCACATCGGATATTTATACCAAGCCAATACATGCATGCTATGTGTTTAAATTTATAGTTCATTTTACTTTATTAAATTACGTAATAATGGAAATCACATTGACTTGGTATAAACACCCAGTGCAGTAAGTTTTTTCCTTTTTATACTTTGGCACATTATCTCAAACTTTTGTGTAAAAATAATTAGTAATAGCATTTAACTTTGTATTTTCAATCTATACTACCAAATTTTGCCGTCAAATAACGCGAGTACTTTAACTTGGTGATTAATAGTGGTGGGTTGGGGTTTATAATTTTAGACTTGGAAAAATGATTCATCTAATTTGTTTAAGTTGGACAGGTTAAATATCACATTCAAGTTTTGGATTAGTTCTAACACATCTAAAAATTGGGTTTAGTCAAATCTTAATAAATATGTTTAGTCAAATTAAAGACTAAAATTAAAAATGGAGCCGAAAAATATTAGTATTAACCATAAGGATTTTTAATTCTATCGATAGAACGAAAAAAAATGCTATAATCATAAATAAAGGTGAGAACCCACATGGCGCATCAGATTAATGTATTAGGTATAAAATGTACATCAGAAATTCGTGTATCATGTATAAAATGTAATGTATCTTGCTTAACGATCGCATATCAGATTAATGTATCAACGCTTATATTATCGTATCAATTTGAGAAATTTCTGGAATTATAAACTTATAAGGAACAAATATTAATTTTACCTTAAAAGTATATGATTTCTGTCCCTTGCCCTTAAAAAATTGCAAAGTATCAAACATGTGACCTCATAGACACAAAATGGTTTTCACAACCATCCCCGCACAGAGTAAGCTTTACCAATTAGCTAGTTTTATTTAATTCATATTTATTTGTTAAGTATGTCGGATGAAGCATTACTGTATGACATGCCTTAATTAATGTAAATTTATTTTTTGGTGGTGCTCTCGTAATCGTGAAATTAAAAGTTTTTATTAGAGTGATCAACAATTATCAAAGATTATGATAGGTGATTAAGTATTCTAAATTAGAGTTTTTTTTATGAGCATACACAGGGGAAGCTACTGTAGCAGAAGGGGGTTTGACCGAACTCAGGCTTTTTCATAAACTCTATATTTTTATTAAAATATGAAATACAATGTATATATCTATTTTCCGTGAAGCTATAAATAGACTGAAGTGTTTGACCCAGTGGTCGTTGTGCACCTAGTGAGATTGTTCACCCCTCGTGAAACATGGGTTTGAATTTCTGTAGGCACACAATCTTTTGGATAATTTCTACACGCGTATTTATATAAAAAAACAATTAAAAATAGAATAATTAATTTCTAAACGTGTGATTATGTAAATAATAATTAAAAAATAGAATATGGGTAAGGAAATAGTATTTTGTGTCGTAATTAATTTTTTTAAAAAATAAAAAATTGGTAAGAATTAATTAAAAGCGTAGGTGGATTTACATAAAAAAACTAAAAAAAATTGTTAAATGGAAAAAAAGGAAAATAGCATTTGTATCGTACTATGAAACTATAATATCTGACTATTGATTTCTACTCATATTCAAAAAGTTTAACTCAATTTTTTTCTCGGAAAGTCAGGGTTCTAATTTTTATTGTTGATCTAATTGCTGCTATCCAACATCTGGCCTCTGGTGTGTACTCTTGTCTCTCCTTTTTCATTTTTTTCTAATTCGCTTTTAGTGAATTAAATACTTACATTTGTTCGTTAATTTGATGATTGTTACTTTTGTTTAAGATCATTGTTTCTATTTAAAAATTTAGAATCCACCAACCAACATGAAATCCTGGCTTTGCTGAGCATACAAAAGGAAAAAAAGGAGTGGTCAGGCAACGTGAACAACGTCCTTTCATGTTTCTCGTTGCGTAACTAACTTTTCATGAGAGACTTGCGGTCTGGAGTGGAGTTAGAAGTTCAAGTACGAATTTGATTGAACCGGTAAATTTTGTTCAAGTAATTAATGTAGTTGTATTAAGAAACTTATTAAAAATGAAGTTAAGAATTCAATTAGTATTAAAACTTAACTCATTATAAAATCCAGAACTCACCAACATGAAATCCTGACTTAGCCTCTGAGCATAAAAAAGGAAAAAAAAAAGAGTGCTCAGGCAACGTGAACAACGTCCTTTCATGTTTCTCGTTGCGTAACTAACTTTTCACGAGAGACTTGCAGTCTGGGGTAGAGTTAGAAGTTTAAGTACGAGTTTGATTGAACCAGTAATTTTTGTTCAAGTAATTAATGTAGTTGTATTAAGAAACTTATTAAAAATGAAGTTTAGAATTCAATTAGTATTAACACTTGAACTCATTATAAAATTCAAAACCCACCAACATGAAATCCTGACTTAGCCTCTGAGCATACAAAGGGAAAAAAAAGGAGTGATCAGGCAACGTGTACAACGCCCTTTCATGTTTCTCGTTGGTAACTAACTTTTCACGAGAGACTTGCAGTCTGGGTGAAGTTAGAAGTTCAAGTACGAGTTTGATTGAACTTGTAATTTTTATTCAAGTAATGTAGTTGTATTAAGAAACTTATTAAAAATGAAGTTTAGAATTCAATTAGTATTAACACTTGAACTCATTATAAAATTCAGAACCCACCAACATGAAATCCTGACTTAGCTGAGCATACAAAGGGGGAAAAATGGGTGATGAGGCAACCTGAACAACGTCCTTTCACGTTTTACGTTGCGTAATTAACTTATCACGAGAGACTTGCTGTCTGGAATGTAGTTAGAAGTTCAAGTACGAGTTTGATTAAACCAATAATTTTTGTTCAAGTAATTAATGTAGTTGTATTAAGAAACTTATTAAAAATGAAGTTTAGAATTCAATTAGTATTAACACTTGAACTCATTATAAAATTCAAAACCCACCAACATGAAATCCTGACTTAGCCTCTTAGCATACAAAGGGAAAAAAAAAAGGAGTGATCAGACAACTTGAACAACGTCCTTTCATGTTTCTCGTTGCGTAACTAACTTTTCACGAGAGACTTGCAGTCTGGGGTGGAGTTAGAAGTTCAAGTACGAGTTTGATTGAACCAGTAATTTTTGTTCAAGTAATTGATGTAGTTGTATTAAGAAAATTATTAAAAATGAAGTTTAGAATTCAATTAGTATTAACACTTGAACTCATTATAAAATTCAGAACCCACCAACATGAAATCCTGACTTAGCCTCTGAGCATACAAAGGGAAAAAAATGGGTGATAGGCAACGTGAACAACGTCCTTTCATGTTTCTCGTTGCGTAACTAACTTATCACGAGAGACTTGCGGTCTGGAATGTATTTAGAAGTTCAAGTACGAGTTTGATTAAACCAATAATTTTTGTTCAAGTAATCAATGTAGTTGTATTAAGAAACTTATTAAAAATGAAGTTTAGAATTCTATTAGTATTAACACTTGAACTCATTATAAAATTCAGAACCCACCAACATGAAATTCTGACTTTGCCTCTAAGCATAAAAAAGGAGAAAAAAAAGGAGTGCTCAGGCAACGTGAACAACGTCCTTTCATGTTTCTCGTTGCGTAACTAACTTATCACGAGAGACTTGCAGTCTGGGGTGGAGTTAGAAGTTTAAGTACGAATTTAATTGAATTAGTAATTTTTGTTCAAGTAATTAATGTAGTTGTATTAAGAAACTTATTAAAAATGAGGTTTAGAATTCAATTAGTATTAACACTTGAACTCGTTATAAAATTCAAAACCCACCAACATGAAATCCTGACTTAGCCTCTGAGCATACAAAGGGGAAAAAAAGAAGGAGTGATCAGGCAACGTGAACAACGTCCTTTCATGTTTCTCGTTGCGTAATTAACTTTTCACGAGAGACTTGCAGTCTGGGGTGGAGTTAGAAGTTCAAGTACGAGTTTGATTGAACCAGTAATTTTTGTTCAAGTAATTGATATAGTTGTATTAAGAAAATTATTAAAAATGAATTTTAGAATTCAATTAGTATTAACACTTGAACTCATTATAAAATTCAGAACCCACCAACATGAAATCCTGACTTAGCCTCTGAGCATACAAAGGGGAAAAAATGGGTGATAGGCAACGTGAACAACGTCCTTTCATGTTTCTCGTTGCGTAACTAACTTATCACGAGAGACTTGCGGTCTGGAATGTATTTAGAAGTTCAAGTACGAGTTTGATTAAACCAATAATTTTTGTTCAAGTAATCAATGTAGTTGTATTAAGAAACTTATTTAAAATGAAGTTTAGAATTTTATTAGTATTAACACTTGAACTCATTATAAAATTCAGAACCCACCAACATGAAGTCCTGACTTCGCCTCTGAGCATAAAAAAAGAAAAAAAAAGAGTGCTCAGGCAACGTAAACAACGTCTTTTCATGCTTCTCGTTGCGTAACTAACTTTTCACGAGATACTTGCAGTCTGGGGTGGAGTTAGAAGTTTAAGTACGAGTTTGATTGAACCAGTAATTTTTGTTCAAGTAATTAATGTAGTTGTATTAAGAAAATTATTAAAAATGAAGCTTAGAGTTCAATTAGTATTAACACTTGAACTCGTTATAAAATTCAAAACCCTCCAACATGAAATCCTGACTTAGCCTCTGAGCATACAAAGGGGAAAAAAAGGAGTGATCAGGCAACGTGAACAACGTCCTTTCATGTTTCTCGTTGCGTAATTAACTTTTCACGAGAGACTTGCAGTCTGGGGTGGAGTCAGAAGTTCAAGTACGAGTTTGATTGAACCAGTAATTTTTGTTCAAGTAATTAATGTAGTTGTATTAAGAAAATTATTAAAAATGAAGTTTAGAATTCAATTAGTATTAACACTTGAACTCATTATAAAATTTAAACCCACCAACATGAAATCCTGACTTAGCCTCTGAGCATACAAAGGAAAAAAAAAAGGAGTGATCAAGCAACATGAACAACGTCCTTTCATGTTTCTCGTTGCGTAACTTTATTTCACGAGAGACTTGCAGTCTGGGGTGAAGTTAGATGTTCAAGTACGATTTTGATTGAACCAGTAATTTTTGTTCAAGTAATTAATGTAGTTGTATTAAGAAACTTATCAAAAATGAAGTTTAGAATTCAATTAGTATTAACACTTGAACTCATTATAAAATTCAAAACCCACCAACATGAAATCCTGACTTCATCTCTGAGCATAGAAAGGGAAAAAAAGGAGTGATCAGGCAACGTGAACAACGTCCTATCATGTTTCTCGTTGCGTAACTAACTGTTCACGAGAGACTTGCGGTCTGGGGTGAAGTTAGAAGTTCAAGTACGAGTTTGATTGAACCAGTAATTTTTGTTCACGTAATGTAGTTGTATTAAGAAACTTATTAAAAATGAGTAGTATTAATACTTGAACTCATTACTAAATTCAGAACTCATAAAATTAAAATTCTGACTTCGTCCTATTATTGAAGCACAACTAGCTAACTATATAGACAATGTATATCATTGTGACAAAAAGATAAGAGAAATAATTATAATTATATCTCGTATTATAATTATTATAGAAAAAAAACGTAACCAACCAGTAGTATGGAAGAAGACAGTACGTAGTGCTTGAGAGAAACGTTTTATGAGAATCTGTTAAAGAGAATTAAAGTGATAAATGACTCAAAGACAAGCTACTTTGAATCCCTTTTATATATATACACCCAAATATTATTGTTCATCTCCCTCCTTATTAGCTTCTGCACTCTCCCGGAGCTTTAGCTAAGCTCTTTAATTATCGATCGATCGTATAAATGGCACCCGTCGGACTACCTCCTGGTTTCAGATTTCATCCCACTGATGAAGAACTCGTCAATTATTATCTCAAGCGAAAAATTCATGGCCAGGAAATTGAACTTGATATTATTCCTGAAGTTGATCTCTACAAATGTGAGCCATGGGAATTAGCAGGTTCAATTTAATTCTCTTCATCTAAATCAATTAATTTATATTATTCGTTTTCAATGGAGTGAATTACTCATATATTTCAATGTATGAAACAGAGAAATCGTTTTTGCCCAGTAGAGATCCGGAATGGTACTTTTTCGGTCCGAGGGATAGAAAATATCCGAACGGATTCAGAACGAATAGAGCAACTCGAGCAGGATACTGGAAATCTACTGGGAAAGATCGGAGAGTGACGTCACAGAATCGCGCGATTGGGATGAAGAAGACGTTGGTTTATTACAGAGGAAGAGCGCCGCAGGGGATTAGAACTGATTGGGTAATGCATGAATATCGACTCGATGATAAAGAATGTGACGAAATCTCCAGTATTCAGGTAGTTCGTATTGTTATTCTAATTTTATATAAAATTTACTTTTGGTCTGTGTTTATATCAAATCTAATATAAAATTTAAAATAAAATAGAAGGTACTAATTTGAAAATTAGTCTCAATTCTAAATGATTTGGGCTCTTAAATACATGATCATAATCATTATCAACTTTCATGCGACACTACTTTACTTTATTTGATATGGTTATTTATCAATAAAACTATATATATTCAAGTGATACTCCATCTATGTTAATTTTAATTTTAACGGCTAATTGGTTAAAAAAATTTATTTGGTTAAATATTTTACTGTAGTTAGTTTATAGGAGTAAATAAGGTTTTTCATTATGAAATTTAATTCAGATCATGAACACTTAATTTATAACAATTATTGTTTCGGATGCCATTAATTCTCTTTTGTTTTTCTTTTCCCTTTTGTATTTCATCTTTCCTTTTTCCATGCGTTAATTACGATTTTCAAAACTTTTAATCTTTCTGAAAGAGAGTTAATTCAACTAGTCCGATTACGAACCAAACTACTAAAAAAACACTAGAATTAGCTACAAACTCTGTTGTTGGTTCATTGCTATTTTATTCTAATTCGTTCAGTAGAATAAGCGATGAATTTTGTTGTTTAGCTACAAAATTTGTTCGTTGCTAAATTCAATTTTTTAACTGCAGATTATTTTTTTTTTAAAATCACTTAGACACAGTGTCAGCATTTGACTTTAAAAACATGGAATTTTATAAGCCGAAATTTACTGGAGACTTTTTTTTTTAAGAAAAGCATTAGCTCTTAACATGTTTTTCTTCAAATCTCTTTTTACAGTTAAAGATGTGATAAAAAGCAACAAGATTAATCGTCTTTACCATGTGCCCACCCATGTTATTTGGCTTTTTTATCCCCCACCCCCACCCCACCCCACCCCCACCCACCCCACACACACAACAAGGGGGAAAAAACAAGAAAAAAGAAAGTGAAAAAAATTTCATCTTCATCTAAAAGAAAAGAAGGGGAAAAAACATTTTATATCGGATCATAAGATGATAGTTACGTACAATTTGAAAATTCATTTAAAGAGAGGAACGTGGACTGCATGGCATGCATGGAAAAAAGCTACCTCTTTTGTCTCTTACTAAAACTTAACTTTCTCTTTTTACTATTTTGCGTGATATATGGAATAGTATATACCTTTTCTATAATCATTATGTCCTAGTCAGTTTATATACATCTCGATTAATATTAGAAAATAGTACTATCTACTATCTCCTATCTCCCACCAATAGAGGCGGAGTTGCCTCATTGATTCTGTTAAACCTACTAGCTTTGGTTCACATTCTTGTATTAAATTTTTTTTTTTATTGAATATGTCAAATTAAATTTAGAACTCAATAACTTTACAAGAATTAAAATTTTGAACCCATAAATTTTAATACCAAACCTTATATTAGTATTAGGATTTAGGACCTACATTGAGTGTTATTATTGTGTGATAATATCATAGTATATGATAAGATACCTTTTATGTATGATAATTTAAATAAAATAAATAAGACATATTCTTTACTTGCAGAGTCTTAGATGTCTTTGATAGAGAAAAAGTCTATAGTTTCACTTTGTCTTTGGATAGTAAGACAAAAGTAAAATCCTCACATATGACTGAATCTGTTCTAAGCCTCCAATCATCATCATGAGTACTATTCTACTTTCTCTTTTTGTTGATTTTTCATGATCACTGATTATAAAAACACTAATCAAAGATTCTTCTACCAAAAATTGAAATCATCATAACTTGGATTTAACCTAAAAGCATTAGGTCCCCCCCCCCCCCCCCTAATTAATAAGTACCACTTTCATTCTGTGACAAGGTGTCGGTTGCTTTTCACTTTATTCCTATTTTACCTTAATAAGCCAATCTATGTTCAAACATATATATTTAACAATGACTTCACCATACAAGTGAGGTCCATTTTTGTTCAAAAACACCACATATAGATAATATTATTATAAGTCTCATTCACAATCGGTGGTGGAGATATGATTTTCACTAAAAAATTATATACAGTATTAAAAACACTTCTAAATTTGATGTGAGTTATCAATTCATCCATGAACTATTGATATCCTTAAAAACACCTCCTCTACTTGACTAACTAAACTTAAATACATCACTGAAATCCTACAAGAGTTTGAAACCACTTGATATGTTATGGGGCATATCAAGGGTGTATTTAAGTTGAGTTAGTCAAGTAGAGGAATGATTTTAAAGCTGTCAATAATTTAAAAGATGAAACTAATAATTTACGTCAAGTTCAAGTTTTATCAATTCTTCTCTATATATATCCAATCTTTGCATATATAATGTGAAGTTTCAGTGAGCCCCTTTAGTTCCTTAGCTCTACCCCTACCTACATTTATCATTGAAGATATTTTTAAGTTCAAGTGTAATTGTACTTTTGAATTATAAGATTGGATAGTAAAGAGAGTAGGGACAAGAAGAATCGTTAATTATTATACTTTTCTTTTTAATTTCTTCATACAAGTAGAGAAATAAGAAGAACAATGATCTTCCCTTTTTCAGTATCTGTCCCTCTACTTTATAGGATCTCTTGTATAGGGAGCTATATAGTTTAATCATATCTAAATAAATCCAGCAAAGCCCCAATTATTGACTACTCAAAACTTTTGTTGTCAGCAAAATGTACTTGTTTGATGCTCTGATACAAGATTTAGTCAATAACACCCCTCCTCTTTCTCTCTGAAAAGAATAAAGACTCTAGATATGACAGCTCATACATAAATACTAATCTCACTTTTTATTCTTACATTATTAACATTAACAATTCAACTTATTAAATAAACATGGTTAAATTACAGTGCTTTTGTATGTGTTATGCATTCATTAGTTTGATATAATTACCAGGTGCAGTTAAGTTTTAATTAAGCAGCTAGGATTAGGATACTAATACAAATATAAAATTTTGAAATACATTTGTCTGGTGTTTTGTTATTTAGTATTAGCTTCAAATTGATTATAATCTTGGTAACATCTCTCTCTCTTATAGAATATGTGATTACACTACTAGACAAAACTTGTGTTGTAGAACATGATTTTCCCACTCTGAACAGCTCATTAAGAAAATGCAAGGTGGAAAACTAACTTTTTTTCGTATAATATACACTAGTACTACTTTTTTTCTTATCAATTCAATCAAAATATCAATGGAAATAACAACTAAACATTTTTCAGTAGAAAACAAAGGAAAGTAATGTATTTTAGTAGTGTTACCTGTTATCCTTGGCTTATAATCTCTAAATATCCTTGTTCCTAACCAAACGATCCTATATTTTAAAGAATTAAGTTAAATTGTTACCTATATAGATAATTGACATTCTTGTTCTTGTTGTGCAAACAGGATTCATATGCATTGTGTCGTGTATTCAAGAAAAATGGTGTTTGTTCAGATATAGAAGAACTAGGACAACCAAGTATTAATGTACCATCATTTGAGTACCCATTGACTCAAGGCATTAACAACAATAACAATGTTCATCATGAACAATACCAAACACCATCTCCAGATGTTCCATTAGCATCATCATCATGTTGTATCGAAGAAGAAGAAAAAGATGATTCATGGATGCAGTTTATTACAGAAGATGTATGGTGTTCTTCCAACTCTTCTTTTCAACAAGGTGAAGATATCTCTCCACTTGCTTTCACAAATTTATAAACAACTCGATCCATCTATCGATGACATAATATTCTTCTTACCATAATAATTCATATTATTTTATTATAAACTATGTAACTTTTTTGTTTTTTTTTTTCTTTTCTTTACCTTGATTATGAACAATGATTTCGCTAATTGTACTTAGCTTTTTTTTAATTATATGTTTTTTTGTGACTGCTCATATTATATATATACCTGTATAGCCAAACAATTTATCTTGTGGCTTTAAGGGTTCAGATTTTGACCTCTTTCTTTGAGGTTATCATGGTGTTATACTTGTGAAATAAAAGGGAAATGGTTGTTATTTACTCTTCTCTTCTTCTTATATTTATGTCTTTTGAGAGAAGTACAACACTTCGACCATCTAATTTATCAACATGACCGAATGTATACACATACACTTTCATTGTATATATTATGTATAGTATAAACATGCACTGTGTACAGATTTTGTAAACTAGATGGTCCAAAGATATTAGGTACGAATAACTAGAATAGCAATCAGCCATTACTGTTTGGCCTTGACTAGTACTTAAACTTAACTAATATGTATTGGTAAGTTGTTGGTAGGGGCCTAATTTTATAGCAAATAAAGGCTGTATGGGAAAATGTCAAATGTATCAATTGACCATTTCATTCTCAACGAAGATTTTTGAACCCTACACTCCTGACTCAGACGTGACAATCATTGAACATAGTTCATGATCTGTAACATCAATGTGATAAGAAATTTTAGACTATAACATCAATGTGAAATGAAATAGTAGACTATAACATTTAATGTGATATATGAAATATTAGACTAACATCAATATGATACGAAATATTAGACTATAACATCAATGTGAAAAGAAATATTAGACTATAACATCAACACGATATGAAATTTTAGACTATAACGTCAATGTGAGATGAAATATCAGACTACAACTTCGATGTGATATGAAATTTTAGTAGTATTGATTCTCTGGCAGAAACGCCTCTGTAATAGGTAAAATAATTCCATCGCAAGTGCATGGAATCTTTTGACATTTACTATGGGTAAAATTTTTAGATTACTAGGCTATCAATTCTTGACAAATTATTACAGCTTGATTGTTTCTGAGAAGATTATTCAACTTTTTGTGACAGTAAAGATAACATGCAAAATGACTCTAGCACCACTGTTACAAACAAATTCAGTAATGAAAACATAAATAGCATGAATATTATTGCATAAATTCATAACTTACATCAAAATATGACTTTATGCCACTAATTTTATTGAGCACCCCTTGACTGGGTGTGAAGATGCTCATGGTTCTTAGTTTCTCCAAAATTTATCATATGAAATCACTTAGAAATTGTCTGCTTGGGTGTCCCAAAAGAAAACCACCAGCAAATTAGACCACACTGCCTCTGGCATACTTGTGAAAGCAGAGCCACATTAAGCAAAAAGATAATCGACCAGTATAGAACTAATTCTTTTTTCATTAGCCATACTTTTTGACCAGGAAGGTCGTTTGTTACATTAAAAAGAAAAACTACACAGACCACCTTTGACTATAAAGTTGACACTATAAGAAGGTCTGAAAGTCTAGTATGAGCAAAAACTGCAATCATACACATCCTAAGGTGGGGTATCTCAGGATTAAGTTCAGAATTAAATTTATACTTTGATGATAAATGTATATCTTTAACCAAACAAAGTAAAAATTTAATCCCAAGATATCCCACCTTCCAAGTGGGATAAATTAGTCCAACAATTATAATCCTGAGATACTTTAGTCAGGAACCAAACAACCTCTCCATATTAGGGGTCGAGGATTATCCTACTTCCATCATCATAGGACAAAAGATGTAAAGCAAATAGTTAGTAGGATCATGTGCGCAAAAGGATGGTGCCACAGAAGCTCCAGCATTCAATTTTGACTGTGGGCTTTACCTGAGACCTAGTTGTCTGCCTAAGACAAAGGGCCAAACTTCAGTTGGATCTTCAGGGCAATAGTACTTCACCTATGTCGAGGTCCTATTTGAAACCTTCCAATTCTCAAACTCAGCACATTTTAACATACATGAACTGGCATTTCGATGCCCACCGCCACCAAATGCCTGCAAATTCCCAAGAAATATATTATACATGACTGCAAACTGTATTTTATTACTCATCGAAAGACGTGAAAAGTAAACAAAGCAAGAACCTGGGAGATAGATGTCGTATCTTCATCACCAATGCTCCTCAGGCTAACCTTTAACATTTCATTGTTTTCAAGCTCAGGTACCTTATAAACAATAGCCCCAATACCCCTGACATACATCCAACAAGAACAATGAAGAACTACTTCTACAAGCATTCAGCAAGTGATAAAATTAGATATTACTGATATTTTACTAGCTATATCTAGAAGCTTCCTGAAATGACATGGTTGTCAGAACTAAAATAAAGTTATATTCTACTTCCATCAAATTCAAAGACATATTTAAGGAGAAACTATGAATAAAAATTGTGATCTCCGGGTTAACTTGCGTGCACAGAGACTAAAAATTGTAATGTCAGGCTTTGTCACTCACCTATACCTCATGGAATTAGTAATCAAGTATTGGTTGCCATATTACACTAAAAACATGCTTACTGTTGCATTGGAAGTATTAGGTGTAATGAAGAAATTTTTAACAGTAATGATGTTGAACAAGGGGAATTCTAAACTTCACTCTTACAATTCTTGGAATTTCCCTATCTCCTACTATCCAGCACACTAGACAATATTCTTACAGAAGTCATATTGTTTTTGACCATCTCCCTTTTTTCTGACAAGGGTAGTGTCCAGACAAGCTTTGCGCACTTCGAATATTCCACCTAGAAACCAACACAGGGGCTGATGTACTGGGCAACTCCGCCCACCAATGCTTAGATAGATGGGAAGAAATCACCTAATGTTCTTTGTTTATGCTTGGATTTGAATCCTGATCTCTCTCCAAGGTTTGCACCCACTTCATTCCACTAGGCCACCCCCTTGGCACAACATGATATATAGAGAGAGCCAGAGCCAAAAGCAGGGCCTCTGACCATCCCATAATTACAGCATTCTAGAACCTCAGCAAAAGATAATTTGCAGCATGCTTTGTCAACAGCATCAACTCAAAATTTTTTTCATTTTAACCCTATAACATTTTATCCAGACTACGTTCTTTCGACTCTGCAATTCTACATTTGCACTGAACTCTCCAGTATTTTTTAACAGCTCATCGTCTTTCACTTGTCGGAACACTCCAAAAAGCTGCTCTCTCAGCTTTCTTACATATGCCTAATACACATGTCAGCTCATGTAGATCTTTCAAAAATGCACTAAACTTCATGAAACTTGTGGAGCCTCCCAGATATTCCCACACATACAAAATACATACCCTTATCCATATTCACACAAATACTGCTAAGGCCAACTTAACAAAGAAAATTATAAAAACAGATAGATGAATGCAAGGAGCAATTTTGGTTCAGATTATCAGTATATTTGAAGTTGTCACTTGAATACTGTTTTCAAGATAAATCCTTAGTAGTTTTCTGGCACAAACTCCTAATCCAACTTCAAACAACCTATAGATGAAACAAGTGCCATTAGCAAAACTAATTTGAGATTTCATCATGTAAAACGGTGTCTTTGGATAGCTTTAGACAACTATATAATGTTAAGACATAATTAAAAATGTCTTCTCTCCCATAGATTAAGCTTTTAGATTCGACGACCACATAATAAGACAGAGCAGGTAGAGGTCCTCAATATATGTCTCACCGCTACCAACTATCAAAAAGTATTTCACGTACTTGGCTAAGGGAAAAGAATCAAGCTTCACGTTTGGAGGCATGTTAGACAAAATTAAATTAATGAAAGCATCACCTTTACAACAACTTAACTTTTTAAATGAGGTATATTATATACTTCAACAAAATTGAATAGTAAATTTACATCATCCAATTTTTCGTGAAATTAAAAGTGTTTGCTCCAATGAGAAACAATTATTAATCTCTATCCCAAACTTATATTATCAGGAATGTATCACAAGAGACACAGGGAGTTAATAGGAAAGAAGGAAAAATTAAAGAAATAATGCATCATAGAAATTGATGTACACAAGAAGCAGGGAAGTATAAACCTCAACTTCATATTACGACTTTTGACTGCCAACTGGTTCCCAAGCTCACTTCTTAGCTCAGGCAAAGAATCTGCATTAACTGCCTACAGGAAAGATTGAACCATCTTGTCATTCTCAAATCTCTGAGCCATATGAAAATGGTTTTATAGATTTAGTCAAGAGGAAATATTGCACAAAACAGTAACATCTGGTTGCTCACAATTACTGAGTATAAGCATTGTTAAAATAAGTGAAACTAGAGGAGGACCCACTCAGAAAGAATTCATGTATCAGTAAGGCATAGCTTGTTTCTGGATGGAAATTTTAGGAACTAAATCTTTAAGGTACAGTAACAGAATTTTTTTTGTCACCCATAAATACTGAGGGCACATCTATTTATCTTTCAAAGATCTAGTGAAGAAAGTGGTACACAGAGCATTTTCAGATAAACGGCCTATATAGTTGTTGGGGGCATCCTATAAAATTGGAAATGTTAAACATGCTATCCATGCTCGTGAATGTATCAGATAAATAAATGACTTCATCCCCGAGCACACTAATTGTTAGATTCACATAGCTTGTATGGTCAGGAGCTTTCAGTAGTCAAGGCACCACTCAGGGAAATTGACAAATGAATGACACTTAGGGACTCATGACACGAGTGGGATAAACACCTAACAGGAGTTTCCAGCAGTAAATAGAAGCAATCTAGAATGCTACCTACCACAAACCACATAGTGAGTATGATGACTATAACTTACAATTCATAAAATAGCAACCTCACATAGTTATTACAGACCTTGTCTTATTTCTAACAAACTAACTCAAAACTCTGCCATGTATCTGCTCTGAGTGAAGCACAGAGTCTCCAGTGAACCAACAGATCACACAAAATGTATAGAAGATATTTTTTTCTCAGGCAAATCTCAGCAAGCAGCAGAGCACGTGCTCTAGCCTCACACAAATATATTGCACATTTTTATGCACTCAATGATTTAGTACATTCTCAATCTGCTAGACCTCACGCAGTAATGGTAACAACTTTTTGTATCACTCGGGAAAATGTACATGTGAACATGTCTGTTGGTACACTTTAAACAAAGGGAGGCAGCGGTCAGGCAGGCAGACTAAGGTCACTTCCAGGGAATGATGCTACAGTAGAATATTACCATGGCACAATTGTGGTCTCCAGCATGAAGTTAACACTATTCAGGAACTTTATTGACAGGTTAAACAGACGGAAGAGACATTCCAAGAAATATCAGATCTACTACATCCAACCTTTGAATGGGTTGACACTAATAAACCACATCTCTCCAGTATTATAAATCTGACTACTGCAATAAAGTAAAAGATTAAGCGGCAACTTCACATCATCAAACAGAATTATGCCATTTCTGTGAAACTGCAACCCACTTGTGTGATTACACTAGGTATGTTGTTGTTTCTGTGAAACTGCAAATGCTCCAGAGAACTAATTTAGTCAGAGACAGAGTCAGCTAGATGACCGAAAATGCGAAGGAGAGGATATGTCCTTCGTGTAGACATCTGTAAGTTGATTTATTAACACTGCAATTTATTTGTTTTTGCCTTTTGTAATTTGTTAGAAGATTGAAGATCACAGAGGGGTAAGTCCTTTTATTGGGTGGTGGTCCACAGTCCATCTCATCAAGGAATTAGGATAGTATAAGGGGAATGGATATGGGAGTCTGGTCATATATGCTACTCCATTCCAAAGCCTATGAGACCATAAACCACATAAATCCTGCATGGAGAGCTTGCTCATCCTTAAACTAAGGGTGTCACCCAATTAAGATGTGGAAAATCTCTTGAGGAATAAGAGGTATTTGAAAAGATGGATCATTAACCTAAAGAGTCAAATATAGATATCTGAATGGCCACTCATACAAGAGGAACCAGCCTAATCTTCTGACTATCATGAATTCGACATCTTGTCAATTCCAAGAGTAAGATCCGGAAAAGAGCAGGTTTGTGTTTTATGATATAAGGAAAAAAATATCATTACCAGAAAACAAGATTTCCGGTTTGTTGTTTACAAGTATCTAAATTCAGTCACATTTTGAAGAGTATACTCCTAAAAGAGTTGTCCTGATGTGAAACCAAGAAGTAAAAGACACATAAACCTACTCATAGAAGCTTGAAAATTTGGAGGAGAACACATTATATACTGTTCAATAGCTCAGTCACGGCTCACCGCCTCACAAAGAAATAGACGGACATCCCAAGATATTCAAATGTAGAATATATATGCTCACCTCCTCACAAAGAAATAGACGGACATCCCAAGATATTCAAATGTAGAATATATATGGTACCTTAACTAATGGAAGTTTTCGTAACTTACACATGTTCTATCTCCGAGAACTTCCCACTTATATCTTTTATTTGAAAGCTTGAATTCCAATTACAAGTGAAGGCAGCCAGTTAGTCTATGGCTCATTGACAACTTCCAGAAAGTGACCAAGCACTATAAAGATTATCTCACGAGCTCTAACACCATGAAAGGAGCATCATGCGTTATAAGAATAGTAATATCACTGGCATTTGTGCGTTCATCATTCTCTTAGAAGGATTAACAGCCCGGTGTAAGTCTTTCAGCTATCAATAGTTTTTCCATAAGCATTGGGAGTTTGCACATAACATACACAATTCTACTGTTTGCTCAGTTGTTTATCCATGCACAAGGAGCTTGGGAGTTTGCACATAACACACGTAATTCTAATGTTTGCTCAGATCTTTATCCATGCATGAAGAGCAAGCCATAAAGCCTAGCATGTATTCACCAAAGTCGATCATTGCTATAAATTACAGTTACTTGATTATATGCATATGATGGAAAATTTCCTATTTAACAACTAAAAGTTCATTAAGAAAAACTTCCATATTCACAAGACGAAGAAGTATTGGAACTTACCAGGCAACAACCAAATGCTCCAGCTCCAAGTGCTATCTCAAATGATTGTTCAATGACCTCATCTATACGTTTCTGTTTGTGGGACAAGCTTATCTTTCCTTGCTCTACAACAGATTTTAGATCCAAAGCAAGCAACTGCACAAAAGGAAATCATTATGAGGCGTAGCGGACAACTTCCAAGACACAAAAAGTAAAAGTTGGCAATAACAAACTGCTTAGATTATGTCCAAGTATATGAATGTGGTGCATGTGACCGGGATTCAAATAATTAATGGATCTGCTGAGCCTTGCACCAATTATCCCAAACTTCTAAGCCTCTCAGGTTAATTATGGAAGCAAAGAAGGTCAGAGCAATACCAGTTTGCTGCTTCAGTTCCTTCAGTGGATCTAATTCTCCTATGTTATGTAACTAACAATTTTTTATTCATAAAACCTATTCAACCACGGGTGTATAGTCTATTCATGAATACATCAATCCTGGAAATAGACAGTTAAATTTTGGGTAGTGACTTCATCATTTGCATGCATAGTATCTTCCCTTGGAAGAATACACATTCACCAAGAGTCTTAATTAGTTGGGCTTGTAACCACTACAATAATAAAACAGTACCATGATAGAAAATAAAACGGCAAGTAGAGACCACCTGTTGAAACAAGGAGGGATTCAAATTGACATCATATTCAATATGGCGATCATCCAACCCACTGCTGAATGCTTTACTGTCTGGGAGTTTCCATCTCCACAAATCTCTGTCCTCTATATATTCAAATAATCTCCTGACTCTGTCAAATTCACCAATCTTTAGTGCATTGCTGTCAGCAGCTTCATTATTGTTTCCGGTTATGAGCTTCTCCTTGAAATAATCATATGCAATAGTAGCCCCACTTCTATCCATGTCGATCACTTTGCTCACATTTTCAGTCACAGATGTCCCTCCACCTAACAGCTCTTTTGCAGTCTTGTGATGGTCCAATACAACAACACTGATGATAGAATCCCCATAAAGATAAAAAGCAATGAATATAGAAGCCCCAAGCATATGGTTTCATTAAATTCTCGAACACATACAAAGTTACAAACATTTTTGCACAAAAACATATGAACTTTAGCACCCCAAGGGTGTGACCTAGCCATCAATGAAGTGGTTTAGAGCCATGAGGTTTCGGGTTCAAATCCCAGCAGAGACAAAAACATAAGGTGATTCTTCCAATTTGTGCTAGCCTTGGTGGACAGAGTTGTCTTGAGTTAGTAGGTATCGCGTGAAACTAATGGAGGTACACGAAAGCCCGTCCGGACACCATGGTCATCAAAAAAATATATAAGAACTTCAAATCCACCCCCACTTAACCCCACCCCACAAAATAGAAGAGACTATGAACATCAATTACTCATTTAGCAACAAACTGCCACTGAAAATACAGAGAATCAAGAATCTCTGAACAATACAAGTTCTCAATCAAAGTGAATCCTAAACATTAATGAACTAAACATAAACCCTAATATTCTGAAACTGAGAAAGACAATAAGAAGTTACCGTTCAACTTTTGACTTGAGTTGCTGAACAAAACCAGAAGGACCCACAAAATCCAAGAGGTAAACATGATCAATTTGATTTAGAGGAAGGTCCTCCACCCTATAAACCAAAAAAAAAAAAAAAATGATTCCTTTAATAGCGACTAAATAAAAAGGAAACAAATAGCTTGAGTGGAAGAAGCAATATACCTGATGGGAGAGTAAACAGTGTTGGGGAAGTAAAAAGGAGTTATAGGTAGAGAAGAAAAATAAAGATGAGCAGCCAAAGCGGCAAAAGCTCCATCAGGACATGGGTAATGGTAAAGAATTGCCGGTTTCTTCATCACTTCTGTTGCTGCTTCGTTACAGGTAAAGCCGACTGCTCTCGTTACAGAATCTACTCTACAACTAAACTTAATTTTTCTAAAGGAAAACATATTAAAAATGAAGCATAAATTAACCTATTATATATGAGAAGTAATCTTTTATTTACAACTTCAGAAAATTACAAATTACGATGCGATTACTCTAGCAAAATTTCGAAAGTGTAAGTCATGTTCAAAATATTTTCCTAATCAAATTATGTTTCATGCTATCTCATATGTTAAAATAATAGGACATCACTAGATCTACCTCTTCATAAATTTTTAGAAGATTATATACTGTCCTTTGAGAAAAATTAATTAACGATGTTTGAAGAAATTTTGATTTGTATAGTAATGAATGAAATCGTATATTACTATAGTGTATAAATATCTCTTATAATTTCATATAATACTATAGATGTTGGTGCATGATATCACATATCAAGTTTTTTTTTAAAAAAAATTTAAAAAAAAAGTATATAAGTTTTGTATATTTTTTTTATATATCAAATGTATATTATTATATACAGAATTATATTTTAACTAAAGATTAATATAAGTTTTGGACTATATTGTTGCAAAAAATATAAATGAGGTAACTATATTTTTATGAAGTTTTGCCATTTAAATATGTCATTTAATTAGTCAAAGAGCTCACATTTCTTTTTCTCTTTTTTTTTAATTATTGTTATTATTATTATTTCAAAACAAGGGGAAAAAAGTTTTGAAATACGATAATGTTACCCACCCACCCCCCACCCCCACTCTTTTTCTAAAAAGGGTTGAATATTTGAAAAATGTATTAACATAAGAAATAATGCTCAATCATACTCAATAAAGTGTATAATTAATATTTGTATTAGTAATGTTTGTATTAGTTATACTTACATTATTTCTTATGTATTATTTGAGTCTTTAACCATGATAATGCATGTATTAAATCCTTTTTGCATAACTACTATT
Source organism: Solanum sitiens (assembly GCA_016801875.1). Classification (NCBI taxonomy): domain Eukaryota; kingdom Viridiplantae; phylum Streptophyta; class Magnoliopsida; order Solanales; family Solanaceae; genus Solanum; species Solanum sitiens. The sequence goes on along the minus strand of JABWTJ010000002.1, from coordinate 1,141,057 downwards.
TAGAAAGTCATGATATTTGTAATACACTATTCAATACATAAAAATATATCAAACAGAAAATTACTAATATTCAAAATTAATGCATACATTATTGTGCTAAAAACTCTATCAAACGATCGTAGAGGGTGCATTTTTAATAACAATTCCCCCCCCCCCCCCCCCCCATGATAGAAAGAGCGGAAAAAAAAAACAGGGGGGGACGAAGACGATAGGATAGTGGAGTACTAAGGTGGGACACTGAGTACCAGGGAAACTATAGGGGCAGTGCGAAGGGGGCGGACGAAACGAGGGAAGCAGAGACAGGGAAATCGAGTGAACGGTGGGATCGGGAGGTAGAAACACATGGCCTTGCAACCGGAAGGGCGTTGGCCGTGAAAAGGTAACGATGGAGGTGTGGGAACGATCTTTATGTCTCAGGATGTAATTAATATTTTAAATATAATTTATTTTACCTTAAGATATAATTTGTGTCATTGAACATATGCATATAGCACATAACATATGTCATTAAACTTATATTTCTGGCATAATTCAACTGAATTTATTCCTTGTAAATTTTGTTCTTGCGTGTGACTTTTTTCTGTTGTTATCATTAACAACTTCAATTAATTTTTTGTTACTTAAAGTTAAAAAGGATAAAAGTTACACCTTGTTTGGACAGTTGTTATCTTCTGTATTTATTGTTGGTTTAAGTATCATGTTTATTTTTATTTTACTTAAATTCTATTGTATTGTATCACTTAAATCCATCATTGGAAACGATAAGACTCACTTTATGTAATGATCGATTTGGTGTGATCACGTCATTATCTTAATATTTGCTTCTCATTTTATATTTATAATTGTTTAATAATCATATTTCATACTTTATTCTATTTTTTCATAATAGTTCTACCTACTAATTTACTTTTTTTAAGGTTTATCACTCGGACGTTATGTAACTATCGAGAATAATACAATCTATTCAAATACTATATTATTAAAATAATAGTACGCTACAATACATACAACACAATACAGTACACAATACAGTATAAAACAATACATTTGAAACAATAGCACACCGTTTGAATCATTGTTACCTATTGTATTGTATTGTATTGTATCATTACTGTATCTACAATGTTCGTTTTGATTGTCACTTGAAATGTATTGTATTGTTAAATTTCGTTGTTACGTAACAATGAAAACTCCTATTTTATGGAACAAGCGATTTATTTTGTTCCCATTGTTACTTAATTTATTTTACATAATATTTCAAAATATTATTTTACACTTTACCTTGGATTATTTAATTCTAGTCAAACCTCCTAACCTAGAATAATTAAGGATATTTTAGTAATTTTATAAACTATAATACAATACCATACGATACAATCAAACCAAATAATTAAAATGTTATTAAACAATAACAAACAATACAATATAGTCAAACATTGTATCTAGTATCCACCCTACAATACAATATAATAATATACAATGCAATATAATACATTATGATTTAGTGGTGTGTAAGAATAAATTAAACATTATTTTTGGGGCATTTGTGCCTTTGTAAAGCCACATTTATCTCATATAAATTTTATATCATTTTATAATAAGTTAAATTATAAAATCATCAATAAATTAGTATTTATAATTATATTTATCTATTGATCGCGCAACGCCCAAGTACGTATACTAGTGCTATATAAAGATAATTTACACATCTATATAGTATAATAATTGCAACAACAAAAATATACTTCCTCTCATTTAATTTATTTATAGGGGAAATCGATAGTTTGTGATAATAGTTACGTTTGTAAAAATAAAATTGAAGATACAATATTAAAAAGAGATAACCGTAAAAAAAACACCTAAATTATCTTAACTTTTTTGAGTTTGATTTCTAAACTATTGAGAGTCTGAATTTCATAGTAAAACTATCACTTATCAGTTTGAAAACACACACATCTCTCTTTTATAACACTCTCATCGTGGTGTGTGTAGTATATTCTTTCTTTTATTTAGGAAAATTGACAAATCACATTCCACATTGACAAAAAAACGTGATAATATTTTTTTGATATAAAATAAAATGTAAAAAATGTTTTTCTTACCATCACTTCCTTTCACCGTACCCCTACTCCGCGCGTCTTCAAATACTAATGAAGTAAAATACATATTAATTACTTATACTGCGTATTTGTATTAAAATCTATTATTATGTGATTTAATAAAATAAATATATATAAATTAATTAAAATTAAATAAAATAAATTGTAAATTTAAACAGGTGATATGTATATATTGGGTTTGATTAAACATGGCATACCTTTTTCACTCTCCCTCGAAAAGGAAAAAGGAAATTTCAAATTAGTAGTCTCTACAAACTTGTAGTGCGATCTCTCTCTGTCCATCGTCGGGTGCTGTGGTCTGCAGAGAGGGCTAAATTCCGCATTCCAACGGTGCTTTTCAGGTAACGATCGGACTTTTGATGGTTTTTATCTGATGCTCATGGTTGGTTTGTGTTTTTTTTATTGTTTATCTTCGATCTGAGTTTTTAGTCTAATTTTTTCATCACATTTTCCCCTCTCTATAGAAATTACCAGGGCTAAGTTTGAAGGATAATGGCTTCTCAGTTACAGATTCAAGGTGATGAATCCGTACTTTTACGGGTTACTCACTCCAATATGAAGAGCTTTTCTCCAGAAATCCGTTTTTCTCTTCAGGTTAGGTTCATCTATACAAGTTATCAACTTGATTTACTGCCAGTTGTGCAGGTTTTGCTGCTATTATGATTCATTAATTTCTACTTCCTTATTTCAAACCATGTGTGTGATACCAGCAGCATTATCTGAAGAAACATGGTATGATTGCTCTGAAAAATACTTTCAATAAGGACTCTTGGTTAATTGTTCAGAAGTATATGTAACAGAGTGTAAGACACTTCCCTATCATCTAAAAACAACCCATAAACCTTTTCTGTTCACATATTCTACAAGTAACAAGGCTCATGAAGTGTAATTACAAGTAACCAGGCTCATGAAGCAATAAACCAGGTCATTTTTTAAAGTCATTATTAAACCATAAGGCAGAAATCTATAATTAGAACTTAAATTACAAATCTGCAAAGACATATGATTTGCTTTAGAACTGTTCTGAACTTGTCAATGAGTTGTTATTAGTTAGACTTCCAAATGGATCTTTGATATTATAAAGGTAAATATTGAGAAACTCATCACGAAGTTGCTACTCAATTCATTTTGAATATACTTGGTTGAGAGAAAAGACCTTTCAGCAGTTGTAATGTCCACTGACTTGTGCATTATAGTCCAATTTCTATTTGTTTTCAGATGTCAGTGGAAGCCGTGAAAGATAAGCTTTGGAAAAAGTGTGGTACTTCGGTCAATTCGATGTCCTTAGAGCTATATGATGAAACTGGTGCTAAAATCTCAGTCCTAAGTGATAATGCAAGACCACTTGGTTTTTATTCTCCACTGGATGGGTTCGTAAAACTCTTTTGGTCTGAGGACCTATTACATTATAATTATCGTTTTCTGGATAACAAACTCTTTAAAGTAGATATTAATATCATATCCTGTCTGCATTTTGTGCAGAAAGAACTTGAACTAACATGGACATGTATTTTTGGATTAATCAGTCTGCCTTTGCAGTTATCGTCTGCATGTCATTGATCTTGATCCAGCGTCAGTGACCTCTGGAGGTTGGCTCGAGGACACATCACTTGTGGAGAAGTATACTATCTCTGAAGAGGCTTATGAGAAACTTGGAGGTAAATGTTGACAAATTTCACTTGGCTATTTGTTTTACAAATGTATTTTCTAATTTGGTTTCTCCTTGACTCGTATGCAATACCTCTTCAAGTCAGTTTACTCCCTGGAAAATGGCTGGGGTCTGTTAGTGGACAATATGTTTTGACCCATCACAGAAGTCCCATCAGAGGGCAATTGTGTTTCGACCTAATTTTTGAAAAAGAACTCTCTGAGAAGCAGAGCCTTTGAAAAACAGTAAATCTTCCCCCAAATTTCTTCAATTTCATGCCCCCGTGATCCCAAGATGTGGGTAGAACACTCTAATACTCTTTAGATCAGTGGTTTTTCCTTTCCCCCAAGTTACTCTTTTTTCCCTTTCATAAAAAAAAGTCAATGTGAACATCATAATTTTACATGAGAAGTTAGCTATCATGGGGGATGGGTGGATGACACTTGTTATATATAAGATGAAGAAGAGGAAGACAGCCCTCATTTTACTCTTCTATTTTTGTATGTACAAGACTTTGATTTTCATTTCCTTACTCTGCATTCTGACTCCTTTTTCCTCCAATCTCATCTTACATTTTATCCTTACTGATGCTCTTTGTAGATGCAACAGAGTAGCCGTGAGATTGTATCTTTTTCTTCCATTTGAAAGAGAAAGTACATCAAGTAATAATTTTGCCATCCCATATAGTATGTCTTTAGTCATCAATTTATGCTATTTTCATTGGAGGAAACAAAATGCTGCTATATGCTTGCAAATAATTTGTTTTCATGATCAAGTAAGAAATTCTTATAATGTGGAAATACTCCCATTTATAAAACGTACCCAAAAAGTACAGTATCAACACAATAATGTGGTTTCTACTGATTACCACCAAGCCCCAATCTTCAAAACAAACATGAATTTCATGGATGCAGAGTGCACCAGCAAGTAACTGAGAATAAAAGGTTTTATCTCAAATGTACAGTAGTATTTCTTATACCAGTTATAAGCTCTGTTATTACTCTCTCACACAAGACCCACATGATGGATACCAGGGTAATTTTTGATACCCATCCTATGTATAGTCTTTCTTCTTCTAGAGGCCCATCTAGGCAGCTATGCAGCAACCTTCACTCGTCATCACCTGCTAGCAATGTTAAGCTGACTGCTGAAACTTAAACTTAAGACATTGTTCACATTTCTCTCTGTATTTATCTAGACTAGATAGTAATGATTTTCCTGGTGATGTTTGCGTTGACAAGTTTGTTGCGACTTTCTAGGTACTTTCAGAAAATTCAAGGAAACATTGCCGCTTAAGCAACCGTCTGGTCAAGAATCTAAAGTAAGTTTTTCTAGTAATATATCAAGTATTAATAAAACATGAAGGTAAAATTTTCTAGACTTCTGCTCAAATTTAACACAACATTGTGGACCTCCCCTCTAATTGCTATGTCATTGCTTACTGCTTAGGATCTTAAATAGCTATGCTGTTTGAGAAAATTTAACTTTATCTCCAAATTAACCCTACAATCCTATTATATTTTCCCAATAATACGTGGTGGAGAGTTATGTCACTAAGTTGCTAGATCATGCTTTACATATATTCCTGATGCAACAATATAAAATACCCTGTTTTATCTAATAAAAAGAAGTCTTCCTCCCAATCCATCCTCAGAGCAACCACTTTTACTTGACAAGATCTAGCCTTGCAACCCTTCCACCACTTCACCCTTTCTCTCCCAGATATCCTGCGCTGCTACCCACCTCTGCTGGCAAAAAGAGGAAGGATGCAATCCCCTCTTTCTCCGTTTCATTCTTCACTGACACTGAAATATAGCTAGTTCCTCGCCTTGTTGCTTCTTTTGAGGAGAGATTTTTGGCACTGGATATCTCCCATCACTTAACTTTTTACTTCTCAATTTTATGCCACGATTGCTATATTTTGCAACTCTATTCATTTCCCCACTTGGCTTTGTCAAACAGATATCTGACAACAACAACAGGGAAGATCTTTGCGCAAATATTAAGGTTAGTTGATCTCCATCTTTATTGCAGTTCGCTTTCCAACTTCTTAATATGTCTTGCTTAATCATATTAAAGTAGTAAATACATCCTTGACCATACTTCAGTCTTCTCACATGAACCTTCTAATTATACAGTAATTGAGGATTACTTATGTACATTTATGTATAGACTACTTCTTGCTGTAACAGAGAGTTTGTGTGCTGATTGCGGTAGAAGAGTGATAAACAAAATTAAATACTTGCCTTAACTATATAGACAAATTAATTCCCTGTATCCATACGACCTTTAAAACAATTTCGGGACAATGTATTTTCCTATGACGAAAAGCTACTCCAACCTAAATTAGAAAAGATAAACAAGCTTGAAGATACATAATCTCTAGTAAGCTTCTCCTTTCATTTCTCAGTTGTCATTGCTGATACTTGATGGTAGGTTGTCAATATATTAATTTGTGTGACAACCTGTCACACATGTTACAAACTATTTGTAAAAGAAAAGTATACTAATTTGGTTTCAATGTTCCAAATGAGTGATACCAGCCAACTATGGCGGACTTTTGGTTCTGTCATGGTTTAAGGCGACAACCAACTATCTTTTGAACCTACCCTTCAAAGTCTTAGGTCTCAATAAGCTTGAATAGGTGCTTTAATTGTTAAATTTGTTAAAATTTCTCCTTTTCCTTTCTGTTTCTCTCTTCCTTTTTCTTTTTGTAGTGATGGTGCAGGAGTTGTGTTCTTCTCAGTACTTCTTTCTTTATTTCTTTCTTCAAGTTTACTTTTCCTGGCCCAGAATAATAATAGTTTAGTGTTATTGTTAACTTGTTTGAATACCATTTTTGTTTTCTTCATGAAAGCAGATAGGGGACAGATGTGAAGTTGAACCTGGAGAGAGAAGAGGCACGGTCAAATTTGTTGGTCAGGCAGAAACACTTGCACCTGGGTTTTGGGTTGGAGTTCAGTTTGATGAACCAGTAGGAAAACATGATGGCATGTACGTCAGTAACACAAACTTCTCATTTAAAATCTTAGTTTGAAGTAGCAATACATATATTCTAATAGCGGTTACCAGCAGGAGAGTTTTTTCTTTGAGGAAGCATGTGCTATGCAGGTCTTTTCTGAATGACTTAGTTGCCTCCCAGTGAAGGATCACATGGACTCCACTAAGGAGAGACCTTGTATTGGCTCGTTTGACCCAATCCTTAATTTATAAAATTTTGCGATGTCTAGATGTCCCACTTTGAAGTGTAGAACATGTGTGAGCTTAGCTCTTCACCCTTGGTGCTTTTTATAGTCAGAAATTAATTTTATTGCCCAAGTTCTAAATTTCTTGGTGTCTTAATATTTCCTTGATCATCCATGGTTCTTGTTTAATGTTTGGTGCTCTATTCATGTAGTAATTATATTTACTACTTGTGTATCCAATGTATATTGATGATGACCTACAGTTTCAGTCCTTGCATCCACAGGATTAATCTATCTTTAGTTGCATTAATTATTTTGAAGGTAATTTCAGATAATAAACTAGATACCTTGTTCCTTCTTTTATGGCCAAACGCAATCTGGTGTTTGCTATCCTGTTCTCCAACTGCACCATATAGGTTTCTTCTTATCCAGGTCTAACTAAATAGTTAACCAATTAACTGTACACATTTGATGTTCCAAAATTGGTGAAATGTGACTGTCTCCTTTTCTTGTGGTGGTGGTGGAGGTGGGGTGGGGAGCAGGTAATGGTGCACTAGCTATTGTTATATGCATTTACCTAATTAATTAGAAAAAGGAGAAGAAAACAGTGTTGTATTTGAACTATTGGGATGCTAGAGAATCTAGAGAAATGGAATAGCTCAATAGTTCAACAGGGTTATAAGTTAGAGTTACTGCCAAAGCACGGATGGTGCATAATCTATGTGAGATCATGTTATCAGATCTTGCATCCACAAGGGGCCAGGATAAGTTTCATTCTATGAGAAGAAAATAATGTATCAAACGGAAAATTGGAATTTTGAAATATAGGACATGATTGATAGGTAACAAGGCATATGGAACTCACGTAATTCTGAGTAACATATGATCTCTGCTCTGCTGCACTATACAGTACAATACTTGGACAGAGGCTTCTGAAGGTCCCTTGCTGCAGAGTCCTTTTCTCTAGAAATTCTTGCCTTGTGCATTGGGGCACAAACAATTCTTTTTTTGACTCTGATTTCTTACTCCATACTTGCAATTTTACTTCTGAAGAAATGTTATATTTGGAAGACTGTCTCACGGTGTCTGTAGTAATTGCTACAGCTAAACCAAATTATTCTCAATTTTTCGCAGGGTTAAAGGGAAACGTTACTTTGACTGCCCTCCCCTTCATGGTGCAATGGTCCGACCAGACAAAGTAAAGGTTTGTACAAGTGGTATCTTTGTCATAATTTCAATGCCGTAATAAACTTGCCAGTACCTGTTTCATGCTTTGGGTTAAAATGTTACACGGTTCTACCCTTCCTAAGATGAATATATTCACACTTGTTACCTTCAAAAGTATAGTTATTAGCTCTGCATATACAAGTTATGGAATCTTGATTTAGGAGCATCCATGAATCATGATATGAGAATTTGGAGATGTGAGAGTGGTGAACAAACATTCAATTTCAGTGTGCTTTGAAAGATGTATAAAATGAGGAAGCTAGACTAGTCTGTTCAGGCAGGCACTGGCTGCTAAAGTCAAAAAGGGGATGTAGCTCCTCTAATTATTAATAGATTAGGCATTAAACATTAACTAGGGTTTTGTGATTATGGAGTTGCAGAACAGAGTGAGTATTTGACTTCAATTAATCTGGCTAAACCAAGGCTAAAATTTTTGAAATTTCCTTTTCATAAACTAGTCAAGAAATTAGAAATACTTACTGGAAAACGTCTGCATCCCCTAATAAATGTTTTGGAATGAAAAGGTGAAATCACTTAGGTTAGTGTTGTAAATTACATTAAATCTGACCTTTTAACGTAGACTCTTTATCTTTTTGTATTGCAGATTGGAGACTATCCAGAAAAAGATCCTTTTGAGGATGAGGAAATTTAAGTATATAGGATTGCCGTCTGCTGCTGTTCTTTGGGTTTGATCATTTAATAGATAGATAGGAAATGCATGTTTCAAATATGTAACTGAGCTCAAAAGATGGTCAAGCCTGTATTTGAAAGTCACAGAAATGACCTGAGTGAATTGAACATTTTCCAGCAGTTGCCGACAAGTTGTTGCACTTGTCTTAGGTGTATTCTGATTGTATTTTAACGGTTGATTATCAGGTGCGAATCATTGTAATCAAGTTCCCAGAGTTACATTTATTTCAGCGATAGAAACTGGCGATGGGGGTATCCTGTTTAAACTTCCCACTGACTTTGAGGTCCTGTAACTTTGATGCTGCGCTCCTGAAGCCAGATGGAACTTAAACGAACATTTAACCTCTCCAATCCCATGGTGTCTGGCAGAAAACCTCCTACTTTAACCTATCATATCATGCAACTCGAAATCAACAAAGATCAATCAACCTATTCAAGATATTGAGGATGCAAGATTGGGGATAGGGAAGACTTAATCGAAGAATATGTGACAATGGCTTTCCAAATGTACATTTTACTACAGTAGTGTTTATTAAATGTACACCTACAAATATTGCTAAGGTAATAAACGAAATCAGAGGCTCACATAAATGTGGTGCGTTCCGTGCGATGCAAAGTTTGCTTGGGAACGGTCGAAAGGAAGTGGCTCCCTAGAGGAATAAAGGATGGGTTGGGTGTCTTTCTCACTGCATAACATAATAACCACATTGATGGCCTTTCGGTAGTGTCACTCGAGAAGTTCATCAGTCAACAACTCTGAGGAAAAAAAACAAGGCAATTCATTCAAACATTAAAGATCACTAGCAAAACGGGAGGTAACGATAATTGCATTTTGACAATAATAATGACGGTGTTCCTTCACAAACTGTTGAAAAAGAAGAGAAAAGGTGAAGGTACAAAATGCAAGAAGGGAAAGGACAGATCCTGTAATCTTCAGATAAAATTTCTCTTCTTTTTGCTCAATTCTTCTATTGTTGGTAGAACATTGTAACATATCATCAAAGTGGAGCTAACACCACAACCATGTACTTAGCAAGTTACAAATGGACCACTATTAGCAACTAATTTAATTTTGATATGATAAAATCATTGCAGAAAAGGCAGCACCGGACTGTCATACAACTAATGGCACAAGTAATACACTGACAAAAATGTACATTTTCTGTTTTCACCAAAGAGAAATCTTTCTTTCCACTCACAACTCGACAGTAATCAGCATATACTAACAGCAAAGGCATCACTTACAGCCTTATCCGAAACGAACCAAGACCAGTTGCTTCAATGTTTTGCGCTGAAAAAAGGCATGTGGCAGAATGTGAGTGTGTCATCTGACGGGCATGTTACCCATCCGCAACTGAAGAAATCTTGATTTTCATAACTTAAGATTCAACATCATCTTGCAATAGTATTTCATAAATATCTGTCCTCAAATTGAGTTCTTTATCCCGCATTACTTCCTGGAGATCCGACAACTCTTTTGCTGTAAGAAAAGAATTTAACTTGATGAAGCCATCAAGCCAGAGCCGTTTTGACCTGAGCAAATTTTGAGAAAAAGAAATGAGGTTATTAGAAAACACATCAATACAAATTTAACTGATTGTTGAATCTGTCTGGTTCGCAAACTACCCTTTAATATTATGGTATTTTTTTATCCTGCTTTAACTTCACTGTTACAGCACATCGCAGACATATACTCACCATGGGCAAGCATGTATGGCTCGAAAGAAAGCTCTTCTAGCTGCAGAAGGGTTGCATGCTATGTCACTTTCATAAGCAATATATGAGCGCCAGACTAAAACAGAGTTACGTAGCTTCTCATTCTCCAATGCCCTCTCAAAAAGTCTGCGTATTCTATGCTCTGTACCACCTCTGCTCATGTCGAATGATAATGCAAAGAGCCAAGCAACAAGCGAAGGTTTCCTGGAAGTTAAAGCAAAGGACACAAGAAACAGAGACTTAAATCTTTGAAAGATGGAAAACTATAAAGACAGCTCTAAACAGCTGCACGTGAGATATATATTTTTATGCATCTTCTTTCAAAATAATAGATTTCAAATGCAACCAAGAGAGAGTCTATAATACCATCAAAAAGGTGTCATCCTATTTCTTTTATTTCAATTTTGACCTGACTGATTGGGGGTGGGGGGTTGAAACTTAAATCTAATTGTCCATTATAAGCCTCTCCAAAAAGAAAGAGGCAGAACACATGACATTGGAGACCTTCTATAATACATGCTTGGCATGGCTTTTCATTTCCAAAAACCTGCCAAACAGACCAACTTCGCAAAAAGATCTTTTAAGAAGCACTCAGACATAAAAATACATATATAGACATGCATTTGAAAGCCAGATTGCAAACTTAGCCGCCTAAAAAGTAGTACTCCCTCCGTTTCTATAAATTCCATTAATATGTTGTAGTTTGAATGGGCATGGAGTTTAAGAAAGACTTTTGGACTTGTGGTTTAACTATGTCATAACATTTGTGCGGCTCAAAACATTTTATAACTTGTGGTCTCAAACATGTCATAACATTTGTGTGAATATAAACACCTGTCATTAAGGATAAAACGAGAAGTTCAAATAAAATCAGTTCCAAATTTAGAGAGGAGTCATTCTTTTGAAACGAACTAAAAAGGAAATAATGTCATTTTTTTTGGAAGAGAGGGAGTAACAAAATCAACTAAGAAAACTTGTTGAGAAGTCCTTAGAGCATCAATATTTCACATGGCCGACCACACCTAGTTTGAAATTGAGGATAGACTGACAGTGTTATTGAAATAAAGTATCAATATTTGCTTTGACAACCTAGAAATCCCTGAAGATATAGTGGTGCATGGTTCAAGACTCTCTATGGATGATGGGCCCAACTCTCTGCCCTTCTCACTTAAATACCAGGATTTGTTTGTGGCAACATCGAACACGTGACGTGCGCCTAAACCCACACATCAAGCACTACACTCTTACCACTAGAAGAAAGCCATAGGGGGGATCTGAATATTTCTAAATTTTACAGGCACCAGCAAAACATAATTTCCTATTAAAGCATTTTGGGACCAAATTCCTTTTCAAACGTGAGTGTTCTTAATAATTAACTATAGACAACATAATGGTCTTACTAGCACATATAAAATTCCTAGATCCTCTGAAGCTATTAAAACAAGAATATTGAAGTAATAAAATTAGCATAGTGATCAAAGTTAGCATATGTGAAAGATTTCTGACTGTGACTACTGTATGTCACAGAGAACTGGAGGAAAAGGTTTAGAACGTCATACTTTTGGAATTTCTCATCAAAGATCCACCGTAGCTTATTAGGTGACGCATAGAGATGGCCAATTTCGACTAATGCATTATAAAGATTTGGACTGCATGGATATATATCCAGTCCTGTCACTATATATTCCCATAATTTTGACAGTTTCATTTCTTGATGATGACTGCAAAGCATCCTCACGTAAAAGTTGAACAAACACTCCAAGTGATGACTGTGCCGCCTCCTTTCTACAGTAAGGTCATTGCAGTAACCATCAATAAGATGATAATATTCCATCACAAAGAGATCTATCAGATTAAAGTACAAAAATTACCAATTCATAACACAATTTCATTGGAAAAAGATTAACAAACAGCACATTGTCTTCCTTATATAAAAACAAAAACAAATATACAAATAGCATAGACTTCTATAATTTTTCAGAGTGAAGGTGTGGAGGAGAGGAATTCCAAATGTTGAAGTGTGCGGCCATCTCATTTAAAAGCTTAAGTTGTTAGAGAAAACACACTTTTATTAGTTAATTTATATTCCCAACACACTCTCTCACGATCGGGCCTAATTCTTTTCCATGGACCAAGCACAGGAAATTCTTTTGATATGGGCGGCGGTGAGATTCGATACCAGGACCTCTACCGTGTTGAAGTGTGTGACCATCTCTTCTAAAAGCTTAAGTTGTTTCAGTTCATTATATTCTCACCACCAAACTACAGAATAGTATGTACTATCAACTATGTCCAACAAGGATAACTTAACTTATCTTAAATGTATCTTGGAGGATTTACACGTAGTTACTACTGCCAGTTCAACTTTTAGTTTTTTGTAGCATTTACAAATAAATGACGGAATAATTCAGATATACCTCCCCTCTCATAAACTATCTAAACTCATCTACTTACATGGATATATACAACATGTTAAGTGTATGAACTCTTTAGTATTGCTGGTGGAGTTTCATAACATTGAATATCATCGATGGATGTAGAGTGTAAATTATGGGTTTGTCTGAACCCAAGATCTCAGGTTTCCAGACCTTTTATATGTTAGAAATAATTGATTTTGAACCCAGCAAATAAAATGAATTGTGGTAGAATTCTAAACTCAAAAATCAAACCTATAAAATTCAAATTCCAGACCGTCCATGTTGAGTGTAGTCCTAACTCCTACTTATTGAGACTAATCTGAACATATATGTAAATACTCCAAATAGTGGACTTGAATCCAACTAACATCTATACTGAAGACCTCTTATGCAAAACCAGATGAGAAAAATTCATTTGGTTCCAGACAAATATTACACCAGTGGCTTGAGAAGTTAAATAAGACAGATTTAACTAGTTCTTTCATTGATTAGGGAAAAAATTCTCCTGGAACTGTAAGTTGAAAAAGAAGAGAGTGTGAGTGTGTGTGTATGTTAAAAGCAAGAGTGAGGCGAGGATTCAGTGCTTCTGGAGGGTGATTAGATGCGAACTGAATGAAGTGGTCTTCTATCCGTGAAGCAAGGAAATGATGAAGTGGCTACTTAGTTAATTATTTTTAAAAAAACAATTTTCAGAGAAGAGCAACAAGAAACAATATTCATAGTAATATACTATTATTCATTCAAGTGCCAATTACAAAAATATATTAACCATCATATGTGATATGACAAAATAATGGCACACAAAATGTTCAAGCATTAATACTATTCATGAAGGGGAGCAATGGGAAACAATATAGAAAACAAATGTCGAGACATGAAGATCTAGAATCACAAAGAACGTAGTTCAGCCTTAATGTAACTTCACATTTACCCTTAGTATCTCCAAAAAACACAATTTACCCTTAACATTCTTTAGGTAAGACCATTTCTTTTTAAGAAAAAATAAATTGTGCAATAGCTAGAGAGGCAGAACTGAGGGTATAAAAAACAATGCTCGAAAAATCAAATTAAAGAGAATTTAGTTCAACCTACACATAAACGTCATGATATGCATATATTTTCCTTGTCAATTTCAACAACCTTCAAGCTAGTTTTGTGGAAAGGTAAAGAAGCAACTCGAAAGTTCTAACACAACGAACAATATTTCTTCTCAATATTGCAAAAGACATCTTTTCTCAAAAAGATAATGAATATTTTCCGGTAATACTAATAAAAGGTTGAAACCATAAGACGTCCCCACTGTCTTCAGTAAGAGATAAGATGTATCTTCAATTATTATGAAGACAACTAATTTTATCATACAGATACTTAAATAAGATACAAATGGAAAGTTCCAGCACTTCCATCTGCAGTAAGTAACAATTTATTCTCATAAAAATTGTTATTATTAAGTGAAGGGTAATTGCATTATAAAAATAAAAACTAAGGGACTACATCTCAATTCAAAGCAATCTTAACCAACAAGCAAATATCTACAGCAAGATCTGAAGGACACAAACTTTCAGGTTTAAAAAGGAGAAAATGGCGGGCAGTGAAAAAGTTGAATACCAGGAAGCACCATTGTGAATGCTTGCTCTAAAATCTGAACACCTTCAGTCCATCCAATTGTTATTTCTTCAAATAAAGCAGCTGAACATATGAGAGCAACTGAATTATCATCAATTAAACCGCGTGTCCATGATGAACGTAGCATATTCACTTGTTCTTTGAATCCTTGGCGTGCTTTCAGCTGTTGCAGGCTTGAAGGTTTACATCTGTACAGACTGTATTTTGTACCACTACCCAAGCAAGATAAAATATGCATAGCACGTAAAGACGATTCAGATGATCCAGAACCACCATGAATACCGTTTGAGACCTCCACTTCAGCGTACCAGAGATGTAAGAGAGATGCATTTGTCTGAACACTCTGCTAATGCAATAAAATAAAGTAATCTTTTTTTTTTAAAACTGGTAACATTCAATAAAATAAAGAAATATTACAACATCAAATGACAAAAACAATATATAGGAAGCTAAGGAAAATTTAACCAGCAAGAACTAAGACTAATAACCGACTGAAATTCCCTGAGAAACTGTGGGCTAGGATAACCTTATTTCATAGTGAAGGAAATGGTGATTTGAGCATTTTGCAAGAAGGCTGCCTCTTGCAGAACCACAGTGCAGGTTGAAAAGATACCTCTTCCAACGAAGGGATACTATGTCAATATCAAGTTAAACAGGAAATAGAATGTACCTGTGGAAGTCCATCAATAGAAGACAATGCCATGTCGAAAATCTTTCTAGCATGGTCAATATTTCCAAAAACTGCTTCCCTTCGTGCATAAACTCCACAAAGCAATACATCCTGTAAGAACAAAAAATGTAAAAGACAAACACGTAGCTTTCACCTAAACGCTTAAACCCAACAAAGACATCAGAAGCACAAAAAATATAATACAATTTACTGGCGACACAAACTTTTTTCTTAAAAAAAAAGAATTTTGTGGTGAACAGGGACAAATGAAAAGCAAAGGAACGAAAATGATAATCCTTGGGAGAAGCAGGGGCCAAGAGAGAGGATACAAATCAGTATCAAGTCTTTCACTTATCAGGCTATCACAATGTTACCGCCTCTAAGCACCTAATAGAGCAGTAAGGTAAACTATCACATGAGATCCTGATCAATCTCCAACCTATGCAATCAAGTTTAAAGGAATTGACAGAAGACCATAAAAATTACACATGATTTACTGTCCAGCTTTAAAGAAAGAAAACAAAATTAAAGGGAGAAAAGCTGACACCTCAGTTAAACAAACAAGCACCTATTTAATGAGGACTTACGAGACCTCAATGAGCTATTGTCACTAATGGGACCACTATTTATGCATCAATGTTCTTACACAACAATTTCATGCAACCACGGAGAGGGGTATGTTATGAGCAGAAGTTCTCTTGCTAGTGGAAGTAAGAGTAGCAAGGTTACGACCACATATATATAAAATATAATCGGGGAAAGAAATTTTATTTCCTAGAAGTTTTTGCTGTTGGGAATGCCAGAACTCTTGTAAACGAGCTTGATAAAGGGTAGTGGTATAGACAGTAGCAGTACCACTAAAAGTGAGTCCTTCACAAGCAAGTTCCCATTTCTTTATTGTTAAAATTACCTTTAAATTTATTTGCTATGCAATTATTTTATTTAAAAGTCATTGGTGATATAAACATTGAAGACATGCACTCTAATGTTTAAAAATCAAGTGAATATACCACATACACAGAATCTTGACCAGCAAGACATATAAAAGCTAAAAGATATACCTGACGGTTACTCTTCAAAAGGCTTTTTGCTAAAGTTCGACATGGTGTTACTGAACAGCTAGAAGTATTCATCACAGTATTTGATAGCTCCTCCGCAATAAGAACAGCTTCTTCCAAAATATGATTTTGAGGAAATATAGTGCAGCAAAGCAATGTAGCATTTCGAATAAATCTCATCATGCTAGTCCTCATAGAGATATCATCAGAGCTGCTTAAAACTTGTTCCAAACTTGTTTCAGTTTGGTTCCTTCCTTCCTTGGTTAAAACATTGTGCATTCTTCTTAGTTCATCAAAGAGAGAATCTGGAATTGCCTCCAAACTAAGGTATTTTTCAGCCCAACTTGAACTGTTTGTACAAGTCCTGCACGCATTAAAAGAAAGTAAGTTACATACAACTAATTATGTTCCTCTTGTTTCGTGCCTTCCCTGTGCTAGTTTACCAAGCACCTCCATGTGGCTTCCCTCAATTAATAGCATCCTTCGTCAAAGAAAGAGAACCACAGTAATACAGCGAAGCAAAATATCAAACAATATCTTTTGATTTGATAGAGAAACTAAAATATAAGTCTGTGACTTACAACTAACTCTCAGCAACTTATGTATCTTTAATTATCAATAAAAAATAATTCACTCTCCGCAACCAAGAAAAAGGAAAACCTAATTGAATGTCACAGGGAAAAAACAATTTTTAAAGCATCAAGTTTTTAGTGGATCCTTCTCCTAGTCATAGTTGGCTATCCTCTTGGAATCCTTGATTTCATATTGCAGACTGCAATTTGGAAACAATTATCAGAATGTGTATATTAAGAAACTTCCTATTCTCCATCTAGGTTCCCTTTGCCTATAAATGAAAATCGATTACTCCAGAGACTTATAGAGAGAGGGAAAGAAACTAAACTTAAGCCTAAAAAGTTCATAGAACTACCCAAAACCCATATTTCTGCATATAATGTCAACTTCAATAATGACTGCTTCCCTTAAAAACTGAAAAGGAGCAGGGTAGATTCAGGGTTTTGACCAAAATACTGTGCTTTATATTCTTAGGGAAAACAGTAACTATCCGGTATCCAATGCTAGAGGGTAAGATTTAAAACAGTTGGTACATAACAATTTACTGCTGCTTCCAGGAGGAAAAAGTATAAGGTCATAAAAGGATGATCCTAGCTAGTTGAGCACAAGTGCCGAAAGTTCAGGCTCACCAAGTCTCAGCAAGCTCAAGACTTTTTCCAGGAACCAAGCTGAATCTAGATAGCATCATTCAACCATAATTGTAAATGTGACAGTTAAGCTTGGTTCTCAGAGTTAAAAGATAAAATATGAGATCCTTCCCAAGTACGCAAGAAAAACACCACCCCTATCCAGATACATCCACACAGTAAATAGATATTCAAACATGAATTATTCCAAAATGTATATGGACCTCTGCATTTCTTTAAGGGCAGCAATATGACATGTATGACTAATATCTAGTAAAATCAATGTGATCACTATAGAAGTCAATATAATATTCAAGATAAGAAACGAACCATTGAGCCATCCTCCCACCGTAAAAATCAATGAACTGGGATACCAGGGAAAAACGTGCTTCTTCAGAAATTACCGAGAACAGGTAGTCACTCAAATCTTCGAATGCTATTACTCTCAAAAGCTGCTCATCACCCTCTGCATCAGCAGGATCCTCACTATGAGAAATCCCAGCTGTTAAACATAAGTACTTCAGGAATTAGTTCACTACCTCAGACAACAGATGCTAATGCGAGAAAAGAAAAATGAGACAGGCAGCAATTCATCACTTGGAAACACACTCAGTCCATTGATACTTAGATCAGTCAGTTCAAGATTATACTTAGTGAAATGCAATTGTACTATATCTTTCTATATTTGGTGTAAAGAGCAATTAATAGAGGAAGTAGAAGATCTTGTCGACTTGATAGGAGCTTTGTAAATCTGTTCCTTTTGAGTTTTTATACTTTATGTTCTTTTTGGAAGGTCTCCAGCATTTAAATGCTGAGGAAAACAACAGTAACCGTTCTCAAAAAAAGATCAACCTTTGATATTTCTCTGTTCAGACTGTATCTTAATTTGTTAATTTTCACTGAATTAGTCAATGATGGCCTCTCTTCATGCAATTCATTCACTTAATATTTCATCCCAAAAAAGTGCTTTTATACTTAATTAGGAAATGAAGGAGTGGAATGAAGGAGTGGAATAAAGAAGGGTAGGGAGAAAGAGGATTACTTTTAGCATGGACTGGCATCCACTCGTTAGAATCTCTTGCCACCTCTTCTTCAGACCACCTAGTCCAAGTTCTTGTGTCTTTAATCTCACAATTAGCTTCAGCAGTAGCATCAATCCCAAGCATTTTAAGCAAAGCTTCAGTATCATCTTTCTGCTCATCATCTTTCATTTCAGATTCATCTTCTAACTCGTCAAGAGCACCATCAGTCTCTGTTATATTTTCTATAGCTTCACTCTTTTCTTTACTTTTAGATGACGGTTCTGACCAACCAGTCCAACCACCCTTTTCAGAAGCATGTGAAGACTCCTCCCTCATAGCCCTTTGCCTCAGCTCTTCCTCTTTCTCTAGCCACTTTGACCAACCGAGTGCACCATCTTCCCCAACCCTGGCACCATTACTGTTCCAGAAATGTTCAAATAATCTTTGCTTACTTTGCTCACTAAGAAGTAAAGAAGGGCAGAACAAGCTGTATTCAATCTGTGCCTGAAACAAGGCAGTAGCCAACTCTCTGTACCCAGCCTGCCATTCGAACCGGCAGAGACTGAGAAATGTATCAACCAGACCAAGTTCAAGTCTTACAATAGCAGGATCCATAGAAGGCGAATTAGCACCTCCAGAAACCTGTATCCAACAAAGATATCTCCATCAGCAAATCAAAGGGTAACGTAGAAGATCAGGATGAATTTATTTGTCATTTATCTGAACTCTTGCATCGAAGCATGTGCTAACCTAAGATGAATTATTTAAAAGACTCTGCAAGATTTCACATACATAAAAACAAGAGAGAAGAATTACAACTGTTACACCTCAGTGCCAAATGATAAGCAATATAACTATTTCAAAAAAAATAAACTACTAGTATTTAAAAAAAATCATAAAACAATATAAAGAGAATGACATGCATAATTTAAAGGATTAGGGGAAAGATCTGCATACACCCCACGACCCGCCTGTGGGATCACACTGGGCATGTTGTCGTCGTTGTTGTAGTTCTTAATAATTTCATCAAAGTTATGCAAATTGCTTTACAATTATTTACAAAATATAACACAGTGGAAATTTACAGTACAGATGCTCATGAGATCAATGCAAACTTCCATTTTTACGAGGTAGTGCTGCACCTATAGTAAGGTTTTCTCTTTAAATTAATCAATCCAATACTCTGGTTATACATGACATGATTAAATCCAGTAATGATCATACAGTTTCACCCTTGTGCCATTCAAGGGCCTCACTTCGCCAGCTTCCTATTTGGAAATCTTTCACAATTGTCCAAGTTCAGTGACCAAAGATTAAGGAAGTTCTAGGAATGCATAAACCAATATTTCTTGAGCTAGTCCTTGCCAAGTTCCTCCTGGAGCTACTACCCACTACTTTCAGAATCCCTACGCTTCCCCAACAACTGCATGGAATTATCCTTCATAACAACTCCAATAGACCATCTCTCCACAGAGTCCAGAGAAGGTGCTCTCAGGACACAAATTCCCTTTCAAGAACCACGGCCAAGCACATATATTATTATGCAGTTTCCCATCACTCTACTGACACATAAGGCAAAATTGGCTTTTATCATTTACACTGCGTAAGAATTAAAAAAAAATCAGAAGCATCCAGCAGGTTCAAGGATCAAATTTCCAGAACAGTATCAAAACTGGAAATCTGTAGGTTCTAGTATAGTTAAAAGTCATCTGCTACTAAGAGTGATGCATGATGCAAAGCGAGGGATTTCGCCTCATGGTTGAAGCCATGTGCGTCAAACAATGATGGGAAAAGTGATCCAAATGAGAAGCAGACGACTCTGAATCTCAATTCCGAAAGGTTGGATGTGTCGGCATCATCGTATATTGGTTGTTGAAATTGGTTATTTAATAGAAATAGTTAATTGTTGTACCAAATCAATATATGTTTCGTTTAGGGTTCTGTAAATTGTGTGCTTCACTTCAAAGAAGCATACGCTTTGCTTGAAATCTCATGGACCTTGCCAGTTTCTGTGGTTTTTGCTTTTGAAAGCACTGTATGTTCAAATTAATAAATCTTATGCACAAAAAAGAAAGCATAGTATGTAAAAGATGAGAACCTGCCTATGCTGCTTAGTCCATGCACCAGATAAAGCTTGAATTGCATTTGCATACATTTTTCTCATTTCAGAAACCTTAAATCTTGAAAAGTCACCCTGAACAAGCCGCAAAAATTCTCTCCACAATGTGCAACTACCTGAGTTTTTGATAAGTATCTTCTCCCATCGGCTAATCAGGTCATCGATGCTATCTCTGCTCTGATAAGCATTCATAAGAGAGAGAAGCAGGTCCTCACTGTCAGGGTTCAGCTCTGTAGCCTTCTCCAGAATACTAATCTTCTTTTCGAGTGTTTGCAAACGGGCACCTTTCTGTGGCTGCATACTTGCTACCTTATCTTGAAACTGTGCAAAAGCCAACCAAATTTGTGCATCATGTGGCCGTTCTCTTGTCATCTTGTTGAATTCCTTTGTTTTGCGATAGACCTCATCCTCCAGAGATTCCTCGACCACAGCATTGCCTGAAATAGCATCTCCTCTGATTCCTTCATCTGACATAACTTCATCTGCCAATGAGACAAAATCAGCTGGAATATTCATCATTGGCTTGAGAGGAGTCAAAATTCTTAGACGCTTCAGGTTCTTATGGTGCTCCATTGCAGCATACGTGCCAGACCAATAGCGACCTCCAGACCTTAGTTTATCGTCCAACGCATCAATATCAATATCCCTTTCAAAAGTTCTCTTATCGTTCCGCCTATAGTTATTGAGCTCAGAGGTTTTCCTCAAATTATGAAGCTTGTAACGAGCAACATCCATTCTGCAGTACAACAGAAGATTCTACAGTTAATAAAGTAACGTAAATCAAGCTAAGAACTAACACAAATTACAGTGCCTCTGCAACTCGTTCCTGTCTACTTGTTCTACTTCTCCAAGAAATAAAAAAGGTGTAAAAGAATGCAATGTGTAACTTCCTAACATTTTCAAGTATCTTTATGCTTACATCAAAGTTCTATAATTTGCATATGGCATAGCCCGCCACTAACCGCGGCAATCATTATCAACCTATGAGTTTCAATGCTGTGTAGCTTTAGATTTTCTTGACAGCTGACAAATCAAATCATTAACAATGGAATAATCAAGCAAATTCCATCACGACTCATATTTCTATTTACTTGTTCTACATAACTAAAAGGAAGGAAAAAAAAAAAGCACCAGGCGCACCTGTAGATACTACCAAAAGCTAAATTGTCTCGATCGCCACGAGAGTCAAAGTAATAGTCTTTAACATTAGCAGCAGCTGAAGAAGCCCAAGTTCGAACGTCAGGTTTTCTGGAGGAAGAAAGTGCATAGTCATAGAGTGGACGGTCATCATTCGATCGATGACTCTTCTTTCGCTTCTTCTTTCGCTTCTTCTTCCGCTTCTTCTTCTTGCTGTCTCTTCCATCATCAGAAGAAGACGAGTGTCCCCGCTCCGACCCGGACGAGTGCAGCAATTCATACCGTGCACCCTCTCCTTTCTGATTTTTCTTCTCTACGTCTTCTCCTTCGTCTTCCTCTAGATTCTCTTGGAACTGGACTTTCCCGTAGTTCGTCGTAACGGCATCGTTTATCACGGAGATGTCGGTGGTGAAGCTCGAATTGCGAAGCCATTCAGGAACGGCGTCGTATGAGGTGGTGGGATTGGACGCTGAAGATATCTGCGCTTGAGGGAAAACGGGAAACAACGACGAATTTTTCGGTGCTTCTTCTTCACTTCCTTCCATGGAGATTTCTGTTTCCAGCTTCTCCATTCCCTGGGCTTAATCTAATTTACACTCTAATTTTCCGTATTTTTTTAAAAAAAAATGTCCAATGAAAGTCATCATATGACTGAAAATGTGCTAATAAACCCCTATAATAAGAAGGAAGTCCTGCTAATAATGACGTAAATATTTATCCTCATATGTTAAATGAATTATTTTCTTCTATTCAAACCGTATAACGTTTATATTCATTGAGATCAATGTTTGTTAATTTATCTTGGACCGCGACCATTTCAGTAATATGCTGGTAACAGATCTAACAATGTTATTCAAGTTCAGCAAGCAATTGATACACATTTCCTTGCCTAAAATTTGCAACACTTCCAAAACATTAAGCTCAGAATCGACCAATATTATCTTACCAAAAGTTAGAGATGCAGCGATATAGCACTACTGCAGAGAAATGGGGGGGGGGGGGGGCGCGAATGGAATAGAGAACTCGCGAAAAGAAAATATTTCATCAAGTGGAATTTTGCATTATGACCATCGATGAAAATGTCAGACGTGAAAATATATGTTTCTGATCTTCCTTCATTTAATACATTGCTGCAAATGAGGGAAAAGGCAACCAAAATTGGATAAACAGCTATTTCACAAGCTATCACTAAACACCTAAAAGAATCAACACACATCATGTACAAACAACATGCATCCCCTTCCATCAAACAAGACAGAAAACCCTAATGTTACATAACATTTGCAAAGACTACATTCTCAGTTGGGTTAAAATAGAAATACAGCTCAGTGATTTGGAAGGAAATGCGGACCACCTTGGAGATATCCTCCTCTCTCATCACTGGAGCATCCAAAATGGAGCAATTGCAGAACTTCAGCAGCTTAAAATGCCAAAGAATTCTCATACAACTCAAGATGATATTGGTTCGTATGGATATGACAGCCATGGATGCTTTAAAGCCTCCAAGGCAGATGGACGCTTCTTTGGGTTTACTTCAAGGAGATGAGCCACGAAATCTATAAATCCTTGATCCCCCATTGGTAAACGATGTCTCAAGGATGTCTTTTTGGGTATCAAGCATTCCAATCTGTTTGTTTCCTAAAAAATGAAAGAATTGAAATCAAGAATTGATATTAGAGAGCAGCAGACAGATAGAGCAACACAAAAACAGAAAACATTCAAGTGTTGCCCTCTAGGCTCTAATAATGGGAGTCTTTTGTATAGGTATGATATCACCATTTCACCAACTCATTAAGAGGATAAAGAATTTGAAGAAAGGACAAATGGCCTCTCTGAACGATTAATATATATTGACTTGTATATCTTATCACCAAATCAACTTTTAGTAAGATAAAAAATTTGCCTTCAATAAAACAGAAAGTATTGATCTTCTGAAGGTGAGTCAACGGAGAGGATACAAGATATAGTAAATCACTGAACCGTAACCCAACCCACACAGAGGAGAGAGAGTTTACCTGATTTCGTTCATACAGCATATGATTTTTGGTGAAGTACTTGTAAGTATCTCGCCCTTTAACAAGCAAATCTTGGTCAATGGGACCTATAATACCAATCACCCTAGCGAGTAATGTGGCAGGAGAGTCATTTTGAAAAAGCACCTGCACATAAAAAGTCGTCAATTTCCACTTGGAGCAATATTTGAATCAGAGCATTACAATAAAGCAACCTGTATGCATTGTATGAGCATCAAACAAAACAAGTAGTCATAACAAGCACACATGAAGATTGAAAGGCTATATCTCAGAAAACAAATTGGCAAAGAATGAATGACGCTTTACTTTTTTTTTTTGACAACTTTTTGTTCTTTTTTTTTATTTCCCAACCAGTGTCCAGTTATCTGCATTGGGGTCCGACTAAATCCGGATAGTGCATTGCAGAGTCCTCAAGAAGGATTGGCTATCAGCACATTGATATGTGTTAAACAGAACTGTAGTATCAAAATTCTAAGGTTATTTGAATACTCCTGCCAGTCAAACTATATACAAAACTAAGGTTATTTGACTATTCCTGCCTGTCAAACTAGATACAAATTTTCTAATAGTCACCAATATTCCAAATCTATCAGAGAGATTATATACACTTAATGAAATATTAGTTCATAACAGATGAGTTGGCTCCATCTAGTCTGCACTACACATGCCACTTTAATAGGTTTGCTTCTTCCAATTCCACTTAAAAAGAATGCCACCCAGCTGGCAAAAGCCGCAAAACGGTGTCAAAATTAAAAGTAGCAGTATGACTGTCGACTAGTATAGTAAAACTTGGAGAAGGATACTGATTTTTCCTTTGAAATGGACTTCCAAATACACCACCAGAAACCTTCTTAGACACTAGGATTACATGGCAGAGAATATTAAGGCTTCCAAGAGTTTTGGTGCCACATCTAACTCCACAACATCGTGCGTCCCAAATCACAGAAGTCAATTCTGCAGCCTCTTAAAAATGTGAGGACAGTGGATTAAAATTTAGGAACTACCATAGTATCTGCTATGACAGGTGAAAGATCCTAACATCAGATTCAGAATCATACTTTCACTAGTTAAAAAGAGGTTAAAAACACAAACGCATAAAGAAAGAACCTACATTTCCCGTGCAAAGTTCTGCTAGGATGCAGCCAAGTGACCAGATATCGATCTTTTTATCATATGGAAGTCCCAAAATAACTTCAGGTGCGCGGTAGGATCTAGATTGGACATAAGAACAAAGATGATCGGTTTCGAAACAACTGCTTCCTAGATCAATCACCTTCACTTCACATCTACTGTAGCTTTTCACCAATATGTTCTCAGGTTTCAAGTCACAATGTATAAGCCCAAGGCCATGCAAAAACTGAAGAGCCTCCAAACATTGTATAGTGATTGACTGCAGCAGTGATTGATGTTGAGTCAGAAGAGAAGCATCATTGATGACATAAAATCTTTATGGATATAGCAATGTGACAAACCTGCAGTCTTGGCATGGTAAAGTAGACTTCTCCTCCAGATTCTCTATTAAATTTATGGAACTCGTAAAGATTTGCCTTAAGGAGCTCACATACAATTAACAAATGTTCCTGATAACAAACACAACGTTCAGTGGGGAATTGCATTTCATAGTCCAACAGTTTCTTCAGCTTATCATTCAAAATTGTACATAAAGAGTTTCCTTGGTTATATGGTTTTGCTTTCAAAACAGACAAGGCAGTGGCCCAGAATAGACCACGGAGTAGATGGAATTTAGCATTTAGAAGGAATTCCGATAATAGGGAAGTAAAAAAGATGGTTCAGCTTTAAAATTTTGGAAGGTGCAGTTAACATAAAATCCTATAAACATTGAAGTGTAGACACCAGAAGGACAGTACCAATTATGCAAAATGTGGCCACAAACCACTGTCATCAGTTTCACACTTGTAATTGGCCTTAAAGGGTTGGTTATTAGGGAAAAAGTCAAGCGGGGGCAGCCCTCGGCCCGATCATCCAATTCTCCTCCTAAGGTTGCTGGATTGTAGACCAGGAGCTCAGCTGACTCATTCTGATTTGCATAGGAGGAGATTCATTATGTTATAGATACTTTATGTGTGAGTCAGAAGCTGAAGATTTTAACAACTTTTCCTTCATTGTGAAGTGGAAAAATTAACTTTTAAGATGTATTTTCCGATTTATATGGACTTGGTAGGGCAGTTGTTAGAACATTAAGTGGCATGCTACTGGGCTGGTCAGACAGAAAATTTGTTAAAGAACAACGGAAGTACGGTTCACCTTCCAGCACGCATCTTTGGAAGGTATAGCAGGAAAGCCAACCAGAGGCGTATCCAGGAGGGGGTCACCGGGTTCATGTGAACCCATGGTCCCCTCCTAAAATCATATATAGTAGGGTTATATTTTTAAAAAAATATTTAAATATAGATGTGTGAGCCCACACTTGAAGTATCATATAATGTCGTGCAATGATGATTGGGTGCACCTCTCTTAGAGAGGTTAGAAATTTGAATCTTTTATTGATCTTTTTTATTTTCCTTTCTAAAATTGGGAAATGTTTTTTGTGAATGGCTAGGATAGATAAAAAATAATTTGGGTCTATAATTTTAAAATTTT
Organism: Solanum sitiens; assembly: GCA_016801875.1. Lineage (NCBI taxonomy): Eukaryota > Viridiplantae > Streptophyta > Magnoliopsida > Solanales > Solanaceae > Solanum > Solanum sitiens. Next base: position 1,114,589 of record JABWTJ010000002.1, on the reverse strand, counting down.
AATGGATTTCAGTGATAAAAACCTAAATGTAAACCGATCAAATTTATATCACAGAGCCACCTTTTCGTAATGCACCCATCATCTCGAAATTCTGGATACGCCTCTGAAGCCAACAGAGGTATGCTCCAAGGGCCAGGTTGAATCTGTGCATAAGTTTCTTACATTGTTTGATACTTTTTTGGCTTTCTAGCTTTACAAGTTGATTGTATGATTTAGAACTTTGTTCAATTTTCCTTTACTTCCTAAAAAATTAAGTGCAATAGAGTTTTTGAATTGTACATATTCAGCCCCATATTAGTTCTGGTTCTTATATCAGGCCTCTTTGTGCTGACCATAGAGAATCGAATCTTACTTATAAGTTGCTATTTTTACAATCAGAAGATTTCCGTTCATTATAAAGGATCGGAAGACTTCCACTTAAAAAGAAGAGACACATAATATAGAAAACCAAGGTAGGAAAAGCTAAGGTTGATGCCAGCATGGGTCAAAGATTTATGCTCAGTTGGGCATTCACAAAGGAAAAAGAAGATGCAGAACCCCGGTTGCAGTTCCTCTTAGCACCCACAAAAAGTTGGTTACATGGAGAGAAAAAATAGGAAGCTTTTGAAGGTGGTGAGAAAAACTGTCCAAATTAGGGCAATATTTTGTTTTTCTATAAAAACAAACTTATCCAAGTAATATGATTGAGTGAATTTCTTAAAGAATCATGTTCTTGTGTGTAGGTTCTTTACTTACTGTACACAACTTTTATAAAGGGGTTTTCGCACCAAATGAATGAAATATTAGTTTAATGAAGAAAAACTAAGAATTTACTTACTCGATAATAGAAGTAATCATACAACCGAAGTAAATGGTACTTGTCAGCGGGATCATGCTTGTTGACATACTTGAGAAGCTTTATTTCATCAAGGCTCTGGTCAAAGAAATCTTTATTGTTCTTTATGATCTTTACACAAACATCCATGCCAGTGTGAAGATCGTGAGCTTGGATAGCTTTACTAAATGCAGCAGATCCAAGATACTCAGTAACTTGATATCGCCCGGCTAAAACTGAATTTAAAACGACATGGAAATTCTTGTCCTCCTCAAAGCCAGTTCTGATCCAAAAGATAAATCCCATTAACAAAATATTTCATGTCTAAACATAAAAGCTACGCTAGATGAAGAAAACTCATCACAGAAATATAAAGTATGCATGATAATGCAGATATGAAAGCATCCAACATAGGATGCAGAGACTTGTTAAGATACATTTGCAAGGTTAAAATAAAAATATATCAAAAATAATTATAAACAGAAATAAACATAATATATATGTAGAAATAACATTGGTTGAAGCATCAAAACAGATCAAGTAGCTACAATCAGATATAAGAAAGAACTAGCACAGAAGTCATGGACAGTTTCCTACACAACAGACCCAGCATGTATAGAAGCTTTGAGTCGATCAGAAATGTTTAGGACAAGGAATTGATCCAGTTCTAGAGCAAAACATTGTAGATGCAAAAAGGCAATTCAAAAGCATTGGTGTTGAACCACAATAGTTGTAGTGAAATTTCTTCAAATGAAAACCCCTCAAGTTAACAATAACCAAGTTCCCAACTATAATTGATCCTAAACCTCCAAGCTCCTCAAACACACAAAGATAGAATGACAAAACAAATATATAATGAATTTTTCATGCTAAGTAAAAGGCAAGGCATTGTGTTTAACTTCAGGTAAAAAAACCACATATCATATGTCACAGAGGGGATTTTTCCATTTTTTAGAATTTTTTAGTACATCTTAATTATTAGATAAGCTTGTTCATTGTCGAGAATGAAATACAGGTTCGGTGGGCACTAACACCTAGCAGCTTACATCCAAAAATCTTTAAATAGTTATTGACTACCACACTTAATTTAAAGGGCATATATAATTTTAAGTCCTGTTTAAGCTCTAAACAGAATTCCTTCAAAGAAAGAATACAAATATATATGTGTATATATATACACATACATATAGATACACACACACACATAAATTACAGCTTCAGAGCAATAAATGCTGTTAAATTTACTGCTTTGTTCATCCATTTGTCGATAAGTTTGATCCATATAAATACATATAAAATTCACGTGCACTATTTTTGCATAAACATGGTCCAACCGAAATCTCAACTATCAAAAGGGAAAATGTCACCATGGGTACACCTTCCTAGAAGGACCAGTTGTCTATTTCCAAGGGAAAGTCCTAGCTAGTGACCTTAGATTTCATGTCTGCATTCACCCTTGGGGTTGATTCCACTGCCTCAGCAATGGTGCTTAGCTGAGATGTCCACGAAATCAAGGGAATGGTTCCTCAACTGTTCTATGTTCTCTACATAGCTCGATTTGTTGGTAGAAAGTAGAAACTATCCCTAGAGCTGTGAAGGAATTCTCCATGTACTTGTTACACCTTCAATTCTTCCACGCAGTGCTTGTTTCAAATGTATACAGTTAACTGTCTCTGCCTCTTATATATTAAGTTTATAGATAGAAAACCAGCATATTTTGTTTTTGTCAGTTAGATAAAAAGCTAGCTACACGCATTGAAATATGAAGATTCTCGTAGAAAATAACTAAGCTATTTCCTCTTACTAGGGAAATCTCAAAGAAAATGTATTAATATCAGCTAAAGTGAACTATGTCCACTAGGATTCATAAGCCAATAGGAGATTGAACATGCCTGTTTTTCCTATGCACAATCTTTAGATCAAAGGTTTCGAATTCCTCCTCCTGTGCCTTGATCTGCCTTACTTGCTCCTGTACTGCTGTTGCTTCCTCATCCTCCAGTGACGCCCCTACGTCTTCTTCTCTTGCACTGGCTATTTTTGTCTCTTCTTTCTTCACATGCTCCCGTTCAGCATAGCCATAGTTTGAAAGAGAAGAAGGGCTAGAATTTTCTGATCCTGCGGCATGTGCATTGCTTTCATCTCTTGAGCTCTTGACAGGTGAAGACTCACTGCTTTTGCGTCTCCACGGAGCAAGCATGTCATCAGTTGCCATCAGAGAATCATCAGCTTCATCACTGACAACAGTGTTGCACTTGTTTGACCATAAAGACTTACTCGAGCTTGTCTGAACTAACTCTCCATCTCTAGGAGGGGGAAATGAGAATCCTCCATCCAAGTGATTCATTTTCTGCACATAGCTTCCTTTGTCAGCCCCAGTAACAAACTTGTCAGAACTATGTTTAGCTGCTTTCTTTTCTCTCTTTGATCTCTCTGAATAAGGCTTATCTGGAATGGGTGGTAGGTGTCTGGACCCACTAATACTGGTATCATGATCATGGAAGTATTCTATGTCCCCCTCACTACTCCCTCCAATCAAACTTTCACGCACTTCACTTCCAAAATCAGCAGTATCACTGTTAATCCCCACACCAATAGACCGAACTGAACCGTGTTGGTCATCGTCCATGCAAATATCATCCGGCCGAGGCCTTCCACACTCATTCAGGACTTTACCATCCCCCAACATGACAAGTTCATTTGTTTGAGTAACAAAGCCCCGCCAAACTGGCTCGGCACGCATCAAATTTAGTTCTTCTTCATCCATCAACTGGCCATCATATTGGGCAATCAAGTTTCTCTCATCATTTCTCCTGTACATTTCAGACACTGACAGCCCTATGTGATCATCTGCAGGCCTAACTGGGTCAACATTTTTTGATTGGAAATATCGCTCACCTGAGAAGCAGGAATCCTCTTCTGCAAAAGATTGTTCATCATCTTCTTCTCGGTTTTGCTCTCTTTGAGGATCTGGAACACTCCCATGCCTTGTTCCCTTCTCATTATCACTGGGGTAATCAATTTCATGAGCTAAAAACCATGTTTCATCCTCAATAGGTTGTCTTGTGTAGCCAACATCATCGTCGTCATCATACTCATCGGAGTCCCAATATTCGTTGGGGTAATCAATAGATTCACTCAGTCCATCACCAACTGTTGCAAAACCAGAAACCAGATCAGAAGTGTCCTCAGCAATGCCTTGACTTACAGAGAGCCAACTACCTCCTGCAGGCCTTTTTCCACCTGCCATTCAGTAAAGCAGTGATGATTACTGCACAAGCAATGAGTAAGCAATATATATAGAAGTTCAAGAGCTCTAAGACAGGGATAATTAGATGAATCACTCAGTCAAGACAACTCCAGGAACTACCTAACATAGAAACCAAAATATGATAAGAGAGATAATAATCAATGGTCTACGAACATTGAATAATTCATATCTAGGTGATCCTTCTCTGTTGTTTTTATCTAAGGAAAGCAATAAAAAACATGACTATGCTCCACATGCAAGGCATAACCAGCAAAAATCATGAATCTAACATCTATTTATATGAACTATAAAACCATGCAGAGTTGTACATTCATAGTGGTAAAAAGTTAGAAATTCAAAATGTCATGTCCACAGAGGTAGCAACAGTAGGCAGCCAATCCGATTGCATTATTCAGCAGAAAAAACATAATAAAAATGATACAACTGTAAGAAAGAAAACTATTGACACAGAAAAGAGAAAGCTGAAGCCACACAAAGAGCTTATTCGCTCATGGTCCCAGACTTCCTCAATAACGAGTAGCTTTTTGAGACTCCGGAGAAGATTTCTCCTTGTATAAAGTTCTTTTCTATGGACAAAATGACCCACAATTATTTGTTGATCGATAAACCTCAATTCCATAGTTAGAATGTCTACAAAAACGCACATCAGGTCGCAAATATTATGAGCATTTTTCAGTCCACAAGATCAGGAGCAAAAATCAGATTTTACACGAGAATTATTTGTAACATAATATCCTTATGAAATCCCCAAGCAGGCTGCACTTCACCAAAGCCCCCTCCTCGCACAGCAACCATGGGATAGTCTGGTAGATAGGAGAATAAGCAAGCATCCCAGGAACTTAGTACCATTTATCTCGTGTACCATTCTATAATACACTGGTTAGAGATGGTGATCAGCTACCAAATATATCTAGATTCACAACTTGTTATGCAGTTTACCCCTCTAAACTGCATTTTCTTTTTTCTTAGATAGCCAAAATAGTTCTTGGATCCATAATTTTATTACTTCACATGATTTCTCAGATTATAAATTTCCACTCCAAGAAATTCAGGCGCCATCAGCCGTATCTTCTATGTTAAAGATATTAATTTCCATTTATTCATTCACAAGACTCTGACAAACTATGTTTTCAGTAAAGCTTCCAAGAACCCCCGTGTTGGGAAAATAATGCCAATGGGACTGTACTCAAATCAATTATGGAAACCCACACTCCAGAACAGGATCACCTGGAGGTTAAAGTGCACTGAATGCTACAAGCTAAATTTACTTTCCTCTAAACCTACAAGCTAAAGTTGTTTATTAAAAAAGCATACCTGAACTGGTAAGATCTTGTCCGATGGGAACATCAAGAAATGAACCAATGAAAAATGAATTGTCAGCATTATTAGTCTTTGAGGCAGGTCCATCTCGTTCAAACTTTTCCTCCCAAGGAATACTGAAGGACTTCTCTTCTGACTTCAATCTAACAGGTGGCAAACTAGGGAATCCTTCTTTCTGACTTTCAGAAACAAATGAAAAGCCTAGGCCACTGAATTCTTTTGGTTCACTTCCTTCTGTCTTCCCAAGATACAAAGCTCTTCCCACCTCATCCACTTGTTCTTTTATCGCTGCCCTAACATCACTAACCTCTGTTTTTCGTTTTCCTTCTTTCCTGTCAGTACTACCGATGTCATGATCATAACTTGTCGAGACATCTCCTTTGGGAAACGGGAAAACAGTTTTAACTGTGCAGTCTCTCCAAGACTCAGAAGAAAGGTGTGTAAATTCATCACTTTTAGACCAAGGATGATTGATTACTACATCTTTGGAGCATGTCCCACTTAGCTTAATTTGCTGATCAACCTCCTTGAGCTCAATATTTCGACCAATGTCATGCTTTGGCTCTACAGTGTCTTTGCTAGTACTTCCGGGCCAAGAAGTTCTCATTTCACCAGAAAAACTGACATCCTCCTCACATTTTGCATGAGCCTTACCACTATCAAAGACTTCAGAAGAATTGAACTTTGACTTCCCAGAGTGCACCAAACTGGAGAGGTCAATGGTAGCTCCACCATCATGTTGATAAGTAACCGGACCGTTAACAGGAGGGTATTTCCACGAATACAGATCAATAGTATCCTCCGAACTGTTTGCAAAACTGAAGTTTTTGTCACTTGTCCCAACGGATTCATTAACTTTCTTCTGCTCCTGAACATTTTTCCAGTTGCAGTCTGCGCCATTTCTCCCGGTGCCATACTCTATCTCCTTAACAATAAGCTCCTCAGATATTTCCCCACTGCTCCTCGAACTTGTCTCCTTGTAAACTTCCTCACTGTTCCGTAAAGTTGTCACCGGAGTCCCTGACGTTGCTTTGCCCCTACTTGTTCCTTCTGTTGATTGACTCAACTCTTTGTCCTCAATAGTAAGCTTCTGAAGAACGCCATTCAGATCAGGGTGATCATTCAGTTCGCCCCGGAAAGCAGCCTCGGCCCTAGTTAATTTATTTTTCCGCAAGTATTCCAGTATTACATCTACTGAGATAGGGTTCGCCATTTAAATAACGGTGAACCAAGAAGTTTCACAATCTTTTACTACTACAATGAATTCACCATACCTGAAATACAAAAGAAACAAAGATAAATTACCAGAAAATGCAAGGACAAAAAGTCCAACTTAAGACATCAATCCAAAATTTGACAGCAATAAGAGCTCCAAGAAACTCAATAAGCAAAAAAGAACTGTACGCAAAAGTTGAACCTAACTAGAAACAAGTGTAATGACTGAATGGATGTATCTGGCGGATCCCAATGAAAAAAATCAAAACTTTAATCCATAAATCATCTCAAAATTAGAACTTCCTTTCTAGGGATTCCCACATTTTCTGGGCAACTCAATACCAAAACCCTAGCTAGATTTCCCACCCTCCGATTCAAAGATCTCCACTTTTTCCAAACCCTAAAAAGCAGCACCCACTATGAATTCCCATAATTAAAAAAAATTACATAATACAAGAACAACAAACAGCTAAAAATCAGCAAGAAATTTTGAAAATCTAAAGAGGAAAAAAAGAGTGAAAATTGCGAACTTACAGATCGAAGGTGAACGATATGACCCAATTGAATCCATCGCCACCATCCACAGAAGGGTAAAAACACAACAAAACTCAGAATACTTCGTACACAAACATCACAATTAACTACACAGCAAGCTGAATACTGCCCCTTCACAAAATTCCAAGCAAATGGAAGCGTTTGATTTTGAATTTTTTTTTTTTTTTTCCTTTTAGCTCTTGTGATTTGTGATTCTTTGTTCCCTGTTTGGTGGGGAAGACTGATTTTCTTTTTCCGGGTTTGGGTTTGGTTTAATTTCTCTTTCGATTGGCCTGCAAAATTATGGGGGTCATATTTTTGTTGTCCAATTAAATATTCTACAAAATTAAAACTAATAATTGATGTTTTACTAGTATGGGTGTAAATTAACTTCTAGCCGTTTGATTTATTTTCACTCGTACGATATTTCTCGATTAATTTAAATTCACTTATATTTATAAAGTAAAGTAAAGTGTTTTTTTATTAAATGTGAATTTTCTTCAAAATTGAACAACTTATTTGGTTGGTTGTTGTTTATTGTATTGTCATATTGTATCATACTATTACATTAAATGCAATATTTAATTTAGTTGATGTTTGAATTTTCTTTCATTGGGTTGAATTTGTTTTTTTGTAATATAACGATCTATTTGATGTGATTATTTATATATATATGTTTTCATCCATTAAGTTTCAGATAGATGGATTTCAACGTCTAAAGAATTATTTGGATGGATATAAGTTATTTCACTATATGAAAAACTTAATTTATTTTATTATTGAGGCAGAAATGGTGGAATAATAATTTCAATCTGCATGATTGCTTAATATCTTCAATCAAATACGAGATAAAATAATTCTATATTTATTTTAAGATTATTATATTTTTTATAACTCATATCAAATGACTCTTGAATGGTACCAAACAACTCCTAAATGGTTTAATTGGTGCAAATGCAATAATTTAAAATATTAAATGGAACTTTATTAGTTTGCTGCTCCGTATATTCCACAATTATGAGTTCGTGCGTCTGGCATATATTTGATGCTGCCCACTGGACTATTTATACTCAGATATAATAAATTTACTTAATTCATTTAAATATGGATAAGTTATTGATTTATTAATTTCAATTCTTTTATTTGTCATTTTTGTTATATCTAGAATTTATTTTTCTTTCTTCATCCAGAAACGATAATCATTTCTTTTAATTGTACTTTACTTATTTCTCAAATTATTTTTCAAAATCTAATACTACACAACAATATATGGTTATTATAGTAAAATACTCTTATTAACTATTATTTTTTAAAAGTGCATGCAAAATCGAGAATGAAGTAAAGGTGATTAAGGAGTAGTATACATCTTTTATTTTCAAATTCTTCTTCACATTCTCTTCGTTCATTTTTATTTGTCATATTGCATTTTTTCGAAAGTCAATTTGACTAATTTTTAAAGATAAATTAGATTATAATTATTCGATATTTTAAAAAATTAAATATTCAAAAAATATATGAAAAGTATTACAAAATTGTAATTTTTTACATATTAATATGCTGAAAAATACATCATAAATGTTAGTTACATTTTTTATAATTTGACTTTAAAAATGAAACTATGACAATTAATATTTGTTAAAAATTTTATAATTTGACTCTAAAAGTGATCGAAATCAGTAATAATATTTGTTTAACAAGCTACTACTTTTAGAATTTGCTATTTATAGATTGCTACTTGGGCATTTAATAAGTATCCTATGCACATTATGGTTTTGTTATTTGTACATGTGGTACAACAATTAAATACCGATTTCTTAATTAAAACTAATAGTTACAAAGTGTGCAGCGTGCTTGACGTCAAATTGGTCCTACGCAACTTTTATTTGTACTAAATAATAATTACTTCTATGAGTATATTGGCATGTTTTGTATGATTCTAGCTTATTAAGTTTTTTGGTTTGTACATTTGGTATATGTTCTTCTTTTTCCTTTTTAAACTTATGAAACGATTTATCAGAACTTTATACTATTACACGAGGGAAAGGTAGTCAAAAGCAGGTGTTCATCGACGTGTTTGCTTCTAGCTGATAATATTTATAAAATTTTTGTACTTCATCCCATTTAAATTTGTCTGTCTTATTTATTTTTAGTTTGTTATACAAATAGCATTTAATGGCTCACTGTTTAAGAGTAATGCTCATTTAAGGAATTTGCATTTGCATTAAAATGTGTTTTGCGATATAATCTAAGTACACAACCATAAGACTCGTGAATACTTCAACAAAATCAAACAATGATGAATGTATCAAAGTTATGAGTCATAACTTGTGAACAGTAATTAAACATTTGCAAGTACTACGACACGGAAAAGTATATGAATAATTTAGTTAGATAAGTAAATAAAGGTTATACTAAAATATGACGTGTTAGTTATAACTTTGAGAAACAAGATGCAAGTTTTCAATCTAGCGAGACTTGCGAATAATTTGGCACATGCAAGTTCTAATAATTTGATACTTAGACTTATGAATAATTTAACACTATAGTAAAATGAAGATCGTACTAAAATTATGATATGTTCATGAATCACGAGGCACTAAAATGATGTTATTTTCCAATTCACCCGTATAGTTGGGCCCTTCTATTGACCCAACAAACTGGAACAATTAGGCCTTATTTTATTGGGCTTAGGCCGCAAGCACACAAAAAATGGGCTTATTTCGATAGGTTCCTCCAAGGACCCATGTCTGGCAGGGGCGGATTTGGAGGGGACAGTGTTCATACGAGCTACATTCACTCGACCAGAAATTATGGGTGTGTTTGGTACGGAGGAAAATATTTCCTAGAAAATGTTTTCATGAAAAATAAGTAAATTTTGAACTTATTTTTTCATATTTGGTTGGTGAGTAGAAAATATTTCCGAAAATGATTTTGTGTTTGATTTATGAATGAAAAATATTTTTGAGAGACATCTTTTATTTTTACTAGAGTAAAAAATAATTTATAAAATTAAAAATATTTTTTTAAAATAAATTTTTTACTATTTTTTTTGGATGGTGGTGGTGGTGGTGGGGTGGGGTGGCACTAGTTGGTGGGGGCAAGGGGAGGGGGTAGGAGTGAAAAAATAAAAATTTGAAGTTGATAGTATTTTTAAAAAATAAAATTATTTTTTTGGGGTTTGGGGGTGGGTGGGGGGCTGGCCGGGGGGGAGGGGGGTAGGAGTTTAAAAATAAAAATTTGAAGTTGAAATATTTTTAAAAAACAAAATTAATTTTTTGGGGAGTGGTGGGGTTGAGGGGGCTGGCCGGGGGGGGGGGTCACGGATCAGGTGAAAAATAATAATTTGAAATTGAAAATATTTTTTTAAAATTGATGTTTTTCCCAAAAAAAATGTAATTTGAAATTGAAGGAGAGTTTTGAAAAATGTTTTCCTTAATTTTTGAAGGAAAGTCATTTTCCTTAATTTTGAGGAAAATGAGTTGATTTGGAAAATATTTTCAATCATTTTCAATCATATATATTTATATGGATTTTAATATCATAAATATAAGATTATTGGTAGATTCAATCATTCATAAAATTCTAATTTCAGAAATTTTAAATTCAAATCCCCATCAGATGACCTGTTTATCTGGATTGATAAAAAAAATTGAAACTGTACAAAAGACTTGTCAAGTACTAAACTATTGGGAAGTGTTTTTATCGAGTTTTTGGCTAAAAACATCTTTTAATTATACCCAAATTTAAACTACATCCTTAAAATATCATTTCTAGTAAAAAACATCATTTAATTATACCCAAACTTAAACAACGTCCTTAAAGTATTACTTTTAGCAAAAAAGATCCTTTAAATATTTGTAAGTGAACAACTTTCATACTTTTGTTAGATATTGTCAAAAAATTAAGAGATCATACGAAAACATGAGTAGTTAACGTGACTATCAACAAAAGTTATTCTGCAAAATTTCATTACTTTCCACTAGAAGTTCTTAAAAAATATAAAAAATCTTAGATACTGTTGCTTATGGAAACTAAAAATGATTGGAAGGTGTGAGTGTACATGATTTGTCTTTTTCGTAACGGAAAGATGTTGGAGATTAATTATTTTAACCTTTTCTTAACCAATTAAATTACTAGATTTTTGGGTCAATCTAATATCGAAGTGACCAATATATTGATTATGTCTCGTATTTGAGTTTCATTCTATATTATTAGAAGCAGAAGTCTTCAACAAATGTTGCTTCTAGCATATTCAATTGAGAAGAAACATTTTAAACTAATAATATTTTTAAATAAAATTACATGAAAAATGAATGAAAAAACGGTTAAAATTAAAAGATTTTGCATGATTTCTAACTCAATTACGAAAAAGTTCACGATAATATTCTTGGCATATGTAAGAATACAAATTAGGAAGGGACGACTTAATTTCTGTGGGATATATCGATTAGTTTTATGATAAATTCAAGTAGAAGGATGAAAATTGTTACTTGAAAGATGTTTTCTATTAAAAATGATACTTTAAGAACGTAGTTTAAGTTTGGGTATAGTTAAATAATGTTTTCTATTAAAAATGATACTTTAAGGATATAGTTTAAGTCTGGGGTATAGTTGAAGGAGTTTTTTGACCCAAAACTATGTTTTTGTCCATATATATGACATGATGAGATAATCCAAAATCAGTTCTGCAAGTCTCCAGTACATTTTTATTTGTTTACTAGATACATGATCTTGTGCTAGCACGGGGCCCAATTTATGTTATTTTTAGGAAAACTTACATAAATATTTTATAATAAAAAAATATTTATCATTTATAGTAATAATATTTTTTTTTCACTTGATCACTTTTAATTCATTTATAATACAAGTTTAATTTATATTACAAAGAATAATTTTTTATTCACATATAATATAAATTTTAATGATAGATAATTCATTTATCACACATTTTAATACACTTATAATACAATGTGTCAAATTTTTACCAAAAAAACATAATATATTTTAAAAAACAATTATAATTCATATATATTGTATACATAATTCACTTTTAATATATATTGCAGATTTAATATAGTATTGCTATAAATGGTAATAAATAAAAATTATTGCTAAAATCAGTAATTATTTATTAAAATGTATCAATTGATGTAATTTTTCCTTATTTTTTATGTCTTAATTTATGTAATAACATGAAACTTGAGGAGTTATCAAATATTAAATATGATTTTTTTTTTTAAATGATAAGTTTAATTATCGTAATTTATAGTACTTTGTTAGAGTGACTTTTTTTTGAGCTAGTGCCACGTAGGCCAAAAAAAAATAGAAAATTACTTATAAAATAAGTTCAGGGGGGGTAATAGGACCTTAGTATAGTATAGTGTGTCTCAGAGATTTCGGACATAGGTTGAGGGGGTACTTGTACATTTTCCCTACTTTGTTATGTAATATTAAATTTAATATATATTACTTTGTTTCAATTGATGTGACATATATAGAATTTTAAAGTTTAACCATTTTTAACGTCTTTTAAATGTATTAAATTGTCAATTATTGTAATTTATAGCATCTTTTTAACATAATTATAAATAATATATATTACTTCGCATATCTCAATTTATGTGACATTAATAGATTTTTTGAAGTCAAGTAATTTTCTTGTGTGTGTTCTAATTTTTGTAAGATTGTTAATTATTGTGATTTATAGTATTTTTTACGTTAATTTAAAAAAAATACAATAAAACCTCTACAAATTAATACTCGATAAATTGATAATCTCTCTAAAGTAATATTTTTCTCCAGTCCCGACTTGGTCCAATGGAAAATCACTAAATTCGATAAGATAATAATATAATTCATGAAGACCCTATATAAACATATGGTCGTATTAATATCATAAATTAATTTATCGATCAAATAATATCTCTATAAAATAATAAAATTTCATGATTCCACTTATATTAATTTATAGAGGTTTTACTTTATATGTTTATCATCTAACCCATTTATGTGGTAACCTTTTTATCTAACTTTTAAATGTTTACATCAATTTCAAAAAATATACGTGTATCATTTAACACATTTTATGTGGTGCCAATTGTCAACAGCATTTCGAGATTTAATCGATTTTTTTATATAACTTTTAAATATTTATTTTGTTAATTATTGCGATTTATAGTATTATTTATATAATTTTTAAATCTATAACCAACAAAAAAAAAAGAAAGAAAAACATAATTTTAATATAAAGAACCCTAAGTAGTAACGAAAAAATATTACTATTACTATTAAATGAAAAATGGAAAGAAGAGCCGACATAGTATAGTGAGCCCATGAATTGAGCCCACACAGTTAACAGAAGAGTAACTTTTGATTGGACATATCAGTCATTATATAAATGTTGATTGGTTTTTTAGTCTAATACAGGAAAAATACATCTTCAAAGCAGGAGATAACAAATGCTTAAAGAAAGAAAAAGTAGGAAGTTCCTAAAATACCCTTGTCATACAAGCAGGCATGTTCACGGAGAGATGCCTGCTTGTAGACTCTTCTAATAAGTTCTTCTAATAAGTAGTAATAATATATGGCACAATTTAACACGTACAAAGTTTTCCTAAAAAAATTGTGTTTTTAAATGTTATTTTTGACTCTTATGATCTTCACAATGTCATAATATATTTTTATGACTATAAAAATATATTTTGAATAAATGAAAATATAATGTCAAACTGTTTTTGAATTTAAAACAATTTTAAAATGAATGCATACTTTTGTACTTCTTAAATATGTCACGTAACATTTTAGTGTGATTGTAAAATTTGAAATTTGTAATTTTAACCGCGACATAGCATATGTGTAACTATCAAAACTTATCATTATTAAAGATAAATACAAATTTTATGATTAATTTTTTTAAAAGTTAAAACATTTTTTAAAAAATAAATATTTAATAAATAAATTGTATCATACATAAAAAATATATTAAAAAAAATCACAGGTTACATACTTTATCCTCCTAGGAGTAGCAAAGATAAACAAAGACCCTTGAAACAGGAGTTGTGGACTTGTAAACGATAATGGATTGACAAGTACTTATTTATTCTTAATTAGAGTATTTGATTTCAAGCTTTGTAGAGTATGAAATTGATTTTGTTAAAAGAGTGTTATATCCTTCATATTTTTTATATAAAACTTTTAATATAAATTTAAATTTAATAAAAATTTTAATATGAACAATGAATATCGAATATGAAAAAAAGAAACTTATGCCATGTTGTGGAGCCAGGGGATATCCAAAGTAGTCAAATAAATCATGTCGTTGAAGAAAGAAAATAAAAAAGAAGCAGAAGATATCACATATATAAAGTAATTTAGGTGTTGTAAAGGGTCCATCAAAAGATTTATCATTGAAAATAAATTTTAAAAACAAACTGTATACATGAAAGATCATTCAGAAAAGTCATTTTCAAATTTATTTACTATTAGAAAACTGTTTAAATTAGAAGGAAATACTATATTTTAATTTGTGTCAACATCTTTAAATTTAATATCTAGATATCTGTCAACTTTGGTCTATAAGCAAGTCCTCTGGTCCATCCCCTTTCTACTCATAATAATAAATAAGCAGTTGATGCATATGACATATTAATTATATATATATATATATATATATATATATATATATATATATATTAATTGTATAAGTAGAAATATGCAATACACGTAAATATGAATTATGATAGGATGATTATGATCTTTTTATTTTTAATAAAAAAATATATTTCTTATTTGAATTTAAAATGAGATGAATTTCTCTTATTATATCATAAAGAGTTTCAAGTTCAAGTAGGCACGCCTTCATTGACATGTCTGCTTAACCAGCAAAGATATTTTTTTTTAAAAACCACTAAAATCATTTCTTTTATTTTATTTGAATTAAATTAAATGTACCTTTTTTAAATAAAAAAAATAACTAATGGACCTTCTAGTTATAGTTATAACTTTATTATTTTATGTCAGCAAAAAATATTTTAATTAAATTAGTATACAATTTTTTTGAAATTATAAACTTATTTTAGCTATGTTTAGTTATACCTTTAATATTTGAAGATAAATAAAACTCAATGGACTTCTATATGCCAAAAAACTGAGATGATTTATTATCACACAAATATATATATATATATATATATATATATATATATATATATATATATATATATATATATATATATATATATATATATATATTACTGTAATTTATTTTAGAGTAAGTTTAAAATTATTCGATCATTATCATTTAACAAATATTAATTATAGTTATCATATATTTATTTTACACTTAATAATATGATTTTATATCATTTAATCATACCACTTAAAATTTATAAATATTAAATATTTGTTGGATATTTGATTTACACTTAATAAGTTGATTTCATATTATTTAATTAATTTCATTTAAAAAAAAATTGTGAATAAATACTAGACTCGTGCACGGTACGAGATTTCCCTAACTAGTCTTATTAGGAGTGGTAGAAAAGTCACCAATATGGATTGTAGTGCAGTAATGTGAGTGTTTCACCTTAACCAAAATCTCGAGTTCAAATATTGTGTCCGATTTTTTTTGTTCGGAGCGTCACCCCCAAATAAATCTTTTCAGTGCGTAATTCGTATTTAATCCAAAATGAATCTTTTAGTGTGCAATTCAAATTTAGTCCGAAATGCACAATCCAAATTTAGTTAGAAAGGAAAAAAGTCAATTATTTTTGTCATACAAAGCATCTCTTTATTACTTATGGATTAACTTTAATTTTTTAATCAATCAATAATACTAACAAGGCTTGTTTGACCGATGAATAAGTATTTTAAAAGTATTATTTTATTTTTATTTTTTGCATATAAAATTATTATGATCTTAAAATAAATTATTTTGTGATTTTTACTTTAATTAAATTTAAAATAAATTTATTTTAAGATTAATCTCAAACTTAGTTATTCAATGCCTTTCGTACCAAATAAGCCCTTACATTATTGGTTTAAACAGGATGCCTCACTGCTTATTTCAAAGTTTCAATTCCTAGTTTTCTTATCTTATTAATAATAATTGTGATGTTAGATCAACCTATATAATAATTTATGTCCATCAAAACATTAGAATATCACTTCCAATATTGACTTTATAGCTCATGAGATAGTGTGTGTCGGTGGTTTAATTTAGAAAGATTGTGATCGCAGAATTAGATTATGATTGCGCACTGAAATTAGAGGTGATTAATAGTTATTTGATTTGAGATTTTTCAAAATTTGAATTCAATAATTCAGTAATTAGTAGTTAATAGTAGATATTAATATCAATTTTTAAATTTTAATTTAATAATTAAGCAATTGTAACATCGGTTTGGTATGATATTTCGTAATACTGTATTGAAGTTGTAACCGATTGTATTATAAAATTATTTCTATGTCACATCAATTTTTTTTTTGGTCAGTCTCAAAAAGAATGTCACATTTTTTTATACAATAAGTATTTAAAGGTACAATTCATTTTTTACCCTTATTGGTCCTATTTAATTTTAAAGATAGTAGTACTCTAATACATTTATGAGAAAAGAGAAAATTGAGTTTACTTTTTTGAAGGACAATTTGTTAAACATCTTCAAAGTCTTCATTATTTCTTAAACTTCGTGCCTGATCAAATGTTACCACGTAAAATGCGACCACGGGAGTACTATTTTTTCAATGTAGATACACGATAAATAGAAGATCAAGAAGTAAAAATACATCACGAAAAATAAATTGAAACAAAAAGACACATATTTGAGTTGTTTGTGTTCATTCTTTAACTTTCTTTTTGATTTGTACTAACGGATAATAGAGATGCTGACATATAATCTTCATTAGGCAAATAATTCATAATTGGGAAATAGCAAATGGTATTAATGTTTAATACGAAATACAAATCCAAATATCATAATTTTAGATTTTACTCCAAATACCGAATATCAAATTATCAAAAAATTCGAATTGATAATTTAATTTTAATATTTTATGTCCAACGCTAACTGAAACTCATTTGAGACTGACATGGTAAATTGTAGTATTTTCTTTATGCTCAAGTTTAAACTTGGGATTGATGATAGATTCTTTTCAATTCACTTTAAAACATAAAATCAATTTAAATCGAAACTGAATCAAATTAATTTAGTTTGATATAATCATTTTTTAAATCAATAATCAAAAAATTAAACTTAAGTTTAATAAAATCAGACCGCACAATCAAAACGCCTACCCTTTAACTCCCACACTACACCATTTAGATCCAAACATGCTCTTAAATAACCAAAATATTGATCACTAAATAGTGTAAATCGCTTTATAATAAAAATACTCGATATTCAAATTTACACTTACGATCTCTACTAAAATGAGAATGAATGATAAAAATTCTGTATTAAAAAAAAAATGCTTCCTAACAAAAATAACTTAGTACTTAAGGGACTCGACCCGAGCTATTACTTACCCGTTACCCCCTCCTTGGTTATTTAAACGAGCAACTTGATCTGCAGATTCTACACTGAATTCTGCTAAATACCAGCTTCCTCTCAATCCCCGCGTTTATAATTGAACTATATCAACCGCTCACATTCTCTCCCGGCTTCTTCTCTCTTTCACACATTTACACAAGTACTGGTAATACCTTTCAATAGAGAAGGAGAAGGAGATAACAGAGGAATCAAGATCCAAAAAAATGGGGTCTCTTCCACCACCATATCTGGACTTCTTTAATCACTCCTCCTCAAAGCAAGATTCAATTGACCCAGATCAGCTTCTTAAGCTCTTCAAAGCCCAGCAGAATTATCTCAATCATTTCTTTCAAAATCTTGATCTTTCTCAAACTCTTATTTTTACCCAAACTCTCCTTAATGCCAAAGGTTCCATTTACTTTACTGGCGTTGGGAAATCTGGGTTTGTTTCCCAGAAAATATCACAGACCCTTGTTTCTCTCGGTATCAAATCTGGGTTTTTATCACCTGTTGATGCCCTTCATGGAGACATTGGCATTTTGGATCCACAAGATGTTCTGGTTATGTTTAGCAAGAGTGGGAATACGGAAGAATTGTTAAAGCTTGTGCCTTGTGCAAAGGCGAAACGGGTCTTTTTGATTTCGGTTACTTCGGTAAAGCCTAATTCTTTGATGGGTGTTTGTGATCTGAATGTGCATTTGCCTTTGGAGAGAGAATTATGCCCTTTTGATTTGGCACCTGTGACGTCTACTGCAATTCAGATGGTTTTTGGAGATACGGTGGCGATTGCTTTAATGGCGGCGAGGAATTTGAGCCGGGAGGAGTATGCTGCCAATCACCCTGCTGGGAGGATCGGGAAAAGTTTGATCTTCAAGGTGAGGAAGAGTAATATCATTCCTTTCTTCTGAATGCTCCGTTGTGAAATGTTATCTTTTGTGCTGTATTTATTGTTGTTCTGAAGTAAGATCTAGGAAATATTCGCTAAGCTGAGAAACAACCTCTCTATCATCATAAGCTAGGAATAAGATCTGCATACACACTCCCCTCCCCTCCCCCCTGTTGGGGCATTAGAAAAATGATTTGTGAGATGACGTTATGTGTATGATTTGCTTAGTTGTAGCTTTTTATATTTTTGCAAATGCACGGTAATCAGTCCAAATCCTGGGTGTTGGATGGTTATTTGTCCAAATCTTGGATGTTAGAAGGTTATCTTTAAGTGTTAATGCTTATGTTATATTAAATTGCAATAGGCAGTAATAGTCTATTGCAATAGATGCGAGGGCGAGTCTAAGGACTTGTTGGATTCTGGTATTTGTTTTGGATGAGGTGGATACTGGTGTGTGTTTGGTTCTTTCACCCTCAATAGAAGATTAGCCCCCAGAAACTGTTCAAAGAATGCCTAATTGATTTTCTCATTGTCATGAAATCTTTTGATATACAATGACTATTGATTGGTTAGCTGCCTTAACTTCCATCCATTTTGTAAGAATTGCATCAATTTTTTGTATGTGTTCATCTGGTTGAGCCAAACGGGTATCATAACCTGTGGAAACTGCATTACTGCACAAGTGAGGGGGTAAAAGTTTATGCATCTGAAGTTGAATATTCATCTTACTCCTGAGCTTGTCATCTAACTTTGCAGGTTAGAGATGTGATGAAGAAGAAAGAAGATCTTCCAATTTGCAAGGAAGGAGATCTTATTATGGATCAACTTGTAGAGCTGACAAGCAAAGGATGCGGGTGCCTCCTTGTTATTGATGATGAGTTTCATCTGCTAGGCACATTCACCGATGGTGATTTACGTCGGACATTGAAAGCCAGCGGCGAAGGAATCTTCAAGCTTACAGTTGGAGAAATGTGTAACAGGTAATTTCTTACTTGTATCTCTGTTGCATATTTGTGCAATCACCAAAAGACCTTATCAATGAGAAAAAGAAAAGTAGAGAGGAAGAAAGATATATTGCTTCCACGAAAGACACATAATTCCTTTAGGAATAAAAGAATAATTCCTCGACAAGCACATTTTTGTTGTGGTTAAACCTTTCTAACCTTGTACTGTCATGAGCATTTTAATACTTTTGCTGATGTCATGGTACGGAAATAGATCTTAGTGTTCCATTAACCTATGGTGTGTCACTTAATTTTCTTTGACAGTCAAACTTAGGATCCTGGTGTCATCTTTCCCTTTCCAGAATATCAGTGGCATATTGTTCCAATAAGCATGTATGTCTTTTTGCATAAAGATCTGCTATAGCACTAGCTGAAGGCAAGATGTAGTAAATGCTGTCGGTTGATCGGCCACTGTTTGTGCAGCGGTTGAAATAAAGTAAATGATTAATCATATGCAAGTGTCAAGTATCAGGGGATACTCTCATATTTGTCTGATCGTGTTGCTTCAAGTGGGAAAACTGGTCATAGAAATGGCCAATATTACTATTTGGAATTCACAAGTTTGGAGATTAGGCTTTAATTTTGGTGGAATAGAGCAGGAACAATCCCAGCATTTCCACCCTCACCCCCACCTTCTTCGTCAATACCTCTTGACCCTCTCTTTTTAAATACCAGGCTTGTCTCAGAGTGTGATTGAAGCTTGCTGCTTGTGACATATGCCCATATCCCTCACATTCGTTCTGCCTTACTGCTGAACCTAAGTCACAGTGCCCGATCCTCTCCACCACCATCACAGAAACAGTTAGGGATAGAAATTGGTGTTTTGGTTTTATAGAGCCTCTTTTAACCATCATATGGACTGATTTATTTTTGTTACACAAATATTTAGTTTGATTTATAAAACAGATCATCTAATTTAGTTGTCTTTCAAGTCTGACTAGCATGTATCAGGCCCTGGTTTGTATTCTCTTGTTAAAACTCTTGCATAAGGCAGGATAGAGACTGTTGATCCTCGTAAATTACTGTTACAAACATTGCATAAGTCATTGGATATTTCCTGGGATGTCAATATTCAAGTTCCCTCCCAGTTAGAATTTGAATTTTGTGAGATCACTTTCTTCTTCCTCGTTCAATCCAAGTAGGATGACATCTTTTGACTTACCTGATGTGAAGCAAAGAATTATTCTTTGCTTCTGCCTTTTATTTATCTTATAAAAAAATAATTCGTTGCTCTTCTGCCTCTAAAGCACATTGTTGATAAGATATTTTCTGGCCCCTGACGGTGTTAATAGTTGTAGTGGTAATGATATCATTATACGTTCTTCCTCTGATATTATATGTTCCCTCTTGTCTACACTTACTCCAGATGTTATGAATAGTTACCCTCCGAGATTAAAACATTTCTATACACTTACTTGGTGTTTCAGGAAGCCAAGGACAATTGGTCCAGATGCTATGGCAGCTGATGCAATGCAGAAGATGGAATCTCCACCATCTCCAGTCCAGTTCTTGCCAGTTATTGATCAAGATAATGTCTTGATTGGTATTGTTACCTTACATGGACTGGTCTCAGCAGGCTTGTGAAGTTCTTGCCATTATCATTAATTCTTTTTGTATATTGTCGGGTTTCTTACCCCATTTTCTTCAGCTGATGTTATTTTATTCCTATAGCAATGATGAATATTAGTACTAAAATATTATAGTCATGTTATTAGACTTATAGATTGGGCTAGAGCTCTGTACCCTTCAACATTTGTGCCTGTTACAATGTATAACGAGGGAGAATGTGATAATGATGATCCTCTATTCATTATATTGTATTTTGAAGTAATGTATTTGGTTTTGTGCAATTAGAGATCTGTAGCAACTCTACATTGCTGAGAGTGGCTTTTCTTTCACATTGTTTATCAATATCTTTGTGTTCTATTATGCAAATGATGCTTCTTGTTGCAAATGTAACAATTACTAATTCAATTGCGAAGAAGTTAGGTGTCAAATCGTGTTTGTAGTTTGTTGAAAAGCAAAGGTATGCCTCTTTTTCTATTATTTGTATTGGGGTTTCGATTAATCCGCGTTATCAAGGAGATTTTGATACAAGGGAATATATACATGGAGGACCAAAATATAACACTCCATCCGTTAAGGACCATTTTGACATTTTTTACGTAGAATAAAGTATTAACATATTTGTCATAAAAAAAATGACATATTTGTCCGAAGTTATAATCTGATAAAATATCATTTCTGAATATTCACTCCTTTTTATTACCTCAATCAGTTCTGCAGTATTCGCCTCAAAATTCTGTAACTTCTCCAAAGAAAATGAACGCTCAGTTGAATTCCACACCGGATTTCATTCAAGGTTAGTAAATGTTAATTTCCCCTTCTTCGCCTCTACGGGTTATGTATCTCAATCAATCCGTTCCCCGTTGTGCTTTTATTTTGCAGAGAACGCCGCCGGAAGTGATTCCGACTCGAACCCTGATGATTCGACGGAATATTACGAGCCAATCTCTTCCACCGCTGATGACGACGATGTACAGATCTCCGATCAGATTCCAAATCATGTTCAGAACTCCGATGATGAAGAGTGCGATGAATCTAGTAATTTTCATCGCCTCTCTAATGGCTATGCGAATTGTTTAGAAAACGGGATAACATCACTGGATCTAAGTGACGAGGATGGTGAATATAAGAGTGAGGTTGAAGAAGAGGAGGAGAGAATAAGAGCGTCGTCTGATACTGCTGTACGGAGAGCATTCAGAGAGGATGAGAGCCGTCGCAACACTCCATTGACGACGGAGAATGCAACGAGAGTAATGGAAGCCATGCGTAGGATTTCCTTTGGTGGAGTTGCTCCTGATTGGACCAGCCAAGTTCCGGAGGATCAGTGGATCGATCATCTACAAAGATTGAGAAGTCCACCTGCTACTACCTCGACCAACTGAAACCGATTTTCCATTAATTAGTAATTGCCTGAGCTTTACTGCTTCAATATTTTTTGTTGTAGCTCAACTTCGGATGTGCTAGCTCTTGTTGTTAATTGTTAAAAACGAAGTTGTGGTTGAACCTTTCTAGCCTTCTACGGTCAGGAATATGCTTTAGGATTTTTGCTGGAAATAGATATTTCTTAATCTATGATGGTACCTCATTTAATTTACTTTGGTATAAAATACTGGTACTATTTCCCCCCTCTCTATATTGGTGGCATTGTTCTAATGGAAACATGTCTTTTTGCATAAAGATATACTATAGCATTAGATGAGGGCAAGATGTTGTGACAGGCCAATGTTAGTGCCGAGATTGATAGAAAGTAAGATGATAAATCACATGCGTCTTGTTCGGCTTTGGAGGCACTGGTGACAATTCCTTGCCTCTGTGCCCTGTGGTCACCATATAAATGTGTCAGTTCTCATATATGCAAGTAGTATTGGAGGCTTTTTGTCTGATTATGTTGCTTCAAGTGAGCAAACTGGTGTACAAATGGCCAGTATTGGTTACTATTTGGAATTCGGAAGTTGGGATTGGGCTGCAATTCTGGTGGAATAGAGCAAGAACAATCCCATCAACCTCCCGTTTTTTCTTCCTCCCTTGTTCTTCCACTTAGAAACAGCTAAGGGTAGAAATTGTTTATTTAGTTTTGTGGAGCCTCTTTCAACAGTCCTCCATAATATGGACTCGTTTCTGTTTGTTAAACAAAGATTTGCAGTAATATACTCCTTCATGTATTTACATCCACTCTAATTTAATTTACTTCCGAGTTTCAAAACTGACTAGCATGTGGCTTATATTCTTTTATTAAAATTCTTGAATAAGGTAGGATGCATACTGTTGATCCATGAGGTCTCATGTTCAAAATCCCAGTGAAGACAAAAGATTCTTCCCATCGCCTTGGTGGACATAGTTAGCTGGTGCATGTTGCTGGTAGGAGGTGGTAAGTATCCCGTGGAATTAGTCGAAAGGTGCGAAAGTTGACCCGACACTACGTTCATATTGCTTGTTCAATTGAAGTAGGATGGCATCATTTGACTTACCAGATGAGAAATAAAGAATTATGCTTTGCCTCGGCCTTCAACTTATAACAAAATAATTCTCTGCTTCTGCCTTTTAAGCACATTGTTGATAAGATATTTTGTGCCTCCTGCTGGTGCTAATAGTTGTACTATTAATGATGGTATTACACGTTCTTCTTCTGATCTTCTTACCTTTTATTACTGTCACTGGAGAAGGAATTTGGATTAAGAATAGTGTGATGATAGTTCTACCAGAGGTTATAAATAGTTGCCGTCTTGTGAGATTAAGAGAGCTTTTTATGAACTTATTTGGTGTTTCAGGGTACAAAGGATGCAATGCAGAAGATGCCATCTCCAGTCCAGTTAATATCTTGATTGGCATTGTTACCTTACATGGACTGGGTCTCAGCAGGCTTGTGAAGTTCTTCCCATTGTCACCCACTAGTAAGTTACACGGAACCTCCAGTAAGTTTTTCAAGATAAGCTGTCATATATATATTAGTACTATTACTACTAATTGAAGAGAAGAGGGCAATCAAAAAGATCATATGAATATAATTATTACAGCTCTCGGGCCGTGCTAAGTGTGGACCAAAATTCGTCCAGTAAAAGCAAACTAAAAAGCAGTGGCCTAAACTAACTGTTGAATTGCCAAGTAAATATGAAAATGAGCTTTGTCAAGTCCTTCTTTCCATTACCAACTGTTTTTAACATTCCACGGATGGGAAGGGTGTGAGCTTAATGTGACGGACTGCCCTTTAAGAAATGGCGCCAACACTTGTCACGAGTACTTGAGCAACAAGTGCGATCTCCTTTACCATACAACTTCTTGATTACTTCCTGTTCAAGATTAAATTATTTTCAAATAAAAAGATCGATGTATCATTCTTTTACGAAAAGACAAGTAAGAAACTGAAAGCTTACAAGTGCTGTTGGAGAAAAACTATTCTGTATTGATAGAGTCAATGTGTTGGGATGAGACATCCAAAGTAAGTTATCAATAATATATCTCATCAAATATTCCTGTTGATATTTGAGCTTGTTCATGTCTACCATTAAGTGTTTGATATGATGTAGCGGCTGCGCTGGAATTCGTCCAGTTGGCTTGCTCTTAGGATTTCCACGTGACCTTCTCTTCATACATACTAACAAGATGATTCATTAATATACATACATATAATATACTCTCAAATTATTAATGTATGTGTTAATGTACCTCTTCACAAATGCGTATGACCAATGTTGTATTGTAGTTGCTAAAATTCTTAAGATAACTTCTCAATTTGAGGAACCAAGCTTTATTCATGATCTCATGAGCTTTAGGAACCAATACAATATTATTGCTGCTCTCTAAAATCTTTGAAGTATCACTTGGAGGTGCTAAATAAAGTTGAAATGTTGTACCCTTATATTAGAAATAAGTTAAATTTGGAGACGAAACTATATCACATTCATATACCTGTGGGAAGGATAAGGTCCATTTTCTTAGTGATGAACTCAAAATTTTGATAGGCTTCTGTGTCTGACAAGGCTCAAGTAACAAAATTTCAAGATGGGGAAAATCTGAACAAAAATTTTCAGGATCAAGGCCATGGGGAAATTTCCAACAATCCAAGTGAACTTCACGTAACATTTTACAAGCATGAATATCCATGTTAAAAGCAACATTTTTACTTTCACAACTCCGTGAAACGAAATGGAGAACTTGTAAACTCGGGACTATAACTTGTATGTTGGTAAAAGAACTAAAATCACCTACGTTCACATACAACTTCTTCAAATGATCCAACTAAGTTTATACGATAAAGCTTATCCACCAACAATTCACCAAACTCAGTTCTCTAATTCAGGGCATTTACTAATAAACTTGGATAGTATTTCTTCGCATAATATGATGCGTTCCAATTTCAACTCTCGCAAAGATGAAATTATTCTCCTTCACCACATAATACATCCTTATCAAGTTCACAATCAGTTAAATGAAGAATAGTAAGACATTTCGACCGAATAATTTAAGGCAAACAGTAATAACAATGTTGAACATATCAAATCTCAATTCTCAAATATACTTCGTGGAAATCGTTTTCGTCCAGCAATTTCATTGTATCGCGGATATTCATGTCATTGAAAAATAGAATGCACAATACTCTATTTTCAGCATTGAACAACTCATTTTTAAAATCACAGACAAAAGAAAGGACTGATTCTCGGAAATCGCTGGTATAATATATAGGATTTTGTTCATGATAAAGGGATTGATTAAACTGGAAAGCCAAGTAAGATGGAATGTTACGATGCCAATTTTTCGAAACAAGGCTGATATTAAGTAAGTCATGAAAACTAAGGTAAGAAAATATCGAATGAAGAAGATGATCCGGCAATTGCAACGTTTGATCTACTGAATTTTCTGGAATATCTTCAAACTGTTTGAGAAATGAGGAAGAGTTCATCATCACCATAGTATCGAAATTGAAACATTAAAAAAAAATTACTTTACGTGATGTATCAGAACATTGATAATGTGCGGGGACAAGCGGGGACAATTACCTGTATGGGTAGGGAACTGGTGGCGGCAGTTTAAGGCGAAAATAGAGGGGAGAGATTTACGGTGAATAAAGATAATAATGAATCAAGATTCTCTTCATTTTATTTTATTTATCTTATTTTAATTTGAAATAATATTTAAATTTTAAAATATATCAAATATATTAAAGTATTTTTTAATACTATGTAAAACTTATCATGTAGAAAAAGTTAAAAAATTGCTATAAAAAAAATACTCTTTTAAACCGGACAAATATTGAAACAAGAGCACAAATATTGAATTGACGCTGCTTCTCTCCCTATTTAACCTTCTACTCTTCTAAAGTATTTCAGAAAAAAAAATAAAAACCCACTTTTTGGAAGCAGAGCTGTAATTGACAAGGATAACAAATATTTTGAGAAGCCCTATCTTCAGTAGCTGCAACAGCGATTCAATTGTGCATTTGGTGATTATTGAGTAAGTTTTACATACTGCCATCAACCTGTTTGTGAAAATGCCACAGCGAAAGCTCTTATTTGCTAATGTCATTATTATTAAACTGACGTTTCACTGTAGTCCAGGGTTTCTGGGGTGATGGCTTTGAGGCGTATGCTTGGGTATTCGGATGGAGAGTTAATGAGATCAGATGCAAAACCTTGCACAAGACTAATGAGACAAACTGCTGGGATTTTTTCTGTTGGAGGAGCATTAGGATTTTGGATTCTTTGCCGATTGCACTATGGTTCGTTATATATTTCTCCTTCGCTTGTTCTTAATCTTTGTGTTAAATGGAATTTTTATCTCTAAATTTACAACTATGAGAAAATGAGTTTGTTTAATATATTGATTGATCTCCTAATATTGAGTAGTGTGATGCTTTTTACAAATATCAAGTATCTAAAATGGCATGTGGTTTTGAGAAACAAAATTTTAAATTTAAAGGTAAGATTTTTTCTCTGAAGATCAAGTGCTGTTTGAGCTTGTTGCTTTGCAAGAGGATTGTCGCAGTTCATTTACCTTGTTTTTGGTTAATTTATCTTTCAGAGTGTTCTCAAGCTTAGAGTTGCAGCTCCTAGGCTCTAAATCTTCCTACATGTGTTCCCACCATGTATCCTTCTTCTTTCACTGTCATCCTTTACTTATAAAAAAGGTGGATCAATGTAGTAATGGTCATCTCTTTGTTTGGGTTAAGATGGGCCTAATTAATCCTTTTCGCGATATTGTCGTTATGGTGCGGCAAAGGCGTGTAAAAGAGAGGAATTTGGCAGTAGAGTTGGGTTTGTTAGCTTCTCTTCTGCGGAAGTATAATATAAGAAATACTTCCCAAGGTTAAAGAAGAGAGCGAACCGGATGAAGCAGGCTGGAAGGAGAGGGAAGGGGACAGTGGACTTAGTGATAATACATCTGTACATATTCATCATCTAAAGATATATCTTTCATTACAATAGTTATATGATAGATCGATCTTTTTTATTAGAAAATTATGTCGTTGAGCTCGAGGTTTCAGTTTCTTCAGACTAGTAAAACCCCATTGACTTCGGCTTTTACTAATCACTTAATCGGCTTCACTGGAACTCATATTGTGACTTGTATGCTGCCCCCTAGGTTGTGGCAACTTTCTACTCCTCCTGAGTTGTGTTGCCGTATCTAGTACTTCCCAGTCCACAACATACCTTGTCATCTCTTGATACATCTGAATCACACCCTTGCTGATCCAATGACCAAGAAAGAACTCTTTTGTCTGAGTACTGTTTCACGTATTCATTTAAGGAGGAGTTTGGTTCTCGATGAGCTCTGAGTATAAAGTGTTTGGCTCTTTTACTGCTAGAAAAGCTCTAAAATGCAACAAGGAAGAGATAAAGGTTACCAGGATCAGGGGCCGATCTAGGAGGGGGCTAGGTGTTCACCCGAATCCCTTCTGCAAAAAGTTACATTGTCTCTCTCTCTCTCTCTCTCTCTCTCTCTCTATATATATATATATATATATATATATATATATTGAATCCCCTAAGCACAAAAGTAGAGGTTTGGCTCATTTACATTTTTGTTTTTTGAACCAATTAGTGAATATCCTGGATCCGCGCACTGACCATGGACTTGGGAATTTTATGTGCTTTCATGTATTTGATATTCTCAGTTTTGATCTTTGTACAGCACCTCAAAGTAGTTGATTGACTACTGGAATGACTTCTGAATTTTATAGATAAAAAGATTGTTGCATCAATTTCCTACAATCTACAGTTCTTTGTCCCTTTCTCCTTTCAATCCTCTCTCCCTTGACTTTGTTGATTAGTACTGAGCTCTGAAGGGCATGCTTCTTTAATTAAAAGTTGTTCTATATATTATCTTGATTATGCATGTTATTTCTTTTCTGATATTGCATATCGTACCCTAATAATACAGGTCCTAGAATCACAGTTCCTAGAAGTCTTAGATGGGCAACTTGTGGGGCTGTTACTGTGAGCTCAAGCACCGCTTTGCTAGTTCGTCTATTTAGTCCTGAATGTGAACCACAAAATATAGCTGCCTTCGACAAGAAGGGATGATATTGCTTTTCTTCACAGATCAGTATGTAAAACTGAGGTGTTTTAACTTTTTAAGGATTCTATTTCCACAGGCATAACACCTATGGTTGCGTGTGTTAGCCACTGGAGAACGACCAGCGTTTCAATGCTAAACTGTTCTCACCGAGGGCCTATTATATTTGTCACTAATATTTCAATTGCTATTGCTTAAAAATGCTGCAAGCACTCGAGAAGTGATGCTTAGTCTGGCTAAGTTTTGTCCTTGCAGCTAATTCTATGTACTTATTTGTGCGAGTGATTTATCATTTGGCTTAAGCTTCAAAGGTTATCTGATAGTATGTCTACACTTCAATAAGATCTTTACTACTATATCTTTAATTTTGTAAACTTCAGGTCAAATACCATTTCATAAGCTGGTCAAATGGAACATTTAAGATTAAAGTAGAAGGCTTGTTTCCAAATACTGTTCTCTGTGAAGAAGTGGCCTTCGAATACTTTTTTTTCAAATAAATTATTTTTCTCCAGTCAATATATTCATATAATATGCTAAAGAACATCGCATTTTCCAAACAAGTTTTTTCCTTTTGTGCAATCTTTTCCGGCAAATCAATCATCGGCGCCAAAGAGTTCAAGAGAATTTTATCATACTTTTTTTTTAATCCTTAGTACATAGTATTGAATAACTATTTAAAGGTAGAAATAGTCAGATTTAAAGTTTCAAAAATCATTAATAAAATTAATTTAGCAAAATAATCTCTTATTAAAGTTTTCTCGAGGGTGCATCAACTTGTTAACATAATCAGGTAATATGAAACAAAAGAAGTACAAACTTACGAATCTGTGATGTTTAGGCGGTATATTTTATAAATTTTCCTTTTATTTTGGTTTTTATTTTCCAAAATAAATAGTAAATGTTGTGTTTTATAAGAATATATACAACGAGTACTATTTATTTTGGAAAATTATGAGGGGTATTTCTGTCAATTTGAAGAAATCCCCATTTTGGCCATATGCTTGCGTGGTCACTGACTCACAGAACTGAGCAGACTGTGTCCGCAACAATGGCTACCGCCGGAGCTTTCTACTCCGTTCCACTGAACTACCAATTCCACCGGCGGCCACTTCATTTTGGCTATCTACGTCAACCTCCCTTTCTCCTCCCTGTCACTTGGCCACTCACCACTTTCTCTCGTCAAAAAGTAAGTTCTACTTCCTTATTCTCGAGGTGTATTTTCCAGTATGAGTAATTGAGGATGTCGATTCTGTACCTGCAGTTTCCTCTGAATTCCGCTTCACATGTATTTGTATAATTACTCTATATGAACTCTGTTACTTTTCTGTTTTTTAGATTATCAAATTATATTACCGTCGAAGCTCCGGCTCAAGGCTCCTCTTAAATCCTGCCCGTGCCTTACTTTCAAGTCAATCTCGAGGTGTATTTTTAAAGCATTTAACGGCTTTCTCTTCATTACTGGTAGTTTTACTGTGAATTTCTTATGAATTGTGAAATATACTACAGAGGAGAGTAGCAGCAGCGAAGTTGATCCGGATCTTCGTTCTGTGCTTGAACTTGCAACTGATTCTGAACTCTATGAACTTCAAAGAATTTTATTTGGTCCAAGGTAATAAACAGTTGCAATATGTTCCTTTTTAGTGTTCTAATGAAAAATAAGGTGCTTTGACCATTCTAAGCAAATTTTCTTTCTTGAATCTTTTATGTTTCAGTTACTTTAGCCCATTGTTGAAGTCAGTAACAAAGAGAACTGAATTTGATTATGTTATGGTCGGAGAAGACCCAGAGGAGAGGGATGAATTTTTGTCAATGCTTGAATCAAGATTTTTATACCTTGCAGCTGATGCACGATCCACATTGAGGTTTCTCTATTTCTTTTATTTAGAATAGTTGTATTTTAATCAGAACTTTAAAATGTTCTTCAGTCCAATTACTCCAATGGATGTTATCTTCATTGTTTGAACATGACTTTTGTGATAGCATTTGGTTGTTAATGTAAATTGCATGGATGCCCTCCGGAAACTATGAATCATCATAACTCAAGCTATTGATGGCTAATTATTAAAGGATTCGGTGGTTGATTATGTGGAGTTCAAATGGGAGTTATTTTTATTGGTTGCTTGTGGAAAGGTAGACTTTGATAATGAAACCGAATTAACTGGTGATCATCATCTGGTCCATCTCTAGTTTGGTGATTTTTGAAAATAAAACTGAAATAAGTGGTGAACATCACCCGATTGATCTCTAGTTCTATACACCTTCAACATGTTTCTTTTATTTTAGTTCTTATTTTATGTTTCATTATGTTAGTGATTGATGTCGTTTGGTATTTAATCTAGGGGTAGGAGACCATCGTATAGGGAGGTATTGCTTGGTGTCCGGGAAAAATTAACTATAAGGTGCTCAGCCAAATTGTCTGCAGAAGACCTGGAGGCTGAGATTTTTCTACATCTGCTGCAAGAGTACTCAAGGTTAATCACTTTCCTTTTGTTTTCTATGAGAAGGAATGGTGTGGTTGTGGCCTTGTGGAGAGGGATTTTCTTTATATTGTTTTGTTATTTTGAGATGCTCATGCTAGTTACCTCACATACTTTCCTAGTATCAAGTTTTAGATGATACTATTTTATTAGTAGGTATAAAATGTACAACTGTTTGTTTGACTTGAGTTATACAGATAATGGAAGCGAAAAATTTGAGATAGTGATGGAAGGATTAGTTTGATAGAAAAATACTACCCTACAATAAAGTTTAAATTTGATTAGTAGAATGAATTTAAGTTTGTGTCAGTTGTGAAAGTTGTATAGAATGATGTTACTCGAGGATTTCATCTTAAAAAGATGATATTACTAGTGGAATGTTGTGAATGCTACCTTACCTTATAAAAGAACTGATGGAATGTTGTGAACATTTTAGGTTGCCAGAAAATAGAAAGTGTCCTATAAATTGGGACGTATATATAGTTTTATTGGTTTTCTCCCTCTCGATCCTTTCTGACCAGTTCTATTGGGTTTGGCGTGCTTCAAGGTTGTCAGATTGATTTGACTAGTTGTCCCTTCATTCTCGAGTCTCTATGTAGGAGGTTTCTTCTACTTTCTTCCGCTGTGATTTGTCTTCTTTCTTTTCTTAGTATGGAAATCTTGACTCCTATTTGGACTATATATGGCAAATATGTATCTTCAACAGCTCAAAAGAAAGCTTGGATGCTTCTGATGAGCATGGTAGTCTAGAATTTGGGCTTAGTAAGTGGAAGGTACAAGCTGCTGCTGCAATAAAAGCTGGGGCAGAAGGTGTTCGTTCAGTAATATTAAAGGTTTCTATTTATATTTTTGAAACTTGTATCTCTCTTGAGCCTTTTGGTTATGCATTAGCTAACACGATCTTTGTGTTTTAGGGTGGAGGGGTGCTAACATTGGGGAAGATATACAGTGGGGTATAATTGATACCTTATGATTTGTGCAATTTGCTTTCCTTATCCCGTGTTTTCATCCTGTTTAACCACGGATAATGTTTACTGCTTCTCTAGTTAGCCAGGAGATTTTCAGGAAAGATGCTATTGGAGGCTGCCAACTATCAGATAAGTAGGGAAGTTCTTAAAAAGGTGCTTAAAAGTCCTGAGTTTGTTGGGGACAGTAGCTGACACTAGACACTTTAAATGGGTCTCTTTACTGTTCCTGAACCAATTTATGTGCGCTGTTCCTGAATCAGTTAATGTAGTTTGACATTTGAATCTATATTTCTTTTCACGTGTGAATTATGATCTTAAAATTGGCTAATTTATGTAATTATATGTAATTAAAAGATGATTGTTTAACCATTTATTATAGAAGAAGTTGTTTGGTCTGGGTTCTGGCTTCTCTTTAATACACTTTTCTTGTTTAAGGATTTTGTTTGAGTATGAATGCATCCAAAAGTTGAGTAGTCTTTGCATTTTGACAGTACATTAAGACTGTCTTGGATACATCTGCTAGAGTTAACGTTCGTTGGATGTCAAGAAATTTGCTAGAAATGTGGATTTGAGAAATCGTAGCAAGTAAAAGTAAATGGTTGGAATAACATTTGTTGCATGAATTTGTTTAAGAAGAAAAGAAAAGCTTAAAATCAAGATTAAATCAGTTTCCTAAATTAGTCCTGCAAATCTTGCTAGACTTAATTTGGAGGAAAATCCATGACAAAGAATTTCCTTGACCATATTTTCCAAAAGGTTCCCTGTTATGAAATGCACGAAAAAAGTTTTAGGTTCCAGAAAGTTGACTTTCTGGAAAATTCCTTTTCATATGTAGCAACCAGACAGGTTTTAACAAAAATCTCCTGGACGGAAGTAAAAATGCGGGAGAGACTGTTCTTAACAGGTGTCTTTGGCAAACCAAATACAAATAATAATAAAGTCTTCCCTGCATTGCCCTGCATTGCATTGGTTACTGGAGGTGTTATGATAATTAACTTGTGATTCTCTTGCATGACTTTCATGACTTCACATGGCTCTTGTTGGTTTTAGGGTGGAGAAGTGGCGGCTCTTAACCTGGAGTCCAGATTGGCCATGCTGGCTGCAAAAAAGGTTTTTGAATCTTATGAATATGCACTGCTTTGGCCTTTGAGGGTTGCCGTTTCTGCTTAACTACTGAAGATTACTGTCTGTACTTGTTTTACTGCTCCTAAAGTCCAACAGATACCGCTATAGAAAGAATGGTCATAACTTGATCTTTTTTCGTGAATGATGCATCCTCATACTCCTTAATTTCCTAAGATTCTCCACACTTTCTATGTGCATTTTAGTTGAAGATAGTTAATCATTCTCAAACCTATAAATGCTGAATTATAGGTTTAATGACATCGTCATCCCAGATCAACACAAGATAAATGAAAAATAAAAATGTGACTTGAAAAGAACCTTCAATAACAATAATTCTTGAAACCTGTTATGATGGTCTTTCAAATTCTCTTTCAGGCTCTTCAAAAACTATGATTTCTTTGGAGTTCTAAGTACATGCTAACATTTCATTGTTATTGGTTTTTGACAGGGCTTAGCAGGTGCTGCCTCCCGTTATTTTGGCTTAAGGAGCATGATGTCATTTCTTGGACCAATGTAATCTCCTTTGTGCTGGCACACTGCCATGTCTTTCACAATTTTAGTTTCTAAGGAAAAATCTATTTGCTCACTTGTTTATATATGCTAGAGTGATCACTTAGTTCTTCTACAACTGACATCTTGTTCTGTCATCAGAGTACTCATCTCTTTTCTATAAAGAGAGTACTGGAAACAACAATCCTCTTCCTTCAGTTGTAGATCCACAACTGACATCTTGCTCCCATTCATGTCAATCCTCCATGTTCGATTTGTTTAGCTGGACCCACTGACTCTTTTAGATTTGAGAATCCTCATCTCATAAAAAAGAGAATCATGCTATTAGGAAAAAGGTTCAACCACTTGTCTACATATAAGTTTGAAAACCTCTTAACATTAGAAAACCTTAGGGGTATCAAACAGAAGGGCTGAATCAAAGTTTGGATGCTTAAAAATGGGTTGAGTCAATGAATTGATCATGATTCAACCCGTCCAAAGTTTGGTAGGGTTAAGATGGGTAAGGTCAAGTTGGGGCAAAGCGGTGAGTCATAACCAAATTGCCTCTCGCATGATAATTTTCTGTTTGTTTGTCATTTTTGTTATACAGCAACGGATTAAAGTGACAAATTTTCTTTTCTTTATATTGAGAGAGAGTCTGATGAGCACAAACTAATCTCAAGTATTTTGATAATCTTGTTATGAGTAAATTTTGGCTACCTTGATATTCAAAATTGACTACATACTTTTTTAGTTGTGTTAATTTAGTTTGTGTCCAAATTCACCTATCAATGAATTTATGTCCAACCCGAGAAACCCAAACTTGTACAGGTTGGGCCGGTTCACTTATTTGAGCTAAATTTGACATCGACAGAAAACCCCTAGTTTGTTTTAGTAAACAAAAAAAAATACATATTGGCCTTCAAATGAAGTGGAATGAATAGTGAGAATTCATATTTCTTGCTGAACTAGTCTGGAATTGAGTTGTAGTTTTTTTTTCTTGAGTTGTTGAAACTTATTCCATGTTATGTAAGCACCTAGACTAACAAGGGATCATTTGGTATTGAAATCAAGGATAAATGGATCTGTATATTCTTTTGCAGTATTGCAAAATTTAAATTGAAGCTTTGTATCTTCAATTACCTAACAGGGTTGTGGGGCCAAGTACATGGGGAGAAGTCATAGGTTATGTTGAATTTTCTGGTTGTCAAGATTTCCTACCCTGTATTGCGCGGTCATAGTGGATTTTGTAATCGTTTGATTGAACTGACTGATGCAAGTGGCAAATGTTTCAACTCAAGACTTTTCAGCTGTAGTGTATACTCATAAAATTCAATAATGTATGACTGAATGATGAATTATGAGCCTTATGACCCTAGGCCCTACTCTGTTGTAGCTGTAGCTTATAACAGAACTTTGCATATTTTTTCTATTATTTGGTTTACTTCGTTAGTAAGAGTTTGAATGTTTTTAGCCATTTCCATACTCATCTCACTTGGAAAAGATGTTTCATTTTTGAACTGGCTCTGTAGGTTTGTGCTGTTAGGAAACTCCTATAAAATATGGTTCACTCTTTTATTTAATTTCCTCTTGTGAAGTTGTTGCCAATTGCTTTCTCTATTAATGAAGAGGGTGGAGAAATGTATTCAGTTCTCAGGTGGTCTGGTTTTGTATATCTCCTGTTATTCTTCTTACAGTCTGTGACCACTTTATGCAGTCTGTGGGGAACACTTCTAGCAGATGTTGTCATTCAAATGCTTGGAACCGATTATGCTAGAATCGTGCGAGCTATTTATGCATTTGCACAGGTAATATGCTTTCATGCTTGAATCTTCAAATATAGGAGTGGAGCCAACTCTTTTAATATGGGGGAAGAGGTCGTAAGATTAATCTTTTGCTGATTATTCCGATTAGAGATTTGTTGTTCGTTCAAATTTAAACATGAGATTTATTGGCCCTAACTTACCTTTAATTAGTATTGGAATGAGATGGGCTGAATAGAGCAGAGTTGATAGAAAGGATTTATATAGCCAACTCCAACTAGTTTGTGAATGAGATGCAATTGATTGATTGATGGAAGGATTTCCAAAATAAATTCAGTACAAGTTAGTAATATTAAATTAGCAAGTTTGCACAACTTAATGTAAAATAAGTTGAACGATGAATTAAACAGATCCATCTTCGGATATATATCATTGTTTCATAGCCTTTTTAGCTTTGGATATTTTAAGGAGTACGAAAGAATTATAACCATAGGATTTATAGACTCCCAGCATTAAGTTTCCACTGCCATGTTCAAATCCCCATGATCTTTGATTTGTTTGTTTCTTTTCTTTTTAAGTGCTTATTTTGGTTGCCCTTAAGTCTTATGTTATCTTCTTTGAAAACTGAAAAGTTATTTGTGGTGGTTGTTAGTGCAGTAGTGGATGTAGGCTTCTGAGCTTGTAATGCATAAGAATGAAAGTTATGATCCTGTAAATATTTTTCCTACTCATCTATGTGTTGATAAATTTTTTAAAGCAACCTTGTGTATCATTTGCTTCAGATCCGAATCACCCGGACATACAAAACATCTGATGTTCGATAAAAAACTTATTTAGAGATTGGACTCTAAAGTTGCATCGTGGACATTGCACACTGGGATATTATTAAGCTGTTGGCTTTGGATCTGGTTCTACACTTGTTCATAGTAGATATTGGAAAGAATGTTGAAGGGCTTGTGCTTCATTGTACATATGTTACGCTGGAAGATAAGCTTATTTACTAATTTAAGATAGACATGAGTCTCTGGGAACGTGTATTTTGCTAAACTATTTAGATTGCTTATTGAAGAAAATTCTGTTGCAGGTTACTGTTAGTGTAACGTTGTGTTGTGTATTGCCAGTTTTTTTAGTATGTATGTTGATGAATTTTGTTAACTTGACTGTTCTGTTCTCTGTAGTTTGTGAAATAAGAATAGTCCAGGTGCCCGCAAGCCTGTCTGTTAGAGGCCTCATGAGCGGAAGGGCGAATGGATATAAGGTAAATTGATAGAATATCTAAGTGTTAAAATTGATAGAGTTTCTCCTTTTTTTTAAAAAAAAATAAATTGAACTAGAGACTTCTGACTATGAAAGAAAAAAGATGAATTAGTATCTCAATGTATTTTATATATTCATCTTTTTAAAATATACATAATAAAAAAATGAAATAAAGGGTAAAAAAATAAAGGGAGGGCGGAGTGGAAGAAAAGTCACCTATACTAAATTGAGTGTTACATGATGAGCTTTTTTAATAATTACGATACAAATATATCTAACAATATAGTAATACAATAAAATAAATTAAAAAGTAATATAGTACAATACATAATTTTATTATGTATTTGACGATAAATTTTTTCAAAAAAACAATATGGGATATGATTTATATATAAGCTTTAAGACCTATTGAAAATACTCATAATAAGTTTAGCACACAATTATTATTTTTTTAATTATAATGAACTAGATAATACATTATTCTAAAATCATAATATGATATATATTTTAATAAAAACTATTAATAACACAATTACTAACTAGCTATTACAATTCGTCAAATTACAATTAAATACAAATAATCTTTATATAATTCCCTCTCATTCTATGAACAATCCCTTCATAACTAGTATGCATTTCCACATAACCTGACCAAAAAGGATAGACAGGAAATAGTTGAGATAGATGGGTTTTTTTTTATAAAATATAAAAATTACTCTTTTTTCAAAAAAATTAATAACTATATTTTATTTCGAACCAAAAGAAAATGTTCTTGCAAATGAAAAAAATAGTAACTATGTACATTTTATTTCTACGACAAAATAATGATATTTGTCAATTTTCTTTTTTTCTTTTTTCAAAATCTATAATCAAACAGTTTTCGAAGAATTAGATCTCTCCGTCCCAAAGTTCATCGATAGATTTGTAGGGTCCGTTTGGATGAATAAATGGCTCTCCATTGCATCCCCTTCTTTGAGGTATGGCTCGAATCATGAAATTATCTTCACTGCTAAGTTCCCAATTGAATATTTCAACAAGATTTTGTTTCATCCTCTCTTTATTAAAGCTCTTCACTATCACACTTTCCCCTTGCTCATATACCCATCTCAATGCAACCTACACATAACACATATTCAAAAGCATATAGTGCTTTTAAAAATATATATATATTAAGTTGATCCAATATTGATAATAAAATAAGCTCAAATATAGGTAATTCGTTTAATCCATTCAAAATTTTATGAATTGGGTTCAAGATAGTTTGAATTTAGTTTAATGTTAACTTATTTAACCCTTAACTCATTTTAAAAGAAACTCCAATGAGCTCAATTTAATCTCTAACTTCTATCGGTTTTTATTTGCATTCGTATAATGTATGTTCTCATATTAAAAGTATGAATTACTATCTATTTCATATCTTATAGATTTATCGATCTATTTATAACTTAATTTTGTCAATTTCTTGAGTTGAAATCTGTGGAAATAAAAATTGTTAAAATTATTGAGATTATAAGTGGGTCATGACCTAATTCAATTTTTAGCCCATTTAAGCAAAATAAATATGGACGAGTCATGATCCAATTAAATTTCTATTTCAACTCATTTTAATATCTCTGATTTCAATTTAACCTGCCAATTTGAGACCCTACTAATAAGTAAATAATGACGATAGGAAAAAGACCTGAGGGATGGTTTTTCGTCTTGTGGTTGCGATGTGGCTGATGACTGGGCAACGCATGACGGCATGGGAACCCCAAGGCCCACCGTTGGCTCCCAATGGAGAGTAGCCACTTACATGAATACCTTTTTCTCTACAAAAATCGAGCAGTTTTTGTTGCTGCCAGGTCACATTCATTTCTACCTGAAAATGGAAGGAAAAAAGAGTTATCCTAACTTTTAACGGTCACTATCAATTATCTTCACACAGAAAGTCATTAAATTTTTATTTTCAACTCAAAAGTCATTTAACTATAACTATGATTTCTTTGCACAGAAAATCACTCAACTTATTAAATTATTATTTTCATTAAAATTTATTAACATAAAATTTTAATTTTTACCCAAAATTGTAAGAACCAAATATATATTCATTTAAATCATTTAACGACCCGCCCTGCTAAAAATATAATATTAAACTTTTTATTTTACCATTAATTTTCTAAATCATTTTCCTTTGTCTCCCCCGTTCTTTCCCTCCTGCACATTATCTTGCATGACTACATATAGAATATAATACCATAAATTAACTTAATTACCTGATTTACTGCTGGAGGAATGGTAGCAATTTGGAGGAGGTGTGAGAGTTTGGTGCAACTGAAATTTCTGACTCCAATAGACTTTGCTAGGCCCAATTTGCAGCACTCTTCCATGGCTTGCCATACTCCTTTCATATCAAAAGGGAGAATATCTTCCTTTTTGAATTTTTGGATATCAATCTCAGGCTTCATGCTTATCGGCCAATGTATTAAATACAAGTCCACGAAATCTAGTCCCAACTTTCTACATTGTATAGATATTCAACGTGAGTTAAAATCATAAACTAGTATCACTTCGTCTCATTTTATGTGGTACTTTTCGCATTTCAAAATTCAAACAAGTCTATTTTTTATCGTAAGTTTTTCATAGATTCTTTTAATATTTTGAATTATCAATTATTGTAACTTATAATACTTTTTATGTAGTTTACAAATATATAAGTTTCATTTCAATAAATTTGAAGATTCCATAAGTAAATGTCCGGTCAAAGTTAAACTGTTTGACTCTCGAAAAACAAAATGTACCACATAAAATGGGATAGAGAGAGTATATATTAAGAGTATGGGAAGTTCAAAGGTAAATAAACTAATACTTCCTCCGTC
Organism: Solanum sitiens; assembly: GCA_016801875.1. Lineage (NCBI taxonomy): Eukaryota > Viridiplantae > Streptophyta > Magnoliopsida > Solanales > Solanaceae > Solanum > Solanum sitiens. Next base: position 1,075,010 of record JABWTJ010000002.1, on the reverse strand, counting down.
CGGTATTGTGTCATGGTTTCTATTTTTAGAGTCGAACTGTAAAAATTTTGACTAACATTTTAAGATGTCTTTTTTCATCATATTAATATACAAAATAATTGCAATTTATAGTACTTTTCATATAGTTTTAGAATATCTAATTTTTTTGTTTAAAATATCAAATTAATGTGATCTAATTTAACTTTAAAAATTAATCAAACTGACTTTTGAAAAATGCAATTTGATAAACAATACCGGACGGAGGGAGTATATATTAAGTGTTTGGGAAGTTCAAAGGTAAATAAAGTGGGGGGCTAAGAACGAAGTTGGAGTCAGCAAATTCGAAACTAAATCTCTAGCTCATTGTTAATGCTTGCTTTAAGCAAAGGCCATTGTAGCAATTTCTGTAAAGATGAATGTAGACCTAACTCAACCTCAAAAGTTAATTTATATTATGAAGGTAGGATTGTCCAAGTCCATATAAGAAATCAAATTCTCATCCCTTTTCCGATGTGATAATTCAAAAGAGAAACAAAAATAAATAAAATTGATAAATGATATCAATTTAATTTTTTTTAAGAAAAAGTTCAAAATATAATTAGTGATTTTACCCAAGTGTGTTTTTGAGTGCAGGTAGGACAAGTTGAGGGTGCGCCTGAGTGCAACATAATTTAGAAGTAATGAACATCTGTTGACGATTCTTTATAATGCCCCGCTCTATTGCCTCCGTTACTGCTCTACCAACTCCCTCCTCCGATCCATAGGAGGCCGCGGTGTCAAAATGGCGGTAACCGATCTCAATAACGTCAACCAAAATGGACGTTAACTCATCTATCGACGGCATAGGGAAGTTGAAAGTTCCCATTCCTAATAAAGGTATTTTGTAGCCTGAATTCAGCATCACTTCCGGTACATGAACTACTTTCTCCATCTACAAAAAAATAAAATCAATAAAGAAGCAAAATGCAAAAAAAAAAAAAAAATGAAAAATCTTACAGTACATAATTATAGAAATATCTAACTGGTATGATTGTGTTGGGTTATCCCACATCGGAAGTGGAAGAGGCTGGTGGTCAATTTATAAATGGTATGTTGGGTGGTCTTTGGCCTTCTCAACCCAAAAGCTAGCTCAAAGGTTGAGGCTTTCCCTCACACTTATAAATTGACCACCAGCCCTTCCACTTCCGATGTGGGATAACCCAATAATCTCTCCCTTTACACATCGGGCCTTGGGCTGGAGAGAGCGACAACCCAGTTTCTCCCGGTGGGCTGAGACTTGTTGACAACCTGGGCTCTGATACCAATGTTGGGTGGTCTTGGGCCTTCTCAACCCAAAAGCTAGCTCAAAGGTTGAGTCTTTCCCTCACACTTATAAATTGACCACCAGCCCCTTCCACTTCCGATATGGGATAACCCAACAATCTCCCCCTTCACACATCGGGCCTTGGGCTGGAGAGAACGACAACCCAGTTTCTGCCGGTGGGCTGAGACTTATTGACAACCTGGACTCTAACTGGTATGATTGTTGATAAGTTTCCAAAATGTATTACTCCTTTGACGGAGCTAAGCGTTTTAAGCGGATTAATAAGTCGAGAGATTAAAAAAGTGTCAAAAGTTGAAAACGCTGTAACACGAGAATATATTATACGTTATTTTTGGATTAATTATTTTTTAAGTAAAATTAAGCTTGTTTATGTTACTCGATATCACTAAGTCGACTCATAAATCTTCTTCTTATTTTATAATTCTCGAAGCAAGGAACGAAGGAAACGCCCCGCAAAAAGCTTCAGATCTAGTCAGTGTAAATACAACTTTATACTCCCTCCGTTCGGTATTGTTTGTCATGTTGTGCTTTTGAAAAGTCAAATTGACTAATTTTCAAAATTAAATTAGATCACATTAATTCGATATTTTAAACAAAAAATTAGATATTCTAAAACTATATGAAAAGTACTATAAAATGCAATTTTTTGCATATTAATATGATAAAAAATACATCTTAAAATATTAGTCAAAGTTTTTATAGTTTGACTATAAAAATAGAAACCATAACAAACAATACAGGACGGAGGGAGTAGTATCTTATTTTTCTGCAATTTCCATAAAACTTAGACCATATGTCATTAATTTATTGAAAATTTATTTATACAAAAAAATATTAGACTCGAAAATATTTATTATCATGTAGCCCAATATATAAAAATATTACTACACAATATTATATCTAGGGGAAATTATGTTATATATAATGTCTCAACCTTATATAAAAATGTATAATATGAAATAAATTATGTTTGCGTGCACAAATCGTAGCATAAATATTTTCAAAAATAAACGTAGAACATAATTTTCCTTTACTTTAATGTCACGAGTCATTTTTATCATTCAACTTAACTATACAACCGATAGAAAATTTTAAAAAATACATTGAACAAACTAACACATTAACTGAAAAGAAAAAAAAAAGAAGAAAAAAACGAACACATAAAACTTATAATTATGAAAGGCAAAAAAGAATATAACAGGCGTAATTGCAGAAATATTAGCAATATGCTTATCTAAAATTCAATCACTAATTAGTAATTATACAATTTACAAATTCTTCATAATCGGTTCACTAACCATGATAGAATGGAATCAATTGGCATTAGATAATGAATCTCTACACCTCTGTCCAAAATTGATTTTGTGTTTATAAACGCGACAATAAGTTAGGTGTCTTATTATTTTGTTTTGTTTCTTGAATAACACTAAGCAGTATGCATTATATTCTTTGCTTGTTCAAAGTTTATTACTATATCTTATAGTATAAGTAAATTACAACGCGTTTTGTTTAAATTAGTATATATTTTTCCCTGCTCTGACATATACGTCCGGCTAAAATGACCTTATTCAGAAAATTTATTTAATTTTGACCAATTCAATAATGTTTAAGTGGTGTATAAAAGGATGTGAAAAATATATAAGGTGATGCTCATTTAAAATTGTTTTTACTAAGGAAATAAGAAATTAAAACTAAGCGCGAATCGATCGATTGAATGGCTACGTCTAAACGTATAATAATCAACTCAATTGTTGTGCTGAGAATACTAACTCTATCGGCGTGCGCAGCTGCAGGTGCACTTATTGTTACTAACAACTTTAAACTTGATGGTGACAAAACCAAATTCAGTGACATCAAAGGCTACAGGTAATGAAAAAAAAAAAAAAGATTTAGTACATATAAAACAAATTTTCTGTTATTTTGGTAATTAAATCTGTAAAATTGGCTAATAATTTAATAAGTACAGGTATGTGTTAGCAGCGGCAGCAGGGGGAGTGCTTTATTCATGAATTCAGCTGCCTTTCGCATTGTATCAAGCTGTGAAGGAGAAGAGATTGATCAATGGCCAGTTTCTCCCCATGTTTGATTTTTACGGAGATAAGGTTTGTGTCCAGTCTTTAATACAATTAAGCCAAAATAGCTTTTACGATAGTACTTTTGTTTTTAAGCTGAAATAACAAAAAATAACTTAAAGATTTACATTATAAGTCATAAGTTAGAAGTTTATCCAAACATATTTTTAATGAGATCATACACATGCTTTCCATCAGGGACAGGTTTACCTAAACTTCCTCGACAAAAAATTATATCGTATAGATAGGATTTTTATCTTTTATGTATAAATATTGATTTTGAATCCTCTGAACACAAATCAGAGGTTGACTCAATGATGTAGGGATCGTCTCTACTGCTTTCCATATGATTTAAATCTGGAGAATTAATTTTGCAGGTGATAGCATTTTTCTTGGCAAGTGGAGTTGGTGTTGGATTTGGTGTGAGTATTTGAACTCAAACTATTGATAGACCAATTAGTGGATGGGTTGGAAAGTTTAGGAGCAAGTGGACTTGATGAATTTGGAGACAAAAACAAAAAATTTGTAGACAGAGGAAGTATTGCAAGTGGAGTACTCATTGTTGGTTTTGTTACAATGGCTATACTTACCATTCTTACTTCTGCCAACCGCAATGGAAGAGGCTTTTAATTTAAACATCATTAGATGAGAAATAAATGGAACTTTATTTTATTTTAATTATTGCCATCTTTTTTTCTATAATCATTTTATTTTGATCATGTGTAATACATGCATGTTTGTGAATGCAACATTGCTTTTGGCTTGAATTTGTATTTAATTTGTAGGTACTATTTTTTTACAAATAGAAGTTATGATTTCAGACATCTAATTAAGAATGAAGAGACCTTATCCATTTTGTCAGGATCTTTGGTGGTAAAAAAATTGGCACCTGATATTTACACTAAACCATGCAAAATGCATATCTTTTGTGCTTTCAATTATCACTCAACACGCTAGCTAGCGATGGAGAGAAAGAGGGGCAACGACGATAGGAGAGACATCCAAAGCAAATTATACGCCTAAAAAAGATAGAAATAACGAATACATGTTTCTGCTATAAAATCTCAAACTATCAATATATTATGAAATTCTTTTAATCGATCATTATAAAAGATAATTAAAGGACTGAGTTAGCTAAGCCACGTCTTTTTCCAAGACATGCCTTAGTTCAGTTCAGTCCAGTAAGGTAATATAGGCCCCCCACTTGGGTTTGATGGATGACCCGACATTAAAAGATGGGCAAGTTTTACATATAACAAATAAAAAATTCATATTTGTATGCTATAACAAAGTTTGCATAATTGCGCTCCATAGCAAACATAGAAACTGTATAATTCGCTATACATATACAATTGAAGCGAATTATATAAAACGAATTGTATAAACGAGAAAGAGAAAGACACTTGGGCAGAGAATTGTATAAAAACGAAGTGTATAAAACGAATTGTATGATTATAAGTGTATAGAACGATTATATACAATTTGAATTTGTATAAAATGAGAAAGAGAGAAAGACAAAAGAGACTTGGGCAGAGAAAATACAATTGAATCGAATTGTATAAAACGAGAAAGAGAGAAATTAGATACAATATGAATTTGTATAAAACGAGAAAGAGAGAAAGGCAAAAGAAACTGGGCAGGGGAGTATTTTTATTGTATAATTATAAGTGTATAGGACAAAAATATATGTACTTGCATGTGTATATACCATTTTCTCACGCTTTATACAAACAGAAACGCAATTTATGCATTTCGCTTCTGTTTTATAAGTGAGAAAGGCGAGGGTGGCGAGCGAGATCTGGAAGAGGGGAGAGAGGGGAACAAAAATATATGTATTTATACAATTTCCTCTGCTTTATACAAATAGATAGAAACAATTTTTATACACTTGTGTTTGTATAAAAAGTGAGGAAGCGAGCGAGAGATTGGAGGAGAGTGGCGAGAGAGATATTTGGGAGAGAGGCGACTGGCAAATTTTGGCAAACGTTTGCTATGAAGCACAATTAAATCAAACCCTAGCTACTCCATTTATTTTAGGTTATTAGTTTGCTATTATATACAATTATCCCTTAAAAGATTTCAGAACCATCCCAATTCTAATGTCTCATTTTAATTTGGTATAATAACATCATTGCTTTATGACGTCCCAACTTAAGATTAGAAGTCTCACATTGGCAAAACACATGAGAGGTGTTGGGTATATAAATAAGCTGATCTTATCAACTAGTGACGCGTTTTAAAGTCGTGCGGGTCTAGGCCCAAAGTGGACAATATCACTAGCGGATTGGACCGTTACACTTTAGTTTTCAAGAGAAATTTGTGAAAACATGTAACACAAGCTAACAACCTTCGAGTTCGAGTTTGGAAGTGAGGATATCCGAGCCACCCCTCTCGTCAAATGGATTTTAATAACTTTAGTGAAAGGACTACTCTATTTATAGTTTAAATTGTACTCCCTCCGTTTCAAAAAGATTGACCTAGTTTGACTTGGAACGGAGTTTAAGAAAAGAAAGAAGACTTTTTAATCTTGTGGTTCTACTTTAAAGTTATGTCAAATGTACCAAAATACCCTTTAATCTTGTGGTCTTAAATATGCCACGTGGAAAGTTAAAGTTAAAGTGTTGCCAAAAAAGGAAAGGGGTCATTCTTTTTTAAACAGACTAAAAAGAAAATAAGGTCATTCTTTTTTAAACGGAGGGAGTAGTTAATTTACAACCTTTTAAGGATAAGACATAACATAATATAAATATTATAAGTCACCTAGCTAGGTGGGAAAAAAACATATAAATATAATGAATACTATTAAATGAAGACAGAATATAAAATGTCAATAGTAAAACAAACATTTCCTAAGATAAAAGAGGATATATATCAATCGTTCAAAGTCAAAATAACTTCACTTTAAAGCAAAGTTACTAATTTATAAATTGTAATTATCACATCAAATATATATTACACGTTTTCTTGTTGACATATTTACTTAAATTGGAAAAGGATTGTCTATTTCCTGCTCTGACATTCTCGTCCGGCTACAATGTCCTTAAATCACATTAAAGCTATTTCGACAAACTCTACGACGTTTGTTAAGTGCTGTAATTATTAGTGTGTATATATATACTATAAAGGGTTGTTCTCTATTATTTGAAAATATACAAGGTGGTTCAACCAAAAAAAATAAAATAAAAAATATATAACTCAATTAATTGTTGTCAAGGAAAGAAGAAAAAAAATGGGAAAGTCTAAGTTTACAATAATCTCAATTGTTGTTCTGAGGATACTGACTCTCTTGACGTGCAAAGCTGCAATTGCAATTATAGTTTTCAACAAATTCACAATTCAAAATGGCCAGGAAACTAATTTCTCTAGCATCAGAGGCTACTGGTCAGGACTCTATCCCTTTTTTTTTTTTTTTAACGAAATTCTAATGAAACTCTGTTTTCTACCATACATCTTTCAGTGAGTTGGTCCGATAGAAAACTAATGAAAAAGTCATTTTTTATAACCAAAATTTCTTACTTATCGTGACTATAGCAAATAAACCAAATCCATCCCCATTTGGATTATATGTGCAGACTCCAGTCCAAATTTGGCAGCTTTAGATTGAACTAACTTATTAGGCTTTCTGCCTAAAACGATAATAGACTTCTTCAATAATTTATGTCACGTTAGTGTCGGATTTTTTTATAAGACATAGTGAAAACGAATCGAGGTGTATTTTTAAAGTTAAAGTGTTTACTTATTTGTTAGGTCAAATTAAGATGTATATATAAAATTGCCAATATTTATGATTCAGTCTTATGATTTTTTATTAAAAAAATTAAATCTCATAATTACAGGTATGTGTTAGCTATCGCTGCAGGGGAAATTCTTTACTCATTGATTCAGCTGCCTTGCTCACTGTATCAAGCTATCAAAGGGAAGAGGTTGATCAGTGGACAATTTTTACCTATGTTTGATTTTTACGGAGATAAGGTTAGTTTTCTTCTCACAACTCAACAACTTACCTAAAAAAAAACTATTTCACTATGATAGATAATATTATTACCTATTTTCAAAATATTACTCTCTCTGTCCCATTTTATGTGACACTTTTCGTATTTCGAGAGTTAAACAATTTAATATTTATGTATGGAATCTTTTATTTTTTACAAATGAAATTTATATATTTGTAAACTATGTAAAGAGTACTATAAATCACAATAATTGATAATTCAAAATGTTCAAAGGATCTATAAAAAACTTGCGGTCAAAGATAGGATTGTTTGAATCTCGAAATGCAAAAAGTACCACATAAAATGGAACGGAGGGAGTACATTTTTACCATTAATTAACTGTTTCCTTTCATATATTGAGAAAGATATACTTAGATACATGTATTTTTGCTATAGAATACATTAAAATAGGGAGAGAGGTGAGCGAGATCGGAAGAGAGACGAGCGAAATTTTGTACTGTATCAGAGATACATGTGAATATCACTAGATACACACTATATACATGTATTTGTAGGTATCTGGAATAACAGACATATAAGGGAGTAGTGAGCGAGATAGGAGAGAGGCGAAGGAGGTGAGCAAAATTTTCTATGTGTCTCAGATACAAGTGAATCCATTTTGATACAATATAATGTATCTACAACAAATTCGACCCCATATATCTTAAGATATTGTATAGGAACGTATGTGGATGCACCATTCTGGTAAAATACGTAATATTGCAAAATAGAATTTATCTAAGTAATTAGCTCTTCAACTAGCAAATTTATACAAATTCCCTCATAAAAATAATGACTCTATTTACTATCACTGTCTACAAATGGCTCTCTAATATTTAATACTTGTAAATGATTACTGTAAAGTATTCTCACGGTTTCAATTTATATGACATTATTTAGCTCAACATAAAATATAAGAAAAATAATAAGACTTCTGAAATTTGTGTTCTAAAATTTAACTTTAATCATTTATTTGCCTATAAATTATTTCATAAAGGATACAAGAGAAATTTTTGTTTATTATTATAAAAGTATATCGAACAACAATTTTTTTAAGTTAGTATCAGCCACTCGATACGTGCTACCTTCAACCAGCTTACATATCGAGTGATGACTCTATAAATTAATTATTTTTTGGTGTATAACATGTGAAATTTTGAACAAAATTGGCAGGTGATGGCGTTTTTATTGGCTAGTGGAGTTGGTGTAGGATTTGGCGTCAGTATTGAATTAAAAAACTTTGTAGACGAATCAATAGACATAAATGAAGAAGATGAAGTACGTGTAGAATTTAGGGAGAAGGGTGACAAGTTTTTTGACAATGGAATTATTGCCAGTGGAATCCTTCTAGCTGGTTTTACTACCATGGCTATAATTACTATTCTTAATTCTGCGAAACACACCGGAAAAAGCTTTTAGCTCGAGACTTATATTATATTATATAGCGGAATTGATCAAACTTTGAAAATCAAACTTAATATGACTTAGTCAAGACCGTTTGTACAATGCAATCTTTCATTAAAATTATTTTTATTTTGAGATGCAATAATGTTGTATTCGATACATGATTCTACAGGCTACAAGATTAATAAAAGAAGTTTACTTACTATTCATTTTGTTAAAATACTTCAGTGAGTTTTGTACAATGCCTCACTGAGCCTATTTTCTGTTGGCACATGGACCATGATTTATTAACTGGGCCGTTGAGGATATAGGCCCAATTCTCCACTTCTGTTTGAAGAACAAACCTGCTCATTAAAAAAGATAAGAGGATATAACACAAAGTACACTATTATTTTCCAAAGAAAAAATATTGTTTTGGGTACATGTATTATGTATATGACAAATGTACCTCAGATAGACGTTAGTCAAATTAGGTGGAACTTGTTTTCGATACACTACTATATTCTAGTGTGATTCGTATTTATCTGGAATACACTAATTCTCTTGATCATCTCTCCCCATCTCTTGTCCCTACCCTTCTCTGCATATGTATTTTACAATATCTCTGAGTTTCACAATTTCATGTATGTGTAACCAAAAGTCATTTGAAGTACACCACCCATTCATTTTTACTTGTTCATTTTAAACTTCTTAAAAACGATGATTGATATACGTATTTTATCATAGTACCATATTAATTGATGTTTTTATATTATGTCTTGAAAAATAATTTGGGAATAATAAGTAATTAATGTTTTATCTTATATTTGATATGTTAAAAGTCACAAATAGAAATAAAAATATCTTTTCAAAATAAGGGACAAAACAAAAACTTACTGAGGAAAGTTGATATTATCTCCCTAATGTCGCACTTAATGATATTTACCCATTCTTAAAATTCTAACTAAACATCTAAAATGGAGTGTTTTGTATAAAAGTCGACTAGCAGGTAATTTAGACCAGCTTGGAGCAAAAATCAGACTCAAATACGTCACTACGAAGTGTATATATAAAGTTGTATATCGTGTATCAGTATATATATTATATGTCACACAATTAGTAGTGTATATCATAGGAATTCAATACTATATATATATATATATATATATATATGATATTCTTATCAATTTATGTTATCATAATCTCTTTAGTAAAAATATTTTTTTAAAAAAATTGATTTGGCAAAGAAAAACTGTTGAGTTCCCAAATAGCAATAGCGCAACTTACTAGTAATGTATTTGAAGATTTTTCTTTTCTTATAAAATATGTTTAAGTGTTCAATACACAACAAAAATTGTTATAAAATAATCAATTTGCTATATATTATATTTGGAAAGTGTTGATGTAGACATGTAGATTCGCGGCGATTCATACTTTAATTCCAAACTTAGCTCCTTTTTACATTTTTTAATCATAGAGTTTATATTTTATTCATGGTCAATATATAAAGCAATTAAACAATCAGGTTCAATTCACTTACAATGATACATAACGATTAATAGAAAAATAGATAGAGATAACATACTACAACAAATTAAAACTGATTGCTGATATACATTCTTCTTATAATTTTAGTGTATATAACTTAAACCTTTATTAATCATTACAAAAAGAGAATTCTTGTCAAATTTTAGTAGTGTAATTTATTTTATTTTTCAAATTAATGGATTTATAATTCAATAGAGTAATTTTTCTCATATTAATATAATATGTGATGCAGGATTATTTTATGATTATGCAAGCCATCTAACTAAACATGAAATTAATAATAGGATAAAAAAATTATATGTTACCTTTAAAAAAGATTAGAGCTATAGAATTAGATATATATTCGAACAAATTTAATAATCTTAATTTGAATAAATTTCAAATTCTAGCTCGAACATATACATTTACGGTGTGATTTCTTCTTTGTAGTGTCACTATGATGTTTGTAATACGCTATTGATTAAAAATGACAACATTGTAATAAAGCCAAAGTTGGTAAATTAATTATTAAGAAATTAAAAAAATAAATGTAGGTTAAAGCAAATAAATTATTTAATTGATGTGAAGTATGATGGGAGTTGGATTCTCAAACACATGCAGCATCTCAAGTGGCAATCATCTCTCCCAATTGTTCAACTTCTACTTCATTTTCTCTAATCATTTTTTTTCCAACTAATTAATTAATTAGTCTAATCGGTCCCCTTTAATCCCTATGCTGACACTAATTACAATTAGCATATATCAATTTAAGTTTAAAAGATATTTTTGTACGTAAGCTTCTTATAACTTTTTATTATCAACTTTATTCTTTCAACTTTAATTTATTTCTTTCTTAATTTATAATTTAGAAACAACGAATATGTAGAGATATTTGAAGGATCCAAAAATATTCTTTTGACTGTTTTCTTCGCCACTCAAGTGCCTAATTTCCTATTGGATATTAGATTAATATTAGTTGTAATAGCTTTATTTAGGCTTATAAAGCTAATTAATTAATAAACAAATGAAGCTTTGTTTGGCTTGAATTAAATTAAGATGAATATTAGATAGGATCAGGATGAAATTATTATAATTATTTTGTTTTTTGGGGTGGGGTTGGGGTAACCCACAGCTTTTTAAGAGCAACAGGAGGCCACATTTTTGGTGTTGGAATTAAGAATTGGCTCTTTAATTTGCAAATTAGATTTATTTATTAGGAGGTATGTTTTAGTGCCACGTGTCCCCAAGGATTTTCTCCATAATTTAAAATCTCCTATTAAAATCACCATAAAAGGGCTATACACTGTATACTTAATCCGTGGCAAATAATTTTGGAATTAATAATAGAAGCGTTAGAAATAATAATATAGAGTATAATTATTAAAAGGGACATATTTAAAAAATTAAAATATGAAAAATGTAAATTGGAACTAATACTTTGTACAGAGTGTAAATACTTCTTGTAATTTGGTATGACATTAAAAAATGTTTTCATGGATTAACAAGAAAATAATTTCAAGGATCATTTTCAAAATTTGATAGTAGCAAAGCATTTATAGACAATTTCAAGGAAATCAAATGTGTTTAATATTTGATATTTGCAAGTTTATTACCATAAATGTCTACTTAGAATTTGTAGTCAAAATTTTGAACATATTTCTACTATTATATATAGAGTTGTTACTAGCTATTTTTATTTCTGGAGATATGTTGAAAGTATTTAAATATTTATTAAATTATTTTTTTAAAATTCATATTAAAATTTCTTACAATATTAAAAAATAATCAAATAGTTTTCGCTGCCGACAAATGAAACTAACCAATTATAAATGTCACATTGATAAATGTCTTATACACGAAAAATAATCATTTTGAAAATGTTGGGAAAAAATTATAAGTTAATTTTAAAAAATACAAAGTAATATGCACAAGTGGAAGAAATTCTTCTCAAAAATCTTTAGATAGGTGGCAAAATCAACAAATTAAAGTTTATTATATGTGTTCCAAAGGTAATTGACTAATTGGAGACAAGTATTTACTCAAAATTGGATATCGACAACAAAGTACATAAACAATAGTTAGAGACAAGATGAAGAACAACAGACCTTGCTCAGACGAAATTTCCTTAATTCTCCTACATACGAGTAACATACTAGTGAAAAATGTTAGTGTATCTCGATTTTTATATTTAATAATAATTTAATTTTAAATATATATTTATTTAAATGAAATAATTTATAAGTACGCAAACATCTCTGACTTATAATCATAAATTTTATAAATCTTTTTCCTTTATAAAATGTGTATTAAGTAAAACAAAATCACATAAATTATGTCAAAGAAAATACGAAGTCTATTTTATTATATCCATGCAAAAGCCCCGAAAAGAATTTTAAAAACTACTTTCAATTTTATAGGTAATTAAGCAAATTTTAATTAGACAAACAAACAAATTATAAGTTAAAAGTCGATATGAGTTGAGTGAGTTATGCTATTAACCTAGCCATGACTCGTTATATAATTAAGTCTATTTCCATATTAATAGTTTGTGAGTAAAATAATAATTTTATTTATCAACTCAACTTATTATAATCGACATATCAGAAGATAGTTACTAAACATAAAAATCGACTATTGAAAAGGACAAAATCCACAACTTGGCCTGTTATGAAAAAATATTCACAAAGTATTTATATATTATATATTTTTTTCTTATATCCAATGACTATATATATATATATCAAAATTTGGAAAGATGGTAGAAAAAAATAGTGATATGATTGATATATGGGAAGTACGTAAAAAGTAATAACAATATTCCGATCTAAGTTTCTTTTTCATTATAATTTGTTAGTATAGACTATAGTACTTACTACTATCTTTTGAATTTTGTATATACATAATCATTATCATCATATTGGTGCACGCAGGGAGCGTGGATCTGTCTATAACTTTTTTCAGTCATGAATATATGACAAAATCTCATCTTTTTCTTTTCTTTTCTTTTCTTTCTTTTTCCTCCACTTTTTTTTCTTTTCTTTTTGGGGTCAAACTAATATCTTCTGCTACCAATATAAATAAATTTAAGATCTAAAATATGCTAATATAATATACTCTATAATTTTTAAATCTTAAATTTAAGTTTATTATTGAAGTACTAAAGGGAAAAAAAACATGCACGTTCTCTTCAAAGAGGAATATTACAGCTCCATAACACACTTTTACCACAAATCATAATGTGGGAGTACTATATATTCATTTTGACTAACTTTTTTTGTTGTTATTCTAATTAATTTGTGCATACATTAATTTTATTTCTTTGCCAAAAGCTATTACTGTAACTAATTCCTTAACCTGTAAGTTTTTCTTGTCATTCATTTTCTCTCTTTTTTTTTCTTCATTAGGAAGCAGTCTTCATAATGTTTAAGTATATGTGTGTACTAAAAGTTTCAAATACCTAAAAGACAAAGGACCCTATATATTATTGTGAATGAAATTAACATACAAATATGCGTACATAATACACATACACTACAACGTAACTGAAGCATTTACCGGCAATTATATATATTAATATTTATTACTAACTAATATTCTATATAAATATCGTTAAAGATATGAACGATTCTAAATATAATAACATTAACTTTTTTTAAACAAAAGTCATCACTAATAGGTTGTGAATCGAGGTATGTGTCTGGGGCCAGTGGGGTGAGGGGTTGGCTAGACCCCTACCAGCTGGTGATTTGTAAGTAGAAATATGTTTGTTTAGATGGATATGGATCTTACATCTAACGAGCAAAAGAGACTGATTTAATAATTTGACGAAAGAAAGTAGCTTATATGAGTTTCTTTCTGGGATTACAATAATTAATTAGCTAACAAAAAAGTTATATTTAACTTATGATCAATTGCCGTTAAATATTTATGCGGTAGTAAAATGAAAATTTATTTCCTCTAAGGCCTCATTTGTTTGCACTTAATGGAGGTCTAAATCTTAATCATTCATATTCAGCCCATTAAGTACGTTTGGTTTTTAGGTCAGAATCTGAATCGTTCAGATTCAGCCCATTAAGTTCATTTATTTTATTTTTTAACAAACCTCTTAATGGATCTGAAGAGGTCTGAACGAATCATATCTGTAGTAAACTCTTAACAACATTCAGACTCATTTGATAAATTATCAAATAATAAATCATAGCTTCTCTGCTTTGGACGTGTCTTTTTATCTCATAACTAAAACTTTCTTTCTGTCTTTTCTCAATCAAACACCATTTTTTTTCAACAGGTAAGTTTTCATAAATCCTCAAATATATTTTTATATTAATAATTTTCTTGTATTGACGTGTGTCAAGAACACTGGTTGCAATAATATTTTTGGTGTATTGTTGTTTATCAAGGTTTTCAATGAAAAAATAGTACTCCAAATAATGATTATTAAAATTTTTAAACTTTTTTTTAATCAAAAGTGATATATTTTGTAGAAATAAAAATTTTATAATATTTTATTAATATAGTGTTCAATTTCACTTTCATATTCAGATATTAAAAACAAACAACATTAATTATTTAGTTTTCAGATTTAGAGACCACATCTTAATATTCAGATCACAACACCCAAATCTTAATACGAATCTTAATATTTAGATGTGTATTTAGATTCAGATCTCTTAATCTTAATGGAAACAAATGAGGCTTAAATGTGTCTTTTATATGGATAGGGGTGTGTATATATATAAATATAGAATATTGTGAATTGAAATTAATAAAAATAATTTTTGTTCTGGTAGGACACCATATATGTACCAAAATTAAAGTGCTAACTTTAGTGTTAAATGTTTGTATTTCCAATCTTGTGTTTAAGAGAACAAGACACATGACTGATCATGTAATCCATGTTGTTATTGGCATGCATCTCATGATTAGTTCTCCACTGCCACATTAATTAGAACTAATCCTATAATTTTTGTTCGTTATTGAACTATAATTGCTCAAAATATTTCTTCTTCATTTTTTTAAAAAAAATTATTTGGAGGGGGTGGAGTGGGGTGGGGGTCATGTGAGAAGAGAACATTCAAGGCTGGTCAGCAAATTATTACTCCTTATTTATGTGTCATATAAGTTTGATAACTTTTTCACCACAAATAACAATTGGACCCTCTTATTTTGTGCTATAAAAGAATTATTTCGTTAATCTATCTGTCTGAATATAGTTTGTGTTAGTTTTATTTTATAATTCAAATATGAGTTACGACTCTTCTTAAGGAGTGCTAAGTGATTCTGTGGCCCGTGCGATAGAGCCGTAAGTATTTTTTTATTTTTTCATATCTAAATTTGGAGTTAAGCTAATTTTTATCATGCAGTATTTTATATCGTAAGATAAAATTTTAGGCTCACAATTAATTAAATAAAATATGTATCGAACATTAGATAATAAAACAAAAAGTAATAGCCATACGTCATATGCAAAAGAAATCTACTGTTGCAAAATGCTAACACTATTTTATCGATGATTGGGTCAAGAACTCTCTCAAATACCCTCAAACACCCCCCCCCCCCACACAAAAAAAATCTCTCCAAAAAAAATAATACTAATAATTGAAAACACTCTTAAATTCTTCATATTCGAACTAATAATAGCCTTAACGTAACTAAGTATGCACCCTCTATCTTGCAACATAACAGAAATTCATTCCTAAATTCTCTCCGAAGTACTTTCGACACTTCTCTCAAATTTTTACTTAGAGTTTCAGGCTTAGAATTTGAAACCGCTCGCTATTATATTGCAAATCGAAATGCATTTAATTTAGTTAGTCAAATAAAATGATATTTTTAAGATACTCAATAGTTCGAGAATAAAACTAATAATTTGCTTTAAGTTCAGAAATATATTTTCAATATTAAATAAATGTATTTTTTTTTAATTTTAAAAAATGCTTTTAATTTATTTTTTTTATTCCGAACCTAACCTTGAAGTTTTTATTAAGGGGTGTGACTCTTCAACAATATCTGGCAAAGGGCAAAGTTTTTTTATGAGAGAAAGCTGATGAAAAGCTGAAAGTTGAAAAGCTAAAAGAAAGCTGATGATAACCGAAAGAGAGAAAGTAAAGAAGAAAAGACCCTTTTTATTATTTTCCTCTATGGTTTTATCTGTGTTTTAATTTCTTCTTCATCAAATTCCCATCTCTCTCTTTCTTTCTCCATAGTTTTATTTTCATGTTGTAATTAACCCTTCTTTTTTTTTTCCTTCAAAAACCTAAGATTAATACACCCACTTAGCTATCCCTTAATTTTACTGAATTTCATATCTATTGATCAGTCATGTTAAGTAATAACAATCCCTCTTCTTCATCCGACCCGTTTAATTCCTCAGAAAATGCAAATAATGGTAGTAGAAGAAAAAGAAGACCTGCAGGAACTCCAGGTATGCATAATTCAATTAGTATTGTATGAAGCTTTTTTTTTTTTTTTTATCAGATGAATTGTGCTAATTTTTATTTTTTTGAAATTTGATTAATTTTACTAGATCCAGATGCAGAAGTAGTATCGCTTTCGCCGAAAACGTTACTGGAATCGGATCGATACGTATGTGAGATCTGTAATCAGGGATTTCAGAGAGATCAAAACTTACAGATGCATAGACGAAGGCATAAAGTTCCATGGAAGCTGCTTAAAAGAGAAACTCCAATTGTAAGAAAACGTGTTTTCGTTTGCCCAGAGCCAACTTGTCTCCATCATGATCCTTGTCATGCCTTAGGAGATCTCGTCGGTATTAAAAAACACTTCCGTAGAAAACACAGTAATCACAAGCAATGGGTTTGTGAGAAATGCTCAAAAGGCTATGCAGTTCAATCTGATTACAAAGCTCATCTTAAAACTTGCGGCACTCGTGGCCATTCTTGTGATTGTGGCCGCGTTTTTTCAAGGTATACTCTTTTTATATACTGTATGTGCTTGGAACAATCTTTATTATTCATTTTTTGAAATAAAAATTGATTCTTAAAATCTACGAATGAGCAGTACAATGTCATGTCTATAGGAGGGTTTACGGATTTTTTTGATTTTGTAACGGCTGTTTAGTCTGTCTTTTGGAAAGAGAAAGGAATATTAAACAAACTCCGCAAAATTAGTAAACTGTTTCCTTAAGATAGAAATGATACTAGTTGCCTCTTTATTTTATACTTTTAAATAGTCATTCAGTTTCAATTAAAAAAAGAATTAAGAAACTGAATCGTTTGGTTTGAATAAATCAACGTGTTTTTGTTTTATTAAATCTTTTTCATTATTCTATGTTTCATAGAAGAATGAAATTGTCTCCCCCCGAAAGAAAAAAAAAACATTCTGTTTGCTAATTAATTAAGAAGAATGAGGATGTTAGTTATGCTTTTATATATTAGTAGTATTTTTTTTTCTTCTTATTTGTACGTTAAATGTGTATTTATAAAGATGCTTTTGGTTTAGCTAAGTTGGTGTAATTTTGCCCAACATAGTTATGCTTTTCTTCTTAGTTACTTTCTCCCATATTCATCAATGATAAAAGTTTGAATCATCACATACTACCAGCATTTGATGAAATTGTCCTTTTTTTTCACTTTTTCAAAATCATTTCCACTTTTTACTTTAGATCCAAACAAATAAATTACTATTTGCATGACGAAAAAATTGATTCCTTTTTACTCTTTGTTGTTCATGTAGAGTGGAAAGCTTCATTGAGCATCAAGACGCTTGTAGCATGGGCAGACTCCGAACTGAATCACAATCTTTACATCCACCTTGCCTTTCTCGCACAGCTTCGAGTACTCCTAGCCCGTCTAGCGACACGAATCTCAGCACAACACCATGGTCTAGTACATTGCTAAAAAAACTGTCATCTGCTGCTGCTGCTGCTACTAATCCCAACATGATAAAAAGTTCTACAAACAAACACAATTTAGAACTCCAGCTCTTAACTACTACTACATCATCATCTAGCCCGGCTTTTGACGTCTCCGTGTCATCTAAACCAAACGAAGATCACTCAGCTTACAATCTCCAACTCTCCATTGGCTCCTCAGAATTCAACGAGTCGTCAGAAAACGCGAATGAGAAGCGTAGTTCAGATGCTTTGAGGCTGAAAGATGAAGCAACGGAGCAGCTAAGGGTAGCGATTTCAGAAAAGGCGTATGCGGAAGAGGCGAGGCAGCAAGCGAAGCGGCAGATCGAGTTGGCTGAGCAGGAATTTGCAAATGCTAAGAGAATTAGACAACAAGCACAAGCGGAGTTGGACAAGGCTAATGCTTTGAAAGAACATGCCATCAAGCAAATCAATTCTACACTTTCACAAATCACTTGTCATTCTTGCAAACAGAAATTCCAATCAACTACCAGAGTTAGTATTGTTGATGAAAATAACTCATTGGCATTGAGTTATATTTCTTCAGGTTTATCAGAAGGTCATCATCATGAAGTTGCCAACAATATCAATCAAAACGAACATCTCAAACTTTCTCAACGTTAGTAACAAAATTATATTAGTAATTCCTTTTTCTTTTTCTTTTTTTATGTTTGTTGATTATATGATTATAGCTAGTAGTGTAGTGAGGGTGGTGGTGATGCTAAGAATAGTTAATGAAGGGTTGTATGGTTAAAAAAAAAAAGCATATTTGGTGTAATTTTTCTTATTTAATTCTTGCACGGTGACTGTCATAATGGTGTTTTTTTTTTCAACAAAGGCAATAATGTGAGATTTCTTTAGTATCAAATTTTGCAGGGTTTTTTCATTTCACTACTAGTACTCATTAATATAGTAAACTGTTTCATTGAGTTGAATGTGCTGTATATATATATTTTTTTTTCTTTTAAAAAAAACAGAGAATTAAATTATGTTATCTGGTGTCTCAATGTTAATTTTTTTTGGTAATGTGTTAGATTTTGCATTTGGAGTATTTAGAGATCTTTGTTGGGTAAGGGTGACCCAGTGGTATTAAAGAAAAATTTGAAATAAAAGAAGGGGAATCAGATAATAGTCCTTTTCCTGTGCATCCTTATAAATGTTAAAAGGTAAAAACACCATGTTTTTCAGTGCCAAAGTTGGCAGAGTAGTCTCTTTCAAACTCTTGAGAAAACAAACAAACTTCATTATATTCATTGATCACACTAGTGGAGTACTACTTTTACTTACTAGTCATCACAATATTACTTGGCTCTTCTCCAATCTTTTGTTTTCTCTTCTTTCATTCATGAGAATCTGTAGCTACTTCTGCTGCTGCTGCTGAAGAAAAAAGACAGTACTGTGGGTACAGTTACAGTAAGTGTCTGGAGAAAAAGACCAAAGCATCTTTCATTTTTATGCACAAGACAACTTAGCTTTGGCAATATCTATTGTTTCTAGTTTAATACAATACTTAACTAAATTTAACTAGTGTTCCCAACCATATCTACTTTCTTTTTGTTAAATTACATATAACCCCCTTAGAGGATCTTTTATCTTTGGCGTCGCTTTGGTTTTAGAATACTATTAGAATTTAGCAATAAATGTTGTGGTAAAGTGGTAAGTACTAATTTATTCTTAATTGAAAGGTCTTGGGTTCGAGTCCATTTGGATACGAAGTCGCTTAAGATGTATTCATTGAATTTGAAGTTGAGATCTCTAATTTTATTTATTATAGTTGATTTCAAGAGTTATTTAACTCCTCTTAATTTAAAGATTTAGCTAATGTTTCTCAATAATGTAAATAATTTCTTTTATATATATATATATTAATTTAGAGCTTGTTTAAATTGATTTATTTTAAGTATTTTTATGTTAGAATACTTTTTAAGCACTCTAATTTTGGGGTGTTAGGGTATATTTGAAATATGTTTATTAATAATTTGTTTTAAGCTAAAATGATGAAAATATTTATGACTTTTGACATATAAATCAGAAGGTAAAAGTCAATCCAAATATATTTTTAATCTTTTTGTTGATCACTTTTCTTTTTGCGCAGTGCTTAAAAAATCATAAATAAGAAGATAATTTTTACTAATCCACCTCTATAAACTTCTTGAGATTTTTACATATAAATGTGAATACTTTTGAAAAGAAAAAATCGGAAGAAGAATATAGAAAATATTTCATTAATGATTTCTTGATTTAGTAAGATAGAAAACTAATATGAGATAACTATTTTTAGTATAATGACCAATTAATATGGGACATTTAGTATAATGACCAACTAATACGAAGGAAAATATGTTTTTAGTTTCAAACATCATAGATAGTTATAAACATTTAGAAGGCAAATGAATTCCAATTTATATAACTTTGTTTGGCTGGCCGGAATGAAGATTATGAGGAGATGTTGTGACTTTTAACTAATTTTCTACTTATTACTTCATTTATGCACTAAGAAATTGATGCAAATTAACATTACTTCAATATTTTTCTTATATTCTTTTGTTAGACATATTTACATTGTGTTCTAGAAGAATTTAATTATGGCCAATTAAGGATTAATCATGACCAAGAAATGAATAAACATCATTTTTGCGCTAAAGACGGAAATTTAACAAGAGACAAAGATCCATATTTTATGTCTTTTCAATGATGTAGATTTAAGAATATCGACCTGCCAACTATAATCAAAATGATCATTCTTACTTTTCACAAACAAATTTCTCTGTCCTTTTAATTAGCATTACTAATTTTTCTGCTTTTTATACATTTAAAACTTGGAAAATAGATTATATACATGTAAAACAAGAGAGATTATAATAATTTTGAAGATTGAGAAAATTCTGAAGATTAACAAAATAGATTTTTTAGCTTGTAGTGGTTGCTTAATGACTTTGTTGCTTTTTTGCTCTTCACTTCTAATAAACTTTGCACACCTATACAAATTCTAGAAAAAACATCTAATAAAGGAATCTTGTGCTATGTACAAAAGATGATGAAATGTAATGAAATATGAGTGAATGGACTTTCTTGATTGATAATGTTGATCTGAATGTTGGGTCATGAATATTGAGTCGAATTTGATTTAGGAACAGATCCTGCGATCTGTTTCTCTTCATTCTTCAGATGAGACTTGACTTAAGGAACAGGTCCTGCGACCTGTTTCTCTTCATTCTTCATATGAGACCTGGGCCTGATTTTCATGACCGCGGCTTGGCCTGAGTTTCATCATCAATCTAATAGACTTATGTTTAGAATTTGAGTGTAATATTCGATTTTAATATAATTTTGTTTTGGGGGGTGGTGATGGTGGTTGGGGGAGGGGGTTATACACACTTATTTAGAATAAGACTCAAGATTAAAGGAATGTTAATTGCCAAGGTAATGTGTCATCAATTACATATTTCGCTTACATATATTGTAGTCCCCTTTATTTTAATTTATATAATATAATTTAATTGAGTATTGATTTTTTCTTTTTTAGAAAGTTTTCTTTTGTTGAAATTATTGTTTAAAATGTATGTTAATATTTGTATTGTTATAACACTCTAGAACTTAATACGAAATTAGATAAGTTAGTAACTCAAAAGGTGAAGATTGGTTAGATTATATATAGGAGGAGACAATATTTCATTTTGCACCCCAATATTGGACACTTAAGGCTCCTATCCCTATTGAAGTCCAGACATCAAGAGTATGGATAATATAACATGCGATTTTAACATTGGTATATAAAAATTGATGTATTTATACGATGGTATCATTCAAAAGTTAAGAAATCATATTTTTATTTACTTAATGATTATACGATTAATGAGACTCTTCACATGTTAGATGATCAATCACGTAAAAAAATTTAACATTTTGTAACATGTATATGATTAGACAAAAATTGTATCATTAAAGATAAAACGGAATATTCATATTGGAAAAGAAAAAGAAGAGGAAGGGGAAGGTTCCTATGACATTATTTGTATATTCTAAATAGATCATTCCTATTATATTTTTGTCTCATTTATAAGTAAAAAATAGTGTAATTCGATCTAGAACGAAGTAACTATTAAGCTTCTTTTTTGTCATTTTAGAGATGATGTGTAGGAATATTGTCGAAAATGAGCAACTTATGAGTTATGGGGCAATAAAATTTATATATATATATATATATATATATATATATATAAATAATGAAATTAGAAAAATAAATTATGTGAACACATGAAATTCATTGTAAAAATTAAATTTACCAAATAGGAATAGGATCTCTAATAAGCCCACATTTGGGAGAGTTGATCTTTTATCCATTTTAGTGAAAGTATCTTTGGACAAAATCAATAACCAATTCATATGTATAGTACTCAATCTGTTTGATTCGTGCAAATTTAACTCAATTAATCTATCCAATTTACATTTGTATCCATATCCATATTTTTCTTATCAAAAACTCTCATTCCATCATTAAATTCAAAAGATAAAAATTATAAATAATTGATTTTTTAGCTATTATGGTAGTAACTTTATCAAATGTTAACTATAACATGATAACAATATATTATAGTAACAACAAAACAATTAATCTTATCCAATACAATGATAAAGTCCGTTAAAATATCTCTCCATGTTATGGCACCATGAGAGATACTCCCTCCTTCCTTTCTTTTGTTGTTAAATTTTTTTCTTAAAATCTAATAAAAAGAATTTTGATCAATATTTTATAAAGTATTTTTTTTTGGAGAAAATATAATTTATAGTATTTTTAAATATCTAAATTTTTAATTTAACTAAAAAAGACGGAAGGAGTATATGATCGTTATGATTGATTTATTTTGGTAACATATTTTTAATTTTTTTTTTAAAAAAATCATAATAACGATTCTCCGACATGTCGTCCAAAATACTTTACACAATAAATGCTTCGAACTGTATACAACGGAAGAACTTACACATATATATGTAGCAACTAATAATAGTATATATTAAATATTATTATTATTAAAATATTGGTCTAAATTGAAAATAGTTTTATTAAGTTTACATTTAAATAAGCTTAAGATACCTTGTTAAAATATGAGCTTTCTAAATTTTGTGTAGATATTCTTATGTATTTTTAATTTAATGATGGACTTTTTGTTGTTGCCTCGTTAACGAGGATTCAATTATACTGCGATAAATATATTTAAAAATTCGTAAATTTCAAATTTTAAATTTGGATACGATTCCACGCTTATATTTTCTTTCTAGATAATTCGCATAGGATATATTCTATGAGATGATGAAACAAACTTATCTAAAACAAAAAGACATCTCTATCTATGTCTCACATATAGAAAAAGAGTGATTTGATACATTTGTCACACATATATAATAATAATTTTTTGGTGTGTGGCAATTTGTTTATCCACATATATAATAATAATAATAATAATAATAATAATATTTTGGTGTGTGGCAATTTGTTTATCCACATACTGTGCATTCTACAGAATTATAAATCAAATAGAAAATAACAAAAATAATTAGGCAAAGACAATGGCCACCTTCCTAATTCGTTTTCTTTGTAAATTGCAAATAAAGACAGCTGATCCTTTAATAACTGTTACCAAAGGAGACAACAATAAAGAATCTTTCAATTCATAAAAATAAATATCCTATTTTCTTATCAAATATTTTGATTCATTTCTAGCCGTTAACTTATTTTCCAATTATTTCACCTATTATTAGTAAAAAACAAGTACTAAATTCGTGATAGAAAATTCCAATTATACAATATTCTAATTTTCCTCAATAATAAACTAAGGGCTATATGACAACAGTATAAAACTTGAGGCATGTTATGTCATTAACATGAAATTTTCAAGAAGTGGATAACATTAAGCACTACATTAGGCGATGATCTTCTCAATTTTATTTTTTGTATCATTTTTTGGTAGCAATTAGTGAGCAACTCATGATGCATGTTTTCTAATACAAAAAGGTACATTAAAAAAAGTGAACATTAAGACGGTAGTGTTGTTGTGATAATTAGGGGTATTAAATAAACGTATTTTTAATAAGTAATCAAAATAGATTGAGTTAATAAATATGATCGTGTTAACTTGGGCAAGTTGGGTGGATCCTATTTTCATTGGCACTCCTAACTGTGATCACGAAAGAACGATATGTGAGTGTGATGGTATTGTAATTACGAGTGTCAAATAGATAGGCTGTGTAAATTTAAATTAATCAAAATAAAATGAGTTATTAATAAATATGTGAAATTAACACATTAACTTGGATATATTTTTAATGTCACTCCTAATTGTGATTATGAAATTTGGATCCAGCTCCTCCCATTAGAGTTTCTCTTCATTGTGCAAATACTTGTTTGGATGAGTGACAATTATCCTATTTAAATTTTTAAAGATGTAGATTTTATTCATTTAATACACATTCTAACTATAGTTAAAGCAAATAGATTTTGAAAAAGGAAATTATAACTTTGGCTAGAAAATCTCATGCTAAATTTGCTAACCATGGATTAAAGGTATGAAGAGTCATATATAAAGTTTATATATTTTATATTTTTTCCGAATCCAACACTTATTTTAACTCTTAATTAATTAGTACTAATTTTTTAGTTTTCTCTAAAAATGAATATTTTTTCACTAGTAATTTGAACAAAACAAGTTAATTCCTATGTAATTCTGCATTTTTCACTTTAATAGAAACTAAGAAATTGTGAGTGTATCTAATTGAACAAAACGAGGATACAAAATAATTGTTACAAAACGTATTTGACAATATCTATAAGAAAATTAAAGATGCCGGCATTAAAAAATCACCTCATCCACATCACTTTCTAGTTTCTAATAATAGAATAATAGTTATCTTCTTAAATAGTAAGAAAACTTATCCATTCAATGTAATTTGAGTGTTTCAATTCTTGTTGCTTATCAACAATTTTAAAAAGTCTTTAACATAATTAATCAAAAGACATGGTATTAATATACACATGAGCCTTATATATATATATATATTGTTGTTGCTTATCAACAATTTTAAAAAGTCTTTAACATAATTAATGAAAAGGAATGGTATCAATATACTAATAGACACAATTTTGTTACTCTTTAGAGATGATAAAATTAATTTATAAAAATGTGATCCATCCAATCTGTTTATAATTTAAAGTATTATTTTAACTAACCCATTTAACCTGTTCAAGTTTGAGTGGGTATTTTGACCCATCAATTTCAGGTCATCTAAAAGTTGGCATATATGTACTCTAAATTATCCTATAAGAAAATATTATCAAAACATGTTCAATAAGATTATTTCTTTATAGGAAAACTTATGTAACTTTATCCTTCGTTAATCAAGTTATCAATTCATAGTCGAAGTATGTATTGCATATACACTTTGGTGGTATATATTGTGTACCAATATGTATGTACTATGTATATTATTTATATAGTAAGTACAAAAATGTATACTACCTATATATTGTGTATATACTTTATGTATTAGATGATCCAGTGACATTAAACTTAATTCTTCTTTCTTTATATTGATGTGTTATATACAATCACTGCAAACAATTTTCCTAGAAGAGAAACAAAGAAATTGAAATTTAGTAATCATTAGGCGGTAGATTAAGTTATAATCCATTTTTTTAACTCTAATCCGTCCTAGCCCAAGTAATTTTGATTCGTATTTTTTATTAACTTAACCAATTTTAATCCTTTCAAATTTAGAAAGAGATTGATTCTTATCTATATCATTCTCTCTTCAATTATTTTATCACTATTATACTGATTTTATTAAAACTATTCGAATGTTTGATCCATCCATTTGACACTCTTAAATTAAATAGTAATGAATTCAACACTTATAGTATCCTTGTTTGAGGACTTTATCAAGTAGTAATAAAAAGCTTTGAAATATTCAAAATATACTCACTTTTACTTCAATATCTTATTAAAATACATAACCCTTTTTCTTTTGTCCATTAAAGCCATGACATATATTTATATTATATTTATATAGAGAGAAGAAGAGGGAGGAGGAAGAAAAGAGAATATATATATATATTAGATTAGATGTACGAAGTTATTAGGTTCCAAAAATGATGATCACCTTGAGGATGGTGAATGTGATGATTACAAATTAAAAGTAAGTATTATTATTTTTCAGTTACTATTATATAGTTTGAATTAGTAATACGTATAATTGCACGTTTTGGTTCTTTTATAAAAGGAGCTTTTTGATATGTTTTTTATAATTAAGATTTGATGCTTTGACTTTTGGAGTCTCCCAGAGAAACTTCTCTTTTTGGAAGTAAAGGTAAATCACCCACTCACATGGTCTGTTTCTTGACTTATCATAAATCATCTCCTTCTTAAAAGCCCTTTAAAAAGATTCCCACAATTACTTGGACCCATCCTTCCTTCATCTATTCATAATTACCTTCCTATTTTCACTACCTTTTTCTCATTAATTTAATCATAATATATACTTACTAACTATTTCTCACATATTCTTAAGTAGTATTTTTCATTAAAGTAATTGATGCCCCATGTATATATTTGAAGAAGAAGAAAAACACCCCATTAATT
Organism: Solanum sitiens; assembly: GCA_016801875.1. Lineage (NCBI taxonomy): Eukaryota > Viridiplantae > Streptophyta > Magnoliopsida > Solanales > Solanaceae > Solanum > Solanum sitiens. The sequence continues at coordinate 1,048,227 of JABWTJ010000002.1, read as the reverse complement.
CTTCATTTTTTTTCTTTGTTTTAATGAATGATAGGGTAGTAAGTTTTCTTTTATACTTAGTTAGAGGTTTTCGATTTCAGCCTACTAGCTGATATATAGTCATTTTCATTAGAGAAAATTTAAACTTAATCGCACCCATTGTGGATATTTAGAAATAATATTAAACTTATTTATTCTATTAATTTTAGTTTGCGGTTGATTAGACAACATATTATGTTTAGGTTGATTTTGTTTCTATTTGCAAAAGTTGTGCAAATAGCCCTTAGAACTAACAAAATTTTAGATTATTGTCTATGCAAATATAAAAATTAGTTTGCACAAGAAAGTGATCTTTAAATGGTGGTCTAAAAGGTTAGAGAAGTTGTAAACCAAAGAAATAGAGGGTCATATACTAAACAACTGACCAAAAATGGGACAATGGATGGAAAATTATATTCTAATTTACATCGATCGTGTACACATTTAAGGATGAATCGCAGAAATTTTTCAATATCCTAATGTTCAGACTCAAAATCTCTAGTTAAAAAAATAGATATATTTCATTCATCCCACCAGATCTCTCACGACAAAAATTCCCTCCTCTCTACACATCCTTTAGCAAAGCATATGCATGTCTATTAAAATTAAAAAGAAGCTGCTTTTTTTTTAGGTTGTAATTAAAAAATTAAAAACACACACAGAGAGTACACTCTTTTGTATTTTTTATCTTTTATTCTTTTTCAAGTGTGTGTGACATGTTACCACATATGAATCCTTTTTTATTTTTTCTTTCTGATTGTTACTTTTTGTTTGTTTTTCATCCTGTGAATGCTCCATCACCAGTGGAAGCACAGAATTCCCATAGCTTTATGCTCCCAAGTGGTGACAAATCCCACTACTCACCTTAGAGTATCAACATACAAACAGAAAATTTCAAAGATGTGTTATGTAAACTTGTCAAGCACCATATTATGATGATTCCACACACATCAACAACAACAAAAAAAAAAAAATTGGTGGTGAAAAATGCCCAATACTTTTTAGGGTATTTTGTCTTTGGTGAGAGATATATGATCCCACCACCCCATGGGTCATGAGGCACATGGAGACTAAAAAGGTCCCCTTCTCACAAAAGGCTAACACATCAACACCCAAAAAGAAAAAGGCTAATTGAAAAAGAAAGAAAAAGGAGAGAGCACACCATGCTCCCTGTCTTAATATGTAATTGTACTTCACTCTTTTTTTTTTTTTTTTTTTTTAGTTTTCCTCTTTGGAGAAGAATAAAGTAACCCTTAGATTATTTTTTTCTTGTCCCTCTCTTATTTTCCTTTTCCCTTTGTGGGTTAGGTCAAGGGCCAACCTTCAATATTTTCACACATAACACATATATATATATATATATATATATATATATATATATATATATATATATATATATATATATATTGTATTATGTATTGAAACTTAGAGGAGTTAGGTGGGATTCGTGGGTTCAAACGAATTCACTAGCTTTTTTCGTAGATTCTATATTTATTTTATAAAATTAATTAAATATATATGTATGTTAACTTGTCAATCCTCTAATAAAATTGATTGACAGTTCAGAGGTAAGAAAGATGGAGCAAATGCAAAGGAAGTATGTTTTGCAATTTTTTTATCTTTCTGTTCTAAAATTTAAAACCTCCAAACTTCTAATCCTGATTCCGCCTCCATATTCAAGTGCTGAGAATTTTGAAGTATAGCTAATGAAATTTATATAAATTTTTCTCCGGAAGAGAAGGGGGAGGATTAAGTTAACATGTGAGCCTCAAAGAAACAATTTTTTAATGACAATGTAACTATCTATACAATTTGTTTTGTCAAAAATGCTTTAAGGAACAGTTATATTATTGTCTAATCAATTCGAAAATCACATTTTTATTAGTATTATTATAGCTAAATTAATACGTAAATGATGTTTTAGAAATATTTTGAAAGAAGAAACTATTCTTATCAGCTTCTATAAGATAACTTCTGCTATTACTAAATCCAAAAATCTTGACCAAATATGTTAACTATCTAATTTTTTTTAAAAAAATGTTTTAGTTTTCCTAGAAGCTTGTGTGGTCAAAGAAAAAGGGACAAGCTGTGACAAACTTTTAGACTTAGAGACCTAACACAACTAGAGCTTGTTTCAGTATGTCTCTTTCTTTAGTTGGCTTTATGTCCATTAAGCCTACAAATTCAAAAAGCCTCTTTCTTCATTGCTTGCACCTCAAGTGGTTTCACCATTTCTTCACAAAGTGACTAATACTACCTAATATGGAGCAAGTGGTCTACTATGATCTACTTCTATTACAACTTCTTTTTCCTCTTTTTACCATTCATGCATATACTATTAAGTCAGGACGCGTGTTGATCTAGCAGATTATCTAATAATAAAGTTGAACTCAATAACATTAAGCCAAAGTATTATATTTATATTAAGAAATTCACAAAAAGCGTACGAAAGTTAAATTCATAATCGTTACTAAATTGTCCTAAATATTTGGTTAATCCTGGCTTCAACACTGTTTCAAAGTTTAGTTTAATAAAACCTAGAGAAGTTAACCTAATAGAAATGAAAGAAAAAGGTTATTGTGTTTATGTTTAACTGAAAATGCCATCTATGGATATTCCATTGGAAGGCCAGAGAGAAATTAAAGAGATTGATTAATAGTGACTTAATTAGGTGACAGTGGGATCCCCTAATTTGATGCACATATTTTTCTCTAGAAACAAAAGCCACTTATGATTTGAAGTAACCTAAACACTAAGCAAAGTGATATGACATGTTAACGGATTGACACAACACAATCATCTCATTAATATGTGGTAGAATTAATATATGTTTATCTTTTTACACTTAATTGAGAATTGAGAAACTATTGATAGAAAAAGTGTTTTCCTTAAATGTATCATAACACGATACGAGTCAAAATTAGTTGAGTCGATAAATTTTAATTATTAAATAATTAAACCAAAAAGGAAAGAAAAAGGAATTATAATCGCAAGAATTAGATGGGTTCTACAAACAATGTACGATATAGGCCTCGAACAAAAGGTATCTTAAGTCGGCATATTTGCTACTTCTAACTTGTTCTTATCGGTGGATGTATAATCGACTAATCAAGAATTCATCTTCAATGCTAAATCTCGAGGAAGGTTGAAATGTATAAGTATAGGTTAATGTCTTGCCATATGAATGATGACCTTTGAAGGTGACCTACGAATGGCATGTACTATAATAGTTTATGCTAATTGCTTATTTGGTGCGTTCTTTATCACTTTCAAATACTTTTCTCATAAGAAAATTTAAACTTTCATCAAAACTAATTTATAATCCGTAAGTTTGAAATTATTCCGGACTTACTTAAAAGTACTTTCAAAAATTTCTCTACAAATTAAAGGAAGGATGATTTGTGATGATTGTTTGAATTATTTTGGTACCAAATTTTAAAAAATAAAAATTAGAAAATACATAGAACTAACAAAAAAACTAGTGGGTTTCAAGAATCAAGATGATGTGGGATAGTGGGTTCTCTTTTCCAACAAAAGTGAAGAATTGGGCCTATAACCTCAATGGCCCAGTAATAAACCAAAGTTCATGTGCCAACGGAAAATAGGCCCGGTGAGTCGAAAAATGACGTTGGGAGAGCGGATTCTTGAAAATGAATTTTGCGTCGTAGGAAAGTTATTTTTCTTACTTTTACGTATAATGTTTTTTACTAAAATAATCACATGTATATGTAATATATTGATATTGTATACACAAATCAATAAACAAAGTCGGAAGCTCATCTAGCACTTATAGCACTTTCGCCATGTTTTGTTTTGTTGGGCTTCTTTCTCATTATGGGCTCTAACTATTTCAACTCGATTCCTTCCATGCCTATTAAGCCTTAATTTTCGTAAAAAATTCATGGTGTGCATTATTAGTATTTAAAAAATAATAAATTATATCTAGTTATAATAAATTTTAGATAAATTTGCGATTACCATATATTTGTTATTAATTGATCTCGAATTTGAATTGGTTTTGCTTTGCTTTAATGAAGTAATAAGGTCATGCTAGCTGAAAAGCTATAAAATAATAGCTTCCGATAAAATTCACAATTTTAGTAAAAAATAAATAAATACCCGATGTTGGTTTTGAAAAATTACAAACTTCATGAAAAAATGTCTGGTGTTGGCTTATACCCGATAAAAATGGTCACAGTTTGCCAAACTTCATACTCGACTTTTCGTAACTTCAATCACATTTAAATTTTGGTTACAAATTAAGTGATGGACTCAAAATTAAATACTTGTGCATTTCATCCTTAATTTTGCTTAAGAGATTTTTTACTCAAATAACGGATCGGATTTGATATTTATTTTTCTTATTACGTATACATAAATTATACATTGGCATATACATTTTATATATGAAGTTCCTAAGTTGTATATTCCCCAATTATTAAAAGTCAAAGCGATTTAACATGTGACTATTTACGTTTTAATTTTTTCTTATTAGGAACAAAAATGCGTACATCGACACTTGTATAGTTGTTAGGGGTATCTTTTAAGCTACTTCTTAGGTTTATTTAAACACAAAATTTAAGAATATGAATAATAAATTTGATTATTATGATAATTTGTATTAGGCTTATCAAAATACCTTTTGAATCTTGAAATCAAAAATATATTATGTATCGCTAAAACGGATCAAAAATATATTATCTACCGCCAAAGCGGTTTGCTGATTAGGTAGAGTCTTATATAGATATAGGACTGAATATACTTTGTTAAGAAAATTAAAGAAATTTAGTTTTTTCATAGCATAAAATTAGAACTATTTGAGCTTGTTAATAGGCCTTCAACCAACCCACTAGAAGGAATATGGACTTGATCGAGGTCTATCATTTCTAATCCATCCAAATATTCTCTTGATTGATGATATATTTGTTGGGATATATACTATTAACCATGTGTTAACAAATAATATTTATTAGAGAATAAATATTTGCTCAATTTCAATAGATCATATATTCGTTTATGGTGTCTATTTACTTATATAGTAGATGATTTAGTGTGTAGAGTTTTAGCTTATACACAGAGGATTAAATCATCGGTTCTTATAAGTATCAAGTTTTGGTTCACAATCTAGGATGGAAATTGGACATGCCATCGGGTACGATTGTAGCACAAGATTATATGTAATTTGTCCTAATTATGGGAACGGTATAGTTCCAACTTCTTGTGCTAGTACATTTTGTATGTATTGAACGGGACCGAGTAGAGATAGTTGTTTTAGACTGACTGACAAAAACATATTCTCTAAACTATTAAATGTACTTATATTCTTAATCCTGATATAACTATTATGATCTGTATATATTAATTGTCGTTTTGATTTATTAAAAGGTGAGATTCTGAGATGGGTCAATATGCCTGGTAAGTTGGATGATAATAATATATATTGGTGAAATAATAAGTTAGTTGATGGAATCCATGTCTCGTTATAGAGATTGATTGATATGCCTTTTTGAGAAACTTATAAGTTTTCATTGTGTCAAATCTTGCAAGTGGATTTATGAATCCGACACATGAAATAAGTTAAGTAGTGCTCTAAAGGAAATTAATCATTAAGTTAAATTCGTCAGTAATTTAATTTATTGATTAGTATCTGAAATCTTAACATGGGGAATTACATAAGTGTTTAATGGGGAATTACGAAATAGAGGAGTGCAATTACGAATTTCTAGTGGAATGATTTGTAATTTATTATGGTAAGAATAATTCAAATTAATTATTTGGAATTATTTCCATAATAGGAAGCCTCGGTAATTAATTCTGTGGTCCCTATAGTGCCCATATTTAACTAGAACTCAGAATCCTATTTTTACGCAAAAAGGAAGAATAATAAGGGTTTTTCTAGTCTTCTAGAAAAACTAGGTTTTCTAGTCCTTTTTGAATTAGGAAGACATCTCTATAAATAGGGATTCTCCTAACCTAGAAAAGGGATGATTAGTATTCTATTCGATACTTGCCCACCCAAGTATTGAGAGAGTTCGGATGTGACTTGGGATCACTGTAGAAGACCATAGCTATCTTGTAGATTCGCTTGAAGATCCGTTTAACTTGGAGATTCGCTTGAAGGTATCCGCTCACGCTTCAAGAGGTATTTATCGAATTAACTTTTTTAGTTTGTTTATGTGTTCTAGCATGATTAATGTGTTTTAGCATAACCGATATTGGTTGTCTATTATTCATGTAAGCATTAAAGATCCTTGATATGCTTCCGCGGTGAATATATATTTTTCCAACAATTGGTATCAGAGCCGCGCTTACATCTATAATAAATAATCAGTGTGCCTGCAAATTAAGTTCCACGAATTGTAAATACATTACGGGGGCGATAAGTTTTTGTTGGCGTTGGTTGAAAACCTATCTTGTGAAAACTTATTTGTTTGATTTTATTGTGGCAAAGCTAAAATTTCAGGCGGTGCATGATTATTGGCAAAACTGCCTTGTTGGCTGATTTTTGGTCTCGTCTTTGTCATCAACGATTTCATGCTATTGTATTAATTAAAATATTTGTTTGACTTGGTTGAGCAAAATTTAATTATATTAATTGGAAAAAGAAAATTAATTGGGAAAAGAGTAGGTCTTAGTATACAGTGATTCAGTTCTCTGTATAGACGGCTACTCGTAATATTTTTTCTTCTTATTGATCTAGTAACTTTGCTGACTTGATTTCAACTTAAAAGAATAAAAAAAAAAAAAGAAAGAAAGAAATTTTGATGACAATGATATTGCTCAAGTTTTTTTTTTTCTTTGGCTTGTTTTGATTGGCTGATTAAAATAAAGAGTTAGATAGTTGTTAGTCTATTAATAGCTTTTGCTAGGTACTAATAGTGAGTTAAATTCATGGGTATGACTTTTCTTACATGTATAATATATAATAAATAGTAATCATGAACCGTGATTATTTATTTGGAGTCACTATTTTTTTTGTTTTATACATGTGGGTTCATATAAATACATGAATTAAAGATTTTGATTAATAAATAGGACTACGAAAATAATTATTTATTTGAGTCATTAGAATATTCTCAATGTATCATGTATAAATTGTCCTAAGTGAATACTAGTGGTGAATATTTATTTTCTTAAATGGAGATTTACCATTAAATACTAGTAACACTTAATTAATTAATGAGAAGAGGTATTAAAGGGTTTCACCGGTCTAAAAGGGAGAAACCATAATATCTTGAAATCTCAAGTGTATTAATTGAAGGAACAATTTTGATATAAGGAGGTGTTGTGTGTCTTAGGTAAAGGAAAGACACATGGTAGGCCTTATGCTCATGAGAAAATAATTAGAATAAAATCGAAATATGAATCAAGTTATTTTAATCTTTAACTATGCCTAAAATAATTACTTTTTCAAATTTGATCATAGTTTAGGTGGTCATGAATTTTATGATCTCTGATTGACTTGAAATTTGATGGTCCCATAAAAAATCGTTTAGATGGGTTTAGGTAGTTTGTCAGATTAAAATTTGATTTGAATATTTGATAAGATCATTCTTTATACCAATTATGTTTATGTTAAATTTGGAACATGGTTGCATATGATTATTTAACATGAATTGATATAAGAATGTGAGTCATATTGTTTTAATTCCTAAAAATGCTTAAATCACTTGAATTTGAATTTGATCATAGATTTGGAAATTAATGTTTTATAGACTTCAATTGACCTGAAATTTGGTAAGTTCATTGGTTACGGCCTAGTAAGTAGTAGTCATTGCTATGTGATTATATTTTTCTTTGAGGTCGTTAGAATGATTTTAAAGTTGTTCTTTGGAATTAAAATGTGATTTAGTATGAATGACATCCTTTATATTGATTTTATTTATGTTATATGTGGTACATGATCACAGATGATGAGTTAACATAAATTGATATATGATAAGGATGTAGATCTATTCATTTTTTTAAATCGTTTGAATCTGAATTTGATCATAGATTTGGAGATAAATATTATTTTTGAACTCCAATTGATCAGAAATTCAGTAGGTTCATCAGAAACTATCAAATTTAAAATCCCCATTGTTATGTAGTGATTTGGTAATTTGAGATCGTTTATATGATGATTTTAGATAATTTTTGTATCTTGAAAAATTAATTTTACCGAAAAATTACTCGACTATAATATAGTGGTGATAGAGTTTGTTCTCTATGGTCTTGATGACTAAATTTTAGTGAAGTCTTAAGTTCATGTGTTGGCTTAGACCTTCCTCCATAACGGATGAAATTAATACAAGTCATTAAAGTTTAATCTCTAGTTTTGATTATCTGTATTGACTCTACTAAACTGAGTAATATTTGATTGGATCAATGGATCTAGGGATAATGATATTCACTTGACTTAAACTAACATATACTCTCCATCTGAGTTGGCTTTTGTTCTAAATTTGTTGAAGTGAATATCTGACACTATATATATGTGTTGCATGAGTAGTCATTTTTTTTTATCAAAATTTATTGTACAAGATGCATAGATATCTAAAAGGCGTGTTTTGAATTTTAATATTCAATGTATACATAAACATGCTTACCTTTTGGAATTTTAGAATTTTGTTCTTTATTCTTAATTCATTTATCTATTTCACAAAATGATGATTTATGATAAGAATTACTGAGCGGGAAAATCTTAAATTCTATTATGACCAAACAACGTTTTCAACCAAATTGATCATAGTTTTGGAATTCGAAAAAAAAAAGAACTCTGATTGATCTGAAATTTGGTAGATTTATAAGAACGTCCTAGTAAGAAATTAATTTTTTTTTGGATCGTTATATGATTTTTTGGTCATAATTGATTAAATAGTAGTGAAGTATTAGTTTTATGTGCTGGCTTAGACCTTCCTCCCTAACGGATGAAATTGATACAAGTCACTATGTATTTAATTGTCTAGTTTTGATAATCTATATTAACTCTCCTAAACTGAGTAATATAAGATTGGATCAATGTAGCTAGAGGATTTTCACTTGACTTAAACTAACAGTAGATTCTCCAACTGAATTAGGTCTGTATAAGTTTATGGAGTGAATAATCGGTCATTGTACATGTGTATTGCATGAGTAGTTCTCCAATCCCAACGATTGGCTATTCGAGATGCATGGATATATATGTATAAATGAGCCCTGAATTTCGTTATTCGGGATTATTCGAAATATTATGATCTATTTAAAGTATTGTGTCTCATATTCTCAATAGACTTTACACATCCACTTAGTACTACTTAAGATTTTCTCTTGGTAGAGATAAGATATTAACTTAATGAATGCATTGTGTATGTACCTTATGTTAGAAGAAATTATTTTTTTCAGTTTCTAACCAAATAAGAGATGAGTATATAATATATTTTTGTAACTCTTCTACCATTGAGTTTAATAAATATTTTATTTCTTGTGGTATATTGATGCATGATTATTTTATAAGTATGAGAGAATTAAATTATACTAATCTGTCTCATAAGGGAAAATATCTTTTAAATTGAATGAGACTTATTTGTACATTAGGGTCTAAGTCATTTATTCTGAATAGAATTTTGAGGTTGGTTAATGGATGGACATAACTGTTCATTGAAAGTGAAGTCACTACCAACATGTACGTTTTGTTTAGAAGGAAAAATGACTAAGAGATCTTAGTTTTCCTCTTAAAAAGGATTTAAGAGGTAGTGATAAGTTATAATTAATCTATTCTGATTTGTGTAATAAATGAGCACATGGGCAAGAGGTGAATTTGAGTTTTTGAGTTTTTAAGAAAATTAGTCGTGATATGAATATAATTTTTGATGTTTTATAAGTCTAAATGTCTTGATAAACTCAAGAAATTTAAAACAAATGAAAGTATCATCATGAAAAATATATAAAGTCACTACAATCTGATTGTAGTGACGTAAACCTCTTAGCTCATAAGTCACTTATCTTATAGAATAATTGTCTTTCAATTGTCTACACTAGACACTCTATGATAGATTGGTGTAGAAGAGAAAAGAATTAAACGCTTATGAAGATGATGAGATTAATTATTGACTTATTATTAGTTATTTTGTTTCTTTTGGGATAGGTTCTAATAACTACATATTGCATTCTGAATTCAGTTTCTTTCATATTAGTACCTTGAGCAACTATAGAACTAGTTGGATTTGACGTAAGTCTAATCTGTGACATGTTCAGATTTAGGATTGTCTAGCACATGTGCTGAGTGGGAGAATAAGAAAAATTGGAATTAAGAACTGAATGTATGTGTTAATTGGATATCCTAAAAAATGAAACAAGGTTTATTATAATGTCCTAAAGAAAATAAGTAAATTGTTAACACAACTTTCTGATTTCTAGAAAAGGATAATTTTAGTAAACCATGTTCTTAGAAGTAAATTATCTTTAGGGGAATTAAAAATAAATAAATAAATAAAATAACAAATAAGTCAATTGTAAATTCATACGCTCAAGAACATCTAATGGGTATGTCAGAATTGACGTCCCATTGCACTTAAGTAGTGGGAGAAACGTTACTAGACATAAGAAAACTACTATCTCAAGTAGTTGGAGTGATGTTGAGCAAATTAAAAGAACACTTCATGAGAAGTTGTTAATGTTACATTATCGAAAGATTTTGAAGAAAATATTAAGAACATGAAAGTGTGATTATAATAGTAGTACTTAGTCGTAGTGGGAGAATCATAACGAAGATTGAGTTGTTTTGTATGCTTGAGAGAACTTTTATGATAGAGCTCCTGAAAAGAAGTACACTCTTGGAGAGTTTCATGATAAGGTCTCTAAAGATCTAGTACAAATCAATTTGTTACGACGAAGCACTACTAGACAAAATTGCATGAGAAAATAGCTTGGTAATTTTCTTTCGATAAGAAATAAAGGAATGCCTGCGAAAGTTTTTAATGCATAGTTAAGAGTCTAAGTGGGAGATTGTTAGGGTATATACTATTAATCATGTGTTTTGACATAGTATTCTAACAATTTTCAAGATTAAACATCTAAGTGGGAGATTGTTAGGTATATACTATTAACCATGCATTTAGATATAGTACATTATAACAATTGTGATGGTTAAAAGTCTAAGTGGGAGATTGTTGGGATATATACTATTAACCATGTGTTAACAAATAATATTTATTAGAGAATAAATATTTGCTCAATTTCAATAGATCATATATTCGTTTATGGTGTCTATTTACTTATATAGTAGATGATTTAGTGTGTAGAGTTTTAGCTTATACACAGAGGATTAAATCATCGGTTCTTATAAGTATCAAGTTTTGGTTCACAATCTAGGATGGAAATTGGACATGCCATCGGGTACGATTGTAGCACAAGATTATATGTAATTTGTCCTAATTATGGGAACGGTATAGTTCCAACTTCTTGTGCTAGTACATTTTGTATGTATTGAACGGGACCGAGTAGAGATAGTTGTTTTAGACTGACTGACAAAAACATATTCTCTAAACTATTAAATGTACTTATATTCTTAATCCTGATATAACTATTATGATCTGTATATATTAATTGTCGTTTTGATTTATTAAAAGGTGAGATTCTGAGATGGGTCAATATGCCTGGTAAGTTGGATGATAATAATATATATTGGTGAAATAATAAGTTAGTTGATGGAATCCATGTCTCGTTATAGAGATTGATTGATATGCCTTTTTGAGAAACTTATAAGTTTTCATTGTGTCAAATCTTGCAAGTGGATTTATGAATCCGACACATGAAATAAGTTAAGTAGTGCTCTAAAGGAAATTAATCATTAAGTTAAATTCGTCAGTAATTTAATTTATTGATTAGTATCTGAAATCTTAACATGGGGAATTACATAAGTGTTTAATGGGGAATTACGAAATAGAGGAGTGCAATTACGAATTTCTAGTGGAATGATTTGTAATTTATTATGGTAAGAATAATTCAAATTAATTATTTGGAATTATTTCCATAATAGGAAGCCTCGGTAATTAATTCTGTGGTCCCTATAGTGCCCATATTTAACTAGAACTCAGAATCCTATTTCTACGCAAAAAGGAAGAATAATAAGGGTTTTTCTAGTCTTCTAGAAAAACTAGGTTTTCTAGTCCTTTTTGGATTAGGAAGACATCTCTATAAATAGGGATTCTCCTAACCTAGAAAAGGGATGATTAGTATTCTATTCGATACTTGCCCACCCAAGTATTGAGAGAGTTCGGATGTGACTTGGGATCACTGTAGAAGACCATAGCTATCTTGTAGATTCGCTTGAAGATCCGTTTAACTTGGAGATTCGCTTGAAGGTATCCGCTCACGCTTCAAGAGGTATTTATCGAATTAACTTTTTTAGTTTGTTTATGTGTTCTAGCATGATTAATGTGTTTTAGCATAACCGATATTGGTTGTCTATTATTCATGTAAGCATTAAAGATCCTTGATATGCTTCCGCGGTGAATATATATTTTTCCAACAATTGGTATCAGAGCCGCGCTTACATCTATAATAAATAATCAGTGTGCCTGCAAATTAAGTTCCACGAATTGTAAATACATTACGGGGGCGATAAGTTTTTGTTGGCGTTGGTTGAAAACCTATCTTGTGAAAACTTATTTGTTTGATTTTATTGTGGCAAAGCTAAAATTTCAGGCGGTGCATGATTATTGGCAAAACTGCCTTGTTGGCTGATTTTTGGTCTCGTCTTTGTCATCAACGATTTCATGCTATTGTATTAATTAAAATATTTGTTTGACTTGGTTGAGCAAAATTTAATTATATTAATTGGAAAAAGAAAATTAATTGGGAAAAGAGTAGGTCTTAGTATACAGTGATTCAGTTCTCTGTATAGACGGCTACTCGTAATTTTTTTTCTTCTTATTGATCTAGTAACTTTGCTGACTTGATTTCAACTTAAAAGAATAAAAAAAAAAAAAGAAAGAAAGAAATTTTGATGACAATGATATTGCTCAAGTTTTTTTTTTTCTTTGGCTTGTTTTGATTGGCTGATTAAAATAAAGAGTTAGATAGTTGTTAGTCTATTAATAGCTTTTGCTAGGTACTAACAGTGAGTTAAATTCATGGGTATGACTTTTCTTACATGTATAATATATAATAAATAGTAATCATGAACCGTGATTATTTATTTGGAGTCACTATTTTTTTTGTTTTATACATGTGGGTTCATATAAATACATGAATTAAAGATTTTGATTAATAAATAGGACTACGAAAATAATTATTTATTTGAGTCATTAGAATATTCTCAATGTATCATGTATAAATTGTCCTAAGTGAATACTAGTGGTGAATATTTATTTTCTTAAATGGAGATTTACCATTAAATACTAGTAACACTTAATTAATTAATGAGAAGAGGTATTAAAGGGTTTCACCGGTCTAAAAGGGAGAAACCATAATATCTTGAAATCTCAAGTGTATTAATTGAAGGAACAATTTTGATATAAGGAGGTGTTGTGTGTCTTAGGTAAAGGAAAGACACATGGTAGGCCTTATGCTCATGAGAAAATAATTAGAATAAAATCGAAATATGAATCAAGTTATTTTAATCTTTAACTATGCCTAAAATAATTACTTTTTCAAATTTGATCATAGTTTAGGTGGTCATGAATTTTATGATCTCTGATTGACTTGAAATTTGATGGTCCCATAAAAAATCGTTTAGATGGATTTAGGTAGTTTGTCAGATTAAAATTTGATTTGAATATTTGATAAGATCATTCTTTATACCAATTATGTTTATGTTAAATTTGGAACATGGTTGCATATGATTATTTAACATGAATTGATATAAGAATGTGAGTCATATTGTTTTAATTCCTAAAAATGCTTAAATCACTTGAATTTGAATTTGATCATAGATTTGGAAATTAATGTTTTATAGACTTCAATTGACCTGAAATTTGGTAAGTTCATTGGTTACGGCCTAGTAAGTAGTAGTCATTGCTATGTGATTATATTTTTCTTTGAGGTCGTTAGAATGATTTTAAAGTTGTTCTTTGGAATTAAAATGTGATTTAGTATGAATGACATCCTTTATATTGATTTTATTTATGTTATATGTGGTACATGATCACAGATGATGAGTTAACATAAATTGATATATGATAAGGATGTAGATCTATTCATTTTTTTAAATCGTTTGAATCTGAATTTGATCATAGATTTGGAGATAAATATTATTTTTGAACTCCAATTGATCAGAAATTCAGTAGGTTCATCAGAAACTATCAAATTTAAAATCCCCATTGTTATGTAGTGATTTGGTAATTTGAGATCGTTTATATGATGATTTTAGATAATTTTTGTATCTTGAAAAATTAATTTTACCGAAAAATTACTCGACTATAATATAGTGGTGATAGAGTTTGTTCTCTATGGTCTTGATGACTAAATTTTAGTGAAGTATTAAGTTCATGTGTTGGCTTAGACCTTCCTCCATAACGGATGAAATTAATACAAGTCATTAAAGTTTAATCTCTAGTTTTGATTATCTGTATTGACTCTACTAAACTGAGTAATATTTGATTGGATCAATGGATCTAGGGATAATGATATTCACTTGACTTAAACTAACATATACTCTCCATCTGAGTTGGCTTTTGTTCTAAATTTGTTGAAGTGAATATCTGACACTATATATATGTGTTGCATGAGTAGTCATTTTTTTTTATCAAAATTTATTGTACAAGATGCATAGATATCTAAAAGGCGTGTTTTGAATTTTAATATTCAATGTATACATAAACATGCTTACCTTTTGGAATTTTAGAATTTTGTTCTTTATTCTTAATTCATTTATCTATTTCACAAAATGATGATTTATGATAAGAATTACTGAGCGGGAAAATCTTAAATTCTATTATGACCAAACAACGTTTTCAACCAAATTGATCATAGTTTTGGAATTCGAAAAAAAAAAGAACTCTGATTGATCTGAACTTTGGTAGATTTATAAGAACGTCCTAGTAAGAAATTAATTTTTTTTTGGATCGTTATATGATTTTTTGGTCATAATTGATTAAATAGTAGTGAAGTATTAGTTTTATGTGCTGGCTTAGACCTTCCTCCCTAACGGATGAAATTGATACAAGTCACTATGTATTTAATTGTCTAGTTTTGATAATCTATATTAACTCTCCTAAACTGAGTAATATAAGATTGGATCAATGTAGCTAGAGGATTTTCACTTGACTTAAACTAACAGTAGATTCTCCAACTGAATTAGGTCTGTATAAGTTTATGGAGTGAATAATCGGTCATTGTACATGTGTATTGCATGAGTAGTTCTCCAATCCCAACGATTGGCTATTCGAGATGCATGGATATATATGTATAAATGAGCCCTGAATTTCGTTATTCGGGATTATTCGAAATATTATGATCTATTTAAAGTATTGTGTCTCATATTCTCAATAGACTTTACACATCCACTTAGTACTACTTAAGATTTTCTCTTGGTAGAGATAAGATATTAACTTAATGAATGCATTGTGTATGTACCTTATGTTAGAAGAAATTATTTTTTTCAGTTTCTAACCAAATAAGAGATGAGTATATAATATATTTTTGTAACTCTTCTACCATTGAGTTTAATAAATATTTTATTTCTTGTGGTATATTGATGCATGATTATTTTATAAGTATGAGAGAATTAAATTATACTAATCTGTCTCATAAGGGAAAATATCTTTTAAATTGAATGAGACTTATTTGTACATTAGGGTCTAAGTCATTTATTCTGAATAGAATTTTGAGGTTGGTTAATGGATGGACATAACTGTTCATTGAAAGTGAAGTCACTACCAACATGTACGTTTTGTTTAGAAGGAAAAATGACTAAGAGATCTTAGTTTTCCTCTTAAAAAGGATTTAAGAGGTAGTGATAAGTTATAATTAATCTATTCTGATTTGTGTAATAAATGAGCACATGGGCAAGAGGTGAATTTGAGTTTTTGAGTTTTTAAGAAAATTAGTCGTGATATGAATATAATTTTTGATGTTTTATAAGTCTAAATGTCTTGATAAACTCAAGAAATTTAAAACAAATGAAAGTATCATCATGAAAAATATATAAAGTCACTACAATCTGATTGTAGTGACGTAAACCTCTTAGCTCATAAGTCACTTATCTTATAGAATAATTGTCTTTCAATTGTCTACACTAGACACTCTATGATAGATTGGTGTAGAAGAGAAAAGAATTAAACGCTTATGAAGATGATGAGATTAATTATTGACTTATTATTAGTTATTTTGTTTCTTTTGGGATAGGTTCTAATAACTACATATTGCATTCTGAATTCAGTTTCTTTCATATTAGTACCTTGAGCAACTATAGAACTAGTTGGATTTGACGTAAGTCTAATCTGTGACATGTTCAGATTTAGGATTGTCTAGCACATGTGCTGAGTGGGAGAATAAGAAAAATTGGAATTAAGAACTGAATGTATGTGTTAATTGGATATCCTAAAAAATGAAACAAGGTTTATTATAATGTCCTAAAGAAAATAAGTAAATTGTTAACACAACTTTCTGATTTCTAGAAAAGGATAATTTTAGTAAACCATGTTCTTAGAAGTAAATTATCTTTAGGGGAATTAAAAATAAATAAATAAATAAAATAACAAATAAGTCAATTGTAAATTCATACGCTCAAGAACATCTAATGGGTATGTCAGAATTGACGTCCCATTGCACTTAAGTAGTGGGAGAAACGTTACTAGACATAAGAAAACTACTATCTCAAGTAGTTGGAGTGATGTTGAGCAAATTAAAAGAACACTTCATGAGAAGTTGTTAATGTTACATTATCGAAAGATTTTGAAGAAAATATTAAGAACATGAAAGTGTGATTATAATAGTAGTACTTAGTCGTAGTGGGAGAATCATAACGAAGATTGAGTTGTTTTGTATGCTTGAGAGAACTTTTATGATAGAGCTCCTGAAAAGAAGTACACTCTTGGAGAGTTTCATGATAAGGTCTCTAAAGATCTAGTACAAAATCAATTTGTTACGACGAAGCACTACTAGACAAAATTGCATGAGAAAATAGCTTGGTAATTTTCTTTCGATAAGAAATAAAGGAATGCCTGCGAAAGTTTTTAATGCATAGTTAAGAGTCTAAGTGGGAGATTGTTATGGTATATACTATTAATCATGTGTTTTGACATAGTATTCTAACAATTTTCAAGATTAAACATCTAAGTGGGAGATTGTTAGGTATATACTATTAACCATGCATTTAGATATAGTACATTATAACAATTGTGATGGTTAAAAGTCTAAGTGGGAGATTGTTGGGATATATACTATTAACCATGTGTTAACAAATAATATTTATTAGAGAATAAATATTTGCTCAATTTCAATAGATCATATATTCGTTTATGGTGTCTATTTACTTATATAGTAGATGATTTAGTGTGTAGAGTCTTAGCTTATACACAGAGGATTAAATCATCGGTTCTTATAAGTATCAAGTTTTGGTTCACAATCTAGGATGGAAATTGGACATGCCATCGGGTACGATTGTAGCACAAGATTATATGTAATTTGTCCTAATTATGGGAACGGTATAGTTCCAACTTCTTGTGCTAGTACATTTTGTATGTATTGAACGGGACCGAGTAGAGATAGTTGTTTTAGACTGACTGACAAAAACATATTCTCTAAACTATTAAATGTACTTATATTCTTAATCCTGATATAACTATTATGATCTGTATATATTAATTGTCGTTTTGATTTATTAAAAGGTGAGATTCTGAGATGGGTCAATATGCCTGGTAAGTTGGATGATAATAATATATATTGGTGAAATAATAAGTTAGTTGATGGAATCCATGTCTCGTTATAGAGATTGATTGATATGCCTTTTTGAGAAACTTATAAGTTTTCATTGTGTCAAATCTTGCAAGTGGATTTATGAATCCGACACATGAAATAAGTTAAGTAGTGCTCTAAAGGAAATTAATCATTAAGTTAAATTCGTCAGTAATTTAATTTATTGATTAGTATCTGAAATCTTAACATGGGGAATTACATAAGTGTTTAATGGGGAATTACGAAATAGAGGAGTGCAATTACGAATTTCTAGTGGAATGATTTGTAATTTATTATGGTAAGAATAATTCAAATTAATTATTAATTATTTCCATAATAGGAAGCCTCGGTAATTAATTCTGTGGTCCCTATAGTGCCCATATTTAACTAGAACTCAGAATCCTATTTTTACGCAAAAAGGAAGAATAATAAGGGTTTTTCTAGTCTTCTAGAAAAACTAGGTTTTCTAGTCCTTTTTGGATTAGGAAGACATCTCTATAAATAGGGATTCTCCTAACCTAGAAAAGGGATGATTAGTATTCTATTCGATACTTGCCCACCCAAGTATTGAGAGAGTTCGGATGTGACTTGGGATCACTGTAGAAGACCATAGCTATCTTGTAGATTCGCTTGAAGATCCGTTTAACTTGGAGATTCGCTTGAAGGTATCCGCTCACGCTTCAAGAGGTATTTATCGAATTAACTTTTTTAGTTTGTTTATGTGTTCTAGCATGATTAATGTGTTTTAGCATAATCGATATTGGTTGTCTATTATTCATGTAAGCATTAAAGATCCTTGATATGCTTCCGCGGTGAATATATATTTTTCCAACAATATTTCACATAAAAAATGTAAAATTAGTTTTTCGTAAAAATGGATCTAATGCAAAAGGTTGAACAAAGATGTCATAATCTATTATTTGGAACTTCTATGTATACTAGGCTAATGTGAAACAGCTTGGTAGTCGATATCATTTAACTTATAGAGAACGAGAATAGTAGAAGAGCATAGGATTTACAGATAACAAGAATAATTACGTAAAATAAGATCCTAAGGTCATATATAATAGAAAATAACTTGAAGTTGTAGATCTTTTTCAAGTATAATTACGATTCCAATTGTTAGAATCAATACTGAAGCGACATTTATCAACTATGCAGTTCATAATCTTCAAAAGCATATCTTTATGGGACCTGAAATTTTTTAGTTCAGTAAGAGTATTACATAAGTAGACAAAAATAAGGAAAATTTTAAAACAAGATTTCATCGGACTTTGTACTAGGATTTATAAATTATTACGAAAAACACTAAATAATTTTCCACAAAGAAAGGTATATCTTAAAAGACCATATGTGTCATTAGTCACAAAATCACACTGCTCGTATCACAATTACTCATAAAGTACATTAACTACAGGGAGTAGATAAACCAGTACACCCTATCCTAGACTTTGCTTCGGAATGTACACAAACGCTATTAATATCAATAGTGATTGAGTAATAGAGATATACACAACCAGTTTATAGTCATGCTTATCCCAACCCCAGGATGTGAATAGTGAGCGGATTGATCAAACGTTTAGAGCCCTAAAAATATCATCTAACTGCATCAAATTTAAAAGATTATAAATAAATCCCAATAGCATTTTTGAAACTACAAATTATAGAAAATTGGTTATTTTCGTAACGGTAAAAACCCCTCTTTCTTGAACTCGAAAGAAACTTGAAATGTATTTCATATATGGATTACAAACTAAACTACCTAAAACATCCAAAAAAGAAACTACTCGATCCAAATTCTTTTTCTTTTTAGGTATGTAGCATTTTGAAAGCAATCAGAACAAAGCGATACACATTTTGCAAAAAGAAAAATGGAGTTCAAAGGTTTAGACAAACGAGCTGAACAATGAGGCAAACAGAACGAAGGACACTACACACTATTGACGAACACGGAAAAAGGGAAAGCGCTAACAGAACATTAACCGCTTATTTTTTCTAGAATCATTTTTTATATCTAGTTATAATAAATCTGATATTACCATATATTTGTAAGCTATTAATCTCGAATTTGAATTCATTTTGTTTCGCTTTAATGAAATAGTAGTTCATAATAGCTGAAAAGTTGGAAAACAAATGGTGTTATTGGAAAAACTTGACAACAATTAAAGATCACCATTGTTGTAAAAGAAGTTTGTTAGATTCATTGATGTTTTGATAAATTAATGATTGAGTCTTGTTCTCTATGATACATGAAATTTATATTTTAAATTTGAACTAATTTTAAGGTATATATAAATGTTGAGTTGTGTGTTTGATTGTTGAAATATGAAAAATAAGTTCTTGATTTTGGATGAAAATTTGTTCACATGAATGTCCTGCCAAAATGTTTGAAGCTCAACCAAATATATACCCTAACCTCATGCTAAAATATCTTAAGTTCTGCTAAAAAATAATAATTCAAAGTTTGGCCTTTTCAAATTCACAAATATAGTAAACTCACTTTTTTTTAAACTACGGATTTAAATTAAATGACGGCCTCAAAAGCAGAATTTGTACACTTCATCCTTAATGTTGTTAATATGAGAATTTGTCTCAGATTTTTATCACAAATAGCAGGCTGAATTTGCTACTATTTTTCTTATTCAATATACATAAATTATACATACAGTGAATATATATATATTTCATATATGAAGTTGACATATGTTATATACCCCTCAATTATTTTAAATTTAAACGGTTGAACAAGTGACTATTTAGTTATTTAATATTTTTCTTAATAGGAACAATAAGAGGACATTGATAACTGTATAGTATATCTCTTTAGCTACTCCTTTTATTTTAGCACATAATTTACGAATACGAATAAGAAATGTGAATATTGTAATCTCAAGTTAAATGTATATCAAGCTTACAAAAATTCCATTTGAATCTTGAAATCTCAAATATATTATGTCATTCTTGTATAATGTAGTATCTTTAAATTAAAAATAAAGCGTAACTATTGAATTAAAATTATTATACTCGTACCAATTAGTTTTGATCATTTCTCGATTAGATAAATGTGCACACGAGTTCAATTCCTTTTCTTGCTCTCACTTTAGCAATACAAGAATTTAGAATGATTTTCTCTTTTTATAGCGTAAAAAAAAATTAAAAAATTCCCTGATCAATGAGACATAACACTTAAAATACTACTTCTTTTTTTCCAATAATCATTATTATTTTCGTAGCAACGAGTTTAGTATGTATTACATAGACTTCATCTGGCTTTGTGAGCCAAATAATATAGTATTAATTTGTAGAGTCAACCCTACTAATGTGCGTTATACTCGTTTCAAAATTAGTGTTTTTTTCCTTCAAAAAACATATAAAAATATAAGAGAAGCTTATAAGATTAATAAGAAAAAACTTAGAAATATTATGTAGTGTTCAATATTGATCTTAACTGAATTGAAAATCATAATAACTAATTATGGATTTGAATTAGAAGTAGGGAATGCATATATGCACCTAAGAGTTTTTTTTTATACTTGAACTAATAAAAGGCTTTTAGAGTTTATAATTTACGTTTTCGAGAAAATAAGAGCCCATTCGGATGGGCTTAAAAAAGTAACTTTTGAAAAGTATTTTTGAAAGTGCTGAAACTTATTTTAAAAATAAGTAGTTATGTGTTTAGATAAAAATGCTTCAGTTGAAAAAAAAGTTGTAGATATGTTATGCAAATAAGTGCTGGTAAACACTTTTTTTTATCAAAATATCTGAAATACCCTTAAAATTGTTAACATGATAAAAAGTTGATTAATTTAAGGTTTTTATACTTAAAAAATTAAAACAAAATTAATTTATATTTTACATCCATAAGTAATAATATTTTCTATCGTTCACATATTTCTTTATCATCACAAAATTTTTGTAATAATAATAATAATAATAATAAATAAAAATAAAAATAATAATAATGATAATAATAAATAAAATAATAATAATAATAATAATAATATTAAAAATAAAAATAAAAATAAAAATAATAATAATAATAATAATAAAAAAAAATAAAAAATAATAATAATAATAATAAGAATAAAAATAAAAATAAAAATAAAAATAAAAATAATAATAATAATAATAAATAATATTATTAATATTAATAATAATAATAATAATAATAATAATAATAATAATAAAAGAATTAAGGGCAAAAGGTAATATACTTGGTCAACATAAAATGACTTTTAAGTTAAAAAAAAAAAAGCACCCTCAGCTAGCTTTTAATTTTTAGCTTAAAATAAGTCATTTTTAACTTAAAATAAGTCACTTTGATAATTATCAAACACTCTAATAAGTCAAAAATTAAATTTTAAGTCAATTTTTGACCGGCTTTTAAACACATTCAAAGAGGCTCTAAGTCTTCCTAAAAAAGAATTGGTTCACAATCTAGATTTTAAAACCATATTAATGTACCGCCAAAATGAATAGTGGTTGCTGATTAATTAGAGAAAGATTGAATATAATTTGCTTTAAAAAAAAATTGAGTTCATAGTTGATAAGAGAAAAATATCATATATATATTAAGTTATTAGTTAATTTTAATACTAATATTTTTAATCTTTCTTTACAGAAAATGTTACATTATAATAAGAAAATATCAACTAAGTAGATATGTGGCAAAAGAAAACAAGTGTCGATTTACAAGAAATTATCCAACACAAATGGAGATATTAAAGAATTATGAAAGAGAGGAACGGAAGATTGAGCAAATATGGAAAATAAAGTTGAAAAATATGGTAGCATGATAGCCATCAAAATGGAAAACAAGCATAAGACAAGTTAAATGAAAAAAAACTTTGTCAAATGTTGGTATACATTTGACCTACCATTTTGATTTTGTCAAAATTATCAACTACAAAGTGGAAAAAATGGAAGAAAATGATTATTTTCTTCTTCAGAGAATTGCTATAAATTGCACGAGAAATGAGTTGATATAGCAGTGTAGAGAGGGCCAAAAACAAAACAATCGATATATTTCTTTAAGTTCTTCTTGTACTACTTTTTTAAGTATTTGATGTTGAAAATTATTCTAGTTCCTGCTTTTAATTAAATAGTGGAATTCTTCTTCTTGAATATTTCTTCTATTTTCTTATTTAATGGAGAAGAATATTTTCATTAGTAATACTATTTCTATTATGGAGTAATTTTCTTTTGTGTTGGGAAGTTGACGGATTTTGATATTTCTATATAATAGTAGTTATTATATCTAAATTTTATGTGTGTGAACTTAAGCTATAGATTTTATTTTATTTATTTTATAGTTAAATGTTATTTTATTTATTAACATATATCCATTGATTACTACGTATTAACATATTACTAATTTTGTAATCGAGAGAGGCGGAAGAAGTAATATTGTTAATTGGAGTATTGGTATATTGCTAATATTGTAGTGACATCTATCTATTTATGTTATAATTAATCTACACTTATTTGTAATCAAGAGAGGCGAATAGTGTAATAGTTAGTTATAACAAGTAAGTTAATCGAAAGAGACTTACTTAGAAAATATATTTTAGTTCAAGTACACATTTTTCGTTCTTAAATGTTACTATTTTTGTAATTAAATTGTATAACCGAGAGGAGAGCATATGATTGTTTAATTTCAGTAATAATATATAAATATAATCGTGAGAGGTATTTATACTTTATGAGAAATATAAATTTAGGAATAAATAATTTACTTTATATAGAAATATTGAGTGAAGTCAAGATCCCCAACACCTTTTAATATATTGTGAAAACTAAAGTATTTTCTCTACTTTTTGTATTATTAATTAATTGATTCACCCTTCAACTATTTTTGATTTTCTTAAATAGTATTTAAAACAAGAAACATCTGTAGAATAGACAAATCAATCTCTGTGGGTTCAACATTTTTCTATACTATTATTTGACACACTGCGGGTTAAAAAATATATACATTCAGTGACTCATCAAATTTTTGGCGCCGCTGCCGGGAATTGGCAAAAATCTACTACAGATTAATTGTTTTTACTACTAATTTGAGTTTTTTGTTTTGTTTTTTTCTTAAAAAAAAATAAATTATTTTTCTAAAATTTCAGGAAGTATATGACCCGTTCTTCTTCAGGAAAATTGGTTACATACAATTCCGAAATTGAAAAATCACTACGATTGTTACGAAAAAAACAGGCTTCTCAATCTCGAATCTCTTCACAAGAAGAAATGGAGAATAACGAGGTTAATAATAATAACAATCCACTTCCACCACATCAAGTGGAAGAACAGTTTGATGAGGTAGCACCACAACGTGATAGGATTCTTAGAGATTATGCAAGACCTAATCACTTTGAAGGAGAATCAAGTGTGCGGAGGCCACCAATAGCAGCAAATAACTTTGAGATCCGCACAGGCTTAATTCAGACCATCCAAAATTCATGTCAATTTACAGGTGATGCAGTTGAAGATCCTCACACTCACCTGATTGATTTTCTTGAGCTAGTTGAAACTTGTAAGTATAATGGTGTCACAACTGATGCAATTAGATTGCGACTTTTTCCTTTTTCACTAAAAGGAGAAGCCAAGACATGATTACGTAGCTTACCAAGAGGTTCTATTAGCACATGGGATCAAATGACCCAGAAATTTCTTAACAAGTACTTTTCACTTGCAAAAATAATTAAAATGAAGCAAGAAATTAATAATTTTATGCAAATAGATATCGAATCTGTTTATCAGGCTTGGGAATGACTAAGTTCAATGCTAAGAAAATGTCCACACCAAGGAATCTCAGATCCCGATATATTATACATTTTTTATCATGGCCTAAAACCATCTGCTAGAAATGTAATTGATGCAGCATCAGGAGGATCTATAATGAGCAAAACAACTGCAGAAGCAATACAACTACTTAATGAAATTTCAGAAAATGCAGTTCAATGGCCATCTGACCGAGTGATTATCAAAAAAGCAGTAGGAATCAATCAAATTGAAGCTTTAAATTCATTGACCCAACAAATCACAGCTCTAACACAAAAATTTAAGGCATTTCAGGTAAGTTCTCAATCATTATCTCGACTTGAAAATTGTGATGTTTGTGGAGGTAATCATCCGAATCATGAGTGTCAAGTTTCAGTTCAAAATGATGAACATGTAAACTCTATTGGGTATAACAATAATTATCCATTTAGTAGTTCTATGGCACAAAAACACCCAGGATTTCAATGGAGTAATCCTAATGGCGCTGAGAATCCTCAACGATTTTTTAATCAAAAGCAGCAAGGGCCATCTGGTTTTCAAAATCAAAACAGAGGGCAAAAGAACTTTCAGCAGTACCAACAACAACCTCAGATAAATGAATAATCAAACATTGAAGATTTTCTCAATAAACACTTGAAGGCTACTGATGAGCTGATACACAAACACATCAGGGTCACTAATGAGAAGGTTGAAAGCCATCATTCTGCTATCAGAAACTTGGAAATTCAGGTAAGCCAAATAGCAACACTTGTATCTGGACAAATTCAAGGTTCTTTACCAAGCAACACTGAGAAAAATCCAAAGGAACATCTCAAAACTATCTCCCTGCGCTCAGGTAAAAATCTTAATGATCCATATGCAGGTAAAAAAGAAAACTCACAAAAGAAAAAGAAAAATCTGAGTTTCTAGAAAAACAAAAAGATAAAGAAAAAGAGTTACAAGAAAATGAATTGATGAAACATCCTCAGTCTGTGTCCCTTCCCTTTCCCCAGAAAATGAAAAGAGAAAAGCTTGACAAACAGTTCTCAAAGTTTCTTGAAATCTTAAAATAACTTTATATTTATATTCCTTTCACAGATGCTTTGAATCAAATGCCTTCATATGCTAAATTTCTTAAGGATATTTTGTCAAGTAAAAAAAAATTGGAAAAAGTTTCGGAAGTTAAGCTTACAGAAAAATGTAGTGCTATACTTCAAAATAAGCTTTCACAGAAACTCGGTGATCCAGGAAGTTTTACTGTACCTTGTACTTTAGGAGGTGCTCATTTTGAAAAAGCATTATGCGATTCAGGTGCTTCGATTAATCTGATGCCTTTTCCAATTTTTAGAAAATTAGAACTTGTAAGATGAAAGATATCGGGGTATCTCTTCAATTAGCTGATCAAAGTACTAAAAAATCGAGAGAAATAATTGAAGATGTTCTTATAAGGGTTGACAAATTCATATTTCCTGTAGATTTTATAGTACTTGAAATGGAAGAAAATATTGAAGTGCCATTAATTCTAGGTAGACCATTTCTTGCAACAGAAAGAGCAATTATTGATGTCCATCAGGGACAATTGATACTGCGAGTTGATGAGGAAAGAGTAATCTTTGACATGCAGAAACTATTAAAATTTCCCGAGGATGAATCATTAACTTCTTGTTTTCATATTGACTTGATAGATGATCTTGCAGATGAATACAAGGATGATCAGTTGATTTCTGATTCATTGGAAAGATGTTTGGCTAAGTCAGGTACCACAAGTGATGACAACTTCACAATAAGAAAAGAAGCAGAAACACTAGAAAAAGATACAGAAAATGAGGAAGTCTCACCAGAAAAAGTTCAACCAAAAATTAAACTCAAAACGCTTCCATCTCATTTGAAGTATGTCTTTCTTGAATCTGAATTATTTCCAGTCATCATTTCCTCTTCTTTAACTACAAAACAAGAGGCAAAATTGATTAGAGTGTTGAAAGAGCATAAAAGAGCCATAGGATGGACAATAAATGACATCAAAGGAATAAGTCCAGCCATTTGCATGCATAGGATCCTCATGGAAGACAATTATAACCAACAGTCCAATCCCAAAGGAGATTAAATCCAAAAATGCAAGAAGTTGTCAAGAATGAAGAGGTAAAACTTCTAGCAGCAGGTATTATTTATCCAATATCAGACAGTCCATGGGTAAGTCCTATACAAGTAGTACCGAAGAAAGGAGGAATGACTGTAATAAAGAATGAAAATAATGAACTCATTCCTACAAGAACAGTCACAGGATGGAGAGTTTGTATTGATTATAGACAACTTAATAAGGCCACAAGAAAAGATCATTTTCCTCTTCCTTTTATTGATCAAATGCTTGAGAAAATTGCAGGTCATGGTTTCTATTGTTTTCTTGACGGGTATTCTGGATACAATCAGATATCAATTGCCCCTGAAGATCAAGATAAAACCACGTTTACATGCCCCCAAGGTACGTATGCTTATCGAAAAATGCCATTTGGACTATGCAACGCTCCTGCTACATTCCAGCGTAATATGTCTGCAATTTTTGCAGATATGAATGAAAAGTTCCTTGAGATATTCATGGACGATTTCACACTTTTTGGTAAGACATTTGAAAATTGTCTCTGTCATTTAGCTTTGGTACTTAAAAGATGTGAAGAGACAAACTTGGTTCTTAATTGGAAAAAATGTCATTTCATGGTAAAAGAGGGAGTTGTTTTAGGACATAAAATTACTGCTAAAGGAGTTGAAGTTGATAAAGCAAAAATTGATCTGGTAGCAGGATTGCCTCCTCCAAATACTGTAAAAGGCATTAGAAGTTTCTTAGGGCATGCAGATTTTTACAGAAGGTTTATAAAAGATTTTTCTAAAATTTCAAAACCACTTACTAACCTACTAATGAAAGATGTGAAGTTTGAATTTTCAGATGAATGCAGAAAAGCATTTGAGGTACTCAAGGAACAGTTGTCTAAAGCTCCAATAGTTGTTTCTCCTGATTGGAGCCAGCCATTTGAAATAATGTGTGATGCAAGTGATACAACAGTTGGAGCAGTATTGGGACAAAAAGAGATAAAATTTTCAGGCCCATTTACTATGCTAGTAGAACACTTAATGAAGTGCAAAAGAATTATGCCACAACCGAAAAAGAACTACTAGCAGTAGTATTTGCGTTTGACAAATTTTCTTCTTATTTAATTGGAAACAAAGTTACTGTATTCACTGATCATGCAGCTTTAAAGTATCTCTTAACAAAAGAAGATGCTAGACCTAGATTGTTAAGATAGATACTCCTTCTACAAGAATTTGATCTTGAAATAAAAGATCGAAAGGGATCAGAAAATCAGGTAGCTGATCATTTGTCTCGCTTGAAAAATCCTCCTACAGAGACAACGGATATTAAAGAAGAATTTCCTGATGACCATATCTATGCAATCACAGTAGATGTAAATCAACCACCATGGTTTGCTGACATCGCTAATTATTTGGCTGAAAGATGGATTCCAAAAGATTTTTCTTATGAACAAAGAAAAAAGCTTAAGAAAGATGCAAGACATTACTATTGGAAAGATCCTTACTTGTTTAAATTTTGTGCAGATAATATAATCAGGAGATGTGTACCGGAGATAGAAATGAACAACATCTTAAGTCATTGTCATGATGGAGCAGTTGGAGGACACCACGGAGGAAGAAAAACAGTCGCAAAAGTACTTGAAATAGGTTTTTTCTGGCCCACTCTATTTAAAGATGCAAAAAATTATGTCGCCGCGTGCGATAAATGCCAAAGAAGTGGTAACATTTCAAAAAGGGATGAAATGCCTCTTAACTCTATTCAGGTATGCGAAATATTTGATGTTTGGGGCATCGATTTTATGGGTCCATTTCCTCCGTCAAATGGTTGTGAATACATTTTAGTAGCAGTTGACTATGTCTCAAGGTGGGTAGAAGCAGTAGCTACTAGAAAAAATGATAATCGTGTTGTTTGTGATTTTCTTAAAAAAAATATATTTTCTAGATTCGGAACTTCACGAGTTATCATAAGTGATCAGGGAACTCATTTTGTAAATAGACAATTCGCTAGTTTATTGTCAAGATATGGAGTAACTCATAAAACAGGAACTCCATATCATGCTCAAACAAGCGGGCAAGTAGAAGTATCCAACAGGGAGTTAAAAAGAATTTTAGAGAAAACCGTTGGATCTTCTCGAAAAGATTGGTCTACAAAATTAGATGATGCATTATGGGCATATAGAACAACTTTCAAAACACCTATTGGCACATCTCCTTATAGATTAGTCTTTGGAAAAGCTTGTCATTACCTGTTGAATTGGAACATAAAGCTTATTGGGCTATAAAAATGTTTAATCTGAATTTGTCAGATGCAGGTAAAGATCGTTTATTGCAACTTGATGAACTCGATGAGTTCAGACTTGAAGCATATGAAAATGCTAAATTGTACAAAGAAAAGACAAAAAGATGGCATGATAAACTCATTCGCCATAAGGAATTTAAAATTGGAGATCATGTTCTATTGTACAATAGTCGATTGAGACTATTCCCAGGAAAATTAAAGTCACGTTGGACAGGACCGTACATTGTAACAAAAGTGACCCGTTATGGTGCAATCGAAATACAACATAGTAATGGGGGAGAAAAATTCAAAGTAAACGGTCATCGGTTGAAACCTTATGTCACCAGAATTTTTGGCAACCAAACGTCAACAATTCTCTTTGCTTAGAATAATATTAAAAAATCAAGCTGGCGACATTAAATTCAGATTTCCTCATATATATATATGCATGTTTTCCTTAATTATTTTTTCCTTTAACAGAGGATTCCCAAGAAGCGAGAAAACATGGAATTAATTCAAAATTGGGGATGTTGTTCACAAAAAAAAAAATCAGGAAAGCATTTTTATTTTTATTTTTATTTTTTATGTAGTGTGTCATGGGACATGACATTGTTTAAGTGTGGGAGTATATTTATATGAATATGTTTTCGTTTATGTGAGTATTTTTTTTAAAAATAAAAATAAAAAACAATTATGTGTGCTTTTTTTTAAAAAAAATAAATAAATTAATAATTAAAAAAGTGTGTATTTTTTTTTAAAAAAAATAAAATAAAATAAATATATATATATACTTTCATGTACTTTCATGGATTTCTTGTTCGGTTCTTTGCCATGATCGTAATATTTTGAACCGAACATTTTTTTTTAGGATTTTTAGTTGTTATCTTTATTTTGATAAATAAAATTGGCTAAAATTGATTTGATTTAAAAATGATGGAACACAAGAAAGATAAATCCAACCGAATTTCATTCAAGAGTTGTATGACTATCTTTCCAAACTCATATTTGCTTATTGGTAATTGAAAGTAAGGTGTTCACTAGTCCCAAGTGCATTGTGTGAAAAGTGTATATTACCTTGTTCTCATACTTATTTGAAAAATCTAGAACTTGACTTTGAATGTGGTTTGAGACGAAATTTTAGGTAGATTTTGAGTTAAGAAATGAAAGTAGGCCTTCCTTGTTTAAACATGGTCTGAATTGACCTACCTTTTATGATTCTTTATCACTTGAAAACCCCCTTGAGCCTAAATAAATTACCCTTTTTTTTTTTACCAAACTTTAATCTTCAACCTTATTTTCATCATCACTTAATATTTATTCACCCTATATTCCTTTTAGGCACTTTGAGAATAATTTTGATTGACAAGGCTAAGAGTGAATGGCGAAAAGAAAATATATAAAGAAAAATCTCTTGAGACATCAAAAAAAGAAAAAAAAAAGAAATTAAGGTTCAAAAGGAAATGGTTGAAAACAGTGCTTGAGCTAGAAAATATAATGTAATGCCTAAAAGGAAATTCTAGTCACTATTATCCATATATATATCCTGTCCATCCTTAAGCTTACATTACAACCTTATAAAAGTCCTACACGATCTCAACTCAAAGACTCCTACATTAGTGGAGAATCACATAATAGTCAAGTTTATGATTATTTTCGATAACATGAGATACTTCTTTGTTGAGAGTGAGTGAATTTTCTTTACATATGCCCTTCATTATTTCATATTGTGTGACATATGGGCATCTCTCTTCATTCGGTAAGAAAAACTTGGGATTAGGAAATATTATTATTTCAGTTTTCAATTAGTGATTATGAGTGAGGTTAAAGATTATTGAACTCGTATAGACTTTTTGGTTGATTATTCTTTCATAAGCTATCATGTTTATATTTCAAAATATTTTAGCCATTATAATATTATTAGTAATTATCTTTGCATGAGGACATGCAAATATTTAAGTATGGGGGAATTTGATAAGAGAAAAATATCATATATATATTAAGTTGTTATTTAATTTTAATACTAATATTTTTAATCTTTCTTTATAGAAAATGTTGCATTATAATAAGAAAATATCAATTAAGTAGATATGTGGCAAAAGAAAACAAGTGTCGATTTACAAGAAATTATCCAACACAAATGGAGATATTAAAGAATTATGAAAGAGAGGAACGGAAGATTGAGCAAATATGGAAAATAAAGTTGAAAAATATGGTAGCATGATAGCCATCAAAATGGAAAACAAGCATAAGACAAGTTAAATGAAAAAAAACTTTGTCAAATGTTGGTATACATTTGACCTACCATTTTGATTTTGTCAAAATCATCAACTACAAAGTGAAAAAAATGGAAGAAAATGATGATTTTCTTCTTCAGAGAATTGCTATAAATTGCACGAGAAATGAGTTGATATAGCAGTGTAGAGAGGGCCAAAAACAAAACAATCGATATATTTCTTTAAGTTCTTCTTGTACTACTTTTTTAAGTATTTGATGTTGAAAATTATTCTAGTTCCTGCTTTTAATTAAATAGTGGAATTCTTCTTCTTGAATATTTCTTCTATTTTCTTATTTAATGGAGAAGAATATTTTCATTAGTAATACTATTTCTATTATGGAGTAATTTTCTTTTGTGTTGGGAAGTTGACGGATCTTGATATTTCTATATAATAGTAGTTATTATATCTAAATTTTATGTGTGTGAACTTAAGCTATAGATTTCATTTTTATTTATTTTATAGTTAAATGTTATTTTGTTTATTAACATATATCCATTGATTACTACGTATTAACATATTACTAATTTTGTAATCGAGAGAGGCGGAAGAAGTAATATTGTTAATTGGAGTATTGGTATATTGCTAATATTGTAGTGACATCTATCTATTTATGTTATAATTAATCTACACTTATTTGTAATCGAGAGAGGTGAATAGTGTAATAGTTAGTTATAACAAGTAAGTTAATCGAAAGAGACTTACTTAGAAAATATGTTTTAGTTCAAGTACACATTTTTCGTTCTTAAATGTTACTATTTTTGCAATTAAATTGTATAACCGAGAGGAGTGCATTTGATTGTTTAATTTCAGTAATAATATATAAATATAATCGTGAGAGGTATTTATACTTTATGAGAAATATAAATTTAGGAATAAATAATTTACTTTATATAGAAATATTGAGTGAAGTCAAAATCCCCAACACCTTTTAATATATTGTGAAAACTAAAGTATTTTCTCTACTTTTTGTATTATTAATTAATTGATTCACCCTTCAACTATTTTTGATTTTCTTAAATAGTATTTAAAACAAGAAACATATGTAGAATAGACAAACCAATCTCTGTGGGTTCGACATTTTTCTGTACTATTATTTGACACACTGCGGGTTATAAAATATATACATTCAGTGACTCGTCAATAGTATAGAAAATTTGAAACTATTTGAACTTGTTAATAGGCATTCATCCAACCCACTAGAAGGAATATGGATTTGATCGAGGTCTATCATTTTCAAATCGATCCAAATATTCGTTTGATTGATAATATATTTCATACATTTTATGATTTTAATGCAAAATTAGTTTTTTTTTGTAAAAATGGATCTAATGCAAAAAGTAAAAAAAATGTCATGATATATTATTCGGAACTTCTCTTTTTCTCTCTATTATATATAATAAATGTGAGCTTATAAGCTCAACTGGTACCCACTATCCATCTTTAGAATGTTACTCCATAAATATAGATGTGAACTTTTTTTTAGTGGAAGTCTCAAATAATTTGCAATCGAAATTTGCATCTTATTTTGGATGTTATCGTAGATACAAAGCAAGAACTTCTAAAAAATCTCAAAAAAATTATATTCATATTAGTTTTTCTTTTTGAAAATTAAGTTTCTAAAAAAAATTAAAGTTTATTATTATTATCAATATATAGTGCTCTAACTCATATAGAAAAATAGACTTATCAGGAAAAAATATCAAGAATATTTTTTTAACTTTGTCAAGTTTTACAATTTATCTATAAAGTTTCATACACATTATTTGTGTTCAAAAGGATAACGTATAAGGCATATATAATCTCCTTATTCCATAAACTATGTGTCCTCATAGGTTATTTACCTAGTGGGTTTACCTTATGTAAGAGTATGATCCTATTTCAACCAAATATAACAATCTTTTTTCAATGTGGAATAGACACCAAATTCATGATATAAGCTCAGGTGATTTATATCGATTAGGCTTGTCTCCAATTATGACTACTATATAAATACTCCTATTATGACTACTATATAAATAAGAATATCAATTATGAACTATAGCTACTCAAGAAGCTTACTATAATGGTTAGAATATATACACTTGATATTTGGTAACTTATATGGAAGGTAACTATAACTAATTTTAGCTAATTATTCTTTTATGTTTGGTATTGTAATTAATCTTTTTATATTTTTACTCTCAACAATTGTACTTTATTATCTATTTAATTCCTAATTTAATATAAATAAATCTTTAGGTGTGGTAACTGACGCATTCTTAAGAGAGATATTTAACAAATTTAATTAAAAGATAATTTGTTAATATTACCTTTTAATTCTTTCCAAACTTTCTTATTAGTAATAGATAACATTATTCGAGATTTAAAAGTATTATAATAATATATTGTTAAAACAGTCTGATTTTTTTTAAATCGTTTTTTCATTAATATGTTACTTCTCTATAACAACATTATATATATATATATAACAATAACGATATTTAATGTGGTAATACAATCTTTGTAAAATTACCTCTATATAATAACCGTACAAAATGTAATTTATGAAGCAACTTACAATTTTAGAATCCTTATGTCAATTTTGAAATTTTAAATACATATGTTTCTTAGAAAATAATTGATCTTTGTTGTTACGGTATGACTAGTAATGAATTTATCAATAATCTATTAGTCTTTTTAGCTTTTAGCTGATGAAAAATAAAAATCAAATAAGATTTTAAATTTAAGAAGCATTTCATTTCGTTTATAAGATAAGTATTATAAAAATTAATAATTTTGTATACTTATATATATATATATATATATATATATATATATATATATATATATATATATATATATATATATTTATATATATATATATATTTTGCTGTAGTAGTCATGAAATTTTTACACAAACATTGTCACTATAGAAAGGTTTAACTAAAGTTGAAAAAATACCATCAAAGAGAAGGACGCCGGGGGGGGGGGGAGGGTGGAGGGGGGGAGGGTTATACATTCTACTTTAAAGAATTCATTTATTTTGTGCCATTAAAAAGCAAAAGTTTCATTTGTATTGAATTTGAGGGAGTAAAACCTAGTGTTTGGAAAAGAGATACAAAGGGAGTAAAACCTACTCTCTGATATCTTTATTTCACTACACTACTACTACAACATCAATAACATACTTGTCCCTCATATTGGGGTTTAAGAGGTAGAAAGACTCTTTTTGATAGATTCTTAATTCACGAAAAAATTGTCCAAAGCAATATACAAAAAGAAATAACTTAAATGAAGAAAGTCATGACAAAATACAATAGATGACCTAACAAATTATTCTAACAAATAACAAGAGTCACCGGGGTGTGAAAGAAACCATAGATAATAAATGAATTCAAAGGACAAGCAACTACACAAGTAATACTATGACTAATAGTACAACTAATAGTGTAAAAAAATAAGTGAGACAATGTTCAACTATCTAACTAATCCTTTGCCCTAATTTGTGACCTCCATAACCTTTTATCTAAGGTCATGTCCTTAGTAAGTTGAAGTTGCTAATTCATGTTCTATCTAGTCATCTCTCCCTAATACTTACTTGGCGTACATCAACCTCTCATTAAACCATTATAGCCGACCTCTCACACTGTTGCACAGCGGCATCCCTGCATCTCCTTTGCACATGCTGAAACTATCCAAGTCTCGTTTCTCACATCTTTCTTTCTATTAAGGTCATTCCTATATTATTTTCGATATCTTCATTCCTAATTTTATCTCTTCTAGTATGTCCATACATTTATCTCCGGATTTTTCATCTTTTGAATGTGTTAATTTTTGACTAGCCAACACTTTACTTCATATAACATAGATGGTCTAACCACTACTCGATATGACTTGTCTTTAAGTTTTAATTATGACACCTTCTTATCACAGAGGACACCGAATGCGAGCCTCCATGTTATCTACCCTGCACCTATATATACGATGCGTGAAATCATTGTCAATCTCTCAATTTCCTTGAATGATAGATCCAATATTCTTAGAACTTCCTCTTTTTGAATGATCTGTATATCAAGCCTTATTTTCACACCAAGTTCATACATTACATTACTGAACTTGCACTTTAAGTATTCTGTCTTGATTAATCTGATCAACCTGAACCTTTTAGATTTCAAGGTCTACCTCAGAATCTCCAGCTTAACATTAACACTTAGTAGAGTCTCGTTAATTAGAATTATGTCATTCACAAATAATACACACCATGACACCTCTTCTTGGATACCGCATCAATTCATCCATGAACAAAGACAAATGAAAACAAAGTTAAGAGCTAATTCCTAGATCAATAAACACCATATTTAATAAAATAACATATTTCATAATTGTGATATCATTTTTTTCTCCTATTATCAA
The DNA here is from genome assembly GCA_016801875.1 of Solanum sitiens. Lineage (NCBI taxonomy): Eukaryota > Viridiplantae > Streptophyta > Magnoliopsida > Solanales > Solanaceae > Solanum > Solanum sitiens. The sequence goes on along the minus strand of JABWTJ010000002.1, from coordinate 1,012,572 downwards.
TAAAAATACCTAATTTCAAAATAACTTGGTGCTATCAAATCATGAGCCCTTAGAGGCCACACCCCAAACATGTTCTCTGTTTTGAATATGAATAAATTTCTCTCATAAAAGTAGACAAAAGTACAAAAAGTACTTGATGGGTCCCTCTATGATTATTTCTCTGCATATTCCCAAAGTGAATTATTGAGGTTATCCCATACTGTTCCAGGGTCCCCCTCCCAACCCCATCTTCTACAACCACACAGAATTAATGTACTTACTATTAAATACTTGCACCCCACAAGGTCAAAAATGGAATTAATTCCATATTTTCAACCTTTGCTTAAACAAAAATTTTAGGACAATTATATATATTTTATAGAGTATTAAAAAAAAATGTTTTGCTCCATAGGGGTAAAGTCAGCCATAGACATGTTCATTGGACAGAATATTTGTGTTCATGAACTAGGACAAATCTTGACTCTCTTACCCCTCTGGCTCCATTGTTCTTGTATCATTAAATTAAGGCATTACAATCACTCAAGATGCATTCATTTTGCAACTATATCCTTTGTATTCACCAGCTCATGTGATGATGTGCCCAAACCAAGGGAGAAAGGTCCCATTCATAATATATATTTTTTATATATTTTTTCTTGTCTCTAATTATTTGTCGTGTTTTTTAAACATAGTTATCTTAAAGTATTTGTTATTTTAAAAGGTCAAAGACAAAGTTAATTACATTTTCATATTTTATTCTTGGCGGTAATTGTTTTTTAAATCTATTAACACCTTAATTATATAGAAAAGATACGATAAAGTAATATATATTAAGACATAAATAAGAATAAAATAATCTATATGACTTTTAATTAATATTTTCTTAAGAAACACGTAAAAGAGAAACACGACAAATCGATTGAGATGGGGAGCACGTAATTTCAACCCAATTTAACTTCATCTCATATTAATTAAAAGACTTTTATAATCTAAAAAATATTCAGTTAATGATGGTAATCATAAATAGGATAAAAAAGGGAAACTTTCACATATAGCCACTTAAAAATAATTAATTAATCTCCATAGCTATAGTTTGATAATTATAATTTTTAGCTACATGTTATATGGAGGAGAGAGGCGAGCGAGACTGAGAGAGAGAGGAGAGAGGAGAGAGAGAGGGGAAAATGAGTGGGAGAAAAGTGAATTGTATATGTATATTGGTTAGATAATTGTATATTATACATATGTAGTTGTATATATGGCAAGAGAGATTGAGAGAGAGAGGAGAGAGTCGAGCGAGACTGGGCGAGCGAGATCGAGAGGCGAGCGAGAGAGGGCAGAGAGTGGAAGGGAGGTGAATTGTATATGTATATAACTGTATATAAATGTATACTATACATATGCATTTGTATAAATATCAAGCGAGATTGGAAAAGGGAGAAGAGAGGCTAGCGAGATTGAGAGAGGGAGGAGAGACGCGAGAGAGAGAGGACAAAGAGGGGGAGAGAGGTGAACTGTATATGTATACAAGCTAAAAAATTGTATATTATACATATGTATTTGTATATTCTGGCGAATTACACATATACAAACGTGACTAATTATACAAACTCGAAGTCAGCTCACGTAATTAATGTATAATGTTAGTCGTGAGTGATAATTATAGCAAATTATAGCTATGATGAGTAATTAAATAGTATAAGTTTGCTTTATTACGTAATTTTCCCTAAAAAGAATTCTAGAAATGAAGAAAGACACCTTTAATTTAGAATTGAAGTGGCTAATCATGTTGAAATGTTTAAAATAAAACTTAAATTGATTATAATAATTAGTATGAAGATTAATTGTTAATTCATGAATTTTAATGGGACTATATTGTCGTTAAATAAAGTTTCTAAGATAATTAAGTCAGACAGTAGAAAAGCTGACTCATGCATTGATTTTATTTTTTTTTATCTTTTTCTTTCAATTCGTTTGTATTATAATTTTTTCCCCTAAATAATATTTTTAGTAAGCTCTACGCCATTTTAATTTATAATCATAATATGTTAAAATTTTATATATTTTTTTATTTTCATATCAAATCAAACCTAGATCAGTAAATTAAAAAGGAAGAAGTATCCTTTAGTTATAATTCCTTATTTTTTTTCAAAAAAATGATATTGTGAAGATTTTGTTTACGTATAGTCACGTTGGTTCCTGCACAAATAAAATGCTTTTGTTGGTTGTCAATTGTCGAGTTGTCCCTCTTCTCTACTGCACAAAAATTATATCTAAATTAAACATAAAATGTTTTACAGGTCATATAATTACTCTTGTCTCTTCCAAAGTGAGCCCTACTATTAATATTTAATATCCCTAGTTATATTTTGACGATTAGGAATTTATTCTATTATTCTTGTTGGACTAATTGATAACAAGTTATATTAAGACTATAATACATGTATTAAAGAATAATGAGATTATTAAATAAATATGCTTTCACTATTTTATTTTAGTGTACTAAAAATGAGAATATAAAACATGTGTTAGTTTTAATCTTTAACTTTCTTAGAGATTTTTGGGAAAAGAACTTGAAAAAGAGTGATGTGTTATTTTGTATTTTATTTCGAAATTATTATTTCACATAAAATGTGATTTAAGAAATAAAACTACAATTATAAGAAGAACCTTTTTGAAATTACTCATAGTAAAATTAGGAATTATTATCCAAATATGAAATAAAGAAATTTTACATATGATCGATCGAGTGGTTATTATTTATTATTTTTGTAAGTTATAACCTAACAACTAATAGAAAAGTGAAATTTTTTGTGATGAGAATAACTAATTTTATATTTTTTTCTTTTTTTTGACTTCCAACATTTTATAAGGTCATTAAGGTCTGACAAATGAATGAGTCGAATTAAATAAATATAAATTCTTTATATTTAATACCGATGAAATATATGTTAAGCAACCAATAATATGTTTTCTACTCTTTGATATCTGCTTCCCCCTTTAGTTTCTTTAGATCAATTATGATTCTCAATTTTCTTTCTATCTATTTACGCTACTTTTTGTCGAGCTTATTATTGGAAGTAATTATTTCTAGTACCTAAAAAAAACAAAAAATTCAAATAAATCAAAATCTCATATATTATACTTCTTTTAATCAAATTTAGCCAGGAAAATGAAATCAATAAATATTTATGTAAAATATAGAAAAATATAGTGGAGTTAATGAATACCAAATAAGTTATCCATATTCTATAATGAATAATGAGTTAATTCATATTCGACCCAATTCTAAAATGATCTAATATCCAATTCATTTAAATAGTTTGGGTCAAACGGACAATCGTAAATTTTAATCATTTTTTCATCCTACCAACCAGCAATCATGAATCTCATGAATTATAAATATGTGCGGTCCTTCTATGTAAAATAAAAATATATTGAGAAAGAATATACAATTTTACCATAGGTGGGGTATAGAGAAATTTTGATCATACACGTTTTATCGACTATACTTTTCATACAGATATACCGTTTGTCTTCTTCTTATTTTAAAGGAATATTTAATATACTATGATGGAAAAATTGATGGAGAAAACATTAAAGAAGAGTTAATATACTTTTTGTATCATGTATATAAAAAATGGTACGTATAATGTAGGTTAATAATTACTTTTGATATGTCGATATTAAATTTTGAAACTTTTAACAAAATTTCTGACTTTGCCACTGTAATTGAGCATTTAAAATAAAAACTAAAAATATATAGTTACATGTTATGTTAGTCGAAGTGATACTCCTATCTAATAAGAGTTAATTTACTTTTTGTAGAAACAAACAAGTCTTGTTCATAAATGACATAAATAACTTCCCCATTTGGTATAATACATAATTTCAATAAGAAAAATATTCTCTTTTTTTGGGCAAATACTAATTAAAATGTAATTTTTAAATTGTACATTGACGATGCACATAACTTAAACTCCACAACTATGAGTTCAATTATCGAACCCAATTATTAGTTGTACTTGAAGTTGTTATTCTAAAATTCAAAACTCATAAAATTAAAATCTCTTAATCGGCGTACATTGTACATACATATATGCTTTATCATATATGTAGTAAGACTAGTAGAGGGGCAAAACAGAAAAGAAAGAGAGAGAGAGAGAAAATGCAAGGAGACAAATCAAATGACATTTACAGAGAGTGCTTAAGGAACCATGCAGCCAGCCTTGGCAGTTATGCCACTGATGGCTGTGGAGAATTCACACTTGATGACACCAACACTTCACCCGGAGGCAGCACCAGTTTAAACTGTGCTGCCTGCGGTTGTCACCGTAACTTCCACCGCAAGTTCAGTTGCGGTGGAAGTTACAGCAACAACAGTAGCCGCGATAATAAAGATATCATCGCGGCTCATGATTACCGTCTGGCGACTACTGAAGAGTCGCCAGGGGTATCAGAGAGGAGCGGGAAGAAGAGGTTTAGGACGAAGTTTACGGGAGATCAGAAGGAGAAAATGCTGGCATTTGCGGAGAAATTGGGGTGGACGCTACAAAGGAAAGATGAGGAAAACGAGACTGAGAGGTTTTGCAGAGAGATAGGGGTAAGTAGAAAGGTGTTTAAAGTATGGATGCATAATCATAAGAATAACTCTTCCTCTGTATCCAGTACTATTACTGGAAATAATGCATCTTCTCTTACTCAATAAAAGGTCTAATTTTAATTTTTAATTCTATAGTTTAGTTTGAGTTATTAATCCCTTCTTATTTTTTCCACTTTTGGTTAATTAAATCCACTAATATTATGCCATCTTGTATTAATTGCAGCACTTTAATTAGACATTTTTTTCTTGTTCCTTTTTTTTATAAACAAGAATCAATGAAGAATTAGTCTAATTGCATCTTATTTGACCAACCTTTTTTAAATCTGAGTGCTTATTTTTAGATAGTTGAAGCGTTTGGTTAACCTTAAACCTAAATATTGATGTTTTAAAATTGACTAGTATTAGCATAAGCTTAAAAAAAAGGATTTTCTTCAAAAATACTTATGAATTTTGTCTAGGCAGAAATGTTGTTCCAATATTAGTTTAACTTATATTTTAAATTAATTAGTCAAACAGTAAACGTTACTAAATTTTTTTAAATAAATACTTATATGTAAAATTTAAAAATTGAATTTCACAAGCTATCAGGATGAAAAAAATCAGACATGTATGTGTGCTGTTTTAGATCTACATTATTACATCAGTGGGTGGGAGAATGTGTGATGCTTCTTATCCTTTGGCTTTAATTCGTAAATCTATGTATGGAGAAACTGTCACTTGGGTCCATTTGTATATTAAAACTTTATCTGATGACTTAAATTATGTGTCGTATTTTTTAAATAGAATTAATTTTTTAATAGTAATTGTTCTTAAAGACTATAAATATCTAGTATATTCGGTGAAGAGAAGTACATGTTAAGACATAAATTAACCTAAAATAGTCAAATATAGAGCCCTATGGGAAGATTGTAATTTATTGGAGAAGAAATATGAATTTTTGTTTTTATTTTGCGTGTTGGATAGACTCACAAGTCACACATTTATATATCTGTCACTACAAAACACTTGTTGGGATAAGTCACAATCGTAATGGACCAAATTTGGATAGTAAATTTCTTTGGGTGTCTATTTTTTTTATATAATTGTTTATATAAATATAAATACTCATCTTTTTTATCTAGAGAGAACTGAGAAGTATAAAAAAAAAAAAACAACTCAATTTGACGCAAATTATAGTTTCATCCTTAATCTACTAACTAAACTCAGATACACTCTGATATACTCTCGATATGTCACATGACATAACAAGTGATCTCAAACTCTTATAGGAACATGAAGTTCTTAATAAAAATCGAAAGAAGTGTTGAAAACACCTCTAAATTTGACGAGAATTTAGGGGTGTGCCGTGTGTTAACTTCAATTAGTCAAGCAAAAGAGAATTTTTAAAACTGTCAATAGTTTAGAGATGAAACTAATAATATGCGTCAAATTTAAGTTTGCTTTTGATACTTTCTCTCTTTTAATTAACGACTTTTTAGATGATGATTTATTTAATTTTAGTACTTATGGACCTTTTGGACAATTATTCTTAAATTCTTTTTGAGCAAATAAAGATTTTGAAAAGTTATAATTTAAAATTTTGTAAGATATTTTAAATATTAAAAAATATTTTAGCATCTTATTTATATAGTTGAACAATCTCTTTTAACGTCATTCAGGAAAATAGCCTCAGAAATGAATGCTTGCGTAAATCAGCCACTTGGGTATGGCATTGCGCTAGAGTGTAAAGGGATACTTTCTTCTTTGTCGGTAAAAATAGGACAATATTTAATGGCTATGCATGCATAGTCCGTTTGAATTAATTTAAAAAAATAACTTTTAAAAGTATTTTTAAAAGTGTTAAAATTTATTTTTAAAATAAATAGTTATGTGTTTGGATAAAAGTATGCAGTTGAAAAAAAGTTATTGATGTGTTTGACAAATAAGTGTTGGTAAACACTTTTTTATCAAGATGTCTGAAATACCCTTAAAGTTACGTTGTTAACATGATAAAAAGTTAATTAATTTGAGATTTTTATACTTAAAAAAAATTAAAACAAAATTAATTTATATTTTACATCCATAAGTAATAATATTTTCTATCATTCACATATCACAAATTATTTATAATAATAATAATAATAATAATAATAACAATAATAATAGAAATAATAATAAAAATAATAATAATAATAATAATAAAAAATAATAATAATAATAATAATAATATAATAAAATAATAATAATAATAATAATAAAAAAATAATAAAAAAAATAAAAAAATAAAAAAAATTAAGGGCAAAAAGGTAATATATTTGGTCAACATAAAATGACTTTTAAGTTGAAAAAAAAATACCCCTCACCTAGCTTTTAGCTTTTGATTTAAAATAAGTTGATAACTGTCAAAACACTCTGATAAGTCAAAAACGTCTTTTAAGTTAGTTTGACCAGCTTTTAAGCCCATACAACAGGCTCTAAGTATAGTTAAATTATAAGCTTTAGGCGTCAAAATTTTGAGATTTTACATTTTTTTTATAATTTTAATATTATTGAAACAAGATTGAACATTATTATAAAAAGAAAAAAGACAAAAGAAGAGGACTTTCTACTTTAATATTAAAAATATTTTAGAATTTGGAATAATAAAACTCAAATCTTCATATTAATAAATAACATTTTTATAACAATATCCAAAATAATGCATTTGTTTATAAATGACTTACCTCTTATTAACTAAAATTAATTATTATTATAAATAATAAAATTTCTATGTAAAGTTAAATGTTTAATGTCTTTTAAAAATAACAATTATATTATTATCATAAAAACAACGTAAGAAGGAAAACAAAACCATGAATTCCTTAACTATGATCTAAATTTAAAGTACATCCTTATATTATAAAAGTGAACAAAAAACACTTTTGCACTATTCAAAAAGTTACAAGATTTATCCTTTAGTCTATTTTTTTTAAGAAACTCAAATCACTAACAAAAAATGTGTCAATTCGAATGAACATATGTACACATGATTAACTAGTCAAGTTGGGTGATTTTTTTGATTTTTAGAAATTGAGGATTAAAATATTCAGACAAAATATATTCAAGTTCTAAATATTTTTTATAAAAAAATTGTCCAAATAAAACTCAATTTTCAAAAATTTCAAATAAAGTAATTATTATTTAATTTTCACAACAAAACGCCTACATCACTAAATTACCAATATTTTTATATATTGTATTAAATGTGAATTGCATTGTCTATATAGTATATACGTACTATAGTTTGTTTTTATTAAAGAGAATCTCTAAATAGTTGCACATAATATAAATGATTTTTTTGCATAATCTTTCAAACCAATATTAAGACTTATGTATTGTTGCAAGTCAATTTACTTGATTATGCAAAAAAAAATATATATATATATATAAACTAACAACACACAAAATTTAAATTATGAGAATAAAATATTCATTTTTTATTCATATTCTTATTCTTTTTAGGGAACATTTATCTTCTCGATGTAGCTAAGACATGACCAATTTAAAAAAATATTTTTTTTATTTGTTCAATTAGTTTTTTAACAAAAATAGACTGAAGGATGATTCTTAATATTTTTTGGATAATATAAGGATGTTTTTTGCTCACTTAGATAATATAAGGATATACACTAGATTTAAGTCATAGTTAAGAGATGATTTTAGCTAAAAACTCTAATAATATGTGTGCATATACATATTTGAGATTTCTTATAATAATTTGACTTTATAATTTGGGTAAAACTTATCTGTACAGGGTGTTTACACCAATCCAATAAATACATGCCATGTGTTTAAATTTATAGTTAATTTTACTTAACTTCAATTAATTAACATGTGTTTAGTTCATTAAATCACATAATAATGAAAATTGTAGTTTGGTGTAAACATTTGGTGCGAATAAGTTTTTTTCCTACTAATTTTATTGAGATGTCTTTGCGACTTTGGCTTATTGTCCAAAGAATGACAAGATATTATTTTTTATTCTCTTCTTATTCAGTAAGAAGAGACTAAGGGCTTGTTTGGAACAACATCCTGATAATTGGAATTGATGTAACTAGTGCAATTACATTGTCTTGTCCAGTTTGAAAGGACAGGTAGTTACTTGATCAGCAGGTAATTGGTGTAATTAGCGGGGGACAATTACACTCTACAATTCACAAGCAGAGTCTATGAATTGCTGGTAGTATATGGTGTAATTACCACCTGATTACTTTTAAATTATTTTTTTTAATTTCTATTTTATTTTTATGTTTTAATTTTTTTTTACTTCTATTGTTTTAAGTTCTTTTTCATTTTATTATTCTAAAAAATTGTAAAAAAAATTATTTTTTATTTTATATAATTTATTGTATTTAATTTTCCTCCTTTCTCAACCTTACTTTATGTGATCTGTGTAATTTTCTCGTATTATCTATTTATTTATGTCATGCTTATTTTCTCATTAGCATAATTTTATTAGTATTCTAATTTTCAAATTAAAATAAAATTTATCGTTGAGTAAGGTTATAGACTTACGTTTTCTTTATTAAGAAAAAAATAAAAAATAAATCATATTTATTGCTATGTTGAAATTTGTTATAAGAGTATTATGTTAAATTTTTTGTTTTGAATTTATAACTTATGTTATATTTCCAGTTTCATTTGTTTTAGTAATATTGAATTTACATTGCACATCATTTTTTAATTAGGCTTGATAGATTATATTTTTGTCAAATATTTAATAATTTATGACATTTTATTTATATGTTATTCTTTTAATTTTATCAAAAATGTATTTCACGATGTTCATAGAAACTTCATACTTTTAGTTGTTACGATCAATTCAATTGAACTATATTAATTTGAAAAAATATAAATCAATTATTTTTTTAATAATATTAGTTACAAAAAATATGTTTATTAATTAATATATTTTCAAAAAAAAATATATATCTTAAATATTTAATTTAATGTCATTTATAAAGTTTCTTATTTGTCTAGTATAAACTTTAAATAATTAACTTTTATTTTTAAAATTTATTATAATTTTATGATTGTAATTGTGCATTCAAAGAGGACATGTACATGTGTAATTACATTGTGGCATCCAAACAGGACATGTGTAATTACACTTTGACAGCCAAACAGGTCAGTGTAATTACTAGATAATGTAATTACTAGACTGGTAATTACACCAATTTCAGTTACCAAGTGGCTTTCCAAATAGACCCTAATTGAATTGTTTGGATCAAGTAGACAACATTTTTGGAATTTTCTTTCCACTTACAAATAAAATATTAACAACTTATTCTAAATTTACAATATTAATAACATTGATAAGTATTTATTTTACACTTGATGAAATGATTTATATATAACATATATGAGATAAAAGAAAATTAGAAGTATTTAATCAAAACTATGTAAAATAATAACTTTATAATATATATTAGGCCTAAAAAATGTAATATATATATATATATATATATATATATATATATATATATGTTTAGTCGATACATATATTTTAACTTTTGTTGCATGATATCCACCCAAAACATATTCACACTCATCTAGCATTACAATTGCATTGTTGTATCATACACCTTGTATGTATTTCGTATATCGGTGTTGAATGTATTTTTATTATTTGGTATATATTATTGTATACACTTATTATCTCCCTATTTGAATTTCAATTTGAAACTTCCAATTAAAATCAACTTTAATCTTGATCAAACTTTTTCAAAATGAGATGCAAATTTCCAAAGATTTTTTTTGGTCAGAACTTCCAGAGATATTATCAATCCTTTAGAACAATATTCAATTCAAACAACAACAATGGAGCGAAACAGATTAGAAACAATGGAAGAATTATACTACTTTAATTAGATAATGATCATTCCACACACAAATATGTGCATTTTTATTTTTAAAAAATGAAAAAGACTCGCCGAACCATATACAACCAACTAAGAAATGACCTATTCAACTCTTAAAATTCAAAGAGATCATGGATAAATTGATTCAATTGGCACATAAATATAACAAAAGTTTAGTGTTCGTTAATGTAATGAGAAAACATCTGTCATATACTTCACACTGAATTATCATGTCATATACTTTTATGCCCTATATTCATTCTCTCCTCCTTTTCCTGTCCTGCCATAATTCAATTTTTACACAAAATTCAGTATACCTTCCAAAATAATAATCTCGGTTCTACTCTGAAATAAAAACGAGGGCATCCGACATCTAACAGTCGAAGCTTTAGGAAATAATCACCTTGCATTTGTCAAAACCAAAATCAGAAACGGGAAATATAACAGTTAAGAGAGACACACACACACTCACACTGTGGCCTGTAAAGAAACCAAGATATTACCAATGAACTATCTAATTTCTCCTTTTCTTTTACCCTCTGGATGGGGCAAGGGACTAAAGCAGCATACACCTGTAGTCCATAACATAAAACTGAAAGGAGTCAAGATGCTAGTAAAACCATACGACACATTTGTTTGTCTTTAACAGAACAGAATATAAACTGCCAGCTAGAAGTTGTAGTAACTGAGCGGCCATCATAAATTACATAGTAGCTAACAGAATCTTAACCCATCACTTGGCAAGCATCATACGGACAAACTCCTCGTAATTAACTTGCCCATCACCATCAATATCTGCCTCTCGGATCATCTCATCCACCTCTTCATCAGTCAGCTTCTCTCCGAGGTTTGTCATTACATGACGAAGCTGAAATGTAAATGTACACTCATAAGACACAGGAATTGGCTGACAAAAAAACTATTAGCATGTTAAATAACACTTCCCACATAATTACTTGCAGAAAATAAGAAAAGTACCTCAGCTGCAGAAATAAAGCCATTCTGATCTTTATCAAAAACCTTGAAAGCCTCTTTGAGTTCTTCCTCAGAATCAGTGTCCTTCACAAGAATAGTCCAAATTATGTACATTTCTTTTCTCAAGTGTGAAATATGATTATTTGAGCTCAAGACTACTAGATTTGGCAATTAATAATATTTGACAATCGATGAAGAAAGCATATTTCCGTCCTCCTTAGCATGATTATATAAGATCCAAAGGGAAAACAATAATGAAATGCTAAAAAAAGAACAAAAGGAAGAATCAACCAATCATTGATCCCTTGAAAATTGTATTATCTCATTATTGTAACTTGGATGTTTACAAAGGCATCTGCATGTAAGCAACTTTTCCTATAAGAAAGATTGTCTCGGTGCATGCAGAACTTAAAGCAAGGTTTTTCGTGAATAATCTGAAAGAATCTAGGAACTATCCAGACCATAGCAAAGAATCTAGGAACTATCCAGACCCAAAGATCACTTGACAAAAAAGTCACCCACAATATTTTAAAGTTGAAATACGACAAGTTATTGGGTTGATAAACAAGTACAAAAATATGAAGTTGGGCCGCACAATGACCATCCCTAATCACAGAAAAGAGGACTAAAATATAAACACAAAATTGTTATATGCATGAGACTATCACAACTTAAAGAGATAGAAAAAGAATTTGGATCAAAACAGCAAAGTTGTCATCCTCCCTAATCAAACAAGTCAAAATTGTCCTCGAGATCAATTCTCAAGGAGGAGGCATCTAAATAATGGTTGAGGAAACCTGAAGTGAAGCAGCCTTTCACATATCTCAATAAGGCCAAATAAGTAAGACCTATACCTTCATCTTACGTGCCATCAGATTCAAGAACTCTGGAAAATCAATGGTTCCATTCTGATCAGCATCAACTTCACTGATCATATCCTGTAGTTCAGCTTCAGTGGGATTCTGACCAAGTGATCTCATCACTGTTCCCAACTCCTTGGTAGTAATACAGCCTATAGAAGCAAATGTCAGATTACAACTAGAAGTTTTGATTCTGCTCATGGAATAGTAACAATATAGAGTACTACTTGGGAGAATATAAAATGAAGTATCGCCACAGGGACTTTAAGGAGCAACCAGATGCAATTACATTGAGAAACTAAAAGTGAAAACACAATGCAAGGGTGACATATCAAAAAGCCCCCTCCCAGAGGCAACTCCTGTTTGTATATAAAAAATAAGAAGGAAAAAAAACAGGGAAGCAATGAAGTACTCTATCCAATCAAAATGATCACATTAGCTTTCACAAAGTTTGGAGAGGGTAGAAGCTATGCAGAACTTACCCCCTACCTTTGTGGGTGTAGAGAGGCCGATTCCAATAGAACCTTGGCTCATTTTGAAACAACTCCAAATACCAAAAATTAGGATATCAGCAGACCCTAGTCAACTATCAACAACAACCCAATGTAATCCTACGAGTGGAGTTTGGGAAGGGTGGGGGTGCAGACCTAGCTTTTGTGGGGGTAGCAAAGTTGTTTCCAATAGACCATAAAAGAGAAGGCAACCACACCATGGCTGCAAAATCACCAGTTCCATGCAAAAGAGAGAACCTCAATTGCAGGCCATCCTGCGAGTTGCCAGGCCAATATTCAGGTTGGATAGACTTCAATGCCCATTTTGTTCACCCAAAGAGTGACATTATTATCATCACTGAAATATATGGATTCATTTTCTACTTCTGAGTATTTCATTAACAAATGCTGTTGGTTTAGTAGCTACATAAAATTATTGGCACAACAGAGAGGGCCAATCACTCTCAAAAGAAAATCCTTCTCTCTATTAACCTCGTTTCACTTCCTGGGTTGACTTCCTTTAGGAATTCTTGGCTTTCACCTGAAAATTTCAGAACTTCTCTCTCCTCATATGGATACAATGGTAACCAACACAGGTTTATATGTTTAAAATGGCTTTAATAACTAGGCACTTCAATAAATTGTACCAAGTAAAAAAGGTCATCCACAAATATAAAATGCAATCAACAATCAATCGAATGCCATCAGGAAACTTCAGAGTGAACAGAACGGAGGTGTGATAGATAATGTCAAATGTGAGACAAAATTTTCACATTCATCCCATTAGGCACTTCTGTCATCACAGTACCACGCCTTCAGGAAAAAGCAATATTAATGACAAGTTGACAACTCTACCAATAAAATAAAAAATGGCTTGGTCTCACAATTTCGAGATTTTCTATGAGCAGATGAACGAAATTACAAGATGGACATGATTTCCTCCAGTCCTACGGCTTCGTCAACCAATGATCCTACTATACATATACTTAAGCCCTACCAGCATTCTCTGTTCTTCTACTTATTTTTCGTTCCTCAATTTAACCAGAACAGCAAAATCAAAAATGAAACGATCTAATTCATGTTTTCAGTAGTGATCTCTTGAACATTTGAGTACTAAATCGCGTAAAAAGTAAGTCAACCAAATAAAAAGCATAGCCAAAGCTTAGATCTACTCCAAAACCACAAAATCAGATGCAATGGCATAAACAACATTTCCTTCTCAAAAAAGTTGCAAAAAAGAACAAAACACCATCACAGCACTGTACGATCACAAAAAACAAACGGAAATGAAAGAGACAAGAGGAAAACGATGAGTTTACCATCGCCATCCTTGTCGAAAAGGCTAAAAGCTTCCTTGAACTCAGCGATCTGCTCCTCCGTCAGCTGCTCTGCCATTTTTTTCCTCTCTTTTTTTTTTTCTTTAACAAATTCTTCGATTACTGTAAAAACCCTATGCGCGAGTTTTTTGCTTATGCTTTTGTTTGGACACTTCAGACGGTATTTAAAGATGGGGAAAACGAGTAGAAATATCTTGACTCGCCGATAAAATAGGGCTTCTCGAAATAATGTGGAAATATCGTACGGTAAATATTCCACATCAATGGGCCCTTAATTCGAGGACGCGTTACTTTTTTCTTTTTTGTCTTTTAAAATATGAAAAATTTATTAAAATATTAAAAACACTTCTAAATTTGACGCAAATTATTAGGTTTGTGTCTGAACTATTAAAAGAAATTATTATGTTTGATTAACTAAGTTTAGATATACATTCACTTTGTCAAATGGCATAACGAGTGGTATCAAACTTTTGTATGAACGTTAAACTTTTAATAAAAAATCGAGAGAAATGTTAAACGTACCCCCAAATTGGCGAGAATAATTTAGGGGTGTATTTTAATTATTTTTTAAGATCGAAGGTGTATAGATGTATATAAGTTCAGTTAGTCAAGTAAAAGGGTGTTTTTAAGAGTATCAATAGTTCAGAAATGAATTTAATAATTTGGGCAGAGTTTAGGGGTGCTTTCAATGCTTCCCTCTCTTCTTTTTTTCTAATATCCGATATCCACATTAAAGCCCGACTAAATTTAAGTTTGCACCAAAAAAAATTTACATTGAGGAGTTAAGTCTCACATTGAAGAATAAAGGAGCAGTGACTACTCCACCAAAACTTTTTTTTGGCGTCTTGAAGTTTTAAGCACCATATATTCGTATCCAAAATGACAAAATGTATATAAGTTTTTCATGGTACTACGTTCAATAGTTAGTAATATTCTTATCATTTTTTTAAATGGAATTATATGAAAATTAAAATTTATTGATTCAATTAATTTAAATTCGTATTTTATGAGGTCTATTAGTGAAAAGTTATCTTAAAAAAATTCTTCATTGGCAATCCAACATACTTTATAAAGAATAAAGGAATTTCATTAATCGCGTCCAAACATATAAGTCGTTGTAAGTTCTTACATTTCTTTAAATATAAAGTTTGTTTTTTGTTCAAACCTGTCTTTATGTTGCAACGGAAAACAAGTTTGAATATCATAATGCTATTTGCTTATTTGAACTTTAAAAATCTAAATAACTTTTTAATTATAAAAATCACATAGATTCCTTTCATTATCGATTATACCATCAAATTCTCTATAATAATATTTTTGGTTTCAATAATTTTTGGCTGCCTTTTATAATGAGTAAATAGTTTATTACCATTTTTTTAAAAAAAAATTGTTTTGATAGTTGGTTGTTATATTCTTATAACATGATTTGATATTTATATCGTATCTGATTCTTATAACTTAGAAGTATTCTAATATTAAATTTTAATGCTTGCTAATGATGGGAATAATACATTATTCATACAATATTCTTTTGACATAAATAGTGTGATAAAGCATCAAATATTTTATTTAAATCTCTAGACATATTCTTAGGAATCTTAACGATACTATATTTATAAAAAATGGTTAGTTACAATATTAAAGTACTAATTACAAAAAAAAAAAAAGAGTTGTTATAGCCTAAAATTATTGTTATAGTAGAAAAGTAAAATATAACGTGAAAATTGGTTCAATCAATTTTGTTTATAAAAGACTTAATTATTATAATATTGTGTATGTATTTCATGATACAATCATTAGTCCTGATTCAAACGTTGTCATTCTTTTCCACAATCTCAAATTAATTATTTAAAACTTTGAAATTACTATAGAAATGGCACGCACGTTCTAAACTTTATAAACCAATTTAAAATATACTTTTAAGTCATTAAATATAGTACTTAATATTTAATTTGAAGAATTCTTAGTGGGACATTTTCATCAACATCAATAACATTAACCATAGTCTTTGTCCCTTTCAAAAATTTCCATCCAATTAGCAAGCACCAAATGAATCCTCAAACTTTAGAGAAATTTCTATTCAACTACTTTGTTTTTATTTTATTTTCTTTCCCTCTTTACCTTTTTCTTATTCCCTCTTCTTTTTCTTTTTTTTCACACTTTTGTTTTGTACTCATTTGTCTATTTGTTCACTCTTTGTATTCGTCTCTTTTTTGTTAATGGTGAAATCAAAATTTAAGTTTTATAAATTTGAATTTTTAATCCCTAAAATAATGATATTGTGTTAGTAATTAAGTTTTGAAATTAATTTTGATTATATATTAATAATTTTTTTAATTATTTGAACTAAAGTTACTAAATAGCTTTGGTGTTATTTTCATCAATAAATAATCGCTTAATTTTTTCAAATTAAATTAAGAAATCCTTATTAATTTTAAAAGACTTGACTAAAGTGTCTTTCAAAATTCAAATTTATAGGTAAGCCTTAAAATGGCAATTTTAGAAAAAGTTTATGGACTCAAAAGTGTCCATAAACATATAAATAACTGGCAAATAACTTTTCTTGGCTAACTTAATTAATTTGAAATACTATTCAATCTAAATGATAAGCAAAAGGAAAAGCTCTTTTTGAATTTATATTTGAAATAAAAGCTCTTTTTGATTTTTGATTTTTGATTTTTGATTTTTTTGTTGTTGTTGAAGGGTTTATTTAAGCAACAGTAACATAAATCAAGATTTATTCGTTTGACCAATTAATAACGAAGTAAATGATGACGGATTAACAAAGAATTAAAAAAGAGACTTTAAACAAAAATATAACGGCTTTTAAGGGTAATAAAATAAAATGTAACAACTTTTAAGGGAAATTCATTATTACATATCAAACAGAATTCAACAAAAAAGGAAAAATACTATATGAACAAAATTAGCTTTACTTTCGGCACATCTAGATAGGAAAAGGAAAAAAGAGAGATTTTCGTCGTTTGCATATCACTAGGATAAACGCAGTAATTTATGAAAGGAAAGTATCCTATAGTTATAGTAGATTAATACACGATTTGTACAAGAGACAATTGCTTTTTAACCGCAAAATACTTGCACAAATAGCTATATCAAATAAGAATTGTCTTTATATGATTTCAGACGAAATTGGCAAAATATATGACTCCACATAGAAGAATGGTAAAATTACATAAATGGACCATAAAATCTAAAATTATTACAAATTCATATCCGAAGTTAATGTTGAAATGCTCATACTCTCATAAATAATTACAACTCATATCCTTCATTCATCAAGGTTGATAATTTTCATTTAATTAATACTAAATCATTATCATATATTGTATTAGTATCATCAAGGTTGATAATTTTTTTAAACTAATACGAAATCATCATATTTATAATGTATTGGTATCATTAAGAATTTTTGTTAAAAAATTATTCATTAATCAATGATACTATAAGAGTGTGTGTGTATATATATATATATATATATATATATATAAAATTAATTAAGCAAAATTATTAGCCTTAATGATACCAATACAATATATGATATTGATTTAGTATCAGTTAACCGAATTAGTTAAGAATATATAGTGTAATTATTTAGTGGGGTACAAATATAAATAGATATATATTTGTAATTATTTTACTCATGAAATATTTGCTTAGTTTCCCAAAGAAGAATACAAAGAGAGACTATTTTTGGGTTTTGACCCATTTATGCTCCAATTGTTGTGTTTCGGGCCTTTTGACCTTTTAGCTTTTCTTTCTCTCGATAAAAAAAAGTTGGGCTTTGGACCGATACGAAATGCTTACGAAGACTTGAGTCCAGTATAACCCGTTTGAGACATTAGTATAGGAAAAATTATCTAAATATTACATTTTATTTTAGGGCAACTTTCATTCCGAGCAAACATAAAATTTATATTTATATGTTATAGCAAAGTTTGTATAATTACGCTCCATAGCAAATTTTTATATATATATATAATTCGCTATACATATACAATTGAAGCGAATTGTATAAAACGAGAAAGAGAAAAATTACATACAATTTGAATTTGTATAAAACGAGAAAGGCAAAAGAGACTTAGGCAGGAAAATATTTGTATTGTATAATTATAAGTGTATAGGACGAAGATATATGTATTTGCATGCGTTTATACAATTTTCTCTCGCTTTATATAATTAGAAATACAATTTATACAATTCTATTGTATAAAGCGAGAGAAGCGAGCGTGAGAGGGAGAGTGGCGAGCGAGAATATGAGGGAGAGAGGGACTGACAAACAGTTTGCTATGGAACACAAATAAATCAAATGATAGCTATTATATTTATTTTATATTATTAGTTTGTCATTCTATACAATTATCCCTTTAGGCTTCATAGCTATAGTTTGCTAATTACGATTCGTAACTACACTAAAATAATTGTATATGAATATTTGTCGATTTATATATATATATAATTTGTATTTTACATATATGTATAAGCGAGGAGAAAGGAGAGAGACGCGCATAACTACAACTAAAATCAAGCTGCGAACAATAGTTAATTTAAAAGAAAATTTAGCTAACTAGTCAAAAAAAAAAACTTATTTAATGATAATATCCATACTTTAATAATATTAGTAAATATGTCAAAAATGTCATTATTTTAAAAATAAATAATTATTCTGATATTATTAATATTTTCTCTCTCATTATTTACACCTTTTTTTTTGTCTTTCATAGATTACACATTTTTCTATTTTTATGTAATTGGATAGATATTAATGATATTTTAAATTTTATCTCTCTTTTATTAACCTTATCAATTTCTCTCTCATCTCTCTTTTATTAACCTTATCAATTTCTCTCTCTATATTTATTCATAATCAATTCCCCAGATTTATTCTCTCTTTTTATTTTCTCTCTCTAACATTCTTCCAAATCAATTCCACATATTCTCGAATTTTTCTGTTTTCTATCATTCTCAATTAATTTCGTTTCAAGGTTTGATTTGAAGATTCACATTGATTTGGCTATTATGTTCTTCATATTCCTTATTGATTTACTTACTGATTTTAGTATTTTTTTTTTGTTTTTTTTGTTTTGTTGTTGTTCTTAAAACAATTTTTAGGGTTTTCATAATATAAAATTATCTCTTTAATTGACGCTTTCAAGAGAGTTACTAGAGGTATTGGACAAAATAATCTAAGTTCTTCCGAGTTCTCATTGTTTAATTTTTTTTTCACTCAAGAAATAAACAACAATGTAGGTTCCGCTTCTAAATCTAAGGAGGATATACGACGGGGAAAAATGCCTGAATCCGTAGTTGTGCAAAATCCCACACAAATTCGTAACCATGAAGTTGAAGAAGATCAATCTTTTGGAGAAGAGGTATTTTTTTTTTTTTTGCATGTGCTGTGTATTGCATGTTTAGTTTAATTTGTTTAATAATTTTTAAATTTTAAAAAATAAATGTTACAATGCGTTTGAAAGTGTATATGGAATTTTTAGTCTGTTATAGTTACTATGTATTTTTGTATTGGGAAATTTTTTAAAATGTCATATATTTTTAGTCTGTTATAGTTACTATGTATTTTTGTATTGGGAAATTTTTTAAAATGTCATATATTTATTGTATTTTGTGTTCTATTTTTTTTTTGTGTGTGTTAGTTGTCAATGTAATACATTTTATGAGCTTGATTGTGTATTTACTATTATCGAATGCATTTGTAAGTGTATATGGAATTTTCATCCTGTTATAGTTATTATTTATTTTTGTATTTTCATAGTTTTAATATTTTTTGTATTCACTGTTATAGTTAGCATGTATTTTTGTATTTAATATGTTTATTGTATTTTGTGTTCTGTTTTTTTTTGTGTGTAAGTTATGTCAATGTAACACATTTTATAAGTTTGATTGTGTATTTACTATTATCGAATAGATTTAAGTGTATATGGAATTTTCATTATGTTGTAGTTATTATTTATTTTTGTATTTTATAGTTTTAATTTTTTTTGTATTCATAGATTTGGAAGTGTATATTGAATTTTGTTGATGTTTTAGTCAGTATGTATTTTTGTATTTCATAGTTTTATTGTATTTTTGTATCCATAGATTTGAAATTGTATATTGTATTCTGTATTCTGTCAGTATATATCCATAAATTCATTTTGTATTTACAATAGTAATTCTTCATATTTCATAGAAGTCCCTTAACATATACATATAGAAAACAAATATTGAAAATGTATCCATTTAAGAACAAACGCTTACAACATACATACATTGATCATATTTGTTTCGTTAAGGAATACAACTTATTCAAATAGTCATACGTTATCCATAATTCATACAATTTACAACCAAAACAGAATATGGACGAAAACAAAAATGGACGGAAACAGACTACTTTTTTAAAATTATACGAAACCTGAATACTATGCTTTACAATTATTTTCAATTACACTTTCAAATTTTTTTTCGTACTATATCAATTTCAAAGATATGAAAACAGAATATGATTAACAATTATATCAATTATAAACAATTAGAAAAAGAATAAGGAAGAAGCAATTATCTCGTCGAATTTGTATGGAAATCTTGAAATCAAAAGTTGAGAGAATTCATTAGATTTTGGGAGTGTCGGTTGATTTTTTGAATTTTTTGATTTTTTGTAACTGATGAGAGTTTTAAGCAATACTTCGATCTTTAGTTTTTTTTTCTCCCCTTAATTTCTCCTTTCTGTTTTAAATATTTGTCTTCTTTCAGTTTAAACAATTAGAAAATAGATTAAAAAGATACATAATAAACTAAAATTATGACATTTTTACTAAATAATGAAAGTATTGACAATGAGTCCTCTTAAATAACAAAATAATGACATTTTGAAAATTTTCCCTAATTTAAATTATAGATATGTTAACTAACTAACAAATATATATTTATTTATTTGCTTAACTTTCCCATTGTCTAAACCTAGAATACAAATACTAAAACATGGGCCTTTACTAATATTATAGGCTAACATCTCCTCAAATTGGTGTGGAGTATCACAATTCACAAAGCAACAATTTGGAGACGATAAATTATTGGGTAATTTACATAAATTTTATAGTGTTAAGAGATAATTATATTATTTCCTTACGCTTTTTGAAATTACAGAAATCGCCCTTACAATTTATAGATTTTGGATACGTCACTGAACCTCCAAATACATAGGATTTTCAGATATATCACTGAACTTTTGAATACATCCACAAACATTCAAATACATAGGGGAGAGATGTATCTGAGAGGGAAGAGATGTGTTAGAGAGGGGATAAGGATGTACCAAAGAGGGGATATGACATCAAGGTAAATGGGGGAGAAATGTATCCGAAAGGGGAGGAGATACATCAGAGAGGGAGGGATTTATTCGAGAGGGAGATAAGATGTATTAACGAGAGGGGATCGAGGTATCCTAGATGAAATTTTTGAATTTTTTAAAGAAAAAATTACTTGGATTGGTACCTTTTAACAAAATAATTATTGATTTTAGCGATACTTTTTATTTACAATCACTTATAGCAATACTATGTTAAATCTGTGATATGTATTAGAAGTGAATTATGTATGCAATATATATGTATTATAATTGTTTTCAAAAATATATTATGCTTGTTTGGTAAAAAATTGACACATTGAATAATAAGTATATTAAATTGTGTGATAAGTGTATTATCTCCCAACAAAACTTGTATTATATGTGAATAATAAATTAGTTAATAACTTTGATGGTCACTCAACTATCAATTGTTTACACAGAAAGTCACTCAACTTTCATTTTCAACTCAAAAGTCACTCAATTATAACTTTTTTGCTCAGAAAGTCACTCAACTTTCATTTTCAACTCAAAAGTCACTCAATTATAACTTTTTTGCTCAGAAAGTCACTCAACTTTCATTTTCAACTCAAAAATCATTAAACTATGACTTATTTGCACAAAAAGTCACTCAACCTATTAATTATTTTTTTATTAAAATTTAGTGACATAGAGTTTTAATTATTAACCAAAATTTTAAGAATCAAATACATACCCATTCAATGACCAGCTCCATTTAATCCGACTCGCTAAAAATATAATATTGAACATTTTATATTACCATTAATTCCCTAAATCATTCTCCCTTGACTCTCACATTTTTTCAGCGAGTTAATGGTAAAATAAAATCTTCAATGTTCAATGGGTAATGATTAAGGAATTAATGGTAAAATAAAATATTTAACATTATATTTTTAGCTGGTTGAATTAAATGGGCGGGTCATTCAATGGATATATATATTTGATTCTTAAAATTTTGGTTAATAATTAAAATTTTATGTCACTAAATTGTAATGAAAAAATAATTAAATAGGTTGAGTGACTTTCTGTGCAAAGAAGTCATAGTTGAGTGACTTTTGAGTTGAAAATGAAAGTTGAGTGAATTTCTGTGAAAACAATTGATAGTTGAGTGATTATCAAAGTTATTATAACTCATAATAAATTGTTCTTTTTAATATGTATTAAAACTATATTATAAATATATTAAAAGTGATCAAGTGAAAAAACTACTATTACTATAAATCGTAAATATTTTCTATATTTATGTAAGTTTCCCTAATAAGTTGCAGTATAAATGTCTTATTTTTATTATGCTTATCTTTTTACTTTTACGAACAAAACGTTCAAATTATAAATATGGAAAATAGGAAAAAACCTAAGTTTTGAATATCGTTGCACCTCTTAAACATTTACACACAATTTAGTGCTGAAGACTACTTCAAAATTGGAATAAAAATAAACTTAAATTATAAATATTCATATTTAAAACCGTACCTTTTAAAGTTCACATTCTAATTAAAATTAAAATAGGAGTAAACTTGAATTATAAACATTCATAATTAAGACCTTACCTCTTAAACATCCGTATTCTAATTCAAAAATGGAATAATAATAAATTTAAATTATAAACATCGAGTTTTTGGCCAAAAACATTCTTTAACTATATCCCAAACTTAAACTACACCCTTAAAGTAACTAGCAGAAAACATCTTTTAACAATATCCCAAGCTTAAACTACATCCTTAAAGTATCATTCTTACCATAAAAACATCCTTCAAATATTTTAAAATGAGCAATTTTCATCCTTCTACTTGAATTTCTCGTAAAACTACCCGATATATCCCACAAAAATTAAGTCGTCCCTTCCTAATTATTATTCTTAGATATGCCAAGAATATTACCGTGAACTTTTTCGTAATTGAGTTAAGAATTATGCAAAACTTTTAATTTGACCCTTTTTTTCATTCATTTTTCATGTAATTTTAATTATAAATATTATTAGTTTAAATATGTTTCTTGTCAATTGAATATGCTAGAAGCAATATTTGTTGGACACTTTCGCTTCTAATAATGTAGAATGAAACTCAAATACGAGACATAATCAATATTTTGGTCACTTCAATATTAGATTGACCTAAAAATCTATTGATTTAATTGGTTAAGAAAAAGATAAAAATAATTAATCTCCAACTTCTTTCCGTTACGAAAAAGGCAAATCATGTGCGCTCACACCTTCCAATCATTTTTAGTTTCCATAAGCAACAATCTCTAAGATTTTTTATATTTTTCAAAAATTTCTTGTAACAAGTAATGAAATTATGCAGAATAACTTTTGTTGGTAGTCACGTTAACTGCTCATGTTTTTGTAAGATCCATTAGTTTTTTGACAATATCTAACAAAAAGATGAAAGTTGTTCACTTACAAATACTTAAAGAATGTTTTTTGCTAAAAATGATACTTTAAGGATGTAGTTTAAGTTTGGGGTATAGTTAAAAGATGTTTTCTGCTAGAAATGATACTTTAAGGATGTAGTTTAAGTTTGGGATATAGTTAAAGAATGTTTTTGACCAAAAACTCTATAAACATCCGTATTCTAATTCAAAAATGGAATAATAATAAATTTAAATTATAAACATTCATATTTAAGACCTTAACTCTTAAACATTCATATTCTAATTCAAAATCAAAATAGGAAAAACCTAAATTGTTTAAGATTTTGTTAGTATTAGCTTGATATTTAATTAGTTAATGTCTAAATATGTTTTGCAGTCACATTCGTAGGTTTTATCATTTCTATTCATATTATATATGTATTGCCCTATTATAAATAGGCCCTACTAGTAGCTATTTTTTTATAAACTAGAAAAAGAAAATACGAAACCAAGTAAAAATGCATCATCGTCAGAAAGTGCCTAATGATTTAGTTGTGAAGATCATCTCCTACTTGCCTTTGAAATTTGCAGTTCAATGTAAAGTTATAAGCAAAAATCTCAACATTAGGATTTCCGATCCTAAATTTTGTAAGACTTTATCCCAAAATCAAAAAATATGTACACTAATCAATTCATCAAAAAGCCGATTATTCGAAAGACTCCACAAAATCTCCATAAACAGTAGTAGTATAACAGCCAGTCATTTCGAGACGACTTTACCTGTTAACCTTAATGTTTTAGCTATATCCAAGGGTCTAATTCTCCTCGACTTTTATGAAGTTATGAATTACTGTGTTTTCAATCCTATAACTGGAGCACACCAATTGATTCCATATCCTGATCCTGAACAATGTCATTGGGGAGCAATTGCTCCAGCTTTCGCCGTTGACTACCCTACTTCTGATCAGTATATGTTGGTAATAATCAAGCTGATCGAAGAAGGTTTTAGATTTAAAGTATTTTCATCAATTGGATGTGGTGTGTGGCACGAGTTCCAGTTAGGCGAAGAAAATCAATTTCTCTATGTGATGCAGGTTAATCCTGTTTACGTCAATGATTCAATCCACTGGCTCATAAGAACTTATGTTGGTGGCGTTATTCTCGTTTTCCATACAAAGAAAATAGAGGTTAAATTAATTGACCTTCCTGAAACGAATACTGATTATAATGAATTCTTACGCATAAAATGGTTAGGCGTGGTGCACGGTTTACTTACCCATGTTTGCGGCTTACAGAATTCCATAGTCATTTCATCTTATGATTATACAAGCAATGACTGGAGTGTTTCCTATAATGTGACCACCAATTTCATTAGCGGTCTGGACTACTATAGCTATTCATTTCCAGTATGGATTGACAGACAACAAGTGTTTTTCCTAGCAGAATGTCCTCCGCGACATGATCATGATCACGATTCTGAGAGAAAGAGGTATCAAATAACTCCTGCTTTGCAGAATGATGCTTGTTTTGGTTATTATCCATACGAGTTCTATACCTTTGCACCAACTTTAGCCAGTGTTCATGCGATTCTCTCATGCTCTGTCTACGGGAAACATCTATCACCTATCATTGCAACGTTAGATGAGCTCAAAAGATTCATCACAAACAACAACTCGTAATAGTTAGTTTCCTTCAATTCAATTTTGTATTTTGTCCTAAACTATACTGAGAATTACTTATTTTCGTTCCTGTTTCTGTATTTGGTATGTTTCATTTTTATTAAAAAGTAGACCAATTAATGTTTTCTTCTAATAAAACTCAACAAGTTGAAAAAGATGAATTGATATATATACCTTAATTGTACTTGCTTTAAAGTTTCGCATACTGTTTAAGAAAAACTATAGTAAGAGAATTGATCAAAGAAGATCGATGTATCTATCCTAAAAGGATCAAATATAACCCGATGTTTTTAAAAATAGTTTAAATAGACCTCTCGTTATATATCATATATATCAGATACTTTGACATAAATATACCCTTAATTTTAATAGAAAGACGCATGTCAATTAAATAACGCATCCCCAATTTTAAATATCCAATTTACTTAGAAGCTCACCATCTAACCACCGGATCCGATTGAGAGGGTATATTTGGACCCAAAGTTTAACGAAGGAAATATTAAACTATTTTTTATAATACCGAGGTATAAAAATATTTGAGTACTTGACCCTTTGCAGTATACAAAATAAGGAAGTTGGAAAACATATAGGGAAAGCCTAACAAGACCGGAAAAGGGAAAATACTTTTTCAATATTTTGAAATTATAAATAAGGAAAATAAATACTTAGTAGAAGGCAACTTGGCATCTTACTTAGGTTAAATATTTGATGTCCATCTTTATGTTAGATTCCTCCAAAATTCAATTTTGGACTTTTCATTCAATAACATAAAAAATTCTGGTTCGAGACTTGAATATGGAACTGAATGAAGATATTGTTGTGGATATCATCTCCCGCTTACCTGTGAAGCTTGCAGTTCAATGCAAAGTTCTAAGCAAAAGTTTCAACAATAAACTGTGTGAACCAAATATTTCACAAAGTTTTGCTTCACGATGGTTTCGTGATCAAAATATTACTAATCTACTCATCTATTCGACACCATCACCAACACAATTATCATATGATGTATCAAAATATTCCGGTAAATTCTTTTGCAGCAACCCTAGGCTCCGACTTGCGTACGAAAGACTATTTTCATCACTTAACGTTTCACTTTTGGCCTCTTGCAAGGGTCTCCTTCTCCTTCAATTTCATAAATTTAAAACTTTCTGTATTTTTAATCCTATAACGAAAGTGCACCAATTGATACCTTATCCTGAGCCTACAAATTATTTTTCTATTATTATGGGCGGAGGCGCAGGATTAGCCGTTGATCATCCAACTACAAATCACAATTATAAATTGGTGACTGTTGGGATGCTGAATAAATGCAGAGGATATAGATTTAGAGTATTTTCATCGGAAGAAGCTGGAGTTGTATGGCATGAATTCCAATTTCTGAAAGAGGTATATTATCGTACTTCCATAGTCAGTCCACAACCTGTTTACCTGCACAATTACCTGCATTGGCTCACGAGTGACGGTAATGTTCTAGCTTTTGATACAAAGAGTAGTACCGGACAGGCTACAATTATTAACCTACCTCGCGAAGTCCTCCATGTTTATTTAAATGATCCTATGTATGGTGCTATTAATTTCATGTTCGATGCTGTTTTGGAGTTGGTACGTGGTGTACTTACTCTCGTTTGTTCCTTCAAGAAATTTATAGTCATTTTTGGTTATGATTACGTAAGCCGCAAATGGAAAGTTTCATACACATTGCCTAACTTCAAGTCGGATCTGGTGGGACGTGTTGGTGGTCCTGCTTCTCCAATATGTTTTGATGGGGAAAAGTTGTTTATCCTTGGACGATATAGTGCTGCACAATGGACTGGATATCTGTACGAGTATGTTATAGAGATGAAGACGTATAAAAAAGCAAGTGAAGTTTTTAATATGCACAGTGCTATCTTCTTCTCGTGGGAACCAACATTAGCCCGTATCCCTAAGACAGAGCTTCCCCCTTACAAAGTCCACTCTAAACATTTCCCGGAGATTACTGCAACATTAGATGAGCTCAGATGTCTGATTGCTAATAAACCTAGAGTTGATCGTGTCACGAAAACAACCATAAATAATAGGTTGTTAGCGCGCTGTTATAGGTTCTAGATACTAATTTGTTATATATCAAACTAAACATTTCATTATTTATATATTTCATGTATTGCTGATCACTGCATAGTTGATCGCGAAATGTTTCAGGGATTAATGTTTCTCATAGTTTGATTGGTTATCTACTTATGCTTACAGACAAACTTAAAAGGAAGAAAGAGTTTTGCTTCATTTTACTGCTGTCCACCTTTAACCATCCCTAAAGGGTGGAACCAATCTATGAAATAAGAGAATTTGTTGATTTTCGAAACTTAGCTCATCTTTTAGTTAGTGGCGGATTCAGGATATTAACTCTATGGGTCCAACCTTTAAGGTTTGTATTTCTAATATTGTAGGCTCAGACTTATCATTTGTTGCAATTTTAATACATCAATTTATGCTTCGCATCAATAGTTATGGATTCAATTTAACCCGCCATATCAACTGTACATCCGCCCATGCTTTCAGCACCAGATATTTGAGGCGCTATAGTTTGTATTTGAAGACTTCAGCTTAAAGATTTGAAAATATTCACAAGTTGTTATGAAAACATTTTGACAAAATTTTCTGTTGATTGACACTGAACCTTGACCTCTGCTGTGAAAATTGCTCGTACTGGTCTGTGGTCCGACAGCTTACTCTCACCTCGATTATACTGCCTTTGTTTCAGTCCCTTCCCAAACCATATAATCCTATCACACCTGCATAATTTTTACACTACTTACTATAATTTCTTCTACGAAAACATTAATTCGCTAGTTCTTTTCCATTTGTGTTATGAGATCGATCACTTACCAGGCAGGGGTTCGATTCTTTTCCTTTTTCCCTTTCTGATTATTGCAGCCATAATAATCATCAGAATCTAGATTGTATTTATATGTCGGCGCAAACTCAATTTCCTCCTCATTCCAACCCTCAAAGGTGCAGCCTTCTCTTAGCTCTGCCTTCAACTTCAATGTAAATTTAAGATCAGTAATTAATTAACGGTTGAATTTAGCTGATGGATTTCAGTTCTAACTAGGGTAGCAAATGGTTGGATTGAATCGGATTTGAATGGGTTGAATATGATTTGAGAAAAAATAGTTTGGATTACAATTCATCCAAATATAATATGAGCAAATATGGATTTGGTCTATGGTTTGGACAAAGTGGTTCTAACCCATTTAAATAAATTTATTTTTTAAAAAAATAATTTACTTCTCCCTATAATACCCCGACCTTCTACCAACCTATCCCTAAAATAATTTTGTTTTCAAAAAACAAAAAAATAAGACCCCGACTTTCCACCAACCTACCCCTACAATATTTTTGTTTTCGAAAAACAAAACAAATCTATTTTTTGAAAAAAAAAAAATTTTACCGCCTCTCCCGCCTCCCCCCCCCTCCACCAACCTACCCCGAAAAAAAATTTGTTTTCAAAAAAAAAAATAATCTATTTTTTTAAAAAATAAAAAATTACCCCCTCTCCCGGCCTTCCACCAACCTATTCCTAAAAAGCTTTTGTTTTCGAAAAATAAAATAAAACAATTTTTTCAAATAAATAAATAAATTACCCCCCACTCTCCGGCACCCCTCCCTTTCACCAACCGGACTCCTAATTTTTTTTTGTTTTCAAAAAAAAAAAAAAAATTATTTCATTTCTCACTTATATGGGCTGAATATGGATTCTCATGTTAACCCATTTTGTCCATATTTGTTTGAGCTTAAATAGGTTGAAGATCATATTAACCCATTTAACAAAATGAAAGAAAATATGAGTGATCCATTTAATTTAATATGAACAAAATAATTTCATTTCACTAATATGGGCTAAAATTGTCACCCTTAGTTCTAACATAGTCAATTTTCAGATCATGATTCAATCTAACTCGTTATAGCAGGTTATTTACTTCTGATTACAGAACTTGAACTTTCAAACTTCGTTGAATCAATTTTTCTTTTGCTGATGATTAATTAGAATACCTGATCGTTTTGTAACAACGTGCTCCATTGCCTGTCATTGACTAGAGATCTAGTTGTGGGTTCTGGTAAGCAAATCCTGTAGTTCAAGTCGCCAAGCCAAATCACTCTGCTGCATGAGATTACACAACTTGTGGCAGTTAGAAAATACTTATAAATTAATCACTGCCTGCAAATTGTGGATATTATTTACTTATTAGAAGATATTTCAAGATATGCACCACTTGATATATAAAACGAGTACAAAGCAATCAAATCTTCTTTGTTTTGTGCTAAATAAACGAAATCATTGACTTCTTTTCTAAAAAAAGTGAGACTCATACGAGGGGTTAGGTAAGAATTTTGACAATCTCCTAGTTTTTTCAACTAATTATAGGGAATATCTGCCTGCTCGAGTAGTTTAGGCAACGACTCAAGCAGGCAATATTACCAGAAGAAGCAAAACCATATTCATAACCTGGCGTTATTATGGATAATAGGTCGAACACTCGAGCTAATAGAAAAAAAGTACACAATAAGGAAGACCGAGTGACAAGGGGTTTGATTTGAAACCCTTTCGTCAGAAAATTATACTGTGAAAAAAGAAAAATTTAAGAGAGGTATACATACTCGTGTTGTAAAATCTTTCTGGGCAAACATTGAAATGGATCAGAGGAAAATTGTGTGCGTGATAGTATTTGAGAGGCATTTGCATTTCGCTCTCTCTTGTCTCCTTCTTTTCCACCAGAAGCCAAATGACTACACACAAAGCAGAAACTTGTCTCGTGCAAGCAAAATCTAACCGAAACTGAACCCTGTAAACATATGTTCGAACAATTATTACTAGTAATTAAACAAATACGAGTAGAAAAAGGGCGTTTGGACGTAAAAATTGTGAAATTAGGATGTGAATGATTTGTACCTTGTTACCGAGGCAGCCGAAAATACCACAGCCAACAGAGGAGACACTTATATGCCTGATATAAGGAAGCAGGGGAGACCTTGCCCATATGGTAATAAAAATTCCTACCATTTGTTTGCTAATTATGCATTCAAAATATGGTGAATTACTAGTTTTCGTAGTAGTAAAGGATCCCTCTCTCTTTAGTGGATAAACCTTTTGATGACTTTCTCCAAGCTCCGTCTTCTGATGAAGACTGATATCATCATCAGTCTTGTTAAGAGCTGTTCTAATAAGAGAATTCCATTGCATAGATATGCTTGTATTCTCTTGCACTAAGATGTTTCCCGCATTCAAAGGTACAATTTCTTGAAACCTGATACATATTTGCAGTTAATTTTACACAACGTTTATTCAGTTCTTGTCATATTAAAATTACTGAACTTTACTTAATATAACAGTAAAGTCAATAAACATTACCCGAGAACGTAGATATCAGCCAAATTATTTTCATCATGGAGCAAGTCTTCCATGTTTAACTCGGAAGGTGGTGCAATGCCTCCAACATTCCATGAGCTAACAAATAATCTGTTTGTTTTTTCCATAAGGAAATGAAATATAAGATGAAACTAGCATTGAAGAATTTTAAAAACGAAAAATTTATAAGACTGAGAAATGTATATATACGTCAAATTTTGAATTTGAGCAGACGTAGTTTGATAACTCAACTTCATTATTCTGTCTGTCTTCTAGGATCTTGTTAGCTGCTACAGCAAGCCACATGACCTCGGAGGAGACGAAACAAAATGCAGAACTTATATCATAATACTTATGTGAGGAAGAGGGCAGAGAGATGGTGGGCAATAAGTTAAAAGTACAAGTTGGTATATATTTATAAAGGCGAGCTCAGTTAAATTCAGTAACTTTGACTTAATATGTGTAAACCTGTAAACTAAAAATTCTGACTCCGTCCTATACGAAAGTCAGGGCTACAGAATGCTAATGCTTGGTTTGGTCTATTATGGAATGCTTTTAAAGGGAAATAAGTTGGTAAATACAACAGTAAAAGCAAAAAAAAAATAATAATTAATTGCTAAGATATTCAATTGGAAGGACATGACCCATAGGGGGAATGTGATGTGAGGGATGATGCAAGTTGGATCAAATTTTAATAAACCGAAAGGGGAAGGTAAGGTTAATATATACTTATTGGAAAAAAGCGTCTATGATGATTGGAAAGGTTGTCACTTTTCCCTAATAAATAAAATATATTGTTTTGGTACTAACTATACTTTGGTAAATAGATACATAAAGAGTAAAATATATTTCGTTAGTCCCATTTTATATGTCGTCATTTTCTATAAATAGCTGGATCATAATACTTAATTTATGCTTAAATTACCATATTTTGCTTATTATATCCTTGATAAAGTAGTTAATTAATTTTAAAAATGTATTCATTATTTATTATACAATTGACTTAAGAAAACATTAAATAAGGGTAGAATGATAAAATTACATTATTTCTTAATGCAAGTGCAGAGTAAAAATATAACATAAAAAATGAGATGGAGAGAGTAGTACTTATGATAATTACATGTTCAACTCAAACTGTCATGTGGAAACAAACAATATGAAACTTGAAATGGTAAGGATCAAACTAATCATGTGTCATTTGAAAACGAATATAGTAAAAATTTAAACAAAAGATGAAAAGACAAATGTTAACGTGATTTGGTGATCAATTAATTTATGTCCACGAATAGAAAATGAGCAATCTAGGGTAATAAAAGATGATAAAATATGTTATTGTGGACCACTTCCAAGAGTGATCAATTTGGAGAAGCACAAACAAATGATTTTACGTTAAATATTTTTAGGTGCCTGCCGTCATTAAGACACCATTGCATCCATACTCTTTATCTTTTCTCCTATTTGTCTGGTAGGTCAGACGTTTATAATAATCAAGATACGATAATTGTTTACTAATATTTAGTTAGCTCCTTCCTTTGATTGGGTTATTTGTGTTCATGATAACCATCACCACATCAGATGGGGATGAGAACCTGTTAAAAATTAAAGTTGATTCTTTAGTTGTACAAAAAATATCTTAGATATTTAGTAGAATTTTCTAGAATTTTGTATCGTAAGTATCTTTGATGTTTATAGTTAAGAAAAATCTAGATGTTCTAGATAGTTAGATATTTACAGTAAATAATAGAAATATCTAGATTGTTATTACATAGTTACAAGATAAGGATATCTAGATATTTCTGTGCTAAAATAATTTCTAAAAGCATCCCTATACAAGTATAAACAGAGGTGACATTAGATATTTGTAATCAACCAAACACAATTAAGACAATTCAAGAGTTTTCTTTAAACAAGTTCTCCTTTCTGGCCTTCTCTTCCTTAGTTGAATCTTTCGATCTTAGTTAACGATCATGGGCTAGCAAAAGCTTCTCCGATCATACTTATCTTCTGCTATTCTCTACGGGCTCAACTTGGGTCTTGGGCAGCCCTTACTTTGAGTTAGTTTTTTGAGGTATGAGTTAGCCTCCGAGATCTAATTTGACATGGTATTAGAGTCAAATCCATTGGATTAGTTGTGGGGCTAGCTCCCAACCCGTACGAGGGTTGGAATATACTTTCAATCCATGAATCCCATGCTTTAAACCGGTCAATGGATAGAACTTGGGATTAAAAATGTGTGGATTCAAGTAAGAGGCGACGGGTGTTGATGAGAATGATCCCATATTGCCTATCAGACCGGTACAAGAATCCTGAATTTCTTATAAGATGTGGTCAATACTCTTCCTTTTAAAGTAACTTTAAAATATAAAATAGTCTCAAAACCTAATCGAATAATTTGTGTATAGTGAAATATTAACCAATTCACCCGGAATTCCACCCTTTCCAAAAAGAGAAGTTGTAATGTATATATGTACCTATTTTTAGTTACATCAAGTCATTTAATCATAATAAGTTGAATTAATTTAACGTAAATATCCGAGGGATGAGGCTGATACATATTAACGCAAAAAACACAATATACAAGTCGATGTCAAGAGTAAAATCTACATTAATAAAAATTAGGAAAATTCGCACAATATTATATATAAATCCAGTGTTTGTACTTCAAGTATAGTGATAATTAATAGGAAGTATCAACCACTAATATCCATGCATTTTTATAATTGGATGGACGGAGAAAAAAATTTGAATGCCAACTGCCAAATCCAAAAAAAGTGTATTCTACTTCAGTCAACTAATTGTCTCTTTAATTATTTTTTATTTGGGTTAGGCTTTGAACACCAATCAACTTCTCCAAATAATCAACTACAGTACAGTGACATATCTCAATAAAATAAAATAAAGGTATTTTTAATTATCAGCCAAAAAAAAAGTGTAATGCTTATTGCTCAAAAATATTGTATTGGTTGTAAATTGGCCTCATTAATTACTAGCTAATCATGATTAGGAACCCTTTTGGAGGATAATATTATTAATTCATCTTTGCTATTTATTATTTTCTCTTGATTTTTTTTCAAATATATTCGAGTTCAACTAATTCAATTTTATATTATATAAGCTTTATTAAGATAGAAAATACATTAAAAGAATATTTTAGGTGTTTATTTATTAAAAAACGATTTAACGATTTTTAACCAAAGCCGTTAGCATATTTATATATTTATATAGAGCGCATGAATTTCACCTTTTTTTTTAATTTAAGAAAAAGGCATTATTTCGGTTCCAATAGGTTATACCTTTTGGACTAATCAGCAAAATACGTTTGGAAAACGTTTATTTGTCTATAAAAGCTACGTGTTAGCATATAATTAGATTATTAGTGTCATGTTTTATTTATTCATCACGTTGTTTTCAACTCAACTTTTGGAATTAATTAGCTCAATGAAACCAAATCATTTGGCATTTATTTTTGCTATATCTCCGACTTTCTTGTATAGCTAGCCAAATCTTGTAATTATTAAAGATTTAAAAAGTCTCAGATTTAATTACTTCCTAAATAAATAAATAAATAAGTACAATGCTTTATCAGCTATCGGGAATCAAATGCCGCACAATTTGTATTTGTTGCTTGAAAAATGAAAACAATGACAAGAAACATACCAAATAGGTCATTATAACTTTTATGTAACTTTCTATTATTAATTTTTTTTTAGTAACAATTGAAATAAATATTATTTTCAAGATAACAATGTGACAAAATATGTGAATTGGTAATAGCTATCCAAACAAGTGCCTAAATTTTAATTGGAAGTTAGCTTATGAAATGAGAATTGTGTTCAAAATCATATAAGATACAACATTAAACGCTGGGATTCTAATTAATGCCTCCCCATGAATAAGATTGGACATCTAAACAAGGGGTGAATATAGAGTTCAACTTATAATCCAAAAATAGTGTTAGTTGAAGTCATGTTGTGTGTTAATTAGACTAGTAAGTACAAATAATTGATGATTTCAAACCTAATAAATCAAATCTGTGGTGGAAATGGAATTCAGAATTCGAGTACTTGATATTCTATGAAGTTCAAATTTTAGACCCGTTTCTTTAGAGCAAGGCTAACTATCATAGAGACTCAATATCAAGTGGTAAAGATTATTCAAGACCAATATGACCATATAAATGGAAACACAACTCATATCCCCAACAAATATGAAACCTTAACGGGAGTGATCAACTGTGGAGTAATTACTCCTATTATGAAATTTTTGATTCTGTCACTGTTTATAATGGATTGATCTGGATTGTCGTCATGGAAGGCACTATTCATGACATCAATGCCACCACCCACATAAATTAATTTCATCTTAATGTTGACATGAAATAACCCCCCTAATGCAAGTGGTCCTATTCTTGTCTTTTCTACAATCGACCTTCCTTTCATTTTTCCTAAAATTTTAAACCAATTAGTGGAGCTCCCTCTATGACGAAAAATATAAAATATAGCGCTTTCTCACTTCATACATCACAATAGAAATGAACATAAAAAGTGTAATTATTAATCATTGGATTTATTTGCCTAAGTTACGACCTCTTAATCACCAAATAATAAAAGATTTGAGAATGAACTAGTCACTATTACACAGCCTGGAGTTTTTTCAAATCTCTCTTTACACAGCTGTATTGCTGTTAAGATAACATAAAATACTACTCTCTGTTTGTTATGACAATCAGTTCATGATCAATTTTTTGTTCATCTTTGAAGTTACTTTTGTACTAACAAAAGTTCTAGCATCTCCCTCTCACCATGAGAGGACAGAAAATTAACAAAGGAGAAATGTAGTAAGCAGCATCAAGCAGAAAATGATGACGAATAAATCGATGTAAATAAGTTAATAAACCACCTTTTACATTTCACAAAAAACAGTTGTGTGACAAAAGAGGAGGAAAATGATTTTGCCTTTCCGAGTAGTCCTTTCGAAGAAAATTGAGAAACTGATTATAGATTAATTAGTTTACAAAATACAAAATGTCTAAGAATGCAGAGGCTTCAATTTTCTTCCGTCCACCATTGCTACTCTCTTCGGATTCAGCATTTTCCCCTTTCTGATTGAACCATTTATATAATACTGCTCCTTAACAATTCGACAATCTTTGGTTCAACCAGTCGATTATTTCCTGCATGATTTCTTCTCTTTCAAGTTCAAAAAGCAGGTCATGCAGCAACCCTTTATACAGCTTGATACTTTTATCAGTTGAAGAAGCCTCTTCGTAGAGCTTCTTAGAGCCTTCAGGGTCGGTGACTGCATCATCGGAGCCATGAAGGACTAGGAATGGTACTGTCAACTTGCACAGATTCTGTTGCAAGTAGGAAGTTATCCGAAGGATCTGGTAACCTGTTCGTACCCTAATGGATCCAGTGAAAACTAGTGGATCTGAATACTTGGCCAGTAATGCTGCTGGATCCCTAGATACCGCGGCACCCCTTTTGTTTGCTGCACTGAACTGGTATCTTGGGAATAAAAATGAGAAAATTGGAGCAAGTACCTAATAATTAAGAAAAAGGAATGTTGAGGCTCAACAGAAGATATTTATTCATAGAGAGAGTTGATTTGAAACAAATGCTTACTGTGAAAATTGGATGAGCTGGTTGAACTCCAACGGCAGGTGAAGTCAATACAACACCATCAATCCTAGATTCTACCTTTGGATCAAGTGCTGCCTACAAGTATTATTGAAGGATAGTGTCAACAACAGTTTTCATTTACAATTTGATAGTCAATCCGATAGAAAACTCATTTACCTTAAGGATTATAGCTGCACCAGTAGAATGTCCAAAGCAAAAGCACGGAAGTCCAGGATTTTCAGCTAAAATCTTTGACAGAAATTGTTTCTGCACAAGGTGAACGAAAAGTTGTAAATAACATTAAGTTAAATGTTTCATTCTTGCCTGTTTTACTCGATGCATGATTCATGAAAACTAGAATAATCATACCATGTCATTGACAGCATCATCAAGAGAAGGGACATATGCATGCAGTCCATCACTTCCGCCATGTCCTGCATGAAGAAGAAACTTGAGATTCAGAAAACGACATTCCCAAGGGATTTAATTGGTAAAGAACTATTTACAGATTCAGAAAACGACATTCCCAAGGGATTTAATTGGTAAAGAACTATTTACCCCGTTACAAAATGCACTTAGGTGAAAATGTTTCAATATACACAGTTAATTGAGCAGAACTAGCCCAAGGTTACAATGAGAGAGAGGAAATGGTGCCTAGAAGACAAAACCAAGGTTTCCAGAACAATAGATAAGAGTCAGATAGACCAAGGTGCTCTCCACAGTGATGCATTTAACAAATTCAATTCCCTTTTAAGTTGATAATCAAGGCAGCAACAACGATAGACTTACATCAAATAATACTTTTTGGGACTTGGCCATTGCGAAAGCATGATAAAATATTATAATTATTTTTCCAATGAAACGCATTAAAATGGAGATGTAAGCACCTTTTCCTCCCTCTATTATCCTTTCACGCACAGAGGCAGAATCAAAGATTCAATTTACAGAATCAGAGATTCAATATAATAGCTTACTTATGCGAAGAAGCTTCACATGTAACATTTTCGCACCAAAGGCTGCTGATTAGAGGAAATTCAACTCCTGCAACATGTGACATAGATGCATAGTTGAAAACTGACTTTTCAACCATAATAACAGCAACTAAACAATCAATTTGTCTCCCTTCTCTAAAGATTCATCAATAGACGAATATCAGAATTGCAAATCTTAAGAAAAGGAAGAAAATAACATTCAGGTTTAGAACTGATAATGACGACCTAAAAGTTGTACTAGGAAAAGTTGTGCTTTACGGAGTGCAACATTTTATGATTTACTCTCACACGTACCCAAATATCCATGTATTTCTTCATCTCTGTTATGATAAGAACCAACAAGTTGGTGGTAAATGCGCAAGTATCAGTGTGCATTCCAATGAGTCCGTAGCTTGCCAAGTGATGGATGACTGCTAAAGATAATTCTTGGATAACTTGCTGGCAGTGATGCCTTTTTATTGTTATTATTTTTGTATGACGTTGGTATTAGGGAAAACTTGTGCACAGCTCAACTAATTCCACCGAGTATCTGCTACCTCCAATCAGCATAGATACTGGGTGACTCTGTCAACTAAAACTTGGACAGATTGAAAGAAGTGATGATATTATTTTTATTATATGTAAAGCATCATTGGGTTCCTTTCACCTCTCCTCCATCCCAGACCCCCCACCCTCCACCCCCCCGCCCACCCCACAAGGGAAATGGAACATTTTCATTTCCAGCTTTATTTTCCCCTTTAAAACCACGACCGAAGAAGCTACAGCTAGAAGCTTAATGGAAAAAGTAAAGACGCACTTTATGCTGCTTACACTTTCATTATCACATTATATCAAGGTCCTAGCCTACTGAGATATGAAAGTATAAGCATGTCTTGATATTTTTCCATAAGAGCCAATCATTTTAGAGCCAGTTCGAAGGAGAAGGTTAATGTAATTTCCAGAGCATTCTATTATTCCAGGAAAAGTATGACTAGGAAAATCAATACACACTGCAAAACTAACATAAATCCAGAAATTATTCAGTATAAATTTTAGCATTGAGGGTTGGCAGGAGCCGCACATAATTAAAGAGGACAAGATCTATAGGGATTGAACAGCCATAAAGAATAGTATTCAGATAAATTAAGATGAAAACTAAACAAGATAAACAAAAACATAGCCACGAGTTTCTTGAATAAGCACAAAACCACTGTTCTTATAATAGAGGAAAAGTGAGGAAGTTAAAATAAGCCACGAGTTTCTTGATGAACAGTACGTACTGCCAGTTCAATAAACACACATAATGAGAAGAACAGATGGAACAAAAGATCCCTGATTTGAGATAGAGGATGTCAATCAACAATGAGGATCAATTTTCTCAAATTCAATTAACAAGTGAAATAAATAAACAGAACTCAGGATACCAGAATCTACAAATAACTAGAGATATATAAAGCAAGTAGTTTATAATGATTTGTTTTGTAAATCCAAAACTTACCAATCCAATCCATTCCATAAACTTTGAAGCCATTTGCATTTAGCTTCTTGGCAAAATCATTGTATCGGCCACTGTATAAGAATGCAGAATCTTAAGACTATGAACATGTGAACGGAAATAAAAAATCACAAGAGCCTTGCAAGACTAGTGTAAACCTGTGTTCATTGAGGCCGTGCAACAAGAAAACCAATCCCCTGCACCAAGACGAATAACATCATTAAATTTCATTTCAACAGTATGGAGCTAAACGTGCAATATATATAATAACGTGCTTTTGCATGCTCTTCTAGCTACTTGGAATCGAAGTATTTGAAGAACTTATTACTAGAGAAGGCAATTTGAGAGGGTCATTGTAGGTAACTTTGCGCCAATTTCTAAGAGGATCATTGGGTTCTTTAATCCAAATAGATTCATATTCCACCTCACTCATATTCAGACTGAAGCATACAGGATTTACTATATGTTAAATATGTATGTCTTTACACAAGTACTCCCTCCGTTCACTTTACTTGTTCACTTTAGACTTTGCACTCCCCTTAGAAACAATGATTTATACGAGTATATTCCCACAATATCCATATTTATTGATGTAACGAATAGGTCTTGGAAAATAAGCAATTAATGTTGAAAGTAAAACATGAAAAATAAACCCTTAATTACTCCTTCAGTCACAATTTTTGAGATATTTATCTTTATTAGTTTTTCTAAAAGAAAATGACACATCTTTATATTTTATAATAATACTTGAAACTTTCTATTTTACCCTCATGAAATAATTTATAGTCACATAAATAACTATGACTTATTTTAAAACACAAATTGTAAAAATCTTTCTTCCATTTTTAAACTTCACTTTCATTTAAACATCATCACTTCATTGATACTAAGGGAGACCCTCTTAATCAGAATAGGATTTCGTATCCATATTTGTGTCCTATAGTGGAAAAAACAAACAAGAGCATAAATACCAGTGACAGGATGTCTCTTTCGTTCATTTCTTAATGTAAAATGTGAGCCAGATTTAACTTAGTTAGATATTTTGAAAAGAGCTGCCACGTTTTGGCATCTCATGCAAAAAACAGTTGCAGCTCCCACTCTAAGCCCATGGCTACCACACAGAGAATAATCAGAAAATACCATCACTAGTGACTTGGGTGGTGGGATTCTCGGGAATCGGTCCACTTCAAAGGACCACCATCTATCAAAATCTGCTAGTGGCTGCAATATTCCCCTTCAACTACTTATAACACTCATTAATATCTCTTTCATCCTAAATTTGAAAGAAATGTGTGTAGTCTATTAAGATAATAGATGTGTTTGTAAAAATATACGTAAATGAAAATTCAAATGAAAACAAGAACTTTTTCAGCACAAAGATAAAAGATGCTGAGTGAATATTATAAAGTAATTAAAAGTAGAGCGTTAAATGTTGAAGCATCAAAATAATTGTAGACAACGCCACAAACCGAATTTTGAGTAGTAGCATCAACCTAGAGAATCATGACACAATGTCCTCTTTCCATTATTAATTAGTATTTTCTATCCTTAATTATTTGTTCTTTTTTTTTCTAGTGGTCTCTAATTACTTATTCGTTTTGACAAATGGAGAAATAACAATTTTTTTTACTTATTATATCCTCAATTAATTACTTTGAAAATGTTAGAACTTCTTGAAAATTTTAAGTTCTTAATTCCTCCACAATTAATTTGAATAAAATGATAAATTCACTATATCAATAATTGTTTCTTAATAGGTGGATCAATTCAAAAGTAGACAAATAATTAGAGACAAAAGAAAGTAATATATGTTAGTGAGCTGTCACACTCACAGCACGATTAAAACAAGGAGAATAAAGTTGTGGCTCTAAGCTCCGCTGGATGGTGGAAATTTAAAGATAACAAAATTCCTTTCTAATTAAATCACACATTACAAAATATCTGCATTTCCTAAGCAGTAGAAGAAATCGCCAAGCAACTTAGTTGTCAAGAGCTATTCAGTCCATTAATTGGTAATCTTATCCAATCCGTACTAATATGAACTTTCATAGAGCGGTTGAATTCGTACTTGTGTGTTTGGTCGGTTTGAAAATGTTTTCTATTTGAAAAACTACTCATTTCTTAATAATTTTCTAGTGTTTAGTAGCTAATAAATAAAAAATAATACCCAAGAGTATTCATAGCTAAGCTAACAAAACTTTTTTGGGGTGGGGATTGGGGCTTCGAGATTTGAAGGGGTGGAATAGTCTAAAGAAAAAATAAGGGCGCTCGGAACGTTAGGTTGGCAACTTAAGAGGTCGTTTAGTAAAGTGTGTAAGAACAATGTTAAATAGAGTGTATTAGTAATGCTTACATTAACAATGTATGTATTAGTTATTATACATAGATTATTTTTATATATTGTTTGGTCTGATGCATTAAAAAATAATGCATTGCATAAGAAATTAATTTACAAAGTCCATTATTATGGTAGAAAAGATGTAAAAAAAATTAAGGGGCAATTGAGTTTTGATCATTCTAATGCATGCATTAAAACATTTTGTATTACTAATACCTACAAATCCATGATAGTAGCAATACATACCTTAGTACACAATAAAATGTATAATTAATATGCATAAATTAAAAAAAAGTATCAAACAAGGTAAAAAATATACAAAACTAATGCATGTATTATTTTTCCTAATATATTCTACCGAACTAATCTAAAAGTTACTTACGGAACTTTTTTTTGCTATTGTAATTAAGAGAGTTGCTTTTATTAAGAAGTGTTCCGAGGGAGAAAAACAAAAAAAGAGTCTTATACAACAGCAACGTGGAAAGCAAGAGGCTCACGACAAAGAAAATAACAAGGGCAAAAATGGAAACACAAAAACAAGAGAAATAATTCAAACTTGCTAGTACCTTCCAGAAACGTCAAACGATAATTAGGTTATCAAACAAAATAAAAATTTCGAGAATAATAAAAGATCATACTAACGTGTAATCAAACCCAAAAGTATACAACAGGTTTTGCATATGATTATTTAATTTTGCGTTATCTTTCAGCAAAAATTTAATACTAATAAAACATATTCCAATTTTAGCAATATTTTAATAGTTTTAGCCAAAATAATGACCCATTTCTTTTTCCGTCATAATTTAAGTTTGACCAACATAAAAGTAATTAACGATTAAAATCTTTAAGAAATATAAAAAAATTATAATTATTTATAATTTATTTGAATTTCAAAATTTAAAAATATATCACATAGATTAGGACAAACACGAATAATAAATTTCATTTTGGGATTTTGAGCTGATGAATTTACCTGACTTTGAAGGAAACATGTGTCCATGATTGCGTGAACATAGTTTCACCTCTGGATGTAACAAAAAGCGAAAATTCCCTCATCGTTTCGTTATCGTCTTCCTGAAGTACCCTCCTTATCGCCAGCGATCGTCTCGCCGCCACCTCCTGCTCCACCACGCTCTTCCACGGCACCATTTTCGACGGCACTCGAACCACCGGACCTTTCCTCTCCACCGCCTTTTCTTCCTTTCCAATGCCGCCTTTCTCCTGCGACCCAGACGATGCCATCATCGTCGCCGGTGACGCCATCCTCCTCCGTCCACGAAATGGAAACAACAATAGCATTACAAAAGCATTGATCAAAAGGAACAAGCTCCTCAATACCTGTAATGAAAACAAGGCACTGATTCTTCCGCTTGCACCTGACGTCAATATAATCGTCGATGCTTCATTCGATTTCACTAATTCGACCGCCATTGCTGCTGTAATTCCTCTTCTTCTTCTAGTCCCAAACGCTAACGATTTCAATTTTAACTCCGATAAATATTCCTCCGAATTTCTTAAACTCAAATTTAATTTTGGCTTTGCGTTGATATATGGTACGAAATGTGATTCAAATCGTCTGGGTTTGCACAAATTTTGACTTGTCAGGCAAAACATATAAATGTAAATTAAAATTCAGATGAATTAGATAGGGTTTATGTTTGTGGAAAAAACAAAGTTGAATACGGAAAATTTTGATAATGAAAAATGAGCAGAGAAGTGTTTGAGAGAAGAGAGAGAGAGAGAAAAGTTGGGCAGGCTGAAGGGGATGATGTTTTTTTTTTTTGTTTTTTTTTCTCCTTGGGTATCGGCCAAAGGTTTCAGCCACCTTAAGGTTCCGAGAAGTGATGAATAAATAATGGCTGAGAGAATTACGCTACAAAATAGCGGTACAAGATAATACCACGTGTCGACTCAACACATGTTCTTATATGCGGCGATATTATCATGTTTTTAGTTTCGCTTGTTTCCTATCGTAAAATATAGCATAAAACTCATCAATATTTACCTCGATTTACTGTTTATATAAAAATCAATACAAATCAAAAAAATTTAACTGAACTTATTAA
This sequence comes from Solanum sitiens, assembly GCA_016801875.1. Lineage (NCBI taxonomy): Eukaryota > Viridiplantae > Streptophyta > Magnoliopsida > Solanales > Solanaceae > Solanum > Solanum sitiens. Next base: position 969,159 of record JABWTJ010000002.1, on the reverse strand, counting down.
ATGAATCAGCTTTATTGGGTTTGTTTAAATTAAATTGATTTGAGTATAATTTTATTAGACTTTAATTAATTAAATTTAAATTTAAAAAAATTATATCTTATCAAATAATACACAAAACATATGCAAGTACTTTTAATATTGAAAATCAAACAACACAATAACATGATTTTACATTCTTAACTCCTTGATGAAGATATAAATTATTATTTTCAAAAATATATTTGTGAAAAAAATTATTTTAGTAATAGTATATTTGAGGTGATATTTTAAAAGTTAAAAAATCAAAATAACCAAATAAAGAAAATTGACGTAATTGAGATGATTTTTAAAAAATCTACTTTTGATTATACATTATAAAACACTTAAGAGATTGAGATGGTGTAATTTTTAAAAAAGTAACTAATCAAATCGTTTCTTTATTAGGGGTGCCAAAAAATCACTTTAATTCTACACCAAGAAGATAAGAATGTAAAATGATGGTGTCGTATTGATTGATGAACTATCTATTATAACATCTCTTAAATTTAAACCTAATTAAGCAAAGACTACTTAAATAGTAAAAACTTAAAATCGTCTCACTAAACGCCAAAAACCTAAATTATATTTATATTTTAAAAATATTACAAAATATTAGTATATATTAAATTTAAGGGAAAAGAGATAATTCCACCTTGAATTTGTATCAAACAGTCAGTTACACACTTAAACTATTATGATGACATATTACATATTTTTACTATTTAAAAGTGAATTTTTTTAACTTACATGGCAAAAAAATAAAATAAAAGTAAAAACAAAACGTGTCAAATCAAAAAAAATAAAAAAATAAATTAGAATCAACTTTTAAACCCCCACCCCTACCACCAACCTCCTCTTCTTCACATTTATTCTTCTTTTTCACATCTCTTTTTCATTCTTTATATATCTCAATGTCAAAGCAACTTTTCTTTTTGATTATCAATTAGATTGACTCATAAATCTGTTAGTGAATAATTATATTTTATGATAATTTTTATTAAAGTAAGAGTCTAAAATGAATTTTGAATAAAATCTAAATAAATAAATTCTTAAGTTATGTTTAGGTGATTTTGGTTGATTATTTCTATCATCTCTATTTTTTGATTTTGTTAAGAAATTTTTGATTGTTAATAAGTTTTTGGGTTTGGTTGTTATTGCTAATTTATGGATATGATGGTTATAGTCTTCTAGATAATGGGTTAAAAAAAATATAAAATTAAAGATGGTGAAGAAGATTAATTAATTTTTAAATTTGATCAAGATGAAAACTTTATGATTGTGGTGGCATTGGGTAACGATTTTGAAAAAAACAAGAAGTGAAAATTGAAAGTGTCGAAGAAGAAAAAAAAATATTGAAAATAGTAGTGATGATATTAGTGGTGGATGGCCAAGAAGAACAAGAATTGAAGGTGATATGACGGCGATGAAGAACAAAGAATCAATAGTGAATAAAGTAGTCGGATATGTTTTTTTCCGTGAGATAAAAGATGTAATGAGTGAGATTTTATGATGAAAAAAGTATGATTGTTAGTTAATAATTAATCAGAGATTAATTAATATAAAATATTGTTAACAAAAGAAAAATAAATAATAAAGTAAATAAAATAAAAAAAATTAGAAAAAACTATAAGTTCTGACATGGCGCTGATGTTGCGCTGATATAGCGGCAAGTGTATTACACACCACCATGTGAAAGTGGTGTTACGATTTCAGAGTGATATTAAGTTTACTTTTGAATAGTAAAAGTATATAATACGTCATTATGATAATTTAAACGTATAAGTTACTTTTCATATATTAATAATATATAAAATACTTTTATATAGATAAATGTAAGGTTATTCGGTTCACAACACATGACGTTTATTGACTGACGAGTGGTTTATATTGATACGTAACTTTAAAGAGAAAGGTGACTTGGAGAACCGGTTAGTTGGTTCAACTCTTCACCAGTACATTCAAACGTGACCAATTAACTCGACTTGGGGTACTTTCGTGGTCATCGTCATTTTTGACTAAACAGTACTTTATCATGTTTTTAAAAAAAAATTAAAAATCAAATAATATATACTTTGATTAATATATAAAATATAATTTTAGTATATCATTACACAAAATTATAATTATAAAACATTATTTATAATTTTTCAATATTTAATTTAATTCTAGATATTGAGTTAATTAAAATTTTATGTATTAGTTTTACAAATTAAAATATATTGTAACAATTATTTTTAGACAAAAAGAACAATATTTAGTTTTTTGAGATCTATTAACTCAGTAGTTTTATTTGACACTTAGGGCATGTTTGGCCATGCAATATGATATCATGATATGGAATCATGAGATGACCCGTTTGGCCATGCGATATGATATCATGATATGGAATCATGAGATGAAATTGAAGTTTTATTTGGATATGCGATATGAATTTTGGTGTTGTAGATTTTCTCATAAACATAAGGATCTCATAAATTTTAAAACTATTAAAATAACCTCAATTGTTTATTTAATTTTATCAAATACACAAAATATTATAAATTGCCTAATAAATTATTACAAAGCTATTTGTTCTCAACTTAAGTAATTTTTTCAATCTAACTTTCACTGATCATCAATATATTTGAGCAAAAATAAAACACCTTTCACGGGCTCTTCATGATTTTATTACTCAACAATCGTGAAGTGTGAGTTAAAATGATTATATGTTGGTGAGAATAATAAATTTTATGTCGGTAAGAATAATAAATTTTAAAAAATAATGACGTGATGATAAATTTTATTTACATGTGAAATAAATGGTTAGTAGATATAAATGTGAGGTTGTTTTAACAAACTATATTCCGTGGATCAATTTTTGCATTAATAAAATATCTCAAATCATGATATGGTATTCTCAATGATTCCATATCATGTTTTTTGGAGAATATGAAATCACATCTCATGATATAGAATCATGAGATGGAATCAGCGTAAAATTACATGCCAAAACGCTGATTCTATCTCGCAATACTATATTACTATCATATTGTAATATGGTATCACATGACCAAACACCGTCATTTCGATACCTGACATATTTGCTCCTAATATTGGCTGGACATTTATATGCCTAACATATTCTAAGCAAAAAATTTCATTACGTCTTTATAATACATTAAACATCGAGTGAAAATACTTTACAATTATGAGCATGAGATTATAGAAATTTTAATATAAGCTAATAAGTATTATTAGATCAGGAATGAATTATTATTTCTACCAATAACATAAAAGAATCTCAATATTTGGTAGTACAAGGACAATTCTTTTGCACCAGAAAAAATGTGTATTTAAGTTATTAAGTACTAAAAATAGAATTGTGGTATGTCAAATTTTAGTTCATGCTATATTGTCATTAAAAATTTCCTATAAAGAATACACTTGAGTAATTAGATGTATGCTACCCATAAATAAAAATAAAAAAAAGAGGTCTTTTCGATGCCAAATTTTAGGCCACAGTGATGACAAAATTCCTAATTTTCTCTTTTGTGATTATGTTTTTTATTTTTTTGTGATGCATTTTAGTCAAAATGTATTTTAAATAGGGATTATAAAAAAATTAAAATAATAATTTTATCTATCATAAAGTATTTTATTGTAGAAGGAAGTATACACCCAATATTTCTAAAAATCTTTATATTTTTAAATAAAATATTTTGTTGTAGGAGAAAGGATACACCCAATATTTCTAAAAATCTTCATATTTTTAAGTAATATAACTGTACATGTTATTGCTGATCTTTCACTATAATTGTTTTATAAAATCAAATTTTAATGTTTCAAAAAAAAATGCATTTTGATTATTGGGAAAATTAGCTAACTAGTTATTTTCTTTTCTTATAGGGTGTGTGTTTGTTCTTGCAAACAAAGTCATCGAATTACATTTTTACTATTCATGTAATAATTTTATGTTATTTCGGCATAAGCCATTCTTTTCTTGCATATATTAACCTTTCAACCAAAAAAAGAAAATTCTTTTCTTGCAAAGTTAATTTGTTGAAATTTTTTACTTTTAGAGTGTGTATGGTACGAGGGAAAATATTTTCTCATATTTAGTTGGGACAAAAGTTTTGGAAAATGTTTCCATGTTTGGTTGGGACAAAAGTTTTGGAAAATGTTCCCATGTTTGGTTTGGAAAATGTTTTCCAATTTTCCATGTTTGGTTGGGACAAAAGTTTTGGAAAATGTTTTCCAAATCAACTCATTTTCTTCAAAATTAAGGAAAATGACTTCCTTTCAAAAATTAAGGAAAACATTTTTCAAAACTTTCCTCCAATTTCAAATTACATTTTTTTTTTTTGAGGAAAACATCAATTTAAAAAAAAAAAAATTCAATTTCAAATTATTTTTTTCACCCGATCCCTGACCCCCCCACCCTCCCCAACCCCTCGCCAAAAAATTAATTTTATTTTTTTTAAAAATATTTTCAACTTCAAATTTTATTTTTAAACTCAACCCCCTCCCCCCGGCCAGCCCACCACCACCCCAAAACCCCCCCCCCCCCAAAAAAAAAAAATATATTTTTTGAAGATACTATCAGTTTCAATTTTCACTCCTACCCCAACCAACTACCCCCCACCTCACCACCATCATCCCAAAAAAATAATGATTTTGTTTTTAATATTTATAATTTCATAAAAAAAATTTTTACTCTAGTAAAAATAAAAGATATCTCTCAAAAATATTATTCATTCATAAATCAAACATTAAAAATCATTTTCGAAAAATACTTTTTAGGAAAACATTTTCCTCCATACCAAACACACCCTTAATACTCTATTATTTTCCCTAACGTAACAATATCCAAATTTTACTTTGATTTGACTACAGAAATGAGAAACTCCACACCAAAAAGTGACAAGTTGGCTTAAGGGACACCAAGGAAAAAAAGAAGGGGCCCAACCGTCATATTATGGAACTCTCGAGTCCCAAGCCCAAATGAGTGGTCAGAAATCAGGACATGGATAGTTGTGGAAATTAGCATGCAACAAATAATAGTTCTAACAAAATTTTCGAATATAATTTTAGTAATTTAGTTAATTTGGTGATTGACAAAAATTTTAGTAGCTTAGTTGATTGGTAAGTGTTTGATTTTGTGATATCAGGAGTATAGACAAATTCTTAATGCATTCATATCTTAATTCTAATAAGAGATTAAAGCAAATACCTCTTCATTAACGTGTTTGCTTTATGTCAAAAGAATATTATTAAAATTTCAATTTCTTTTTCAATATGCTTGCTCACGTTGAGTGTATTTTTGAAATTTCAATGTCTATACTTTCAAAAATACACATCAGTCAAATAAATAGGATTTAACATGAATAAAATACTGATCACATTATTTTAGATTTGTCAAGTAAAAGAACAATGTCATTTTTTTTAGACGAACTAAATAAGAAAACATGTCATATAAAATTGAAACATAAAAAAATATATATAAAGCAATTTATAATATGATTTATTAGACTCGTATTAACAGGAGATTTTACATCTAATATATGTAAAAGAGATTAAAAATCTTCAATAATTTACACAAAATGAGATTCTTAAAAAATGTACTAAATACGACATACTATTTTCACCATCACTAAAGTGGTCGAGAATATGGACGAGTTCCTCCTATTCATCCATATATGACTATAGTAGCTACACTTAAAATTAAGCGGAGTACTCTACTCTTATCTACGTACGATCTGAGCCTTTTTTTAAGAATTTAAATAACGATGTGATGCAGTTGCTTAGTCCTACTCCATTTATGTACAACTTTGCCAAAAACATCATAGTATTCGATCTCTACATGAGATGGTGTAAATTGGACAGACATGAAACCTTGTCCATCATAGAAGAATTTCATATATTCACTGTTCAACCCTTTCACGTCTCCTCTCCATGCCTTTGATCCTGCCCCACTAGTCAAAAATTGGATGGGGCTGCAATTATACCAAAATTGAATTAGAATTTAAAAAAAAAATATTAAGCAAGTTTCGTGCGATGAGCTCTATTAAAATGCTAGACCCTACTAGCTAATGCAGATAAGAGGTTTCGAACTTAGACTCCTGTGAAGTCCCAAGCAAAATTATATGAGCCAGGCCGGAGGGTTTATTTTGATAATTCATAGAAGTATTAGAAATCATCTCTATATGAATTATTAGTTTCAAATCTGAACTATTGACAACCTTAAAACACTTATTTATTTGACTAACTGAACTTAAAATATATCCTCAATCTTGCAATATAACTGCAGAGTTGACCAAAATTAAAAGTTTGGGGTTCTAAAGTTTCTTTAGATACATCAATCAATTTTGTTAGTGGCTCACAAATAAGTATTCATGTACTTAATTAATTTTCTAGTACAGATTCAGGGTTAACAGAAAAGTTATTGGGTTCGTCCGAACCAAACCCCTCCTGGCTCCGCCTCTGATTACATGGGCGAAATACATTCTTAAATTCTCTCAAGTTTAGGGATATTTTCAACACTTTTCTCCGTTTTTTTATTAAGAGTCTTATGCTCCTACACAAGTTTAAAACCACGTGCTTATCATGTGGCAGATCGAGTGTGTATAAAATTTAAGTTCAGTTAATTAAGTAAATAAGTATTTATAAGACTATCAATAGCTTGAAAACAAAAACAATAATTTGCGCCAAGCTCAGGACAAAACTAATAATTTTGCAGATTTCTAACTCTTTTAACTTTTACCTTTCGGTATCACTTATGTGCTCAAGGCAATGATCGTGGCCGTTCATGTATAGATCTACATCGTATTCCTGGAATTTCATAATCCAACCAAAAAAAAATGTCATGTCGGTGAAAATATAATATTTTGTAATGTAAAAAATTGTGAAATTTGAACAGAGTTTATTACCCTAAGGATAGGAAGAAGACGTTCAACAAGTTCATTAGTGTCACCATGGTGTCCCACACTTCTAATGGCATGATGACCCACTACTATTTTCCATTTTGCTCTTGATTCACTTAACGCATTCTCTAGATCCTGCAGTAATATGTATGTAACTTTAGTCTAAATCTATTGAATAGGTATACATTATTCATTTGAAATTCATAAAATTCCAATTCTATCTCTGCTCGAAACTACGAATAAAGGTGAAGAAAAGGCATAAGCAGAAAAATTATTTAAGTTTTTTGAGACGATGATGTGAACTTACTTTTAATACGTTTTCTGTATATGTCTTTTGAGGCATCACATTGCGCCAATCATACGTATGTTCCGTTTCCACGAAGTACTCTTTAACAAATGGGGTTGTGTCCACCATGAATATTTCAGCAAATTCTGCAAATTAATATCATGAGAATGGAGAAATCTATCCTCCTATGCGATGTGAATTTGGATTAGTCGGGCCTAGGACGGATGCAAAGTAACAATAATAATCGTAATATTGCGTCCCAGATACGATATGATTATAAGTTAGAAAGCATAAACAAAAACTAGATTTCAGATTTAGTTTTTTTATAAAAAAAAAATTATGTATTTTTTCTTACCTGCATTGATTATAAAAGAGCGCAAACAAATCCATCTGCTGTCAATTTTCCTAAGGTAAGGACTAAGTTGAGCCTCTACATCTCCCCTGTAATCATGGTTACCCAATACTGCAAATCAACATTAACAGAATTACAAACCATACAAAAATATGACTTTTATTAGTTTCGATTAATCTGGATTCGCGCCGGATAGATCACATTTGGGGTAAAACTCACCTGTATACCATTGGTTTTGCAAGCTCTTTGCTTTATAAACATTGGTGAAAGACTCCAGAAAATTTGGATCATGCTCCCCTGTTAGCCCATTAGTATAAAAATTGTCACCTGTTGAAACTACAAAATCTATGTCTAATTCTTCTCCAATTTTACCCATCTGCATCCAAATTACACATAATTAATTATCAAATACAAGAAAAAAAAAAGATATTAATTAAAATTTAATTAAACATTTTGGGTACCTGAAGAGCAACAGCAGATTGATTATATTCACCTTTACGTCCCCAATCACCAACAACCAAAAATTTTAAATTGCCATTAACTTTAATGGGATGATCAAATTTCTCAAGCCCAGTTGTTCTAGAACAAACTATTAAAAAACTAGCCAAAATCACAAGTAACAGAACCATGACTAAGTTTTGAAATTGGCAAAAAAAAAAAGGAAATAAAATATCTTCTCTCAATAAGAACACACAAGATTTAAGAATATTGTAACATTGAGGAATAATAATATATATCAATGCATATAAGAGGAAAAGAGTATTTAATGCATGTAATAAGAGGCAAATAATTCATGTTGTGTTTCTAAAAAGATTATGCGAATATGCGAGTGGATATTTTATTGGATAAACAGAGAATATTCGATGGAACTGATTCAAAAGTAGTTATCCTACTATAATTATTGGAATAATGGAATTTGTTATAAAATAAAGACCAAGTGCTAAAATTAAACTTAATAGCAACTAAGGAGAGAAGAATGTATTAGAGAGATAAAATAGAAAACTTGAATCTTCCTTATTTTTGGTGTATTTTCCATAGAGATTATAATGTCTTTTATAGGCATAAGAGGGGTATAATGGACATTCACAAATTGTTATTATTTACAACACTCCCCCTTGAATGTTCATTTAAAATAAATTCTTAGTAAAGTAACAAATGTAAATAGTTGATCCTAATACGCATTACTTGCTGCCTCATTAAAAACCTTATCAGGAAAACCCAGTGGGATAAAACCTTGATTATGGGAAAATGAGTACAGCGCGTATTTTACTCCCCCTGATGAAAATCATGATTTAGCTGCCCAAGTTTTCTCATTCCAATCTTGTATACCATCTTCTCGAAAGTTGCGGTTGGCAAAGACTTGGTGAATAAATCAGCCACATTATCACTCGAACGAATTTGATGTACGTTGATATCACCATTCTTCTGGAGCTCATGTGTGTACAAAAACTTTGGTGAAATGTGTTTCGTTCTATCGCCTTTTATGAATTCTCCCCTGAGTTGTGCTATGCATGCTGCATTATCTTCATATAAGGTTGTGGATACTTTATCGCATTTCAAACCACCATTTTCTCGAATAAGGTGTATAATAGACCTTAACCACACACATTCTCGACTTGCCTCATGAATAACTATTATCTCAGCATGATTTGATGAAGTGGCCACGATGGACTGTTTCGTAGATCTCCAAGATATAGCAGTACTCCCACATGTGAATACATAACCTGTTTGAGATCTAGCTTTGTGTGGGTTAGATAAATATCCTGCATCAGCATAGCCAACAAGATTTGGACTACAATCGTCAGAGTAGAATAAACTCATATCAATAGTCCCTTTTAAATACCGCAATATGTGTTTGATTCCATTCCAATGTCTCTTAGTAGGAGCAGAACTATATCTTGCCAACAAATTAACCGAAAAGGTTATATCAGGCCTTGTAGTGTTAGCAAGGTACATTAGTGCACCAATTGCACTGAGATATGGTACTTCAGGATCGAGAATTTTCTCATTCTTTTCTTGAGGTCAAAATGGATCTTTATTTACATCAAGTGATCGGACAACCATTGGAGTACTTAATGGATGTGCTTCATCCATATAAAATCTTTTCAACACCTTTTTTGTGTATGCAGATTGATGAACAAAAATACCGTTTGTCAAATGCTCTATTTGCAAACCAAGACACAATTTTGTCTTTCCAAGATCTTTCATCTCAAATTCATTCTTTAAATAATTGATTGTCTTGTGAAGTTCCATTAGAGTTCCAATAAAGTTTATGTCATCGACATAAATAGCAAGTATAACAAACCCTGATATTGTTTTCTTTATAAACACACATGGGCAAATCGCATCATTTATATAACCTTCCTTAGATAAATACTCACTAAGACGGTTATACCACATGCGTCCAGATTGCTTCAAACCATACAATGATCTTTGCAATCTAATTGAGTACATATTCCGAGGCTTTGAACTGTATGCTTTGGGCATTTTGAATCCTTCAGAAATTTTCATGTATATCTCATTATCGAGTGATCCATAAAGGTAGGCTGTAACCACATCCATCAAATACATTTCAAGTTTCTCATGGATTGTCAAATTAATGAGATAACGCAATGTTATTGCATCCATAACGGGTGAGTATATCTCTTCATAATCGACGCCGGGCCTTTGAGAAAATCCTTGTGCAACAAGACGTGTTTTGTACCTTTGTATTTCATTTCTCATTTCTTTTCCGAATAAAAACCCATTTATAGCCAACAGGTTTAACACCATTAGGTGTTTGTACTATAGACCCCAAAACTTCGCGCTTGACAAGTGAATCCAATTCTGATTGAATTGCTTCTTGCCATTTTTGCCAGTCATTTCTCTGTCGACATTCTTCAACAGATTGAGGTTCAAGATCCTCACAATTTTGCATAATTTTTTATGCAACATTGTATGCAAAAACATAATCCACAGCTATTTTTGAGCGATTCAGATTTGTTTCATGATCACTTGATTTTATGGATAGTTCATTATTTCCTTGAGTCTCAAGCTTATTGATTCCTCCAAGGATATCAGAATTACTCACATCTTGACTTTCTATGTGAGGTTTTTTCATAGTGTCATTTTGATCTTTTAATTTCCTTTTTCTAGGATTTTGATCCTTTGATCCTAATGTCTACCACGCTTCAGGCGTGCTTTTGACTCATTAGCTATGACACTAGTTGATGGTCCTACGGGGACATCAATTCGAATTGGGACATTCTTTGCAGGAACATGTGATTTAGTAATCCTTTTCAAATCTGTAAATGCATCTGGCATTTGATTTGCGATTTTTTACAAATGAATGATCTTTTGTACTTCTAGCTCACAAATGGAAGTACGAGGATCAAGATGAGACAATGATGGAATTTTCCACAAAATTTATCCTTTAATTTCACTATTTTCTCCCCCTAATTTTGGGAAAAGTGTCTCATCAAACCGACAATCAGCGAATCGAGCTGTGAACATATCTCCAGTTAATGGCTCAAGGTAGCGAATAATAGAGGGCGATTCAAACCCAATATATATTCCTAACCTTCCTTGGGAACCCATTTTAGTGCGCTGTGGTGGTGCAACCGGCACATAAACAGTGCATTCAAAAATTCTCAGATGAGATATATTGGGTTGTTGACCCAAAGCCAATTGTAATGGAGAAAAAATATGATAATTTGTCGGCCTGAGACGAATAAGTGTTGCAACATGCAAAATTGCATGACCCCACACAGAAGTGGGCAACTTAGTTTCAATAAGTAATGGTCTTGCAATCAACTGCAGTCGTTTAATTAATGACTCAGCCAGACCATTTTGAGTGTAAACATGAGCTACAGGATGTTCAACTCTTATCCCAATCGATAGACAATAATCATTGAATATTTGGGATGAAAACTCTGCAGCGTTATCAAGGCGAATAGACTTAATCTGATTATCAGGGAACTGTGCCCGTAATCGTATTATTTGTGCCAACAATTTTGTAAATGCCAAATTGCGAGATGACAATAGGCATACGTGAGACCATTTAGAGGAAGCATCTATCAAGATCATAAAATATCTAAATGGCCCACTCGGTGGGTGAATTGGCCCACAAATGTCCCCATGTATACGTTCCAAAAATGCAGGGGACTCAATTTTGACCTTTGTTGGTGATGGTCTCACAATTAACTTGCCTTGATAACACGCATCACAAGAAAATTCACCATTTAAAAGAATTTTCAACTTCTTTAATGGATGCCCATTTGAATTTTCTATAATTCGTCTCATCATTATAGATCCTGGATGTTCCAGACAATCATGCCAAAGTACGAAAGTATTGGAATCAGTAAACCCCGATTTACTATAGAATGTGCCTCAATTGCACTAATTTTTGTCCAATACAATCCAGAAGATAAGGCCGTGAATTTTTCTACAACATATGTCTGCCCGGAGACATTTTTGGTTATACCAAGATATTCAAGATTCATTTCATCAATTGTCTTGATATGATAACCATTTTCACGGATATCTTTGAAACTCAATAAGTTTCTCCGAGATTGAAGAGAAAACATGGCATTATTTATTATGAGTTTAGTTCCCCTGGGCAAAATTATAATGGCTCTTCCGGAGCCCTTAATCAAATTAGTACTACCAGATATCGTAGTAACATTCATATTGCCCATACTCAAATGAGAAAAATATTTCTCATTTTTTAATATCGTGTGTGTTGTACCAGAATCAATCAAGCAAATGTCTTCATAATTTAATAATTTGCTTGGAGAATTATCCATATCTTCAAAAGTAATGAAATAAATTTATATTAATGATTAATTATCTTTTGTTAAATATTTAAGAAATGATGTAAATGTTAAAATGATATTCGAATCATTAATAATGCATAAGATTTTTATCACTCAAATCTTTAACACTAAATTTGATTTAGTTTAGTATGTTTAAAATAAGTATTAATATAATTAATTATCTTGAAATGACATTTGAGTGACAAAAAAAAAAAGGAAAGGTGTTTTCCACTAACCAATTTAGGTAGTGGTCTTACTTATACATTTTTCTTTTATGACCACAAAAGTTAAAGGAAAGTATAATGTTCATATTTTTCAAATCTTTTACAAATCATAACATTCCAACTCACTTTCCATTGGTGTTTCTAAAAGAATGGACTCAATTATGATCAATACAAAACAACAAATATTAATAACATTAGTAAATTTCAACCATTATTATTCTTCCATATTCACAGAACCATCACCAATTAAGTGATCTATTTTTCCTTCAGGGTGTGTGAAGAAATCCTCCACATCCAAGTGTGTGATGTCAACATAATCAGTGATAAAATTAGTTTCGGGATTTTTATCCTTCCTTTTTAGTGATTTTTGATAAGCTCAACCAAGTGTTTAGGAATACGACAATCACGTGCATAATGACCCTTTCCACCACATCGGAAACAATTTATTTTAATTATTTCACGTTTCTCATCTTTTCCTTTTCCCTTTGATGACTATTTTTCTTTGGTGAATGATTAACACCGGGAAAAGGATTTCGCTCTTGGTCGTAATTACGACCACGTCCACGGCCACGACCTCTTCCACGCCTAGCGTGGTGGGCGTACACCTCATTCACTTCAGGAAGTGGTGTAGATCCAGTGGGACGATTCTCGTGATTTTTCATTAACAAATCATTATTTTGTTCAGCCACGAGAAGATGAGAAATCAGTTCAGAATACTTCTTGAAACCCTTTTCTCGATATTGTTGCTGTAAAAGCACATTCGAGGCATGAAATGTGGAGAACATTTTTTTTAGCATATCAACATCATTATCTGTATCTCCACATAGTTTCAATTGAGAAGTAATTCTGAACATGGCAGAATTGTACTCATGAATAGACTTAAAGTCTTGTAGTCTTAAATTCATCCAATCATATCGTGCCTTTGGATGAATGACCATCTTCAAATGGTCATACCTTTCTTTTAGGTTATTCCACAGAACGAGTGGATCTTTGACTGTGAGATATTCAATTTTCAAAATTTCGTCAATATGATGACGTAAGAATATCATTGCTTTAGCACAGTCTTGTTTTGATGCTTTATTTTCAATTTTAATGGTGTCTCCAAGACCCATAGCATTCAAATGGATTTCAGCATCCAATATCCATGAAAGGTAGTTCTTGCCCGAACTTTGAAGGGCAACGAACTCAAGTTTAGTAAGATTAGCCATAATAAAAAGAAGAAAAATAATAATACCTTAGCCTTCAAATTTAGTCTTCAAACTTTGATATGACAGAGTCTCGTGCTGATAACGTGTTATAAAATAAAGACTAAGTGCTAAAATTAAACTTAATAGCAACTAAGGAGAGAAGAATGTATTAGAGAGATAAAATAGGAAACTTGAATCTTCCTTATTTTTAGTGTATTTTCCATAGAGATTACAATGCCTTTTATAGACATAAGAGGGGTATAATGGATATTCACAAATTATTATTATTTACAACAAGAATTGTTGTTTTTGTGCGATTGTAAAATGATAACTGAACACCGCATTGTGTGTCGAATTTTATATAAAGCAACAGAAAAGCTATTTAGCATAATATTTCTTATGTCCCTTTATACTTGTTTGTATTTGATTTGGCACACATAATAATGGATAGTATTCGTTTTAAGTTACACCCACACTATTTTCTCCAAAGTATCACAACAGAGTATCCAACATATTATAATTGTTTTACACACCCAACAAACGTGCAAAGAATAATGTAGAAGTAACTATAACGGTTACTGGCTATATTAGATTATAGAAAAGAAAGAGATTAAAGTTGTACAAAAATTTACATGAGTTACACTCTACAAAGAATATGAAATTCAAATATCTATCAGTTTTGAACTCTCCAGGACTGAGAATTGTGTTCTTGAATATACCACCCTCAAGTAAATGAAGTGCCTAGGTTTACTTAAAAGTGAAGACAGTGCCAATATGTAAAGGAAAGACTTCACAGCTATAAGCAGAAAACTGATGGTGCAATACTGCAAGAATAGGACATGCAAGAGTAGACAAGGCAATGGATACCAAATATTGAGAAATCAAACTACTTGTTCCTCACTAATTGCATCAAGACCAACAACACTTCATTGAGGCTGCTAAGGAAAAAGAGGAAGGGGGGAGTTGGGACTTGGGATTCACCTCCCAATTAATAACCACCAGCATGTAAGCGAGTTAACGTCTTATATGAAGGAAACACACTCTTGTTAAATATTGTCTAATATGAAATATCATATGTACAAGTCACAAGCATGGTCTACTGTATTCCCCTTAAAACATGCTACTGCACTATGTTTCTAAGCCTCGGGCATAAATCTGACTCCACAGTGGTCTCCAGAAAATTTAATTGGTAACGAAATGGTATCTTGAGTCGACATAGCTCTCAACATCCCAGAGGAAAGACCCAAAAGTTACAGCCTCCAAAACAAGCCGCCTCAGCCCACCAAAACTGATCTTAATAAGTTCATCTTTAGAAGAGTCAATAGTGCCTTGAGGGGTGATAACAATCTCAGGTCTACCAAATAGTGCTTCGGTGTGTTTCTCAATCATGCCTATGGCCTCGCGAGATCTGATGGTTGCATATCTCTGGAGGGTCTCCCCATCAAATGACATCACATAGTTTCTCAATCTTGAGGGCTTTATCCCCTGGCCAAAACCTCCAGGACTCACACCACCTGCAGACCATGATGTCAATTCTGGGTGGGTTTGTGTTGTTGACCTGAAAGAGGTATCACTCCTATCACCACTGATATCCTCCCCTGCCACTTGCTGGATGCTACTATCTTCATCGTCTACACCTTGAGGAAGGACTTTCATGCTCTTTTCCAGCTGAAACCTCTGGTCCACTCTCCTGAGAAAATATCCATACATAATTGACGCTGCATAAACTTGGCCTACTCTTAATTTACTTATTTGTGCCACTGCAGAATCATCACCCAACCGACTTCCAAGAATGAGAGACAGGTGGTTTTGAATCATCTCGTTAGCTTCTGCTGAATGAAGATGCTCAAGCTTTTCATCTTGGCTGGGCCAGGTGTCAATTCGACCAGAAGGCTCAGATGAAGATGGACTTATTGCAGGAACTAAAGATACGTTGGCATCCATAAATTTCTGGACCACCAAGGCATATAATATCTCTTCCAAGGTCTGTTTCCTTTCATTTGCCTTAACCTCAGCAATTCTCCTGATAGTTCCAAAAGCAACCATGCAACAAGTTAGCTGTCACAGCAGTGATACATACCAGAACAGAAGAAAACTAAATTGTTTCAGGGAAAATCCTGGGTGCGGTGGGAATGGATTTTAAAGAAGCCTAAACCAACCTGTACAAAACAATGTCAGTACCGGCTGGAGATGGTTCTTCCTCTTTCTGTTGCTCTGCATCACGATCAGTTTTTAGCAGTTCAAGTTGCTGATCTACAGCAGCTGGGACAAGATGAGGGTGACTTGTCAAAATCTGAGAGAGAAATTGGCCAATTGGAGATTCCAGCTGAAGTGGAGCAATAGGGGCAGCTGAACCTCCAGACTCAGAAGGTGATACCGATGCCTTGATAGCAGTATATTTTCTGCTACCAAAAGCCACTTTCCTGTTACTCAACTTGACATGAGAAATTGAGGGATAAAGCTGCCAAGAAAACGTCAAAGAATAATTTCAGATCATAAGATTTCTAATTTATGCCAAGTACATAAACTAATTTAAATATAGGCCAAACCCATCGGTGGCCCCCTAAAGTTGGCACGAAATTTCACTTAGACACCTCAACTGGACAATGTTCACTTTAGACACCTCATGTAAGGTTTCATTACGTCATTTTAACACTTTTTTTTCAATAAGCAAAAACATATAATGTGTGCGCATTACACTCGCGAGTGACCTGTAAAGTGTCCAATAAAATGAGGACAATTGTCATTTTCCCCCAAAATAATTCTTAAACAATGAATTCTGATAAAATCAAAAAGATAACCAGTGAATTCATGACAAGTGGCATTTTGCCCAAATAATTACAAAAGGAAAACTAAATCATTTTTAGAAAGAAGTGTTTTGCAGAATACCAAACCACCCCTATCCCCCCCACCCCCACCACCTGCCCGCCAACACCAATGCCTTCTCCACCAAAATCAAATCCACCCCTACCCCATTCTTCTTTTCCGCCATATCCGAGTTTTCTTTTCTTTAAAGATTCAAAATATATTAAATCATACTCCCTATAAAATAAACATTCTATGGAATTTGAATGATTTGAGTGAAAAATAATTCCTATTCTAAATCTGTAGCGGAGTAAAACAGAAAATTGAGAAAAGTAGGACCAATTAAAATGAAGAAATTTATCTTCAATATCATCATTGGAAAGTTAAGTGCAGGTGCCATTTCCCATAGAGAGTTAGAGACTAATTAGAGCATAAAATACATAATGGAATCTAAGCAAGAGATAAAAAGGAATTTTTGAGAGAGTTAGATCTAACATGAATCTGAGGGTTAAACTATCAAGCAACAAAATTGCTTGTATTGATTTCAATCATGATTTTGAACCACATAATTCAAATGAGCCCTGATTTAAAACAAATAGTTAATTAATTTGACTATTAAATTATAGATATATATTTAACTCTAAAATTTCTTTCAAAACTTTTTCACCATGGAAGAAGTTTAAATTTATGAAAATGGTAGTTGAAAATAGGACAAGACAAAAAAGAAATTAAAAAAAAAAGGCTAAATAAAGCTCTGATGCACTGTTAGTGAGTGTTATACACTCATTATGCCATGTCAGCGAAAAGTGTAAAAATGACACAACGAACTCCTACTTAAAGTGTTCAAATTAAACAAAGATTACTTGAGGTGTCTAAGTGAAAGTTAGTGCCAACTTTAATGGGCTGCCGATGGGTTCACCCTTAAATATATAGTTTTGCTCAAGGGAAGCTCTTAATTAACTGAATAAGATGCTTCGAGTCATACCCAAGTGGATGCATGGATTACAAAAAACTAACATGGGATTACACAAGTCAATGCATGTTGAGGCACCTCCCTAATTGGAAAAATCAGCAACAGGAGGATGCACACAGATATATTTATACAGTTAAAAAATTGCACGCTCAAAGCATAAATTTTGTAAGGCTACCATATTCAACCAAAACATACGCCTAACGGTAAAAGGAACTTCGGCAAGAACCCAGCACATACTAGAACAAATTCAGCAGAGAAATCCAAGACCAACAATTTGACACATGTCCAAAAGACAGTATCAGATATTCAGATAAAATTTAGACTAAAGGAGAGACAAAGATACGAGTAGGCATGCACCAATTTGTCTTTTTCAGTAAATCTTCAGACACCATTTTCCTATATGATAGGCGTGGGAAGATTGAAAGAGCTACTGGTAAAGCTGAAACTGCAAGAAGACATCATAGAGGAGTGGCAACTGAAAGCACGGCTAAATCACTATGTTTTACAAACCTTAGGGTAATAGTCAAAAAAGAGGATGTCTATATAAAACATGGGTAAATCTTATTTTCAACAATGTATAGTTTTAACGTGCTCTGGAGGCATTACATACTACTACCATCCTTCCAATATATCAAGCACATAGGTGTCTTAAGGAAAACAGAGAACTACAACAATAAGATAACAAACTATACAGTTCCATAAAATTAACGAGAACTTCATCAAGAAATGACAAAGAGCTTGGTAATATCTCTTCTTTCCTATTATAGGATGGTAGCAGTTAAACTCTATATCCACAGGCATACTGCACTCAAATATGTAGTTCCCTTTCAAAAGTATCACAAACTTTCATGTTGAAACCCTATCAGCCCTATTTCTTAGGAGTAATAATCTAAAACATCAAAAATTAACTTCAATTGGACTAATATATCCTGTTTACACCAAAGCTAGACAACTCATAGTTGCTTCATTTTCCGGTTCATCTAAGTGAATATACTCGAAGAAAACATATTGCAAATGACAAAATAACACCAGAACTAAAAGAAATTAAAGCAGATAATAACGAAAAACAGAGTTCCTTTATACCTTGATCCCAGAAGGAGACATCCGAAGCTGTGACCCGACTCGAACAAAATCGGACTCACCAAGAGCCGCCTTGGTGGGTCTATTATAGATGCTGAAACCAGATCGGAAAGCAGTGGCCGTCTCCATTCTGAAACAATCAATAAAATCACAGCAACAATCAGCAAAATCAAAAACCCTAAATCATTTGTAACAGCAGAGAAGATGAAAATTATATAGAAAAAACACTTACGGATGAGAACTAAAACTGAAAATTGAATATAGGAAGTACTAGTAGATAAAAATATGGAGTTTCGTTCGGAATGGCGACCGACGATTATTTGTTTTAGGAGAAAGTTCACAGTGTTCAACGCAAAAAAGGTTGATGTAATAATGGAACTTCCCTATTTGTCCCCACTCACCAACGTGACTTATTTATCTTCTCCAAAGAAATGAACCTTACACATTTCGTTAAATTACATAAATGCACTGGGGCGTGTCTGATTGCCACCCACCTACCCTCCTTTTCTTTTAATTTCCCTTTTCACTGAGTAATAATTTTTAATTTCTAATTACTAATTACATAACGCTTGTTTAATATGATTTATATTTTTTCTTATATGATTTACAGATTGTTATATCCTGGGGGTAAACCTAGCTGCACACAGTACTTATCGGGATAGTAGAGATAGTGATAAAGATAGTAGGCCTGCAGATTATTTTCAAAGTTTCCAAAAATAATAGAAGTTAAAAAAAATCAGAGTAAACTAATTAGATGAGGCGTCATACAATTTCAATTTATTAAAAATATAATTTTATACGAAAAAGTTGTAAATTGAAATAGAAAATTAATAGATAGTAAATCTAATTGTTCATGTGAAAAATGCCAGCAGCTAGCCTTCTATTTTTATTATAAGTAATATTGCTTTTTATTGTATTAAAATAAAATAAAATACATGTTTCATTATCTTATATTTTAATTTATTTTTTAAAAAATATGTATTTTAAAACTTCTTAACCATATGATATAATATAGACAGTCTTTATGTCATTAATAAAATAAAAATAAGATAAATTTTGTGTACCTCTCATCCTTAAATAAAATTATGAAGTGCATATTTAAATAATTATTTTAACTTCATCCTCAATCATAATAACCCTATCTTTGTCATTTTTCTCACTATACTAACTAATGGTTAATAAACTGCCACTTGGCCTAAATTTAAACGAGAGGCTTTTTTTGTTTCTTTTTAATTTGAATGTACGTGGGCCCTGCAATGTTTGTTAAATTATTTGAAACTAATTTTATATTTTCAATTATTTTTCCTGGTTTTCAACTTTAGGACAGAAAGAAGCAAAAGGAGAATTTGGTAATTGACTAAGGGTGGGGGTTGGTAGATATTTTGTATTAGTGGATAGGCATTGGGGTTTGTGTTCTGGAGATCTCTGAGCCGGCCTCGTCTGAAGGTGATGTCGATGTGTCACAATTGTGGTAGCCATGAAATGAGAAAATATGGCTGATGCGTTTCATTTCTAGTGGAACACCTCTTTTGTGGCTTCATTCATTTTCACCAAACATTAAAATAATTGAGTTTTTAGTTTTATTTGGAATTTTAATAACCTAATTAATGAAGAGAAATTAATTTTAAGTGGTGGTCATTTGAGATGTTTGTAACATTGCTTTTGAGTCTTTACTAGTACGGGGGATTAAACTCAATAGTGATAAAAATAATTTTTTACATCTTATTTGATTGTTATATTTGAATAATTTATCCTTATTTATACTATAGTTCGATGAATTATCTCATATACATGATAGATAAGTTATTTATAATAATTAATCCAAAAATAACTAATCATGTGATAACTTGTTTTCAACCAAATGACTCCTAACATCATATGAATTAGGGCATTCAAGTAAATTAAGTTTAACAGATGCCTTTTAAATTTTTATTGTGTGGTAATGGACAAATTAAAAATTTTATGCAAGTGTACAAATAGATAAATACATCACCAGTCAAACTATACTTAGTATTTACAAGAATTATTCTACATAGGGTAAGTATTTAATTGATCAAGAGTTGACTTTCACTTCGATCCATCGCTAAAAAAATAAACTTAGTAACACAAATAAACTACAAAATTTATTACTCACAACAAATTTATATTAGCTACGACAAAAATAACAATAAATTAGCAATGAACATCATACTTCCATTTTTTTTTTAAGTAATAGTATGAATTGTCTCCTAATAAGCCATTGGAAGTCTATTTCCTTTAATCTCTTTGCCACATATATGCACTATTGTGATAATGGCCTAGAGCCCTTTTCTTTCAAATAGTTCTAATTCATCGTTGACCATCTAAAGTTAGCACAAATTTTCACTTAGACATTTTAATTAAGCTTTATTCATTATAGACACCTCATGTCATGTCTAGTTTTGTCAGTTTGACACTTTTTGCTAACATGACATATTGAGTGAGATACACTCACCACCAGCGTGTGAAAAACTTATATAATTTATTTCTATTTTTATTTTTTCGTCCTTTTCCCCATTTTTTAAGCATCATCTCCCAAAACTTAAACTCCATCCATGGAAAAGTAGATTTGATGATGTTAATTAGTTAAAACAATAACAACCAACATTATAGTAGATTAAGCTATAATTATTTTGATTTATGAAATAACATAGAAATAATAGAGAAAAACAATTGAAAAAGATTAAACAAGAGAGTTTTGCGTCTTAAGTGAAGAACTAATCGATCATAAACTTAAAAGAAAGAATTTCACTGAAAATACGATTTGGATGGTTTGGGGGGGCGGGTTGAAGAGGGAGTTCGGGCGGTAAGGCAGATGGGGGGATCAATTGAGTGATTGCCCCTTTTTTTAAATACAATATTCATTAATTAAAATTTATTTTTGACATATATGCCACATGTCTTTATTTAATTTGTCACTGTGACATGTCATCGACGAGTTTGTTACACACACAGGGGTATCAAAAGAACGGGTTGAGTTGAAATTGGAAAGTACAATGGGTTGAATAGAAATCGGGTTGGGTTTTGACCCGCTCAAGTTTAGTTTGGACTCAATGGGTTGGGCTCAAATGGGCTAAAAAGCGGGTTGAGTCTTGACCCACCCAATTTGACCCGATTAATCTCAATAATTTAATATATTGATATTTAACTTTTATAATCACAATTTGAATTTTCGCTTAAGAAATTTTTGTTAAAAAAGTAACAAATTGATAGATAGATCATAAAAGATGTTAAATAAATAATAATTCATACCTTCAATATAGGAACATATTTTAATAAAAAGTTTTAAAACGGGTTGAAATGAAAGATTGAATTGGGATCAATTGAAAATTTTCTTCAAATAGGTTAAGCTTGAATAAGTTGAGATTGAACCCCATGCAAACTATCGTGAGCCCAACCCTTAAAATTTTGGGCGAGTTGAACGGGTTACATATATTTGGGTCATTTTTGACACCCCTACAACACACACATTACACATTTGGCTGATTGTTAAAAAAATATCAAAAAAATATAACGGGACATGAAAATGAAATGTCTAAAATGAACAAACCTAATTAAATATCTAAGTGAAAATTTGTATCAACTTTAGATGGACACCGATAGATTAGACTTTCCAAATAAGATAGATATTTGATACATACATCCAACCCAATATTTTGTGAGTGATCCATTCTATAAATTTTATTTGAAATCCATTACAATTTGTCCTCCTAGCTTCTCATATGCCTAGATCCTCTCTTTCGCATCAAGAAATAACTATATATTCCGATGAAATAGTTATATTCTTTAAAAAAAAATAAAAAATTGAACAGTTTTATTAAATTGATATACACAGTATGTGATTAATCATTATATTTAATATTTATAGAACTATATTACTTATGTAGTACAACTATATAATTATATTTTGTTAAATTATTAACTAACACTATAAATTTAACATATCCCATACAATTAGGTGGTTGAAGGATTTAATAATTATGTTAAATTTTTGATATTCACAAGAAAAATGCTTAAAAGTATATACTACTAATTTAATTAAGGGAAACTTTCACATATAACCACTTAAAAGTAATAAATTATTCTCCATAGCTATACTTTGATAATTACAACTTGTAGCTACATGTTATTTAGAGGAGAGAGGCAAGCGAGATTGGGAGAGAGAGGAGAGAGGAGAGAGAGAGGGGGGAAAGAGTGGGAGAAAGGTGAATTGTATATATATATTGGTTAGATAATTGTATATTATACATATGTAATTGTATATATGACAAGAGAGATTGGGAGATGGAGGAGAGAGGCGAGCGATACTGGGAGAGAGAGGAGAGAGGTGATCGAGATCGAGAGAAGAAGGAGAGAGGCGAGCGAGAGAGTGTAGAGAGTGTGAGAGAGGTGAATTGTATATGTATATAATTGTATATAATTGTATATAACTGTATATTATACATATACATTTGTATAAATGACAAAAAAGATTGAGAGAGGGAGGAGAGAGGCGAGCGAGATTGAGAAAGGGAGATGAGAGGCAAGCAAGAGAGGGCAAAGAGTGGGAGAGAGGTGAATTGTATATGTATATAGGCTAAAAAATTATATATTATACATATTTATTTGTATATCCTGGCGAATTATACATATACAAACATGACTAATTATACAAATTGAAAGTCAGCCCACATAATTAATATATAATATTAGTCGCGAGTGATAATTATAGTAAACTATAGTTATAATAAATAATTAAATTATATAAATTTGCTTATCCACTTAATTTTCCCTTTAATTAATTAGCTAGCGAAGAAATGTGCTTGCTGTTTCACTCACCAAAAACAAATTCACTCCTTCTACTAAACTCTCTGCTCAAGTATATCACCTGTTGAAGCACTACTCTTCTACCGGACGGCGGCGCAAATTCCAGAAGGTGTAGCTATTGAAGAATTCGTCTCATCTTGAATACAAGAGTAGCACTGCCGGAATCAGTTATGAAGCTCCGGTATGCAATGGTGTGCTCGTCGAATCAGAATCGGAGCATGGAGTCACATTGTCTACTGAAAAGGGAGGGCTTTGATGTGGCCTCATATGGCACTGGGCAACATGTAAAGCTTCCTGGTCCTTCTATTAGAGAACCCAATGTTTACGACTTCGGCACTCCTTATAAGCAGATGTTCGATGACCTCCGCCGTAAAGACGTCGAACTGTAAGCCAAAATTGCATTTATGCCTTTTCTAATTATCGCTTCTTTTGCTAATTCCTTGAACTCTCTGTGTTAAAAATTTCGTGTATAGCTCAATTCAGTTACCATTAAATAACCCTAATATATGTAGTGTCTGTTATTTGCGCTGCACGAAGCGAATTTAAGGATTTCCCATCTGCTAGGATTTGGATGATCTTCTTGAAGCTTTTGGATGCCTCATTTCCTGTTCTAGTTTCCTTACCTTAATGGACAATTAGCATGATAAAATTTGAGGAGTTAATATAAGGGTATTCATATTAGTATAAATTTTACTAGAACTTCTCGTTTCGTTAGATTCCAATGGAGGTTTCTTTTTAGGGAAAACGTGTCTATCATCATTTCAAATGAGACAAGGGGTCTGTAACAGGATTTCTATGTGTGTGGAGTTGTTTTATTCTTGCGGATAAATTTTAGCACTTATTTAGTTTTTGACTTCTGAATACGGGTAAAGTTGCATATTTTGGGATATTTAATCCTCAAATGTTCCACGCTATAGTAATGTGGTGTGTTCCTTTTCAGGACAAAAGTCACATCCTCCACCATGTTTCTATTATTTGAGATGGCTATTATACCTAGAATTGTTGGCAAATATTGCTTTATTTTCAGAATCCTCTTGTTTTAATTTAAATTAGGGTTGAGCCTCAGTTTCAATTTCCAGGTACAAACGAAATGGAATACTGCCTATGCTGAAAAGGAACTTGGGTGTAAAGCTTGCACCTCAACGTTGGCAGGATAATGCAGCTGATGGTCCCTTTGATGTCGTAATTACATTTGAAGAAAAAGTTTTTGATTTGGTGCTTGAAGGTTGGTAATACTCATTTTGCATTTATGTTTAGTTTGAAAATGATGGATCGAGAATTCTACTAAATGTGTCCACTTAAGTGAGCTCTTTCTTTCAGCTTGCTCAATAAAGTTGAGATTTTTTTTTCCGCATTAGCAAGGTCTTGAGAAAAGATTAATATTATGCCTTGGGCCAGACTTATTTATTACATCTCTGACCTTCATCGTCGAAGAAAGTGATTTTTGATAATTAATGTAATATTTCATTAATGCTTGGGCCAATGCTACAAGAGATAAATACAAAATCTGCACTTCCCCCAATTCAAAGAGCCTGAACTTTACTTGACTTCTTACCTTTATATAGCATCCCATTTTGAAACTAGCTGATAGAGAGGAATGGAGCATCTGAGTTTATTAATGCTCAGAACAACCTTTGAATAGACACGTACAGTATGAGGCAAAGTTGTCAAATGATATCCCTGCAATTGCAAGGACGTGGATAGTTGGAAATCTGGGGTGAGGAAAATTTCAAATGGTTATCTTTTACAGAGGTATTCCTGGCTTGCTTTTCGCAGGCAAAAAAAAGGAGAAAAAAAAGAGTAGCAGCCCAAGACACTAGTTTACTACCTATTTCTGAGTAAAACCTCAATATAGAATAATGATTGTGGTAGGATAGTAAGGAAAGTAATTGGAGATGCAAGAGAGTTCAGAGGCAAGGGTCTCCCTCGGAAATGGCTGTGTAATTTAATCTCAAGGAGTTGCTGTATGAAGTGATTTTGCAAATGGTAGATGCAGCAGTCTTACTATGTTTGCTCATCTTGGAAAAGTTCGTTGCTTCGTCCCAAATAATTTATATTTCTTGACCAGGAAAGATGTAAGCTAGGATGTATTACAAATTCTTACTTCACTATGCATAGTTGGAGCACTTCATTTCTAGAGTTTCTTAATAATGGATAGTCTGTGATTAGATGAGAAATTACAGTCCTTCCTTTTTTTTCTCTTTTGTGTGTGTTTCTTTTTTCTTCTTTTCCTTCCTGTCATTATGTGGCGTAGCTAGTAAAACTTATCCTAGGAGATGATATATTTTCTCTTAAAAATATTGATGGATGTTTATAACAAGAGAAAAAAGGGTTTCATGTGATATTCATGGACCTAGAGGAAGCATATGATGAAGTGTCAGTTCTTTTGATAGGTGCATGAGAAGAAATGATTACTTTTATAAATGCCTTAAAATAATATATGCAAGAGAATAGTTACAAGTGTGAGAAGAATAGAGTGCGATACAGAGGAATTTCCAATAATGGTGGGTTACTCTAGAGACCTACCTTGAATTCAGTACTTGTTGACCATAACTACAGATGTGCTAACCAATAGGCAATAAATATCAAATGAGGTTCTATAATCCATGGTTCATGGTGTTTGCAGATGATATTGTGTTTACTGACAAAATTTGTGAGAGTGTCAGTAGTAAGTTTGAAGAGTGGAGAAGTCTTCTAGAGAAATGTTTAGGATAATTAGAAATAAGATTGAATATACTAACGACAAGTTTAGCTCTCATCAGGTCCTTATCCAAAAAAAAAAAAAAAGAGTTTATATTTTATAAAGAGAGTGAAGGTAAAATGAGATTAGATGGGATTGTGGTGTCTAAAAGCCGGTGTTTCAAATATCTAGGTTAAGTCTTCCAAGAGAATGAGTAATAGATGAAAATTAACACAGAGAATGGCTGGAACATAGAAGTTCTGTGGTAGAGCAATGCAATAAGTAGTTCACTAGCAAAGAGAAAGAGTGGTTGTGAGACATATATTATTAAAAGAACGGGCGTGAGGCTATGCTCTCATTTGTCTCAGAATAGTATTTCAATGAAATATGTCAAATAAAAAGCAATAGAGTGATATAAAAGACTCATATTGCCAACGCCTGGCTAGTTTTGGATTGAGAATAGTTGTTTGATTGATAATGAAATGAGCGTTTGTTCAGTTGTACTGTTCCAGGATCTATGGTACTATTTCTGTTTAAATTTTATTAAATGAATCAAATGTTCCACACTACCTAAGTGCTTGAGCAGATTTTCATTCTATACTTGTGAATGGATTTTATTTTATTTTTTTAAAAAATTGGTAAATTGAGGAATGATGTTGGCAAGGTTTGAATTCTATATGTCCTAAATTGAATATAAGATCTCATTTGTCCTTGGTTGCAATATTTCTTTTTGTCATTCGGAGCTAGTTGGCAAATTTGGTTGTTCTAGTGAGACGTCTTGCTGAATCATGGTATAGCAAAATGTCTGTCTGTCTTATTAAAAACAAGATCTTCATAGAGATTCTTGTACCAAATCCATCCAATATATTCCTTAAGAGCTTCCTAGAATTGTTCTCATTCTGTTTTGTGGTATCCCCATCTTGTACTTCTGTGATAGTGAAAAGCTGTCTACACTGCCAAGAGCTCCTATAATCATGGATATTATCTCACTTGAAGTTAAAAACGTCATGTATTCTACTGCCGAATAATTTGAAAATTGGTCTGCTTACATTTTTTGATTAGTGTTTCTTTTTCATGCATTTGTGGATATCAAGCATAGTTGTTTTAACCATGGTTTGATAATGCAGATCTTCATAACCGAAACCAAGTTCTCTTGAAGCCGGTTCTTGTTATCAATTTAGAAGTAAAAGATAACCATGAGGAGGCAGCAATCGGAGGTCGTCTTGCTTTGATTTTGTGTCAGGAAGTATGTGGTTTGTGGATCTTCAAATTATCACAAAATTTAGTTTTGCTTTGTCTCACACTAATAGTGTAAGTTTTCACTGCAGCTTGATGCGACTGAAAATTGGGAGGATACAATTGATGATATCATCAATAATTTTGAGAAACAGCACAGACGAAAGCTCCTGTACAGCATCTCCTTCTACTGAAAGGATGGCAATCTTGGAATATTAATGGAACTATCAGTTTGTTCTGTATCCAATTTGTTCTGCCTGGTATGCTGGGAACGCATTGTCTTTTTTTTGTATAACCTTCCCAGTTATGGCAAGTGACAAAAAGATTGCTTCAAAAGCCTTTGATGGCTCGGATGATTTTGCAGTGTTCCTGCTTCTTCCTTGTCATAAAAGCATAGAAAAGTAATGTAACTTGAAATCATTTTACTCATAATTCTGTTTAACTTTAAGTGAGCATCTTGGATTGTAGAGCAAATTAACAAGACCACCACTTAAATTCATGCGTTGTCCCCACACGTGTTAATTTCAATCACTTGTGACCAAACTGACTTTGTTACGAGTTATAGGGCCGATTCCAGTGTCGAACACATAAGGAGTGGTGTCGTCTTCTGCCATTTTTCCTTGTCAATAGCTGAACTGATGTCCATTAAATAATTGTTAGATCCACTTATAAGATTCAAGAACTTGCCCTCATTTATAATACAGACAAGGGTGGAGCTATGGTTCCATTGGAAAATTACTTTATTTATAGTCTTACTTTATATTGGTACGTATAACATTTTGGAGCCACACGGTGTCCAGGTTTAGCTCTTGGCGAAAATGTCCCATAGTTAACATATGTCTTGTTAACTTTATTAGAAATATTTATATATTTAATTAATTATTGCTTAGTTTTTTAATTATTATTTGATATCTTATATTATCATTTTTTCTTAAACATTTGCTATTTAAAGTTTGGACACCATCTCTGAAATTTTGAATACAGACGAGGGCCTTACAAGTAGAACAAACTTTTTGTAGTTTTTAGTGGAAATCTCCTCCATTCGAGTTGAAAATATGAAATTGGGTTTGTAAATGAGAGAGGAAAAGAAAGGAAAATATGTGGACGAATAAGCAACCCAGTCTAGGACATGTCATTTTCATAATCAAAGACAGTATATACTGTTCATAATTCATATACAAGGATACCAACTATATATAATATGATAGATAATATTTTTATTTAAAGTGAAACTTTTCAAAATTAAAATAGATTAGTCGGTGTTCAGTTGGCAAACTATAAAAAGAGGGTGTTAATTAGAAGAGTTTTTACTGTTTATGCTAGTGACGCGCAGAGAGGATGTAGGCGGCTTTTAGTAACTTTAATATTGCTTTTAATTTTCAAAACAAACGCCCACCTGGCCACCGTCCTTTGTTTCTTCCTTTCCCAGTTCATCCCTTTTCTCCCTCTTTAATTGTTCATTTTCAGTTACGTGCACCCTAAATCAAACCTAACCAATTTTGCCAAACCAAATATGTCGCCATTTCATACTCTTCAAATTCCTTCTTCTACCTACTGAATTTCCACATGACTGAGCCATTCGCTGACTCCGATTCAGACGCCTGGCAAGATCTTCTCCGGAGAATGTTGCCGGCAGGAGCTCCGTTGCCGGACGATGAACAACTCGACTACTCCATCGCCGTTGAGTATAAAGGTCCTCCGTTAGATTTTCCTGTTCCTGTAGTTGATCCACTCTCTTCCCAAACTACCCTCCAAAAACCTCCCAAATACCGTAAGGTACCGTCTGTTCATTCCAAGTTTGCTCTGCACATGACGAAAAACAGTAGTGGAAGCGGAAGTGGAAGTTCGAGTTCGGCTTCAAGGCTACGCAACAATTCCAGCTCGGAATTCGAAAGTAAAATCCCGACGGATCAGTCTCTTTCGGACTTGAACAATAGCGGTAATGTTCTGACTTCTGATATTGATGAAAATGCTGAGAATGAATATGAACATGATGATCAATATAATAGCGTTGATAGAAATGAGTATAATTCACCGCGGTCTGATTATGTTGATGGTAAATCATTGCCGGTAGAGGAGAAAGATGGGAAAAATGATAGTCTAGGGGCTAAGGTTAGGGTTCGGGTCTGTAGTAGGTGTGGGAAGAAGAGTAGGTTAAGGGAGAGAGAGTTTTGCATTGTGTGTGGGGCTAGGTACTGTAGGAACTGTTTGCTAAAGGCTATGGGTTCAATGCCAGAGGGTAGGAAATGTGTGGGATGCATAGGAGAGACTATAGATGAGGCTAACAGAGAGAAATTGGGTAAGTGTTCGCGTTTGCTGGCGAAAGTCTGCAGTCCATTGGAAGTCAAGCAGATAATGAAGGCTGAGAGTGAGTGCTTGGCGAACCAAATTCAACCTGAGCAGGTTTGGGTCAATGGAAGGCCATTACGGGAGGAAGAATTGGTAGAGTTGCTCGGATGTGCAATGCCACCACAGAATTTGAGACCTGGAAAGTATTGGTATGACAAGGATTCAGGGCTTTGGGGAAAGGTGAGCACTGAGCAGTTTTTATTGTCCTTTTTTGAATTTGTGGAATCTGTTGGTATTTCATTCTACATGTTTTCTTGTTGTAGGAGGGAGAGAAGCCAGATAGGATAATAAGTTCAAAACTGAATGTGGGTGGTAAGCTTCAGATTGATGCTAGTAAAGGAAACACAAAAGTGTTCATCAATGGCCGGGAGATCACAAAGGTTGAGTTCAGGGTTCTGAAGGTAAAGTAAATTGGAATATTGGATTATTCAGAATTTTCTGATGCATGTGTTCACTCCATTTGCGCATGTGATTAGATATTCAGCGCTATTTAAGTCTTATGTTAAGAAATACTCTCTGAAGTTAGTCCATTGCCCATTGGATCATTCTATCATGGATTTCATGTTTTTAGCTTTTCCTTGTTGATTAGAGATTCTGAAATTAATCCGGGTTACAGCATTTTCTTATATAAAAAAAAGGAGATTCTGAAATTGAGTGTTCACTAGATCTTATTGTTGTTCCTATAGTTTGTAAAAGTTTTTAATTTATTTAAGTTATCACTTATTTTTTTAGGCGTGAAGCTTGACATATGATTATTAGAATCAAACTTTGCTGGTCACCAACTTTGATCATTCTGACGCATGTAAGATTCTATTGGTGTATTGCGCAGAAGAATTATGTGCTTTCTTGTAGAGTGTTGTTGTTGAAGGAAGGTTTAAGACTGTGTCATGTAATGGACTAACGTGAAACATGAAAGCTGCAAGCCTGTAACTTTAAGTGATGCAGTTGAAGTAGCATCTTTTTAGTTGTCGCAGAAAGGGAGAGAGGCTGGAAGAGTTTGAACCCATTTTAGCCTTGCCCTCCCACTTGAGTAATGATAGTACTAATTAATTTTTCTCAAACAAATATTTTCCTATACAGCGCCCCTGAATTAGAGGTTTCGAGACGTTCAATACTGGATTCCTGGGTTCACATTGCATTCTCGAAATCAATTGAGATAAAATTTATAGAGATGATGATGTCTTATAAGAATGGAAAATCTATCTACCTGTGCTGAAATCTTTCCTCTTTTTTCAGTTAGCCAAGGTTCAGTGTCAACGAGGTACTCACTTTTGGGTATACGAGGATGGATCCTACGAGGAAGAAGGTCAAAATAACATTAGAGGAAACATATGGGGAAAGGTTCTCTCGTAATCCTTCTAAGCAAAATTCTCCAATTGAGTGCAATTATGATCTTTTAGAATATTTTATGTTTACATTTTAATTAATTATGGCTATACTTTTCGTTAGGCAGGCATCTACTCGTTTCATTTGTTCATTGTTTTCATTGCCTGTTCCACCTGCAAATATTCACGGGCCAAAAGAAGATGCAACTGCCTTTTCAGGTGGGTCTATACCTGAGTATTTGGAGCATGGTAGAGTACAGAAACTTTTGTTGTTTGGGTTGGAAGGATCCGGGACAAGCACCATTTTTAAGCAGGTCTGCATACATAATTAATTATATTCTTTGATTATTAACATAAGCTGGTAGGAAATTCCTTCATAATAAGAAGCTTGCAGTTTTCTATGATGCTCTTTAACAGAGGATTCATTATTCTTGTTCCTTCTTTTTGAAGGAAAATTAGTTCCTTTTATCATATTACAGGTTACAAGTTGGTAATTGCATTTATCTTCATTCCTGTCATTAAGTTTTTGAGACTAACAATTTGTTGAATATACACACTGAAACTGTCTCTTTTCCTTTCAATCCGAAATTCAAACTAAAATCGCCTTACTTCTTACTTGGTAAATTGCACTCTAATTGATTTTTTTTTGAGTTTTCTTCTCAACGGTTCATATCTTGGTGGATCATCTGGAGTACTAACTGTGGAACATTTTCACTCTAGTGGAAAACAGACCAATTTTAATGGTTTATATTAAGTTGCTTCTATCATTTTCCTGCATAACTGACCTGGAGATTGCCTATTTGCTACTGTTACAAAACCTTATATTTTTTTCCATGGTGATTTCTTAATCAACTGTATCCTCCACTTCTTTCAATACAACAGGTGAAGTTTATGTCTAAAAGCAAATTCACAGTTGATGAGGTACAGAATATCAAGCTTACCATTCAAAGAAACATCTATAGATACCTTAGTGTCTTGCTTGAGGGGCGAGAGCACTTTGAGGAGGAGGCACTGATGGATAAGGGAGCTTCTGATTTGGAGAGAGAAAATCTTTCACCAGGTATTCTAGACACTCCTTGATTGTTGAACCTCACCCAACTTGAGTTGAACCCCTCATGCTGGATTCTTGTAATCCTGGTTTATTTTTTGAATTGACAAAAATAAAGGCCTGCAAGGCGTAGCTACTTTTGATAAATAAGGAAGCAAATAAGTAAATGCATTGCGTTATAAGTGACAAGTAGAAGAAGGGCACATGCAGATATATTTTTTTCCTGCAACTACAGGTGTATGCTATATCGAGAAAAATTATGTTTTTTTATTTTTTTCTGATTTGACTGTGTAGTATACACGTGGGGAAGACTAGGTTTGAGGTCTGGTTCTGTATATTTTCATCCTTGTTTTGTTCTTAAAGGATGAAATATGACCCTTATTTAATGTCAAAGTTGGCTTGTCATGGGTTGACCAATGGATCCTAGGTGGTTGTTTTTCACAATCTTCAAAGGTCTAGTTAAGTAGCATATTCCTTAAGCAAAGCATTAAATGAATTATACTACTCCTTTTTCAACTTAGGTTGTCTAATGTTTTTGTGAAACTTTACTATAGAGTATACACAGTTTCACTTGGCCCCCTCTGTCTATATATACATATATATAGAACACTCACATGTGTGTATTTACATATTTGTCCGAGTTGAGTGAGCTGTTTATAAGCACAACAACGTCCTCTCGTTGATGGCTATATATTTCACATGGGCAATATCTTAATGTTTTACTGTTGTCGGATGGATAAAAGGCGATAAGGGATACGAGACTTTAGTCTATGTCCAGTTATGGTGGGAAGGGCTGGGAAGTGCCAAAGAAGGAGAGAGCAAGCAGCAGTGGTGAAGCTGTTTCTACGATCTTAATCTGTATTTCCTTGAATGATGCTATAAATCTTCATCAAAGTGTTCTTTTTTAATAATTGAACAAAAGCGGTGATACTGTAAAGTTAATTCAGGTGAAACAGGAACTGATGGGAGCAGGCGCTGCATCTACTCAATCAATCAAAGAGTAAAACATTTTTCTGATTGGTTACTGGAAATCATAGCTATGGGAGATTTGGATGCTTTCTTTCCTGCTGCAACACGTGAATATGCACCAGTTGTAGATGAGATCTGGAGAGACCCTGCCATTCAAGAAACATACAAGAGAAGGGGTGAACTGCATTTTCTTCCTGATACTGCTAACTATTTCCTGGATCAGGTATACCCTGTTTATACTATGATTTAACTTTGTGCTTCTGTAAAATGGAATCTGCAACTACTGAATAACATTTGGTTTGGCGGTGGCAAATTAGGACGCGATACTTGACGTGGACATGGAGTAAGGTCTTAAGTATATGTAAAATGCATTTGAATGAAAATGAGTAAACATTTTAAAAATATTTGTAAGCATGTAAAGAAATACACGTTCGAATATATGATGTAAATGAATCATTTGGTATGATTTAGGAACCCGGTATTAGTACATCTAGCTCTGAATTGCTGAGTAATCAAATAGAAGTAGTTTGTGCTAAATCAAGTTACAAAGCATAAATCAAAGAAATCAATATGTGATACACAATGCTTGGGTGATGTTTTTATTACTTGACTTTATTTTGACGAAGGGAAGCTGATAATGCATGGTTTTCGACTATTAATATCATCAGGAATTTACCTAATATTTTTAATTTATTATTTACTTACCAAACAAAATTGACATTTATTATAGCTTTCACTATTTTTTATCATGTCAAAAAAGTTAAAGAGTGACCCTTCACAAGAAGGTCCAGACGTCACCATTTAATAATACGGTTAAATTTCCTGACTTGATAGAGTCAATGTTGCCGGCAAAAACACTTTCAGTAAACAGGTCGTGTCAATTTCATGGTTTTTACTGCCCATTTTGTAAGTCAAAAAATGTTGCTTACTTTGTTTTAAGCATAAACACTGAATCACAGTGATAATGGGCTAAGCAACTTCGAGTCATCATCAAAGAATGTATTACATATCTATAAAGGCTACTTAGGTTTGAAATAATTGTTGAAGTGCATTTCTTTAGGGGTTATCTTCCAATCTAATGTGCTTACAATATTCTCATTGTAAATTTCTTTTTGTTTCTATAATTGCTTGCTAGATGTTGCTAACTTTTATATTCATCTTTGATAACTTTTCTTGAATTTTAGCTTTGTCTCTGCTAGTCAATATGTCATCTTACTTTTGCCAGGCCCTCGAGATATCTAGCAATGAGTATGAACCTTCAGAAAAAGACATTTTATATGCTGAAGGGGTGACTCCTAGCAATGGACTTGCTTCTCTTGAATTCTCATTTGATGATCACAGCCCCATGTCTGAGATCTACGGCGAGGACTTAGAAGGCCAACCTTCTTGGACCAAGTAACTCTTTTTGCATGGCTAATATCGATTTGATAAAATTCAACTTGTACTCAATAACCATTTGCTTCTTCTGTTCGTCTTCCTTTAGGTATCAATTGATCCGTATCAGCTCCAAGGGAGTCCACGATAGTGGCAAATGGCTTGAAATGTTTGAAGATGTCAAAGTTGTAGTCTTTTGTGTGGCCTT
This sequence comes from Solanum sitiens, assembly GCA_016801875.1. Classification (NCBI taxonomy): domain Eukaryota; kingdom Viridiplantae; phylum Streptophyta; class Magnoliopsida; order Solanales; family Solanaceae; genus Solanum; species Solanum sitiens. The sequence goes on along the minus strand of JABWTJ010000002.1, from coordinate 934,529 downwards.
GAGCGACTATGACCTGGAGTGGACCCGAGGTGATGGCACCTCAGAAAATAAAATGTTGGCAAGCAGAGATGTATTTGAGAGTTTAGTTAGACATAGTAGTTTCGAAGATGCTTCCTTCGTGCTGCTCCTAAATAAATATGATAGCTTTGAGGATAAAATCAACCAAGTTCCTTTGACAGTGTGTGATTGGTTTCATGACTTCAGACCTTTCAGACATCGACAAAATAATCAAGCCCTGGCAAATCAAGCATATTATTATGTTGCTGTTATGTTCAAACAGCTCTATGCTTCAATCACTGGCAAAAAACTTTTTGTCTGGCCAACCAGGGCACTTGAACGTACATCTGTCGATGAAACATTTAGGTATATACGGGAAGTTCTAATGTGGGAGGAAGAGAAGAAAAGGATGTATTGCATGGCCGATGATGATTCTTACTCCAGTACAGAAACCGATTATACTTCATGAGTGCAGCAAAAATGATCTTGGTTCCCCGTGTTGCAGGAGAAGAATGAGATGTCAGTTTGCCACTTGGTTTTGTCATAAAAAACTGCAGCCTTGTGCTTTTCTAGTGGCTCCACAACATCATTCTGAACTTCGACTTACTGGAAGGAGGGAGTATAGCATTTCTTTTAACGATTGAGACAATCGTTGATTTCATTTGAATAGATTTAGCAGATTCAATGAATTGTAATGGATGATGTGTTGATCCTTAGTTCCTCATAGCTTGTAAAAATGTAGAAAAGGTTTTGGACTCTCTTTTCTTGTAAATGTCTCAGCTATTGGAGTTATAAAATGAAGAGTGATTTTCCCTTCGTGTTGGTTTGTATAGAGCAGCATTTGCCCATTTTACAGTGTATCAATTACAAAGATCTATCTACAAGAATAACAGTGGTTTGTGAATATTACAAGTATAAAAGATATTATAATGATATAGTAGTGGCCAGTGTGGGATCACATTAGTTAATTGTAATCCCTAGGCCAATGCTGTAGCCAAAATGTCAATATACGATGCAATCTACACCAGACTCCTGTGTTGAAAAAAAAGAAAGGAGAGCCAACTTTTTCTCTCTTCAATAACCAAAATATGCTGAATACATCAAAAAGAAATATCGCTCTAGTGTTGATTTTTGCCATTTTTCCCCAGATTTAATTGCACTACTGAAAAAGGAAACAAAAAATTTATACTAATTATTTATTAACTATAAATATTTATTTCACTGTAAATATAATAGGATAAAGTATCGTATACCTAGTAGTTCTATCTTAGATATAACAAAGTGTTAAGTCGACCAGTTCTCTAGGTAACCTTGTACAGTTGTTCTAGTCCCAATCGTGGCATTACTGAATGTAATTATACAAGAAACCTGAGAAGATGAAAGTAGATAGTATAGAATGTATATAGGTCTGTGGTAACGACCACTTACATTTATGTTTTTTCGAATAAAAAAGAAGCACACACAAAAACCTAACAAAAGCATGCCATTAGATGGCAGTTGTAGCAAAGGGAAACACAAGATTCATATAAAATACAAAGTACTAAGGGAACCGTTTGAGCTATGCTACCAACTAGATCTCAAATACTAGTGGAAGAGCCGCAGCCTAAACAACCTACTCATCTTTGAGTCTCTTTTCCACCTCCTCAACGCTCTGAATCTCCTTGTAATACTTGCAGACACGATAGATACACCTATACACACATAAAAACACTTTGTAATGAACTGAAAAATAGATTTCTTTGCATCAAAATATAAGGTCCTAAGGTATTAAGCATATGTACCAGTAGAGAAGGCATGCTGCTACACACAGAATAGCATTTCTTTGAGCCTTGTAGATCTGCATATAATTAGGGAGACTGAAGAAGTTATACAGCCAGAAAATAATGGTAGATGCATTTTGTTGTCACTGAGCTGCTGTATCGTTTTGCATAAATAGGAAAGAAGATGAGGGGGGACAAGTGCAACTCATGCTTCATATGTGATGTCAGTACGTTCAAGTTATTGGTGAAGGGGATACTTGGAATAATGTCTCTCAGAACCAATGTATGAGAGCAATAGGAAAAACCTAAAATGTCAATCCATAGGTTGTGGTTTCTCATATTTCTACAACAACATAGCTAGTGTAATTCCATACGTGGGTCTGGGGAGCATGGTGTGCATGCAGACCTTACCCCTACTTGTGAAGGTAGAGAGGTTGTTTCCGAAAGAACCTCGGCTCAAGTAAAGCATATCAAAGCAGGTTTGGAAAGAAAATACAGTAGTGAATGGTTTCTCATATATCTGAACTTGATATTTTGAAGGATCGGGTAGATTATATTGCTAAGACTGAACTCAATCTTTTCAGATCCACTGAAGTAGATCTAATGCATTTGATCCATGGCTGCAGATAGATGAAATAAGAAGTGATGTTACAGCAATAAGTTTGCAAGCCTTTCACACTAATAGCAGTCATGAAATGATCTGTTTCCCACCATGATGCCCAACCCAACTCTGTATATTAACACTTCTTCTTTTTGCTCAAAATTGGTATATATTTTTTTCCAACTCAACGTGTATATATAAACATTTAAATAAAAAACAACCATGTAAATTCATCCTTGGACAAACCATTTAGTTAATGTTTGTGTATGTCTCTTCTCAACAATAAGAAAATAGATGACTGGCAAAAAAGGTGAAAAGGCACAAAGTATTTCCTTGTTGGTGCAAACTCCCCCATTAAGAAGTAGCAAGGGAAAAAAGAAAACGATAAAAGAAAAATGAAAAAAAACCATCCAAACAAAATGTATTGACCTTTGAGTTAAAGGTTTCATTCTGCCTAGATGCATTTACACATAGATATCAAATCGATGAAATAATTTCACCACTTCCCTTAATTGGAAAAGGACAGCAACAAATTATGGTTTCTCCCCACATTTCCTTCAATTTGTCAGCAGATTACTGAAATTTCTACTTTTCAAAGCAATGAAAATTACTTTCCCCAATTGGCTCATATTATAATCATTACTTGATCTTGCACGTGTCTGTTTTTGTGTCACCGACTCACCGTAGTTTGGCACTAGTAAAACCCTAATAAGTTCATGTGAAAACCATGAAGAAGACACCCCTTAGTTACTTTCCCTTTAGTGCCACTTATTACATAGTTTAATGGGAGCTACCAAAAAACCATTTTTACTTATTATCGTAGTTTATCATATTGCCGCTCTTCTTACTAATACAGACTCTTCAGTGTAGAAGTGTCAACGTGACGTATATTGGTATAGTAGAGTGGGATATGCATTGTATTTGGTTGAAGTAGTTTGGATGTTTCAACTTCTACCAACCATGCAACGCTAAGAAGTAGTAGTCGATTCCAATTTGAAGAAAGCATTTTTGATGAGTCAATATAGATAATAAATCCCTCCCTTGTTGTTCTATTCTTTAAGTACAAATCAGCAAGTATCCGCCAACCTAAAAAGGTTACATGATGACCAGATAGTCAAATATCATGTATAACGTTCATTTTATTACTCATATCTTTATATCAATCTCCAACAATCTGTCCGTTCCTCTTTATAATAAATCTAAGGTCCTTTGAAAATTAGACACCTCAAAAAAACCAATGTCTGACTAACATATCATAGTCCAGGAACATAGTTATCAAGAAAATGTCAGCATGATTCTATGTCTATCCAATTTCAAAAAACCGTGAAACTTGGCCAGGGTGGACCTAGCCTATTAGGTAATAATTCCGTAAACACCTGTATTTGTATTAAAAAATCTATAAAAATTTACAAATATTAGACCAAGAATTCAATTGTTATTATATATTAACTTGAGATCGTTATAAGAACCCATCAACTTCAAATCCTGGATCAAACTTGGCCTCGTGGACCACTCTACCGAAGAAAACTTAAGCACAAGGCTTGAAGAACATAAAAAGGAGTGTAAAACAACACACATTAATCAAAAAAAGGATGGAAGAGCTAGATAATTCCGTTGTGTAATCCCCTGAGGTTTCTTCAGTAACAATAAGAGTGCAAGGATCACATATTGAGAATTCCTCAATTTCTAGGTCTCAAAATTAGAAAAACACATATGCAATCAACTCGTTCATCAGCGCTAAACTACTATCTTCTAGACCTAATAATCACCAAGTCCAGTTTAATCATATACAACCCTGTCAAAAAAATAAAAAAAAGCAATAGAGAAAAATTACCGATTTCTCGTAGCGGTCTCTCTCAGCAGCAGTGCAGATCTCACCGGTGCACATCAACCGATGCTCATTCTTCCAATATATATCTAATCAAAACAAAACACAAAATTACACACAAATTCCAATAGATAGATAAAAGAAAAAGCGTGTTAATTAGTACCAAGGAGCTGAAAACCGGCGAACGGGATGATGAATAAAGAGGGCTGAAGAGTGAGTGAAATTAGGGAAACGAAACTAGATTTGATTGCTTTTGGAGATGGCAATGTCAGGAGAATTGCTATGGCAGCCTCTGCCGCTACAACATACGTCAGTATCATCCACTGTAACGCCATTTTTTTCTGAATCTTTGTTGCTTCTGAAAATGATCTTCTTCTTATTATTATACAATTTTGGTGGTTTTGATTTCACACACAGCGGTATTTCTTAATTGACAAGTTTGAAGAAGCTTCTTCTCAAATCTAATAAAGGCTTACTGTCTGAAATTACTAAACTGTCCTCTAGATGAAATAAGTATTCATGGGGTAATTTGTAATTTACGTGAAGGTAGGCTAGAATTTAATTACCACGCCAAAAATAGTTGAATTTAATATTGGACCAGAATTTTTATCAAAGTAACCGATAATATATGAACATGTTAAAACAAATCAATATTTATGGGAAACAACAATTTGGTAAAAACGTTATCGATCAGGTATTTATATAAAAAGAATTCTATTCTTGGCATATGTTTTAAGAAATTATAATAGAAAATTAATTTTATTATATTATTTTTTGAAAAATAATTATAATTAGTGGCAATAGTAAATTAAAAACTAAATGAAAAATTATTTATGAATTTTATAAAATATACAAATAGTATTATATATTTATTTTTAGTATAGTAAATAAGTAAGGGAAAGTATTCTTAGAGCGAAAATACTTCCTTCTTTTCCCTGTTTAAGGAAAATAGCAATTTATTAATCTCTTTTTTCTAAATCAATAAAATTTTATTAATACTTCTTTTTTATACTTTTAAGTGGGAAACTTACATAAATATACTATAATAAAAAAATACTTACCATTTATAGCAATAATATTTCTTTTTCACTTGATCACTTTTAATTTATTTATAATACAAGTTTAATTCATATTACAAAGAATAATTTTTATTCACATATAATACAAATTTTAATGATAGATAATTTATTTATCACATATTTTAATACACTTATAATACAATGTGTCAAATTTTTACCAAACAAACATAATATATTTTAAAAAACAAGTATAATTCATGTATAATTTATATATATTACATATATAATTCACTTTTAATATATATTGCAGATTTAACATAGTATTGCTATAAATGGTAATAAATAAAAAATATTGCTAAAATTAATAATTATTTATTAAAATGTACCAATTTATGTAATTTTTCCTTTATAAAGAAATTAAGTAATTACACAAATACTTAAATTTAAAATTTCCAAATATTATTAGTAAAATTAATTTAATTTAAATAATTCTAATTAAATTTTCTTAAGAATCATGCCAAGACAAATAATAAAGGGACTAATTATCCTATCCCAGAAAAAATAGAAAAAGACAACCTTAATCTTCGTGCGACTTTAATGAAGCTGGTTCTTGGTTTCTGCGTTCAGACTCAAAATAATTTTCGACCATTTTTATAAATAGTTCATTCATAACCCTCGTTATTTTATAAATTTAATGCATAAAAAAAAATATATATTTTTTTTATTCTTGTGAGTTATTAACATTGAAGATATATATTTGACCAACTTAAAAATGTTAAGTAAACGATTCATGTTTATTGACTAAATTAATTAATCAAAATAAATTAATTTATATTCATTGATTAAAAACTTGAGTTCCAAAAAAATTAAATAAGAAAAAAAGGATAAAGTCATATCATAATCAAGTGCAAAAATGATGACATTTAAAATGAGACGGAGGAAGAAGTATATAATTTTATTTGGTGTGATCAAGAGAAATGTCGATCCAAATAATTGAAGCTAGAGTCCAGATTTTTTTTCAAAAGAAGATTGACTTAATGAGGTCTGATAGCCTGTTAATCATTTTCTTTTATAGACAAGAGATATCCCAAGAGCCTCAAATGTAGCTAGAGGAGCAAAGGGGGCTCATTGCCAGAAAATCACACCCATGGTGTGAATAATAAAAATCTTGTCTCCATCACTACAAGGGACACAATGCACAATTAGCCAGGAGTTAAGGCGAAGGGGCTAGCGGAATACGGTTCGCCAGGAGAAAACTATAAGTCTCAAATTATAAAGTGGATGAATTTGTTTGGAACTTTTACTAACTACTATACATGTATTCTGTAGGGTGTCTCTAACTGAAGGCCTATTTTTAGTCATGTGAAATGTGAATGTCTCATTAAAGTAAGGGGCCTTATGTCACTACTCACTAGTAAAAAATTCAATGATCATCTTTCATCTTGACCGAGAAACTAAAGACTATCCAACCATCCTTGCCACATAGAAATTAAGTAAACCAGGTTAAATAATTAGTCAAACAAGTTCATTCAATGCAGTTTGCATCACTACACATCCAAATCAGTGAAAGAACCATGTAGGAATTTGACTTCCAAAAGTCAACAAATTGTTTTCTGTCTTTTGTTTCTCATTCATCTCCTCAACACCTCTATCTAATTGCATTAATAACAAGTTGCATCACAAGCAAAATACTAACTAGTACTAATAGAGAAGAGAGGAGAAGAGAAGAGTACAACAGAGGAAGGTTGATGGGGAGGTTGAAGTTGAATAGTGATCCAACTCCAAGACTCAAGCATTTCAGTCATCCACATGAATTAGAGCTATGCATCCAACTCCAGAGTAACCCCACACCTTGTTCAGGATGCAAACTCCCATCATCACCCCAAATGTACACATGCAAGCCTTGCAATTTTACCCTCCATTTGAGCTGTACTCAGTTCCCAAAGCTGATAAATCATCCTGCTCATCCAGACCACCCTCTCGCTCTCCTTCCGAGGTCTAAATACCCCCGTGGCCTTTTCAATTGTGATGCTTGCAACCACCGCGGTGATGGATTCAGCTACCACTGCAGAGACTGCGAATATGATCTCCATGTGATCTGTGCATCAAAACCCCTCAAAATCACACATCAATTGCATCAATGCCAGCTGGAACTCACCTTCAAGAATCCGTATGCTGATGCCAAAGGTTTCTCTTGTGATGTATGCCAGAAGATTGGAGTTAAGCAGTGGCTTTATAGATGTGGCACTTGCGATTTTGATGTTCATTTGGATTGTTCAAATTCTGCCCCAAATTCAGCAGTTCAGGGGTCAACTATCCTCCAGCACCACCATTCATTCCCTGGGGCAACAAGTTCACATAACCAGTTCCAGCAGCCTCCTATGGTGGAAAAAAAGAGGCCTAACCAGTTGGTGCAAAGTGCAAGTTCAGGTGCAATGGGAAACCAGCTCCCACAGACTCCCATATTATCAGGACAAGCAATGCCAAATCAGTACACGCAGGCCAGTCAGGGTGCAGCCCAAGCAAGGCCAAACCCATTACTCTATAGTACAAGTACAGGTTCAATCCCCCAGCACCAGTCCCTGCAACCTCCTCTAATTCAAGGACTGGTGAGGCCTGATCAATACATACAGTCTCCTGGGACAAACAATGATATGATGAATGCTGCATTTCAAGGACTTGTGGAAGTTGCAGCTCAGCAGGTTGGTCAAACTATCATGCAGGGATTCGTAGGTGGTGGTAACAACAGTGATGGGAATGAAGGCTCTTCAATTCTGAGAAGCATTTTTGGTGACTCGTCACAGAACTAAAACATTTCATACCTTTTCCATTTCAATATTATTATCAGTTAATGTAAAATAGGCACAACTTAAGGTCAAAATAGTATCTTGTTAAACTACCACCCTAATTTTCTTTTAGATGCTTAGAAATGCCATTATTATGCTATATCCCTTGTCATAATCATGAGCCATGAACTCACAATGCAATACTATCAAAAAAAATTACATCTTGATAAATGCTTATGATTTAATACTTGATTATCGAGGTTTCTTGTTCAATATTGACAATCCAGTTGTGATTTTCAAAAACTTGGGCAAATCCAAGTATCCAACAGATCCACCGCCTTTCTCTTCGTGAGATGACCAAACCTACCATCTCCCAACGCCCACCTAAGGCGTTAGGAGTTACAGTGGTTGAAGATTTGAATTTATTAAGAACAAACATCATTAAATTCATGCATCTTCATGAAGCGGTTGTCAGTGTGCCAACAAACATCACAGCGTTCTGTATTGTATTAAATGGTTTCACACTATTCGGCGATTAGCATATGGATATCGACATTAAAGAGAAGCATTGACACGGTATTAAATTCATCCAACTCGATTGCTAAATATTGGAGAACCAAATGAAGAGGAGAAGGAGCAAAGGATGTTCATTAGTTACTGATATGTTTGCATCCCACCTGGAGTGTGTCGTTCCAGGAAGTAGCTATACTATATCTAACTAAAATGATATGGAGACTATCATTAAACCCATTAGCATCTTATTCAATAATCCAAAAATAATGAAAAACATTATGTGCATACTAACCGACAACGGACAACAATGAAACATACTCCAGAAGTCCAGAACTACAAATCAAAATCAACTGGGAGCAGTAACGCACGGGAAACAGGCTATATCCCTGTATAACAGCGACAACAATAACATACCAAGTGTAATCCCACAAGCGGGGCCTTGGGAGGGTAATGTGTACGCAGACCTTACCGTACCTTGGGAGGTAGAGAGGCTATTTCTGATAATTGAAAGAAGCTTTTCCATCACCATCAAAAGTAACCTCAAGTATGGCTCTATTTTGATATTAAATTATACAGCAGCCTTCTAGTTTTAGATATAGGACTCAGTCTTTCAGAAAAAATTGACATTCAATACCCTCTTTGGAATATACTGCATGGCTGTATCCTCAATTCTTAAAGAAAGCAACCTCTATTACTTAAAATATTAGTCTATTTCACCAATAATAACACCAGTTCTCTTTGATTACAGCCTTGTGGTTTGACTATAGTGCTCATCTATTGAGGGGTAAAAGAAATTCACTCAATTGAGGGTTGACTACACTGTTCATCTAAAATTTGATTATATTGTCTGGTAGCATGTAACTGAAAATTCAGGAAAAGAATCACAACATTAGCTACTCTATCAAATTCACACAATTTTAACTGGAAGAGAAATGGCACCATATAGAGGTCTAAGATTACATGCCAAGAATAATCATCTGCAAAACAAACAGCCTTACACACAAAAAAAAATCACCTTGTACTATTTGACCTGAAAGGAGCACCAAATGAGAAAAAAAGAGAGATGAAAATATGACATTTACCAATGAAAATGTGTTAAAATCAGGCAGATTCCTTAGCCTCTTCAGCTGCCTCTTCCTCTCGCAATTTCTTCAAAGAAGGAGGTGGTCTAGGAACAATGCTTTTCTTCCATTTCCGATCAAGCTTCCTGGATATCCTTTTGTTAATTCCTTCTTCCATCTCACGCTCCCGTTTAACAGTAAGCATTCGAGCAATCTAACATATTACAAAAGCCAGACCATCAGAAACAAAAGTAAATTAGATTAAGAAGTTAAACATGAGAAAAGGTAAGTGTAACTACCAAATCCAAGGCAATGGAAAATGAACATTGCAGAAAATTCAGGGAAGGAAAGCAACACAAGCATGGAATTGCTCATGGTCACATGCGGCAGGTGAAAGATTAAGATTACAGCACTACCATATGTATTCAAGAACTTGAAGACCATCATTACTCATTTCAGACTCAGATAATAACGTAATTTCACTCCCCCCCCCCCCCCCAACACACACACAAAAAAAAAAAAAGGAGAGAGACAAAATTGGAGACTGGAAAGAATGTAGGCACACCAGAAAAATATCAAAATGAAATCAAGGAAAAATGATGGAAAGACCAACCATAACTGCTAGAGTTCAACCCAAAAAACATGCCCTCTTTACAAGTAACAAAAAAAACAGTTATTCTCAATCAGCACTGATGCTAATCTTTTGTTACCAAGGAGATGATATCCCTCTATTCATCATGACGAGAACTGACTTCTATTCATCTTAGGACCTCAGGAGTGTTATGCTGAGAACAATAGCCTTGCAAACACAAGGATTGGATAATTGACACAAAATAAACTTCAAATTAGGAAAAAACTTACAAGACTATTAACATGAAGATTAGAAAAACATTTTCAAACAGACTTATTAAGCTGCTCCAAGTTATTGATACTGAAATTTGGTTGAGTCTACTACATTCAAAGATTTGGATGACCTCACACATAAAAATTGAGTTCATTCACTGAAGCTCACCTTCATTATAGTTTATAATAGGAAACCTGCATATGCTCATTTCTGCACTGAGCAGAAGCACTTGTATTACATATTAAACTCGCAGAAGAAAAAAAAACTAGGAATCAGCAACTCAAAACCTTGTTCTCCTTAGTCCCTAGTCGAGTTTGGAACTAAGGAATGATTGGACAACATACACCCACCATGTTCACACCTTGGATATCCACATAACAAATCAAAGGCTATTGAAAAATCTTAAGAAGTACCTACAATATTTCTCAAATTAGTAAAAAACATAGAAGAAAAATTACTACAAATTCTTCATCCTCGTCATAGGCGAGCAAATTCCCTCAACAGCCTCAATAATTGCTGCTAGGGACAAGCTATTAACTGTGTTCTCTCCGGAACTACAATGCCATATAGTACTTAAAAATAGTAAAGCATGAATCTACCAGTTAGATGCAACTCCCCCAGTCATATAAGGATTCTCTCTTCAGAGTTCAGTGCAAAGTGATTCCATAATTTTGACACTGTTTTATGCCATTGTCCAAAATTTACTCCGACTTTCACTCAATCATGAAGATAAACACTAACTAATGCCAATAATGTGACATCAATGCGCGTAAAGAGATGACAGACCACAGACTCCACTAGTACGATCATTTAACATCATTTACCGCACCAATTTGTTTGGCAGTGGAAATGAGTAAAAAACACAATCACAAGGAAATTCACAGACACGGTAAAACCAGAAAGAGAGACAGTTAACAGTACCCTTTTACGCATCCGAAGAAACTCGCTTGACTTAAACTCATTACGAGCTGATCTTTGAAGACGAAGCATGAAGAGCTCTCCTTTAAGGTCAACAATCTCTTCCTGAAGCTCCTCAGTAGTTTTGGTTAGAATTTCCTTCAATTCCTCATCTCTCTTCGCCATTTTCACCACCACTGATGAAGAAGAGCGAGTTGTCGTTATAGAATGCGCGGTTCGAGCATGAACCGGACAGACTTGAGCAATTCGAACGCCATGGAAGGAGGATTTAGAAAGGTTTAACTTGGAAGCAAAGTTAACACTTGAAGGAGTGGCAATGGAGAGGCTTATCATCCTTTCTGATGTTCTAGCTACTATTGGATAAGGGAGTCTTTTTCTTCATATTGATGGCTATGTTCTATTTTCGTTTTAACTCGAGCAGCAAAGGGCCCAAAGAAAATGGTTTGATTTTTACTGGGCCTGGATTGTCCAAGTTTGACCCGAGATGCCATTTTTTCTGTAAAATTCATAAATAGCCGCTTTTTATATCTTGAAAAATAGCCATTATTATGAAGCTTCTAATTCCATAGTTAAAAACTTCGTGACCTTGCTATTTTTCAAAGATGAAGCAAAAGGGCCAGTGGGCGCTATTTCTACCTTTTCTTTGTGAAACTAGTACTATGTTAAGGAGTTCAACTAGTTTTATACGTGTTGAAACTATTAGTTAAGGTGATCACACAATTATTATAGAAATCCTAAGTTCAAGCTCATCAACAAATTTATACATGAGATGATAACCATGTGTTTTCCTCAGCACCAACTTCTTTTCATGCTGATTTTAATCACAGTGATAAGAGTTCATAGTCTTGGAGTTGCCAGAAAGCTCCAACATTAGGTTTTTATACTGCATAAATTATTCAGCTGTTACATATTACAACTATATTACAATATGTTGAATAGTGCTGTTTTTTAAAAAACTTCATGTGTTTTCGCTTACTAAAAACAGCTTTTGGCCATCAGAGATCATGTTTGTGTCCAGGATTTTGGCTCCATCTTCTGACACTACACAATTTGCTGATGGAACTCTTATTTGCTCCTTTGCTGTGTTAACGAGCTCATCAAGGCTTTGAGGTACCCATAGCACGACTCCTTTTCTTCTCTCGTCTTTGAGTTCCTTAGGTTCTGAAGCAAACACTCTGCATCTAACTCCCTGTCCTTCATCTGTCATGCCAATAAATATTGCTTAGCTCAGCTTATGATTGAGAGAGAAACAAATAATTAAAGACTTGGAACACCACATAACAGATCATACAAAACTTGAGTTCCTTGTAAACACAAATATTCAAATAGTAGATTCATGTTTTCCCTCCATTGCTGTTTGTTTTTGCACCTTACCAATAAAGAGGTGGTTGCTTTTTCAAAGATAGGCAACTATTTTAATACAATTTTCCAAACTGTACACAACCCATGTTTTTGGAGGCTTGTAAGTCGTTTGTTGCCAATTAGAACTGATTGATAATTTCTTGTTCTTTATGGAAATCTTTCTATTACAAACTGCAGCTCAAAAATCTAAAAAATCCTGTAACAAGAGTAAGTGAAAAATCGATTGTGGATTGTGGAGAACTCCAAAAATTGGCAATTTTAGGTATACAGGAATCTTTGCATTCGCTACAATAAAGCAATAAAAAGACCTCAAACTCTTGTTTGAAAATTCAAAAAACTACCTTATTTTTTCCAAAAGGTCTATGTCGGCCTAATTTATCCCCCTCTCTGGTTGGTTTTCTGTCTATTTATACAGAGAGAAGATTTCAGTTGTGATATTACCTTGACTTCTACCAAAACTTGGAGAAAATTCTGATAATTGACTACCCTTTGCATCTTCCAGTAACTTAATAAGATTCTTGTTTCCACCTACTCGAGCTTCATCAAGTGGACTTTTTCCCCACCTACAAATATGTATGCAATAACAATTTTGAGTGTTCAAGAAGATGATAATACTTTGCTAAATTTGTAGCAAATCAAGGATTTAGAAATCATATCGTAAGCAAATGTCTTTAAAAATAGTGACACAATAAAGAAGAGTAAATTAAATGGCTAAAAAGTAGTTTGTGCAATTCTTGTGTGGAAATTTAAAAAATCGAGCAGCATTATCAGAAAACTCCACCATTCACCTGTAAAGACCTCAATTGAAGAAGTAAATTTGTTTATGCTGTAACAGAGAGAACAAACATTTCGCGCATGAAACAAAAAATTGATCACTACATAAATGACTCTTCAAGTAAAGGAGATGTAAGTGCATATGTAAGAAAAAATAAGCTACAATTACGTGAATACTATGCATGTTAGAGGACAGATGAACTTACAATAGATATTATGTGCAGTTCTCATGCTCATTAAATTTGATCATATTTGATTACACCTTACAAGCAAGACTAAGAGAGGATAATACACCTACTTCTATTCTTTTACTATAATAAGTGAATTAAATTCGTAAAAGTACCTGTCCACCGCAAAGACACTAGCCCCAGCTTCTAACAGTAATGCTGAAATTGGATACAATCCTTCTGATGCAGCAAGGTGAAGTGGTGTTCGAAAATCATAATTTTTGGAGTTAGGATTGATGCCATTGGCCAAAAGTCTTCTCAAATACTCTAAATCTCTTTTTGCAACTGCCTCACAAAGGCAAGTCCCATCATTATCTATACCTAGAAGTGCCCCAGCTTCCACCAGCAAAGAAGCCACATGATCATGACCATTCTTGACCGCTTCAAGCAATGGAGTGTAGCCAAAGTTATCTGTTAAGATAAGGTTCTATGAGGATTACTTTTGGAGAGAACTTAACATCAGTGACAAGTAAATTGAAGAATTCAAGTCAAGAGAGATGCGCCAGGTAAATATGAAAGAGGAAAAGAAGTTACCTCTGCCATTGATCTCCACTCCTCTTTGGATAAGGAAAGCTGTAATATCTTCATGTCCCCTGGATGCAGCTAGATGCTGTATTTACACCATACCAAATAAGACTTCATCACCACCTTTTGACTAAATATATGAAACTATATCCAACACCTTAGAATGTCAACAAAGATACTAAATTCTGTATGGATTTATTTAAGCAACTGTTGAGAAACATCTAAACTCAGTCTTACTTTGAGACTGTTCTACAGTTGTTGAATATGATTTTTGTATCTTTAGGGTCAAGTGGGTCATGCCTAGAACAGTCAAGGAATTACTTCTCTGTTGGAAAAGTGGAGGTATAGACAAATGCAAACAGAAGATTTGGAAAACCATCCCTGGTTGCATTTGGTGGTCTGTTTGGAGATGAAGGAATAAAAGGTGCTTTGCAGGCAAACCAGAGCCAGATACGAGAATTATCTATAAATAAATTGTCTTTAGGATTTTGGTGTAAGATGGAAGATATCTTTGAATTAGACAAGATGTTAAGAGTTTATTAATTACCTACAGAGCTAGTTAATTTTTCTATGTAATAGCTATGATGTAACTTGTGCACAATCTTTGTGCAGTTAACAGTGAGATAAAACTTAATGTAATTATCAAGGAAAAACGAAGAAAGGACAATCTTTCTGATTGTCTCTTCCAGTCACAGAAAGGTCATTGAAAACTATATGACTCAAGATTCTTGAGAATAGATTAGGAAGTGCTTATAAGATGAATATGTACATATTGTTTATTAAGGCTTATTTATGATTAACCTTGACATAGATATTAGGTAGCTACAGAAACAAGCTATAAATAAATTAATGTGAGAGGAAACTGTAAGAGTGATAGAAGACTTCTCAACACATATATAAGCTAAAAATAGATACCAGAGGTGATCTTCCATCATAATCAGTTCGGTTAGGCTCTGCTCCTGCATCAATTAAACGACTCAGTCGATACAAGTCTCCATCATGAGCAGCACAGTTCAACCTCATGGCCAGCTCAGATTCATGTTTTGCAATATTTAGTGTTATGTCTGACTCCAATATCTTACTCCGAAGGCTTGACTCTCTTCCCTGAGAAATTCCAAATATCCCATAAGATGAAAATGGCCCTTTCTGTCATTTTCCAAATGTCACGTAAGACATTTTTAAAAAAAATGCTACCTTTCCAAACACTTATGTCCAGCTGAGTTGCTTACTGCTTAACATAACTTTTGAAAAAGAAAAAACAGAAATTTGGAAGACAATAAGAGATTAAAAACGAAATGACCGAACCTCAAGGAGGTTATTGATGATCAGACGCCCATCGGAGAAGTATATTCCCAGAATCTCCACTAGAGATTGTTTATCAATTCGTAGTAGTCTAGATAGTTCAGAAACTTGAACTGTATAAGGGACTGGAATGTTACAAAGAACTGAAATTTCACCAACAGAGTTGTAAGTTTGAAGATCCAGGAGAGATTCTTCAGTTTCATTTTCTTCTGATTTTGTTAGTTCTTCCTGTAGACAACAAAAATATGAACAAACAGTTTATACATATACAGTCAAATATCTATATAACAAACTTGTTTGTTTTGAGATTTTTTTGGCTTTTATAGTGACTTCTTGTTATACACCTATAACAACATTAGACATTTAAATCTTATTTGGCTGTTATAAAGGGTAATTTTATAAAGAGTGTATTGAGTATATTGGTGTAAAGATGGTTGTTGATATTACAGGTAAAGACTGTTATAGAGAGGGAAAATACAGCATAAAAATCGATTCAGAGAAAAACTAGGCTTTTATAGTTAAGTATTATTATATAAGGATGTTAGGTCTGATTGTAATAGAAATTGAGACCCTGTTAAGTTCTTTGACAACTCATTCAAGCCTTGAAATAAAATCCTTCCCTTCAAGTTCATATTTTTTTTTAAGTATCACTGATAACAACTGATCTTATATCTGCAAAAAATGAAACTATTCCTAGTAGTTTTATGAACAACTATCTCAGATGGCATAATAGCCATAACCTTGTATCTGTAGTTCTTTATTATTATTCCCACACATTTACATGGATAAACCATTCCACACGACCAAATTAAGGGAGAGTTGGACAATGACAGAGTACTGGAGTTTATTACTTATGCTGTTTTTGGCAAGCTAAGCATCATCAACAGGCATCCACTAATTTCACAAAGATATCTATTTAATTTCAGATTTGTTTGCAAGAGAACTAGATTTTACATTGTTTAGAAAATTACTCCACCTACAAATATCAGTGTGAACAAAACAGCAAAGATGTGATTTTCTTTAAATTTTAGGAGACTAAACCAACTTTCCTCGTCTATCTTTGCCTCTACTTATTTCTGATTTCTTTGCATCAAAAAATTTCCAACTTTGTGCATATTCTATATAGTTTGGAAGGCCAAAATGAAGAATCACAACCAGCCATGAGTATCAAGACAAAAAAAAAACGAAAACCAAATTCCCAACCTAAACTGGAAGTCCTTACTTTTAACCTGGAGAACAACTTTCCCAAGATAATGCAGATGACAAAACATTTAGGGTGTAGGGAAGGAGGAAACAGAAACTTTACATGCTGAATCTTTTTTTCTGTTTGCTGTTGATTTTCATTTCCTTGTTCTCTTTTTCCCTTCTTCCTTCATTATCCTCTAAGTTTTGTTTAAATTGGGCTTATCTTCTGTAGCTAATTGCTATTGCTACTACTACTTCCATGTTACCTCTCCAACTGGGTTTAAGAACTATTCCTTATAGCATCTTGTTTAAAGTGAATATGGAATTTAAAGATGGAAATCTTACCACTTTACCGTGACAGACAAAATACAGTTGATCCGCCATGCTACCCTGTTCCAAAATAACTTCCCCTGGAAGGAAAAATTCTTCATGTACTTTGATTGCCTACAAAAGAACAAAGATGTGGTGAGGATAACTCTTCACTACTATAAACTTCACATTATCACAACTACTTGTTATCAGCTTCAATTTCGGGGATATTAGCAAACAATACACCCTGATTGACGTAAACATGAATCATAAGAATTGGACTAATCATTAACCAAATAAGCACAACACTGATGGTTGTTGGAATATTTTGAGGAGGAAACAGCTGATAAGTATAAAATGTTGGAGCAAGAACTTGAGAGCTTTAAATAGAAATCGTATAAAGCTCTAAAGGACAGATAAATCTGTTGGGTGGTCTTGGGCCTTCTCAACCCAAAAGCTAGCTCAAAGGTTGAGGCTTTCCCTCACACTTATAAATTGACCACCAGCCCCTTCCACTTCCGATGTGGGATAACCCAACAATCTCCCCCTTCACACATCGGGCCTTGGGCCGGAGAGAGTGACAACCCAATTTCTCCCGGTGGGCTGAGACTTGTTGACAACCTGGGCTCTGATACAATGTTGGGTGGTCTTGGGCCTTCTCAACCCAAAAGCTAGCTCAAAGGTTGAGGCTTTCCCTCACACTTATAAATTGACCACCAGCCCCTTCCACTTCCGATGTGGGATAACCCAACAAAATCTTCCTTAAAGATGTATGATGAATGTGAAAAGGAGCTGCATTTAATTCAACTCATCTAGCTATTTACATGTCTGCTTCAAGCTAAAAGGAGATAACTATTCTATAATCACTATGAAATGGACTTGATATAGGATGGATTTATTTTGTTTACTCTTGCTGATAAAATAGGAAACAGCCTGATATAAAGTAGCCTGGTGGAACAATCGAGGTGCATGTAAGCAGGCATGAACACCATAGTTCTGAAAAAACTGATCACTGTTTCAGTAGATTGAACAACCCTTGGGATATAGGAGCATATCCATTTGGACCAGGCAAGATTGACTCACATTATGGAAAGCTGCTTGATGAGAAATAAGCAGAAATTATATAGGGATTTGACTCCACATTTATTCCTCAAAGATGCAAGAATAAGTGAACCAGAGACACTTCTGTAAAGAAATGCGGAATGAAAATATTTTGAACTCCTTTTCTCTATTGTTAAGTGAACTTACAATCTGTTTGACAAATTCATCCGAGCAACCTCTGAAAAGTGGGACTCCCCTGACGTAGGGCTCATATAACTTCCGTGCAATCTGCAAGAAGAACCATATAATGTGGTAATAGCATTCTAAACAATCATACTTCTACTTTTAACATTTCCTTTCCCTGATCTTCCCTTTTCCTTTGGTTACAGAGGCCAATGAGCAAGATATTGTAGAGATTAAAAAGATAAAATTCTTCTTCCAATACCTTAGCTCGAATTGAAGCTGGAATATCCTGTAGAACAGAAGACTCATTATAACGGCTCTCATACTGTAATCTGACATGATCTTTGATCTCTTTGCTTAAGCTCTTCCCCAGCTTGTTTCTGTTCATATATTTTATAAGATCTGCCATTTTATCCCTAAACCTTTCAGTTTTGGATCCTTTTACGATTAATGCTGCCATGTTACCGAGCAGGTAGGCACCGAGAATCATGTCAACAGAGACATAGATCATCACAAATATCATTTCCCTTACATTGACTGCATGAATTTCTCCATAACCTATAGCATAAGAGAACAATAAAATGCATTATACTCGGATCCTGATTTTTAGAAAAGTAACCTTTACAAGTTCATACTGCTCTAAGAATTAACTAGAAGTTGTTACCGATAAGCCAATAGTACCAGAATCAGACATTTTTCCTAAAATGTATGCCTTAGCTTTTGATGTAAAATGTCTAATAAAGGGAGACATTTTTTTCAGTTCATTAACAATACCTTCATACTTGTAATTATTTGAGACTATTTTATAATATCTTGAGTTGTCAGCACAGACCAGAGGGGGATTGCATAAATCTTTCCAGTATATCTCATAGGAATAATTTTTATTGCAGAAGAGTAAATTGGCTTGCCTTTCTGGAGATTTTTCTAGCATTAGGATATGGTAAGAAGGAACAATGTCATGTTAGAAAATTCTAGGATCCAAACCATTCTACTTCAGAGTCTCTTTACTAATAATTTTACCAGCCTTAGAGCTGTATAAAACAGAAGAGCCAAGAGCTAAATTCTTTGTACTGTCACTAATGTGTTGCATTTTCAGTATATCTAATTGTGTAGGTTACGGAAGAGATAATAACTCAGAGTCCTTAGTAATAGCAGTACAATCATTTCCTATTGCATCTGAATTTCTCAATATCTTCAACTAATGAAAATTTTATTCTTCACAGAATTATTGAAGCATGGCTTCATGAGAGAGATGACCTCTGCATCAAGTAACTAATACTCTCCGACCATGGAAATTACTACAGTTAGCTAGACCTGACTAATCTCAACTGTAATTCCTAATAAACTGAGTCATGAAATTTAACAACTTAAAAGAGCCTGTTTGGATGGGCTTAAAAGCTGGTCAAATGACTTAAAAGTCAGTTTTTGACTTATTAGAGTGTTTGATAAATATCAAAGTAATTTATTTTAAGTCAAAAATGACTTATTTTAAGTCAAAAGATAAAAGTTACGTGAAAGGTGCTTTTTTTTCCAACTTAAAATCATTTTATGTTGACCGTGTATTTACCTTTTTACCCTTAATTCTTTTATTTTTATTTTTATTTTTATTAGTATTATTATTATTATTATTATTATTATTTATTTTATTATTCTTATTATTTTATTTATTATTATATTCTTTATTTTATTATTCTTTATTATTATTATTATGTATTATTATTAATAATAATATTTTATTATTTTTATTATTATTATTATTAATTTTATTATTCTTTATTATTATTATTATATATTATATATTATTAGATATTACATACTATTATTATTATTATTATTATTATTATATTCATATTATTTTATTATTATATATTATTATTTATCATTATTATTTATTATTATTATTATATATTATTATTTATTATTATTTTATTATTAATATTTTATATATTATTATTATTATTATTATTATTAAATATTATCATTATTATTATTATTATTAGTATTAGTATTATTATATTATTATTATTAGTATTATTGTTATTATTATTTTCATATTGTTATATTATTATTATTATTTATTATTATTATTATGTTTAATTATTTTTATTATTATTTTTTATTATTATTAAAATTATATATTATTATTATTATTATTATATATTATTATTAATATTTAATATATTTTTTATTATTATTATTATTTATTTTACTATTCTTTATTATTATTATATATTATATATTATACATTATATATTATTATTATAATTATATTATTATTATAATTATTATTATTATTATTATTATTATTTTCATATTATTTTATTATTATTATTTATATATTATTATTATTATTATTATTATTATTATTATTATTTATTATTATTATTATTATTATTATTATTAAATTAATCAGCTTTTATCATGTTAACAACTTTTAAGGGTATTTCAGATATTTTACCAGCACTTATTTGCCAAACACATCAACAACTTTTTTTTAACTTCAGCACTTTTATCCAAACACATAATTACTTATTTTAAAAATAAGTTTCAGCACTTTCAAAAGTACTTTTTAAAAGCTACTCTTTTTAAGCCCATCCAAACGAGCTCTTACTCCTTTAGTAACTTTGCTAATACTTCCTTTAATTTTCCTTTTGAGTGGTAAACAGTAAGAAAAGAAGTTATGAGATGATACACACTTGTGATTGAGATGAATCTAAAAGATTTCTATAATACTGCCAAGTAAAGAAGGGGGTAAAATGTGCTTGTTGTTTTACACATTTGTATAAAATGATAGATGGAACTGGATTGATAAAATCAACAACTTGATATAGTTTGAACTTTGACATGAAAAAGAAAAATAGCTTACCAACAGTTGCCATAGTAACAACGGCAAAGTACAATGATGTGATATACCGAGTCCATAGATCAATATCTCGGAAATCTGTATAATTATAGTCACCCATCTTCAAACTTCCTATCCATGTATAACCTTCTTCCCATGGAGGCAATGTAGTAGCCAGATAGTAAAAGAAGCAGGCAGCTGTGTGAGTGCAGTATAGTTCGACAACAAATAACTTTACAATCCTTGTAAACAGATAGTTAAGACGGATGTCTTTCTCCAACCGCTCAAAGAGTTCTGTCACCCTAAGGACTCGGCTCAGCCTAATCCATAAGATATACCTAACTGGCTCCTTTCTGCCACTAGCCTGTTCACAGGAAACAGCTTAATGATTCATTTTATAGCCCATAAAAGCCATTTTAGTTGCTATTGACAGCATTGGAAACAGACCAAATGGAGTGCACAGTTGTCCTTAATCTAGCATAAATAGAATTAACATTCAAGCTTCAAAGTCATCAGATTCACCAAGATTTCAGTTGATAATCATTGTACAAGGCTAAAACATTGACTTTTACAGACTTCGAGAGGATTATAACACTTCAACAAAGAAGAAAAAGATGAGAACACAAAACTAACACACAAGTCCATAATCAAAAGGGAGAGTTCTTCACACTCGATAGATACACAGTTCTCAAACTCTAAATTACCACTTTAAACAGTCCTGAAAGGATTTTCTAGACGCCACAATTAAATTTTCAATTTCCTAGAACGGAAATTTTAATTACAAAGTCAGTGAAAGGAAGAATAATTCTGTGAAATAACAGAAACTAGTTTGTGATCACTTCATTTGTCCCAAAGAGAAGGATACAAGGCAATCAATTTACTCCAACGCAAAAAATGAGATAACAAGAACAACCTGGTGTATTTGGGTGCAGGCCACAATAAAATTACTAGAGCGCATCTATACAAAATAGCATAGCCATAACATATCAATCAATCTATCAACTAAACCTCCATGCCAAATTAAACTGCCTGGATCTACTGTCACTATTCAGCACCATTCAGGTACGATTCATCATTGCAACACAATGTTAGTACAAATTTCAACCTATCATAACTCTCCTCCTTTATTGGAATGTTCTATCAGCCAAGGCAACGGTGATATAAGGGGAAAATATTAACCAAAGAGAGAAAAAAAGGAGAATACCTTGTATATAGCATCCCATGGAA
Source organism: Solanum sitiens (assembly GCA_016801875.1). Classification (NCBI taxonomy): domain Eukaryota; kingdom Viridiplantae; phylum Streptophyta; class Magnoliopsida; order Solanales; family Solanaceae; genus Solanum; species Solanum sitiens. The sequence continues at coordinate 912,225 of JABWTJ010000002.1, read as the reverse complement.
AGCAACCTAGCAAGTCCAGGAGGAAACGAGATTTCAAGTACCTATGCAAATTATCCAGGAGTTCAGACTGTTCAGTACAATCAAAATCGGCGATTAAAAACAAAGATACTTCGCAAGTCAAAAGTGTACAAACCGAATGGCGATGAGTTTGCGATCGTAGATCATGCAGTGAGAATGAGAGTCTCGATAGACAACGAAGAAGAGAACGACTATGTCTATGAGGAAAGCAATTTGGCCGGCGATATCGAGAAGGAATAGATTTTCCGGGAGCCCTCTGAAGAAGCCAAACTCCAGAGGAGTGAAGAAGGAGGAGTACACAGCCCATATCAGAATGAATTGCGTCCACAGTATGTACCACCTGCATTCAAAATTCTGATTTTATTAAGCTAAGCCGGAAAGTGGCGTTGTAGTGGTGAGATTTACTGGTTGTGTCCTTGGCGCCAATGCCCAATTATATACCAGGATTAAAAAATTAAACACGTTTTTTAATTTTTTTTAAAAAATTAGGAAGGGGTTAAATATTACACTTGGGACACATTTATGTTATGAATAAAATGAAATAATCTTAAAAGAAAATTTTCTAGCACCCTTTAATCTCTTGTTAGGTTGTAAAGTGTAGAAAAACTTAATTAGTACTAAAATTAGCTATTTCCACCTACTCTGGAATCGTAGTTTTTGAATAACTTATTTCGAAATAAAATAATTAAAATGACAAAAATGTCCCCTTAAACTTTTTTTATTCATTAGTAATCACACATTTTACACTTATGGAGGGTGTGTGGAAACAACTCATTCACTAATAAATAATATCATTATAACTAATCTCAAGTCTCAACATAACTAATCATATCAAAACTTGTCTTCAAACCAAACAATTCAATAAAGATTTAATATAATAAATTTAATAACCAAAACATAAGTACAAATTACTTAAAAAGTAGTATAACACATAATACTTTGGCCATTAAAAAATCTATGAAAATTTAAATGACTCTCCAAATTTTATATGTGTCATATAAATAGAGATAACATGACAAAAGGCTATTGAATTTATTTCCTTAAATAAGCATGACTGACCAATTATCAGGGCGAATAATAAATCCGTGATCTCTGCGTCCCCTGCTTCTACTACTACTACTCTCTCCCTTATTTCTAACACTAACAGTACTACTGTTGTCAAGAGTAGAGTAATTTCGAAGCAGCTTCAACCGATTTTTCCAATTAGACTCAGATAATTTGTTGGAATTTGATGTTTCTTCATTGAGATCTTCAACCTTAAACTCTTCTTCTTCTTCTGAATCTAATTCTCCGGATCTTCGTTTTCCTCTATCCATGGATGAGTTAGTATTTTAATGGTTTATAAAATCCGAGTACTAGTTTTTTGTTTTTACTCAATGTTTGTCTTATAGATGGAGTCAATTATTAATTAGTTACTGTTGCAGGATACGAACCGTTGGACAGGATGAAGTGGTTTCAGAATATATAGCATTGGACGAGGAATATAATCTTTTTATGTCTACTCCAGAATCAAATGTATTTTAAAGAGATAAGCACAAAATTTATGCTTAATTTTATTCATTTCATATCTAATTACAATGTGAAGTTTTATTCTAGTAATCTTGATATATAGTATTACTATACATAAAATGTCGGTCATTAATTATAATACATTAGAAAAATAAAATAACAAACAATATCTCATTTATATTTAAGGAGATTTTAGCTCAATGTAGCATAATTCAGTAATCTACACAGATTCAGCAATAGTATTCTTGACTTGTTTCATTCAAGAGATAACTGTCCAACAACGTTGTACAACTCCAGCAACTCGTTTATATAATTACTCTATTTTATTAAGTGAATTAGTTAGAAAACTTAAAATATGTTCCCTTGTTTCAACTCTCAACTCTCTCCTTCACTATACTTATCACAATATAAACTTCTCATACTTTCTTATATTATTTATCTTATCTCTTGTTCTCAAAAAAAGTAAGACCATCACTATTTATAAGTGAGGAATTACACTTTGAACGGATAGGAAGATTAAGGATAGTAAATTAGGTAAATGAATAGTTAAAAGTTACAAAAATAATTAGATAGAATAATAGATGAATAATGAATTACAGGTTAAAAAAAGTTCATACTATAACTAATGACCAGATTCTACAAATGTCATCAATCAAATTAGGTTCCAAAGTAACTATGCAACGGATGGGGAATAGCAATACATACCCTTTAAAAAAAAAAAATTAAAATGGGGTACTCTAACAATCTTGTAATCCTTTTCTTTAGTACATTTACTATAATTTTCACATTGGTCTATTACAATGCCATGGCCACGTCCATTCAGGTTCACATATTGATAATAGTTTGTCCATTCCTTTTTGGTTTTTTTCACCTTTTTTGGATTCCTTTTGTTTGACTTTATCAAAATGTGCTTATAGTTTTTTCTTTAATGGGAGTTGATTTTTTTAGTAAAATTTACAGCACACTTTTCAAACATTTGTAATTGAAATAAATAGGCAGTGTAATGAAATTTTTAGTCCACAGATTGATGAATAAAAGACATTGTCATGAAGCTTCACTCGTAAATTTAAAAGTCTATTATAGTAATTATTTTTGTAAGACATGATAGAAAAATATATCAATGGATGCTATTTCTATTATTTTTTTGGACATCTATCTCTTATTATTATTATTATTATTATTATTATTATTATTATTATTATTATTTTGATAAACTACTCTAAAATTACCATTAACCAACAACATAAACACGTACAGAGCACCTAACTCAGCTCTCTTCTTGATAACTATATACTTCATTCTTCAATATATTTAGGCATAATACATAAATTTGACATTTAACTTGGCTTAAGCAGACAATTATGCCCTGCAACTTTGAGTGTGCACAAGTAGGCACTTAAACTTGTATAAAATTTAAACAAGTAAACACACGTGTCTTGCATGACATAATACACGTAGGACGCCATGTAGGACACAAAATTGCAATGTCGGGTGTCATGTTAGATGAATGTGTCTATTTGTTCAATGTTATACAAGTTTAAGTGTCTACTTGTGCACACTCAAAGTTAAAGGTCATAGTTATCAACTGGCCCAAAATTAAAGGTCTCATATATTTATCATGTACCCATATCACCTATAGAGAATCTTGTTTTCCGGCCGACTCTCATAATAAAAGGGTATTACCCATATATATATATGCAAAAATAAAATAAAATTGTGTCATCTTCTTGAACTAACTAATTAAGAATTGCCCGGAGCAAGTGTAGTAACTAGTAAGGTTCAAAATTCAGTGAATAATAGGCTATTTCCTTTACCTTTTTCTCTTCTTTTTTTTTATATAGGAGAATTTGATAATATAACATACGCCTAATCTACATGATAATGTGTTGCATTTCACCCTATATCAAATCCATGAGGGCTTTTTCGTATCTCTCATTATCGATGGATTTTATGAAAGAAGTTTTAAGAACCTTTTGATATATTTTGACTTTGAGACCACTAAGTCCATTGAATCGCCTTGACATTTATTCTATTTAAAATCATTTAATAACAATATAAGAATATATTTATATATAAGTACTTCACATTACTTAAATCTATATTTTAAATAGACATGATCCATGTACAATTCCAAGTAAGTCATAATTAACCTCTCAAAAAAGTCACAATGCATGCACAAGTATAAACATTGCAGTGACGGTTACGATTTATAACTAATAATAATAAAAAAATAATATCAACTAGTTGTAGCTCTCAACAAACTAAAAATAAAAAATAAAAAATAAAAATAGGCAACTTCCTTTCAAGTCACCAAAACCCCCCTGAAAAGTGATGAATAATGATGATACTAATAAGGTTTAGGGGGATTAATTAGGAAGTGCGCATGGCAATGAGAATATAATAATTCATAATATTATTCATCATTGGCATTATTTACTTATTTGGCAAACACATATGGACCGGTAAAGAGTCTTTTTCTTTTACAAGCTAGAGGTCCAACTTGTTTGCTACTTGCTACCTAATAATCTCTCGATCTCTATTTACTTGTCTATATTTTCTTTTTTATTTGTCTCCATTTACTTGTTCATTTTAACAAATCAAAAAAAGACAATATTTTTTTTCCTAATGTGCCCTTATTTAATTCTAGAAAATTTCTAGTACTACTAAGTTGTAATGCATGTTTTTTGGAACCAGAAAATACATTTATTATACTTGGGGAGTTGCATAATCTTTTAAGTTATGTATAAAATTATAACTAACATATGATAATTATTGATGACTTAATATGTGTGTCACTTCTAAAATGAACAACTAAATAGGAACAGATGAAGATGAAGTATATAATAAGTGTTACGGGTTTACATTCATGCATCAGAAAATTAAACACATCGACTAAGACACATATTATATACACAACAAGTCATTTTAGCTGACTCATATTTCCATCATTTTCAGTTTTTACTCTTAACATTTATGTTATCCACATCAAGAAGCTGTCTCCAAAGTCATCTCCCCACCTCCACTCTCTTTAATATTTTTATCATTTAAAAAATAATAATCTAAAGATAAAGAAAACAAGCAATTCCAGTAAAGTAATTAATGAAAGAAATGTCTCACATTCAGTAAATGAATAGAATTTATATTGAGTACTAGCTAGTTCTTGAATTATATTGAGTCTGGGGATTGTTCAAATTTATATAAGGAGATTATTTTTTCATTCTTTTTTCAATGCTCCGTACCCTCGTCGCTCGACCTCGTTAGCCTGGGCATGGACACTATAATATGGGGCCCAACATCAATGAACAAAGAATTAGGGAGGGAGAATTGTATAAGTTGACCTCATTTGTTTGCACTAAATGAAGGCCTGAATCTTAATCATTCAGATTCAGCTCATTGAGTACGTTTGGTTTTTAGGTCTCAATCTGAATGATTCAGATTCAGTCCATTAAGTTTATTTGTTTTATTTTTTAAAAAACCTCTTAATGGGTCTGAAGAGGTCTGAATGAATCATATCTGTAAGAGACTCTTAACAACATCTAGACTCATTTGATAAGTTATCAAATAATAAATCATAACTTCTGTACTTTGGATGTGTCTTTTTATCTCATAACTAAAAAACTCTCTTTCTCACTTTTCACAATCAAACACCATTTTTCTCAACTGATAAGTTTTCATAAATTCTTTCAACTATTTTTTTATATTAATAATTCTCTTGTATTGATGTGTGTCAAGAACACTGGTTGCAATAACATTTTTGGTGTATTGTTGTTTATCAATGTTTTTGAATGAAAAAATAGTACTCCAAAATCATGATTATTAAAACTTTTTTTTAATCAAAAGTTATATATTTTGTTGAAATAAAAAATTTGTTGAAATGAAAAATTTATAATATTTTATTAATATAATGTTTAATTTCACTTTTATATTTAGATGTGTATTCAGATCAAACACTCAAATCTTAATGCAAATTTTAATATTCAGATTCAGACGTCTTAATCTTAATAGAAACAAATGAGACCCAAGTCTATATAAGGAAACCAAATATAATTCTCATTTCTTTTCCGATGTGAAAATTCTTACCACTCCCCGCACGCCTAATTGTCTCGTTAACGGGACACTATAATATGGGGTCAATAGAGGATTATTCAAGTACAAGGAGACTAAATTTCCATCCTTTTTCTTCTAATGTGAAAATTTTTAACAAATTGGAATTAGATTTTTGAAATGTAATCAGTATGATGAAATTGGAAGCTACAAAGAACATAACCAGTGGCCATGTGTTGCGTTAACGAGAATAATCGTACAAAACGGCTACGCAAGTGGGAGAATTAGTGCAAATTAATATTTTTAGCAGCACGTGGTCATGTGTTACGATCGACATTTTGTAATTGTACGACTGCTGAAGATTTTAATACAAAGTATTACTCTCTTCGAGTGGTATTTTTAGGTTTTGTTTCAAAAGCAACCGGTGTTTCACATAATTAAAGATTAAATGATGTTTTTTAATTTTTAAAATTTAAATTGAGAGAGTTTTACACAATCAAGAAATTATTTTCTCGTTCCAAAATAAGTCATATATAATAAATGAAGTTTTATATCATTAAAGAGACTTTTTTTTTTACTCCAATGCATTTGATTAGTGTAAGAAAGTAAAAACACTCTTTATTTTTTTTTTAGGAGTGAGTAGTTTTTTTAAAAGGATGTGTCTGATAATGTATTTATTAAAATTACATTAGAAAAATATATCTTACTCTTTAGGGACGTATAATTTTCTTAATAGATACTCCCTTCATTCAATAATAATGGTACATTATATTATTTTGGAATGTTTAATTATATTTATCCACTTTATAAAATTAATAAATAAGTTTACTCAATTATTAATTATAGTCGTTTCATAGTCATTTCTCCGTTGCTCGTCTATTTCTAGTTTCTTAAGAAGTGTGTAAAGTTAGTAGTAAACTATTATTGGGCAGAAGAAATATATACAAGCTAAAAACACTACTCTCTCCATTTTAAAAAGGATGACCTAGTTTGACTTGGAATGGAGTTTAAGAAAAGAAAGAAGACTTTTTAATCTTGTGATTTTAAATTAAAGTTATGTCAAATGTACCAAAATGCTCCTTAATCTTGTGGTCTTAAACATGTCATGTGGAAAGTTAAAGTTAAAATGTTGCCAAAAAAGTAAAAGAATTATTCTTCTTTTAACAGACTAAAAAAGAAATAGAAACGTTCCTTTTTAAATGGAGGGAGTATTTATTTTTATGGAGGGAGTTTTACGTTTGTGCCAAAGGGGTTCTTAATTAAAATAGTCAAGAACCAGCAACTACCGGTTGCATGGTGGGCTGTTAGTACACTTGCATATTACAACATACTACAATTTAAACTCAATGACTCACTTGCAATCGTTCTAGCCAATATTTTTGTGTTCGAGTACTGCATCGCGTATTTACTAAATTAGACGTGTTAAATAGTTAGATTAGACTGAATTTAGATGGATATGTAGATATTAAAATTTAATGGAATTCTATAAATTGTATTTAATTTTAACGAGGACTCTATAAGACATGCTCAATCCACTTACTTACTGTTTGGATCATTGTTTCCTATTGTCTCATACTCTATTGTATTGTATGGTATAAAGGATACAATGTTTGGTTATGCTGTATTGTTTGTTGCCGTTGAATAATACTTTTATTGTTTGATTAGACTGTATTGTAATTTATAAATTTACTAAAATGTCTTTAGTTATTCTAGGATAGGATGTTTGACTAGAAATTAATAATATAGGATAAATGGTAAAATAGTATTATGAAATATTATGTAAAGATATAATTTTGAAAAGAAATTAAGTAACAATGTGAACACACCAAATCGTTTGTTCCATAAAATAGGGGTTTTCATTGTTATGTAATAATATAATTAACAAAATAATACGATATATTTTAAGTAATAATTAGAACAAACATTGTAATTATAGTAGCAATACAATACAGTGGATAATAATGATCCAAACTCTATTTCATGTCTATATAAAAGAGTATTATATTTTGTTTGAAAATTATATTGTCTCAAGATCTAAAATTATTATACCAATCAACTGTCTCTATTTGAGTGACCACCAGTGGCGGAGCCACACTATGTTAAGGGGGTTCGGATGAACCCCCTTCGGCGAAAAATTATATTATTTTTATATGATTAAAATAATTTTTAGGTATATATAGTAGATATCGAACCCCATTCAGCTATTTCGTATGTCTATTTCTTTAAATTTTGAACCCCCTAATTGAAAATTCTAGCTCCGCCTCTGGTGACCACATAATTATTGTGGTAAGATAACCAATCTTTTTGAAGTAGTATTTGACATAAAGTCTTGTGCTGGTCCAATTGGATATGTGATTAACTTCATCGTGGCTAATGCTAATTGGCTGATTCGTAACTTTTTTCACTCCTTGACCTTCATGAAGCTATCTATCTAGCTCCAACATGTTTTAAGAAAGATCAGTTAATTGAAAATCTATTAATCTCAAGGCATCATTGGACAATATTGCTACAAGTTGCTAATTGTCTACTTTGGCTTAATTTTATCCATCAAGATCAAATTGTAGCCAAAGTTTTTTTTCCCTAGATTTAGCTAGAAAGACTAGTTCTAAAGTCATTATATTGATTATGATTGAAATTGTAAACCTGTCGAGTTCTCTAACTCATCAAAGTTTAAGATCGAATTAATGAGACAATGGTCAAATTCCATCATTTTCCAAAGTTTCTTCAATTCATGAGATGAATTAATTCAGAATAAATAGATTGACTGTATTATAAGGATTATAAAAAAGTTATTAGCAACTTTTTTAATTTTGACTTTAGACCACTAATATATTTAAGTCACCCTAGTATGTGAACCTCTCTTTAATATACTTGATTGAAAACACTTTGATATCATGATTCATATTTGATTAATTGATAGATATCAATGAAAAACTTCTATTGATCTTTACTTCTTTTCTTTTTAACTCGAGGGCCAAACTAAGCTAGCATAACATGTAACAATACAGAGGAAATTAAGGAATTGCAGTTTAATTCACGTCCTCCATGATTGTGGGGATTGATAGAGACTTCTTGAGGACTATTCAATTGAGAGAGTTCGTAGTCGATCTCTGTAAGTGCAAACAACGTAAGCAACTTGATACGGAGCTTAAAATAATAAACTTTTAAACTTTATCGTCTTAAATTAAAGATATGCAAATCTTGTAATCTCAAACATGTCATGTGAATCGCTGAAATAAAAGAATCATAAAAAACGTAAATAGACATTTTTATTGAGACAGATTAAATAAATTAAAAATAGGACAAACAAATTAAAATGGAGCGTTTACTACTTTTGTTAGCAACCCCATTATATATGCATCTTCCTCCCAAATCCCTAAAACCCCTCAAAAAGTGATGTTATAATATAATAAACCAAATATAGATCATGATATAGTTGGTGCTGGTGATTAAAAATAGGCAAGTTGAAAGAATACCTCCAAAACTTACCCATCTTAGTAATAGATTCTGTCTATCAACATAATCTACTTTTCTTCTTAATTCCTTGTCAAAAATCCACAACGTCGTTATTTCTTGGAAATCCCTTATTAGTTTTGGTAAATATGAATTTCTGTTTGGCTTTTTGTACACTAATTTAATAATATGAGGTTTTGGGAGTTAAATGAATGACAATGAAATGGACGTATATGATAAAGGGGACATATGTTTTTTTCCTTGGCAGAATCAAGTTTTTTCACTAAATAGGTTTAAAATATGAAAATTAATAAACAAATGAAAAAGTTAAAAAGAGTTTGTCATCTCTATTATATAATGTATACATAAAAAACTAATTTTAACTATATATAAATAGTATAATTAATATTTCAAAGTCGATTTATCAAATCTCCTTTCTTACGTAGTTACGTTCATGCATCGATCAGTAAAAACCTGATGGTGAATAAGACATATATCTAACCATTTTAGCTGACCCAATTTTCCATCTTCATTGTCCACATCTCACTGAAACTGTCTCGAAAGCTCTCGTTTTTTCGATTTTATTATCATCGCATTTTAGTTTTTTTTTTTTTTTGCACTATTTGCAATCTATTATATGCTCCTTTCGTATCAAATATTTGTCTTCCTCCGTCTCATTTTATATGTCATATTTTTACTTTGAACTTGCATTACGAAATGATGTAACTTTACCTTCTATCCTTATTTAATGTTTTCTTAAGTCAATTATAATAAATGATGAATACATTTTCAAGATTAATTAATTACTCTATCAAGGATATAAAAGGCAAGATATGGTAATTTATGCATCAATTTTATAAAATGACAAGTATTGTGGTGAAGTTATTTATAGGAAATGATGACATATAAAATAGGACGGAGACTGTATTATTTCCTACTCTATAGCTAATGGAATTTTAAAAATTTATTTCGTTACACTTTAAAAGCTCTATGTCCCAATTTATATTTTTAATCGGTTCCAAAAACTGACACATTTTAATATTCAATAACAATTTAATTTTAAAATATCTATTTTGCCCTTAATGAAATGATTCATAATTACACAAACATTTATAGCTCGTTTTAAACCATTGATTTGAAAAAATATTATTTTTACTTTTAATTTCATGCCAAGTCAAATAACATAATACTATAAATAAAATGAACAGAAAGAGTTTTTATCCTTTCTAAACTTTGTTGTTGTTTCAAAATTTGCTACAATGCATGCATGTTGGTAACAGTAATTCAATCACGAGGGCAAATCCTCCAATTGAATATTCAGTATTTTCAAAGCTACACTTACATTTCGAATTTTAAATTTTAGATTTCATGTGGTACTTTTCAAACTTCATATATATTTGTATATATTGCATAGAAATTCTTCTCCAAGAGAATTCCACTCTAATACGTATATCTTATGTGATATTCAATCACTGGAATATCTATACAAAAGATTTTATTTTTTTTTAGAAATTATAAGTCTGTTTTACATGTGAATTATATATATATTATTGGGAGATATAGAGGGAGTAGTTTGTTATTGCCGCACATAAGGGAAGTAGATTCACTCTTAATTAAGTCCAAGTTATACTAACCCATTGACATTAATTCAGAAATAATCAGTTGAATTTTAATTATTTTTTTTTGAATACTGCTTAAGACTTCCATTATTAGAAGCATGAAGTTAGGTCGATTTTTAAGGTTTGAATATATAATATGGAATCATGATTCGAATTCGATTTGAAGTTTAACTTTTCTGGATATAAAAGTTTAGTGTTCGATTGTATTTATTTCATAAATACAAAAATTTTACATGAATTATGAAAAGTATCAATTTTTCAATTCTTATATAAGTAAAATCTTACCGTATAAATAAATTTTAATTTATAAATAAAATATCGAAATATATTTTTTAAAATTTAAGTAAGATGTAGAAGTAGGAAGGCTCCAAGAACATGACCACTTGCCCTCATGTCATTGTAATTATCATTACAAAAGCGACTACGCAAGTTGGGAAAATTGTTTAAATAAAAACTGGCCCTATAGGCCAAATGGCACTGTCACATTTTTGTAGTTTTTTGACGGCTAAAGAAAATTTTAACGTATACATTTGGAAGGAATCGGGAATCTACCTCACTACTTTATAAGATAATAATGATGCACGTAAAAGAAATTTATAGTGGATTAGTTTAAAACTATTTTTGTAACAATTTATTTGAGAGTGAGCGTTCAACACGATTTTTTTATATTCATAACTCAAAATAAATATATCTAATAAAGAGTGATAGAGGAAACTAGTACATTGTACAAGATAATATTGTTTACCAATGCAAACATAATAAAGTGATAATTGTTGATATTGATAAAAGATTAAAAATTAATTAATTAATGAGTCATCGACATACCACAACAAAGTATCGATTCATTTATATTAAAGAACGAGTTTTGTGCTATAGCTTTTGTAGAAATTAATATGAATATCGTTTATAAATTTTGATTAAACGCTTTTAAAAATGAATTTGTACGACATCATTTACAATCTAATTAGAGAAAACATTTCGTAAGACCCAACATATAAGATGGAGTAATTATATATAAACTTCATTTTTCTTCTAAGAAATAATTAAATTAAACCTGTATATATGTAATCAATTTTATATTCTAGTTCTATGAGTATTATATACCATAAAAAGAAATTGAAAAAAAAAAGAAGATACAAGCGTGACAACTAATAAAGACAAGCCTCTCCTAACGCACATTTGCATCATTTTATGCGCAGAATTACGAATAAAAAAAGTATAATAATATAATATGCATTGTAGATATTATTTTTAATCGACAAATCAAATCAAGCTTAATCCTTATTAGCAAAAAAATAATAATAATAAAGGTTTTCTTATCTTTTCAGCTATAATTTGCTCAGTGCTGGTTGGATTATTATGATGATTCACGAACCTGATTGATAGCTCATCTTCCTCGCCTAACCATTTTCATTTTTAACAGAAAAAAAAGATTTTTTTAAAAATAATGAAATGAAAAATGATTATATGTTTGAATTTGAATTAGGAAAACGAAAATTGCCAGATTTGATGAAGCTGCTGGAAAAAAATTTGAGTTCATTAGGTCCCAAAATTCCACAGGTGATTTTGGCTGTGGAAATGGAGCATTTTTTCCAGTACAGAGAATGATTCTGATTTCGATCTCAGATTCAAAGTGGAAGAATATACAGAAAGTGAACCAAAAAAAAAAAACGAATCCCGTTCTATTTACAACAACTCGGATTCCATTTCCAGTTTTTAGCTTGCCTTTTTCCTTTTTAGGTGGATTTCAAATCGATACTCTGTATAAAGGGATGTTGCAAAAGTTGATGAGCGCTCCATCTCTTACTGGACTCTTTCTGTAAGCAACACTTCATGAAATCATTGAATTTTTCCGACGTATTTTCCGGCAAACTTGGTGGTTCACCGAAGCAAATAGCGCACATCAGAGTAGCCCAATCCGGTCGCTGACCCGGCGGCAAGAACGGAAAGTGGCCCATGTACAGTTCCATTAAAGTGAGACCTAAGCTCCAAATATCAGCTGCGTAACCGTTGTAGTTACCTCCATAAGTATCTGGATCAAATCTTTCTGGGCTCATATAAGCACAAGTTCCGACGTATGAATTGCAAGGATCCAAAGTCCTTCCCATGATTTTGCTCACTCCGAAATCAGCGATTTTCACTTCCATCTCACTATTTACCAAAAGGTTCGAAGGTTTTAGATCTCTGTGAATGATTTTGTGACTATGCAAATAGTCTAATCCACCGAGCACTTGCTTAGCGATTTTCGCTAAACAGAGTTCGGAGAAAGTTAATTGTGATTTAAGTAGATTTTCTAATGTACCGGCGTTCATATACTCCATAAGAATACCGATATCCCCGCCGGGCATATCAATAACTCCGTGACACTTGATAACGTAAGGAGATTCCGTCCGACGAAGAATTGAGATTTCCCGAAGGATCTGACGGCGAATCTCTGGGTCACTATCACCGTGAACAACTTTAAGAGCGTAGATCGCGGAAGTCCGCTTATGACGGACTTTATACACAGTTCCACCGTTTCCATGACCGAGAACCTTAAGCTTTTCAAGTTCCGAAATGGAGATAGTGGTAGTAGAAGCGGTGGTCGTCGTCGTCGTAGTAGTAGTAGTAGTGGTGGTGTTGGCGGTAGAGTTGACGGTTGGTACGGAAGATGGAGGGAGAGGTAAGGGAAAACGAGGACGTCGTTCGGAGGGTTCCGGTAAGGGAAGACGGAGATTTAGGTGTCGGCGATCACGAACTAAGGCCATGTGAGGGGTGAATCGGGTCGGATCCGTTTGGATAAATTGGAAGAGAAATGGATTGTTCTTTTTTTTTTTCGGTTGTTAGGAGAAGGAAGGATTGTATTATATAAGTGGAGAGGAGAAAGCACGTGGGAATAGTGTAGTGTTAGCCACCCCACCATGTAAGGAAGGAGGGAGGATATGGGGGTGGGGGAGGAAGGTGTGCGGATAAATGTGAAGTTAGATGAGATTTTATAAAATCTTTATGTTAAAAAAAAAATAAAAAAATTTAGCTTTTTTTCATGATTTTCATCATTTAAATATTAGGTAAAAGTGGTGAACTGAGTTGGAAAATTAATCTACATCATATGATCTTTAATTAAATGCAACTTAGAACAAAAAAAAAAAATCTAATATAACCACCAAACAAGGAGAAGGTTAATTTGTTTGGTGAAACAAGATATTTCAACTGCCCATCGAAATGCTTAAATCATTGGTGCGAATTTCTTCTCATTTCATTCGCTTAATATCGTTAAGATAACTTTGTTTAAGTATGTAGTTAGTATCACAAATTATCATCAACAATAACCGTCTTTTTTATCATATTAAGCATCTCTATCATTAGGATTATATACACTATATCATAATTATCGTTACTATGCTAGTAAAAATTTACTATTAACTATCTCCGCCATCAAAAATAGTTTGCCGTCAAGTATCACCAACAATATCATCAGACATGCACAACAAATTCTTCCGTCGCCACACCTACAAATCATTGACTATTGAGACTAACCAACCCCACTATCGCGATTATCAGCATATTAGTTTCTACCACACCACTGACATCTCTAGTCACCCTCTATCACCATTATCTTTATTAGACACAAACACCAATTATTACTATTACAAACTATTTTCAATATCAGCAGCGGATTATATATATTTTATATTTTTTTTATTAAATAATGATTCTATTTTATTAAATGTGTATTTTTCTAATATTTCAGTATTTTAATTAAAATTGTATATTTATTATGTTTAGTAATAAATAACGTATACACATACAAATATCAAAAAGTAAATAATATTATTATTATTCAATATTCAAATATATATATCTAAAATACCTTAATAATTGGACGTCGAAATTTGATTTTAATTGAAACAAATGGAACGAGTATATTATACGAATTGATCTTTTTGGAAATGATGTGTTGTGTTTAGTGCTAAAAATACTATTGTAATTTAATTTAATTCTTTATGTATTTTTGATGTAGCTTATGATTCATCAATCCCCAAATGGTAAGTAGCAGAGTTTAGAGTATACACTGCAATAGTACTTATATTTTGGGTATTGATTTGGATACATTGTGGAACTTTTCATTTACTCTTTTTAAAAAAAAATACTAGTATTTTAATATCCTTGATAACACCCTATTATAGAAAAATTTTGAAAAATCATAAAATTTTTAGGAGTATCTTTTTTTATAAAATTAAGACATGTAAAACGAAACTTATATATCAAAATAAGAAAATTAAATTAATACACATATAACATTAAATAATAATTTCTCCATTTGTTTCCATCTATGTGGTGCTTGACAAAGCACGAGGGAACAGAAAAAAAATACTTTAAAATTTATAATTTAATTAGACACTATATAAATCTAAATTATTTTATTAAAAATGATATAATATATTAAAATCTTTTTTTTTTGTTCCGAAATAAGAAAAACATACTCCATTTTTTTTACTAGGCAAAGATAGTTTATGTGATGCAGTTACTATTTAGATAATTAAATTAGTTTTTCTTTGACGGCTTATTTTCATGTTCTTTTGTTAGTTATTAATTTATATTGTAATATTTTAAAATATATTTTTCTTAAAATTAAAAAATAATGAATTTACACGTGGAACCTAAGTATGAAGGTGTGCCGGTAAACCTCGTTGAGATAAATCTTTACGCAAAGGTTTTGGCTCCTCCTTTAATTTTTCTATTAAAAATTAAAAAAAACAATTGTGATGAATTTATCACATGTGATTTAAATTAGGAGTAATATAATATACCAGTAGTAGTAAGAAACAATCCAAAAATAGCCACCAAATTATTCCAAATAAGTGATTTTTCTCTCTGTTTTTTTGTGATCATAGAATTTTAATTTGTGCTCATCAATTCATTATGTAGCCTAATACAACATAATTAGAGGGGTACACTTGGCTTTAGTTCTTTGACCTAAGAATGTAAAAACGTTAACTTATTTTCTAGTATCAACAAAGAAAACAAAATGGAGGAATTTGTATGCTTACTACTATGATTTAATATATTTATAAATATAATTGCCTTGTGGCTAATTAATAATTAATATGTTCTCATGAATATTATGTTTCTTAATAAATTTATGGTGATGCTTATATTCCGCAATGATATATATCCAAAAAAGTACAATCGATTAAATTAACCAACCTGATATATTTAAGATCGTGAATAAAGTAATTTTTATTTGAATCTTAATAATAATTTTTTCAATTTTTTTTAAATGATATAATTACATATTTGGAACTATGTATAAGAATGTGCGTATCATCATAGTCTAATAGCATAACTATAAATTTTTTTGTAATAATCGCAGCTAATAAAATTATTTAACATTTTTCTTAATACTAATATATATGCAGTATAATATTACAGAGAATTTTTATAATTAAACCAAAAATTAAGTTATTTATATATTATTTGATGTGCATTTATTTAAGGAAAAATCAGAAATTAAGTTATTTACTATATATTATTCGATGTGCATTTAATTGCTCTATTTATTTTTCACATGTGAACCTTGCAAATTTTTGGGGTGCATATGTTTTCTTTCTATGTGCTGCATTTTTTTTAATCTTTTAGAAACTAGAAGTCCTGAAGTTGATAAAAATGTCACTATGTGATATTTTTCTTAGTGAATATGAAAAATGCTTGCTAT
Organism: Solanum sitiens; assembly: GCA_016801875.1. Taxonomy (NCBI): domain Eukaryota; kingdom Viridiplantae; phylum Streptophyta; class Magnoliopsida; order Solanales; family Solanaceae; genus Solanum; species Solanum sitiens. The sequence continues at coordinate 895,887 of JABWTJ010000002.1, read as the reverse complement.
AGTTATTATATCCACATGTTTCCACATGAAACATGTTTTTGTTTTTTAACATTTTGTTCCTAAAATAAATAGAATATTTGAGGATTTCATGGATGATAAAAAAAAAAAAAAAAAAAAGCTTATTTCGTTACGTCAAAATGACTTTGCTTAATTAAGCATCATTTTATTTTATTTAGAAAGGAAACATTCCCCCACTTAGCTTAATTATAAGCATAGTAGAGGGTCGCTTATCACTAAATAACTTTCTGGTTACTAAAAGGTCACATAACTTGTTGGTATTTGATACAATAATTATAACATAACAAATAAGTGATCACCCTAAAATCAGAAAATGAGGTCGCTCCCCCACAACAACCAAAAATGCACTAATTATGCCGCTAAAGGTTCCCATCTTTGTTTTATTAAGAGAATTGGAGAAAAAAAAAATCCCATCGTCCTAATTTATTATAGTTTGATTGATACAGAGTTTTAGAAATATGGGTAGAGATTTTTTTATTTTTTTTTTGCATTAGTGTCATAGTTAGGGGATTTTATACAAATTTATAGTGTTAAGAACTAATTAAATCATAAATAAGAAAATCTTTCAATTTAGGGGAATCTGAATACATTTCAAAACGTCCCGATACGTCGCTCAGTGTCCTGCTGATACATTGTTCAACGTCTTAATACATCACATCTCATTTTTGAATACATCATATTAATGTCTTGATGCATCACGCACATCTTAATAGATCAAAGTGATGTATTACGTGCCAATATATCGCGTATAGCGATGTATTTGATCAATATGTTGCGCCAAAGTGATGTATCTTATAAAAGAAAAATAGGGATTTTAATGATTTTTTAACATGATAGAAAATTTTAGAGAATATAATTAAAATAAGTTGTGTATGTACGTAGGTAATTTTTTCTTAAACATTTTTCATCATTTATTTGGACGGATATTTTTAAAAAAAAAATTCTATCCTATAAATTGATACATACTGTTTTATACTGATATTATGTTGACAATTTTTACTTGGATCAATTTATTTATTTTACTGCTTTACCTTTTCATATTTTCGTTTTAAACAGTTTTTAGGAAATTTAAAATTGAAACAAGAAATTCCAAAATATTGTTGAGAGTATATATGGCAAGATATGACATGATAGATGTATTAGGTTTGACAACATACAAAGGCGGCCATATTTATCACCTGAATTCACTGAATACACTCAATTTTGTTTCCTTTCAACCAATTAAAACTTGATTATTGCTACTTCCTCCGTTTTAAAAAGATTGACCTAATTTAACTTGGAACGGAGTTTAAGAAAATAAAGAAGACTTTTTAATGTTGTGGTTCTAATTTAAAGTTATGTCAAATGTATCAAAATATCCTTTAATCTTATGGTCTTAAACATGCCACGTGGAAAGTTAAAGTTAAAATGTTATCAAAAAAGAAAAAAAATCATTTTTTTTAAAACAAACTAAAAAGAAAATAAAGATATTCTTTTTTAAACAAAGGGAGTATTACAATTGAGTAGTGCCTTGTCAACATCTTATTTTGGGTTCTACCTACTTCTTTCACCGTCGTATTTTAGATGATGACATTGCTTAAATTAATTTATCATTTTAATAAAATTATACTCGTAACCTAAATAACTTTTATACACATAGTTATAATTTTATTTTATTTTTTTATTTCAGAATAATTTGCAGGCGCTATAATTTTTATCGCTGCTCTTGCAAATCACACGAGGAATTCGTAAATTGCACTAGGCAAACCATATGCGACAGGCTCGACTCAAAAAACGTTGAGAGGATTGATTTCTGATCATTTATGTGGATAATCATCCTTCAAATCAATTGTGTGATCCCAAAGGATACATATCATCATTTCATTGAAGATAAAAAGAAAATTTCAAATTTATTTCAGCACCAAAGGCGAGGTAGGACAAGTCTTGATCTGTTATGTCCTATTTTGTTTAATATTTTTTGAAACCTTATTTTATCTTGTCATCCGTAACCCTATTAGACTTTCTTTTTTTTAAAAAAAATATGTATTTATGAATAACACCAATAGTATATCTTGTCTTTATTGCGGATTATTTTTTTTAGATAACAATAATTGTCGATTATTTACGGGTTCCTTAATTTTCTTTCTTCCCCACCACTTAATTATGATCTATCAATTCAGATTCGACAATCAAAAGGAAGATAACGGTGACAGTTATGAATCTATTGTTGATTTGATGATTTTTCAAGTGGAATATCAATCATTAAGTAATTTTTAAATTACAAAAAAAATATCGAATAACTTTTTAGATGAACTATTCAAAAATTGAATAATCATCTGAAATATAATTTCTAATATTTATCACGGTGTTAGGACCTAAACCTATATTGGCTTAGGTAGATTGAAAGAATGACGAACAATTTATAGTATAAAAAACTGATAGAATGTTAATAAGTTTATATAAAAAATAGTTTCTAATTAAAACACAATAAACTAGTTAATTTAGAGAATTATTTTTGTTGGCTAAATTAATTGGTTACGTGTACTAATATTTATTGCCATTTTAGCTAATGGTTATATGATATGACATGTTGGGGGGTTATCCATTGTCATCATCCAACTGTACGCACATACCCTTTTAAAAAATATATATATATAGTAGCTGGTACACAAATACACACTTCATTACAAATCTTTAAATAATACTAACACAAACATAAATTTTATATTAGTAATAATTATGTATAATTATAGTACTGATTATTATACCTAGAAACAAAAGAAATGCATGATTAGGTGTGCAAATGTAGCTGGTAATTGATTGTGACGTGCTATATTTTATATTTTCGTCTTGTCGAATTATACTCAAGTGAGAGAATATATGAAATTATTCTTAAAAAAACTTGCCCATTTAATATAAGTTGTTATATGATGCAGATTAAAGTAAGTAGGATCACTATCTCATTATTAATTTTGCTAAATCTTATGGTAGTAAGTTAGGTAGCAATTTTGCAATTTTTTTATTAAATTTTTGTTTTAGAAAAAAGGGAAGTGGAAGACAACTTTTCTGAAACATGAGTTTGAACTTCAAAAAAAAAAAAAAAAAGTAGCAAGATGCATGTGAATTTCTCATAAATTTTCCAGCTCATGCCAACCAAAAGAACTTGTGAGTAGATTTTTCAAGTATTTTCTAAATAATTAGTAGTATTTTTTTTTTGTTCCTAGATTAATATGTCAAAAATGATTTCATCCCTAAGCCAAACTTGCAACGTATCCCTATTTTATATATTTTTTCTGAATTGTGGTTTGAATTGTTTTTTAGGGATAATTAGAGAGTTATCCCAATATAAAATTTATAGTTAAATTTGTTCAGTGTTAATCAGGGATATTAAATCATAGGATCATCTACACCGTATAAAAATGGGACTATCTACATGATTATAATGTGATGAATATGATTATTATCATGGAATAACAGTATATTGTCTTTGAACCAAATTACCGTTCATCTACCGCATGAATTGTCACATTTATCGTTGTGGTGTTGGTAAGAGTGTTTCACCCTTTATTAGAGATTTGAGTTTGAGTTTGAATATGTAGAAAAATTATATTGAGAGCGTCATCCACGAATAAACCCTCTAATGTACGATCTAAATTTAATCGAAACTTTAATATGAACTCCAACCAGTAAATACAAGTGGAGGAAAAAATTGAATAGTCACATTTATCAATATTTTCTATTGTGTCGACGATTTGAAAAGTAAAAAATAGAGCAATATCCATACAAAAAGATACGGTTTTGGATAGCAATGTACTTTTTGAGAGCGGCCAGGGTCCCGGGGGCCCCGCGGCTGGGTGGCTAAAGTTGACAGAAATGGTATGTGGGGGCTGATTTGTGCATCGTAACTTTCTTTTTTGGTGTTGGATATTCGTATTAGAGCTCAACTAATTTGAATTCATGTGAAAAAATTGAAACTTGTAATTAAGAAAGAAACAACCTCACCCGCTACATCATATCCGTCGGTGGTATGTTTGTAACTATTTTAGTAGTCCGAAATATGTGAAATGTTGGTATGCTTGTCACGTTTTAGTAGTCCAAAATATGCGAAATGGTTACTGTGTGCCAACTAATTAAAACTTTGGATTACATATGCCACTTATGTGTTCTATAGTTAGTTACTATGTAGCTAAGCCGCAGCCACATTAATGGGCTTTTTGGGGGATAATGGAAGGCCCGCCTATTTAGGCTTCTTGTAAGTTTGGAAAAATTATACAATTAGACATACGTTAGTATCATATCTACTATGATTATTTATATTTTTACAATATCACGTATTATTATGAATAAAGATTTCTTATTATATTTTGAGAAATGCACTTATATACATGTATTTTTATAACCAAATACATAAAAATAAATAGAGAGGTGAGCGAGATTCATATATATCCAGATACATACGCATCACACTAGATACACACTAGATATGTATCTGGTGTGATTCGCATGTAGAAGGAAGAGTGGTGAGGGAAATTTGCTATGTATCTCAGATACATGTAAATCCACTTGAATACAATGTATCTAAAACAAATTACACCTAATTTTTGCTCTACGTATCCCCAAATAATGTATCTGGTTTGATTCGCACGTAGAAGGGAGAGTGACGAGGGAGATTTATTATGTATCTCAGATACATGTGAATCCACTTGAATACAATGTATCTAAATAAATTACACCTAATTTTTGCCCTATGTATCCCAAAATACATGTATCTAGATATATCTAAATGTATTGATACAATAAAAAATCTGATAAGATGCATAATATTGCAAACTTGAGTGTATCTAAGTAATTAACTCCTAAACTAATGAAAGTTATGTAATAAAAATAACACCATATACACATTTAAGGCTATATATTTCGAGTTATAAACATACTTTTTAAAAATAAATCACTTATAACAGATTATTATTAAGTTATAGCATACCAATTAAAAATATTTAATTAAAAATAAACTATAAGTAATTAGTTAAATATCAATTAATATGTTTAAATATTTATTTTTATTTTTACACTTACCTTTTTTAAAACAAACTCTTTAAATTTTTAAACAGATTATAAGTCTTAATAGTTTATATTTACCTTTTTTAAAATAAATAATAAGTTAATATTAATAGTACAGTTATCTTTTTGAAATCAAAAACTAAATTTTAGAGATTTGATTTTAATCAACTTCCTACTTTACTGTTGCCCAATAATAACCCACCCCCATCACAGCCTATACAAGATCACTATTCATCTTCCCCAACACGCGTCATTCATCACCCATCACGTCTCACAGATCACTTTCCCCAAATCCACAACTCAAAGATCCACAATTACTCTTCCACAACATGATTCAACAATATTGTACGTTTTTAGAACCTTCATAAAGTATTTTTCTGTTAAGTTCGTATATAATGTCGAAGAAAATTAGTTGAAAAACCCGTAAAAATCGAAGATTGATTGAGGAGTCATAATTTGATGATTTTCATGTTCCTTCGTTTAATATTTTGACTCAAACTCAACCGCACAAATCCACTGAAAAAGAGACGGATAGTTCTGTTAAATCGAAGCTTCAAAAAAATAAAATAAAAATGAGGCAAAGAAAAGAGGGTCTCCAAAGAAAGGGAAGAAGAGGAAGGGAAAAGCTATTCGAACATCTTCAGAATCTGATTATGACTTTGTTGATGAAATAAAAAATAAAGAATAAAAAAAATCAGCAGATGTTGAACTTGGTCGATCAACAAGATTATCATCAAAAAAGGAGTCAGAGATACAAACTACAAAGAAAGTCAAAAAAGTTATTAAGGTTAGTAAAATGATTAATTTAAAATTTGGTTAAAATGTTATATGTAGATGAGTTTAATTTTTTATTTTGTTTGACAATTGTATCTTGTATGAAATTTGTATGAGTTATGTATGAATTGATCTTTTAGTATTGTATATGAGTTTAATTTTTGATTTTGTTTGACAGTTGTATTTTGTATGAATTTTGTATGAATTATGTATGAATTGATTTTTTAATTTTGTATGCGAACAATTTATGAGTTTCATCGTCACATTGTAGAATTTTGACAATTATAATATGTATTACCATTGTATAATTTATATATGAATTGATGTATTAGTCTTGTATGAGTATTATTTTGTAGTTTGAAAGTCACATATTAGTTTTTTAACAATTGTAATATGTATTAATCTTGTATGAAATCTGTGTGAATTGATGTATTAGTTTGTATGACTTGTGTATAAATGTTGTAATGAATTGATATATACATTGATCTATTATTGTTGTATGATTTGTGTATGAAAGTACCTTAGAATTTCATTTCATGCTTTGTGTATGAATTGATTTGGTTGTCCATTTATATGGCAGTGTTTGAATGTTTGAATTGATGAATTACTGTTGTATGATTTGTGTATAAAAGTACCTTAGAATTTCATTTCATGCTTTCTGTATGAATTGATTTGTTTGTCCATTCATATGGCAGTGCATGAATGATGTTTCTATGAAATTATATATTTCGTTAAACGTCTTAATTTAGTATTACCAATTTTATAGGAGAAGAAGGTAGACACACATTGGTCTTCATGTACCAACATGAACGTGTTTGCTGATCTATTGACCTTCTTCAACAATTTCTCCAATAAACACCATTTGGGTTTTTTATGAATTACATAACATAAAAATTCAATGTCAATTGTTGCGTCATATTTTTCTTCTTGAATATGAAAACGACAGAGATGACATGTTTGTTATCAACGTAAATGGTACATAGTTACACTTTTGATTAAAAGAATTTATCGTTATAACCGGTCTCAAATATGGACCACTTTCTGATTTTATTTCGGATCCATCTATTCCAAATGGACTTATCCAAGAATATTTTGGGGACATGAACAAAGTCCCCAAGTCAGATTTCTACCATAAGTTTAAACTGGAAAACAAAAAACAATGACTATTCATACACATTTAATACAAATGTCAAATAACAATAATCCACAACATTATAAATAATTCTTTCTTGATTAGTTACTAAACACACTGTAAAATCAATTTTATTTTTTCTATTTTTTCATAAAACACGTATTAGTCGAATCTTCAATTTTAATAAAACTAAGACGTATATATTGTTTCGTGTTGTTGCAAATATGATATATACCAAAACGCGGTATGAAATAAAAAACGCAAAAATCTGTATATTGAATAAATTTACCAAAAACAAACCAATAAACTATAATAAATACGTAAGTTTCGCAAGTTGTAATTCATCTAGCATCTATACGCTATAACGAGTGTATCCAGGCCCAATTGAATGTCTAACAGATCGAAATTATTGACTCGTGCCAAAGCTAATGAGCAGTCCAGGAGAATTAGGTCCAACTGCACGAATGTGCTCTCCCTTTTTTATTTTTAATAATAAACAAATATTTAATTTCGAGATTATCATTTAGATTCATATTCATATTCATATTCATATTCATATTCATATTCACAGTGCTTAACCAAAAAAGAAAATATTCACAGTGAGTAAAACACATGAAATATGCTGTGTATTGTTTAATTTGACAATTTTGATTGAAGTTTGATGTACAATATTAAGAAGAGAATAAAAACATCACAATGACTATTACAGAAAATTAATTCTGGATATATTTATTAATGAGTAAATACATTTTTTACTATATATAAAATATCTTCGTTTTCTACCAAAAAATAATATACATTTTTTAATTGTATATAAACCATATGACCAAATTAGTCCCAATATTATGGATTCGATCCATCTAACACATGCGAAGGATAAAAGACCTCAACCAACTCTGCTACTCTCTCACTTCCTTCTAAAAAAATTTTAATTATACAATTCATATAGGTAATAAAATACATAGGAGTTGTAACTTTAAAATGATTTTTTTTTCCAGTTCTCATATAAAAAGCCTTAAATAACAGGAGGAGGAAAAATGCGAGGGGTGTCAATAGAAATTTTGAATCATCAATTAAATATCTCGAATTTAAATATTTCAAATATAGAAATTCCTAATAGTGAATATTTTTCCTTCAAATGACTTTATGAATCTTGATTTATCAAATTACTAGGTTCTAAATGCTTGATAAATATACCAAAAAAGGGTTAATATTAAAAGACAATAATAATTGTCGAAAGATAACTTATTAAAGTAATTTATTTGTTCCAATTTTTATGTCTTGCTTTCTCTTTTCGTATGTTTGGAAAAAAATATATTTTTCTCTTTAGATAACACTTAAATTTTATATTTTCACATATAATGATGATTTTTTTTAATGCATTCTTGATTAAGCACCAAAAGTCTCCGTAGAATGATTTGGCCTTTAAAAAGAATATTTTGTACATTTTATACCGTCCTTTTTATATTGAATTTTAGCTCAATGAAAATTGAAAATATTAATATTGCGTATAGGTGAAGATAATTATATTTTCGACCTTGAAGACTAAAGGGTTAAACTAAATACATACTCATCTCAATTATTGATTCATTAAATTGAAATATAATATTAAAAGAAAAAAATACTAAAATATGGCTATGCATGTTACTAGGTTGATCATACGATCAAAACTTTGCTGCAATAAGTTAGGAGCAATGTTTGCTCCACCGATTTATTTAATTTTAGAAAAATATTGATCCCATCTGGCATCTAATCTTTCAGCTGGTTAATTATTTAAATATCTTTTTAGTCAATAATATGACATATTAAGCTCTTTATATAGTTAATAATACACCACATAAAATAGAATTACAAGTAAAATGTTTTGGCAGGAATTATGTAATTAGTTTAGAGTTGCCGAGGTCACTCCTCAATATACCGTAGAGGTACTGAGGACTGGATACTCTTAGATTGTAAGTGATTTTTCTGTTAATGGTAATATTCAAATTGATTGCCAAAAAGTACATAAACACATTAACCAAGTACTCCATCGTATCATCACTTATAGGTGTGTGAAGGGTAAAAATAATATTTGTTCTTAATGAGTTTTAATTTAATCAAACTCTAAAAATAAAAATAAATTATTTTTTATAAGGATCACAAAAACAATTATAGTTTTTAGTTGTTACCTGCTTGATAGATTCGTCGCTTGAATACAAAGAGCTAGCCTTCCACTTTTGGTACAACAATTATAGCTACATTACATAGGTAAATACATAAATAATAGCTATGTTTCGTGATTACACTCTAAATTCGAGCTACTTATGGATTTTTCTCCAAAGAGTTGTTAGCATTTCTAAGCTTGGTATGAATTATTGAGTCCTCGAATTATTGATCGTCTTAAAAATAATTATCTACTTAAATAATTAAACTTAAATACGCTCCTAATCTTGTCATATTAGTGAAATACACCGTTAAATTCTTACCAAATTTTGGACTGTTTTCAACACTTCTCATAGCTTTTTATTAAGAGTTTCGTGTTCGTATAAGGGTTTAAGATCATTTGCTATGTGATATAATAAATCAGAATTGAATTTAAATTATGTTAGTTAAATAGAAGATTATTTTTAAGACCGTCAATATAAAACTAATAATTAAGTTAATTAGTAACTAAGTCGTGCAAAAAATAATATTTCCTCCGTTTAAAAAAGGATGACCTAGTTTGACTTGGAACAAAGTTTAAGAAAACGAAGTAGATTTTTTAATTTTGTGGTTCTAAATTAAAGTTATGTCAAATATACCAAAATGTCCTTTAATTTTGTGGTTTTAAACATGCCACGTGGAACATTAAAGTTAAAATGTTGCCAAAAAATAAAAAGATCATTCTTTTTTAAACAGGCTAAAAAAGGAAATAAGAATATTTTTTTAAAAACGGAGGTTAATATGTTGCCAAAAAAGAAATAGATCATTTATTTTAAATAGGCTAAAAAGAAAATAAAAATATTCTTTTTTAAATGGAGAGAGTAGTAAAATTCCTGTATTCTATTCTACTAGAACACTCATAATTCCCTTATCCAATTTCTTACCACTTCTATCAGGTCCTTTTTTTTTTCTTTTTTTACACCTAACATTTACAAATAATGAACCTTCAGCTTCCATGATCAATTTTCAATATTCATAGAACAAAAAAAAGTCGCTTGTGAATCTTGATCTATAATTTTTTTTTTGAAAAAAAACGATTTTTATTCCCTTGATATCTTCTCCTAAACTACAACTAGATAACTCCAATCAACAGCTATATAAATACAATTTCTTATTCTCCCAACTCGGATTCCTAGATATTCATTTTCATCTTTTCCTCTGTTTCCAGTTTCAACTGAGTCAAAAACCAACTTCTTTAATTTTCTCCCAGCTATGGCGTCTCTTGGATTGGCTCAAAGAATCAGAATTGGACTTGATGGGAACTCGGGTGTTGAAAACCCGGCGATGGGTCGTTTGAATTTCGGCAGAAAACGAGTTGGGTTCAGAATTATGGCCTCAGAGGGCCAGTCAGTGGAGCCCGATCTAAGTGTAACTGTTAACGGGTTGAAAATGCCTAACCCATTTGTTATTGGGTCGGGTCCACCAGGGACCAACTATACAGTGATGAAGAGAGCCTTTGATGAAGGCTGGGGTGGTGTTATCGCCAAAACGGTAAAGCTTTATTCGACTTTTGTAGTACTACTTCTTTCATGGACTAGTGCCAGTTGTTCTGTTATCTCTTAGTAGTACTTTTTATCTTTTTATCAAAGTCTGATTAAGTAGGAAGACTAAAATGAAAGAAGAAACTAAATTGAGCTGTTGATTTGCATCTAATTGAGTATGGCAACTGCTCAAGTAAAGTTAGTTCAACATATGGGAGAATGACATGAACTTATAGATCTTCTGAGATTGGAGATCATTCAGAGGTGGATCCAGAATTTAACGATTAGTTCAATCTGTTCTTGCATTGAACCCATTGTATTTTAAATTTGTTGCAATTTTAGTAAAATTTTACATATAGTTTATGCTCTGCGTCGAAAGTACGTGGTTAAGATGAACCAGGTACTATAGCACTGGATCCACCTGAGATCATCTATGTAGGGTCTTGGATCAGTATGTGTGGATTTATCATTTAACGACTTATTATGGAGTTCTGCATATGCTGATTAAAGATCAAGTAAACTGTAAATAGTACTTTCCTCCGTTTTAATTTGTTTGTCTTACTTATTTTTAGTTGTTAAAAAAGAATGTCTCGTTCCCTTTTTGATAGCTCTTTAATTCAACTTTCATGTTTAAACCACAAGATTAAAGAATATTTTAATACATTTTACGTATCTTTAGTTTAAGATACAAGATTCAAAGGTCCTTTTTACTTCTTTTTTTAACTCCGTATCAAGTCAAAATTGGACAAACAAATTGAAATAAAGGTAATAGTTGTCACTGAAAATTTTTTATTTTTATTTTTTAAAGGATGTTTTTGTCTGACTGAAAAGTGAGATCAACACTTCTTACTTATTTCTGTTGTGAAAGGAGCAGAGAAGAAAGACTTTCCTTTTTTATTAATTATTTTTTCTTCCCTCAGGTTTCTTTGGAAGCCGATAAAGTTAAAAATGTGACCCCAAGATATGCTAAACTAAGAGCAGATGCAAATGGTTCTGCCAAAGGACAAATTATTGGGTGGCAGAATATTGAGCTCATTAGTGATCGACCTCTGGAAACAATGCTGAAAGAGTTTAAGCAATTGAAAGAAGAGTATCCGGATAGGATACTTATTGCTTCTATCATGGAAGAATACAACAAAGCTGCTTGGGAGGAACTTATTTACAGATGTGAGGAAACTGGAATTGTAAGCATATGGGACTTACTGGATAAGATTTTGTTCTGCATTATAGTAGTGTCGTCGCATTGATTCTCTTTTTAGTTTTTATGACTCTCTCTATATTGATACTGTTTTACAGGATGCCTTTGAAATCAACTTCTCGTGTCCCCATGGTATGCCAGAACGTAGAATGGGTGCTGCTGTTGGTCAAGATTGTGATCTCTTGGAGGAGGTTTGCGGATGGATCAATGCTGTAGCCACAGTTCCAGTTTGGGCAAAGATGACCCCTAATATCACCGACATTACCAAGGTATTTCGTTATAGCATTTATAAAACAAAGATGATAGATCGCTAAAATGTTCAAACCAGGAACCAATTTCATATGTCATGAAGGTCATAACTTCTTCTATACATCATCTATAATCTTCCTTTGTTATTAAAAAGTTATCGCATTAATCCTAAAGTAGGGGGAAATCGCATTGTGGAGCTTGTATATGCTGTTAGTTTTTTGGAAGACGGAGTGTGTCCTAATCCTCCCTAAATCAACCTGATGACATAGTGTAATGTCTTCTTTGGATCATTCTATCTTGCACCATTTGTGACCCCTTTACTTGTTTGGAGATTAAGCTTGGTTTGATTTCAATGTCTCTCTATTGCCCTTTCCAATTGTAGAGTCCTTACCAATTTGAATGAGGTTGATAATGACTGTTAAGGACTTGGGAAGTGTGATTGTGAGTTCTATAGAGCTCTTTGATGATTATTAGTTTGGCGTGTAAGAGGACCACCTTGGTTTGAAATGAAGCGATATATTTATCATTAATAGTCTCTATGTCTGGATTAAACCATCTTCACTTCACTTCCCTACTGTAATTATGGCCTCCCACTAGTTTGTTATTCACTCATGTCAAACAAGTTATCAACATTCTTTCATGTAAAAGTTATTTCTTCCCTGTGTTTCTTATTTCTTCTTCTTGGATTGTAGCCGGCTAGGGTGTCTCTTAACCAAGGGTGCGAGGGGGTATCTGCTATAAATACAATCATGAGTGTAATGGGAATCAATCTTGACACCTTGAGGCCTGAGCCTTGTGTTGAGGGGTTAGTATCTCTACATTGAGAAGTATGCTGAATTAAAATTTTCTGCTTTTATGATTCTGGCAGTTCATTTTCTACTGTTTTCCTTAGCTACTCTACTCCTGGAGGCTACTCATCAAAGGCAGTGCACCCAATTGCCCTTGCAAAAGTAATGAACATTGCACGGATGATGAAGTCAGAATTTGGAGATAAGGATTATTCACTCTCTGCTATTGGGGGAGTCGAGACAGGTGGTGATGCTGCTGAGTTTATTCTTCTTGGAGCAGATACTGTACAGGTTGGATTAGAAATTGACCGTTTACTGTATGTTTGTGACTAAACCAAATTTAGAACTTTTCCTTGTCCCCTTTTGACTTTTACTAAATAAAAATTTCTTCTGAGCTGCGATCTAACACAAGTGAGAAATCTCTCAAAACAATTTAATGATATTTCGGTAAAATGGAGAAGAGACATGGGCAACTCCTCTTAATTTGTTTGTTTGTTCCTTTATCCCCCCCCCCCCCCCCCCCCCCCTCCATCCTTTTTAGAATGGCATTTTATTGGAATGATAAAATCTTTATTCATTTATTATGTAGGTTTGTACCGGTGTCATGATGCATGGATATGGACTTGTGAAAACGTTGTGCTCTGAGCTGAAAGATTTCATGAGAAAGCACAATTTTTCATCAATAGAAGATTTTAAAGGGTAATCTCTCTCTCTCTCTCACACACACACACGAGCGACACACATACTTGGAGACATTAGATCCATCTAAACGTAGAAAGAATAGAATTAACGCTCAGCTGGAATATCAATAACTAGATTGCATTATCTAGAAGGCTCTGAACTTTCTCCCTATAAGATCCACTTATATGGTTTCTGTTAACTTGTCCCAGCACTTCAAGTTTGAGCTTCCCAGTGCTACTGCATAAAGCTATACGTACACTTACGTAGTAACTTATAACGATAAGAATCTCTTGTTTACAGTTTGAATTTGTGTTATGCACAGAATGTCACTTGAGTACTTCACGACTCACACAGATTTGGTGAGAAGGCAGCAAGAAGCAATACGTCAAAGGAAAGCAGTTAAGAAAGGTTTACAATCAGACAAAGACTGGACAGGAGATGGTTTTGTGCAAGAAACTGAAAGCATGGTTTCCAACTAGACTTGTAAACCTCTAAATGCACTTCTCATCTCATATTGTAGATCATGAAAAACCTCTAAATGCACTTCTCATCTCATAATGTAGATCATGAATAAATCAATCTCTGTCTGACTGGATTGGTGTATAGTGACTTTGACCTCTTTCTTCTTCTTTGCTTATAGGACTTTCACACTCTTTGTTTTCATTTATAATAATCTTTTAACTTGATTCAAAATACTTGTGTTTATGATGTAGAATCCCAGAATTTACTTTTAGTTACTCTAAGCATCCAAAAAGCCAGTTTATTATTAGTGGATAGCTATATTTATATCTAAAATATATCAATCAATGCAGATGTATATAATTGGAAGATAAAATAAATCATTAGTGAAAATGCAGCTCCATATCTAAAATCAGCTTACTTTGAGAAAATGTTTTTCAAAAAAGTACTTCTAGTAAGGATGAATTTTTAATATTTTATTTCACATATGTCATTAAAAAAATATTGGGGAATAAAATATGTAGTTGTTTGTATTACAAAAAAACACACTGATTGGGAGTGCATGCCAAGATGATAATTTGAGATAAGTAAAAAGGCTCCCAAAACATTTTGCCTTTCTAATTTGATAAAATAGTTTGAAATAATAATTACAATAAAGATAAACAATCAAACTTGACCTTGATAGATTAAGTGAACACTTTAATTTTGAAAATGCACATTTAAAAACTTCAATTTACTTTTGCTATCTTGCTTGAATACATAAAGTTACAAAAATAAAAAGGGTTAAAGCATATTTATTGAGAGATTTTCAATACTTATGTATCACGTTAAGCATATTTATTTAGATGTATACTCTCAAGTCTTAAAATTTAAATATTTACACCCAGTTAACGCTAAATAATGTTTATGTAAAAAACTAGAAATAACAATGGGACAGGGCGAACCTAAGACTGTGGGGCGGAGCAGTTTTAAGGTTACGTGGGGAGAGTGAAATGCAGAATGGGTTGAAATGAGTTTTTTAAAATTAATGCCAGGGTGGGGTGAGTCTATGCGATTTTATTTGAGTTCAAACTTAATTTTAATTTTGTACATGTTATAAGAGTAATAGATCATTATTATCAAGATAATTTCTTTGAAGTCACTACATATTTAAGATAATAAATGAAAATAGTTAAATCAAAACTAATACGATTTCTTACATGCTTCAAAGTTAAGCTCTAAAAAATAAAATTTTAGGTTATTATCTATTAAATTAATACAACTTAATAAAAATAATTTTATTTTAATAAATTTTGTTTTGTAATATAAAAGAAAAATAATAAAAAATATGAATGAAAAAAATAATTATGTATGGAAAGATAAAAGAGATGAGTTGAAAATTTTTGCTAAGTTAAGCCCGCCCCATTGCCATCTCTAGTAAAAATGTCTTTCTTTTTCTCTAGTAAAAATATCTTCTTTTTTTTTTTTTTAATTATAGACTTTATGTGTCTATTTTTTTTTTAAAATATAACTATTCCTCCTCCCAAAATAAAATAACGAGTTAATAATGTTGATGGTCACTCAACTATCAATTGTTTTCACAGAAAGTCACTCAACTTTCATTTTCAACTTAAAAGTCACTCAATTATGATCTCTTTGCACAGAAAGTCACTCAACTTCCATTTTCAACTCAAAAGTCACTCAACTATGACTTCTTTGCAAAGAAAGTCACTCAACCTATTTAATTGTTTTTTTCATTAAAATTTAGTGACATATAATTTTAATTATTAACCAAAATTTTAACAATTGAATATATACCCATTTAATGACTCGCTCCATTTAATCTGACCCGCTAAAAATATAATACTGAACATTTTATTTGACCATTAATTTCCTAAATCATTCTCCCTTGTCTCCCACATTCTTTTAGCGAATTAATGGTAAAATAAAATATTCAATGTTCAATGGGGAATCATTTAGGGAATTAATGAAAAAATAAAATATTTAATATTATATTTTTAGCGGGTTAAATTAAATGGGCGGATCGTTAAATGAATTAAATGGATATATATATTTTATTCTTAAGATTTTGGTTGATATTACATTTCACTAAATTTTAATGAAAAAATAATTAAATAGGTTGAGTGACTTTCTGTGCAAAGAAGTCATAGTTGAGTGACTTTTGAGTTGAAAGTGAAAGTTGAGTGACTTTCTGTGCAAAGAAATCATAGTTAAGTGACTTTTGAGTTGAAAATGAAAATTGAGTGACTTTCTGTGAAAACAATTGATAGTTAAGTGACCATCAAAGTTATTAACTCATAAAATAACAAATGTAGGGGATATTAGGTTTTATCGTAATTAACCCTAAAATCAGTGGCCGATTTTCTCATTCCAACATATATATAACCATGTTTAAGGCTTTTCATCACTCTTTCACTGAAACTAGGGTTTCTCTTCCGCAGCTTCTCTAGCCTCGCCTCATTCATCCCCTTCCCCCAACCCCCCCCCCCCTCAAAGCAGCGCTAATCTCTTCTTCCCAACATGGCCGTCGGGTATATCGCTTTAACTCTCACGCCATATTCCTGATTCTTCTCTTCTACTTTTTTCTAATTCTAATCCTGTTTTATTGTCTCATTGTACAGCAAGAACAAGAGGATTTCCAAGGGAAAGAAGGGAGGAAAGAAGAAGGCGTAAGTATTACTAACACCGAAATCCTGCTTTCTTTTATGTGTGTATATGTGTAATGTGGTTTACTAATTTGTGTTTGTCTGTGTGAATGTTGGCAGGGCGGATCCCTACGCAAAGAAGGACTGGTATGACATCAAGGCACCATCTGTTTTTGAAATTAAGAACGTCGGCAAAACCCTTGTTACCAGGACTCAGGGTACCAAGGTATTTATCCCTTCTCTTTTTGTTTTCCTTTTGATTCTGTTGATATTGTGTTTTGATGCTTATTTTAGTGTATTATTTCTTTTGAGTATGTTTTGCATTCTGTTTAGTTCTGATGTACAATGTTGACTTATTAATGAAAAGATATGCATTCATATGGTGAGTGAATGGAGGAGAAATGCTGGTTATGGGTATTTAAGGATTAAATGTTTGTTAATTTGTACATTGCTAACATGAAAGAGTGAAAAATTTGGTCAGAAAATTGTTCTATTGTCAATTCATCTTGAATTAACCAGTTTTTTATTTTTAAATTAATGTTGCTAGTTGGAAGTATGGTTTGCCTTATTACAATGTACCTCTGAGTGCAAGAACATTTACTTTGATATATCTAGTATGTTATCAAGTTCCTTCATTTCAGGTTATGATGTGCCATTGTGATTCTGTAACTCATATCTATTGAACATTGGGATGTCAATTACTTTGTTGCCATATGTTTCTTTCTCACTTCCTGTAAGTGATAAGTGTATATGCTGACCACATATGCAGAGAAGTTTTTCACTAGCTTTTTACACTGTTTTACTATGTTTTGTGATATCTGCCACTTGTGCAAATGTTAACTCCACCACCCTAAATAAATAGAGAACTTATTCTTAGAAAAAGGCACTGTGTATGTTGTTGTATTCTTATATATGGAACTTGGGGTTTTCGTCTCTTGGTATAAACAAGTTGTACTTGTTTGTTCTTTTTTTTGATGGGAATAATTGTTTGACATTCCTTTCAGATTGCTTCAGAGGGTTTAAAACACAGAGTATTTGAAGTTAGCCTGGCTGATCTTCAGAAGGATGAGGATCAGGCTTTCAGGAAAATCCGTTTGAGAGCAGAAGATGTGCAAGGGAGGAATGTTCTCACAAACTTCCATGTAAGATGTTACTTTTAATCAAACCTTTTGTTCTCACTGTTTCAGAGTTGTCACATATATTGAGCTCTAACTTTGTTATGTTATTACAGGGAATGGACTTCACAACAGATAAGTTGAGGTCTCTGGTCCGCAAATGGCAGACTTTGATTGAGGCCCATGTTGATGTCAAGACTACAGACAGCTATACTCTGAGGATGTTCTGTATTGCTTTTACAAAGAAGCGTCCAAACCAGCAGAAGCGTACCTGCTATGCCCAGAGCAGCCAGATCCGTCAGGTATAGTATTTTTGCTTGGTCTGCACTTCTGCGAACATATATCCTTACCATTGTCTTTATGTCTTGCAATGTTCATTTTTGGTCGCTGACAAGAATTGTCATCTTGTGTTAAAGATTCGCAGGAAGATGGTTGAGATCATGAGGAACCAAGCCAGTTCCTGTGACTTGAAGGAGTTAGTTGCAAAATTCATCCCCGAATCAATTGGCAGGGAGATTGAGAAAGCAACTTCCAGCATCTTCCCCCTACAAAATGTCTATATTCGAAAGGTCAAGATCCTAAAGGCCCCTAAATTTGACCTTGGCAAGCTGATGGAGGTATAATATCTGTCTGTTCATTATTTGCTGTCGACAATATATGCATTGCAAAGTTCTTTGTCATTTTCATATTGTATAGCAGTAATTGTTTGGTTATTGATCGAGAGTTCTTGTTGTAGGTTCATGGTGACTATTCAGAAGATGTTGGTGTGAAGTTGGATCGGCCAGCAGATGAGACAGTAGCTGAGGCAGAGGCCGAGGTTCCTGGAGCTTAGACTTGTTTCATCCATCTGAGTTACGTTACCCAATATGGTGGTAGTCTTTAGAGCATCACATTGTTTAAGTTGAGTTTTGTTGTGACATCTGAAAATTTTGCATCGTGCCTATGTTTTATTC
Organism: Solanum sitiens; assembly: GCA_016801875.1. Classification (NCBI taxonomy): domain Eukaryota; kingdom Viridiplantae; phylum Streptophyta; class Magnoliopsida; order Solanales; family Solanaceae; genus Solanum; species Solanum sitiens. The sequence goes on along the minus strand of JABWTJ010000002.1, from coordinate 877,173 downwards.
ATACATTATCATAGACCAAGATATGGATTTTCCAGCTGTTTTATCTATTACTAATCCCTTTCCCCTATGTTGAATTATATCATTGTGGAACTTGGTAATTCATGCTATCTTTTGTAAAGCTTCGCAAGAGATTCATTTCTCTTTGTGCTTGCCTTTTCATGCCTTTTAATTTTTGGTGAAACCCAATGTGTTTCAAGAAGCATGGAACATATAACTGTAGTTACCTGAAATTACTCTTGCAAATTGAACTCAAAGCATAAGCAATAAGTTTTCTTATTTTGAGAGTTGGGTTATTCAGATCAACTTATTTATTCAACGGGGTATGTTGAGCTAGAATGTTATGGTGCTGCTTCCTATACCTTGTCTTATCGAAAAAATATTTTCATCTTCTTGGGTTTTGACCAAGATTTTTGAGTAAGGCCTGCAGTTTTTACTATTGACTTTGTTCGTAATCGATGTCTTGATACTTGTATACCATTCCTGCTAGGTGTGTCAAATGGGTGGGTTGGGCTGAAATTGAAAATATTAAAATGGATTGAGATAGAAGTCGGGTTGGGTCTTGATCCGTTCATATTTACTTTGGGCTTAAATGAGCTTAAAAACGGGTTGGGTCTTGACCCGATTAATCTCAATAATTTAATATATTGATATTTTAACTTTTATATCACAATTTGAATTTTAGCTCAAAATTATTTTTTATAAAAGTAACAAATGGATAGATAAATTCTAAAAGATGTTAAATAGATAATAATTTATAACTTAAATATAGAAGAAACATATTTTGGTAAAAAGTTTTAAAACGTTGAAATTGGAGATTGAATTGGACTCAATTGAGGATTCTCGTCAAATGGGTTATGCTTGAATGAGTTGAGATTTAACCCAAATCAAATCATCTTGAGCACAACCCTTAAAATTTTGGGCGAATTGAGTAGATTATCTATGTTTGAGTTCACTTTTGACACCCCTAATCCCTGCTTTCTTCTCATCGTTTAGTTCGAGTAATGATATTTTTAGATCCCATTTAAGAATGAAGTTTTTTTGTTTGGCCCAAGTAAGTCTGTTGGGCTTGTGAGGCTTGAACAAGATTGGGTTGATTTCAAAAGTCTTAGTAATTCTCATGTAACATTGCTAAGCCTAAAGACGAAGTAGTGAAATGCCAATACAAAGCACTTAAAATTGTTCAAATGATAATTTGTAAGCTCTAATAGCATCAGAACAATAAAGAGGTACAATAAGCAACTAAAATTCGTATTGAAAACCAACTAATGCAATACGAATATCCCATATGTAATGACATTACTAACATTTGAAAGTATTGGATAGTTCATACTCAATATTTATTACAATTATTAGGATAATTCAATTTTAATTTGCGACTTGGATAGCGCCACTATATAATATAATCTTACAAATATTTGAGTTCACATTTTTTGGATTAGAATTAATTTTTCAAAAATAATAAAAAGTACTCTTTTTTTTGAAAAAAAATTGGAATGCCTGCAACCCACATAATTTCCTATATAAGTCACAATAATTGACAATTTAAAATATTCAAAAGAGGTATGAAAAAAAAAATTTACTGAATTGCTTAATCATTCCTAATCTGCCAACAAATAACTACTTCTATATCAGTATATTGGTGGTCTTGAATTGCTTAAACCGTTGCGATATAATAATCAAAATTATCGATCAAGTAACAAAAAATGTGATGAAATGAAATATGTTTGATGAAAAAATAAAAGTTACTTAGGTCACACACATAACCCCGTTAAAATGTTACTCTTACTATACTTTAATTGCTGTAAAACAAATATATCAATGCTAGCCTCTTAATTATATATAAATCACGACAACCATTTATTCTTTACTAGAACAACATATTATTAATAGAATTACATAAATACGAGCACACATACATAGAATATCCTAAGCAATGCAACGGGCCATCTCATCCAAAAGTTCAGTTTAAATTATTAAAAAGCACACACTTTTAATTACTTAACTATATCCTCGTCACACATAACTTGTGTACAAACATTCAAATGCATCACACACTATATTACTTAAGAAAAGTTCACCAAAGGAATTAATCACACTGAGATTTCAATGCCAAATTCCATATAGCAAATGACTTGCTATTGACGTTCACGTACGTACTAAGTTGCCACAGTTTGCAGCTTGGGCATGTTTTCAATTTTACTAGCTGCTTTAACTCCATAATTAGTATCATTTGGACACGTGGCTACGTTTGCTTTATCAGTAACAACCAGTAAACCTGCAAGCTTCACTATGTCAATGATTTGTTCTTGTGTGAGTTCTGGAAGCTTCTTATTTGCATTCATGTTCTCATCCTTCACAATGACTTCAGCCTTTTGTATCTCTGGAAGTTTCTGTTCCTTTAGAATGGACTTCTCCTTTTTGCTGTATATTGCATAGAGTATAATTTGGAGTATTCCAAAGATGAACCCCAATACATTTGGAGCCTATAAAATAGATAAAAAAGTTAGTACATAAGAACAGTGATAATATACAAGATATTTTAGTAAACGCAGAAATATGTACGTAGAAGTAGATAGAAAAAGTATTGAGAAAAAGGTGATTACACATGATCTGAAACACCTATGGCTTACTGTGGACATGGGCCCTATATAGGGCATACAAAGTTTAGGTGATTTAGGTAGAAGGGTAATAGGTATTAGCTGCATCGTCTAGTTTCCCTTTATTAGTAGTATTGATACTTACTTTTTCCTCTCCTTGCTTTCTTATACTTCTAATTATTACTACTTGTTTATTATTTATTGGTGTGTTTTCTATTTTATTCTTTTTTCTTTTTTGTCTTATTATGCTTTACTTGAGCCGAGGGTCTACTGAAAATAACTTTTCTACCCTTGGGGTACTATCATTCCCAAACCCTACTCGTAGGATTTCACTGGATATGTTATTAATGTTGTCGTATGTAGTGGTGGATTATGCAAGCAAGAAAATTGAAGAAGTTGTACGATGAGTGAACTTACAGCAATGTTAATATCCTTTAGTAGAAGACCATAGAAGAACCACATAACAGCACTTAATGTGAGAAAAACTGATAGGAGAAGTGGCATGTATTCCACACTCTTGGTCTTGATGACTTGCCTCTACATGAAATCAAATAGTAATAAAAATACTCACAAACTTAACACATAGAGAAGGAAAAATTAATAATACTCCAATTGAATGAGAAAATTTAAAATTACACGTAAAAGCTTACCAGAATGCCTAAGGGTGCAACAAATACACATAATGAGAAAATAAGGCAAACCCATCCAACAATTTGTCCACGAACGACTCCTTTGACTAGAAATTGAGCAACTAGGACTATTGCACCAAATCCACCAACCACTGATAACATGAGCATTTTTATAGTTTGGACCTGAAAAAAAATATATATGTTAGAGACTTATGTGCTGCGTAGGTAGTATAAGAAAGTTATTTGTGAAAGCTAACGTACCCTGGCTTTCTTTGGTGCGTAGAAAAGGTAGAAACCAACGTAGATAGTCTCAATGAACATACCAAAGGAGTTAATTGTAATGAGTAGGGGCATGTTGGATTTCAAAAGTGCATAATATATCCAAAGCATGGAACTAAAGAGAGCAACCACGTATGGAATTGATTGATACCCTTCTGTTGATTTCTTCTTGTAAATGCTATAGAACGTGGGTCTACAAGTATGATAAATATGAGTCAGTACGATTATAATCAAAATATATACTACCTCCGTCCCATTTTATTTGTCACCTTCGAATTTCAAGAGTCAAACAAGTCTATCTTTGATCGTAAATTTTTCATAGATCTTTTAAATATTTTTAATTATTAATTATTGTGACTCATAATACTTTTTATGTTTTCATTTCAAAAAAATTGAAGATTTCATGCGCAAATTTTTGGTCAAACTTAAACTGTTTGACTCTCAAAATATAAAAAGTATCATATAAATTGAGACAGAGGGAGTATTGAATTTTTTTCAATTAATAATTAAAGTAAATGGAGACTTACATTGGAGAAAGGAACACAATGAACGAGATAATGTTACCTGCAAATTGAATTACCAAAATAAAATAAGAAATGAGAGATCATGAGTTTATACGTATGTAGTGAGTATCACTTTCGCAACTTGTTGATATGCTTATAGTCAGAAATTTCGTTAAAAGTATTTTATTCAATAGAATAAAAATAAATGTATGTAGTCTGTAGACTTATAAAATTTAAGGAGAAAAGGGGTTAATATACCAAGGACACCAAAAGCAAAAGCGTAGTGACCAAAATCAACTGCCATCTCTTTCTCTTTTGTTTTTTCGAGCCAAAGAATTGCAAATTTCTAGCACTGTTTATCACACAATGCTAGAGTTGCAAATGATGACAATCAAGTTTTCTACTTGGCTGTGAAATGAGAGGTAGGTTTGGCTTACATATTTATACACCCAAGGGGGGGTGAAAAGTAGTTTGCCAGGGTGCATGCAATTATTGAAATTAAAGATCCTTTTTTCTTTTTCTTTTTGTTGAAGAGAACTACCACGTTGGTGTGGGATAAAAATCTTTGGAACTTTTATATGGCTCAGACAATCCTTTCTTTTTAGCTAATTTTTGGAGTGTATCAGAGTCAGACTCATCTAACGTGCAACTCCAAATCGATTGAGGAGGGTGAAAATACCCCCGATTTCTGACGGATTAAGAGGCCAGGGGTTGAAAAAACTCCCAATCCATGTGCTTGTTCCAATTCAAAAAAGAGGTACTTTACGATGTTGAAGAGAAATACCACATCGATGAAGGATATGATTATCAAACTTTTTATATGACTTGGACAATCCTTCATCGTTTGAGTTTTTGTGATGTAAATTAGTTCCAATAACTAGTTTATACTTTTATTATATTTGGACAAATATTTAATCAAAGTGATGTAAAAGCACTCATTATGCTTGAAGTTCAAGGGTCCCATCCATGAGCCTCTTTTATTATGTCACCCCCCAATCCTTAGGAGCACTATTACATACAACTCGTGCTTTATTATTTTTGAGGTTTTATTCTTTTTCAATTTTGGTGCAAAATTAGCCACAAATAAAAAAAGAAGAAGAAGATCAGCTTAGAAATGATATTGGGACCAAATAAAGCCAGCAATTTGTATCAATAATAAAGAGGAGATCAATTTGTTGCATGGCTGATGAATGCAGGATATGCTTCGTTTTGCTTTTACTGTAATAGGCTTATCTTGTCCCATTGGGTTGTCATATTCATTTGTATAATGAAATGAAAATATATAGATACAATTTCTATATTTTTTAAATTTGTAAGAACTTGTTACATGTTTAATTAGTCTAACGTGTCAACGTTTTTCCTAAATCAATTGGCTGAAATTTGCGCATGAACTTAGCTCATATTGAAATTTGTCCATAGCTCTAGGAGTATCGAAATTAACCCATGAAAGTATGACCCTCTCAACACGCCTGTTTTGGACCCAACGATCTAGTAACTTGACCTGACTTGTCGACTCCCCTAATTCAGCCCATCTAAAATGTTGAATTGTTTGACTATGTAGGTCAAATTGACCTACGAAAAACTATGTTAAATTATTTGAATATTTTTGTTTAATTGTTATATATTGTTATAGTGAGAAAGAAGTTTTTAATAGTTTTGTTTAATAATTAAACAATTTATTATAAAAAAACAAATAAAAAAATCAATACTTGCGATCATTCATTATTTAGTCTATCTTGACATAATGTCCCAACCTTAGTTCACGTAAGTTACATTTATCACCCATATATCCACGTATCGCACGGATTATGTTTGTTACTACGATTGAATCAAAGATATTTCATAGCATTTTCTCTAATTAATTAATATATTGCTATATATATTTGTGGAACGTATTGTTTGTATATGCAATATCGCTCTCAAGGGAATAGAAAATTTTAACTCAACGAACTCATAAATAAACTTTTGATTTTACCATAAATTAAAGACTACCACCAATTTGAACGTCCTAATTATATATATTGGTTTACTATTTATATTACAACATTAATACGTACATACATACGACGTATCATATACACAATTGCTTGTTTGATTTTGATTTCTTATGTAAAAAGTAAAGACACATTATTGCGATTAAAAAGGGTCTCAACTTTTATAAAGTAAGATTACAAATTTGAGAGATAGAGATCCCAAGATGCATTTTGATCACAACCTCCAAATTGCGTGGAGAACTCTATTTTTAATACTTCCTATTATAAGGTTGTAATTAATGAATTAATGGTCCAACCCCACCCATTCCATCATTTTCTACAGTTAAAAAGCATATTTACCTTTAAAAGATAAAGTTTAAGTAATTTTAGAATCGTAACGATTGGCAATTTAATATAATGTCGTATCACGTATGTATATATGTCGGCCTATACCTGAATAATGAATTCCATAATTAAAGACTATACCTTTTACATGTCCATAAATTTCGACTCCATCGATAATTAAGAAGATGGTTATAACTATAAGTAACGTAAATTAACATACAACAATCAAATATTATCATATGTGAACCTCCTTTTTTTTTCTTAAATAAATAAATAAATAAATAATATTTGTTAATTTTAACTGAATCATAAGTTAAAACGAATTCTAGAAGAGTCTTCCCATTATCATTATTTCAAGTCATATAATCATATCTTTTAGTTAAAATAATCGTATCTTTACACGATTTAGAAGGTGTTACATATTTTTTTCAAATTTTGTTTTACTTCCACATGTAATTCATATTCTTGGAACATACAGAAATTTTGAATTCTCAATTCTCTACGATGTCTAGACCATAATATATTTATTGCATCGATTGGAATTTACATTATATTGTATACACCATTCCAACTTCCAAAAGAGCAGCATGAGGGATGTCTAGTCCAATTGGAGTCTCTCTGCAATTTCTATCAAGAAAATCATAAGCCATGACAAGAAATTGCTTCACAAAATTCGATCCTTTGCGTATTTTCAAATGTGAATGCCCTAAAAAATAAGCAGTGCCACTTTCCCTTGCATCAACAAGTTCTTCTAGTTCTTTTCTTACTAATGAATTCATCTGAGGACTACTTTCAGGCAACAAAAATCTAACTTTTTTTCTCTTTCTTTGAGTAGGATTTTGATTTTCAATATCTGTTACTTGTTGACAACTTTCACCACCAACAATAGGGACTAATGCATTTCCATTTGTCCCTAAAATTATCATCCTTCCCTCTTGCACGATCAACAATTCATCACGTAGTTCCTCTCTAGTGATGAACTCACCTATAGAGCTAATAATCTGATCCTCGAAAACATTAACATCTCTAACATGATCACGATATCCATATCGAACAATGCATCTGTATATCTTGTATTCCTTATGACCGATCCTGCCTATAAGGTACCGTTCATTTTTGGGAATGTATGGCACGGGTAAAGACTTGAAGGAGAGTAAAATCAGCACTTGATGGAATGCAGGGAGGTTGGTGATGAAATGGGAGAAAAAAGATGGGATTCCTGTCACAATGTTAGTATGGATGAATCCAATGCCGGGGACTCTAGACACTCCAAGCCCGGGACTTAGGTCTGTCAGCCAGTCCACAGTCACTCTGTTCTCTACGTCGAATTCATACTTTTTAATAGTACCATAGTGCCAAGAGACCATGATTGTCATGAAAATCAACGAGAGAACAACGATGCACCAAGCTCCCTTGGTAAAGTTCAAGAAGCACGACGATAGGTACAATGCCTCAATTGAACCAAAGAATAACAAAAACAGAACAGAGAGAAATGCAACATTCTTATCCCACTGCAGTGCTATAATTAGTGACATAAGACAAGTTGTCACTAGCATTCCACAAATAACAGCTAAACCTGGAGCAATAAGTTTATGAGATGTTACTACAAAAGTGCATAAATTTGTTCGGAGAGTACCAAATTTAAATATTTCTAAGTGCTAATAAAACCAAGAGAAGTGAAGTTGTGATCGATGTATAAAGCAATACCTGTAGCATTTGCAATAGCTGATATGTCTCGAAAACCTATCAAGATTGACAGGCTAAGGATCATAAGCATCCAATTTGCATCAGGAACATAAACCTGTCCGCGAACTTTATCTGATGTATGGATAACTTTGACTCTCGGAAAGCAAGCAAGTGCTTGACACTGGTTTATGATGGAAAAACTTGCAGTTATTGTAGCTTGGCTACCCACGAGGGAAGCAAAAAGGGACAAAATTGTGAAAATATGCTGAAGGTGTCCTGAGCAATTGATGACTGATGATTAGAAATTCGAAGGAACAAGCCACTACCATGACATGTAAAAAAATCATCTATTGAACTTACTATGTGTCACAGATTCACTAAGATGAGCAACATCATCTGAAGAGCCGAGGTGTTTGGAGAAAAATGCTGCTTGGCCAGCATAACACAAGACAAGGGCTGGATATACCAAAAAGATAAAAGTGAACTGCAAAAAAAGCATCCTGTGAAAACTCGTAATCTCCTTGTTAAATGGCTAACGAATTTCATAAGTACCTTAATAGATCTCTTTGAAAAATGACCTAAATCTGCAAACATTGCCTCTGAACCTGAAGAATGTAAAAAAGCAAACTTTGGTTTAGGAAGTGCTAGGAGATAACTGATGAATACAAGGCACATCGACATCAAAATGGATTTGAAATGCGTAAGTTCCAGTTAACACAACTAACCTGCTATACATAAGACAATGTTGCTTAGAAGTTTCAAACTTGTCATATCTATTTTCTTAATGAACCTAAACATGTAAGTTGGGGATATCGCCCAGAGGATTTGAGGATGATGAATTATATTGTACAAGCCGAATCCACTTGTAAACACGAGCCACACGATAACAATTGGAGCAAAGATGACACCGATTCTGTTAGTTCCATACCGTTGCAGCATGAAAAGGCAAACTAAGATGGCACATGCTACTGGAACTGGTATAACTGAAAGTGTCATTTCACATAATCAAAAATATATTAGTGCTATTTCATTGTCCAAAACAGAAAGGTACAAGTTACGAAACTTACATCTCTTTAAATACTTGTCAACAGATTGTCTTGCATTTTCTGAAGAGGCAACTGATAAAAGTTGTATTAAGTAAATCAGTTACAAAGTTGTATAAAATATCTTGCATGTTAAGTAATAGTAATACAATTCTTACATCGGGGTGCCAATTTTGACAAGGAACGTCTCAGATTTGACGTTGCTGAATAAACTGAAACAGAAAATAACACTCAAAATCTGATCCTAATCATGTGAAAGTAGGAGGTAATGATCAGCAAAATGCCCAAGTAGTGAGAAGTAAAGACTAACCCGAAAGAGCAGGAGTAAAAATTCCATCACAGATTATCAAACAGGAACCAAGCAAAGCCAAAAGTAACAGCAAGTAGTGACTGCTTTTATATCTTCCAATCGCTCTTCTTGCCCTTGATTCCACCTTCATTTTAGAAGGGGTTCCTTCCTCTTGATGCATAAGCTCCGTAGAACTTGTATCACTCAGGAGCAGACCTACATTGGCACGCCTACAAAGTAGGGAATACAAAGCAAATGTACCACCTACAACAGATCGATCACTGACTATTAATACAATTTGAACGTATATATCAATGACAGCTAGAGTTTTTTGAAACTTCATACCTTCTCCGTTATCATCAGCCTTGAAGACTATAAAGGCATATTTCAACAAGGGAATGATGGCTAAAGTCCAAAAAACGAAGGAAAAGAGTTCATATATCTGCTGTCCTGATTTGATGTGGCAAGGATCAATCGAACCGAATGCATACAAGGGAGTAGTGCTTAATCGACCATATACTACTCCGAGGCTTTGAAACGATAGAACAACCGTGCGCCTCCATGTTTCTTTCTACAAATTCACCATACACATAGGAATAAGACATGAATATGACTTATAGCATAGTGCTGAACTATGTTGCTCGACTCTCCAAAACTGATGCTGGATCCTCTAAAAATGCACTTCTTTGGAGGATTGGACATGTTTCCGTAGTCATTTTCGAAGAGTCCGAGCAACATATATAAAAAAAAGTGTGCTAAATCTATGTAGTGACATTGAAAATTGTCCCACCTATGGGGGATGGGGATCATGTAAAGACATTATACAGAGCCAATTTTAGCTTTTGCAACTGAAGTAGGTGGAGTTTCAAATATTGTTTTAAATTATAGTAGTTCGTTTGACCAAACTTTTGGGAAATCAAAATCTTTTTTCTTTGATGGAAGAATATATTTCTTGGAGATTTGAGGTGCTTGCACCCAAAATCAAAAGTTTTTAGCAGTAACAGAAGCAATTCTTCTATTTTATTGAGAGAAAGTACAAATACCAATTCCGGACACTTCATTAAATGGTTCATACATATTTTTTGCTAGGACCAACAAAAACCGGGTTTAAAATCAAACTCCTCCTCAAGAGGATAGACGGTGTGATTCTCCCCAGCCGAACTTATAGACCACCTTATGGCCGAGGCATTGGGTGTTCGAGAAGCACTAAGCTGGCTAAAGGAACACTTTGCAGCAACCCCGATAATTGTAGAGATGGACAATCTTTTGGTTAAACAAGCGCTAGAAAAGGCCTGCGAAAACTACTCGTACTTTGATGTTATTATTCATGATTGTAAAACACTCATGTGTGGCTTTACTTCTATGTCTTTGTCATTCATTAAAAGATCAGCGAACCAGTGTGCTCACCAGTTAGCTCGGACTTCGGGTTTTATGACTGATGCTATGGAGTGGATAATATATCCACATCTTTGATTCATGATGTACTCAACTTTGATTTGATCAATAATTAATCAAAATGCTTGATTAAAAAACATAAAAAATTAAAAAAATAAAATATACCAAAAATATTTTCTCTATTCAAATAAAAACACTAATTTATAAGACTAATACTTTCTAATAATATTGTCTTTTTAATAACTTGACATCTTAAATACTTTTTCGGGAGATTGGTCAAACACAATTTGAATAATTACTTGAAAAAGATAATTTTCAAATTAAATAGGTCAAACATAATCGATTTCTCTCCAAAAGTATCTCTGAAAAATTATTTTGACAAAAATATATCTAAAAATAAGTAATTTTTAGAAGTTCGGCCAAATAGGCTAGGGTAGATTCATCACTATGTGCGTATGTGAAAAAATATTTCATTAGGTCAATCGTACATAATATTACTCTGCATTTCATATAATATTGTTTTCACAACTTGAATTGATAACCTCTTGATCACCAGCGACAACAACTTTTGCAATTGATAACCTCTTGATCATCAACGATAACAACTTCTACAAATGATTGAAAAATTATTAAAGTGTGTGACGCAAACTTACCTTAATAGTATAATGAATGGACACAGGGCTTAGTGAAGGATCCATATCTCAGTTAAACATATCAGAAATGCAAGACATCCTTTGATAAATTTAAAACTTCAAGTGATAATTAAGAGAGCTTCAACATTAAACATTTAAGTTCTTTAGAGGAGTCGGTTGATACGAGGAAAACACACGTTAATAACAAGGTTCAAATACATATATAAATAGACTTTTGAGAGCACAATAAATTAAAAGTACCAAGGTATTTTTTATTTACTATAAATGTTACAGAATCAGAACTATGTATTAATAATGCATAAGTTATATCTGATTAGCCAGTGGACTGAGTTATATATAAGTGGAACTAAATCAGAATAAACTTTTATTGTTGCATCAAATGTTTGGTTTTTGTTAGGATAAATAAGAAGAGTTTTTAAACATTCACATGCGATGCTGACTGGTTGACTAATCATATTCCACGTTACTGCTTTCTCCCTTAGTTCTCTCCTCCTCCTTTTTTTATTTAATTGGTTATATCATAAAAATTAGAGAATTTTCTTTTTATCAATTTAAACACTTTATTTTTATATAATAAATTACTGTTTCTGGTATTTAAATGGTTTCGTCATTGCTTACTCTGATTACACGAAAAAATTTGGATTGATTTTATTACATAAATTGTTGCCGAACAAAAATTGGAAACGATAACTACAAAGTGACAATTGGGTAACCAATTGGGAAAACCGATTCATTTTTTTATTTTATAGTGTTTTCACCTCTATTCTCCTCTACATCTAGAATAATATTCAATTTTTTTCTCAAGCCTAAAAAGTTCCGTATGTGCTGTGTTAAAGTTTGTTAATTTGGTAACTAAAAATGAATAGTATAATAAATTAGTAGTATATGCTTTAATGACCATACATGGGGATTTCTTTTGTTTCTCGCTCCGTGTCCAATACTTGGACCTCCTAACTAATTATGATTCACAAAACATAAAACCCATTAAAGGGGAAGTGCTCCCTAAGAGGAGTTACGATTCGATTCGAACTCAAGACCAATGGTTAAGAGCAGAGGATCCTATACCACAACCCTTTTTGGTGTATGATATCGATCTTAGAACATCGCTAGAATATATTCAAAGGAAACAACAAGCTTAAAGAAGTATTACAACGAGGCTTTAAAATAGACTACAAGTAGGCCTCCAAGCTTTTGAAAATTGAAACTGCAGGATATGCATGGCCTACAAGACACCATATAGTCTATTTTTCAAGAATAAGTTCTTTCTCAGATGTTGCCACCAGCCTTGACGAAATAATGGAAATTAACAGAAAAGAATAACTAATGACAGAGAACCGAAAGCTTGTCTATATCTTCATGCTGAAAGGGTTGCGATACTACTAATGAATATCTATCCAAATCATTTTGTATTAAAAAAGATAGACCAGACTTGCACAATAGTTCCTCATCCATATCAATTAATGTCATAAACATTGAAGCTGAAAAGCAGACCATCAAAGATCATCCTCCATTTTTGTTAAACAACCCCAACAGTTATCTTTGTTCACTTCTGTGTTCATGTGTGAGTGTGTAAGAGCATGTTCGAAGGTGTCTCCCTTTGCACCATTCCAACAAAAAATTGTACCGGAAGTGAAAGGGATATTTCTTTTGCACAGAGTAAGAACTAAGAATGATGAACAAGGTAAGGCATTTCTGGAAGAGATTCACTCTGTGTATAAAAGCATGTGAATACATCCTTATACATGTAGATGTCTGCAATACTGGTGCTTGATGCGTTAAAAAATCACCTGACTAAAGGTAAATTTGATTTGAACAAACTTTGAGAAAAGAAAAAGTCTGTCTTCTCTTATACAATGTCCTGTGAGTATCTCAAAAGTATTCTAATTGACCATTTCAGTTTGGTAATTCCATCACCATAAGAGTTAATTAAGCATTCCTACTAAGAATAGCTAATTCTGATGCCTGCCCCGACATTGTAACAGCACAGAATGACACTAATATCCAAGTATAATTGTATTCAGTGAAGTTGGCAGATGAAGCATTGAGAAAAATAGTGCACAAACATGAATTACTTCTCACCTTATTAGGCACTATCTTAAAGCTTCTTTACATTACCTTCTTTGTGTTGCAGACTTTCAGCACATCCAACTGTCGTAGACTGGAAGGAAATGGAATATTATGCTGCAATTCTAGGCCTCTCTTGCAGAACGATTCTTCTGAATGATATGTTTAAAATCCAATCTGCAGGACTAGTTCTTGGTTCTTCCTGTGCATTAATGGAGAAGAACTTTTAGAATAGAGAAAAAACACAGTAATTAGCTTACCTTAATGAAAAGGGAGTACCATTAAAAAGAAAATGCCCCACTCTGTACGCTTGTTTCCATGTTGTTGCACTCACTGTGTCACTCTTCTGGAAAGCAGAAGTGTTGCAAATCTCACTGTCCAGTGGTTTGTTTATGAACTTTTACTTCATTTTCAAGAGGCCTTCTTTTTGTATACCATGCACATGTTCCACAACAACAAAACTTTCTACCAAAACCCTCTACAAGAGCAAGATCCATTCTTGATATGATGAAAGCGACTTGAGTCCCTCAGAATAATTTCATGCTCAATGATTTTGGATATGTATGTCATTGCAGTATGACAATCTCCACAAACTCGCAGGTTCTTGGTTATTCTGATAGGAACTCCAGGAGCTGACGTGAGAATGCCATAAGCAAGGGCCAACTTTTCACTATGTTCAATAAGAAGATCACCTTTCTCCTCGTCATCTACATCATGCAGCGCAAAACTTGTCTCCGGAACATAGCCCATTGCTTTGATACGGTGAATTAGGTTTTCTAGGAGATCATATATCTTTTCAGACATCGGATGACATCTGTCCCCGACAAAAAATGTAACAGTCTCCTTCTTTCCTTGAACCCAACTACATCCAGGTCTCTTCCTTATGCCAGAATGTTTCATAAGAGATCTAATCCGGGCCACATCTTTCCAACGTTTGGCATTAGCATATATATTTGAAAGAAGTGTATAAGTCCCATCATTCTCAGATTCCAATTCTGACAGCTTTGCAGCAGCATGCTCCGCAAGATCCACATTTTTATGGACTCTACAAGCACTAAGCAGTGCAACCCATACTACTGAGGTTGGTTCCATTGGCATGCGTTCAATGAGCTTCATAGCTTCATCCAGTCGACCAGCACGACCCAAAATATCAATCACGCATGCATAGTGTTCAGCCCCAGGAACAACTCCAAAATCCCCCTGCATATGGTTGAAGTAATTCATTCCCTCGTCAACCATTCCAGAGTGGCTACAAGCATATAGCACAACAAGAAAAGTTACACCATCTATGGGCAGACCTTCTCCTCTCATTACGTTTAACACTTGGAGAGCCTCCTCCCCCCGACCATGCATTCCATAGCCAGTCATCAGGGATGTCCATGAGACAGTATTCCTCTGGCTCATGTTATCGAACACAAGTCTAGCTGCATCAACATCTCCAGATTTGGAGTACATGTCAATGAGACAGTTAGCCACAAAGACTATTGTAGGTTCATACCCTTGTCGTAACACATATGCATGAATTTGCCTACCAATCCTAAGACTAGACAGACGAGCGCAAGCCACCAGAGCACAAGATATAGTATATGCATTTGGGATTACAGAGTACTCATCCTTCAGCATTGCTGAAAAAAGTTCTAAAGCATCATTTGCATCGCCATGCTGGGCATATCCACCTATCATGACTGTCCATGTGACAACATTCCTACCTCTCCTGTCAATATCATCAAATATGGCCTGAGCAATTTTCATCTCCTTGCACTTTGCATACATGTCAATCAGAGCATTAGTCACCATGAGATCCTCCTCAGTATTGCTGCCTTCCAAACTCAACATTTGTTTAATGGCATAGCAATGAGTTTCCTTCCCTTGACGCAGTGCTCCAATAGCAGCACAACCTGAAAGCACAGAAACAAGAGTGATCACGTTTGGCTCTGCCCCAGAAAGCCTCATCTCCTTAAACATATTGAGCGCTTCATAGCCTAAATCCCTCTGTGCATACCCTGAAATCACAGCACTCCATGTTACGACATTCAAATCAATCTTTTCTTCCCTCATTCTCTCAAATAGTCCCAAAGCCTCATCAAATCTTCCAATCTGAGAGTACCCAGTTACCAATGCATTCCAAGAAACTACATCTTTCACCTCCATTAGCTCAAAAAACTTGTTAGCATCATCCAAACGCTTACATTTCGCATACATATCCACAATTGCATTTCCTACAAAAACGTCCTCATGCAAACATCTCCGTATCGCATAACCCTGAAGTTGTTTTCCTCGTTTCCACGCCCTCAAAGAACCACAAGCTGGAAGTACATTAACTAAACTAACAGCATCAGGACGCAGCTCAAAACTACTCAACGAAACCATCATATCAAACAACTCCAAAACTTTCTTATCCTCATCCTTCTGTACATAAGCCGCCACTATCGAATTCCATGAAATAACATCAGCAGTTCCTCTAACAACCGTTTCATCAAACACCTGGCGTGCATGACCTAACATCCCACATTTCCCATACATGGCAATAAGACCATTGCATACAAACACATTGGAGTCCAACCCAGATGCTAGAATCAGGGAATGAGCAGATTCACCGCAAAGGAGGAACCGAAGCTCACCACATGCTTTAAAGACATAAGGGTATGTGTAGCCATCTGGGTTCCAATCAAGTCTCAGCATTTCGCGGAAGAGGACCAGAGCACTCTCGTGATGTCGGAGAATAACACTGCGTTTGATGAGGTTGTTCCAATAAAACACAACCTGAGACGACCATGTTGTGGGGTCTGCTGAGGGTGAAAAGACGCCAGCGACGACAAGTTTTGCCTTGATACAAGACTTGCATTGCTTGAGTAATTGAGTAAAAGAAGAAGGAACTGTTGCTCTTAGTAATGGCGTTGATGAAGTGAAGAAAGCGAAGAAGGAACTGGATTTGAAGCGGAAGTGAAACAGGGCTGAGTTTGAAAGTTTTGGAGGCAAAGACGAGGGAACAAGCATACTCCCTAACTACCCTTGTACTTCCGATTATTTTTTTTTTAAAAAAAAAAACGAATTCTGTGTATATTTAAGCGAGGAATCATGCTTTTTCTTTGTCTCGTGTCTACGTTGAGATGATTAAATTTAAATTCACCCAATGTTTCATTTCCGTGGCCGACTCAACATAATTGGGGGTTTAAAGCAAAATTTTAATTCGCAATCTAAAATATAAATACACTTTATATATATATTTATTAAATAAAAAATATTATACTATTTAGATGAAAATTATCATTACATATATAATATTATTTTTACAATTACTAGTTTTAGATAAGATTTTATCAACTCAACTTTGAAAAACATCATGTAATCGAGATAATTATTATATGTATTGTTAACATAATGATATAAGTACCATAGAATTTGACTAAAAAAGTTCACGACTTGGTATACTTCATTTTAATATGTTTAGAATAATGATTGAAACTAAAATTTAAGATAAATAAAAAAGAATATATAATTCACTTTGTTCAATACTTTCACTGTTATTTCTTATTTTTAACAAAGTAAAAAAGATTTTTAAGTGGATAAAATAATTTATTTTTTTAAAAAAATTACTTTTTATTATAAATAATTAATTTTCTAAAAAAATTTTAACACATAATTTATTTTTTGTCAAGAATTTGAGGCCCCCGAAATTTGGGGGCGTAAGGCAAATGCCTTATTTTTCAAAAGGGTAGAGCCGGCCCTGCTCATCTCTTAAGGTAAATCGTTCCCTAGGATATCATATCCAAAAAGTTCGAACTTAAAATCTCTAATTAAGATTTAATTAAGATTGAACAAATATTTATCACTATACCACAACCTAATTGGTGAAACAACCGCATCCGTGTTTCATTTTTAATTTTTTGTTTTGTTTTTGGCAAAAGGTCAATTTTGACACATGATTTTATTACTTAATTGGTTGGTTCAGTACGAAGAAAATATTTTTTAAAAAAAATTAGGTGAATTTATTGCTTATTTATTTAATACTAGAAGAAGTATTTAGTTTATTTATAAATCTAATTATCTAATTTATCGTGTTATCTGTCTTTCAAGATTTTTAAACACTCTTAAAAAAGACGATCCAAACCCTAAGTGTAAGAGTAATAATTGATACCATTGCATTATATTTCAGGAATATAATTCATGGCCAAAATCTACTATATTTGTTCCAATTATTTGGATCATCAAACAAATCCAAGCTTGGAATTAACATTAGGAAGACCAGATTAGATTGAAAAGGATCATGAATGAAGAAAAAATACGACTCATTCGAATCAAAGCATATATATCTGCTATTAAGATGGAGCAATACTAAATCGTCAGAATTATAACTTTTATTAATTAATTTGATCTTGATTTAGTAGATATTTTTTTTTTTTGTAATTTTGGAATGAGAAAACAGGCATTATGAATATGAAAATATTAAGAGGTTAGTTTTATATATATATATATATATATATATATAAAACCCTTCGGGGTGGCCCAATGGTTTGAGCTTGGGACTTTCATGTTGGAGGTCTCAAGTTTGAAATCCCTTGCCAGCGAAAGCAAGGGGTTTGCCTTCTGGGTCGAGCTCGTCACACCAGGCTTGCCTAGTGCGGGTTACCTCTCCTATGTAGTTTGCGAGCTATTACATAGAAGCGGAGATTTTACCATGTGCGCACCTAAAGAGTAGCGGCTGCAGGTTTCTCTTGTCATTAAGAAAAAATATATATATGTATATAAAAGAAATCAAACAAAAAAAAAAGAGAAAAAAAGTGGAGATGGATTATTGAATTTTTCTTTAGGTTTCTCATGCATTTTTTTTTAAATCATGGATTACTGGTCAACCGTTGTTATTAAAAATGAGTTTCCGCCACTCCACTTTTGGGAAGTCCCCAAAGAAAATGGAGCTCTTTTGTTTATTTATAGCTACTGTATTTGATTTTTATTTTTTGAATTATACATTATTTTTTCTTAAAAAAAAGGAAGATATCAATGTGAGTTTCCTATATTATATTCAGGGCAAGTTGAAAACTCCGATTCTATTCACTTTCAACAAGGAATAAAAATAATAAAATTATGGTAGTGTTTTATTTTCATTTAAAAGGAAATAAATTACATAGTTAAATAATAATGCAAACAAAATGGTGAAAAGATGATTTTTTTTCTAATAGACAATATTAAGAAAAACATGTAGGAAGTAATTTACCATAATGCTCTATCTTTGTAGTATTTAAATATAATGGAAATAAAAGTAGTAATCGATCGAAACAAAGCATAATTTCCCTTTTGAAAATATAATCTGTAATTTGTCCTATCCGAATTTGAGTAAGTTTATTAAACCTAATTTGAGTTGGATTTTTTTTCTATTATATTATTTTTTATATAAGAGGAGAGAAAGGGTGTTTGAACAATCACTCACATAATTCCTACTTTTCAATGGAGAATTTCGAAGAGGTGCGTGACCATGACAAGAGGGAGGCAACCTTTGTTGTACGACCGGACGAAGACGATCCAGAATTAATAAGTAATACTATCAATGGTTTATTTACTTCAATCCTTCAATTTGAAATTTCTATTGAACAAGATCTTTGGTGTAAACGTCATAATCCATCACAACTCATATATAAACCTAAATATCAGTCAAACTATACCCTTATCAATACTCCGCACATGGCCTATTTTACAGTAAACTTGAAGAAAACATCGGTCATTGGTGTCGTAATTACTCTGTCATCGAACAAATGATAAATCATATACATAAGCTTTGTTGGACAAAATGATAATCACACCCAGGATAATGTCCAAACTAAATAGCAATAGGAAGAGAGTAACAACGACACCAAATATTAAAATGGGTAAATATATTACCCGAATAAGTAATACAATAATATTGATGAAAAACTTGGTAGTGTCAAAAGACTACTACTCAACACTCTTTTATTTCTTACAACTCACAATAATATTATTTGCACACTATTTTTTTTCTCACAAACTAAGAAGTAGTTTGTGAATTACTCTCTCTACTCTCTATTGCTCCTCTATTTTGGTGTATCTTCAAGTGTTCAATTACTACTCTATTTATAGAGTTTTTTTGAACACTTGTTTACATCATTAATGACATAATGTGATAGCCAATTTCAACAAAAAATTGGCTGCCTAACTCTACCAAACTAATACCAAACTTTGACTACCTACTTCCACAAATGTGGCTACCAACTTTCACATTGGTGGCTACCAATTTTCACATTGGTGGCTAGTAATTTCAACAAGTATGGCTGCAAAATTAATTGCTGCCAAGATTTATTTCCACAAATCTCTCCCTTAATTTTGATTTTTCTTCTTTACTCCAAGGCTTGATCTCAATCTCTGAAAATCTTCAAACTTGAGAGGCTTTGTAAAAATATCCGCAACTTGATCATGAGATTTCACATACTTGAGCTCTACCTCTTTCTTGGTAATGCATTCTCGGATAAAGTGATACCTTGTGTCTATGTGCTTGCTTCGATCATAATACACTGGATTCTTTGCTAGTGCTTGCGCAGATTTGTTATCAACACAAATCATTGTGGCTTCAATTTGTGACAAATTGAGTTCCTTCAATAACCGTCTCAACCAAATAGCATGACATGTACATAAGCTTATCTACTTTAATCCTTCAATTTGAAATTTCTATTGAACAAGATCTTTGGTGTAAACAACGTCATAATCCATCACAACTCATATATAAACCTGAATATCACTATACCCTTATCAATACTCCGCACATGGCCTATTTTACAGTAAACTTGAAGAAAACATCGGTCGTTGGTGTCGTAATTACTCTGTCATCGAACAAATGATAAATCATATACATAAGCTTATTGGAGATGGGTTGAACAAGTGTGATGGTCCTACTAATTGCAAATATTGGAGATATTTGTTGATATGAATGTGAAAGTGGAATATGTCTGGTTGCAAATATTTGGAGATATTTGTTGATATGAATGTGAAAGTGGAATATGTCTGGGATGTGAGGGTACAAGAATTACCGTCCTCTTCAACTTCTTCTACTCTTACTAATACTAATACTACTAAGACATCAATAATGGAGTTGCAGGAGAGAATGGAGATTGATGATGATCAATGTTTGAAGGATATTGATTGTGTTATCTCTCTTCAACCATTGGAGATGCCGTGTTCACATATGTTTCATACACACTGCATTAAAACATGGTTAGACAAGAGTTATTCTTGCCCTATCTGCCGCTATAACATGCTAACATCATGAAAGTCCTTAATTTGTGGCTTCTATGACTCATTGTTGTTTATTTATTTGATATATTTATAGTACTTTTCGTATAGTTTTTTAATATCAAAATTTTTAGTTTTGACAATTAGTAAAATAAAATTTTGAAAAACGAAACATGACAACTAAAAGGAGACGGAAGGAGTAGTAAACAAACTTGACGATATATAATCCAGGGCAACGGAAGGAGTAGTAAACAAACTTGACGATATATAATCCAGGGCAACGAAAAGAGTACAACGCGTGATATGTGGATACTCAGGACTATTGAATTCCTATATTTACTACTTATGTCTTCATAAATAATACTCCCTCCGTTTAAAAAAGAATGTCCCTATTTCCTTTTTAGTCTGTTTAAAAAAGAATGACCCCTTTCCTTTTTTGGCAACACTATAATTTTAACTTTCCACGTGGCATGTTTAAGACCACAAGATTAAAGGACATTTTGGTACATTTGACATAACTTTAATTTAGAACCACAAGATTAAAAAATTCTTTCTTTTTTTGTACTCTTTTCCAAGTCAAACTAGGTCATTCTTTTTTAAACGGAGGGAGTATGTTTTTGCTTTCCTTGAGCCAAGTGTCGCAACCTCTTTACCTGGCAAGATAGGGGTAAGCTCTACATACATTCTACCCTCCCAAACCCTCACTCATGGAACTATATATTGGATATGTTGGTATTGTAGTTCTACTCCGCCATACTTCTTGTGATACTTAGCACGGTTAATGTGGCGATATGATAAATGAAGCAACAACTTTGCCCCCAAAGACATGAATATACATATGTTTGCATATGAGAATATGGTTGACAGGCAAATAATTTAAATCCATTCTATTTTGTATTCAGCTGAATCATTATACTGATTTTAGTATATGATTAGTAGACTAAAGTCCACATCATTCTGTCTAGTTTTTACATCTGTGTTAAAATGCTTATTCACCAAGCGTAACAATTTATCACGATACGAATTATGTGTATTTAAGCGAGGAATCATGCTTTTTTTTCCTCGTGTCTACGTTGAGGTCTATTGAATTTAAATTCATTATTCATAAATGTCTCATCTCTTAAGGTAAAGTGTTCCCTAGAATATCATATCAAAAAAAGCTCGAACTTAAAATCTCTAATTAACATTGAAGTACTTAACACTATAACCTAATTGGTGAAACCAACTGCTTCCGGTTTTCTTTTTCTTTTTTTGTTTTTGGCAAAAGGTCAATTTTGACACATGATTTTATTACTTAATTGGTTGGTTCAGTACGAAGAAAATATTTTTAAAAAAATATTAGGTGAATTTATTGCTTATTTATTTTATATTTGATATTATGGGAGGTGTATGTTGGTGGGGTGAATACAATTATTTTCTTTAATTTTAAAAAACTTTATTTTCTAAAGAAGATGTTAAATATTCTTGTGTCTCTATAGAAGAGAAGAATTCTGAAGTTTGTATAAATTAAAAGACTTAGAAAAATGTATTTAATGCATTCCTAATTATTGTTCTTCTAATTATTAGTTGATTTTGTTATTCACTGACACCATTAATTTTATTATTCGTTGACATCATTGTTTTTGTTACTATACGAGTGAATAGAACCGTTTTAATCTGAGAGAATCTATTCCTTTAAAACTCGGATATTAAAGTGAAATAATTTTCTTAAGAGGACATTGTATATTCAATGGATTCAATTTTTTTTCTTTATGTTTCATTATATTGTTACAGATCCTAGTATGTATTTTTACAGTGATTAATTTATGCATATATTATTAAAGATAAATAATAAGATGCTATAATTTTCCTTTTTCCTGACATTATTAATGTTCGTCACTATGTTATCTTGTATGTAAGATAATATAGTGTTTTAATTTTAGTGACTAATATATTTTAAGTATTATTTTATACTGATATTAAATTCCCGTGTGAGGCGCGATGAATTTTACTTCTATAATATAAAATCTACGCAATTATATGCCCTTTGCATGCATAATTAATTATTTTTTGAAGCATATTTCACCGTTAGATATCGATAGGAACTAATCTAAGTTCATAATTTGAAGCATGATGAATTACTCCATTAATTCTAATCGGTTTAGAGGTTTCTACGCAATCATAGTGTGTTAATTGTTTTAGTTTATTATTTGTCTTTGAATGACGCTTTATCACGATCTAATTAAATAGCCTAAGATTTATTTAATCTAGACTCATCAATATTCAAATAGTAAGTTCCATGCTTCTTGAACAATAACATTTAATTAAAACAGACAAACATATTAAGACACAATTAAGATGTTGCATTTTCTTTTAGTACTTCTTGAAGATAAATAAATAAATATATACTAATAATTAACTTAAAAAATTGGTAGTAAAATTAAAAATGATGATCTATATTTGTTTGTTGAATAGTATGAATAATCATTAATTTGGTTGCGAATTGTTATTATGTTGTATGGGTAATTCCTATAGAATACAAATATATCCCTGGTTTCCTCTGTAATTAAATGAGCAAATTTTAGGTATAACAAAGATAAAAATTATATTTGTATCTTATAATAATAGTTTACATATATAATCAGTGGCGTAGTCATAAATGTTATGAAGGGTGTCTAAAAATCTCATAGCTCGTAAAAATAACTTAAAGAATGGGTGTACTTAAATTTTGTAAATCAAATTACATAACATTAATGATTAATTTTTTTTAATTAAACTGTACCAAAAGTTTTTAAAATCAAACTACATAATATTTAGCTTTAATGTTCGTGTTTATCTGATAGGAAGTGAACAAACAAAGAAAAAGATAGATACTTCAATTTAGAGTGAAATCACTTTTATGCTTCAACATTTCACAAACCTCTAATGACTAACAACGAGAAAAGAAAAATAAGTAATAGAATCAAACGAGTTATATTAAAAGAGAATTTATATAAAGTATTTTCACTTTTAGTAGCTTAATGGAATAAATAAATAGGATTTTCTTATTAACTTTAAATTAAATACAATATAATTTTCTGACGAAAGGTGTCCAATTGGACACCCTAACCAAAGGGTGGCTACGCCCCTGTATATAATTGTGCTTCATAGCAAATTTTATGTTTGCTATGGAGCTATTGAGTTGTATATTTCGATAATCCTGCCATGTCTTAATTTGTTTATTTTGGTAATCTGTATATTGATCTGTACACAAACTAAAACATAGTATTTGTATATAAACAAAATTACTACATATATACGTAAAGAGATTATAAAAACTTGTCTTATTATGCATAACTATAACACATATACAAACAACAAATTATATACAAACATAAGTTGTTCTATAAATTATATACAAACGTGGAGCATTTAATTTCAAATTATATAGCGACGGATAATAAAAGGTGTTTTACCATCACTATTAGACTTTGCCCCCACTTAAAAGGTGAATTTAGTAAATTATATACAAACGTGAAATATTTAATTTCAAATTATATACCTTCCATTTTTTCCTTTTTATTTAAGTTAAAAAGAAAATAATGAAAGTAACCAGATGACATGACAAAAAGCGTTGAACATTTGTTGTGAATTACAAATAAAGAAAATTATAGCTATAATATTTAATATTTATTAATTAAATATTTGCTATTTTATACCATTTTTCTTAAATAGGAGTTAATCAACATGATACCTTCCTTATCCTAATAGTCATTACACCTTGCGTATAAGTCTTTAAACACTTAACATGAAATTGATCAATCACAGCCAATGCTTGTCTTCATAATTATGGTAAGATTTATGATTTTTCTTTTTTTACTTTATTTGTTTGGATAGCCATATTGAACTGTGTTTAAATACGTAAAATTTGAAAAGTTCTATATATAGAAAAATAGAAATCAGAAATAGTTAAGAAAAATAGCCATATCCGAGTGCTGCTCAGTCTGAAGGCTACATCCAATTTTGATCCTCCACGATAGAAATTAATTTATAATCTTTTTTAATCTCAAACTATTTGAAGTAATTAATATTATAAAATTCAAATATTTGTTAAAATTTATTTTTAGGTAATTTTGTCATTTTAATAATTATAAATAATAAATATTTATATCTTTTTTTTTTTACAATTATGTATAGAATTATGTCAATCTTATGGATATTCAAAAAATTGTCTAATTTTTTTTTAATTTCACTCAAATATTTTATTAAACTAATTTTATTGAGATGGCGATTCGTTCAATGTATCGCCATCTCATGTGCTCGAAATCATGCGGCTCCTATCTGGTGCTAGAGCTCGCTTCAGATTGATTGTCTCGTCTCAGTTGGCTGTCTAGAAAGATTAATCCCTCTTTCCCCACTTACGTTATAACTCTATTCAATAATGTAATGATGTGATGGATTTATTTTTTCTTTAATGAATTTCTTTGAATTTATGTGCTCATTTATAAAAAAGGGAAAATTACGTAACAAAACAAATTTATACGACTAACATCATATATTAATAATGTGGGCTGATTTCGAATTTGTATAATTAGTCACGTTACGTTTGTATATGTATAATTCGCCAGAATATACAAATACATATGTATAATATACAATTATTTAACTATATACATATACAATTCATATCTCTCCAACTCTCTGCCTTCTCTGGCTCGCCTCTCTCCTTCCTCTCCCAATCTCGTTCGCCTCTCTTCTCCCTCTCCCAGTATCGCTTGCCTCTCTCTCCAACTCTCGCTTGTCATATATAAATACATATGTATAATATACAATTATCTAACCGATATACATATACAATTCACATTTCTCCCACCATTTCCACCCCTCTCTTTCGTCTCTTTCCTCTCACAGTCTCGCTCTCCTCTCTCCTCCATAAAACATACAGCTATAAATTGTAATTGTTAAACTATAACTATCGAGAGTAATTATTTTATTTTTAGGTGGCATATGTGAAAATTTTCTATAAAAATGATATTTGAAAATTTATCAAATAAACATAAGATCTCTTTTTTTAAAATTTGACTTTAAGCCTTTCATGGAGTCACCCTCAGGACTCACGAACCCCAATTTGCTATTACTACACAATACTATTCATTAACTTTGTCTTTGTAGATATTAAAGCATGTGAATAGTTAGTATGGTTGCATATTAAATGATAACTATTTATATTGATAGGCTCTTTCAAATTAACAAAATGTTTGCCATCAATTGTAATATGTTACCTTAGATTTTTGTTATCTAAAATATATTGATAAATATAAAGATACGAGTGGTTTAATATAAAGTTTTAAAATATTAGGTAAAATTAAAATGTAATCTTGAAAAGAGATTTACTTCAGTTTTAGTGTCATGACTGAATAAGAAAATATATAATCTTTAAATTAATTTAAAAGGTCAAATAACGAATACATTAACATACCAGTAGCTTTTTTTTAATATCATTTCTATTATTATTATATAAGATACAATTTATGCTGAAGTAGATATGTCTCCTTTGACGTGCTTGTTTCAGCGTGTCTCATAAAAAAATTTAAAAATTATTTCTTTTATTCTACTTTGACAGTTTTCGCTGAAGTAGCTCCGACTCCAGCTTGTTTCAGAACAGTTCGTGCTGACTTGTTTCTGATTTTTTTTTTAAAAAATTATTTATTTATTTTGTTCTACTTGACAGTTTGCGCTGAAGCAGACATGTCACGCTCCGAGTTTGCACCCTGGACGCAATTGACACGCGAGGACCATTGATGTTCAACCCTTGGCCTGAGTCATTATTCAACGGAAGACTTTACTCAATTGTAATTGCAATTTAAACCAAACTCAAATCATAAGGATATCATAAAATACAATACTCTATTCAGTGTACTCAAATGAAAATAATTGTTCAACTTATCGTCTTTAAAACATGAACAAAGGAAATGGTAAAAAGACTACTCAACTACAATTTGTCTATGAAACCTCCAATAACTATAATGGACGTCGTAACAAGACTCACGACATCCTAACAAAATCAAACTGAAATAAATAAATGGGGATCCTCCGAAAGTAAGGAGGCTCACCAAAATAACTCTGAGACTCGATTGGACCAATGGATCAATGGAGCGCGAGTTGATGAACCTGAATATTTGTATTGCATCATAAAATAATGCAGGTTAAATGGTGTCGGTACATTGAATGTATGAGTATGTAAGGAAAACTTTAAAACATAGATACATAAACTTGAACTAGAAGGAAAGGAACATATGTACCTCATCTCAACTCAACTTCAACTTCAACTCACGGATACTCCACTCAATACGATATAAAAGCAATAATAAAGATGCAATGTAAAGAAAGATTTAAAACAATTGATAATAACTCAGTGTATTTAAAAATACAATAAAAACCCTTTACTCTTATTTAAGATATTCTCGAACCGACAACCATCACTATGAGTTATGTGATAATACAACGTCTTGCTCATATCGGTGTTTAATACTACTCTCAGTAATATAACTCATGCTCATATGTTTGAAAACATTTCTTCATCCTCAAACTTTGAGATTATTACTCAAAAGATTCTCTTAGAAGAGATAGAGTTCAAAACTCCTCATGAACTCATTTGGAAATCAAGATTTCCCCTCGTTTTTAATATAAAACACTTACTCTTAAGAATACTTAGTTCTCATATATTCATTTTGAAAAAATGAAACTCAATTCTCCTCATCCTCATCCTCATACTCAAATATTCATGTTTTAAAAAGTTCGCAAAAGACTTCTCATATTCATGTGCTATTGACCAAACCTTCAATTAAACAAAAACAAAGTTGGAACACGCAATTGTCTAACAGTTTTGGAAAGACCATGAATCATTATTAGTTCTCCATACGTTTTATACTACCTGACTCATATTAGTATGATATATTCGTTTTGTATTAAATATATATTTTATTTAGATTAATTTTATTAATGATATTATTGAAATTCTAAATTTGATCATTATTATTTTATATAATTATTTAACTCTAAGAATAAATCTGAAAGGAAAAAACTCTCCTAAGTTGCTAAATCAAAAAAATAATCGAGGATAGTAAAGTTAGGACGAAGGAGAAAAGAAGTTTCGAAGCGGAAAGAAAAATTAATTAGTCATTGGTCAAACGGGTCCGCGCATACCTTTTGGAAATTGGAAAAGTGCAAAGTTTGAGCTACTTAATTTTAGCCATTTAACTATCATAAGGGAGGCAATTAGCATGTGTTCCCACAATTTTTCTACTAGTAAAGGCTGTCCCTTCTAGATACCTTTTTACGTAATCAATGACTTTACAATTGGCCTAACCTCAATCGTATTGTTTAGTTAGTCCAAAAAATTCATAAAGCATACATATATTGAGTATTATTTTTTCAAAAATAATTTGAATATAAGTACTATCCCTGTCCTTATTTAGTTGTCCAATTTAGAAATGACACACATATTAAGATAGCAATAATTATCATATTAAAGTTATAATTTTACCTTTATTAATTATGGTTTCAAAAATTATGAATTAAAATTTGGAAATTTTCAAGAAGTTTAAATGAGGATATAATAGGAAATTTTTTTTGTCCTTTCTTGATATGTCAAAATGGACAAGTAAATAGGAACAACTAAAAGAGAAAATATGGACAAGTAAACAGGGACAACTAAAACAAGAAATATGGACAAGTAAATAGGGACAGAGATAGTACAAAATAAATTATTAGAAGCAGAGATTAGTGTTTTGATACGTATTTCCTAGAATCTAATAGTTTCGTCCTAAAGTTTATTTATATTAAGAAATTCAGTAGATATATATCTAGAATTTATAAACTGTATAAACTCAAAATTTGTATCGATCTACTTGAAAGAAAAAGCATAAACAACAAATAGTATGAGGGAAATATGTTCTATACATTCCTTTGTGCCCTTTCCTCCTTAAACAGGGCCTTCAAAGCAATAAATAAATTGACAACTTTTTTAAAAATAAGTAAAGAAGGTCAATGCATAAATAAAATTCAACGCAGACCAAGTAATGGGGCATCTTACCAACAAGGGACAGCCAAGGACGCAACCCTTATTTGATTTGATTTATAAATTGGTCCAAATTAAAAATCACGCTTAAAAAGTAAGCCAATAAATTGATTAAACAGCTAGCTTTCACATAACATTGCCATTTTCAACTCTCCTTCTTCCTTGGAGAGATTCTTATTCATTTTTCTCTGCAATTTCAAACAATTATCGCGAAAAAATGGCGTTTTCTGATAGAAAGTCTTTGATCCCTAGTTATCTTTACAGTACAACATCAGCTAATTCTTCAAAGAATCTCAGTAGTGCTTTTGATAATCATGACAATATGGATAAGAAGAATTTATTGATTGCAGCACCACAGGAAGGTTCAGGTTATAAGGTAGAAATGTACTCACCGGCGTTTTACGCAGCCAGCACGATCGGCGGTATTTTGAGCTGTGGTCTTACACACACGGCTGTTACTCCTCTTGATCTTGTCAAGTGCAACATGCAGGTATACATATACTTTAGCAGAGGATACATTTTAGTATTTTCTAACTTTTTGAGTATTACTAATTAACCTTTGCGTTTCGTATGTCATGTGCATATCAAGTTAAATTGACCTACAAAGTTAGTCTGGATTTATTTTTATTACTGTTGTCGTAACTCTTAAAATTATAATTAAAGATAACGATCATGAAAATGATGATGCTTAGACTTGCATAAAATTGGACTGGATTTTGTGTGTTCTTTTGATCCAACCTAAATCAATCAATCCTCTATTGACAGATGTTTCATGTCTGTGTTTTTTGCTCTTCCATTCTGTTCTTTCGTTTGTTGATCTGAAATTCGAAAGAGAAAATGAAAATGAAACTGTCAAATTTACAGAATAGATTGGATTAGTGATGGATTGAATGTTTGATCATTATCAGATTGATCCTGCAAAGTTCAAGAGTATTTCCTCTGGTTTCGGAATTTTACTCAAGGAGCAAGGCATTAGAGGATTATTTAGGGGTTGGGCACCTACTTTCCTTGGTTACAGTGCACAAGGAGCATGCAAATATGGATTCTATGAATATTTCAAGAAGTACTACTCAGATCTTGCTGGCGCGGAGAATGCTGTCAAGTACAAGACTTTGATTTACCTTGCTGGTTCTGCTTCTGCGGAAGTTATTGCTGATGTTGCTCTATGTCCATTTGAGGCTGTCAAAGTTCGTGTGCAAACTCAGCCTGGTTTTGCTAGAGGCTTGTCTGATGGACTTCCCAAATTTGTCAAGGCTGAAGGAGCTGCAGGGTAATGCTTAGTTTATGTTGAACAAATTTGTTGTTGTTAATGTGAGGGCTTTTTCTTATATGCTGACGAAAAATTGGAATTTGAATGTTTGTTTTACAGGCTTTACAAGGGGATTGTACCTCTATGGGGACGACAAATTCCATGTAAGATTACATATTTCCTCTGATTTTTTATCTGGATTACTCTGGTTTACTATAAACTTGGAACCTTTCTAATGGTGTCATTCAGTTTCTATAGTTCCTCCGTTTCATTTTACATGACAGTATTTACGAGTACTAGTAAAATTTGTGCTCATAAACATGTCATGACATTTCTGTGGCTATAAAAGCATGTCATTAACTGTCAAATGAGAAGTTTAACGTTGAAGATTTTCCAACTATGTAAAAGTATCGTTCTTTTTGGAACAAACTAAATAGGAGCGTCACATAATAACTTTTATTCACCGAACTGCTTGAGATATGTTTAATTACTCTTTCTTGATTGTTTTATTGCTGTGGAAAAATGAACACTGGCTAGATTGACTGAATTTCCCTTTGGTTACATTACAGACACCATGATGAAGTTTGCATCGTTTGAAACCATAGTGGAAAAACTCTATAAACACGCCATTCCAACACCAAAAGACCAATGCAGCAATACTACACAGCTTGGTGTGAGCTTTGTTGGTGGATATTTGGCTGGTATTCTTTGTGCTGTTGTGTCACACCCTGCTGATAACCTAGTTTCTTTCCTCAACAATGCCAAGGGGGCAACTGTTGGCGATGTGAGTAAACATGGAACTGCATCCTCTATTCTAATATTCGGTTTTAATTCTTAAGTCTGAACAATGGACTTGTTCATTTTTTGGCCTTTTGTAGGCTGTGAATAAGCTAGGAGTATGGGGTCTCTGTACTCGTGGTCTTCCCCTTCGTATATTCATGATTGGTACACTCACTGGAGCACAATGGGGAATCTATGATTCTTTCAAAGTTTTCGTTGGCCTGTAAGTGTCTTCTTCTTTACCTTTTGTTTGCTACTGTTGTAGTGTGCTTAAAATATCTTGAACTGATGCTTATGTACCTCGCCTTGCAGGCCAACCACCGGTGGTGCTGCTCCTCCTGCCCAGAAGTGAAGAACACATTAATGATTGCACGTAAGAGATAGAAGGGAACTGGAAATTCTTTCAATTCAAAGTTTTGACGTTTGATATATATGGTAGTATTAGTTTTAGAGGATGTATCATCCTCGGCATTATTGGGTTTCAAGTATTACTTTTAAGGTAAATTCACGTTTTCTGGATTTACAATAATGTGTCAAATTCATAATGAGAGCATGTTGCTTCTCCACTTTATGGTTCTCATGTTATGAGATACTCAATTCAATATAAAATTTGTAACAAACACCAGCAAATACATGATGACAGTATACACAATATTTTATCAAAGCTAATAGTACAACTGTTTTTATTGAAACAAGCTACACCTATCAATTTTCCTGCAACTGCAAATACATTCTATTGGAAAATACACGTGACTACAGCACTAACAAAATTTAGGTATCATCTTTGCCAGTGTTTAATGGATATATGGTATCGAAGACTATCCTGGCAAAGACATGTCGGACTTCCTGTAGGCTACCTGAAGCTAACAACTCATAGTCTATCTTGCTACCTTGCTTGGCTACAAATCCCTTCTCCCTTCCCATTCTAACGCATTGGCAAACCTTGCACGCCTTTAAATACAGTGCTAATGGAATAAATACCTGCAAAAGGATGAACAAGAAACAGATTAACCTGCCTCTTTCTTTGGCACGTGAGAATCAACTTTCTTTTGTCCTATGCCACAGTATGACGATATAAAAAGAGAATGAAACCACAGGCCAAATGACCAAGAGAGAAAAGAAAAGATTGGTCGTGAAGAATAGCAAGAACCAAAAATGAAAGAATATAAGAGAAATCAGCTTACTAGGTCTGAGTAAGGTGCTTTAGGGTAGTTGGCCATTGCCCGTGAGACACTATACTCATCTGTCATATTAGTCAGAGCCCTTTGAAATGAAGTTGCCAGTTCCACTACTTCCTCTTTTAAAGCTGCCAAGTCCAGGTCCCGTGGCTCCAACTCATGAAAGCTTCCATCATGTTGTGCAGAAATCCGTTTGGCTATACTTAAAGCTTCTGACAAATCACCTCCATTATGAACACCGAGGCTAAATGCAGCAACCACCAAAGGGTCCCTCGGTTGATCTGAGAGTGCTTTATGGAAAGCCAAAATTGTGACCCTAGAACATATAAAAAACAGAAGACAAGTCAGTTACACTTGAGCTAATGCAGGAAACATTCACCCTTCACACTCTTTTAAAATTATTTATTCTTTGGAGCGTAATCATGAATGACAGAATATATGCAGCACATCTAGACTGGGTAGACTTCAATTGCAATAATGCAGACTGCAGCTCCAATCAATTGAAATTTATAGGTATATAAGATGTCAGCTCCAAACATACAACAGAATCTGTCATTATGAGACCATGAAATGCGCCAAATTTCTCTTGAAATAGAATTGTTCACCTGCATGTTTCCATTTACAACGACATCAACTATGCCTTAAACAAAAGTTGGGTGCGGCTATATGAACCCTCACTAACCATGTTTCTCCATTTAAATTTATCTCAGGCCAACATATAAAGTAAATGAAAAATAAAAAATACTAGAAGTTCTCTCTATTTTCTCTTGGCATAAGAATCTCTTAAAAGGCTAAAAGACTCCTGGAAAGCAGGACTTAAAGTAAACGTACTAACATGACTAAAACATATTGACAAAAAATATCTGTACTTGCCAATAAGATTATTCACTTGCATTTATCTGACTTAGAGATTTATTGAAAGTATTACACTGGGAACCAGAGGAGAAGTCATTCTATCATATGTGGAACATCTGCACACCTGGACCTGTAATAAGCCCAAGTCAAACTGACTGAGAATGGACAAGAGATATATCTGCTCTTTAGAATCAGCTGAGAACTTGTCAATGTACATTTTACTTCCTTTTTTCCCCTCTAAATAGAGCATTCACTTCTGTCAAAGTTACTATATGTAGGGGTACATAAATTCTTTTGAGGCTGTCAACAGATGACATACATACAAACATATTTGATTTGTCCTTGACTTTCCCATTTTTATAAGGCATTTTCAGCGGTCCTTTATACACATATATGTATGAATTTTGCTCTTTGGTTTCCCTTTTCTATCTAGGATCTTCAACAGTTCTTTAACCATTTTTTTAGAGGAATGGTTCTGGTCCCTGATGCAGAAGAATTATCAAGCGGAAGTAGGAATAAAACTGCAGAATCCAGTGAATATCCAATTACATTGAAATTGAAACTGATTCATAGAATGACTTACAAAACCATCTTACTTGCTGAGCCTGTATAGAGAATCTTACCATAAGCTACTGTGGCATGGCCTATCAGGGGCCACTAATTTATCGAGGTTGGAAAATAAAGACTGCATAGAAAAAGCAGAAACAAGTTAATCATGATAGTTTTGACTTCTCACTCATCAAACCAAAACCAACATAACATATTTTCAAGAAATGAGATGCAAAATTGCTGACATGTCAAAACTTGCATGTGGAAACTAAAGGAGGAGAGAGATTATTTTCACGGTGATAAAATAGTCCAACAAAAAGATGGGGAACCAGAACGAAATCTGCATCTGGATGTTGGTAATTGATTGTTTGCACAAATATGATGCCAGGGAAACCATGATTCTCTTCATTGTGTAGTATAGGCCATCTAATGTAAAAGAGAAGTATAAAATAAGCAGGAGTGCAGGACAACATGTATACCAAGAACGCACATGCACCTCATTTGGTATTATTTTCTTAAGAAACAACAAAACAATGGTATCTTTATGGCACATTTTGTGAAACAACTCAACAACAATGAAAAACTCTATATAAAAGTTGTTGCTTCTGCACTCAGTTCTGATCTTAAACTTACTATTTGCATTTACAAGAGCTTTGATAGTCAGATGAGATCTATAACCTTCTGATTAACCATTAAATCAACACCAAGTCAATGGAAAACCGACAAAAAAAACATACTTGTTTCTTCTCTCTCTTTTAGGCTTTTTTACCCACATTTAAAGCCACATATGCAGTTAAATAAATCAGTTATGAGTTATGACTGAGCAAAATATTTATAACCACCATGGTTTCCATCATCTAAAGGCCAATAGGTTACTACTTTTTTAAGGGGAGAAAATTTTCGCCCCTAAAGTACCTTACAGAAGGCAGGAGTCTATGGTGAACGCAAACAGAAGAAAACAAACATCTTGCATCAGAGCAAGATTTATACAAAAAAAAATTACCAAAAGCAAGTTAGACCTCTTATCACGTCTTCCAAAACCATGGCGGACGAAATATGCTGCCTGCAAAATTAAGCTATATTAGAAATGTTATTTAAATGACCATAGAGTGAAACAGAATTCAGAATATATTAACCTGAATTGGTAGAAGTATATCCAGAAGACCAAATTTCCACAATAATCACAGTGAAGCCTCAGCAGAGCCATAGGCCAACATGTAATTCATTTCCATGAGGAGCCTTCCCTGAAAACCAAAAGCCGAGTGAAACATTTGAAATAGTTTCAATGCTTTGACCTATCAAAAAATAGCTTTAGTGCTTTTTTGTTACTAAACCAACATAAATATACATATACACATTATATACATACACATACACACACACATAGAGACAGAGAAATAGATGTTCTCCATATACCCTATCAAGCCTCAGGACTGA
Source organism: Solanum sitiens (assembly GCA_016801875.1). Lineage (NCBI taxonomy): Eukaryota > Viridiplantae > Streptophyta > Magnoliopsida > Solanales > Solanaceae > Solanum > Solanum sitiens. Next base: position 842,392 of record JABWTJ010000002.1, on the reverse strand, counting down.
AGATGATAAATTTTTAATAGAAAGAGCTGTCTCCTTTCCAAATCGAAATCCTAGTCTGGCAGCAATTCTAATTGCACGAAGGATTCGAGCTGCAAAGGTAAAAATATATTCATGTTACACAACAAATATAAGATAGAAGATCACAATAGAGCAAAGAAGTTGATGTAGAAGAAAAGAAAAAGTGTTGTCAATTCAAGCACTCTTGTGTATAGCTATATAGAGAGAGAACAATTAAACAAAAAGCCAATAGAGGCCCAAATAGATATAGAGGACATAACTGATTATCATTTTAAGAGTCGAACTTCATTTAAGGAAACAGAAAATGAAAGGGAACTCACCACAATCCTCTATAAATGAGAAACTAGCAGGACCGATTGTTTGTACCTGTAGCACAAGTGATCAAATCAAATATGGTGGAATGGAGAGGATTATGGTAACAAACTAACAATAACACCTCATTAAAGATAATATGCACACTTTAGCTTTCCTGATATCATCCACTCCTCCCATGTAATCATAGACGAGTTTTGAATAAGGGTCAAACATCAACCTGAGCAAAACCAAAGAGGATATTTACAACATGAGTAGACAATAGTAAATTTCAGAAGTTTTTAGCTTAACTTTAGAAACCTACTGAAACATCTCCAAACCATAAACTACTTATAGGAAACCAAAAAAATGATTTCAAAAAAAAAAAAATCAGTACACAGAATCAATGAATATGGTTGGCCATTCTGGGACATTGATAAACACAGTCAAGGAGGAGTTAGGATCAGATATGCAACCCGTTTATTGTAAAATCTCTACGTAAACAATTTGTCCATCGAAAGTGGTCCTTCTCATCACAGTCAACTGGCTTCTCAAAAGATAAACCCAAGTTCCTCACAGGCCTTATTCCTGAGGTGTGAAAGCTTGAAACCTAATTAATAAAAATAAGATGCACCTCATAAGCAAATAATATGAATTTGGAGCACGCAAAATGATCTTTGCACTTATGGTGGGAAAAGTGATAAGGATCATGGAAAACCTCCACAACTTCATCATCAACATGCACATGGCAAATCGGGAATCGCCTTCCAACTATCTCACAATGTGAAAATGTTCTCCGCACCTGCAATTACAATTATGATAATAGGCCATTCAGATCACATGTATATTTGTATTCAAAATCTTAGTTAGCAAAGAAGAAATTTATGCACACAAAGTACCCAAACCTAGAGAAATACACAAAGGTACAGTCAATTTGGCACACAGAGAAGATCATGAGAAAACATGAATCATGCTATATAATGAAACATTAATAAAATAAAGCGCTGAACTGAGAAATAAAATTAACACTTTCTCCAGCAAGACTTAGAACTCATCACATTACACCGAAGAGTCGAAGACTAGTGACTTATGAAGGATAAAATATCTGATTAACATGCTTCTACTAGATCAACTATAGCTACACAAAGCTTCAGACACTATAATCGCATGTGATGTGTCAATTCCATGCCGAAAGAAAAAGAAAGGTCAGCTAATATTTTTATTGGTATAAATTCACATAGTACATAATGGCGCGAGATGTTACAATCCCGCGTTAGAATATAAAAAAGGTTTAGGCAATAAAATTAACGCCTTCAAATTGTCTCTAATTTGTAATATATCTAAGACAATTTTCCAAAAAAAATTCAACATAGAACCATAAAGGTAAACTTCATGTTAAACAAGGCAATGCATCCAGACTTGTATGTATAAATCCCTCCAATTGCTGAGCTAAGGTTTCGCTTCAAGTGACAGAAGGAAAGGAATGGTTCCAGAAATAATTATAAACAAATCAATTAAATAAACTACATGAAGTGTATCAGATTCACGACTAAGAAGAGAGGATAACACATAATAGGAAGGGGCCTGAAGTTGTTGAGGTCGATTTTTAGCCATTTAACTCCTCCTATATTTCTATGAAAGGTTATTATTTCAACCCTGGAAACTGACAGAAAGCAGTCATGATATCTGCAATGTAACTAATCTACTATGACATCTCATTGAAGACGATCTTCAAACATCATCTAGCATGACCTGAAATATATGCAGAAGACCAACCAGTATACAGTTCAGACCCAAGACTAACCTCTTTAAGTTCAGCTGTAGTTATAATGTCAAAATCTTTTGGTGTTCGTTTTAAAATAAGATCCCGAACACAGCCCCCCACAAGGTAAACTTCAAATCCTACATGATAGATGGAAAGAAATTTCTCAGGATATCAGAATTCAGAGAAGACATTGAACTGATGATACAGGAAAAAAGAATATACTCACAGCCCGTACCACTAAAGCATTAGAGAACAATTTATCATGTAAACAGAAAACTTCACCAAAAAATCAATATCTAATAGTTATCCATCATCAGCTGCACGTGATACCACGATAGTTATCCATTAAGTTCAATATATTCAATACTAGCTCTAGATGATTGGGCTAAGAACCATCTTAAGGGAATTGAAAGACCAAGAAGCAATTACATATATCCAGACATGGAATGTACATCATTTTTTTGATAAGAAAATGTTACATCAAGTATTTGGTAGCAGTCTTCAGGTAAACTTTAGGTCTCAGTATTGCAGTTACTCTCTGCTTTTTATTGCTCCACAGCTTCTCCGGGATTTGTTCATCATGTTATTACTGTAAAGGAGTTTGGAAATTTGGATCTTCAAACAAGTTTTTTTGTCTAAAGAATATTTAGACATTTCCTTTGGGAACGAATAGAAAATTCCCCATTTTGGCGTGTAGGTAGTGGATTTCATTAACGGTAAGTGGGGGTTCCACTCCTGCGAAGTTAGGCATCTCTCATCAATATAACTAGGCTATGAAAAAGGGTCAGATACTTCAACTACAGGAGCAGCCAGTTGGTTGACCCAACCCCGACCTAGCGTCACTCATTCCCTAGATCAGAAGGGATGCATAGGCTAGATGTCAGATGATGATCCATTTCTACACACGGTAAATCAGGAAATAGGAAGTTTCTATAAAAAATGGAAATCAATTACATCACCTATGACACCTAAAGCAGATCATAAAAATGAATATTACAAGAAGCCACGTACCAAATGACAGATCCCACATAAATTGCATTACTCTTAAAAGAAGCATGGACGTCTTGTCTATATTCCTCAGACACTCCAAATGTTGCCGCACCCATGTTGGATCCTTATAAAATACACTACTTATGGAGGATCAAACACACATCTAACAACATATTTGAAGAGTCCGAGCAACATAGCCTCTGGTACGGAACTATAAATAAGGAATAAATAATAACACCCTTAAGAAACTCTCAGGCAAAGCTTAAACTCTCTTCACCACAAAACAATCACATGGCAAAGGAAAGTTAGCTAATGCTGGCAGCTGGTTAATCAAATAGATGTCAGGTACTCATAAAAGAATTAGCTGTATTATCAAGGATGAAGTTAATGTTGATTTTGCTCTTTGCATTGATGTTGATGGCAGCAAAAGATAAAACAGAGTAACATGAACACTGGAGACTAGTCTCATTCATTAAGTTTTCCCAATAGCTAACAAGGCAAATGATTTCCACTGCTAAAACAAGTACTGCAAACTTCTACAGTTATTACAACTTAATAATCTAAACAAACGTAAGCTAAAACATAAAAGCAGTAAATTATGATCAACTGTGAATTACATTACCTTTACTTTTAAGACCATTAAGAACAACTCTAGTAGGCCTTGCGATCATCGAACTGCTAATTCCTAGTTCCTTGGAATTGAACCTCTTCCATTCAGCTGGTTCTGGAATGCCACTACGATCTTACCACTTTTTTCCCCAGCTATAATGAAAAATTTAGTAAAATAGAAATTCTCGAAATTCACCAACCTTTGCCACTTTCGATGACTTCAATAGCTTCAATTGCTGCGGAACAGCTCATAAATACCTAAAAAACAGTTGCAGAGTCTTTCAATTATATTCCAACTCTATAACAGAAATGAATAAATATCCATGTGTCTCTTCATGTACAATAAAAGAACAAAGGAGGCACCTTTCGCATGCTCTGAGACAGAGGAAAATGCGGACGACAGGAAAATGCGAAACCAGTGGAAATAGCCATGGTTCTAAGCTAAGCTTCTGCAACAATGTACACTGGGGTTTTGATAGGGTTTTTGATCAGAGAAGAAGAGGTGAAGATTCTGGACTCGGGTCTATTCAAATAATTGGGCTTTTCTGATATTCATAACTGGGCTGCGCTAAGATGTCATCTTTCCAATTTAGTTTTTGAATGGGTTGGCACTTTACGGGGGCCCAAGTCTTCTCATAACAGGCCAGCAAGCCCATTAACATTTTCCTCTCAACTTATGAAACAACTAGATATCTACTATTTGGAAAAATTACATAAATTGATACATTTTAATAGAGAAAATTACGCGGCTAAGCAAACTTATACTATTTAATTATTTATCATAGCTATAGTTTGCTATAATTACCACTCGCGACTAACATTATACATTAATTACGTGAGCTGACTTCGAGTTTGTATAATTAGTCATGTTTGTATATGTATAATTCACCAAGATATACACATACATATGTATAATATACAATTTTTTAACCTATATACATATACAATTCACCTATCTCCCACTCTCTACCCTCTCTCGCTCGACTCTCTCCTCCCTCTCTCAATCTCGCTCGCCTCTCCTCCCTCTCCCAATCTCGCTTGCCATTTATACAAATGTATATGTATAATATATAGTTATATACAATTATATACATTTACAACTCACCTCTCTCCCACTCTCTGCCCTCTCTCTCGCCTCTCTCGATCTCGCTCGCCTCTCTCCTCTCTCTCCCAGTCTCGCTCGCCTCTCTCCTCTCTCTCCCAATCTCTCTTGCCATATATACAAATATATATGTATAATATACAATTATCTAACCAATATACATATACAATTCACCTTTCTCCACTCTTTTCCCCCTCTCTCTCGCCTCTCTCATCTCTCTCCCAGTCTCGCTCGCCTCTCTCCTCCATATAACACGTAGCTACTAATTGTAATTATCAAACTATAGCTATAGAGAGTAACTAATTATTTTTAAGTGGTTATATGTGAAAGTTTCCCATTTTAATAAGTGATTACTGATTTTAGCGATAGTTTTCATTTATTACCATTTATAGCAATATTATGTAAAATCTGCAATATGAATTGAAAGTGAATTATGTATGCAATATATATGAATTATAATTATTTTTTGAAATATATTATGTTTGTTCGGTAAAAATTTGACACATTATATTATAAATGTATTAAAATGTGTGATAAATGTATTATTCATCATTAAAATTTGTATTATATGTGAATAATAAATTGTTCTTTGTAATATGTATTAAACTTGAATTATAAATGAATTAGAACTGATCAAGTGAAGAAAAAAAATATTATTGCTATAAATGATAAATATTTTTTATTATAATATATTTATGTAAGTTTCCCCTATCTATTTTCTAGATCACTTTTTTCATGTGTCTTATATAATTTGTCTAGTCATACATCATGGATTTCAAGATATTGTATGTAATTTCGAGACAACTTTTTTTCAAGTGATACATATCCTTCCATTTTATCATGTTTAATCGTCATGATTTCACATCTACATACCATTTCATCTAGATCAACATAGTAAATAACAAAACGATTTCTCAAGCTAGTCATGAACACTATTCTTTCATTCGACAGAGTGCTACTGTCATTGTTATTTCTAATCTTATCTATAGCGACCCAATATATTATTCTAACTCTCATATCTTTTCAAGTATAGTATATAGGAAGAACTCAACCTTATCACGACATCATAATAGTAGCAGGTAAAAGCTTATTTCACATCAACCATAGTCAGCTTGTTATGTTGGGATCCAACCGATAAACAAATGAAGCACGTAACCATTCTTGAGCTTCTAATGTCTCTTTCAATGGTTATTTCTCATAGCAGAAACCTACAACGTACATTATCGATTAAGACCTCTTAATTTGTCTAATTTATGACAAAAACACTACGTCTAGTTGGCTGTTGCTAGTTACTTTTTTTTTTGTTTTTTGAAACTTTAGTACTACAAAATCACGTACGGCAATACTTTTTTGTGTTTTTCCTCCAACTTTGATGATATATAGCTGTAGTAATTATCCTTTTTTTTTTTTTCATTTCACCATAATATTGACGAGACATCTGACATAAAATTGACAATTTAATTACAAGATTGTTTGCATGCAATTTCACGCTTTAATTTATTTGCGCGTAAAAGGATAAGTGTATGAAAGTGATTTCTTGCTAATGAGTGTTCAAAATTGGTTTGACCTCTTTAAGAAATTTTATAAGATCATAAATTGTTTTTCTTTAGCATGGCTTTTGTAGAATTAAATATCCTTGTTCTGAAGAGACACAATGTGGAAAATATTCCAATGTAACAGTGAAGTTTTGTTTCTTTTGTTGAAGTTTCTCATGAAATTTAAGAAACTTCCTGAAGTTTCATAGTTTAATTCCCCTTGTTTAAGTTATCTTTATCTGTTGTAATAGGTAAGAATATAAAATTCAAATTTTAAGGAGATTCATATGTTTGATTAAACAAGTAGCTTGTAGTAACTATTAAATTAGTTTATGTAAGTTTAGGATTATGGGTCTCTCATGTGTGGATCGATTCAATCCGATCCAAGAGATTAATATCTGATAAGAGATAATAATTATTTATCTCTTATTTGAAAAAGAACGAGGGAATAATTATAAAACTGAAAACTTCTCAATCCACTTATTAAAAGGATTTATTCTTTTACTATAAAAGTACGTGAAACACAGTGAGGAAAAAAAACAATAGAAACACAAATCAGAAGAAAAAAGGAGAATTTTTCTGTCAGAAGATACATTTAGTTTGTGAATCAATCTTTGATTCCTAGTGATTTAAACTAGGACTTTGGAGCAATTGACTTCCGCTGCAAAGTTATAAAGTATACATTCGTTGATTTCTTTCTATAAATTATACCATTTCAATATTTAAATTTATGAGTTCCGATCATACACAAACATCTTTGCTTGTTGGATTTTGAATAAATTATATATATTATTTATTTAGATTAAATAATCTTTTAACATAAAATATTAGATTTGAGTCAAAATTACTATTAACATTAACTATTAACTGCGTAAATTTAAATTAGATCTTCGAATATCTTGCTTTTGACATTTTAGTTGATGACGGCGGCCGTTTATGGCTGCATCGTAATCTTAAGAAATTTCGTGAGTTTGTTACTTTGTGCCATTGGGTGAGAGAGATCTAAAGTGTGTTTGGTATCAAGAAAAATATTTTTAGAAAAATGTTTTTCAATTTTTTCATATTTGGTTGGGATAAAAGTTTTAAAAAATATTTTTCAAATCAATTAATTTTCCTCAAAATTAAGGAAAATGACTTTTCTTTAAAAATTAAGGAAAACATTTTCCAAAACTCTCCTCCAATTTCAAATTACATTTTTTTGGGGGAAAACCATCAATTCTAAAAAATATTTTCAATTTCAAAATTTTATTTTTTACCCGATCCCACCCACCCACCACCGGCCACCCCACCCCAACCCCAACCCTAACCCTCCCCAACAAATTAATTTTGCTTTTTAAAAATATTTTTAACAATTTTTATTTTTTTAAACTCCTACCCCCCCGGCCATCCCCCACCCACTCCCAACCCCACAAAAAATAATTTTATTTTTTAAAAATACTATCAACTTTAATTTTTTATTTTTTTAGTCCTACACCCTATCCCCTGCCCCCACCCACTTTCCCCCACCCCACCCCACCACCACCCCCAAAAAATAATAATTTTCAAAAAAAAAAATATTTTCAATTTCATAAATTATTTTTTACTCCAGTATCCAGTAAAAATAAAAGATGTCTCTCAAAAACATTTTTCATTCATAAATCAAATACAAAATCATTTTCGGAAAATATTTTCTACTCACCAACCAAATAGGAGAAAATAAGTCCAAAACCTACTTGTTTTTCAGGAAAACATTTTCTAAGAACACATTTTCCATGGAAAACATTTTCTAAGAAAACATTTTCCATGGAAAACATTTTCCTCCATACCAAACACACCCCTAGTCAGGTGAATTGTGATTTGTGAATGAAATAAGCCACGAAAATAAAGGAAATTAAATTTACTAGGCTAATTTCAAATTTATAATTACAATGTCTAATATAAAATTGTAAATTCAGTAATCAGTACCTCAAAACACGACAAAGAGATTGCTCATAATTTGTTCGCGAAATTATAATCCATTTATTCCTAATTTAATTTATTACAGCTCATCATAATTCAATATCTAGTCCAAATTGATTCACGAATAATCTTATTAAATTTTATTTTATTTAATTATATAGTCATAATTAAGATAAATAATGATTTAAGTACTAAAAAAATATTTTTAGAAACAAATAAAATTATTAAAACTTAATAAAAATCGGACATGTTAAGTTTTAACCACATTTTACTTTATTTTTCAATTAATTTATTTCCATCCAAATAATTTTTGATGGGTTAATAACACTGTCAATTTTACGAAGCCGAAACGAAATTAGATTTGAGAACTGAGAGGCCACAAAAATATAACATTAATTCGAGGGTCCATAAGATAAATGGAGATTTCCTTTTCAGATTTTGTTGTGTCCTATGCATATTTACAACATGTCATTTTAATTTGATGCATTGCTACACCCCTATTAATTCTCTTGTCCTTTTTCTTCTCAAGTTGTTGTTTATTTGGTAGCATTTACCAAAAAAAAAAAAAAATGATTTGTCCATCACTATTTCTCATCGTTATTCTATAGTAAAGGATTTCTATTGAGTTAAGATGCCAAGCAATAATTTTATTTTTGAAAAAGAGATGATTATATTCATAATTTGAATATTATGACGGTGAAATATCATGTAATGATTGAGCAAAACTATTGAATTCAATTGAGCTCATAGCTGGAAAATTGATTAGCTAGAGTACATATGCATTACATTTTTTTCTGGCAACGAAGGACGCAAGTAATTAAAAACACCACCTAGAGTACGTACTTAAGAGTTCAAGCAATTGGCAGAATGCAATGTATTTTATGTTATGTACATGCAACATATAGTTGTGCAAAACCTATAGTTATATATCAAGTTATTCTCTTTTTATTGAAAAATAAATGTTTTCATTTAATAATGTTTGACGTATAATAAGTGAGTGTAGCTAATTAGAGAGAGTAGTTACGGAATTTATCGATTACTACTTTCATAGGTCTCTCTACATGATCCTATTTTTTCGAGACTTTATCTGTAGAATTACATTGAATATGACAACTTTAAAAAAAGGAGACGACCCCGGGGGAGGGGGCAATTTGTACATTCAGAAAAACAAGAGATCCAAATGTAATGAGTAGAAAGTTACAAGAAAAAGAAAATGGACCAACAATTAGTACACAGTACAGTAGAATAATCACTGACCAATGCTTAATATGGCCATAGATTTTTTTAGTGGTAGACGTTGGCATAGTTCCATATGAACTTAATTGATGTGTGTACAAAATTGTGCATATTGCATAAAAAGCAAAAATATTAACTTTACACTAGACTGAAATATCACTACCTGAAAAAATATACTCATTTCCTAAGGCCAATCACGGGAGTGAGTAGTAAGATAATAAAGAGTTTGATTGATGAGTGAAAAAGTTATATTGACAGTATAATACGAGAATCAAATGATTAGGAGATTAATAATATTGATATTTTTAAAGCAAAGATTGTAAAATTGATGGATTATAACACAAGGATTATTTATTACTGCTATCATATATAATTGATTTGTTGTATAATAATTTATATAAAGTGTACAATTTTGAATTAATTATTAATTTTAACCAAAATTAAATATTGTTTACTTTACCAAGATATATTAAATAATGCTAGATTTTATATGAGATTATTTTTTCTATTTTGTAAATTATAACCAAACGACGCTTCATAGCCAGTCAAATATTTGACAGACGATGACCCCGTGGGTTAAATTTTTCAACAAAAAGACCATCTATAATTTTGAAAAAGAAAATATATCAATCAAAAATAGAATTGGATTTTGGTGGGAAAAAAAATCAAAAACGTTTTCCGCAAGTGCTTACTACAGCTAATTGTTGAAAATAGTAAACATATGAGTATCAGGAAAAGATCAAATTTGTCATTCTACTTTGAAAAAATGATTAGTTTTACCTTATGTTATATTATTAGCTTAAAAATATCCTCGATATTATCTAAATAGTTTAAATATAGAGTGCGTTTGGTATGAAGTTTCGAATTTTTTCATGTTTGATTGGAATAAAAGTTTTGGAAAATGTTTTCCAAATCAACTCATTTTCCTCAAAATTAAGGAAAATGACTTCATTTCAAAAATTAAGGAAAACATTTTCCAAAAATCTCCTTCAATTTTAAATTACATTTTTTTTTGGAGTAAAACAACAATTTTAGAAAAATATTTTCAATTTTAAAATTTTAATTTTTCCCTGACCCCCCCCCCCCCACTCACCACCCGCCAACCCCCTCCCCCCCCAAAAAAAAAATTAATTTTGTTTTTTTAAAATATTTTCAACTTCAAATTCTTATTTTAAACTCCTAACCCCCCCCCCGGTCAGCCCCCACCCACCCCAACCCCCAAAAAATTAATTTTGTCTTTTAAAAATACTATCAACTTTAATTATTTTTTTTTCACTCCTATCCCCTCACCCTGCCCCTCCCCCCCCCCCCCACCACCACCACCCCCAAAAAAAATTACTTTTAAAAAATATTTTCAATTTCAGAAATTATTTTCTACTCTAGTAAAAATAAAAGATCTCTCAAAAAAAAAATTCATTCATATTCAAAGACTAAAAATTATTTTCGGAAAATATTTTCTACTCACCAACCAAACATGAGAAAATAAGTCCAAAATCTACTTGTTTTCCAGGAAAACATTTTCCTTCATACCAAACACACCCATAGTCTTTCTTCATAAGATTATTCAATATGGATACGCAATTCCACGAGACATTGACATTTTAATGAGGTGAACGCCCCAACCTGTTTCCCTCTACTTATTCTTGCATCACTAACATTTCGTTTAGAAGAAATTAAAACGTTTTAAAATGAGAATAGATTAGATCAAATTAACTCCCAACATCCTAGGAGAATTTGGGTCGTTGTCTATCATCTAAATTAGAAACTTTGATAAGGTCGATTAAAAGTTTTCCCAAAATAAATTTTAATTGATTAATTATAAGTCCCCAAAAGGACAATATAATAATTCATGAATGTGTTGACATAATATGTATAATACATAGCTAATTTTGACCACGAGTATCACATTTGACCAATCAAATTTTCTTGAAATGCAAGACATGGAGAGAGGTCTTTTTCTTTCTTTTTTTCTCTAGATTCCAGTTGACCAATCAATGTTTCTTGAACGTAGAATTTGTATTTTGAAATATATCATAAGCAAATATATAATAGGTACTATTTTTATATCAGAAATGTATATTTTATGTATATCGTATATTAATTTACAAAATATATTCATTTGTTAGGCTATTATTTTAGTAGGCAACATTACCTCAATTTCTCAACCAAAAAAAAAGGGGTCATTCTTTTCTTGAAATATTGAATCTTCATAAAATCTAATTAGAATGAACATTTTTAAAAAAAATTGATGAGGCATATATGCTGATAATCATTTAAGTACTTTCTTTTTGTTTTGTTCCTTTGTGTGGAGGAAACTAGAGCAATTAGTACTTTGCTACGAGCAACGTGTACATACACCTTGTTACACTATTTGGAGGGTTGTCACTTAAATATTTTATAATGTATCGTATTGTATTACATTGTATCATACTTTAATTTTTAATTAATCCAGTATTTAGATAGATTGTATCGTCCTTTATCGTTACATAATGTACACACATAATTTGAATGATAAATCTATTAAAAAGTAGAATATGAGGTAAAGTCACTTTAAAGGAGGGTAAACGATAAAATATAATTATTAAATAATAAATAAAGATAAAATGAGTAGAAATATTAAGGTAACGATGCGATAATAATAAATTAATCGTTACACAAAACAGATCTTTTCGTTATTATGTGATGATAAAATTAAACGATACGATACAATAACATATTTAAACAAAACAATACAAAGGTAACAACTATCCAAAAAGGTGTAATAATGTGTATATAGTTAAACTTGAAGTGGTTATAGCAACATGTAATAACTATAGAGTCAAAGATAATGTGTTTCATGAACCTGTTTTTATTCAAAAGTAGCAGAAATCACTCCAAATTAACTTTGAACTAATTAGCCAAGGGTTATTAAGCACACTGCAAATTGCGGTTGTATGAAACAAGACCTTGGCCACGTAAATTCAAAAACTGCTGAAAATTAAGGAGCCACCATGAATAAAATTTTCAAAATATTTTGAAATTATTTGAAATACTTTTGTTTACAATAGCCTATTATTGTAACTTGAAGCTTCAAATTCCCTTCGTTTTTTTTAAAAAATAAAAATAAATGGTGTTTTACATGATCAAAGAATTGAATAGTTTTCTTAAGAGGTGTGTTGAAGTTAAAAACACTATTTATTTTAAATACGAAGGAGTATTTTTTTAAAAAAAAATAATCAATTTATGTGAAAATTTGAAATGGCTCCAATATAAATAAAGCCTATAAAATAGGCTGGACTCAGAATACATTGAGTGAGGAACTCGAAGGACTGTGAGAGGCACTGTTTTATGACTTATGAGTATTATCTCGACAACTGGCATAAATTTTATTTTATTTTCTAAAATTAAGGTGATTAATATTAAGGGCGTTAATTGTGCTAAGTACCAGGTTGGAATTTTCCCTTTTGTATAAGTGATTTAAAGTTATATATGTTGCCAAAAAATATTGGAACTTTGTTGGGAACCAATTTGACTGTAGAGATACATGATTTGAAATTAATTATCAATCAATATAAATGAGAAATTTAGAATCCATTAGGAATTGATTAGGGATAATCCAAATTCCAAATATGCTAATTATATATTTTTGGATCTTTGCTGGCTCTATATAAATGTATATATCGACAGACGCATTATAATTATGTTGCATGTGCAAATTTTCAAATTATTATTGATTCAAAGAATAAAGACAATCATATTTCTATTTTTCCTTGTGTCGGTTTTCTTTAAGGTAATTTATAAACATTAAACCTTCTTTGTCTCAATTTAATTATGTGACACACTTTTCTTTTTATAACTTTATCTAAAAAATTATTTCCTTTCTATGTTAACGACAAACAATTTAATTGTAAAAATTTTCTTTTATCTTTAATGAAATCATTTGTAATTGCACTACCAACAAGTGCTTTGGACCATGCACAAATAATTTACCAACATGGGTTGTGGTGCACTGGGTAGTGTTGCACCCTTAACCAGAAGTCTCGAGTTAGAGCCCTGGATATGGAGAAAATCTTGTTAGGAGCACCATCACCACCCCTCCGAATAGTCCCCCCCCCCCCCAAATATGCTTTGTAAAGCGCGATCCGGATTTAATCGTTGGAGCTTCAATATGAACTCCTGATACCGATGGAAAACCAAAAAAAATGCACAAATAATTTAAATTTTAAAGACTAAATTTTGTTCAAGTCGTATAAATTAAAACGAAGAGTAGCAATAATCAAAAAGTTACTCATAGTAGTACGATATTTCGTCATTGTGGGGGTCGAATCAAATATATACTATAGTAGTTTCACGTTTTAAGACTGATGAATATTGAGCCACAAGAACAGGCTGGACCTGGACAAAGACAACAGTTAGCCCAACCTAACTATGTTCATTGGGGGTCTATATATATATGCTGTGAACTCTCCTATAATTTTACTTAGGATAAAGGAGATATTTACCTCTAAACTATTGTAATGATATGCAGATATTCTTCATTATACTTTTGGGATGTTCGTGTCGGTTCAAAAACTAGACCATGTATATCCTTCACTCTAACGCAAGATTAAATAGGAACACGTGATGCAATCTTATCCATCGGTTTGGTGGATAAGATTAAGACACATGTATGTCCGTTAGTATAAAGGGTATATATATATGCTCTAGTTTTTGAATGGCAGGAGGTAGAGCCAAAGTTAGGAGTTTGTGGGTTCTAATTTTGTTTGGGGGTTCACAAGTTGATAAACATATATTTATTTAATTTTGTAATACAAATATGGATCTACGGAAAAGCTAGTGGGTTCGTCCGAACCCATTAACCCCCACCTAACTCCGCCTCTGCAAAAGTATGATGGAGGGTTTGCATACCATTTACGATAATGCAACATATATTTGTCCTTTTTCCCTTATAATTGGGTTAAAATGTATTGAAGATATAACGTCCTCAAAATCCTTGCAAGGACAAAACATTCAGCTGGCATATAGAGACAGAAAAAAAAGGGAGGTATTGACCAAACTATTAACGGCAAAGATATTTTTGGACCAACATATTGATAGCAAGGATATATTTATTCGTTTCACGTTCTTTTTTAATTCTTCTCCATAGTTTCTATGATTAAAATGTGGTTTCCTTATATAGTAATATTTTAACAATTTTTACTCACAAACTAGGGTGTAGAATTATAAGTTACATTGTATGTACAAAGACATGCGGATCGAAATGACCAAAACATGTGGTTTATATATAATTAATCAATATGTAAAAGAGATAACGAATATAGAATGAGCCTGAGGTCTAGTGTTGATAGCTGGCAGCATCAACAGGCAAAGCTTGATTTTTAAATATAAACTATAGGGAGTAATATTGTTGAATCTCCCTTAACTATTTTTTTTATGTATTTAATTTTTTTATATTTTGAAAAATCTTGCTTTCGCCACCGTTTCAGAGGATGAGAATAGTATTTGATGTTATCCCTCCTAATTATTCACTTCCAACCTATTTTGCTTGTCACGTATCACTTCTTGATTCGGCCATATATCATGCTCGATTTTACTTCTTGATTCGTCCATATGTCATGCTCGATTTTAATCCTAAAGATTATTAATTTAATTTTTTTCAAGGATAGAATCATTCTTACCTGTATTATTAGAGTACTAATTATGGTATAATATGCAAAATTCCACTTTTGCTTTAATCAAGGATATAGGTAAGCTATTTTAGAATAGGCCATGACAAAATTAATGCTAGAAATATTAGACTCAACTATAGGGGTTTGTGATGAGTACATACAATAATTAATAGATGAGAAACACAAGTACAATTAATGACAGCAATGAATAGATGTTTTTATTACGTTTGAACTCTTGTGAATTGTCATATTTTTTTACATACATAAAAATAACTGACTTAAAAGTTGAATCATCATATCTCAGTGTTTGCATCTCTGATTCACTGATGAAAGAGTCATTCAACGGAAGACCAAAAAAAGCAACTGACATTTTCATTATAATTGGGGTGTGTCATAGCATGTTTTACGAAATTTTAACACAAACAAATAACAACAATAATACACTCATCTTCATCAAGCAAGGTCAACTTGACAAATCAATACTATATATTTCAATATCATTATATCTACGAATTAAATTTAGTATAACACTTTCTTTTTATATTCATTATGTCATCTTTTTAAATTTTTAAGTTTGATTTTATTATTTTAACTTTATACTACACATTTTGCATTGATAATTTGCATTATTTATATTCTTATTTGATAAGATTTGCATGCATTTTATACTCCATAGATCTCACTTGTAGGATTACACTAAGTATATTAAGGTTATCAATTTATATATATGTCAATTAGGAGGGGAAAAAAATGAAAGACCTCTTTATGAAGCTTGCTTTAGACCCCAATCTTATTGAAATAACACTTGAGGAGCATAGGATGGGTGCAACTTACCTATTTTGTCGGGTTGGAATATATGTTGTTTCTGGTAGACTCTCAGTTTTAAGAGAAAAGTTTTTGACACACAAAAAGAAGACATGATACAAAGTAAATAAAACAACAAATAGTAATACGTATTGAAGATTGTGACTACTTAGGTGTCGTTCGGTTTAAAGACAAGTTATGTTGAGATTAATTATGATGAAATAAGTTATGATGAGATTAGTTATGTTGAGTTTATTTTTTATTGGTTGTTTGGTTTGTCAAATATGCATGACATGCATAATTTCTAAAAAGAAGTTGTTTACAAAAATACCCTTTAAGAATAAGTTGCTTTTTATAAAAGAGGATTTAAGGGAGTACTTTATTATTTTACATGTTTATCCTGGGATAAGTTAGTATTTCACCCACAAGTAGGGATTATATACCCAATCATAATTATTAATCATAGAATAAGTTATCCCAATATTAGTATTTTACCCACAAGTGGAGATAATATATCTCAGTCATAATTATTAATCTTGAAATAAGCTATTTCCTCTGTTCCTTTTTATTTGTCAACTTTTAAATTTACATACCATTTAAAAAAATAATTAATGATGTAGGGAGTTTATCGTTTTAACCCTATTAATTATAAAGTGGATGAAAAGTTTTACATTTTTTAAAGTAATTAGTCATTTAATCAAGGATATAATAGGTCAAAAAAGTGTCCTTTCTTGATTTATCAAAATAGACAAGTAATTAGAAACAACTATAAAAGGAAAAGTGGACAAGTAAAAAGGAACGGAGGGAGTATCTTACACTTTTAACCAGACAAAGAATTGAGTAATACATAAAACTTATCCCAATATTATTTTTCTTTATCTATCACACCATACGACCCCTTATAATGCTATTTAATACTGAGACACCGGCTTGACCCTCTACCCCTCCTACAAATTATGTAACAACACTAGATTATCTACTATAATTTTATCCTAATCTTAAACGTCCATAGCTTTCTTTTAGGATCGTAAGACTAGATTATCTACTACAATTTTTTATCCTACTCTTAAACGTTCATAGCTTTCTTTTAGGATCATGTTATTAGTAAGCTGAAATTATATCATATTTTATCTAATCACCTTCCTTTATTTTGTTTTTTTACACTATTTTTATCTCTCCCAGCTCCTGCTATAGCCAAACAAATACATTCCGTTTATAAAACTTTGCTACTATTATTCTAATATCATTATCTTTTTTAGTTTTTTATTTGTGTATTGAATACTTATATTAAAATCTAATCAAAATTTTTATTCATATTCAAAAGTCTCATATTAGAGTAAAACACTCTTTAATATACAGCTATTCAATAAAAAAAAATTCAAACTCGAGATCTCTTTCTCTGTAATGGCTTATTCATATTCATTATCTACTTAATTATTTAATATCTTCATTATTTGTTTTTATAAACAGAGAATTGTCTATAGATATAAGCTACCAGCAAACTTAATAGACCCCACCCTCATCCCCAAGCTTTGATAAGACTAGTCAAATGCATGGGAATAAGCTAGAAATAAAAAATAAAATAAAAAAACTCCAATTTTTAGCTAATAAAATAAAATAAAATCATGTCCTATCTCTCTCTTCACCTTTATATAAACCTGACCCTTTTGATATTTTCTCAGACCCATTATTATCTCTTACTTCCTCTGTTTTTTTTCCATTGAGAATTCCAAAGCAAATCACAAAACTAAACAAAAAAAAAAAAAAAGATGGCTGCTTTTTCATCACACCAATTACAACACAATAACCCTTTTCTTCTTGATTCAGTATTTTTGCCAACTTCTCCTATTAAAATGTCTGGCTATTTTGAGGAACCAAACAATTCTTGTATAGTACAACAATTTTACCAACAAGAATTCCCTTCCAATTTAATTTCTCATGAAAATAGCTTTTGCCTTGACCCTAAAAGTAGCAGCAGTATAAGCTTAGATATGGATTCTTCCTCTGTTACTGATAAAATTGAAAGTGCAAATAATAAGGCTAATGTTAGTCCTTTGGATAAGAAAAGAAAATCTAGTGAAGGGTCTTCTTCTATGACTTCTGCTAATTCTAAGGTAATTTGGAATTTTCCATTTCTGTTTTGTAAATTATACATTTTCTTGGAATTGGGATTATTGATTACTCTGTTTTTGTTTTTGTTTTTTTCTTATTAGAATGAGAAACAGGGTGATAATGGAAAAAAGAAGAAAATTAATAGCAAATTAGTAGCCAAAGATGAAAAGAAATCTAATGAAGAAGCACCAACAGGGTACATTCATGTTAGAGCAAGAAGGGGCCAAGCAACTGATAGCCATAGTCTTGCTGAAAGGGTATAATTCTACTTTTGCCCCTTTAGCTATTAATCCCTCCGTTTTGAATTGACACGGAATTTAAGAAAGCATCATTCTTTGTGTGACTATACATTATTTTATTAAGAATAAAATAAATATTTTGAAGTTAAATTGTTACTGAATATAAAAATTGAGATAGAACGAGTACTAAAATTTAACAATGCGGTGTGAAAATTGAGTTGAATAAATTTGAATTCGTATTTAGTAGCAAGACAAAAATATTTCTTATCATAAATGAATTTATAACTAATTCGATACTTATCGCTCCATTATAACCGTCGGTTTCTACTACTATTATTGACGTGCAACAGTTTTTTCACTGTTTAGCTTGTGATATGATTTCAGGTGAGGAGAGAGAAAATAAGTGAAAGGATGAAGATATTGCAATCTCTTGTTCCTGGTTGTGACAAGGTAAATGACAAAGTTAATTCAGTAAATTATTTTTGTCTTTTATTTGTCTTTCCATGTACAATGGGAAGGCACTTTTTCAAGAAATTACTATTTAAAAATCTTTTAAATTATAATTCTTCTGACAATTTTCATGTGACTTGAATGAGATCAGGTAACTGGAAAGGCCCTTATGTTGGATGAGATAATTAATTATGTCCAATCTTTGCAAAACCAAGTTGAGGTATTAAACAAGAAAACAATCAATTAATAATTTCCTTTTATATTTAACATTGTATAATTATAAAAATATTAATACTAATTATATTATGTGTTTCTCATGTTTCAGTTTCTCTCAATGAAACTTACTTCTTTGAATCCAATGTACTATGACTTTGGAATGGACTTAGATGCACTCATGGTCAGACCTGATGACCAGGTTAGCTAGCGTTTAATCATATATTCAAGAACTTGATTTTTCAAGTTTCGACTTTATAATTAATCAGACTCGTTTTTTATTATTTTCTTTTTCAGAGTTTGAGTGGCTTGGAGACACAAATGGCAAATATTCAGCAAGGTAGCACAACTACTACATCACAGGCAGCTGAAGTTATTGCTAACACTAATAGTGGCTATCAATTTTTGGATAATTCAACATCACTCATGTTTCAACAAGCCCATTTCCCTAATTCTGTTCCTCAGGTATTACATATTCATTGAATCTACTTATATTCATTATCTATTCATAATCACACAAATAGACAAAAACCTAATAATGATGGAATTGATATCAAACATTTTGATGACACATTATTACTTAGGTTAATTAGTTATTATTTTTATCAGGGTTATCGAAGATTTACCTGTAATTACCTTATAAACATCGCGGTACATAGAAAATATACATGATGTGAAACTTTGTAACATGGAAAAGTAAATTTTTTTTTCAGGGTAATGGACAGCTCTTATGGGGTGCAGATGAGCAAAGACAAAAAATAATAAATCAGTCTGGATTCAGCAACAACTTTTGTTCTTTCCATTAATATAACATCAGGCCCCTACTGTCCTGCCCTACACAACATTTGGTGAGCTATCTATCAAGTGCTAAAATATTATTTTTTAAAATAACAAAACATTTTAATTTATCTAGAAATAATAATTAAAGCTGATAATTATTTTTGTTAATTTGTGCAGGGAGATCGATTAAACCTGACTATAACTAGCTAAGCCTCTAGTATATAATAACTTGTGCATGGAGGATTATATTGTAAAATCACCCTATTATCAAGGCTGGGAAGTAAATGAGTGGAAGCCAAAAGAGTACTTAGAAGTCATCAGCTAGCTGCAGGCAGAATTATTTGAGACACATATTTTTGAATATTTGACTTATATAATTACTAAATCTATTGAAAGCAAAACTTCCTAGAGCTATGTGATGATGGTGGTGGGTGGGTGGGTGGGTGGTTAAAACCCTAGCTTAGCTAGATTAGAGAAAAAAATGTAATTTTTTTTACATCTTTCTTGTTGTATTATTACCATGTGTACTTAGTTATGATAATATGATTGTTGCTTTGTATTACCATCTTCTTCCAGTATCATCAAACATATTCTGTTTGAGTTTTCCTGAGTAAATCATTTTTTTTAGGGGACATATTATTTTATTGTGAGACTTTTCATTTTTTCTTTTATTACGATCATTGACGGAGACTTCACTAAAGCAATTCAAAACATAAAAAAGTACTAATATTGACTTTATATATATATATAATATAATTTTTTAACATACATATTACTTTGTATACCCTACAATTGGATATGTTTACATTTGTAGTAGCAATAGTAGTATTTAATGTGTTGTTTTGGGATTGAGATGATTGGTGAGCACAAAAGATGGAGAGTTAGTTGTTTTCATATCTAGGGTTGTACTATGGAATCTTTGTGTGTTAGGCTAACATTAACCCTAGCTAGGATAGCTCCATCTTAACGGATCTACTGTGCCTTTCATCTTGGAGAAAACACTTGGTCAAATTATTACTGTTTTTTTCTAGTACTAGTACTATTGCAGTGGCAAAATTTACTATTCACAAAATAATTTAGTTACTATGCATTTATGATTGAATTGTTGTGAATTTTTTTTTTCTCACCGATTTAAATTTGAAGGCATAGGGTAGAGCACATTATGACCCATTTTAAAACAACTTTACATGTCATTTGTATGATTTGAAGAGTACAAAGTAAGATTCTAACTTTAATTTTTTTGTTTTCCTTACTGTTTAAAGTTCGAGCTTCAACTGAAATATAGGGTAGAGCACATTACACTATAACAAAAATAATTTTTAGCGATATTAAATATTGACATTAATAAAGAGTGTTAAGTCTTTACAGGCCATTAAAGGCTTTAGAAACATATATAAAAAGTGTTAATTGCTATTAAAAATACACTTTTAGCGACAATTGACTAATAATCATTTTTGTTATACTGTTAATGACCCATTTTAAAACAACTTTACATGTCATTTGTATGATTTAAGAGTACAAAGTAAGATTCTAACTTTTTTTTTTGTTTCTCTTAATGTTTGAAGTTAGCTCCAACTGAAACAACATTCCACTTTCCTTTTAATATTGCTACTAGTATCTACTCTTCTCTAAAATACTACATCATTAAACAGGTAAACCATTAATATTACTTGACCAAGTTATTTTATTTACCTTTAAAATTATATCAGGGTGTAAAAGTTGGTACACTAAGCGTACATAAAATTTAAGTTCATATAAAATAAGATTTTCTATATTGACCAGATTAAAAAAAAATAGTATCGCGTAAAATAAAACGTAACCCATAAGCAAAAAACAGACTACTCCATTTATACCTATGTATATCATATATACTCTCTCTGCGTGTCCAAAAAAATATATTGTATTTTCTTATTTAAAAAATGATTTAAAATAATCAACTTACCTTGTATGAATTTGTTATGATTCATTTAAAACTATATTAAGTTTTTAAATAAATATTTTCTAAATTGAGATTAAGGAGTAAGGACAGATAAATCCCACTACTTTTTTTTTCTTACTGTATATATTTATTTTCAGAACAATGAAATAATATTGACAAGACTGCATCCCACCTTGATCTGGAGGAAAAAAACATATACTCTGACTTTAACCCTACTAATAATATTAGTGCATGCATCTCCATATATGATATAGTCTAATATTCCAGAAACACCTAGCTAGGACCAACCTTTTAGCTTGATCACTTAATTTAATTACTACTACTATATTTTTTCTCTTTCTCTCACTATATTTATGCTCTCTCCGATTCATATTATTTGATAAATATTTTTTAAAATTTATAATAAAATACTTTTTTCTATCTCACACTAATTGTCCATTGTTACTTGCTACGCCTGTTGTAATTATCTTTTAAAATTTCTAAATTGAACAAATATTATTTGATAATTATTTTTAGTATAGTGGATAATTATTGTTGGATGAGGAGTATGTATTTCACTAAATTAATACTTTTTTCGTTCATTTTTACTTGTCATACTTTGACGATATTTTATTAAATTAGTACTTCCTTGTTCACTTTGACTTGGCACACCATGAAAAAAATAATTATCGATATATGTATTTTATCAAACTATCCCCTGTTAAATGATATCTTGAAAATTAAGTAGTTAATGATAAGTGTAAAACTAGAAAAAAAAAAATCTTGATATGTAAAAAATTATAAGTATAGATGAAAATCTATTTCAAAGTATAAGTCACAAATAAAAGTAAAGATGGAATATTATTTAATTATGCTTTGAAATTGTATTCTTATTAATACAATTCCCTTGATATACTAAAAATAGACCAATAAAACAAAACATTTTTATACAATTAGGACAAAGTAAAATGACATGGAAAGGAGCACTTAATTAATAATTATGAAATGATAGTGGATCAAAAGTATTCTCTTAAACAATGATTAGGATCAAATCTATATTCACTTAAACAATCATTAGGGGAATTAAACCAACCATGAAAAGTAAGCTAGAAGGTTAAAAAAAAAAAAAGGTACTACCAACTAAAACACTATTTACAAGTGATTTGTTGTCAATTATAAAAACCTTTCCATGTGTTTATTTTTGTTTGAAGGAGACATACAGGAGTTTAGAGCCACATGTTGGAACAGTCATAACTTTATTTTATCCCTACTAATTACTACCTACATGCCAATCAGAGATTTGGAAATCTTTAATTTGTTATAATATTCATCCAATGATAAGCCCCATTTAATTATAATCTCTTTCTAATTCTCTTGATTTGTCAATTTTAATCCTCTTTAACAATTCAAAGAAGTGTCACATACATACTCCAATTATATTTAAACATCACACTCTAATGCTCCATATATCATTCTTTTTATGTTGCTATATTATTAATAATGAAATTGAAAAGAGCCCCATACATTATTCACAAATTTAATGTTTGAAATTTTATGATCTGATTAATCACGATTCATATCAAGTAAGGACGTTCATGAGAAAAGCAACATTCTCTATTAAGATTTTTTTTTTTTAGAACTCAAATTCAAAGATGGTGATCTATCTAGTAATAGTAGCCAGTTAGCAAAGAAGTTTTTATTTAAGACTTGACACCTAGCTTGGCTTCTTTGCCTAACTTGTCCCTCAGTCTATTGGCAAATTTCCATTAAAAGTTCCATCAATTTTGCCAAAAGAACAAGACATGACTAATCAGAAAAGAGGTTATCCCCACCCTCCCAACCAAATTTAGTCTAGACTTCACAATAAATTATTATAGAAATATGATAATATATATATATATATATCGATCTTTATGTCCCAATTGGCTAAAAAGTGGACATATCGAACCTGCTGGAATGAATGATGTCCCTCTTACTAAGCAAATTTATTAAATGCAATTTTGATAGAATACTGTTTATCGAAAAACTTTGTCTTGACATCTACGGATGATGTTCTGATTAAACTATTTCTGGTGTCTCTAATTATTTATAGTAAAGATACATTTAATTCCTTCAAAATATTAACTAGATTTACTTTTCATTTGTATTAAAATAAAAATGATGGATATACGAAAATGGCAAAGTTTCTTTGACTACAAAATCATGCTTGTCTGTTGAAGCGAATTGGATGATCAGACCTAGGGATGCCCCCTCTTCCCCTTAGTCTCTTTTCCTTAATATGAACCCTGTGTTATCAAAGCCTTTCTGAACCTGAATTCACTGTGCGAGTGGCACTTCAAAAGACGAAACACTCGATCATAACATTTATAATTAGTGACATATATATTTCAAGAACTATTAATGCTAAAGATTAAATAAATAAAAAATTAATTTTATCTACTTCGGGGAGGAAAGAGTAATTAATTGCTTTGACACATATGCCCCCTCCCAACTCATCAATTTGTCTCCCAAATAGTCCCCACATTGACAAATTTGATAATCATGTGAAGTTAAATCACATAATTAAACAAGGGTCGTTTAGTTATATGGATTTATCTTCATTTATGGTCGTTAAGTTCTATTTAGATATGCCTGTTTATTATTATTATTATTAAACATAAATGTCTTACAATATGTATTTAGACTCTAAAATGATCGATACCAAACTCAGTTTGGTAGTTTTATTGTACCTTAAGGGCCCATTGAATGAAAGAGATTTGGTCTTACATGTATTTCAATTGATAAGTTAAATTAAAATATTTTACTTCACATAATGTCCTGTCCAAAGTAAATTCTATTTATATTCTTCTAATTTTATAATTATTCATCTTATTATTTAATTGTCGTTATTTTAATTAATTAATAATTTATTAAAAATAATCTCCTTATTCAAGGCCTCTTTTTAAATCGTACCCTCCATGATTCCTAATTATGAAATATGTTGTTGTTATTAGTTTTACTTTAATACAAAAGATATTTGATTATAATAAGTACTTTTAATAATTCTTTTGCTTGAACTCACAATGCATCAACACCTAGCACTTTTATAGCTTTTTAAAAAAATTTATAAATGCTCACTCAATATTATCTCTCACATGAATCTATTTAGACACAAACGAAAAGAAGAAAAATCCAAAAAAAAAAAGGACAAAAAGCAAAATTAAGGAAACGATAATGATGAATAAGGTTGGCAAGTTTGAGGTTATGTGATCCTAAAATTATAAATTGTTCCAATCAGACAGTTTCTGCTTTGTCATCAATAATATAATTAGTTAGCCTTTTCACATTGTCATTTCCTACCAAATATATTGTCCTAATTACTTTAATAAATTTTCTAAAATTCATTTCTTCAATTCCTTGGTCAATATCGCTTGCATTGATTTTTTTTAAAAAAAGCATAATTAGTGGTCGTTTTCTTACATTGTCGGCAATTAATTTTCGTACGTAGCTTTAATAAATTATGCTTAAATTTTTTGGTGCTTTGTCAATCTTGATTACCACAAGTTTTGCCCCCTTTTTCTAGCTTTTAACTAAGCAAAATCATTCACTTAATTTTGGGAAATATTTCCCCTTTTTTGGTGGGTGGGGGTCGGCGGGGGTGGGGTGGGGGAGTTCAACAACATACTCTACAAAATGAAATATGTGGAAGGTTTAACTTCTTCTTTTTTTTTAAAAATAATAATTCAGAGCAAGTATGAAAAATAGAATTTCAAAAGTAAAAATAATCATAACAGAATATTGTTTTTTTAAAAAAAATATCACTACAACAAAAATGATTATTGACGGTAATTAAAAATTAATTACCGCTAAATATGTATGTCTCTAAAGCCTTTAGCGACATTGAAACTAATGACACTTAACTAATGCCGATAAAATTTTTAACACTCTTTATTAATGTCAATATTTGATTCTTATTTTTGTTACAACAAAATCAACAGAAATTTAATACAACGAAAACTTGAAGCAAAATACCATGGAGATTGCTTTATATCTATATATATTTTTTTTTAATAAATAACTTGAATCTTCCAATTTAACTCCAAATATTTAATACAAAATTATGTTGTACTTTCAAGAACTTCCTACCGGTCAGGGGAATAAGTTCTTAGGATTGTTTAAGCACATACTTGGCTTTGAAGGAAAAATTATTTTAATCAGAATAGTATTTTACTTATATTATTATTTTTAAAAAAAAATTATTTTTACTCTTTTAATTTTAATATATTTTAATTAATAGATGAACAAAAAACCAGTTCATATTTCCTGAATCAGGGTTTCAATCTTTTAAAATCAATAATTGCTGACTTTCCAGATGGATTCTGGAATTATTTTCTTAATCGATTGGTTTTAAAATAGTAGAGTACTAATAACTATTAGCTTCGAAAGTTAATCAATTGTTGGAAACTTTCGAACTCAATTATTGGGCCCTTCTATTTACCAGCACAATTGTATCATTTCAATTTGTTATTTTGTAAAAATAAAAGTCGTAAAACTTTATAATCAAATTGTTTCATTTCAACCATAGCATTTTCTTACTAAAAAAGGCAAATGAAAATATAATATTAACTCTTGGATATTTGGCATGCCATGTCAACAACTTTTTCATTCAAAAAGCTATTTGTCGATATGTATACGTGGCATTGTAACAACGCCAGGTTTTTAATCATTGAGTTTCTAGAATTGCTACATCAACAATAAATAATAATTCTCCAACTTTTTCATGCAATCGAGGCTTCTTGATCGTCATTCTTCAGTGCAACTCTATTCACCTTCTTTTTTTTTAATGCTTTTTTCATGTTTGTTACTCGTAAGTCGTATTTGTTAATTAGGTTACACCCCATCCCACGCTCATTTCTTAGTATTTAGTGTATGAATTTTTTTTATTTTGGAGATTCCAACATCAGGTAAGACGAACCCTGCTCTGATATCATGTTAAATTATTAGGCCATCCAACAGCTAGCTCAAAGGGAGGAGAATTGCTCAAGCCTTATAAAGAATCCACACATCTCATTAACCACCGATGTGAGACTTTTCTCATTCTTTACAAAGTTAAAGTTATATATATATTACGGGGCTTATTTATCCTATTACGATGATTTGATTTTGGACAATTATTACGTATTGATTCGATTAATAAATTGGATTTTGTTGTAAATGAATGTTAATCATCAGGTTTCGAATAGATTATATAATTTTTCATTATTATATAATATCATACATCAAATAATTTAAAAGATAAACATAAACCATATAAGAAAAATATACTATAAGATAAAATCATTATAAAATGATAAAGTGAACAATAAAATATTACTAAATAATAAATAAAGATAAATTGAGAATGAATAATCATGGTAACAATTGAAATATCCTTTTGTGTGATACAAAAGGGGATCCATAGCTCGTACTTCCTTTGAATATTTTTACATGCATACAATTTTAGTATGATATAATTGAAATTTTTTCTGAAAAGTGAAAACTTAAAAGACATAATTACTTATATATATATATATATATATATATATATATATATATATATATATATATATATATATATATATATATAAAAGTTAAATTTAAAAAATTACAATTATTGGTTTATCGTATCACAAATATTACATTCAAACTTAATAAGTAGTATTTTCTCTAGAACTTTATAATACTTTCATTTATAATTAGCGAATTAATAGTCCACAAGTTTTCTTAGATATAAACCTCACATCACATGAATCTCTTTTATCTTTTTCCTTTATTTCACTTCATGTTATTGTTTTCTTTTCCAAAATTTTATGGTCAAAAAGAAAAGGACAGTAATGTGAGGTTGTCATAATCTCATAGTAAGTCCAAAAGGGTGGCTAGAAGTTAATACATAACATGTAATTTAATGAATGGACATGTGTGATACCTTGTCCATATATGACCAAGATCACATTCATCAATGCCTACTTTTGTTTCCCTTTTTATCTTTTTAACCTATCTTGGCTAGTGAATTACCTTTAGAATTTCAAAAGTATAACAAATTAAGAAAGATTCGAAAACCATAGCAGTTTAATTAGTTGTTTTGTCGAATTTTCATTTTGTTGGTTAAAGTTCGATTCCAAGTTCTAAGATTTCTTTCGTCATATATATCCCCTTCTCTTAGCTAACCCAATTTTTTTTTCCAAAAAAATACTCCCTCTGTTTAAAAAAGGATGACCTAGTTTGACTTGAAACGAAGTTTAAGAAAAGAAAGAACACTTTTTAATCTTGTGGTTCTAAATTAAAGTTATATCAAATGTATTAAAATGTCTTTTAATCTTGTGGTCTTAAACATGCCACGTGGAAAGTTAAAGTTAAAGTGTTGCCAAAAAAGGAAAAGGGACATTTTTTTTAAACAAACAAAAAAGAAAATAAGGACATTTTTTTTTAAACGAAGGAAGTATAATTTTTCGATCGTTAAAGTTTAGATTAGATTGATTGATAATAATATAATAAATAGAAGGATAAGTAATGTTGAAGTAACCAAACCTTAACCTCTATTCCATTAATTAAGCCAGAGACATACATTTGTCATAGAGCTATCATTGGTAGGACCATTAACTTACTTTTTCAAAACAACTTTTTTTAATGTAAATTTAAATTAGTTAAAAATCTAAAAATACGAGTAAAGAAAAAGAGTTTTAGAAATATATTAGTTTTAGTAGGATAACGTAGCATCATTTTCCTATCAAAACATAGTAAAATTTGTTGTATTATTAAAAGTATGTGATATTTAATTCAATTGAAATCAAGTAATTATAACATCTAATTTTGGTCACATGTGTTTTCAAAGTATAAGTTGCAACTGAATTCAATTTATGTATTTTCAAATTGAATGTACACATCAATTGTATCAATTGTATTAGAAGCCAACTATACTGTGAAAAGTATATACATAAGATATATATGAAGTGTATGTTATATATATATATATATATATATATATAAAATATGTGTTATATGTATATTAGGTATTTATTACCGTCTCTATTGAGAAAATGTTCGATGTTAATATATATGTGGGGAATCAACACCCTAAATATGTGTTATATGTATATTAGGTATTTATTACCGTCTCTATTGAGAAAATGTTCGATATTAAAAGTTTTTAAAAATACTATATATTTGCTAGAAAAATACATAATATCAATAAATCTACAAAAATCATTATAAAAAGTGATAAGAAAATCGAAAATCGAATAATTGGTTTTTATAGCAACTGTGTTTCTTGCACGCGTGACATGACGGATCGTAAGATTGTGAATTTGTGATATATATGCTTTTCCCAACTAAATATAGTAAATAGTACTTACTAATTATTTATGCCCCCCACCCCCCGCCCCCCGCCCCCGCCAAAAAAAAAAAGCCATAACGTGTTTATATATTTTATTTTATTTTTGCAATTTCTTCTTTTTAAAAAAATCTTCAGATGAAATTCGATTCTTTTGTCTCAAAAGAACATGTTCAAGTAACCATTTCCAGAAATACTTTAACTAGAAATTTATCCAAAAATATATGGGTCGAAAAAAGAAAACATTTATATAATAACATATACTAGAGAAAAGAGAAAATATATAAGTATACTAGGTTTTAAAATAAGAGTATATATTATATATCAAGTAATAGAGAAAATATGTGTATAAAGTAGGTTTTGATTTTTGAGGAAAATGGAGAGTATTATTTTTAAGTTTTCACTTGGTATCAAGTATTGCATTTAACCCAGAATAAATTTAAATTTGAGCAAGGCCTATATTAGGCGATAAGATTTGAAGGATTTTTAAAAATTTTTTTTTTTGAAAAAATGGATAAACTCTTAAATTATCTGAAAGAAATAAAAATGTCCTCTGTATATATAGTTTGACTAAAAAAAATTTGGTGTTCATATTTTGATTCAAAAATATCCTTAGAGTCAATACTTTGATCCAGAAATACTCCTCTAGTTACTAAATGGATTGAAAATGCCATTTTCCGGATACATATATTATTTTTTTCTTTTAAAATATATCTTCTTCTTAATTAAAATATTATTAAAGAATAATGTTCTTGTTTCCTTTCTTGTAAAATCACTTTAACAAATAAAAATGTAAGAATATTTTTTTCTTTCTTAATCTCATTTTGTCAATTAAAATAGAATAACTTCATGTACCCTTTCGAAAGATGATATATGTCATATATATAAGATCATAGTATATTCATCAATAATTTATATTTGTATAACGATAAAAAATAATTATAATAGAATAAGAAACATTTTTATTTTTTATTTTATTTTCTGCATTGAAGTAAGATAAACATTTTGCTAATTTAAAAAAATATTCTTAGAAAAAAATGTGTTAAAAATGAAAATAAACAATATATTTATTTGAAAAATGAGTGTTTTTGACCCATTAAATAACAATATAGGTATTTTTGAATCAAAATATTGACAGTAAAAGCATTTTTGGATCAAACTACAAACCTAGACATTTTTATTCTTATCACATAGTTTAAGTATATTTTTTTTTACCCTTTCCTTTTTGTTCTTCATTTCTAGAAGCTTTAAACTTTAATTTAAGACAATTAATTAAAGATGAAGGAATTTCAATTGTTTCACTGTTACTTACTTATGTTATTCTTTTTCATTTATGAGATATTCTCATTATTTTCGAACTTGACTCGAATCCTGAATTATAGTAAAGAATGTTCAACAAAAAAAATTTATTCGTACTGAATATATACATCAATCTAATATGATTTTTATTATTATGTAATTTAATGAAATAAAATACATCCTAATTAATTAAAGTAAAATAAAATAAATTATAAATTTAGCATATGACATATATATATCAAATTAATATTTAAATTCGATACGATAAATTTTATGTATGTTCAACCACTAGAGAAATAGAGATTGTTGTAGATTCTGAATTGTCGTGTATATGCACCTTAATACTATAATTTTGTGGGGTACCAAGTTTTGGCAATGAGCTCTCCATCCCTCTTTGTCACTTTTCATTTATCTTGTCACTTTCCACTTGGACCTTTTTCTTTTGCTATTTGACTCAAAAATACTCATTCCTTGACTTTTATTTTTTTAACAATAATAGTAGAAAAATATTTTTATTTATCAAAAAAAATAATTTTTTCAATATTTTACGCATTAATGATATGTGTACTCAACAATTTACTTAACCAAGTTAACTAAAGAGTAACTAGGTATTTAAATAATTTTTATTTGATAAATAGTGAGTGGTAGAATAGCTAAAAGAAAATCTTTGCAATTCTCAAAGGTTATACTCTCTCCGTTTCACAAAGAATGACCTAGTTTGACTTAGCACGGAGTTTAAGAGTATAAAGAAAACTTTTAAATCTTGTGGTCCTAAATTAAAGTTAGGTTAAATGTACAAAATTACCTTTTGATCTTGTGGCCTTAAACATGCCACGTCAAAAGTTGTTACCAAAAAAAGAAAGAGGTCATTCTTTTTGAAACATACTAAAAAGGAAAGGAGGTCATTCTTTTTTAAACGAAGGGAGTAGTATGATAGATGTATTATAGAATCTTCAAATTTTTAAGGGAAACAAATATTTATCTTTTATAACAATAATATTATTTTCTCTTTTATCACTTTTAATATATTTATAATACACTTTTAATTCATATTATAAGAAATAATAATATAAATTTATTGATGGATAATACATTGATCACACATTTTAATACACTTATAATACAATGTGTCAACTTTACCAAACAAGCATAATATATTTTTAAAATAGTTATAATACATATATATTGCATACTTAATTCACTTTTAATACATATTGCAGATTTAACATAATATTGCTATAAATGGTAATAAATAAAAAATATTATCAAAATTAGTAATTATTTATTAAAATGCATTCATCAAAATAATTTTTCCAATTTTTTAATCGGAAATTTCAAATTCATGTTTCAAACATAACAATAATAATAATAATAATAATAATAATAATAATAATAATAATAATAATAATAATAATAATAATAATAAAACTTAGCAAATAAAGGCTTTCCTTAGAGGGTGTTACAAAGCGTGTAAACGGGATAAAATTGAGCCTCAAAATGAACAATAAAAAAAGGTTAACATGTGTACATATAGATTATTCATTAAATAAAAAAGTTTAACCTTTCGCCCATATAATACCCTCCCCATATACTGGACAATTACAATTAAAAAATTTACGTCTCTCTTAATTAATATAAAATGCGGGTAAAAAGGGGCGTACCCACCTTTAGTCTTGTACATTTCTTCATCAGAAAAATTTATTACATATAAACGTTAAATTTTAATACAGTAAGTACACATATAAGCATTAACAATTCTGTATATCAATTAAATATTTAATCTAGTAATTAAAGTGTTATGAAAATTCTATGAGATTGTAGTTTTTAACTATACTAGCCTCAAAATTATATTTTTATCACAATCATTGACACCCCTTTAATAACAAATTTGGATTGTCATATCAAGAATTTAATTTAATTTGATTTTGGGTAGTCTGCTGAAGAGATTAAATAAAAACCCACGTTCCACTACAAATATAAATAATTGTAGGGGGCATCAAGAAGAACATAGTGGGGTCAAAGTGTTCAAATTTTCTTACACAAATATCGAATTTATTTTAATTTATTTATCTGATTTTTATCTGCCAAAAAAATAATAATTAAATTTTATATCTTTAAATAAAAAAGATAAAATATACCAAAATATAACTTAATGTTTTGATCTTAAAGCATATCATGAAATTAACAAACAAAAAAGATAAATATTTTCTTTAATTTGACAAAAACAATAGTAATAAAACAAATAAATAAAAATAAAATATTTCGGTATTGAAGGATACAGTTTGACATGCATCTCATTATCAAGCAGGTGGGTCGGTTCTGACTTAAACACAGACACCTATGGGTATCGTTAGGGTCAATTGAAAATTTAAATCGAAATCTCAATATTTTTTATATTTAGTTTGTATTTTTGAATTATAAAATAAATTTATAAATTTCAAATTATATATTGAAAAGTTGAAATTATTATGCCTATTATTTGGTCTTACCTATATTATACACACATAATATTAGTAAGTTCATTTTTCAAACATTCAATATATTAGTATGTTATGGTACTATCTAATCATTAAAAAATGACAAAAGTTTTGCATTGATGATCATGAATGAAATGAGTGAATTTCTTATATGCTTCGAATAATCCTTCTTTCTTTGAGCTAACTTTGAAATTTGAGTTACACTTAAGACCCAATTTAATACTATTATAATATTATATCTAATATATAATTACACGATATGGGTGGTGGGGTGACTTCAATTCTTATTAACCGTGGAAAGTTATACATTCTAACGAACAACATATTAAGTGAATTGAAGTTGTTAATTGACACAAAAATCAACGTGCACAAATGCAAAACTTAAATCCATAATTTCTTTTATTCTATTTTTTTTTAAAAAAAACTCTCCCCTTTTTTATAACTCTTTGTTTAATTATATGACACATGTTTACACAAGATTAAAGTATATTTTTATATATTCTATATATCTTTAGCTTAATTTTTTTTTGTTTTGTTTTTATTTCTTATATTACAAATTAAAATAGACAAACAAATCACAACAAAAAGTACTTTACACTATACATATTTTCACATTTATATATAAGAAAATAAGGATTCAACTTCAAAATACTAAATTCTACCAAACACGTAAACCCATGATTAGATATGTCACTGAAGTGAATTGGAAAGAGGATTGGGCAAAACAACATGTATTAATTAGTTTAAGCAATGAGTCACATGTCGAGCTAGTGAGTATGCAAATCATTTAATCCACTCTAAAGTTAGTAATGAGATGACCCAATTTGTCAAACTCTCATCAATTATATATAAATATATAATTTGGTTATTATCTAATAAAAAACCATTATCATGATTATAAATAACACATCGAAAAAAAAGAAAGAAGGAAAATTAGGATTGCAATTTAGTCCAAATCCATCCAATTTTTAACTCTTAGATTAATAAGTGTACGGTTCATTGACCTTCTTAAATTTTAGAGAAATATATTTTTATGGACTAATTTTTTCATTGCGTCGAAAGAGATTTGGGCTAAAACCCTATGGGAAGAAGGTCCCACATTAAGCTCCTATAATTTGGCTTTATGTGAAGCAACTAAGCAAGCCCTGTATGGCATATTGGCATTGCTTATTTGCTATTATTTGCCTTGTCCCCCTTTGCTTTCTGTTATATTTTTCTCTTAGTTTGGGACCCCAGGAGGGGGGTGGGGAAGCATGGAGGCTCAAGATGACATTGATTTTTTAAATAATAAGAATATGGTGGCATGTCTCTTAGTTATAAGGCATCCCTTTCAAATTTATTGCTAATTAGGTCTAAATATTTCCAACGTGATATTTTACTTTAAAAAATAAATAATATCTAAGAAATCATGAACCTTAATTAAGTGCTCCTTGCTAGACAGTTATCAATCTCACATTTTTATTAATTATTACATTGTATTTTTTATGCCAAGCAATTTAAAAACTGATCTTAAGACCAGTTTGATAAACAAACACTTCTTTAAATTAAATTACAAAATTTACACATGGATAAAAGAGTTCTTATATACGCCTAATAAAATTTATACAAATAAATATAGATGATGCTCGGCTTAAAATTTACAAGCTGATCAAACTAACTTTATCTACACATTTAGCAAACACCAAGTGCTTGTCCCCTTTGTCATGTGAGGGTTGGGGAATTGCAGCTTATAATTAAGTACTCTTGGTTTGATCAAACAATTAAAAGAGATTTTATCTTGAATATCTTTTATAACCTTCCTAAAACATAAACTTTAATTATCTCGCTATCATATTTTTGTCATTTTTTTTTTTTGCATACGTAGTTTTATATTCATGTTTTCGTAAATATTTTAATAGAAAAAAGTTGTTGATCACACATAGTAGTTGCTTATTATCAGTTCTAATACATTTATCTGAAGACGTATTGCTTATTTATGAAATCAGTTTCAACACGTAAAAGCGTTCTTGTAAGTTTTGGGTTTGGATTGCTCATGTGGATCGATTCGACCTGATCCAATCCAAGATTATTTTTTCTGAATAAAAAAAAAGAAAGAAGAAGATAAATATTAATTTAACGGAAAAGGGCCTAAAATACCCTCGAAGTATTGAAAATACTACAAAATTACCCTCCATCCACCTATTGGCTTCAAAATACCCTTCCACCCACCTATTGACTCCAAAATACCCTTGTCATCCACCTTTGGGTTCAAAATTCACCACTTATTTAACGGTTTTAAATTTAAACTATTTATATATTTTTTTAAATATGTGACACTCAACTATTTGTTATAATTTAACTTATTAGTATAATTTATAAATCAATCTACTACTCACCTATTACTAATTAAACCCCACAAAATTAATAAACCCGTCACATTACTAATGCAACAACAGAAAATCTACTGCCAATGAGTATTTTTAAAAATTTGAGGTGAAAATATCTATAGAAGTAAATTATCATACATTCAAGTGTCTAAATAAAAATTACCGATAAATTTAAAAGTTTGACTATGTTCATCTTAATTATTCTTTCATCTCAATTATGTGATGTTACTTCATAGATAACTTTTTTTTAAAATAATATATTAAAGATTTTAAAACAAATCATAAATATTTATAAAATTATATTAAAAAAAGTGCATGAATTAATTCGGAATGTACTACTTTTTTACCTTTAATTATAAATTTCGAATTCAAACTTGAAAGAGAATCCTGTTGAAAGTGTCCTCCTAAATAAGCGGCTCAACTTAAATTTAATTGGGGCTTCGATTTGGACTTGAATAATTTTGGATGTCATTTTCAGGAATCTATCATTTTGTCGTGTTTTAGTAGTGTTTATGGCGATTTTGATATTATAATTGGTTTATTAATTGGGTGGGGTTTAGTTAGTAATGAGTGGGTAGTGGGGTTTGTTTAAAAATTATATTAATAAATTAAATTATAACCAATAGTTGAGCGCCAAGTATTTTAAAAAATATTTAAACAATTTAATTTTAAAACCGTTAAATAAGTGGTCAATTTTGAACCCAAAGGTGGATGACAAGGGTATTTTGGAGCCAATAGGTGGATGAGAAGGGCATTTTTGAGCCAATAGGTGGATGAGAAGACATTTTGGAGCCAATAGGTGGATGGAGGGTATTTTTGTACCATTTTCAATACTTCGAGGGTATTTTAGGCCCTTTTTCGTTAATTTAAAAAGGGGTGAGAATAGTTACATGGTAATTGTTCCAACGTTATTATGCTCTCCTTTTTAAATTAAGTTATTTTTCTTTTGTTTTCTTTACGCTTCAGAAAAGCGAAATAAGAAGAACAACAAAAAACTCAAAAAGACTTAGATTAAAGACAACAAAAAACATCTAGTTTGTGAAACACTGTCTTTATTTCCTAATGATTCGAAAGGATTTGAAGCAATACTTCAAGTTCGTGATTTAATTCGCTGCAATAAGATACACAAATCTTAAATTGCATCTTGTTTACATACAAACAATACAGTTCTTCTAACACTTTTTTGATACATAATAGGTAAGTTATTAAAATTTGGTTTTTACCAACTACTCTATTCCCAAATGTGAGATGGGCTAATGTGAGTGGCCTGATTCTAAGAATGTGAAGAACCTGAACCGTGGCTAATAGGACCACACATATATACTCAATTATTATTTATTATGGGCATTTATGCTAAGGGAAACTATTCTGCAGAGACTTGCCTCTATCAAATATTTATTACACTTTCTTTAAACTTACTTTCATATACTATATAGTAAAGAGTAAAAAAAAAAAAAAAATTATAAATGGGACCAACTCCCTCTTTCTCCATTTGACTATAATTATTTTTCGGGGTAATTATCGTTTAGTGTCTTTAGATGATCTAGTTCCAAATATGTAACGTCAATGGGTTCAAAACATTTTATGGCGGTAAGAACCTTAAAGGTTGAATCCTCGAGTAAATTGACATCAAATCACAAATTTGTATATAGGTGTAGATGAAGCAGACACAAAATTATCCAATTTGGCAACTAGTTGGAAAGCATCTAGCTGTTTGTTTTTGTTTCTTTGCATAAACTGTTTGATGCCTATGTGAACAAACTCTTAATGACACATTGCGAGTATTTAGGGTTTTTGTTGTGCATTATTGACACAAAAGGGAACTGTAAACTTTAATTTATAACGTGAGATATCCAACCAAAAAATTATACAAATTGCTCATCATTTGCCGACTAGCTAACTAACTTGACAGAACCAGCATGTAAATTTG
Source organism: Solanum sitiens (assembly GCA_016801875.1). NCBI lineage: Eukaryota > Viridiplantae > Streptophyta > Magnoliopsida > Solanales > Solanaceae > Solanum > Solanum sitiens. The sequence continues at coordinate 805,324 of JABWTJ010000002.1, read as the reverse complement.
TAATAATATGTATAAGAGGGCCATTGTTAATTAATGGTGAATGTGGGTCATTATTTTGTTGGATTACAGGGCTACACTCAAAGAGATACATTGAGGAGCTATGAACCAAACCCAAGTTTTTTGGAGTTTAGACTTTAGACATACCTGAGAAGGCCCTCAAACATCTATTTCAACTACAGCCTTATATGATATACATCCTTATCCCAACTAGCCAGGACCATATACCCTACTACACCAGTGCTGGTCGTTTAGTACGTCGGATAAGGTGAGATATTTCAGAATTAATTTATACCATCAACGAAACATAGTATAAATTTTATCCCAAGTCTTACTCGTGGGATATCTTACTTTATCCAATTAGTCCATAGAATTATAATCTCGAAATAATTTAGTCCGTTAACCAAACAGAAAGGTTCCATAAGTAGGGTGGAAGAGAAGGGTCTATTTTGGCAGTTAACTTTACAAATGCATTTAAGTATCGCTGCAACTGTGTGCTCTTTTGGTTTCAGTTCTTGCAGAACTTACCCATTTCCTGCTTCATTGTTTAACAAATCTGCTCACTTTCATTGGGTACAACTTAAAGTTTCACAATGATCAGAAAAATAATTTATTGTAATTAGTTATCTTGGTAATTAACTCTGAGCAAGTTTGCTCAATGCTCACATCGATATGTAAAGTAGCCAACGTAAAACTAGACAAATTTACGATTGAGTGATTTCGTTTTGGCAATTGTGTGCGCATCGTTCTCTAAACTTTAGGTCTTGCCTTGACTTACAAAGATCAAGCTAGCTTAGCTTAGAGAGAGAATGCATCATATTTAAGGAAACAAATGACGAGATATCAAGGCTTAAATCAAGAACAAATAACATTTAGTTTCTCAATTGGGAAAAAGGTCTCCAATACGTAGCAAAATATCTTTAAAATTTTCGATCCAGTGAAGTAGCAAGAGCTGGAATACAATCAACCCCTATGAAGGAGGCAGGATAAGGTAATAAAAATAAATATGTTTTACAATAAACATATAATATTAGAAAAAATAATAATTGGACAATCCTCTCTATTGTACAAGTGCGCAACCTGCCCTTATTGATGATAGCAACTAGAATCAAACCAATGCAATGGACAGACAAAGTCATTCCTCGAACTCAAACAAGATTTATGGTGAAGGAGACGTAAGGATGAGCCTCTGTGTCACCTCCAAAACCAGCCATTCCTCCTTCATCATCAGCTTTCCAGAAATTGCTGCAATTCAATTAAAAAACAATATAAATAGGGAACATTTAATAAACGTCAGTCAAAGATTGAGCAGGAAAACATGTAAGGTCCAAGGACCACATAGATGTGGCCAATTGCAACTGAAGAATTGCATGTTCTTTTCTTACAATTTACTCAGTCCACCGTTATCACAACTTTCAGCCTAAAGTAAAGATGCATGTACCGGGACCAGTAATGGTCAGCCTAAATGCATCCATGTTAGGTGTGTTCTTATTTGGTGGAAACAACAACAACAAACAACAGCAAACCCAGTGTAATTCCACAAGTGGGGGTCTAGAAACATGTCGAAAAATATCATGTGCTTTATAAACTCCATTGACGATCATGCAATAGAATTTTAACCCGTTAAAAGCTTCATAACAGGTTCCTTTGGGCTGGAGTTCAGGGGAAAATATAACAGGCTTATAAAACCCAGTTCTTTTTAAGGAGAGCAAATAAGGCACTATTTACTACAGGGATAGAACCATGGAAATTAGGGACTTAAAATCATTCATTCCCAAGCACATAAAACTCTTGCACATATAGTGTTTTGGTGCATCTGGGTCTAGGAGGGTGTCTATGTCAAATATGGTTACGATTGGATTCTTTATCACATACCTGTTTGAACTGTCGCAGAGTGACTCGAGAATGGAACGTACTTTCTTCTCACTTTTGACTGAGGGTGCCAAAACAACAGACTGAAATTTTATGTCAGACCTTAAGTTATGATTAGTGATAATTATCTAAATACAACAAAAAATGTTGTTGAAAAACATAATATTGGAGGGTTCAAATGAATTACCAAAAATGATGGAGGCAACCCGTATCTCAAAATGCTCTCAGCAAAGATACGCACAGCACAGAAGTGCATCCAGGAGCTAAAAACCTGTAGGATGATGGCAGGACTTTTTAGACGAGGATTTCAATCACCAATTACGACACGGTTCAGTTCGAAAAGAAAATAAATCAATCAGCACTAAGAAAAGAAAAGGATAGCGAACCCAGATCGAGTTGGATTGTGAAATCTAAAAAGTAATTACGATTCACAGCAGTTACAAGAACAGAAATCACAATAGGGTACTTAGATCATTAATCACTACTTTGATCTATTGTTTAAGCAGTAAATCTCAAAGTACTTGTCTTTGAAATGATAATAGATTCATATGAAAGAAGTGTGTGCTAACAAAAGCCTCTACTCGAGGCAAGCACTTAATATCTGAAGAGAAAACCAAATGAGAAGGCACAAACCACAGGACGATACTCCACTTTTGCTGAAGTTGGACAAACTCATGATAAGTCACTAATGCTAAGTGCAAGTCAAAGTGCTGCTAAGGACTGACCTACCACAAGTTAAATTTGCCCTCTGGCTTAGCCAATTACCCTCATATTCCCTTACTTTCTGGGATCAAACTCCGAACTTCACTACATAGAATTATCAATTATGTTATATGGACCCTTTATTGCCTAAGCCTAAATGTAACTTTGTGAATTGCTATGACATGGACATAACATAGATTAATAGATACTTATAATTTTCTTATGGACTTTTCTACATACACTAGTCTAAATTGAACATACCTGTTAGGTTTAATATCTGAATCTAATATCCTTACCAGAATCCAAGTTACAGAAATTTGGAACCTTCTCCAATCTCCCCCACCATTCTCCCTTGAAGCCTCCTTCGAACTAGCCATCTCTAAATGGTTCATCACTATCATCATCAAACAGCACCAATATATTTAAGAACAATGTGTACCTTATCATCAGAAAGTTTGTTTTTCCTACGAAACTGGCGACAGATAACCAGCAAACCGTGACGTTTTCAGGGAAAGCACGACTTGGGGGGTCCTAGATCAATGAAGATTCAGGCTGTCACTACTGATTTGATTGGAAAACATGACTTGTTGAGCCGTCAAACGAATTTCATGACTACAAACCCCCTCGTCGCTCTCACTGGTACTCCCTTTAGGTGTGTTCAAATGGCCAGTTCACTTTCCAATTAAACATTAGGTCCAGTTACCAAAAGTTTTAATCCTTCCATTTTGAGTAATAAGAATCAAATATTGACTAAATATTGGACATGTGACTTCCTATTATTAGTCCTCCATAACCAAATTAGAGGGATGTCAATATGTATTAAACAAGATTATTAGAGTTCTCCGACGACATAAATAATCTTGTCCACTCAACAATTTTACAATGTCATATGAAATGTTAAGTAATATTATAGTTCCGATGAGTCTCAGCTCATTAAATGCATCCTCATGAGCTGAATACCTTGTTGAAGACCTTCATCGTTGGAAACAAGTGACTTTCGCGATACCTTTGACCATACCAAACAAACCAAGCCTGTCTCAGCTCATCTGTATCAAAAAGAGCCTTAGCCAGCCTGAGCTGAAATATGAGCAAACTGAGCCAAGCATAAATCAGCTCAACTCAATGTCGAGGCCTAAGAGTTAATTTCTTTTCCTGATGTCGTTGCTAACTAAACCCTCGATTATAAACTTAACTTGTTCAAAACTCTAGTTAGAACTCATTTACATGCTCTACCTCAACCCTGGTGCGCCACATCAGTAAAGTTGGACTAGCCAATGGGTACACTCGGGAATATACCTATTGCTAAGTCATATAAAAGTAAAATTTGGTAGCAAAACAACATACTAGAATTTCGAAACTGAACAGACATTGTAAATGGGATGTAATTACAAGAAGAGAATCATTTGCAATCACAAAGTTGGAAATTGCCTTCTCCAGATCACCTCTGCCTTGTATATCAATTTATCATAGATGTTGTAGAATTAATAGAAGGAAGGGAATTTTAAAGATTAAAAGAGAGGGCGAGTGATTGAATGTGTACATGATCCTGGTTTTTAGCAATGGATTCACCAAGAGAGTCAGGAAGAACAGATTGGAGTTTAAGAAACAGTACATGTGTGAAATAGATGTATTTAAAAAAAAAAAAAAAGATACAATACATGTGGAAAAACAGTTGAGGAGAAAAAATAGCTGGACATCAAACCAAAACTACGTTTCCTCTATGAGATCGTGGCTTTATTCATTTGTATAGATTAACCAACTGCATACCCAGTGATCCGTTTTTCCGTAATATACAAAAACATAACTATGATTTTTGTCACTTGCATTGGATTTTACTTTGCTGAATAAACTGAATAACCAAGATTTCGGATATTGTAACAGGAACTAAATCAAAAGCAAATTAGCTATATATCATTTTTAGCCAACTTGAACAGTTGGTAATTCCTGTTTTGACCAAACAATTGGACACCCTTTGGCCTTAACTGCCTTGTCTCACCCTCTCCCCCATGAGAGGGTCCCAACCTCATCTCTCTCTTTATACCACATATATGATCATAATTCTGGCAAAAAAAAAATTCACAATACAAACTTACAATAGGTTCTTAAGATGAAATGCATCAGAACTTCATACAGACATTTCTGTCTTTCAAACTTTTTTTTTGGGGATAGTAACACTATTGTCTTTCAAACTTTTTATATCCAACAATAACATACCCAGTGAAGCACAACAGTCACTTGGTTGTTTGGCAACTATTTCATATGTAATATCCAACAATCCCCTCTCCCTCTCTAGGATAAATTAATAATGCTGGAGGAATTAGGTGTGCTAGAATTCGCATGCTGGAGGAAATGATCTCTTATAATCAATTACAATATGAATAGAAGAAAATCATCCTACAAGGATTTCGTGTGTTTTTATTTACCGGTCTCCTGCTTTATTACCAATCTCCTCTAAAAAGGGTAACATAACGACAAGAATATTTCCAATGGGCCATAGCCCATAAATATAGTTTCCAGTTTATTACTGATCTCCTCCGAAAAGGGCACATAACTAGAAGAATATTTACGATGGGCCATAAAAGTGATCTCCCAAATTTTCAAACTTTTGTTGGGGAAAAAATCAGAGAGTAGGTTGTGGAATGAGATGGGAGGGGAAAGAGAAAAAGGATGGTGTAGGTGCAAAGGGTGAGTACAGTAGGTCGAGTGGGAGCAGTTGATTAGGGAGCCATCATGGATCTCCAGGGGAAGTAGGAATGGGAGAATATGTTGGAAGGGTAAGATGGCAGATGATTGTTTTGTGGTTTTTCCTTTTTCTCAATTTCTAGGAGAATAAACTACAAAAATATCCTTAATTTTTTTTAGCAAGGCAAGGACACTACAAAAACAACGATAACATCCCATATGTGAAGTCTGGGGAGGGTAGAGTGTACGCAAACCTTACCCGCACCCTAATGGAGGTAAAAAGGCTATTATCAAATGACCCTCGGTTCAAATGACGCATAAAAAAGCAATTTGAAAAAGAAATTACAAAAATAGAGAAGGCATTGCAAATAATACGGAAAACTTTTAACAACAGCAGCAAACAACGAACAATACAACAACATACCCTGTGAGACCCTTACCTTTGTGGGGTAGAGAGGTCATGACCCTCGGCTTAAAAGTTGTAACCAAAACCAAATAATGATAGCAAAATAAGGCGATAACCGAAGTATAAGAAAGAACATGTAGTAGTGAAAATCGAAGGACAAAATAGTGGTATGTGTTAGAATAGGAATAGGAACAAGAATAGTATATAGAGAATCCTACTTGGAAAATGATTAGTATATAGAATCCTTTTTGAAAAATTATTAGTATATAGAATCCTACTTGGAATTCTATAACTCTAGCAAGTTTCAACAATCTGACTGACGAAGTGGACACACTAGAATGGAACAGAAACAGTAAGAGAATTTTTTCTGTCAAATCTGCATACAGGGAGCTAACTGTAGAAGTGGTGAAGGAAAGAGATTGGCCTTGGAAGATGATATGGAAACCAAAAATTCCCTACAAAGTTAACTGTTTCATCTGGCTTTTGGCCAAAGAAGCAGTGTTATAACTCATGATAATCTGAACAAAAGGGGTCACTAACTAACCGCTGGCTGTTTTTTATGTGGGGAACAAGCTAAGACAATCAACCATCTTTTTTTGCACTGTAAATGGACAGACCAGCTTTGGAGGATGTTCATCAGTTTGAAAGGGATTAGTTGGGTGAAACCTGGAAGCCTTGCAGGCGTTCTAAGATGCTAGAATATGGATGGTAATGTGAGCAAGAAGGAAGAAAAATGGAAGATCGTCCCAGCATGCATTTGGTGGTCAATTTGGATTGATAGGAACAAAAGGTGCTTTGAGGGGACTCAGAACAACATTCAGAATCTCAAAATGAATTGTTTAGGCCTTTTTTATTTTTGGCGTGAGCAAAAACTACAAGCTCAAACAGAAGATATTTGTGATATTTTAAACTTTTTGTAAGGCACAGAACTGAATTACAAGTTGTAAGTTGTAATATTTTGAAGGGGTACTACACTTTGGTTGTGGTATACCTGTGGATATAAAGAAGTAAAGTTACCATTATCAAAGAAAAAAAATCCTACTTGGAAAAGAATTGTATTATAATGGCTATAAATAGGGTCTCGATGTAATTATATAGATATACAATTCAATAATATTATTTCTCCTTTGTTTCTCACACAGTATTAGAGCCAGGTATATCCCTATTTGGGCACTCGGTCCACGCTCCAGTTGGGCCTGGGCGTGAAGGGGGTGGTGGTGTTTGAATGGGTTAATCCTACATTATTGGGAAATAGACCGGTGGTTTGCTTATATGGACTTGGACAATCCTCCTCTTGCTTTTGGGGACTTCGGCAATCCTCCCCTTATGAGCTAGTTTTTGGGAATGAATTACGTCCGATCATCATATTGTTACATGGTGAATAGAGCTTCTACTATCCTGATAGAGAATTAAAGTGCTTCTGTTGTCAGCAGGTGGGTATGACTCATATATGTGGCCTGTCTGGCCAATGATTATGAGAAAAACTCAACTCTACCCCTTTATAAGTCTCCTATTTCTCTCTCTAACACCACCCCCAAAAATGCTAACGGAACCAAGTTCCATGCTCTACACCTTCTCCTCTTTCTTCCACTCTTCCAACTGAACACCAATTCTTTCACCGTTCTTGATATAGCCCCAAGCAGTGTTTTGGACGGCGAGAGGCGACAAGGGCCTGCCTCGCCACGCGGCGAGGCGCTCGCCTTTTTGAATCGAGGCGCCAATTAATACCAAAAATTAAAAATATTTAATTGCATATATAAATATCCATTGAATTCACTATTGTACAAGTTACAACAAATACTATATTAATTACTATAGAAGAATTAATTTTTTAAAAAAAAATAATAGACAGCACAGTGAAAGCAGTAGCATTCAGCAGCATTTTACAGTGAACAAAGAAAACAGAGGGAAAAAGCAGAGCAGTGAAGAAAACAGAGGGAAAAAAAAGAGAGTAGTGAAGGCAGCAAGCAGTGAAGAGTGAAGACAGTAAGCAGTTCAGAACTTCAGATTTCAGAATTTATGATTTACTTCACAAGAAATTGAACAGAAGAAAAGAAGAAAATAAGAGAAGAAGAGGACTGAACAGAAGAAACGAAGAAAAGAAGAGAAGAAGAAAGAAAAGGGGCCATACCTTTCGCGCGAGTCGACTGAAGGAGAAGAAGAGATCGCGAGGTTGAGGTGAAGAAACGTGAGTCACGACTGACTGAATATATGGAGAAAAAAACCTAATTTTGACTAATATTATTAAGTCAAGACCTTTTTAAAAATTTTAAAACAAAAGGCGCCGCCATTCAGGTCGACATTACGTTGCCTCACGTCGCCTCTCGTCGCCTAATTGATCTCGCCACGCCTCACTGAGAAATGGCGTTACATGGTCGTCTCGCCTCGCCATAGCGCCTTTGGCGAATGGCGAGCGCCATTAAGAACACTAGCCCCAAGAAGTACCAAGCCATTCAAACATATCCCACCATCACCACATGGAAAGACAACAGTGAAGAAGAAAAAGATGATCTAAATCCTCTTCCGCCTTCTAGCACATATAAACACCAGCTGATGCAGACAACCTCCTGATTTCTAAGATAAGGAAAATCACATGCTCTGTTGACCTGTTTCCCCCTAATTAAGAGCCTGTCCCAGTCCTCTCTCCAAGCCATGATGCATTTCATTGTCGAGTACTGGAAAGCTTAATAGCTTCACTATTGGCAGATGAAGGCTATGAAAAGATCCACCAACATTTAATTAGAAAAGGAATGAAAAGATTAAGAAATAACTCTCAAACTTGGGATTGCATAGCATCTCTACTTTTTTGGTGTAAACAGCTTTGTATAGATGATATAGACCAGATTATAGATTTGATAGGAAATCTGTAATTATTCCTTTTTGGAGGCAGCCAGTATACCCTTAATGCTGAAGAATTCCACCTCACCAGTTTAAAAAAAAAAACTCCCAAACTTGATTGATACCAATTCACATTTGGTAAATCATTCCACCACAGCCTGCTCCCTTCTACGCTTCAATATATCTCCCTATTTATCTATTTATTCCTGTATCCTTATTCTTGGTTGGTAAATATTTTAGGTCTCTACAATCATTGTTTTTTAAAGTTCTTACAACAGAGAATACAATTTTGAGTTATTTTTGTCCTTGAAAGGTTGAGGTCTCTTTGCTCCTCTTTCTGGGATAAGTTGATAGGTTATGATCGTTATCCATTTATTCTTTCCATTGTTCATTTCTAAATAATAAAAACAAAGATCTTTCTCAAAAGTAGTGAAAGAAAAGATTGCAAAAGCCTTTTTCTAATCCCAGAACGTGCTCCCTCTGTTTCATATGTTGCTCATGTAAGATGAGACTTGGTCCCAGAGCAAAAATAAGGCTCCAGAACCATCACATGCATTGCTACTGGAGTGGTCTATCATATCTTCTTCAATAGTTCATTCCGAAAGTTCATGCAACGAATTCGGGAATATATTCTCTTGAATCTCATAATCATCTCACTTCCACCAAACTCTATCAGATCACAAATTCTAGAAGAGTGAACTCATTCCATCCCTTTGAATTAATCAAAATTCAAGTTAGCATCTGACTGTAAAGTGATCTTGGTTGACCCATAGACTTCATCCAAGTAAGCCCAAACTAAGAAAGATACTTCAAGTCCATAAATAAAGTAGTTTAGAAATATTTTTTGCCTCGTGAAAAATCAAGTCATTTTTTCATTTCCTTAAGAGACTGAAAAGCATCTCAAATTTAAAGCCAGTACCAGGGAGAAGTCTATGAATCTCGAAAAATTAACAGTTAGCAAAAAAATGAAATCAGAAATGCTTAGAAGTCCAATAGGTTCTTAAGAGGGAAGTACCTCCCCATAACTGGTATAGCACCACTGCAACAGAGAGCTTCTGAATGTCTCTTGATCTTGCATCAGTTTTTCCAGCTCTTGTTTCCGGCTTTCTTGAGTCTCTGGATTATGTTCGAAATCGCGAATCTGAATCAAATGTAACATAAGACTCTCTTTAGATGAGGCCTTCCTCTACCAATACTTCTTCCCACCACGCAGTTTTACATATTAAAAAAGCTATTTTCCACCTGGTGGTGTCCTGGAGAAGAGAGACTTGGAAAAGGTAAGGAAAACTACCTGGAAGCCTCTTTCACGTGCCTTAATCTTGAAATTGTCGGCATCACGGTTGAATAATGTTACAGTATAAAGAGCATATTCATTGTCCTCATAGAGCATCTTAGAAGATCTGGGAACCTAAACAATTAGTTAAGTGAAAAAGGAGAACTTGTGGGATAGCACTATAAAGAGTTCAGAAAGATAAAAACATTTCCAAATTCAAGAAATCCAGTTTGTCCTCTAAGGAGAATAAACTAATCCAATATCCACTGCCAAAATCCGAATCACTATGCATAGGAGAGACACAATCAAGTAAATAGAAGATATGTAAATCTATAAACTGTATCCAACAAACTTCTTACCACATAGGTAGTCAGGGTCTCGTAACTGGATAACCAGTCTTTCTGTGAGTATTTAGAAACAACAGCAAGGAGAGTTGTTAGGTGTTCTGAGGTAACAACATCTGCTGGCTTTACCAAATTGGACAGATCACGGACAGCTAAGCTGGAACAAAAACACCAAGCACATCAGCTAGAATGCCAATCGCCAAGTAGATACTAATTCAAGAACAGTTATAGCAACCGAGGTCAGTAATTCCAAAGATTATTCAAGCCACCACCACCTCAGAATCTCAGAGGAAATTCCGATGATTAACCAATTAAAACAACAAATAACAAAGAATCAAACATTGAAGAGCAGCCTCCCTGATCCTTTGATAAGGATAAGTTCCAAGACCAGAGCACCAAACTTCAGAATTTTGTGATCTTCTCCAAAAGATTTTGAAGTTTCTATGAGCAACATAAATCTAGCACTCTGTATGGAAGTTCTATTTTTAATTTCTCTTATCCATATGGAGATCCTATACTCCCTAAAATTTCATTTGTTAGTGATATATCTAATGCAAAACTATCTATCACCACATAATGTTTTAAAGAAAATCATCTATCACCACGACATGTAAATTAAATTGATTTAGATCATAGGAATATAATTGATTTAAGGTACATTTTGACAGTAGCTACTTCTTTTTCTTCTTCTTCTTCTTATTTTGTGCACACAACTCTAACCGACCATATAACATGAGGGCCACTTTTCATTTGATAACCGAGAAATCCCCAAGGGTCAGTGGCACACGGTCTGAAACTCTGTGGATAATGAGTCCACCACTCTACTCTTTTCCACTTGAATACCAGAATTTTGTCCGCGGCAGAGTTTAAACACATGATGTGCACTTAACCCACACATCACAAGTTGAATTCTTACCACTAGACCAAAGCTCTGGGGTCATGAGGGCCACCTTTAATATCTGTCGACCAACATGGATATATTTTCCATGTTTGATTTTTATAAAAAAGCATTCCATATCGAATAGAAGGCTATTTGGACATAGCCCGTCTTAAGTTAGCTGCCTCTCTCCCTTTTTAGATTCTACAATTATGTCCATCGATGTTGCAAGTGTAATTGACAAACATTAGGCGGTAGGTAAAGCTTTCGTTGGTAATCAATAATGACATAGCTGAATAGTCAAAACTGACAAATCACCATTAAGTGGAAGTCCATGTTTATACAATGGAATCCCATCACTTACATACCTTCCGGTTTGCTTTCGGTTGATGGCATTAAGTTGACTACGCACATTGTTATACTCAGAAACACGAACCTGTCATAGATAACCAACAGAAATTGTAAGAGCGATCAAACTATCTAATTATTGGCACATTTTACGTGACATTTTGCAGAAACCCTTTAATAATTTCAAACTATCCGAATAGAGAGTAGTATCATCTGTTGTCATATCATTAGGAAATGACATTGTTCGAGCAATATAGCCAATACTATGATTAGAAAACCCTTAGTAGTAAATCCAGATACTTAACATTTAATCCAATGAAGTATCTCATAGAAAACTATAACAAACGACTCAACCCCACCATTGTTGTACTTGATTTAAAAAATGATGTATGAAATAAGGATATTTTATATTAAAGAAACTTTCCTCATTACTAGAATTCCTAATTATAACACAACCATCTAGGATAAAATATATTACAAACTTTGATAATTCCTAACATACAACAGCATTAGTTCTCTCAACTTTTAAGGCACTGTATCTCAAACTCAAGGTAGTGAAGTAACTTGAATTTAATCAAAAATAAAATGCCAAGTAGAACATACTGAAGAAAGTTATTATTGATAGAGCACTATTCTGAATGGCTGCTGGTATACTGTATATGCGTGTTTTTCTCGCTTCATTGGTAAAATTTATAACATTGGCATCTTCAAACAATGCCGTTGAGATAACAGACAATCATTGCAAAGTGTTAAAGAAATGGATCTTGGGCCTAAATCAACCTCAAAAGCTAGCTAATGAGGGAGGATTGCGCAAGGCCATATAAGGAGACCACCCACCCCTTTTTCATCCGAAATGGACTCTTCAACAAAATGTAAAGCAGTGCTACAATTCTTTCTTCATGATAGTCACCAGGGCTGCAGAAGTAGGAAGAATGGCTCAGGAAATAATATTATTTCCTTAAAGTAGAGACCTTGAAACGGGATTTTGGACTCGCCCTCGGCTACGTGTCCTTTGGAAACTTCGCTTGCCCGCCAGCAGTGGGTCAAGGTGTGTAACATGGTTTCTAAGAAACAAGTTAAGGCTCAACAGGGTTGACTAAGATCAATGTTCAACGAAGGGATTTTATGGTAAAGTGACTATTCAAAGAGGGCCTAAGGTCATTTTCCAAGCCAAGCCACATAAGGCCTTGTTGCCGCACCCGGAAATAAGCAAGTTCTCAATTACCAAAAAGAAAAAGCTATGGTGAGGTAAACATCAGGGACATTATCATCGTAAATTGAATAAGTAGCTGAAGAGTAGCCAAAGAAGTTTTTTCTTCAAAAAATACTCCCTCCGTTTCAAAAAGGATGGCCTAGTTTGACTTGGAACGGAGTTTAAGAAAAGAAAGAAGATTTTTTAATCTTGTGGTTCTAAATTAAAGTTATGTCAAATGTACCAAAATGCCCTTTAATCTTGTGGTCTTAAACATGCCACGTGGAAAGTTTAAGTTAAAGTGTTGTCAAAAAAGGAAAGGGGTCATTCTTTTTTAAACAAACTAAAAAGGAAATAGGGACATTCTTTTTGAAACGGAGGGAGTAATAGAATAGCCAAAAAAAATGTTGTTGAAACAATGACAATAAATGCAATATTTAGATGATGAAACTTAATACCTAGACTCTAATGCCATAAAGAAAGAAAAATGGAGAAGACTTTCCAAAATAGTGTCTACAGATTCAATGTTCAGTGCAGGACTCAATACCCACACTCCGACCACAAATAAGAAAACAAGAAGATATTTTTCACAACAGCAGAATTCAACACTAAGAGGAAGGACTCGATATCCAAACTCTATTACCACGAAGAAGGATAAAGAAATAAGCTTTCAGAGATATTTTGGTTTGAAGAGAAGCTGGAAGAACAGCTGGAATAGTGATCGGAAGAGACTATATAATTTTACTAATGGTGGAAAATCCTCCCATATGCAAGGGGTGTACCAAAAAACAGAATCTACATAAAGATATGATTTGTCCAAAAAGACACCCAATATTTTATACATATTATTATCTCATGGGTGAGGGTGCACCCAAAAAAAAACTAGGAATAAGAAGTAACTCCTCAAATGTAAAAACCCATCCTCTGTCTATTCAAAAGCTCTCCAATTTCTCTTCTTTCATAGGATTCACATTAGTGCTAGTGGCACAACATCCTAGACACCCCACCCACCCCATTTTCTCTTTTTTTCTTTTATATGTCCAACTCAATAGTGTTCAAAATGTCCACCTTTTGCAGATAAAGAATTGATATCCACTTCATTGATGATTAAAAAAAGACCTCCTGAGATCTAACCAGTTATTGGCCTTGAGGGTTGATAATGAATATGGAAAGAAACACAAGATTGTCTAACGTCTTGAAATTAAAAAGAGTGGTTAAATATATATTTGTGCTGATATGGACCTATACAATTCTCCAAAGAGCAAACACAAGTCTTAGACGTCAAAAGTGAAAGTAAGAATTGATATTTCATCTTTGCTTTCTCACTCAGTTAAGGTCCTCTACATTCCTTCAAAAATCTCCATTCTCTGTTTACTAAAGCATCAGTATGTGCTTTTCCTTAATCTGGTAATATTAGAGTATCAGTATGTGCTTAATTCATGTTGTGAGACTTTACTTTACATAATAGATCTATTCCTTTGTTTACTTCACCACCTTATACATACTGGACTAATCATTACTATTTACTTGTATCGTGAATATTTTCTGTGAGATTTGTATTGGAAATCCCTTCACCACCCAACAAAAATTGAAAATTATACAATCTCTGACATTCTAATATCCATACTGGTTTCATATAACACAACAGAATAGATACCTTAAGGTCATCCTCAATCTTAGCAACTTGGCTGTGAATTCCATCCACAATCTCCTTAAGAGGTGACATTGTGGGATACTTTGCCTCATCCCATGCAAACCTATGAGCAATATGAAATTTCTTGTCAGAAAAAAGTTCACATGATGAAAGCAGTCAAATTACGTGATTACCTAGTGAGGTATGAGTCAACAGGAACTCCATCTACAGTGAGAGAGCTACTGAGAACGCCGGAAACTCTCTCCAATTCCTCGATCTGACGCCGTGTCTTGGAGCAGACCCCTTCAATGAAGCTATTTGACTGCAAAATTCAAACTTCCCGCATCAGATTCGCATCAATACCACCTTAATTAACTAAATTTCTCGATATCTAAATATGGATGATCAAATTCCACCTATCCCCTTCCCCAATTGCAAAATTGCAGCTAGTATCCACTACAACCGAGAAAATGATAACAATCCATTATAGATCACACATTACAAATGCTTCGAACTGAAACACAGACCACATCAAAATGTAGAGAGAGAAAAAAAAACTCACCTTGATGAGATCATCGCTGAGAGATAAAAGCGAATCCAATGTACCGACACGGAGATTAGGGATGTTAAACTGCAAATTCAACGAGAAAAAAATGAAGGTGATCCAAAAAATCAGACAGATCTCAGTGTAATATGTTAGGGGAAGGGGGTAGAGGTGAGCTTACTCTATAAAGAGGAGTGTCGAATGAATGCCTAGATATGGATTCTTGAAGGCGACTCCAGAGAGAAGTAGTAGACGAATTTTGCTGAACGGGAAGAGAAACCACCCAATACCTGGAAGCCATTATTCCACAGTTGTTCTTCTTGGTTTGATTGATTAGATGCAAAGGAAGATAAAAATACGAGTCGTTGAACTTTTTAGTCCCCCCGGACCTTATGTAGTTGTGACCTGTGTGTCCATATGCGTTAATAGAAGCACCTTCGCATAGTTTCGGAATTACACTAACACCCCCTGTTGTTTGAATCTGTGGTGTAAATTGAAGAGGGACCTAAGCTTTTCTCCTTTTTTTTTCTTTTTCTTTCCCTATTATTGAAGTTTGATTAGTTTAATGGGAAAAGGGTTTGATATATTTTAATTTTATCATTTAGAGTTAATATATTTTTTGTTATGAAAGGGATTCCTATATCCCCATTGGTATAGAAATAGCTTACATATATTCTTTTTTTCTAGCGGAAATAATAAAAAATAATTTTACTTTGATTTTTTAATAATTTTTTTAAACAAAATATAATCTCTTATGGGTATACTTAATACTCTTCAAACATATATTTTTTTGATTTTTTTTGTTTCAGTGACTAATTTAGATTTGTTATTTAGATGGTTAAATTTATTTTATGTTTCACTAATATTCTTGCAAAATTTATCATAGATAACCCAACTATTTTTTCAAATACAAAACTAAATTGCAATATAGCAGAAAAATGGTTTTAAATTATATATAGACAAAAAATTGTTTTAAAATTTTTTCTTACATTGTTAAGGAATAAAAGAAAAAATAATATAACAATGAGAATATATATGAGTCATTTTTATAATAAATGACATATTAATTCTGAATGACAAAATTAAGGGATATATTAGACCATTTTCCCTATTTAACTGTGTCGTAAGGATCATTTTGGGGAATCTCTCCACCAAAGATTTTTTCAATTCCAATTTCAATGTCATAACATCTATTTTGGAGAACTTTTCTATCAAACATTCTTTTCATATCTAGATCTTTAAACTGAAATTTTCAATCAAGAAAAAAGGGATCCTCTCACATATGCTGATGATGATGCAATGAGGTCTAAGCGGATTAAATCAACACATGACACTATAATATGTGAAAAAAATAAGAAAGGTTTAGTTATTATTTAAAAAGGTCCCAATTTTACGATCAATTATTATATTTTCAGTTAGTAATATTAAAATACAAACTAAGTTTTTATACTTAATAAAGTCAATCAACTACAACTAAAAATTTGTGATTTGTAATTTCTTAGCAACTATCGCATAATTTTTTATTACAAAAATTAATTTTGTAACTTTAGTGTTATGATCGGTTAGTTGAGGAACTCTAACACTAACAAAAAAATAGTTTGAATTTAGTGTTACCAAAAATGACTATTATAAAACTTAATTCCTCGATTGGTAATAATATCAACGACTTAAAGGTCAGGAGTTAAGATGCATTACATTTAATTTGTTAAAATATATAATCTTAAACTTAGTTAATGTATAACTTAAATTCTAATATACTCGATAAAATAAAGAAATTAGTAAATCAAAAAAATACAAAATTAAAATAGACCGACAATAATATAGAAATCTGTCAATATTCACAACTTTTATTTTTTATTTTTATTTTCCTTTAAAATATATTTAATGGTAAAAGAAAATGTTGGATCTAATACTCTTAAAAACTCTTAGATATCAATCAAAATAAATTTTGTAATTTTCAAGTATAAAAGAGTAGATTTCCGTATTTTGGCAATTTATTTGGGTCTAAAATAGAATAGTAGTATTTCAATGGGTGGTAGAAGGAATATTGGAAGTGTATGAACCTAAACTGAGAAAAAATAAGTTGAGTGACTGAAACACACGTTTTTTAACTCGATTTTGTTTGCTAAAAGAGAAGCTTCTGGTGCATCAGTGATTTGAGAGCGAAAAATTTAAGACAGTTCAATTTCGTCCTCCAGATCTAACGCTAACCATATGAACACTCCCTGTAAAGAGCAATCGATTCGTTGATTGATCAAACTGAAAGTGCAGACAATTGGCTAAGTAGTAGTAATATAGATTTAGATGAATATATTGAAGTTTTTACTTGCAGCTTGTTTGGCTTCTGGACTCGCAGCTATTCTTATCTACATCACTGGCGTCGACACTCTACGTGCGAGCATAATTTATTTATCATTTAAAGTTTCGTTGTGCACCGACTTGTGAATGTGAATGAATTGATATATTTTGTTCGTTTTTGTTTGCAGATGGATCATATCATTTATCTGATGAGGATTTGGAGGCGTTACACTCTCTACAGTTTGGTTTCCAGAAGTGCGTGGTGAGTTTGACTTGTAGTGGCTTTTGGTTATGCGATTTCAGTTTTGCTATCGAAGTTTGTTTTCATTGCTCTAGTTAATTAAGCTATGAAGTAGCTGAATTGCCAAATGTCTAGGTTAATCTCTATTTTGTGCACTTTTTTAGTTACTGCATTGTTGAGACGCTACAAAATTAGGTTTGATTGGCATATTTCTGTTTATTTACTGCTAGCTTGGATCTCGGGTTGTTAAATCTTAGTGCGTAATCTTATCTAGCATATCTAAACTTGTCTGATTGAACATCCTTGAACCAGACTGCAATAGTTAACTTTTACCTAGTTTTTCATTTTAAATTATGCTACAAAGATCAGGATTTGTTGCTTGCTCTTGTAGCAGTGGATAATCTTAGTTAAGCTGAGGTCAGTGTTTGTTACCTCTATTTGTATATTTTCTGATATCATTACTTTATGGATGTCTGTAGCATTCCTTTTTGTTCAAGTATATGGAATAGCACTCTTAGTCAGTTTAAGATGAAAGCTGAAGAACATTTTCTTGCTAAGTAAGCAAAACTTTTCATTAATGGCCCACATCCACACACGAAGGCAACGTGCCATTGCAAAAAAGAAATAACCAAGTTTTTACAATCAGCTTTGCTGTACCGAGTCTATGAAATCTACCAGACTATTCTCATGATACATAATGCAATTTACACCAGAGAGCTAACATACTAAACCCTTTAACTTAAAAATCACATACAGTTACAGGCTTTCCTTAAAAGTGTCTTTGGTTCCACAAAACCTAAGCCATGTAGGCTGGTATTCTCCCCACATCCTCTTCAGATATTATCGGACTTAGTTCCATACCCACGACAAATAAGTTTTCAAGTGATCTAGAATCACCATTCAACTCCAAAAATTTGAGAAAGAGTACCCAAAATTTGGATGCCACCGGGAAATGCAAAAAGGTGTCCATTGTCCATTTATATGCTCCACACATGTAGCATTTGCTGCATAATTTGCAGTTCTCTCCTCTGGAAGTTCCTCTGTATCAAGCAGGTGTCATGAACCATTAACCTACTGAAGCAACCCAATTTATAAGGAGCTTTGGTCTTCCATATCATTTCCACTCTGAATCCAGTTTTGGTGAGACTTTGGTAGCAAGACTTCATAGTGAACCTTCCGCTATTGATAGCTGTCCAGACCAGTGAGGCGGGCTCATTTGAGATGCACTAACCTGCCCCAAATCTTCTAGCTGTATAATTAGTTTTTCAATTAACACATTCCTTCTAAAACCAACAGTCTGGTCATTCCTAGTTCTGCACTGAGCAATAGTTGCTTCTCTCTCTGCTGCAAAGCTAAATGGATCTGTGTACTTTGGCTTCAAGAAAAGTTGAAAAGCTTAAGAATATTATTTTGTGCAATATTTTCATAGTTATGCCTTTTCCCCTTGGCATCTTCAGTTGCAAAAATAGTGAGATTACTTTGTTCTGGTTATTGTGTTTATGGTTTATATGTAAGGCCTGAACGGAGATTGCTGTACTTTAGCTAGTAGATCTTTAAGATTGGTTGAAAGCATGTGCCATCCTACATGTTTGTTGTATTAGCTAACTGGAAAGTGATGCAGAGTGCAAATGGATTAGGTTTACAAGCTGCAAGCGGCAGGGACTATTGTGAGGTTATAATGAAGTTTCCTGGTGAAACAGTACCAAAGTGGGTAAGTTTTCTTTCGTTCACTGGTCCTCCGCCCCTCCACCCTTTCTTGCCATATAGGAATATAGGGAAACTATCGCAGCTACCATGGTAGTTTAATCTTCTTCATCATCATTCAAAGCATGACAATTATTGCCTAATTCTCTTTCCTGCTGGCCCACGTGATTTCCATGTCACTTGATTCTTATTTCACAAATTTGGGAACTCGCAACTAGTTGTTAAATATCCTCAGCTATTACTTTAACCACCTTTTTTTTTTGGTTTCACTTATAATAGAAAGATCCAAAAACTGGAGAACTTGAGGGCTTGTCATATGAACTGAACTTATGTGAAGCTGTGGCTACTTGGGAACAGGTCAGTAAGTTTTTCACACAACTACTGGATTAAATTGTACTATTTCTGGTATTAGTGAAATAAGGTGTTCTGTTTCTCTGACAAGAGCATTTACTTGAAGCTGGCTTACCTAAAGTTTACAGCTTGCACCTTATTTTACATACTACAATTGATTTAAATACAGTGGGATGATTGCTAGGTGAGGAACAGTACCACAGTACTCACAAAGGAGTACATTGATGCCCTACCAAATGGATGGGAGGACTATGCATGGAGAAGGATTAATAAGGGGGTACTTCTGTAAGTGTGATCTCACTCTTAACCATATGATTGTTGATACTGTTGGTACTACCACTTAGAAGTCCTTATATAAGTGCATAACTAGCTGCATAACCATGATTGTATTGATTAACTTTTGCTTCGAAAAGTTAATGTAGACACTCTCTTACTGCATTGCACTATGTTGATTGTTGCTTGCCTTTTCTTGATATATAATTGGAATATTATATGATCTTGCAGCAGAGCGAAATATATACTTGTTATATCGTTCTGCTGATACCTCTTAATGCTTATAAAAGTTCTTCAATCTTTCATGAATTATTTTACAATTAGCATGAACCTCAACTTCCTGTAACTAAAGAATCTGGTGTGATTGTTGATTTTTGTGGAGTATCACTTTTCTGGTGCAGGAACCGATGTGAAAATAGAACTCTTTGCATGGAGAAGCTCTCTCTAGTACTTCCAGAAAGACCACCATTATTTCCAAGGCAGTATAGTCGATGTGCTGTTATAGGCAACTCAGGAGATCTTCTTAAAACAAAATTTGGTGATGAGATTGATAGCTATGAAGCTGTTTTCAGGGAAAATGGAGCACCGATACAGGTTTTGCAAGCTGATCAACTTCTCTTTTTCACTTGATTTTGTGTACCCCTAACACCTGCCTTCTTTATTGTTTTTACAGAACTACACAGAATTCGTGGGCACAAAAAGCACATTTCGCCTTCTTAATAGGGGTTCTGCTAAAGCTCTTGACAAAGTAGCAGAGTTGTATGGTATTGGCACAATTCCCACTTTTGTAGGGTTTGATCTTTCTTTACGACCATGCTAAATATCTTAAATTCTACAGAAAGAGGAAAGGAGGTGTTGCTAGTCAAAACAACTATACATGATATCATGAACAAGATGATTCGGGTGAGCACTTTCTTCTGCATTTGATATACACAGACGGACTAGTAAAATACCCCATTGTTTTGCATGATGTATATTAGCATAGACTATATTAAACTATGATGCTCGGACTCTTCAAAAATGTCATCAGATGCGTGTCAGGTCCTTTAAAACTAGTGCATTTTCGGAGGACCTGACACAAGTGCGACAACATTTTTGGAGAATCCAAGCAACTTAGATATTAAAGAACTATCTACTGGTGTAGGAAGTAAGATAATATGGTCCATTAATAAGATGATGAAACAACTGGAATCTTTAATTTTGCAATATTTTGGAAATGAGTGTCATGTATCTTGCATAACTATGCAGAAATTCTGTAATGTAGAATGCTAACACAAGTATAAGTTAACACTGACTGTAAATCCCAGCTGACTTTTGTGTGCTTTTGTTTGGGAAGGTCTATCTAATAAGCCAAATCTTGGTGAGTTATTTCGATATCTAGTTCGTAATGAAATATAAACCAGAATTTTGGATTGGCTGTCGGTATGCTTGAAATAGTTCCTGCATTATGTGTTACTTGATATTCTATAGCTAATGTATCCACTCCCAAGTGTCTTTCCCGAACTCGATATATCTTTGGCTATGTGATGCAATAAAGTTGTTTCTCAGGCAGACTGGAAATTATAATCTGTTTGGTAGTATATCATTTTGTCAGAAGATTCTCAACCCAGTGTTCTGCATCAATAAGGTTGTTTCAGACAGACTGGAAATTATTTGTTTACACCTTCCTGTTTGGTATGTCTTTCTGTAGGAAGTTCCCATTCTCAACAAAGTATATCTCATGTTGGGTGCATCCTTTGGTTCAGCAGCAAAAGGAACTGGACTGAAGGCTCTAGAATTTGCCCTCTCCATCTGTGACACTGTCGATATGTATGGTTTTACAGTTGATCCAGGCTATAAAGAATGGTAAGATGAAGCTAAAACAGCTTATGGTAGATATTCCTTGTTCTAAATATTTCTAGAACGTATCGTTGCATCTTCCTTTCCTGCATACTTGATAATAAAGTGTTTATATCATCACAGGACCAGGTATTTTTCAGAGTCTCGGCAAGGTCATACACCTCTGCAAGGAAGGGCATATTATCAAATGATGGAATGCCTAGGGGTTAGTTATAACTACTCCTATAAAGATGCTACTCTGTTTCTTTTTCCCCAAATGATCAGTCTTCATTCCTGTTGAAATAGTGTAGTATGAGTATCATTGCTTAAGTTGTTTAGATAAGTCTAAGGGGAGGGAAGTTGGCCATACTATATCTTTAACCACTTACTTCAATTGTCAGAAAAGAAAGTAAGCACACTTATCACTAAAGAGAGAGCATGGAGATCACAGATTTGCCAGTAACACACACTCAGAAGTACAGACGGTGCAGATACAACCTAGAGAAACATTTACACAATACTCCCAAATGGACAACTAGAAACTTGAAATATTTACACCATACATAAAATAGAGACAACTAGAAACATATAGATTTTAGACCTCCTAACATAGAAGCTTGAAAACAGTCATAGGACAGCTAGTAATATATCACTTGGATGCTTAGCTGTTGTTACATTTTCTCTTTTAGGGTATAAGAACGTTCTTCATTGATATATTGCAAATCTGACATTTATCAATTTTTTAAAGCTTATTAAAATCCATTCTCCAATGCGAGCCGATCCAGATCGTGTTGTGAAGTTGTTACCCAGCCGCAGCACAATCACTGCTGCCCGAATTGCATCAGAGAAATTGCTCAGGTGAATGACTCTGTTTCTTTCAGTGGCTATAAACTGTATTTCAACTATCAAGAAAATCCACATCCCAATGTCATCTCGTTTAATTTGTTCAACAACCTTATATAAGCTTGGTTTGCATGCCTGTAGGAGGGTTGGAGCTGGATCGACCAATCTTTTGGCTACATGTTCCATAATCAAGAAGCAACAGAAAGGAAATGATGTGGACATGTCAAACCTTAGAAAAGCAGCTGTTGAACATCAGAAATATGTAAAAGGCACTACAATGTATCCTTTGGAGCACAATCCAGGACATGGCCAACTCTGCACAGTTCCCAACAAGTTGATAGTCAGAAAACTGAACTAACATGAATTCATTACACCAGACTTCAGGGTTATGCTGTGAAAAAGCCCTGCGTTCTTTGGGAAGATGGTCTGCCAACTTTTTCTTTTGGTGCATTGGTTGACCATTCCACTGTCTTGAGAATTTGCGTGCTTGGTACTTGAATGTTTTGCTCAAAGTTGGTTACAAGTCTTGTTGACAAGGCCTTGTCACGTCCAAGGTTAAGGTGGCTCTTCTCTTACCAAATTATACAGCAGAGTTCTCTTTATATTCATGTATTCTTTTGGCGGCTTGTATGGGACTAGGATGATATCTTTCACTTAGTTTAGCCTTTTAAAATGTTATCAGCAACCGGCTTTTTTCTCGTGGTGTTGGTTTTAGCATATGAAATGAAGAAATCAAGCGCTAATCAGCATTTGTTATGGATTAGAAAATTTAGCATCTTTGTCCATTTAATTGATGATGTCATTGAACAACAAAATCTTAATCTTGAAATATAATACTCATATTCTTTTTCAGAACATACATCATTGGAGTTCTTCAACTCTATTTTCAATTAGTCATAGCAATGGCTCATACAGCTTCTGATGTATACAGTTGGGAAAACATCTAAATTCTGTTCTGAATGCATCCTGGTTGCCCTTTTTATTTTTCATAAAATAATCCTGATATCGGGGAATGAGAATAACCATGCAATAAAAGTTTCTGAACTACCAGGATGCCATTTTCTGGCCAATGAGTATTTACATCCTTGCAAACTTGATTCTTACATCTCTTTACAAAATTTAGAAGAGCCGATGTTACATAATTGGTCGAGCATGATTCAGGTTCTTTGGAACGCAAAAACTGAAAGATAAAATGGTTCTGCACATCTGGTCCAGAACATCAAGAAGCAAATTCAAGATGAGGTGAAAGCACATAGCATAACAAAACAAAGTGGCATCTAAACAATCAATTCATTGGTCTGGATAAGAATCTCAAACATTCTCAAAATCCATATATGTGGAAAGCAGAACTCTGAAAATTTACCTGTGCTTGTTTCCATGACAGGCCTTTTATTTAGATTTTGAATGAAATATTCTGAATGTGGAGTAGGTATCGATTACATAATAAGCAACAACCTATCAGATAAGCTTGCTTTTGCTGATATTTATAACTGACCAGCAAATTATATCTTCCAAAGCCTGTCAAAACTAAACAAAGGAAGCATGTCCAGCCGAAATTTCTGCCACAAAATGAAATTCATCCAAGAAGGTTTGGAAAGGGGCAGGCAGGGGGGAATGCAAGAAAGATGTAGTGGGTGTATTTGCACTTTGCACACAACTGTCAATGTCAGAGGTGCGGTGGATGCAAGACGTAAACCACATTCACTGACCTAAAATCATAAATCTGTCTCGAGAGGGAAAGGGTTGGGTAACATCTTAATTTTGGAGAGGACAGACCAGTCTCTGCATACACATCTGTTTGCTTGCGGTTGTCATTCCAAGGGGAAAGGGGACAGTGGTATTCACTTCACCATCTTGTCGTCCTGCACTACTTGGTGATGACAAGCCATGTGATGGTTAATAAATGACATTCTTGATAAGGAGGCAGACCCAAGCTCATTTTCTAAAGAATCATTTCAGAGACATCAATATATGCAACTCAAAATGCTTTTGCAGGGTTGCTCTAACTAAAGTATGCCACTGTGTTCCTATGTGTAGTTCATCCTTCTATCTAAGAGTTCCACAGCAACATTTCTACATGGCAATGTGGATGTGCCCTGCTATAGTTTCATTTAAGCAAGATATCTTTGGATATTAACTGTGAAGCTTAGAATTCACATCACCATTGCCAACTCCTAAAACTTAGCAAAAAGTTAAAAAGTAAGTACCACAGGGAGAGCTTCATATAAATATGATCTTTAACAATGACATACATAAGCATAAGAACACAGGAACTACAAAACAATTATAAGCACATTCTCAGAGTATTAGTGTTTCAGAAAGAACCTCTCTTTAGTCTCTACCTTACCCAAGGTAGGGGGTACGGTTTGCATACCCCCCTTCCCCAGACCCCACTTATGGGATCACAGTGGGTATGTTGGTGTTGGTGTTGTCGTCTTTGAGTATTAGTTGCACACAAATGATATAGCCCCGACAATGTAGCAAGCAAGTCCATAACCAAAATTCTACAGCATCATGTGCAGAATTGGCTACTGAATTAACGTAAGCAGACATTAGATAATGGCCGAAGGGGAAGTGTTTTTTTTTTGGGATCATGGACATTAGATAAGGGTCCAAGGGAATGTTCTCTACAGCTCATTCCCATTATCAATAAAATTATTTTACCTTATCACAAAGAAAATGTTCTCTAGAGCTCCTCATGCTACAATGAATTGAAGATACAATTCACAACGCTGCAGGTACTCGAGAAAGAAAGGATGCCAATGGCTCAGTCCAGTCATTTGGGAAGTAGCAGCAACACACATTAAGCAACCAAATAAGAGTTGTGGAAGTTAAGTAAGATTGTGAAATCAGCTTAAATAAGATTGCAAAATCAAGATTGTGATATGAAGATTGGACATAAAACTTTATTAGGAAAACTAAGGACTAACTACCATTCATTTTCTTGAATGATGCTTCGCTATTTTTTCTGGTCTCAAAAGTTTTGATCTATTTAGGATCAAATAAACAAAGATGTTACCAACAGTAACAGCACTGTACACTTCACAGCCATTGCTAGTATATCAGAATTGCATCTGAACTACAAATAGAACACAAAAACTGCAAAATTAGAGGTTAAGCAGCAAGTGATGCTAATATCTGAAATGATTTCAACCATAGGCTTACGCAGCTACAAAACCTTAAAGGGATACTTTTTCCCTGGTAGAAACTCATGAGAAACCTTTATTGAGGTTCTGAATTGAGCAATACATTTTCCTTCGCGATCCGACTGCAGTGATTCCCATATCCTTTAGATCCTCCAATGTTAGCATTGGTAAAACCTCATCATCAACCTCATGAATCTCAAACAGAGAGGCATACTGACCAAGTCCCAACTGGTTCAGCCATACCTTAATCCCATTCCTCTTCCAATCTCGAGCCTCTGTATCAGTTGGGCCATCCTCAGGAACCCTAATTGCCCTCTTCCTACTATTCACATTATCAATTCTCCTATCAATGTCAATAGTACTCATGTTCACATTATCATTAGTTTTGTTATTGTCATGGGAATGAACTGGGCTGTGTTCATTATTCTCCAAATCTTCGACATCAGTACTGGGCATTTTGTGATCTTTTTCACTATCATTAACTTTAGGAGTCCAACCCGACCTCATCATCTTAGTCACTAGCCCCTTCTTAGATTTCAAATTCTTAATCTTCCAACTACCAATTGTAACATCATCCAAATTCGCATCCCCAGCATCCTCTTCATCAACATTACTCCATTTTTTCCTAGAATTGCTACTTTCATTAGGGTTAGTATCAACAAGAGTAAGAGTTTGATTACTTGATAAGTTTGTACGATGGCGATTACTCTTGGATGAATCCTTCCAGAGAGACTTGGATTTCCGTTGGTCAAAAGAAGAATGTTCACCGCCAATGTCGCCTAACCTGACGCTGGGTCGACGGTAACGCTTGGAGCCGACGTTGTCATGTGCCGCCATTTCTGCGCCGTCGTCCGGTGATTGATGCTCAGACATTGAGAACACCGGTTAGGGTTTGGGGAAGAAAAATGCGCACATTAAGGAGAGGGTTTTCGATTTTATATGAGAAGTGAAAGAAGAAAACTGGAAGGCAAATTTATTTGAGTTTGTTTGTATGAAAACAAAGTGAGGGCAGAGAGTGAGAAACCTTTGGAACCTTCAGAAAGAGTGGAAGATGGATTATATATATATATATCTTCTAGATGCATGCCACGTATGCAGGATCATAAAATTGACAATAGTGGGTTCCATAGGCATGGCTGGCTCCATCACCGATTGCATCTTTTCATATATGTTATTTGTCCGTTTTATTTTATTTTATTTGTATATTAAAAATAAATAAGTAAAATTTTTATGTGAGTCACTGTGAAAATAATATCTCACAACAAAACTAGGACATATGATTAAACTTTGAAATAAGGTATAGTATTTATGTGGTATTGAGACTGATTTTCTTTTTGAAAAAGAGGAATAACAATATTTTTGATCGGGGGAGTTTGACGGCTCAATATGTAAAAAAATACACAAAGTCTGCTTAAACTAGTCCCTGATTTTAAAAGTAATACTTAAAATTTGTTGGAGGTTTTATTACTCGTTTCAAAAACGGCAATTATGATGTTTTGGATTTGAGCTTTGGATATAAAATTATCTTTAATACAAAATATTTCATTCTTTAAAGTGGAATTTCTTGGGCCAAATCTAATTTGGTTGGATCAAATACTAAATGGGAAATGAAAATGAAAAGATTGGTTTATGGTGGCCAGAGGCGAATGTAAAGTGATGTTATCACCATATTGAGCGCATCTGAATTCAGTATTTTTGTATGAAAGGCATTTGTATTGCATCAGCAGTTTTAGTACCACTCCAACAAAATTGAAATATTTCTCTGAGAATCAGAGTTGTTTGAGAAACATCATTTTCCCCTCAATATTCGAAATTACGCCCTAAACCTTTGATTAGCATAATGAACTTTACTGGTTTTAAAACCTTCGACGTTATTAGTGTTCGAAGATTAAATTCTTTATATACATAAAAGTAATTTTTTATTTGATTGATTAGGCAGGCATCTCAATAAGATTTACATGTAAATAAAGTAACTTAAATATTTTTAGCAAGTAAAATTTCATATATAGCCCAAGTAAATTCATCTAATACATTTCAGTTCATCAAAATGCAATTACACGAATTTGTACGAGTTATCACACTGAAATGTTTTCCTTCCAAGTTCTGTATCAGGTATCAGGCCTTGCCTCTGCAAAAGAGAAGTTTGCTACAGCTGATGAACGATCAATGTCTTTTCTTTTCATTTCCAGAACTTGATTTAGATGATGGACTAGATATAATTCGCACGAACAAATAGACGATGAGACCTAAAGAAAAATGGGATCCATACTTTGCAAGGAACTTCTGCACAAAGAAAACAACTTACTATTAAAAAGAGATTTTCACATAAACTTGGCAAACAAAATATTAACCGAGAAATATTTGAGATTCTGACACACAATTCGAAACTCGCTAGATAATGGGCCTGTCCCTCTACCCTTCTATATGTAAATACCAAATTTTTGTTTTTCGACACTGTTCAAACACTTGACTTGAGCTTATCCACACATAACGTGATGTGCTCTTACCACTAGGCATGCCCTGGGCACAGGTAACTACAGTATATATGCTAGCAATTACTTCATTTGGGAACGTTTGCTTAAGAACTATTCCAAATAGGAAATAGTTTCCAGATTAGTCACCACTCACCCTATTTGTGAAACAACTTCCCCTTACAAACTAACATAAATGTACTAGAACCTTCACTTGCTTTTTTCGATTTGTGCCAGTGAAACTCAAAGACATTGAGTAGTGGACAAATGGAATAGAATAAAAGGAGGTGTCAAGTTACCTTTGCCTGAGTTGAGAAGCCAGTCCAAAACAGCCCAATTGGTAAAAGAAGAAACAATCTTTAGTCAGAACATCAAGAAATGTTTAAAAAACAATTACAAGGAAACCATATCTCATGCTTGTGTTAGGAGGGCAAAGTTACCAAATCTAATTTGTAGGCAACAGCTTTTTCTGCTAAGGTTTCTAGTGCAGGAACAGGGGTGGAATATGCTACCTGCAAAATAGTCAACACAAAGCAAAAATAGAGTTGTGAAATAGAACGGTGAAGGCTCAAGGCTACAAATAGGTTCTTAACAGATCTTCTACTAATCAAACCTGTAGTTTTGATTTTGTAGGAATACGATAAGTTATGACAGCAGGTGCACTGTAGTAAGTTGTTTGCACTTTGGATTCCAACTCAAAAGTGTGTGAAACATGAGAGCCACTGCCAATCACATACAACAAAAGAAGAATAGTGAATTAAAAAAACAAACTAGAGCAAGATTGAGAAGCTAAAGAAACAGGATGTGAAAACAAGTTTTTGAATATACGAAAGGTTTCACTTACGCATCAAGTTTTTCCCATGAATTAGACGTGTTTCCAGCCACGAAATCAAATATTTCTGTGGACCAGCTATCATCAGTAAGATTTACATCATATATAGCACTGCATAAATTCAGAAAAGATATATGAAGTTTCTTCAGAAAGACTAAACTTATCATCCTTCCAAAAAAATAATTTAAAGAACAGGACCTAGTGGTTAGATATGCATGATTACAACAACAAACGCAACCCACTCAAGGAAACTGGCGTGCAATATCAGCCAAGTATACTTTACTACAGAAGAACATGACATGTTGATCTGTGGTAGGTGCTGCATACATGTATAAAATTGTAATAGGAGAACAATATGAAACTATGTAAATTAAGTAATGCAGATCGGCAAAGATCATAGAATGTAGTGTAAAATGAAAATATGTTTATCCATTTGAGAGCAATATTTTATGAACAGTCACAGCTCAAATTCTCAAGTACAACTAGAAAGAACGATTATAGAAAAGAAGATGCAGAAGTGACTATTGACAAATTATCAGAGCCCTAAGACCGTACAACCTCCAAAGCAACAAATGATGAATATAATACTGATCTAGAGTACTTTTTACAGTCTGCAATTCAACGACATGATCTACCCCTGCAAGTTTTATCTGCTGATTTGTCATCTCCATCATTTTTTTGGGTTCAAGTAGAAAAAATATGACAAACACCTAGTGGTATCGCAAGTGGTAGGTAACTGTATCCACCAAAGTTAGGACAGAAGAAAATAATTGCCTAGTGTTTTTTGTCTTGGCTGAAAAACCCTGCATATTGAACCTATTCTCAACCACTTCATTGACCACTAGATCACAGAATATACTTCTCATTAAAATATTGTAAAATCATAGCATGTCCAATTTGAACAAATGGACATGGACATCATAACAAATCATAAAATGTCTTACAATTTTAATTGAAGTGACACAATTCATTCAATCAAGCTAAAAAAAACCGGAAAATCCGCATGAAAAATAAAGATGACCAAATTGGCAGATACTTTTTGCACTATAACGATTCTAGCTGAGCAATGAATGTAACGCTTACAGAATCAATAAATTGAACAAATAAAAAAAATCAGAGTGTTCAAACAACAACAAATTCAAGCTATAAGAAAAGAGCAAGGAGTACTGACACAGATCCATGATTATAGACGTTAATGGAAACAGAGACCCTTTCGGTACCGGACTTGAGCGTTAGGAGTGAAGCCTTCTTGTGAGCCACCACAAACGGAGTTTCTGCTGCTTCCGTTAAAGAGGAAACTCCAAAAAGAGCAAAAACGGTGAAGATTATCAATGGTGCTGTCGCCATTAGGAAATTAAATGTTTTGGAGGAGATGAATATGAAAAATTATATAAACGTGGAGGAAAGAAATATATATATATTATTAGGGTACTGAAAAAGAGGTCAATGTCAGAAGTGGGCTTTTAGTATACTGTCCCTACCTCAATTTGTTTCTATTGTATCCAAGAAAGCCCACTAAAATAAAATGGAAAATCACATAGTAACGTAATGTTTATGTGATATGTATTTATTATTTAAGGAAAATGATGTATAATAAAAAAAGTATTTAGTCTATATTAAGTACAGATTTTCAATTTTGAATGTTTGATATTTGCATGGTTTGTATGTTCATCAGATTGTATGAATATAAAATTGTATAATTTGATTTCTAATTGTATAAATTTAGATTTTATATATGTTTATTCTAGATATTTGTATAAGTTGTATGACAAAAATCCTAATAAATTATTATATTTTTATATTGGCGAGCAAAATATACAAATGAATTTCTAAATATATAAGTACAAAATTTGTATAGACTTTATCCTATTGAATATTCGCAAGCAAAATATATAAATGGACAGAAATATACAAACTACGGCCTCCATAGCAAACAAAACTATAACTATGGAGCGCAATTATCGAAACTATAGCTATAGAGACTTATTATATCCATTATGTTTGCTATTTTTGAAATTTTCTCTGTTATTTATAATTGTAATTTTTAAAAAAATGATAATTCGTATCTATAATTAAGATTTTATAGTCATTTAATCTCTTATTTTTTACTCTCTCGCTCGTCTCTCTATCCCTCTATCTCTCTCGCCTCCACCTTTCTCACTCAATACAAATATAAATAGTAACAGACAATAATATAAGTACAAATGTTAATTGTCAATGATACAATTATTATTATAAATAATAAATGTCAACTATATAAATTCTTTTCAGTAATACAAAGATAAAAATACACATAGTAACAAATGAATACAAAGACACACGAGTCTAATAATAAAAATACAAATACACAAGGCAACAAATACAAATGACAACATGAATGTTCTCTTTTATAAATGACTAAATACAAAACCGATGCACACAAATAAACATGAATATAATGCAATTTGTTATAAAATATAACATTGATAAATTACATTTGTTGAAATGAATTGCATTTCATTAATATATTTGAACCTGATACATATTGTATTCAAATATAAATTGTGTATAATTGTATTCATTGATATAAATACATACTAGTTACATATATACGATTATTCAATAAATATATAAATTCAATTTGTCACTCACTCTCTCTCCTCTCTCCTTTTCCCCTCTCGCTCGTCTCTCTCGTTCACCTTTTTCTTCCTTCTAACTTGTAGCTATAAATTATAAATAAGCAAATTATAGCTGATTATATTTTTATTACTAGCTATTTTAAAATTTTTCTTTATTCATTTCTCCTTCTTTTTTCTTTTTCTTTTTCAATGTCAGGTAAGATACTAGACTAATTTTAGATACACAAAAAGTGAAATTGAGTCATTTGATTTTAAGTATATTAGCTAAAGATACTTACTGGGAAAAAAAGAAATGATCCATTCACAACTCTAACTTGATATGAAATGAATCCAAATTTTGAAGTACTGCAAAGATATAACTTGCATATATGCGTATATTATGAGGTTTAATGACTCATGTCAACTAATTATTTGTTAAATAATTTAAATTATAATAAATTTTATTCAAGCATCTAATAGATGACTTAGGACTCATTTGTTTGCACTTTAATGGATGTCTGAATCTTAATCATTCAGATTCAACTCATTAAGTACGTTTGGTTTTTAGGTCTAAATCTGAATGATTCAGATTTAGCCCATTAAGTTCATTTGTTTTATTTTTTAAAAAACCTCTTAATGGGTCTGAAAAGGCCTGAACGAATCAGATTTGTAGGTAACAACATTCATACTCATTTGATAAGTTATCAAATAATAATCATAGCTTCTTTACTTTGGATGTATCTTTTATCTCATAACTAAAAACTCTCTTTCTCACTTTTCTCAATCAAACACCATTTTTT
Organism: Solanum sitiens; assembly: GCA_016801875.1. NCBI lineage: Eukaryota > Viridiplantae > Streptophyta > Magnoliopsida > Solanales > Solanaceae > Solanum > Solanum sitiens. The sequence continues at coordinate 773,242 of JABWTJ010000002.1, read as the reverse complement.
TTCAACTGGTAAGTTTTCATAAATCCTTTCAAGTATTTTGTTTATATTGATAATTTTCTTGTATTGATGTGTGTCAAGAACACTGGTTGCAATAATATTTTTGGTGTATTGTTGTTTATCAAAATTTTTGATTGAAGAAATAGTACTCCAAATCATGATTATTAAAACTTTTAAAACTTTTTTTTTATTCAAAAGTGATATATTTTGTTGGAATGAAAATTTTATCTAATATTTTATTAATATAATGTTCAATTTCACTTCTACATTCAAATATTGAAAACAAACAACATTAATTATTTAGTGTTCAGATTTAGAAACCACATCTTATGATGTTAATATTCAGATGTGTATTCAGATCAAAACACCCAAATCTTAATATTCAAATGTGTATTTAAATTCAAACCTCTTAATCTTAATGAAAACAAATTAGGTCTTATTCTATTAGTACGAATTTAAAAGTTACTAATCCCCAAAATTAACAAGATCCTTTATTTTATACTCAAATCAGTTAGTAACTAAATTGAAAAAAGCATTTTACGAGTGGTGCCAACCTGTAAAAAAGGTTAATTTTATCCTTGATCAATTAATTTTTACTTTATTACATTAAAATAAAACGTGATAAATAAAATTGAAAAGAAATATATAACATAATAATTGGTTCCAACTGCACACTTAGATGAGAGATATATGCCTTATTCAAATTTTTAACGTTAAGATTAAGAATTATATTACATTAATAAATATTATAATCATAATTAAGTCAATTGATTTTAGAAAACTATTCCCTAAATGTGATAAGAACAAGATATTTTGTATAAATTTTGATATTCTTTAATTTCATTTTATATTTTTCTTATTTAAATATTAAATTGCCTCTATGGTTATTCAAAATTGAGAAAATCCCACTAAAAACACTACGGATTTTTTCTTCCCTGCGAGCTCATTCATCTATAGTTTTATTGCTTACAAACATCTCTTTCTTTTAGTAGATTTTAGTTGACATTCATGTCATATTATTTTAGAAAAATTATGTAGACAAATATATGATATGTATTTACTCCAAATTAAATTTAATTAGCAAGTAAAGATTTGTTTGGTTAAAAAAAAAACTCATAATTGCACATGAATATACATTCTTGTTATGCACAAACCTTTCCTCTTAAATATTTTCTCCAAAAATGTAAACCATAATTTTCAACATTATCTTAATGGCAACCATAATGTCAGTACAATGTTGGGGAATTAAAGATAGTAATTCTCCTTTTAAATACTGTATTTTATGGCATACGTTATATATATATATTTCATAACCAGATGGAAATTAAAAATATCATCACTAAACAAATTATCTTTTATAATTATGAGGCACAAAAGACCTGCTTAATATGCTTGAAAGAGCCTGCTTAGTAGCCTTGATGAGTTGCCTAGCCTTGAAAGTTAGAACTATTTTTTATATCTAATTTTAGCCCTCCAAGCTAATTTTTACGCATCTCAACTAATTACATAAGATTTTTATCAGTTCCACTCCAACAAATAACTCTGTACACCAAGTCTAAAATAGATCAAAAGATATTAAATAACCTAGTGTTTAGGCTAAGAATTGAACCTGAGACGACTTCATTGTGTTCCATCCTCTTGATTGATAACTAATACACACTCTTGTTGATCAGTTAACTAAAAGACAATTGCAAGTGATGTTACATATATAATTAATATAAATATTGATTAGTGATGCTAATAAAATGATATAGCATATTAAAATGGACTAATCATATATAAGTACAAAAATTATTTATACGAGTACATCAAACCTTAGTGGGAGTGGACTTTAGCTCATATAGTATATATATGGAGGAGAATGAAGGTGTTACATGAAAGATAAGTGACTCTCAGATTAGCCTCAGACAACGCCTAAAATCCCAATTTTAGGATCATATAATATAAACTTTAATTTTAGTAACTAAAGTTTAATTAGTTAATGACCCTTCATAAAAATGATTTTAGGCAAGTCATCCTTAGCTATCAGAGCAGGCACTTTATCTTCATACAACACCTCTATTCTACCTTTAAAATTTGACATTCAATATTATAAATTGATGATGCCAATACCTCATCCATAAGCTTTCTATATATAGGCCTCTTGGATTTCAATGACTTAGTTACCACAAGTCTATATGACTTTTTTTAAAAAAATATTTGGAAATTGTATGAAGAATCAATTTATCCTGATCTAGCTAGATGGAATAAAGTAACGTACATATTCTTGTTTTTTTTGTGCAAGGGGCCAATCATATTCATTTAATGTTCATTCAATGCTTGTGTATTAGTGATATTGACTTGTTGAAGATAATAGTAGGAAGTAGAAAGGAATATAATAAGGAGAGAAGAATAATGAATGGAAGTAATTAAGTACGTGAAGAAGTTTATGTTGTATAATTTCATAAGTGGGATCTAGTAGTGGTAAATGGGCGGGTTGGGTCAAATATGGGCAGGTCGAAAACGGATAATCATTCAACCCGACCATATATGATATGGGTAAAAATGGGTTGGGTAATAAATGGGTTGGGTAAAATACTAGTTTACCCATATTTTACCCATATTTCATTAATAAATAGTTCTTTACTTAGGAATTCAATATGGAGAAAATATTTTAGTCGTTTTTTAGATGAAATCTGTTGAAAATGCTTCCTTTAGTTTTATTTTATTATAAAAGTAAAAAAAAAAAACTTTTAAAAAAATTTCGGGGTTGGGGGGAGGGGGGGTGGTCCAGGGGAGGGTGAAAAAAATTTGAAGTTAAAAATATTTTTGAAACAAACTTAATATTTTTGAAGGGTGGGGGTTGGTTGAGGGTAGGGGGTGGGGGTGGGGGACGATGGTTGGGGTGGGTGGGTCCAGGGTAGGGTGAAAAAATAAATATTTGAAGTTGAAAATATTTTTTTAAAACAAACTTAATTTTTTTTGGGTGGGGGTGGGGGTGATGGGGGGACGATGGTAGGGATGAAAAATAAAATTTTGAAGTTGAAAACGTTTTTTAAAAATAACTTAAATTTTTATTTTTTGGGGGGTGGGGGTGAGGGGGCTGGTGTGGGGGTGGATTGGGGGGGTCGAGGGTAGGGGTGAAAAAAATAAAATTTTGAAGTTCAAAATATTTTTTAAAAATAAACTTTAATTTTTTTTTGGGAAGCGTGGGGTGGAGGTCGAGAGTTAAATATTAATAGGGACATATATATAAAATTTTGAAAAATGGCTTCTAAAACTTGGTAACAGAAGGTTTTTTGAAAATTTGGAGAAAACTTGCAATACCCATATTTGACCCGTAGTTTACCCATAATATACCCATATTTTAATGCGTAAAATATGGGTATAATCCCAAATATTACCCATATTTAAAATCACTCTTTCAACCCATATTTGAAGGGCTATTTGGCGGGTCAATGAAAAATGGGCTTAAATTGCCAGCACTAGTGGAATCTGAAGAGGGGATACACAATTTTTTCCCTATTTTACGAATTGGATGAGAAGTTATTTTCAATCAACTAAAGTAAAGTAAATCAAAGCATGTATAAAAAGGGAATACAATAGATACAAAGCCAAGTTGAAAATAATGGACAAAAGAATAGTAGCAACAACTACGATAATTGAAAAAAAAAAAGTAAAAAAGTAGTGCTAATTAAAATCAAAGAATAAGATAATAGGAGAGTACTAATTGTAATAAAGAGAATAAGAAACTGTTGGAATTCTGACCCCCAAATTCACCTAAGGAACAAGTATATTCTATATGTTCCCTTGCAGATTATAACAGTTACGTTTTGTGAAGCAAATAAAATAATAACACAATATTTTATCGCGAAAAACTCCAAATCATAAAGGGTAAAAATCACGACCTACACCGCTGTAGGATTTAACTCTACTTTATTAAACTTCGAACATCAACAACAGATTACAAGCATATGTAACCTAAGGAATTATAAACTCTAACTCCTAGAGGAATTATATACTCTGATTTCTAGCTAAGAAATTATAAACTCTAATTTCTAGCTACCCAAAGACACAAACCCCCACCACCACCACCACCACCACCACCACCACCGTTTTATATCTTCTAATGTTCTTCAAATTCTACAACTTGTCGAACAACTCCTACTCACAAAACTCAGATTGTAATCAAAATTCTTAATTACAATCTTACAACTTTTTCCTCACATATTGGCAACACTCCCAATAAATCTCAAAACTCTCTCAAACCTCTTGATCGTGTTTTGATATTCTCTCTATGTAAGTGCGCAATTTTTCTCAAGCGAAACTATCGCTCTATTTATAAATTTGGACTTGACTCCAAAACCTATTTCAACTAGAAATCCTACTTCATGTAGGACTCCTCTTTTGTGTGGAACTCCTAGTTCAACTCAAACTTATCTTCGCCGCATCTTCAACTCCTTGTCTGAATCAACTTTGTCTTTGCCTCTACAAAATCTTGTTAAGTTCAACTTGGATTCTTTATCACTATTTGTCTTTGCCGCAACCGCTTCTTCAAACTTCTTAAACTTATGCTGCCGCCTCAAGATTCGAAGTCCTCTTCACATAGAACTCCTAGTTGCACTTGACTTGGATACAAAAATCCTTCCAGCAAATTTCCTTATTAATTAAGAAAACACACTTTCCTTAATTAGAAAAGAAAATATTATTTTCCTTAAATAATATTGAAAACATTATTGATCGCTAATTCCTTTTTCAACTTGGTTGCAAACTCCTTTATAAAAGGAAACTTTCTGTACTGGTTGCTTGTCGAAAAAGCAATACTTCTACAACTTTATATCTTCTAATTCGCGAGGTTGACGTTCTCCTTATCCAAGTCGAATTCGGTCTGTAAGGAACACGTCGCACAATCTATTTCTTTCATATGTTCCTGTATTTATCAATTATCAAAATCTTTCTCATTCTAACATAAACTAGATGACATGATTATCGACTATCTACTAACCTAACTTGATCAGCTTCATAACCTCTTAATCTAAAGTAATGTCCTCGGTAAGCAGCGAGTGATCAGTTATATGCCTTGTAAAATCAACTCTCAACAAGTGTCCCTTGTTTGACATTCTTGAAAACAAAATTTGATCCTTCTTTGAAAAAGAATCAAGAAGAGAATACATATCTATCTAGGATTTGCTACAAAGCTATCCCACTTTTTCTATCCCTAATACTCAACTTTTGTAAGTTCCTTATTCCAATACTGTCTATTTCCCTTGCCATTTGTTGTCGATCTTCCCATGCATGCACCTACATTATTGTCAAAACCCATAGACTAAAATTTAGCTTTAATTTGTTTTATAATTTGACTTGGAAATAATCGATTCTTGAGTTCTCAACATGTACACCCTTTTCCATAGTTCAAAAGGTTATTCCAAGCTTCTTCATGAAAAAAGATTCAATTCCATGCTCAGCTATTGGTTTCATTTAATCTTATTGGTTTAACGCTAGTATCAGTCTAACAGTGTAATGAATTTTTATATCATTATTAGGTCACATTTACCTTTTGCAACAGCCAGAAGGTAACCTGTCTTATTTTCAAAATAACGAATCAAACATTAATTTAAAACAATATATTATACTGATGATATATATTACTCAAACTTTATTGCATGGAATTTCAAACTTGCTATGCAATTGCGATGTTTTTTCAATCTTTGACTTATATTGATGCTCGTTGGAAAAAAACGTGCTATGTTGATAAAAGAATATGAACATACAGCTTTAGGATCAGATTCACACTCTAAGGAGTCAAATAGTTCTATGCATGTATATTATTTTCTTTAATTATAATTTTTTTGTGAAAAAAAGTTGTTGTTTAGGTACAGGGCAACCTGGGAGATTTGTTTCTTTTTTAAAACTTTAATTAAGTCTAAAGAAGTTAGGCAGAAAGCTAAAATACACTTTTGCTAGAAAAGTTTTGGATTCATTTAGATTTAAATCGGTCATAATTCATAAACTAATAAGATTAAACCACTAATTGTTACTCTTCCCTCTGTTTCAATTTGTTTGGCTTAGTTTAACTTGACACGAAGTTTATAAAAATAAAAGAAAACGCTTGAATATTGTGATGTTAAATTAATGATATGTCATATGTATCAAAATATTTTCTAATTTTGTAATTTTAGATATGTCATTTGAAAACTTGACATTCAATACTTGTTATAACAAGAAAGACTTGTTCGTTTCTAAAAATTGACTAAAAAAAAAAGTAAATAAAACGAATCGAAGCGGATGGAGTATGTGTCAGGAGACTTGTGAAGTTGGTCTAGACCAAAGTTTTGGGGCAACACAGCTAACTTGAAATGAAAAGCCTTTATTGAGAAAAGGCCCAATTGAAACTGGGCCGTCAGAATTTCTATCTAAGTTATAATTGTCTAAATGGGCCTTTGGCTCTTTATACAGCCCAACAAGGGAGATTTGCACAATATTAATAGAAAAATTATCTAAATACACATCTTATTTTATCATTATCTCTAAAATTTCATATCGTTCAAAAAAAATTCAAAAGTTCCCTCTCGGATACATCTCTATCTCCCTCTTGAATACGTCCTTCCTCTCGATACATTCATCTCCTCTCTGATACATCCCTCTCCTATGTATCTAGATGTTTTGTTCCCTATCAGATACATCCATCCCTTCTAAGTTACATCCCTCCCCTTATGTATCCGTAAGTCTAAAAATATATCCGAAAGTCCAGTGATGTATCCAGAATTCATAAATTTTGATGGATTTGTGTAATTTGGAAAATCATAGGAAAATAACGTAAATAGATCTTATAATATTAATCTTATTTTAATCTTTATGTAGTGAGGAGAATTTTTTTCCCGATAAATTCTCGGCGGCAGAAGAAAAAATATGAAGAAGAGTGTAAAGATTAAAATGATAATATGTCAATGCATTTATATTTGCAATTTTCAATGCATTTATATTTGCAATTTATTTTTTTTAATTTTTTGTAAAGGAGATCAAGAAATAACCTTTGGGCTATATAAACCTATAGACACTAGCTAATTATTAAATAAAAATATTTTAAAAATTATCATAGAAAGAGATCAATTTCGTCACCACGTTGAGGATAAGCTGGCGGCATGAGATAATTTGATTATTCTTTAGCTTGATAATATCACAAGTTTAGCTAAGCTTGTATATTTGATCATATTTGGAAAAATTATATATAATAGTGAATTAATAAATTAAATTAAATGTTATAATCATATTTTAATTTAATTGTGCCCTGTTGAAAAATGTTTGTCAGTCACCTCTCTCCCTCAAACTCTCGCTCGTCACTCTCCCTTTCTCGCTCGCTCCCTTTCACTTTTATACAAACACAAGTGTATAAAATGTGTTTTTGTTTGTATAAAGCGAGAAAGATTGTATATAGATATATATTTTCGTTCCGCTCTCCCAGATCTCGCTTGCCACTCTTTCAGATCTCGCTCGCCACGTCGCCTCTATCGCTTATACAAACAGAAACAAATTGTATAAATTGCGTTACTGTTTGTATAACGAGAAAAAATTATATATACACTTGCAAATACATATATCTTCGTCCTATACACTTATAATTATACAATACAAATATTTTCCTGCCTAATTTTCTTTTGTCTTTCTCTCTTTCTCGATTTATACATACAGAAATTATACAATTGATTTGTATGCAACTGTTTTCTTTTGTATATGTATAGCGAATTATACAATTGATTTTTTGTATATGTATAGCGAATTATACAATTGGTTTCTTTGTATATGTATAACGAATTATACATATTTATGTTTGCTATGAAACGCAATTATGCAAATTTTTCTATAGCATACAAATATGAATTTTATGTTTGTTATATGTGAAAATTGCTCTTTATATTTCTCTCTGAATTTCTTAGTAATGTATATCAAATTCGAAAGAAATAATATTTCTCCCTCTTCTCAATTTCTCTTGTTATAATATATCACTTGTCTTGTAATTTTGATATTTTATAACACGGACCGTATATTTTGAGTAGCGATAAAGTCTAAAGATATCTCACCACTAGCATATAGTATGTCAAGAATAACGTAGGAATTTTTTAAATGGAAAATAATGGTACGATCAATTATTTATGATTGCACTTGTCATTTGTCAACTCAACCAGCAACCAATTACATATAAAGTGTATTACGTACGTACGTACTTACGTTTTTTAATATAAAAATTAAGTAAAATAAAACGGAAAGTATATAAAGGTATTTTCTCCGTTTCAATTTATATAATACTTTTTAAAGTTTGATATACAAATAAGTTTATCTCTAATTGTAATTTTTTTATATTTTAAAAATATTTTAAATTGTCAATTATTATTACTTTTAATACTTTTTATGTAATTTCCAAATGTGTAAATTTATTTTTAAAACATTAAAGATTTTGACACGTATATATTTAATTAATTTAATTATTTGACTCTCATAAAATGAAAAAAATAACATAACAGAGCGAGTACATGCAATGTAACTTACCCGCGCGGGTGTTTACACCTAATTAATACAATTTTTATTATTATGTGATTTGATGAAGTAAAATTCATGTTAATTAATTAAGATATTTTTATTATTATGTGATTTGATGAAATAAAATTTATGTTAATTAATTAAAATTAAGTAAAATAAACTATAAATTTAATCAACATACGTGTATTAAATTGATATAAACATATCACGCGAGTAAGTTTTACCGTCCAGGCAGGTTATGAGGTGCCATTTGTCACAATAATCTCGGCTGTGAAGGAGGATCTTGTTTCTTTAAATGTAAATAGTATGAGTGCCCCGCTTTGACCTACTCAATAAAATAATACTCTAATAATTAATCATAACAATTAACAATAGCTGTCCTAATTAATATTTTTTTATTTCACCAGTCAATGATGACATCAAAATATAAATTAACAACCCCCTCACCTCATGAAAGACTAAAAATTAACATCAAGGATACTCAATGAAGTGGATTAGAAATTATGAAATTTCAAATTTGAGTTTTAACAAAAAAAAAAATAATGTGTCAATTTCTCATATTTTTAAGTTAATAAAATTAGTTGTTACTTATTTATTGCAAAAATGACAGATATTTTACAAGATTAATAGACTATAATTATATATTCCCTCCGTTTTATAAAGAATGACTTAGTTTGATTTGGCACGAAGTTTAAGAGTATAAAGAAGATTTTGAATTTTGTGGTCCTAAATTAAAGTTAGATCAAATGTATAAATTGCCTTTTAATCTTGTGGCCTTAAACATGCCACGTCGAAAGTTGTTACCAAAAAAAGAAAGAGGTCATTTTTTGAAATATACTAAAAAAAAAAAGATTATTCTTTTTAAAATGAAGAGAGTATAAAAAATGAGAATTAAGAGTCGGCTCAATATTCTAGAGGTTGTAATCTTGTACCTACATTTATTGGGTCAATGTGAAACCAAAATAAGATTGAGTCAATGTTGTAATGTGTACTCATTCTTGTCAGTGTGAGGATACCATTTCATCTTTAGTCAATTGTTGCTATAAAAGTAATTTTCGACAAAATGACAAAAATGGTCCTTTAAATTCGGCGCAAGTTACATCACTTAGTTTAAATATATCTCTAAACAATTTTAATTTTATTTTGTTAATATTGAGCATTTTTTATTTTTATATTTTATCACATAATTAACCAATTCTAATCTTTACATTTATCGGAATTTGAGAAATACTTATATATATAGAGAGGTGTATGTTTTGTAATTGTCATAATATATAAACATAATCATTAATTTGACTTTAACGAATAACTATGCCTTTCAATTTTGAATGTGCACAAGTAAGCACTTGAACTTGTATAAAATCGAACAGGTAAATACAAGTGTTCTAAATGACATAATACACGTAGGAGATAAAATTGTCCTGCAATGTGTCACGTAAGATGAATTGTTCATTTGTTCAATTTTATACAGATTTAAGTGTCTACGTGTGCACATCGAAAGTTAAAGGTCATAGTTGCAAACTGATATCAAGTTAAGGATTATATTTATGTCTTATGCCTTTGCCATTCTTTCTATTTTGATTTTCTCTCATTTTCTTTTTTTAAATTTTTTTGGTATTATATGTTTTTTTGTGTTTCTTATGTTGCCGTTCTTTAAATTGGTGGGAGTACAGAAGTGGAGCTAAAGTTGTTGAATATATTGCAGAGTTGGTTGTAACTAACTATTAACTAGCTGATTAACATGTGTAAATTAGTTAGTTAATAGTGTAGTTAAGTAATAATGATAGTCAGTTAACTAATCTACAAATTGTATATAAATTGTTTGTACCGCTATAATTCTCAATTCATTCAATAATATCTTCTTTCTTCTTCATCTTTCTCTTAAGCTTCATTGTCATGGAGTAGTATCAAATTAATGAACCAATGTTAGTTTACAAATTTTTATTTTTGATGTTAAGATAATATAGTTTATTAAATATTGAATTAAAATTTTATTTTTAAAAATACAAAAGCATAGTCGATTATTGAATTATGTCTAACTTTATGATAAATAGAAATGTAGCCCAGACTTCGCCTATGGATAAGTCGAGACAGAAGTAATAATATTTAGTATTATTTTATATATTTCATAAAATTAAGAACTAATTATATTATTCTTTTTATCAGTGGACCTTTGAATACATGAACAGATATTTGGAAACATATAGGAATATGACATTCAGATACATAGGATAGATATGTAATCGAGAGGGGATAGAACATCCAGATACATAGGATAGAGATAAATCCGAGAGGTGAAAGATGTATATCAGTGAGAGAAGAGTGATGTATTCAAAAGAAATTTTTGAATTTCTTTTAAATGATAAATTTTTAAGATTTATGGTAAAATGCAATACGTATTTAGATAATTTTTCTTAATATTTATCATATATATTTACCTTTAATTATATTATTAATATGTTAATTGAGTTAGTATTTGTAAAACAGGAGGATATATATCTACGGTACAAAATTGACTAATCTCCATGAGTGTCAAAAAGGTTAAAGTGGAATTGGTTTTGACTTTCACTTACAAGCAAAAAGAGTAATTGTAAAAGGAAATGAAATCCACGTGGGGTGCAGGGTGCAGTACATTCTTAATTACTACTTATATATTTTATATTTCGTCCATTCACTATTGATGATCAGGTATTTCGCAAATTAATTTTAAAATTAAATTAAATTATATTAGCGATTCAAAATATATACAATAAAGTACAATAAATTTTGTAACTTTTTGTATATAAATATCATGAAAAAATAAATCATATAATGTTACACAAAATTTTTATCGTTTGACTCTACAGAAATAAATTATTACAATTAAAAAGGGATGGAGGGAGTAGTTACAATTTCCTCCATTCAACAATAGTTATGTACAATATTATTTTAGGATATTCTATAATACTTGTCTACTTTATAAAAATTAATGATAATATACACTTATTTCATGATTTTATATTTATATATTGAAATGAACAATTATTATTGAACGGGGTCGGATGTACATTTGGCATTTTGCTTCTCTATTTCTTTTTTAAGTTTGTGAATTCTCATTATTGCGCCCCACCCCCACTTTTCCTACCAAAAGTGTAAAACCCCGCGAAAGATCTACCTTTTCTTTTTCCTATCCTACCTTTTCCGTTGTCGCAGTACCTCTTCAGATGTTTTGAATAAATCTAATAAAGAATATTTTTTATTAATATTATCCTTAATAGATACTTTAAAAAATATGGAGTATTGAAATTTAAAAAATTCAATTAGTATTAAATCTTTTTAAATTTGTTGAAAGGGAGAGAAACCAAACAAAAATGTAAGAGATAGAAAGAGTATATAAAAGTATCTTTTTTATGAAACAAATTAAAGAGAAAAATGGTTACAGAAGACGACATACGTACAGGTTAAATAAATAACATGTTTACCATTATAAACTCAACCAATGAGATTCCTTCGCTCCGATGGGAGAAAAAAAAAAAACAGTAAAGGCAAGTGTGAACACGATACGGCTACCGCGAAATCAGTTGGAAACTTTGCTAGTTTACCTTTCATAATAGTGTCGGGTTATTAGAAAGTTCTTGGGCCCCCGACTATAGCCCAGTATGGCCCAAAGAAGGGTTAATGGACTGTGTGCCTTTTTACCTCTTGTCAGAGCCTGACCAACTTTTGGCTCGACTTTCCAGGCTATGCTAGTTGTACATGATCCTCTTTTCCTACTCTCAATAATAAGCGCGTAAATCTCACGTCAACCAAGTTAACATTTGTTTTATTTTATTTTACCTCAAAAATAGGTAAAATTTTCATTTTATGTTTAGCTGGAATGACAACAAATTGGGGAACATCTTTACTAAGTTAGCTATAGAGTAGGGAGGGAATTTATCTTTGGGTTGTCCACTTCCTCCTCTTAGACTTGTTAGACTTACCCTCATTCTAAGGGGGAGGGGTTAGTTGATAAGTTTGTAGTTACCTATCATTCATTAATAAAATCAATAATATGAATAACATGAAAATTATGTTAAGTCCAAATTCACTTAAAAGAAATAAAATAATAAAATATTTTTTTAAAATATGATAGTATTATTAATTATATATGGTATACGTGATAATTAATGTGACATACTATTAATGAATTATTCCTCTCTTCCAATTGATGTAACTTAATTTCATTTTCAGTTATTTCTAAAATGATGACATATTCTTATATTAAATAATAATTTAATTATAAAATATTTATTTTATTAAAATGATTATACCTATATAAAATTTCTGTTATTTATTTAAAATCATAATTCTTTTTTAAAAAAAATTCTCTCTCAAATTTTTTGTCGATTCAAAATAGCTTGCATAAAATAGAACGGAGAGTATATAATTGTGAATATTGGTGAGAGTGATGAGCACGCACTTAATGTTGCGTCCGCAGTTGACGCCGCAAGCTTTACATTATTTTCCTATTTTACATTTTTGCTGTACAATTCTTTTTTCATGTTACTCATCACTTTCCTCTTCTCTCTAATACCCTAAACCACGCACATTTTCTCTTTCTCTTTCATTTTTCCCTCTCTCTCTGCTAAAAAGCCGCCATGAAAGTACCTGAAAATGATCCGACGAACCCCATTCACTCCAATTCCCTACTCCTTCAATCTCTTCTTGATTCCATTCCCCACATACAAAGCTTCAAAGGCAAATGGTCTTTAATCAGAACCAAACTCTCTACCCTTCAGTCTCACCTTTCTGACCTCTCTACTGCCCCCATTAACGCTTTCGACAATCCACTTTACAATGACCTTCTTCAGTCGCTGTCTGTCACTCTAAAGGATGCTTCTACTCTTTCATCCATTTGCCACAGTGCGAACCCGCCAGAAGGTAAACTCAAGACCCAGAATGATATTGATTCCGTTGCTGCAAAGATTGATAACCATGTAAGGGATTTAGAGGTTCTTGTTAAAAATGGGGTTCTTCAAGAAAACGGTGCTGTTTCGACGAATATTACATCGAAGAGGGAGACTATACGGGCGGAATCGAGGAATCTGATAACACGGCTTCAGATCGGGACGACTGAGTCGAAGAACTCGGTGTTGGATTCGTTACTTGGGTTGTTACAGGAAGATGACAAGAATGTATTGATTGCAGTAGCCCAAGGGATTGTTCCGGTGCTTGTGCGGTTACTCGATTCCAGCTCTTCGCCGGAGATCAAGGAGAAGACAGTCACCGCCATTGCTAAAATCTCAACTGTTGATTCAAGCAAGCATGTTTTGATCGCTGAAGGTTTGTGTATTCTCAACAATCTTTTAAGGGTTCTTGAATCTGGGAGTGTTTTGGGGAAGGAAAATGCATGCATAGCTTTGCAAGCATTGGGTCATACAAAGGAGAATGCAAGAGCCATTGGGTCAAGAGGAGGAATTTCATCTTTGTTAGAAATTTGCCAAACGGGAACACCCAATTCTCAAGCTATGGCAGCTACCGTGCTAAAAAATTTAGCTGTTTTCCAAGAAATTAAAGAGAATTTCCTTGAAGAAGACGCAATTATGATCCTTTTAAGGTTATCCAATTCGGGGACAGCATTAGCCCAAGAAAATGCAATTTCTTGCTTGTGTAATTTGATTTCTGAAGATACCAATATGAAACTCTTGGTAGCCAGAGAAGGTGGAATCGAAAGCATCAACAATTTCTGGGATTCTGCTCCTTCAGTCCAGAGTCTAGAAGCCCCTGTTCTTATGCTAAGAACGTTAGCTTCTTTCCCATCAATAGCTGATGTAATTGTGGACAACGATTTTTTACCTCGAATTATCGGTGTTCTGAATTGTGGGGTTTTAGGTGTTAGGATTGCTGCAGCAAAAGCAATTTATGAGTTGGGATACAACACAAGAATCCGAAAAGAATTAGGCGAAATCGGGTGCATTCCGCCATTGGTGAGACTCACAGAAGGTAAATCCGTGGAAGAGAAAGAAGCAGCTGCAAGTGCATTGTCAATTTTGATGATTTACGCTGGAAATCGAAAGATTTTCAGAAAGGAAGAAAGGGGTATTGTGAATGCAGTTCAACTATTAGATCCTGTGGTACAAAACTTAGACAAAAGACACCCTGTTTCGTTATTGGCTTCGCTTGTTTACTCCAAGAATTGCCGGAAACAAATGGTGGCTTCAGGGGCTTGTGTGCATTTACAGAAGCTAGCTGAAATGGAGACTGAAGGAGCTAAAAAGCTCTTGGATTGTCTTGGTAGAGGCAAACTATGGGGAGTTTTCACCAGACATTGAGCAACAGTAAAAACAACACAAGGAAACTGCAATCAATCAATCAATCAATCTGTATGTATAAATAAAGATCAAGTTTTTATTTGTCTAAGTTAAATCTTACGATTACGATTGTAATTTTCTAAAGGTTTCATTTTTTTTCTTCTTGATCATGTTCATAGATTGTGGTTATAAGTTAGTGGTAGAAGAAAAAAAAAGAAGTAAATGTTGGTTAGTAGGCTAGATATTTGTTAAGTACTAGAAAGAAGAGAAGTTTTATGTAATATCTTTGGGTTGTTGACCTAACTTGATAGGTTTTTCTACCAAATAAATTAAGTGAAGAAGTCTTCTCTTTGAGTTGTTGATCTGTTGTGACATTTATTGAGAATTTGTTCCCTTTATGAGAAGATGTTGGTGCCATAAATTTCATTAGATTGGTGTCAGAATTGATCATCATACTTGATTCAATCATGGACCCTATGAATAAGGCTTTTGGTAATGAGATGGTAAAGAGGAACCAAAATATGACTTTGTGCTATATTCAACCTCGTTGTTTTGTTAGATTAAAGAGCTGTGACATGCTGCTAGTAATAACAGATGTCTAGCTGATTGTCAAATAATTGTTTTCAAGTATGGAGTAGTAGGTAATTTACGATAACTAGTTATTGATAAAATAAGTATATTGAGAGCTTAAAAAATGAAAGTCAAAAGAATGATGCAATTATGAAAATGAGATTGGTGTTATGGTCAGTGTGTAAGTAGTTATGGAGTGTGGGCCTCTTCAGTCTGAACATCAATACCCTGCATTTCTATGCATAATTCAGTATTCTAAGCACAAATCCTACACCAAGTTATTACTATTCTTTACACTAACTAACAAAGGAAAATTCCATTGATTTGGGTTGGGCCCAACAATGTACTGTATCCCCAACCCAACCCCGGTGCTCTATACTTGACAACTATTACTACTCCCTCGCTCCGTCCACTTACGTTTTTCAAAAGTTAATTTAATTTATTTTTAAAGTTAAATTAAATTGCATTAATTTGATATTTTGATAAAAGTTTTAGATATTAAAAAACTATACTAAAAGTACTATACATTAAAACTTTTTACATATCAATATGATGATAAAATATATCCTAAAATATTTAGTCAAAATTTTTGTAATTTAACTCTAAAAATAAAAAGTATGCCTGGACGGAAAAAGTAATTTATCATCTATTTTTACTCGTTCAATACGATTTAAAAGCAATAAGTAGAATGATATTTTTAGTACTAGTTTCTAACTTCAGCTTCTTAAATATTTGTACAAAGACTTCAAAATTTATGCAAAGCTTGGAATTAAAAGTTCAAAGGAACTTAATCAAACAAACTAATGGCACTACAATACAAGAATAAATAAATTAATATTTATGTCACTAAAGTGATGATATCTTTGGTTGACATCGAAGATATACAACGACTCGTTAATTTATTTCTTGAAGAATCGAAAGAAGCCACATATTTTTTTAAAGAATCAGAGGAGCTAATATTACAGTTTCCTATGTATTTTTTTTACGGGGTATAATATATAGGTTGTGTAATTTTTTTTTTTAAAAAAATGATTAATGTGACATGGCATACCAGTAGAAGAGATATAATATATTTTTTGTGTCAAGAATATTTTGAGAAAAATAGATAAAATTGAATAATATTATAATTTTAAAATAAACATAAGTGATATTTCTAGGTAATTTCTCAAGTAGATGACTATAGGAGGAAATTACTCAATATTAATAAATGAAATATCCATTCATTTGGCCCAACAATGTACTGTTTCCGGCCCCCGGGTCCTCTATACTTTGACAGCTACTACTAATTCATTCTATTTTTACTTATTCAATACTATTAAAAAGCAATAAGTAGAATGATATTTTTAGTACAAGTTTCTAACTTTAGCTACTTAAATAGTTGTATAAAGACTTCAAAATTTATGCAAAGCTTTGAATTAAAAGTTCAAAGGAACTTAATCAAACAAACTAATGGCACTACAATACAAAAAAAATAATTAATATTTATGTCAATAAAGAGATGATATCACAATTATAAAAACGACTTAAATTGGAATATATCAGTCAACAGTTAAGTATTAGCTATTTTTTTGTTTTACTATTTCCTGAGTATTAGTTTTATTTATTTTTATTTAAAAAAAATTGAGCTTTTGTTCAAATATTAAATTATTTTAGTCCACACATGGTCGAGCCTATAAGCCTCAATTTCAAGTGTCTCAAATAATTCTAATCCAACCCAACTCAAGTTGTGGGCAAAATCTCATAATTTTAATCTATTTTGATGGCTCTAAATTTCCGTAGTAATAAAAAAATTAGAAAAAAGTTAAATTTCTTCTCATATAATAATTTCTTTCCAGTAATATCAAGCAGGGAAAAAGTTATTTAGATCAAGTGAATTTGTAATTTTGCTATGTTTTGAGATAATATTTTTTTGTATAACTAAGTAGCAGCTGGTAGTAGGCCATAATTCTGTATTTGTAAGATTGGAAGCATGTGCTTTTGTCTTATACATTATCTAAAAACTCATTGTCCTGCTGGTAGTTACCCAAACAAGCAATGATCTATCTTTATAAACCAAACGTATGCCACTAAGGGGTCGTTTGATGTGATAGATAACATGAATTGATTTTGAGATAACTTTTTAAAATGATTTTTTATTGTTTAATTGTAAAGATAGGCACTGTAAGAAAACTATTAAGTACATAGAGATTTCCCTTCATTTTCCTGGGGATTAGTATGAAAATTCGCAGAAATCTTATTTTCCTGCAAATTTTCATATTAATTCCCAGGAAAATCCCCATATAATTAACTGTTTTCTTTTAGTGAGGGTAACTTATTTTAAAATTAACAATTAGTCCTGGGATAAGTTATTCCCTCACTGGGGTGATATAGTAATCCCAAGATAACTTATCTTGGGATAATGTGTGTAAATCAATAAAAATATCCCCCTTAAACTCTCTTTTATACATCACTTTTACATTCATACATTTTAACATAATTCTTAACAACATTTATAATAACACTCGCAACCTTAATTATTCATTGTTTTTGATAAATATATTTTTCTATTAAAAAAACATTTTATAAATCAGTTTTTATTCATGAATATGTTATAAGTTCAATTTATTTAATTCTTATGTTTATTTATGTTTTGTTTTCTCTTTAGAATGTTCACTCCACAACTAAATTACATATTTTTTAATAAATAGTTTATTATTCACTTAAAAATTATACTTTATCTATAGTTAAAATGTAGATTAATAAACTTAAAATGAAAGTTTTTTTTTAAAGCTTAATATTATGAAAATTTTATTTTAAAGCTAAATAAGATGAAAGTTTGAAGAAAAAAAGAAGATGAAAATTTTATTTTTAAGAATGAATAACTAAAGCTTGCAAAGAAAATATAGAAAAAAAAAATCTAAAAAAAAAACTAAATAAGGTGAGGATATTTTTGTAAGCAAACAACTTAATCTTAAAAATTATACAATGAATATTAGTTTGAATATTTTATTTATATATTAATCTTTTTATCAAACATGCATTTCACGATGTTCGTAGAAACTTCATACTTTTAGTTTTTACGATCAATTCAATTGGAATATATTATTTTTAAAAAAGAAAATCAATTATTTTTTCATAATATAGGTTAAGAATACATGTTTATTAATTAATATATTTTTAAAAAGAATATATATCTTAAATATTTAATTTAATGTTATTTATAAAGTTTCTTATTTGTCTAGTGTAAATTTTAAATAATTAATTTTAATTTATAAATTTAATATAATTTTATTGCAATTGTGCATCTAAACAAAAATGTGTAATTACACATGTGTAGTTAAATTACACTGTAGCAAGAAAACAAATCAGTGTAATTACTAGATAGTGAAATTACTAGGCTGATAATTATTACACTAATAATTACATCAATTCTAATTATTAGGTAACTTTCCAAACAGACCCTAAGTAGTTGTGCACCAGAATACCTATCTTTTATTCAAGGTGGCAATTGTTACTCTATTGCACACTATCTCCATTTTTAGTTGGCGTGATGACATGAATTGATTGACATTTAAGAGAAAGTGACATGAAAGTTGAAATCGATAATAAAACAAATATTGAATTTAATACGATCTCAAAATCAGCTCGTGAGGTGAAAATTGGTTAAGTTTGTATAAAGAGAAGTCCATTGTCCATAAAAAGTTGAGGGTAGACTCTCACATTCCTATCTTAAACAATGAATTAGGATTGGGTCTAATAATATCACAATAAAAAAAATGACACTAATAAAATGAAGATTATAAGACCATATAATGAAACTAACTGTGAGACTCTCATAGAAATTGTATTTGAACATGAGAACACACTTAATATTTTATGTGTGAGAACTTGAGAAAACCAAAACATGTTTTTTTGTAGCTCCAAAATTCATAATAGACCAATTTGACCAACGAATACTCTACTTAATTAAAAATATTAAATTATGTGACATTAATATTTCATATTGAACATTACTACCCACATTACCTATTTATGAGTTGCAGGGGGTAAATTAACTAAAAATCCTATTAATTTCAAGCATTTGCTAGTGGGGAAATCAACTAGCTAGTTACGTGTTGCTCTAATAGTTGAGCTTCCAAGATGAATACGTCTCTATAGCATTCATAACTTATTGAGAAATTGTGAATATTGAGAAAAAAATAATCTCTGTCATAGGACAGAACAAGTCACGTTCGAGACCCATGGAAATTATTGTGGGTTCATATATCATTTTTAATTTATAGTTACGATGTCTGAATCTTTTTATACAATTATTCGACAATAAATAATTGTGTTCGCTAAAATTAAAATAAATGAAAAAGAAATTTGTCTCAATAGAAATTTAAAATTAAAATCTAATAATTTTCAATTCACTTTACTTATTAATAAAAAGTGGAGACATTCATATGTCTATAGGATTAATTAAACAAAAACAAATGTGGGCAACTATTTTCTATTTTCTATTTTCATGCATGTGTGGTTCTATGAAGAGACAATTATGTTTGGTAATAATACTTCTCTTATTGCAACAATCAATGCATAGAATTCGATGGGGGCCTACGTCCCTCACTCAATCAATACTTTGTTTCCTTTCCACCCTACTCAACTTCAACATATTCCAATACCATAGTCATAATTAAGCAACCGTCTAATAATAGTTGTCGATTATATTTTCTTTGTCTAGTAATTATTTGTTATAATTTTTATTTTTAAAATTAAATTATAAAAAATTTGACTAATATTTTAAGATGTATTTTTCATCATATTAATATGTAAAAAATTGCAATTTATAGTAATTTTCATATAGTTTTAGAATATCTAATTTTTTTGTTTAAAATATCGAATTAATGTGATCTAATTTAACTTTGAAAATTAGTGAAATTGACTTTCGAAAAGCGCAACATGACAAACAATACCGAACGGAGGGAGTATATTTTTAAAATATTTAATAGTAATATTTATTCATTTTATAAAATTTAATCGATGATTTTACATTTAGTTTTTTAATTTATCTTTATAATTAATTATAGTCATTTTTTTGTTACATGACACTATATTTAAAAGATCATATAGTAAAATGACCCTTTTATTTATAATTTAATAATAAATATGAAAAATTAATAATAGACAAATATTATTAGACAACAAAAGTATTTTATTTTTCTGAAAGGATAAAATGGGGGTGGAAAAGTAAACCCTCACCAAATAAAATAAGCATTCAGGTAGTCATTCAATGCGGCTACTGGAATTCCTCACGATGATAATTAGAATTTCTTCATCTCACTTTAATTATACGTGATTATATAGTTTGTTTGCTTTTTTCTAACTTAATTAGTAAAAATATCTACACTTTAAAATAATTATTGAAAATATCAAAATGTCAATATTTTAGAAAGTAATTTGTATTCAAATATTATTTCTCAAAACAATCCAACTTTGAATCAAATTCTACATCCATTAGCCATTTACACTTCTTCCTATGCTTTAGTACCATTAAATTTATTTTTCATCTTTTACTTTTCTCTTTCATCAATTTTTCAGTTTTCACCATCTCCATTATTTACTTTTCTCTTCTTTTTTTCTTTAATCAAAATTTCACCATTATTCTCTCTCATTGTCGAAGAAGAACTAATTATTCAAGTTCGTAACAATTTGCTCAGATCTATCAATTAATCAAGAAATCTCTCAATTGATAAAGGTATTTTTGAATTCATCATTTATTTTGCGAGAATTTGTTTTCAAAATCACACATTATGTTAAATTTTCGGATTGTATGTTTTGAGGATTTTCCGTTATTTTTTTTTAATTTTTATGTGTGTTTCTTAACATACTCAACAAATATTGATGTATTTCATATTTTTAGTATTTAAAATAATTTTTGTCGATTTTTTTTTATGATTTGTTTTTATATTTCAAATTTAGTAGTATCTGTAATCACTTAAAATTTATTAAATGTAAATTTATAAAATGATTCGGATTATATTAAATTCATAAATATATTAATCCAAATAAATATTATGGATTGATATACTTGAGTTAAATATTTAAGTCCAACAAATATGGACTTAATTAAAATCCACATTAATTGATTTGGGCTACAATTTGTTTAGCCCAATTCCACCTCATTTTAGAGGCCCATCTTGGCGCCACGTGTGCAAATGATGTGGCATGCCAAGTCAAATAAGAAACCAATAGAATCATGACCTATGTCAAAGATGACAAGCCCGCTCCATAAAGCCCATATGCCATGTCACTTAAATCTGATTGGTCGAACGGAATCCTATTCCAATCGCAACTCCTCTATTCTAAAACTATAAATAGGGGCCTCATAATTCAGAAAGGGAGACAGAAAATTCTAAATAAGAAGCTAGAGAAAATCCGTGGTACGAACGCCATTTAATTCTCTACAAAGCTACAAGTTTAAGAATTCAAGCATTCAAGTTCAAGAACGATCAAGATCAAGACCATCAAATTCAAGAACAAGCTCGAAGCCCTTGAATTCAAATAAAAGTCAGGATCAAGATAAAGTTCAAGTTCAAGTTCGTTAGAGGTTCAAGAACAAGCTTTAAAGCCCTTGAATTTATATATTGAAAAGGCGAATTCAGAGGAATTATAGAGATTGTAACACTCGCACTTGAAATAATAAAACGATTGTTGCTATAATTTTCCGTTCTTGATTATTGTTTTCTCGACGCGAATTTTATTGTCTACAAATTTTGGCACGCCCAGTGGGACCAAATCTGCCCTTCATCTCTTCTCTCTTAAATCAAATCTGAAAATCTGAAGCTGCAATGAGTGTAAATGTGTCGCCCAGTGGGACGATCTCTACCTCTCATCTCAACTTTTCAAGCATCAAAGAATATCGAGATGACTTCCATGAACAACAGCTCTTGATCAACTGCCTCTAAGGCTACTAACTCCAAGTTCTCTACCGAAGTTGAAGGCATCCTTGGTGTTACCTTTGGAAGCTTCAGAGTTGTTACGAGAAGCAAGGCTGCTACACTAGGACAACAAACACTTCAAGTGTCGTCTGCATCAACTCCTATTTTTGGGTCTTCGACTCCAAAAGGAGCAAGTTTCTCCACAAATGCTCTAGAAGGAGGAAGCAGTGTTGCTGAAAAGATCAAGAAGACATTGGCTCTCCTTGAGCAATCTGGTTCCAAGAGCTCTACCACAAGGGAGAACTGTGATTCAACTTATGAATCATCTCCACGTACATTGCGTAACGTGAGTCCGTTGAAGATTAACTTACGTGACAATCCGTGCTACTCTCCTGCATATCCAATGGTCATGCAAACGATGGTGACTGCTGCTTCCTCTCCTGAGGAACAACTCGCAAATCTGACGAAGTTGGTTGAAGGATTGACAAAGCATGTACAAAACCAAGAGTCTCGAATTGATAAGTTGATGGATAGAATGGAAGGACTTTTAGATGGAGATGCTAGTCATGCGCCTGGAAAGGGTATCGAAGTTCAAGAAATCGAAGATCCTGCCAAGAAAGTCCCGTTTGTTAAAGAGATGCCAGTTTCTTCTGAAGGAATGATCCCACTCGATCGCTTGAAGGAGTTTATTGAAGGCACTATCAAAGATAAGTATGAAGTCTCCACCAAATCTTCTCATATGTATGCTAAGCCATACACTGCTAGGATTGATAACTTTAAAATGCCTGCTGGTTATCAACCTCCCAAATTTCAACAATTTGAGGGAAAAGGAAATCCGAAACAACATGTCGCGCACTTCGTGGAGACATGTAATAATGCTGGAACCGATGGAGACCATCTTGTCAAACAGTTTGTTCGCTCTCTAAAAGGAAATGCCTTTGATTGGTACACGGATCTCGAACCTAACTCTATTGACAGTTGGGAGCAATTAGAGCACGAGTTTCTCAATCGCTTCTATAGCACAAGGCGTACAGTGAGCATGGTAGAACTCACGAATACTCGCCAAAGGAAGGATGAACCGGTTATAGATTTCATAAATCGATGGAGGAACGCGAGCCTAAATTGCAAGGATAGGCTTAGTAAAGCTTCTGCAATCGAAATGTGTATTCAAGGAATGCACTGGGAGCTTCTTTACATCTTGCAAGGAATAAAACCAAAATCCTTCGAGGATTTAGCTACTCGCGCTCATGATATGGAGTTGAGCATGTCATCTGCCGGAAAAGATATGACTATTGTCCATGATCCTCGCAAAGGAAGGGACAAGCAGGAACCCAAAAGATGGAGCAAGTTTCTGCCCAGAAATGACAACAAAGAATCCATGAGTGTAAATGTGTCGCCCGCAAAGTTCACTACGAATGAGGGCGTAAAACAAAATGTGAGAACGACTTTCCAAGCACGTTCAAATCAAAAGTCGACGCTGAGGGAGATGCAAGGAAAAAAGTATCCCTTCTTGGATTCTGACGTTTCTGAAATTTTTGATGAATTGCTTGAGTTAAAGCTCATTGACTTGCCAGAGATGAAGCGACCCGATGAAGCTGGAAAAACTGATGACCCAAATTATTGCAAGTATCACAGACTTGTGAGTCATCCTCTTGAAAAATGTTTTGTCTTTAAGGATAGAGTGATGCGATTGGTTAACGAAAATAAAATTATCCTTGATGATGAGAAGGCTAGTTCTAACCAGATCTCTATCACGTTTGGGTCACTTGATCCGGTCCAAATATATATCTCTGAAAAGCATGAAGAAGAGCCAGTAGACCAGGACGTTGACATAGATGGTGATGAGGGTTGGATTCTTGTAACTAGGCGAAGACGCAACAAGTCAAGCTTACGAAAAGAATTATCCGAGCAATCGGTTAGAGAAAAAATGGTGAAGAAATCAGAGAAGCAAAAATCAATCAAGCACCCCAAAAGGGCAAAGGCTGAAGTGCATCACTACCAAAAACCTCGACGTCTTGTGACTCTAGAGGAATTTTTGCTAAGCTCGTTCGACACAAAGTCTACTCAAGGCAATGTCGAGGCATCATGTTTCAATGCGGATAAAGAAGAAACAATGAAGGTGCCTCCTACTGTAAAAGAAGGAACAACGAGTGAATCCTCATCAAAAGTGTCTCCTAGGGAAGAAGAAAAAGATAGAAGGAAAATCTCAGTAATGATGCCTCTTTCATCTTCTGAAAAATCTATTGAACTTTCTTCCCAAGAAGCACATGTCTGTGATACTAAAATCATATTTACAGATAACGATCTTCTATTTGGTGAAACACTACACAATCGTCCTTTGTATATGGTGGGTCATGTGCTAGAGAAGAAGATAAATAGAATCTTAATAGATGAAGGATCTGGAGTCAACATTTTGCCTATCCACATATTGAAGGAACTTGGCATCACGACTGGGGAACTTAGTGAAAGTCGTCTGTTGATACAAAGATTTAATCAAGGCGGGTAGAGGTTCATAGGCTCTATTAAATTAGAGATCCACATGGAAGATTTGCGATCAAGCGCATGGATGCATGTGATCGACGCAAAGACATCATACAATATATTACTTGGCAGGCCTTGGGTACATGAGAATAGAATTGTCTCATCTTCGTACTATCAATGTTTGAAATATCTTGAAGGTGGAATTGAAAGAAAGATAGTTGCAGATGATAATCCTTTCACCGAAGTTGAGACACACTTTGCGGATGCGAAATTCTATTTGAGAAATTATGTTGTTAAAGGGGTCAAATCCAATGACGTCAAATCAATCAAGATTGATAAGATCATAAGCAAAAGAATTGATGCGGCTATCGAAAAGGTGAAAATTGACACTAAAGACTCTTGTCCCATTCTTAATGAAGAGAAGAGCCTGTCTTCAAAGAAGAAGCTGACTTCTAGGCTTTGCTATGTTCCAAAAGCGAAGAAAGAACAAGATCAACCATCTAACCTTAAAGAAAATGCATTGAGATGGTAACTCTTCCTATCAGACGGATTGATGCAATAAACTTCTCTTCAAAGTTGCCAGAAAAGTCAGTCGCTCAAGATCAAGTGCGACATATGACTCTCCCTACAAAACGCACAAAAGAAGGTTTTGATCCCAATGCTTACAAGTTATTTGTGAAGGAATGATACAACCCTAGTGAGCCATCAGCGCTAGGGAAACTCACATCAGAAGATACAACTAGGAAAGCGCGTGAAGGCCTAGGTTATAGCCAACCGCCGCCAATTCGCATTTCCATAAGAAGAGCCAGCAATAATCATATAACTTTTGAAGATGACGTCACTGCTCCCAACAAAAGGCCTTCCGTCTTTGATCGACTTGGTAAAGCGACTGCAAGAATTTATGTGTTTGAGAGGTTAGGTCCTTTGAAGAAGAATAACAAGAACCTGAGAAGTTATTTAAAAGTTACAACGCCTACTTCACATTTGATTCGAAAGGATTTCAGAAGTTTGATTCCTTCTAGGATGAGGCGACGAGTGGAACTTGTGGTTTCCTGTAAAGAGGAACTCAAGGCAAAGGTTCATACTGTGGTTTACACCAAAGAACGCGAGGAAGATGAAGAAAGTGTAGGTTCCTCAAATCATGTAACAATCCAAAATGAGTACGATTCTTTGCCTCAAAAGAAGATTGAGGAAGAGGTAGAAGATATTGTCTCGTGTTGTCATATATCTGTCAATGACAATGATCCTGTGGAGGAGGAAGATGCTAAAGATGCTCCACCAGAACTTGAAGAAGGAGTAAAGATCACAATAGACCCTTTGAAGGAAGTTAACCTTGGCACTGATGAAGACCAAAAGCCAACTTACTTAAGTGCGTTTCTAGAAATTGATGAAGAAGTCGCTTACATGAATATACTCAAAGAATATAGAGATGTCTTTACTTGGAGTTATAAAGAAATGCCTGGATTGAATCCTAGAGTAGCGGTCCATCAATTGGCAGTCAAAAATGGTTCTCGTCCTGTTAAACAAGCTCAAAGACGTTTTAGACCAGACTTGATTCCGTTGATAGAAAATGAAGTTAACAAACTTATTGAGGCAGGCTTTATTCGTGAGGTCAAATATCCTACATGGATTTCAAGTATTGTTCCTGTGAGGAAGAAGAATGGTCAAATTCGAGTTTGCGTTGACTTTAGAGATCTCAATAATGCATGCCCTAAAGATGAGTTTCCTCTTCCCATTCCAGAGTTGATGATTGATGCCACCACTGGTTATGAGGCAATGTCGTTCATGGATGGTTCTTCTGGATATAATCAAATTCGCATGTCACCAAAAGATGAAGAACTCACTGCATTTCGCACGCCAAAAGGTATTTATTGCTACAAAGTGATGCCATTTGGTTTAAAGAATGCTGGTGCCACATATCAAAGGGCTATGCAAAATATCTTTGATGACTAGCTCCATAAAAATGTTGAATGTTATGTTGATGATTTGGTAGTAAAGTCGAGGAAGAGGGGTGATCATTTGAAAGACTTAAGGATGGTGTTTGAGTTACTCCGAAGATATCAACTAAGGATGAATCCATTGAAATGTGCCTTCGGAGTTACTTTCGGCAAGTTCCTTGGCTTTATTGTGAGACATCGAGGAATTGAAATTGATCAAGCCAAAGTCGATGCAAAATCAAAGATGCCTGAACCTCGAGATATTCATGAGTTAAAAAGTCTCCAAGGAAAGTTAGCCTACTTGAGAAGGTTCATCTCAAATCTAGCGGGGAGATGTCAACCATTCAGTCATCTCATGAAAAAAGGTGCTCCTTTTAATTGGGACCAAACATGTAGCGATGCCTTTAAAAGTATCAAATCGTATCTAGCGAAACCTCCGGTTTTGGCAGCCCCTATACCGGGAAAACCATTGATACTCTACATTGCAGCACAAGAAAGGTCTGTAGGAGCCCTGTTAGCTCAAGAGAATAGTGAAGGCAAAGAAAATGCTCTTTATTACTTAAGTAGAACGATGACGCCAAATGAGCTAAATTATTCGCCAATTGAAAAGTTATGCTTGGCACTGGTCTTCTCAATTCAAAAGATGAAGCATTATTTCCAAGCTCATGTTGTCCGCCTTATTTCTAAAGCAAATCCCATCAAGTTTGTTATGTCAAACCTGTCCTTAGTGACCGACTAGCAAGATGGTACCTCCAATTCCAACAATTTGAGATTGTGTACATTTCTCAAAAATCCGTGAAGGGACAAGCACTAGCGGATTTCTTAGCAGATCATCCAATACCAAATGATTGGGAGTTAACTGATGAGTTTCCTGATGAAGACGCGATGTTAATTGAAGTTCAACCTCCTTGGAAAATGTACTTTGACGGGGCTGCACATCGCGGCGGAGCTGGTGCTGGCGTGGTGTTCATCACTTCACAAGAAGAGATTCTACCATTCTCTTTTACTCTAAAACAATGTTGCTCCAATAATGTCGCTGAATACTAAGCACTGATACTTGGACTTGAAATGGCCGTTGACATGAAACAATTACATTTACAGGTCTTTGGTGACTCTCAATTGGTGATTAATCAACTCTTGGGAAGTTATGAGGTAAAAAAGCCTGAATTGCGCCCTTATCATGATTATGCTCAAAAGTTGATAGGATGGCTTGGAGATGTAACCCTTCAACATGTGCGTAGAACAGAGAATAAGAAAGCTGATGCATTGGCTACTCTAGCTTCAACGCTAACCCTTCCTGATCAAACGCAAGTAACTGTCTGTCAAAAATGGATAGTACCACCGTCAAATGAGGAAGAATATATTGAAAATGAGCTTGATCATATCGTCGCCATTGTTGAAGCCGCGAAGGAAGATTGGAGACAACCCATCATTGACTACCTGTGTTATGGGATACTTCCAGAAAATCCAAGAAGAAGAACTGACATACGTCGTCGTGCACTTCATTTCCTTTACTACAAGGACACATTATATAGGCGATCATTTGAGGGTGTGTTATTACGATGTTTGGGAGAGGAAGAAGCGATTCAAGCTCTGCAAGAAGTACACTCAGGAGTATGTGGATCACATCAATCTGGACCAAAACTTCACTTTCACATAAAGAGGATGGGGTATTACTGGCCAACCATGGTGAAAGATTGCTTATATTACGCCAGGAGGTGCGATGCTTGTCAATTTCATGCGAATTTCATTCATCAGCCACCCAAAGTATTGCACCCAACCATCGCATCTTGGCCATTTGACGCTTGGGGACTGGATGTTGTAGGACCATTACCAAAGTCTTCTGGTGGACACTTGTACATCTTGGCTGCAACTGATTACTTTTCAAAATGGGCTGAAGTTGTCGCTCTTAAAGAGGTGAAGAAAGAGAATGTTGCAAATTTTATCCGAGTAAATATTATCTATCGCTTTGGCATCCCTCGCTATATAATAACAGACAATGGTAAACCATTTGATAACAAGTTAGTGAACAAGATTTGTGATCTTTTTGACTTTAAGCAACGTAAATCTTCTATGTACCATGCTGCCGCTAATGGTCTTGCTGAAGCATTCAATAAGACTCTATGCAACCTGCTCAAGAAAGTTGTCTCCAAATCCAAACGGGATTGGCATGAAAGAATGGAAGAAGCTTTGTGGGCATATAGGACAACATATCGCACACCAACTCAAGCAACACCATATTCACTTGCTTTTGGAGTTAAAGCAGTCCTGCCGCTCGAGCGTCAAATACCCTCGTTAAGACTTGCTATTCAAGAAGGGCTCACTGAGGAAGAAAATGCTCGATTGCGTCTTGCTGAGTTAGAAGCACTTGATGAAAAGAGGCTAGAGGCCCAATAAAACCTTGAATGTTATCAAGCTCGTCTATCTCGTGCTTTTAATAAGAAGGTTCGCCTGAGGTGCTTTCAAGTTGGAGACCAAGTTCTCGCGGTAAGAAGACCCATCATTACTTCACACATGTCTGGGGGCAAATTTACCTCAAAGTGGGATGGACCATATGTCGTACAAGAAGCATATTCAAATGGTGCTTACAAGCTTGTTGATGCTAATGGCTTAAGGATCGGTCCTATTAATGCCAAATTCCTAAAGAGGTACTATCCTTGAAGTAAGATGATGCTCCTTAAGGTACGAGCCTAAACTACATGTCACTCCTGGCCCGCAAGAGTATAAACTGTGTACGGCACAACCCCAAAAAAAAAACAAAAAAAAAAACTCAAATCCCCAGAACTACGTTGTGACTTGATCCTCTTCATTGAAGTACGTAGGCGCTTAGAACCATATTCTAAGTTCAGTTGCATGAGTGTCAAAAAAAAAATGTTGCCACTTGATCTATTGCATGAAAGTCAAAGCGATATATATTTTATTTTATCTTTTGTCTCATCAAACTTTATACTTGCACGAAGTATTGATGGGTCAATGGAGGGGGCAAACCTTTATAAAATATGATTCTCTTATTAGTACAGTTGAAGTCTTTAAATTATATCAAGTATACAAATTGAAGTCTTTATATTCTTCGAGTTTATTATTTGAAGTATCCAAATCCTCCAAGTATACAAGTTGATGTATTCAAATCCTCTATGTATAAATGTAAGACTTCAAGTATGTAAGTAGAAGTGTTCAAAGTCTCCAAATGCGCATGTAATTGAATTTCATGCCTTAAGGTGGGCGAGGTTTGTCCCTTTACACCTTAAGCTAGCTTTGTTGCGATTTTATCCTTCAACGAATCTTTAAATTTTTATGCTTAAAGGTGGACAAACTTGTCCCTTTGCACCTTAAGCTAGAGTTTCCACGAGTGTATACTTAAAGGATCATTAAATTTTCATGTCTTAAGGTGGACAAGATTTGTCCCTTTGCACCTTAAGTTGGCCTTTTGACTGGTGTATATTTAAAAGGATCTTTAAATTTCCATGCCTTAAGGTGGACAATATTTGTCCCTTTGCACCTTAAGCTAGCTTTGTTGCGATTTTATCCTTCAACGAATCTTTAAATTTCTATGCCTTAAGGTGGACAAACTTGTCCCTTTGCACCTTAAGCTAGAGTTTCCACGAATTTATATTTAAAGGATCTTTAAATTTTCATGGCTTAAGGTAGACAATATTTGTCCCTTTGCACCTTAAACTGGTATTTTCACGGGTTTATCCTGCCTCAAGTTGGTTAAGTATTGAAGACCTTGTAACACCTTGAATTTATTTTCAAGGCGGGAGCGTTACACGGTATTCTAGTAAAGTTTTAAGTTGGTTAAGCATTCCAGACCTTGTAACACCTTGAGTTTATTTTCAAGGCGGGAGCGTTACACGGTATCCTATTAAAGCTTCAAGTTGGTTAAACATTCGGGACCTTGTAACACCTTGAGTTTATTTTCAAGGCGGGAGCGTTACACGGTATTATAGTAAAACTTCAAGTTGGTTAAACATTCGGGACCTTGTAACACCTTGAATTTATTTTCAAGACGGGAGCGTTACACGGTATTCTAGTAAAGCTTCAAGTTGGTTAAGCATTCCGGACCTTGTAACACCTTGAGTTTATTTTCAAGGCTGGAGCGTTACACGGTATTTTAGTAAAACTTCAAGTTGGTTAAGCATTCGGGATCTTGTAACATCTTGAGTTTATTTTCAAGGCGGAAGTGTTACACGGTATTATAGTAAAACTTCAAGTTGGTTAAGCATTCGGGACCTTGTAACACCTTGAGTTTATTTTCAAGGCGGGAGCGTTACACGGTATTTTAGTAAAGTTTCATGGTTAAAAACTCGGGACCTTGTAACACCTTAAGTTTATTTTCAAGGCGGGAGCGTTACACGGTATTCTAGTAAAGTTTCAAGTTGGTTAAGCATTCGGGGCCATGAAACACCTTGAGAGTATTTTTTTTAGGCGGGGATGTTAAACACATTTTTATGTGATAAATCTTGCCATTATGTAGCCTCCGTAAAATATAAAATTGCTTTTGTTGATGTAAAAAAAAAAAAAAAAAAAAAAGGAGGAAAATACAAGTGAAGGAGAGATTGTTACCCGTCAAGATGTTTGAGACCCGAAAGGTATTAAATCTTGAATCTTGGATATGTTATAGACCTTTATGTCTAGATTCGGAATCATCAAGCAGATTGTGATTTCGTCGTTCCTACGTCAAGACAACGAGATTTTTAGTAAGTCACACAAATCTGAAAATTTTTAGCATGGCAGAATCTAGAGATAACTTCAAAAAATCATCTAGAAAGCTTCTGAAGGTATTAAATTCTGAATTTTGGATATGTTTGAGATCAAGAAGTCTAGTTTCTAGAAAATCAAACGGTTCATATGTTTGCAACAAATTTTAAACATATGGAAAATAAATAAACCATACAAATAAAATATGAAGAAACATGATTTTATTCATCAAGATAGCGGATACAATTCTGTTAATCCCTTGATTCTACTCTCCTAAGATTTATCCATGATTCGAGGGCCGTAAGTGGCGTATTTCTCGAACGAGGATGATTTAGATTTGACTTCTCTATATGAATAATCCATCAATTTGTGGAGTATTTGAGATTTTGATCTCAATATGGAATTTCTGAGATGTCTTTTAAGGGAATTTAGTACCCTTTATATAGACATAAACTAGGGTTTAGGGTTGAGTAGCCTCCAAGAATCCTTATCTGAGTTGAAGACAGTTTGTAGAGTCCCAACTCGAATTGAACGCATCTTGTAGAGTCCCACAAAATTTCAATGTCTACAAATGCCCCCTGCTTCAAGGCTTGTCGGAGTGTAGATTTGTGAAACTCAAAGACGAGGCTTGAAGTACTCATTCTTCCACCTTTGCAGCTTCAGATTTTCAGATTTGATTTAAGAGAGAAGAGATGAAGGGCAGATTTGGTCCCACTGGGCGTGCCAACTTGTTTGCAACAAATTTTAAACATATGGAAAATAAATAAACCATACAAATAAAATATGAAGAAACATGATTTTATTCATCAAGATAGCGGATACAATTCTGTTAATCCCTTGATTCTATTCTCCTAAGATTTATCCATGATTCGAGGGCCGTAAGTGGCGTATTTCTCGAACGAGGATGATTTAGATTTGACTTCTCTATATGAATAATCCATCAATTTGTGGAGTATTCGAGATTTTGATCTCAATATGGAATTTCTGAGATGTCTTTTAAGGGAATTTAGTACCCTTTATATAGACATAAACTAGGGTTTAGGGTTGAGTAGCCTCCAAGAATCCTTATCTGAGTTGAAGACAGTTTGTAGAGTCCCAACTCGAATTGAACGCATCTTGTAGAGTCCCACAAAATTTCAATGTCTACATCATAATTTTGATTTTTCTACAATTAGATATGAATTTTCTACGACAGACATGTCAAGCTGTAAAAGAGTGACGAAAAGTTTTTAAAAAAGAGAGGAAGATTACCTTGAATATGCCCTTTTGTCATAGGCTCACAATCTGTAATTGAAGATAAAATTGTGGAGACAATGTATCTATTTATATATGTCATGTGGTGGGAATAAAATTCTTCTCCTAATTCAATTACAATTCCTTTTGGCTTGGGCAATAAAACATATATATGAATATGAAATTGAGTAGGATTACAATTCCTAGTTCAATTACAATTTCTTTTTGACTACGACAAATAATAATAAATAAATAAATGAATATGAAATTGAGTAGGATTACAATTCCTAATTCAATTATAGTTTATTTTTTTTAACTAAGGTGAATTTAGTAACCGGTTAATGCTTCAAGCCTAGTCTTTAAAAGATAGATTATCTCGACAAGACTTGAAGCAGGGGGCATTTGTAATCATTTAAAATTTATTAAATGTAAATTTATAAAATGATTCGGATTATATTAAATTCATAAATATATTAATCCAAATAAATATTATGGATTGATATACTTGAGTTAAATATTTAAGTCCAACAAATATGGACTTAATTAAAATCCAAATTAATTGATTTGGGCTACAATTTGTTGAGCCCAATTCCACCTCATTTTAGAGGCCCATCTTGGCGCCACGTGTGCAAATGATGTGGCATGCCAAGTCAAATAAGAAACCAATAGAATCATGACCTATGTCAAAGATGACAAGCCCGCTCCATAAAGCCCATATGCCATGTCACTTAAATCTGATTGGTCGAACGGAATCCTATTCCAATCGCAACTCCTCTATTCTAAAACTATAAATAGGGGTCCTCATAATTCAGAAAGGGAGACAGAAAATTCTAAACAAGAAGCTAGAGAAAATCCGTGGTACGAACGCCATTTAATTCTCTACAAAGCTACAAGTTTAAGAATTCAAGCATTCAAGTTCAAGAACGATCAAGATCAAGACCATCAAATTCAAGAACAAGCTCGAAGCCCTTGAATTCAAATAAAAGTCAGGATCAAGATAAAGTTCAAGTTCAAGTTCGTTAGAGATTCAAGAACAAGCTTTAAAGCCCTTGAATTTATATATTGAAAAGGCGAATTCAGAGGAATTATAGAGATTGTAACACTCGCACTTGAAATAATAAAACGATTGTTGCTATAATTTTCCGTTCTTGATTATTGTTTTCTCGACGCGAATTTTATTGTCTACAGTATCCACATTAGCACTTAGGTATTGAGTTGTTTCGCAAAAGTATTTAAAGTATTTTGAATGTTCTGTAGTTTGTAGTCAAATTTATTTTTACAAAATGATAATCTAAATACAAATCTGTATTTTGATTATTTAAAATTGTGAATGAATACGAAATCAAAGATAAACTAGTTGGTATAAACATATAATGAGCAAAATAAAATACAAAACTATTTGACTGATACATATAATGAGCAAAATAAAATACAAAACTATTTGACTGATGCAATTAGGATGAATACATAAATAAACTGTATCTTGGCTATTTATAGTTGAGAATGAATACGAAATCAAAATATAAATACAAAACTTTATGGTGTACATTCAGCCGAATACAAAATCAAATCTAAATACAAACTTTATGGTATACATTAGGACGAATATGAAATCAAATCTAAATACAAACTATTTGGTATACAAAATGATATTGAAAATAAGCAAAATAAAATACATATGTAAGATGGATGAATACCTATATCATGAATATATGAGTATTGTATTCTGAATACTGGAAAATTTCTTAAAAGGAGATACAGAAACTTCATAACTTTAACATGATAGCAAATAACTTCATAAAATTTCAGACATTTTTAAAGATAAATTATAATTTCATAACGTCAAAATGATGCCTTAGTAGAATAAACTGCTTCAAATATGATAATGTATGGTAAATAAACGTGTTTAGAAACAAAAAAAATAAGAAAATTGAATATTGAATTTTTAGAATAATGATGATAGGCGTGTTTTTAGAACATGGTGAAAGAAGAAAAAGATGGAAGTTGGTGTATTTTGATAAATTGTCAATTAGTTCTTTGTTTTTGAATTTTTGTAACTGATAAGACTTTTAAGCAATTATTTCTTTTTAATATTTTTCTCTCCCCTTAATTTCTCCTTTTGTTTTTAACAATTATTTTTTTTTTTATATTTTTATTAAATATTGAAATTATTGACAATGAATCCTATTAAATGTCAAAATATTGACATTTTGAAGATTTTCCCAATTACAGTAATTGATAACAGATAATTTCCGTTGTTAAATAAAAAAATATTATTACTAATTCTATTAGATGATGGGATTTAAAAGATTCATGTTAGCCGTGGTTTATTCGAAATTTATAGATAATGTTTTTTGTTGTAGTAGTGATACAAGTGACTAGAATAGAAAAAATAATTTGGAATATATTATACATATAACTTCTTTTTTTATAAAATTTAAATAACTCGCAATCGCTACGACCTCTATTCGCACCGGGTAAACCCCCACGATATGCATAACTTTTATTAATTTTAAAAGATTGTAAGTATTGCATTGCTACTACTTAGGAACATTTTCCTTATTTTAAATAAAAAAGGAAAAAGGGCACAAAATGCGTCAAAACTCATAAGCCCAGCAAGTCGAAGGCCCATGCTATTGATCGGCCCAAATTGAGTTGAGGTCCATTCTTTTAAGGGATAATTGTATATAGTGAAAATCAGGTATATATCATTTTATATGGTAATATTCTCAAGCTATAGCATTAGAGTTTGACTTTCAATATATAACATTTAATACATCATGTTATAACATATTATTATAAATTAAAGGTTGATTTTAAATAATTGAAAACATTTGTTTAAAAAAAATAAAAAAATAACGTTTCTGCTTTTAAATGGAAAATAGCATGATTGATGAAATTTAAAATAATTTAATTTAATAATAGATAATAACTAATTAGCACATATTAAGGAATTAAAAAAAAATAAGATTGATCAGTTTCCTTAAAACGCTCAATTAAGTTGAAATCAAATTAACTTCTAATTTGATTCCTTAAAACACTCAAATAAATTGAAATCAATTAAAATCTGTTTTTTTCCTCTATCATGTTTCTCTCTCTTGTTTGCATATTGCATTTTTGATTATTTTTTTTGTGATTGAAGATATTTTATTGTGTAAAAAACGTGGTTTGTTGTGATGGACAACAACATATCCATATTAATTAAAAATAGTGGAAGGTGGAATCCGTCATACTTATTATAGTTTGTTGGTTTGTTTTTGATAATTTTCTTCATCATACAGTTTATGGTGTTTTTTGTTTCACAACGCATTTTGGTAGATACCATATTTGCAACAGCATGTTATAGTATAGACGTCTTAGTTTTATTAAAATTGAGAATTCGATTAATACGTGTTTTCTGGAAGAAAAAAAAATAAATAATGATGAATTAATTTACCAGTAAAAAAAACAATGAAATAAATATTACATTGTGTTTAGTAGTAACGTGCAAAAAAGAATTATTTATAACATGTTGGATCATTGTTGTATGACATTTGTATTAAATATGTATGAAGAGTACCATTTACATTAATAAGAAACATGTCATCTCTGACGTTTTCAGATTCAAGAAGAAAAAATATGACGCAACAATTGACATTGAATTTTTATGTTATGTAATTCATAAAAAAAATCAAATGGCATTTTTGGCAGAAATTGTTGGAACCTATCTTGACCGAGGAAGATCAACAGATCAGCGAACACGTTCATGTTAGTACATGTAGACCAATGTGTGTGTATCTTCTTCTCCTATAAAATTGGTAATACTAAATTAAGACTTTTAACGAAATATATAATTTCATACAAATATCATTCATACACTGCCATATCAAGGGACAACCACATTAATTCATACACTAAGCATAAAATAAAATTGTAAGGTACTTTCATACACAGATCATACAACACTAATACATCAATGCATATCTCAGTTCATACATCATTTATACACAATTCATACAAACTAATACATCAATTCACACAGAAATCATACAATATTAATACAAACTACGATTGTTAAGAATCTACTTTGTGACTTTCAAACTACAAAATAATACTCATACAGTACTAATATGTCAATTCATACATCAAACCATACATAAATTATACAATAGTAATACATATTAAAATTGTCAAAAATCTACACCGTGACTATCAAACTCATAAATTGTACTCATACAATACTATTATATCAATTAATACATAACTCATAAATATTAATACATAATACGATTGTTGAACAAAATAAAAAATTATACTCACATACATATAACATTTTACCCAAATTTTAAATTAAGTGTTTTACTTATCTTAACCACTTTTTGACTTTCTTGAAAGTTTGTATCTCTGACTCCTTCCTTTTTGATGATGTTCTTGTTGATTGACCAAATTCAACATTCGTTGATTAATTTTGATTTTTTTCTTTTTTATTTCATCAACAAAGTCAAAATCAAATTCTGAAGAAGTTTGAATAATTTTTCTCTTCCTCTTCTTCCCTTTATTTGGAGACCCTCTTTCCTTTGCCTCATTTTTTTTTTTTTTTGAACCTTCGATTTAACAGAACTATCCGTTTTTAAGCGGATTTGTGCGGTGGAGTTTGAGTGAAAATATTAAACGAAGAAATATGAAAAATAATCAGATGATGTCCCCTCAAATAATCTTGGACTTTTATAGGGTGTTCCACTAACTTTCTTCGACATTGTATAAGAACTTAAAAGAAAATATTTTATGAAGATTATAAAAACAGACAACATTGTTGAGTAGTGTTCTGGAAGAACAATTGTGATCTTGAGTTGTGGGTGTTGGGGAAGATTGGTGTGGATAGTATTTCAAGGCGTGAGACGTGTTGGGGAAGAATAATAATGATCGTGTATACACCGATTGGCCTGTAATGGGGATGGGTTGAAATTGGGTAACGATAAAGTAACAAGGTGATAAAATCAAATCCCTAAAAATATGTAATTTATAAAATGTAACTGTAAACTAATAATATTAATTTTGTATTTATTATCAAAAAGGTAACAATAAACTATTAATACTTAATCTGTTTAAAAATTTAAAGAGTTTGTTTTTAAAAAGGTAACTGTAAAAATAAAAATAAAAATTTAAATATATTAATTAGTATTTAATTAGATTACAGTTTATTTTTAATTAAATATATTTTTAATTGATATGATATAATTCGAAAATAATCTGCTATAAGTAATTATTTTTAAAAAGTATGTTTATAACTCGATATATATAGTCTTAAATGTGTATAGGATGTGATTTTTATTTGTATATAATAGCAAACTAATAACCTAAAATAAATGGAGTAGCTAGGGTTTGATTTAATTGTGCTCCATAGCAAACGTTTACCAAAATTTGCCAGTCCCCACTCTCCCAAATATCTCGCTCGCCACTCTCCTCCAATCTCTCCCTCGCTTTCTCACTTTTTATACAAACACAAGTGTATAAAAATTGTTTCTATTTGTATAAAGCAGAGAAAATTGTATAAATATATATATTTTTGTTCCCCTCTCTCCCCTCTTCCAGATCTCGCTCGCCACTCTCCCAAATCTCGCTCGCCACCCTCGCCTTTCTCACTTATACAAACAGAAGCGAAATGTATAAATTGCGTTCTGTTTGTATAAAGCGTGATAAAATTGTATATACACATGCAAATACATATATTTTCGTCCTATACACTTATAATTATACAATAAACATACTCCCCTGCCCAGTTTCTTTTGTCTTTCTCTCTTTTCATTTTATACAAATTCAAATTGTATCTAATTTCTCTCTTTCTCGTTTTATACAGTTCGATTCAATTGTATATTCCCTGCCCAAGTCACTTTTGTCCTTCTCTCTTTCTCATTTTATACAAATTCAAATAGTATATAATCGTTCTATACACTTATAATCATACAATACATTTTATACGCTTTGTTTTTATACAATTCTCTACCCAAGTGTCTTTTCTTTCTCGTTTTATACACTTCGTTTTATACAATTCGCTTCAATTGTATATGTATAGCGAATTATACAGTTTCTATGTTTGCTATGGAGCGCAATTATGCAAACTTTGCTATAGCATACAAATATAAATTTTTTATTTGCTATATGCGAAAGTTGCCCTTCTTTATTTGCTCTGTTTTTATAGTTGTTATTGAAAGACCAAGTTCAATAGCGTTTGATGTCTTTATTTTTCTTGGGCCCAATGGAGTTTGATGCGTCGATTTAGTTAGGAAAAATTACTTGGAATGATACCTTTTTAAATAAATAATTACTGATTTTAGCGATACTTTTTTATTTATTACCGTTTATAGCAATACTATGTTAAATCTGCAATATGTATTAAAAGTGAATTATGTACGCTATAAATATGTATTATAACTGTTTTTAAAAATATATTATGCTTGTTTTGTAAGAAATTGACACATTGTATTATAAGTATATTAAAATGTGTGATAAATGTATTAATCATCAATAAAAATTGTATTATATAAGAATAATAAATTATTCTTTGTAATATGTATTAAAATTATATTATAAATATATTAAAAGTGATCAAATGAAAAAAAATATTATTGCTATAAATGGTAAATATTTTCTTAATATAGTATATTTATGTAAGTTTCTCATTTAGTTATAACCAATATACATGAACAATATATATATATATATATATTTAATTATTATTTTTCTAAAATTCAAATTTATGAGGCTTCTTTTTCATGCTAATTAAGGGGCATTTGCCCCTTGTATGAGAGGCAAAAATCTGAATACTATTCCTGCCATTTAAAACACTTCTGAGGGATTTTAATGAATCCAATATGAGGGAATACTCAAAATAATCGTTTTTGTTCGGAAACATCTTAATATGAAATTCTTCAATGCAAAATCAAATTTAGTTGGGTGTCAATACGAATTCAAATTTAGTCGGGTGTCAATGCGAATATCAGACGTCCAGATATAAACTAAAATTTAAAGCACAAAATAGTAATAAAAGGTTATAGTTTCTTTCATTTATCTCAAAGTACACCATTCCCTTTAAGCATAAATTACATGAAACACTAATCAATCACGCATAAATTAGTGAAATACATATTGATTAGCTGAGATTATAGTGAGGCAAAGGTAGAAAATAATAGCAATGTAAGATAAAGTTACACTGACTGTAGCTTTGTGACAGAATTTAGTAACATAGTTACATACAGGATTCCACCCTGAATAATTTTGCCATATTTAGCCACATATCCTATTGATGTTGCTGCTGCACATCCAGCCACCAGTAATCCAAACACAATCTGCCATTTAATTAATACTATAATTAAATTTAAATTACTAGTAAAGAAAATAAACTACCAATTTTAAATTTTATGAATTGACCGATAAATAATATATTTACATAATCAAATCATTTATAAGCTAATTGTAGATCACATTGTTGGTTTCTTGGACATATTATTATGTCCTTAATGAATTAATAGACGAATGTTTTCCGTCGTTATTTGTTCTATCTAAAGGATCTTTGACTAGGATTCAAATTTACTTTAATACTCTCTATTGTATTTTACTTGTCTCATATTGATGATAATAAAGTTACACATTTAATCGCTCGCAAATAAATAAAGGAGGGGACGTACCAAATCATGGAGGAACAAGTAAAAAAGGTACTTGTTAGAGTTGAGATGTTTCTTATAACAACAAATCAAAACAAGAAATAGAGCAACAACAGATGAGGCACATCCAATAATATTTGCATATGCAAAAAATCTGCAAAATGAGGGGAAAAGATTATTTTATTTTATTGAAAAAAGAAATTCAATCTAAATATAATTATAATTTTTCCTGTAATTACTTACTTCATTGTAGGAGAATAGGTGTAAGTTGCCTCAATGCCAAGAACGAGAACCTGTTTACTAGTCATAATTCTCCAAACAGCGCCTAAACAGAAAGTAATTCCCAAAATTCTCAAAATAATTTGAAAAATTAACATAACTTTTTGAGTTTTGAGAGAAGGGTCATGCTTAACCTTGCCTCCAAATATCTCCATTATGAGAAATTGAGATAAAAAAAATTGTAGGTAAAAGATTTAAATAAAATCAAAGCACAAAAAAAGAATAGAGAGTTGAGTTAAATTTAATTTTTTGTTGTTAGTATTTAAGGAGAAGATAAGAACAAATTATAAATGTAAAGACTAAAGAGAATGGAGTAGTTATGGGGTAA
This sequence comes from Solanum sitiens, assembly GCA_016801875.1. Lineage (NCBI taxonomy): Eukaryota > Viridiplantae > Streptophyta > Magnoliopsida > Solanales > Solanaceae > Solanum > Solanum sitiens. Next base: position 732,397 of record JABWTJ010000002.1, on the reverse strand, counting down.
ATCTCATAAATGATCACAAAATTATGATTTTATTAAAATTATATATTATAAATTATTTCTAAAAATAGAATACTTTACCAGAAAACTTTCACACTACTAACACAAAAATCACAATAGCAGAAAAATCCAAATTTTCAATAAGCGATAATTTATTATGTATTTAATTTTAGCCCTTTTTAAATTTTTAAAAACCATTAATCTTATAAATACAGTGCAATAAAAAGAATAAGTTTCTTTCACCAAGTACCAACCAAACCCCAACACCTCTTTTCAAAAGTGGAGTTAATATATTTGTGTTAAATTTTATTGGATACGAAGATTTATGGAGAAATAGTTACTATTATTAATTATTCTTGCAAAGGATATTAGTATATCAGAAATTATACTAATATTGTAGTAAATTCTTTTCAATTCAATGAACCTTTATTGAAAAAAGTTTCTTTCAGGCATCTTAAATGAGCTAAGAAAAGAAAAGATAAAAAATATGAATAAAAAGATAGATACAGAATATTAGAGTGCTTAAGAGGTTATTATGAGTATGGGTATATCTGGACTAAAGTATCACTATATAAAAAATGATCATTAAATATGTATTTTTAACGGCAATTGACACTTTTTGTATATGTTCCTAAAGCCTTTTAGCGACATTAGTTCTAATGACGCTTAACTAATGCCGGTAAAGACTTTAGAACCCTTTATTAATGTCTATATTTATTGCGCTAAAAGTTATTTTTATTGTAATATATTGACTGTAAGGGCATTTTTGAACCAAAGTGTTGATGATAGAGGTATTTTTGAGCCAAACTATAAACAAAGGACATTATTGTTCCTTTCACATAGTTTAAGGACATTTTTTATCCTTTTTCCTTTTTCTTTTAACAAATATCATTTACAAGTAAAAAAATTATTCGAAATATGAAAGCTTTTAAAATATAAGGCTTCAAGCGATAACTTTATTAACTTTGGGATTAAGACGGGCCCTGAGTGTGGGCTAGAATGCTGAAGAGTTTCATATTAGATGAAAAAGATAGAATTGTGTGATCTTGTACCATTAATCCTTTCTTTCCGCTTATCAATTGTTACGTCCTTATTCAATTACCTATATATGAATTATCATCGAGTAAGCATTAGAGAAAGAGACAAATCTAGTCATTGGCGGAGTCAAATTTTCAATAAGGGACTTAAAAATCTGAAAAATAGACGCATGAAATAGTTAAAGAAATTTGAGTTTGACATTTATTATACATACTTCAAAAATTATTTTAATCATATATAAATGATAGAGTATAATTTTTTGCTAAAAGGAATTAGAACGAACCCCTAACTATAAGATGGCTTCGCCATTTTAGTCAGAGTTTATCTATTCAATATCCAAGCTGACTTAGCTCAATAACTTGTATCAAACTCATGGTTCAAGACGGGTAAAAAATTTTTAACAGACTAATAGCCATGGGGTTTAGTTTTGCTATCCTTTATTTGGTTAATTAAGTACATTCGGGACAAACACACTAATTATAATAAGGTGTATGTCTCGTTACGTTGAAATGACTACTTTAACTAGCTACTTATTTATCTAATCAATATTTGTTTGAATATAAATAATTTCATATAATTTTTTTTAAAAACTAGGTTGTTTCTAATAATAAAAAGGTGGCCCTTTTTTAGGATAAACTAAAAAGAAAGTGTACATAAATTGAGATCAAGTAATAATTTTTTTAAAGAAAATTCTAATATTAATTATATTATACTACATTTGTGTAGTTATAAATTTTCAAATACTTATGAATTTTAAACGTATCACGATATTTTTATGTTTTTATTTTATTAAAAATAAAAACATGTCAATCTTATTACAAACGAATAAAAAATACATAGTTTCATATAAATAAAAACAAAAAATATCTAAAATGTTGCAAAGTTAAAAATGGTCCAGAAAATTAAACAAACTATATAAGACACCATATCTGCCTCTAAAAATGTACTACGTACAAATATAGCCAGGGAGTAGCTGCAATAATTTAATAACTTCACTGCATACATATATATAGAAGTAAAAATAAATTAAATACTAGTCATTTATAATTCCACCAAATATAGTACAATCAGCAACTGTAAATATTTAATAATAACTGCATCTGCATTACATAAGTTTTTTTTTTTTTTACCTTTCTTGATACTACAAGGTAGAATTAAATTTTACTACTATTATATACTTTGCCATTTTTTTTTAATTTCTTAGGGGTAATAATTAAGTTCAAACTTGATTTTTTCTAGATTGATATGCTGATAAAATAGTAAGACATAAATAGAAAATAACCCCAAAAATAGAGAATATAACACTGGCTGTCATTTTATGACAAAATTTTGTAACAGAATCACAAATAGGCATCCATCCTGAACGAATCTGTCCATATTTTCCTACATATCCAATTGTTGCTGCTGCTGAACATGCAGATAGCAATAGATCCATCATAATCTGCGATAATATTCCCCATGTTATATACTAATAATAATATGTTGCGTATTTTATGAAGCGATATGAACAATGAGGACTATTCATATATCGATGATGAGGAATGAAGGATATTTATGATATTCAAAATAATTTATGTAGTAGTACATTTTTTTTTGTAGGTGTGAATGTTATATAATTTCTAGTTTTTTTTTTGATAGTTGGGTCGTTATTCTAAGATTAAGTGTTGTTGTAGTATGATTTATGTTTCATATTTTATATACGAATATATGTTGTGTTTTGGATTCACGTGGATGGTGTTAATAATGCTGTCCCAAAAGAAATAAAGAGATAATAAGAGAAGAATGATTATGATGCTTTGTGTTGGGTTTTATTTGCCTTGATTTCTTACCATAAATAGGTTTTTCCTTTTAGGAAAAGGTTTTGGATTGGCTAGTCCTTTTTCTGGTAGGAAAAGGTTTAGTATTCTATAAATAGAGGCATGTTCCTTCTAACTTAAGCAGCATTCACAATGTACTCTTAAGGGCTTTGAGAGTTTTGGTTAGGAAGAGAATTTGTGGGTCACAAGCTTGATACGTGAGTGAATTGGTTGAGGTTGTTTCTCTCTGTATTTTGTACTCTCATATTTATAGTGGATTGCTCATCTCCTTTGTGGACGTAGGTCGACTGACCTAACCACGTTAAATCTTTGTGTTTTTTGGTTTATTTCTCGTCTGTCTTCTTACTCGTGGTCTTTCGAGGTTTGCATTGCTAGCTTCCGCGTTTACACCTGCTTATTTCGGTTCTAACAAGTGGTATCAGAGCCAAATTCAATGATGGAGTCAGTTTTTGTGGTTTGATAAACGATGATTGAACCAGGTTAGAAAGAGGTGTTCATCTTGGCGTGTGTAGTTCTAGCCGCAACCTTTTTGACAGTAACGAAGATTCTGTTGGAGAAATTGTTTCACAGAGGTTCTCTGTGTTGAGACATAAATTTTGCAAAGGAGATTATGGAGAGGAGAAGCAAGTTGTTGAAAATTAAGTGAAGAAGGTGGACAAATTTATTTTGTCAAAAATTCAGGCAAGGGGGAGATTTGTTGGGTTTTATTTGCTCTGATTTCTTACCATAAATAGGTTTTTCCTTTTAGGAAAAGGTTTTGGATTGGCTAGCCCTTTTTCTGGTAGGAAAAGGTTTAGTATTCTATAAATAGAGGCATGTTCCTTCTAACTTAAGCAGCATTCACAATGTAGTCTTAAGGGCTTTGAGAGTTTTGGTTAGGGAGAGAATTTGTGGGTCACAAGCTTGATACGTTATTACTTGTGTGAACCTCCCATGTATTCCGGAGTGAATTGGTTGAGGTTGTTTCTCTCTGTATTTTGTACTCTCATATTTATAGTGGATTGCTCATCTCCTTTGTGGACGTAGGTCGATTGACCAAACCACGTTAAATCTTTGTGTTTTTTGGTTTATTTCTCGTCTGTCTTCTTACTCGTGGTCTTTCGAGGTTTGCATTGCTAGCTTCCGCGTTTACACCTGCTTATTTCGGTCCTAACACTTTGGGCCATTTATGTTAAACATTCTTCTTATATATCTCCTATATTAAGAGAATTTTCTTGAAATGAAAATTGATTATACCGACTACGAAAACGTAGAATAAATGAGAGTTTAGGGGTGGTACCGATGGGATGGTCAAAGGGTGGGGGTTGAGTTAGGGGCAGAACCATCTTATACGAAGGTTTTTATGAGAAAAATACATTGTTCAGTTCAGTCAAAATTTTAATTTTATGTGTAAGATTTTTTTTATCATGAGAATTTTTCACTTTATTTGAAAATCAATGTTTGATCATTAAAATTTCAAATAAAATTTGAAGAACACCTAAATCTTATTTTCACTTTTACTATAATTTTCTTTAAGAAAAAGTACATTTAAGCAACTAACTATTATTTGCATAAATTATAACCTAACACAATTTCATCTTCGACTCCACCTTTAGAAATTCAAATGAAGTGTAAAAGTATTTGTAATAATTTGTAAATGAGTTCATTTTGACATGTTACTCTTTCAAGGTAGATTCAATGGTACATTTCAGACCCATAAACTGATTAAGTTAGAAGATTTTGCTAGTTTTTATAAATCATATTTTAAAAAAATACATTAAAATCTAAATTTTCTTTATAAAAATTATGAACAAACACAACTCTAACATTAAAATTTCTTACTGATCAATAGGGAAGAGACAACAAAAAATTAGAACGCCACTTATCAAAACTTGTTTTTCCAATTTCATTAGGAAATTATTTACCACATGTAAAGATGATCCAATGACGTAATCACCTCAATTATTACGAGAGGAACAAACACCTTGAATATTAATAACTTAAAAGCAAGATATTGATTTGGAGAAAATTGCCTCATCTTCTATGATAAAATATAATTGATTTATCAATTTAACATAATTATATATGTGCAAAAGGAAAAATAATAATTAAAAGGTAGGACGTACCATATCATGAATGAAGAGGTAAAAATACTTGTGTTTGTGAAGATTCGTACGTCCAAAGATGGAAGCAAGAAATATAGAAAAAAATGAGAAGGCACATCCAATGACATTTGCATAGACAAAGAACCTGCACATACAAAAAAAGTATCTTCAGCACAAAATATAAATCTAATATAAGCTCTCGTTTAATCGTAGATTTTTAAAATTTATTTTCTATGATATTCGATCACGGTTAAAAATCTATCTTTTCAAGTTCCAATAACTCGTCTAGACCAGTTTTTGGATGAAATTTCACTTTCGCTCACAAATCTTTTAAAAAGAATAATAATTTAAATTTCAACTAAATCTATAATCAAACGCTAGTTTGAAAAAAATACTTGAGTGCGGGAGAATAGGTATATCGAGCATCCGTCTCGACATTGAAAATAATGAGCGTCTGTGTGCTTTTGAAAGTTATGCAAGCGGCAGTCAAAGTGAATGCAGTAGCCAATATCCTCAACAAAATTTGGGCAAAAATGAAGTGTTTTTCAGATTTCATAGATGAGGTTTCTATTGATTTGATTGCAAAGTGATTCATTTTTTTTTCTCTATTCTTTAGAAAAGAAAAATGATGTAAAAGGGCCAAAAGTATAATTTAATTATTAACAAGAGAACAAGAAAATGTGGGAATTGTTGTGGAATAGTGGATATTGGTGGTGCTATTTATTTATACAGGGAGAAGAGTACTTAATAAATGAATGAATTCACTTCAAGTACAAATAGTAGGTGTACATAAATAGAGTTGGTTAAAGTTTTTTAAATATCAAATTAAATTAATTGTATTGAATTTTTAAATTTATAAATCAAATTAATAAAGTACCATTTTTTAATCTTTGATTTTCTCAAACTTTTTAGGAATTCTTTTCTGATCAAATCCCCATGCAAAACATATTATAACTTGATTCGAATTATCTATTTGATGTTATTTTTTGATTTTTTTTTACAACCCTAATTGTAACACCGAGAAAAAAACAACATGATAAAAGGCATGACGTATATTTAGGTAAGTTCCCTAATAACAAGGTGGATCTTGTAATTTTTCGCGAATTTTTTGCTTTAAATATCCATTATTTCATTTAGCAATTTAAATTATCATTTCTTTTTTGTATTAGAACACACCTTAATGTTAAGTTATCGTAAGTAAAAGAAAATAAGTACTAATTAAGATATGAAACTCTAAAGATATGCTTTTTTTTTTTTTTTTAAATATAGAAAACAAACATGACATGATATCTAAAGCCTTCGAAAATCACCTTTGTGCTTTTTTTACAGTTTTATTTTTCATAAAAGAAAAAAGTTGTAAAGACAAGTAAGAAGAAATGAGAGACTTACGGGGCATCGTTGTTGGTTGTCCAACTCACCTAAATTTGAGCGAATCAATAGCTTGTTTATTTATTAACTTAATTTATTTTCGTACAATAAATTTATTTATTTAGAATTTGATTTTACAACCATCGACTATCGTAGGAAATTTTGCTAAAAAATATTTTTTCTTTGAAACTTTTTTGTTTACTATGTTATATAGCAATAAAGAACAAATTGCGTTTGATAATTGAAGAAGTTTGAATTTTAACATTAATCAATTGAATTTATGACTCAATATTTGACGTATTTGAATTCAACTAATCTCAATTCTTTAGTCACCCTTCTATTCCTGCCCAAGACAGTATAACTGTTTCTAAAGCAAAACACAACTTTTTTTCCCAATCAATTTTATAGCAAATTAGCAATAGTTACTTTCACTATCTATTATTTGAAAAAAGAAAAAAAATTCGTAATAATCTTTAATTAATATATGGTCCACTTTTAAGTTACTCATAGCTCATTTTATTTAGTTACTTTTACGTTTAACATTTTATAGAACTTATATTGTCACCCTCTTTTTTAAAGTCGAATCAACCTACGTTGATGTAAAAGAGTTAAAGATCATGAAAAATATTTTCACGCAATTGAAAAGTTTTACTTCTAAAATATCGACTCGTTGCAAATTTCATAAAACGAACAAAGCTATTTTGGTGAATGCAATATACCCGAAATATTCTTGCACTTGTTTGTTATGTATGTACAAGAAAGCATATATTAAAATAAGTAATAAATAATGATAGTACATATCAATATAATTTAATTAAGTGATAGAATGTTATATAAAATCACATGTAATTGTCTTATTAAGTTAATTAAATACTGAACGGGGAGAGCAAATTGTTTTTGTACTTCTAAATTTTAATCGTGCACGGCGTTATCAAGATTAAAAAGTGCAAAAATATTCTATCGTCCAACATATTTGAATGCATTTATTAGTCTCTATATTGTGGTAATAGTCATTTAAAAATATAAAAAGTCTAATAATTCACTTATTTTAAAATGATAAAAATAAAATCGGAGCGAAGATTCCAAATTAATAACCACAGGCTTGGATCTCAAATGGTGCAGACATGACTGTTTGTAAAGATAGTGTTTGTTCAAAACTGTAATTACCGTTTGTGAAAGAAATTTAGTCAACAAATTATAAATCAAAGTTTTCGCACAGAAAATATTAGAATTTGGGAAATCAACTAACGGAAATTAGAGAATAAAATAAATCTAGTCCACAAAATAAATAAATCAAAATATTTGACCTATCTAAATATGCTGTCAAGTTGAACAATGAAACTCTCTTAGCAACTCTTTACGAGCTAGAAGATATGTTTCTATACGTAAGTACAAAAGTATTCCTCAATCTATCAAATTAACTTAATTCAAAATTTATTTTTTTTTAAAAAAAAACAATCAATACATCCCCTTAGGGAGAGGTTTGATTAATTTTGTAGTTCAAAACACATGAAAATTATTTTTGATAGTAAGTGATATGTTAAGACTCAAATTCAAGACTATTGTTTGCTTTGTTATATTAGTTACATGTTGAAATTGGCAGACATCTAATTAAAAAGCTTACGTGAAGTTTTTTTTTACTTAATTATATTTTTAAGTGGACCAAAAGTTCAATATATTCGAAAAATGTGAAAATGGAAATATTATATATTTTAAGAATGATCGATCTTTAATTGATAATTTTTTTTAAGTGACTTAAATACACGTTTGGTTTCTATAGATAATAATGATTAGCTAATTTAGATTTTTAGGTAATGACAAAAGATGCTTAACGTACTTCACAAGTTTGGACCACATGTTGGGTTCTTTCATTAAAAGAAAACCAAATTAAATCGATAAGTGGATCAAGCCATCTGATTAATTAGGATTTATATTGAAAATTAGAGTTTTATTTTTTTGGCGTATACTCCAAACAATTTGGTGATAATAGTACAAATTCAAAATTTATAATTAAAAATAGACTATTTATCTCTTTAACACGATAAAAATTGAATTTCTATCTCTTTTCTATTTTATTTTCTTCAAAACGAATGCAGAAACATAATCAATGTTAGCATTGACCTTTGAGCAAAGTATCTTATAAGCATGTAGAATTAGAAGGAACCCATAACCTAAGTAGTAGGGTGGATCAAACATGATATGATATAGTACGGTATGGTATTTAAAATTTTCATTAAATAATTTTATTTTCAATTTTTAAAAATTATGATTCTATATCAAAAATTTTAAACATATATACCATATGTTAAATCAAAATAACATATAATACTAAAATCACAAGTCATAATATATAAATATGTCCCTAAACTTGTTGCAACTCATATATATGCCCTCCAAATACGTACGACTCGAAGTTTTTGGATATCTATTTTTTTTTAAATATCAAATTAATGTAATTTAATTAAATTAACTTTCAAAAAGTATAACGTGATAATTAAAAGTGAACGAAGAAACTGACATTTAATATTAGTTATACGTACCAATTACCAAAGCGTTGTGTGGCCATCAGCTGCGTTACATTGTTTTCCCAATTTTATTGGAAAGTCAGAGTTTGTCAATTTACCTAACATGACATATATAGATCATATTTGTTGTAATACTAAGATAAGGATGGTCTGTTTTTTAGATGATTACGTAGTAGGTCCATCGAAAATTGACTCATTTGGAAATATTTGACTTTTCACGAGAAATTCTTTAATAATGATGCGATATCTATCAGAAATTTATTAAAATTCCATCTCCGCACCAAATGATCTTATATGAACATCTTAATTAGCTCTCATAAATAAAGTTGTCAAGATGCATGTATGATGTCTTGATTCTGAAGCGAGTAAGCAGAAAAAAAATACTAGTGCTTGAAACAAAGTTTAAGAAAATTGAAGAAAAAAAAAGGTTTTTGAATGAAATTTATGATCGAAAAAGAAAAAATAAATTAAAATTTAATATCATAATTTTTTGTGAATTTGAAATAGACATTTTGCACTCTCTTAAATATTAATGTAGAAAGAGCAGAAAAACAAACACCCTATTTTGTAGGTTTGGCTAAATTATTAGGCCCCCATTGCCCTTTTTGGTGCCAGCCAATTAGGAAAACATAATTATACTGCCTTAAATCCTACTGTTTTCAGCTACTTAATATTAGAGGCTCTTATTTATTTATTTATTATAAAACACTCTTTTTCTTCTAAAGGAAATTGACTAAGAATAGAGTGTTCGGTAAGAAGGAAATATTTTTATTCAAAAAACTATAATTAAAATTTTTAATTTATTTGCTTGTGTTTGATATATAATCTATTATAACAGATGGAGGTAGAGGGATAGGATTGTGGAATAGTTTTTTTAAAAGGATAATTATTTAAATTTATGATTCTAAATATATCATAATATGACATTATGACTTGATTATAACTTATAAGCATGTGATTGATAGGAAGAAAAATATTTTACTTCAACATTCATATGTTTAATTGGCCATTCTAAGAAAATAAGATATTACTATTTTTTTTAGAAAATTTTTCTAGTGAAAATAAGTAAATGACATTTTAAGCTAAATGTCTCTTATGCATCCTTAATGCCTCCAACCCCCGCATATGTTATTCCTTGACCACCCCACCCTTTCCATTTTTATTCTATAGTATTCGTCTAAATTAATAACATATAAATACTATAACAATAATAATAATAATAATAATAATAATAATGAAATGTTTGTTTATTAAGCACAAGAAAATAAATTAGTAATTAAAGTCACTTATTTTTTTTTAAGAAATATTTTTCTTCATATGAAACATAAATTATTTTAGTCATTCAAAATAAATGTCATCTTAGTTAAAATCACGTGTATTAAGAAATAAATAATTTTAACATATAGTTTACTAAATTACTTCTATTTAATGAATGTCTCTTAAAATTTGAAACACTATTAAGAAGATGAAGTATAAGGTATAGGTGTTTAGATAAAAATAAAAAATAAAAAATAAAAAATAAAAGGAATATAAATTAAAAATATATACTAATTTTTTTATTGAATTCTTCAAGTTCAGTAACTTATTTTGAAACAACTTTTTGTTTACTTAATTATCAAACAAGTGCCTATTTTGGAACCGGGAAAATATTTACTAAGGTAAAAACTGAAAATCTTAAATTATATTAAGTCTAAAATTTAAAAAAAGTCAATTCATTACAAAAATAACAGAATAGAGGAAACAGCCGTCACAAAAATAAACACAAATATAGCAAGTGGTGATTCAAATTCAAAGTTTGACATTAGTACTTCACACTTCTGAGGATATATGAGCCATAAATAATTAAATTTAGTCTTTAACATTTTGTAAAATGACAATTTCAAAGTAATAGAAAAATAATCCACCATCACAATGAATATGATGGGAACAATTTTGTACTGGTGAGTATTTGTAAGGACATACTTGGATTTTTCTAATTAAATTTCTTTGTGATTCGAGAGTTGTTATTAGAATATAATTTCTTGAATATGGTATGATTTGCATTTCCTTGCAATACATTTGATTGCTCAAAACATTTCTCAACAGCTTTAACAAAGACAATATTTAATGCTTCGATTTCTTTATAAAAATTTATGAGATTTCAAGATATATATTTAAAACTTAATATGCTACTCTTTATATCAACACCGAGAGTTAAGGTTTAGGATATAATAGCCACCTCGACAAACTCTAATTGAAATTGAGCTTCTCTCGTTAAGCCTCATTTCGATACCTACCAATAAGTAAATTGGAAAATAAGTTGTTTTGTAGAGTCTACAACGGTCAATAGATGGATATTAAATACTCCCGTTTACCATGATTTCTATTTTTAGATCAAACTATAAAAACTGACTAATATTTTAAAATGTATTTTTCATCATATTAATATGCAAAAAATTGCTTTATAATACTTTTCATATAGCTTTAGAATATTTATTTTTTAAAAAAAATATTAAATTAATATGATCTAATTTAACTTTAAAAATTAATTAAATTTAACTTCGAAAAGCATAACATGACTAACAATAGCGGACGGAGGAAGTACGCAAGAAAAAAGACATTAGCTCAGATGGTCCAGTTCGAAACATGACATATTAGCTTTTAGTTGAATTTCACATGGCGTTTTAGAGAAAGACTTTTCATGCATTTATGAAGAAAATTATGGAGCCAAAGTTAAAACTTTTGACTTCTAAAATTAGAATGAAGTTGAGAAAAGATTATTTATAGATCACATTTCTTTGTAAGCAAAAACAACTTTGTACATAAAAATTAAATGTAAACTAACAACATCAAAAATACAAAAGCAACTTTCTTCGTACATATCCAACGCCTCAATTACGTTTGATCATAGAAATATTTGATCAATGTAGCCCAAACCAGGGGCGCCCAAACCTTGTATGAAGGGGTTCATTCGAATCCCTCTCGACAGAAAATTATATTATTTATACATGATTAAAATAAATTTATATGTATATATAGTAAATGTCGAACTCCCTTCGACTACTATTTTTTACAGTTTTTGAACCTCTTATTGAAATCCTGGCTCCGCCTCTATCCCCAACCCGACCCCGATATTATTCTCTTTTGAATCCATCTCAAAGGACTAGGGTATGAACAAATGGTTTCTAGTAGTTAGTACAACTGAACTGAGTCACATTTCAGAATAGTGAGAAAAAAAAACATTTCTTTCTATCCCGGTCTTTTTTTTTCCATTGATGGTAGAAAATGCTTATGTACAATTCTGTACAGGTCAATGATAGAACTATTTATTGGAAAGAATTTACAGGTGAACTAGGAATAACATTTACATTATGCACAACGGAAATAAGACGGTGAGACATCCAATAAAGTTCACCATCTCAGTCGCTGATGTCAAAATACTTGGGATCTCTGGGGAAATGATGTTCTACATGTAACTGCAGTTTCAAAAATATTGATTCCAATTAGTATCATTGAACTAATTGAGCATCGATAATATCACAAATGAAGGCAACCATCTACAGTGCCAAAACAATATCTACTTCGCATCCACAGGACAATATACTCTTCCACCGGAAAAGGAAGACAATAACCTAAGCACCTCCTTCAAAGTTGGCAAACAACGCGGAGAAGTAGATATTGATGAATATGCATGCACTTAAGAATGATGAACATGAATGTTAAGTTATGGGAAATCTCATACTATTATGATTGATGTTGAGCAAATGCTACAAGTTTCTTGTTCACATTTGTATGAACTTCAGCATATCACTCCAGAAAGACATAAGATTAGCTCCCCTTAATCCCAGTGGAGAAAACACAGGTTTCTTCCCCATTTCGAAGAAAGAAGGCAAAGGTTAGATGGTTGGACAATCTAAATAAGTAATCACGACATAGTTTCTTCATCTTAACAAATTTCAATAACATCCATTCAATTTACTGAGGCAACAGGGTGAACAGTGTGCATCTCAAAGACTAATCCAGTCCAACATCACTGAATCTTTTTAAAAGGCATACAGATGCTTTAGTTAGCAGTAGGATACGTAACACAGCGTAAGTCATATACCATATTAGACATACCTTGCCTTCATCAGCATCTGAATGTCGTTGAGGGAAAACTACTCTCATATCATTATACAAGTAGAATCGTCTCGCCTGATCATCTTTGCACTGAATACCTGATTTTGTGCTCTTCTTCGGGTAGGGACACAAGAACCAGAGATGTAGAGCATAACGAAGAACACTAGAATTAGCAGTACTCTCATTCACCTTTAAAGTACTATTTGCAGGTTTGGTTCCACAATGGCCTGCCTTACCAGTACCATGAGATTTGGTAGTATGGCTTTCATGCAGCATAGACTCCTCAACACTAATAATCGACGGTGGTTCACTATCCATCTTTCTGTCTAAACTCTTGTTTCCAGCTTTATCCATGCACAAATTTATCTTTTGACGTAAAAATGTCTGCAATAACATAACTAGCGTGAGATCACCATTATCAGACGTGGATTCACATAAATGCTAGTCTGACTTTAATAATGCCCCGTGTATATCCTATAAAAATCGAAGTAATCCCTAAGATCATAGATGAAAGCATTTTAACTGCACTAGTTGCACCTATTTCCCGTTACACATGTATATGCAGAGATCATCCGATACCAATCTCAAAAAAGTAACTATTCAAGTCCAGTGAAACGAAATCAGGACCGCTTGCAAAGATTGTTTCGCCAACCTAATCATTAAGACCAACAAAGGAATCAACACGCTACAATTCAACTGCAGACAAACAACTGCATGGCTGGTGAAGCCATCTTGCACTAGTTTGCTTGAAGAACAATGTTTCATGTAATTGGGCTCAAATAGTGATTAAAACAAAGATATTCAAGGCTAATTCATAACTGCATAATAATTAACCCTTTGGATGCTAAAGATATAGTACTTCTTCACTGCATATAACATGAGATGCAGTACTTTTTTATTGACACTCATCATTAAAGCTACCATGGAATTAGGCAAATATCAGAATATAGATTATCTGTCAGTCCCACAGATGAAAGATATGAAAGAAGAGTCTGACACAACTATCTCCTATCTACTATAAAGACCCATCAGTTTCCCATTTTGTCCATAATCAAACATGCACAAAATCAGTACAATGCCCACAATAATACTGCTCTCATCAGTTTCCCATTTATTCATCATCAAACATGCACAAAATCAGTACAAAGCCCAATAGTTCTTCCCTCAATTAAAGCTCGTGAACTGATTACTTATCTTAGCATACACAGATGCTTCAAGTATTTACTGCTGCTTGAACCATATTCCAATATCAAAATTGAAAGAATAAAGTGATGATCGTCTAGATATTCTCCTAAAAAGACAAGCTTGTGCATCATTATGATAAAAAATAGAAGCTCTCACAATTATACCGAAGATGCATAGTTTCCCCTCCTCAAAGTGGTAATACAGCTTGAACCTACCTTAGTACCAGCTGGCATGTCACTCAAATCATAGCTACATAAGAATGTGTGGATAGGTGTCCTCTCTGGATTGCTTAGAACCTGCCAATAGCAATCAAAAGTTTGTACTTACATAAAGGAAAGGCAAAGGCAAATTTATGTTAAATCATAAGCAAATTACCAAAAAATGTACATCTTGTACAACTATAAGTAACAAAGAGCTGTAGCATTCAGAAAGAAGGAAGATTTCTACATATATTATTCTCATATAATGGTGGTGTTCAGACCGGCATGCTCGCAAAAGGAAAATTTCTACATTTGAGAATCACATCTCCGAGTTATAGCCTATAGTTAATTCTAGAGCTACATTCATATTCATTTTCTCCGTAAAATGACCAAAGAGAACTACTGGATGAGGGACTCAAACTTTCTATTTCATGATCAATCTCCAAGCTATTTGATATTCTCTGAAACAAATAAGTTATCCTTATTGTTTTAGGATCTCTGGCAAAAGTAAAACAAAATGGTAGTTGACTAATCATAGTCATACATTGCCTGCTTTAAGCCAAGGAAAAAACAGAGAGATGAGAGTACTTAAGACCAAGGTGATAAACGTAACGGAAAGACCTATTAAATCAATCACTTTATGCTCCCCACGAGAATTACAGGCTGAGAAGATTGGACCAACGATAGATTCCGAAATCATTCAATTTCTAAGTTTCTTCATTTTACAGTATGGTGTCAATCAATCAATCCTAAAGTTTGTTTTGTCCTATACAATGATTTTAAGGAGAAATTGCTCAAGCATGTTTTGCTGCAGAAGATTTGCTGTAGGAGACGAAGTATGAAGTTCCTATTCTTTTGTAGTAAACAATTGCGTACGGCCCTTTCCCAGACCCCGCGTATAACAGGAGCTTAGTGCACTGGGTTTCCCTTTTTCTATTTTTTTTTATAACCAGGAAATTCCGCTCTCGCTCACAGTTCAAAACTCTGTAGAGAATGGGCCTGACCTACTTTCTTCTTCACTTAAGTACCAGACTTTTGTCTGCAACAGGGTTCAAAAACCCATGAAGTGCGCCTAAGACACACCTTCGCGCTGAGCTCGTACCACTAGACCAAAGCTCTGGGGAAAAATATGAAGTTTCTATTATAAAAGCACTAATGATGTAACGCCGTGATCATGCACAAGCTTAACTTGCTTTACCTACAATGTTTCCCATGTCACCAGTACTAAGCATATGAAGAACACATTATAAAGAGAAAGTTCAAATGCATCCAAAGGTGTGCCCTAGTGGTCAATGAAGCGGGTGCAAACTTTGGAGACTAGGGTTGAAATCCTGAAAAGACCAAGCATTCGCTATCTGCCTAAGCATTGGTGAGTCGGTAGAGTTACCTGAAAACTGTGCTAGTAAGAGGAAACAAGCACCCTATAGAATAGTTGAATCCCCCGCAAGCCAGCATGGACATCACTATTATTAACAAATAAGTTGAACATGTGATGCTTCTTCTATCAAACTAAGTTTTCAAATATTGGCTTGATATTTTCTTTTATGGTGTAATATAATATACAAGTCATTTAACATCTCAAATTCAGTTTCCAGTCAACTACCCTTGCATAAAATGGTCTTAGGGAGTAACTATTAAGTATTTGGAACACAAATTTCAGGACATGTAGTGATGTTGGTTTTCTTAACCAAAAACTTGGTTACAACAAACTTTTGATGATCATGAAAAATTACTTAGCTTAGGATATATGAACAACCAAAATAAGAGTTCTCAAAATGATTTAATTTCCCTTTATGGAGAAAGTAGTGCCATCACATTTTATCTCCCATTTATATGTCCAAAGCACATTTCTCTTCATCATAATGAAACCAGTTTATCAAATAATTTTCTTTTTTTCAAATATCAAATTAGCAAACAGAATTGATGGAATTCTTCGATTACAAGGATGGGTTCCTATTGCCTCAGAGCAAAGATATGTTTCAGGGCTATCTCGTTTATATGAAAATTAGACTCCTTAAGAATAAGGGATTTTCAACATAAGCATGTTCACAGATGCACAAGCAAGCTGAGAGGATAGGAGCAGAATACCAGTTGTATGCGCCCTTTTATCGGTATACGTAGGCGGCCCTTGTTTGTATGTAAATTATTAGTGCTAGAGTTCCTGATTTGTGAGCCTTTACCATCACTGCATGGTCTTCCAAGATCTATTGATGAGTAATAAAGCAAGAAGTTATCACCATTTACGCTAGTTACAGCAAATGGAAGTTTCTGAGGATGTGGCGAGAAACTTCCACCAGTGATACTAAGGACGGCAAGAAAACCATCAATTCTCTGCATAAGCACATTATAATTTGTCAATAAGAGCAATATGTCAAACCATTTCCAAGATCCAGGCACAAATACTTAAACAAAGAGATCAAGGAAAACTAATGATCAAAACGAAGACCAAGGATAATTTGGATGACATCTGAAAGAACATAAATAGCATCTTCAAGATAATTGAGACACTAAGACCAACCTGGCTGACTACACTGGATGTCAAACGACCAGATAATAGTGACTCCTCGAATGAACCGACTAAGGACCTTTTGACAGACAGTCCACTAAGACTTCTACCAAATCTTGCACATTGATTTGTAGGAACTGAATTTTGTGTCTTGGACCGCCTTGTGGCACTTATACTTTCAGGTGTGGAACGTTCAAAATTCATCTCAAAAACTTCAATATCTTGAAAAAGTTCACTTCCTGTTTTGCGGTCCTCTTCCTTCCGGGGAGATAAAATGCCTGAAAGCCTTCGATCAAGTGGCTGTTCCACATCCTTCAAAGTTAAGTAGTTATCATCGTGATCCTCCCAGGAATGCCTAAACCTTTCAGCGCGTCCCAACCTTATATGAGATTTTGGTCCAAGAGGAGAAAGAGGCGGAGGTGGCGAGAATGTATATTCTCCGGGCATGTCCATTATCCCATCTTTCAAATGTGTTTTTATCATATGTCCATAAAAGTTTAACCCAGGGGATGGAAGAGTATAAGGGATCTCAGATTCAGGCCCCCCGTCACTGAACAAAGGACCATCTGTGATAAAAGAGGAGACTTCTCCACAGTTTTCAGTTGGCAAACAATTCCCCCTAGAGAAAGATGGCATGAACCAATTTCCATTACTAAAGTTGTCTGTGTTGCCTATATGAGCCTTTTTATGTTCTTGTGAGGAAGCACCATATTTATCACGAGTGAAATTGGAATTACTCCGAACAGTACTACCACCAATATCCAGAGATTCACCAGCAAATTTATCTGGAAGAACCATACCATTCAAAGGAGACAACAAGCGTTTCCTAACTAATGAACTTGTAGTGTCATTCATTTTGTCAATGTCCCCAACCACAGTAGATGAATCGATGTTACCCAATGAATTTGCTTCAAACAGACTAGCATGGCTTCTTATTGCAATTTTTGATTCGAACCCAACAATCCTTGAGGCAGGACTCTGGGTAACTCTTCCACCATTATGAGTGAAGAAGCCATGATTTTCTGCAGAGTCAATCCTCAATTTATGCATGCTTGTCATACCATCTTTATGTAGACTACGAATATCAGCATCCCTGGAAACATCCCTAGACGAGACGAATGAAAAATCCGCTGATGTCCGACTGCTAAGGCAACTTATATGCATTCCACTCATATCACAACTACTCATGCCAGGAAATCTAGCAGGAGTTTGAACAAATGTGCTCAATGATGTGGCCACTTCCTCAGCAATATTGCTGGAGGGCACTTGAGGCAACCCCATGTCTAACGGAAATTTGTTCCCTCCACAATCTCCTTGTCAATATCTAATCTACTACACTACCTAAATTCTATCTCTTGTCTTACAGCAATTCAATATCTAATTACTCAGCCCCATGAAATTCCTAGCAGTTCATTCTCCTACCACCGGAACAAACCTAATTGCAGTAGAACTAGATTGAATCTACAACATTATCTATCATCACACTAAACAACCACTACCTATCTATCAACGGAATTCCCAGAAATGTTTCATCAAACAATCCAGCATCATCTACATTCAAACCAACTAGTAAGGTAACACAATACGCATTAGCTTCACACCACCGCAATACATCAGACCGGCAACCCATTATTCGTTGCACAAGATTAAACCAAATCCTGAAAACAAAACGTCAAAACATAAGTCCTATCTCCAAGTCATAGTAATCATCTACATAACAAAAACATCGAAAATGTATCATCCGTTTCACATACATTGCTATGATCACTCAACAAGTTTATCTAAAAAAAAAAAAAACAAGGTAAAACCCCCAAAAAGATTTATCAATGAAAATGTTTCAATTAATCCGATCTAAAACAAACACTGATCTTAGAATCGGTTTCAGCAAGATCAATAATCAACTTACAAATCAAATGAGCTAAAAATTACCGATCAATTACAACTCTCCCCCTTTTTTTCCCCTTCTAAAAACCCATTAAAAACAACTTAAAAACTATCTTCAACATTCAAATTCCCTGTTAACAAACACGATCATCTTTAGTTAATCAAGTCCTCCATTAATAACCAAAACCCAGAAACTTCCAAACACCATCAAAACAGAAAAACAAAAATCCTAATCAGAATACCACAAAGGATTCATAATATCAAAAAAAAAAAAAAAAAAAAAAAAAAAAGGAGAAGAAGAAGATTATCTACCCATGAAAACAAAAGGGATGAAGCAGTAATCATCTCTAAATTCAAGTAAAGAAGAAAGGGGAGGTATATAAAAAAAATTAATTTATACGGAAAAAATTAGTAGAAGATATATAGATAAAGAGAAATGAAATTTTTCCCTTTTTGTGGTTCTTGGTTTTTGTATTTGTTATACTCTCCTTCTTCTTTACCTTTTAACTGCGCCTCCCTCTCCCTTTCTCTCCTTTCAAAGTCTCTCAAACCATTTAATTTCTGTGAAATACATTCATGCCCAAATTTTTCTTGTTGCCAAAAAAAAAAAAGACAGAAAAATAACGATGGTGTCTACAAACAATTGGTACTCTATACATAGTAGGTTGTACATTGTATTAGTAATTTGCAAATTTAAGAGATTACTTTGACTTTTTATATTAATTGATTTTTAAAAAAATATTCCTCTCCTTCGAAAATGAACAAAAAAAATTAATGTGATTGTATATTATTTTTATTAGGATAAAAATTAAATTACTTTTTAGAGATATATTGAAAATATCTTTAAACTTTGTATAAATTATTAGTTTTGTTCTTAAATTATTAACAAAAATATATTCTTTTAATTTGATCAACTAAACTTAAATATATATCGTTCTCATCGAATTTATGGTGTTTACATTACTTTTCTCGACTTTCTATTAATAGTTTTGTGCTCCTACAAGAGTTTGAAACCACTTGTTATGTCCTAGGCTAATCGAGGATGTATCATGACTACATCTAAGTTCAGTTAGTTAAGTAAAAAATATATTTTCAAGGCTGTCAATAATTTCAAAACGAAATTAAAAATCATTATTTAAGGTTGCTATTATTTAAAAACAAAACTAATAATTTACGTCAAGTTTATGATTTTTTCTAATACTTCCTCTCGTATTATTTTTTTTAAATAGAAAATGTGTGATTCTTTAATTGATGCCTTAGCATGTCATTGCTACAAGAGAAAGAATAGGCAGAGATAAAGCAACAAGTTAGGTACTCCTAATTCAATTTGAGGAAAGAAAAAACTGAAAAAATAAGATACAAGAAAACGAAGCGACAAGTCTTTTTTTTTCCGGGTCTCTGTCCTATGTCTGAATTATATGGAGATATATTTTTATTAGAGGTATTTAAAATTTTAATATATATTTTAAAATATTATTTTAAATTTAAAGACATTTGAGTGAATCGATATATAGTACTATATTATATAGTAAACTAATAGAATTAGATAAAGAATGAGGGTCTAATTTGATATTTGAAAGATATTGGGGTTATCACTAGCTACTGACATTAGTACTATAGCAAAAGCATGATGGGTTTTACGATTTCTGCGAAGATTAGTTCTTTATAGTAGTAACCCAAAAAATGTATTCTAAATTATTAGAATTAATATATTAAAAAACGCACTTTAAATTTATTTC
Source organism: Solanum sitiens (assembly GCA_016801875.1). Lineage (NCBI taxonomy): Eukaryota > Viridiplantae > Streptophyta > Magnoliopsida > Solanales > Solanaceae > Solanum > Solanum sitiens. The sequence continues at coordinate 711,956 of JABWTJ010000002.1, read as the reverse complement.
GTGTAGATAAAGTTCTCATCATAGAGTACTCATTCGAAGGGCAAGGGAGGTTGTGACAAAAATTGTATGGCTGTGAATTATTCTAATATTAAAGAAAAATAATAACTTATATATGCTGAGTAATTTACGGCGTCTAAATTTTAAAAATCTACCCAACTATTCACAGCTTGCTCAGATGGTTGTTATTGTATGCTACGTTGCTAGTTTAGATATAATATATTTGTGTTTTTTTATGTTAGATTTATCAAAATATAGATAATTTTTTAATACTTGTAATTTCATAAAATTAATGCATAAATGACATTATTTTTTTTCTATTTTCTATTTGAAAATTATTATCTCTGAATATATATATTTGATGACTAACATAGGAAAACTAATTAATTTAGTTAATCAAAATAAATTAGTTTATGTTCATTTATTAAAAACTTGATTTCAAAACAACACCAAAAATAAGAGTACATATAAACTTATCTAATTTCTTAAGAGGCGTAAAACCTAAAATTGTGAAAACTAAATAGAATCGAAAGAAGTAATATTAATCGATTAATACTTAAATTCTATTATATCATATTATTAAAATTATATAACATTAAAAAGTTTCATTTTACGTAACAAACAATTTGATGCAATCGCCTTATTTCCATAGTATTTTCCTTTTTATTTCATCTTTTCTTATCATCTCCTTCGTACTCATTTTTTCTTATATATCTAAATAAAATATATTAATAAATACAATATAACACGATACAATCCGATATATTACCATAGAAGAGGCAAAAGAATGAGTATTGAAGTTAGAAGAGGCATTGCATAAAAAGCAATAAAATTGAAATATATATTTCTTGTTTTGCTCGTTGGCCTTTTATTAAGTGTGTAAAGATAATAAAGGGAGGGTCACAAGAATATATACATATATAATACGTGTTTGTATAGAAACTCCAATTCAAGTTGCGTCTTGTCTCTTATTCGTCGGCATTGGTGGCTTGATAGTGATATTGCTCTTATCCCCTCAATTAAACACCTTTTTTTTTTCTTTTTTTTTTATATACCCATAGTTTTCATAACACTATATAGTATATATCATAATTCATATCCATCAAAGGATTGAATAAAATTGAACCACACAATTTTTTTGCTAAAATTCCATTGTCTAAGCTCTAAATTTATAAGTATTTTATTCGATTTGTCATGGGTATTATACTAGAAATTGAGATTTTATCGGGTTAAATAGGTAAATTGCTCACGAATGGTAAAGAGGTAACAGATAGGTTTTTTAACATTCGTTTATAAAAAAATAAGACATATAAATCAATTACCTGTCTTTTTTTTTTATATGTCACTTAAATAAATTAAAAAGTCAAATAGAATTGTTTTCTTTTACCATTTCGGTTCCACAATTATTGGTACTGATTTTTAATTTTGGTTCTTATAATAATTAATTTTAATATGTATTTTAAAATCCTTTTATATGGGGAATATATGTATAAAGTTGAAACTTAAAATTGTAAAGTATTATAGATGTGGATATATATTTTACTTGATTATTTTTTTTTGAAATCTACTAAATGGAAGTCTCAAAAACTGATTTGAGCCATTTTTTTGTGAATTTGAATATATTTGAAGATCAAATTTTATTTTAAATCAACATTTAAAAATAAATTTTCAAAATCACTGTCAAAATAAATAAAACTCATCAATAATTAAGAAACTAATAATATAATTTTCCCTTTATTATTTATGAAGAAAAATGAATCCAGCAGAATGAGGGAAGTTTTATTTTCTTGAAGAAAGTAGGAAAAAATTGGAAGAATACAAAATGAAAGAAAAAAAATATGGTCGTATTAAATCGGGACAACAAATTCTTCAAAAACACCGTCTACTCACATTTATATTTTTTATATATACAAGTGTGCGGTATTTACAAGTCTGTATCATTAGGCAGTTTATTAAATGGAGTAGAATTGTTTTATGCTTACTAAATCAATGTGCAAAAAAAAAAAAAGACAAAATTTATGGAACAGCAAAGCATGGAGTGACAACTTATTATACAAAAAATTATTTTCTTTCTCCCCTTGTTCAGCCGGCCCTAAACGTGTATAAATTAAAATATTTTTTAAAAATTATTTTTTGTTTCATATATTACGTATAACTAATATAAAAATAACAATTAAGGTATTTATAATTATAAAAATAAATAAAATAATTTAAATTTAGTAAAAATTAAACAAATATAGTAAAAAAAATTGATTTACATTTTAATCTGTTTCAATCCAAATAAAGTAGTAACTGATTCTTTTTAACTCAATCCATCGCCAAATTCTGTCGATTTACTACCTTTGGCAAAATTATTTAGAAATTACTTTTTCTTGAGATTATCAAAGTCGGTCAAAAAAAGATAATTATTGTAACCAATTTGAATTAGTGTCCTTGATTAGAAAGCAAAGGGGGCAAAGTGCATGTGCAAAGAAAGGGGATTTAAAGAGAATTATTAAATTAAGGTTGTACCTGAATACAAATCTGTGGAAGATTTGGCAAGTGAATACAAATATCGTGATAAAATCATAAATATATTTTCATCCAAAATTAAAAAATTTAAATTCAAATCCTTCTTATATAAATTTATATTTAATCAGATTAGAATAATGAGTATCGAACAGATAAAAATATTTTATAAAAAGATAAGTGCAATGCACCATTGAAATAATGAACTTAGGAAGGTGTAGCAGGACTGACGTGTAATGTTTTTACATGAATAAGAAGCGTGACGCGTGCCCTTATGTCTCTGACCTTTTACGTGTTTTTCATCTTCAATCAACCATTTCTGTTTTAGCCTCGCCGTCTTTCATTGATCGATAATATAATTTTTTTTTAAAAAAAATCAGTTTAGGTCCAAATTTAAATGGAAAATATTGAGTAATATTAGAGGTGTCAAATGGACGGGTTAGATTGAAATTGAGGATATTAAAATGAGTTAAAATAAAAGTCGGATTGGGTCTTGATTTGTCCAAGTTTACTTTGAGCTTAAATAAGCTAAAAAACGGGTTGTGTCTTGACCCGCTCAATTTGACCCGATTAATCTCAATAATTTAACTTATTAATATTTAACTTTTATAATCACAATTTGATTTCAACACAATTTTTTTTTTTAAAAAAAGTAACAAATTGATAGATAAACCTTAAAAGATGTTAAATATATAATAATTCACATCTTAAATATTAAAATATTGTTATAAAAGTAATAATATAATAGAAAGAGAAGAAGGCAAGAGAAGTAGATGTAGGAGAAGACTTTCTTCTTATTCAAGTGTATCTTAGTCTCATCTGTATATGTTACAATAGTGAATGAACAACCCTATTTATAGGTTGAGAAATCACTCTAAAAGTCACCATATTAAGTATCATAATAAATAGATACATTCTTATCCAAAAAGGTTCATGAAACCTAGTGAATATATATAGTTGTTCATGTACTAACTTTATGGACTATCCACTCATTCAATGTATTTATAACACTCCCCCTTGGATGTCTATAGATAGTGTGCCTCGTTAAAACCTTACTAGAAAAAACCCTGTGGGAAAAAAAATTCTAGTGAAGGAAAAAGAGTACACATATCTTTTGATACGCACTATTTGTTGCCTCATTAAAAACCTTGCCCGGAAAACCCAGTGGGAAAAAAACCTCGGTCAAGGGAAAAAGAGTGCAACGCGTATTATACTCCCCCTGATTAAAACATCACTTAATTTCTTGTGATGATGTCTCCAATCTTCGTACATTGTGGTTGGTATATTCTTTTTTTAAAGAAAAACCACACATTTCCTGAATATGGTGTGTCATTTATCTCAACCAGACGCACTCTCGACTTGCTTCATGGAGGACTTTAATTTCTGCATAACAACATTTGCTTCATTGATCGCCAAGATATTATTGTGCCTCCACATGCAAACACATAGCGTGCTTGAGATAGAGCTTTATGCGGATCAGATAAATATTCTGCATCTGCGTAACGAAATAATTTTGTCTTGGATTCCTCGGAATAGAATAAACACATAACTATGGTCCTTCGAGGATATTCAATCATGTGCTCAACACCATTTCAATGTTCTTTTATCGGGGAGAAACTGAATCTTGCCAGAAAATTTACTGCAAGACAAATATCTGGTCAAATATTGTTAGTAAGATGCACTAGTGCCCAAGATATGTAGTTTCATCACCAAGAAACTCTTCATCCTTCTTTTGAGATCAAACTTAATCATCATTTATGTCAAGTGATCTCATAATCATTGGGGTACTCAATGAATGTGATTTATCTATATAAAATTGCATCAAAACTTTTCAGTGTATGTGCACTATTAGACAAATATTTCATTTGTCAAATTATCAATCTGTAGGTCAAGACAAAATTCTGTCTTAACATGACATTTTCATAAAATACAAGGACAATTGGGGTCATTCTTTTGTATCCTTTTCTTCCTTGACTATTTCAATCCATATAAGGATTCTTGAAGCTTTATTGAAAAAGTTTCCTTCAAACTTTTATATGCTTAGAACACCTCAATTGCTTCAAGAATTTTCATAACCTTTATTGTCTAGCTAGACATGACAATTATTCATCATATGCATTCAAGTTTTTCATATGTTGCCAGATCAAAACAAACCTCGTTGCATCCACCAAAGGTGAAAACATCTCCAATAATGTCAGGATATTTGCGACAAACCTTTATGCCCCAAGGCACAAACCGTACTTGATCTCTTACGGTAATACTATCGCATAATAATTTATTTGTACCCCACTGACATTATACCTTGATTTATGGACTATCAGTCTAAAAAGTCACTTTTCTATGTGAAACAATATACTTGAATTATGCATTTACTTGGCCAACCATTTATCTGTCCATACTATATGACAGATTTGAATTCAAGATCCTCGTCACAATTTATATCATTGAGCGCTACCTCATATCAAAAATACCGTCGACGGTTATTTGATATCGATTCCAATAAGACATAACTTATCGAGATCTCTTCATTTTTCATTATTTTTCAGGTACCTGAACCTTTTCCAAGGTTTTATGAATTGTTATGTCGTGGTGCTCTTTTATAGCACTTGCCTCGTTATTATGATCATATAGATCATTTGCTCCTCTTCTTCTTCAAGGAATTTTATATTTGGAACCGATTGGTCTATTATGCTTCCGGCGTATCATAGACTCTGTCCTTCAAGGACTTCACATTGGAGCATTTGCAGCTGAATTATTTCATAGGGTCAGTACATTCATCTGGCAATTAATTTACAACATTATGCAAATGAATTATCCCTTGAACTTTAAGTTCACATATTTATTTAACGAGGATCTAGATAATTCATAATTAACCTCACATATAATTTTCAGCTGTCAATCATCTCTCCCCCTAATGTTAGAAAATCTAAACATTCACCCCAACCTTATTTGGGAATTCATCTTTGTGCGTGGTGGAGCAATTAAAATCATAACCGCACATTCAACATTTTAGATGAAAATTATTTAGTTCCTGACCCTGAACCAATTATGATGGGGAAACCTTGGTGGCTTGATGCATACATGTATTGCTACATGTTAAATAAAATTATCTCATACCAAATCTTATTTGGGAGTTTTGTTCTCATAACCATGATTTAGCTATAACTGGAGGCATACAATTTCTGCTAAATCAACCAGCATTATCAATACAATTTCAAACAACCTTACAAACACCAATTTGTAAGTTGACAACAAAGCACATGTGATCATCACATAGATACGTCTATCATATAGTTGCAAATGATCCACGTGGCAGATGAATGAGCTCATATTCACCTTTTTAAATGTTTCAAAAATTTCAGGGAATTACAATCCCAACCTTAGCTGGTACAATGAAAACAAGCAACACAAGAGAATTCTTGAAGAATCTTTTATTTCTTCATCATATAAGCCACATGAATTCTCATTATATTTGCATCACATTTAGTCGCAATGGCCAACTGATCATGCCAACTGATTTTTATTTCAGTACACTTACAGTTTACTTTTAAATGTGATTTCATCAGCATGTCCATGTTTGTATGCAACAAACAAGAGAAAAAAAAATGGGTAATCGTTTACATCAATATTTCTAACCCACTTCGGTTGTAGTAATTTAAAGATATTAAATCCTTTCGTAATTTATAGTCTCAATATTTGTTTTTAATTCATCTGAAACTTAAAAAGTTTCTTTTGAGACTTACTACAACCCCAATATTATTCCTCTGATAATAACACAACTCGTTAGAGCTTGCTATTAATTTTGTGTACTATCACATATTGCATGACACCATTCCTATGGTGAACATCTCCTTCAAAGAGGAAAGTATATTATTATTGTCATGGTCAAAACATTACGAGCAAGACATGTTTCTTGCTTTACTTTTGTTGTACCATAGGTATACAACCAATGACAAATTTGTATTGCCACACAATAATGACCACAACCCTTATAGGCAAGAACTATTTCTTTCTTTTGCCCTTTCGGTAGTTCACATAAACATACCATAGTGACCTATAAACGTACAATACCATTAACCATTTCTGTCAAATAAAATTTATTTCCTTTCAAACCTCCTGTAGAGGTGAGTTTTGACATATATCATTTTTCTCAAACCTCCCATAAAGGTGAGTTGTGACATATATCCAACCAATAATGATTTTATCACATTTTGACCCATTCTCTTATAGAATGGTGGAGCATTCATGATACACATTACTTGTCACATTCTCTTCAAGGAATGGACTAATCATTTGTGTGTTTCATAAATTTGCATTATAAGCACTTTGTCATGCCTTTAAAATTCATCATATTTACATGACACACCTCAACATCACTTTGAAAGATCAAGTGTACCATTACTTTATCTTCTTGTCTTTTGATAGAGGATTTATAAACTTGTCAAATTATTGGGTCAACAACATTCACAAGTTCAATGACCTTTCATACCATTTTGATAATGAAAACTGCCTTCACATTTTGAAGGACTAATTGGAGAACCCATAATGTTCTTCCTTTTATAATTACCACAATGATGACTATTATAGTTCCGTCCCTTCATGCCCTTTTTCATATCGTTAATCATTTGTCATCTTTCAGACTAATTATTTACTGCTACCACATTCATACGATAGAATGGAGCAAGTCAACATCAGATTTCAAAGTTATCATATGTTGCTACCACATTCTTTTCAAGGAATGGAGCAAATTCAATGGGACAAATTTCAAGGCTTTTTTCTTAGTCATCATTTTATCATCGATATGGTGCATTGGCTAAAACTCAATGTCTTACCCATATAAGGCGTGTTACGCCATAACTCCATGGGACTTGAACCCAATCACGGTGCATCAAAACTCAAATTGATGTCTTACCCTTTTGGTGCGATAGAACATGAATCTATCGTCTTACCCTCAAATATTTTTTTTTTTTAATTATGGTGCATCCGGACTTTAACCTGATGTCTTACCCTTTTGGTGCGATGAGACTTGAATCCACCGTCTTACCCTTAACCAACGGTATAATAGATCGAAATACAACATGACTCACCCTTTGAGTCTTTCAAAGTAATTAAAATAATATTCAAACTCATGTTATTATAACTTTATACCTTCTTTCATTTAAGAATTTTTATTTTTATTTTTTTATAGCATGTCATATTCAATCAATAGTAGTATATGTCTTTTGTTCCTGGTCAATGTTAGTGATTGGACATTATTGTATTCTAAATCATAAAAAGATTTTATAAAATACATACCTGATTTTATGTATATAGTACTTTGATCTTCATAACGAGATCAACCAAAATATGAGTTAAAGAAAAACAAGAACTCACTCTCAATTGGATAGAGTCTCGTGCTGATAACGTGTTATAAAAGTAATAATATAATAGAAAGAGAAGAAGGCAAGAGAAGTAGATATAGGAGAAGACTTTCTTCTTATTCAAGTGTATCTTAGTCTCATCTGTATATGTTACAATAGTGAGTGAACAACCCTATTTATAGGTTGAGAAATCACTCTAAAAGTCACCATATTAAGTATCATAATAAATAGATACATTCTTATCCAAAAAGGTTCATGAAACCTAGTGAATATATATAGTTGTTCATTTACTAACTTTATGGACTATCCACTCATTCAATGTATTTATAACAAATATTTATTTAATAAAAAATTTTAAAACGAGTTGAAATTAAAAATTGAATTGGGCTCAATTGAGGATTCTCTTCAAATGGGTTAATGCTTGAATGAGTTGAAATTGAACTCAATTCAAATAATCTTGAGTTCAATCATTAAAATTCTGAACGAATTGGACGGGTTACAGGGATCAATTTTTTGACACCCTAAGTAATATTGATATAAAATATAATAATAATTATTATGTCAAAAAAATAAATTTTTAAGACCTTGGTTCAATTTTGACTTTAAGCCATCATTAATTTACTAGACAATATTAAATGCATTTAATTACTTAAATAAATTTCTTTGACATGTCTTATTTTCTATCTTTCGCTTTTTATTATTTTATAATTATTCGATATTCAATATTTATTTTGAAAGTTTTATAAAAAATTGAATTGCTCTACACAACGCTATACATAATATTCAATATATACTAATGTCCTTTAGCTCTGAGCATTCTTTCTTTGAAAATTGAAAAAGGATTGGATAGCCTTTCACTAAACAAATTAAAGAGAGCATTTCCTTGTCTTCTCCGTCCTTAGGGATATTTTTCTTTTTTTTTTCTTCTGTTATTAATATTTAATAATAAGATTATTGAAATTCAAATCATATTTTTGATAATATAATTGAAGATTTTAAAAGAAATTAATATGATTATTGAAATTCAAATCATATTTTTGATATTATAATTGAAGATTTTAAAAGAAATTGGGTAATACGGAAGTCAATCTTATCATTAAGGTTCAAACAAATTAATATGCTTTCATAAAATGAAGTCCAAAAAATAATTGATTGATTAATTATGTACAGAAAACATTGATATTTAGTTTAGTAGAATGACACTTTTACAAGTGAAACGAACATGTTTATACGCCTTTTAATAAAAGCCCACTATCTTCTAAATGAATCCGTCTTTCTTTCTAGACTTGGCAAATTATGTGTATTTATATTAAAGAAGGCATTACATAGAGTAAGGGTCACGGTGTAAATAAGTAGAAGTTAGAGGATTATTTATTGAAAAGTTAGTTAGATTAGTTACAGTATAACTGTTAACTCTGTTAACTCTTCTCTGCATCTAGAACATTCTTACTGATAGGAATTGTTCACCAAGCTATCTTCTTCAAGGTAGCTAACATGGTATCAAAGTTGCGGTAAACATTGTAGTGCTTCAAGGATCTCAGCTAAGTCATGGCGACTGTCGATAATGAATTACCGGAGAAGCTGAGTCACAATCATCCCCTGTTTTTGCATACAATCGAAAATTCTGGTGTTCTACTCAGCTCGATTCAACTGACTGGAGCTGATAATTTTTTGGTATGGAGTCGAGCTATGAAGATTGCCATTCTAGGTCAAAATAAACTTGGATTCATTGATGGATCCTGCAAAAAGGAATCCTATGGCCCTAATTTGACAAATATGTGGGAACGCTGCAATGCGATAGTCCTTTCATGGATTATGAATTGTGTTTCGAAGGAATTACTTGGAGGCATCGTCTACTCCACAAATGCAACTGCTGTGTGGAATGATCTATGTGAGAGGTATGATAAGGTGATCGATCACGTATATTTCAATTACACAAAGAGATTGCTACGATTACTCAAGGTACCAGCTCTGTTTCAATCTATTTATCTAAACTGCGTGAATTGTGGGTAAAATATGATAGCTTAGCACGTGTTCCTAGCTGTGAGTGTGTAAACTCGAGAGAAATTTCAATGTTCATGCACAATCAGAAATTGCTTCAGTTTCTCATGAGACTTAATGACTCATATGAGCAAGCTAGGAGTCAGATCCTCATGATGGTACCCTTACCCACACTGAATAAGGCATATTCATTGTTAATTGAGAGAGAAAGTCAGCGTAATATATCTCAAACGTCTAGTTCTAATTCATCTGAGTTGAATGCCCTATTCACTGCTGGTCCAAAAACATCAATATCTAAATCCAGGCCTCACTCTAGCTCCAGCTATGATCCCAATGCATTTTGTGACTACTGCAACAGAACAGGTCACACTAAGACTATTTGTTATCAACTTCATGGTTAACCACCTCGGTATGAAAGGAAAAAGAAAGGTTCAGCCAACCCCTACCAAGAAAGAGGAAGATCTACCAATGACAGGAGAACATATCCTGCTGCACACAATGTGGTTATTGAATCTGATCAGTTTGATTATAGTAGGGGTGTGAATCAAAGGAATCAGAGTTATGGTAGAAGCTCCCAACAACATGATCATGTTGATTACCATAAAAGCATGAATATGCTGCAAGAACAATACAATCACATTTTACATATGCTTGGCCAATCTAATCTATAGGGCAGTGCTGAAAGAATTTCAGCCTCAGCCTCAACACCACATTCCAGTACACCACATTCCAGTGCAAATCTAGCCCAAGATACCTACTCTTCTACAGGTAATGCCACTGCCCTCACAGTTAGTACCACTAAGACACCCATATCAACTAAGACACCTAGAAGTGTACAACTGCCTAATGATGACACTACATTAATCACTCATACAAGATCTTGTAATATGACATCACATGACACTCTAAATAATGTCCTTTTTTCTGATTTTAAATTCAATTTGTTGTCAGTTTCTAAGCTTACTAAAGAGCTGCAATGTGTTGTTTATTTCTTTCCTTATTTTGTTACCATTCAGGACCTCTCCAATGGGCAGGTGAAGGTGATTGGTAAGGAACATGCTGACCTATATCTTCTACCTACTCACTCTTCTAAAGATACTGTATCTCAAGCTTATTCTCATCTAGCTTAAGATTCTCTTTCTTCATCAGAATCTCAGACTGCTCTATGGCATCAACGACTAGGACACACTTCTTCCAATGTCCTAGCCAGTGCCCTTGACCTGTCTCCTGCACAGTGCAACAAGGAAGTGCATAAATACACTGTGTGTCCTCTTGCTAAACAACCTCGATTACCTTTTCCACATAGTGTTACAATGTCTACTTGTCCATTTCAGTTACTTCATATAGATGTTTGGGGTCCATTTCATACTCCTACTTATGATGGTAATAGATTTTTTGTCACCATTGTTGATGATTGTACTAGAATGTTATGGCTGTTTTTAATAAAATTGAAGAGTGATGTTTGTGTTGTGCTGAAAAATTTCTTCACTCTTGTCAAAACTCAATTCAATGCCTTGGTTAAGACCATTCGAACTGACAATGGATCTGAATTTGTTAATACTGAGTGTCACACTTTATATACAAATTTGGATATCATACATCAGAGAATTTGTATCCATACTCCTCAGCAGAATGACATTGCTGAGAGAAAACATAGGCACATTCTTGAGGTTGCTAGGGCAATCAGGTTTCAAGGACATATTCCCATCGGGAATATTGCATTGTCAATACTACTTATATTATTAACCGGTTGCCTACACCTGTTCTACTTGGCATCTCCTTATGAAGTCTTCACAAATGTAAGCCTTCTCCGCATCATGTGAGGGTCCTAGGCTGTTTATGCTTTGCCAAGAACATGTATTGTCATGATAAATTCCAGCCACATAGTGTTGTTACCATTTATATGGGGTATAGTGACCATACAAAGGGCTACATTCTATACAATGTTCAAGACAAATCTTTCTTTAGCAGCAGGGATGTGTTGTTTAGAGAGACAATATTTCCCTTTACTAATACATACTCCACTAACTGGCACTTGATTCCTCTCATGGATTCTCCTTCAGATCCATCACCTCTATTTTCTGCTCAATTTGATGACTCAGTTATGCCCACAGACTCAGTTGCTCAGCCTTTAGGGTCTACTCCTCCTGCTCCTCTTATGAGAAGATAACAAAAAGTAGTAAAGCTCCACTTTGGTTACAAAATTATGTTGCTTCTGCTCAACTTAGTCCTACAAGGCCACTCTATTCCATTGATCAGTACATTGGTTATGACCAATTGTCCCCCTCTTATCAGGCTTTTCTTTCTTCATTTGGCTCTGAGGTTGAACCACACTCCTTTGAGGAAGCCTCTAAAGATCCAAGGTGGGTTGAAGCTATGCAAGCTGAAATTTCAGCTTTTGAATCCAATCAGACCTGTCAGGTGGTTCCTTTACCCTCTAACAAGAGAGCTATTGGTTGTAAGTGGATCTTTAAAATCAAGCATCATGCCTTTGGTGAGATTGAAAAATTCAAAGCACGTCTTGTGGCTAAAGGGTTTAATCAGTAAGAGGGGCTGAATTATCATGAAACCTTTTCCCCTGTGGTTAATATGGTAATTGTTTGAAGTGTACTGGCTCTAGCTGCTAAGGAACATTGGCATGTTCACCAAATGGATGTGTCCAATGCCTTCCTCCAGGGTGACTTATTTGATAAAGTTTATATGACTCTTCCTCTTGGTTTTCAGCCTCCTAAAGGTTTTAGTGTGCAGGGGGAGAAATCAGTGTGCAGGCTCACTAAATACCTTTATGGCTTAAAAGAGGCACCTAAGCAGTGGAATGTGAATTTCACTAAGGTTCTTATCAAGCTGGGCTTTGTGCAAAGTCATCTTGATTATTCACTATTCATCAAGAAAACAAGTACATAATTGGTGATACTTTTAGTGTATGTGGATGATATGATGATTACAGGCAATGATTTCAATCTCATCCAACAGACCAAAAGAACTCTACAGGATAACTTTAAGATAAAAGATCTAGGAAATCTCAGATATTTACTTAGGGATTGAATTCGCTAGATCACAAGAAGGAATTGTAATGCATCAAAGAAAATACACACTGGAAATCATATCTGAGGCTGGACTTGGGGCTGCTAAACCAGCTACTACTCCTCTTGATCCTTATGTGCAACTAACTACCAGCGAGTATGATGAATTAAATGGGACAGGCAAGGATGATAAGCTATTAACAGCAGTGTACAAAAGACTAGTGGGAAAATTGTTATATCTGAATGTCACTAGACCAGACATTTCCTTTGATACACAAACTTTGAGTCAATTCCTACATCAACCTAACCAGTCACATCTAAATGCAGCCCTCAAGGTGGTATGATATATTAAAAAATCAAGCAGGTTTGGGTGTGTTGTTGTATAACTAAAACACCAAACAATTGCAAGTCTATTGTGATTCAGATTGGGGTGTTTGCTTTCATACAAGAAGGTCAGTTACAGGTTTTATGGTTAAGCAGGTAGGTTCATTAATTTCATGGAAATCTAAGAAACAAGCAACTCTTTCCAGAAGTTCCGCTGAAGCTGAATACAAGAGTATGACCAGTGCAGTAGCTGAAGTAGTGTGGTTAGTGAAACTATTCGGAGAACTTGGAGTTGCAGTTCCCACTCCAGTAACCATCTATTGTGATAGTAAGTTAGCTATTCAAATAGTTGCCAACCCTGTGCTGCATGAGAGAACAAAGCATATTGAATTGGATTGTCACTTCATCAGAGAGAAAATTCAGAATGGTCTAGTTCAGACATAGTATGTGAATACCAAAGAGCAAGAAGCTGACATCCTAGTTAAGGGCTTAGGGAAATCACAATATGAGTACTTGTTATCCAAGTTTAGAGTATTGAATCTGTTCATACCTACAAACATGAGGGAGAGTATTAAAGAAGGCATTACATAGAGTAAGGGTCACAATGTAAATAAGTAAAAGTTAGAGGATTAGTTATTGAAAAAGTTAGTTAGGTTAGTTACAGTACAATGGTATATTTTCCTGTTGTATATATACATGTACAGAACTACTCATACGCAATGCAGTTCATAATTTGTTAACTCTCTAAACTCTTCTGCATCTAGAACATTCTTAGTGATAGGAATTGTTCACCAAGTTATCTTCTTCAAGGTAGCTAACAATTTATTATGAAAAAGCAATTACAATTTTATTAATGAAATTTTTTAAAATTGATGGTCAAAGGTTAGAGCCTTAGAGGTTGTTGAGGATGGGAGAAGACGTTAATCTTAAAAAATTATTTATAAAAGAGCAATTTTCATATATAACAAATATAAAAATCATATTTGTATGTTATAGCTATAGTTTGTATAATTGCGCTTCATAGCAAATTTTATGTTTGCTATAAAGCTTTTGATTTGTATAATTCGCTAGATTCATTCAATTTAATACAATGTATAAATTCATTTATACATTATAATTTGTATAATAAAATTTGTATTTGTATAATTATAAGTCTATAGGACGAAATTATATGTATTTATATTTGTATATATACACTTTTCTCTCGCTTTATACAAACACAAACGCACTTTATACATTTGTATACAGAATGGATAGTTATATACCTAAAATGCCTAATTGTATACTGAACCAGATGGCAAGAAGTGAGATGTTTGCTGCGAATTACAAATGAAATAAACTATGACTACAACATTTAGTTTGAATTAATAATTTGTTATTTCATATAATTTTACCTAATTTTAATCCACGTTAATTTACCATCACAAATTCCTAAAAAAGATAGTATATTTGAGCTATTAGACATCAAGAATTAACATGTGGGCTTCGTTATACCATATTTTAGGCCACATTGATGGCAAAATTCTTAATTTAACTTAACTTGGTATATTTTTCTTTTGATCTTTTGTGATGCATTTTGTTTAGTATATATATTCTTGTCTTATAAATTTTTAGGAATTTATAATTATTAATTTTCTTAATACCTTTATTTTTCTCTTAACGTATATCTTAAATCAAGAAATTATAAAATATTTTTGGTGTTTATCAATAATACCCTCAATTAATTACTTTGAAAAAGGTAGAACTCCTTGAAAATCTTAAGTTTTTAATACATCAATTTCATAATTAATAAGGGGTAAAACGGTAAACTCACTATGCCAATAATTGCTTTCTTAATAGGTGTGTTAATTCAAAAATGGATAAGTAATTAGGGACAGAGGAAGTACGTGTTTGTTCATCTTCACATTGAAAACACGTATACAATCTAAGAGAATGGAAAACAATCTTATCAATTTGATGAGTTTAAATGACCAAAATATCTTTATTTTAGAATTAATTGAAAAAGAAGCAGACATATTGAAAACGGTATATCGAAGCATCTTTAGAGAAAAATAAGTTCAAATAAAATCATAGAAAAGAAAAGAGCTTATACAAACTTTAAAATGCTACAATTTATTCATCTTCACATTGAAAACACACATATACAACATAGGAGAATGGACAACAACCTTATCAATTTGATGAGTTTAAATGACCAAAATATTTTTATTTTAGAATTAATTGACAATGGATAAGACATGTTTAAAACTGTAAATCGAAGCATCTTTAGAGAAAAAAAAGTTTAAATAAAATCAGAGAAAAGAAAAGAGCTTATATAAGCTTTAAATGCTACGTGTTTGTTCATCTTAACATTGAAAACCCATGTATACAACCTAGGAGAATGAAAAACAATCTTATCAATTTGATGAGTTTAAATGACCAAAATATCTTTATTTTAGAATTAATTGACATAAACAGACATGTTAGAAAAACTATATATAGAAACATCTTTAGAGAAGAAAGAAGCTTTAATAAAATTAGATAAAAAAATGAGCTTATACAAGTTTTAAAATGCAACGTGTTTGTTCATCTTCACTTTGGAAACACATGTATACAACCTAGGAGAATGGGCAACAACCTTATCAATTTTTTGATGAGTTCAAATGACTAAAATATCTTTATTTTAGAATTAATCACTACTAAAAATTGGGTCTATAGCAACGCATTCTTTGCAAAAATTTATAATTGTTGCTATAGATAGGCTATCGCAACTGCTTTTCACTGTTGCGAAATTTTTTTGGTTCTATTAGAACATTATGTAGTTAAACCGTTACATTAGAAAAATATATGTTGCCTTAGAGCTCATTAACGCAACAGTAGTTTTAATCAAAGCAATAAATGCATCAATAGCAACGGTTTGTCAAAAGTATTATCTAGTGCAACACTTGTCTAATCCCTCCATATTTTCCCTCTTTTCATTTTACAAAAAAAATACTATTCAATATTTAATTCCTAAAAAGTATAATCCCTTTATGTATTTTAGCCTCTTACGTCACTACCTTATTTTCTCCAATGAACGAAAGGAGTAACAAAGCTAAGAAATCGAAAGATTCATGAATTAGAAATCTTGGGTAGATCTACAATTTTTCTTTCAACTTTTCTCATTGTTCGTTCAAAATAAAAAGAATGAGAACCCTAGCTCAGATCTCAATTGCTCGATTTTCATATCTTGTTTTTTTAGGTATGTCTCAATTATTTTTTCTGCAAAAGATTATCTGTGTCTTTGTAGTTAGGGTCAAAATTTGTATGAAATTCCGATAGTTTTCTTCTTTCTCAACAAAATAGGGCATGAATCTTCTTAAGTGTTTTGTATGTCTGTCTGTCATAGTTAGAATTTCAAATTGCATCTCTCCGTTGATGTGTGTGGCTTGTATTTTTTCTATTTTTTGGTTGCTTTGTGTTTTTTTTGGTTTGCTGAGATGAACATTAATGTGTTGGTTAGTACCTAACTAGACCAATTCTTGGTGTAATATTTCAATAAGATTATGCAGTGAATGTCATCTCCTTGATAGAAACAAGATTTAGGTATTTCCTACTGAACCATGCTCAAATTCTCAAGTATTGAGTATGTAATATGATTTTTTGTTTTCATGTTTTATTTTCACTATACCGCTTCCTGCTCACATTTTTTTGGTCATGCTAGTCACAATAAGGAGGACTGGCAATGATAGTTGATCTTCCAGGTCCCACTTATAAGTTTGAGTTTTCAACAATTGGCACGGTATGGCTTAATCTCTATGTGCTTATCTTTCAGAAAAAGTGTTGTTGAAGATATTATCAACATTTTGTAGGTCAATAATACTTACTATGGTTCCTAGTTTACCTTTATGAAGATTACAGGGAATGTAATACTAAGTTTACAACATTTGCGGCTTCTAAAGCTTGTGTCTGAAAAAATTGATTAGCATATCATTACAGATAGATATAGCATCTTATATTATTGTGCTCTACAAGAAAATCGTTTTTTCTTGTTGGGACAATAAGCAGAGAGCTTAGATTTTCTGAATGCTATCAGTATCTTATGTATGACAATAACTATGACATCCGAGTACGCCTCTATCTATCTGTGTTTTATCTAAAAAAAAATATCTCATTTATTCTATAATAATCTTGTTGCAGCCAAGATCATCCCTCTGATTTCCTCTAGGTGATTTCATTAGAGGAGAAGGAGCAGGAGTATGTAAAGAGGATACTATCAGTGAATAAAATAATGAAAGGTGAAAGGCCGAATACTAAATGGAGTTTGTACTGCAAAATACAAGGATGATGCTTTGGATTTAGGATAATTCTTTAAGGTAGTTTCCTTTTGACTATTTTGTTCATTTTGTTTTGACAAACTTTTATTTGGATTGCAGATATTCATTCCTTTATGCCTTTCTTGACCTTGTTCTTGTCTGTGAAGAGGTTTGTCACTATTTTATATTATTTGGTATTTATTCATACACCAGAGGAAATGATCTCCTTCTTAGATACATAAAAAGTAGTCTATGGCTCTTAAAAAGAGAGCACAAGAAATATATTTCATAGGCTGAGCATGTAAAGTGAAAGAAATTCAGTAAACCAATGTGTGACAAGACTAAATAATTGAATGATGCTCTTCCACAATTTAAAGAGGAAAAAAAAGTATCAGAACAGGTCATTCTACTCTTTTCCTTAATGAGTAATAGTGTTCATACACAAAAAACAGTGATTGTAATCACTGATGCAAAAAACACTTGAATGTAGTTTCAAACGACTCTTGCTATTTGTTGGAGTAAATTTTAGTAGGAAAGATGAAACTATATATCGAAACATCTTTAAAGAAGAAACAAGTATCTTTAGAGAAGATAGAAGCTCAAATAAAATCAGAAAAAAGAAAAGAGCTTATACAAGTTTCAAAATGCTACGTGTTTATTCATCTTCACTTTGAAAACACACGTATACAACTCAGGAGAATGTGCAACAACCTTACCAATTTGATTAGTCTAAATGAACAAAATGTTCTTACTTTAGAATTAATTAACAAAGATGCAGACGTTGAAAAACTATATATAGAAACATATTTAGAGAATAAAGGAGCTTAAATAAAACCAAAAAAAAAAAAAAAAGAGCTTACTCAAGCTTAAAAATGCTACGTGTTTGTTCATCTTCCAATTGAAAACACATGTCTACAATCTAAGAGAATAGAGAACAACCTTATCAATTTGATGAGTTTAAATGACCAAAATATCCTTATTTTAGAATTCATTGACACAAAGAAGCAAAGATGTTGAAAAACTATATAGGGAAGCATCTTTAGAGAAGAAAGAAGCTTAAATAAAATCAGAGAAAAGAAAAAAATCTTATACATGCTTAAAGATGCTACGTGTTTGTTCATCTTCATATTGAAAACACATGTATACAACCTAGGAGAATGTGCTGTTGGGAAATTCGGGTAATTTCCCTACAAAACGGAACAACTTTAGTGAAATGAACCGGTTCAAATGAACTGAACCGGACAGAACACTAACAAAGATACCCGACAAGTAATATCGAATATTAACTGAAAAGAAGAGAAAAGAGACCGAACAATTTTAATAATGGAGTTCAGCCGCGAAAGCTTAATCTCCGAGCACCGCTCAAAGCAGCCTGCTTTTATTAGATAGAGAGAAGAGATTACAAATGGTGCATTTTACAATGAAGGAGGAGGGGTTCTTTTATAACCCCAAATTCTCCTTCACAATACATAAAACTCCGATGTGGGACTAAATAATTAGGCCAAAGAGTCAACAAATCTCCACCTTGGCTTAATATCCAGTCCCACCAAATACAAATCTTCTCAAACAAACAAATAATAAAAGCAGTTTTCACGTTGCTTCCAAATTTGCGCCGTGAGGCGCCAACTTCAAATGTGCAAGACATTGACCAAGTCTAAACAGTGTTCAAACTTGGCCTTTGTAACCACCTTGGTCAGCATATCTGCGGGATTCTCCGTAGTATGAATCTTCAACAGAAGTATCTCCTCTTCTTCGAGAATTTCCCTCACAAAGTGATAGCGAACATCAATGTGCTTCGTCCGTGCATGAAAGACTTGATTCTTTGCTAAATGAATAGCACTCTGACTGTCAGAATAAACCTCAAGTTGTTTCTGACCAACTCCCAAGTCTTTAAGCAACCCATGAAGCCAAATCGCCTCCTTTACAGCCTCTGTAATCGCCATATACTCTGCCTCTGTCGTAGACAAAGCCACCGTTGACTGTAAAGTAGACTTCCAACTAACTGGCGCTTTTGCTAAAGTGAACAAATAGCCAGTTGTAGATCGTCGCTTATCCAAATCACCTGCATAGTCAGAATCACAGTATCCAACTATGCATTGACCAAGTGATTTATCCTGCTCGAATACCAATCCAATATCTACGGTATTTTGCAGATACCGTAGAATCCATTTCACAGCTTGCCAATGACCCTGGCCTGGATCATGCATGTACCTGCTAACAACACTAACAGCCTGTGAAATATCTGGTCTCGTACACACCATTGCATACATCAAGCTTCCAACTGCATTTGCATACGGGACTTTCGCCATGTATTCTCGCTCTTCATCAGTCGTCGGAGATAACCGGCTACTCAGTTTCAAATGAGGAGCAAGTGGGGTACTCACGTGTTTTGTATCTTCGTGCATACCGAAACGTCTTAGTACCTTCTTCAAATACTGCTTCTGTGACAGCCAAAGCTTGCCTCTCTCTCTGTCCCTGTTTATCTCCATGCCGAGAATCTTCTTGGCTTCCCCCAAATCCTTCATCTCGAACTCTTTACTCAACTGAGCCTTCAGTTTGTCAATCTCAGTTTGGCTCTTTGCTGCAATCAGCATATCATCAACATATAAGAGTAAGTAGATGTAGGAACCGTCTTGAAGCCTGCGCAAATACACACAATGATCGTATTTACTTCTCTTGTACTTCTGACCCTTCATGAAACTATCAAATCGTTTGTACCACTGTCTCGGAGATTGTTTCAGTCCGTACAATGATTTGACAAGTTTGCAAACCCAATTCTCTTTATCAGCAACCTTATTTCCTTCTGGCTGAGTCATATAGATTTCCTCCTTCAAATCACCGTGTAGGAACGCGGTCTTCACATCAAGTTGAGCTAGCTCCAAATTCAACTGCGCTACCAAGGCCAACATAATTCTAATGGAGGAATGTTTAACAACTGGAGAAAATACCTCATTATAATCAATTCCCTCCCTTTGAGCGTAGCCTTTAGCTACCAACCTTGCCTTGTAGCGAACATCGTCTTTATCGGGAAATCCTTCTTTCTTTGCAAATACCCATTTGCATCCAATTGCCTTCTTGCCTATCGGTAGTTGTGTCAACTTCCACGTCATGTTCTTCTTGAGGGATTGCATTTCCTCTTCCATTGCACCTGCCCAATTGCCACTTTCTGAACTTCGTATGGCCTCTGGGTAGGTGGATGGAACATCTTCATCTGAAACTGGAAGTGCATAAGCTACCATGTCAGTGAAACGAGCGGGCTTTTGGATCGCTCGTCTCTGTCTTCTAACTGCAATTGGCTCCGATTGCTGTAGAGGTTCTTGGGTAGGAACCTCTTCCTCATCTGACTCTTCTTCTGCCGTAGGAGAGTCACTCGTGGTGCTCCGTGCTGGGATCACCACTGTCTCCTCAAACTCCACCTGCTTCGGAGTACACGCCACCTGTTCAGGAGTACTCTCAGCATCTTCTGGATTTACCTTCTTTAACATGGCAGATTCATCAAAGGTAACATCTCTGCTTATAATTGTTTTCTTTGCCTCGAGACACCACAGACGGTATCCCTTCACTCCAGCATTGAATCCCATGAACAAAGCCTTCTTTGCCCGTGGATCCAACTTTGATTCAATCACATGATAATATGCAACAGAACCAAAAACGTGCAAAGTATCATAATCAGTTGCAGGTTTTCCAGACCATACCTCTAATGGAGTTTTGCCATCAATAGCAGATGATGGCAAACGATTGACGAGATGTTGAGCATATGTTATCGCCTCAGCCCAAAATTTTCTGCCTAACCCAGCATTAGACAGCATACAGCGAACTTTCTCCATAAGTGTCCTGTTCATACGCTCTGACACCCCATTCTGTTGCGGTGTTTTCCTGACGGTGAAGTGCCGAACTATGCCACAGTCTTGGCATACCTTAAGGAACGGATCACTCTTGTATTCTCCACCATTGTCTGTTCGGAGAACCTTGATCTTCCTTCCCGTCTGGTTTTCAACTTGAACTTTCCACTTAAGGAAAATTCCAAGTACATCATCTTTGTTCTTCATAGAAAACACCCAAACTCTCCTGGAAAAATCATCAACAAAAGTGACAAAATAATGCCTTCCTCCAAGAGACGGAGTCTTGGCAGGTCCCCATACATCTGAATGCACATAATCCAGAATACCCTTGGTATTATGAATTGCAGTGCCAAACTTCACTCTTCGTTGTTTTCCAAGAACACAATGTTCACAAAACTCAAGTTTGCAAGTCTTCGTACCTTTCAACAATCCTTGCTTGGCAAGAATTTGCAAAGATTTTTCACCAGCATGTCCCAACCGCATATGCCACAGCTTCGTTGCCTCAGTATCTTTCTTGGTGCAAGAAGTTACTGTTGTTACTGTCCCGACCACTGTACTACCTTGATAGTAATACAGATTGTTCTTTCTCACACCCTTCAACATCACCAACGCTCCAGAAGTTGCTTTAAGAACTCCATCTCGCATCGTTATAACTAGGCCTTTAGATTCTAAAGCCCCCAATGAGATGAGATTCTTCTTCAACTTTGGCACGTACCGCACATCTCGCAAGATTCTGGTGGATCCATCATGATTCTGCAGTTTGATTGAACCTATTCCGGTTGTTTTACATGAATTATCATTACCCATGTAAACAACTCCGCCATCGAGATCCTGAAATTCAAAGAACCACTCCCGAATGGGACACATATGATAGGTACAACCTGAATCCAATATCCACTCATCTGCATGTGATGTTGTAGGAGCGACCACTAAAGAGATATCTGATTCCGCATCGCTTTTGCATTCTGCAACATTGGCGTCTTGCGGAGCCTTCCCTTTCTTCTTCAACTTTGGACAGTCTTTCCTCCAGTGCCCTTTCTCATGACAGAAAGCACACTCATCTTTGGCAATGGCTCGACCTTTTGATTTGGACCTTCCTCTTCTCCCTTTTGTCTGGTTTTGATGACGACCTCTTGCCACCAATACTTCTTCTGATGTTGTTGCCTTTGTTTTCATCTTATCCTGCTTTCTCAGTTCATGACTATATAAAGCAGAACAAACAGCATCTAACGACACATTCTCCTTCCCGTGAAGTAACGTTGTCTCCAAATGTTCAAATTCATCGGGAAGAGATGATAACAACATCAAAGCCAGATCTTCATCATCGAATATGACATCTAAATTAAGCAAGTCTGCTACTAATTGATTAAACATAGTGATATGTTCATTCATAGTAGTACCTTGTTTGTAATCAAATCGGAACAACCTTTTCTTCATTAGGAGCTTGTTCTGACCACTCTTTTTCAGAAACTTGTCCTCCAATGCCTTCCACAATTTGTATGCAGAAGTCTCATTCTTGAAAGCATACTTTTGCTCCCTGGATAGACACGATCGAATTGTTCCGCATGCCAACCGATTAATGATTTTCCAATCTTTATCTTCAACTCCTTCTAGTTTGACTTCTTCAATAGCAATATCAAGACCCTGCTGGAAAAGGGAGTCCAAAACCTCCCCTTGCCACATACCGAAATGGCCCGTACCATCGAATATTTCAACCGCCAACTTCAAAGTAGACATCGGGAATCTTGACCATGATGACGAGGCACCCGATGTCTTCGGTGGAATATTTGCAACAGACTCCATTTCTTGATCTTTATTTGCCATTACAGACTCAAAAAAAAATATTGGATATTACAACAGAATTCAAACAATCGAAGGCTTCTACTGAGACAAAGTAATTCCTTTCTGGTGTGGAAGATCAGGCTAAACTGCAACCACAGAGCATACTCAGACAGAACTCTGACTTAGAAAAAACTTTCGACACAAAAGGACCAAAATAATTCTTTTCTGATGTGGAAGATCAGACTCAGCTGCAACCACAGAGCATACTCAGACAGAACCTTGGCTCTGATACCACTTGTTGGGAAATTCGGGTAATTTCCCTACAAAACGGAACAACTTTAGTGAAATGAACCGGTTCAAATGAACTGAACCGGACAGAACACTAACAAAGATACCCGACAAGTAATATCGAATATTAACTGAAAAGAAGAGAAAAGAGACCGAACAATTTTAATAATGGAGTTCAGCCGCGAAAGCTTAATCTCCGAGCACCGCTCAAAGCAGCCTGCTTTTATTAGATAGAGAGAAGAGATTACAAATGGTGCATTTTACAATGAAGGAGGAGGGGTTCTTTTATAACCCCAAATTCTCCTTCACAATACATAAAACTCCGATGTGGGACTAAATAATTAGGCCAAAGAGTCAACATGTGCAACAACCTTATCAATTTGATGAGTTTAAACGATCAAAATTTCCTTATTTTAAAATTATTTAACAAAGAAGCAGAGATATTGAAAACTGTATATATATGGATGCATCTTTAGAGAAGAAATAAACTTAAATAAAACCACAGAAAAGAAAAGAGCTTATACAAGCTTTAAAATGCTACGTGTTTGTTTATCTTCACATTGAAAACATACGTGTACTATCTAAGAGAATGGTCAACAACCTTATCAATTTGATGAGTTTAAATGACCAAAATATCCTTACTTAAGAATTAATTGACAAAAAAGCAGAGGTGTTAAAATTTTTCTAATTCTATTATATAGAAAAGAAATAGATATATGTATATGTATGTTCACACCTTGATCGACAATTATCAAAACTCTAAGCATCTCACAAATATGGCATTGCCTAATGACAATATTGAAGAGAAAACTAGACAAGTATTGTGTGGTTATGCACACATATTGAACCTTTCATTAAGCTTCATCAACGCCAAGTCACTCAAATGTGCAATTCAACTTGGAATACCAGATATCATTCATAGTCATGTCCGAGCCATGAGTCATGACCCTATCCGATTTAGTAAATTCTCTCTCTATCAACAAATCAAAAGGTCACAATTGTGTTTATCGTCTCATGCGTGTTCTAATTCATTCTGGCTTATTTATTGAAGAAGGAGAGGGTTATTTACTTACTCCGAATTCACGTCTCCTCCTTAAAGATGAGCCTTTGAGCATAGTCCCCCTTGTATATTCTGGAGTACTAGATCCAAAATCAATGGATCCGTTTGACTATCTTAGCCAATGGTTCAAAAATGATGACTCTTGTACTCCATTTGCGAGTATTTATGGCAAGTCTCTTTATGAATACGCTGAGAAGGAACCGATAGTTAACCATCTATTAAACGAAGGCATGGCTAGTGATGCCCGTTTGGTCATGAGCGTGTTGATTCAAAATGGTAAGGGGATAATTTTTGAAGGGTTGAAATCGTTGGAGGGGGTACTGGAACCGTAGCTAAAGCTATTGCGGATGCATTTCCACAAATAAATTGCACTGTCTTTGAACTCCCTCATGTAATTGAAGGGCTTCAAGGATGTAAGAACCTGAACTTTGTGGGAGGAGACATGTTTAACTCCATTCCTTGTGCCGATGCAATTTTGCTTAAGGTACAACCCTTTTTTTTTTTTTATTTATTGTTAATGGTTTATATATGTTTGATGACTAATAACAATTGTTACAGTGGATATTACATAATTGGGAGGACGAAGATTGTATAAAAATATTGAAGAAATGTAAAGAAGCAATTCCGAGTAAGGAGAATGGAGGAAAGGTAATCCTAATTGAAATAGTGATCGATCAAAACAAAGACGATGACAATAAGTCATATGAAACACAACTTTTCTATGACATGCTTATGATGGTTGTACTTGGTGGAAAAGAAAGAAGTGAACAAGAATGGGCAAAACTTTTAGTTGATGCTGGTTTTAGTGACTACAACATCATTCCTATACTGGGATTAAGAAGTGTTATTGAGGTTTACCCTTAAATATCATGATGCATATGTTATTCCTCATTTCCATAAAGGAACATCTTATCTTGTGTTATGTTTCCAATACTTACTCCTTAAATGATTACAACTACTTTTTTTATTAGACAAATGAGTTTAACTAAGTTTAAAAATATTTTGGTACATTATAATTTATACATATCTATAGTTTAAGAAGATAATTCTTCATTTCGTGTTAAGTCAAAACCATATCACTCAAATGTGCTATTCAACTCGAAATTTCAAATATCATCCATAGCTATGACCCTCAGCTCCGAGTTAGTGAACAACACTCTCCCTATCAACAAATCGAAATTGATACACCCTTGTTCCTTTTGAATTTGATGATACATAGATAATTTTATAGAGACAAACAACTAAGCTTTGAAGAAAATGAATGAAAAAACTAATACAATTTCGTTATGCTTGAACGGAGAAAGAAAAATGGGGCTTTTCCTAACTCAGATAATAAAATGATATATTCCTTTACTTTTAGAAAGGATGAAAACAATTAACATGCAAACAATTCATATTTTTTTATTACTTCAAAATATTACAACCCCCCCCCCCGGCTCACCCCCACGTCATAGGCAATTGAGTTTTCTTCTATTTTATTTTCTTAAGTTTAAATTGAAGTTACTTAGCTTTTTATATTTTAATGTACATTGAATTCATTATTTATTTAGAGTTTAGTTACATGATATACATAATTTGAGATTTTGTCTTTATAATTAAAAAAAATTCTCATCTAGAAGAAAGTCTTGCCCTTCAATTTCTTTATATTGCAATTTATAACTTGTTTTCTAATTTTGTCCTGGCTTATAGCTATTACATTATTCATCGATTGTTACATTATATTCCAAAGGACTTAGATGGTGAAAACAATTGCATATTGTGATTGTTTGCAACATATTGAAAGTACATTGAATTCATTATTTATTTAGAGTTTAGTTACATGATATACATTATAATTTGAGATTTTGTTCTTTATAATAATAAAAAATCTCATCTAAAAGAAAGTGATCTTTCCCTTCAGTTTCTTTATTATACTGCAATTTATAACTTGTTTCCTAATTTTGTCCTGGCTTATAGTTATTACATTATTCATCGGTTGTTACATTATATTCCTAAGAATTTAAATGGTAAAAGCAATTGGGTATTGTGATTTTTTTACTAAATTAACGGGCGGTCTGCATCTTCTTAGATTGTAAGTCTCACAAATAGTGATTTCCCCCTCATCAGTGTGTTTCTTTCCTAATTTTGCTTTCCTATTTTATTTTTTTTCATTTTATATTCGGGTGTATCACGTATGGTCTCTAAGCTAAATTTGAAATAAAAATAATGAAATTTAACACTTTAATTAGATTCATATCCTGATTTTATCGTGATTCCTCTGTCTTGTACCAATAGCACAGGAAAATTCTTATCCTCCTTCTAGGCACACTATTAATATATATATATATATATATATATATATATATATATTATTTTTATTAATTTTTCAAGATAAATATATGCATGTACACATATTTGTTTCCCCAAGTTAACGAGGTGGGTCACCTCCACTCCTAAATCCTAATACTATATTCGTACTTTTTCTTTATTTGAGGTAATTTTCGTGCTTTTTTCATTTTTCCTTTTTTATTTTGGTTTCCAATACGTATCTTCTTATTCACCAACTTAGAATGCTTATTTCTTTCTTCCATTTCCATTTTAAAGTGTAAAAGAACGCAATTCATAACTTTGTTTCCTAGTTTTCAGAGCAAGTATATGGTTTATTTTGCCACAAATTATGTGATACACTTTCTTTAATAGTTTATCAAAAATAGAATATGGGGTTGGACTCACATAAGTAATTTTTTGTTTAAGTATATGGTTCATCTTGTCACATTTACGTGATACACTTTCTTTAATAGTTTACCTTTTTGTTACAATTTTTAATTTAAAAAACAAGTACTTCAAATTGTTTGTCGTAAATCAAAATTTTCACTCTTTTATCTTTTTTTTCTAAAATTCTATATTCAGTAAAATAATATCACAACATAACTGAGATGAATATAGAATGCTAAATAGCCAGAATTAAAAAAAGTTATAATATCTTTCTTACTCCCTTCGTCCAGGCAGATATACTAAAATAGATGTCCAAAATTAATTGTCAATTTAAACGATCAAGAAATAATTAATCCTTTTTTTTCAATTCTACCCTTAATAATTACTCCATTTTGTTGAATTGAAAAGTTATCTAGACTTTTGATATTTTGGTATAGTAGGTTATATAAGTCAAATTACCCATTATATTAAATTTTTCTTGAGGGGAGGGGAGTGCATGACCTTATCCTAACAAATTGATATTTTTTTTTTCATTTTTAATTAAAAGATTAAAATTAAAAGGATAAAATTGTTTAAAAAGTAAAATAAAATAGGTAAAATGTTATTGTGGCAAGAAGGATTTTTCCATAAGATACATACATCCTATATATCTTCTTATGAATAAAACCATATCTCATTTAATTAAGAGAAAAAAACACGAATAACGAATTTAATTTAAGAATGGATATTACAAATTTTAATAAGATTTTTTAATTTTCAACACATAGCATTATATTTCTATCAATACCTAACAATTTGATAAACAAATTTAACAAATGGAGAATGTCTTTAATAATTTTCTATTGTTAATTAATTAATCATCCCCCACCCCCAAATAAATATAGCGTTATATGATATATTAGTTAGCACAATTTTATTCCAGTGAGTTGATTTTTTTTTATTATTATCAATGAACGATTTTTTTCCCCACAATTTTATTGGTGTTGTTCCGTCTTTCTTTATAGATTTTATTTCATAAATATCCAATTCACTAATCTTATTGCTTTGAAACTTCATGAAAATATAAAATTTCTACTTCGAAAATCAGAATCTTGCTAGTAGTGGAAGAAGTTTTTATTTATTTTTCATTATAAACGATATAGTTGTCCTCAGTGTATGAAATTAACAAGTATATTCTAGTAAATAAATAAGTGTGTATAATGTGTATCGAATTCGTTTCAAAAGATTAGATTAAACTTATGGAAGACATAGTTTATTCAGTTTTATAAATAGGTAAAAACTTAACATTAAGTACTCAAACATCTAGTGTGTATAATAAGTATAAAACAGGTTTCAATAATTCAAAATTTCATGAAAAAAAGGTTTGAAACCTATTTAAATACTTTGTTCATACATTAATTTGTATATGAATATATTTTAGGGTACGTAATTTTTATATAAATGATTTTAAATGAGTATACTAAACTTAAGCCAAAGAAAGCGATTTTTTTTTTACACTTTCTATATATTGAAAATAAATTAACATGGAGGATCAAGACATGCCGTGTATAGAATGGATATATAAATAGATTTCAAAAAATCAAAATCTCATGAAAAAAGTAATTATACCTATTTTAATGCCTAGTTCATAGATCAAGAATTCAAACATGTACAATTTTTAGTGTATGTAAAATGGTTTCAAAAGACTATACTAAACTGAAGCTAATGAAGTCATAATTTAAACAATTTGTATATACTAGTAAAAATCTAAATATTGATGACCCAAAATATATATATATATATATGTAGTGTATAGATTAGGTATATTGGCGGAGTCAGGAACTTCCAGAGAGGTGTTCAGAATATTTTTGACTAATGAGTGTATTAAAATTTTAAAAATTAAACTATGTAATATTAATAATTAATATTTTTGGAGACATGTGATTTCTCCTTTATAGAACCAATTGGCGACTGTTAGTGAAATTTAAACACACTAACACTTTAAGTTCTCAAAGTCTTGGCTTGTTGAAAGTCACTTGGGCTACAAACGTCGTTGTGTCAAGGGTGTTCATCCATAGCCATGGCCGAGCCATGATCCTCTTCGAATTAGTAAACGCTCTCCCTATCAACAAATCGAAATTGAGACACCCTTATTCCTTTTGAACTTTGATGATAAATATATAATTTTATACAGAGAAATAGCTAAGCTTCGCTAAAAATAAATGAAAAAAATTATACAATTTCGATATGCGTGAAGGAAACAACGAAAGTGGGACTTTTCCTAACTCAGCTAATAAAATGATATATTCCTTTACTTTTAGAAAGGATAAAAAACAATTAACATGCAAACTATTCATATTTTTCTGCATTACTTCAAAATATTATCTTCCCACATTTACATATTTGTGCATTTTTTTAACTGTATTTAAGTACTTTTTGCTAGGTGTTACATGTCATAAGCAATTGAGTTTTCTTCTATTTTATTTATTTGGAGTTTAGTTACATAACTTGAGATTTTGTTCTTTATAATTAAAAAAAAAGTCTCATCTAAAAGAAAGTGATCTGACGAGAGGGAGTTGCTCGAATTGTAAGTATCCCTCACTTTCAATCCGAAGGTTGCGAGTTCGAGTAACCAAGGAAGCAAAAGGAGTGTGAGCTCCTAGAGAGGGTGAAGAAAAAGAAGAAGTGATCTTGCCCTTCAATTTCTATATAGTGCAATTTATAACTTGTTTCTTAGTTTATTCCTGGCTTATAGCTATTTACATTATTCATCGATTGTTACATTACATTCCTGACGTTTTAAATGGTAAAAACAATTACGTATTGTGATTTTTTGGACAAATTAACGGGTGGCCTGAATTTTCTTAGATAAGTATATCAACAAATAGTGTTTTCCCCCTCATCAGTGTGTTCCTTTCTTAATTTTGCTTTCCGATTTTACTTTTTATTATTATTATTATTATTATTATTATTATTATATTTGGGTGCATCACATATGATCTCTAATCTAAATTTAAAATAAAAATAATGAAAAATTTAACACTGGACTCAAACCCTGATATCATGGGTGGTCTCTTGTACCAGTAGCACAAGAACACTCCTATCCTTCTTATAAGTGCACTATATTATATGTATCGTAGAAAAATTTAACATTGATTTGTTTCCCCCAGTTAACGAGGTGGGTCACCTCCTCTCCTAATACTATATTCGTACTTTTTCTTTATTTGAGTTAATTTTAATGCTTTTTTTTTTTCATTTTTATTTTGGTTTCTAATACGTACTAGACTCTTTATAGTTTATTCACTAACTTCGAATACTTTTTTCTTTCTTCCGTTTCCGTTTTAAAGTGTAAAAGAATGCAATTCATAACTTTGTTATTATTTCCTAGTTTTGTCCTGGCTCATTCTTTTCTTGTTATAAATTTTTGGCTCAATCATTATTACAAATTTACAATTCTAAGTATCTCAAAAATATGACTACATTGTGTAATAGACAACTATTGGGTGCTAAGGCACACATATGGAACCATACATTTAACTACGTTAGCTCCATGTCACTCAAATGTGCAATTCAGCTCGGAATTCGAGATATCATCCATAGCCATGGCCGAGCCATGACCCTATCTGATTTAGTGAATGCTCTCCCTATCAACAACAAACCGAAAGGTCAGGATTATATTTAAAATGGTAAGGGACTACTTTTTGAAGGGTTGAAATCGTTGGAGGGGGTACTGGAACCGTAGCTAAAGTTATTGCGGATGCATTTCCACAAATAAATTGCACTGTCTTTGAACTCCCTCATGTAATTGAAGGACTTGAAGGAAGCAACAACCTGAGCTTTGTGGGAGGAGACATGTTTAACTCCATTCCTTCTGCCAACGCTATTTTACTTAAGGTATAGCTTTGTAATACACACGCTCCCTTTTTTCTCTATTTGATGTATTAATTGTTTGTGTTTGATTTGTATGGCAAATAGTGGATATATACTACATGATTGGAACGACGAAGATTGTATAAAAATATTGAAGAAATCTAAAGAAGCAATTCCAAATAAGGACAATGGAGGAAAGGTAATCTTAATTGAAATAGTGATGGATCAAAACAAAGACGACAATAAGATATATGAAACTCAACTCTTAATTGATATGTTTATGATGGTTCATTTTAGTGGAAGAGAAAGAAGCCAACAAGAATGGGAAAAACTCTTTTTCGATGCTGGTTTTAGTGACTACAAGATTATTCCTATCTTAGGATTAAGATGTGTTTTGGAGGGTTACCCTTGATCTACACTCTTAATTCCACAAACTATGCAGTGAGAGATCATGATGCATATTTTATTTGACACTTCCATGTGTTAATAAAGGACCCTTTTGGGTTATGTTTCTGATCCTTACTCCTCAAGTGATTATTAGGAGTGTGCATTCGATTTTTCGGTTTGGTTTTGTATTATTTGGTTTAAACTTTTTTATTTTTATTTTAAAGAAGTGTAATTCAATCCAAACCAAAATAAATTAGGTACGATTTGATTTCTCTTTTCGGTTTGATTTTGTACTATTTGATTTTGGTTTTTTGGTTTTAAAGAAGTGTAATTCAATACGAAATCAAAATAAATTTGGTCCACTTTGATTTCTCTTTCTGATTTGTTTTTTTTTTCGATTTGATTATTCGGCTGTGCAATAATAAGAAACATAATCAAAGTTATATATATATATATATATATATATATATATATATATACATATATATATATATATATATATATATATATAGTTTCTGGATACGTACGTTGCACGTCTGTCTCATACAATATTTTATAAATTGTTAGGACGATTAAATTTCAATAAAACATGTGTTTAATGAGTACTAAAATGTAATAATCTCAGATAGATGTTAAGACAATAATTAATTTTTTTTATGGACACGTACGTTGCACGTCAGTCTCATGCAATATTTTATAAACTTGTTAGGACGATTGACTTTCAATAAAACATGTATCTAATGAATACTATGATGTAACAATTCAAATAGATGTTAAGAAAATAACTAATTTTTTGATAGAAAATTAAATTAAAGACGACTAATAGAAAGAAAATATAAAAAATAGACAGAGAAGAAAAAAATAACATACTCATTCTTTGCCAAAGAAATAAAACCTTTTTTTAATTATTTTTTTACTCTTGTTTTCATTTTTCATATATATAGACTTCACCGTACCTACCACATATTCTAAAAACATATGATGAATCATTTTACATGAATTAACATTAACATAAGAAATATTCACCAACAATAATAATTTTAGGTGAAAAATTCTTTGAATAAGTATAGAAACACAGATAAAAAAAATAACTAATATCATTATAATTAAAAAAATTATTTGATTCAGTTATAAGTACAATACTCAACATTATTATTTCACACTCAAAAGAAATTCTCTCTCTTTTGATTTTATCATCTCATAAAAATAGCTGATACTCTATTTATTTTTATAGACTATTTTCTTATAATTATGGTAGATATCACTTTGATATCTAAATATTTTTCTCTCTTTGTTGGTGTAGAGATTCCTATTTATAAGCAACCTGCCTATTCACCCACTTTATATTAATTGGCTGGTACCCAATTTTAATAGATGTGTGCCTAATTTACTGCAAATTCTGTCAAAAGAAAAAAAAAAGTAAGATCGTCTTTCATTAAAAATAATAGGATATGTGCCCTACATAAGTGACTTTTCATAGCAAGCAGGGCGGATCCACCCCATGCCGTTGGGTGCACGTACACTCGGTAACTTTTGAAAAATTCATATATATATATCTGTATATCTATTTTGAAAAACTCATAGAAAGTAAGATATAGTTAACAGTGCACCCATAAAAAACATAGAATTGCTCTTGGGCAATTGGTAGAAGCTAGAGATACCACCTTCTGATAGCAAGTATATGGTTTTAGTAACAATTACATGATACACTTTATTTAATAGTTTACCTTTGAAAAAATATTTATGTTACACTTTTTAATTTAATAATAAGTACTTTAAATTATTTGTCGAAAATCAAATATTTCATTTTTTTAATTTTTTTCTAAAATTCTATCAGTAAAATAATATCACTACATAACTGAGACGAATATAGGATATAAGAATATATACATCCTATAGGCTATATCATCTTTATAGGAATAAAACATATGCTCATTTAATTAAGAGAAAAAATATATAAATAACGCATTTAAGAATGAATATTACAAATTTTAATAAGTTTTTTTAATTTTCAATACATAGCATTATATTTCTATCAATACCTAACAATTTAAAACCAAATTTAACAAATGGAAAATGTATTTAATAATCTTATTGCTTTGAAACTTCATGAAAATGCAAAATTTTAGTTCTAAATTCAGGATCTTGCTAGTTATCGAAGAGCTTTATTTTTTTATTATTATAGAAGATATAGTTGTCCTTAATGTATGAAATTGACATATATATTCTAGTAAATAATTTAGTGTATGTAATGTGTGTCGAAACTAGTTTTAAAAGATTAGATTAAACTTATGAAAGACATATTTTATTTAGTTATATAAATTTGCTTTTCTATTTTACTTTTTTAATTATTATTTTATACTTGGGTGCACCACATATGATCTAAGTAAAATTTAAAATAAAAATAATGAAAAATTTAACACTTTAACTTAGATTCAAAACCCTGGTCTTGTGGTCATGATTCCTCTGTCTTGTACCAGTAACACAATAACACTCCAATCCTTCTTATAAGTGCACTATTAATTATATTTTCTGTCAATTTTTTAAGATAGATATACATATAAACACCTGATTTGTTTCCCCAAGTTAACAGGTGCGCCACCTCCACTCCTAATACTGTATTCGTCATTTTTCTTTATTTAAATTTTAGTACTTTCTTTTTTCCATTTTCATTTTGGTTTCTAATACGTACTAGACTCTTTATAGTTTATTCACTAACTTAGAATTTTTCTTTCTTCCATTTCCGTTTCGAAGTGTAAAAACATGTAATTCATAACTTTGTTTCCTAGTTTTGTCCTGGCCAGTATTCTAAAAAACGTATTTGGGGCGAATCTTAGGGTGAGTTTCAGGGTGGGACGTATCAAAAATGCTCCGGGGCGTAAATAGAAGACGTAGTTCTATAAGACGTAAGTCCTAAAATTTGAGGCATAAGTTTGAGCATAAAAACGTACGTCCTGGGCGTAAAAACGTACGCCGGGGTATTTTTAATTTTTTTTTTAATTTTTTTTCTTTAAATCATATTTTTACTAGGTGTAATGATATTTATCACATAGTAATTATAATATTTTTTTCTTCATTATTGATTATTAATACTTATCTCAAATAAAAATTATAAATCATTAAATGATTTACTTTTTCTTATTTTATTAGTAATAAAACTATAAAATTAAATATATATGAAATTATGCCCCGTAGATCTATGGGACTTACGGGTGTCTCGGGCTTACGCCTCACCTTTTCTTCTTATAAATATTTGCCTCAATTATTATTATGATATTAAGTATCTCAAAAATATGACAACATTGTTCAATAAACAAGTATTGACTGCGAAGGCACACATATGGAACCATATATTGAACTACGTTAGCTCCATGTCACTCAAATGTGCAATTCAGCTCGGAATTCCAGATATCATCCATAGCCATGGCCGAGCCATGACCCTATCTGATTTAGTGAATGCTCTCCCTATCAACAACAAACCGAAAGGTCAGGATTATATTTATCGTCTCATGCGTATTCTAATTCATGATGGCTTCTTTTTGCAAGAAGAAGAGGGTTATTTACTTGCTCCAAATTCACATCTCCTCCTTAAAGACGAGCCTTTGAACATACTCCCCTTTGTGCAATTTGGACTAGAGTCAATCGTAGTTGATCCGTTTCACTATCTCAGCCAATGGTTGCAAAATGGAGAGTACTCTTCTACTCCATTTGAGACTATTAATGGATACACCCCATTTGAGAAGGAAACAAAAATTAACCATCTGTTAAACGAAGGCATGGCTAGTGATGCACGTTTGGTCATGAGCGTGTTGATTCAAAATGGTAAGGGGCTGCTATTTGAAGGGTTGAAATCGTTGGTGGATGTTGGAGGGGGTACTGGAACCGTAGCTAAAGCTATTGCGGATGCATTTCCACAAATAAATTGCACTGTCTTTGAACTCCCTCATGTAATTGAAGGGCTTCAAGGAAGTAAGAACCTGAGCTTTGTGGGAGGAGACATGTTTAACTCCATTCCTTCTGCCAATGCGATTTTACTTAAGGTATAGCTTTGTAATACACACGCTCCCTTTTTTCTCTATTTGATGTATTAATTGTTTGTGTTTGATTTGTATGGCAAATAGTGGATATTACATGACTGGAACGACGAAGATTGTATAAAAATATTGAAGAAATGTAAAGAAGCAATTCCAAGTAAGGAGAATGGAGGAAAGGTCATCTTAATTGAAATAGTGATGGATCAAAACAAAGACGACAATAAGATATATGAAACTCAACTCTTAATTGATATGTTTATGATGGTTCATTTTAGTGGAAGAGAAAGAAGCCAACAAGAATGGGAAAAACTCTTTTTCGATGCTGGTTTTAGCGACTACAAGATTATTCCTATCTTAGGATTAAGATGTGTTATTGAGGTTTACCCTTAATCTACACTCTTAATTCCACAAATTATGCAGTGAGAGATCATGATGCATATTTTATTTGACATTTCCATGTGTTAATAAAGGACCCTTTTGGGTTATGTTTCTGATCCTTACTCCTCAAGTGATTATTAGGAGTGTGCATTCGGTTTTTTGGTTTGATTTTGTATTATTTGGTTTGACTTTTTTTAATTTTTTTTATTTTAAAGAAGTGTTATTCAATCCAAATCAAAATAAATTTGGTACGATTTGATTTCTCTTTTCGGTTTGATTTTGTACTATTTTATTTGAATTTTTTAGTTTTAAAGAAGTGTAATTCAATATGAATCAAAATAAATTTGGTCCACTTTGATTTCTCTTTCTGATTTGTTTTTTTCGATTTGATTATTCGGCTATGCAATAATAAGAAACATAATCAAAGTTTATATATATATATATATATATATATTAATTTCTGGATACGTACGTTGCACGTTTGTCTCATACAATATTTTATAAATTGTTAGGACGATTAAATTTCAATAAAACATGTGTTTAATGAGTACTAAAATGTAACAATCTCAAATAGATATTAAGACAATAATTAATTTTTTTTTATGAACACGTACATTGCACGTCTGTCTCATGCAATATTTTATAAACTTTTTATGACGATTGACTTTCAATAAAACATGAGTCTAATGAATACTATGATGTAACAGTTCAAATAGATGTTAAGAAAATAACTTATTTTTTGATAGAAAATTAAATTAAAGACGACTAATAGAAAGAAAATATAAAAAATAGACAGAGAAGAAAAAAATAACATACACATTCTTTGCCAAAGAAATAAAACCTTTTTTAAAATATTTTTTGGGAAAAGGAACGAATTTGCCCTCGAACTTTAATAAATAATATGTATATGTCCTTCGTTATACTTTGCGTCCATATAAGCCCCTACCGTTCAATTATAGGTACACATATACCCCTCTTACTAACGGACACCTAATTTTTTACACGTGTCTTAATCCTATTGAACTAATCGTTTGACCTTTTTTTTTAAACCCATAACCTAACTATCCGCCCCATAATCCAATACCCACCCAATTATGGGGCGGATAGTTGGGTTATGGTTAAAAAAAGGGATCAAACGGTTAGTTAAATAGAATTAAAACACGTATAAAAAATTAAAGGTCCGTTAGTGAGAGGGGTATATGTATACCTATATTTTAATATCTAAATATTTTTCTCTCTTTGTTGGTGTAGAGATTCCTATTTATAAGCAACCTGCCTATTTACCCACTTTATATTAATTGGCTGGTACCCAATTTTAATAGATGTGTGCCTAATTTACTGCAAATTCTGTCAAAAGAAAAAAAAAAAGTAAGATGGTCTTTCATTAAAAATAATAGAATATGTGCCCCACATAAGTGACTTTTCATAGCAAGTATATGGTTTTAGTAACAATTACATGATACATTTTATTTAATAATTTACCTCTGAAAGAATATTTATGTTACACTTTTTAATTTAATAATAAGTACTTTAAATTATTTGTCGAAAATCAAATATTTTATTTTTTTAATTTTTTTCTAAAATTCTATCCGTAAAATAATATTACTATATAACTGAGACGATGAATATAGGATATAAGAATATATACATCCTATAGGCTATATCATCTTTATAGGAATAAAACATCTCATTTAATTAAGAGAAAAAATATATAAATAACGCATTTAAGAATGAATATTACAAATTTTAATAAGATTTTTTTAATTTTCAATACATAGCATTATATTTCTATATACCTAACAATTTAAAAACAAATTTAACAAATGGAAAATGTATTTAATAATCTTATTGCTTTGAAACTTCATGAAAATGCAAAATTTTAGTTCTAAATTCAGGATCTTGCTAGTTATCGAAGAGCTTTATTTTTTTATTATTATTATAGAAGATATAGTTGTCTTTAGTGTATGAAATTGACATATATATTCTAGTAAATAATTTAGTGTATGTAATGTATCGAAACTAGTTTTAAAAGATTAGATTAAGCTTATGGAAGACATATTTTATTCAGTTCTATAAATTGGTAAAAACTTAAGATTAAGGGCTCAAACATCTAGTGTATGTAATGAGTATAAAACAGGTTTCAATGAATTAATACTTCGTTCATACATTAATTTGTATATACTTTAGAGTACGCAATTTTTATATTAACTGATTGGAAATGATTATACTAAACTTAAGCCAAAGAAAGTGAACCATGCCGTGTATAGAATGGGTCTATATATATAAATAGATTTCAACACATCAAAATCTCCTAAAAAAAATAATTATGCCTATTTTAATGCCTACTTCATATATCACTAATTCAAACATGTATAAATTTTAGTGTATGTAAACTAAAGCAATGAAGTCATAATTTAAACAATTTGCATATACTAGTAAAAGTTTAAACATTGATGACCCAAATTTTTGGACAAATGAGTGCACTGAATTTTTTAAAATCTCTCCTGGAAAAGTGGGGAAAAAAATTGTAACACACAAGCAAATTAAATTCACTTTTTTAAGACGCTTAAACCACTAGATTACGTATGTCATTGTGTTAAAAGTGTTCAAAATATAATTTAACCATTTCGTAATTACTCTACTTGTATATATAATATAATTTTTCGATATATGACGTCCAATTAGACATCCTAACGAGGGTGTAGCTCCATTCCTGATTAGGTATATAATGATCTCATAACATTTTAGTGTTTGAATATGATTTTTAAATTGAAACATATAACAAAGAGAAACCTAGAAAAAGAAGAAGAAAACCTCCAAGAAAAAAATAAAAAAAATAATTAAGAATCGTGGATGAAAGAACTCCACACGAAATATGTTTTGAGACACATGATTAAACTGATAGTATCTATAAGTATCAGATATTTGGGAGAGGAATATGGAGAGAAAATTAGAAATTTCTTTTCATTTTCGAAAAGTTAGAAGATGTGTTCTCAACAATTCACTAAAATATAGTAATAAGATGATAATAAGTAGTAGTAGTACTTATTAATTTTTCCCAAAAAGAAAATTAAAGCAC
This sequence comes from Solanum sitiens, assembly GCA_016801875.1. NCBI lineage: Eukaryota > Viridiplantae > Streptophyta > Magnoliopsida > Solanales > Solanaceae > Solanum > Solanum sitiens. Next base: position 673,076 of record JABWTJ010000002.1, on the reverse strand, counting down.
ATTCTCTTTTTTACTATTTAAATACAATAAATACAACATAAAATAAATAAATATTAAACAATATTCTATGTGACTTATTTAAGGCCTCAAAATGAAATAACTTTAATTTAGGCCCACGTGATTAAAATTTTTTCTTTATTATCTTAAATTTCTGGGCAATTTAAGTTAGTTCATTTTTTTTTTAGAAAAAAATAACCCTAATGATTAGGACTTGTAACTAAAATCATATTTTAATAATTATTAACGAGTAGACTTTAGTATAGAGGGTTACATAGGTGCGATATTTCTCTTTAATAATTAAGCATTTGTCCTCTTGCTCTTATATTATAAATGCCCTCCCTATCGACGATAAATCCAAAGGTCATGATTGTATTTATCGTCTCATGCGTATGCTCATTCATGCGGGCTTCTTTATTCAAGAAGAAGAGGGTTATTTACTTACTCCGTCTTCACGTTTTCTCCTTAAAGATGAGCCTAATAATTTGAGCATATCCCTTTTATTGAAGGGATTCTTGATCCAATTATGATGGCTCCGTGGCACGATCTGAGCCAGTGGATCCAGTATGGGGGCGATGATCAGCCTTCTCCTTTTGCCACCACTCATGGCAATCACATCTTTGAATATGCTGAGAAGGAACCAAATTTAACCGTATGTTTAATGATGCTATGGCTAATGATGCCCGTTTGGTGATGCGCGTGTTGCTTAAAAATGGTAAGGGTGTTTTTGAAGGGTTGAAATCGTTGGTGGATGTTGCAGGAGGCACTGGAAACATAGCTAAAGCTATTGCCGAATCATTTCCATATATAAATTGTACTGTCTTAGATTTGGGTCATGTTATTGAAGGGCTTGAAGGTAGCAAGAACCTGAGCTATGTCGAAGGAGACATGTTTAAGTCCGTTCCTTCTGCCGATGCAGTTTTACTAAAGGTACGCAAAGTTAAATAACTTGAGATATTAAACTTTTGTAACTATAGTTTATATATGATGAATGACGTACAGTGGATATTACGTGACTGGGGAAACGAAGATTGTATTAAACTATTGAAGAAGTGTAAAGAAGCAATTCCAAGTAAGGAGAATGGCGGGAAGGTGGTCATCTTTGACATAGTATTGGATAGCCAGAAAGGAGACGACAAATCATATGAAACTCAACTCTACATGGACATGCTTGTTATGGTGGTTGTTTCTGGAAAAGAAAAAACGGAACAAGAATGGGCAAAACTATTCTTTGATGCTGGTTTTAGTGACTACAACATTATTCCCATCTTAGGATTAAGATGTGTTATTGAGGTTTACCCTTAATTAATCTACACTCTTAATTCCACAAATTATTATATAAAGAAAACACCGCATATATTTTGCGACTAATAATAATAAAAGTCAATAATCTAGTGAATGTTCCCCTTCTTTTTCTTCCTATGATATGATGTATGTATGTATTAAACTATTAATAAAAGAACCTCTTGTACGTACCGTACTGTTATATAATCATTTTCTATTGTTTTCAAAACATATGAATAATATGGATATCCTCCATATCAGTGATATCTTCATATACCCATTAATATGTTTGAATCTGCAAGATACATGTATATGACGAATAGACAATTAATATTGAAAAATTAAATTAATCAAATCCTTTCATATATGGCGGAACAAGAATGGGCAAAATTCCTCTATGATGCTGGTTTTGGTGACTACAACATTATTCCTATCTTAGGATTAAGATGTGTTATTTGAGGTTTACCTTAATTGGACAAATTAAATAAAACATGGCCCTGCATATATTTAATATTTGCCATTGCCACTAGTAAAAATAATAGAAGCCGGTAATTAATCTAGTGAAGATTGTTCGTCCCGTTCTTCATGTGTTGATAAAACAACTCTTGTATTGTTATGCGCATGAATTTTGAGTACTTCCGCTTCTTCCATTAAAGTAGTCTTTTCCTGGTAAATACTTAGCATCTTGAAGTTAAGCAAAGACATTATTGAAGAAAAGAATACAATCGTAATCTTGCTTTTTGTGATTTAATCTTCTAAAGATAACTTTTCAACAAACAAAATTCCTTAGAAAGTTATATTTTATTTCATGAGAATCTGATGAAGGGTTATAATGTGATGAGACGAAATTTTGGACAATAAACAATGGTGTACCGTAGGGCTGATAAAATGGTTTAATAAATCCGACCCATTAATTAGATATGGGTCCTATAAACTATTTTTTTTAAAATGAATCAAATATAAATATTATCCAGAAAAGGGATACTGAGATAAATAATATGAATATTCATATCATCAACGAAAAATGGCTAAAACTGTTCTTAAACTATGTGAAATAGACTATTTATACCTGCCGTTATTTAACATTCCAATAGCATACCATAGAATCCAATGCTCTATCTTATGTTTCCCTGTTTGTGCATTATTCGAAATGTGTCAACAAAGGAACCGCCTCTTGTATTGGAATTGGTTAATATTACTGTTTGATTGTTTAGTTAGTTAATTAAAACTATAGCTAATTGTTCACTAATAGTTCACGTGTAAATTAGTCAGTCAGTTAGAAAGTAGTTAGAACAGTGAAGTAGTTAGTTTGTTACATTTTCCAGCTTCATATAAGTATTAATGTGTCATTGTATTAGAAGATAGTTTTTTGATCAATGAGAATTCTTTTTCAGTTCTCTCACGTTTATGGTGTGAGTTTGAATATGGTATCAGAGCTGTGAGTCGAGATTCGATTCAACTGAGAAGATTAGATTTCTACCATTGTAGATCCTTTGTAGAAGCAGAGGAGAAGATTAGATTTCCGCCATTGTAGTTCCTTTGTGGAAGCAGAGGAGAAGATTAGATTTCCGCCATTGTAGATCCTTTGTGGAAGCAGAGGAGAAGATTAGATTTCCGCCATTGTAGATCCTTTGTGGAAACAGAGGAAGAAGAATGACTACTGGAGAATCGGCATCAATTGGAGATACGTCTGCAACACATAATGTTGAAACTTTGGAGGCAATTGAGAAGAAGAGGAATCATCCTCTTTATCTACATCCATCTGATACTCTTGGATGTGTTTTAACTACAGTGCAACTCACAGGCATGGAGAATTACTCCTTATGGAGTCGATCTATGTTAATCAATCTTCGAGCAAAGAGTAAAGTTGGTTTTGTGTTGGGAACATGTAAGAAGAGTGACTATAAGCTGGAATTGGAAGAACAGTGGGAGAAGTGCAATTGTTTTGTGTTAGCTTGGATCATGAATACAGTATCTAAGGAATTACTAAGTGGGATTGTGTATGCTGATGATGCAGCTACAGTGTGGAGTGATCTCAAGGAGAGATTTGACAAGGTTGATGGATCGAGGATTTACCAGTTACATAGAGAGATCTGTACAATACATCAAGGTAACTTGACTGTGTCTGGTTATTTTACAAAATTGAGGTTGTTATGGGATGAATTTGATGCTTTTGTGCCTCCACCTTCATATAATTGTGATAAATCGAGAGTTTATGTGGATCAACAAGCCTATCTAAGGCTGTTTGCATTTTTGATGGGGATGAATGATGTGTTTGCTCAAGCTCGTAGTCAGATTTTAATGATGAATCCTTTGCCAAATGTTAGTAAGGCCTATGCTATGATAGTGGCAGATGAAGGTCAGAGGATGGCTGCAGGTACACAATCAAGGAAGGAAACAATGGAGCCTACTGCTCTTTATGCAGGAAGAGGAAACATGCAGAGGAACAACATGAGATCTCCGCAATTGAAGAAGAAAAACTGGGATCAGATCTGTGATTATTGCAAGTTGCAGGGTCATGTCAAACTTAATTGTTTCAAGTTGAATGGCTATCCACCTGACTGGAAGTTTAAGAAGAAACCTGAAAATTTCAATTCAGGATATGATCAAAATGGCAGAGGACAGACACAAGGCATGAAGGCAAATCAAGTGAGAGTTGATCAAGGAATAATACAAGATGATTTTGCACCACTCTGCAGAAAAGAAGAAGATCAAGGAGTGAGATCACAAGAGGTTTCAGCACTGGCAGCTCAACCTACCTTCACTCAAGGACAATATCAGAAAATTCTGCATATGCTGGATAAAGAAGAAGCAGGAACTTCAGAAACCAATATAGCAACAAATATGGTAGGTATACCTAAACCTATTACTACAGCATTGTCTGTAAATTGTGCTGTGAATGAGAGCTGCATAATTGACTCAGGAGCAACCTGTCATATGACTCATAATCTACATAGATTACACTCTGTTTGCAACTTTCCGGATCATTTAAATAAAAGTGTTCACTTGCCAAATGGAGAAACTGTGTCTGTCACACATTCAGGAAGCTATAAAACAACAGGAGGAGATTTGTTAAAGAATGTTTTGGTGGTTCCTACATTCAAATTCGATTTACTCTCAGTATCACAATTAACAAAACAACTACATTGCTCAGTTAATTTCTTTCCTGAGTTTGTTGTTTTTCAGGACCTCTCCAATGGAAAGGTGAAGGGGATTGGTAAGGAGGTGGATGGACTCTACTATCTCCCCAGTCAAACATCATATGAAGAAGGGAAGAATAATGAGATGATAATGATGACACATAACAGTGAGAATTTGAACAATACTTTGCTATGGCATAACAGGTTAGGGCATCCTTCAGCCAGAGTGTTACAACAATTGTCTTTGACTTCAAATATTGTAGATGATGTCTGTAAGAAATGTTCTATATGTCCACTTGCAAAGCAGACTCGACTATCTTTTCCTTTGAGTGTCTCAAAAACTAGTAGTCTCTTTGAATTGATTCATTTAGATGTTTGAGGACCTTACCATGTGGCAACACATAATGGTTACAGATTTTTCTTGACTATTGTTGATGATAAGTCCAGAATGACATGGGTATATTTGATAAAATTGAAAAGTGATGTGTTTCCTATTTTACAGTCTTTTTGTGTTCTTGTTAAAAATCAGTTTAATAAGAACATTCAAAGAATAAGGTCTGACAATGGAGGAGAGTTCTTTAACAAAGATTGTAATGAATTTCTGATCACTCATGGAATTATTCATGAAAGTAGCTGTCCACATACTCCACAACAGAATGGAGTTGCAGAAAGAAAGCACAGACATATACTTGAAGTATCTAGAGCACTCAGGTTTAATGGTCATATTCCTATAAGATTTTGGGGTGAATGTATTCTTACAGCTATCTATTTAATAAATAGGCTGCCTACAATAGTATTAGAAGGGAAGACACCTTATGAGGTGTTTCACAATGCCAAGGCAGGACTTGATCATTTGAGAATTTTTGGGTGTTTAGGATATGTTACCAGATTGCCTAAAGGAGATAAATTCTCACCAAGAGCTGATGCTTGTGTATTTTTGGGTTATCCTGCTACTCAGAAAGGATACCTCATGTATAATTTGAGCAGCAAAAGATTTGTAGTAAGCAGGGATGTAATCTTTAAGAAAGATATATTTCTATTTCAAAAGATGGTTACTAGACAGTTGCCTTTATTTCCTAATTCTTCATTGGATACACATCATGATGATGACTATGAAGAGTTGAATGATAAGATAAATGATATGGAAACAGTATTCCCACATGAACAAACATTTCCTGAGATTAATATGCATAATGACAGTGCATGGAATGAAGGTAATGAAGATGTTGGAGACACCGATATGATGAATGAAGATGCAGAGAACAGTGTTGATGTTTCAGTACCTGATCTGATATTATTACTGAAAAACCAAGACAATCTCTTAGGAATTCAAAACCTCCCATATGGATGAAAGATTACATTACATAGGTCTCAGATACTGGCCAGCCTTATTCACTAGAGAAATACATGTCATACAAAGACATTTCTCCTAGTTATGCAGTATATCTATCCAAGTTTTCTATTGAAACCGAGCCTAGAAGCTATGAAGAGGCTATTAAAGATAAAAGGTGGGTTGATGCAATGAAGCTGGAGATACAAGCATTAGAGGAAAATGGTACTTGGGAAGTAGTTAAACTACCAGCAGGGAAGTCTGCAATTGGATGTAAATGGATTTTTAAGATCAAATATCAAGCTGATGGGAAGATTGAAAGATTCAAGGCTAGGTTGGTAGCAAAGGAATACAATCAAACTGAAGGTATTGATTATCAAGAGACATTTTCACCAGTGGTAAAAATGGTGACTGTTAGAGCTATAGTGTCCTTGGCTGCTGCTAAGCATTGGATCATTCATCAAATGGATGTATTTAATGCTTTCTTACAAGGAGATTTGTTTGATGAAGTGTACATGGAGTTACCTAAAGGATTCAAGATGCAGGGAGAAAACATGGTTTGCAAACTAGTTAAATATCTTTATGGCCTTAAACAAGCATCTAGATAATGGAATGCAAAATTGACTAATGCTTTGTGCAATTCAGGGTACATACAAAGTCATTTGGATTATTCTTTATTCACCAAGAGAAGAAATGATGGAATTGTTATTGTTTTGGTCTATGTAGATGATCTTTTGGTGACAGGAAATGATGCCAGTTTGATAGAAGAAACCAAACATGTGCTGCACAGTTATTTCAAGATTAAAGACTTAGGAGAATTGAAGTATATTTTAGGGATTGAATTTCTAAGATCTAGCAAAGGAATAGTCATGAATCAAAGGAAGTATGCTCTAAAAATGATTTCTGAGGTGGGATTAGCTGCTGCAAAACCAGCAATGACACCACTAGAATGCAACATGAAGTTAACTAGTGTGGAATTTGATGAAGGCAGTGTCATTACTGATGATTTATTTCCAGATATTAACAAATACCAGAGGCTTGTTGGGAAGTTATTGTACTTAACTAATACTAGGCCAGACATAGCATTTGCAGTACAGTCTTTGAGTCAGTTTATGCAGAAACCAAAAAGATCACATTGGGAGGCAGCATTGAGGGTAATTAGATATATCAAAACAGAACCAGAAAAAGGGTTGCTGATGAGTGTAAATACAATACCTCAACTTACAGGATTTTGTAATGCAGATTGGGCTGCATGTCCAAATACTAGAAGATCTGTGACTGGTGTTATATTGAAGTTTGGTGATTCCTTAATATCTTGGAAGTCTAAAAAACAAAGTACGGTGTCTAGAAGTTCTGCTGAAGCAGAATATAGGAGTTTGGCTACCTTGACTGCTGAGATTGTTTGGGTTAACAATTTGTTTCATGAATTGGGAGTAAAACTGACAGGACCAGCTACCATTTATTGTGATAGCAAGGCAGCTATATAGATTGCTGCTAATCCTGTATTTCACGAACGGACCAAACACATTGAGATTGACTGTCACTTTATTAGAGAGAAGGTGCAGCAAGGATTAATCAGACCTACATACATACATACGAAAGATCAACAAGCAGATGTACTGACCAAGGCATTGGGTAGAATTCAACATGATATCTTAATTAGCAAGCTAGGATTCTTGAACTTGTTCAATACATCCAGCTTGAGGAGGAGTATTGGAATTGGTTAATATTACTGTTTGATTGTTTAGTTAGTTAATTAAAACTATAGCTAATTGTTTACTAATAGTTCACGTGTAAATTAGTCATTCAGTTAGAAAGTAGTTAAAACAGTGAAGTAGTTAGTTTGTTACATTTTCCAGCTTCATATAAGTACTAATGTGTCATTGTATTAGAAGATAGTTTTTTGATCAATGAGAATTCTTTTTCAGTTCTCTCACGTTTATGATGTGAGTTTGAATATCTTGTATATTCATTTTCCTTTTATTAATGATCCCAAATTCCTAATGCAAATTAAAATCTTTTCTTTAATCATGTAAAATTAGGAAGATTAGGTAAAATTAATAAATGCTTTAGTTCAATTTTCCAACAGGAAAATTTTGGTCAAAATGTGAAGGATATACCAAGATAACATTTCATATTTTGAAGAAAAAGCATTAAATAGAAATGACTTTCTAATAGATAAATCCAAAGAAATTGATTTATCACAATACTAACCATATCTTAAGAAAACAAAATTTATGTACAGTGAATCTCCTTAATTCTTCTAACTATGTCATGTTATTTATCACATGTCTTCTAATTTCTCTTATAAATATAGATTTCTTAGTCACAACATTACACATCTCAAAAGAAAAAATCACACAAAAGAAAAAATGGCATTGCCTAATAATATTGGAGACGAAACTAATGAAGTCCTTGCTGCTCAAGCACACATAGCGAAACATGTGTTTAATTACATCAATTCTATGTCACTCAAATGTGCGATTCAGCTTGGAATTCCAGATATCATTCATAACCATGGCCGAGCGATGACCCAATCCGATTTAGTGAATGCTCTCCCTATCAACAAATCAAAAGGTCAGGATTGTATTTATCGTCTCATGCGTATTCTAATCCATGCTGGCTTCTTTACCCAAGGAGAAGAAGGTTATTTACTTGCTCCGACTTCGCGTCTCCTCCTTAAAAATGAGCCGTTGAGTCTAGCCCCGTTTGTTCAAGCACAATTGGATCCGGTTTTAATGGATCCATGGCACTCACTTGGTGAATGGTTCGCGAACGAGGACTCTACCCCATTCGCGACTGCTCATGGTAAGCCATTGTTTGAATATGCAGGGGATAACCCGAGGCTTAACAGTTTATTTAACGAAGCTATGGGAAGTGATGCCCGATTGATCATGAGCGTGTTGATTAAAAATGGAAAGGAAGTTTTTGAAGGATTGAAATCGTTGGTGGACGTTGGAGGCGGCATTGGAACTGTGGGTAAAGCCATTTCTAATGCTTTTCCAGAATTGAAATGCTCTGTTTTCGATCTGCCCCATGTGGTTGAAGGCTTGGAAGGGGGCAAAAACTTGAGTTATATCGGTGGAGACATGTTTAAGTTTGTTCCTTCTGCCGATGCAGTTTTACTAAAGGTACTTCTCCATCATTTAACTCGTTCCTAATTTGCTTCCGTCAAAAGTAATCAAATGATCGATCGTGATAATAGTTTGGATCACAATTTGACCCGTTATTACCCAATAATTTGATAACAATTTGTTTCGTTGGGCTACTAAAAGTTATGTTGATTTTAGCTTTTCTTCGATTAGTCTTGTTTACATTTTGAATGGATTTTATGATTTGCTGACGAGCAGTGGATATTACATGATTGGAGCGACAAGGATTGTGTTAAGATACTGAAGAAATGCAAAGAAGCAATTCCGAGTAAGGAGAATGGAGGAAAGGTGATTGTGATTGACATTGTGGTTGATAATCAGAAAGGAGATAACAAAGAAACTCAGTTGTTTTCAGATGTACTGATGATGGTTCATGTTTCTGGAAAAGAAAGAAATGAACAAGAATGGGCTAAACTCTTCTCTGATGCTGGATTTAGTGACTACAAGATTAGCCCTATCTTGGGATTAAGGTCTGTTATTGAGGTTTACCCTTAATATACATAGAGTTGGTCAAATAGAATAATAGCTGAGTGATGCATTTTGAACCTCTCTTTATTTTTCTTGTTATTTATTATCTTTTATAAAAACAAAAATTTGAAGGTGACCTATAGAAAGATGAATTTTGTATGAATCAGCCTTAACTTTAGCTGATTTCATTAGTGTAAACCAAGTCCAAGAGAGGCTCAAGCCCATATAAGCTCAAAATTCAATCCTTGTGTTACATGACTTTTCTCTACTTAGAAAATTGAAGTCAAGTTTGATTATAGTGAATAATGATTAATGACTATTATTACTCCTGCTGGACACGACAAGACAAAGACAATTAAACAGATGAAATACTTCATTCGTTTAATAATATTTGTCTAATATACTTGTTCAATTTATAAAATTAAAAGTTAATATTTTTTCTGTGTTTATAATTATCCTTGTTATTAAATAATACGTATTTATTATCTAATACATTTCTCAAAGCATTAAATTTAATAAAATCAACTAATAATATTACCCCTATTGATCGGTTCTTTTACTCTAAAAGTATGTTGTTTGCACCATTTTGACTAAAATCCTCCTAAAAGTAGGGATCCATTTTTTTCCCCACTTTTGCTCATCACCTTTTGCTTTTTCAAAGTCAAATTATATAAATTTTCAACCAATATTTTCTATTATATTAATATAAGATGAATTGTGACTTGTGATATTTTTTGTATAATTTTTAAATATTTAAATTTTAATTCTAAAATATTTATTAAATTAAATTAAATTTAGTTTAGCTCCAAAAATTAGACAAATTGATTCTTAACTAAGAATGTATCTCCTACCGAATTTAGATTTGATGATGACACTATTTTAACTTTCAAGTCCAAATCTGAACTAAAATAATACTATTAATTTAGTGGCTATAACAACAAACGTATACTATGAGGCATCAACTCTAAAGAGTTTTCTTAATTTAATAGATCTTCTTAATTGGCCTGCTGATTAATGAGGAGGTAATCCTAATTATGTAATACTTGATTGATCTTATATAAATTTAATTGGTTGTATAAAAAGAAATTACTGTAGCATAATCAATATAGTGTTTGATTGATATTATATAAAATTTAATTGATTGTATAAAAAGAAATAATTGTTGAATAATTATAATAGTGTTTGACTGATGTTAAAAATTATACGTGAATTTAATATTATTTTATGTCAAATAGAATATATAAGAACAAATGACGGATTTACAACACAATGTGTGAATTTAGATCAAATATAAATGATTAAGAGATTTTAATTCTTCAAATCGTATTAAAAAGTTCACATATTCATAAATTTTTGTAGAGTAGGAATGTAATGATTATATATACTAGTTGAAGACAAAAATATCCTTTTAAATTGAGTAATTTGTGTCTAATAGTCTATTTATGTATTAAAAAGTTCACATATTCATAAATTTTTGTAGAGTAGGAATGTAATGATTATATATACTAGTTGAAGACAAAAATATCCTTTTAAATTGAGTAATTTGTGTCTAATAGTCTATTTATAATTAATAATTGTATGACATTGATTCTCTTATTATTAATCTCTCATATAAAAATCTCAATGCAATATAATCCCCACAAAAATAACATTTGAACAGAATGGCCTCAGTAAGTAATAATTTGGGAAAATTATATATAATGGCAAATTAATAAATTAAATTAATTGTTATAATCATCCTTTGATTTAATTGTGTTTCGTAGCAAACTGTTTGCCAGTCACCTCTCTCCCTCAAACTCTCGCTCGCCACTCTCCTCTCTCGCTCCATATCTCGCTCGCTTCCTCTCCCTTTTATACAAACACAAGTGTATAAAATATGTTTCTATTTGTATAACACAGAGGAAATAGTATAAATACATATATTTTTGTTCCCTCTCTCCCCTCTTCCAGATCTCGCTCGCCACTCTCCCTAATCTCGCTCGTCACCCTCGCCTCTCTCGCTTATACAAACAGAAGCGAAATGTATAAATTGCGTTTCTGTTTGTATAAAGCGAGAGAAAATTGTATATACACATGCAAAAACATATATTTTTGTCCTATATACTTATAATTATACAATAAAAATACTCCCCTGCCCAATTTCTTTGACCTTTCTCTCTTTCTCTTTTTATACAAATTCAGATTGTATATAATTTCTCTCTTTCTCGTTTTATACAATTCGATTCAATTGTATATTCCCTGCCCAAGTCTCTTTTGCCTTTCTCTCTTTCTCATTTTATACAAATTCAAATTGTATATAATCGTTCTATACACTTATAATTATACAATTTGTTTTTATACACTTCTCTGCCCAAGTCTCTTTCTCTTTCTCGTTTTATACACTTTGTTTTATACAATTCGCTTCAATTGTATATGTATAGCGAATTATACATTTATATGTTTGCTATGAAGTGCAATTATACAAACTTTGCTATAGCATACAAATATAAATTTTATGTTTGCTATATATGAAAGTTGCCCTAATAATCTTACATCCCTTTTCCACTTTTTATAGGCCCATCATACTTGTATTTTGCAGATAGTCTTTAACTTTCTCCCAATTAGAGCAAACAACTTGGGCTCCAAAAATATCATAATTTTGCAAATTGTTTCACTTTCCGTAACCTATGCTTAATTATTAATCAACTAAGCATCTTTCACTTTTCTGGTGATGACTAGTATTGCAGTTAGCAAGCCACATACATCAAGGTGTAAAGTGTTTTTTAATTTTTGGGCATTATATTCGCTATGTGAAGGTTATTATTCTGTGTAATTTGAAATTGTATCGAATAACTAAGAATATTGTGTTTGATATATACTCAATTTTATTAATATCTCAATACTATCATGCAACCCCATCCCATTACCTACCACATTGAATGTGGTGACTTTCATGATTCTCCCTCATTACTTTTATTAATAATTAAATATATACTTACTTTATAAGCATATAATCATGATTGGGAATTTGGAATGTACTTCCTTAGTTCACCTTTTGATTATTAAGTCGTTTAAACTAATCTTCATATTTAACAGTTATATGAAAATTACTATATCTTATAATTTTTCGCATATTAATATGATTTAAAAATGTATTTTAAATGTCAATTAAAATTTATGTATTTAATTTTTGAAAAATAAAATGCAATAAATAAAAATGAACGAAGAGAATAAACACACTTGGAGTGTCCTTGCCTATAGAATGAGAGTTCTATGAATCAAGTCAGTTTGTTTCTTTTCCAAATTATTATTATTTCCATATAAACCCTCCATCGTTAATAAGATTAGCTATAACAGTTTATTGAGAAACGCATGATTTATTTATTATTTTTTTCATTTAAAAGTATATATGAATATATGATTGGTTTAGGTTCTTATCAAATTTTGAACGTATCAATTTCACAATTTGTATTCCCCTTTTGAAATAATTACTATCTATTTTTTTATTTTTTATTTTTTTTTAAGAAAAGAATACACTAAAAAGTCCTAGTTAGACAATAAACCTAGGACCACCATATTATTATACTAATAAAATGGAAATCTACCTATACCTTGAGAAACATTTCTTTATATTCTTCTTGTGGACCTCTAATATCACCACCCCACACACCACCCAAAAGTTGGATTTTTTTTATTTATTTTTTTTTTTAGAAAAAAGTCCTCCATTTTATGTTTTTGGACTTTGTATAGTGAAATCTGAAATATAAGTCATTTTCAGTCTTCCGTACCCTCTTTTACATTTTATTCCTTTCAAACTAGCTACTACAAGCTTCTCTTTTCTTCTTCAGTTCAAACGACTAAATTTGACAATTTAGATTTTTTAAGTCAAACACAACTTATTTTAAAGACAATCCTTCATTCATTAATGTCATTATTAAACATTGTTAAATCAGGAAAAAGGTTGTAGTACCACGTATAAGAGGATTTATATATTTATTAACGAGGTCCTTCTATAATGTCATGGGCTAAAATAATATTTCGCGATAGCAATCATAATTGATTTTTTTCAAAGTTATAATTTTTTATGATATATTTATTTTTTAATAAATGTATATTTCTACCTATAACAATAGTGGACATCATTATACTGTACTTGCACTTTATCTAAAATTTCTCTTGAAAATTATGCACTATATATTAAGAAAAAGTAATTATTAATACAAATATATATTGGAAAAATATATTAAATTTTATCCTAAACTTTTAAGATAACACTTATTTTAAAAGCATAATACATAAACACGATTCTTAACTTGGCTTTAGAGACAACTATGTCCTTCAACTTTGAGTGTGCACAACTAGACACTTAAACTTGTATAAAATTGGACAAGTAGGCGCACGTATCCTACATGACATAATACACGTAAGACGCCATGTAGGACACAAATTGTCATGTAGGATAAATATGTCTATTTGTTAAATTTTATACAAGTTTAAGGGTGTGTTTGGTATGGAGGAAAATGTTTTCCTTGGAAAATGTTTTCCTAAAAAATGTTTTCCTGGAAAACAAGTAGTTTTGGACTTATTTTCTCATGTTTGGTTGGTCAGTAGAAAATATTTTCCGAAAATGATTTTTAGTGTTTAATTTATAAATGAAAAATATTTTTGAGAGACATCTTTTATTTTTACTAGAGTAAAAAATAATTTATGAAATTGAAAATATTTTTTAAAAA